>CM061546.1:130295075-135095075 GCA_030864215.1 Capsicum pubescens | reverse complement strand
TATTAGTAACAGGCTGAATGTAGTAACTATAGGTCTTGAGGTAGGTTTCCTTGGTATACCAATGTGCAACATAATGAATTATCTCTAATCTCCTATAACGTAGTTCAGCTATGGCATGATAACAAGGTATACCTTTCAACATCCAAGACCTACAAGTGCAAATTCTATCTCTCAAATTCACTATGAAAGTATTACCACAACTATCCTTAACTTCAAAACCAAACTCACTATTCCGCCAAGGTTACACTTCATTGATTTTGATGTGTTTTCTTGCAATACTTTTAGTGTCATTGGAGAAATCTCAGTTAACCAATTATCAACAGACTCTCTCAATTGTTCTATTCTTCTCATCACCTTGACCCTTATTTCTTCAAGCATTGTATTGATATTCTTGTGTCTGGGCCCCAATATCCATGAATTAAAACTTTCAGCTATGTTGTTGTCAACACTGTTACAACAACTATGATACTTGAAATACACTTTGGACCACCTTTCTATGTTGTACCACAGAAGATCTTCACAAATTTTATCACCTAACAGCTCCATATGATCTAATTTTCTTCTCAATTATTGCTCATATGTGGACTTGGCACACTTCAAAAAATAGCTTCTCCTTTCAATACCCTTTCTAATTTTGGACCAGTTGGCTAGAATATGTCTTGCACACATTCTTTGTTAATTCTGTAATTGCATTGTCAAGACCCTTCAAGAAATTATAAATGTTAGAGATTATAGTTAAAAACAGAAAATATAGTTAAAATAAAAAAATAAAAAAAATGAACAACAAATACATTACCTTCTGCATATCAATGATAGTAGTCACTTCAAACCCATCTCCCAGCTCAAGATCATTCTTCACAAGTCTAACAAAACATCTCCAAGTGAATGTGTTTTCAACTTCAACCACTGCCCAAACTATTAGTAGCATCTGATTATTCCCATCTTTACAAACAACCACAAGTAGTTGACCTTTACAAATACCTTTTAAAAAGCAACCATCAAATCCAATACATCTCCTAGCACCAGCTTTGAATGCTTTCTTTAAAGCATCAAAGCATATATAAAATGATACAAACTATTTTTTTCCATCTTCAAAGGTTTCTTCACTAAGCCTCACCACACATGTGCTACCTGGATTGGTCTTTAAAAGATCATCTCTATAATCCAAAATCCTTTTAAACTCCTCTACATGGTCATCTATGATCTGTTGTAACACAATATTTCTAGCTTTTCTTGCCACTGTCCTCCCAACATACACCTAAAACTTTTTTTTCACCAAGTTTTGAAACTGAAAAACTCTAATCCCAGGCTCAGATATAATCCTGTCCTTGTATCTCTCTGCTAAGTACTTTGAATTCACAAGTTTGTTTTTGGTTGTGAAATTATATATGCGGACTGGATTATACTTCTTCACCTGAAAATCTCCAGTTCTAGAATCATGGCTTCAAAACAACAACCATGGATAACTATCAATACATTTTACTCTCACCCTTTTTAGTTCATTCACATACTTGTCTAATTCTACATGTTTTTGTACAATATATATAGTAATAGCTTTTCTAAGTTGCTGAACATTTTCAAAATAAAGACCAAGCTCCCAAACTATTTTTTTACAAGTAGGATCAAAGACAATTCTCTTATGATTTCTTTTTGTTCTTCTTGCTTTTCCTTCTCTTCTTACAGATTGTTTTACTTCATCATCTCCATCTTTGCCATCATCACTATCTATTTCAAAGTTAACATCTATATCAAAATCAAATATGGCTCATCTCTAGCTATTTTTTCCTCTAAAGTAGTTTTTTTGTTGGATAAGAACTCATCATATCCTAAGTCAACTCCTTTTTTTACCTAAACTAGCCCCTTAAGTTCTAGGCTCATTTTTCTTTCTATTTTTTCTTCAAATCTTTTCTTTTTGGCAACTCTCTTTTCTTCCTTCAAAACTCTAACCTCATCATGAATATCACTATCATATTCATCTTCATAAAAAAAGTCTTCATAGTCTGAATTTGCAGTATCATTAGATTCACTTTCCCAATCAGATGGAATTATTGGGACATCTGACGCAGTAATAAAGCTAGTCCCACCCAAGTTTTGCTCACCATGAGAAGCAACACCACAATCACTATCCAAGATCTGCTCACCAGTAGCAACAACCCCACCACCATCACTATTCAAGTTCTACTCAGCAGTAGCAGCAACACAACTACCACCATTATTTTCAACAATACTAGCAGAGGGTGCACTACTCAAGTTCTGCACAACAGTTGTAGAAACACCACTACCTAAATTTTTCTCTACACCACCTAACTCCTCAACATTAAAACCAACAACACCAAATACATTACACTCCCCAACACTAGTAGTAGCAGCACCATTGTTTAAATTTTCACTCACAAAAGGCTCTTGAGGTGTTGCAGCCTCTACAAAGCCATCTTCAAACCCTAAATTTTCACTAATCCCACAGTCTTGACTGGACTCTTTGTCAAAATAAGTAGAAGATTTCCCACCCATATTAGAAATATATTCAATGGCAGGGACGTCAGGGATCACATGGGGTTCATCTACTAAATATGACACATAAAGCTGAACTATATCTCCATTTTTAAGTTGAGGTACGATACCCAAAATATTTCTATCACAAGTCACTTTTACTAGGTAATTACGTTTAAGAGGTCTCATATAGACAATGCATGTTGAAACATTATAACCAATTTCTTTAACATACCCAACAAACTCAAAGTATGAAAATCTATTAATATCGACACCAAAACAGTCCATAACAATACCTCCATGGTACTTTATACGAGGCTTTTGCTGTAATTTTCCTCCATGATGAAACCTCAATGTAATGTATGCAAAATTCATAGTTAATCTGAAAAAAAATTAAAAATAATACGATCTTTAGAACAAAATCAATTTTTACGGGATAGAAAAACCCTAAATCCAAATACAACAACTTAAACAATTTACAAAAAACCCTAAAACTAACCTGTTTGAACCCTAATCGAGTTGTATATCATCTGATTTTGGGTGAAATAGAATTAGAAATTAACCTAAATTTGCGATTATTGGTTGCTGAAGTAAGAGAAATGATGTTAAGTGAAGGAATTAGGGGTATTTGTTAGAGTTGGGTCAGGTTTTAATGGTCGGGTCGGGTTTTAAGGGTTGGGTCGGGTTTTAGTAAGAGTTGGATCGGGTTTAATAAATGAGTTCATTAAATGACATGGACAAATCAAAACACGTGTGTCCAACACTAGCAAGTCGTGACTTTGGATAAGCTTTCAAGGGGTGAAATAAATTTAGTTCAAAGTTATTTAGGAGAGTATATAATTACCCGATTAGTTTAGGGTCTAAAGTAAATTTTGCTGACAAGTTGAGGTGTGATTTGATGCATTTTTCTTACTTTTATTTATTTACTTTTACTATTACTTTACTAACTAATAAATAAACAAACTAATAATAAGAGGGAATAAGTAAGCAGCAGGTCGACGCGCCTACTTGTACTGCCTGCTTCAGCTGCTTCAATCGTAATTTTACTATATTATTCCTAATTAATTACTATAAGTCATTTATGTATTAAAAAATTTAAAATATTTAATAAAAAATTTACTTTTACTTTTACTATTTATTTATTTACTAATAATAAGAGGGAATAAGTAGGCAGCAGGTCGACGCGTCTGTTTGTACTGTCTGCTTCAGCTGCTTCAATCATAATTTTACTATATCATCCCTAATTAATTACTATAAGTCATTTATGTATTAAAAAATTAAAAATATTTAATAAAAAAATTAAAATAGACATTTATGGCATGACTGTTTCCGTTGTTTCAATCGTGATTTTACTATATCACTCATAATTAATTATTATAAGTCATTTAAGTATTAAAAATTAATAATATTTTAAAAAGGGATAAAATTGACATAAATAATAAATTATTTTTTGATGTTTCTATAAGTCATTGAAGTATTAAAAAATTAATAATATTTAATAAAAAATATAAAATAGACATAAAATGATAAATTATTTTTTGATGTTTTAAATTAACTATGATAAATTATCTTTTGATGTTTTAAATTAACTTGACGTCTTATAAATGACCACTTAAAAATATAAATTATTTTTTGATGTTTTAAATTAACTTGACATCTTATATGGGATCATTTTAAAAAAAATTTACAAGTATTTGTTATAATAATTTTACTTTGTCTCTTCTAATTAGTAGAACAAAAGAAAAAATATTATAAATCACAGTAATTAAAAAAAAATATTTTAAAAAATATAATTGACTATCAATGTCACAAAAGTCTTAACAACTTAAAACCTTTTTCTTACTCCACCCATACCACCTATTCTGACCCCCTCCCAAAAAAAAATAATTTTTAAAAAAAGTTTCAAATTTTTTTCCTTACCCTATTCATTCTCAGTGTTTTTTGTTAAATATACTTGCATAATGGACATAAGAATATAAGTAGGAAACAACTTATTTTCTTTGAAAATGTGTTCCTCCTCCATATCAACGCATCCTAAAAAAGATATTTTTCAGGGTCAAAAAGTATTTTCTACTCTTTAGCTAAACACTATAATGTTTTTCTGAAAAATATTTTTTCATTCACCAATCAAACATTAAAAAATATTTTTCGAAAAATATTTTTCACTCACCAATCAAACATAAGAAAATAAGTAACAAACCAACTTTTTTTTCATGAAAACATTTTGTAGGAAAATATTTTCCTTCATACCAAACATACCCGAAATGAAAAAGAGGATAAATATATTCTATAAAATGATACGTATATATTCTATACTATACTTTAGAAATATATATCCTCTTATCATTGATCTTTTGAATTGTATATACATTTTTACCAGCAGCAAGACACTCTGTATCATCCTAAGCATTTTTTCATTTTTATTTATTTTATGAAAAAGCGACAAATATTTTCGAACTATCATAAATGAGAAAAAAATTATTATGGTTGAGGTCCAACCGATAAGGGGTTGTTTGGTACACTGTCCTAGATAAGTAAGGATATCCCAAAAGGTGAGATATTTCATGAAATTATTTTATCTCTCCCTCTCCATGGGATAGTAATCTCACCATTTTAGTACAAATAATGGGATAGAAAAGTCCCGAAATTAAGTAAATCTTTCTACCAAATATGGAATAAAGTTAATCTCAAACTTTATTACGGGATTATTTTTTTTATCGCTTCTACCAAACGACTCCAACGTGTGAGAGGCACCATTTACTTTTTGACACTTGCATAAGTGAGCCCGTCTATCTATTTTAAAGAAAGAATAAAACAAACAAGAGAGAGAAGGTAATGTTTACGCAATAAATTGGATTCAAATATAAAAACTGCAATAAAAATTTTATGAGTTTGTTGCTTTTTAAAAAGGAAAAAACTATGTTATTTCGACGATTCATTTTGATAAAATATTTTTTTGTATATTCAAATCGTGATTTTTTTAAGAAAGTTACTCTATAATTGTTGCGTTTTTGAAATGCAGCTATTCTACTTTGATTGTTATAATTGTAAAAAACGTAATTTGTTGCACTAAAGCTTTTGCGTATATCATCAAAACTTTGATTGCTATCCTTTTTGAGATAAGACAGTATTGCCCCCTCAAACTATAATCGAAATTGCTATGACACACCTAAACTTCACAAGGGGGTTCTATTACCTCTAAAACTATTTTAAACTATAATACATACGTCCTTCAGTGTTGATGTGGCACCACAAACCCAATCCAATTAGTTGTGGTGCTATACTGTAACACCCCGTATTCAAGTACGTGTATTGGCGTATTCAAGTACGTGTATTGGTCTTATTTATATAGAATTAATTTTTTATTTTATTTATACCGAAATTTGCCCGTCGATAGTTCCATGTGAAGGTTATTGAATAAGCTTTCCAACGATATAAAGATTTCCAAAAACGGATAGGTTTCAGATATAATTGAGCACGTTCGAAACTATAAAACAGTTGCCGGGATATTTGGGAATAGTAAATGTGCAGGAAAATTTCCTGCACACAAACTACTGAGGCCAGCCGAATTTTTGGGTCAACTTCGAACAATCATAACTCCCTTAATATAATGAACTGGGAGAGTTGTGACCTATGTAAAGAAATATCTTTGAGTCTTATTTCCAATGCAATTGGTTTCATCAAAATCTAACGTCTGAGTAAGGAGTCATACTTGTTTTACTTCAGCCTATCAAAACAGATTTTTAGGGTCAACTTCAAATGACCATAACTCCTTGTAAAGGACGAACTGGGTGGCCTACTTTATATGAAATGAAAGACCTTTGAATTATCCTTCCAACGATACCAATTTCAAAGAAATCCGATATTGGAGCAAAGAGTTATGGTCGATCTACTTTAGCTTATCAAAACAGTCCACCAAAGGACAAATTTGACATTATTTAAATTTTAAAGGCATTTTGGCCATTTCCTATTATATTATGGACAGGAATATGTGTATATATACATGTATATGAGTTCAAAAACTCATTTTTATCATCAATCATCGAGAAAGAACAAACCCTAGCCAAATTTGACCTTTAAATTACTTTTGATTCAATCGTAGAAATTCCAAAGTAATCTGATAACTGCGTTTGTCATCTTGAGAGCTTCAAATGACACCTATTATTTGTGCAAACAAGATTGCATAATCAAGAGGTGAATTCTAAGGTATGAATATTGTTTACCTTTGTTCTTTTCCATATGTATATGTGTGATAGAGGATTAGATGTATTGGTTGTTATTGAAAAGTGATGGAAATAGGGTTATGAGCTATTTTGCATGGTTTGGTTGTATCAAATTGTGGAAGGTGAATATGGTAATTGAGTTATGGAAGGTGGATATGGTGATATACTATTGAATTGATGATTATTTATGTCTATGGCTCAATTTGGTTTAATGGATTGGTTGGAAGGATAAATGAATCCAAACTTGATATTGGAGGATGTTGTATGAATATGCATGACATGTGAATGTAATTGGAGTATAAGAGGGTTAAAGTGACACCCTTTATGGTGTAATTAAGGCTTACTACTTAACCACTAGTTTGGTGAATTCAAATAATTGAATTGTGACGTTTGGTTGCTAATACTAGATTGCTATATATATTCATTGTAGATAAGTAATCCGAAAAGACGGGAAGTCCATTTGGGACTAGTATTGAAGGTTGACAGTCAGGTATGCAAAGCATACTCTATACCATATCTTTGGCATGAAAGTAAACAATTGTTTTATTAAGAAAGTTTCCAAAGTTATTCAATAACATGTGATCCATAGTGGTTCTGTATGATGTCCTACGTTACCAATGATCTTGTTTCCACCCTACTAGATTTCAAGACATTCCAATACTTACTTGTTTTCCAAATCTTACATGTTTATTGCACTAATGAATGTCAGAAGGTATCCGGTTACTCAAACAAGATCCATATGCTATTAATGACTCCAAAATGTTTCATTGATATACCAATAAGTTTCTACTTCATTGTTATGGAATTGATGACTCCAAAACACTTCATTGATGTGCCAATGAGTTCTTAATTCATTGTTATTGCATTGATGGTTTATTTATATATCTCTTATTGATGTATCATTATTTCAAAGTATAAAAAATGCGGGTGGCGACCGAAATAACAATCTCAAAGATTAATTGAACTAAGTGATGGAAGTTCTCTCTTATCGGGTGGTATCCCAGGAGAATAAGCCTATCATGGATCGATCCCTATTTATGTGTGTATGGGTGGTATCCCAGGGTCATAAGCCTATCATGGGTCGATCCCAGTTGATATGTACTGGAGGCAGCCTAATGGTCACAGTACAGTACAGTAATGATTACAAAGATGATAAGAACGAAGGTAAAGTGATTGAATAAATACAATGTACAGGTTGTCACAAGTTTTAGTAAGTGTGGTCCACTCCTATTACGATTTATTCACTTGTTTTTGATTTCTATTGAGCTCCTATATCATATGTGATTATCTACAGCTTTACATACTCAGTACATATTTCATACTGATGTCCCCTACGGGGGACCCACATTTCATGTTGCAGGCACAGGTACCTCAGCTCATACACCGCACAAGTAGGAGCTAGGATATCCAGCTGCTTTTGGTGAGCTCCAGTTTTCTTCAGGGCTTTCCGTGTCATATCCAGTCACTTTTGGTATTGTATAGAAGTTAGTTATATGGCGGGGTGTGTCCCGACCTTAGTTAAACTCTGTGTATTGTCTAGAGGCTTTGTAGACCTAAGGTACAGTCAAGGTGGTATTTTGTTAATAGACGTGATGGCTCCAACGGCCTAGTATTGTATATACATATATATGTGTGCTCGAGATTATACAGGTGATTATTTCTTTTTATATGTGATATGTTGCTGTCTGAATTTCGGGTTGTCATAGCGGTATGCATGGGAAACATAAGGTTATGAGCTGGTTCTCCCGGGCCTCCTCGGTTACGGGTGCTGGTCCGCTCCAATAGGATTTAAGGCGTGACAAAAGTGGTATCAGAGCAGTTCGTCCTAGTGAGTCTACAAAGCCGTGTCTATGTAGAGTCTTGTTTATCGGTGTGTCGTGCACCGCATCTATAAACAAGAGGCTATGGACACTTAGGAATTGTCTCTTTTCCTCATGTCTTAGATCGTGCGATAGAGCCTATATTGTATATGAAGTCATAGTTGACCACTGAATCCGTTTGTTTCTCTTATTATAGATATGATGCCGGTTACCAGAAGCAAGAATACCGGTAAGCAAGTAGATGTGACTGCCGGAGAGGGGACTAGTAAGTCACCCACTATACCAGCTAATCAAAGTAAGGCTCCAGCTGAGCATGCATCAGAAACTTCTTCCACTCCGTAAGAAATAAGAGGGAGGAGAACTATATCCCCAGAGCCACCTATTAATGCTGTTGATCAAGATCTTAGAAATGCAGTGCAAATTTTGACTCGTATAGTTACTGGGCAAGCTCAAGGGCAAGTCATTCCTACCACGGGTCCTAGTGGTACAGATAGGGCATCTAGCCTTAGAACACAAGATTTTCTTAAGATGGATCCTCTCACTTTTACTGGATCAGATCTTAACGAGGACCCACGGGAATTTATTGATCAAATTCAAAGGGCCTTAGATGTTATGCATATAACGGGTAGAGAGACAGTGGAGTTAGCGACATATAGATTCAAAGGGGAGGCTATATATTGGTACGAGGACTGGAAATGATCTTGGGGTATTGATGCACCCCCAGCTACTTGTAAAAAGTTCAAAGAGGCATTTCTTGATCATTATCTTCCATTCGGGATTCGTCAGGCCCGTGCAAATCAGTTTTTAAATCTTCATCAGGGGAATATGAGCGTGAGGGAGTACAGTCTCCGATTTAATTCCTTGTCGAGATATGCTCCTAATGTTGTAGCTACTATGGATGACAGAGTTCATCAATATGTGGATAGGCTGGATCCATATCTGGTTAGAGATTCTACTATTGCCGCTTTGAACAAAGATATAGACATAGCGAGGATCCAAGCTTTTGCACAGAAAATGGAAGATCAGAGGCATAGGAGAAGAACACAGGAATTAGAAAGAGGATATTCCAAGAGACCAGATCTACAGGGCAGTTCATGGCATCCCAAGGAGGGTTCAGACCACAGTTTTCTGCTAGACCACCTAGGCCATTATTTTCTTATTCTGCAGCTAGTGCCCCACCACAGTTCCAAGGGTCCAGAGGAAATCAATTTGGGCACAGAAGTGAGAGTCAGAGTTCGTAGATAGTGGGGTACCAAGGGCAAGGGAATATGAGTCAATCGAGACCTCATCAAGAGCCATGCAATAAATGTGGAAGGTATCATTTGGGCGTATGTCGACTGGGGACCAATGTTTGCTTTTGGTGCGGTATGTCGGGGCATATGATGCGAGAATACCCACGAAGGGGCATAGGGGGTATGCCACGACCTACGAGGTTATTTATTACATCATCATCATCGATGCCTTATTCAGGAAGGGGTGCACAACCAATGGGTCGTGTTAGAGGTAATAGAGGAGCCACGAGTTATAGCCGGGCTCAAAATCGTACATATGCTCTAACGGATCGACAGAATTTAGAGGCTTCCCCAGATGTGGTTACGGGTATATTGTCTATCTTTTAATTCGATGTATATGCCTTAATTGATCCCGGTTCTACATTATCTTATATTACTCCATTGGTTGCTGGAAAGTTCGAAAGAATACCCGAACTGTTAGTTAAGCCATTTGAGAAATCTACACTGGTTGGGGAATCTATTATAGCTAGAAGGGTTTACCAAAACTGCATAGTAACTATTTGTGGTCGTGATACAATGGCTGATCTTGTGGAGTTAGAAATGGTAGATTTTGATTTTATAATGGGTATGGACTGGTTGGCGTCTTGTTATGCCACAATTAATTGCTGCACGAAAAAGGTAAATTTCCATTTTCCAAATGAATCAGTCCTTGAATGGAAAGGTGAAATTGGCACGCCAAGAGGTAGATTTATTTCTTATTTTAAGGAAAGAAGAATGATTTCCAAGGGATACATATATCATTTAGTTAGAGCAAGGGATACAGAAGTGGAGCCACCAACTCTTCATGCTGTTCCGGTGGTAAATGAATTTTCTGATGTATTTCCTGAAGATCTTCCAGGTTTGCCTCCTGAATGAGAAGTAGGGTTTGGTATTGATGTAATACCAGGAACCCAACCAATATCCATTCCTCCGTATAGAATGGCCCCAGCAGAATTACGAGAATTGAAAGAGCAATTGAAAGATTTGCTAGAGAAGGGATTCATAAAGCCTAGTATGTCCCCCTGGGGAGCACCAGTGTTATTTGTGCGCAAAAAGAATGGCTCACTGAGGATGTGTATTGATTATCGACAATTGAAGAAGGTGACTATTAAGAATAAATATCCTCTCCCAAGAATTGATGATTTATTTGATCAGTTACAGGGCGCCAAATGCTTTTCTATGATTGATTTGAGGTCAGGTTACCACCAAGTGAGGGTTAAAGAGAAGGATATACCCAAGACAACTTTCCGAACACTGTATGGTCATTATGAGTTTCTAGTTATGTCATTGGGCTAACAAATGCACCTGCAGCTTTTATGGATTTGATGAATAGGGTGTTTAAGCCATTCCTGGATGTATTTGTGATAGTTTTTATAGATGATATTCTAGTTTATTCTAGATCAGAAGAGGACCATGCCAATCACTTACGACAAGCATTACAGACTCTTCGTGATTGTAAACTTTATGCAAAGTTCTCTAAATGTGAGTTTTGGTTAAAGTCGGTGGCATTTTTGGGTCATATTGTATCTGGTGAAGGGATAAAGGTTGATGCTCAAAAGATAGAAGCTGTGAAGAACTAGACAAGACCCACAACACCTACGGAGTTTCATAGTTTTCTCGGGTCTGCCGGTCATTATAAAAGGTTTGTTGAAGGCTTTTCTTCCATTTCAGCACCCTTAACCAAGCTAACCCATAAAGCATCCAAATTCCAATGGAATGATGCCTGTGAGAAGAGTTTTCAAGATTTAAAGAACAAGTTGATTTCTACACCCGTGTTGGTACTTCCAGAAGGCACCGAAGGGTATACAGTGTATTGTGATGCTTCCAGAATTGGTTTAGGATATGAATTGATGCAGCATGGTAAGGTAATAGCATATGCTTCTAGACAATTGTGGCCACATGAGAAAAATTATCCTACACACGATCTTGAGTGGTGCGACCAAGGCATTTGAGCTTGTGCGAGAAGGAGTACTTCAGTGCCAAAACCGATTGTGTGTGCCGAATGTAGACGGGCTAAGAAAGAAGATTATGACAGAGGCACATTGTTCAAGGTATTCCATTCATCCAAGATCAACCAAAATGTATCAAGATTTGAAAGATATGTATTGGTGAATGACATGAAGAAGAGCATTGCAGAATTTGTAGCTGAATGTCCAAATTGTCAAAGAGTTAAAGTTGAGCACCAAAAACTCGGAGGTTATATGCAATGCATTGATCTTCCAAGCTGGAAGTGGGACATGATCAACATGGATTTCGTTATTGGTTTGCCTCGTACATCCTGAAAGTTTGATTCTATATGGGTGATTGTTGATAGGCTTACCAAATCCGTGCATTTCCTACCAGTTAGGACCACTTACACAGTTGAAGAGTATGCGAAGCTGTACATTAAAGAGATAGTTCGATTACAAGGAGTGCCAATCTCTATTATATTAGATCGGGGAACCCAATTTACCGCAAACTTTTGGAAGTCTTTTCAGAGGTGTTTGGGAACACAAGTGAAGTTGAGTATAGCTTTTAACCCTCAAACAGATGGACAAGCAGAACGTACCATCCAATCACTTGAAGATATGCTACGAGCTTGTGTAATAGATTTTAAGGGCAACTGGGATGATCATTTACCTCTTATTGAGTTTGCCTACAATAATAACTATCATTCAAGTATCAAAATGGCACCATATGAAGATTTATATGGAAGGAAGTGTAGATCACCAATAGGATGGTTCGAAGTGGGTGAAACTCTTTTTTTCAGACCGGATCTTGTTTATCAAGCCATAGAGAAGGTTAAAGTAATTCAGAAACGACTGAAAATATCCCAAAGTCGACACAAGTCATATGCGGATAGTAGAAGGAGATGATTAGAGTTTTCTATAGGTGATTGGGTATTTTTGAAGGTATCACCGATGAAAGGGGTAATGGGATTTGGCAAGAAAAGAAAGTTAAGTCCACGTTATATAGGCCCGTATAAGATCACTCGAAGGTTTGGACAAGTTGCATATAAATTAGAGCTACCCCAAGAGCTCTCATCAGTACATCCGGTATTGCATATGTCAATACTTCGAAAGTGCATCGGAGATCCATCACATATCACTTCTACTGAGGATGTGCAAGTTGCGGAAGATCTTACCTATGAGGAAGTGCCTATTGCTATTCTAGATCGCCAAGTTAAGAAGATGAGAAATAAAGAGATAACATTTGTGAAAGTACGTTGGAGAAATCGTCAAGGGGAAGAGATTACATGGGGAGCTGAGGAAGCAATGAAATCTAAGTACCCTCATTTGTTCAAAGATGAAGAGGAAGTTCAAGAAACGGAGTTAGAACATTAACAAGTAAGTTTTTTTTTATATATGCATAGTATTTATGTGATGATGTGAATATTTGTCACGCCTCAAATCCTATTGGGGCGGACCGGCACCCGTAACCGAGGAGGCCCGGGAGAACCAGCTCATAACCTTATACTTCCCATGCATACCTCTATGACAACCCGAAATTCGGACATCATCATGTCACATATAAAAGGAAATAATCTCCTGTATAAATTCGAGCACACATATATATGTATATACAATACTTGACCGTTGGAGCCATCACGTCTATTAACAAAACACCACCTTGACTGTACATTAGGTCTACAAAGCCTCTAGATAATACACAGAGTTTAACTAAGGTCGGGACACACCCCGCCATATAACTAACTTCTATACAATACCAAAAGTGACTGGCTATGACACGAAAACCCCCGAAGCAAACTGGAGCTCACCAAAAGCAGCTGGATATCCTGGCTCCTACTTGTGCGGTGTATGAGCTGAGGTACCTGTGCATGCCGCTTGAAATGTAGGTCCCCCGTGGGGGACGTTAGTACGAAATATATACTGAATATGTAAAGCTGTAGATAGTCACATATGATATAGGAGCTCAATAGAAATCAGAAACAAGTGAATAAATCGTAATAGGAGTGGACCACACTTACTAGAACTTGTGACAACCTGTACATTGTATTTATTCAATCACTTTACCTTCGTTCTTATCATCTTTGTAATCATTACTGTACTGTACTGTGACCATTAGGCTACCTCCAGTACATATCAACTGGGATCGACCCATGATGGGCTTATGGCCCTGGGATACCACCCATACACACATAAATAGGGATCGATCCATGATAGGCTTATTCTCCTGGGATACCACCCGATAAGAGAGAACTTCCATCACTTAGTTCAATTAATATTTGAGATTGTTATTTCGGTCGCCACCGCATTTTTGATACTTTGAAATAATGATACATCAATAAGAGATATATAAATAAACCATCAATGCAATAACAATGAATTAAGAACTCATTGGTACATCAATGAAGTGTTTTGGAGTCATCAATTCCATAACAATGAAGTAGAAACTTATTGGTATATCAATGAAACATTTTGGATTCATTAATAGCACATGGATCTTGTTTGAGTAACCGGATACCTTCTGACATTCATTAGTACAATAAACATGTAAGATTTGGAAAACAAGTAAGTATTGGAATGTCTTGACATCTTGTAGGGTGGAAACAAGTTCATTGGTAACGTAGGGCATCATACAAAACCATTATGGATCACATGTTATTGAATAACTTTGGAAACTTTCTTAATAGAACAATTGTTGACTTTCATGCCAAAGATATGGTATAGAGTATGCTTTGCATACCTGACTGTCAACCTTCAATACTAGTCCCCAATGGACTTTCCGTCTTTTCGGATTACTTATCTACAATGAACATATATAGCAATCTAGTATTAGCAACCAAACGTCATAATTCAATTATTTGAATTCACCAAACTAGTGGTTAAGTAGTAAGCCTTAATTACACCATAAAGAGTGTCACTTTAACCCTCTTATACTCCAATTACATTCACATGCCATGCATATTCATACAACATCCTCCAATATCAAGTTTGGATTCATTTATCCTTCCAACCAATCCATTAAACCAAATTGAGCCATAGACATAAATAATCATCAATTCAATAGTATATCACCATATCCACCTTCCATAACTCAATTACCATATCCACCTTCCATAACTCAATTACCATATCCACCTTCCACAATTCAATACAACCAAACCATGCAAAATAGTCCATAACCCTATTTCCACCACCTTTCAATAACAACCAATACATATAATCCTCTATCATACATATACATATGGAAAAGAACAAAGGCAAACAATATTCATACCTTAGAATTCACCTTTTGATTATGCAATCCTGTTGGCACAAATAATATATGCCGCTCGAAGCTCTCAAGATGACAAACGCAGTTATTAGATTACTTTAGAATTTCTACGGTTGAATCAAAAGTAATTTAAAGGTCAAATTTGCCTAGGGTTTGTTCTTTCTCAATGATTGATGATGAAAATGAGTTTTTGAACTCATATACATGTATAAATACACATATTCCCATCCATAATATAATAGGAAATGACCAAAATGCCTTTAAAATTTAAATAATGTCAAATTTGTCCTTTGGTGGACTGTTTTGACAAGCTAAAGTAGATCGACCATAACTCTTTTTTTCGATATTGTATTTGGGTGAAATTAGTATCATTGGAAGGATCATTTAAAGGGATTTCATTTCATATAAAGTAGGCCACCCAGTTCATCCTGTACAAGGAGTTATGGTCGTTTGAAGTTGACCCTAAAAATCTGTTTTGATAGGCTGAAGTAAAACGAGTATACATCCTTACTTAGACGTTGGATTTGGATAAAACCAATTGAATTGGAAAGAAGACTCAAATATCTTTCTTTTCATAGGTCGCAGCTCTCCCAGTTCATTATATTAAGGGAGTTATGATCGTTCGAAGTTGACCCAAAAATTCTGCTGGCCTCAGTAGTTTGTGTGCAGGAAATTTTCCTGCACATTTACTATTCCCAAATATCCCGGCCACCGTTTTATAGTTTCGAACGTGCTCGATTATATCCGAAACCTATCCGTTTTTGGAAATATTTATATCATTGGAAAGCTTATTCAATAACCTTTACATGGATCCATCGACGGGCAAATTTCGGTATAAATAAAATAAAAAATTAATTCCATATAAATAAGACCAATACACGTACTTGAATACGCCAATACACGTACTTGAATATGGGGTGTTACATCATTCCCCCCTTTAGGACATTCGTCCTCGAATGTTAGCGTAGTTATTCAACCGAAACAAGTTCAAGTCCACCATTAATATTCACATCATCACATAAATACTATGCATATATAAAAAAAAACTTACTTGTTAATGTTCTAACTCCGTTTCTTGAACTTCCTATTCATCTTTGAACAAATGAGGGTACTTAGATTTCATTGTTTCCTCAGCTTCCCATGTAATCTCTTCCCTTTGACGATTTCTCCAACGTACTTTCACAGATGCTATCTCTTTATTTCTCATCTTCTTAACTTGGCGATTTAGAATAGCAATAGGCACTTCCTCATAGGTATGATTTTCTTCAACTTGTACATCCTCAGTAGAAGTGATATGTGATGAATCTCTGATGCACTTTCGAAGCATTGACACATGAAATACCGGATGTACTGATGAGAGCTCTTGGGGTAGCTTAAATTCATATGCAACTTGTCCAAACCTTCGAGTGATCTTATACGGGCCTATATAACGTGGACTCAACTTTCCTTTCTTGCCAAATCTCATTACCCCTTTCATTGGTGATACATTCAAAAATACCCAATCACCTATAGAAAACTCTAGCCCTCTTCTTCTAGTATCCGCATATGACTTGTGTCGACTTTGGGTTGTTTTCAGTCGCTGCTGAATTACATTAACCTTCTCTATGGCTTGATAAACAAGATCCGGTCTGAACAAAAGAGTTTCACCCACTTCGAACCATCCTATTGGTGATCTACACTTACTTCCATATAAAGCTTCATATGGTGTCATTTTGATTCTTGAATGATAGCTATTATTGTAGGCAAACTCAATAAGAGGTAAATGATCATCCTAGTTGCCCTTAGAATCTATTACACAATCTCGTAGCATATCTTCAAGTGTTTGGATGGTACGTTCTGCTTGTACATCTGTTTGAGGGTGAAAAGTTGTACTCAACTTCACTTGTGTTCCCAAACACCTTGAAAAGACTTCCAAAAGTTTGCGGTAAATTGGGTTCCGCGATCTAATATAATAGAGATTGGCACTCCATGTAATCGGACTATCTCTTTAATGTACAACTTCACATACTCTTCAACTGTGTAGGTGGTCCTAATTGGTAGGAAATGTGCGGATTTGGTAAGCCTATCAACAATCACCCATATAGAATCAAACTTCCGGGATGTATGAGGCAAACTAATAACGAAATCCATGTTGATCATGTCCCACTTCCAGCTTGGAAGATCAATGCATTGCATATAACCTCCGGGTTTTTTGGTGCTCAACTTTAACTCTTTGACAATTTGGAAATTCAGCTACAAATTCTGTAATGCTCTTCTCCATGTCATTCCAGCAATACATATCTTTCAAATCTTGATACATTTTGGTTGATCCTAGATAAATGGAATACCTTGAACAATGTGCCTCTGTCATAATCTTCTTTCTTAGCCCGTCTATATCCGGCATACACAATTGGTTTTGGCACTGAAGTACTCCTTCTCGCGTAAGCTCAAATGCCTTGGTCGCACCACTCTGAATGTTCTCCTTAAGCTGTAATAAAATAGGATCTGCATATTACTTCTCTTTCACTTCAGCTACTAATGAAGATTCCACAACATTATGTACGATAAGCTCTTTATCCGGAGTTTCAAGAAGGTGAACTCCCAAACTAGCTAACTGGTGATGATCTTTAATCATCCCTTGCCTTTCTATAGGCACCATCATATCCTTACGACTTAACGCATCAGCTACCATATTTGCTTTCCCTGGATGGTACAAGATATCAACATCGTAGTCCTTTAATAGTTCAAGCCATCTCCGCTGCCTTAAATTTAGACCCTTCTGATTAAAAATATATTGCAAGATCTTATGGTTAGTATATATATCAACATGAACCCCATATAAGTAGTGGGTCCATATCTTTAAAGCAAAAATAACTGCTGCCAGATCAAGATCGTGTGTAGGATAATTTTTCTCATGTGGCCATAATTGTCTAGAAGCATATGTTATTACCTTACCATGCTGCATCAATACACATCCTAAACTAATTCTGGAAGCATCACAATACACTGTATACCCTTCGGTGCCTTCTGGAAGTACCAAGAAAAGTTAATTATCATAAAAAGCATTTAAAATTAATTCAATGGAACAAAACACAGGGGCATTCAGATGTAAATCCAGACTAATTTTTTATATGAATTTTAATTGAGGAATCTTCATAAATAGCAATAGTTTGGACCATAATTATGAATAGTAGCTATAGATTTCCTAATGGCAATTCATAGAAATAGTTTTAGTGTAACTTTCACGATCGCTTTGTGTTTTTTGCTCCTTTTACCCCCTCTGTATTTAATTTAAAATATCTTTTGTGACTTACTGGGATAGGTGGTAAGATTTCTGTGATATTTGGATGTATTTTGGAAGAGTTAGCGAGTTTTCAAAGTTTGGAACTAGCAACAGTTCGAATCTTTCACTTTCAAAATGATAAAATCTTTCACTTTGTTTAACAATTTGTGAACCTCTAGATCTTGAAATTAGATGATTTTTGGTACAAATTTTTTTATTGTTGAAAGGGGTAAGTTTTTAATCTCTAATTAGAGGATTTCTGCTATTTACCTTGGAGTTTGGGATTAAACTAGTGTTTAGGGATTAGGAATTGGGAATTTTTATTCTAAATTCTTCTGTCAATTCTTGTTGAATTGACGTCTGGTTTGAGCTCCGTTCTCGATAAAATTTCATGTATGAAGTGATTCGAAAGATTTTTTTCCATTTCATTATTGAATTTTAAGGGTTGATTTTTGACCTGTTTCTTTTATTGCAATATGAGTATTGACGAATGTTATTCAAGTGTAGAGTAGGTTTTTGATATATTGGGAACGTTCTTGACACGATCCGAACCAGGGCCTTATCATAATGGGCATCCAAAGTCCATCCAGGACTGGGGACCATCCCCGTTACCCAACCCAACCTCCAAATACGCATACCCTGAGTTGGATGAATTCTGACTGTATAGCAAGATAGTGTTTATTACGATTCTAGACTCTGGGATATGTCTATAATTGTGACCAACCCAAACAAGTTCAACCATCTATTACCAACCAACGATCATAACATAATAAATATAAAAATCAAGTTCATGTCCATAACATAACATAAAAGGATGGAACAATCACAAATTCAGCTAAATGGTATCAACCCCAATACCAATGCCAATACTTAGGCTGACACCAATACCAACACCACCCATTCCAACTCCTAGTAATCATACAAAGCCTCTAACCAAAAGAAAAAAATATCCGGTTGGGACATACCCCCAACCATAGCCAAAATCAATATCCATAAAATAACCTAAGTATGTAAAGATATCCATTATATGAAATGGATCCTTCCAAAATATGGAAGCTCACCACTTCAATCCAAAAGCTGATTCCGAATTAGATCACTAAGCAGGATGAGTATAATGGACGGTTCCTGCATCGCGTGGGGATAGCCGCCTGAAGATGGGTTAGCGGGTGAACGCTAGCATGAACTCAGGATAAGGATAAAATACTGTTATCCAATAAAACCAAGTTCACCAACCATACACATACAAACCATATATATATATACATATATATACATATATATACATATATATATACATATATATATATATACAATATATATACAACCATACCGGGAAAGACAACCGGGTTTAACATGCCTTTACAATCATTAACCTAGGTATGTGTAGCTTAACCGTCCTAGAACCACCCACAGGCTATATGGGTCCAATGAACCCTCTTAAACGGGCCACACTAACAGGAGATACCATAAGAGTAGGGGATTCTCGAGTACCGTTCGCTCTCCATGATACATATATACAATGTACTTAAAGGATTTCCATGTATCTCATAGTATCATATATGGTCTCTATGACCAACCCTTATATCAGAAAGCATGAGTTTTTAGTGTCCGTTCATTAGACTCGTATCTTAACGGTTAACTATCACACCCCGCCATTATTTCCCAATTAAAACCATTATCATCCAACCAAACCATTATTACATTATTATTAACCAAGGCTATGAGTAGTGGTATAGTCATACCAACTATAACTTGCAAACGCTGTCCTTAGACAACATTTTTATGTAAAGGGATTCCCATGTACCCATATATTCCATTATCAAGTTAACTTGTGGAAATACCTTGTACCCCACAAGTGTTCCATTATTAAGTTTACTTGGAAGAATCCCGTGTACCCCAGAAGTATTCATTATCATGTTTACTTGGGGGATTCCATCGTACCCCACAAGGAAGTTTATTTGACTATAACCATGACCACCAAACCTTATCATTCAACCATTCCAAACTATTTAAAGCATTTATACCATTTAGGGTTCCATTACCAAGCCATACCATGCAATAGTTTCATTAAAAGTCCAATAATATAGTAAAATCATTCTCATGGGCATTCTATCAAACATGTTGGGGGCATAGTATTTCCAAAACCAATTCCAATTACCAATTACCAATTAACCATTCCCATGAAACCAATTATACAAACCACCATTAAAGCATGTAAATACATAATTAAAACATGGGAAAACCATAACCAAGCATTTAATTCCAAAGCCCCAACATATCTTTGAAAACTCTAAAACCATATAATAATCATGCCATTAAAATATTGTATAAATATGCCTTTAGTTGGATCTAACATTGAGGGAGAAGTATATGCCTTAGATTACAAAGATGATGGAGAGAAACCACCTGTACAAGCCTTAAATTGATCCTATAGATGAAACCCTAGCCTTTCTTTACCCAAGAGCCTTAGAAAGAATTAGATTATGTTTCTAAGAGTTTAAGATTAGAATAATAGGGTAAATGATGTCCCACTAGTGATATAAGTCGTGGATCCTTAAGAGGTTAAGAGGGTAAATGTCCATATTCCCCCCACTTAAACTGCTTAAAATTTCCCTCAGATGGTACGACTACCCCATACCAGTTATACCCTTCAATACGTATGGTACCCACCACTCATAACCTACGCCTCTCCCATGGATCTAACACTGTCCAGCATATGACTTACCTAAAACAAGTCATACCCAACCATATGATCATTACCCCTAAACCGTATCTTGACAGAATAAAATCAAAGAAAGTTAAACACTATCTACCACACGAGGCAATGGTATAACTCGTACCCTTAACTTACTACTTATGGTGAGCCACTCGTACTTAGATCTAAGTTAAGTTACTAAGTCTCAGATTAAGTGAAGGATAAACCTAAGCCATACGACCCATTACCAACCATACGACTCGTACCCACCAAGTCGTACCTATTCTAGAAACTAATCTAACCCACCAACCAATACTGGTTAGTATACGACCAAGAGCATACCAACCATACCTGTAACACCCCAATTTTCTAAACCGGGATGCTACACAGTGCTTATGACCCAGAAGGACCACAAGCTAACCCATGACTGATATCTGTACCTGTGCACTGCAATATATAATGTAATAATGTAGAAAATATGAACATGTAGGCCATAAGGTTCAACTGAATAAAGAATCTGTAGAATAGTAACATCCGTGTGGGTGAAAGATACCCAAAACAACTGAAAACTGAATCAAATCTGAACTAAATCTAAAAGCCTCTAAATACTGTCTGAATAAGGAGTTGAAGGAATATGTCTCCAACTAACTCCATCTAGAAAAATTGAGCTGAAATAATAAATGAAATAAAATAATACTGTATCATCCTCGAATAAAGAGAAATCACTACAACTCTGTATACTGGAATGCAGCTGCTACTGCTGGTTTGGAACTTGTGTCTCTGAACTTATGGTGTAACATGAAAAGAAAGCACCATAGCGCAAATGCGTCAGTACAACTGGAGTACAGAGAATACGAGTGAGGTATGCTGATGCAAAGGGTTTTACATACATGAATAATGCTAACTGACTAACTGATATAAACGTAAGAGTACAAACATACATATATAGTAACTGAGATTGTGAGTACGTGATAGCTAAATCTGTATGCTAATACATGGTTTACTGATAACTGACATGGCTGAAACTGTATTTCTAATAACATGGGCGACTGGGTCTAACAGTCTTGAATCTGATGGAACTTTTTGAGTCCCATGCTATAACTGAATTTGACTGTATCTAACAGTCCTGGTATACTGATATCTGAAGAACTGTCTGAGTTCTTTTACTAAGACTGAGTCTAAAACTGTGGGAGGTAGTTGTTTAACCGACATGCCCCATGTATGCCATTATGTCTAAGCTAGGGTCCAATCACTGCCCCAAATAGAGGGGTGTCAATACCGCGCCACTGGTAAGGACAGTTGTGAGTGACCCTTAGCTGGAAGGTACTCAAATCGAGAGCGGTGGGAACCCTGAACTAACAGGTTAAGCCACCTCATCAACCCTAATCTGACAGGTTAATATGTCTCAACGTATGTTGGCTACATAGTTCTGGAACACAAGGATGACTGCTAAGAATCACACCCTAAACTGTTAGGTGAGTTCCCATCCTTGGGTTCACTCAGTGCTAACTTCTACTCCCATCTGAAAAGACTAAACATGATTCAACTGACTGTACATAGACTGATTAACTGACTTCTGTTGACTGACAGAATAATACTACTATCTGAGAGTTAACTGAGATCATAAGATTTATGAGGTTTCCTGAGTCACATGATTGACTGAGTTATATAGATTATAGCTTTACTAAGATTATCGGGACAACATGACATAGCTCTAGGCACACAACTATATTTTTTGGGTACGAATACCCCCAGGAATCGATAGAAGGAAACTGACACACATGACATAACTTGATCACAAGATTGGAGTCCACAATTCATAATATCATAAGTAGGGGATCTTATACTTCATGTAGTTATTCAACATCTTAAACATTGTAGGGATTGCATGGATATATTTCGTGTACATATTATACATATCCATTATCATACATGCTTCATACCACAATAATAACCATACATCAATAGCATGGAATTCATATTTAAGTATATAGCTAACACAGACTTGTCATTTAGATATCATGGAACCATGTAAACATAAATTCCTAACATCCCAAGCATTTTATCAAACACCTAGCATGCATTCTTTAAGGCATAGGTGTGTTTCATAACTTGCACCATATTACACCACCTAAAGTTCATAGTTTTCAACTAACAACCATATATATTCCATGAAAACACCTTTAGATAGCATCTTAAAACTTAAACAATAATAATCAACATGTACATGCTCATATCACCACAAAAAGTTCACAAAGTAGTATTTAAAACATGGTTCTTGAGCTCTATGAACGGATCGGACGGCTGGCAACCACCAACACAGCCACCATATGCCGCCCCTCTTCTCCTTTTCCCTTTTTCATCCTCATCCCGCAACTCCAGTCGGCGACACCACCGCTACTCCATTCTCCGGATTTATTCACCGAATGGCCGACAAACAACGTCTCTTATTTATCTTCTCAAGCGCCACCTCTAATGGGGACATGAACCCACCACTGCCAGCGCCACCCCTTTTCCCTCTTCCCACCGAAAAATAAGCCAAATCTGGCTGAAAAATTCCCACACCACCACTATTATTTTCCTTTCTCCTTCTCACCGATCTACCACCGAACGTGGCCGAGAAAAACGTTACTCTGACGCTTCATCGTTGTTGAAGCAACAATGTTGTTTGGTTACTTACCTACTTCAATTCTCGCTTATTATTTTAGTTAAATAGTGTTATTGTTTTACTTTATCGTTTTCCAAATCAAACTATACATTTTTCGGTAATTTTGAATTTTTACGGTGAGATCTTGGTTTTCTTCGATGAACATCACCGTTTCGGGATCTGTTGATGAGTGATTTGGCTTATAGTTGCTATCTTTTTACATACTATTTTTGACATTGAGATTGATTGTTATATTTTTCCACATGTTAATGATATTATTAATCTTTTTTGGTAATCCTGTTTAGCTCCATTACTGTATTTGTAAATTTGGGACTGTTTTATTCCTTTTACTGATTTGTGGATCTGCTGCACTATAAGGAACAAATACTAAACTGATATTGGCCGATGACAATATCTCTCCATCGGATTTTTGATGCCACCCCAATGCAAAAGACGACCTTTATTTTCTCAAGTTTATTTATTCATGTCAAGTATCAATATGGCCAATGAAAAAACTCCCGTCGATTTTCGAGGCCTCCACAAATAAAAAGACGGACATTACATAAACAAATACACTAGGTTTGTTGTTGTTGTTGTTGTTGTATATTGTCATGGCGATTTAGGATAGCCGATTAGTCAAGCAACCACTTCGTAGCCACGGAGCATCTAAAACTTAATTCGAACCCACTTTGTAATAAAATTCTATTCTTTATACATAAATAGATACATATGTGTACACATAATTTCATTTACTTTAGTGACTATTTGTTTATTTTTAATACTTCTATCAAGAATTTATACATATTCTCGGTAACACATCTCGAAGTGCTATTTGAGAGGGACTTTCGAGTTTTATATTTATATTTTATTTCTTATTTGTATAATTGTACAAAAAGATAACAATATAGTGGAAACTCTACTTTTGGGGTGCTGGGCTGGAACCATTTTACTTATACAATATTTATTAAGTATTTAGAAAAAATTTAGGCCGTTAATATTCACACAAATAAAATTAATCAATTAATTCATTTACATCATAGCATTGTATAGTTTTTATTTTCAAGTAAAATCTTTATTTTTTTCTCCGTAATTTTGGTCAAGTAGGTAGTATTATTAGTAAAAAACTTTTCATCTTATAGTACAGAAAGATACTTTCTTTTCACGTGTCACAAAATACTTTTCTTTCACAAGAAATTTGTACATTTTTATATTTACTCTTTACAAATTTTCATAACAATAAGGTTTACTCATAAACTTAATATACATACATTTTCACATTATTTTAATTATTAATATTTCTCAAAGAAATTATTTTTACGTCCTCCTTCTTTAATAAATTTTGTCTAACCGGGAACCATATTTGTGGATTCTGAAGGGTGCCTAACCCCTTCCCTTTAGAATAACTTGAACCCTTACCTAGAATCTTAAATTGGTTTTCGCAGACTAAAAAATTAGTCTTACTTGTTAATCAATAAATAGGTTTCTTTATTTTCCTTAAAAAAATAGGTGGCGAATCTATACAAAATTTCAATTCTTTTAAGTCCATAAGTCGTGTTTTGTTTAACCTTGGTAAAAAATAATCATCCTTACTGTAAGATTTTATCAATTTATTGTCATATTTTTCTTTTCATAATTTATTGATAATTCTCTGTACATTAGGATTTTTATTAATTCATTATCGTTTTTAACATTTTTCAATCATCTGAACACGTACACGATATGACATTACATTTCTTTCAAATTAATAACATTTTTTAAAATAATTTCAATATTCTTTACATTTTTTCTGTAATTACATATCAATACCTACATTTTGTACATTTATTACAACCCGAAAATACTGAGTCAGATTAGTTATTTTAATACGCAGTACAATAGTTTGATGTCTTGTCATATCCGACAATGATCACACAATAATGTCTTGGCACATGTGACAATGGCAACTTAAAGACACTACCCTTTAGACAATAACTTTATCCGTTGGTCCAAAGGATGAAAATCCTTTGATCAATATCCTAAGGATCAAAGAGTGTGCTATTTATAAAAAGGGGGGACATCTTATTATCTTTTGGGTAATAGAGGGTGCCTATTTTCATTATAAATAAGTGGAGAGGGTGTCACAACCTGAGGCTACCCCCTAGTCGCGACAACGGTTCTTATGGTCATAAGTTACCATAAGATAACCCATGAGCTGGTACCTATTGTGAGCACTGAATAAAGTAACAAAATACACATGTGCGAAAGTAAACTGGCAATTCCATAAGGTTTAATTATTGAAAATATGATCTAAATCATAAGTCTGAATGTCTAAAGACATACTTAAAAGATTGATAAAATAACTGATAAACTGACTAATTGTCTGGATGTCTGAAAAACATCTGAAAGTCTCTACACTGACTAAAGAGTTGATGGGACAGGCCCCAACTAACTCCAACTGAACTAACTGAACTAAAATGTGGAAATAATGGAATAACATAAGAGGTCCTCACATATGAGGACTCAACACAACTACTTTTGTTGATAAGCTGAACTGTCTAAGAATGGTCAGGAAACTGAGCATCCGAACCTATGATATAAGACATCATAGCGCGAAGAAAGTATGCGGTCAGTACTTTAAATGTACTAGTATATGAGATGAAGTTAGGTTGTAATGCATGGGTTAACTGTACATAAAGTACCTATTGGTTGAATAGCATAAGATAAATGATGCATAAATACATGAAAGCTATAAAATCTGAGAATGCATGACCAAACATATAACATGATACTGAAATAGACTATAAACTTAAATACTGAAATCTGGTAACTCAATAATTGATAAACTGTCTGCTATGATAAAGAAAACCTGAATTGAATTCTGTACTAAATACTGAACTGAGAATGTGAAAGGTATCATCTATCGGCATGCCCCAATCTAAGCTAAGTGGGATCCAACCTGTAATCCCAGTTGAAAGGGTGTCAGTACCATGTCATGGGTACTAACATATAGATGTGTGGATCCACTCAACTAGTGTCCCAAAGGACTAGAGAGTCAGTCCTAAACTGGAGGGTCAACCTAAGAGAATGTTAGTCCTAAACTGGCGGGTGACATCTCAAAGAATGTCAGTCATAAACTGGCGGGTGACATCTCATAATCCTATGCTGGCTACGTAGTTCTGCAACTTAGGGACTACTTCTAAGGACCCAGTCCTTACTGACGGGTGAGCCCCCGTACCTAGGTTCGCTCGGTGCTAAATCTTACTCCCAACTAAACTGACACTGATTACTGGACTGAACTAAGCTTAACTGAACAACCAACTGATCAAAATAACTGACTGAATAACAATACTCATGGTTTATCTGATACTGTTCTGAAGGTACTGAAATTATATAAGCAGCTAAGTATTGGGTATTTATAATCCTTCAGCACTAAATAAAAATAACAATAAAGGCATGTAAAAGCTTCGAAAAACCATTATGGGGAATCATTCTACAAAATCATTCTCTTTGACATTTTATCAAACACATGGGGATTAAGTATTTAACATAGGAATGCTTTTAAACATGATGTAATAGCATGATTACATGAAAAAAAGCCATAAATTGAGGATTTATCCTGAATTGTATGAATATGACATGGGAACTTCAACATCTAAAACATATTATAAACCATTCCACTTGAGAACAATTGTAATCTTAACTTGAAATAAAAATAACAAGTAATTCATGGAGTAAATTCATTTAAAACATGGAAAATTCAACATAAAAAAAAGGATTCTTGGGCTCCATGGCGAAAGGAAAACCATGGATGAACATCACATATACCTTGAACCCTTAAGCTTGAAAGGGAAACACAATATTGAAAACTTTCTTGAAGTTCTTGGATTGGGAGACTTGAATTTTTGTTTTTTCTTAAAGAGAATGTAATCGGATTTGATGTTCTTGAGAGAGGGTTGGGGTTTCTCTGATAGAAAATTGGAGAAGAATGGGCAAATAATGCTCAAATTATTGATATAAGTCGGGTTATGATGACTTGAATTGAGGGGAAAAGACGTTACTACCCCTCAAACATTTAAATTCTTAATGGAAATGCTGATTGACTCATCATCGTGACATGATGAAGGCCTCACCGCTATTCCAACCGAGATGCACCACTATCGCGGTGAGGTTTTGGAATCGAAATCCAAATGTGCCCCAATCCTCGTCTGAAAAATACGAAGCTCTTTACACCCCTGAACATATATTAACTTAAAAACTTACGTCTCAGGCTCTGAAAGGCCAGTTTAAAAATCCTCGGATTTAAGAGGCCAAAATTAAGACTAAGTCCCCAACACTTAGTGAAATTTTCAAGCTTTAAGCCTCTTATACATGCAACTAGGGGCTGAACTGAGCTAAGAGAAGTATGAGGTATTACAATATCTCCCTTTTGAGAACATTCGTCCTCGAATGAGACTGATTAAGCTGTGAATACTAGGGAAACTAAAATCACATACTGTATATGCATAGCTGAAAATATGATTACATGACTGAGTCTGAAATATGATACATGACTTAACTGAATTTGTGGATGCATGCAATGACATAAGAATAATTATATAGCTGGAATTGAGAATGGAAAAGAGTCAATCTAAGGAAAACTGTTACCTTAAGAAGAGTTTGAGCTTACGGAGAAAAGATAAGGGTACTTAGTACGTATATTTGTTTCTTCTTCCCAAGTGGCTCTCTCAACAGACTAATTTCTCCAAAGAACTTTGACCAAGGGAACTTCTTTGTTCCTTAGTCTACGAATCTGACAATCAAGAATTTTAACTGGAATTTCTTTATAAGAATGGCTATCCTGGATATTTAATCTTTCTAACGAGACAACAACAGCTAGATCACTGATATATTTCTTTAACAAAGAGACATGAAACACTTGATGCACTGATTCCAAATCTGTAGTAAACTCAAGCTCGTAAGCTACCTTTCCAAAATGACTCAAAATTCTGTAAGGGCCAACATATCGGGGACTAAGTTTCCCTCTTCTTGCCAAATCTCTTCTTTCCCTTCATGGGAGAGATTTAAAATATACCAAATCCCCAACTGAAAACTCAAGATCTCTCATACGCACATCTGCACCGACTTTGGGTTGTCTTAAGTCTCTCCCTAATTAACTGAACCTTCTTCATCTCATCAAACACTGAATCTGGCCCTACCAAAGTGGCCTCACCTGCCTTAAACCAACTAATAGGAGATCTACATCTTCTCTCATAGAGATCCTCAAACAAAGCCATCTAAATACAGAAGTGATAAAAGTTATTGTAGGCAAACTCAATCAAAGGTAATTAATTATCCCAACTTTCATTAAAGTCAATAACATATTCTCTTAATATGTCCTTTAAGGTCTGAATGATCCTCTCTTCCTGACCATTTATCTGCGGATGAAAAGTTATACTGAGATGTACTTGGGTACCAAGACCCTTCTGAAAAACTTTCCAAAACTGAGAGGTAAATTTAGTACATCTATCTAAAATGATAGACAACGGGACTCTATACAACCTAACTAGCTCTTTAAAATAGAGCTTAGCGCAATCCTCAGCTGAATAAGAAGTATGAACTGGCAAAAAGGGCTGATTTGGTCATTTTGTCTATAATAACCCATATCGAATCATGCTGACGACGCGAACAAGGCAAACCCATTACAAAATCTATGTTCACCTCTTCCCACTTCTAAGTGGTGATGCTAAACTTCTGCAATATGCCACTAGGCCTCTGGTGCTCAACCTTAACCTGCTGATAATTAGAACACTTAGATATAAACTCTGTAATATCCCTCTTCATACCACTCCACTAATAGATTTCCCACAATTTACGGTACATCTTCGAGGCTCCTGAGTGAATAGAATAACGAGCACCATGTACTTCTACAATGATTTGCTATATCAAACCATCTACACATGGCATACACAGCCTTCCCTGATATCGCAACACACCATCTCCCCTTTGGGAGAAAACGTCTACCTTCTGATCTCTAACTGATTCCTTTAACTTCACTAAACTGGGATCCCTATCTTGTTTCTCCTTTACTTTGGCAACCAAAGAAGATTCTGAACTATTCTGAACTCATACACTATCTGCAGCTGAATCAACCAACCAAACATCTAATCTGGTAAGTTGATGAACCTCCTGATCAATATAAGAAACACTACCCATAGACAATCTACTAAAGGCATCTGACACTACATTGTCCTTGCCTGGATGATACAACACACTTATTTCATAATCTTTCAACAACTCTAACCACCTTCTCTCTTAAAGATTTAAATTTTTCTATGAAAACACATACTGCAGACTTTTGTGATCCGTGAACTCATCAACATGAACTCCATACAAATAGTGCCTCAAAATTTTTAAGGCAAAAACAACAACTGCTAACTCAAGATCATGGGTAGGGCAATTCTTTTCTTGAGGTTTAAGATGTCTAGAGGCATAGGCTATGACCTTACCTCTTTGTATCAACACACAACCAAGACCAACTCTGGAAGCATCACAGTAAACAATAAATCCATCTGAACCATCTGGCAAAGTCAAAATTAGGTCTGAAGTGAGTCGAATCTTCAACTCCTGAAAACTCTTTTCACAAGAATATGACCACTGAAACTTGACTTTCTTCTGAGTCAAATGAGACATGGGGGATGCAATAGACGAAAACCCTTTAACAAACCGCCTGTAATAGCCTGGCAAATCTAAGAAACTATTAATATCTGATGGAGAGATGGGTTTAGGATAGTCTCTCACTACGTTAATATTTTGAGGGTCAACTCTAATGATATCACTAGAAATAATATGGCCAAGAAAAGCTATTGATCTTAGCCAAAACTGACACTTACTAAATTTGGCGAATAACTAATAGGCTCTAAGAGTTTGCAATATAATTTTGAGATGGTTTCCATGATCATTTTCACTACAGGAGTAGACAAGAATATCATCAATGAAGACAATGATGAACATATCCAAGTACTTCTTAAACACTCTATTCATCAAATCCATGAAAGCTTCTGGGGCATTCGTTAGTCCAAAAGATATAACTAGAAATTTAAAGTAAACATACCGAGTTTTGAAAGCTATATTCAGAATGTCACATTCTCTGACTCTGAGCTAATGATAGCCGAATCAGAGGTCTATCTTAGAGAAATAATTGGAACCCTGAAGTTGGTCAAACAATTCATCAATCCTAGGGAGTGGATACTTATTCTTGATTGTGACCTTGTTCAACCGACGGTAATCGATGCACATTTCGAGAGAATCATCTTTCTTATGCACGAAAAAAATTGGAGCGCCCCATGGGATAACACTAGGCTTGATAAATCCCTTATCTAAGAGATATTTAAACTTTTCTTTTAACTCTTTTAGCTCAGCTGGAGCCATTCTATAGGGCGGAATAGAGATAGGCTGGGTATCTGAAAGGAGATCTATTCCAAAGTTAATTTCCCTTTTGGGTGGAACTTCAAGAATATATTTAGGGAACATATCTGGAAATTCCCTTACTACTAAAACTAACTCGAGACTTGGAGTCTCGGAACTAGAGTCCTTGACTTAAACAAGATGGTTCATGCACCCCTTAGATATTATTTTTCTCTCCTTAAGGTATTAAATAATTTGACCCCTAAGCACTGAAGTACTACCCCTCCATTCAATAATTGGTTCATTGGGAAACTAAAACTAAACGACTATATTTCTGTAATCAACTGATGAGTAACATGAGTTGAGCTAATCCATACCAAGAATGACATCAAAATCAGTCATCTCTAAATTCACAAGGTCAACTAAGTTGACTTTCTAGGATATTGTGACCGAACAGTTCCTGTATACCTGTCTGGCTACAATAGAGACACCTACTGGAGTTGATACTAAGAAGGGTTCTACTAAAAATTCAAGACTGACATCAAAATTAATAGCAATATAGGGGGTTACAAAAGAAAGTGAAGCTCCAGGATCTAACAAAGCATAAACATAAAGATGAAAGACCTGTAACGTACCCGTAACCACATCAGGAGAGATTTCCTGATCATAATGGGACTGAAGTACATACAGCCTGTTCTAGCGTTGTCCACTAGTTTCACTGGAAGTATCGCCCTGCTGATTCGGACGATCGACTAGAACTGATAATAGATTAGACTGCCCCTATTAGAGCAAATACTTTCCCCTGTAAGCGACTACTGGACACTCTCTGACCCTATGTCCTGGCTTGTCACACCCAAAATACACATCATTACTAGCCTTGCACACACCCTAATGATTCCTACCATATTTTTGGCAAAGAGGATTAGTACGACCACTGTTCACACTACCCTAGGGTTTAGAGATAGGAGCCCTATCCTGATTGTCATTCTTGAATTTTGGCACTGGCCCACTAGCTGAAGATGGATTTGGGGCTGAAAATTTTTGATGGAAATGAGAACGAATACCACCCTCTGACCTAGGCTGAGAAAAATTAAAGTTACCTGTTCTGGCCCTCTTATTCTCTCTCTCTTTCTCCTTAATCTTTTGCTCCTCAATCTGTTGATCATGGATCATAAGCCTACATATGTCCATCTCCTTAATCAACATAGAAGTTCTACACTCCTTGACCACACTATCAGCTACACCAGAAAAAAACTTACTCATTCTAGATCTATTATCAGCCACTATCAAAGGAGCATACCTCGCTAACTGAGTAAACTTAAGCGAGTATTACTTCATACTCATATTACCCTACTTCAAATTAATAAACTTCAAAACCTTAGCTTCCCTCAAATCTAAAGGAAATAACCTATCTAAAAAGGTTGTAGAAAACTTCTCCTACTCTAAGGCCCTGCCTCGGCACCCCTATCCTCCTTCCACTGCTTATACCATGTATGGGCTACTTCCTGCAATTGATAAGTAGCCAAATCTGCACTCTCACTTGAGGTGACACCCATGATATCTGTAACTTTCTAAACCATATCAATAAATTCCTACGGATCCTTCTCAAACTTAAATCCCAAAAACAAAGGAGGGTTCATTTAGGTAAAGTCCTGAATCCTAGTGGCAGCTGTATTAGCAACTGGATTGGCTGGGACAACAACCTACTGATTATTCTAAGCTTCTACTGAGTGAGCTAAGGTAGTGAATAAAGCTCTGAATTAAATATGAGAGATGTGTTCATTCAGGGGATCTTACTAAACAGATGGAGGTGTGGGATGATTTCTATTTCTTCTTCCGTTGTTTCTTTTGGGAGGCATTGTCTGTAAACAGAAGAAAAAATGAGTCAATTATTTTTTTAAATAGAGCTTATGCTCACTCGCATGACATGAATATCGAAAGAAGGGAAACTTTTCCTTAGACATCTTATAGCCTCTTGTCCATAAGTGTGACACGCTTCACACCCATGCATAAGACTCTACTCAATGTGGCTTTAAGATTCCCTAGGATACTGTACAACTTTAGGCTCTAATACCAAGTTTAGTCATGACCTAAGGCTACCACCTAGTCACGACAATGATTCTTACGGTCAAAAGTGACCACAAGCTAACCCATAAGCTTTTACATGCTGTAAGTATTGAATAAAGTAAAAAATACACATGTGCAAAAGTAAACTGGAAACACAATAAGGTCTAAATACTAAAAATCTGATCTAAATTATATGTCTGAAGACATAATGAAAAGACTGATAAAATAACTGATAAACTGACTAACTTTCTGGATGTCTGAAATATATCTGCAAACCTCTGCACTGACTGAAGATTTGATGGGACAGGCCCCAACTAACTCCAAACTAAACTAATTGAACTAAAATGCAAAAATATTAGAATAACATAATAGGTCCACAACATATGAGGACTCACCACAACTGCTGATGTTGATAAAATGAACTATCTAAGCACGATTAGGAAAGTGAGCATCTGAACCTATGATATAAGACATCATAAAACGAAAAAAGTATGCAGTTAGTACTTTGAATTTACTGGTATATAAGATAAGGTTAGGATATAATGCATGGGTTAACTGTACATGAAATAGTGACTGGATGAATAGCATGAGATGACTAATGCATAAATGTGTGAAAGCTGTAAAATCTAAGAATGCATGGTCAAGCATTTATCATGATACTGAAGTAGTTTGTAAACTGAAATACTGAAATCTGGTAACTGAATAATTGATAAACTGTATACTATGGTCAAACAAACCTGAACTAAATTCTGTACTGAGACTGTGGGAGATATTATTTAATCGACATGCCCCAATTTAAGCAAAGTGGGGTCCAACCTGTAACCCCAGTTGGAAAAGTGATAGTACCATGCCATGGGTACTAACACATGGATATATGGATCCACTCAACTGGTGTCCCGAAGGACTCGGGAGTCCATCCTTAACTGGCGGGTGACCCCTAAGAGAATGTCAGTCCTAAATTGGTGGGTGACATCTCAGAGAATATCAGTCCTAAACTTGCGAGTGACATAATCCTATGCTGGCTACGTAGTTCTGGAACTTAGGGATTGCTTCTAAAGACCCAGTCCTAACTGATGGGAAATCCCCCATCCCTAGGTTTTCTCGGTACTAAATCCTTCTCCCAACTGAACTGACATTGATTACTGGACTAAACTAAGCTTAACTGAACAACTAACTGATCATAATAACTGACTGGATGACAATGCTCATGGTTTAGTTGAAACCATTTTGAAGGTACTAAAATTATGTAAACAGCTAAGTATCGGGTGTTCATAACCCTCCAGCACTGAATGAAAATAACAATAAAGGTATGTAAAATCTTAAAAACACCATAATAGGGAATCATTCTACAAAATCATTCTCTTTGGCATTTCATCAAACACGTGGAGATTAAGGCTTTTACATAGGAATGCTTTAAAACATGATGTAATAGCATAATTACATGACAAAATCCATAAATTGAGAATTTATCCTGAACTGCATAAACATGACATGGGAACTTCAACATCCAAAATATATTATAAATCATTTTGAGAACAATTGTAATCTTAACTTGAAATCAAAATAACAAGTAATCATGGAGATAATTTATTTATAATAGAGAAAACTCATAATTCAACATAAAAAAAAATATTCTTGGGATCCATGGTGAAAGGAAAATCATGGATGAATATCACACATACCTTGAACCCTTTAGCTTGAAAGGGAAACACAATCTTGAAAGCTTTCTTGAAGTTATTAGATTGGGAGACTTGAATTCTTGGTTTTTCTTGAAGAGAATGTAATTGAATTTGATGTTCTTGGAAGATGGTTAGAGTTTCTTTGATAGAAAATTAGAGAAAAATGGGCAAATAACATTGAAATTGCTGATATAAGTCGGGTTATGATGACTGGGATTAAGGGAAAAAAGCGCTACTACCTTTCAGATATTTTAATTCATAATTGGAACACTGATTGACTCATCATTATGACACGATAAAGGCCTCACTACAATACCCACTGCAATGCGCCACTATCGCGGTGAGGTTCTAGAATCGAAATCCAAATGTGGCCCAATCCTCGTTCGAAAAATCTGAAACTTCCCTGAGACATGCTCTTTACACCTCTGAACATGAATTAACTCAAAAACTTACATCTCGGGTCGGGAAGGCCAACTTAAAAATCCTCGGAGTTAACTGGCCAAAAATAAGACTAAGTCCCCAACACTTAGTGAAATTTTTAGGCTTTAAGCTTCTTATACATGCAACTAGGAGCTGAACTGAGCTAAGAAAATATGGGGTATTACCGGGAGGGGGAGGGAGGTTATTTTAACACACACATACAATTCACACATACACAAATACACACATATAAAACCAGCGGCCCCTCATCCATCACTTTCTCTCTCCCTTACTGCCTACTATCAGATTTAACCATTGGACGATCGTCAACCACCAACTCAGCCACCACACGCTACCCCTCTTCTTCTTTTCTATTTTTCCTCCTCAACCCATAACTTAAGCCGATGATACCACCACTGTTGCCGCTGCTCCATTATCCTGTCCCTTATTGCCGACCATCGGATTTAAATATCAGACGGACCCAAAATACCACCTCCCTTCTTCTTCTCAAGAACCACCGCTGACGATGATACGAAGCCACCACTGTCGGCGCCGCCCTTTTTTCATCTTTCCGTCTCTTTGCTCATTAAAAAATAGGCCAAATCTGGCCAAAAAATTCCTACATCACCACCACTATTTTCCTTGCTCCTTATATCGATCTACCACCGAACGTGGTAAAAAAATATGTTTCTCAAATATTTCATCGTTGTTGAAGTAGTGATGTTGTTTGGTCACTTACTTCAATTCTTGCTCATTATTTTAGTTAAATGGTGTTGTTGTTTTACTTTATCGTTTGCCAAATCAAACTATACATATTTTGGTGATTTTGGATTTTTCGGTGAGATCTTTGTTTTCTTTGATGAACATTACCATTTTAAGATTCGTTTGTGAGTGATTTGGATGATAGTTGATATATTTTTACATACTGTTTCTGACATTAAGATTGGTTATTATTTTTTACACATGTTAATGACATTATTAATCTTTTTCGGTGATCTTGTTTAGCTCCACTACCGTATTTGTAAATTTGGGACTGCTTTATCCTTTTTACTAATTTGTGGATATGCTGCACTGATAAGGAACAAATACTACACTGATATCGACCAATGAAAATATCTCTCCGTCGGATTTTCGAGGCTACCCTATTACAAAAGACAAACTTTATTTTATCAAGTTTATTTTTTCATGTCAAGTATCAATATGGCCAATGAAAAGAATCTCATTGTTTTTTAGGCCTTCACAAATAAAAACACGGACATTACATATACAAATACGTTACAAAAATAAATAAATTTGGGTGATGATGAAATCTTTATAATATCACGATAACACAAAGGGTTTTATGATTCATATCTTGGCAAGGCGATTTAGGACGACCGATTAGTCGAGCAGTAACTTTGTAGCCATGAAGCATCTGAAACATATTTTGAGCCCACTTTGTAATAAAATTATATTCTTTATACACCAATAAATATGTATGTGTACACATAATTTCATTTACTTTAGTGACTATTCGTTCATTTTTAATACTTCTATCAAGCATTTATACATGTTCTCGATAACACATCTCGAAGTACTATTTGAAAGGGAGTTTTGAGCTTTATATTTGTATTTTATTTATCATCTGTATAATTGTACAAAAAGATAATAATATAGTGAAAACTCTACTCTTGGGGTGCTGGGCGGGAACCTTTTACTTATACAATATTCATCACGTATTTAGACAAAACTTAGGACGTTAATATTTACACAGATAAAATTAATCAATTAATTCATTTACATCATAAACATTGTATAGTCTTTCATTTCAAGTAAAATCTTTATTTTTCTCTCCGTAATTTCAATCGAATAGGTAGTATTATTCGTTAAAAATACTTTTCTTCTTGTAGTACATAAAGATACTCTCTTTTCACATGTCACAAAATACTTTTCTTTCACATGAAATTTGTATATTTTTATACATACTCTTTACATATTTTCATTACAATAAACTTTACCCATACTTAATATACATGCATTTTCACATTATTTTAGATATTTACATTTCTCAAAGGAATTATTTTTACCTCCTCCCTCTTTGATAAATTTAGTGTAGCCGGGTAGCATATTTGTGTATTCTGAATGGTGCCTAACCCCTTCCCTTCGAAATAACTTGAACCTTTATCTAGAATCTTAAATTGGTTTTCATAGACTAAAAAATTAGTCATACATGTTAATAAATAAATAAATAGGTTTTCTTACTTTCCTTAAGAAATTAGGTGGTGACTTTGTACAAAATTTAAATTCTTTTAGAGTCCATAAGTCATGTTTTGTTTAACCTTTTTTAAAAAATAGGACATGACAGAATGACAAATCTGCTGGGGATGCACAAAGGGTTCTGACCATGATAGACTCAATTTTTCAATTGAGGGAGGTATTTTACATTTTCGCATATGCTAATTATTAAATCCTTTGATTCTTTATCTGTTATGCTAATAAATTCTTTACATTATTTGCACAAATTAGTTTAATTGTTTTATCAAATCGTTTCATTCATTACTTATTTAATACACTATATCTTTACATTGTAAAAATTGTTACACATTATTTTTCTTCTTTTAATCATAATCACAATTCCATCGAGTCTTTGGTCGTACACTTCACACACTCTGGTTCACGCGGGGAGTGTCGTACACTCCTCCAAACCTTTTTTGAATTTCATATTTTCAGAGTTGGTGCATTTAGGTTAGCGCACCTTATCACAATTATTTAGTCCTATTCTCAACCATTTAGGAACATTCCTATTCTAGAAATAGATCATGCTATATAAAAACTCACAAAAGGTTTGAACTATATTTTGACTTGATTCTTGTCCTTACAAGATACATAGGCAACCCTGTATTAGGGTTCAGTCTCTTCACTATTTCAGAATAACTTCTCCAGTATTCAAACTGGGAAATTTTCTGGGACAGTTCAAAGATGCTCTTCAAAGTTCTTTAAAGAGCGCAAATAAATAACTCCTCAAATCCAAATCTAAATAACACTGGTGCATAGATGGCCTACCGCCAAATCCTCACCGGATCTTGGGTTCGAGAACACCTATTTTCTTTCTTTGAACGTCACAAATCATTAAATTTGTGACCTATTGATCTTCACTTTCAAAAGCAATGGTTCAACACTCTTTTAGTCATAACAACACTGCCAATTGCGGTGAAATAATACCATAACTTTTTAATGTTTGAGCTTCTCAGCCTTGTTGACATATTGAAGTTGTTTCAAAACTTTCCTAATGCTTGATATCCGTGCTCTCAATCGTCTCATCGAAATAATATTGATGCTATAAGCAATTCCTTCCTGATCGTCTTTCACATTATTTTCAAGGATGACCGCCACTCTTGTACATTCATACATGATACATATAAATTTACAAATTTTCCTAAACAACGCAGACCCGATTCTTAGTTTTACAAGATACGTAAGCAACCCTCATTCGGGTTCGGTCACATTCTTTTTCTAAATAACTAGAAATCAAAATTTTGACTTGGGTGATACCAACATAGTTAGGAGTATGCATGAGAAAAAACATAGTGGTATGATGGAGAGGACTGACTTTATTGTAAATTATAGATTCCTTTGGTACCTTTTAATCAAACCTGAGTGACACTTGAAAAATTCGCTTGCATACATCTAAGACAAGAATGAATCCAATCTCATCATTTCAAGTGCATTGTGTGGTGAGCTTTAGATTAGTTCATTGCATTGTTGATCTCGAACTTGGCCTAAATGTCTGTTGAGGAGAAATTCTGAGATACACTTGGTTTGGGAAAGAATTATAGGCCTTTCTTAACCCGATTGTACCTTCCACAACAAACAAAATGACATTAATCCCTAGCATTTTCCCCTTTTAGACTGGAACCTTTTCTTTGGATAATTACATCTAAGCCTATACCTTTTGAGTTTTACATGCACTATCCCCCTTTTGGCCCATCTCCTTGAGGCACTACAGATATGCAAATTGTGAACAAAGGTTCAAGATTAAAGTTGTTGAAGACAAATGATATGTAGCCCTAGAAGAACAAAAACAAAAGACTACTTCAAATAAGAAGGAGCAAAATCCCCTGCACAAAGAAAAGAAAAAGATAACCCGACAAAGATGGAGAATTGTCATAAAAGAGAAAAGAAAATACAAAAAGCAAGAGAAAAAAATCCAGCACAAGATTCAAAAAAGTCAAAGAAAATACAAAAACAAGGGACAAAGAGGCACAATAAAGAAGATCAAACGTCAAAGTGCAACAAATTTCAAAAGCACAGATACAATGCAATGCTCATCGAGAAATTAGTCACTTTCATCCCAAATATCATCCTACCCGTCCCCAATCCTAAATTATCAGCCGACAATAAGTCCTACAAGATCTTATACTAAGTGTTCTCACATTATTGGATACTTACATGAGGGCCAAGCCTATGGTATCACAATTGCATTCATTGAACTTCTTTCTGAGTATGATTTTATATCTCTGGACGACTCTAAATTAAAAAAATACTCAAATAGGTGTGAGAACGAGACATTCTTTCCGGAGAGGAAACTTGAAATATGAGGATAGACATAGTTCAAAACCTTTGTTTGAAGTAAGACGAACAAATCTTGTCGACACTTAGGTATATCTGAGGTACCACTTGAAACTGTAGGAGTTACTCAAAAGTCAATCTCGGTTAGCTGGGAAAGAGATAGGGGAATTCTTATACACACTACTAATTGTTGGTCCCAATTGCAGTCAAGACACGATTATATCTTCTTACATTTCAACATTTCTTACAAAGAAAATATAAAATAATTTTCTGCATTTTCATATTTCAACATTTCTTTGAAAGAAAATACAAAATAACTTTCTATATTTTCACCTTTCAACATTCCTTACAAAGAAAATACAAAATAATTTTCTGCATTTTTACCTTTCAATATTTTTTACAAAGAAAACACAAAGTAATCTTCCACATTTTTCACCTTTCAACACATTTTTTACAATGAAAATACAAAATATCTTTTCCTTTCAAACAAATGCCTTCATATACATGTATTACACTTTACAAGCAAGACGCCCACCTCCAAATACAGATAATTGATCTTTCTTTTCAAGCTACCGTCTTCAAACACATATATTTTGCTTTTCTATCAGGTGTTTTCAGAGCCTTTACATTTTCATAGCCCCGCCAGTCGAGAAGCTATTACCTTTTAAGTAGCTCCACCAATCGAGATTCTATCACCTTTTAAGTTGCTCCGTCAGTTGAGAGCTTTTAAATTTTCATAGCCCTGCCAGTAGAGAGGCTATCACCTTTCAGGTAGCTCCGCCAGTTGAGAGCTCTTACATTTTCATAGCCCCGCCAGTCGAGAAGCTATTACCTTTTAAGTAGCTCCACCAATCGAGATTCTATCACCTTTTAAGTTGCTCCGTCAGTTGAGAGCTTTTAAATTTTCATAGCCCTGCCAGTAGAGAGGCTATCACCTTTCAGGTAGCTCCGCCAGTTGAGAGCTCTTACATTTTCATAGCCCCGCCAGTCGAGAGGCTATCACCTTTCAAATAGTTCTGATAATCGAGAGCTCCTTTATTTTAATAGCCCCGCCAGCCAAAAGGTTATTATTTTTCAATTGCTCCACCAGTCGAGAGCTCATTTATTTCAATAGCTCCGCCAGTCGAGAGGCTATTACCTTTCAATTATTCCGCTAGTCGAGAGCTCCTTTATTTTAAAATTTTTGCCAGTCAAGAGGCTATTACCTTCCAGTTGCTCCGCCAGTCTAGAGCTCCTTTATTTCAATAGCCCCGCCAGTCGGGAGGCTATTACCTTTCAATTATTTTGCTAGTCGAGAGTTCCTTTATTTTAGAATCTTCGCCATTCGAGAGGCTATTACCTTTCAAATTCTCTCCCAGTCGAGAGCTTCTTTATTTCTAAATCCCCTCTAGTCGAGAGGCTATTACCTTTCAATTGCTCCGCCAATCGAGATCTTCTTTATTTCAAAAGCCCTGCCAGTAGAGAGACTGTTACCTTTCAATTACTTTACCAGTCGAGAGCTTTTTTATTTTAGTAGCCCCGCCAATCAAGAGGTTATTACCTTTCAGCCACTCCTCCAGTCAAGATCCCTCTTATCTCCATATCCCTGCCAATTGAGAGACTATTATCTTTTGCTCCGCCAGTTGAAAGCTCTTTAATTATAATAGCCCCGCCAAATGAGAGGTTATTACCTTCCAGCTGTTACACCAATCGAGAGGCTACTAAAATTCAATCACCTCACTAGTTGAAGACACATTCAGTCTCCATAAACAATCGGAAACAAGAATCAACATCAGTCTTCATAGATAATAGAAGGCATCATCATCCAATATCAATCTTCGCAGGCAATCGAAGGCGACAACCAACATCAATCTTCGTAGATAATTGGAGGCAAAAATCAACATCGATCTTCGTAGATAATCAAACACGACAATCAACATCAGTCTCCATAAATAATTGAAGATGTCATGCATCAAGTCTTCATAGACAATCGAAGACATCATCATTCAACATCAGTCTCTGTTGACAATCGGAGACGACAATCAATACCAGTCTCCATAGACAATTGGAGACATCATTAAGTCTTCGTAGACAATCGAAGACAACATCATTCAACATCAGTCTTCGTAGATAATCGGAGACAACAATCAATATCAGTCTCCGCAGACAATCAGAGATATCTTTCAATCATCATACCAGTCTTTATAGAAAATCAGAGACGACATTCATCCTCAAGTCTCCAAAAATAATCGGAGACGTCATTTTTCCTCAAGTTCCTGTAGACAATTGGAGACATCATGCATCTTTTCAACCAAAAATACAATTTAGAACAACAAGACATTTTTTCAAATTTCATTCAAAGTGTCTAATGTTGTCCATATATCATATACTGGGAAAATTATGAGAATGACCTCAAAAGTTTCCCTATTTTCTTATTTCTTACTACATTGGCATGATTCTCGTGACACTCGAGATATGTAGGAAGCTCTATGCAGAGTTCGGTCATCACAACCCCAAAATCATTTTTCTCCCCAGCAAGTACATAATCTTACATCCCCAGCATCTCATATCTTGATACTAGGGCAATTTTAAAAGAAGCATTGGGAATATGTGAACACTTTCGTTCCCAAATAGTCCTCCTCTCAATAATCATTTCACAATATTATCCACCCTTAAAATGAGATAAGAGGCAATTGGCCTATTCTTTAAACTACACCCAACATGATCCTTATTCAACTCAAGGTATATAGGCAACTCTAAATTAGAGTTCGGTCAAATTTTCATCAAAAATCATCTTTTATGGAGAAAATTTGGCTACACGTCAACGTTTTCGTTTGGAGAATACTACATTGTCTTAAAATGAAAAGGAGCAACTGTTGACACCCAATTTTGGCTCTTCGTGCTTAAAATTACGTCTCTAAACTTCCAAATTGTTAAAGGGCACGGAACACATTTTTCACTTATTTCTTACAATTGCTAACAAATTATTGATAACCATACTTACTTTAGGATTTTATCAATTTATTGTCATATTTTTTTTTCATAATTTATTGATAATTTTCTGTGTATTAGGAATTCTATCAATTCATTAGCGTTTTTAATATTTTTTCAATCATCTGCACACGTATACGACATGACATTACATTTCTCTTAAATTAATTATATTTTTTAATATTTTTAATATTCTTTATATTTTTATGTAATTAGATATCAATACCTATATTTTGTACATTTATTATAGCCCGTAAATACTGAGTCGGACTAGTTATTTTAATACACAGTACAATAGTTTGATATCTTTTCACTTCCAAAAATGACCACACAATTATATCTTGTCACATCCGACAACGATCACACAATAATGTCTTGTCACATCTGAAAATGACAACTTAATGACACTACCCTTTGGTCAAAAGGATGAAAATCCTCTGGTTAATATTCTAAGGATCAAAGGGTGTGTTATTATAAAAAGGGGGGACATCTTTTTATTTTTTGGGTAATAAAGGGTACCTATTTTCATTATAAATAAGTGGAGGGGGGGGGGGTTAATTTTAACACATACATACAATTCACACATATACAAATACACACACACAAAAACAACCGCCCCTCATCTCTCACTTTCTCTCTCCCTGATTTTTCTCTCTCCCTCACTGTCGACTGTCGGATTTAATCGTCGGATGGCCGACAACCATCAACAAAGCCACTATACACCGACCCTCTTCCTCTTTTCCATTTTCCTCCTCATCTCACAACTCCAGTCGGCGACACCCCTACTACCGCTGCTGCTCCATTCTCCACTCTCTTATTGCCGACCGCCGGATTTAACCACCGCCCGGCCGACAAACACCACCTCCCCTTCTTCTTCTCAAACACCGCCACCGACGGGGAAATAAATCCACCACTATCGGCGCCGCCCCTTTTCCCTCTTCCCACAAAAAAATGGGACAAATATGGCAAAAAAATTCCTACACCACCACCACTATTTTCCTTGCTCCTTCTCATCGATTTACCGTCGAACGTGGCCGAGAAACACGTTGCTCCGATGCTTCATTGTTGTTGAAGCAATAGTGTTGTTTGGTTACTTCCTACTTCAATTCTCACTCATTATTTTAGTTAAATGGTGTTGTTGTTTTACTTTATCATTTACCAAATCAAACTATACATATTTTGGTATTTTTGAATTTTTCCGACGAGATCTTGGTTTTGTTCGATGAACATCACCGTTTAGGGATCCGTTTATGAGTGATTTGGCTTATAGTTTCTATCTTTTTACATACTATTTTTGACATTGAGATCGATTATTACATTTTTTCACATATTAATGATATTATTAATCTTTTTCGGTAATCCTGTTTAGCTTTATTATTGTATTTTTAAATTTGAATCTGTTTTATCTCATTTACTAATTTGTGGATGTGCTGCACTGATTTGGAACAAATACTACACTGATATCGGTCGATGACAATATCTCTCCATCGGATTTTTGAGGTCACCCCATTACAAAAGATGAATTTTATTTTCTCAAGTTTATTTATTCATGTCAAGTATCAATATGGCCAATGAAAAAACTCCTGTCAATTTTTGAGGCCTCCATAAATAAAAAGACGAACATAACGTATATAAATACGTAACAAAAATAAATAAATTCGGGTGATGACGAAATCTTAATAATATCACGACAACACAAAGGGTTTTACAATTCGTATCTTGGCAGGACAATTTAGGAATGTCAATTAGTCGAGCAACCACTTCGTAGCCATGGTGCATCTAAATCTTAATTTGAGCCCACTTTGTAATAAAATTCTATTCTTCATACATGAAGAAATACGTACTTGTACACATAATTTCATTTACTTTAGTGACTATTAATTTATTTTTAATACTTCTATCAAGCATTTATACATGTTCTCGGTAACACGTCTAGAAGTGCTATTTGAGAGGGAGTTCCGAGCTTTATATTTGTACTTTATTTCTCATCCGTATAATTATACAAAAAGATAACAATATAGTGGAAACTCTACTTTTGGGATGCTGGGCGGGAACCCTTTTACTTATACAATATTCATTACGTATTTAGGCAAAACTTAGGCCGTTAATATTTACACAGATAAAATTAATCAATTAATTCATTTACATCATAAACATTGTATAGTTTTTCTTTTCAAGTAAAATCTTTATTTTTCTATCCGTAATTTCCGTCAAATAGGTAGTATTATTCGTAAAATATACTTTTCTTCTTATAGTACATAAAGATACTTTCTTTTCATATGTCACAAAATACTTTTCTTTCACATGAAATTTATACATTTTTATACATACTCTTTCCATATTTTCATAATAATAATCTTTACTCACATACTTAATATACATACATTTTTACATTATTTTAAATATTTACATTTCTCAAAGGAATTATTTGTGAATTCTGAAGGGTGCCTAACCCCTTCCCTTCAGAATAAATTGAACCCTTACCTAGAATCTTAAATTAGTTTTCACAGATTAAAAAATTAGTCATACATGTTAATAAATAAATAGGTTTTCTTATTTTCCTTAAAAAACTAAGTGGTGACTCTGTACAAAATTTCAATTCTTTTAGAGCCCATAAGTCATGTTTTGTTTAACCTTGGTAAAAAATAAGACATGACATTATCGAGTGTATATATATATGTATATATATATATATATATATATATATATAGTAGTAGTAGTAGTAGTAGTAGTACACTAGTGAATATATTCGTGTTTCGTGTGCTTATTAAGAAAATACTCCTTCCATCCACTAGTAGTTATCCATTATTAACTTGACACACATGTTAAAAGATTGTAAACGACAACAGTAATTTATTATACTACCCTTTAAACATAATAAATTTAATATTTTGAAAAATGCAATGGATAATGAACCATATTTAATGTTAACGGTAAAATGTATAAATTATTCCTTGATTTTTTTAAACTGAACAAATATTATTAAACATCAATTTTTAATATAGTGGACAAGTAAAGATGGATGGATGGAGTAAAATATAATTAAATAATTTTGTAACTTTCATGATAAAAATATAATATATCTTTACTTTTGATCAACTTTATATATTTACATTTCATACCCTGACACCAATTGTTTTATAATGTAATTATATTTTTAAGGTCTTTTTATTATATTCTCTCATTTATCAAAATTGGATGACATCCTATATTATACTGATAAAATACAACTATCAAGATTAAAATAATTTGATTTAGATAAAAATAAACTATTAAAAAAATATTGTGTTTCAAAAAAAGATATTAAATTGAAATTCCAATGCAACATATAGTTTACTATGTGTTACATGCATATATATCAACTCTTCTTTTGTATTTTTAAAATTAAATTTTAATGCATTACATGTATAATGTTCTATCTTTAAGCATTACATGCACATACATTATCTCTTCTTCGATCTGGAATTCCCAACAAATTCACTTTTAAAAGTAATTTCTCTCCCTCTAGTAATTTAAAAGTAAGGTACAAAATAAAAGGAAAAATGAGAGAAAATCTAACTTTAAAAGTACTAAATAAAAGTTAAGGAAATATCACATTGAAAATTAAACCAAAACTCAAACTAACTTAATTAAAATATTTTTATGATATAATCTTCAATATCAAGAAAATAAAATAAAACCAATACGAAATGATATTAATTATAGATATCGTGATCTTTGAGATTTAAAAAATATTTATTTAGGTGAGGAAGAAGACTACATGCTAACAACTCTTCACTGTCCTCATCACTTATTATAATTATTTATTTTTTCTTGACTTCACGTTTTTTCATTTTCTTTAGTGAGATTAATTTTACCGTTACAGCTATAGAATGCATAAATAGAAATTTAATTGTCATTAAGGTTATTATTATAATAGTTACACTTATGTGGGTTGATTTTAGTATTGCTGTTGGTGGACCAACAATAGGTGAAAGTAAAATAACTCATTTACTTAGTAGATTATGTATAAACATGTAAAAAAAAAAGAGAAAAAAAGATGAGTAAAAGATCAAACTGAAGATAGTACTGTTATCTTTAAGATCTACACTGTAGGTTGTTTACCTAAGCATCAATGCCTGGATTGCCGAAAAAGACTTAGTGGACTTACAAATGGTTATTTATAACCTTTGGACTATCCGATTAAAGAAGCTTTAAAATAAAATTGATCTAGCTAACATGTATAGGATTGAGATAAGATTCCACTAATTTAATTACCAAATCTAACTTTCCTATATAATATTGAGTTAAATACTTGAATAATTTTCTTTATGGAACCTAATGGTCTCTTGATCCAAGGATATGGAGCATTTAAGTTATTATTGTTGTTATTTCTAATCACTCTCTTGCAGATTCTTCTATGGCATTCTTCCGCCCCTTCTCATCTCTTTCTAAAAACTCTTCATCCTCTTCACACACTACAACTTCCTATAATACTTCCAATTTAAAGCTTAAAGAAGAAATTAGCTTCTTTGGTTTGCAGCAATCAATTGATGATTGGAAAATTCCCAAGCATCCTTAAGACTAAATTTATAAAACTTTTTCTAGATGACGGTCTCTGACAAGTGACTACCATATTTCTACTATTGAACAAACTATTCCTCTTGAATCAGATCATGAGGATATGAAGCTTCTCAATCTCCGGGATATAGAAAGATGTAGGCGTAAGTACAATACCTTCATTTTGGTTTAGTCCAAATAGAAGCTAAACCTCTTTCTCGAGAATGTTTTGATACCTCTCTTCTCCTTTGTTTTAAAGACTCTAGATTTCTAGATTTCAATGATTCCTTTACTAGGAATGGTCGAAACCAGCCTTTGTAATGGTCCAATTTATCTTAATTTTTCCAAATTTTATTGTATCCTTAAAGGATCTAAATATATTAGATTATTTAGCGCTCAATGTTAAGATGTTTGATTATAAGACCAAAATTGGGTCCCTTCAGTAGCAATTATCTATAGAATTCAGTATAAGGCCATGCATACTGCTTTTGGCTCTGGAGCTATGAAAAATAGCTATAAAGGAGAAACAGTCTTCTTTCAAACTGATCTTCAGCGATCTCAGTTATTGGTTCCCAAGCCAATCTCTAGGAACTACGGCTTCTCAGATCCAGAAGTTCTATATGGTAACTATCTCTATCTCCTTCCAGAGATCTCTTAGCCAGAGAGTCTCTAGCACCCCATTGATTCTTCTAGAGAAACAAAATGCTAGGAATTCAATTTCCTCATTTCCTTCTAGAATCGAGGTTGTTAATTTTGAATCTAGGATTACACAAGCCAAATATTTGGTGGAAACATCTCCAACTGAAATCTTTGACAACCAACCCCAAAATCACCAACTTACTCAGCCTTAGATGGAGAGCTAGGGATTTTAAGTCAAGACTTTCACATTGACAAAGAAACAGTTAGAACAAAATTTTATTCATCTGAAAATATTTTAAAACAAACTTTTTTTTTCAATAATTTAAAAAAGAATGAGAGAAATAGAATCCAAGAAATTTATTATGAATTTTTAAATTTTTTCCAAAAGCAAATTAATTTCTTTGAATGGTTTGAGGCCTACACCAAGTATCATTAATTATAATTTCCTTTTTCTGAGTCAATTAATGTTTAAAAAGTATGGAAAATCATAAACGGTGCAGATATCACCGCTGAACTTCTGCCATAATAGGGTTATACTATTTCTCATGTTGGTAGCTCAGTCATTGATTCACCTTTCAAAAGGAAAGCTAAAAATGAACCAGTTACCCACAAAGATATTAAAAATCTTTCTGAATAAAATAACTATACAAATAATTATCTTCATACACATGGTGAATATTTGATTTCAAAACCATCTCTATCTCTTAAACCATCAGAGGCATCCACCTCTTCTTCTCCATTATTCAAACCTGATGAGATCCCTAGAACCTTTACTAGAGAACTCCAAATGAACAATTTAAAACCTTTTCCACAACTCTCTAATATTCAACGAAGTATTATACAAATTGAGAAATCCTTCAACTCAGTAGTCCCTGATACCCCAGGTAACACCTTACCTGCTACTAGTTGGGGTACTTCAACAAACCAATTCAGACAATATCCATTCGGAGGAAGTTCTTCTTGAAATATCTCCTGTCAAAACTGAATCTTCTAGTTGGCAGAATCCACAAAAACTTTATTACCCTAGAGTTACCCATCCTAATATAGCACTAGATAAGAAACCTTATGTTATGCAAAATAATTATAGCACCAATGATATCTATGAATGGAACATTGATGGCTGCTCTAAGTATAACAGCCTGTCCAAACTTCAGTGGGTGACAATAATTGCCATTGCTTATAGAACTGCTCATAACTACTCTGATCATCTTACTACCCATATCCTCATAGCTGGATTCACATGCCAACTTAAAGGATAGTGGGGTACCCACGTTAGTAAGGAGGATAAACAAAATATCTTCCAAAGTATTCGAGTTGACTCATTAGGTGAACTAATTCTTAAGGATGGCAAAACTATTCCCGGCTTTAAAAATATATAGATTCATATGATTATCAAAACCTTCATAGGTAGTCCAGGTATGTTTAGAGAAAGGCCCTCTGAAATACTTAACAATCTTAAGTGCAAAATGCTTTCTGATTTTAGATGGTCTAAATATTCTTTTCTCATGAGGATCTATAAGAGACCTGATGGAAATCTCCTATATTGGAAAGAAATATTCCTAGATGGATTGCTTAAGTCTCCTAGGGACCTAGTCAAAGAAGAACTTCAACACCAATACTCAGGCGATATCATCCCTTATGAGCAAATCACTTATGGTCAGCTTAGAAGTCTAATCCATTAAGTTTCCCTAAAAATCTATCGACATGATAAGATACTATGGCAACTAGCTAAAGACAGTGCAAAAAACCAATAAGATTTAGGAAGTTTTTGTAAATAATTTGACCTACCCCTTTGTAGGAAGAAGGCTTATAGAAAACAAACCTCAAAAAGGGAAGTTTCTACTACCAACCCTGATGTTTCCAGAAAATCAAAATCTTCTCATCCTAAATGGAGTTCAACGGCAAAACCGGCTCTTCATGCCCCTAATAATCGCAAATATTATAGGTGTGGAAAACCCGGTCATATTGCCAAATATTCTAAATTATATAAAATATTTAGAAATCTTAACCTTGATTATTCTGTTCTTAGCCAGATCCAACACTTCTTACTAGAAGAAAGTGGAGATTCTGATAGTGCTAATGACGAATTTGAACAAGAGTTTAACCAAATTGAAAATGATGACTTAGAGTTCTCCCAGTATGACCAAGAATACCAACCTGAGATACGTATATTATCTAGATCTCCTCTTAGAAATGATAAGTAATTTGTAGAATTTTGATCAGAAAAAATATTATCTAGACCAATTTAAAAGGACTCTGGATAAGACTTCCACATCTTCATCTAGTGTATTTTCTCATCCTCAGATAGCAAATAATTACAACATCACTTATGTTCTGAATAGGTTCCAATATAGTAAACCTAAGGTAGTAACTATTTAGGATCTCCAATCAATAATAGTACTCCTTAAAGAGGAAGTTAGGAAAATAAAAGCTAGACAAGACTTAGATCAACTTTTCCTCCAATAATTTCTTACAAAAGTTAGACAATCTCATCTGATAGACATCACTGATCCAATGGGTCAAGAAGTTGAACGATGAGATTTTCTCAACTATATTACAAGGATATCTATTAGGAGATGACACACTCAAAAAAATTTAATCATTAACCAATAATTTATCCTGGATATCATTGCCTTGTTCGACACAGGTGCCGATCTCGATTGTGTCCTAGAGGGACATATCCCAACTAAATACTTTGAAAAAACTAAGAAACCCTTAGAGCTACGAATGGTAGTATATAGGAATCAGTTACAAACTTTCCAATGTCAAAATATGAAATTGCCTAGGAAATTTGCTTTTGTCATCCTCTACCTCCTTTGTCCTGGTAAAGGATATAGCCAGTCTTGTAGTACTAGGCACTCCGTTCATTGAAACTCTCATCCCATTCAGGGTTACTCAAGTGGGAATAACTATTGAAGACAAAAATATGTTTCTCCCATTTGACAAACCCCCCATTCAAAAAGTTGTCCTTTTTAAAAAATAAAGAGGCTCAAATAAATTTCCTCAAAGAAATGGCATTTTGATGGCTGCAACAACAACTTCAGTAATCTTCCCTTCAATTTATGATTAAGGCCTTAGAAACAAAAATCAAAGAAGAACTTTGTGCTAATTTACCCACAACATTCTTGAACCGCAAAAAGAACACGGTCAAGATTCCTTACAAACCGGACTTTGATAAAACACTATCCCCACCAAAGCCCGACCTATTCAAATGAATCATGAACTAACAATACACTATTAAGCGAAAATCAATGATCTTCTTAAAAATAGATCATCTCGCCGAGCAAATCCCCTTAGAGTTGTGTTGCTTTTTATGTCAATAAATGTTCTGAAATCAAATGAGGAGACCCTTGTTTGGTCATCAATTATAAACCTCTAAATGCTGCTCTTTGATGGGTTAAATATCCTATTCCAAACAAAAAATATCTACTCCAATGACTATATGCTGCTATAATTTTCTCAAAATTTGATCTAAAATCTGGGTTTTAAAAAATCCAAATTGATCCAAGAGATTGATATAAAACTGCCTTTACAGTACCATTCGGGCAATATGAATGGAATGTAATTCCCTTTAGCCTAAAAAATGCCCCTTCAGAATTTCAGAAAAAAAATGATATTTTTAATCCTTTTTCAAATTTCATAATAGTCTATATTGATGATGATGTCTTAGTGTTTGTCACTAGTATTGACCAGTATTTTAAGCACTTGAGAGTTTTCTTCAATGTCATTAGGGAAAATGGCTTAGTTTTGTCCAAAACGAAGTATAGTCTTTTTCAGGTCAATATTAGATTTCTAGGGCATAATATCTGTCAAGGTACTATTACTCCTATTCAACGGTCCATCTAATTTGCTGATAAATTTCTCGATAAATTCTTGATAAAATACAACTCCAAAGGTTTTTAGGATGTGTCAGTTATATAACGAATTTTATTCTTGGACTTAACAATCTGTTAAAACCTCTCCATGACAAGTTGAAAAAGCCTCCTCCTCCTTACACTAATATCCACACCAATGTTGTTAAAGAGATCAAATTAAAGGGAAAAGGTCTCACTTACCTATCACTCCTTGACCCTTCTGCAGTCAAAATAGTCGATACAAATGCATCAGACATAGGTTATGGTGATATTTTAATACAAAATAAAAATGATAAAGAACATATTGTTGCATTTGCTTCTAAGCATTGGAACAAAGCTCAAAAAAACTATCCAACTATTAAAAAAGAAATTTTAGCAATTGTGTTATGCATTTCTAAATTCCAAGATGATTTATTAAATAATTTTGTTTTATTAAGGATAGACTATAAGGTTGCAAAATTTGTTTTACGAAAGGATGTGCAAAACCCTTCTAAGCATATATTTGCTAAATGACAAGCTATTTTATCTATTTTTTATTTTGTTATTGAATATATCAAAGGGAGATCCAACTCTATACTAGACTTTCTTACAAGGAAAGATAAAATGACAAAAAAAAAGCAAAAACTATTGCACCTCCACAAATTCCAACTCTTCCTTCCCCAGAAGCGAATACCCCAAAAGCTGTTACCCCATAACAAAAAAATATTATTGCATCCAAGTAACTTTAAACTATAGCAGCTGAAGCAAACCAACTAAGATATCAATGCAACTGAATATGCCGTGCAGGAATACCTCAATCCTATATAATGCAAATAAGTACAAATTCAATACCAATTTCCAACCCCAAAAAATGGGTTGATTAGTTGAAGAGGAAAAAAAAGAAAACCAATTAGTTGAAATAGTGTCTGTCCCATGGACGGGAGATGATTTTAAGTAATGGCGCTTACTTATGGGTCATAAAGATCCGACGACCCTAATAGGTGCCAGTAGGAATGGTTTAATAAGATATTCTCAGACCTTCCAAAAAATGTTTTCAAAAGCGAAGACCTCAAGCCAAGCATCATCTCCTCATTATGTGGATGAAAAAAGAACCATAAAAGATATAGTGGAGGTAGAAAACCCCATTAATTTTTTCTTTAATTTTTCACAGAATAATTCAAATGTTTGTCCTAGACCATTAAAACAATTTCTTCACCCATAGCATAACCAATTTCCTCCAGAAGAGGATCCTTTTCGGGTGATCCAACTTATTTAAAAAATGATAGTGTTTACCTACTAATCCAAATTGAACCTGAATATTAGCATTCCAACCTCCAAGAGGTAGCTAAGAATATATTTAGGCCTTTAACAAATTTTTTTCCAAAAAACTTCTTCCTATATCTAGAAGTTTTATGAATTTATCCTTATAGATACCAAGTCCTATTTTTTCAAACCCCCAAATATAAACAAACCCAATCTTATGTTACTCATACCATGATTTGGATTAACAAAATAATCTCACCTAAAGAATGAGGTATGCTCCCAGCAAAATATCAGAAGCTTACTGAAGCTTATAATCCCCAATATTATAACTATTTTGACTATCAAAGAGTGTGGATGAATACATTCACCTTTCAAAATAAAACTGGAAAACATTCTTCATTTTTTCTTTGGGTAAAGCAACTGGATTCGGAATTTCCTTAGTGGTTTCTGCACCAATGGTTACCGATTTATGGTCACAATTTTGAGATCCTCCCTCTCCCAGTCCGAGAAGGATATGACTATTTTACACAAAAAATTCAATATAATTAAAAATTTCCTATACTTTTACAATTCCCATAGGTTCTACATTCCATAGATATTATCATTAAAAGTTGCCTTCCACAAATTGGAGGGGCAAAAAGAGCTTCTATGGCTAACTCTCCAAGGCCATTACAAATGGTAAAAAAATTAGGATCCAATGGAGGTTTATGTGTCAGACATAGAAAAATGGTTCTAACACAATCCTGGATATTTGGCTCCAACAGATGCTGCCCAAATCTTATTTTTACAACAAAAATCAATTGCAGCTGCACAATTAGCAAAGTCAAGAAGTAGAGGAGATTTTATTCAACAAATGAAAAAAATTCTCTAACAAATCAAGGCTGAAGTTCCTAGCAATCAACGTTCATCGAAAAAAATCCTACACAGATGATGAATAAGAATTTCAATAAATTTGACATCAACAATTAGTCATCAACATTGATGTCATGAATGACCATATGCAATCCTTATTCCTTATTCCTGAGTACATGAGAACATGCTAGCCTTTTTATTGTTAATCATATATATATATATGATTTTCAAGTAAATTAATGAAAATGAAAACGAAAAGGTAAGTTAATAAAGTAATGAAAATGACACAATTGGAAAAATTGAAATTTGATATTAATATCAAAAGTAAATTTCAAAGATACAAAATAGAGAGAGAGAGCAAACTCTAACTATGATTTCTAGTGAGAGAGAGCTTCTTTCAAAGAAAATAATGTGTTCTCCTCAAGTGGAGAAGTAGGTTATTTATACTAAAAAATATGCTACAATAAAAGCGCTACAGTATTGATACAGTGAAGCTACAGTAACACCCACAATAGTTATTCAGAAATTGATTGTTGATGTCATTGATGACATCAATGTTGATGATAATTAGTGATGTCAAATAACTGAAATTCTTCTTCATCATCTATGTCAGATTTTTCCGATGAACATTTATTGCTAGGACATTCAACCTTGATTTGTGTGAGAATTTTTACTATTTGTTGAATAAAATCTCCTCTACTTCCTGTCTTTTCTAATTGTGCAGCTGCAATTGATTTTTGTTGTAAAAATAAAACTTGGACAACATCTGTTGGAGCCAGATATCCAAGGTTGCGTCAGAACTATTTTTCAATGTTTAGCACATAAGCCTCCATTGAGTCCCAATTTTTGTACCATTTGCAATGGCCTTGGATAGCTAGCCATGGAATCCCCTTTTGCCCCTCCTTCTTATGGAAGGTAAATTTTTGTGAAAATATCTATGAAATGTGGAATCTGTGGGAAAATTATAAAAGTAGAGGAACTTGGTGATAATTATGAAATTTTTGTGTAAAATATTCATATCCTTCTCGGACCGGGAGAGGAAGGATCTCAAACTTAAAACCATAAATTGGCCACCATTAGTGCAGGAACAACTGAGGAAATTTCGAAGCCAGTTGCTTTCCCTAGAGGAAAAAACAAGAAATTTTGCTATTTTTATTTTGGAAGATGAATGCATTCATCCACTTTCTTTGGTAGTCAAAATAGTTATAATATTGGGGATCATAAGTTTCAGTAAGCTTCTGATATTTTGCTGGGTGTATACCCCATTCTTTGGGTAAGATTATTTTGTTAATCCAAACCGTGGGATGAGTGACATGACCCGAACAAGGGACTAGTCATGTCGGGTTCCTCAAGTCCAACTGGGATCGAAGACCACCTCCAATACCCAACCATAACCACCCTGCACCCTACATCGAATGGATTTCGAACATATAACAAGATAAAACAATTAAATTTGAAAGACAATAATAAAATCCATTACCATAACCAACCAAATATCCATCCAAACATCCAACCAGTGTCAACCCCAATACCAATACCAATGCTAAGGTTGACACCAATACCGACACCGCCCATGCCCATAGTAGTCACACAAAGCCTCTATTCGAAACCCAAGAACGTCCGATCGGGACATACCCCCGACCATAGAAAAAACCAATATCCAATAAATAAAAGTAAAGTAAAGAAGTCCATAGCATGAAATGAAGTCTTCTAGAGTATCAAAGCTCTCCACTTCAGTTTGACTCTATTTTTTTCCCGAATCTAAGTCACTGAGCAGAAAGAGTAGTATGGCTGGTTCCTGCATCAGGTAGGGATACAACGCCTGAAAATGGGTTCGCGGGTGAACGCTAGCATGTGCTCAGGAATAAGGATTTAATAATGCCAACATTAAAAACCAAGTAAATAACCATACGCAATCACATATATATATACTTATATACCATGCTGGGAAAGAGAATCGGGTTTAGCATGCATTTAAAATCATAACCTGGGCTGTGTAGCTTAATTGTCCTAAAACCACCCACGGGCTATATGGGTCCAGTGTTACCCCCTGAACGGCCCCAATGCGTGTAGCATAGGGGCCGGGGAAACCCGTTTACCCTTCACCCTCCATGATACATATAAACAAGTATAAACCTAGAGGATTCCCATGTACCCCACAAATATATGGTCACCATGACCAACCTTCATGTCGGCAAACATGAGTTTCCAGTATCCATTTATTGGACTCACACCTTCATGATTAGCTATCACAACCGTCCATTATTTCCCAATTAAAACCTTTAGAACATAACCAAACCACCAATTCTAGAATTTAATTACCAAGTCATTATGAAGTGGTATTGTCATACCGACTATAGCTTGCAAGCAATGTAATTAACCAGCACTTAGGGGATTCCCATGTACCCTATAGGATTTCCCATTAATCAAAACCATGGACACCAAGACCTTTCCAAATCATTTAATTCAATAAAACCAATTTAGGTTCCATTACCATATTATACAATGCAAGGTTTTCAATAAAAGTCAAACTATGTGAAAAAAATATTCTCATTATCATTTTATCAAACATGTTGAGGGCATATAGTTTCCAAAATCAATACCAAGAACCAATTAACCATTCCCATGCAACTACATGTTCAAACCATAATTATAACACGAAAACCATAAGAAAAATATGAGAAAACAATATCTAACCAAGAACAACCAAAACCCCCAACACATATTTCAAAACCTAAAACAATATCACAATTATACCATGAAAACCATTAAGTAAAACATGCTTTTAGTTTGAACTAACAATGAGGGAGGAGCAACACGCCTTAGAAAATGAGGAAGATGGAGAGAAACCACCCTTTAGAGCCTTGATTGACCACCTTGAAGAAAATCCTAGCCTTTCTTGACCCAAAGCTTGAGAGAGATTTTAGAGTGTTTTGATTTGGGAATAGTAGGTTAATGAATTTCCAAGAGTGTTTAAAGTCACGGGGTCAAAAGAAGTTAAGAGGAGAAATGTCCAAAATACCCCCAACTTAAATTGTAAAAATTCCCTCAGGTAGGTGCAGTTGGACCCCTCCACTAGTACCCACATCATACGATTGGTACTGTCCATTCATACACAGAACAGAAGGTTGGACATCCATACACTGTCTACCATACGATTCCCTTTGCGCCACTCGTACCCATAATATACGAGTAGTACCCATAAGTCATATCCAAGATAGAATCAAAGGGTTTGGACACTGGACAACTTATGACTTCACTATACCACTCATACCCTGAACATATGACTCATCACCATCAACTCGTAACCACAACAAAACCTTGACCACCAAACACTGGACATCTATGAGTTGGGTCACCTGACCCATATCCTCATTATATGACTTGTATGGTAAGTCGTATAATCAATAGAAAACTAGAACTCAGGAAATTTTCAAGGGCCAAAAGCCAGGGTGTTTCAATTCTGCCCCTCTTGGATTATTCATCCTCGAATGATGGAACAAGGCAGTACAAGCATGATTTACACCTTAACACCTCAACTCTGACCTTTAAATAAGTTAGAAAACAAAGATGCAAGGAAATCAATCTTTCCTTTAACTAAGTTAGAAAACAAAAGTATGATGAAGAACACATACCTTCCGCATAAATTCCTAAGGAAGAAAATAGGAACGCATACTTGGACTTTATGTCCTCTTCAGCTTCCTAAGTAGCCTCTTCAACCTTGTGGTTCTTCCATAGAACCTTTACCGAGGTCACATCTGTGGTCTGCAACTAACGAACCTGCCGATCCAAGATCTTAATTGAGACCACCTCGTAAGACAAAGAATCTGAAATGCCAATATCCTTGATAGGCATGATTTAAGATGATCACCCATACATTTTCTCAACATAGAACATGGAACGTCGGGTGAATGGAGATCAAACTAGAAGGCAACCCAAATTCATACGCAACATTACCAACCCTTCTCAAAACTAAGTACGGACCAACATACCGGTGACTAAGCTTCCCTTTTTTCCCAAACCGTATCACTCTTTTCATGGGAAACACCTTCAAGAACACCCTATCCCTAACCTTAAATGCTAACTCTCTTCGCCTCACATACGCATAGGAATTTTGGTGACTTTTGGTAGCCTTAAGTCTATCCCGAATCACCTTTACCTTCTCTATAGCTTGGCGAACCAAATACGGCCCAAACATTTCCGCCTCACCAACCTCGAACCACCCAATAGGAGACCTACACTCCTACCATACAATGCTTTAAATGGAGCCATTCTAATGCTAGAGTGGGAGCTATTATTATAGGCAAACTATATAAGAGGCAAATGCTCAACCCAACTACCACCATAGTCAATCACGCAAGAGCGAAACATATCCTTCAAATGTTTGAATAGTCCTTTCTACTTGCCCATCCGACTGCGAGTGGAAAGCAGTACTAAGGCTCACTTTGGTCCCCAAACCTTTCTGAAACGACTGCCAAAAGTGCGATATAAACTATGTACCATGATTTGAGATAATAGAAATTGGCACCCCATTCAACTTTACAGTCTCATGGAGATACAACCTCGCATAATCCTCAGCCGAGAAGTTAGTCCTCGTCGGTAAAAAGTGAGTAGACTTCATCATCCTATCCATGATGACTCAAACCAAATCAAATTGATTCTGAGATCGAGAAAGACCGATATCTAAATCCATGTTGATCATTTCCCACTTCTACACATGTAGCTCAATCTCTTAATATAATCCGTCGAGCCTCAGGTGGTCAACTTTCACTTGTTGGCACACCATGCACTTGGCCACAAAACTAGACACATCCTTCTTCATATTGTTCCATCAATACATCTCCTTGAGGTCATGATACATTTTTGTCAAACCAGGATGAACAACATAGCGCGATTTATGCGCCTCATCCAAAATCCTCTCTTGCAAACCAAATACATCGGGAATACTTAATCTCCCTTGGTATCACAGGGTACTATCACCACTAATCTAGAAATCCATCACCTTCTTACCACCAATATTACCCTTAATTCTCATCAACACTGGGTCTAACACTTGTTTTTCCTTAATTTCAGCATCTAAAGATGACTACTCTACCTCTTGAACGAACACACAACCATCCTTAGAGTCCAATAGACAAACTCCAAGGTTAGCCAAATGGTGAATATACTTTACCAAGTCTTGCTTCTCCTTATCCATATGAGATATACTTCCCATGGATAACCTGCTAAGGGCATTAACAACCACATTAGCTTTTCCTAGATGGTAGTGAAGACTCATGACATAATCCTTGAGCAGCTCAAGCCATCTCCTTTTCCTAAGGTTAAGCTCTTTCTGAGTAAACACATACTGCAGGATCTTTTGATCAGAAAAGATATCCACATTCACTCCATACAAAAAGTGATGCTAGATTTTCAATGTGGACACAACATCTAATAATTCTAAATTATGAGTTGGATAATTCCTCTCATGCACCTTCAACTGTCTAGAGGCATAAGTTATCACCTTGCCATGCTGCATCCAAACGCACCCAAGCCTCACACGAGACACATCATAATATACCACAAACATATTTATGCCCTCATGCAAAGTCAAAATTAGAGCTGAAGTTAGCTTTTTCTTTGGCTTCTCAAAATTACCCTCACACGCATCAGACCACAAGAACTTTACCTTTTTCTATGTCAATTTAGTCAATGGGGCAGCTATAGAAGAAAAACTCTCTACAAACTCCTATAGTAGCCAGCTAAACCCAAGAAGCTCTGAATATCGATTGGAGTCGTGGGTCTAGTCCACTTCTTAACCACTGCAACATTCTGCGGATCCACTTGATCCCTTCACTAGAAATGATATGCCCCTAAAAAGTGACAACGTTCAACCAAAATTCCTTTTTGGAAAACTTGGCATACAACTGTTGCTTCTTCAGGATCTACAATATAACATGGAGGTGATTCGTATGATCCACCTTACTCTTAGAGTACACCAAAATATAATCTATGAATACAATGAGGAATAATTCCAAAAACTGATGAAAGACCCTATTCATCAAATCCATAAATATCACCGGGGCATTGGTCAACCCAAAAGGCATAACTAGGAACTCAAAATGCCCATACAGGGTACGAAAAACAGTCTTAGGGATATCCTCATCCCTAATCTTTAACTGATGATATCGAAGATTAATTTTGGAGAAAAACTTTCCTTGGAAGGGGATACTTATTCTTTACTGTCACCTTATTCAATTGCGGTAATTAATGTACATTCAAAGGGAAGCATCCTTGTTACGCACGAATAACACTGGTGCACCCTACGAGGATACACTAGTATGAATGAAACTCTTATCTAAGAGATCCTTTAGTTGCTCCTTAAGCTTCTTCAACTCAACTGGAGCCATTCTATATGGTGGATTAGAAATTGGATGAGTGTCCGGTGCAAGATCGATCCCAAACTCAATCTCTCTATTAGGAGGACCACCTGGAAGGTTATTAGGAAAGGCCTCAGGAAATTAATTCACCATTAGGATAAAATACAAAGAAGGACCCTACGAGTTAGAATTTTTAACCCGAACTAAATTATAGAGATACCCCTTGGAGATTAATCTTCAAGCTCTAAGATATGATATGAACTTCCCCTTAGGAGCTAGAGAACCACTCTCCTACTCAATAACCAGCTTAGTAGGGAAATTAAAAACTACTTTATGGATCTGATAGTCTAGAGAGGCATAACACGAGTGTAATCAATCTATCCCCAATATGACATCAAAATCCACCATATCTAATTTAAATAAATCCACCACAGTTTCTTTACTACCAATAGATACCACACCCCCTATAGACTCTTCTAGCAATCATAAAGTCACCTACCAGGGTAGAAATAAAAAAGGGTCTGAAGCACACTCGGGACAAAAACCTAAATGTACAGCTATAAATAGGTCCATATAAGAGAGAGTAGACCCTGGATCAAACAAATAATACACATCATAGGAAAAGAGTTTCAACATACTAGTCACGACATTAGGTGAGGCCTCGGACTCCTAGTGAGTAGTGAGAGTATAAAGATGATTCTAACCAGTATCGGAGCTAGATGGTGCACCCTTTGGTGCCGAAGATGAAGAAGAGGCAATTGGACCCTTTTTTCCCCAGATGCAACCTTACCAATAGCAAGGTTTCTAAGAATATGCCCTAAATGACTACAGTTGAAGTACTTGTCCCTTCCCTCATCAGAAAAACCCTAATACAAATGACCAAAAAATTTATAAAAAAGATATGATGGAGATAACTGAGCCCCACTAGCCTAAGATTGGGCACCCTATTCCTTAAAGTTGTTGCTACCATGGAAATGCCTATCACCCAATGGCTTTGGGTAAGGAGTACTTGCCGTTGAGTAAGACCCAGAATTGCCCCACTTCTTCTTGGGCCACTTACTCCCATCCCCACCACTCTACTGTTAGCCACCACCCTGCTCATAGATTTTGAACTACTTTACTTATCTCTCCCCTAAATCAACCTACTTCTTCTCCTATTTCTCAACCTGCGGTATGTACACAACCATCTTGGAGATATCTATGTCCTTATTTAATAAGGCAGCCTTACTCTCTAAAATCAATTCTCTAGACAACCCGAAAGAAAACTTCCTCATCCTAGCCCGTATGCTCGAAACCAACTCTGGAACATGTCGTAATAACTAGTGAAACTTCAAGGCATACCCCTTGACTGACATCTTACCTTACTTCAAATTAACAAACTCTTCTATTTTCACTTTCCTCAACTCCTAAGGAAAGAAACGATCCAAAAAAGCATTAGAAAAATCATCCCATAGATATGACTCAACATCATCACCCCTTGCCTTATCCCATTCCTCATACCATTGGTATGCCACATCTTTAAGATGATAGGTGGCAAACTCCACACCCTCCATATTCATGGAATGCATAAAATGGAAGATATTTTCCATTTCATCCATAAAACCTTGAGGATTCTCCTCAACCCTAACACCCATAAAGGTCGGAGGACTCAACCTCATGAACTAGCTAACCTTTTTGGCCTCAGAAGATGGAGTAATAAAAATACCATGCTCAGACTGAGAAGTTACAAATTGTGCCAATATATGAATGGACTAATAAAACTCAGCGCTTGTCATTTTATCTTGAGGAGTTCATGATGGACTAGAGGGAACATGTAGAACTCCCAGAGGACAATCCTGAACTGGACCCTTAGACCGAGTTTGGATTCCATGAGTAGAGGGTGTCCCATCAACATTGTCCCCAGTTGGGACAGAGGTATTTTCGTGAGCTTCAAATCATCGAGGCATGATCTAGTAAACAAGCAAATAGGAATTAGAGAAGATTTCAAGACTTAGACTCTACAGCTTGAAAATAAAGCACAAGAAAGAGAAACATTCCTAAATACCTTATTGCCTCTCCCTTATAAGTGTGGCGTGCTATACACCCTTGAAAGAGACTCTACTCGACATGGCTTTGTGGACTCCCAATTGACTATAAACCTATGGCTTTGATACCAATATAACATAACCCAAACCAGGTCCCCATCATATCGGGTGCCTCAAGTCCAATCGAGACTGGAGACCACCCCCAATACACAACCATAATCGCCCTGTACCTTATGTCAAATGAATTTCTAACGTATAACAAGATAAAATAATTATAATTGAAAGACAATAATAAAATCCATAACCATAACCAACCAATATCCAACTAAATATCCAACCGGTGTCAACCTCAATACCAATACCAATGCCAAGGTTGACACCAATATCGATACCTTCCATGCCCATAGTAATCACACAAAGCCTTTATCCGTAAACCAAGAATATCCGGTTGGGACATGCCCCCAACTAAAGCCAAAAAATAAAAGTAAAATAAAGAAGTCTATAACATGAAATGAAGTCTTCTAGAGTATGGAATCTCACCACTTCAGTCTGATTCTAAGCGATCCACCAATCCAAGTCACTAAACAGAAGGAGTAGTATGGTCGATTCCTGCATAGCGAGGGGATACAACGCTCGAAGACTGGCTAGAGGGTAAATGCTATCATGTACTCAGGAATAAGGATAAAATATTGCAAATATTTAAAACCAAGTATAACCATATGCAATCACATACATATATACATATATACCATGCCTAGAAAGGGACCAGATTTAGCATGCATTTAAAATCTTAAGTGCAAAATGCTTTCTGATTCTAGATGGTATAAATATTTTGTTCTCATGAGGATATACAAGACCTAATGAAAATCTCCCATATTGGAATGAAAAATTCCTAGATGGATTGCCTAAGTCTCTTAAGGACCTAGTAAAAGAAGAGCTTCAACACCAATACTCATGTGATATCATACCTTCTGAGCAAATCACTTATTGTTAGCTCAAAAGTCTAATCAGTCAAGTTTCCTAGAAAAATTGTCAATAAGATAAGATACTACGATAACTAGCTAAAGATAGGGCACAAACCCAACGAGATTTAGGAAGTTTTTGTGAATAATCCGGCCTACCCCTATAGGAAAAAGACTAATAGAGTACCAACCACAAAAAAGAAGTTTTTACTACCAAGCCTGATGTTTCAAAAAATCAAAATCTTCTAATCCTAAATGAAGCTCACCAACGAAAACGGCTCTTCATGCCCCAAATAATGGCAAATATTATAGGTGTGGAAAACTTCATCATATTGTTGTATATTATCAAATGGTTAGAAATCTTAACCTTGATGATTCTATTCTTAGCCAGATCCAACACCTCTTACTAGAAAAAATGGTGATTCTGATACTGCTAATGACAAATTTGAACAACAGTTTAACCAAAATAAAAATGATGACTTAGAGTCCTCCTTGTCTGACCAAGAAGACCAACCTGAGATCATTGTTCTATCAAAAGAACAAGATCTCCTCCTAGAAATGATAAGTTATTTATAGGATTTTCATCAGAAAAAATACTATCGAGACCAATTTAAAATGACTCTGTATAAGCCTTCCACATCTTTGTCTGGTGTATTTACTCATCCTTAGATAGAAAGTTCTTATAAGATCACCGATATTCTAAATAGGTTCCCATTCATTAAACCCAAGGTAGTAACTATTCAGGATCACCAATAAGAAATAGTTCTCTTTAAAGTGGAAGATAGGGAAATAAAAGCTAGACGAGACTTAGATCAACTTGGCCTCCAACAATTTTCTACAAAGGCTGAACAATCTCAGTCGATATACATCACTGATCCAATAGGTTAAGAATTTGAACAAGGATATTTTCTCAACCATATCACAAGTATAACCATTGGGAGATGGCACACTCGGATAACCTTAATCATTAACAAGTCATTTATTCTAGATATAATTGTCTTGTTCAACATAGGTGTTGATCTCAATTGCGTCCATGAGAGATTTATCCCTACTAAACACTTTGCAAAAACTAAAGAAGCCCTTAGAGATGCGAATGGTAGTAGACTAGGAATCAGTTACAAATTTCCAGTGTCAAAATACAAAATTACCTAGGAAATTTGCTTTTGTCATCCTATACCTCCTTTGTCCTAGTAATGGATATAACCAGTCCTTTAACACTAGGCACTTCTTTCATTGAAACTCTCATCCCATTTAGGGTTACTCAAGTGGGAATAACTATTGAACACACAAATATGTTTATCCCATTTAACAAACCCCCTATTTTAAAAGTTTTATCCTTTTTAAAAAAGTAAAGAGGCTCAAATCAATTTCCTCAAAGAAGAAATAGCATTTCAAAGGCTGCAACAACAGCCTCAAAAATCTTTTCTTCAATCTAAGATTAAAGCCTTAGAAATAAAAGTCAAAGAAGAACTTTGTGTTGATTTACCTATAACATTCTGGAACCACAAAAAACACATGGTCAGGCTTCCTTACAAACCCAACTTTGATAAAAAATCTATCCTCACCAAAACCTGACCCATTCAAATAAATCATAAACTGACAATCCACTGCCAAAGAAAAATCAATGATGTTCTTAAATAATAGATCATGTCATCAAGTAAATCCCCCTAGAGTTGTGCTACTTTTTATGTCAATAAAAGTTCTTAATTCGAACAAGGAGCCCTTCATTTGGTCATCATTTATAAGCCTCTAAATACTGCTCTTTGGTAGATTAGGAATCCTATTCCAAACAAAAAAAAATCTACTCCAGTGACTTTATGCAACTACAATTTTCTCAAAATTTGATATAAAATTTGGGTTTTTGAAAATCTAAATTGATCCAAGAGAATGATATAAAATTGCCTTTATAGTACTATTCGGGCAATATGAATGGAACGTAATGCCCCTTTGCCTGAAAAATGCCCCTTCAGAATTTCAGAAACTAATAAATGATATTTTTAATCCTTTCATAAAGTTCATAATAGACTACATTGATGTTGTCTTAGTGTTTTACGCTAGCATTGACTAGCATTTTAAATATTTGAGAGTTTTCTTCAATGTCATCAGCGAAAATAGCTTAGTTTTGTCCAAAACTAAGAATAGTCTTTTCCAAGTCGATATTAGATTTCTTGAGCATAATATCTATCAAGGCCTATTACTCCTATTCAACTGTCCATCCAATTTGCTGATAAATTTCCTAATCAAATTCTTGATAAAACAAAACTCCAAATATTTTGATGATGTGTCAATTATATAGAAAATTTTATTCCTAGACATAACAATCTGTTAAAACCTCTCCATGAAAGGTTGAAAAATCCTCTTCCTTTATGGACTAACATCCACATCATGATAGTTAAAGTGATCAAATTAGAGGTAAAAGATCTCCCTTGCCTATCACTCCTTGACCCTTCTGCATTAAAAATAGTTAAAATAGATGCACCAGATATAGGTTATGGTGGCATTTTAAAATAAAAGAAAACAGATAAAGAACATATTGTTGCATTTGCTTCTAAGCATTGGAATAAAGCTCAACAAAACATCCCACTATTAAAAAAAGAAATTTTAGCAATTATGTTATGTATTTCTAAATTCCAGCCTGATTAATTAAATCAATTTTTTTTATTAAGGATAGACGGTAAGACTGCAAAATTTGTTTTACAAAAAGATGTGCAAAACCTAGCCTCAAGCATATATTTACTAGATGACAAACTATTTAATCTATTTTTGATTTTGCTATTGAATATATCAAAGGGAGTTCCAACTCTATACCAGACTTTCTTACAAGGAAATTTTGGCAGGAAAGATAAAATGACCAAAAAAAAGCAGAAACTATTGCACCTCTAAAAATTTCGGCCCTTCCATCCCTGGCAGAGAATACCCAAAAAACTGTTACCCCTTAACAAAAAATTGTTGTTGTATTCAAGCAACTTTTAACTATAGCTGCTGAAATAAAACAACCAAGATATCAAAATCTAGCTGATTGTGCCATGAAGGGAATACCTCAATCCTATATGATTAAAACAAGTCCAAATCTAATATTAATTTCCAACCTAAAAAAAAGGCTAATTTGGTTGAATAAGAAGAAGAAACCTAGTTAGCCCAAACAATCCCATGGACGGAATATGATTTTAAGCAATGGAGATTATTTATGGGTGTTAAACATCCAAAGACTATAACAAGTGCTATCAAGAAGGATTTGATAAGATATTTTCAGACCATCCAAAAAATATTTTCAAAAGTGGAGGCCTCAAGCCACACATCATCTTCTCATTCTATGGAATCCTAGATATTATTAGCTGATATGTAGAACTTCCATATCAAAGATACTTAGGCAATCCATCTAGGATTATATATATATATATATATATATATATATATATATATCAGGAGATTTCTATACTAAGTACACAGAAGTGAACCCTCTAAAACAAAGAGGGTAACATACGGGGAAGGAGAAGAAGGAAAGGAAGCAAGTTAGTTGATCTGAAATATAAAGTATGCAAGTAAATGTAATGAAATAAATAAAGCGGGGACGGCCATATGCTAAATGATGCAATTAATTAACTAAAGTAGGTGGAAGTGCCAACCATAAGTATTAAGTACAATAAAAAGGCAAGTTAATCAAGTAATAAAAATGACACAATTGGAAAAATTAAATTTTGATATTAATGTCAAAAGTAAATTTCAAAGAGACAAAATAGAGAGAGAGAGAGAGCAAACTCTAACCAAAATTTCTAGTGAGAGAGATCTTCTTCCAAATAAAAAAATATGATCTCCTCAAGTGAAGATGTAGGCTATTTATAGATAAAAATATGCTACAGCAAAAGTGCTACAACAAAGCTACAGTAACACCTTTAATTATTGCTACAGTGTTACAGTGAAGCAACGGTAACACCCACAATAATTTTCACCAATTGGCTATTGATGTCATTCATGACATCAATGTTGATGACTAATTGGTGATGTCAAATTGATTGAAATTCTTATTCATCATCTGTGTCATATTTTTTTGATGAACGTCGATTACAAGGAACTTTGGCCTTGATTTGTTGGAGAATTTTTTCCATTTATTGAATAAAATCTCCTCTATCTTGACTTTGTTAATTGTGCAGCTACAATTGATAGTTGTTGTAAAAATGAGATTTGGGCAGCATCTGTTGGAGCCAGATATCTAGGGTTGCGTCAGAATCAATTTTCTATCTCTGGCACATAAACCTCCATTGAATCTCAATTTTTGTACCATTTGTAATGGCCTTGGAGAGCTAGCCATGGAAGCCCCTTTTGCCCCTCCAGCTTGTAGAAGAAAAAGTTTAGTGAAAATATCCACAAAATATATAAGCTGTGGGAAAATTATAAAAGTAGAGAAACTTGGTGATCATTATGAAATTTTTGTGTAAGATATTCATATCCTTATCAGACTGGGAGAGGAAGGATCTCAAACTTATGACCATAAATTAGTCACCATTGGTGCAAGAACCACAGAGAAAATTCTAAATCCAGTTGCTATTCCCGAGGAAAAACCATGAATGTTTGTTAGTTTTATTTGGGAAGGTGAATGTATTCATGCATGCTCTTTGGTACTGAGAATAGTTATAATATTGGGGATCATAAGCTTCAGTAAGCTTCTGATATTTTGTTGAGTGCATATCCCATTCTTTGGGTGAGATTATTTTGTTAATCCAAATCGTGGTATGAGTAACATATGATTGGGTTCGTTTATATTTGTAAGGTTTGAATAAACAGGACTTGGTATCTATAGTAAATTCATAAAACTTTGAGGTGTAGGCATAATTTTTTTGGATAAAATTTGTTGAAGGGCTAAATATCTGATTAGCTACCTTTTAGGGGTTGGAATGCTAATATTCAGGTTTAATTTGGATTAGTGGGTAAACACTATCATTTTTGAAATAAGTTGGATCATCCAAAGAGGATCCTCTACTGGAGGAAATTAGTTGTGATATGGGTGAAGAAATTATTTTACTTGGTATAGGACAAACATTTGAATTATTCTGTGAAAAATTAGAGAAAAAAATAATGGGGTTTTCTACCTCCACTGTATCTTTTATGGTGATTTTTACAACCACAGAATAAGAAGATGATGCATGGCTTGAGGCCTCCACTTTTGAAAATATTTTCTAAAAGATTTGAAAATCTATTATTAAATCCTTCTTGCTGGCACCTGTTATGGTCATTGGATCTTTAAAATCCATAAGTAATCTCCACTGTTTAAAATCATCTTCTGTCCATGGGACAGATACTATTTAGGCTAACTGGATTTCTTCTTCTTTCTCTTCAACCAAATCAACCCATTTTTTGTGGTTGGACTTGTTTGCATCATATTGGATTGAGGTATTCCCTGCATGGCATAGTCAGCTGGGGTTTGATATCTTGATTGGTTTTCTTCAACTGCTATAGTTTAAAGTTGCTTGGATGCAATAATAATTTTTTGCTATGGGCTAACTATTTTTTGGGTATTCTCTTCTGTGGATGGAAGAGCCAGAATTTGTGGAGGTACAATAGTTTTTGCTTTTTTTTTTCTTAGTTATTTTATCTTCCCTGCAAGAATTTTTTGTAAAAAAGTCTGGTATAGAGTTGGAGCTCCCTTTGATATATTCAATACTGAAATAAAAAATAGATAAAATAGCTTTCCATCTAGTAAATATATGCTTAGAGGCTAGGTTTTGCACAACTTTTTGTAAAACAGATTTCGTAGCCTTACAGTCTATCCTTAATAAAAAAATTTGATTTAATAAATCAACTTGGAATTTAAAAACGCTTAACACAATTGCTAAAGTTCCTTTTTAATAATTGGATGGTTTTGTGGAGATTTATTCTAATGCTTAGAAGCAAATGCAACAATATGTTCTTTATCATTTTTCTTTTATTTAAAAATACCACCATAACCTATGTCTGATGAATCTGTTTTGACTGTTTTTAATGCAAAAGGGTCAAGGAGTGATAGACAAGGGGGATATTTTGCCTTTAATTTGATCTCTTTAACAACATTGGTGTGGATGTTAGTCCATGAAGGAGGAGGCTTTTTCAACCTGTCATGGAGAGGTTTTAATAGATTGTTATGTCCAGGAATAAAATCCGCTATTTAATTGACACATCCTAAAAATCTTTGGAGTTGTCTTTTGTAAAGAATTTGATCAGGAAATTTATCATCAAACTGGATGGCCCGTAGAATAGAAGTAATATTTTCTTGACAGATATTATGCCCGAGAAATCTAATATCGCTCTGAAAAAGAATATACCTAGTTTTGGACCAAACAAGGCCATTTTCCCAATGACATTAAAGAAAGTAATCAAGTATTTAAAATGTTGGTCAATGCTAGTGGAAAATACTAAGATATCATCAATATAGACTATTATGAACTTTGAAAAGGATTAAAAATATCATTTATTTTTTCTGAAATTCTGAAGGGGCATTTTTTAGGTCAAAGGGCATTACGTTCCATTCATATTGCTTGAATGGTACTGTAAAGACAGTTTTATATTGATCTCTTGGATCAATTTGGATTTTCCAAAATTCAAATTTTAGATCAAATTTTGAGAAAATTATAGCAGCATTAAATCACTGGAGTAGGTGTTTTTGTTTGGAGTAGGATACCTAATCCATCACAGAGAAGTATTTAGAGGCTTATAATTGATGACCAAAAGAGAGATACCTCGCTCAATTTCAGAACTTTTATTGACATAAAAATCAACACAAATGATCTATTTTTAAGAAGATCATTGATTTACGCTTGGAAGTGGATTGTTAGTTTATCATTCATTTAAATGGGTCAGGCTTTTGTGGGGATAGTTCTTTCATCAAAGTTCGGTTCATAAAGAAGCCTGACTATATGTTTTTTGTGGTTCCAGAATGTTTTGGGTAAATCATCATAAAGTTCTTCTTTGATTTTATTGTCTAAGGCCTTAATCTTAGAATGAAGGGAAGATTCCCGAAGTTATTGTTACAGCCTTCAAAATGCTATTTCTTCTTTGAGGAAATTGATTTGAGCTTCTTTTTTCAAAAAAATGGACAGAGATTTTTTAAGGGGGTATCAAATGGGAGAAATAAATTTTTTCTTCAAAAGTTATTCTCACCTGAGTAACCCTGAATGGGATAAGAGTTTCAATAAAATGAGTGCCTAGTATTATAGGACTAGTTATATCCTTTACCAGGACAAAGGAGGTAAATGATGACAAAAGTGAATTTCCTAGGGAATTTTGTATTTCGACATTGGAAAGTATTTAATTGATTCATAGTCTACTACCATTCGCAACTCTAAGGGATTCCTTAGTTTTTTCAAGTATTTAGTCAGGATAAGTCCTTCTTGGACGTGATTAAGATCGGCACCTATGTCGAAAAAGGCAATAATGTCCAGGATAAATGACTTGTTAATGATTAAGGTTATCTAAGTATGCCATCTCCTAATGGATATCCTTGTGATATAGTTGAGAAAATCTCCTTGTTCAACTTCTTGACCCATTGGATAGTGATGTCTATCGACTAAGATTGTTCAGCCTTTGCAGAAAATTGTTGGAGGGAAAGTCAATATAAGTCTTGTCTAACTTTTATTTCCTTAACTTCCTCTTTAAGAAGCACTATTTCTCATTGTAGATCCTGAATAGTTACTAACTTAGGTTTAAAATATGGGAACCTATTCAGAACATCAGTAATGTTGTAAGTATTTGCTATCTGAGGATGAGAAAATACACCAAACGAAGATGTGGAATGCTTATCTAGAGTCCTTTTAAATTGGCCGAGATTGTATTTTTTTGATCAAAATCCTATAAATTACTTATTATTTCTAGGATGAGATCTTGTTTATTTGACAGAACATTAATCTCAGGTTGGTTTCTTCGTCAGACTAGGAGGACTCTAAGTCATCATTTTCAATTTGGTTAAACTGTTGTTCAAATTTGTCATTAGCAGTATCAGAATCTCCACATTCTTTTAGTAAGAGTTGTTGGATCTGGCTAAGAAAAAAATCATCAAGGTTAAGATTTCTAATTGTTTGATAATTTACAATATTTGTCAATGTTATGAGGTTTTCCACACTTATAACATTTGCCATTATTGGGGGCTTGAAGAGTCGATTTCACCATTGAACTCCATTTAGGATGAGAAAATTTTGATTTTTTGGAAACATCAGGCTTGGTAGTATAAACTTTCCTTTTTGAGGTTGGTATTCTATAAGAATTCTTTCTATAGGGGGTAGGCCTAATAGTTCACAAAAACTTCCTAAATCTCATCAGGTTTTGCCCTGTCTTTAGCTATTGCCATAGTATCTTGTCTTATCGACATATTTTCTAGGAAACTTGCTTGATTAGACTTGTGAACTAACCATAAGTGATTTGTTTATAAGGGATGCTATCACCTAAGTATTGGTGTTGAAGTTCTTCATTGACTAAGTCCTTAAAAGACTTAAGCAATCTATCTAGGAATTTTTCTTTCTAATATGGGAGATTTCCATCAGGTCTTTATAGATCCTCATGAGAAAAGAATTACTATCTAAAATCAGAAAACGTTTTGCACTTAAGATTTTTAAGTATTTTAGAGAACCTTTCTCTAAAAATACCTGGACAACCTATGAAGGTTTTGATAATTATATAAATCAATGTGTTTGTAGAGTCGGGAATGTTTTCACTATATGTAAGAATTGATTCACCTAATGTATCAACCCGGGTACTTTCGAAGATATTTTGTTTACCCACCTCACTAAGGTGGGTATCACACCATCCTGTAAGCTGGCATGTGAATCCAGCTACGAGGATATGGGTAATAAGTTGATTTGAGCAGTTATATAGACAGTGGCAACCATTGTCATCTGCTGATGTTTGGACAGGATTTTATACTCAGAGCAACCATCTATGTTCCATTCATAGATATTATTGGCATTGTAATTATTTTGCATAACGTTAGGTTTCTCCTCTAATGCTACGTCTAGATTTGTAGCTTTAGGGTAATAAAGATCTGTGGCTTACGCCAATTGGACTGTTCAATTTTGATAGGAGCAATTTCAATTGGAACTTCTTCCTCCGGCTGGATATCGTCTAAATTGCTTTGTAGAAGTTCTCCAACTGTAGCAGATGAGATATTACTAGGGGTATCAAGGACTACTGGGTTGAGGAATTTCTCAATTTGTATGAACCTTCATTGAAGAACAGAGAGTTGTGGAAAAGGTTTTGTATCGTGCATTTAGAGTTCTCTAGTAAAAGTTCTAGGGGATCTCATAAGGTTTGAATAATAGAGATGAATAGGTGGACACCTCTGATGGCTTAAGAGCTGGAGATGTTTTTGAAATCAAATATTCACTAAGAGTATAAGGATACTTATTTGAATAGTTATTTTTTTAAAAATATTTTTAATATCTTTACTGGTAACTGGTTCTTTCTCACCTTTCCTTTTAAAAGGTGAAGCAACGACTGAGCTATCAACATGAGAAATAGTAAAACCCTATAATGGCAGAAGTTCAGCAGTGATATCTGTATCATTTATGGTTTTCCATACTTTTGAAACACTAATTGACATAGAAAAAGGAAAATCGAATTGATGATACTCGGCATAGGCCTCAAACCATTCAAAGAAATTAATCTGCTTTTGGACAGAATTTAAAAATTCATAATAAATTGCTTGGATACTATTTCTCTCATTCTTTTTGAAACAATTAGAAAACCAAGTTTATTTTAAAATATTTCCATATGAATAAAACTCCATTCTAAGTGTTTTCTTATCAATGTGAAAGTCTTAACTTAAAACCCCTAGATCTCCACCTAAGGCCGAGTAAATTGGCGATTGGGGTTGGTCATCATGTATTTCATTTGGAGGTGTTTCCACTGAATATTTGGCTTGTAGAATCCTAGATTTGAAATTAACAGCCTCGATTCTAGAAGAAAATGAGGAAAATAAATTCCTAGCAGCTTGAATCTATGGAAGAACCGATGAAGAGCTAGAGACTCTTTGGCTAAGAGATCTCTGGAAGGGGATAAAGATAGTTCCTGTAGAGAAATTTTGGATCTGAGAAACCATAGTATTCTCAGTTTTTTCTACTGGAGTTGCATCCCGCAACATCCAGTTTTGAGGTAAGGATACCTGGTTCCAAGAGATTAGCTTAGGAATAGATAAGTGAGATCACTGAAGATCCCAATGGGGCCAACCATATGTTAAATGATGCAATTAATTAAGTAAAGTAGGTGGTGGTGCCAACCATAAGAAATAAGTACAATTAAAAGGTAAGTTAATAAAGTAATGAAAATGACATAATTGGAAAAATTAAATTTTGATATTAATATCTAAAGTAAATTTCAAAGATATATATATATATATATATATATATATATATATATATATATATATATATATTGAGGAAGAGAGACAACAAACTCTAACCAAAATTTCTAGAGAGAGAGCTTCTTCCAAAGAAAACAATGTGTTTGTAGAGTCGGGAATGGTTTCGCCATCCTTAAGAATTGGTTTACCTAATAAGTCAACTCGAATACTTTGGAAAATATTATATCCCCCTTGTAGATACGTGATTTTGTCCCGTCAATTTTTTTTTTATATCTTACTCCGTCTTACCACACACCACAACTTATTCTATAATTTTCCCATAAAATGACAAAAGATCATAACCAACTCTAAATATATTTTATCCCCAAATCCCCACATAATCCAAATTTGATAACAAAATTAACAACCCTCCCTGTTAAAAGTTGACAACACATCACCACCCCCATGCCCCTTCACCCCTACCTCACGTGACTCCCCCCCACCTTTCTTTTTTCACAAAGAAAGGGAGTATATACTCAGGAGAAATTCACCCCCATTGGGACTCCCACACAGAGATAACCAAATACACAAACCATCACACACTACACATTCACTAATACATGCACCACCGTACCTCACAAAAATTCTCTTCTTCTCCACAATATTCCATACCTCAGAGATGCACACTCCATAAAGGGGGAGATAATCATCATTTTCACCAGAGAAAGGGAGGCACGAATCATACACATACACTCAGTAAGGGAAAAAAAAGCAAATTTGGATTGTGTTTGACTGAGATCCGATCGTCCTCTTGGGTTTTCTAGCGAACTGGTCACCGGAACTAGTTATAGGTCATCTAGTCGCCAGAACCAGTAATAGTTATTTATTTTCCCATTCAGTCCCTAAACCCTGAGAATTTGTCAGTTTTCTTTTATATCTGGGTAGATTTGGATGAAAAACATTAAGGATCACCGAAATCCAACTTTTCCTGTCCGTTTTTACCCTTCATAGCTCACCGGAGCTCGGATTTAGATTGGTTTTTAATTCTCTGTTAGATTTTGGGAACTTTGGGTTTATTGGTTCATGATTTATTTTTCGATATCATGTTCTCAAATTTGTTTGGGTTGGATCTCTCTATACTGATTTTGGTTCATTCGTCGTTTCGGTTCTTTGTTTGAGCATTTTGGTTTTCGAATTTCTTTATTATCAACAAAAATATGTTATATTGAGGTCCATTTCTTCAACCTCTTGTCTTTTATTTATTTTGATTGGTTGAATTTGGCTAGGATTATGTGTTTGTTGATAATGATTTTTTGATTTTATTGATGTTTATGCATTTGAGAATGGAATATTAAGTAAGGTTGATTTGTTTCTTAATTTCATGGTTCAAAAATGATTAAGGATAGTTGAATTGATGATTGCGAATTGTGGGAATTTGGTATTAAAAGGGGAATTTGGAGTGGAATTGTGAGATTGATAAAAAGGGTCAATTTGGTTTAATGTTAGTTTTGTTGTTTTCTTGTTTAATACAAAATTAATATCAAGCTTGTGAATTCTATAGTATCATGATAGGACGAATTGGATAGGCAAAAATATTTAGGTTTGGATAGGCAAAATTTAAGAGTGATGTGTCAATTGAATGCATTGAATGTTTAAATATGTGTTTTGAATATTTATCTAGTTATCTTATTTAATTCAGATGTATTCATTTGGCTGGGGAATGCCCCGAGGTATTTGTGTTTATTTGCCGAGAAATGCCCCGAAGTATTCTGTACTCGGAGGACGCTCGTGACGAAGGCCCGAGGCATCGGGTAGAGCTTAGTCTAGGACTATTATAGAATAAGATTTATATTTTTTGCAATTTTTTATTTTGGACTGTATAATTGGACTGAACATTATTATTTTGGTTTTGGATTGTTGTTTGATGTGTTTGAGGTTTGTTTATGTGTTTTATGTCGTTTATACGTTCTTAGTGTCAAAATTAGTCGATACGCTCCACCAAGTGACCGTGGTCAAACCACGGGATCGAGGGGTTCCTAACACCCTCCCTTTGGTCAAGAAAATTCCTTAGTCGGAATCTTTGTTCGTAAACCAGTTTTGAAAGAGTCAAAACCCATTTTGTAAAGGATTTTCCAAAGGTGACTTGGCACACCGAATTATGTCAAGTGGCGACTCCAAATAAAAAATGTAAATAGTCCTTTTTGAAACAAATGTTCATCTTTTTTCACTTTGATAATAAAAACCCTTTCGAAACTTTAAATATAATTCTTTTGGTTAAAAAAGGGGTGTGACAGCTCTGGCGACTCTACTGGGGATTTTTCAGAATTCGAGCTTATTTTGGAGCTGTATCGGCTTAGTTTGGAACTACAGGTGTATAGATATTTTGTTTGTGTTATTTTGTGTTATTGTTTATCATTGTTGAGTGCCTACGTGCTCTTTGTTTACAGTTTTTAATTTATATGTTAACGCTTTATATCTGGCATCATATGCATAACCCGAGTCTTTCTTTCTGTAACAAGTCTGTAGTACACGTGTGTACATGACCTATAGTTGAGTCATCCTTATTTTAGGAGAGGGAGCTGTTGGGTTGTATGGAGTAGGTAGACAGCTAAATCAAGCCATTATCGACCATACGCTCCCCCGAACTGCCTTGTTAGTGGACCCTAATGTAGGTCAGCCTTTAGGCCATGCTTATCTGCAACATATTGAGACCTAGCGGGACCCACGAGGCCCTTTGAATGAGACTCATATCTAAAGCATCCCTATATGCTAAATGTTGCATCTTTGAGGGTAACGTGGTCATTTGACGGACTGATTTGGGGAAAGCATGTGTTTGAAGTAAGTGTGTAGGCAAGAATTGTTGAAAAAAATAGAAAAAAAGTAAAGTGAGTCGAAACAAAAAAAAGAGTTTCGTAAGTTTTTAGAGTTCTTTATCGCTTTTGATTTTTTTTTTCATAATCCAAAAATTCAAAAAGATTTTTTACCTTTTGCCCTCATTTTCTCAAAAACATCAAAAAGAGTTTCCCTTTTGTTCCTTTACCATGCATTCACGATTCAAAAATTCCAAAAAGATTTTTTTTAAGGAGCTTTTTGTAAAAGAAAAATAAAAAAAAAAGAGATGACAGAAGTTTTGTACACTCTATATAGCGAAAATACCAAAAGGATTTTTTCTCTTTCATAGTTGTTGGTGTCAGTTTTGTGTGAAGTGTCTAATTGAAAACCCAAAAGATTTTCTTTTCATCATCTTTCTGTAATTGCGTCTCTCAAGTCAATTCTTAGTTCGTTTTAATCCTTATTTGTCCAACCTAGACGAACTACGCATACCTGATTCCCGTCCCTCGGGGTGGGATACTTAGGTACCCTCGGTGGTTCCGTTAATCTTTATTTTAGCCTTTGTCTTAGCCTTAGCCTAGGTCTTTCTCCTCGTAATTTAGTGTTGTTAGCGGGTCCTAGCCAAGTAGGCTGATTTTATTCAGTGATACTATTCGGCAAATTAGAGTCATAAAGTGGTCTGTCCCTTTGACATATGTCTCCGTCAAAGTCCCAAGGGTTGGGAATCTGTTGCTCTTATTGAGATTCTGAGATAATGTCTTATGTGTTATTACAGGATGGATCAGTCCACAAAGTCTAGAGTTCGGATGGTTGGCAAGGTGCCTAAAAAGTTAATCAAGTGGTGGGGCACGTTCAACTACGCTGACAAGCAAGAGCTAATTAAAATATTAGGTAATCTTACGGAACTTCTACATATCACGCCTTGGCCAGATCTAATAGACGCTGTGTTAAACTTTTGGGATCCTATTAATTTGGTGTTTAGGTTCGGAAAGTGTGAAATGATGCCTACCTTGGCAGAAATATCCGGTCTGCTTTATTTGCCTTATATAGATAAAAGTATGATCCGAGCTCAAAATCACTCGGGCAATAGGTTTCTACAAAGTTGTGGGTTGAAGAGTAACAACAGTCATTTGGGTTTTTTGAATCAATCATGGATTTCCTTGGACTTTTTATTTGCGAGATTCGGGTCTTTGGAAGATTTTGACTGCTTCTGGAATGAATTTTATATGACTAAGCAGAATTGGGAAAGAAAGTGCCTTGAAGTCTTCATCCTCGCTTTGTTGGGTGCTTTAGTTTTTTCGCTAGAAGAAAGACGTGTTAATACATATTTGCAATCTGTGGTGATGGATCTATTTCATAAGGATAAAAAAGAAAAGGTCGCTAAGCAAAAGGACAAGGTCACTAACCAAAAGGACAAGGTTGAGGTTACTATCATACCCATGATCTTAACAGAAATATATAAGGCTTTAACCGAGGTGAAAGGGGGGATAAGATTTTTTGAGGGAAGTAACCTGATATTGTAGTTGTGGATGATGGAGCATTTGTATGTGCCTACTTTAGTTAGACCGGATGTGGTTGACCGTTGTTTTCCCAATCAAGTGAAGGCCATGCAACACAGAATGCTCTTTGACAAGTTCTCACTGCCTGTAGGAGTCGATGCTTGGATAGAATTTCTTGAGTCAAGAACTGAGGATAACATTTTATGGACCTGTCTGTGGCTTCATCCAAAAATAATCCTGGTTGTCAGATGCAACACCTTCTGGTTATGTTAGGGATTAATTGCACTAGACCATACACTCCTTCTAGGGTAATGCACTAGTTGGGTAGGCCACAAGATGTTCCACCAGTAGTGGATCTTCTAAAGGATGTTGAGTATTTCAAGAACCAAGCCTTAGGTGAGAGCAAATACGAGTAGTTCTAGAACCACACAACAAATCTAGGAGCGGATACTCTCGAAAAAAGTTTGGATAATCTGGGGTACACTCAGAGATATGAGACCTGGTTACAGTCCATACCTCAGGGTATCAGTAGGCCATTGCCAGTGCAACTTAGAGGACAGACACAGGAAGAGGGCGTAGGTGATAATGAGAAGGACGTAGATGTGGGGGATAAAATAGAGTTATTGAGAGTTTAGTTATCAGGTTTTCTCACAACTGTGGAAGCGTGTTGAACAGTCTTTTTAGGTGTACGCCCCATGAGGCAGGAATACGTACCAGAAGCTTCTTCCCAAATATTAGAGTGTCCTTACAGGATATACTACAAAGTTTTAGTGGGATAAAGAGAACTTCACAGATAGGTCCATCTCATCCAGGGTCATCACACAGCACACCAATTTGAAGAAGCACTTCTTATCTTTTATTTAGTTTGAGTCCTTTGTTTTCTGTCATTGTTTTGTTGTGTCCTTGTCAAGTCGGTATCAAGTTTTCTTTTGGATTTTTTATTAAGAGTATTATGCATGTCGTACTGTTGGTCTAGAATGTCGTTTAGTCTTTGTTTATTAGTATTAAGGTTATCTTAAATTATAAGTCTGTTTAGTTTTTTAATTTATGAAAATATAGTGATGTTGCGTTGTTCTGTCTTTAGTTTGTTTCTCGTTTGTTGTAAAAAAAAACAAAAATCATCAATTTTGTGATATTTATGCACATGCCTCCTGAACTACGCAAGATTTGATTCATGTACAACATAATACGTAGGCAACCAACTTTTAGGTTCGGTCTAATCATTTTGTTTCCTTGTTTTGCCTTAATTTTTCTCTTTTAAAGAAAAGCAAAAGCCATAAAGAATGATAAAAAGAAAGGAAATAGCAAGAGAAAAAAAGAGAAGAAAGAGAAAAAAAAGAGACTGATGCAAAAGAAGAGAGAGGCAAGGGAGAGAGAAGAAAAACACAAGGCGTAATTGGAAGGAAGAAGTAAATGAGTGTAGAAGAAAGATCGGGATGATGTTAAATAACCTCTTTACCCTCAAAGACTGGTAGAAATGTTCATGTATATACAAATGTGATTTCCATGCTTGCTGTGTGACCTAATCCTAACGGATTTTGTCTTTGATGAGCATGCTCTTTCAAATAAAAGTGGTTGGTTTGTAGCACTCTGGCTAGTCAACCTTAATTCACAAAATCAAAAGTGAAGCTTTATATGGATAACAGGGAGATAAAAAATTCACTCGTTGACCCAGATCAAGTTCCCAAGGAAGAGAGCTCAAAACGCAATGATAGGTATTGAGACTAAGACAACAATTGATAGATCTGCACAGTGAATGGGCTAGTGACATGCCTCCTCCTCCACTCCTTGAGGATCTTGGGAATATCTTTAACTGCCAACCTCTCTCTCAGGCGTAATTCTCTGCTCCCATTGAGTCACCTGAGCATGCGCCAGGATTCATTCCACGTTAATATTATCCTGGCACTTCTACTGTGCCCCTGGCAGCTCCTCAACCAATGCCCGCTACTCAGTCGGCACCACTAGCAGAACCTGTGTTCGTGGATCTACCACCACCTGAAGCTTCCATCTATGCAGTGCATCCGACAATGGTACTCCCGCAGTCTGCCAGTGAACCAGTGCTTAAAATGTCAGAGAATCAACAACATTCCTCGGAACCTACCTTGAAGCTCAATAATCCTTATTGTTACAATTAGGCTCCTGCCTTTCACTTTGATATGGAAAAGCCCATCGCAACAGAAGAACAAGAAGGTATATCGCGGAAGTTGAAGAGTTTAGAATAGGCCTTGAAAAACTTACAGCGAATCGGAGGTTATAAGAGAGTTTCCTATAAAGATATTTTCATGTTCCTAGACGTTAACCTTCCCCTTGGTTTTAAAATTCCCAAGTTTGAGAAGTATGCTAGGCACGGTGATCTCGTGGCATATTTGAGATCTTATTGCAACCAACTGAGGGGTGCAGGGGGAAGAGAAGAGTTTATCATGGCTTTTTTTGGCGAAAGTCTTTCTGATTTGGCTTCGGAATAGTTTGTTGACCAGGATATTGATAAGTGGAACAACTGGGATGACCTAGCTAACGAGTTTGTGCAATAATTTTAATATAATATAGATCTGATTCCTAATAAGAAATCCCTGGTTAACATGAACAACAAAAGTACTGAAAGTTTCAAGGAGTACGCGATAAGGTGGCGTGAATAGGCCGCTAGGGTAAAACCTCCAATGAAAGAGAGTAAAATGGTAGAGATCTTCGTTCAGGCACAAGGCGAGACTTAATATTTTCTTCCGGCGATGGGAAACCCATTTATCGAAGTCCTTAAAATGGGTGAGATGATAGAAGAGGGTATCATGACCGGATGGATCGTAAGTTTTGCCAAATTAAAGGCCACCACCCAAGTAATTCAAGGTGGCTCTGGAATTTTGGAGGTAAAATAAAAAAGAGGACATGGCGACCATTGTAGCTGGACCCCATTCCTATCCCAAAAGACCGCCTTGCCCATATCACCAATCCCAAGCCCAAGTTTATGCCCAAGTTCTATATACTCCCTCCAATCCTTACTACCCTTCTAAAACCTACCATATTTCATTCCACTACCCCCATACCCAGTCTATAGCATACATCCATATGTCCAAACCCCTTCTTAACCACAATGGCATGCACCATCTTCTCAAAATAGTCCCTGAACTCCACAAAATTACCAAAACCCTTCCAAAACTGGTTTTCAACCTAAGCCTGAGTTTACGAAAGGGAAGGAAATCAATAATGAGTTCACGCTTCTCGGGAAGTCATATGCTATCTTGTTTGATAGGTTGAGAAAGATGAAGGTCTTGAGCCCTATTCAAGGAAGGCTTTCGAATCCACCTCCGAGGAATCTTTACTATTCTTTAAGGTGTTTATACTATTCTGACATACCAAGACATAACATCGAGAAATTCTGGTATTTGAAAAGAGCCGACCAGGATCTAATCGACACAAATTAGATTTTGGTACAGGCCTCGGAGGTCCCAAACATCAACCAGAATCCATTGCCAGCCCATACTAAAAGCAACATACTGGAATTGGTATGTGGCGATAAGGAATCATCGATGTTTTACAAGCCTATTGTTAGAATAAAAACTAATGAGGATAAATCAGTGAACGTGGAAAATTTGTTGAAGGCGATGTCATTGGGCCAAGAAAACATGAGGGGACCTGTGATCAATGTAAAAGGAGTCAGAAAAGTTGTTGGTCTAAGTCAAGACAAGCCCAAGTTAACAGTGGTAGGAGCTCGAAGCAAGCCTATCTTGACGGTAAAAGGAGTACTTACAGAACCCATTATCATCAAACCGGTGACCCAACTCCTGTTAGTCGATACGAAAAGGGTCCCATGGAGATATAATTAGACTGTGATGACTTATCAGGGGAAGGAAATTATGGAAGAAGTAGATGGGGTAGGAGGTTTGACTCAGTCGGTAAGATGTTTCGTGTTTGAAGGTTTGAGGAAGCCTAAGCCAGTGATGAATGGGACTTTGTCTCTAAAAAATACTGTTATCAAAGAAGAGGCAGAAAAATTCTTGAGGAAGATAAAATTGCTGGAATATTCAATCATAGATCAGTTGAAGAGGACTCCGACTCAAATCTCCCTTTTATCCCTGTTATTTCTTTCTAAGGAACATGGTGATGTTATATTGAAGGTATTAAATGAAGCTTATGCTCCTGGGGAGATCACAGTAAATCAACTCAAGAAAATTGTTGGAAAAATATTTGAGGTGAATCATATTAGCTTTTCCAATGATAAGTTGCCTATAGAAGGTACGAGGCATAATCGGGGTCTTTATATTACCATGAAGTGTGAAAATTTCTACGTCACCCATGTCATGATCGATGGGGGTTCTGGCGTGAATATTTGTCCTATATCCACCTTACAAAAGTTGAATATCAGTATCGAGAGGATTAAACCCAACAATGTATGTGTTCGAACTTTTGATGGGGCAAAAATAGACTCCCTTGGAGAGATAGAGCTAATGCTAATGATAGGGCCAGTTGAATTCTCCATAGAGTTCCAAGTGTTGAATATCGACACCTCTTACAATTTGTTGTTGGGAAGACCATGGGTTCGCAAGGCTGGGGTAGTTGCATCTACATTGAACCAGATGATTAAGTTCGAGCACGACAAGCAGGAGGTGATTATTCATGGGGAAAGGGATTTAGCCGTCGGCAGAGAGTCTCCCACAGCTTTTATTGAAACAAACAATGTAGAAGAGACATTTGTCTATCAATCTTTCAAAACAGTGATCGTGGACCGTATCCTCGAAGAGAAGGTTGTGCTAGGGCCACAATTATCTTATGCCTCTATCATAATGGTGAATGAGATGTTGAAATATCGATTTGAGCCAGGAAAGGGTTTGGGAGTATCTCTGCATAGTATAGTTCATCCAATATGCTCGAGTGAAAGAATGGGCACTTTTTGTCTAGGATTCAAACCTACTCCTGAAGATTGGAAAAAGGCCAAGAAAGGAAAGAAGAAAACATGGTCACTCCCTCACCCAGTGCCGCTACTCAGTAAGTCATTTGTCAAGAGTAGTGTCATGAATCCTATATAGTTTGAGGTTGAATTAGTTAATGATTTCCAGAAACTGTTGGTTGAAGTTGACATGGTTGAAGTAGGAAAAGGTACTAGTCAGGTAGATGTGCAATTCATAGGTCCTGATGTCTAGCTCAAAAATTGGGAATCCACTCTTATCCCTATCCAGAGGGAGTTTTGGTAGTTTGTTTTGTTTTTCTTTCTGTTTATCCGAGTTATTTTAGGGTTGTAATTCGGAATTTAGCTTCTTTATGTTCTGTTGTTGTTTTTGTTTAAACCCTTCTATCTTTCCTTTTTAATTAAATGCAATGTCCCTTTTGTTTTGTGTCTAATATGTTTTGTTTTGCCTTTTCTTTATACAGTTCTCTTTATGCTGAGTCTAGTGATATCACATGCATGCGGAATTTTCAGCCTAATCTTAAAATCCAATCTAATCAAGATATAATGAGGTAAGAGGCAGAATGTGATGAAGAAGAGGCATTTGAAGAAGTAAGCAAAGAATTGAAACAATTTAAAGATAAGCCAAACCTTAATTTGAATAAAACTGAGCCAATTAATCTGGGAGATCAAGGAGATGTTAAGGAAACTAAAATAAGTGTACATGCTTCTCCACAGTTAAAAGAGGAAATGATCCAAGCATTATTTGACTATAAAGAAGTTTTTGCATGGTCTTATGATGATATTCCCGGTTTAAGAACTGAATTAATGGCTCATAAATTGCCAACCGATCCGCATTCCCTCTTGTCAAACAGAAGTTGAGGAAGTTTAAAACTAATGTGAGTATAAAAATCAAAGAGGAAATCATGAAACAACTTGAAGCCAAAGTTATTCCAGAGGCCCATTATCCCACTTAGTTGTCCAATATTGTTCCTGTACCAAAGAAAGATAGCAAGATTCGAGTATGTGTTGATTATCGTAATTTGAATAGAGCGAGTCCGAAGGATGATTTTTCGTTGCCCAACATCCATATTTTACTGGAAAAATGATCTAAACATAAGGTTGCCTCTTTTATGGATTACTATGACAGATACCACTAGATCACTATGGATGATGACAACGTGGAGAAGATATCTTTTATCACACCACGGGGAACTTATTGTTATCGAGTGATGCTGTTCAGTTTGAAGAATGCTTGATCAACATACATGAGAGTCATGAGCACTATGTTTCATGATATTATGCATAAGGAAATTGAAGTCTATGTTGATGATGTGATTATTAAATCAAAGAATCAGGCTGACCATGTTAAAGATCTAAGGAAGTTCTTTGAAAGGCTTCGCATGTATAATCTCAAACTCAATCCAGCAAAATGTGTTTTTGGAGTTCCATCCGAAAAGTTATTGGGGTTTGTAGTCAGTCGTCGGAGTATTGAGTTGGATCCTTCAAAGATCAAAGCCATTCAGGATCTGTCGCCGCCCAAAAATAGAACAGAGGTGATGAGTTTGCTCGGTAGATTGAACTACATCAGCAGGTTTATTGCTCAACTCACAACCACATGTGAGCCCATTTTCAAGTTGCTAAAGAAGAGTGCTGCGGTTGACTAGACTGAGGAATGTCAGGAAGCATTTGATAAAATCAACGGATATCTGTCAAATCCACTGGTGCTGGTGCCACCCGAGCTTGGCAGGCCTTTGATTTTGTACTTATCGATTATGGATAATTCATTTGGTTGTGTATTGGGTCAACATGATATCACAGGAAAAAAAGAGCAGGCTATTTATTATCTTAGCAAGAAGTTCACAACATATAAAGCCAAGTACACTCTTCTTAAAAGGACGTGTTGTGCCCTAACTTGGGTAGCACAGAAGTTAAAGCATTATCTTTCATCCTACACTACTTATCTCATCTCCTACATGAATCCTTTGAAGTATATCTTTCAAAAGCCTATGCCGATAGGTCGATTGGCAAAGTGGTAAATATTTCTTAACGAGTTTGACATTGTATATGTGACTCGAATAACTATGAAAACCTAAACCTTGGTAGATCATCTTGCTGAGAACCCCATTGACGAAGGGTATGAGCCATTAAACACATATTTTCTTGATGAAGAGGTGTTGTGTGTCGATGAAGTCGTTATAGATATTGATCCAGGTTGGAAGATGTTCTTTGATAGAGCTGTTAACATGAAAGAAGTCAGAATAGGTATAGTTCTTATCTCTGAATTAGGGCAACATTTCCCGGTAACAACGCAACTTTGATTTTATTGTACCAATAACACGGTGGACTATGAAGTTTGCATTTTGGGTTTGAGGCTAGCTGTTGATATGGGAGTCCAGGAACTATTAGTGTTGGGGGATTCAGATTTGCTCGTCCATCAGATTTAAGGCGATTGGGAGACGCAAGATTTAAAGCTCATACCATATCGACAATGCTTGCAAGATCTATGTCAACAGTTTGTGTCAATAAAGTTTAGGCATATTCCAAGAATTCATAATAAGATTGCTGATACTTTAGCCATTTTAGATTCAATGCTCCAACATCCTAATAAAGCCTACATCGATCCAGTACATATACAGAGTCGTGGTCAATTTGCTTATTGTAATGCAGTTGAAGAAGAGCTAGAAGGGGAACCTTGGTTCTTTGATATCAATTGATACATGCAGTCAGAAGAATACCCAACACATGCCACCAGTGATCAAAAGAGGACTATTAGGCATTTGGCTAGTAGATTTTTCTTGAGTGGAGAAATTTTGTACAAGAAAACCCTGGATCTGGGACTCTTGAGATGTGTGGATGCACAATAATCCTCAATGATCATGGTTGAAATATACTCCGAAGTATGCGGGCCGTATATGAACGATTATGTCTTTTCAAAGAAAATACTTCGAGTGGGTTATTATTGGCTTACCATGGAGAGGGATTCTATTCATTTCATTCGGAAATGTTATCAATGTCAGGTACCCGATGATCTGATACATTCTCCTCCTGTTGAGTTGCACATAATGTCTGCTCCATGGCTTTTTGTAGCTTGGGGGATGGACATTATTGGGACGATTGAGCCGAAAGCATCAAATGGGCATAGATTCATTTTGGTGGCTATTGATTATTTCACAAAGTGGGTAGAAGCAGTAACTTTCAAGTCAGTAACAAAGAAAGAGGTGGTAGATTTTGTTCATGCCAACCTCATTTGTAGGTTTGGAATTCCAAAGATGATCATTACAGATAATGTTGCCAATCTCAATAGTCATTTGATGCAAGAAGTATGCCAACAGTTTAAGATCACACATCAAAATTCCATTCCATATCTTCTAAAGGCAAATGGCGTTATGGAAGCCGCCAATAAGAATATCAAGAAGATACTGTGGAAAATGATACAAGGGTCTAGATAATGGTATAAGAAGTTGTCGTTTGCATTGCTAGGTTATCGTACTACTGTTCCCACTTCAATAGGGGAAACTCCATATTTATTGGTGTACGGGACAGAAGTAGTCATTGCCGTAGAAGTTGAAATTCCCTCTCTTCGAGTCATTATTGAAGCAGAGATTGATGATGATGAGTTGGTAAAAACCCAACTAGAACAGTTGAGCTTAATTAATGAAAAAAGGCTAACGTCGGTATGTTATGGCTAATTGTATCAGAAGAGAATGACTCGAGCAAATAAAAAAAAGGTACATCCCAGGCATTTTGAAGTTGGTCAGTTGGTATTAAAGCGTATCCTCCCTCATTAGGTTGAAGCTAAAGGAAAGTTCTCCCCGAATTGGCAAGGTCCCTTTATTGTGAAGAAAGTGTTGCCTAATGGAGCTTTATATTTGAAAGATATGGAAGGTAAACTGGTAGAAATGGATATCAATGCTGATGCAGTCAAAAGATATTATGTATGATGTTTTATCCCTTGTTGGTTCTATTGTATGTTTAGTACTTGCATTTTTTAAGATTGATATGATGAAGACATTTCATTCTACTATCCAAAAACATTGTGTCATCCTTTGTTTCCCTCATTTGATCTTAGTTCTATTTTCTTTTATATCTCTCTTTTGGAATCAAAATAGAGTCAAAGACTAGATGTCAAGAAAAAAAGAGTAAAAAAAAATCAAAAAAATCAAAATCAAAACAAAACAAAGAATAAGCTGCCAGAGCTACGTGTGACTTGATTCTCCTATCTCGGGAGTGAGATACGTAGGCTGCCTTACTAGGAGATCGATCTAACCAAGTAAACATTTAGAATCACCCAGTCAAAAAAACTGGGGCATGAGTTAATTTTGGTTGTTTGAGTCGATTCCAAAATTTGTAAATCTCACCCCACTTCAAGTGTCGTTTTAGCCTCTTGCCATCCTTTTCATTCTAACCTTATCCAAAAGCCAAGTTACAATCAAAGAAAGACATTCAGATCAATCTTTGAGAATTGTGAGGCTGAACATGTGATGGAAAAAAGGAAATTTTTTTGGCATTATATTTTCTGCATCATCATGGAAAAATATGAAATATAAAATGAGAGAGTCTTATGGGTGAAAACCCTCACGGGCACCGTAAGGCGATGGTGAGATGAGAGAAATAAAAGTGAGAGAGTCTTATAGGTAAAAACCCTCACGAGCACCGTAAGGCGATGGTGAGTCAAGAGAGATAAAAATGTGAGTCTTATTGGTGAAAACCCCCACGAGCACCGTAAGACGATGACGAGCTTGAGAGAAATAAAAAGAAAATAGGATTGTTGGTGAAATTCTTCCAAGATATCGTCAGTTGAAGGAGTTGTACGAGTCCAACGAGTTTGAAGAAGTGACTCAGATGCAAAGGCATGAGCTCAACAACAAATGGGAAGTTGGGATAGGAATATCAGGCTGCTTAATAAAAAATGCATGTCATAGTCATTGGAGTTGGTTGCCATATTCAGATAAGTTTTCTTGTTTGTTTAAAAGAGGGACATTGCCCTTTTCTTTCATTTACACATTCATATTTTTGTCCTTTTATGTATTTTATCAAAATAAAAATCACTATCATTTCTTTTCATTTTGAGTCTATTCTGTGTCAAACAAGCGAGAAAGGATTTCAAAACTTTCTACCAGTCTTCCTAATTGTATGGGAAAAATCCAAGGACCAGCACATGAGAGAAACATGATAATAATTCAAAGAAAAGCAAAGCCAACCTATAAACTGATAGGTTGCTGAACTCGTGGGAGTATCAGAGCTTAAAAGGTGTGTCTCAGGGGGCAGGGTAAAAAAGACATTCGGTGTTTGAATCAAAGTCACTTCCCTTAATCTGGGTTTAGGTCAATGATACGACAAGATAGGGGCAGATGCCGATAATCTGAAGAAAAGATAAAGGAAACGAGTGCTGCAACAGATGTTTGGAAAGCCAAGTGCTGCAAACCACCACTAAGTTTTCAACTGATGAATTTTTCTTTGATGAAACAGGGGCAAAGTTCTATTCATTAAGTTCGGCTGCCGTTGGGAAAACATATCCGGGAATTCACTTTATGTTCAGGGACATCCTGAAAAATCAGACAATACTGTTAGAAAAATGAAATCTCTCTTTATTATAATCTTTGTTTGGGATAATTTTCATTTTAGTTTTGATTTTTGATTATTGGAGCCCGCCTGAAGAACAGGGTAATGAAAATGCAAGTTAGGAGACCACCTGAAGAACAAGGTGATGAAATTGAAATTCAGGAGCCCACCTGAAGAATAAGGTGATGAAATTGCAAGTCAGGAGCCCACCTGAAGAATAGGGTGATGAAATAGAAAGACAGGAGCCCGCCTGAAGAACAGGGTGATGAAATGGTAAGGTAGGAGCCTGCCTGAAAAATAGGGTGATGAAATTGTAAGTTAGGAGCCCGCCTGAAGAGCAGGGTGATGAAAATTGAAAGTCAGGAGCCCGCCTAAAGAATAGGGTAAGGAAATTATAAGTCAGGAGCCCGCCTGGAGAACAGGGTGAAGAAGTTGAAAGTCAAGCAATATGACAGAGAAATCGAAAGTCAAAAATAGCAAGTCAGTAGCCCACCTGAAGAACAGGGTGAAGAAATTGAAAGTCAAGTAACAAGGTGAAGCAATTGAAATCCAAGCAACAAGTTAAAGAAATTGCAAGTCAGGAGCCCGCCGGAAGAATAAGGTGATAAAACTTAAGTCGGGAGTCCAAAAGAAGCTGCATAGATAGGATTTTTGAAATTTCATTTATGTTTTAACTCATAATTTTCTTTATTTCCTTTATGTAATGATAGAGCCACGTACTATAACATTGATGAAACCTCACTCAACTCTCTAACTCAGTATAGTCCCCCTCATTCCCTTAGAGTTATCTGTGGCTGGTTTCCTTCATAACTTGGGTAGATCGATGTCCTATTGTAGACTCGGTGATCCTTTTTCCTTTTATTCCCTTATTTTGAATAATCACCGGGACAAAATTTTGTCTCGTTGTCTACTTCTTTTTATAAAAACACCTTGTGTTTACATCCAAACGGGGCATGATGTAGACACGTGATTTTGTCCCGTCAAAAATAATTTTAATATCTTACTCCGTCTTACCACACACCGTAACTCATTCTATAATTTTTCCATAAAATAACAAAAGATCATAACCAACTCTAAATAAATTTTATCCCACAAAATGACAAAAGATCATAACCAACTCTAAATAAATTTTATCCCAAAATCCCCACATAATCCAAATTTGATAACAAAATTAAAAACCCTCCCTATTAAAAGTTGAAAACACATCACCACCCCATACCCCCTTACCTTTACCTCACGTGACTCCCTTTTATATTTCTTTTCCATAAAGAAAGAGAGTACATAGTCAGGAGAAATTTACCCCCATCGGGACTCCCTCACACAGATAACCAAATATACAAAACATCACATACTACACACTCACTGATAGATGCACCACCACACCTAATGGAAATTCTTTTCTTCTTCACAATATTTCATACCTCAGAGGTGCACACACCATAAAGGGGGAGATAATCATCATCTTCACCAGAGAAAAGGAGGCATGAATCACACACACACACTTAGTAAAGGAAAATCAAAACAAAATGGATTGTGTTTGACTGAGATCCGATCGTCCTCTTGGGTTTTTCGGCGAACTGGTCGTCGAAACTAGTTATAGGTCATCCAGTCGCCAGAACCAGTTATAGGTCATCCGTTTGCCTGTTCAATCCCCAAACCCTAAGATTTTATCAGTTTTCTTTGATCTCTGGGTAGATTTGGACAAAAAACATTAAGGATCACCGAAATCTGACTTTTCCCATCCATTTTTGCCCTTTTTAGCTCACTGGAGCTCGGATTTGGATTGGTTTTTGGTTCTCCGTTAGATTTTGGGGACTTTGGGTTTGTTGGTTCGTGATTTGTTTTCCGATATCATGTTCTCAAATCTTTTCGGGTTGGATCTCTCTATACTAATTTTGGTTTGTTCGTCGTTGGGGTTCCTTGTTCGAGGATTTTGGTTTTTGGATTTCTTTATTATCGATGAAAACAAGTTCTATTGAGGTCCATTTCTTCAACCCGCTCTCTTTACTTTATTTTGATTGGTTGAATTTGTCCATGATTATGTGTTTGTTGATTATGATTGTTTGATTTTATTGATGTTTATGCATTTGAGAATAGAATATTAAGTGTGGTTGATTTGTTTCTTAATTTTGTGGATAAAAAATAATTAAGGATAGTTGAATTGATGATTGCAAATTGTGGGAATTTGGTATTAAAAAGGGAATTTGGAGTGGAATTGCGAGATTGATAAAAAGGGTCAATTTGGTTTAATGTTGGTTTTGCTGTTGTTTTGTTTAATACGGAATTAATATCAAGCTTGTGAATTCTATAGTATCATGATTGGACAAATTGGATAGGCAAAAATGTTTAGGTTCGGGTAGGCAAAATTTAAGAGTGATGTGTTGATTGAATGCGTTGAATGTTTAAATATGTGTTTTGAACATTTTTCTAGTTATCTTATTTAATTCAGATGTATTAATTTGGCCAGGGAATGCCCCGAGGTATTTGTGTTTATTTGCCGAGAAATGCCCCGAAGTATTCTGTACCCGGAGAACGTTCGTGATGAAGGCCCGAGGCATCGGATGGAGCTTAGTCTAGGACTAGTATAGAATAGGATTTATATTTTTTGTAATTTTTTTTATTTTAGACTGTATAATTGGACTGAACATTATTATTTTGGTTTTGGATTGTTGTTTGATGTGTTTGATGTGTTTGATGCTTGTTTATGTGTTTTATGTGGTTTATACATTCGTAGTGTAAAAATTAGCCGATACACTCCACCAAGCGACCATGGTCAAACCACGGGACCGAGGGGTGCCTAACAATTTCCCTTTGGTTAACAGAATTCCTTAGTCGGAATCTCTTTCGTAAATCAATTTTGAAAGAGTCAAAAACCATTTTAAAAAGGATTTTCCTAAGGTGACTTGGCACACCTGATTATGTCAAGTGGCGACTCTAAATAAAAAATGTAAATAGTCTTTTTTGAAACAAATGTTTATCTTTTTTCACTTTAATAATAAAAACCCTTTCGAAACTTAAAATGTAATTCTTTTGGTTAAAAAAATGGTGCGACACCCCTCACTAAGGTGGATATCCCACCATCCTTTAAGTTGGCCTGTGAATCCAGCTATGAGGATAAAGGTAGTAAGTTGATCTGAGCAGTTATGAGCAGTTCTATAGGTAGTGGCAACCATTGTTATCTGCTGATGTTTGGACATGATGTTATACTCAAAACAACCATCTATGTTCCTTTTATAGATATTATTGGTGTTGTAATTATTTTGCATAACATTAGGTTTCTCCTCTAATGCTACATCTAGATGGGTAGATCTAGGGTAATATAGTTCTTGTGGCTTACGCCAACTGGAAGATTCAATTTTGACAGGAGCTATTTTAAGAGGAACTTCTTTCTCCAGCTGGTTGTCGTCTGAATTACTTTGTTGAAGTACCCCAACTGTAGTAGATTAGGTGTTACCTGGGGTATTAGGTACTACTAGGTTGAGGGATTTCTCAATTTGTATGATACTTTGTCGAAGATCAGAGAGTTGTTGAAAAAGTTTTGAATTGTGCATTTGGAGTTCTCTAGTAAAGGTTCTAGGGATTTGATAAGGTTTAATAATGGAGACAAAAAGGTGGATACCTCTGATGGTTTAAGAGCTAGTGATGGTTTTGAAATCAAATATTCATAAAATGTATGAAGATACTTATTTTTATAGTTATTTTGTTCAAAAAGATTTTTAATATCTTTGTCGGTAACCGATTCGTTTTCAACGTCCTTTTGAAAGGTGAAGCAACGACTGGGATATCAATATGGGAAATAGTAAACCTTGCGATAGTGGAAGTTCAACGATGATATCTGCACCATTTATGGGTTTTCATACTTTTGAAACATTAATTGACTTAGAAAAAGGAAAATCTAATTGATGATACTCGGCGTAGGCCTCAAACCATTCAAAGAAATTAATTTGCTTTTTGACATAATTTAAAAATTCATAGTAAATTTCTTGGTTACTATTTCATTCTTTCTTTTTGAAATTATTGAAAAACCTAGTTTGTTTTAAAATATTTTCAGATGAATAAAACTATGTTCTAAGTGTTTCCTTATCAATTTGAAAGTATTGACTTAAAACCCCTAGATATCTACCTAAGGCTAAGTAAGTTGGCAATTGGGGTTGGTCATCATAGATATCTGTTAGAGGTGTTTCCATTAAATATTGACTTGTGGAATCTTAGATTCGAAATTAACAACCTCGATTCTAGAATAAAATGAGGAAACTAAATTCCTAGGAGTTTGTATCTCTGGAAGAACCGATGGGGAGCTAGATACTCTCTGGCTAAGAGATCTCGAGAAGGAGAAAGAGACAGTTCTCGTAGAGATTGAAGTTGTATAGTATTCTTAATTTTTTATGCTGGAGACTCTCGAATCTGAGAAACCATAGTATTCTCAGGTTTTTCTGCTGGAGTTGCATCCTGCAACATCCTGTTTTGAGGTAAGGATACCTAGTTCCAAGAGATTGGCTTGGGAACCAATAAATGAGATAGTTGAAGATCAGTTTGGAAGAGGACTGCTTCTCCTTTATAGCTATTTTTCATAGCTCTGTAGCTAGAAGCAGTATACATGGCATTATCCTAAATTCTATAGATAATTGCTACTAGGAGAGACCCGATTTTGGTCTTATAATTGGACGTCTTAGCATTAAAGAATCTAATATATTTAGATTCTTTAAGGATACAATAAAATTTGGAAAATAGTCAAAATAAATTGGACCATTACAAAGGCTGATTTCGACCATTCCAAATAAGGAATCATTGAACTCTAGAAATCTAGAGTCTCTAAGACAAAGGAGAAGAGAGGTATCTAAACCTTCTCGAGAAAACGGGTTTAGCTGCTATTTGGACTAAAGAGGTAATTATACTTACGCCTGCATCTTTCTATAGCCCTGGAATTGAGAAACTTGATATCGTCATGATTTGATTCAAGAGGAATGATTTATTTAATAGTTAAAATATGATAGTCACTTGTCAGACACCACCATCTAGAGGAAGTTTTATAAACTTGGTCTTGAGGATGCCTGAAAATTTGCCAATCATCAATTGATTGATGCAAATCAGAGAAGCTAATCTCTTCTTTGAGCTTTGAATTGGAAGAATTATAGGAAGTTGTAGTGGATTAAAATAATAAAGAGTTTTTAGAAGGAGAAGAGTAGGGACGGAAGAATACCATAGAAGAATCTGCAAGAGCGTGATTAGAAATAACAACAATTATAACTTAAATGTTTCCTATCCTTGGATCAAAAGACCATTGGGTTCCTCAAAGAAAATTTTCAAGTATTTAACTCCATATTATATGGGAGAGTCAGATGTGGTAATTAAATTAGTGGAATCTTTTCCCAATCCTATACATGTTAGCTAGATCAATTTTATTTTAAAGGTTCTTTAATCGGATAGTTCAAAGGTTATAAATAACCATCTGTAAGTCCACTAAGTCTTTTTCGGCAATCCAGCCATTAATGCTTAGGTAAACAACCTACAGTATAGATCTTAAAGATCACAGTTCTATCTTTTTATTAAATAGATTTTGCTAAGTTGTATAGATTGGTTCAAGTTTTACCATTTAGATTATAGATCTAACAGTACCATGTAATAGTAAGTTAGAAACAAGAATAATAATCTTTACTTCCCCCTATGACTCTGATACTAAGTACACGGAAGTGAACCAAGATTTCTAATAAGTGAGAGCTTGATGGTTAAGATATCCAAAAAATATTAGGTTAAGATTTCTCTCCCTCTCTCTATATATATGATTTAATTCTTGATGATTATTACCCAAATGTCAAAGTTGTCATTTTCATATTTGAGTTGTCAACACTGGGCTTCACAACACTATACAATAGGTTGAATCTCTGAAATCACCATTCCAGTGTGATAATTCTACCAAAGGATGAAGAGGACGCGTGATCAAAGTGTGTATCTCATTTGCTAACAAACACTATTGAAAAAGAAATTGGACTTAGCTACGAATTTTGTCGTCAATCCCTTGCTAAATTAATTGAAGCTAAGTTTTTTTTTTCTGGCTAATAACTTCCATTGTTATAATCAATAATGTTTTGAATGGATAAAATAAAACTACTGAAGCAAAGCTATCTATAAAACTGGATAAAGGTTACGTTTGCATGTTCTAGTACTTTGAGAATTAAAATATGGAATTAACTATCAAATACTTTAGTCTTTTATAAAGCCGTAGTCATAAATAATGTATATATGTTTTGACATTTTCTGTGTGTAAACTATGTATGCCTGACGTTATACAAATTAAACAGTGAAATAGAAATTGCAATATATATCTACTATAATCTTTGGACTTGTTGTACATAGCCACATATATTTGTATTGGATCGTGAGCATTTTCAAATGTTGAACTATAGCGTATAATTACATTTTTATAAATGAACAATGTAAGAGACGTTATAAGCTTCGTGTAAATGTATACTTGGGATAAGATGATCTCTAATATGACAAATCAATTGTGTTTTAGTACATATATACTAATGTGCAACTTTTATTTGATTTGTTATTAATAGAAAGATCAACATTAAAAGCGCACACAACTCAACCTTCCTCGATCCTAATAGGTAAATAGAACATTCTATAAATAATATTAAGAATGCCACGTCGCCCTCGCTGATCACTCAACCACCGAGCACACAGAAGAAACCCACATCTCCTTCCAATAATGAACCCATTGAACCCAAACATCACTTAAATCTACCTCCCTCCAGTTCACCTCTACCCAGTCCCAGGTCTTTCGGAGGGCTCAACCCAAATATACTCTACCCCTAGCTCCAAAAATTTAAACCCAGCCTCATGGGTGGAAATGGCATTGTAGGGTCAAGCTCTATCATGACAGCGTTCATGGACAACGGGGAAGTAATGTTTGTTATCCACACTCCAGAGCTACTCACTCGCCTAGCTTTAGAACTATGTGACTAGTAATAGAGTTGTACAACATACCTATCGATGTCGACCATACTCCAAGCTCTGCTGAACTTCTCAGTCCCTGCAATCCTTTTCTTCCACATACTATCTTAAAAGATGCCAACAATCACTCCACCACCAAATCCAACTCCACAAATGACCCCAGCTTCTCCCTTATACTTTTCGACATTCCACAACTTTAAAGACATCAACCCACTGTATTACCACTGGAAAATGCAAGGGTCGACTATTGAAGTGGATTCACTGTCGAACAATTTAAGCCTAGCTAGTCCCTTAGAGAATGCAATAGTACCAACCCCCAATAATATAGCCTCATCCTCCCAGGTACATCCCAACCCCATATTAACTCATTCAAGACTAGTGAGTACGTCACTACAAGAAATAGAGAAAGCTTTAGAGATAATGAGAGAAACAAGAACCAAAATAACAGTGCTAAAGGATATAAAAGTAATGGTGTTCAATGACAAGTTTGCGAAGAAATTCATCCTTATATGTCTCCAAAACTTAATAAAGACATTGTTAGACATCTGCCGCCGATTCAATCCATAAGTAGGGAACTATGTTTTAGTCATGAGCCTAATGATGATAAACCGAACTCCCCCTTGACAAGTTCTTCAAGGGCGATTACCTTGATAAACCCACCCCAGAGAAACATAGCTAAGAACATAATAATATGGAACTGTAGAGGTGCTAATGGTCAGGATTTTAGAAGGAATTTTAGATCCTTAGTTAATTTGCATAATCCACCACTCGTTGCTTTGCTGGAAACAAAAATGAAGGATTACCTGCTGCTCCTCAATGATTTTCCATTCAATAGAATTATTGAAGTCCCAACTGTTGGGAATGTCGGTGGGTTGACAGTAATGTGGGATGATACTCTTTTGGACTTAGATGAAATTGCAACTATGGACCAGGAAATTCATGCTATGATTAAGATAAGACAAAAAAATGACTCCTAGTTATTTAGTTGTATTTATGCTAGTCCTTACAGATGCAAGAGAAGGGTGATACAGAAAAATCTTAAAAACATCAAGGATAACTACCCAGGTAAGTGGTTGATAGGAGGGGACTTTAACGAGCTTTTATTGAACTCAAAAAATAAAGAAGGTAAGTAGATCGCTCTACAGAATTCTTAGATATGATTAATCACTGTGAACTTTTGGACATGGGATTCAAAGGTAATAAATATACTTGGTTAAACAAAAGATTTAAATATTGTAATGCCCTTATTCTTGAAAGACTTGATAGAATCCTTGCTACTAACGAATGGTTTAGTAACTTCCCTAACTCTCATGTTATTCATCTTCCCCATACCTACTCGGATCACTGTTCTTTTATTTTAACCATTTTCAAATATGACCCTTTCCTCCGGAACTAATTCTTCAAATTTGAAAAGATATAGGTGACCCATCCCGACTTTAAAAATGTCATTGCCTAGGTCTGGGAAATCAATCATCCATTAGAATCAGTTGTTAATATTTTTGCATGTCAAGTAACTACATGGGCATGTAATAATATTGGTAATATTTTTAAAAAGAAAAATAAAATTCACTATAGACTCCAAGGTATCCAAGGATCTGACAACTACCATCACAACCACTTCCTTTGGAATTTATAAATGGATCTTATAAATGATTTCAACTATATCCTTAAAATAGAGGAAGACTACTGGAAGATGAAATCTAGGGTGACTAGTTTGAATAAGAGGGATGCCAATACCAAATTCTTTCATACTTTGGCTCTTATCAGGAGAGGAAAAAATAAAATAGTATTCCACAAAATACAGAACGATACATATATCCATGAATAAGCTGACATCATCAAGTACATTTTTTCCTACTTCAATAGTTTATTTCAGTCTGATCACCATAGATGTCCTAGAGTTTTAGTACCTACTAGTAAAGTTTTCCTTTCAAAAACTGAAAAATTAAACCTCTAAAGAATGCCTACTAAAACTGAAATAAAAGAAGCAGTCTTTTCATTTTAGTCATTTAAAGCGCCTTGACCGAATGGGCTACACCCCTACTTCTACAAAAAATATTGGGACATAGTGGGCCAATCCGTATAATAAGTTTGCCTTAAATCCCTCAGAGACTCTAAGATTTAGGATTGTATCAACTCCACGAATATATGCCTTATTCCTAAATGCATAATGCCTAAACTCTTAAAAATTACCGCCCTATCAGCCTTTGCAATACTTCCTATTAAATAATTACAAAAATTATTTTTAGAAGGCTTCGCCCACTAATGGACAAGATTATAGGATCCTGTCAAACTAGTTTTCTTAAATATAGATAGGCCACTAACAACTTTATTATTATCCAAGAAATTGTGCTTCACTTCAAAAGAATGAAAGGGAAAAAACGTAGTGTGATGATGAAGATAAACCTAGAAAAGGCTTTTGACAAGTTAGAATGGTCCTTTATTAGAAATACTCATAATTAATTCAATTTTCCACAAAATATTATTAACCTGATAATGTACTGCATCTGTATAAGCTCAGTGTCAGTACTACTCAACGATAATAGGACTGAATTTTTTCGGCCCTCGAGAGGGATTCGTCAAGGGGACCCCATGTCTCCGTTCATCTTTATTCCCTGTATTGAGGTTTTGGATCATAATATTAACCAAGACTTTAACTCTAGCTTGTAGAACCCTATTAGAATTTTAGGAAAGGTCTAACACTATCCCATCGTTTCTTTGCGGACGATCTATTCCCAATGTCCATTACGGATAAAAATAGTTTTACAAACATCAAGAACACTCTCTCAAATTTTTGTGTTTGGTCTAGCCAAAGTATTAACTTTGAGAAATCAAAAATCCTCTTTTCCAAAAACTGTGATGATTCTACAAAGAACGATATATCTTCCATTCTTAATATTAATCCTTGTAGAAGCTTTGGGAAGTATCTGGGCTTCCACATTCTGAATAACAGACCTACTACTAGAGATTTCCAAATTATTATCGATAATTTGAAAAAAAGATGTCTGATTAGAAATCTAAATTTCTTAATATTGCAGGTTGAACCACCCTTGCTAAAGCATGCCTGAATAGCATCCCTACTCATATCATGCAATAAACCAAGTTACCTAGGGATATCACTAAAAAAGTTGACAAAATTTAGCGTAATTTTATTTGGGGAACTACTGACTTGACTAAAAAACTACACCTGATAGGTTGGGACACATTAGTGAGATCTAAATATATGGGTGGCTTAGGACTTAAAAAATCATCCCTCAGAAATAAATCTGTAAGACCCCGCAAAAATTCTTAGCTTAATTCAGTCCTTTAATCTTGTTAAGGGGTCCCAGATTTAGAAAATTCTAGCTAAGTATTTAGACTTAGTGTTATTTTAACCTTCAAAAGTTGGAAATCTTATTTCAAAACCTTTACGCCCATTAAATATTGATATTTCAGTTAATTCATGATCAGGAATGTGAATAGGTGTTTAGGAGCAAGTTTCAATTTTTTTGGACTTCGTTTGAAGCACCTTTGGAATCCTAAACCAGTGAATTAATGCGATCTTGACACGTCGCATCGACTATCGCATTGATAAATGTTTTCCCAGCTCTCAGCGTCCAATTCCAGTGAACCGACATAGACTTGACACGGTGCATTAGCTATCGCGTCGATGCCAATGCGCGATGCATCGGCCTTCGCATCAATGATTTAATTTTTCAGTAATTAAAAGGTCGCATTCTCAGGGTTAATTAAGTCTTTTTCCCACCCCCTTCAACCCCCATAACACGAAATTTAGCCCTCTTTTAGCAAAATATAATTATTCTTTCACAAATTACTCAAGAACAAAAACCCTAGGTGAATAAAATTCAATTCAAGGCTCAAAATTCCACCGTTAATTTTTCAGAATTCACTAACTAAGGTATTCGAAATGTTCATCCAAGGGTTTCTTCCACCCTTGGAGTCCAAGAAACTCTTTTAAAGCTCATGTAGAGTGATTTTATGGTTTCCACGAATTAAATTAAAGTTTATTCATGATTATTACTTAATTGGGTTTCTATTTCATGATTTACTACAAGATTCATGTAGAGTTAATTGATATGTGCGCTTTATCATGTGAGTTCATGTTGAAACTCTTGGAATTATGTACTTGGAATTGAATCACGATGCCTATATGTTGTTTTAGTATTATGTGCATATATTATGCCCCGCAAGTGTTTGATGAATTGTCCATGTGAGTGAAATAGAGAAATTATATCATGTTAGTATGTATGTAAGTTCATGTCATGCAAGTGTTTGCTTGAATATCCAAATGAATGAATGATGACTAAGTAGTTAATTACCATGTCTCAAGATTATGCCATGTCTTTAAAGTTTATGCTATCGTGTCCTGGGTGTATTTAATACTCGAAAATTTAGCTACTTGTCTAGAGCCATGGTTAGTCATAGAGCAGAATCAGTCATGTCTCGATCAGTAGAATTCAGTCAGTTACAGAAGGTAGGAAAACTCAGTGAACTCAGAATCAGTCTAGTTTAGTTCAGTAAATCAGCTTAGTTCAGTTATACAGTAGGATCAGTAACAGTTCAGTCCAGCCTAGTACAGTTTAGAATTCAGTCCAGTGTCTATTCAGTTGGGAGTAGGATTCAGCACCGAGTGAACCCAAGGATGGGGACTCACCTGCTAGAGAGGGTGTAATCCTTAGAAGCAGTCCTTACATTCCAGAACTATGCAGCCAACACAGGTTGAGACATCAACCTGCCAGTTGAGGGTTGATGAGGTGATCTACCTGCCACTTGAGGGTACCACTATTCTCATTCAAGGCACCTGCCATATGAAGGTGACTTAGCACTTCTCCTTACCCGTGGCATGGTATTGACACCCTTCAAACTGGGGTTACAAGTTGGACCCTAAATCAGTTAGAGAAGGGGCATATCGATTAGATGATTATTTCCCACAGTCTCAGTTTCAGATTTAGTCTTAGTATGGAACTCAGTTCAGTTTCGCAGATTCAGGACTGTCAGACATAGTCACTCAGCTCAGTACGGGCTCAGTATAGTTCCACAAAATCAAGACTATTAGATACAGTCATTTAGTTACCAGTAATCCAGTATTCAGTGTTATTATGATCTCAATACAGTTTACATATTCATGCATGTACTCTAATTCAGTCATACTCATGATATACAGTTAGTATTGTTTATGCATATGAACCCATGCATATTAGCCTACCTCATCGAGTATACCAGTACATTCAAAGTACTGACGTATATTTTTTTTTGCGATATGATGTCTTATATCATAAGTTCAGACGCACAGGCTCCCGAGCACTCTTAGAAGTTTAGAATCTCAGCATACAAAGTTAGTGGTGAGTCCTCATAGTTCGAGGACATGATTATTTACTTAAGATTTTAAGTTCATTTTTAGTAGTCGAAGTTAGTTGGGGACTTGTCCCATCAACTCCACAGTTCAGACAGTTTTGAGGCTTTTCAAAGTAGCATATTTTCAGACAATTGTTCAATTTTTAGTATTGATGTTCAATTTTGGTATTGTGTACCATATTCAGTATTATTTACATTATTGAACCTTATGGCTAGTTTTTGCCTATTTACTATATATTTATCGTATTATTATTATTCTGTTATTGCAGCAGGTACCAGTCATGGGTTAGCTTATAGTTCTTTGAGATTATGAGCATCGTGTAGCGTCCGGGAAATAGATTCAGGACGTTACAAACTTGGTATCAGCGCCAGGTTCAACAGAGTTCTAGGAAGTCTGAAAAATGCATCTATTAGAGTCTTGTGCATGGATGTTTTGCGCGACACACTTATGGATAGGAGGATACGAGATATTTTAGGAAAAGTTTCCCTTCTTTCAGTATTTATGTCATGCGAGTGAGCATAAGCTTCAGTTAAACTCTTAGTCTAATCCTTTCTTTTTCATTTATGGAAATATGCCTCCAAAGAGGACTAAGGAATAAAAATAAGAGACCATCCAGAACCCTCGGCGTCCAGCCAGATCCACTGGATAAACACATCTCCCACACTGAGTTCAAAGTAGCATTCACCACCCTCGCTCATTCTGTGGTAGCCCAAAATGAATGTCCAGTTGCCGTTCCAGCCAACCCAGTGGTTAATACTGCTGCTTCCAAGATTTGGTACTTCACTCGAATGAACCCTCCATCGTTTATCGGGTCTAAGTTAGATGAGGACCCTCAGGAATTTCTTGATCAGGTGCAGAAGGTTAGTGATATTATGGGGGCGATCGTGGTTGAGAGTGCTGAGTTGGACATATACCAGTTACAGGATGTGGGTCACTCATGGTTTAAACAGTGAAAAGTAGAAAGGGTTGTAGATGCAGGGACATAGAGTGGGAAGATTTTGCCACTGCTTTTCTGGATAGGTTCTTCCCACTGGAGTTGAGGAAAGCAAAGGTTTTGGAATTTATCAATCTGAAGTAGGGCAATATGATAGTGAAAGAGCATTCTTTTAAGTTTACTCAATTAGCTAGATATGATCCTTATGTGGTGGCAGACAACAGGTCTCGAATAGTAAGTTTTTGTCAGGGGTGTCGACCAGCGTGGTTAAGGAGTGTAGGACCATAATGCTTATTAAGAAGATGGACATATCCAGTCTCATGGTCCATAATGAGAAGATAGATGAGGCTAAGAATAAAGAGAAGGAGAGGGTGAACAAGAGAGCAAGAATAAATAGTTTCAACTTCACTCAGCCTAAGTCAGAGGGTGGATATCGTTCTCAGTTCCACCCAAAATTCTCAGTTCCAGCTCCATCCTTAGCCAGCGCTCCTATGAAAAAATTCAGAGATGGCAAATAGGGATAGGTCACCAGGACTTAAACCCCAGGGCAGTATTAGCAATGCCCAAACCAATCTCCTTTGTTGAAAGTATGACAAAACCACCAGGGTATCTGTAAAGCGGGTAGCGATGTGTTTTTCAAGTGTGGCAAGACAAGCCACAGAGTTAGATATTCTCCCTAGTCAGGTTCTCAGGGTTAGAATAACCATCCCCCAGCTCAGTCCGGTCGCCCGAATCAGTAAAGTGCCGCTTCCAGTGCTACCAGTGGGCAGCGCCTATATAGACTCTATGCTCTTCAATCCTTATAGGATCAGGTTAGTTCTCCTGATGTGGTCACTGGTACATTACAAGTTTTTTATTTGCATGTTTATGCTTTGTTAGGTCTAGGAGCTTTTTTGTTCTTTGTTACTCCATATATAGCAGTTGATTTTGGAGTCAGTCCTGAAATACTAGCAGAGCCTTTCTCAGTCTCTACCCCAGTGGGTAATCCATTATAGCCAGGCAGGTATACAGGAACTGCCCAGTTATGATATCTAAGAAAATCACTTCAGCAGATTTAGTCGAATTAGAGATGACATATTTTATATCATTCTTGACATGGATTGACTCCATTCCTACTATGCCTCAGTCATCTACAGAAAGAGAATTGTCCAGTTTTAGTTTCCAAATGAACCCATCCTAGAGTGGAGGGGTAGTACTTCAGCACTTAGGGGTCAACTTATTTCTTACCTTCGGTCTAGAAAAATGATATCTAAGGGATGTATCTACTATCTCGTTCAAGTACAGGACTCTAGTTAAGAAACCCCTACTCTTGAGTCAGTGCTAGTAGTAGGTGAATTCCCAGATGTGTTTCCTAAAGATATTCTCGGAGTTCCTCCCTAAAGAAAAATTGATTTCGGAATCGATCGTCTTCCAGATACTCAACCCATATCTATTCTGACATATAGAATGCCTGTAGCAGAACTCAAAGAATTAAAAGAGTAGTTAAAGGATCTCTTATATAAGGGATTCATCAGACCCAGTGTGTCCCCGTGGGGCGCACCAACTTTATTCATGCATAATAAAGATGGTTCCCTCAGAATGTGTATTGACTATCGTCAGTTAAATAAAGTCATGGTCAAGAACAAGTATCCACTTCCCAAAATCGATGACTTGTTTGATCAACTTCAGGGTGCCAGTGACTTCTCTAAGATAGACCTCAAATCAGGCTATCACCAGCTCAGAGTCAGGGAGTGTGATATCCAAAAAATAACTTTTAGAACTCAGTATGGTTTCTTTGAATTCTTAGTCATGTCCTTTGGTCTCACCAATGCTCCAGTAGCCTTCATGAACTTGATGAACTGTGTGTTCAAGCAGTACTTGGAAATTTTTGTCATAGTCTTCATAGATGACATTCTCGTCTACTCCCGCAGTAAACATGATCATGCAGACCATCTCAAAATAGTATTACAGACTCTCAGAAATCATTAGTTATTTGCCTAATTCAGTAAGTGCGAATTTTGTCTAAGGTCAGTAGTTTTCCTCGGCCATATAGTTTCTGGCGATGGCATTAGAGTTGATCCCCTAAAGACCGAAGCAGTGAGAAACTGGCCCAGGCCAATTTCTCCATCAAATGTTAGGAGTTTCTTGGGTTTGTCTAGCTATTACTGATGGTTCGTTGAGGTATTTTTATCTATTGGATCCCCTATGTCTAGATTGACTCATAAGAAAGTCAAGTTCCAGTGGTCAAATTTTTGTGAGAAAAGTTTTTAGGAGTTGAAGACTAAACTCACTACTGCTCCAGTTTTAACCTTACCGGATGGTTCAAATGGCTTTGTTGTGTATTGTGATGCTTTCAGAGTTGGTTTGGGGTTTGTTATAATGCAAAGAGGTAAGGTCATAGCCTATGCCTCTAGACAGCTTAAATTCCATGAGAAGAATTATCCTACTCATGATCTTGAGCTAGCAGCAGTAGTGTTTTCCTTAAAGATTTGGAGGCACTATTTGTATGGAGTGAATTTAGATATGTTCATAGATCATAAGATCCTGCAGTATGTATTCTCTCAGAAAGACCTAAACCTTCGTCAGAGAAGATGGTTGGAGTTGTTGAAAGACTACGACATGAGTATTCAATATCATCTGGGTAAGGCCAATATAGTGGCTAACGCTCTCAGTAGAATGTCTATGGGTAGTATTTCTCAAGTCGAGGACAGTAAGAAAAAGTAAGCTAAGGAAGTTAATCAGCTAGCTCGACTAGGTATCCACTTAGTCGATTTAGTAGAAGGTAGTGTATGGGTGCAGAGTAGTCAAGAATCATCCCTAGTTTTTGAAGTGAAGGTAAAGAAGGATAGGGATCCCAGTCTAGTGAAGTTGAAAAAATCAGTCAGAGATCAGAAGGTAGAGGTTTTCTACCAAGGGGGAGAGGGTATTTTGCATTGTCAGGGTCGACTATGTGTGCCAAGCGCAGATGACTTGAGACAGCGAATTCTTGCAGAAGATCATGGTGTGCGCTTCTCTATTCATCCAGGGGCCATTAAGATGTACCGTGATTTTTGGGAGATCTATTGGTGGAGTGGGATCAAGAGAGATATTGTAGAGTTTGTGGTTGAGTGCTCGATATGTTAAAAATTTATGATTGAGCATCAAAAGCCTAGTGGGTCCATGAAGGAGTTTAACATTCCTACCTGGAAATGGGAAGAAGTGAAGATAGACTTCGTGACGGGTTTGCCTCGTACTCATTGTCATCATGATTCAGTTTGGGTCATTGTAGATGGGATGACCAAATGACCTCATTTCCTACCAGTCCATACCTCTTACTAACCGATAATTACGCCAAACTCTATATCAGGGAGTTGGTCAAATTGCACGGAGTTCCATTGTCCATTATCTCAGATAGAGGTACCTAGTTCACCTCTCATTTTTGGAAAGCATTCCAAAAGGGTATTGGTACCCGAGTTCACCTTAGTACAACTTTTCACCCTCAAACATATGGTCAAGCATAAAGGACCATTCAGACTTGAGAAGATATGCTGCAAGCATGTGCGATAGGTTTTAAAGGTAGTTGGGATGACCACTTGCCTTTGATTGTGTTCGCATACAACAACAACTATCATTCCAGTATTCAGATGGCTTTATTTAAGGTGCTTTATGAAAGAAGGTATAGATCTCCCATTGGTTTGTTTGAAGTCGGTGATGCCGCAGTGGTAGGGCCTGACTTGGTATTTGAAACAATAGAGAATGTTTAGCTGATCAGGGAAAGTCTTAAGACAACTCGGAGCCGATACAAATCATATGCAAATATGCGTAGAAAGGATCTCAAGTTCGAGATTAGTGACTATGTGTAGTTGAAAATCTTTCTTATGAAAGGAGTAAAGCATTTTGGCAAGAAGGGGAAGCTCAGTCCTCGATATGTTGGTCCTTACTGAATTCTTAACGATTTTAGAAAGGTAGCTTATGAGATTGAGTTGCCTTCAAATCTATCTTCAGTTCATCCAATGTTTCATGTCTCCTTACTAAAGAAATGCATAGGTGAACCATAAGTTGTAGTCCCCATGGGGGCATAGATGCTCAGAACAGCCTCTCTTACAAAAAATTTCCAGTTGAAATTCTTGATTATCTGATTTGGAGACTGAGGAATAAAGAAGTCTCTCTAGTTAAAGTTTTTTTGGCGGAATCAGTCAGTTGAGGGTGCTACTTGGGAAGCAAAAGCATATATGCAGACCAAGCATCCTTACCTCTTCACCGCAAACTTATATTTAGCTCAAGGTAATAGATTTCCTTAAGCTTATTCAGTTTTATGCTCAGATTTTCCATTACAAACTTGGTATCAGTTACCGTTGCATATTCAATCATATGTTTAGGAGTCAGTTCAGTCATGTACTCATGCATCGGATATGCATGTTCAGTAATGAAATTCAGTATATCTGTAATGATAATCAGATAATCATATTTCAGATGTTCAGGAAGTAAGTTCAGTCTACCAGTATTCTCATCTTTGTCAGTCTTATTCGAGGACGAATGTTCCTAAGAGGGAGATAATATAAGACCCCATAAAAATTCTTAGCTTAATTCAGTCCTTTAAGCTTGTTAAGGGGTCCCAGACTTAGAAAATTCTAGCTAAGTATTCAGACTTAGTGTTATTTTAGCCTTCAAAAGTTGACAATATTATTTCGCGACCTTTACCACCATTAAATGTTGATATTTGAGTTAATTCATGATTAGAAATGTCAATAGGTATTCCCAGGCAAGTTTTGGATTTTTCGAACTTCGTCTGAAGCACCTTTGGAATCCTAAACCAGTGAATCAATATGATCTTGATGCGTCACATCGACTATCGCATTGATAGATATTTTCCCCATCTCCCAATGTGTAATCCCAATGAACCAACGTGGACTCGACATGGCGCATTGGCTATCGTATCAATGTCAATGACGCGGCACGTCAGCCTGCTTGTCGATGATTTAATTTTTCAGTAATTAAAAGGCCGCGTCCTCAGGGTTAATTAAGTCTTTTTCCCACACCCTTTAGCCCCCATAACACGAAATTTAGCCCTATTTTAGCAAAATATAATCATTCTTTCACAAATTTCTCAAGAACGAAAACCCTAGGTGAATTAAATTCAATTAAAGGCTCAAGATTCCAACGTTAATTTTCCAGAATTCACCAATTAAGGTATGTAAGGTTTTCATCCAAGGGTTCCTTCCACCCTTGGAGTCCAAGAAACTCTTTTAAAGCTCCTGTAGAGTGATTTCATGGTTTCCATGATTTGAATTAAAGTGTATTCATGGTTATTACTTAATTGGGTTTCTATTTTATGATTTACCACAAGATTCATGTAGAGTTAATTGATATGTCTGCTTTAACATATGAGTTCATGTTGAAACTCTTAGAATTATGTAATTGGAATTGAATCATGATGCCTATATGTTGTTTTAGTATTATGTGCATATATTATGCCCCAGAAGTGTTTGATGAATTGTCCATGTGAGTGCAATAGAGAAATTATATCATGTTAGCATGTATGTAAGTTCATGTCATGCAAGTGTTTGGTTGAATGTCCAAATGTTGAATGATGACTAAGTAGTTAATTACCATGTCTCAAGATTATGCCATGTCTTTTAAGTTTATGCGATCGAGTCCTGGTGGTATTTAATACCCGATAATTTAGCTACTTGTCTAGATCCATGGTCAGTCACTATGTAGAATCAGTCATTTCTCATCCAGTAGAATTTAGTCAGTTACAGAAGGTAGGAAAACTCAGTGAACTCAGAATCAATCCACCTCAGTTCAGTTCAGTTATACAGTACGATCAGTAATAGTTAAGCCAGCATAGTACAGTTTAGAATTCTGTCAGTGTTTATTCAGTTGGGAGTAGGATTTAGCACTGAGTAAACCCAAGGATGGGGACTCACCTTTTAGCAGAGGGTGTAATACTTAAAAGCATTCCTTGCGTTATAGAACTGTGTAGCCAGCGTAGGTTGAGAAATCAACCTACCAGTTGAGGGTTGATGATATGATCTACCTGCCAGTTAAAGGTACCACCGTTATCATTTAGAGCACCTACCAGATGAGGGTGACTCAGCACTTTTCCTTAACCGTGGAACGGTATTGACACCCTTCCAACTTCGGTTGCAGGTTAGACCCCAAATCAGTTAGAGAAGGGGCATGTCGGTTAGATGATTACTTTTTACAGTCTCAGTCTTAGTATGGAACTCAGTTTAGTTCCGCAGATTCAGAAATGTTAGACACAGTCACTAAGCTCAGTACGGGACTCAGTATAGTTCCACAGAATCAAGATTGTCAAATACAGTTATTCAGTTACCAGTAATCCAGTAGTTAGTGTTATTACATCTCAGTATAGTTTACATATTAATGCATGTACTCTCATTCAGTCATACTCATGATATTCAGTTAGTATTGTTCATGCATATGAACCCATGCATTTTAGCCTACCTCACCGAGCATACAGTACATTCAAAGTACTGACGCATACTTTTCTTTTGCGCTATAATGTCTTATATCATAAGTTCAGACGCACGGGCTCCTGAGCACCCTTAGCAGTTTAGAATCCCAGCATATGAGTTAGTGGTGAGCCCTCATAGTTTGAGGTCATGATTATTTATTTCTGTATTTCAAATTATTTTCAGTAGTCGAAGTTAGTTGGGGACTTGTCCTATGAACTCCATAGTTCAGATAGTTTAGAGGCTTTTCAGACTAGAGTATTTTCAGACAGTTGTACAGTTTTCAGTAGTGATGTTCAATTTTTGTATTGTGATACCATATTCAGTATTATTTATAGTATTGACCCTTATGGCCAGTTTTATGCCTATTTCCCACATATTTACCGTATTATTATTCAGTTATTACAACAGGTACTAGGAATGGGTTAGCTTGTGGTCCTTCGGGATTATGAGCACCGTGTAGCATCCTAGGTACAGACTCAGGATATTACAAACTTGGTATCAGATCTAAGTTCAATAGATTACTAGGAAGTCTGAAAGCCACATCTAGTAGAGTCTTGTGCATGGGTGTATTGCGCGCCACACTTAAGGACAGGAGGCTATGAGATGTTTTATTAAAACTTTTCCTTCTTTCAGTATTTATATCGTACGAGTGAGCATGAACTCCAGTTAAACCCTCAGCCGAATCCTTTATCTTTCATTTATAGAAATATACCTCCAAAGAGGTCTAAGGAAAGAGGAATAGGAGACCATCCAGAAGCCCCGCCCGTCTAGACAGATCCACTGGACGAACACGTCTTCCACGCTGAGTTCAAAGCATTATTCACCACCATAGCTCATTCTATGGTAGCCCAGAATGAACGCCCAGCTATCGTTTTGGCCAACCTAGTGGATAATACTGTTGTTGCCAGAATTTGAGACTTCACCCGAATGAACCCTCCATTATTTATCGGATCTAAGTCAAATGAGGACCCTCAGGAATTTCTTGATCAGGTGCAGAAAGTTACTAATATTATGGGGGTGACCGCAGTTGAGAGTGCTGAGTTGGACACATATTAGTTGTAGGATGTGGCTCACTCGTGGTTTAAACAGTGGAAAGAAGAAAGGGCCACAGATGCAAGGCCCATAGAGTGGGAGAAGTTTGCCACTACTTTTTTGGATAGGTTCTTCTCACTGGAGTTGAGAGAAGCAAAGGTTTTGGAATTATCAATCTGAAGCAAGGCAACATGATAGTGAAAGAGTATTCTCTCAAGTATACTCAATTATCTAGATATTCTCCTCATGTGGTGGAAGACAACAGGTCCCGAATAAGTAAGTTTATGTCAAGGGTGTCTAGCTTTGTGGCCAAGGAGTGTAGGACCACAATACTTATTAAGGGCATGGACATATCCAGGATCATGGTCCATGCTCAGAGAGAGAAGATGCCAAGAATAAAGAGAAGAAGAGGGAGAATAAGAAAGCGAGAATAGGCAATTTTAATTTCTCTCAGCCTAAGTCAGAGGGTGGAAATCATTCTCAGTTCTGCCCGAAATCCTCAGTTTCAGCACCGTCCTCAGCCAACGCTCCTGTGCCAAAATTCAGAGATGGAAATAGGGATAGGGCACCAGGCCCTAAGCCCCAAGAAAGTATTAACAGTGCCCGAACAATTCTCCTTTGTTAGAAGTATGGAAAAAACCACTAGGGTATCTGTAGAGTGGGTGGCGATGTATGCTTTGGGTGTGGAAAGCCAGGCCACAGAGTCATAGATTATCCCCAGTCATGTTCTCAGGGTCTGGATAACCATCCCCCAACTCAGTATGGTTGTTCGAATCTGTAAGGTTCCGCTTCTAGTGCCACCAGTGGGCAGTGCCTAATCAGACTCTATGCTCTTCATTCCCGATAGGATAAGGAGAGTTCTGCTGATGTAGTCGCTGGTACGTTACAAGTTTTTCATTTGCTTTTTTATGCCTTGTTAGATCTAGGAGCTTGTTTAGACTTTCTTACTCCATATAAAGCTGTTGATTTAGGAGTCAATCCTAAAATTCTAGCAGAACCTTTCTCAATCTCTACCCAGTGGGTAAATCCATCATATCCAGGCGGGTATACAGAAACTGCCCAGTTATGATATCTCAGAAAATCACTTCAGTAGATTTAATCAAATTAGAGATGACTGATTTTGATGTTATTCTCAGTATGGATTGACTTCATTCCTACTATGCCTCAATCGACTGTAGACACAGAATTGTCTAGTTTTTATTTCTAAATGAACCCATCCTAGAGTGGAGGGGTAGTACTTCAGCACTTAGGGGTTAGCTTATTTCTTACCTTCGGTCTAGAAAAATGATATCTAAGGGATGTGTCTACCATCTCGTTCGAGTCCAGGACTCTAGTTCAGAAAACCCTACTCTTAAGTCAGTGTCAGTAGTATGTGAATTCCCAGACGTATTTCCCGAAGTCCCATAGTTTCTCCCGAAAGAGAAATTGATTTCAGAATCGATCATCTTCCAGATACTCATCCCATATCTATTATTCCATATAGAATGGCTCCAAAAAGTGACTGGATATGACTAACTTCTATACAATACCAAAAGTGACTGGATATGACACAAAAAGCCCCGAAGAAAACTGGAGCTCACCAAAAGCAGCTGGATATCCTGGCACTTACTTGTGCGGTGTATGAGCAGAGGTACCTGTGCCTGCAGCATGAAATACAGGTCCCCCGTGGGGGATGTCAGTACGAAATATGTACTGAGTATGTAAAGTTGTAGATAATCACATATGATATAGGAGCTCAATAGAAATCAGAAACAAGTGAATAAATCGTAATAGGAGTGGACCACACTTACTAGAACTTGTGACAACCTGTACATTGTATTTATTCAATCACTTTACCTGCGTTCTTATCATCTTTGTAATCATTACTATACTGTACTGTGACCATTAGGCTGCCTCGAGTACATATCAACTGGGATCGACCCATGATAGGATTATGCCTCTGGAATACCACCCATACACAAATAAATAGGGATCGACCCATGATAGGCTTATGCCCCTGGGATACCACCCAATAAGAGAGAACTTCCATCACTTAGTTCAATTAATCTTTGAGATTGTTATTTCGGTCGCCACTGCATTTTTTATAATTTGAAACAATGATACATCAATAAGAGATATATAAATAGACCATCAATGCAATAACAATTAAGTAAGAACTCATTGGCACATCAATAAAGTGTTTTGGAGTCATCAATGCCATAACAATGAAGTAGGAACTTATTGGTATATCAATGAAACGTTTTGGAGTCATTAATAGCACATGGATCTTGTTTGAGTAACCAAATACCTTCTAACATTCATTAGTGTAATAAACATGTAAGATTTGGAAAACAAGTAAGTATTGGAATATCTTGACATCTTGTAGGGTGGAAACAAGTTCATTGGTAACATAGGACATCATACAAAACCATTATGGATCACATATTATTGAATAACTTTGGAAACTTTCTTAATAGAACAATTGTTCACTTTCATGCCAAAGATATGGTATAGAGTATGCTTTACATACCTTACTGTCAACCTTAAATACTAGTCCCAAATGGACTTCCCGTCTTTTCGGATTACTTATCTACAATGAACATATATAGCAATCTAGTATTAGCAACCAAATGTCATAATTCAATTATTTGAATTCACCAAACTAATGGTTAAGTAGTAAGCCTTAATTACACCATAAAGGGTGTCACTTTAACCCTCTTATACTCCAATTACATTCACATGCCATGCATATTCATACAATATCCTCCAATATCAAGTTTGGATTCATTTATCTTTCCGACCAATCCATTAAACCAAATTGAGCCATAGACATAAATAATCATCAATTCAATAGTATATCACCATATCCACCTTCCATAACTCAATTACCATATCCACCTTCCACAATTCAATACAACCAAACCATGCAAAATAGTCCATAACCCTATTTCCATCACCTTTCAATGACAACCAATACATATAATCCTCTATCACACATATACATATGGAAAAGAACAGAGGAAAACAATATTCATACCTTAGAATTCACCTCTAGATTATGCAATCCTATTTGCACAAATAATAGGTTCCGTTCGAAGCTCTCGAGATGACAAACACAGTTATCGGATTACTTTGGAATTTCTACGGTTGAATCAAAAGTAATTTAAAGGTCAAATTTAGCTAGGGTTTGTTATTTCTCAATGATTGATGATGAAAATGAGTTTTTGAACTCATATACATGTATATCTACACATATTCCCGTCCATAATATCATAGGAAATGACCAAAATGCCATTAAAATTTAAATAATGTCAAATCTGTCCTTTGGTGGACTGTTTTGTTAAGCTAAAGTAGATCAACCATAACTCTTTGCTCGAATATCGGATTTGGGTGAAATTTGTATCGTTGGAAGTATAATTCCAAGGGCGTTCATTTCATATAAATTAGGACACCCAGTTCGTCCTGTACAAGGAGTTATGGTCATTTGAAGTTGACCCTAAAAATCCTTTTTGATAGGCTGAAGTAAAACGAGTATAACTCCTTACTAAGACGTTGGATTTGGATGAAACCAATTGCATTGAAAATAAGACTCAAAGATATTTATTTTCATAGGTCGAATCTCTCCCATTTCATTATATTAAGGGAGTTATGATCGTTCGAAGTTGACCCAAAAATTCGGCTGGCCTCAGTAGTTTGTGTGTAGGAAATTTTCCTGCACATTTACTATTCCCAAATATCCCGGCCACCGTTTTATAGTTTCGAACGTGCTCGATTATATCCGAAAGCTATCCATTTTTGGAAATTTGTATATCATTGGAAAGCTTATTTAATAACCTTCACATGTAACCATCGACGGGCAAATTCCGGTATAAATAAAATAAAAAATTAATTCCATATAAATAAGACCAATACACGTACTTGAATACGCCAATACACGTACTTGAATACGGGGTTTTACATCCTTCCCCCTTTAGGACATTCGTCCTCGAATGTTAGCATAGTTATTCAACCGAAAGAAGTTCAAGTCCATCATTAATATTCACATCATCAGATAAATACTATGCATATATAAAAAAAAACTTACTTGTTAATGTTCTAACTCCGTTTCTTGAACTTCTTCTTCATCTTTGAAAAAATGAGGGTACTTAGATTTCATTGCTTCCTCAGCTTCCCATGTAATCTCTTCCCTTTGATGATTTCTCCAATGTACTTTCGCAGATGCTATCTCTTTATTTCTCATCTTCTTAACTTGTCGATCTAGAATAGCAATAGGCACTTCCTCATAGGTAAGATCTTCCGCAACTTGCACATCCTCAATAGAAGTGATATGTGATGGATATCCGATGCACTTTCGAAGCATTGACACATGAAATACCAAATGTACTGATGAGAGCTCTTGGGGTAGCTCTAATTCATATGCAACTTGTCCAAACCTTCGAGTGATCTTATACGGGCCTATATAACGTGGACTCAACTTCCCTTTCTTGCCAAATCTCATTACCCCTTTCATTGGTGATACCTTCAAAAATACCCAATCACCTATAGAAAACTCTAGCCCTCTCCTTCTACTATCCGCATATGACTTGTGTCGACTTTGGGCTATTTTTAGTCATTGCTGAATTACTTTAACCTTCTCTTTGGCTTGATAAACAAGATCCCGTCCAAACAAAAGAGTTTCACCCACTTCGAACCATCCTATTGGTGATCTACACTTCCTTCCATATAAAGCTTTATATGGTGCTCTTTTAAAACTTGAATGATAGCTATTATTGTAGGCAAACTCAATAAGAGGTAAATGATCATCCCAGTTGCCCTTAAAATCTATTACACAAGCTCGTAGCATATCTTCAAGTGTTTGGATGGTACGCTCTACTTGTCCATCTGTTTGAGGGTGAAAAGCCGTACTCAACTTCACTTGTGTTCCTAAACACCTCTGAAAAGACTTCCAAAAGTTTGCGGTAAATTGGGTTCCCCGATCTGATGTAATAGAGATTGGCACTCCATGTAATCGGACTATCTCTTTAATGTACAACTTCCCATACTCTTCAACTATGTCAGTGGTCCTAATTGGTAGGAAATGTGCGGATTTGGTAAGCCTATCAACAATCACCCATATAGAATCAAACTTCTGGGATGTACGAGGCAAACCAATAACGAAATCCATGTTGATCATGTCCTACTTCCAACTTGGAAGATCAATGCATTGCATATAACCTCCGGGTTTTTGGTGCTCAACTTTAACTCCTTGACAATTTGGACATTCAACTACAAATTCTGCAATGTTCTTCTTCATGTCATTCCACCAATACATATCTTTCAAATCTTGATATATTTTGGTTAATCCTGGATGAATGGAATACCTTGAACAATGTGCCTCTGTCATAATCTTCTTTCTTAGCCCGTCTACATCCGGCACACACAATTGGTTTTGGCACTAAAGTACTCCTTCTCGCGTAAGCTCAAATCGCACCACTCTGAACGTTCTCCTTAAGCTGTAATAAAATAGGATCTGCATATTACTTCTCTTTCACTTCAACTACTAATGAAGATTCCACAACATTATGTACGATAAGCTCTTTATCTGGAGTTTCAAGAAGGCGAACTCCCAAACTAGCTAACTGGTGAAGATCTTTAATCATCCCTTTCCTTTATATAGGTTCCATCATAGCCTTACGACTTAACGCATCAGCTACCACATTTGCTTTCCCTGGATGATACAAGATATCAATATCGTAGTCCTTTAATAGTTTAAGCCATCTCCGCTGCCTTAAATTTAGGTCCTTCTAATTAAAAATATATTGCAAGATCTTATGGTCAGTATATATATCAACATGAACCCCATATAAGTAGTGGCGCCATATCTTTAAAGCAAAAATAACTGCTGCCAGCTCAAGATCGTGTGTAGGATAATTTTTCTCATGTGGCCGCAATTGTCTAGAAACATATGCTATTACCTTACCATGCTGCATCAATACATATCCTAAACCAATTCTAGAAGTATCACAATACACTGTATACCCTTCGGTGTCTTCTGGAAGTACCAACATGGGTGTAGAAATCAACTTGTTCTTTAAATCTTGAAAACTCTTCTCACAGGCATCATTCCATTGGAATTTGGATGCTTTATGAGTTAGCTTGGTTAAGGGTGCTGAAATGGAAGAAAAGCCTTCAACAAACCTTCTATAATAACCGGCCAACCCGAGAAAACTACGAATCTCCGTAGGCGTTGTGGGCCTTGGCCAGTTCTTCATAGCTTCTATCTTTTGAGCATCAACCTTTATCCCTTCACTAGATATAATATGACCCAAAATGCCACAGAATTTAATCAAAACTCACATTTAGAGAACTTTTCATAAAGCTTACAATCACGAAGAGTCTGCAATGCCTGTCATAAGTGATTGGCATGGTCCTCTTCTGATCTAGAATAAACTAGAATATCATCTATAAAAACTATCACAAATACATCCAGGAATGGCTTAAACACCCTATTCATCAAATCCATAAAATCTGCAGGTGCATTTGTCAGCCCAAATGACATAACTAGAAACTCATAATGACCATACCGTGTTCGGAAAGCTGTCTTGGGTATATCATTCTCTTTGACCCTCACTTGGTGGTAACCTGACCTCAAATCAATCTTAGAAAAGCACTTGGCACCCTGTAACTGATCAAATAAATCATTAATTCTTGGGAGAGGATATTTATTCTTAATAGTTACCTTATTCAATTGCTGATAATCAATACACATCCTCAGTGAGCCATCCTTTTTGCGCACAAATAAACTGGTGCTCCCCAGGGGGACATACTAGGCCTTATGAATCCCTTCTTTAGCAAATCTTTCAATTGCTCTTTCAGTTCTCGTAATTCTGCTGGGGCCATTCTATATGGAGGAATGAAGATCGGTTGGGTGACTGGTATTACATCAATACCAAACTCTACTTCTCGTTCAGGAGGCAAACCTGGAAGATCTTCAGGAAATACATTAAAAAATTCATTTACCACCGAAACAGCGTGAAGGGTTGGTGGCTCCGCTTCTGTATTCCTTACTCTAACTAAATGATATATATATCCCTTGGAAATCATTCTTCTTGCCTTAAAATAAGAAATAAATCTACCTCTTGGCGCGCCAATTTCACCTTTCCATTCAAGGACTGATTCATTTGGAAAATAAAAATATACCTTTTCCGTGTAGCAATCAATTGTGGCATAACAAGATGCCAACCAGTCCATACCCATTATAACATCAAAATCTACCATTTCTAACTCCACAAGATCAGCCATCGTATCACGACCACAAATAGTTACTATGCAGTTTCGGTAAACCCTTCTAGCTATAATAGATTTCCCAACCGGTGTGGACACTTCTAATGGCTTAACTAACAGTTTGGGTATTCTTTCGAACTTTCCAGCAACCAATGGAATAACATAAGATAATGTAGAACCGGGATCAATTAAGGCATATACATCAAATTAAAAGATAAAAAACGTACCCGTAACCATATATGGGGAAGCCTATAAATTTTGTCGATCCGCTAGAGCATACGTACGATTTTGAGCCCCTCTAGAACTCGTAGCTCCTCTATCACCTCTAACACGACCCATTGGTTGTGCATCCCTTCTTGAATAAGGCATTGATGATGATGATGGAACAAATGACCCCGTAGGTCATGCCATACCCCCTATGCCCCTTCGTGGGCATTCTCTCATCATATGCCCCGACATACCGCACCAAAAGCAAACATTGGTCCCCAGCCGACATGCGCCCAAATGATACCTTCCACATTTATTGCATGGCTCTCGAGAAGGTCTCGATTGGCTCATATTCCCCTGCCCTTGGTACCACACTATCCGCGAACTCTGACTCCCATTTCTGTGCCCAAATTAATTTCCTCTGGACCCTTGGAACTATGGTAGGGCACTAACTGCAGAATAAGAAGATAATGGCCTAGGTGGTCTAGTAGAAAACTGTGGTCTGAACCCTCCTTGGGATGCCATGAACTGCCCTGTAGATCTGGCCCTCTTAGAATATCCTCTTTCTAATTCCTGTGTTCTTCTCCTCTGCCTCTGATCTTTCATTTTCTATGCAAAAGCTTGGATCCTCGCTATATCCATATCTTTGTTCAAAGCGGCAATAGTACAATCTCTAACCAGATATGGATCCAGCCTATCCACATATTGATGAACTCTATCATCCATAGTAGCTACAACATTAGGAGCATATCCCGATAAGGAATTAAATCAGACTGTACTACCTCACGCTCATATTCCCCTGACGAAGATTTAAAAACTGATCTGCATGGGCCTGATGAATCTTGAATGGAAGATAATGATCAAGAAATGCCTCTTTAAACTCTTTCCAAGTAGCTGGGGGTGCATCAATACCCCTAGATCATTTCCAGTCCTCATACCAATATATAACCTCCCCTTTGAATCTATACGTTTCTAACTCTGCTGTCTCTCTACCCGTTACATGCATAACATCTAAGGCCCTTTGAATTTGATCAATAAAGTCCTGTGGGTCCTCGTTAAGATCTTATCCAGTAAAAGTGGGAGGATCCAACTTTAAAAAATCCTGTGTTCGAAGGCTAGCCGCCCTATTTGTACCACTAGGACCCGTGGTAAGAATGGGTTGCCCTTGAGCTTGTCCTTGAGCTTGCCCAGCAACTATACGAGTCAAAAGTTGCACTGCATTTCTAAGATCTTGATCAGCAGCATTAATAGGTGGCTCTGGGGATATAGTTCTCCTCCCCCTTATTTTTTCCGGAGTGGAAGAAGTTTCTGATGCATGCTCAGCTGGATCCTTACTTTGATTAGCTGGTATAGTGGGTGACTTACTAGTCCCCTCTCCGGCAGCCACATCTACTTGCTTACCGGTATTCTTGCTTCTGGTAACCGACATCATTACTATAATAATAGAAACAAATGGATTCAGTGGTCAACTATGACTTTATATACAATATAGGCTCTATAACACGATCTAAGACATGAAGAAAAGAGATAATTCCTAAATGTCCATAGCCTCCTGTTTATAGATGCGGTGCACGACACACCGATAAATAAGACTCTACGTAGACACAGCTTTAGAGACTAACTAGGATGAACTTCTCTGATACCACTTTTGTCACACCTCAAATCCTATTGGGGTGGACCGACAACCATAACCGAGGAGGCCCGGGAGAACCAGCTCATAACCTTATACTTCCCATGCATACCTCTATGACAACTCGAAATTCAGACAACATCATGTCGTATATAAAAGGAAATAATCACCTGTATAAGCTCGAGCACACATATATATGTATATACAATACTTGGCCATTGGAGCCATCACGTCTATTAACAAAACACCACCTTGATTGTACATTAGGTCTACAAAGCCTCTAGACAATACACAGAGTTTAACAAAGGTCGGGACACATCCCGCCATATAACTAACTTCTATACAATACCAAAAGTGACTGGATATGACACGAAAAGCCCCAAAGCAAACTGGAGCTCACCAAAGGTAGTTGGATATCCTGGCTCCTACTTATGCGGTGTATGAGCTGAGGTACCTGTGCCTGCAGTATGAAATGCAGGTCCCCCGTGGGGGACGTCAGTATGAAATATGTACTGAGTATGTAAAGCTGTAGATAATCACATATGATATAGGAGCTTAATAGAAATCAGAAACAAGTGAATAAATCGTAATGGGAGTAGACCACACTTACTAGAACTTGTGACAACCTGTACATTGTATTTATTCAATCACTTTACCTTCGTTCTTATCATCTTTTTAATCATTACTATACTGTACTGTGACCATTAGGCTGCCTCGAGTACATATCAACTGGGATCGACCCATGATAGGCTTATGCCCCTGGAATACCACCCATACACACATAAATAGGGATCGACCCATGATAGGCTTATGCCCCTGGGATACCACCCGATAAGAGAGAACTTCCATCACTTAGTTCAATTAATCTTTGAGATTGTTATTTTGGTCGCCACCACAATTTTGATACTTTGAAATAATGATACATCAATAAGAGACATATAAATAGACCATCAATGCAATAACAATGAAGTAAGAACTCATTGGAACATCAATGAAGTGTTTTGGAGTCATCAATGCCATAACAATGAAGTAGGAACTTATTGGTATATCAATGAAACGTTTTGGAGTCATTAATAGTACATGGATCTTATTTGAGTAACCGGATACCTTATGACATTCATTAGTGCAATAAACATGTAAGATTTGTAAAACAAGTAAGTATTGGAATGTCTTGATATCTTGTAGGGTGGAAACAAGTTCATTGGTAACGTAGGACATCATACAAAACCATTATGGATCACATGTTATTGAATAACTTTGGAAACTTTCTTAATAGAACAATTGTTCACTTTCATGCCAAAGATATGGTATAGAGTATGCTTTACATACCTGACTGTCAACCTTCAATACTAGTCCCAAATGGACTTCCCGTCTTTTCGGATTACTTATCTACAATGAACATATATAGCAATCTAGTATTAGCAACCAAACGTCACAATTCAATTATTTGAATTCACCAAACTAATGGTTAAGTAGTAAGCCTTAATTACACCATAAAGGGCGTCACTTTAACCCTCTTATACTCCAATTACATTCACATGCCATGCATATTCATACAACATACTCCAATATCAAGTTTGGATTCATTTATCCTTCCAACCAATCCATCAAACCAAATTGAGCCATAGACATAAATAATCATCAATTCAATAGTATATTACCATATCCACATTCCATAACTCAATTACCATATCCACCTTCCACAATTCAATACAACCAAACCATGCAAAATAATCCATAACCCTATTTTTATCACCTTTCAATAACAACCAATACATATAATCCTCTATCACACATATACATATGGAAAAGAAAAAAGGCAAACAATATTCATACCTTAGAATTCACCTCTTGATTATGCAATCCTATTTGCACAAATAATAGGTTCCGTTCGAAGCTCTCGAGATGATAAATGCAGTTATCGGATTACTTTGGAATTTCTACGGTTGAATCAAAAGTAATTTAAAGGTCAAATTTGGCTAGGGTTTGTTCTTTTTCAATGATTGATGATGAAAATGAGTTTTTGAACTCATATACATGTATATATACACATATTCCCATCCATAATATGATAGGAAATGACCAAAATGCCTTTAAAATTTAAATAATGTTAAATCTGTCCTTTGGTGGACTGTTTTGATAAGCTAAAGTAGATCGACCATAACTCTTTGCTCCGATATCAGATTTGGGTGAGATTGGTATCATTGGTAAAAGGTCTTTCATTTCATATAAAGTAGGCCACCCAGTTCGTCCTGTACAAGGAGTTATGGTCGTTTGAAGTTGACCCTAAAAATCTGTTTTGATAGGCTTAAGTAAAACGAGTATAACTCCTTACTCAGACGTTGGATTTTGATGAAACCAATTGCATTGGAAATAAAACTCAAAGGTATTTCTTTTCATAGATTGAAGCTCTCCTAGTTCATTATATTAAGGGAGTTATGATCGTTCGAAGTTGACCCAAAAATTTGGCTGGCCTTAGTAGTTTGTGTGCAGGAAATTTCCTTCACATTTACTATTCCCAAATATCCCGGCCACCGTTTTATAGTTTCGAACGTGCTCGATTATATCCGAAACCCATCCATTTTTGGTAATTTTTATATCATTGGAAAGATTATTCAATAACCTTCACATGGAACTATCGACGGGTAAATTCTGGTTTAAATAAAATAAAAAATTAATTCCTTATAAATAAGACCAATACACATACTTGAATATGACAATACACATACTTGAATACGGGGTGTTACAGATTTGATCCCCTAAAGACCAAAGTAGTGAGAAACTGGCCCAGCCCATCTCTCCATCAGATGTTAGGAGTTTCCTTGGTTTTGCCAGCTATTACCGATGGTTCATTGATGGATTTTCATCTATTGTATCCCCTATGTCCATATTGACTTAAAAGAAAGTCAAGTTCTTGTAATTAGATTCTTGTGAGAATATTTTTCATGAGTTGAAGACTCGACTCTTTACAGCTCTAGTGTTGACCTTACCAGATAGTTCAAATGGCTTTGTTTTGTATTGTGATGCTTCCAAAGTTGGTTTGGGGTGTGTTCTGATGAAAAGAGGTAAGGTCATAGACTATGCCTCTAAACAACCTAAACCCCATGAGAAGAATTATCCTACTCATGATCTTGAGCTAGCAGCAGTAGTGTTTGCCTTAAAGATTTGAAGGCACTATTTGTATGGAGTGCATGTAGATGTGTTCACAGATCACAAGATCCTGCAGTATGTATTCTCTTAGAAAGACCTAAACCTCCATCAGAGAAGGTGGTTGGAGTTGTTGAAAGACTACAACATGAGTGTCCTATATCATCCAGGAAAGGCCAATGTAGTAGCCGATGCTCTCAGTAGAATGTCTATGGGTAGTATTACTTATGTCGAGGACAATAAGAAGAAGTTAGCTCAGGAAGTATATCAACTATCCTGACTAGGTGTCCGCTAAGTTAATTCAGCAGAAGGTAGTGTATGGGTGTAGAGTAGTAAAGAATCATCCCTAGTTTCTGAAGTGAAAGAAAAGCAGGGTAGGGATCCCAGTCTATTCAAGTTGAAAGAATCAATCAGAGATTATAAGGTAGAGGTTTTCTCCCAAGGGGGAGATGGTGTTTTGCGTTGTCAAGGTCGACTATGTGTACCAGACGTAGATGACTTGAGGCAGAAAATTCTTGTAGAAGCGCATGGTGCGCGCTACTCTATTCATCCAGGGGACACTATGATGTACCATGATTTGTAGGAGATCTATTAGTGGAGTTGGTGAAAAGAGATATTACAGAGTTGGTGGCTAAGTGCTCGACGTGTTAGAAAGTTATGATTGAGCATCAGAAGCCTATTGAGGCCATGCAGGAGTTCAGCATTCCCAGGTGGAAATGGGAAGAAATGAACGTAGACTTTATGGTGGGTTTGCCTCTTTCTTGTTGTCAGCATGATTCAGTTTGGGTCATTATAAATAGGATGACCAAATCAGCTTATTTCCTACCAGTCCATACCTCTTACTCAACCGAGAATTGCGACAAACTCTATATCAGAGAGTTGGTTAGATTGCACGGCATTCTATTATCCATCATCTCAGATAGAGGTACCTAGTTCACCTCTCATTTTTGGAAAGCATTCTAAAAAGGTCTTGGTACCCGAGTTTACCTCAGTACAGCTTTTCACCCTCACACAGATGGTCAAGCAGAAAGGACCATTCAGAATTGGGAAGATATGTTGAGACCATGTACGATAGATTTTAAAGGTAGTTGGGATGACCACTTGCCTTTGATTGAGTTCTCATACAACAACAACTATCATTCTAGTATTTAGATGGATCCATTTGAGGTTCTTTATGGGAGGAGGTGTAGACCTCCCATTGGTTGGTTTGAAGTAGGTGAGGCACAGTAGAAGGGCCTGACTTGGTATTTAATACCTTAGAGAAAGTTCATCTGATCAGGGAAAGACTTAAGACAGCTCAGAGCCGATACAAATCATATGGAGATGTGCACAGACAGGATCTCGAGTTCGAGATTAGTGACTATGTGTACTTAAAAATCTCTCCTATGAAAGGAGTGAAGAATTTTGGCAAGAAGGGGAAGCTCAGTCCCCGATATATTGGTCCTTATCGAATTCTCAGCCATTTCAGAAAGGTAGCTTACGAGCTTGAGTTGCCTTCATATCTATCTTCAGTCCATTTTATGTTTTATGTCTCCTTGCTAAAGAAATGCATAGGTGACCCATCGGTTGTAGTCCCCATAGGGGGCGTAGGTGTTCAGAACCGCCTATCTTATGAAGATATTCCAGTCGAAATATTTGATTATCAGATTTTCAGATTGAGGAACAAAGAAGTACCTCAAGTCAAAGTTCTTTGGCGAAATCAGTCCGTTGAGGGAGCTACTTGGAAAGAAGAAACAGATATGCGGACCAAGCATCCTTACCTCTTCTCTGCAAACTTAGATTCAGCTCAAGGTAATAGTTTTCTTTAAGCTTATTCAGTTTTATGCTCAAATTTTCCATTACAAACTTGGCATCGATTACTATTGCATACTTAATCATATGTTTAGGAGTCAGTTCAGTCATGTTCTCATGCATCAGATATGCATGTTTAGTATGAAATTCAGTATGTCAGTAATGATAATCAGATAATTATGTTTCAGATGTCCATATTTAGGAAGTAAGTTCAGTCTACCAGTATTCTCAGCTTTGTCAGTCTTATTCGAGGATGAATGTTCCTAAGAGGGAGATAATGTAAGACCCCATAAAAATTATTAGCTTAATTCAGTCCTTTAAGCTTGTTAAGGGGTCACAGACTTAGAAAATTCTAGCTAAGTATTCAGACTTAGTGTTATTTTAGCCTTCGAAAGTTGGCAATCTTATTTTGCGACCTTTACATCCATTAAATGTTGATATTTGAGTTAATTCATGATCAGGAATATCAATAGGTGTTCCCAGGCAAGTTTTGGATTTTTCAGACTTCGTTTGAAGCACCTTTGGAATCCTAAACTAATCAATGCGATCTTCATGCGTCGCGTCGACTATCACGTTGATAAATGTTTTCCCTTTCTCCCAGCATCCAATTTCAGTGAACCAACGCATATTCGACCTGGCGCGTTAGCTATCGCGTCAATGCCCATAACACGACACGTCGTCCTGTGCGTCGATGATTCAATTTTTCAGTAATTAAAAGGCCATATCCTTAGGGTTAATTAAGTCTTTTTCCCACTCCCTTCAGATACCATAACACAAAATTTAGCCCTTTTTTAGCAAAATATAATCATTCTTTCACAAATTGGTCAAGAACAAAAATGCTAGATGAATTCAATTCAATTCAAGGCTCAAGATTCCTCTATTAATTTTCCAGAATTCACCAACTAAGGTATGTGAAGTGTTCATCCAAGGGATCCTTCCACCCTTGGAGTCCAAGAAACTCTTTTAAAGCTCATGTAGAGTGATTTCATGGTTTCCATGATTTGAATTAAAGTGTATTCATGATTATTACTTAATTGGGTTTCTATTTCATGATTTACTACAAGATTCATGTAGAGTTAATTGATATGTGCGCTTTATCATGTGAGTTCATGTTGAAACTCTTGGAATTATGTACTTGGAATTGAATCACGATGCCAACATGTTGTTTTAGTATTATGTGCATATATTATGCCGCACAAGTGTTTGATGAATTGTCCATGTGAGTGGAATAGCGAAATTAAATAATGTTAGCATGTATGTAAGTTCATGTCATGCAAGTGTTTGCTTGAATGTCCAAATGAATGAATGATGACTAAGTAGTTAATTACCATGTCTCAAGATTATTCCATGTCTTTTAAGTTTATGCTATCGAGTCCTAGGGTTATTTAATACCCGAAAATTTAGCTGCTTGTCTAGAGGTATGGTCAGTCACAGAGTAGAATCAGTCATGTCTCTATCTGTAGAATTTAGTCAGTTATAAAACATAGGAAAACTCAGTGAACTCAAAATCAGTCCAGTTCAGTTATACTATACGATCAGTAACAGTTCAGTCCATCCTAGTACAATTTAGAATTCAGTTCAGTGTTTATTCAGTTGGGAGTAGGATTCAGCACCGAGTGAACCCAAGGATAGGGACTCACCTGCCAGTAGAGGGTGTATTCCTTAGAAGCATTCCTTGCATTCTTGAACTACATAGCTAGCGTAGGTTGCGACATCAACTTGCCAGTTGAGGGTTGATGAGGTGATCTACCTGCCAGTTGAGGGTACCACCATTCTCGTTCAGAGCACCTTCCAGATGAGGGTGACTCAGAACTTGTCCTTACCCATGGCACGATATTTACACCCTTCCAACTGGGGTTGCAGGTTGGACCCCAAATCAGTTAGAGAAGGGGTATGTCGGTTAGATGATTACTTCTTACAGTCTCAGACTCAGTATGGAACTTAGTTCAGTTTCACAGATTCAGGACTGTTAGACACAGTTACTTAGCTCAGTACGTGACTCAGTATAGTTCCACAAAATCAAGATTGTCAGATATAGTCATTTAGTGACCAGTAATCCAGTATTTAGTGTTATTACGATCTCAGTACAGTTTACATATTCATGCATGTACTCTCATTCTTTCATACTCATGATATTCAGTTAGTATTGTTCATGCATATACACCAATGCATTATAGCCTACCTCATCGAGCATACCAGTACATTCAAAGTACTGACGTAGGCTTTTCTTTTGTGCTATGATGTCTTATATCATAGGTTTAGACGCACGGGCTCCCGAGCACCCTTAGCAGTTCAGACTCTCAGCATACAGAGTTAGTGGTGAGTCCTCATAGTTCGAGGACGTGATTATTTATTTCAGCATTTCAGTTTATTTTCTGTAGTCGGGGTTAGTTGGGGACTTGTTCTATCAACTCCACAGTTCAGATAGTTTAGAGGCTTTTCAGACTCGATTATTTTCAGATAATTGTGTAGTTTTCAGTATTGATGTTTAGTTTTGGTATTATGATACCATATTCAGTATTATTTATAGCATTAAACCTTATGGCCAGTTTTCCACCTATTTTTCGCATATTTACCGTATTATTATTTAGTTATTGCAGCAGGCACCAGTCATGGGTTAGCTTATGGTCCTTCAGGATTATGAGTATCGTGTAGCGTCTGGGGTACAGACTCGGGATGTTACAAAATCTCTGTATGAAAAATTGGCATGGAGAATCTTTAACAAACCCCAATCTTTTTGGGCTTCTTGTAACAAAATGATTAATGACCTTAATTGTCATACCAAAACAAGTAGCCCTATTTGGAAGAATGTTATAGGATGACGGGGTCTCTATAAGGACTGCTCTAGCTGGGAGATAGGTACTGGCCAGGACATTAGCTCTTGGAAGGACACTGGTAATCCTTTTAGAAACCCTTAGTAAGCCTGCTTCATGCTCCCTTAAACAAGGATAAGGACAAACTTACTGTCAGCATCCTTATTGTCAATGGTAAATGGGATATTAACAACACAGACTACCCATTATCTAAGATTATTACTTATACGATCTACTCCTCCTTCATTCCTAAAATATGAACCTAAGGGATAAGATGAGATTCTCCGTAACTATTAATGGTAGGTTCTCCACTTGGGAAACATACATATATGTCCTAAATGAACACCTACAGCCTATAGATACAATTGGGAAATATAAATGGATTTGGAAACTAAAGCATCCCAACAAAATGAAATTTTTTATTTGGATGTGCTATCACAAAAGGCTACCTCTGAGCTACTATATAAATCATATATGATAATAGGTAGACCCCTATTTCAAACACTGAAAACAACTTGAAACTACCAACCATATTTTCTTGGAATGCCTTACAACATTGGACTTATAGGAAAAAGTCAATAGGACTTCTCCCATTGCTCCTCTTAGATAGCTGACCACTGAAGCATGGCTTGAATGATGCAAACCAGTGAATGATGTTAGAATAGAAAAGAATTTTTTTGGAGTGAAGCCTTCCCACTTTATCTTTGGGATATCTAGCTAACTGGAAATAGTAATTTGTTTTACAACAGTAATATCTCTATTCCAACGAAACAACCCTACAAAAGAGCTATAGAATTTGTATGTTAATATGGACTTCTTAAGCTAGAAATCATACAGTAAACCAGTGTTGGACGCCTCCTAGTATGGGGTTGAAGTTCAATATAGATGGTTCTTCTAACCATACTTCTAGAAAGAGAAGGGCTGGGGTTTTTTAGAGATAATAAAAAGAACTGGATTAAAGGTTTTAATGCACGAGTTAGTGTTCAAACCCCTCTTGAGGCTAAGTCCATGACCTTGTACATTGGTTTAAAAATGTCTTTGCATATGCAATACGACAACTTAATAATTGCTTCTAATTCGCTCACTTTGACAGTTTCATACACGAATAACTTGGAGCCTGATAACAATTTGATTATCTTATGTAGGGTTCTTCTTAGAGAAGGAGTAGAAGAAAGAAGTCTCAAGACTTTTTTAAAGAATGGATAGTTCCCCTTTGTTTATTTAGAAGGATTTTGGAATAGACAAGGAGAGAACTTCTTTTGTAGGGCACTGTATGCCTATAGTATCTAGCTTATCTATTGTAATACCCCATGTTTGGAAGCTACTAAGCATCATACGACTTACTCCACTGAGTCGTACAAACTCCATACGAGTCTTGTATGGTAAATCATACCTAGGGAAGAGTGGAGTAGATGAAGTCTGTTGTTTATACGTGTTGACCCTAGAAGTCGCATGATTATGGTATGAGTCATATGAAGGTAAGTCGTAAGTTCATCAGTGTAGGTCCCTGAGATTCTGTCCAAGTACGAGTGAGGGGCTAAGAGTCATATTGAGATGTTACTAGTCATACGTAGGACTCGTATATTGACCAGTGCATAACATCCTTGATTCTTCCAAGCTTACGAGTTGAGGGGCCTAGTCGTACCCTCACCATACTAGTCATGTGGTTGAGTCGTGAAGACTGGGGATCAATTTTTGTAATATTTATTTAAAGGGATTTTTGGTCTTTTTCCCTCTTATAACACCAATCCGTGACCTATAACCCTCAAAGAGGAATTATTTTCCTCATTTTTCCAATTAATTAACAACACTTACCTCCTTCCATCTTCAAGAACTTCAAGATCAGAGTTCCTCACACAGATTTATCCTTCAAGTCTCAAGGTTCAAACTCTCTTCCCAAGTCAAGAAAATTCAGGTATGTTGGGTTTATAAACAAGGTTATTCTTTCATACTTGTGCCCAAAGTGCATGGTTTTAAGATTTAATTTACTTATTTTGAATTAGGGTTCATACCCAAATACCCATGTTCTTGAATTATGATACTACCATATGATTGAAAGTTTTAAGTGCATCAAGGTTTACATTTATTCATCTTTTAACTTGTAAGATCTGTATTATGATTTGAATTTCATTATCATGACTGGATATTAATGAAACATTTCAAAGTGATTATTGAGCATGATGTTTTATTATGAGTTTCAATGAAATAATGCATAAATTCTAAGTCCAAGTACAAATATTGAGTTTACAAGAAGATTATGCTCTTAAGCTCCATTGATAAGTTTTAGAACATGATTTACAGAGAAGCTTGATCTTTTTATCAGAAGCTGAGCTATGAAACCCACAATTGTTTATCTTGATTCTGATTTAAAGTAAGGAGAAACATAACTGGTTTCCATTCTACAAACCCTTATGCTTCATTATTCAAATATATGATCTTATAGTCTCTTGTTTATTTCAAGTTCAAGGTGAGTCATTTACACTTAGCATGCATCATTTGGAAGTTTATATATATATATATATCAGTTACTCTTTTACTTATGCATTCACCCCCTCATACTCAATACATTCTAGAAGTACTGACCCACATATATGTCTATGTGCTACATTCTTATAATCTAGGTTCTGGTGCTCTTTTCCAGTAGAACGATTGATAACGGGCATCATCACCTACATCCCAACTTTTGGTGAGTCCTCATAGTCTGAGGACCCAGTTTCTCAGATATTTGTTCATTGGTGAAAGTGTTTTAGCTATGTGATTTCTAGCTGTGTTCGGGTCAGCTAGGGCTTGTCCTAGTGGCTCTCTAGTCATGAGTAGAGGCTTTTCAGGCAGTTTATGTTTTAAGTTCAATGAGTTGTTTAAAGATTTCCAAGTTAAGGACATTTATTAAGATATAAATCATTTACTGACACGGCCCGAGCCAGGGCCTTATTGTAATGGTCATCCCAAGTCCAACCAGGATCGGGGACTACCTCCGTTACCAACCCAACCTCTAAATACGCATACCCTGAGTCGGATGAATTCTAAACGTATAACAAGATAACATTTATTACAATTCCAGACTTTGGATAGGTCCATGACCGTGACCAATCCAAACAAGTCCAACCATCCATTATCAAACCAATAACCAAAACCAAAACAAAACTATAAACCAATCCATACAACCTATACCAAATAAGTTCCCATGTAAATATATATATATATATATATATACATATAAAATCCAAGACATAATAGTATGGAACAATCATAAACACATTCAAACAGTATCATCCCCAATACCAATGCCAATACTAAGGCTGACACCACTGCCGACACCGCTCATACCGACCTATAATGGTTCCATAAAGTTTCTAATCAAAAGTAAAACACTATCCGATTAGGACAAACCCCCAACCATAGCCAAAACCAATGTATATAAAATGACCAAAGTATGTAAAGACATCCATGACATGAAATGGAGCCTTCAAAAATATGAAAGCTTACAACTTCAATCCATCCGAGCTGATCCCAAATCCAATCATTAACCAGGAGGAGTAAAATAGTCAGTTCCTGCATCGCATGGGGATACATCTGTACGAAGATAGGTTAGCATATGAATGCTAGCATGCACTCAGGATAAGGATAAAATAATAACAACCTTTAAAACCAAGTAAACCAACCATATGCATTCATAACCATACATATATATATATAACCATGTTGGGAAAGAGAACTAGGTTTAGCATGCCTTTAAAACCATTAACCTGGGTATGTGTAACCTAACCATCTTAGAATAACCCACGGGCTATATGGGTCCAGTGTAACCCTCTGAAAGGGCCTCGATGTCTGTAGCCGCACGAACCAGAGATACCATAGAAGTAGGGGATTCCCGATACCTAGAAGCATAGGCAATCAACTTACCATGCTGCATCAAAACACAGCTAAGTCCCACCCGGGATACATCATAATAAACCACAAAACCCTCTGTGCCTTCTGAAAAAGTAAACACCAGAGCCAAAGTTAGCTTATCCTTCAGCTTCTCGAAGCTACCCTCACAAGCATCCGATCAAGAGAAGTTTACCTTCTTCTGAGTCAACTTAGTCAATGGGGTAGCTATTATTGAAAAACTCTCTATAAACCTTCTATAGTACCCAGCCAAACCCAAGAAACTCCAAATATCAATTAGAGTAATGGGTTTAGGACAATTCATAACCACCGCCACCTTTTGAGTATCTACCATGATCCCCTCACTAGAAATAATATGGCCCAGAAAAGTGACAACGTTCAACCAGAATTCATATTTCAAGAATTTGGCATACAACAGATGCTCTTTCAACATCTGCAACACCACACGAAGGTAATTAGCATGACCCACCTCACTCTTTAAGTACACCAAAATGTCATGAATGAACACAATGACAAAAAGATCCAAAAATTAATAGAAGACCTTATTCATCAAATCCATGAATACCGTCGGGGTAGTAGTCAAACTGAATGACATAACCAAGAAATTAAGTGCCTATATCGAGTACAAAAAGTTTTCTTAGGGATATCCACCTCCCTAATCTTAAGCTGATGATACCCAGGCAAAGATCTATCTTTGAAAAGAATTTGGCACCTTGCAGCTGATATAACAAATCATTTATCCTTACAAGAGTATACTTGTTCTTGACTGTCACCTTATTCAACTGCTGATAATCAATGCACATCCGAAGGGAACCATCCTTATTACGCACGAATAGTACTGGTGCACCCTATGGGGAAACACTAGGATGGATGAAACCCTTATCCAAAAGATTCTTAAGTTTCTGCTTCAGATCCCTCAACTAAGACGGAGCCATTCTATAAGGAGGAATAGATATTGTATGAGTGTCCAAGACCAAATCAATCCCAAACTTAATCTCCTTATCTCGAGGAACACTAGGAAGATCATCTTGAAATACCTTAGGAAACTCATTCACCACCATAACCGAATGCAAAGAGGGACCTTCCGAGTTAGAGTCTTTAACCGGAACCAAATTATAGAGACACCCTTTAGAGATTAACCTTTGATCTCTAAGATATGATATAAACCTTTCCTTAGGAGATAGGGAACCACCCTTCCATTTAATAATCGGTTCACTAGGGAATTTAAAGAAAAACTTACGGGTCTGATGATCTAAGGACGCATAGCATGAGCGTAACCAATTCATCCCTAGAATGACATCAAAATCCACCATATATAATTCGAACAAATCTACCAAAGTCTCCGTACTACCAATAGATACCACACACACCCTATATACTCTTTTATCAACCATAGTCACCTATCGGTGTAGAAATAGAAAAAAAATCTGAAATAACCTCGGGATCAAAACCAAAATACACTGCTATAAATGGGGTCACATAAGAGAGAGTGGACCCCAGATCAAGTAAATAATACACATTAAGAAAAAAAAGTTATAACGTACCACTCACGGCATCAGGACATGCCTCAAACTCCTGTTAGGACACAAGAGCATATAAAATATTCTGGCATGTGTCGGTACCAGAAGTAGAAATTGATGCAGAAGTAGAAACCTTGGGTGCACGATCAGATGAAGAGGCAACTAGAACTTTGTTCGCTCCCGAGGCAACCTTACCAATAGAGTAATTTATAAGCATATGGACTGGCTGACCATATTTGAAGAATTATCCCTCCTCATCATGGAAACCCCAATGTAATCAACCAAAGAACCTACAAGAAGGACATGACGAAGCTGATTGAGGCCACTAGCCTGAGATTGGTCACCTTGTGTCCTGAAGTTATTGCCACCCTGCTGACACCTATTACCCGACTGCTTCAGGTAAAGAGCACTAGCTGTAGATAAAGAACCAGAACTCCCCCACTTCTTCTTTGGCCACTTACCATAATCCCGACCACTTTGTTGTTTACCACCCTGCTGAAAGAACCTGAACTTCTTACTCTGCCTTTCCCTACCTCTGCTTGTTTCTTCTTTTCCTCCTCCACTTGCTGCATATGAAACATCAACCTAGAGATATCTATGTACTTGATCAACAATGCAATTTTAATTTCAAAGATCAACTCATGAGATAGTCCTAAAGCAAACTTTCTCATCCTGTCCCTTATATCTGCCACTAATTTTGGAGCATACCTAGACAACTAGTAAAACTTCAAGTCATACTCCTTGACCAACATCTTTCTCTATTTTAGATTAACAAATTTCTCTGCTTTTTTTCCCTCAACTCGTGAGGAAAAAAATGGTCCAGAAAAGTACTAGAGAAAGTCTCCCATGGAGATGACTCCTCAACTTCACCCCTTGCCTGATCCCATTCCTCATACTATTGGTATGCCATATCATTTAGCTGATAGGAAGCAAAATTTATCCCTTCCACATTCGTGGCCTGCATAACCTTGAAGATCTTTTCCATCTCATCCAGAAAATCCTGAAGATCCTCCACTACCTTAAAACCAGTAAAAGTTGGAGGATTTAACCTCATAAACTGACCAACCTTTATGGACTCAGAAGATGCAATACTAGATGCACCATACTCAGCTTGAGAGGCTGCCAACTGAGCAATGACATGGATTGACTGCTGAAACTCCACATTCATCACATCTACCTAAGGAGCCTGATAAGGATTAGAAGAAACTGGTAAAACTCTAGAAATATCAGGGACTGGACCCCTAGACCGAGTATGGATCGAATGAGAAGAGCGTGTCCCATCAACATTATCCCCAATTAGGACATGAGATTTTTTATGAACTTCAGATCTCGAGGCTTGATCTGAAAAGTGAACAAATAAAATTAGAGAAGATTCTAGGATTTAGACTCCAAGCTTGAAAATAGAACACAAAGAAGAGAAACATTTCCTAAATGCCTTATAGCCTCTCTCTTATGAGTGTGGCGTGCAACACACCCTTAAAAGAGACTCTAATTGACACGACTTTGTGGACTACCAATTGACCATGAATTTAAAGCTCTGATACCAACTTGACATGACTAAATCGAGGTCTTGTCGTAATGGACATCCTAAGTCCAACTAGGATCGGGGACCACCCCTATTACCCAACCCAACTTCTAAATATGCATACCCTGAGTCAGATGAATTCCAAATGTATAAAAAGATAGTGTTTAATATAATTCCAGACTCTGCGATAGGTACATGACCATGACTAACAAAAACAAGTCCAACTAACCATTATCCAACCAATAAACAAAACCAAAACAAAACTATAAACCAATCCATACAACTCATATCAAATGAGTTCCCATGTAAATATATATATATATAATCCAAAACATAATAGAATGGGACAATCACAAATACAGTCAAATTGTATCATCCCCAACACCAATGCTAATACTAATGCTGACACCACTGCCGACACTACTTATACCAATCCATAGTAGTTCCACAAAGCCTTTAATCAAAAGTAAAACAATATCTAATTAGGACATGCCCCCAACCATATCAAAAACCAATGTCTATAAAATGACCAAACTATGTAAAGACATCTATGACATGAAATAGAGCCCTTCCAAATATAAAAGCCACCACTTCAATCCATCATCCCGAATCCAATCATTAAGCAGGAAGAGTAGAATAGTCGGTTCCTACATCGCACGGGGATACAACCGTCCAAATATGGGTTAGAGGATGAATGATAGTATGCACTCTGGATAAGGATAAAGTAATGCCAACCTTTGAAACCAAGTCAACCAATAATATTCATTCACAACTATAGATACATATATATAACCATATTGGGAAAATAAACCGAGTTTAGCATGCCTTTAAAATTATTAACCTGGGTATGTGTAGCTTAATTGTCATAGAACCACCCACAAGCTATATGGGTTCAATGTAACCCCTTAAAAGAGCCTCGATGCGTATAACCATATGAACTAAAGATACCCTAGGAGTAGAGGATTCTCGAGTAACCTTCGCTCTCCATTATATACAAGTGTACTTAGGGGATTCTTGTGTACCCCATAAGTATCATTTATGGTCGCCATGACAAATCCCCATGTCGGCAATTATGAGTTTCTAGTGTCCGACCATTGGACTCATACCTTTACGATTATCTATCAGACCCCACCATTATTTCTCAATTAAAACCATTACCACATACCCAAACTACCATTTCATTTATTATTAACCAAGGCTATAAGTAGTGGTATCATCATACCGACTATAGCTTACAAAAAATGTCCTTAGCCATCCTGTTTCAGTAAAGGGATTCCCATGTACCCATGATTAGATTATTAAGTTTACTTAGGGGAGTCCTATGTACCCCATAAGTGGTACATTATTATGCTTGCTTGGGGGATTCCCTTGTACCCCACTAGGCTTTCAATTACACCAACCATAACCACCAATACCTTACCATTTAACCATTCCAATCTATTTAAACCATCTATACCATTTAGGGTTTCATTACCAAGTTATACCATGCATAGTTCAGTGTAAGTCCAACAATTTAACGAAAACATTCTCATAGGCATTTTATCCAATATGTTGGGGGCATAGTGTTCCCAAAGCCAAAACTATGTACCGATTAACCATTCACATGCAACCCAATGCTAAAACCATCATTATTATATGAAAACCATAAGTTCAATGGGAAAACCATAACCAACCATTGTAACCAAAACTCCTAAAATATAATTTAAAACCCAAAACCATACAATATTTATGCGATAAAAAAAATTCATAAAACATGCCTTTAGTTGGAACTAACAATGAGAGAGGAGTAATATGCCTTAGATTAAGAAGATGATGGAGAGAAATCACCCTTGTAAGTTCCAATTTGCTCTTATTGATGAAACCCTAGCATTTCTTAACCCAAGAAACTTAAAGAGAATTTGAGAGTGTTTTAAGAAAGTTTAAGTGATTTCAAATAGGTTAAATATTGTCCTAAAGGGGTTATAAGTCATGGGGCCTTATGAGGTTAAGAGGGGAAATATCAAGATTATGCCCAACTTAAACTGCTTAAAACCCTCGCAAGATGGTGCGTTGTTACCCTCACTCATACCCTAGGCCTCATCTTGAACCCCAACACTATCCAACATACAACCATCTAAGCCAAACTGTATCCTACCATATGACTAGTACTATTAAGTCATACCATAGGCAGGATAGAATCACCTAGACTAAACTTAGGGCAATATACGATTGACACCCTACCATTCATACCATAATATATGACTTGTATGATCTAATTATACCTTGGATAGATACTTACCAACCCACACTGGTCACTATGCGACTAAAACTAACCTAGGCATACCCTATTATACGAGAAGTACCCCAACTCGTATGATGTCCAGAAGCCAAAACTCAGGAAATTTTTTATAAGACCCCAAAAAATTCTCTCATAGTCTGAGCCTTAGAGCGTGTTCAGTAAAGTGTTAATCCATTCCTAAAAGGTTGAGAAGTATCTTCCCAAGTGAGAAGTATTTTAAACCATGTATAATTTCCATACTATTGAATTTTTGTCATGAAGAGAATTGAATAAGATTTCTATCGATACCAAATTTACCTAAATCTAACACTTGAGCGAAGAGTTAGAGCCATTTTAGTAAGACAATGTGCCACTTGGAACTTTAGCAAGTCGTGGAGCCAGCCAAAATGGAAATCATCAAAATCTAGTGAGCCTCCGTGATTATGGCACATCGCGCCAAGGCTTAATTTCAGAGTTGTCAATTTCTAGTGCACCAACGCGATTCCATCGCGTCGCGGTGCCTTTCCAGTTCGCAACCAAGGTGGCAACGCAATTTCCACCGCATCGCACCATCAAACAATTTCCCAATTTTCCAATTTCTAGTAAGCTAGTATGATTATGGCGCGTCGCGCCAACATGTAAAATTGAGATTTTTCAGTTTAATTCCAAGGATGAAAACAGTCATTTGCTACCCCTATATATACCCCTTAACACGGGATTTGGCCTCATTTAACCCAAAAATACTAGTTTTCTCTCAAAGTTGTTCAAGAACAAGAGCTAGGGTTCCTAAATCAAGACCCCAATCATCAAGATTCCTTCGTTAACTTTTCAAGAATCAAGAAACTAAGGTATGCAGATGCTAATTCTTGGGTCCCTTTCATCCAAGAAGTTCAAGAACCCTTTTCTAAATTTCAAAGATCTTATGTTTATTAGTTTTCCTGATTCATGTGAATTTAAATTAGAGTTCATGCTATTATTGAGTTTTAATTTATGTTTTGCTGATGAGGTTTCAAGCTTTGACCCTAGTATGTGATATTCATATGATGTTCATAATAAACCCTCTTCAAGTTGCTTGTTTAGTGATGTGTTCATGTCAATTAAGTGTCGAAATTGTTGAATAAGCAAAGCATGCTCCCCATATGTTTGATAAAATGCTTATGTAAAGAAATTAGAGCCATTATAACATGTTGACTAGAAATCCCCAATTGTGTGCAAGCCCATCCATGCCAAGTATTTGTTGAAAAGACTTAGTGAATGAATAATAACATGATAACATCAAATTCCATAATTATGTGCTCTTCAATACATGCTAAGAATTTAATACATGCTGAGTGTTTGATGTAAGACCTTGTTGAATGGAGTATGAGCCAATAGCATGTCTCCCTATACTATTACATGTTTATGATTTCTAAATACTTGAAGAGATGCTTTAAAGATTTCGATGGTGAAAGAATGTCCATGGTCTTGATTATTCAAGAATGGTTATGTTTTACTTTTATGTCATCGAGTCCTGGGGGTATTTATACCCGATAAATTAGCAACAGTCTAGAGCCCATTTCAGTTTCCACGATAATCTCGGTTAAGCCATGAATCTCAGAACTCAGTGAGTTACAGAACTCTGTACTCTCAGACAGATACATAACTTAAAAAATCTCAAAAATCTTAGTAATCTAAGTATCTCTAATATTCTAGCCTCAGTTCAGTACTCATCTCAAACCTAGTAGTATTCAAGTGTTCAGTTCAGAACTCAGTATCATGCAGTCAGATAACAAGATTCAGTAGTATTCTGTCAGATACAAAACCAAGTAAATTCAGTGTAACTCAGTCAGATCATTCGAGAAATATGATCAGTATCAGATCAAATCATGCTTTTTACTTTATTTGCACTTCAGGTGTTTTCTTAGTAAGTGTTGAGACACAAAAGAATAGAATTCTAATTTCAAGTGCTTAATAAATTGTCCATTTGAACTATTAAGAGAATGAAATCATGTCAAGTTAGATTATGTGAAAGTTATATCATGCAAGTGTTGTCAAAATGCCCCAATGAATGAATGATGATCAAGTTCATAGTTTACATGTTTCATATTATCCCATGTCTCTTAATTTATGCTATCGTGTCCTGGGGGTAATTATACCCGCCAATTTAGCTGATTACCTAGAGCCATGGTCAGTCATAGAACAATATTAGTCATAACACGATCAGTAGTACTCTCAGTCAGTTACAGAACTCAGGAAAACTCAGTAGAATCTATATTAGTCCAGTCTAATTCAGCATCCAATTCAAACCTCAGTAAACTCAGTCAACTAACAAAATTTAGTAGTATTCTGTCAGTCAATGGAACTCAGTGAACTAAGTTTAATTCAGCTAAATAGTAATTTCAGTAACCGTTCAGTCTAGCCTAGTACAGACTAGAAATTAGTTTAGTGTCTATTCAGTTGGGAGTAGGATTCAACACCGAGTTAAATCAGTATCAGATTAAATCATGCTTTTTACTTTATTTGCACTTTAGGTGTTTTCTTAGTAAGTGTTGAGACCCATAAGAATATAATTCTAATTGCACTTCATATGGACTTGACCTCAATGAATGTTGGGATATTGACAACGACCGTCCTCTTCCAAATTGCATGGTATAGGTGAGCGTTATCAAAATAGCATTGTTGTTAGGGAGTGAAATTTAGTTTTCACTTGTGCGTTATAGATTCTTACTTAGGGCATACCCATCGTGGTGTATATTTATTTTTGTTATTATTTCTATTTCCTTCTAGGTGATCTCCATAGAATAAATGGAACCATGAGTGACAACGCTAATCAAGACAAGTTTTTCGATGGCCCTCTTGATGAAGAGGAGCAACTCAATGATGTTGGTCGATCAAGTTCCATTTGTATCCCACCTACTCATGGGAACAGTGTCTTTAATGTCACAAGTATCATGTTGCATTTGCTACAAATGAAGGGACTTTTTGGGGTCAAGCCTATGAGGACCCTAATTTGCATTTGAAGGACTTCATAGAAGTGTATGCAACCTTTGATATTGCACACATTACCTAAGAGTGCATCCAACTTTGTCACTTCCCTTTTTCTCTAATGGGAGAGGCGGTATTATGGCTTTGATCTCTCCCAATCAAGTCTATCACTTCATGGGATGAACTCACCATGATCTTCTATGACCGGTATTTTCCCTCATCCAAAATGCTCCAATTGTGTGATGAGATCATGAACTTTAGAAAATTGAATGGAGAACCCATGTAAGAAGTGTGGGAGAGGTTCAAATAAAAACTCATGCAATGTCTCAACCACGAGGACACAAGGAATATGCTTCTCCAAATCTTCTACAAGGCTCTTGATCTTCTCAACAAAATCACAGTAGACATGCGGAGGGGGGATCTATTGTGAAGTCAACTTAGTATGTGGCTGAAAATTTGCTTGAGGAAGTTACCAAGCAAAATCGGAGATCCCATACCCGGGATTTCAAAGTGTCTACTACCTCCGTGGTTAATAAGGAACAAAGAAAAAGAGATGGGGAAAGATAAGAGAATATGGCAAAAATAATGACACAATTGGAGCTTTTGACAAAACATGTGATGGGTGCACCCATAAAGACGATAAATGCCGGAGCATCCAAGGGCTATGATGAAGATGAAGCCAAGAAGCTTGATGAGGAGATTCGGTATTTGGCAAATTATTCAGGGGGGTCCCTCTTCGCCTATCAAAGGAAAGGTGGTAATCAAGGTTGGATGTACCATGAACGTGATTAGAGGGATATAGATCATGATTATGACCGATATGTTCCCCTTCATGATCGGGCAAAAAACAAAGATGGTAGCACCGTCAACCCTGATAAATACAAGATCGAAGATGTCTTGGCAAGGATTTTGATAAAAGAGAAAGGAATGGACAAAATGGTCTGTGAAATAAAAAGTGATTTTTTGCAACTTAATCAAACTGTGGTGTCCCACTCCACCTCCTTTAAATAATTAGAGACTTAAATCGGGAAAATTTCCACCCAATTGAATGCTAGGCCAAAGGGTGGTCTTACTAGTGACACTATTGTAAATCCAAAGAATGAAGATACAGTTTTAGCAATCACAATTGAAAAGGAAGAAGATATGGGTTAAAAGATGCCTAAGGTTAAATAAAAAAAAGTGCCACCACAATATCAAGAAGAAGAAGATGAAAATGAACCAGTGGAAGTTGATGAAGAGGTGGTGGAAAATGAGAAACCACAAATTAATGTGATGCCTACAATATAAGTCCCTCCCCTATTTCCTTAAAGGATTCAAAGAAAAGAGGAGGGTGATAAACTCAAGAAATTTATGGCTTAGCTTAGAAACCCCTCTATCAATATCCCATTGCTTGAAGTGATCCAAGAGATCCTGGGATATGCTAAGTTTATGTAAAAAAAAAGCTCATTGAAGGTGACACGATCGAAGTCACCCATGGTATTAGTGCTATCATGAGTAGAAAAATTGCTGAAAAGAAGAAAGACCCCAAACCTTTTACCATACCTTGCACCATTAGAATATATATATTTGTGAAAGATCATTGCGACCTCGGTGCGAGTATAAACCTCATGCCTTTTGACATTTATAAAAATCTATGCTTGGATACCCCAACTCCAACATCTATGAGACTTTTAATGGTGGATCATTCTATCAAGAGGCCAGTCGGGATTTTGTTTGATGTCCTAGTCAAAGTGGACAAATTTATACTTTTGGTGACTTCGTGGTTTTAGATTGTGAAATGAACCAAGAGGTTCCCATCATTCTTGGTCGACCTTTCTTAGCACTCGGAAGAGCCATTGTTGACCTAGAGTTGGGTGAAATGAGGTTTAGAGTTCATGATGATGAGTTCTCTTTTCGAGTATGTAAAACAAAGAAACAACCTGTGGAACTTCAAGTGATATCAATGATTGATGCTAAAATCGAAGAAGTGAATGAGGAGGACCTTGAGGACCCAACATGAGAAAGAAGGAAGACGTTGTGCCACGACGTAAAATAAAGAGCTATGTGGGAGGCAACCCACAAATGCCACGAGAGTGGCTCGTATCCTTTATTTTCATTTTTGCAGAGTAGATTTTAGTTTTGTCAATTGAGTAACCCATGCATTTATGGCACTATAGAGTGTTTTGGATGAGCTTCAAAAAGGGAAAGTGTGTTACATGCTGAACTTAATGGGGGAAAATCTATCCGAATATGAAATAAGCTGAACAGGGGAAAATAGGGGAGAAAAAATTCTCCTAGTTAGAGCAATCGTGGTCACTCGCATGTCCGCAATCGCAAAACACTAACCACGATCATGGTCACATAAATCATATAACCATCCGAACCCTCGTTTCCTCCCAACACTCTTTCTCAAATTTCCTCTCTAATTGGACCTAGTTCTGTCCAAATTGTAAGCATTCCCACTGCATCCTTGTATCCCTCTTGCATCACTTAGCTGGTATGTGCCTCAAATATATGCCTTGATTATGGAAAATATGCCATAGAATGCATGTTATAGGGAAGGCTTAAAAGTATGTTTTTTATGCTTAAATGCTTTATAAATTATACTTATGTGGTGTTTAACTGCTAGAATATGGTGTGTACATGAGTGGGGAAGTCTTGAGTACCCAAATTGTGTATGAAATTGAGAAAAATAAAGAGTGCACACCAAGTGCTTGATAGGTTACCCATATGAGTATTCACTAATGGTTTTTTCATTCTAGGGCCATAATCAAGTACCTAGTGGTCTTGTTCAACTCTTTTAGTGTAAATCCTTTTTATAGAACATGCTTTGGGTTTCAAATTTGAATTTTTGAACATTGAAAAATTAGGTTGAAACTGGTCTCAAATCAGTGATCGTGGTCTTCAGAACCTCAATCATAGTAATCGAGGTTATTTTTCCGCCTATGCCAAAAATTCTGCACTTCTAATTTTTGTCCAAACACCACCAAGTAACAATCCAGTGAGCTTTAGTGGAAAACATAGCATAGTTTGTGCAAGAATATGTCAATGATTGATGTTATTGTGTTGTCTGTTGTTTTTCACAAGAATCTCATGAAAAAATACGACCACATTTGATTCATGGCACCCGAGTGCCACACTCACTACTATGGTGATCTTTTAAGGAAAAATTCTCTTGGAGAGAGGAATATGCTTGTAGAATGTGTTAGAAAAATTTTCGGTATATCATGACAGACTTGTGGCCATAAGGTGGTGGTGTTTATCCTTAGATCCTTGCAAGCCTAAGGAGCAATGGGTTCGTGAATTCTATGCCAATCTTAGCATAGTGTCTTTCTCGGATCCATCCTACATGACTATCAAGATCCAGGTAAAAGTGGTAGACTTTGGGGAAGAGAGAATCAATGCTATCTATGGGCTTTCAAATGCATACATGGGTGAGTTTGAAGAAAAAGGGTATGAACCAGGATATTGGTTGCCAGTAAGACTGTGCCTTGGGAAAGAAGTTTAATAGGCTGAAACCAAGAGTAATATCCACATGAATGACTTTATTGTCGAGGCTCGAATTTGGTTGAAAATCATATGTAGTTTAATATCCCCTTTCACCCGTATGACAATAGTCCCAGATTTATGGGCTCGGATAGCTTCTTGCATTTTAGATGGCATTGCTTTGGATATTGGTCAGCTCATGGTTTTTGAAATGAAATTCTTCATGAACCAAGGTGGGACACATCTTTTCTTTCCCTCTTTGATTACTGAGCTTTGTAGGAGAGCTGGGGCTAATGAATAATCTAGAGATACTTGGCTGCGCCCTGACACTTCTATCTATCCTTTAAAAATTTGAGGAGAGGGTGGCCTGGGTAAAAATAAGAAAAGGAATATCAATTTGGGGAAGCCGACATTTGAGAAGCCTGAGTCTTGTGGTCCATCCACCACTAGGCCTTTTGACACTTGAGCTATCACATTCTTCATTTAGCTTAATATTCTAATATTCGTCACCAAAAGCATTATGTGTTTGTTTGTCTTCATTGGCAACTTCTTAATTGGTGTTCTCAACCCATAAGGGATTAGAGAAAACTTTAAGGTATTTTACAATTTCTTCCTATAATAGGTTATCACACAATGTTAGTTTCTTTTTCAAATAAGGTACCATCTTTCTATTCATAGGGTTCTTCTCTAATTTTCTGCATGGAATGAGAGGTGATATTCAATCAAGAAAGAATCAACATATTGGAATGTGAACAAGATTAATCATCTCTCAAATATCATTGGATGTGTTCACTCAAGTTATCATTCACTTCTCTTTCATCATATTATGGAAATTTCTCACATGAGAAGAATAATCAACAAGGTAAAGTTCACTCTAAATCTGAGTTATACCTTCACTTATAACTTTGGCCTCATCATATTATGGTACATGCTCAATTTCATTTGCACTGAATATATCATTGACAAGGTCATACCCCATGAGATCTTCCAGCTAAAACTTATTTTCAACTCTCAATTATTTCCATGAGTCATTGGCTTGTAGATTTTGCAAATCTTCTTTGGAATTGGACTTTCTTTCTATATGCAATTGTTGTTCCAACAATTCATTGATTTTATTTTTCAATAACCTTCATGTTTGGAGCACAAAACACTAGAAACAGAAAAAGCTAATTGGTTAGAGCTTAGGCAAAAATATTTCACACTTAAGCACTTTATTGTTTTAGTCTCTTATTTTTCCCTATCTCTCAACTACACTGGTTTTCTCACTATTTTACCTCTCAAACTCACTTCACTCAATTTTATCCACTCATTCTAACCTTTTGGAGACTCACTTTATTCACTTATCCCTTTCTATCTTTTTTCTCCCTTGAGTTGTCAAGTTGCACACCCTTACTCCTCTTTTTTTTTCTCTCTCATCTTCACATTTATTTGGTTCAAAGAAGTTAATCAATTAACTAGAACCTATATACTTTTTAATAATCTCTCTTTGATCCCTTGGAGGACTTCTAAGATCAACTCTAGTTTTAGGCTTCTCAAACAAAATTTTGTTTCCCTTTTTGCATTCTTTTTCCTTTTTTAAACACCTCCAATGATTTTCTCACCCATACCTGATCTTTTTAAATCTCCAAAGGTGCCAAAGAAATAATTTGTCATGACCCCGATTACGAGTCATGATGGTACCTACTTTATCCCACCAGTAGTTAAGCCAAATCGTAGCTTGGAGCTATAAGCAATGGGGAAATTTTGGGGGAAAGGGAATAAAGCTATAAATTTGCAAGTAAAGACTTACAACAATAATTCAAGTAATAATTATAGTCTGAAAGATAGATAAGATAGCAATAAAATCCCACGACTTAGTAGTGTCGGTACAAGAGCCACTAACAAAAGGAATACAAGTATAGTAATAGTCAAGAATACATCAGTCTTGAATAATGAAAGACTAAGCAGAAATAGAAAAGGACAAAAGTGCAACTTCAGTTTCGAGGGGTTACCCTACCTCTAAGCTCCAAGAAGCATGATCATAATATCAGCAGTGGCCAGTAGTACTAAGATCTACACCAACAAGGTACAAAAGTGTAGTATGAGCACCAAATCCACATGTATTCAGTAGGCATCATTGATTGACTGAGCTAAATCATAATATAAGAATAATAAAGATAAAAGATAAACATGCTAAGTCAAGGTAAAACGATATACCTGGAATAATGCTCCAATAATGTAAATAAATAATTGGAATAGATATAATATGAAAGAAAGCATAAATAACACTACAAGACTGTCCCCCATAGGCCAGTAAGTGCGAAAAAATAAATAACCCAATGAGAGCCCTCAAAAGCCGAGAGGGTACAATCAGAGAGAGAGTAAATAATCAAAAGTTCATTAACTAACCATATCTCATTCCATAACTATGAATCCATCCACACTATAACAAACCCTAAATAACCTCTCAAGGACGGACTTAAATCGAAACTCATTATCATCATCATTTATCGGACTTAAATCGAAACTCATATCATCAACTATGGGACATGAACTGAAACTTAATATCAATAAATTGCCAGAAAATTGAAACTATCACCAAATCCCATGTACCAATTTAGCATAAGTATCATGGATCTAGTCTTCTCAATTTCTATAATAAGCATTCTGATTATGCACACGTCTAGAAGTCTACAAAGAACTAATAAAAGTCTTAGTCTAAGTTAGGCCAAAGGGGCCCACTTCTAAGGTATCTAATTCTTCTTCTATATGCTAAATAATCCACTTTTAGCCCTAAAAAGTAATTCTACCTAAAGCATGAGTAATAAGTGTAGACACGTAATAAAAAAAAAGGGTGTGATAATAAGTTATGCCTAATTTATGATTCCTTAATAGGCTAAACAATAAACTAATAATAATTATACTTTTGAGACCTAATTCCCACCCATATATAGCATATTATAATAAATATACCGCGAATTAGTCCAATTTATGAGAGAGGTAAACCTAGCCTACCTGGACATCAAAGAAAGATTGAAGAAATCTGCTAAGTCTATGAATTTCCCTTTAGAGAAGCTTTCGCACGGTCCCACACTATCAAAATCATAATCTACTCATCAATGCAAGAAAAAGGTACCCATACGACATTTTTATGCTTCGGGTTCAAAATTATGTAAAAATTCCCATGTGGGGTCCGCTTGTGGAATCACCCTTTTGAAACCATCAACGCGTCCCTCTATGCTCAAGGAATATTTACCTTCAAGAATGGGTAAATTTTGAACCCAAATGGTGCTAAAATCAACCCACCAATATTTGAGGGATTTTGGGAAATAATTAAGAAATTAACCATGAATTCAATGAAAATATACCAAGAATCTGGAGAATAAACACATAATTCAAGATTAAGAACACCCCCAAAATCACCTAGTAATGTCTTTCCTAAGTTTCTACATGTTCTAGGGTTTTTCACTCTTGAAACTTGTGTGAAAATGTGAGAGAATTTGGGAAAATGGGGCATTTAAAGGGCTCCTAGGTGCCGTTAAAGTAGGCACTTGGCCGCTTTAGTGGTCAGCGCTAAAGCGCCCAAGTGACGCTAAAAAGGTACCATGCTTACCTGACATGCCTCTAAAGTGAACAAGCCATCGCTAAAATGACTTTCGCTTTAGTGGTTAGCTTTTCACTAAAGCGGCTCACTAGGGCATGTTGGCTACTTAAGCGCCAAGTGCTGCCAAAAGGACACTTTAGCAGATGCACCATCTGAGTGCACCAAGTGGAGATTTGGAATTTATTTAAGTCTCTATCGACACATCGAGATTCATTAAAAATCTTGTATATACAAACAAACTATGCTACCCTATCAAATTCGACATTTCATACTTAATGGAGCAGTTTAAAATTCCATCTGAGGTCATTTCGATAAAAAGTGGATCCCAAACCTAAGTGCCATTTTTCTTAATTTCCAGCCAATAGCCTGAAGTGAGTTTGGAAGCCTTGGTACCCAAACCAAAGGTCTACCTAACCTAAAATTGATGTTCCAGAGCTTTTGGAACAGTAAGAATTGGAATACAAAGTCATTTGGATAAAGTTTTGGCCCAGTAGCCAATTCTTACTAATGAAGACTTTAAAATAGAGAATTGGCTCTAAAAACCCAACGAACTACCCGATAATATAACTGTCAGTTCCAGCAAGTGATAAATGACTTTGGACAGCTATAGGAAAGCTTTAAATGAAAAAATTAGAGGAAATGCAGAAAATAACCTGGAGGGTCATTACAATATCCACTATTAAAAGAACTTTCGTCCGTGAAAGTAAAGATGTACCTAAAGCCTCAAACTAGTGAAAATACTAGGCCCGTATAATGATCTCGGTATCCCTAGTAGTATCCTCTACTGGTCTTTATCTCCACTAAAACTTGTTTACAATAATATCTCTAGTTCGCAATCACCTGACCCTTGGCTAATATGGGCATAGGCCCCTCCACGAATGTCAATCTTTCATCCAACTGAACTGAGTCCCATATGAGCACATGAGATGAAAATGGAATGTACTACTACAACATAGATTCATGGAAAACTATATGAATAATAGAAAAATATGAGGGCAAGTCTAATTCATATGCCACCTCTCCAACTATGCAAAGGATCTCAAAGGGTCCAATATTCTTGGGCCTAAGCTTGCCTTTCCTCCAGAACCTCATCACACCCTTTATTAGTGAAACTCAGGAATACCTGATCACCAACTCCAAATATCTAGGAAGAATGTCTATGATATGCATAAACCTTCTGCTTACTCTTAGCTTCCCTCAACCTATCCTAAATTACCCAAACCCTATCCAACGACTCTTAAAGAAAGTCAGTATTAAGGGGTCTAATCTTGGAAGTCTCGAACCACCCAATCGTAGATCGACATCCCTAACAATATAAAGCCTCAAAGGGTGTCATCTCAATTCTCGAATGGTAACTATTGCTATAGACGAACTCTGCCAAAGCTAAGTGATTCTTCCAATGACCTCCAAAATCCATAACATAGGCTCAGAGCATATTCTCTAAAACCTGAATAGTCCTCTTTGACTGCCTGTCGGTCTGAGGGTGGAACGATGTACTAAGATCCACCTGAGTACCCAGCTCTTCTTGAAAAGCCCTCCAAAAGATAGAATTGAAAACTAAGCCCCAGTCTAAAATAATAGATATAGGCACTCCATTCAAATGGACTATCTCAAGAACATAAATACGGGATAGCCTCTCGGCACTAAAAGATATATGAATAGGAATGAAATATGCCGATTCGTTCAATCGATCTTCAATGACCAAAATGACATTAGAACTACGGGAGATGCAAGGAAAATCACTAATAACGTCAATGGTAACCCGCTCCCACTTCCACTCGGGAATGATCAACCTCTGAATCAAGCCCCTAGGTCTTTGATCCTCGACATTCACTTGCTGACAACATAGGCTACAAGCTATAATGTGTACTACATCTCTTTCCATACCACTCCACCTATAATGCTGCCTCAAATCTCTATATATCTTAGTTGTACCTGGGTGAATGGAATATCTTGAGTTTTGATCCTTACAAAAAATTAATTGAATCAAGTCAGCAACCCTTGAAAAACAAATGAAGCTATCAAATCTTAAAACACTGGTAGAATCTATGGTAGACCTCTTGGACTCACCACTCAACACCATAACACTAATGATGCAAAGCCTCATATCCTTAAACTGATGACTCAGAATCTTCTCAAATAGGATAGATCTCACCTCAACCTTATATAGAATCCTCTTGGGATTTAAAATATAAAGTTGAACCATTAAAATGGCTTAGGACTAAACGTCCCATGCTAAAACCTTTGAGAAACTAAAATAGAATCCAAGCTACCCATACTCTCTGCCTTTAGACTTAAGGCATATGATAATACTTTTACCTTGCTCGGATGATATAAAATAAAGATATAGTAATCCTTAAGCAACTTAATCCATCTCTGTTGTCTAGAATTAAGCTCATTTTGGGTTATAAGATGCTGAAAACAATGATGATCTACGTAGATTTCATAGTACATGCCATAAATATAATGCCTCCAAATCTTAAGTGCAAAAACTACAGCTACCAACTCCAAATCAAAAGTAGGGTAGTTGAGCTCGTTCTCCTTCAGTCGTGTAATACCCCATACTTTTTCTAGCTTAATTTCGTCTCTAAAGGTCAAGGATTAGCTTCTAAAATGAATACCTTTTTATTTCATAAGTAATTTACTAGATTTTAACTTTCCATTATGTGGAAAATTGAATAAGTTTTCCATCGATACCAAATTTTCCTGAATCCAATACTCGATTGAGAAATTAGAGCATTTTTAAGTTGACAGTGTCACGCCTGAGAAACCACCGCATCGCGTAGAAGGACAATTTCATAATTGTCAATTCTAGTGAACCTCCTCGATATTGGCACATCGCAGAGAGATCCAAATTCCTAATTATCGAAATCCAATAGGCCAACGCGATACTGGCGCATTACGCTAGTGGACAAAATGGCAGTCTAAAGGGGAACCGCGATTGTGGTGCATCACAGTGAAGGCCCAATTCCCACTTGTCCTTTTCTAGTGATCCACTGCGATAGTGGAGCATTGTGGTGGCCTATTAAATCGGGATTTTTTTTTCTTTTCCAATTCCTTTTAGAAGTTTAATAGGGGCATTTTGGTCAATCCCCAAGGCCCCAATTCATGTAAAACACAACATTAAGCATATTACAGAGCACTTTATGCTTATTTCATCGATTTTCTCTCAAAATAAAACACTAGAACTCAAGAGCTTCTACTCCAAGAAATCAAAATCCTTCATAGTTTCTCCAAGAAAGCTCTAAATTGAGTATTTTCAAGATAAGATAATCAAGAACTAATCTTTAAGAAAAAGATTAATAGAATAAGATTTTAGAAAACTAAGTGTGAAGGCTCACAAATTTTACTCTGATTATGCTTTACAGAAAGATATTAGCTACAGGCTTCAACTTTTAGATTTTAGAATTTAGAGTGAGTCCTTTCTATACTTAGATAGTATGATTTAAAGAGAGAATACAAGCATAGATTTCTGAACTAAATGTTATGACTCACTAGATTTTCAAGTATGATTTGTTATTCATGATTACAGATTTCAATATTTCAGATATTCCATCTTATATAAGCCATTTACATTTAGCATGCACTATTTTATAAATTATGCTGATGAGATGATGTTTTACTTATGCATTTAACCTCCATATACTCAGTACATCCTCAAAGTACTGATCCACATATATGTCTATGTATTACATTGTCTCATAATATAGGTAAAAGTTCAGTTATAGCACACATACCCTATTATGACAGTTGTAGCTTCCAGTTAGTAGGTGATGAGTCCTCTTGATTCAAGGGCTTAAGTCAGTCATATAGTTTGTGCAGTATTTTATTTTATTTATTCAGTCGTATTAATTTGGGATAGTTGGGGGTCATGTACCGGCTACATAAAGTCAATACTAATAGAGGCTTCATAGACAGTCAGTAAAGTTAATGTATTTAATTCCAGTAATGTTTTGTAAAAGAAAAGTTGTAAATATTTTCATTTAGTTCTGTATTGATCAAATTTAAAAAAGAGTTATATTTTGCTTATTTTGATCAGATTTAAGTATTTTATTCAGTTGCTTATGAGTTATGCCAGTAGAAGGGTTAGCTTGGGATCACTTGTGGTCGTAATCACCGTGTGACATTTTGGGACCATTTTTGTAGTGATACAAACTTGGTATCAGAGCACAAGGTTCAAGTGTCCTAGGGTGTCTGTAAAGCCGTGTCTAGTAGAGTCTTGCGGAACGGTATACACATGTTTGTACTTTTCTTCGAGAGGCTACAAGTCATCTAAGAAAATTTTCTCTCCTTTCATACTCTAGATCATGCTGTAAAGTTGTTCCTTCAAAAACTCCTAACTGCTCATGTGTTACCCCAAAATTCATCGTCTATGACTTATTCTTGAGATAACATAATTTGCCAGTTCCAATTTCCTCCTCATATAATGCTCTCATTTTTACCATTAGTAATCTCATAAGTCATACCAAAGGGCTTGAGAGGATCTATCTAATGTTTCATAAGTCCCTCAAATTGAAAGTTATGTCCTCATCCTTATGAGTTGTTCAATTGAGATAGGATTAGATATGTATTTAGATTACCCATTGGCCCTTTTTAATACAGATAGTACTAATAAGAGGAGATAGTATGAACCTAGACTATTAAATATAGTATGTATGAGGGATATTATGAACTTTAGTGTTATGATTTATGAATAGTAGAACCCTATTATAGTTGAAAGTATGGGTATAGAAGAGTAGTAGAAAGAAAGTGGGAATGACGATTGATAGAAAGTATAGAAATCAACATACGCATATTGTCAAGTTTTGTTAAGGTGATATGTCCTTGTGTACTAGTTTAGTTAAAGGCAGAGAAGGAGTTATTAGTAAAGGAAAATTGTTGTTTGTTTGATGTACTGATGGATTTATTAGTTATATTTGTTGTGTTAGAAAAGTATAGGATAATAATAAAGTATTTGGTGGTTTAGTATCATTAATTTCGGCTTTCCTTGAGGTTACAAAAATGAGTTTAGTTGAAACCTATAGATCCATGATCATTAATTTAGGTGTATAGAAGGGTAAATAGTAGTGATGTGTAGAAGTAGTATGTGCTAATGGATTATAATGAGATATGTCATATGATTTTGACTGATTACTATTATTATGAAGTTCTAGTGGACTAGTGTTTCTTGATGTTTTATTTTATAGCTTCCAAGTGAGAATGTATGTAAGGCAGGTTGTTAAATTATGTTTAGCAATAGACATTAAGTTTGAACAGTTGTTGGTCATCGAGGTGGATGTAATGATTTCCTTGGTTAGTGGTGCTAGTTATATAGAAGCGATCTAGTAGGCTTGAACAGTATGTACAAGAGTTTGAGTCTGTTTTTCATAATTAAGTATGATATTGTATGAATGATGAAGAAATATGCTTAACATGATATGGGGTTGCTTTATTTTCTAAGGTTATTACGTGTTTTGTGTGGTTTGTAGCACCGTTGAGTTGCTAAGTGGAAGAAGACTAGTTAGATGGTATATGGTGTTCTAAATCGCTAAGTTAAGAAGCTGAGTTATGGATAAATAATGTTGATCCTTTTTGGTATGATATTGATTCTAATGGTTTAGAAATATAAGTTTAGAGATGCGATATTAGTAGTCTATGATGAAAGCATCATGGTTTATTAAAGGTTGAAGACATCCGTGTTAAGTGTTAGAATCTAAGTTTGAAACCTTGAAGAATGAGCAAATAAAAATGAGAGTTGAAGCTCTAGATGGTGTGAATTCAGGATGTGGTGATACTCATGAAAATTCTAAGTTTGTAAGTGTTCAAGATATTATATGACGACTAGTGAGAGATATAGAAAGACAGAGTTGTACCTCAGAAGGAAGTATTAGAAGCGGGTTTTACACTTTCAGGTATAGACTTTTAGAGTAAGTTTATTATTTGTGCATATTGTTTTGTTCCAGACTCTAGATTGCAGTGAGTGTAGTCCAGTTTAGAGTTTAGTAAAGGGTTTCTCAAACTTAGAATGATGGCTTAAAGTTAAGGGGGAGATGATAGAACGAGTAATCAAGTCAAGCTCTCAGTTCCTAGTACGAGGAGTTCCAGTTTATTCAACAGTTGGAATCATATTCGATAAAGTTATGAACTCGAAAATTCAGGTCATATATCTCATGACTCACGCACTTATGCTTTACAGTATGTTCAGTTCTAAGTACTCAAGCAACACTCTTATTGATTAGCAAAATTCAGATCTATATTATGTATGTCCTCAGATTAGATCTCTTCAATGAATCCATGTCGTGAACACTCTTTTCCCAGACCTTGGTAAAGTGTCAAGTATGCTTAGTATCACTTCATATTTTAGGCCCTGGTATTGCTACCTTTCAGTGACCTTTCTTTAGGTCAAGATAGTGATGATGAACAGTTGCATAGATGGGATAGAGTAAATGTGTTATGTTGGGAAAGTTGGTTGTATGCTAGTTTTATGTAAGTCTATGAATGAAGAAATATTGAGGTGAAGCTTTTTGTGTATGACTTGGTTAGTTGAGAACATTTTATGTGTGCTTTCTTAAGAATAGTGCAGGGAGGTGGTCATTAGTAGAGATGTTAGAGAATATGATAAATATGCTCTTATGGGTATCTATTTAGAAGAGCATATGTGGTTATGAAGATAGGCTTGAACGTCATGTTCGTGTATAAGAGGATAGGTGTGTGGTTCATTAATGAACTTCTAGTAAGAGGTTGAATTTAGTTATTAAAGTGATAAGAAGAATTATCCTAGAGTGAGTAGTTATGACAATTCTTGGGGTATTTAATCCATGGTTCAGACTATTATTATGGTGTTATATGCAGTACCTCGTGATTTAGAGTTAGGCTTGACCATGATGAGAGGATTTAGTTCAGTTTAGACTTTAGACTTTAGTAGATAGATTTATCTATGCCATGTGAAAATTTTAAGTTTAATCAAACGAGTATGGTATTTGAGGGGAATAGTATAGTTGAGGGAGTGCTTGAGAAGTGTTGCTAAGCTTGAAAGTAAGAAGTTACATTTCTTAAGGCCTAGTAATTCTAACCTAGTTTATGATTTATGGGTCTATGCGCTATAGAGTGGTAGCAATGTTCTGATTTCTTATTTAGATATTTTGTTCAGATCATGCCCAAAGTTCTTTACACCCTAATATCATTAGAATTTCTTAGAAACGTGTAGGAAAAATACTCTATCTGGGTATGATCATTCAGTATGATTCATTCTGTATAGCCAGCAATCTAGTTGAACAATCAGACAAACAAATTTCTATAGTTTTCAATCTTTCGATTTAGTCTAGTCTTACTACCTGAAATTTCATGGGTATGGCCATTCAAGGGATAGTTTATTCCCATCCAGGTAAATAGCGAATTTAGCTCAGTATATGCATCAGGCATTAGTTTCAGATTCAAATATCTAGTCATGATTCAGTTCATAAGTATTCAGTGAATGATCTTAGTTTTCCAAGCATCCCAACTCAGACAATGTAATACCCATTGTATGATCGTAGCCTCATTGTCTCATGATTCATGCCTGCATAATTTATCACTTCACTATTCTACATGAATAATTGCATCATGAACACTTCAAGAGAATTCTAAAATCTCAACATGAATCATCTTTTTATAAGAAGTAAAGGCAAGTTAGCTAAGAAATCGGTTTCATAATAGAGGTTTCTAATGTTCCAGACTTAGTCATGTAAGTATATTCCCAGATGCGAATGTTAAATATGTAATCTCAGTTGCCTTAGTTCAGAAATTTCATTCCAATCAGTTCGTTGAGGGTGCTACTTGGGAAGCAGAAGAAGACATGCGTACCAAGTACCCTCATCTCTTCTCCACAAACTCAGATTCAGTCGATGGTAATAGTCTTCATTCAGTCAGTTTTTTTCTAGTCTTAGATTCAGCCATATATCTATTTTCGTGTAAGTTCATGCACTCACAGATAAATTCAGTAGCTCACTATGTGAGATTCAGTCATTCAGTTTATTTCAGTTGTGCATGATAGCTTTAGCCTCAGATTCCTTATTATTATCATCTTAACTAGCCACATTCGAGGACGAATGATCCCAAGGGGGAGATATTGTAATACCCCATACTTTTCCTAGATTAATTTCGTCCTTAGAAGGTCAAGGATTAGATTCTAAAATGAATACCTTTTTATTTCATAAGTAATTTTTAGATTTCGACTTCCCATTATGTGGGAAATTGAATAAGCTTTCCATCGATACCAAATTATCCCTAATCCGATAATCGGTTAAGGAATTAGAGCATTTTTAAGTTGACAGTGTCACACCTGAACAACCAACGCGCCGCGGAGAAGGAAAATTTCATAATTATCAATTCCAATGGACCTCCGCGATATTGGCGCATCGCGGAGAGGTCTAAATTCCCAATTGTAACATCCAATAGCCCAACGCGATACTAGCGCGTCACGCCAGTGGCCAAAATGGCAGTCCAAAGAGGCACCGCGATTGTGGAGCGTCATGGTAAAGGCCCAATTCCCACTCGTCCTTTTCCAGTGAGCCACCGTGATAGTGGCGCGTCGCGGTGGCCTATTAAATTGGGATTTTTGTTTTCTTTTCCAGTTCCGTTTAGAAGTTTAATAGGGGAATTTTGGTCAATCTCCAAGGCCCCAATTCGTGTAAAACACAACATTAAGCATATTCCAAATCAGTTTATGCTTATTTCTTCAATTTTCTCTCAAAATAAAACCTTAGAACTCAAGAGCTTTTTCTCTAAGAAATCAAAATCCTCCATAGTTTCTCCAAGAAAGCTCTAAATTGAGGATTTCCAAGACAAGATAATCAAGAACTCATCTTAAAGAACTCAAATAGGAATCAATAATTCAAGTTTCTTCATCTAATCATCAATCAAGGTATGTGGGGTTTTTCAACAAGGATAATTTTTTCATCCTTGTACCCAAAACTTATTTTAATTATAAATTTACTGAATTTTATGTGATTTTCCATGAAATTAAAGTTAGGGTTTGCACCAATATTGCTATTTAAGAGATTATGAGATTTCAAGGGATTTAGAAGTTGAATTGCATGTCTATGTTCATATTTTCATGCATATTGCAAAATTTTCAGATTTTAAGTTAATTTATAAATGTTTACATTACCAATCATGAATATTATGATGTTTTAACATGAGTTTGATGCATGGGTCACTAAGCCCTAATTAAAGATTGTTATTTCAAGATTGATTGTGCTATGAGCACTTTATGACTAGACTCTTTTCAGATTATTGATAAAGATTTGACCTTTTGGTTTCAAGAATAGCTATGAAATCCACTTTACAGATTCAGATTACAAATTTAGCTTTACAGATATACAATTGGTTTTTATTATAAACCATTATACTATTTTAGAAGTGGATTTCCATCAGAATGAGCATACAGATTTAATGGGAGTAGTATTTAGCATCGAGATGGGTACGTTACTATGGTTCCATACCCCAGAACTACGTGCCAACGTAGGATTTAAATTGTTTCCTCTTCTACGTGGATGATAGATATGTGATCACTTAGATAGGTTAGACTCCCTGGCAAGAGTACGACTCCTGTCCTCAATGTGATGATTCCTCCTTAGGGGTCAAGAACGTTGGACTCCATGAAAGCTCACATGATTTATGTCGGTTAGAAGAATCTCCCATGCAGAATAAGTTTTTAAATTTCTAAACCCTTAAGATAAAGTGTTTTCCTTATAGATAAGCTTCAGATAAAGTATTTACCCTTGCAGAATAGTTTTCCCTATTAGTAAAGACTTTCAGAAAAAAATTAACAGAAAAAGCTTTTAGAAAACTTAGTGTGAAGGCTCACAAGTTTTAATCAGATTATACTTTACAGAAAGATATTAGCTACAAACTTCAACTTTCAGATTTCAAAATTTAGAGTAAGTCCCTTCTACACTTAGACAATATGATTTAAAGAGAGAATACAAGCACAACTTTTAGAACTAAATGTTATGACTCACTAGGTTTTCAAGTATGATTTGTTATTTATGATTACAGATTTCAGTATTTTAGATATTCCAGCTTGTGTGAGCCATTTACATTTAGCATGTATTATTTTATAAATGATGATGATGAGATGATGTTTTACTTATGTATTTCATCCCCATATACTCAGTACATCCTCAAACTACTGTTCCACATATATGTCTATGTGCTACATTGTCACATAATATAGGTAACAGTTCAGTTGTAGCACGCATACCCTATTCAGACAGTTGCAGCTTGCAGTCAGCAAGTGATGAGTCCTGTTGATTCAAGGACTCAAGTCAGTCATATAGTTTGAGCAGTCTTTCATTTTATTTATTCAGTCGTATTAATTTGGGATAACTGGGGGTCATGTCCCGGATACCTAAAGTCAATACTAGTAGAGGCTTCACAGATAGTCAGTAGAGTTAATGTATTTGATTCCAGTATTGTTTTGTAAAAGCAGAGTTGTAAACATTTTAATTTAGTTCTGTATTGATCAGATTCAGAAAAGAGTTATGTTTCGCTTATTTTGATTAGATTTATGTATTCTATTCAGTTTTTTATAAGTTATGCCAGTAGAAGGGTTAGCTTAGGATCACTTTTGGTCTTAAGCACCGTGTGGCATCTCGAGACCATTTTTGGGGCGTTACAAGTCGCCTCAAAGCATAAGAAATAACTCGACCCTGCTGTGTCAAAACATAACCCAAACAAACACTGAAACCATCTAAATATACAGTTAATTGCTCACCCTCATCAGGAAGAGACAATATAGGAGATAAAGTGAGAAATCACTTGAGCTTCCAAAAGATCAACTCACACCCCTTTGATTACCAGAAAGGAACCTCTTTCCGAGTTAAAAAGATCATCAGCGCTTCAATAGTTGGAAAACCCTTAGTGAATTACCTAAAGTAATCGGATAAACCAGTAAAGCTATGAACCTTAGAAGGAGATATAGGACTTTCCTAATCACGAATAACCTCAATCTTTGTCGGTTCTACCATAATTTCATCCTTAGATGACACATCTCAAAGGAATGTCACCTACTCAAGCCAAAACTCACACTTAGAGAATTTGGTAAAATGCCTATGATCTCTCAAAGTCTGGAGAACAATCCTCAAATGTTGTATATGATTCTCTCTACTCATCGATTACACAAGGATGTCGTCGATAAATACAATCAGGAAGGAATCCAAATAAGACCTTAACAAGTAACTCGTCAAATGCGGCTGGGGAATTGGTTAACCCAAAAGACATCACCAGGAACTCATAATGACCATAACGGATCCTAAAGGCTATCTTTGGGATATCCTCAGCTCGAATCCTCAGCTGGTGAAAACAAAATCTCAAGTCAATGTTAGAGAACACCGCTGCTCCCTAAAAGCTATCAAAAAAATCATTAATGCGAGTCATAAGATACCTATTCTTCACTGTTACCTTATTAGATGCCTGTAGTCAATGAAAAAATGCAAGGAACCATCCTTTTTCTTCACGAATGAGAGATGATCACCCTAAAAAGATGTACTCAATCTAATAAAGCCCTTACCCAGGAGATCCTAAAGCTGAGAATTTAGCTCCTTAAGCTTGACAGGAGCCATATGGTAAGGTGACATAGAATTAGGTCGGGTTCAGTGCACAAGATCAATAAAATACTTAATATCTCACTCAAGAGGAAAACCATATAGATCAGTAGGAAAAACATCAAAAACCTCATGAACTATATGAATATAGTCAAAAGATGGACTTTCCATGCTAATATAACAATTATAAGTGAGATATGTCTTGCAACCCATTGAAATAAGTCTCCTAGACCGACCATAAGAAGTGATCTCCATCAGCTCGCGGCTAATAGACCCCTGCCACACTGCCAGAGGTATGCCTAGCATGGCTAAGGTAATGGTCTTGGCAGAACAATCCAATACAATGTGACAATGGGATTACTAGGCCATGCCTAGAATCACATCAAAATCCACCATGTCTAATATAATAAGATCATCCTAAGTATTACAATCTCAAACTATCATAACACATAATTTATAAACCCGATCCACTATTAAAAAATCACCCATAAGAGTAGATACAAACAACGACATAAATAAAGAATCCTAAGATAACTTTAATTGTGGGTCATAACAAGTAGACACATAGGAATAAGTGGATCCCCGATCAAATAAAGAAAAAGTTGGTTGATGGTACACTTAAATCGTACATGTAATAACAACATCCGAGGACTCATCCTTGGGTCTAGAAGGTATGGCATATAATTGACCACGTCCGCCACCTGGTTGGGATCCTAAATGATCTCCTATCCTACCTGCTTGAGGACCTCCATGATCACCCTAAGGACCACCACAATGACTATTCACACTACCTCTAGCTGGAGGATGAACTGCCTTAATTAATGGAGCACTTTAGGATGAATAAACCATCGCTCCATGACTGGGGAACTCTCTCAAGAAATATCCAAAGGCTCCATAAACTTAACACGTCCATGTACTTCACTGAAACTAGAAGAGATCCGACTGGCCCGAAATAACCACCATGGCTAGAATAACTAGATGTCAAACTCCTTAGAGGCTAAATACTACTTTGGCTAGGATAATTATTATAACTAAGCTGTCCTCCATCTGTGATTTGAAGTGCAATATGAATGGTCTTACTACACTGATCCTAATGCTGATAAGGCTGATATAAAAGGTACCTACCGTGAGAACCACTGCCTCCAAACCATGAGCCACTACGACTCTCATTGGAACTATCCCTAATATCGCAACCTTTTATTGCAATCCCCTTGGTCCTAGTAATGCATCTCCTCTATAATCTACGCATGATAAGAAACCTTAGCAAAAGATATTCCAACAAAAACCAAACTCTACATAGCCACGCACAGAGAAAGTCTCAATTCCTAAATAAAACACCTAACACACTCATAATCGATTGTCAAAATAAATGTAGCATGTTTATACAACTCACCAAATTAAGACTCATACTCTACAACTGTCATAGAGCCCTACTCCAACCTCAAAAACTAATCTCTCAGATGATTCTTAAGATTGCGAGGCATATACTTCTCTAAAAAGACCTCGGGGAACTGAGTCCATGTCAATAGGGGACATCTAGCTGGCCTGGAATCAAGATGACCCCTCCATTAATGTTGAGCCATAAAATCCAACTTAAAAGTAGTGTAATCCATACCACGAGTCATATCTAGGCCCAAATTATGAAGCCTATCCTCACAAGCAATCAAAAACTCATAAGTATTCTCACCTAGTTCACTAGAAAATCTAGGTGGAGTCAATATAAAAATATACCTGATCTTGGGCGTATTTATATGTCCAATCACCAATATTCACCCATATTTCGACTTGTTCTGATAGCTAAAATATCCTATTCTTATTACATTTGAGACTTAATTATTTTCTATACCTAACCATCGTGATTAGTGATGCAGGGTGAATTTTTAATGGATTTAGACTAAATTGGGGACATGATATGACATAAGTGATGATTGATGCTGTGGAATTGATATTCTTGACGAGGAAAGACACTTTTAGTGAGTCAAAAAGCATCCAAAGAAGAGTTGGAGCAAGTATAAAAGAAAAGAACCATGCCTTAGCCAAAATTCAGAAGTGAAATTCAAAAGAGTTAACACGATAGCAATATGACATGTCACTTCTTCAATGTGATAACCAATGCAATGTATTGGCCTCCTCAACATGACTGATGATGCGACGTGTTGGCTTTCTCAACGTGATAAGCAATGCGATGGGTCTGTTATTCCCATTTAGTCTAATTTTGTGCTAGTATATAAGAAACATGTGAACACAATTTCAATCACTTTTTTTGGAAGCACAGCAGCGGTGGAAAAACACAAAAATCTCTCTTTTAGGGTTCTTAGAATTTCTTTTGAACTTCTTCACTTCAAGATTAATTTTAGGTATGATTAATTACTTATATTCGATGTTGAATTCAAACATGAATGGCTAAACACTTTTATTCTAGGTTGAGGCCAAGAACATGATTATTTTTTGATATTCTTTATCGTAATTTGTTGTTGGATTATCGAATGGGTTGTTCTTAATTTCTTGAGCTTACTATTTTAATGAGTGGCCACCATTAGAATAAATCTATATTTCTACGTGAATCTGGGAGGAGAATCATCGGATAGAATAAAAAAATTAAAGAGCAAGGTTCTTACACTTTTCAAATAGCTTTTGCAACCCCTTGTGAAAGATCTCATCATTCTTTTCTTTCAATAATTCATCTTTTTTTTTCTTATGATATTTACCAATGCAACCATAACTTTTCAAAGACATGTAGATTACTTCCGTAAAAATAAAAGATTGTTAGAAAGTAAAATAAACTCACCAATAACATGTTTCACCTACCCTTAGGTGTACCACTCAAGTACTGCTACCAACACTCATATATCTATAAATAGGTTTTTCTCCTCAAATAATATCATCACTTTTGCCTTTTACTAATTCAATAACCATTGGGAAAATACTTTGTAGAATTATAATTAAACCCTACTTGTATCAATCCATTAGTAGTAAAATAAGGAATTTTGGAGGCCAAGAAAAGAAAGTGAAGAACCATTCCTAGAAAGAATATTATTTAGTCGTCCTTCCTCTAACGTATTACAATATAGGTTATTTTCATGTTGCATTTAGCGGAGTTGAAACAAGACTTAAATAAATGGAAAGAATTTTTTTAAAAAAGAAAAAGATCTATGATCCCCTCATCTTGTGTTTTATCAAAACCTTTTTTGTAGAAACAATTAGATGAAGAAATTTTTTTGAAGAGCAACAACAAAATCCTTTTTTTCTAAAGTTAATGTTCACACTAAAGTATAATTCTTTTTGGAACTTTGTTTTAACCTTTTTTTTCTATTTTTTTTTGCTTTTTGTTCAAGATTCCAAGATTATCAAGAGCAAAATTTTAATTGAACCGCTCTGATAGCTCTTGATAATAACACAGATAGTGAAAGACTTAAACGTAAAAGATTATAAATGGGGAGAGAATTAATTCTTGAAAAAAGAAGACAAGCTAAAGTATTTGGACTCAAACCATTGTTTAAAAGTATAATAATCAGTGAATCAATTAATAAGAAAAATATGAAAAAGAGGGAGGAAACTCAAACAAGGAATCTTACCATTGAAGAACCAAGTTATGTTCAAAGAAGAAAATAAAAGGCATAACCCAAAACAACCATAAAAGGTCTCCAAAAGCCAACGATAAAAGGTCTCCACTAACCAACGACTACCAATATTAATTTAAATCAAACCTAGTTTCAATAAAGGAGAAAATAATCCTTTATATAAGAGTAAATAATGCTGCAATCTAAAAGATGTTCTAGACTTCCTAGGTGGTCAAACTAAATTAAAGAAGCTGAAATTATCTAGGTACATAAAAGACTGCTAACACTTTGACCAATGTAGTCAACGTAGATTAAAATAAAACTTTAAATAAAAATTCTAGATACAAGTCTTAAAGTTTGGGTTGTTGTATTTCTTTATTTCAGTACAAATTTTGGACTCATTAAACTTTATCTTGGAATTAAATTTGGGCCTACAAATAAATGGAAGACTTTAACAAAATATCTTCATGGCCCTAACTCTTCTTCCATCATAAAACACTTTATAATTGCTAATTCCAATCCATTTGATCTTGTCTTGACATTCCTTATTTGATGGATCTTCCAAAGCTTTATCAATATTTTTTTAATGATACTGAGTTACTTAGGATACTATTAGATCCTAATTGATAAGGGCCTAGTCCTCCCTTTGTCCCACCAGTAGATGATTTGGGTCATTGCAGAGGACCAATAGGTCATGATGATGGCAGCAATAATAGATCCCTCTTGGTCTTGTTGGGCATATGACACGAACTCTTATGGCTATTTTTTGTTTTTAATTTTTGATGTGGAATATAAAGGTGAGATATTTAGAGTAATAGACAATGGGATGATTTTATTGATTGTTTAAAGCAATTTAAAAGATCGCCAATATTGAATTAATATGTGTCTAGGGTATTGTATCTCTTGGAATTCTAAGTGCCTACCGGGTTCCAATAAAGTTACATCGAAACGCTAAATAGATGGTAGCAAACTTTGCAGAAATTAAATGATTACAATATTACATATTATCCTAATTGAATTCATAAGTTGATTATCAACTATAAATATAATCAATTATGTAGTATATTATAACTAAATATGGTCGGTAACAAACTAGCTGAACAACATTATCAACCATGAATATCGTCAATTATGTAGTATATTATAAAGTAAAATTTGATTAATAATAAACCAACTGAATATTTTATAATAATAAAACTAGCAATAGCGGAACCAAAAATAATTACATCAGCTTTTAAATAATCCAAAGTACTTTGAACTGAATAGAAATACAAGTGGGATCCTATTTCACATAACTACTATATGATGTTCTCTTGTGTCCAAGTTTCTTGCAAGTTGAGCATTTTTTCCTCTTCTTAGAATAAATTTTGAGGCATTGGGAACACGATTCACTCTTTTTCTTCTGCACCGGGGGATGTAGTAGGATTGGATCCTTATTTCTAGAAAGTACTGGGGAACAATCCATTTACACTATGGAGGGACAATATTGAGTTTTTTTTAGAGTACTTAATGATGTATGGTTTAGATTTATAGATAGATAAGAACACCCATAGATACTTGGACCATAATTTTTCCACACTCAATATTAAGGCTACCATTGTATGAGGGAATGGGATTTTCACCAGGTGATAATTTCTACAAGAACATATTTTCTCATATCAATTGACTTTGAAGTTAGGAAATTACTGATTATGGTGTACTCATAGGCATCCTTATTTATATAAATTACTCAAATGTAATGAATTACCTCAATGATATTTTTTCGAATGAGCTTCTCAGCTAAAGGAATAAATAAAGTGGACACTTTGCTCATCTTCGTAAACCCCTGCCTAAATATTTTAGCCAACTAGTTAAAAATGGAATTGAAAATGGAAGCCACATGATACTCCCTTTCAACCTTCAACATGGAGTTAAATTACTCGACAGTGTTTGTGGCCATTATATCAAATCTGTTCCCAAAAACTATTTCTTACTCCACCTTTCAAACCAAGTTCCTCAAGACACTTAGCTATATCAGGGCATTTTCCTTTGAATTATGTAAAATGCTTTGTGAACTCACTATAGCCATATAACGTTGCTGCATCGTAATACACATAAAAGTATTCTCCACATTGAAATTTTTTCCATAGGTTTTTACCATGATGCCTCTTGCAAAGTCCATGATGAGCATGCTTATAAACCTTGGGATACCTTGTCTATGATCTTATTGATCACATTTAAGATGCATAAATCTGGTTCATTAAATACATTAGAATTTAGCTTCTAGAAGTAGAAGGTCAAAGATATATCATTCTCCTTGTCCACCACATAAATAAAAATAGGATAGACATGATTTTAGTATCTTGTGCAATATATGAAAATAAAAAACCTTCATACTTTTCATACAAAATTTACCATCAATGTCAATAACCCTTCACATGTGGCTAAATTCTCGAATGCAAGCTATGAAAAGTATATGAACCTTTCCCTCTGTAATGACCCTTCAGGTCCATTTTAATATTTTCACTGTTAGGGATTTCTCATAGATTTGTTAAGTTATTTATGATTTGTTGGGACTGACATTTTGATTATCGGGATGTTTATTTGGTTTTTAAAATAATTTCCTATTTAGATGACTTCATTGGTTCCAAATAGCCATCGGGAAAAAACATCAGTAAAATAATCTTTGATGCAAATTATAAATATTCCATCAACTTTGAAATATCAATTTTAGACTAGGTAGACCTTTGGTTTAGGTCCTAATGCACCCGAGCTCATTTTGACCTATTGGTCAGAAAGTTGAAAAATTAGAAATAAAGGTGTAGGACCCATATTTGGTTGAAAATACCTTGGATGGAAAATAAAACTTTATCATTGCATATAAGAATTTAGTGTGGTTACAAAGTTCATTTGCATATATTAGAGTCCAAATAAATACTGAGGCCTTAGTAGGAATTTGGAAAAATTTCCAATTTTTAGCTAGTTTTTTGGTGCTGTAGAGGATACTGCGATCATACCATGAAGTATTATGATTGAAATATATCTTTATGATACCAAGAATTGTAATCTCACACTTAGGAATGCAATAGCAACACCTGGATACCTGGTATGGTTATAAAAAGGCCCCTTTAGGCCGCATTTTAGCTTATTTCTTCACACACTTAAAACCCAAGAACCCTAAAAAAAAGTGTGCTAACTCAAAATTGAGTCATGTAGGTAACTTGGTATCTTTATTAACATCTATTATCTTGAATATATTTGGATTTATGGTAAGATTTCATCCTTTCTTGGTGAAATTCATGGTTCTTGACCCAAAACCCCAAATAGCTCGTGGACTTGATTTTAGTCCCAAATTAGCTTTTATTTTCACCCATTGATTGAGGTTTATGATTCCTTGATCATGTATAAATGTTGGGTTGACCTCAAAAATGTGATTTTTATAAGTGAAACCCACTTTGCTTTTTTGGTGTCATATTTGGACCCGAAGAACAATGGTGTAATATGGGTATCCAGGTGTAATTTTTTAGTAGACTTCTATATACTATTATTCATAAGATGATTCATGTAATATATTATGTGTGATATGTGAATATTAAGTTTAATTATGGGTAGAATGACTCAGTAATGAATATTGAAGTTTGGGGATTAGATAAAGGTTTTGATCCGTAAGTTGAAATGCTTAATACCCTTTTTAAGTCCTATTGCCTACTCCCTAGAATGAGTTAATTCATAGAATGGATTTGATAAGATGTAAGGTTTGGGATGTGGTCTTAGAATTGGAAGTAAGGTTAGTATATTTAACCTTATTCGGGATATTGTTATAAGCTATAAACCATAATATACGTGGAGTTAATTTAAATACCCATGTTTCTAGATGATGTTCCAATATGAGGATTGGTTATGGATTACCTCACATCTAGAAGTTGAACTAGATACCTTAGCCTAGTTTGGGGTATCAATTGCCTAAATATGGATATTGAGGATTAGAAGTGGGTTTGTTCGGCCCACCTTAGGCTAAGACTTGTGTTAGTACTTGTGGACTTAGTTGTTGATGTTAGGCATAGTTGATACTATTGAGCCTTTAGAATAAGTTTACTTCATGGCTTGGTAAATTATGATGATTTTCACGGATTATGATTAATAGCTTATGGCTATGATATTAGGCCTTTAGAGATATTATTTTCTCTTAGATATAATATTGGGTCTTTAGAGATGTTATTTTCTCTGAGATATAATATTGATCCTTTAGAGATATTATTCCTCTAAGATATGATAATTAGCAGATAGATATGATATTCCTCATAGTCATGCTATAAATCTGGGGTGTATTATTGATGTGATATGCCCCATAGTTATGAGTTATACCTTATATAATTTAGATATCTCCTAGATGTGAGACACTTATTGATATTATGCCTCCTAGGCGTGAGATGCCTCATGTATGTGAGAAGAGTATAGATATAATTTATGGCTTATAGAGGTGTTATGCCTCGTGAAGAGACTATGGATTATACATATGAGATAAATTATAGACACAATTATTTATATGGGTTCCAGATATGTATGTGGGCCGAAGGCTATAATTATGATATTGTAATTATTTCAGACATATTATTGGGACCAAGGCTGTGTTATGATATGAGTTGACCATTCGGGAAGTATTTATCATTATAAATGATATGATTGTATTTTATTGATATGTTAATGCTTATGGTTCTTTTGTATGAATACTAGTGATGGCATCCATAGATTCTATTCATTCATGATCATTGCATTGATGATTGATACGGTTCTAATTAGATTATAATCTTATTACTGTTGTCACTAATTGAGGGTTGAAGCCCACTTTCTACCTTTAAATGAATTTCTTCATAATAATGAATGTCTATTTTAATGGATAACTTATATGTAAAAGAGATTAATAATGATGTTTTAAAGACTTGATCGAGATAAATTCTGATATATGATTTTATACTACTAATTACTCTGGTCATGAGAGATTCCGTCCCTTTCTACACTTCTATAATGATTTAGTCCCAAAGTTCACTACGGGCAACAAACTTACGGATTTACACCCTTTTAGCAATGACCTAAGTCAGTACACCTACTATATATCTATATACAAATCTCTCTCATATGTAACAGAGGAAATATTGTATTAATGATGTAAATTCCAGTCAAAATCGATGAGGGTTATAATAATCATGTTATGTATATATATGCTTATTGATTTTGTGACACTGATGATGAACAATGAATTATGGAAATATACTCTACCTTGCTTCTGTTTTCATGATTATTTACCTTACCCCTTGTGGGGCTTGCTCTTTACTTTAGCCCTTATGGGATTTGTTCTTTACTTTAGCCCTCGCAAGTCTTACTCTCTATTATTGACATTGATTTGGATATTATGATGATGTGATGAGACCTGGTGAGGCTAGAGGATATTATGATGATGTGATGATACCCGACAAGTCCGAAGGATATTATGATGATACCCGCTAAGGTCGGAGGATATTATGATGATTTGATAATTCTCGATAAGGTCGGAGGATATTATGATAATACATTAATACCCATTAAGGTTGGAGGATGGTTATGATGATGTATGGATACTCGACAAGGATGGAGGATTATTATATTAATGTGCCTATGTGTACATCTACTGGTTTGAGTCCTGCTAGCCCTATGTATGGTAATTATATAAATACCCGACAAGGCCAGAGAATGACTATGATGCTAATAGTTATGATCATAATAGTTATGATAATGATGATGATATTATGATATTGATATTACTTACTGATAATGGTATTGTAGATTTGATTATATACATCCTTTCATGCACATTGCCTATCACCAGTATGTGCCTATATCTATCAACTCATATAGGGGGATACATAGGTATGGGTGATGACTATGACTTGTGATGTGTTTTATCTTTATTGAACCTTCTAAACCTGGGGTGGTGGGGGCACATGATAGGCTTAATTAGGTATTTAGTTATCTGGACTAGCCGATTAATCGCGTTTTTATTGATATTTTTATTATCATTGTTATGGCTAGTTTATGATAGATTGATCATTGATTCAGCATCAAGACTTGAGATATTATTCCAACATCTTTTATCGTACAATTACATTATTTTGCAAGATAGTCTGATGATATGATATATTTGATTAGAACCTTGAGTTTTCTAGCACTAGCTCCTGCTATGATTATGAAGTCTTAAATAGCAAGTCTGATGACTTAGGCTATAGTTTGAGTAGACCTTGGCTATATACTTATATATATTTATGCATACTTAGCTATATGTAGCTATGGTATTACCGCTTATAACTCTTTTCTTTCATTAACTCGGATTATATACTTATTCCTTATCCTTGTATACTTATATATATCTTTTTCCACTTTTTCTTGCATATTGTCCAGTGATATATAGTATAGTGTTGAGAATCCTAAGTATGTCTAGAATAGGGTAGTGCATTCTTACTACTTCCTTAGCCTTAATATGTTAGTCTATTGGATATGAATAGGATAGTTTGTCCTTATTATATCATTGGCTATCTTATATTATGGTCAAATATTTGGGGGTAGTTTTCTATTCAATTTATATGTTGTATATATCTTCGTTATCTTTAGAGCTCAGTCATCAGTTTGCCTGCTGAGTACTACATATTTGATACTCATACTATACTTCTGTTATGGGTTATCACCATTGATGTGTGTATTGTGCGGAGTAGCCATGGTTCAAATACTTAGTGTGAGATCATAATGTTCAAAGTATTTCTTATCTCTCTCGTATGTATTAGACTAGTCTCTATGTTGTATTTTGAGATAAGTTATATCAGTATTTTATTTGTACTTCACTTTGAAATCTTTTTTATGTAAAAGATCTTGTACTAATACCACCAAGTTTTGAGACTATATTATGTATTTGATCTTTTATTATATCTTTTCCATATTATTTTCTCTATCCATTTTGGTAGTTCATTATGAGCCATTTAGGACTACAGTTTTGGCTTGCCTACTGGTGGGTCACAGTAAGCACCATCTTAATCTAAGAAATTAGGCTATGAAAAATTGGTATTAGAACTTAGGCTTCACCGGTGTATTAGTACAAGAGCTAAGTGTTAGTAGAGTCCTGCAGATCGGTGTGGAGAAATCTATAACCTATTTTTGGGTGGCTTTAGGGATATTCTATAAAACTCATTTCTTGACTCCTTGTTGTGTATCCGCATTGCGATGAACCTTAAGAACACTCTTTGAATCTATTCTATCCTAATAGGTGATACGAGATGATCGATAGATGCTGATACGAATTCAACACGTGTTTTTAGAGCTTCAGCATTGTATCAAGCCAGAGAGTCAGAGATAGATATTGATGATCTTCAGTATTAACCAAAGGATTTAGGGTCAACTCATGCTCCAGTATAGCTCATGACTACTTTATCTCTCCGAGGTTTAGCATCAGGGGTTTGAGTCATGGTATAGATCCCTCCCAACCATGGATGACATTTGATTTATTGAGGGTTCTTTACCAGTTTCTGAGTATAAGATTAAATTTCTCGAGTGGACTAGGTATTTTTTGATGCTACATTATTTTAAGCAGGTCATAGTGGATGGAGTTATTAGAGGATTTCCATTTCCAGTCCGTTTGGTGTTGGAGCACTTGATAACAACTGGGTTTTCCTTCTCTTAAGTAGTTGGTCATTTGAGAACCATAGATAGAGAGTATGTATTGAGACTTTTAGAGGTGTCCGTAAGAGGCCATGCCCTTGGTACTGTGTTAGTGGTATTTTATCTGGGAGTGAAGATCCTTCCGGTAGAGGTCAGCTTCACTTGTATCCTATCAGCTCTATCCAGATAGTATTTTAGACTATGAGTGGTTCTTAGATTAGTCGTGGTGATCATAGCAGGCAGAGTTCTCTCCAGGCCTTGCAAAGTTTTGGTATAGGTCTTCAGACCATGGTTGCCATTCTGGATTTTGAGGGGCATTATCTTAGAGTATTCCAGGATCTTGTCTTGGTTTTTGTGAGATGAGACATTTGTTGAGAGATTTCCCTAGATAATAGTTAGTAGATCAGACAGAGATAGCATTTATTCCCCACTAGCTAAGAGTTCCTAAGATAAGATATGACTATGGAAATGATGATTATTGGTAATAAAAAGTGCTCTCAGAGCGTCAGTTGGCCCATCATTTAGGTTCAATTTGTGTTCTCTCCATGTTGGCACTTTAGGAGTTTGCTAAGGCGATAGAGAGATCGACTATTGGTTTAGAGAGTGTCCTCAATATTGGATCACTAATCTTTTAACTCATTCAGATCAGCCTCATGATGAGTGTGGCACCTTCAGTTAGAGATAATGAGCTTAGTGCCTTAGTTGATGATTCAGTTAGTCGATCCGAGTTTTGACCTATTTATATTTATTCTTTCTTAGATTCGTTAGACATGTGATTTTATATTTCACCATGATCGGTGGGCTTTTATTTCCTGCATTTACTTTTTTTATTATGTGCATTGTGGTCTTTGTGCCCATTGATGGTTAAATGCCTTGATGAGTTCATCTTGATTATTATGTTTGTTATTGAATTCATGATTATAGGACTACCTCTATGGATTATTATTTTTAGTAGTAGATGTGGTAGATCCTTATTGATATTTCCTCCCTATGGCTGTAGCTTTTTGGTCCGAGCCATATTTATCTTGGCACATTGGCCTTATTGTGGTCCTTGAGTGGTACATGATATTGATGTTCATTTTGGTACTGCCTATTCATTATATTGGTGTTGATATTGTTGTTTCTATTTCTATCAATGCTTGAGGTTATTGATATTATTACTTGATATAATTGATCCTCGTTAGGTAGCTATATAGACTAGTGTTATCTAGTTAGAATTTCATTTCCTTGTGATTTTTATTTAGTGGCTTGAGAAGATAGAGCCTAATTTGATGATTTCTTTCTCATAGCAATGTGAGGTTGATTATTTTCCCTCTTGGTTAGCTATGTTAGATTAATTCGGGAAGCTATTGTGATATCGATGGTAAGTTCACCTCCTAAGGTTCTATATGGTTCTAAAGTTGGCAATTTATCTATATTTCTCGATCTTGAGTTGGAGATTCTTAGACTTACCTTTTATGTGCAAAGGTTTTTGCTTTGGCTATCCCTTTCTAAATAGCCCATTTATGATCTTGACCAGTTTGAGATCTGTTCTTTGCATGTGGCTATTTCATTGCCCGATAATGGGTTTGATTTTGATATTGAGATGTCTTGGATTCATCTCTTAAATTTGTTGGGTTTATCTCCTAGTGGTGGTTTGCCTTTGTTATTAGTGTGGAGATTGAATGCTCTATTCTAATCGTGATGTGATTCTTGTCATCCATAGAGTTAGAGATATAGAGGCAGGTATCCTTTCCTTTGATCGCTTCTTAAGTTAGCAAATTGGAAATTCTTCATCTTTAGTTATTTGATTTTCTGGTGACAGTCTGGACATTGACCTTGTTTTTTAGATTGGTATTTTTTTCTTTGATAATTTGATTCATGGATGAATTGAGTGATGATTTTCTTACTTGGGTGGATTCAGAAAATCCTCATATTAGAGTTCGTTCCGCTTAATGAGGCATGGTGGAGCATTTCTCTACGATGACATGTTACTATGGCTATTTTTTGCTGAGATGGAGTGTTGGATCCGTTAGTTTCCGACTTCAGTTGCATTTTTTGAGCTGTTAGAGTTTTGCCATTGCTAGTATAGTTTGTGGCTTTTAGAGTTCTTGAGTATGCTTTGATGGTTCACGCCCTCCAGTGAATATAGAGTGGATCTCCTGAGTTTTCATCTGGCGATTTATCCTCTATTGTAATTTTGCTCTTCATCTATGTTTTGATTTTATTTTGATATGATATGGTACAGATATGCCTGATTTAGATAGTATGGTCGATGTGTGTATTTGACCTTAGTTTGGATTTGTTAGCTAAAATTCATATTTGACGCCTTGGGATGGCGGTTATAATAGATTTAGAGTATTAATGCCTACTCATTTTTAAGTTTGACTTGGGTAGTTGAGACCAAGCAATTCAACCTTGATGATGAGATTTTAGCTTAGAGTTGTAGAGCTTGAGTGCAACCTTCATTTTAGATTTGTCTCAATTTGGATTTCATGTTTAGGCTGAATGAGCCTACTCCATGGTAACGTATTCGGTCTTCTCGACTTTGATTGGATTATTATTGATGAGTGCTCAGATGATAGCTCATGAACCCGGTATTGGTTCTTTCAGATTTGACCTCGAATCTTCATTCTACTTAAGAATTTTAGATGATATACACAGTGGGAGTAGTATGCTTGAGTTGGATTTGGTATGGTTTTATTCTCAATTGATGGGAGATCCTAGAGTGGATTGTTTAGTGATGAGTAGTTATACCTTGGCCTTCTGGATTTCAGTCTTGGTTACCATTTGGACTAGTTGTAGCATTGTTATAGATAACATTCCTTGATTATCTCCATGTGTGTGCCCAGATAGCACCTTATGAGCTTATTCTCACATTTTCTGTATGGACTTTCGACGGATCAAATTCAGTTCTTTGAGTTCTCCGTTATAAGATTGTGCGAACGGAACTCATGTGATTTTCCTCCTGGTTTGGAGTAGATAACATGAATGGATTGGTAACAAAAGGTTATATTTTGATTTGGAGTCAGTTGTAGGACTCACACCTTGGGTTTGTTTTACTTGGATAAACCTTTGTTGATTTGTATAGGTATTGAGATGGTATCAGTGTGTTGTGGTTCAGATTTCCATGCATCAGCATTTTTTGGTTCAGTTGAAGGCCAACTGGTGGTTGAGATTGAGTTTTTGTTGTTTGGAAGTAAAGCGAGAGAGCTAGTTGAAAATGGATACTTGTGTCAAAATCCCTCAAAAGTGTTCTCTCTTTCTTGATGTTATTTGAGAAGCCATGCTTGGAGCATGCGGGCCTAGTACCTCATTCTTTCGAGTTTTTAACATTTTTCTATCCATTGACTTTCGGTGACAAAGGTTCTTTTAGTAGTGGATATTGTAATGACCCTTCAGGTTATTTTTCATATGTTTTCTTATTTTCTCCATTAAGGCTTTCCCATAGCTTCCCCAAGTCCTTTACGACTTATTGGGACTGACAGTTTGATTACCGAGTAGTTTATTTGGTTTTTAGAGTCAATTCCCTATTTAGATGTCATCGCTGGTTCCAAATGGCCATCGAGAAAAAACTTCATCAAAAAAATCTTAGATGTAAATATTGACGGCACCAGCAGCTCAGAAATATCAATTTTAGGCTAGGTAGACCTTTGGTTTGGGTCCCAATGCACCCGAGCTAATTCTAACCTATTGGTCGGGAAGTTGGAAAATTAGAAATAAGGGTGTGGGACCCACATTTGGTTGAAATAACCTCGGATGAAAAATCCGACTTTACATTGCCTCCGAAATGTGGAATTTAGTATGGTTACATAGTTCATTTGCGTATATCAGAGTTCGAATGAATCTGGAGGCATTAGTGGAAACTTGGAAAAAATTCCAAGTTTCAACCAGTTTTATGTTGCTATAGAGGATACTACGATCTCACCAAAAGGTATTGCGATTGCAATATCTCTTTCCGAGACCAGGGATTGTGATCGCACAACTGGGACTGCGACAGCAACACCTGGATACCTGTTATGGCTAAATAAATGTCCCTTAGGTTACATTTTGGCTCATTTCCACTCACTCTTGGGACCCAAGAAACCTAAAAAGAGTGTGTTAACTCAAAATTGAGTCTTTTGGGTGACTTGGGAGCTTGATTAACATCTATTATCGTGAATACTTTGGATTTATGGTTAGATTTTATCCCTTTCTTGGTGAAATTCTTAGTTCTACCCAAAACCCAAATAGCTTATAGGATTGATTTTAGCCCCAAATTATCTTGATTGTCACCAATTTCTTGAGTGTTATGATTCCTTGATCATGTATGAACGTTGGGTTGGCCTCGGAAACGTGATTTCCATAAATGGAACCCACTTAGGGGGTTTTGGTGTCATTTTTGAACCCGAAGCACAATGGTGCAATATGGGTATCATTATTCTCGTATTGATGAGTAAATTATGATTTTGATAGTGTGATGGCATTTTAGGATTGTGAAGTAAAGATGTACGTTTGGGAAAGATGTAAGGATTTACAGTTCGGCTTTTAGGTAGACTTCTGTCTACTCTTCTTTGTAAGATCATGTGTGCTACATATTGCGTGTGAAATGTGAATGTTAAGTTTGATTATGGGTAGAATAACTTAGTATTGAATATTGAAGTTTAGGGATTAGATAAGAGTTTTGACCCATAAGTTGAAATGCTTAGTACCCCTTTTAAGTCCTATTGCCTTCTCCCTAGAATGAGTTAATTAATAGAATGGATTTGATATAATGCTAGGTTTGGGATGTGGTTTTAGCATTGGAAGTATGGTTGGTATATTTAACCTTATTTGAGCTATTTTTGTGATCTTGAAACCGTAATTTATGTGGATTTGACTTAAATGCCCATATTTCTAGATTACGTTCCTATCTTAGGATTGGTTATGACTTACTTGACATCTAGAATTTGAACTAGATACCTTAGCCTAGTTTGGGGTATCAATTGCCTAAATAGGGAAATTGAGGATAAGAAGTTGCTTCATCCGGCCTACCTTAGGTTAAGACTTGTGTTAGCCCTTGTGGATTTAGTTTATGATGTTAGGCATAGTTGAGACTATTGAAACTTTATAATAAGTTTACTTTGTGGCTTGGTAAATGGTGATGATTTTTCCTGAATTATGATTAGTGGCTTATGCCCATGAGATCGGACTTTAGAGATGCTATTTCCTCTTAGATATGATATTGGTCCTTTAGAAATGTTATTTCCTCTCATATATGGTATTGGGCCTTAGAGATGTTATTCCTCTTAGATATGATTATTGGACTATGGAGATGATATTCCTCATAGTCATGATATATGACATATATATAAGAGATATCTTATAGATGTGATATGCCTTATAGTTAAGAGTTATGCCTTATATAATTGAGATGCCTCCTATATGTGAAGTCATTTATTGATATTATGCCTCCTAGATGTGAGATGCCTCATATATGTGAGATGAGTATAGATATGTTTTATGGATTATAGAAGTGTTATGCATTGTGAATATGCTATGGCTTATAGATATGAGATAAATTATAGACATGATTATTGTTACAGGTTCCGGATATGTATGTGGGTCAAACGTCGTGATTATGATGTTCCAATTATTTCAGACATATTATTGGTCCCAAGACCGTGTTATGATACGAGTTGACCATCCGAAAATTGTTTATCCTTGTAAGGGATATGATTATAGTTTATTGATTTTTTTAATGCTTATGGTTCCATTGTATGAATACTGATGATGGCATGCATAGATTTGATACATTAATGATCATTGCATTGATTATTGATATAATTCCAATTAGACTATAATCAAATTACTATTGTCTCTAGTTGAGGGTTGAAGCCCACTTTCTACCTTAAAATGTATTTATTCATAATAATGAATGCCTATTTTAATGAATACCTTATATGTAAAAGATATTAATAATGATGTTATTTAGACTTGACCTAGATAGATTTTGGTCTATGATTTGCTACTACAAACTACTTCAGTCGCAAAAAATTTCGACCCTATCTACACTTTTATAATGATTTAGTCCCAAAGTTCACCTCGGCCAACAAACTTACGGATTTACACCTTTTTAGCCACGACTTAAGTCCATGCACCTACTATATATCTATATACATATCTCTCTGATATGAAATCAAGGAAGATGTTGTATTGACGATATAAATTTCAGTCAAACCCAATGATAGTTATAATATTTATGTTACGTATATATATGCTTATTGATAATGTGACATTGATGATGAATGATCAATTATGGAAATATTCTCTACCTTGCTTCTCTTTTCATGATTATTTACTTTAGCTCTCGTGGGAATTGCTCTCTATTATTCACATTAATTTGGATATTATGATGATAGGATGATATCTGGAAAAGGGAAAGGATATTATGATGATTTGATGCTACCTGAAAAGGCTGGAGGATATTATAATAATGTGATAATACCCGTCAAGGATGGAGGATCTTATAATAATGTGATGATTCCCGACAAGGACGGAGGATATTATGATGATGCATTGATACCCTGTAATGCCGGAGGATTGTTATGATGATGCATGGATACCTGGAAAGGCCATAGGATGATTATATTGATATGCTTGTGTGTACTTCTATCGATTCGAGACCGGTTAGCCCTATGTATGGAAATTATATAAATACCCAACAAGGTCGGAGGATGATATAATGATAATAGTCAAGATGATGATGGTTATGATGATGATGGTTACGATGATGATATCATGATGTTAATTTTACTCACTGGTTATGTATTGTAGATTCGATTACATTCATCCTTGCATGTGCATTGCCTATCACCAGTATGCACCTATATTTATCTGCTCATATAGAGGGAGGGGGAGCCTACATAGTTATGGGTGATGACTATGCCTTGTGGTGTGTTCTATGTGATTGACCCTTCTGAGCCTGGGGTGGAAGGAGAACGTGATAGGTTCAGTTAGGTATTTGATTGGCCAACTAGCTGATTACTTATGTTGTTATTGACATTGTTATTAGCATTATTATAATCATTGTTATGGCTAGTTTATGACAGATTGTTCATTGATTCGGTATCGAGACTTGAGGTATGATTCCAATGTCTTTATCTTACAATTACATTATTATGCATAACTAACTGATGATGTGATATATGGATTAGAACCCTGAGTATTCTAGCACTAGCTCCTGCTATGATTATGAGGCCTTAAATAGCTATTGTGATGAATTAGGCTGTACTTCGAGTAGACCTTGGATATATACTTATATGTATTTATGTATACTTAGCTATATGTAGCTATGGTATTACCGTATATCCCTCTTTTCATTCATTTACTCGGATTATATACTCATTCCTTAGCCTTGTATACTTATATATATCTTTTTTGCTCTTACTTGCATATTGTCCATTGACATACGGTATATTGTTAAGATTCCTATGTATGGCTGGAAAAGGGTAGTGTATGATTACTATTTCCTTAGACTTAATATATTAGTCTCTTGGACATGAATATGATAGTTTAGCCTTATTATCTCATTGGTTGTGGGTGTAGTTTTTCATTCTATTTATATGTTGTATATATCTGCTTTATCTTTGATGTTTAGTTGGCAGTTGCCTACTCAGTATCACGTGTTTGGTATTGATACTACACTTCTACAGCCTACAGATCAAAGTACGGGTTATCATCGTTGATGTGTGCATTGTGCAGAGCATCCTTGGTTTGGAAGCTTAGAGTGAGCTCCTGATATTTGGAATATTACTTATCTCTCTCTTATGTATTAGACTAGTCTCTATGTTGTATTTAGAGATAAGTTGTATCAATATATTCATTCGTACTTCACTTTGAAATCGTGTTTATGTAGAAGCTCTTGTACTCATACTACCAGGTTTTGGGGCTATATTATGTATTTGATCTCTTATTATATCTTTTTTGCATTCTTTACTTTATCTCTTTGGGTAGTCTATTACTAGTCATTCTGGACTACGGGTTTGACTTGCATACTAGTGGGTCATAATAGGCGCCATCATGATCCGAGAAATTGGGTCGTGACACCCTCTCCTTATAAATACTAATAACAGTTATGGAATCGGGATTGATTTGTTTACCATGTAAGAAAAAGTCAGTAAGAAATCATAGTAGTGGTTTGAAGTTCCTCTATCAATGCGCTTGGCCATTACATCGGCCTTTTGATAACTCCCTTATCTTGCATTGCAATGAAGTTCTCTAAAAATAATTCTCTCTATTTCCTTTAGGGTTGGCCTCTTGCTATTGATATAATCATTCCTTGATAGTGAGGTAATGATGGCAAATGAGGCATTCTTATGATTGCTCATCACATGTTTGACACCACAAGTGAGATTATCGATACATTTGTAAAAGGCGCCACACCTCTAAGCTTCTATACTTGTTGGCCCAGATTATCCATCAATAAATAAGATTTCTTCGTTCCACCTTGTAGATTTTTGTACAACTCTTGATCATATTGAAATAGAAATACTTCTTCACGGAAGCTTAATCCAATAACACCTTTAAATTTAGCTTGCTATCAAGTATTTGACCCACATAGAAACCAGTTTTATTAAAGAAGGTGTGGTGGGGTTGTGATTCGGGTTGCTCCCCAATAACAACATCACTCTTTTCTTCAGAAATTTCACAATAATCTATCAACTGCTTGATTATCCACTCTCACATGCTCTTCCGAAACTTCATTAATTAGAGAGTGTTGTTGAGGTAGGGGTGAGCCCGATGTTGAAGCTTTTCTTTGAGGCATCTTAACCATATTTATCCTTAAAATAGCCCTAGAACCATCAGAGTCAGTACCAAGAATGTAGAATACCATATATTTATCATTTTTCATGTATTTTCCCCCTTCCATTCATTACATAACTAATGATAACTTCACTAGAATAAAAAGTTAATGCCCTGCTCTTCATAATAGTAATAATCATGTAGTTATATGAATTATTGCAATGTCGGGTAATGGAAACATCACCTTGATCAAATATTTCATATTCCAATATTTAGAGATCTCCTCCCATTTACCTATGTTATCATCAAGAACCATAATATATTATATATACATTATAAACTAATATATGTCGATGATTCTACTAAGAGTATGGTTTCTAATAGTCTATAAGTGGTTGATGACTATAACACAAATTTATAGGAGAAAAATGACGCTGAAATTGGGGCTTATGAATAATTATCACACCTACTTAAATGGACATTGATATAATCTATTAGTTTACCAGTGCAAAAATACCCTCTAATGTAGCTAAATGAGATAGAAAGATGGAAGCTCTCACAACAAGGAACAAAACAACTTCAAGATCTATTTATCGAAAATATTTAAAGCTTCAAAGCTAATAATGGTGGATTCAATTTTTAATGATGAAAAAGTCTTGATGTAATTTTGGCTCAAATTAGGTGGTTTATGGTGGAAGAAAAGGGGTGTTTTTGGTGCGAGCTAGGAATAGGTTTTGATTTTTTGAATGATTTTTTTTATTTGTGAATTAATTAGGGCATTTAGTGGTGATAATTGGGGATGAGAGTAACATAGTGGAGTAGAGACTTATTTGTATTAATTAAAAATCAGAACTAGAAGTGGTTGCTTTGTTAGTATGATTGATGATGTCATAATTAGAGAGTATTTGACAAAGATTTTAAAACATATGTTTACATGTCAAATATAGTTTGGAAAATAATTCTTTTGGCCAAGAAGCCCTAGTAACTACATCATTAATTTTTGTCAAGATAACTATAAAAAATAATTCTACTTTAATAGAATGTACTTTTATTTCTTATTCTTATCCAAATTAAAATAGGATAAGCATTTGATGATGAAAAAAATATTATTAGGAAAAGAATGTTTTTAAAATGAAAAGACATATTATATCATTTTGTATATTATATTTATGGCTCAGTAAGTAACAATAGGGATATTTTTGGATCAAATTATCGACAACATGAGTACTTTGAGACCAAACTACTATTTCAGGACATTTTTATTGAATTTTGCATAATTTAAGGACATTTTCAACCTTTTTTGATTAATTCAACTTCTTCAATGCTTTGTTGTTAATTACAAGAGAACCCAACAATGTTCTAGTCACGAATCAAAAACCCATGTCTTGTGATGGAACATATTCCAATTCGTTCGTGGTAAGTAAATCTTGACTCCACAAATAGAATATCAACACAACGAAATAAAAGATTGCACTATAATGAATGATAAAGATGATTACACTAATAACTCAAAGTATTATCAACAGAACTAACAAAAAGCCTAAACAAAGAGTAAAACAAAATTTCAACACTCAATTGTCACAAGTACAAGAGCAACTCCAATACTGAAGTCAAATAACATGACCCAAAACCAGGCCATGTCGTATAGGCATCTCAAGCCCAACATATATCGGAGATCACCCCGTAAATCAAACCTAACCATCATTCCAATCCACAAGTGTCGGATGAACTCCGACCATAAATCAAGATAGTGGAAACAAAACTAACAATCATAACTTAGACAATGTCTAAACATTTCATTAATGTCAACATTCTAACTAACATACCCAAAACCACAGTCATCCATAATGCCTCTACACAAATCAGATGTCTATATATATTTTGGAAAAAGCCCCCGACAATAGCCAAACAAAGTTTAAATATATCTACGATCAAAGATTAGAGACTTTGAAATGTATGCCTTCCAAAAACTAGAAGCTCACCACTTTAATGTCAACACCGAATCACCCGAACACCTACCTCTGCGTAGGAAGATAAGAAGAATCTCCATCCCCTAAGTCCTATGGGGACATAGAATCTGGAGATGGTTAGCAGTTAAAACGGTAGCATTAACTCAAGGATAAGGATAAAATAGCATCGTCATTTAAAGTCAAATCATTACATTATTTTCAACCATATTTATACACATAATCATACATATTGAGATATAAAACATGTTCATAATGTACCATAAGTAAATAAGACTTAGCAAACATTCTCGATGTACTCATTCACATGTCATGAGGTGGAGGAAACCGACCTCCTACTCTTATAGACTCAAAAATTTCTTATTAGGCAATGGACTTAAACCACACTTACATTTTCATTGGACAAAGGACTTTACCCACTTACGTTTTAATTATACAAGGGACTTTAACCACGCACACATCTTTGTTAGGAAAGGGACTCTAACCTCATGCCCTTTCATTAGGCATGATACTCGAACCTCATGCATTTTCATTAGGCAAAGGATTCTAACCTCAAGCCGTATTAGATAAAGAACTCTAACCTAGGCCGGCGTATTTAAGAAAGGGACTCTAACCATAAGTAATTTCATTTAGCAAGGGACTCTAACCACAAACCACTTTAGTATGCAAAGGGACTTTAACCATAAGACATCGCGATAATAATTAGTCAACATTGGGACTCTAAACCTTTATCCATACATCAACATTAACTCACTTCAACATTCAGGGACTATAGCCCATTTGATCAATTTGACACCTTGGGACTTTGACCCATTTAATCAATTCAACACCATATATGACCATAAGGTCTTTATGGAAGCATTTGTCATTTAAACACTTTAATAGGCCAATGCCTTGATTTCACTCATCATTCAATTCAATTTATGGTCATCAAGACCCTTACAACCATTCATACTCATTAGCAATCTCATACCAACTTTTAGTTCAAACGCTATTCAATTTCACATTTAGGGACTTTACTTAGCCATGACACCAACATGGTCATAAGTATTCTTGCTTTTTTATATGATGAAGATCGTAAACATACTGGACAATTTATTGCTGATTTTATTGTTAAAATTGCCGGATATTATGGTATCAAAAATAAAATTTTATGTATTGCTTTTGATAATACTTCTAAAAACAACACTGCAATAAAAAAATTAAAATCTACGCTATCTCCGCCCTTGCCTGAAATTTTTCATATTAAGTGTGCATGTCATATATATAATTTAATTGTAAAAGATGGTCTTGAGTTTTTTGAGTTTTATATTGAAAAAATTCGCCTTGCTGTTGGTTTTATTCAAGAAAATAATCGTAGATCTAGAATTAGAGAATTTAAAGTTAAATCTCAAGGAAATGGACTTACACCGATTTTGATGCCTGAGGAAATTAATACTAGATGGAATTCTACGTATGAATTTTTAAAAACTTGTTATAAATATAGAATTCCTATTACACTAGCTTTTAACCAACATTGTGGTTCATTTGCTGATTCTGCTGATTACATGCTACATAATTCTGATTGGGTTGTAATTAATGATCTTGTTAAGTTTTTAGAAAAATTTTATGTAGCTACGGTTGAATTTTCCGGTGCTTATTATCCTACTGTTTGTAATATTTTGGCATATATAGCCGATATTTCTGGTTTGATCAAAGAATATAAAAATAAAGAAGGTTATAAAGAAGCTGTTGGCGCCATGTTTACGAAATTTTAAAAATATTTTTTCCCGATTCCCCCTATTTACTTGGTTGATGCTATGCTAAATCCGTGCATGAAATATAATAATATGTGTCACTTTAGTATTCTTATTTATACTAACTTAGAAATAAATACTAACCATGATTCTGAACAAGTACAACCTGATTTGTGGACGGCTACGACTGATGCAAAGGATTACATAGAAAAATTATATAATCACTATGTTAATTTATTTGATTTAGCCGTACCTACAAATATCACTCCAACTGTCGCTCCTCATCCTCCCGAGGAGCCATCATCTTCTAAAAGGCCGGCACATAGTGGTTTTTCTGATTCGTTTTATGATTTAAATTGTTGGAACAATGTTGATGAGAGAACTTACACATCAACTTATCGGGAAGAGCTGAAATATTATCTTTGGACGGCACCAAAGGATCGCAGACGATGGATTAACATGTTGGATTGGTGGAGGAGTAATGAAACACAATATCCTGTGCTTTCAAGATTAGCTAGAGATATCTTGAATGTTCCAATATCAACCGTTGCATCAGAGAGCGCCTTTAGTCAGGGACGACAGCAACTTGGAGACAACCGACACTCATTGGGAAGCAATGCAATGAATGTTCTAGTTTGCATCAGAGATTGTATTAGAGCGGAAAGAAGAAACCAAGGAATGGAACCGAAGCCGAGCGACGAGTTGAAACTTGAAGAAATTATGACTTCACGGGAGAACTCAGCAGAATCAAATTCAATGCATGGTTTTGCCCCCGTTGACTTCGACTATCCTATGCAAGTTCCCATTAATATTAACATGAATGAGTTGGAAAAAATGATGCATAATTTATAGATTTTTCATTCATGTAAATTATAAATTTTGGATCATTTTGCAATCAATAAAATTCCCCAAATTCATTCACTCCTTAGTCCTTGCTTTTTATATTTTTTCATTTAACGATTTAAAATTTTAAATTGAATTTCTAGTTTTCTACTTTAAATTAAAAACTTACTTCTAATATGTTATTAATTTACTACCAAATATTATTAATTTATTATATTAAGTAGAATATGTTTTTTATATTTGTGTATATATCTTCTATAGAAGTGTATATTTAACGTATACATGTGTATATGTTTTATAAATTAGTATATAAGTATATCTATATATATTGTAATGTATATATAATGTAGTATATTTTATAAGTAGTAGTATATATACATTGAATGGTGCGTATACACGTGTATATATCTTCTATAGAAGTGTATATTTAACGTATACATGTGTATATGTTTTATAAATTGGATATCTTCTATAGAAGTGTATATATCTTCTACATATGTATATATTTAATGTATACAAGTGTATATGTTTTACAAATTAGTATATAACTATATATATATACATATTGTAGTATATATATATGTATATTGTAGTATATATTTTATTTAAAATGGTACATATATATTGAATGGTGTGTATATATGTGTATATATCTTCTACAGATGTATATATTTAACATATACAAGTGTATATGTTTTACAAATTAGTATATAACTATATATATATAAATATTGTAGTATATATATATGCATATTGTAGTATATATTTTATTTAAAGTAGTACATATATATAGAATGGTGTGTATATATGTGTATATATCTTCTACAGATGTATATATTTAATGTATCCAAGTGTATATGTTTTACAAATAAGTATATAACTATATATATATACATATTGTAGTATATATATATGTATATTGTAGTATATATTTTATTTAAAATAGTACATATATATTGAATGGTGTGTATATATGTGTATATATCTTCTATAGATTAGTATGTAACTATATATATATGTATATTGTAGTATATATATATGTATATTGTAGTATATATTTTATTTAAAGCAGTACATATATATTGAATGGTGCGTATATATGTGTATATATCTTCTAAAGTAGTATACATTTAACGTATACAAGTGTATATGTTTTATAAATTAGTATGTAAGTATATATATATATATATATATATATATTGTAGTATATACTTTATTTAAAGTAGTACATATATATTGAATGGTGCATATATATGTGTATATATCTTCTATAGATGTATATCTGTAATGTATACAAGTGTATATGTTTTATAAATTAGTATGTAACTATATATATATACATATTGTTGTATATATATATGTATATTGTAGTATATATTTTATTTAAAGTAGTACATATATATTGAATGGTGCATATATATGTGTATATATCTTCTAAAGTAGTATATATTTAACGTATACATGTGTATATGTTTTATAAATTAGTATATAAATATATATATATATATGTAGTGTATATATATATATTATACTATTATAGCATATGTTTTATGTAAAGTAGTACGTATAGTCATATATAATTATACATTGAATGGTACGTATATATGTGTAATTGTTTATATATTTTTTAAAAAATATATATTGTATATTGGAGTGTATATAGTGTATATTGGATTTTTTATTTATTTTTTAAACGGGTTTGAACGGTTTTTAATCGGGTTTGACCGGATTTTGGTGGGTTTGACCGGGTTGGGTTAAGTGGGCCAGGTTAGGGTGGGATTTAATTTTTTTACTGTTTGACCCGGCCTGGCCCGGATAGCATCCAAACCGGCCCTTAACCGGCCCTCAACCCGGTTAAAAAGGAAGGGCCGGTTCCGGATTGGCCCGGCTCGGCCCGTTTGACACCCATACTTTAAATCTATCTAGGATTATTGTAGTGGCCCACTATCCACTGCGGTGGACCGTTGTAGCAGCCTATTGTCTGCTATAGTGGATTTATTATACCAAACCCTTAGCCGTTGTAGCAGTCAAGTGTGAAACATATACATCCTGACTAGGTTACTACTCTCCAGACTTCATGATATTTTTGTAATCATCCCCATATTAATAGTTCCTTTCATGTGGACCACGACCGTACGTGGAGATTTTATTATTTTGGCATAATTTAAAACTCCACATGATAGATTCTAAAAGGACTCTATAATGAATTAGGTAAATCTTATCCAAATAGGTTAGTGAAACATTGAGTAGCTAGTGAATTTCCTATTATATGGTTGAAATTCAAAGTCCACCCCTTCATGCTGTTGTGGGACAAATGGTTAGTAAATTGATATATACTGTAACAACCTAATTTGTTTTTATTAAAGATACCTCGATAATACTCAAGTTAATGTGTTATGTTGATATCAAATTAATGTCACGATTAGCCATTGTTAGAAGTTTCAAAAATGTTTAGAACAAAGGTTTAAGGTGGGCGAGTTGACTGCCCAAGATTGTTGCAGTGGTTCCTTGCCCGCTAAAGTGAGCCTTCTATAGAAAAGATTAGGCTGTTTTAGTGGTCTTGGTAGTTTTCAATTTCATCCTACCACACATGCAAGTGTATGTGGTTGTGCAAGTAGTAAAGTTGCCCTTTTGAGTCGAATATCTATCCCTCAGGGACTTGGTGATTAGCAGGTAAGCCAATTCAAGTGTTATTATTGAAGTTAAGCTAGTGGGATTCATAACCAAAGAGAGTTTAAGTTTTGAGGTTTTAAAAGTAACGATAATGAGAATGTAAAGTGTTTGAAACAATATTAAGGAGAAATCTTGGGTCAAGGCAATTTGAACAGTCCTACAAAGCTATACAATCTCGTCGGTTAAGTTAAAATTCTTGGTTGTGGATTCACGAGGTTAGTAACATGATTATAGTATTCTAAGCATCTAATTGTCAGCCCCACAACTACATCATTGTGCGGGGATTCGAGAACTAATTCAATTGCATTTGTATGGCATCTCGTATTTGAACCAAATTGGGCGAATTAGGTATATTCCTATCCTAACCATAAATCCTTTATCTTTAATTCATCTAAAAGACGAGAACACAGTTCATATGATCCACATTCTAATCTTAGGTTCCTTCTTCCAGGCTCACAATAGAAATATAAAGGTCACGAGTCAATAGAATAGTAATTGCAAGAACATATGAACAACTAATTATGATAATAAACTTTAAACTAACTTGACTAAATGATAAGTACTCATGTTAGTAGCCTCAATCTTAGTATGAGGGTTTTTATCCTCTCATAGTCATTCAAAGAATCACAATAACTGAATTCATATGAAAAAACTACAAGAAAACTAAAGTAAACAAGAAAAACCCTAACGTATAACCCTTTGATGCCTTCTCCTCTCTCCAATTTTGCATTGTTCCAAATGTGATATGTAATTGTAGATAAATACCTCTTATATAGTATTTTAGGTCATCCATAGGATTCCCAATACTAAAAATATACATTTTCAACTTCTCCCCCAACTTAACGAAGTAAAAAAGTTTATTTTTCGACGTCTGGGGGGGAGGGGGAGGGGATGGGGGTTACACCGTAAGCCAGTCGCATGGATATGGAGGTTGTGGTTCAGGAAAATATCAGGGTTGATCCAGTTTTCCCTCTCCCTAGCGGATGAGGCTCAATTCCTCTTACCATGCAATGGGTGGTTGAATACAAGGCCCCTTCATAAGGGTGAGTTTCACTCCAAATTTTCTCCTATCTCCTCGTATGCTTGTTCCTTGTTTTTCAATTTCTTATGACTTATTTTCAGGCTTCATTTAGCTTACATAACACCCCCAATGGTATCCTACAATATTATATAACAATAAGTAGTCCATAAACCAAAATAGAGCTCATTAAAGTACTCTAGAACAAGCATAGTTCAAGCTAGCAACACTAGTTTTCTCATCTAAACTCTATTTGATCCTTTTGACTTTTGACTTGTTTTAGATTCACCTTAAAAACTACAAACATGTAACTCAACAAATAAATAAACAATTACACATTAATATCTCATTAGTCACATCAACTTATCCTTAAAATCAAGCTAAAAGTGCATAAATAATGACACTCAGGTGTATAATTACGCCTAAGATCACGACCCAACACTTAAATCATTGTTCATCCTTGAAAAAATCTTTACATTAAGAACCTTAAAGGTAGACTCCATCATCATTACTCAAAGTAAGTCACTAGAGCTAGAACTACAATGACTGAATGAATAGCAAGTTCAACATTAGGCATGTCACATTCCAATTGAAAATATTTGAATACTACTGCAAGACTTTCTAACCTAAAGAATTGAATCTACCAAGTTGGAAAAATCATGCATTTTACTCAACAAAGAGATTATACATTCCACTTAACCATCATCAAACATGCACCTGACCACAAAAGAGTCACCCATATTAACTCACTAATACACAATTGATCACAAGAATAGGTGCAAAAATCAAATATCACATACTCTTACAAATAATTCACATGTCACATAAGATGGACCATAAATTTCCCCTTAGTGTCGCACTCCACTAATATCAGAATATCAAAGATAAAGATTAAGTACAACTTTATGGATTCTAATGTAGGCTAAGGGATGTGTAGTAACTATTCTAGAAAGTAATAGTGACTATCTTCATTAAGCGCTTTAATACATCACACTTTATGATTTTAGGTGGATTTAAGCACCTAAGTGTCATTATGTATGTTTACTTAGCTTAGTTTTTGAGGAATTCTTGTGTGTGTAATAATGTAATCTTTGTATGAATGATAATCTAAGTACTTAATTATGGGTTTTAATAATTATTTTGCAGTAAAAAATTTAAGTTAAAGTTCAAACTCAAAAACTAGTACCCTTAGCTTAAGCTATGTTCCTTTCTAGTTAATCGTGTTGGATTCTATGTTGTTTTGAGCTCTAACTTATGGCGTTTGATGTTATAGTAAGCTTGGTGAGTGGATAAAGATGATGTATGGATAATATACTAGCTGAAAATCTAGAGGAAAAGTCACCACAAAGATTGGACTTGAAGGACAAATGCAATAGACTAGGCTTGATGAAATCTGGAAAATTTGGACACATTGGCGTGCCACGCTTCCTAGATGGCGTGATAAAGGTAAGGCATGCCCTTGGTTGAATTTTGTATTGGACAATAGATTATACCTCCACGATGGTGGTGTTCCACAAACCCTATCCTCCGCAATAAGGGCGTGACACCGGGGATAAACAAAAAATGGGCAGCTTGGTCCTTTTATAAATAGGACACTTAAGCTCTTATGTTAACACATTGGACGACCATGGGGTTCTAATATATTCTCGAGAAGGGTTCAATTAGGAATTTTATTACTTTACTTTAGTTTTTTTATTGATTATAATATTGATTCATCTGTGTGCTTATGTGCATGTCCATGGGTAGCTAAATACACTTTTCTGGGGATAAAGCCAAGAAAAAGACTACTCTTGTTATGAATTAAATTGGTTTTGATTATTTATAATTATTCATTGTTTATTTATCCTTGTGTTAATTATTTTAAGAATTCACAACCCTTAGAATACATGCTTACTTTTATCATGAACCCGGAAGGAGGAATGATAGGATAGAACGTCCGATTGATGGAATAGGATCGTAATCTCAATTAAATGATGTGATGATTTGAATTTAGTATAGGAATATACCTAATTTCCCTATTTGGTTTAATTATAGGATAGAAAATGAATGCATTTTAGCTTAGTTCTCACATCCCCTAGTCAACGATGTAGTTATGGGGCTAAATTAGTTAATTGATTAGAGGTTTGGAAGGCCAAAGTCATAATATTGACCCCGTGGACCAACAACCAAGATAACTAACCAAACCAATGAGTTTACATAGCTTAGTATGATTTTTCGTAGTGCCTTAACCCTGGGTTTCTCCCCATTGTTTTTCAAGAACCTTTAATTTATAGTATTGTTAAGTTTACTTTTAGTTTTATCTCTCAATTATTTTTGAGTTACGCTTGCACTTATTAATCTTTATAGTTGAACTAGAATTGGATAGTTCTTTAATACAAGTCCCTGTGGGATCGATACTTGTCTTGTGAAAGGCCATATTACTACTTGGTGTACCATGTACACTTGCGTGTGCGCTTGTGTTCAAAAAGTTTTTTGTGTCGTTCCCACGGACTTATAAATTGGCAACCAGCGTAGTTTTTGTTTTGATTTTTGATTTCTTAAGTGATACTTACTTGATCTTAGATTCTATATTTTCAGCCACGGGCTTCAAAAACTAGTAAGTTGGCATAGGACAGGAAGTTGTTTAAACTAGATCCCAAACTCGAGCAATGCTTACACCAATAAATGAGAGAAGCAATACTTCTCTATAGAATACCTCAAATTTAGCAAGAGAAAGATCATCCTGCACCTATGGATGATGATCCACCAGCCCGCAGGACAGTTTGCAAAGTGGCAATCCCACTTGCAACTAATGCGACCTTTGCTATTCAAAGAGCCACTGCTAGAGGTAGATTTTAGTTGAAATAGAACATGGTACAGTTTTGCAAAGCAAGAAGCCGTTTATCATCCTGTCACATGAAGATCCACAAGTTTACTTGCAGAATTTTCTGGAGGTCAATGACACTTTCATACCCATTGGGGTATCTATTAACTCTGTGAGACTGACACTCTTTCCCTTCTCACTATAGGGGGAAGAAAAGAAGTGGTTGAACATAGAGCTAATAGGGTCTATCACTATATGGGATGATTTGGACTAAAAATTCCTTCATCTATTTCTTTTCATCTTGCAAGATTAAAAGAATACACAGTGAGATTTTAATCTTCAAGCAAAAGTCGAATGAGAATCTATATCACGCTTGGGATAGGTTTAAATCACTTCTTCGAGATTGTCCACATCATCAATAGTCTAATAATGTATTTGCTCACACTTTTATAGATTTCCTTGATCATAATACAAAGTTTTTTCTAGATTCAACTACAGGAGGTCAAGCATTTGAAAAGACGTATGATAAGTTGTATACTTTGTTGAACCATATTGCTTAAGGTAGTCTTGACTAGCATTGTGTTATCTCAAGAAGCTCAGTGAAAAAGGCTATGGGTATGATTGAAGTTGATAATATCACAGTCTTAGCTGCCCAATTTCCAACTATGCAAAATTAGATAATAACTCAATTCAGTAAATTGGGTATGATCAAATCCCTAACTCATATTAATGCAGTGCAACAGACCACATCATGGTGTGATGTATATGGCAATACTGGACACTTTGAATACTTGTATGGTGAAAATCCAAAATTGATGAACTTTATAGGCAACACTAAAAATTCAAACTATGGGAATGCCTATAACTACAAGTGGCAGAGTTAGCCCAATTATTCATGGGGCAATAGTCAGACTAAAAAATTTCAGCTGCAACACAACACACAGGCTAGTAACATTGATAAAAATTTGAATAAGATCCTGGAAAAAGAAGAAAAAATAGTTGTTAAAATAAAAACTTAGCTAGTAGCTTGGTAAAAGTTAGAGCAGTAGTTGAGGAAACTAGCTCAGGAATAATATACTAGGCCCTAAGATGGATTTCCAAGTAATACAAAGCATAAAAAATAAGTTAAGACAATCACCTTTAGGAGTGGTAAAGTTCTTAGTAATAGACCTCTAAAGAAAAATATGGAGGTAAACGTAAGTTGGTTCCATAACAGGTTGTAGGTAAAGATGCTACAAATTTGGGAAAGTCTGAGTACGTGAATGAGAGGCCACCACCACCATTATATCAGAGGCTCAAGAAGGTCAAGGAGGCTGCTTGTTTCAAGAAGTTCTTTGACACATTCAGAGAACTTTACATTAACCTTTCTCTGTTAGGTGTTTTAATAGAGAATGCCTAAGTATGCTAAGTACTTGAAGGACGTGGTGATTAACAAGATTAAGCTTCAATACATATAGATGGTAGCACTCACTGAGGAATGTAGTTCTGTGGTGATGAAAAATATGCCCAAGAATCTTAAGGACCCAGGAAGATTCACCCTCCCTATATGAATTGGTGACAATGATTTGGTCCATGCTCTGAGTGATTTTGGGGCTAGTATAAAACTGTTTCCCCTATCAATGTTCAATACTCTTGGGTTGGGGAAGTCAAGACCGTTCTTTGTGGTGTTCTAGATGGTAGATAAAACCCAAGTTCATCCTAATAAAATTATTGAGGACGCGGTCATAAAGGTTTGTAAGTTTATTATCCCTACTAACTTTATTGGTTTGGATTATGATGGAGATGATAGGGTACAAATTATTTTGGGAAGTCCATTCTTAGCAATGAGAGGAACACTGATAGATATGAGAGAGAGCACTCTCAAAATGAGATTGGACAAAGAGGAGGTGGTTTTCAAAGTTTATAAACCACTTAATCCACCTTCTCTCTACAAATATATATGTATGATTACTGCCATAGAAGTAGATGAGTATGGTGTGGTAGAGTCTAAACCACCAATGACCTATTCAGATAGTCTCATTGAGTTGCCCAGCCACCACTCAATCCTAGAGTTAATAGAGTTGAGGATCTTAAAAAGGCTATTATTGAGAAAAATAATGACCTTGAGAATGCACACTCAAGAGGTCAGAAATAAGTGAGAAGATAGCCTCCGAGTAAGAGTAAGAGAATGAAGAAAAATAGTTGAGATGCAGTGCCGTGGGTCGTTCCACAACACTAAATCAGGCACTATTTGGGAGGCAACCCAAGTTAAGGTAGGTATTTTATTTTTATTATTTAGTTTTTACTTCACTTTAGTTTTTATTTTTTGTTGAGTCACAGGTTGAAGGGAAGTCTAAGTACTGGAGACTTGACCTAAGGAGCATGGAAAATATTGGGTGTGATATCCACCTAACCTCACCAATGAAACAATAATACTGGCTAGGCCTAGAGGCCTCAGGTAGTATTTCTATTCTTACTTTTAATTATACTTTTGGGACAATGTAGATTTTTAAGTATGGGGTGGAGAAATTCCTATAGTTTAAGGTGAAGTGATGATGTAGGATCTTAGTTCTTAGTTCTAATAGGTTCTTATATCATACACCCCGTGGTTGTTCTTTTCAGTTCTTTTCTATGGGGGAGCCCTTTGAACTCAATATCATTTTTCTATTTAGGAGTAAATTTAAAATTTTGTGTTAGTTAAGTGAGATGTTCTTGTTAGTGATATGTGTAATTGCATGATGCAAGATTTTTTTGTTGTGAAAGTATGTTGATTATGTTGAAAGACTACTTTTGAGACTCCTAGGCTCATGAATATGACTCTTGAAAGTTGTTGGTTTAATGTGAATTTGTGTGATTGCTTGGTTGAGAGTCTATAATGATCCTATTTGATTTGAGCATGTTCCATGTGTGAAGTAAGGATTTGTGTGTTTCTTTTTGCATTTAATATCTAGAACTTGCCTGGTGTGTGTGTGTGCAAAGTGAAATAAAACGTGTGATTTTAGGAGATAATATAGGCATTTCTTTACTAGCCATGTTTCATACCTAGTTTACCTACCCTTATGCATAATATTTGTTAGCCTTATTAAGCCTTAGCCTATTTCTTTAATTACCTCATATGTAGCTTGTTCCCTATCTTTTGTTGTACTTTAATTTGATCGAAAGATCCTAAAAGCTTTAGTGAGAAATTAATAAAGTAAGGAGTGTGAAAATAATAACGTAAGTAGTGAAAGTGAATCCCCAAAAAGTAGCTATTGGTGTTGTAAAATTGATATGTGTTGTGGTTGGGAGTTCTGTAATGAAAACAAAATAGAAAAAGATGCTAGAATTTGATCATGAGTTGATGATGAGTAATACCTCCATAATAATTGTGAATTAGCTTAATGAGATGGGGAAAAACAAAGAGAATAGGAAGGTAAAGGTGGTCAAAAGTGCGGTTGTTAGAGATTGATCATAATATATATATGATGTATTAAAGCGCTTAGGAAAGATAGTCATTATTCCTAGCAAAAATAGTTCCTACCTGTCCCTTAGCCTACATACAAACCTCAAAGTCCTACTTGATCCTAAGCCTCAATATTCTGACATTAGTAGAGTACTACACTAAGGGAAAGCCTATGATTCTTTATGTGTAACTTGTAAATTTTTTCGGAGACTGAGCGTAATTTGATTTTTGTACCCATTCTTATGATGAATTGCATCTATTTGAGTGAATACGGGTAAATCTCTTATGGTGAAGAAATATGTTATATGATATTTAGGTGATATCTTTTATCGATTGATATGCACGAGTTTGTTGACTTGGTGAGTCAATTCTTGAGGTTAGGATGTTTTGAAGTAGTGTTCTTGAGCTTTCAAGTGTATATAACAGGCTTAGTGTAAAACTTTCTATTTGTGTAGTCAGTGTAGTGCTAGATTGAATGTCTTAGTCTTAGTAATAATGTGGAATCTTCCTTGATATCATGCTTACAGTAAAGAGTTTTTTGATAACGTACAAGTCATTAAGTTTGGGGTGGAGATCTTAGGTGGATTTATGCACTATGTTTACTTAGCTTAGTTTTGAGGACTTCTTGTGTATGTAATGATGAAATATTTGTACAAATGAGAATATAAGTGCTTATTTATATGTATAAATTGTTTAAGGTGTGTTAATAATGAGTTTGGAGTCAAAACAATAATTTAATTTTCAAATGCAAAAACTAGTACCCCTATCTTGAGCTATGTTCTTTTCTAGTTCATCTGTTGGATTCTATGTTATTTTGAGCTCTAATTTGTGGTGATTGATGGTATACAAAGATTTATTAGTTGATTAAGGTGATTTATGGATGATATAAAAGCTTTAAGTCAAGATTAAAAGTCACCAAAAAACTTGGACTTGAAGGACAAACACAATGTACTAGGATAGACGAAATCCGGAAAATTTGGACACATTGGCGTGCCACACCTAGTTGGTGCGATAAGGGCATGGAATACCCTTGGTTGAATTTTGGATCGGACAAACCAGTATCACTTTGTGATATTGGCATGAAAAGGGACCCTATCCTCCATGATAAGAGCATGACACAGAGTCTAAACAAAAACTAGCAGCTTGGTCCTAGTATAAATAAGACACTTAAACTATTATGTTAACACCTTGGATGAACTTGGGGCTTCAATATACGGTGGTTAAGGACTCCACTAGGTTTTCTCTTATTATTTTTAGTTTTTTTATGGATTAGAATATGTATTCATCAATTGTGATTACGTGTATGTCCATGAGCGCCTAAACACCCTTTTTTTGGGGTTAAGGCCAAGAACATGATTACTCTTGTTATGAATTGAATTGGTTTTGGTTATTTATCATTTTTAGTTTTTTATTTATCCTTGTGTTTACTATTTTAAGGATTCATGACCCTTAGTATATTTCTTACCTATATCATGAACCCGAAAGTAGGAATTATAGGATAGAACGTGGGATAGGTAGAATAGGATCGTAATCTCAATTGAATGATGTTGTGATTTGCATTTAAGATAGGAATGTACCTAAGTTCCCTATTTGGTTAAATTATGGGATAGAATATCAATGCATTTAACTTAGTTTTTGCATCCCCACTCAATGATTTAGTTGTGGGGCTAAGTTCGTTAATTGATTAGAGGTTCGGAAGGCCATAGTCATAATATTGACCCTGTGGACCAACAACCAAGATAATTAACCTAACCAATGAAGTTACATAGCTTTGTATAATTTTTCATAGTGCCTTAACCCTGGGTTTCTCTGTAGTGCTATTCAAGAACCTTTATTTACAGTATTGTTAAGTTTACATTTAGTTTTAACTCTCAGTGACTTTTAAGTTATGTTTGCACTTGTTAATCTTTGTAGTAGAAATAGAATTGGATAGTTGTTTAATATAAGTCCCCGTGGGATGGATACTTGGCTTATTAAAGGTCATTTTACAACTTGGTGGACCACTTAGACTTGCGTGTGCACTTGGGCACAACAATTTACATTAGACTCCTCTCTAACCAATCAATTTTTCACCACTTCTATCCTCTCACCTCTCTTTTGTTTTGCCCCATCTATTTAATCTAGTTTACACATCTTTAGTGAAACGTATTTTCTATCAAACATGACTCACTTTTGATCAATTTTTTATTTTTATTACATTACTTCCAAACACAACACAAACTTTTTAAACACATCAATATATGCTATTTTGGGGATGCACTTTTACCTTTTTCCTTCTTCAATTTTACACTACCTAACCTTTTAATTTTCAACTAAAGCGCTTACAAGTTCTGGATCAAATTACAGTCAATTGAAAAAAAAAGGAATAAGCTACTTATAAGGTAACTAAAGAATATGCTAAAGGCTCAATGTATGGACTTTTAACCAAGCAATCACACAAACTTAATTTTAAGCTAAAATCAAACAAGAGTCAGATAAAAGAGCCTTGGTGTCTCACAGAAGTCATTAAATTTTTATTCATGCCATAGAATTTAATATCACTTGCAACAAATAATCATATGTAACACCTAGATAGAGCATCTCTATTTATTTCTAATGAGAAAAATTGTAAAATTGCTCCTAAAAATCAAAACATACTGAGTTTAAAGGGTTCCCCTTGAAAAAAGAACCGAAAAGATAAACTAAGGGGTGGGTGAAGTGTGCTTTTACTAAATAAACACCAACAAAACTAAAAATAAATAGAAATAACAACTTCTTGTAATTTTTTAAATTTAGTCAAAAACTAGAAAATAAGTATAAGTGAAAATCCTATAGCGCACTTTACCCAAAACAAATTGGAAGATTCTTCACCCCACACTTAAAATCATACTTAGGGGGATAGTATTATCTCATCCATCTAGGAGATGCAGAGGACCCCAAACTCAGATTTTTCTATTTAGCTCAGATCTCTGCTACTCAGACTTTTCTTCGACCTATTAACACTAACAAAAAAACCAAAGGTTATACTAAAGAAAAACTAAAACATAAAAATAACTACCATAACTTGGGTTGCCTCCTTGTAATGACCATTCAGGTCATTTTTGATGTTTTTTCTTATTTTCTCTGTTATTGCTTTTCCATAGATTTTACAAGTTATTTATGACTTGCTGGAACTGATAGCTCAGTTACCAGATGGTTCGTTTGGTTTTTAGAGTCAATTCCCTAGTTAGAAGTCTTCACAGGTTTCAAATAGCCACTGGGTGAAAACTTTAGTAAAACAATCCCTAATGTGAATTTTAACTACACTAGAATCCTTGTAATATTTATTTTAGGCTAGGTAGACCTTTGTTTCGAGCCTCAACATACCCAAACTAATTTTGAACTATTGGTCGACAAGTAAAAAAATTAGAAGTTTAGGTGTGGGACCCATATTTGGTTAAAATAACCTCGGATGGAAATCCGACTAGGCCAATACATCTAGAAAATCAAATTTAGTATGCTTACATAGTTCATTTGCATATATTGGATTCTGAATGAATCCTGAAGCATTGTTAGAAAACTTGGAAATTTCTCAAGTTTGCTAGTACTGAGTTGTACGCTATAGCACAAAGGGCATCATGATCGCTCTAGGGAGATCTTCATAAAAGGGGACGCAATTGCCTTTGCGCGATCTCCATCCGTTGATGGTGATTTCCATACGTGGGTGCCTGAGTTGGGTATTTAAAGGCCTTTTAGCCGCATTTTGGGAACTTTTCTCTCTTTGTTGTGACTAAGAAACCCTAAAATAGTGTGCTATACTCTAGTTGAGTCTTGGGATCTTACTTAACCTATATTTTCCTAATTAACAATGGATTTAAGGTATGAATCCTTCCATTTCATGCTTAAATTTCATGAATTCTTGAGAAAACCCCCCATTAACTTAGAGGATCAATTTAACCCCAAATAAACTTAATCTTCACCTACTTCTTGAGGGTTTAATTCCTTAATGGTGTAGGAATATTGGATTGACATAAAAAACATTTTTTCCGTAAGTGGGACCCATTTGGGATTTTTGGTATCGTTTTTGGACCCAACGCACAATGGTGAAATATGGGTATTAATTTTCTTGTTATAATGTGTAGATTGTTTTTTTGATAGCTTGGTACCTTGAAGAAGCCTCACAGAAAGAAAAAGTGAAGGTTTAGCGATTCGTGAGCTTTCTTTAGATTTGAGGTAAGTTAGGCTTACTCCTTGTGAGATTGAGCTATGTTATAGTATAATTATGATATCATGTTAGATTTGGTAGGGTTTTCGGTGTTGGAATGGTGAATGGTAAGGCTCAGGATTAGTTGCATCTATTAGGTTACTTGAACTTTTAGATTGAAATATTTGACATGTAGGCTTAAACATTGGGGAATTTGGACTTAATACCTCGTGGTTAGCCTGAGGATGCCTTATCTACTCTTGTTGGATGATATTAAACTTGTCACTTATGTTTTGGGTAAGTTGACCCTAGTGCTTACATTGGTGGAAGTGTCTTAGATACCATGCTTGAATTAGGTGTAATTCTTGAGAATGACCTTTACCTTAGGACTATTTGTGGATTGCTATGCATCTAAGAATTGATTTATATACCTTAGTCTAGTCTTGGGTAGATGTTGGACTTAGAAGGTATTTGGGGAATTAGAAGAGGGTTCTTAACCCACCTTAAGCTTGGATTGATATAGCCCTCTTGAAAAGCCTTAGACACTACTAAATGCCTATGAAATTCTCCCTTATAATCATGTTGGATAAATTGAGTTGTTAGATTTGGTCATGACATTAGAAGTGATATATATATATATATAGGTATGATTTGTTGACTAAATTACCGTTAATACTATGAGTAACTATGGTTTATGCAATCAATTAAGCCCATGTCTATCTTATCATGTGAGCCATTGATTAAACTATTATTTTGGGCTTTGCATTATGCTATTACTCATGTTGTTCTCTTGTTTAGTAACCAAACTTGTGAGTATGCTAGAAAGCCTTTGTATTGCTAATATTGTGAGTCATGATGCTAATGATTCTAGAAGGAATGTTTTTTGACTACATGGGAAGTTATGTTGATAATTATGCTTGATACTCGATGATAATTGTAAAACTCATGTTACATATATATATGTCTATAGATAAATTTATGCGGAAGATAAATAATGAGTATTTAAGGTATGATCTTCTTTACTTCTCCTTTAGATTCATTTACTTTAGCCCTCGTGGGGCTTGCCATTTGTTGTAGCCTTCGTGGGGCTTATAACTTACTTTATCCCTCATAGGGCTTGTTATTTACTTTAGACCTTGTGGGGTTTGTTCTTTATTATCGATCTTAAATTGCACATTATGATAATATTGATACCAAACAAGGCCGGAGGAGTTTGTCATGATGATATTGATACCCGAAAAGGCCAGAGAAGTTTGTGATGATGATATTTATACCCTGCAAGACTGGAGGAGTTTATTGAGATGATATCAGTCCCCGACAAGGCCGAGGGACGTTATGAAAAGGATATTAATGCCCGGTATGGATGATGTGTGACTATGATGATATACCCATCAAGGAAGGATGATGATCGTTGATGTACCTATGTGTACATCTATTGGTTTGAGTCAGGATATCCCTATGTTGGAAATTGTATGCTCATATGTGTATATACTTGTTTATATGTAACATGGGTAGATTGTTGACATTTGGATACTGGTTGTAGCCCACTAGTGTTAATTCCTTATAAAGGGGTGTAGTTATTGATTAATGATAACTAAGTAGTTGTGATGAGTATGTTTAATTGACCAATCAAAACTAGTTAGTAAGAAAAAACCAGTGTAAATAAGGATTCACTTAGTGAGTAATATTAGTGATAATTGTTGGTTAGATAAGAAATGTTGACTATTAAAATAGCTTTGTGGTGAATAGTTGCGTAATAAAAGATTATGCCATATGATGGCTAGGAATCTAATGGACTAGTTAATGATCCTTGCTTAGATAATAAGTAGTGGCTAATGGTTATTGATGATAAATAGATAATAATTGTAATTATATTGAATATGGTGACGTGGTTACTGTTGGTAACAAGTGAAGGTTCGCTAAAATGACCAATTGATGATAAATGTAAAATACGATTGAATAATAATGACAATTAGATTCATTGTAGGTTAAATGGATTATTATTATCTTTCTTAGGTGAGCTCTCTCGTAGTTTGGGATGCGGTGATGAGTTCTTTACTTTATACACCAGTTGTCCTATGGATGCTGACTTGTTACTCATGCTTTCTTGTGTGTATGCCTTGTGATGCGTTATAGTTCCAAATTGCCTATTTCTTATGTGCCACGATATTGGCATGTGTTCATGCCTTATGTTATACTGTTATTTTTGTTGAACTACTTATTACATAAAGTGATAATAGATATGAATGAAGTTTGATTTTGTACGTTGACTTACTTAGGTTTATCTTGCATTATATCATCTTTATATCATGACTTAGCTCTGTTGGTCGATGATGCCTACAGAGTACCCAATGTTTTGGTACTCATACTACACTTCTGTACCTTTTGGGGTAGATCCGAGTACTAGCTGTTGTCATTGATGTATTTGTTTGGTGATTGATTTTCAGAGATAGGGTAAGCTCATAGAGTATAAGTTTGCCATTTTCCCTCTATCTTTTACATTCAGAATTTAGTATTTGAGACAAATATATTGATTATATTCTAAGTCTTTTGGGTTGTATTATTGACATTAAATACTGGTGTACTGGCTTTACTAGGTTGTGGGATTGGTATCTTAAGGTGACTGTTAATTTATGTTAGAACACTTTATTTATACTTTAGCTCGTGTTTATTAAATTTGGCTAATGTTGACATTTCTTACCAAATTAACCCATTGTGCTAGCTTCAGTTTATGGTATTGACTTACCTACTGGAGGGACTTATTTAGTGCCATCATGATCTGTAGATTGGGTTGTGACAAATTAATATCAGAGCCTAGGTTTCACCGCTATTATTGGTACAAGAGCAAGTGTCTAGTAGAGTTCTGTCGATCAGAAAGTTGACGTTTTTTTCCTATCTTTGTGAGAATATGGGACATTCTTAGTAGTTTTTCACTTCTTTCATTCATATCGTTCTAAGTGGTTAAGTTTGTTTGTAGAATATTCCCTTGACTTTATTCTTTTGTAGATAACTAGGACACGTACTACCTCAACATAAGAATAGGATCCCAAGATCGAGGGTAGGGATCCTACTCCTATTCGTAGATGACTTAGAGGTCAAGGACAACCTCATGATGTGTCCCCAACTAGGGAATAAGATAGGCTACCTTACCAAGACCCTATTCCTGCACATGAGCCAGAGGTTCTTTCTCCAATACTAGCGGTGGGACAGAGACCAGCCTAGGCTCCACTAGGTTTTGTTCCTTCTTTATTTCTAAGAGATACCCTGAGTTAACTTTTGGGGATTATGGATGGTGTGCCATCTAATGAGGGACAGTATACTAATTACAGTGCCACTGAGGTGGGGGCAAATCCTGTAGCTGTGGCTTCTTAAGTTGAGGTTCCCCTGCGTCGATAGTATTTCAGCCGATAGTTGCTGAATAAGTTATGACCCAGCTTGCTATATCTTCTGCGGAGCAGAACATGAGTAGATTCTTGAGCTTGTCTCAACTTAGGTCTTTTGGTTCCCTAGACGAGGATGCATATAAGTTTCTTACTGCTTGTGAGGATAGGCTTCATGGTTTGGGCCTTATTGAGACTCGTGGTGTGGATTACACCATATTTCAATTGGATTTGTCTGCTCATCATTAGTGGAGATGTTTTATGGATTCTAGACCAGATGAATCTTCTTCCTTGTCTTGGACTCAGTTCTCTGAGATGTTCTTAGAGAAGTATATGTCGCACAACCTTAGATATCGATTAAGTTATCAATTCTCCAGATTAGAGCAAGGATCCATGATAGTTGTTGAGTATGAGACCCATTTCAATGAGTTGGCTAGGCATGCAACTTTTATTTTTCACACTGAGTATGAGTGAGTTCATTGCTTTATTAGAGGATTGATACTTCCAATTAGGATGACTACTTAAAGTTTAGATGTTGCGGGTAGGACTTTTGTTGAGATTTTAAACCATGCTAGGGTAATAGAAGAGACGTGCCAGGAGGGTCGTGAGGGACATGATAAAAGGTATAGATTTTAGGGCAGGTATAGTTTGAGCCATAGTGGCTCCTAATTCACAGGTGATAGTTCTCATACTGGGTATTATCCACGTCCATCTTTTCTGCCCCCAAGTCCGCCTAGTGGAGAAGTTTAGGCAGCTCTTCAGATTACTAACAATGGTCAGTCTTGTGCTATTGGTATCCCATGTAAGGGCGATGACCATTCTTTGAGAGGTTCAGTGTTGGGTCAATCTAGATGTGGTGGTTGTTCCGGGTCAGCCGGATCTATTAGTTTTGTTTTTTTCTTAGATTTCCTATTTTACTTGTGGACTTTTTAGTCATTATTCATGAGATTTCCCTATTCATGGGGTGATGGTTGTTTCATTTTAGGGTGGTACCCTTATTAAATAAGTTTATCCCTCGGAAGAGGTGGTTCTCATGGTCGCAGGGGTGGCTACCTAGGTGCTTGAGGAGGTTCTCAGGCAGGCTGGAAAGGAGGTCAGTCAGGTGCTCAGCCAGGTGGCGGGCGTGGTCCATTATATGAAGTACTTTCTAGAGCCAAGGCTAAGACCTTAGATGCTATAGTAATAGGTATGATTTTGGTGTGCTACAAGTCAGCTCTTGCTTTATTTGACCATGGATCCAACTATTCTTATATATCTGCTTATTATTCACCATGGTTGGAATTTATTAGTGATTTATTATTTGTGCCCATGTACATATCTACTCCCGTAGGTGATTCTTTAGTAGTAGATCGAGTATCCAGATCATGTGTTGTGACATTTAGTGATATTGATACTTTTGTTAATCTCATTATTCTAGATATTATGGATTTCGATGTGATTATAGGCATGGACTAGTTATCTCACTGTCATGCGGTCATGGATTGTTTTTCCAAGACTGTTACCTTAGCCATTCCTGGCGTACCCCCAATCATATGTCAGAGAGTGGTTAGTTGTGAATAGGCGGGGATTATTTCTTATGTTCGTGATAGCATACTTATTTTGAGGGGTTGCGAGTATTATTTCGCTTATATTTGCGATACTTATATGGAGAGTCCATCAATTGACTCTATGCCTATTGTGAGTTTCCTGTTATGTAACCTATAGAACTGTTTGGTATTCCCCTAGTCCATGAGATTGAGTTTGCTATTGACCTTGAGACTATCAGCCGACCTATTGCTATTGCACCATATCGTATGGATCCTGTCGAGCTTAAGGAGTTGAATTCTCAACGTCAGGACCTTCTTAGTAAGGGTTTTACTAATGCCTCATCCGTGTTCATGGATTTGAAGAACTTAGTTTTTAGGACTTATTTGGACTCCTTTGTATTTGTGTTCATTGATGACATCCTTGTGTATTCGAAGAGTAGTGAGGAGCCTGCACAACATTTGAGGATCGTGCTCCAGACTCTGAGAGATCATTTCTTTTCGCCAAGTTCTCTAAGTGTGAGTTTTTGCTCGAGTCAGTAACATTCCTTGGACATGTGGTGTTTAAGGATGGCATTATGGTAGACCCAGCCAAGATAGAGGTGATTTGTGATTGGTCTAGACCTATGTCTTCGACTGAGGTTCTGTAACGACCCAAAATCTCCTCCCGAGACGTCACACAGTGCTTAAGGCTACAAGTAGCTCCAAGCCAACCCTTTGAGCCGGTCACTACATTAAATAACTTATTTTGAGAAAAAATAAACAAAACACTGGCACTGTCATATCAAATGATAGAAAATACGAAGAAAAATACTTTGTCCAAACGTCCATAATACTAGAAATCTCAACATACTAACAATCTGATAACTAGTCTGACAAAGCCTCTACTACTCAAGTCTACTAGAGAGCCATTGGGACAGGTCTCCAACTGACTCAAAATGAACCGAAAGCAATAATATGTCTACTAACAATACTAAAATGTCTGAAGATAGGTCCTCGAACCATGAGGACTCACCATTGTAGAGATATAGACAAAGGTACTCGGAAATCACTGACGAGGCTGGGACTGAGCACCTGAACCTACATTATAAGACAATGTAGCGCATAGACTTGTATGTGGATCAGCACTTGGGAGTGTACTGAGTATATGTGGGTGTATGTATTTACAGAAAACAATATCCATACTCTTTAATAAAATCATGCATGCAATTAGGAATGACTCACATAACTTGAATAAGTCTGAAATGTAAAGCTAATAAATCATGTATAATTAAGCATGTAACACAAATCTCGTGATTCATTATACTTTAGCTTTAAAATCTGAACTTTTCTCTTATTCGCATTACTCGAAGAATAAAAAAAGTTTTAAGCAATACTTTCAAATTCATGCATATATCTCATGGAGAGTAAAACTTCTTTAATGCTCAAGAACATAGAATTCTTTTAACTCAAGACACTCGGAACTCGGAATTATATAACCCTTACTAGTAGAGAAAACTACTTTCTTCTTGGAAATTTTTTACTTCAAGAACTATTTTGAAAATCTTACTATTAGGGAAAATCACTTATCTCAAACTTTAGGGAAAATATTCTATCTCAAGGGAAAATACTTTAGGGAGGTTATCTTAACTGACATAAACCATGCGAGCTACATGGAGTCCAATGTATTGTCCTCCTAAGGAAGAAATCTCACATTGGGGAGAGGCGTCATACTCTTTCCAGGGAGTATAACCTCAACTCAGTGATCACTTATCTCGGCTTTGGGTCCATGAATCTCAATCCTATGGTGGCACGTAGTTCTGGGGCATGAAACTGTAGTAACTTTCCCAACTCGGTGCTAAATACTACTCCATTTAGTTAGCTACTCTCATCTCATGGAAATCCAGTTTAAAAATAATCTTGAGGTTCATAAAGTACCCAACTATAAAATCTGTAATCTCATGTAATAAAGTGGATTTCAAAGCTACTATGACCATTAAGGTAAAAAATTTCTCTATGATCTCAAAGTACTCAAATCATGGGTACTTATAGCACAAAAGTTAATGAAATTTCAAATCTCAAGTAGGGCTTAATGATCCATAATCAAATCTCAAGTTAAGACTCATCAAAATGCATACTAGATATCATATGGACTCACAAATCATATAGAAATCTGAAATGTTCAGCAATTTGTCTTAAAATCTCAACATACTCATGTACTTCAATTTCTAGAACATTGAAAAATCTCAAAATCTCATGCATAGATATGTTGGGTATGAACGCACACTTCAAATTCATAGGAGAACTCATAAAGTCATATATCTTTGTAATTTAAAACAAGTTTTGGACACAAGGACGAAAAGATTGTCCTTGTTGAAACCCCACATACCTTAGATTGTAACTTAGATGAACAAACTTTCTTGAGACTCTTCTTCTTACTCTTGAGAAAGGGTTCTTGAAACCTTGGACTTGGGGAACTCAAATCTCAACTCAATTTGTAGAATCTATGGTGAGTTCTTGAATTTCTTGGAGAAGGATTTTGGATTTGCTCTTGAGGGAGAAACCCTAGCTCTTGGATGTTTTGGGAGATAATGAGGCTATCTGCTTTGTTTTGAATATATCAGGGTATTAAAAGGGAAAATTCCCAAAATATCCTTTTAAAATGACTTAAAAATACTGAACAGGATTTGCGATGGTCAAAGTGACGGTCCATCGCTAGTCTGACGGTCCGTCGGTTGTCCATCACACGTAGGTCAGAAAAAGGCCACAATGCCTTAGTTGCGACGGTCCTAGCGACGGCCCATCGCTAGCTTGACGGTCCGTCATATTTTCCATAGAACTTGGTCCAGAAAAGGGAGTCACTACCTTGGTTGCAACGGTCCGGGCAATAGTCTGTCGCAAACTCGACGGTCTGTGAACCTTTCCGTCGCACCTGGACAGTTCCAACAACTCTCAGTAAAAGGGCCATAACTTCTCACCCCGATACCGGATTCGGAAAAATTGGTATCATTGGAAAGTTAATTCAATTATCTACATGATAGAAAGTCAATATTAGGGAAATTCTACACGGTTTAAAATATTTCTCACTTGGGAAGTCATCCCTTACTCTTCTTAAAGATGAAACTCGACTTAAAGAAAATCCAGGGTATTACAATATCACCTCCTAGGGAACATTCATCCTCGAATGTCGCTTGTTAGACCAAAAACATAGAAAAAACTGAGTACACATAGCTGAAGCAATTTGCTAAATAGCTTAAAATTGTTCTAAACTCTTGAATACTTTGAAAATTGCATTGGAAGAACTCACGCAAGAATAGATATGTAGCTGAACTTTAGATTTAGAAGGGCTGAAGTAAGGAAGAAAAATACCTTCGGCTTGATCTGAACTCGCGGAAAAGAGGTGCGGGTACTTGGCTCGCATATCTGCTTCTGCCTCCCAAGTAGCGCCTTCAACTGACTGGTTCCGTGAGAAAACTTTAACCAAGGGAACCTCTTTGTTCCTCAGTATATGGATCTGAAAATATAAGATCTCAATAGGAATCTCATTGAATGAAATATTGTTCTGAATATCAGCACTCTCCGAAGGATCCACTACAACGAAATCACCAATATGCTTATTAAGCATGGAGACATGAAAAATAGGATGAATGGCTGAAAACTCTGTGGGCAACTCAACTTCATAGTCTACTTTCCCAACACGACTCAAAACTCTATAGGGGCCAACATAATGGGGACTAAGCTTCCCTTTTTTACCAAACCTCTTCACCCCTTTCATGGGTGAAATCTTTATGTACACCAGATCACCCACCTCAAACTCAAGATCCCTTCTCCTCACATCGGCATAAGACTTTTTACAACTCTGAGCTGTTTTCAACCTTTCTCTAATCAACTTCACCTTTTCCATAGCCTCGAATACCGCATCAGGTCCAATCACTGGAACTTTACCCACTTCAAACCAACCTATGGGTGATCTACATCTTCTACCATACAAAGCCTCAAATGGTGCCATCTTGATATGTGACGAACCAAACTAGGGCCTGGCCGTGACGGATATCCCAAATCATGAAGGCCCAGATGTCTTACTCTATTTGATCTGGTAATCATAAGAAACATTCATATAATAAAAGAAAATGTGGAATTATAATCAAATACAAAAACATGGTCATACTCTAGATTCAGTTTAACCATACGGAATGAAATCCTAAATCAACTAAACAACTTCTGGAACAGTCTGCGAAATCTCTACTACATGATCTAAAGATAACTGTCTAAAAAGTTGGGACAAGACCCCCAGTAGACCAAAATAAAGGAATAACATAATTTGAAATGACAGGACTTCTGGAACAAAGAAGGCTCACCACTGCATGGATCACTTATCCCTGGATACTCTACTGATTAGCCGGACCCCTAGACTGAGCCTCCGAACCTAGAAGGTAGGGGGTCAATACAATTTTACTGATACGAAGAGAAAATCCAAAATAATAATTTATATTCAACATATATGAGAGAAATTTAAAATATTTCATAAACATATCATATAGTAAGAAATCTTATGGGCATTTCTGAAAGACTCTGTAAAATCATCTGAACTCTGTGACACTCTTTGTTTTACTTCTGCGCTAAGTGGTATACCCTACAACTCTGAAATTCCTTAGGCTATATGGAATCTGCCATTGACTCGGCGGGGAAGCCCCCAACCCAAGTGTGTCTCAAGGGTTGGAGTCTCTGACTCTGCTACGCCACATGACCATCGCCAACGTATAATAATATACCAGGATCAACAAATCACGATTTTAGGTTAAGAGTTACTTGAACTTAAATCTTCTTCGGGTAACCACCTAACCCTCTCTAAGCCTAGTTTTAACTCTTTAAAACAAGCATTCTCTAGAATCAAACTCTGAAGAACATACTCTGTTATGGCATACATACTTATGGTATCGTCATACCATTGACTTGCAAGTCACATCTCTGAGCCATCATTGACTTATTACACTCTCTGTTTCCAAAACATAAATTCGAGACCACCATATCAATAAATCATTTCAAGGAACTCTTTCTTTAAAACTCATGTACACACATATATGCAACTCTCTTTGTCAAACTTTCAATGATGCAAGGTAGCCATGTCAAAGCTCTTGATATCATGCAAATATTTCTCTTTTAATAAAATATATTTACATCAAGAAACTGCCTTTCATAAATCCCTAAATCATGCTCAAAATACTATGGTATTTGAGTAAAATATTTTCAAGCCGTGAATCATACATTTCAATCAATCACCATAAGATCATAAACATAAGGTTATCACAAGAGAGGGATTTTCATTATTTGTGCTCTCAAACAAATCTTTAATTTCAAGTTTCATACATATACTTATATGTGTAAATCAATTTAAGGGGCTAAGGCCTAAAGGCCAAAACAACAATATCATTAAACATGCATAAAGCATAATAAAATCACGGATCTCAAAACCCCTTTACCAAATTCATGCTTGATGATTTTTAAAATCATAATTGGGTGTTTTTAACAAGCCAATGTAGTTTTAGAATAAACCCACCGAACCTCAATTTAAAAATTTGATGGATGATTCTTGAAGCCTACGGTTTGGGGATTCCAAATCTTCACTCTGTTTTGAAAACCCATGGTTGAATCTTGAGTTAATTGGGCTTTTAGTTTGAAACCCTAGAGAGTGTTCTTGTGAATTTTTGAAGAAAGTATGAATAATGTGGTCACTTGGGAGTATAATCCCGTGTTTAAGCTGATAAGGGGGTGGAAAATACCTCATATACCCTTAATGAGATGGAATAAAATATAACTGGGAGCACAATTTTATGGGCCACCGCGATGCGCCACAATCTCAGTGGCTCACTGAAAATTGATGAATAGGATTCTTAGGGTCACCGCAATGCGGAGCCATTGTGTTGTCCCTCTGGTTGGGACCTGGAACTTCAGCGCGACGTGCCAAAATTGTGCTAGGCTATTGGAATTTGACAATTGTTAAATAGTCCCCCTCCGCGACGTTCCAAGTACTAAAATGATGGTGTTTTCCGACTAGAACTTAAATTAACCATAATTTCTTGCTAGGGTATCGTATTTGGGAGAATCTTAAATCGGCGGAAAGCTTATCAAATTTCCCATGTGAAGAAAATTCAAAATTAGGAAAAATTAATTTTCTAGTCTTTAACTCTAAGAGCATATTACCACGATCTAACTCATGGACGATGTGGGGTGTTACACGATGCTAGCATGCTAACTATTGTTATAAGCAAACTCTATCAATGGAAAATGCTTATCCTAACTACCATTGAAATCAAGAGTACATACCCTCAACATATTTCTAGAGTCCGAATGGTCGTCTTAGCCTGACTATCTATCTGCGGATAAAAAGCAGAACTCAAATGAACTTGGGTACCAAGACCCTACTAAAATGCTCTCCAAAATTGAGAAGTGAACTGAGTACCCCTATCCAAAATAATAGACAAGGGAACTCCATGCAACTTGACAAACTCTCGAATGTAGAACCTAGCATAATCCTCATCTATATAAGATGTATACACAGACAAGAAATGTGCGGACTTAGTCATCCTATCTATAACAACCCAAATATAATCATGATGATGACGCGAAAGAGGTAAACCAGTCACGAAGTCCATATTCACCTCTTCCCACTTCTAAGTGGTCATACCAAACTCTTGCATAACACCACCAGGTCTTTGGTGCTCTACCTTAACCTGTTGGCATGTTGCACACTTTGCTACAAACTCAGCTATATCCTTTTTCATATCGCCCCACCAATAGATTTCTCGTAAGTCGTGGTATATCTTAGTTGTGCCGGGTTGAATAGAATACCGTGCGCTATACGCTTCGGCCATAATCTTCTGCCTCAGATCATCAACACACAGAACACAAAACCTACCCTGCAATCTCAATATGCCATCTCCCCCTTGGGATAAAACCTCTACCTTTTGGTCCTTAACTTTCTCCTTCAGTCTGACCAAACTAGGATCTCTGTCTTGCTTCTCCTTCACTTTCGAAACTAAAGAGGATTCGAAACTCCTTTTCACCAAAGTACTTCCCTCAGCTGAATCAAGCAATCTAAAACCCAATCTAGCCAGACAATGCACGTCATGAGCTAACTCTTTCTTACCTTCCTCTATATGAGCAACATAGACAACCTACTAAGGGCATCTGCCACTATATTGGCCTTGCCCGGGTGATACAGCACACTCATATCATAGGCTTTTAATAACTCAAACCACCTCTTCTGTCTAAGATTCAACTCCCTCTGGGTAAATACATACTACAGGCTCTTATAATCAGTAAACACATCAATATGGACACCATAAAGATAGTGTCTCTAGATTTTCAAAGCAAAAACCACAACAACTAATTCAAGATCATGGGTTGGGTAGCTCTTTTCTTGCGGCTTCATACGTCTAGAGGCGTAGGCTATAACCTTACCTCTTTGTATCAACACAAAACCTAAACCAACTCTAGAGGCATCAAAATACACAACAAAACCATTTGTACCATCAGGAAAAGTCAACACAAGGGCTGAAGTAAGTCGAGTCTTCAACTCCTGAAAACTCTTCTCACAGGAATCTAACCACTAGAACTTAACTTTCTTTTGGGTCAAAATGTTCATGGGAGATGCAATAGAAGAGAAACCTTCAACAAAATAGCAGTAGTAGCCATCTAGACCCAAGAAACTCCTAATGTTAGACGGAGAGATAGGTCTAGGCCAATTTCTTACAACTTTTGTCTTTTGGGGATCAACTCTAATGCATTCGGTTGAAATGATATGACCTAGAAAGGCTACTGATCTTAGCCAAAATTCATACTTGTTGAATTTGGCCAACAACTAGTGATCTCTAAGATTTTGCAAGACAATTCTAAGATGATCTGTATGGTCATTCTTAGAATGGGTGTACACAAGGATATCATCTGTGAAAACAATGACAAACATATCAAGATATTTCTTGAACACTTGATTCATGAGGTCCATAAAGACTGCTGGTCAGAAAAATGCCACACTGCCTTAGTTGCGATGGTACGTCGCTATCTTGACGGTCCGTTATCTCGGCCATCGCACTTGGGACAGAAGAGGGAGTCACTGCCTTGGTTGCAATGGTCCAGGCTATGGTACATTGCAAACTCGACGGTCCATCACACCTGGGCGATTTCGATAACTCTCACTAAAACGACTGTAGCTTCTCACCCCGATACCGGATTTGGACAAAATTGGTATCGTTGGAAACATAATTCAATTCTCTACGCGATAGAAATCAATATTAGGGAAGTTATATATGATTTAAAATATTTATCACTTGGGAAGTCATACCTTACTCTTCTTAAAGATGAAACTCGACTTAAAGAAAATCCCGGGGTATTACAGGTTTGTAGCTTCATTGGGTTGGCCGGTTATTATAGATGCTTCATTGAGTCTTTGCTACTATTTCAACCCCTATGACCAGATTGACTCAGAAGAGGTTCCTTTTTGATGGTTCGAGAAGTGTGAGTCAAGTTTTTGAAAGCTCAAGGATTTCATTACTTCAGCTCTTGTGTTAGCTCTTCCTGTTTAGGGTATGGGAATCACTATGTTTTGTGATACTTATAATATTGGTATAGGTTGAATTTTGATGTAGTATGGTCATGTCATTGCATATGCTTCTAGATAGCTTAAGGTCCATGAGCGCAACTACCCCACTCATGATTTGGAGTTGGCGATAATTGTTTTCACGTTAAAGATTTGGATGCATTATCTCTAAGGGGTGAATTGTTAGATTTTTACTAATCATTGTAGCTTTTAGTTGAAGTTTATCTCCTATGCAAGTGCATGTGATCATACAAGTAATATAGTGACTCAAAAAATTAGATACCGTACCCACGAGGACTACTATATTGGTAATTTACTCAGCTTTAGTTTTGAAAATAAAGTTTTTAAATGTTTTCCAGTATCAAGATAATTGTGCTAATTTAATGATAAATCTACTATTAAATAAATAACAGTGTGACAATAGCAATGTAAGTGAGGTTGTGAAAAAATATGAGATAGAATTCAAGGGTTGAGGCACTCTTAATAGTCTTATAAATCTCTATCGTTATATTGGTTGTGTTGATTATTGGGTTATTGATTCGCAAGGTTTAGATTATGATCATAGTCTCTCGATCCTTTTATATTCTACCTAAATGGACATTACAACTACATCGTAAAGTGGGGAAGCAATAATCTATTTAGATGCATTAAGATATCATCTTGCAATTGAACCAAGAAAGGCTTCTATGTATATCTCTATCCTAGCCGCTTATTCAAATCTTTTATTCCTTAAAAGAATAAGAACTTCCTCCTTAAGATCTTTAATCTATCCTAATTATTCTCCTCTCGGATTCACAATGGATTATAGATATATTTTAAAGGTGGCCACTCATCAAAATAGTAAGTAAAAGAGAATAAGAATAACCCATATGATAAATCAACATTAAAACACTCTAGGAATATTAAAGTATAATAATGTTCTTGGCCTCAACCCCAGAACAAGGGTGTTTACCCACTCGTAATTGCTACTAATATCAAAGTAATATAACTAAACATGCCCAAAACTAATATTCGAAGATGAAGTGTTCAATAAACCGTAAGAAATGTATTGTAAATGTTTTTTCCTCTGTTGTACATTTATAAAAGTCCCCTCAATTGATTTGATGTTTTTCTTTTAAAGTAGGACAAGTTTTACCGAGAATAGCTTTCACCGCATTGCGGAGCTCAACATAGGCACTAAGTCTACACCATGGTGGTCATATTAGGAACTAGGGTCTGCGCCATAGGGCTATCGCAGACCGTCGCTGGAATGTGATTTGAGAGTTAATCCAGCCTCCGCAATGCGGGGTTATCATGGAGGCTTACTGGAATTTACCATTGATTCTAAATCACTCATAGAGTCGCGGAGATTAATGCGGGGACTGGGGTCCATGCTGGGGAGCTCAATATTTTTATTCCCTTCCAGCTCGTTGCCTATTTCCTTGCTCCCATCTTTTGTTCTATGCTTTTTAAGCCCAATTCCAGTATCCTCATGCACAACAATTCATTCCCAATGCTTCCATCATTATTAGCTTCATTTTAATGTGTCCAATTATGTACAATTTCGTCATAATTCATCCCTACATCAACTAATTATGCCCAATAGATAAATACTGCAATTATAGCTCAAACATAATCAGAATAACACATTTTAGCTTGTGGAACAAGTCCAAATATGGGTAAATATTGGTGCTTAGACGTATAAATACGCCAAAGATCACCACCCCACACTTAGAATCTTGTTCATCCTCGAATAACATCAGGGAAACATTGTACCCATTTAGCATTCACACCACAATCTAGACAAGACACTTGTGTTTGGCACATATAAGCCAACACATGAATTTTTAGCTTAAATATGTCAATTCAATTCTGAAAATAGGGGATTACTCATTTCAAACGTCTTTGCAGTAAAGTGAACTTCTAACTTATTGGCAAACTAATTCAAGTTGTTCATCCTTTAATACTATAAGTCACGTGACTATCATTCTCATGCACCCTCACATCAAGAAAATTACACATATTCAGTTACAATTTTGCAATATATGATCAGAATGAGTATATCAATAACAAATTCGCACACACTCGTAAATAATTCATACATGTGAAATGATGAACCATAATCTTGCCATTAGTGTAATACTAAAATAATAGTCAAATATTAGTATTAAAGATCAACTAGGTCTTTCATGGTTATAATTTAAGCTAAGGGACGGGTTGAAACTATTTGGGAAAATAGTGGCTAATCTCCCTAAGTGCTTTAGTACACCACATGAACATTCAAAACACCCAATTAACAACCAAATTCTTTCACTCAACTATCTTATCTTCTTATTTTTCTTTAAACCTATCTTCTTAAGCTCATTCGCACACACTATGGTGGGAAAGTCATCTATTAATTCATATCTTATTCAATGTTTTTGAATATTCTTAATTCTATTCCACACTCTCAACCACCACATATATTAATTTCTAACCACAATAGCAATAACCTAAGGGCTTTAATTTCACCCTTTTCCAAAGTTGAATTTCTACTCCTTAACTCAATTAAGTTTCAACTAAAGCGCTTAGGAGATTTGGGTCAAATTATGGTCAAAGAACGAAAAGGTACAGGCTACACATGAAGCTACCAAAGAAAATAAGTTATAGGCTCAACAGGGCTAACTAGGAATATGAACAAGGGTAGGTAAATAAGGTCTAAAACATGGCTATCAACAAAAATGCCTACATCATCTCCTAAATCCAACATCCTTTATTTCACTTTGTAAACACACCAGGCAAGTTCTAGACATCACTATTCATGTAGAATAACTAGAAAACCTCACTCACACTTAGTGCATTCTAGATTCAAGTAGGATACCTATAGGCTCTCAATATATTACTTTCCAAGTTCAAATTTAAGATAACAAATCACACATTACACCCATTGAGATTAGGAGTCTAAAACTAGCATCCCTCTTTTATTTATGACATGCATCTATTTCAAAACAAGTATTTTCCATGTCTTGTAACCACATGTCCCAACACAAAGTATCTCTCCCCAAGAGTGTTGGTTGGGTTCTTTTCATTTCTTTATTTCCTGAGACTAATTTCCCTTAAGATGGTCGTCATCCATCCATCATAAGGAAAGACACCTAACTATGACAAGTTATTAATAGTTTCCTTAAGGGTGAAAATCAATAATCTTACTCCTAATTTTGATCAAAAAGTAATAAACTAAGCAAAATAAGGAAAATCCTACAAACTTTGACTACCACTAAGTATGAACTACCCATAGCAAATATCATCAACACTAACCATTAAATATCGAATAGTTAGAATGTCTAAAAAAAATACATACCACAACCACAATAATATCCAAATATAAATATCTAAAATGATAAAACAAAAATAAATAAAAGTACAAGGGTTGAGAATCTCCACCCCACACTTAAAATGAAGCACTGTCCCAGTGCTTGCAAATAAAACCAAGTAATGAGGTAGTGTACAACTCCCTGGTCATTGTCTATGTAATGATCAGTCTCTGGACCAAGGTCCTTCATCCTCCTCTTCTTCTGACTCCATTTTTGAATCATGTATCCTCAACTCCTCGTTAGTTGGTACATAATCATTCACAGGATCTATAAACTCTGGCCCAATCTGTGGCATAGTCCTAGCATGGTGACTAAAAGGATAATCTAGATCAATAACTCATATCTCCTCATATGTAGTTGGGAGACCCTGACCCTCAACTACAATATTGGTATCCTGTACATCCAAGCTATGATCTTATCATTATGATCCTGATGTTTGGGCATAGTCAGAATTGGCCCATGATCCCTAGTTAGCCCCTTAGTCCGGGACACATCCACAACGTGAGTGTCCGGGGATGTAATAATTCATTTAGATGCATTCAGATATCATTCTGCAAGTGAACTAAGAAATGGTTCTAGGTATATCTCTATCCTAGCCGCTTATTAAAATCCTTTATTCTGTAAAAGAATAAGAACTTCCTCCTTAAACTCTTTGATCTATCCTAATTATTCTTCTCTCGGATTCATAATGGATTATAAATATATTTTAATGGTGGCCACTCATCAAAATAGTAAGTAAAAGAGAATAAGAATAACCCTTATGATAAATCAACATTAAACCACTCTAAGAATATCAAAGTATAATCATGTTCTTAGCCTCAAATCCAGAACAAGGGTGTTTATCCACTCATGTTTGAAATTAAAATCAAAGTAATATAACTAAATATGTCCAAAATTAATATTTGAAGATGAAGTGTTCAAAGAACCCTAGGAAATGTATTATAAACGTTTTTGCCTCTGTTGTATGTCTCCAAAAGTCCCCTTAATTAATTTGGCCTGTTTCTTTTATAGTAAGACAAGTTCGATTGAGAAATATCCTTCACCGTATCACGGGGCTCAACATAGGGAGTAGGGTCCGCACTATTGTGTTCATCAAAAGGACTAGGGTCCGTGCCGCAGGGCTAATGCGGACCCTCACTGGGATATGATTTGAGAATTAATCCAACCACCGTGATATGGGGCTATGACGTAGGCTTACACGAATTTGCTGTCAATTCTAAATCACTTATCGAGTCACAGAGCTGAACGCAGGGACTGGGTTCTGTGCTGTGGAGCTCAATATTTTCATTCCTTTCAAGTTAATTTCCTATTTTCTTGCTCCCATCTTTTGTTCTATGCTTTCTGAGCCAAATTCCAGTATCCCCATGCACAATAATTCATTCCCAATGCTTCCATCATTATTTGCTTCATGTTAATGCGTCCAATTACATACAATTTCATCATAATTTATCCCTGCATCTACTAATCATGCCCATTAGATAAATACTACAATTATAGCTCAAACACAATAATAATAACTTATTTTAGCTTATGGAACAAGTCCAAATATGGGTAAATATTGGCACTTGGACATATAAATACGCCCAAGATCACCACCCCACACTTAGAATCTTGTTCGTCCTCGAACAACATCAGGTAAACACTATACCCATTTAGGATTCACACCAAAATCCAAGCAAGACACTTGTGTTTGGAACACATAAGCCAAACATGACTTTTTAGAGAAATCATGTAAATTCAATTCTGAAAATAGGGGATTACTCCTTTCAAACATCCTTGCTTCAAAAGTGAACTTCTAACTTGTTGGAAAACTAATTCAAGTTGTTCAACCTTTAATACTATAAGTCACCTGACTATCATCCACATGCACCCTCACAACAAAAAAATTACCCATATTCAGTCACAATCTTGCAATATATGATCAGAATGGGTATCAATAACAAATTTGCCCATTCTCATAAAGAATTCATATGTGATAAATGATGAATCATAAGCTTGCCATTAGTGTAGTTCTACACTAATAGTCGAATATTAGGTTTAAGGATTAACTAGGTCTATCATGGTTATAATGTAAGCTAAGGGACGGGTTGGAACTATTTTGGAAAATAGTGTCTAATCTCTCTAAGCACTTTAGTACACCACATGAACATTCAAAATACCCAATTAACAAAAAAATTCTTTCCCTCAATTATCTTCCCTTCTTCTTTTGCTTTCTCCATATCTTCTTAAGCTCATTCGAACACACTATGGTGGGAAAGTCATCTATTAATTCATATCTTAATCATTTTTTTGAACATTCTTAATTCTATTGCACACTCTCAACAACCACATTTATTAATTTCCAACCCCAATAGAAATTACCTAAGGTCTTTAATTTCACCTTCTTCGTAACTTGAATTTCTACTACTTAAATCAATTAAATTTCAACTAAAGCTCATAGGAGCTTTGGATCAAATTACAGTCAAAGAATGAAAGGGTACAAGCTACATATGATGCTACCAAAGGAAATAAGCTATAGACTCAATATGGCTAACTAGGAATATGAACAAAGGTAGGTAAATGAGGTCTAAAACATGTCTATCAAAAAACATGACTACATCATCTCCTAAATCCAACATCTTTTATTTCACTTTGTAAACACACCGGACAAGTTCTAGACATCACTATGCATGTAGAATAACTAGAAAACCTCACTAATACTTAGTGAATGATAGATTCAAGTAGGATCCCTATAGGATCTTAATCTATTACTTGCAAAGTTAAAATTTAAGCCAAAAAATCACACATTACACCCATTGAGATTAGGTGTTTAAAACTAGCATCCCTCTTTTATGTTTGGCATATTCTATTTCAAAACAAGTATTTTCCATGTCTTGTAACCACATGGCACAACAAAAAGTATCTCTCCCCAAAAGTTGTTGTTTGGTTCTTTTTGCTGCTTTATTTTCTAAGACTAACTCCCCTTAAGATGATCGTCATCCATCCATCATAGCGAAAGGCAACTAACTTTGACAAGTTATTAATAGTTGCCTTAAGGGTGAAAATAAAAATTTTTACTCCTAATTTTGAAAAAAAAATAATAAACTAAGCAAAATAAGGAAAAACTACTAACTTTAACTATCACTAAATGTGAACAACCCATAACAACTATCATAAACACTAACCATTACATACCAAATATTTAGAATGTCTATCAAAATCCATATCACAACCATAATAATATCCAAATATAAATGTCTAAAATGATAAAACAAAAACAAATAAAAGCACGAGGGATGAGAACCACCACCCTACATTTAAAATGAAGCATTGTCCCAGTGTTTTCAAGCAAAACCAAGTAATGAGGTAGTGTACAACTCCCTGGTCATGCATCATCCATGTCATCATCAGTCTCTGTACCAAGGGACTTCATTCTCCTCTTCTTCTAACTCAATGTCCAAATCATTTATCCTCAGCTCCTCGTTAGTAGGCATATCATCATTCACAATCTCTACAAACTCTGACCCAATTCGCGGCATAGTCCCAGCATAGTGAACAATAGGATAATCTAGCTCAACAACTCATATCTCCTCATGTGTAGCTGGGAGACACCTGACCCTCAACTACAATAGGTGTAGACCATAGATCCGGGTTGTGATCTCATTATTATGAGCCTGATACTTGGGTATAGTCAGAACTGGACCATGATCTACAATTAGCCCCTTAGTCTGGGACATATCCACAACGTGAGTATCCATTTCTGGCCTATAGTCGAGTTTCTCCTCCTCTACTCCATGGTTCCTTAGAAATCTAATTAGCAAACAACCAAAGACATACCAGTGCCCCTGATGGTAGTGCGCCTTCTTCATTGATATAAAGATCACAACTCCTACATTGGTATCAATATCATCATGCATCAAAGCATAAATGAGGCATACTCTATTATGCGTAACATCCATCATGTGCTTGCCCTAAATGAGGCAATAGTAGATAATCTTTCCCTACATGTGGGCCTCCCTATTCATCTAGGCATAGGGGAATGTGAGGTGGTGGCCGCTATCTTTTTGATGAGTCCATGGGTGGCAGAATTGTTTTCGCATAACAAATGTAAGATGTCTGCATACGGTGGTGTGATGTTGAGCTACTTCAGTGGTTCTACATCTAGATCTAGTGCACCTAAGAGGACATTCAAATCATAAGCCATAAAATTCACAACTAGACTCAGATCTTTACCGTAGAGTCTCTCTCCCTGGAGTCCTAGTTATCATAGAATTCCCTAATGAGGTGCAGGTTGCACTGTGTGGGCTGCTCAAATAAAAAAGCCTTGTGCAGCTCTTCAATTCTTTGCACCATGCTTGGATACTCTATCTACAGGTTTGCCCGGTTGATGAATTAATAAAGAGTGTATTTGGTCTCATTGTTCTTGGCGTACCATTTGTTTCCTTCCTCTAGAACCCATTAAGCCCCATATCTCCTAGTTTGCCCTTGTGGCATTGCAGAAGGTCTAGGCACTCGATCAGTTGGTTTTCTCCTGTTTCGTAAGGACTTAGATGTACTAACAAAATCTATTTCCTTTTGCTGGCGGCTAGACATAGTACCTATTATTCAAAATATTTAGTAAACACGTCAAATAAGGAACCTTGTTGGACTAGCAAACACTAAGTGTGAAAGAGTTTTGAGGACACCCCATACTTAGTTGCTAGCACTGTTGCATAGATATGAGAAGATGGGTACTCTGACTTTCCCTATTCAACATACAAATTATCACATGAACAACATCTTAACAACCAACATGATATTGCTTTACTCAAAATTCAAGCAAACATCAAACTAGCAGCCATAACATTCAACAACCAATGTCAAATTCCATTCAGTTTCTTTGTTCAACTCATCACAACCATGTGAGTTTAATTCAATGACAGAGGTCATCCTCATACATTATATACTCAATTTCACTCCATCACAACATCACCAGATTCTACTTTTTGTTATTTCAACATGAAAATTCCCAAATGCAACTCATGCAAACTCCTAAAAATTAATAAATTTAAAACAATGCATGTACAACTATATAACAAGACTGTAGCGACCACTAAGTGTAGGCGTATTTAGGAACCACCCCACACTTAGTTTCTATCTTGGGAGTGTAACTTAATAAACCAAGGTACTCAAACTTCCCTTTTCTCCAACTCACACCCATACTCTATTTTAGTGCCAAGACACAACAACACCTTCACCACCAACTGATTTAATCATGCACGTCACACAAAAGTGCATTCTACCATTCAAACTGCATGTCACCAGTCTAGCTCAACACCGATGGAATAAGTAAAACAAATAAAGCATGGAAATATCCTTTAATTAAAAAATTTCTCAACATACTAGACATTATCACACTAAGTATCAGGTAGGTCAAGTTTTCACCCCAATTATACATCATAATAAATTCACTTTTTCACCCAAATAAGTAAAAGGTATAGTAACATGAGATCTTACCTTAGTTGTATTAAAGGATATAAGAGAAAGAGCTTTCCTTTTTGCTTTACAAAATTTAAAAAATAGAAGAATCTAGGGGGAAATTGGAGATTGGGGGTGACACACTTAGGGTTATAATAGAAGAAAATATAAGGGAAATAAGGGGGTATTTAAAGGGTATCGGGTTAAGAGGGTCGGGTTAGATTAAAAACTCGACCTTTTAATGAAATCACCTAAACTTACAAATCCTCTGTGGCGCGGGGCTTGGTCCATGCGATAGCCTCCACGACACGGGGCTATCGTGGATGCACACTAGAATTTGCACTTTGGGGGAAATTTCCCCCCTTTTATTACCTTACTTTGGTCTCACGTTAATGCACTTTTTACATACCCGAGAGCTTCCCAAAGAAAACAATTTTAGTTACTTTTTATTCTTCCTCATTCCATGGAGTTTCTCATTCCTGAACTCTCAACAAAAACAACAAAATTATGTAAGAAAAAGTGGGTTGTCTCCCACCCAACGCCTTAGTTTTGGTCATGGCTCGACATATCTTTTTGTATTTTTTATTTCTTTTCTATTTTTTATTATTTAATTTTTCAAACAACAGAGAAATAAACTAAACTATTACATTACATTTAAGGGTTGCCTCTCATGTAGCACCTTAGTTTACATCGTTGCACAACCTAACTCAGCTTTATTTATCTTCAAAGAAGATAGACGTCTTGTGTTGATCCATATGATTCACCCAATAATGCTTGACTCTCTGTCCATTCACCATGTATGTTTAACTTTTGTCCTTACTCCATGTTTAATAGCCCCATGAGAGTTATTCTCATAACTTTAAATGGTCTGGACCACTTGGACCCTAGCTTACCTGGAAACAACTTAAATCTAGAATTGAATAACAACACAAGCTGGCCAGGCTCAAAGACTCGAGTCATAATTTGCTTATCGTTCCATCTTTTTTATTTCTCTTTGTATAACTTCACATTCTCATATGCATGTAAGAAGAACTCATCAAGCTCATCCAACTATAACATTCTCTTATTTCCTAAAATATTCAAATCAAGATTAAACTTTCTCACAACCCAATATCCCTGATGTTCATCTCTACAGGTAGGTGAAAATCTTTCCCATATGATGTGTGAGCTAATGCTAACACATTTGAGGCTTTTAACAAAGAATAATTGCAAAGTCTTAAGCAACTTTTATCATTTTTTATTATTTTATGTTTGATTTTGCAGTGAAATCTATGATGCAAGAGAACCAAGAAGAATGTAAGCAAAGGACTTGAAATCTGATGTAATTAAAAGAGAAGTGTGGCTGATGACATTTCTGATAAGTTGTCAGCCCTGTGAAAATTTATCAACTTCATTATCAACCTCAGATAGAGAATGCACCTGAGTTGAAAGTTGTGATGATATTTTGTGATAAGCCATCAAAGAGCTGATGGGTCATCAAAATTGCCGTCAGCCTAAGGCAGAATATGAGAGCTGAGGTAGAGACTTGAGGAAATTCGTGATAAGTCATCAAGAATTTGATAGGACATCACAGTTTGTCTTCAGCCTAAAGCAGCGAGTATCAAAAGCAAAGACGAGCTGGCGACATTTATGATAAGTCGTCAGCCTTCTGATAGGTTGTCACGAATGTCTTCACCTAATTCGAGGGATTATTAAACTTTGTGATTTTGTTTCCTTATTTAGGCTGAACTATTTAAAGTCTTGTTTAGGGCTTTCTAGAGAGTTTTGAACATCTTTTAGAGACACGTATTTTGATATTTTCTCTATCTAGTTTCTTGACTTGAATAAGCAATTACTTTGAAGAGATTATCATCATTATTTTGGGATTACTACTGTGATCTAATCTGAGAATCACTAGTAACTATTTATCTTTCAAATCATGAATATGACTAGTTGTTTCAATTATTACATAATGAGAGGCTAAATTCCTTTAACCTGAATTATGGGATCTAGGGTTAAGTCTTGATAAGGTGCTAAGTGTTCAAGATTCAAAAGGTGGTAGGACTCCTTGATAATTCGGAGGTTTTAATTATCATCTAGTGGTTGCAAATGATAGATAGCACCTGCTTTGATTTGCTTGAGAAATAAATCAAATATAGTGGGAAGTGAATTATTAACAGGGACTTGGAAGCACTAAAAACTTCCATTTAATAATTGATGTTGTAACAAGGCTGATTAACCTGAGGTAAAATTTGGTCATGAATATAAATTCCCTAAGTCCGAGAGGATTAGGTAATAAATGCTTAAGTAGGTCGAGATACATTTAGGCATAACTTTGATAAAGATAACTTATTGTCCTACCTACTGTGAGAATCTTGAACCACCATTAGCATCTGTCAAGTACCAAAACCCTTAGTGAACATAATTCTGGTTTTTCCATAAACTCTTGATTATTAACATGTAACTAAAGTGACCAACAATTACTTGCTAAACTAAAAAAACCCCATTTCAGGAAACATCCAGCTATCAGTTGATTAAATTGCAAACAACTTAAGTTCACACCATATTCCCTGTAGGATTCGACCCCAACCTAGTTGGGTTTTATATTGACAACGATCTCTTACATTTTTATTAGAGAGGTGTAGTTTGAGTGTTATCAAAAATAGCACCATTGTCGGGGAATACAACTGTAAATTGAAGTTGGGTGCGCTAATTAATTCTTAGTCAAGTTTCCTAGTTGTACGTTTATTTGTTGTTTTTGTTTATTGCAGGATCTTAGTAGTGTATGACAAGCACCAGAAGTTCCAGAGAACCATTATTACCACTTAATCCGGAACTAAAATGAATTGGAAGAATGGCAAAACAACAAGAGGCTGACAGATTGGTTGCCTTAGCTAGAGCTTAAGTGAATGTGCAAAATGTCGATCAATAAGCACGACATTAAAATCTTGAGGATGAAGATTTGTGAGATGAGGAGTTGTTAAATCCTGGTAACCCAAGGCGTGTAGATCAAGTAGCTACACCAGTACGGCGTAATGTTAATAGGAACCATCCGTTCTGAGAAAGGCAAGAGTACCAACCAGTCCAGTATAACCTCAATAATGATGATGATGGAATGGATGGAGGAGGTGAAACGGGTGCAATCATTCCTCCACCATTGGAACCAGGGGATAAATTCAACATTATGAGTACTATGATTCAACTCCTCAATCTGAAGGGGTTGTTTGGTGGCCTTCCTGGGGATGACCCAAACTTGCATCTGGTGAATTTTGTCACCATCTGTAAATCTTTTGATAACAAGGAATGTTCCAGAATGCTATCCGGTTGAGATTGTTTCCTTTGTCTCTGTCTGGGGAGCTAACTTTGTGTCTAAATAAGCTGACACCCAATTCTATAACCAACTGGAGACAGTTGAAAGGAGCTTTCCTAGAAAGGTTCTTTCTGCCTTCCAGGAGGGTACAGTTGAGGGATGAGATCAATAACTTTAGGCAGCTCCCAATTGAAGCCTTGTATGAAACCTGGGAAAGATTCAAGAAGAAGCTGAGATAGTATCCGAACGACAATATGACGGACATACACTTGATGGAGACTTTGTACAGGGATCTTAACTCTGTGACAAAGCCAATTGTAGATAATGCTGCTGGTGGTTCGTTTGTTGATTTTACATTCCCAGAGGCTTCAGAGATGCTAAAAAGAATGACTAAACAGAGTCAGGCATGGCATACTAGAGACTCTGTTGTAGCTAGCCCCACTGTGTCTGGGGGTATTACTATAGAATAATGCAGAAGAGATGAGTAGTGTGACCAAGACATGGCTCACCTTAAAATACAGATGGACTAGCAAACCAATCACTTGCTATCAGGCAAGACTGAGAAAGTTAAAGCTATGGGATCTCTGGACAGAGTTGATGTTGATGCAGAAGAAGAGGTGAACTATGTTAATAATCAGGGGGTTTCTGAGGCAATGGCCAAGGGAATCAAAGTTGGAATTATTATGATAAGCTTGGTTATAAATATAGGGAGCAGTGAAATTGGAGAAACAAAAATGATAGGAGTGGGCTCTATGTCCCTCCTGGAAATCATGAGGCTGCTATAAAAAGTTCTGAAAAGATGTCCATGGAGGACATGATGGATAAGTTATTGAAGAGAGTGGAATCTACTAACTCTGGTATGACTACCATGAAGACTGATCTATCATCTATTAGTCAGTTGGTAAACTCACACTCCATCGCAATAAAAAAGTTGGAGCAGCAGATGAGCCAACTCTCTGCAGCATTCAACCAGAGGAAGAGCAGAATGTTACCAAGTGATACGGTCCAAAATCCACGGAATGATGGCTCATGTATGGATATTACCACTAGAAGTGGTAAGATATTACCTAGCCCTTCTGTGGGTAAATATGTAGTTGATGAGGTAGTTGATGATGAACCGGAAGAAGAAGGTCCAGTGGAGTCTGAGAAGATGGATAATTCTAATAATGGTCCAAACAAAGAGAAAGAAAAAAAAAGGAGGTAGTGTTGAAAACTATCCCAAGACCACCACCTCCCTTTCCTCAGTAGTTGAAGAAAAAAGTTAATGATGCAAAATTCAACAAATTAATAGCAATGCTCAAGAAATTGACAATAAATGTGATTTTGGTGGAGGCACTCAAACAAATGATAGGATATGCTGAATTCATGAAGGACCTTGTAACTAAGAAAAGAGTAGTGAGCTACGAATTGGAGGATAATCTCCATCACTGTAGCACTATTTCTATAAGGACCTTGGTGCAGAAGAAGCCAGACACAAGCGCATTCACTATTCCCTATACAATTGGGACTATGGAATTTGCCAAGGCATTATGTGATCTGGGAGAAAGAATTAATTTGATGCCGTTGTCTATATATAGAAAGTTGGGTCTGGGAAATCGCACACTCACCAACATGCGACTCATGATGGAGGATAGGTCAGTAAAATAACCTGTTGGCATTTAGTATAATGTGTTGGTGAAGGTAGCCAACTTTATTTTCCCTGCAGACTTTTTCATTTTGGATTTTGAGGTGGAGTTTGAGGTGCCCATAATATTAGGTAAACCTTTCCTCGTAACCAGAAGTATGTTGATTGATTTGAGAGAAAATAAGCTTTTATTCAGGATGAATGATAAAGTGGTACGGTTTGATGTGTGTAAATCAAAGAAGTAGAAGGAAGAAATGAGTGTGTTCTCAGTAGTTGATGTGTATTATGAGGACAAACAGGAGGTATCAATAGAGGAGCAAATTATTGTCGAGCCTTTAGCCGCAGTTCTGATGAACTTTGATTGTGAAAGCATTGAGGAGTATGAAGATACTGTTTGTGCCTTGTCAGGAATGGGTTCATATCCTTATGATCCTAAAAGGCTATACCTTCACCTTGCTAATCGACCAATACTACCAGCCAAGGCATCCATTGAGGAGCCACCGGTGTTTGAATTGAAAGAACTATCTGGGCACTTGCGGTACATGTTTTTGGGTAATGAAAACATACTACCTATTATTATTGTAGCTAATTTGGGTGAGAAACAGGTAAATGCACTTATTTCAGTACTTCAGAGGCATAAGAGAGCTATAGGATGGACCATCGCAGATATTATTGGCATTCCCTCTGGCATCTGTATACATAAAATACAACTTGAGAAAGATTGTATTCCAACCATAGAGCATCAACGCTGTCTTAACCCACCAATGCAAAAGGTGGTTAAGAAGGAGATTATTAAGTGGTTGGATGCAGGAGTAGTTTACATTATTTCTGACAGCAAATGGGTGAGCCCAGTTCAATGCGTGCCTAAAAAAGGGGGTTGTGGTTGCAAATAAAAGGACTGAGTTGATTCTACTCAGGCCTGTGACTGGGTGTAAAGTTTTCATGGATTACCGCAAGCTAAATTCATCGACTCTGAAAGACCATTTCCCTATGCCCTTTATGGACCAAATTCTTAAGCGATTGGCCGGAAGGGGATGGTGTTACTTTTTGGATGGTTATTCTGGATACAACAAAATCTGTATTGCTCCTGAAGATCAAGAAAATATGACATTCACATGTCCTTATGGAACCTTTACACTTAAAAGGATGCTATTTGGGCTATGCAATGCACCCGCAACTTTTCAGCGGTGTATGATATCTATCTTCTCAGATATGGTGGAGGACACCATTGAGGTATTCATGGATGATTTCTCTGTGGTGGAAGATTCATTTGAGGTGTGTTTGGAAAACCTGAGTATAGCCTTTCAATGATGTGTTGAATTCAATTTGGTACTTTATTGGGAAAAATGCCATTTTATAGTAAAGAAGTGTATCATTCTCAGTCACAAAATTTTAGTAAAAAGGATAGAAGTTGATCGAGCCAAGGTAGAAGTTATTGAGAAACTACCACCTTCTATTTCAGTGAAGGGAGTGCGTAGTTTTCTTGGACATGCTGGCTTCTATCGGAGGTTTATAAAAGACTTCTCAAAGGTTGCAAATCCACTTTGCAAACTTTTGGAGAAAGAAGTGAAGTTTTCCTTCGATGATGATTGCTTTAAGGAATTTGAATGCCTTAAAAAGAAGCTGGTTGAGGCCCCTATTATTGTTGCACCAGACTAGTCAAAACCATTTGAGATCATGTATGATGCAAGCAGTGTTGACCTTGGAGCTCCTGTTGGGACAAAAGAGGGACAAACTGTTTCATCCAATATATTATGCCAGCAAAGTACTGAATGGAGCGTAAAAAAACTACACCGTTACTGAGCAGTAACTTTTAGCTATAGTATATGCTTTTGAGAAATTCAAGGCTTATCTGCTTGGGACCAAGGTGGTGGTTCACACTGCCCATGCAGCTTTGAGGTATTTAATGGCTAAGAAGGATACAAAACCAAGGATGATTAGATGGGTGTTGCTGCTACAAGAATTTGACTTTAAAGTCAAAGATAGGAAAGGGTGTGAAAACCTGGTTGCAGATCATCTGTCTAGAATAGAAGGTGAGCAGACAATTAGTGATGAAATAGAGATAAATAATTCCTTCCCAGATAAGGAGATCTTAGCTACTGCTGTGGAGAAATTGCCTTGGTATGATGATTTTGCAAATTATATTGTGAGTGAGGTCATCCTAGAAAATCTTTCCTTTCATCAAAGAAATAAATTCCTGCATGATGTGACACATTACTTCTGGGATGAGCCGTATCTTTTTTGGTGATATGCGGATAATATTATAAGGAAATGCGTGCTGGAAGTGGATGTATTATGCATATTGGAAGCATGTCATGATTCCCTAGTTGGAGGTCACCATGCAGGTGACCGAACGTCTAGGAAGGTGTTGCAGAGTGGTTACTATTGGCTAACATTGTTCAAGGATGCCCATGAGTTTGTGCTGAAATTTGACCAATGTCAGAGGCAGGGGTCAATCTCCAAAAGACATGAGATGCCTTTGACTAAGATGTTTGAAGTGGAATTATTTGATGTCTGGGGCATCGATTTTATGGGTCCTTTTGTAAGCTCATATGGGATGAAGTATATTTTAGTTGCTGTTGACTATGTCTCAAAATGGGTTGAAGCTGTTGCCTTGTCTGATAATGAAGGAAAGAGAGTTGTTGCTTTTCTAAAAAAGAACATCTTCTCTTGCTTTGGAGTACCATATACTATTATCAGCGATGGAGGATCTCATTTTTTCAACAAAGTGTTTTGAGCAGCTTTAGCAAAATATAGGGTAAAACAGCATAGAGTAACCACTCCATATCACCCACAACTAGTGGGAAAGTGGAGGTTTCAAATTGAGAGATTAAAGCCATCCTTGCCAAAATGGTAAATGTTAGTCCAAAAGATTGGTCTCGAAAGATCGATGATGCCTTGTGGGCATATCGAACTGCTTTCAAGACACCCATTGGCATGTGACCATTTCAGCTGGTCTATGGAAAAGATTTCCACTTACTAATAGAGCTGGAGCACAAGGCCTAATGGGAACTCAAATGACTGAATTTTAGTTGGAAGGAGGCAGCAGAGCTGAGACTGGGACAACTGAATAAGATGGATAAATTCCATCTCAGGGCATATGAACGAGTGGATCTATATAAAGAAAAGATGAAAAAATACCATGATTGGAGGATAGAGAAATGAGACTTCCAAAAAGGTGACTTAGTGCTTCTGTTCAATTCCAGACTAAAACTGTTCCCAGGTAAGCTTAAATTTAAGTGGTCAGGACCTTTTAGAGTTAGTCAAGTCTACTCATCTGGAGTAGTAGAACTTGAAATTGAAGACGGCAGCACCTTCAAAGTAAATGGGAAACGAGTTAAACTTTATATTGGTCTAAAAAAATCAATGAAAAGTGTCACTGCTATCTGTCTTGATGAGGTCTGAAGTAATTGAGATAGCTGAGTCGTATCGCGAAGTAAACTAGGCGCTGCATGGGAGGCAACCCATGACCCCCGAGACTGATCTATTCAAGGTATACTCTAATCCTAAGTTTAGATTTTCTTTGATTTTAAGTTGAGGGTGAAAGGTAAATTGTTGTTGTAAAATTTTGTAGCTGACTAGGAGAAATACTTGTACTTGAGGCAGTTGAATTGTTTTGTCATTTTTGTACACCTCTTCAAGTGGTATACTTCTTTAACTGCGTGATTTCCATTTAAGTGTGACCACTGTGCATCTTTGTATGGCATTAGTTATAGTAACACAATAATCATTGCTAAACAGCTGCATGAACTGAATGAGTAGTAGATTGCGATATACCTGTGCGCCAAGTGTGTGTGAGATATTACTTAGTTCCCTCTGTATGTTGAAGCTAGAACTTTCTGGGTTAGTCTTACCTAGGTTTAAGGATAGGGGTTAGGAAAGGATCATAGGCCGTTTTGATATGAGCTTACTTTAGCCTAAATGACCTTCCCTGTGTGCATAATATCCCTTGATCCCTATTTTGAGCCTGATTAGCCTGTTTCTTTTTGTTATACCTGTCACTTTCCTATTTAGATCACAATGAACCTGTTTTGGCCCTGGTCCTCCTTGGATACTGTGCACCTTGACTTAGGCAAATGACCTAAGTTGAGGGTGTCTATCATAGGGGTGCGTGATACAGAATGAGTATAAAGAAAGGTAGCATAAAAGAAAAGAATAAAAAAAGAAGCTGGATGCAGAGGAAAAGAGGAAGAAAAAGAAAAAAATTGTGAAAAAAAATAAGTGATTGTGGAAAAGATCGCACCCAGCCAAAATAAGTTTGATCAATAAAAGAGAATAGTGGAAAAAGCTAATGAGTGAAACCCCAAAAAGCTAGTGTAGTATCAAGGAGGCTTATTCACTTTAAATACCATAGAGTATCATACCAGCCCCTAACCTACATCACAAGCCTAAGAGAAGACCTATAGTGATCCTACCTGACCTATCTGAAGATCTGGGTAATGAAAATAAGGGCAAGCCTATAGTACTTGGCATACATTGGTTGGAACTTCATTCTGAGAGTGAGTGTTTTAATTGTCCCCATGGTTACGTATAGGATTACTGATATGAGATGAGGGGGATTTCTTTAATGTGAGGGCACACCAGATATGTTGCTAGTTGCTAACTTGTTTGGAGAGTGTAATACTGGTATATGTAACTGAATTAATTCCGTATATTGATTTTTGTATATTGTATTGGTGTTCTTCATTGTTCTTGAATTGACTGACCTTGGAGAGGGTGAAAGTGTTTTGAGATGATATGGATGATTGACTACCAAATGTACATTGTATTCTTTAGTTGTGTTGAGTTGCTTGAGGAAAAACAATTGTTTTAAGTTGAGGGTGTTAATGTGTGAGCTAATGCTAACACATTGAGGCTTTTAACTAAGAATAATTGCAAAGTCTTAAACAACTTTTGTCGTTTTTGATTGTTTTAAGTTTGATTTTGCAGTAGAAGCTATGATGCAAGAGAACCAATAAGTATGGAAGCAAATGAGTTGAAATTTGAAGTAATTTGAAAAGAAGTGTGGCTGATGAAATTTCTGATAAGTCGTCAGCCCTGTGATAAGTTATCAGCTTCATCGTCAGCCTCAGAGAGACAATGCACCTAAGTTGAGAGTTATGATGACATTTTTTGATAAGCCGTCAAGGAGCTAATAGGTCATCAAAATTGTCGTCAGCCTAAGACAGAACATGAGAGCTGAGGTAGAGACTTGAAAACATTTGTGATAAGTCATCAAGAAGTTTATAGGACGTCATAGTTTATCGTCAGCCTAAAGCAGTGAGTAATAAAAGCTAAGAGGAGATGACGATATTTTTGATAAGTCGTCAGCCTCCTGATAGGTTGTCACGAATGTCGTCACCTAATTTGAGGGATTATTAAACAATGTGATTTTGTTTCCTTAATTAGGCTGAACTATTTAAAGTCTTGTTTAGGGTTTTCTAGAGAGTTCCGAACATCTTTTGGAGACACGTATTTTGATATTTTCTCTCTAGTTTCTTGACTTGAACAAGCAATTACATTGAAGAGATTATCATCATTATTTTGGGATTACTAGTGTGATCTAATCTGAGAATCTCTAGTTTCTATTCATCTTGTGGTAAGTTTATGTTTCAAATCATGAATATATCTAGTTGTTTCGATTATCACATCATGAGCGGGTAAATTCCTTTAACTTGAATTTTGGGATCTAGGGTTAAGTCTTGATAAGGTGATGAGTGTTCAAGATTCAAAAGGTGGTTGGACTCCATGTTAATTCTGAGATTTTAATTATCTTCTATTGGTTTCAAATGATAGATAACACCTACTTTGATTTGCTTGAGTAAGAAATCAAATATAGTGGGAAGTGAATTATTAACAAGGACTTGGAAGCACTAAAAACTTCCATTTAATAATTGACACTGTAACAAGGTTGATTAACTGAGGTAAAATCTGGTCATGAATATAAATTCCCTAAGTCCGAGAGGATTAGGTAATTAAATACTGTAGTAGGTCGAGAGACATTTAGGCATATCTTCGATAAAGATAACTTGTTGTCCTACCTACTGTGAGAATCTTGAACCACCATTAGCATCTTTCAAGTACCAAAACCCCTAGTGAACATAATTCTGCTTTTTCCATAAACTCTTTATTATGAACACTGTAACTAAAGTGACCAACAATTAATTGCTAAACTATTAAAAACCCTATTTCAGGAAACATCCAGCTATTAGTTGATTAAATTGCAAATGACTTAAGGTCACACCATATTCCCTGTGGGATTCAACCCCAACCTAGTTGGGTTTTATATTGACAACGATCGCTTACATTATCATTAGATAGGTATAGTTTGAGCGTTATCACCATACACCAAGTGATAAAGAGAGGTCCCAATGGAAATATTATAGGCTATCCTATATGCCACAATTCATCATCCATCTTAACCGACCAATCCTTACTTTGTCCATTGACCGTCTTCTGCAAGATCTTCTTAATCTCTCGATTAGACAACTCAACTTTATCACTAGTCTATGGGTGATATGCTATGGCTACCTTGTGTCTAACCCCATATTCATCCAACAAATTCTTAAACCAATTATTTAAGAAGTGTGTTACCCCATTGTTAATAATGGCTTGAGGTGTGCTAAAGTGAGAGAAAATATACTTCTTGATGAATTTTATCCCTACTCTTGCATCATTTATGGGTTGAGCTTCAACTTTTACCCACTTTGACACATAATCAATAGCCACTAGGATATATAACTTACCCTCAGATAGGTGAAATATCCCTCTAAAGTTTATACTCCTTACGTCAAAGATATCCTCTTCCAGAATATTTTTTAAGGGCATTTCATGATGCCATGATATTATGCCCATTCTCTGGCACTTCTCACAACTTCTAACATAATTCACAATATCTTTAAGTAGTGTGGGCCAAAAAAACCAGACTTTAATACTTTTAGAGCTGTCCATTCTCCACCATGATGACCTCTATAAGGCGCTGAATGACAACTTTTAAGAAGATTTTTAGATTCAGCTTCTGCAACACATTTTCTCTTTAAGAAAAGGCTCATCCCATACGTTTGCATGAAAATTGCATAACAATATTTTCTTCTTTTGACTTATGACCTTTAGAGGATAAATACTAGCTACTAGTAAATTTACTATGTCACCATACCATAGAACTTTAGTTAAATCCAGTTCCAATAATTGCTCATCAAAAAACTCCTCTCGAATACACAGTGATTCATTGAAAACTTTATCATGACTCTCAAGCCTCGATAGATTACCTATAACTTAATTTTTAGTTCCCCTTCAATTACAAACTTCAAAATCAATTTTTTAGAGCATAAGAATCCACCTAATAAACCTTGGTTTCATTTATTTTTTACTAAACAGATACTGAATGTCAGCATGATCAGTATGAACAATTACCTTTGTACCCACCAAGTATGCTCTGAATTTATCAAATGCAAATATAAGTGTCAGCGTCTCCTTTTCTATGACTGTATTATTTACCTGGGTTGCAACTAAGATTTTACTGGCATCGTAGATAGAGTGAAATACCTTATCTTTGTTCTTCCTCAATACCGCTCCAACAGCCACATCACTAGCATCACATATCATCTCGAATGGTAATGCCCAATCAGGAGGAATTAGATTGGGTGCATTTGTAAATTTTCTCCTTAGATAATCAAATGATCTTTGACCTTCAGCCCCTAAGTAGAACTTGACATATTTTTCCAACAACTTGCACATTGGACCTTCTATCTTCGAGTAGTTTTTTATAAAATATCTGTAAAACCCTATGTGCCCATGAAAGCTTCTAAAACCTTTTACTGACACTAGATACGAGAGATTTTCAATGAAATCTACCTTATCTCTGTCTACCTTAAGTTTTCTATGTGACACCTTATGACTAAGGACGATACTTTTCTTGACCAAAAAATGGCACTTCTCCCAGTTTATTACAACGTTGGTTTCTTCATAGCATGCCAAGAACCAATCTAAGTTTTGGAAGCACATACCAAAAGAATTACCAAAAACAAAAACATCATCCATAAATACCTCAACAAAGTCTTTCACCATATTATAGAAGATAGCCATAATGCATCTCTAGAAAGTTTTTGGTGCATTACAAAGATTAAAGGGCATGATTTTGAATACATAAGTACCATAAGGACAGGTGAAAGTGGTCTTCTCCTAATCTTTTGATGCTATGGATATTTGGTTATACCCTGAATTTCTATCCAGAAAGTAATAATATTCTTGTCTCACCAATCTATCCAATATCATATCAATAAATGGAATGGGATAATGATCATTCCTCATGGCATCATTCAACTTTTTGTAATCTATATAGATCCTCCACCCAGTCACTATGCAAGTTGGAATCATCTCATTATCCTTATTGGTCACAATGGTCATCTCTCCTATCTTTAGGACACAATGCACTAGACTGCCCTATTTTCTATCGGATATAGGATAGACTATCCCTATATCAAGCCACTTAATGACTTTTTTTTGACTACTTCTTTCATCATAAGATTCGGTCTTTACTAGTGTTGTACACTTGCTTTGTATCCCTCTTTCATATATATTTTATGTATGCAGAACACAGGATCAATTCCTATGATATCTAACATCTGCCATCTGATTGCTTTCTTTTTTCTCTTCATATTATCAATGGATCTCTCACCTGCACATCAGACAAACCTGCAAACAAAATCACAGGCAAAGTATCATCCTCATAAAGGAAAACACATTTTGAATATGATGGAAGAGCCTTATGCTCTAGCGTTGGTGCTTCATTAATAGATGCCTTTGGAGATGGACCAATTGGTCTATTCAACGGCTCAAATGCAGTAATTCTTGTGTCAATGCCAACCAAATCCATAACATGTACCATTTTAAGCGTCTCTATATCACCAAAAAAATCATACCCCATCAATTCTAGCTCAAGTGGGTTATTTGACAATAGAAGATTGAGCTTAGGCTCAAGGTCTATGACTGTAATAGTAGAGAATTCTTTATACATTGTAGACAGCTTCATTGCCTTATACATGTTAAAAACCTCAACCTTATCATGATCCGTCATGGTTATCTGCCCTGCAGCTATATCAATTAGTGATTGCCCAGTTACTAAAAATAGTCATCCTAAAATAAATGGAATGGCCAAATCAAGATTGAAATCAAGAATAACAAAATCCATTGGGAAAATAAGCGATCCCACTTTCACCAATACATCTTCAATGATCTCATCATGACTAGTACGGGACCTTTTAGCTAACTGCAAAATAATTATAGTGGGTCTGGGACTGCCTAAACCCATCTTTCTGCACTAAGATATGGGCATGAGATTTATGCTTTCCTCTGCATCACATAAGCCCCGACCACTAATGGATTGTATGATGGTGATATGCAGAGTGAAACATCTTGGATTTTTTATCTTTGTGGGCAATTTATTCTGAATCCTTGATGTGCACTCCTTAGTAAGTGTTACTGTAGCATATTCAGTCAAACGGTTCTTGTTTTTCAACACATCCTTCACATACTTTGCATACTTTGGAACACTCTACAAAATATCGATGAGAGGGAGATTAATTTGAACATGTTTCAAAATTTCTATAAACTTCTTTTAATAAGTCTCGGCTTGGTGTTTTCAAAGCTTTTGTGGGAATGGTGAAGGTAGCGCTGCCTTCTCCACTGTAGTTTCCTTGCTTTTAGTTTTTTCTTCAACAACATTCTCTTCTTCCTTTGGACTATCACCATCCATAGCCTTGTAATTTATTTGCTTAGGTTATGACACACTACAAACAAAGAATGTACCAAAAACAAGCTAAAACAGTCCACAAACACACTACAAACCTGAAGCTTGAAGATAACAACTCCAAAATGTGAAAACAATATCAATAATGAGATTTTGAAGGAGTAACAACACGAAAACAATATCTATATGTGATGAACAATAAAATAACAATAGCAATAACCAACGGTTTCAACAACAAAAGATTACACTAAATAAATGGATAGATAGATAGACTACATAAAGGAATATTCTTAAGAACCCAAAAGGTTATTCCAATCTTGGACCCTTAACACTAAACACAATAATTCACCTAGCTCTTACGTGACACTAGATCAGATTCCACCTCTCAAGCGTTAACATTTCCAAGCAAAATACAATCACTAGTGGATCCACACTAGTTTCTTATCCTAGTTTTGGTTTGCGTCAAAGGAGAGAGGACTTGGTGTTGTTTTTGTCTTATGACTTACAACATTATCCAAAAACTTACTAGAGAAGCCCTAACATGTTCCTATATAGCTATTAAAAAATGGAAGACTAAAATAACCATAATACCCCTCAAGGGTAAGGCGCCTATCAAGTGTAATAAGTGGATTATTTTTCATGTGTTTTATCCATCTTTTACACTTCAATTGCACACACCAAGTCTCAGGTCCAAACACACTCTCATAAGTCCATATCCTTGATTATTCTCGTATTAGGTTCCAACTCCTTTAGCTGTAGACCACTTTTACTGGTGACCATATTTACCTATTTTGATTAGGCTTAGTATCACTAAGTACACCTTCCTGAGGTCTAGTGTTTTGTGCTCTAATAATCTAACCCATATACATCTCTAAGTTCTTTGTAATCATCTGCTGGATCTTCATATCTGCTACCAACTGTGCTTGAGTAGCCATAATCTACTTCAGTATCTCTTTAATATTGCTCAATTATGTTGTGGACTGATTACCCTAAACATGTTATTTTTGATTTAGTTGCACTGGCCCCATGTATTAATTATTATTCCGTTAGTGATTTTGACCGTATGAGAAGTTATGATGATTCTGCCATTTAGGATTATAAGTGTTACAAAAGTTCTATTTTCCTTGATGATTAGAATTTTCCATATAATTTACAGACTCTTGATTTGTTGCACAAACATCAGCTATATGTTCACTGCTCACACAAACTTTACACCATGAATAAGCTTAATGAAACATATTCGCTGTTGCTGGCATGGATTGTGTCATCACCAATTTTACACTACTGAGCTAAGTGGTTAACTGATTCTGTAATACAACAATTTAAGCTGATATAGCCATGAACTAATCAACCTCCAACATATCTGCAACCTTTTTTAGAGCACTCCTTGCATTAATGTACAACTTAAGATTCCCCTATGAAATTCGATTCAGTAACATAAATAATTCATCATATGTCTTCTCAAGTGCTTACCCTCTTTCTATTGAATCTAATAGAATCATAGTGTTAGGCTCAATACCCTCAATAAAAGTGTGGAATAACACATCATTAGTCTGATGATGATGATGATGAGGGCAATTCCTTAGCATGCCCTTTTATCTTTTCTTTTCATAGTAAAGATTCTCTCTATCCTTTTGCCTAAAACTCAGAATATCACTTCTTAAACATGGTGTCTTTCTAGATAGAATGAATTGAATAAGGAAATTTCAAGCCAGATCATCCCAGGAGGTGATGGAGTTAGGTAGTTCATCATATAACCACTTCTTTGCTTCCCCCAATAGAAAAAAGGAAAAGAGAGTTAGTCTGACATAATCAGTGGATGCCCTAGATGGACTGAAGATAACACAGATCTAAAAAAAATTCTAAATAAGTTATTGTGGGTCCTCATGAGATAAACTTGTGAATTGCCTAGTTGTGTGAAAAAGTTATGTTATATTCTTCTGTAGTTCAAATCGACCACCCACCTCTGGGTTGCGGATACAATTAGTAACATTGTTTGTAAGTGGGATTATCACTTTATGAATAAGCCTTGATTTTTCTCAAGAAGGAGCTGCTGGAACCACCAAAGTTAGAGCAATTAGAGAAGCAGGATCAATTGGATCATCAAGATTAGGATCTCTTTAATCTCCCATCTGAAATTGCCGGATTGGATAGTGAAGTATTGTTGCTCTTTTCCTCTGATGAAATGCCTATTTTGGTTTCAAATAAGGCTCTTCTAATTCTTTCTCTCTAGTCAGTCTGATACTTTGCTAGTCCTGGAAAAGTCATCCCCTAAGATCAAGTCATTAACACTTAAATTTTTTTATCAAAAGCCAAAAATTTAGAAAATCATTAATTATTTGAGTCCTCGACAATGGTGCCAAAAACCTGTTGTGGTCTATGGCACACGTAAGTGCAAACAAACATACAAGTAAGATATTGACTCAAAGAATTAAATATTATACCCACAAGGACTACTATTTAAACACCCTGGGTTTTGACCCTTAGAAAATATCTTGGAATTCTTGTCTTTTAACCCAATATGACTTATGGGTATGATCCATATGATTGGGGTATGAATGGTATTGTCTAATCATATGCTAACTAGTGTTGGTTGGTGGGATAGATTTTGGTCACTAGAATGGGTAGGACTTAGTGGTACGCATCGTATGATAAAATAAGGACTATTTGGTTTCTTTACTTAACCTTATACTTGGTAACATAAGTTGGATATGGGTACTAGTGGCTCACCAGGATCCGTAAGCCAGGGTAAGAGTCGTACTCAAGACTCATATGATAGACAGTGTTCAAACCTTATATGATTCTATCTCGCTAAGGATACAGGTGAAGGGTACGAATTGTATGTTGTCAATATGACTTGGGTAGGATAAGTCGTACACTGGACAGTGTAGGTTTTAAGGGTTAAGGATTATGATATTAGTGTTGGGTACCACTCGTATAAAAGGGTACAAATTGTCAGGGTCAGTCGTACCCCTATGATAAGATTTTGTGCAACTTCAGTGGGGGTAATCTGTACATTTCCCCAACTATCTTTATAAGGTCCCACAACTTTTAACTCACTTGGGAGGCTATTTATCCTATTTTTCTATTCATTAAAACTTAGAAACTCTACCTAAATACTCTATAATCTCTCAAGAGCTTTTGGGCAAAGAAGCTAGGGTTTTAACTAGAGAAAAAAATTAGGGATCTTGTTGGTGGTTTATCTCTATCTACTTTGTCAATTAAGGCATGTTCTCTTCCCTCTTTTTTAGTTCTAACTAAGGCATGGTTTTTATGAATACTTTTCAGGATTACATTATTGTGTGAATTTGGGTTTTAAATATAATTTATGGGTTTTGGTTATAAATACTTGGTTATGGTTTTCCCATGTTTTAATTATTATTTTATATGCATTAATGGTGGTTTTTTATTATTGGTTACATGGGAATGGTACTTTGGTAATGGACTTTGGTTTTTGGAAATACTATGCCTCCAATGTGTTTGTAAAATGCCTTTAACAATGTTTTCACTATAATATTGGTTTTTCAATGAAACTTATTAATGGTTTAAACTTAGTTATGGAACCCTAAATGATATGAATGTTTTAAATGGATTTAAATGAATTGGAAAGGCATTGGTGGCCATTGTTATGGTTAGTTGGAAATCATGAAGGTACGTGGAATCCCTAAACCTTATATATGGTTGGCTATGGACAAAAATTAAAAGTATTATTGGTATTATGATACCACTTCTAATGGCCTTGGTTAATAAATGGTTAATGGATTGGTTGGTTGCTTGGTAATGGTTTTAATTAATTAATAATGGCGGGGTGTGTAGTAAAGCCATAGAAGGAGGAGGTCTTGGGGGACAAAAATTGGAAACTTATATTTGTCGATATGAGGTTTGGTCCTTGTGACCGTGTGCATGATGTCACACTTTATATTTGGGGGATGTGCTAGTTATCCCTGGTCTTCTTCCCTGGACATACAGCTTCACGCACTTAGTCCCTTTTAGTTGGGGGATCTGAACCTATATCGCTCATGGATTGTTTAGGATGGCAAAGCTACACAACCCAGGTAAAGGTTTTAATGATATGCTAAACTCGGTTCCCTTTCCCGGCATGGTTATATGTATATATATAAGGTTGTGTGAATTTGGATGGTTTTACTTGGTTTTACAAATGGAATTATTTTATCCTTATGCTAAGTTCATTCAAGCATTTACCCGCTAACCCATCTTTGAGCGGTTGTATACTCACGTTATACAGGAATCGACCATTCTACTCCTCCTACATAGTGATTGACTCGAGGCCAGCTGCGTGATTAAAGTGGTGAGCTTCCATCTTTTTGGAAAGATCCATTTCATATTATGGATATTTTTAGACATTTTGATTTATTTTTGGGTATCGGTTTTGGCTATGGTTGGGGGCATATCCCAATTGGATGTTCTAACTCTTTTTGTTAGAGGCTTTGTGGTACTGATATGGATTGCAATGGGCGAGATCAATATTGGTGTCGGCCTTAATATTGGCATTCATCCTTAATATTGGCATTGGTATAGGGGATGATATAATTGGACATAATTTCTTACTGTTCCATCGTATTTTAATTTGGTATTAATTATATTATGTGTTGGAAATCATTTGGTTATGGGTTGGTTTATGGCCCTTGAATTGATGTTGATTTTTCTTGATGATTTGGCTGGTATGGTTTGGTGGTCGGGAAGACTTGGTAGGGATGGTCTAGGAATAGACCTATCCCAAAGTCAGTCCTTGTCCAGTTATGCTATCTTATTATATGTTCAAAATTCAGCCGACTCAAGGTATGTGAATGGCGGTTGGATTGGGAAACAGGGGGTGGTCTCCGGTCATTGTTGGACTTGGGATGCCTATTACGACAAGGCCCTCAGTTGGGTCATGTCAAGTTGGTATCAGAACCTTAGGTTCATGGTCAATTAGTCATCCATAAAGCCGTGTTGAGTAAAGTTTGTTTTAGGGGTATGTAGCATATCAAACTCATAAGAGAGAGACTATAAGACATTTAGGAATATTTCACTTTCTTTATATTCTATTTTAAATCTTGGAGTCTAAGTCTTGGAATTCTTCTCTAATCTTTGGTTGTTCACTTTTTTTATCATGCCTCGACATTCTGGAACACAAGAAAACTCTTTAGTTCCATCTGGGGACTATGTTGATGGGATACATCCTTTGTATGGAGTTCATCTTTAATCTTAGGGTCCTATCCCCAATAGTTTTGGAGTTTCTCCTATTGCTAATAGTCCTCCTCAGGGTGAGGTGAAAAATGTAGAATTTTGCTAGTCTGTTCATCCTATTGCTAAATTGGTTGCTACTCAGGCTGAGAAGGATGCGTATGGTGGGTTGTCTACTGAGGCCACAAGGGTTGGTTAGTTTATAAAACTGAATCTTTCTACTTTTACTGGTGTGAAGGTAGAGAAGGATCCTCAGGGTTTCTTAGATAAAATGGAGAAGATATTCAGGGTAATGTAGGCTGCTACTATGAAAGGTGTAAACTTTACAGCTTATCAACTCAAAGATGTTGCGTACCAATGGTACAAAAAGTGGTATAGGGATAAAGGTGATGTTGAGAAGATGTCCTTATGAGATTCCTTCTCTGGTGCTTTTCTAGATTATTTCTTTCCCCAAGAGCTGAGAGAAGAGAAAATGGAGAAGTTTGTGAATCTTAAGCAAGAGAGAATGTCTGTCAAGGAATATACCTTGAAGTTTCATCAGCTGTCAAGGTATGCTCTTGATTTGATGGCTCACATGACAGTGAGAATGAGAAAGTTTACTTCTGTGTTGAATCATGATTTGATCTTAGAAAGCAAGACTTCCTTGCTGATTAAAGATATGGACATTTCTATATTGATTGTTCATATGCAGCAGGTAGAAGATGAGAAAAAGAAATAGGTAGAGTTTGGAGATCGGCATGGTTAGAGGAAAAGGTTTTTTGATCAGGGAGGTGCTCAGTCTTAGCGTAGTCGGGATGGTGGAAAATAGTAAAAAGGAAGTGGGGAAGTTCTGGATCCTTCTCTACTGCTAGTGTTCCTTACCCGAAGTAGTCGGGTGACAGGTGATAATTTTTGGGCATAGGGTGCCTAATCTGAGGCGAGTAATGGTCAGTCAATTTCTTTATTCCCTCTTTATCTATTCTTTGGTCATCCTCATCGGGGTTATTACAATGATACAAGGTGCAAATGCTTCAAGTGTGGCCAGACAGGCCATTACCTCAGGGTTTGTCTTATTAATAAGGTTGCTATGGGAGAAAATAAGGTACCGGTGGCTTTATCTACTGCTCCTACACCCGAAAGTTCTGCATTAACTTTTATTATTGCTCCTGGTTCTAGTGTTGACTAGAACAAGATGTATGCTTTGGCATCCTGACAAGAATCTAAGGCATCACTTGATGTCGTTACTAATATGTTACAACTGTTTTCTCTTTACATGTATTGTCTACTTGATCCGAGGTCCACTCTTTCTTATGTGACCCCATTTATGGCTGTATGTATTGGTATTGATCCTGAGGTTATTTTGGATCATTTTTCTATTTCTATCCCGATAGGTGACTCGATATTGCTGAGAGAGTCTATAGGGGGTGTATGGTATTTATTGGTGGTAGAGAGACTTTGGTGGATTTGTTGGAACTTTATATGGTGGATTTTGATTTTATTCTGGGGATGGATTGGTTACACTCTAATTACGCATCCTTAGATTATCGTACCTGTAAGGTTGTTTTTAGGTTTCCTGGTGAACCAGTAATAGAGTTGGAGGGTGGTTCCCTAGATCCTAGGGAGAGGTTTATTTCATATCTTAAAGCTCAGAGGTTAATATCTATTGTTTGTATTTATCACTTGGTCTGGTTTAAAAATCTAACTTGGAAGGTCCTCCTTTTTAGTCAGTCCAAGTGGTAAAAAAGTTTCCTGAGGTCTTTCCGGATGATCTTCTTGGTGTTCCTCCGGATAGGGAAATAGTGTTTGGTATTGATTGGGTTCGAACACTCGTCCAATAACTAATCCTCCTTATAGAATGTCTCCATCTGAGTTGAGGAAACTCAAGGAGTAACTTAAGGATATTCTCGATAAGGAGTTTATTCATCCTCGTGTATCCACGTAGGGTGCACCGGTGTTGTTCGTGTGCAAGAAGACTGCTTTCATTCGGATGCGCATTGACTACAAATAGTTGAATATGGTGATGGTATAGATCAAGTATCCTCTCCCAAGGATAGATGATATGTTTGATCAGTTGCAAGGTGCCAAGTTTATTTCTAAGATAGATCCTCGGTCTAGGTATCATCAACTAAAGATTAGGGATGCGGATATCCCTAAGATGGCTTTTCATACTCTTTTGGGCATTTTAAGTTTTTGGTAATGTCGTTTGGATTGACTAATGCCTTGGAGGCATTTATGGATTTGATGAACAGGGTTTTTTGGAAGTTCTTGGATCTCTTCGTCATTGTATTTATTGATGATATTCTAGTTTATTCCAAAAGTGTGGTGGATAATGCTACTCACCTTTGTTTGGTATTGCGGACCTTGAAGGAACAACAATGGTATGCCAAGTTCTCTAAGTGTGCATTTTGGTTGAACGCAGTGACTTTTCTTGGTCATATTATTTCTAAAAAAGGGATCATGGTGGATCCGGTGGTTAAAAGGTGGCCAAGAACCACAACTCCAACCGACATTTGAAGATTCTTGGGCTTGGATGGGTATTATAGGCAGTTTTTGGAAGGCTTTTCGTTGATAGCTGCTCTTTTGACTAATTTGACTCAAAAGAAGGTGAAGTTTTCTCAGTAAGATGCTTGTGAGGGAGTTTTGAGAAGTTGAAAGATAAGCTGACTTCGACTCAAATTCTGACTTTTTCGAAAGGCAATGATGGGTTCGTGGTCTATTGTGGTTCATTTCGAGGAGGTCTTGGTTGTGTTTTGATGCAACATGGGAAGGTGATTTCCGATGCTTTCAGGTAGTTAAAGGTACATAAGAGGAATTATCCTACTCTTGATTTGGAGATATTGGCGATTGTGTTTGCTTTGAAAATGTGGTACTATTATTTTTATAGAGTGTACGTGGACATTTTTTAGATCATAAGAGTCTACAGTATGTGTTCACTCAGAAGGAGAAAAATCTCAGGCAAAAGAGATAGTTGGAGCTTCTCAAGGACTATGATATGAGTCTTCACTATCACCAGGTAAGGCTAACATAGGTGTTGATGCTCTTAGCTGATTGTCCATGAAGAGTTTGGCTCATATGGATAAATGAAAGAGAGAATTGATGAAAAATGTCCACTGCTTGGCTAATCTTAGAGTTTGCCTCTTGGAACCAAGGATTGAGGTGTAATAGTAAAAGAAGTGGTTTGATCAACTCTTAGTGAAAAGTTCAAGAAGAAGTAAGTACTGGATCCTGTCTTGATAAAAATCAAGGGTGACGTTAGTGGGCAAAAGGTGATGGTGTTTGAGATCAGCGATGACTGTACTTTATGGTACCAAAGAAGGTTGTGTGTTCCAGATATCAATGGTTTGCGACAGAGGATTTTTCCTGAGGCGCATGAGTCACGCTATGTTGTGCCTCTTAGTTCCACGAAGATGTATCATGATCTCAAGGAGATGTACTAGTGGAACGGTATGAAGAAGGATGTGGATAATTTTGTGGTCAAGTGCTTGGTGTGTCAATAAGTTAAATTTGAGCACATGAGACCTGGTGGGTTGTATCAAGAGATTGTTTTGCCCTTATGGAAATGGGAGGTAATTAATATGAATTTCTTTATTGGTATTCTTCAATCTTGAAATTGATATGATTCAATTTGGGTCATCGTGGATAGGATGACAAAGTTTTCTCACTTCTTGCCAGTGAGGAATACCTTTTCGATGGAGGATTATGCAAAGTTATACCTTCAGGAGATTGTAAAGTTGTATGGGGTACCTCTTTTTATTATCTCTGATCATGGTACGCAATTTATGTCTCATTTTTGGCGGTCTTTCCGTAAAGGATTGGGGACAAAGGTCGGTATGAGTACTACTTTCCACCCTCAAATAGATGGACAAGTAGAGAGAATTATTCAGACATTAGAGGATATGAGTCGAGCTTGTGTGATTATTTATGGTGTCAAATGGGTTGAGCATCTACCTTTGGTAGAGTTTGCTTACCATAATAGCTATCATTTTAGTATTAGTATGGCTCCTTTTCATGCATTGTATAATAGGAGGTATAGATATCCTATTGGTTGATTTGATCTTGAAGAGGCGGATATATTTGGTCCCGACTTAGTTTACCAGGCTATGGACAAGGAGAAGGTGATTCAGGATAGGCTTAAGGATGCCCAAAGTCGCCAAAGGTCCTATGCTGATGTTAGGTGTAGAGAAATAGAATATGAGGTTGGGGATAAGGTTTTCCTCAAGGTATATCCAATGAAGGGAGTAGTATGGTTTGATAAGAAGGAGAAGCCCAATCCCCGGTATGTTGGTCCTTATGTGATTTTGAGGAGAGTTGGAAATATTGATTAAGAGATAGAGTTTCCTTCTAGTTTGAACTCCATTAATCTGGTATTTCATGTCTCCATATTGAGGAAGTGTCTTTGTGATCCTTCTTCGATTGTTCCCTTGGAGGGGTTGGGTATCTCGGACTCTCTATCGCATAAAGAGGTCCCGATTGAGATCTTGGATAGGAAGGTTCATCGTTTGCTGACCAAAGATGTGGCTTAGGTTAAGATTCTGTGGTAGAACCATAAGGTTGAAGAAGTTACGAGGGAAGCGGAGGAGGACATGAAGTCCAATTATATGCATTTATTTTCTGGTGCTAGGATCCGTGCGGAAGGTATGTGTCTTCAACACATCTTTATTTTCTGTGTCTATTAAAGAAAAGATTCATATCTTTGCCTCTATGTTTTTAAACATTGTAAGACATTGGAAATATAATTGATAATGCAAATGACTCGTGTGTGTGTTTACCCCTACCTTATCCGTTATTCGGGGGTGAATGTTCCTAGTAGGGGAGACTGAAACACTCATAGGTACAAGCCATATGATAGGTGTAAAAATGGTATGGTCTAGTCATATGCTGATAAGTGTTGGTTGGTGGGATAAATTTTGGTTAATGGAATAGGTAGGACTTGGAGGTACAAGTCATATGGATTTAGGTATGAGTGGTCACCATGAGCCATAAGCCAGGGTATGAGTCATACCCAGGACTTGTATGGTGGACAATGTTCAAGCCTTCTGTGATTCTATGTTGCCAGGGATACAGGTGAAGGGTACGGACTATATATTATCAATACAACTTGGGTAGGTTGATTCGTACACTAGATAGTATTGGGTCCAAGGATTAAGGCTTAAGATAAGAGTGGTGGGTACCACTCGTATCCAAGGGTACAATTCATGAGTGTTAGTCGGACTTCTGTGATGGGATTTTGTGCAACATAAGTGGGGGTAATCTGGACATTTCCCCCTTTACCTAATAAGGTCCCATGACTTCTATCTCTATTGGGAGGCTACTTACCCTATTATTTATTCATTAACACTTAGAAACTCTTCCTAAACACTCTATAATTCTCTCAAGAGCTTTTGGCCAAGGGAGCTAAGGTTTCAACTAGAGGACTAAATTAGGGATCTTGTTAGTGGTTTCTCTCTATCTACTTTGTCAATTAAGGCCTGTTCTCTTCCCTCATTGTTAGTGCCAACTATGGCATGTTTTTATGAATGGTTTTCATTATCTCATTATTATGTGATTTTGGGGTTTAAATATGATTTGGGGTTTTTGGTTATAAATACTTGGTTATGGTTTTTCCATGTTTTAATTATGCTTTTATATCCATTACTAGTGGTTTTGGATAATTGGTTACATGGGAATGGTACTTTGGTAATGGACTTTGGTTTTTGGAAATACTATGCCCGTAATGCATTTGATGAAATGCCTTTAACAATATTTTCACTATAATATTGGTTTTTAATGAAATTTATGCATGCTTTAAACTTGGTAGTGGAACCCAAAATGATATGAATGGTTTAAATAGTTTTAAATGGATTGGAAAGACCTTGGTGACCATGGTTTTGGTTAATTAGAAATCATGAAGTGTCTATGGAATCCTTTAACCCAATAAATCATTGGCTATGGACAAAACTTGCAAGTATTGTTGGTATGACGATACCACTACTAATGGCCCTGGTTAATAAATGGTTAATGGATTGGTTGGTTGCTTAGTAATGGTTTTAGTTGTGCAATAATGGGTGTGTAGCAAGCTGTGGAAGGTCAAAGTCCTGGGGGGACAAAACTTGAAACTCGTATTTGCAGATGTAAGGTTTGGACTTGGTGACTGTGTGCATGATTTTACACTTTATATTTGGGGGATGTACTAGTCATCCCAGGTTTTCTTCCCTGGTCGTGCGACTTCACACACAAGGGACCTTTCAGTACGGGAAATTGAACCCATATAGCCAGTGGGTGGTTTAGGATAGCAAAGCTACACAACCCAGGTAAAGGTTTTAATAGCATGCTAAACCCAGTTCCTTTTCCCGACATGGTTATATATATACATAAGGTTGTGTGAATGTGGATTGTTTTACTTGTTTTTTCAAATGGTGTAATTTTATCCATATACTGATTTCATGCTAGCATTCACCAGCTAACTCATCTTCGGGAAGTTGTATACCCATCCTATGCAAGAATCAGCCATTCTACTCCTCCTACATAGTGATTGACTTGGGGACAACATTCGAATTGAAGTGGTGAGCTTCCATTTTTCTTGAAGTCTCTATTTCATGTTATGGATATTTTTAGACATTTTGATTTATTTCTGGTTACTAGTTTTGGCTATGGTTGGGGGCATGTCTCAATCGGATATTCTTACATTTTTGGTTAGAGGCTTTGTGTTACTGCTACGGGTTGGAATAGACGGGATCAGTATGGATGTCGTGCTTAATATTGGCATTGGTATTGGGGCTGGCATCATTGGACATAATTTATCACTTTTCCATCATATTTTAGTTTGGGATTAATCATATTATGTGTTAGAATTCAGTTGTTTATGGCCTGGTGTATGGCCCTTGGATTGGTATTAGTTTGGCTTGAGGTTTTGGTTGGTATGATTTGGTGGACGAGAAGACTTGGTAAGGCTGGTCTAGGAATAAAACTATCCCAAAATCAATCCTTGTCAAGTTATGCTATCTTGTTATGTGTTCATAATTCAGCCGACTCAAGGTATGCTGATGGTGGTTGGGTTGGGAAACAGGGGATGGTCCCCAGTTCTGGTTGGACTTAGGATGCCCATTATGATAAGGCCCCCGGTCGGGTCGGGTCAACTGTATTAGTAATTTTCTAAACTTCAGTTTTAAGAATAATGAGTTTAAGTGTTTTGGAGTATCAAGATGATTGTTATAATTTAATGATAAAACTACTAATTAAATAAATAACAAAGTGTGGCAATAACAACATAAGCGAAGTTGTGAACAATATGAGATAGAATTCCAGGGTTGAGGCACTCTTAACACTTTTATAAATGTCCATCCTTATCATGGTTGTTTTAGTGTTGATTAGCGGGTTATTGATTTGCAGGGTTTAGATTACTATCATGGTCTCTCGATCCTCTAATATTCTACCTAAATGGACATTGCAACTATATCATTGAACGGGGATGCAATAATCCATTTAGATGCATTAAGATATCATCCTGCAAGTGAACCAAGAAAGGTTTATAGGTATATCTTTATCCTAGACACTTATTCAATTCCTTTATTCCTTAAAATAATAAGAACTTGCTCCTTAAACTCTATGATCTATCCTAATAATTCTCCTTTTGAATTCATAAGGGATTATAGATGTATTTTAATGGTGGCCACTCATCAAAATAGGATGTACAAGTGAATAAGAATAATCCATATGATAAATCAACATTAAACCACTCTAAGAATGTCAAAGTATAATCATGTTCCTAGCCTCAACCATAGAACACAGGTTTTTATCCACTCATGTTCGAAATCAACATCAAAGTAATATAACTAAACATACGTAAAATAAATATTTGAAGATGAAGTGTTCAAACAACCCTAAGAAAAGTCTTGTAATCGTTTTGGCCTTTACTGTACATCTTCAAAAGTCCCCTCAATTGATTTGAAGTGTTCCTTTTATAGTAGGACATGTTTGACTAAAAAATATCCTTCACTGCGTCATGGGGTTAAATGCAGGGACTAGGGTCTACAACATAGTGGTCATCACAAGGACTAGGGTCTGCACCGCGGCGCTATCGTAGAACTTCACTAGAATGTGACTTGAGAATTAATCATCCCTTAGCGACGTGCGGCTAGCATGGAGACTTACTGGAAGATGCCATTGATTCAAAATCACTCATCGCATCGCAGAGCTCAACGTGAGGACTAGGGTCCTTGCTGTGGAGATTAATATTTTCATTCTTTTCCAGCTCATTGCCTATTTTGTTGCTCCCATATTTTGTTTCATGCTTTCTGATCCCAATTCTAGTATATTCATGCCCAACAATTCATTCCCAATGCTTTCATCATTATTAGCTTCACGTTAATGCATCCAATTATGTACAATTTTATCACAATTCAGCCTTGGATCAACTAATCATGTCCATTAGATAAAGACTATCATTATAGCTCAAACATAATTAGAATAACATATTTTATCTCATAGAACAAGTCAAATTATGTGTAGATATTGACGCTTGGACGTATAAATACACCCAAGATCACCTGGAACATCTTATGACCCAACAAAAGTTTAATGCTCGATAGCGTAGATGGATGGAGCTGCTTAAGGACTATAATATTTCCATCTTGTATCATCCGAGTAAGGCAAATATAGTGGTTCATGCCTTAAGTTGCAAGACAATAAGTATGGGTAGTTTGCCTTGCATATTAATTTCTCAGAGGCCGTTGGCATGGGATATTCAATCCTTAGCCAATTGGATGGTTCACCTTGATATTTCAGATCTTAGGAGTATTTTGGCTAGTGTAAAGGTGAGATCCTCACAATTTTAGCATATTCGTTATCATTAGTTTGAGGATGGCAAGCTTCATTCTCTTTATGATTGGATGTCGAGTGATGAGCCCAAGAGGCATACTATTGATTTTGAGGGAATTTTGAGGTTTGATACCCATATATGTGATCCTCAGATTTGTGATTTGCTTCACTCAATTCTAAATTAGGCTCAAAGCTCTGGATATTCCATCCATCTCGTACAATAAAGATGTATAGGGATTTAAGGTAGCACTATTGGTAGAGTGATATAAAGAGATGTAGAAGACTTTGTAGCTCATTTCCTATGTTGCCAACAGGAAAAGTCCGAGCATCAATGTCCTGGTGATTTGACTTAGTGGTTGGCCATTCTCAAATGGAAATAGGAATGAATTACTATGGACTTCATTAGTGGTTTGCCTCATACTTCCTATGGTTTCGATGACATTTGGGTGATTATGTATTGTTTGATCAAGTCAAAATATTTCATTTCTAATTAGATAACCTTCAGTGCTAAGAGATTAGCCCATATCTATGTCTGGAAGGTAGTTCATTTGCATGGGGTGCCCATTTCTATCATTTCAGACCATGGCTTTAAGTTCACTTCAAGGTTTGAAGTGTATTTCAGGAGGATTTGGGTAATCTAGTGGAATTGAGTACAACCTTTCACCCGCAGACCAATGGTCAATTCGAGCGGATGATTCAAGTACATGAGTATGTGTACCAAGCTTGTGTTATTGATTTTGTAGGCTAGTGGGAGCAGTATAAAGCCTTGGCAGAGTTTGCATACAACAATAGTTAACATTCGATTATCAAGATGGCACCTTTTGAGGCTTTAAATAGTAAGAAATGTAGTTCTTAGATCAGATGGTTTGATACTTCCGAGGGGAGGCCCCATGGTACATATTTTCTTCAAGACTCATTGGATAGAGTAGGGGTGATTCAGGATAGACTGAGGGCAGCCCAAAGTAGGTAGAAGTCCTATACAGATCGTAAGCTTTGTTCCTTGAAATTTAGAGTAGGTGACTGCATGTTCCTCTATGTATCACCCATGAATAGTGTGATGAGGTTTGGAAGGAAGGATAAGCTCAATCCTCGACACATTGGTCCCTTTGAGATTCTCCACATAGTTGGTGATGTAGCTTAAGAGTTAGACTTACCTCCGAATTTTGTTGTTGTCCATCTAGCTTTCCATGTATCCATATTGCATTGGTAAATTCCTGACCTGCCCCATGTTCTTAGATGGGACTCAGTCCAGTTAGACGAGCATTTGACCTTTGAGGAGGAGCCTGTGCTTATTTTGTCTAGTGGTGTGAGGTGGTTGTGTACTAGGGATATTCCTATAATTAAGGTTCAGTGGAGTCACTGCCCATTGAAGGAGGCCACATGGGAGATTGAGAGTGAGATGTGGGCCTAGTATCTTCAGTTGTTTGGAACTTCAGGTATTTTCTCATCTTTAACGTTTGGGGATGAAAGTTCCTTTAGTAATGGATATTGTAATTACTCTTCAGGTTGTTTTCTATATTTCAACTTATTTTTATTGTTAGGCCTTTTCCATAGCTTTCCCAAGTCATTTATTACTTGCTGGAACTAATAGCACAGTTACCAGGCAACTTGTTTGGTTTTAGAATTAATTCCCTAGTTAGAAGTCTTCACTAGTTCCAAATAGCCATTGGGCAAAAATTTCAGTAAAGGGATCTCAGATACAAATTCCTAATGCACCAGCAGCTCCAGAATATTGATTTTAGGCTAGGTAGATGTTTGGTTCGGTCCCCAACACACCCAAACTCATTACAACCTTTTGGTTAGAAAGTCAAAAAATTTGAAGTTTAGGTGTAAGACCTACATTCGGTTGAAATTATCTCGGATGGAAAATCTAACTTCACCTGTGTTCGAAACATTGAATTTAGTGTGGTTACATATGTCAAATTTTGAATGAATCCCGAGGTGTCATTGGAAAACTTGGAAATTTCCCAAGTTTGTTTGCACTAAGGAGTCTATGATCGCACAAAGGGCATCATAATGCCTACGACGATCTCCATAAAAGAGGTCGATATTGCCCTTCCGCAATCTCCATCCTTGGATGATGATTGCCATACCTGGGTACCTGAGTTGGGTATTTAAAGGCCTTTTGGGAACTTTTCTCTCTTCTTTGAAACTAAGAAACCCTAGAATGGTGTTCTAAACTCAAATTGAGTCTTGGGAATGTCTTAGGAGCTTAATTAACATATATTTACATGATTAACAATTGATTTTAGGAATGAATTCTTCCATTTCATGTTTAAGTTTCTTAAATTCTTGACTAAAACCTCAAATATCTTGGAGGCTTTATTTAGCCCCAAATAATCTTAGTCTTCACTTATTTCTTGAGGGTTATGATTCCTTGATAGTGTATGAACATTGGGATGATCTCAAAAATATGTTTTCTGTAAGTAGGACCCACTTGGGGCTTCAGTGTCATTTTTTGACCTGAAGTACAATAGTGAAATATGGGTATAAATGTTATCATTGTAATAGGCATATTGTGTTTTTGATAACTTGGCACCTTAAAGAAGCTTCTCGAAAAGGAAAAACAAAGGTTTAGTAATTCGTGAGCTTTCCTTGGATTTGAGGTAGTTTAGGCTTACTCCTTGTTAGATTGTGCCATGTTATAGTATAATTGTGATATCTTTTTAAATTAGGTAGGGTTTTAGGAATGTTGTTGGTGAATGGTAAGGATTGGGATCAGTTGCATCTTTTAGTCCACTTGAACTCTTAGATTGAAATGCTTGAACCTTGGGTAAATTGGACTTAATGCCTCGTGGTTATCCTGAGGACGCCATAGCTGCTCAAGTTGGATGAGAGTAACCTTGTCACTTATGTTTTGGGTAAGTTGACCCTAGTTTTTACATTTATGGAAGTGCCATAGATACCATAGTTGAATTAGGTATAATGTTTAGGAAAGACCTTTACCTCAGGACTACTGCTGGCTTGCTATGCATCTAAGAATTTATTTTGATACCTTAGTCTACTCTCGAGTAGAAGTTGGACTTAGAATGTATTTGGGGAATTAGAAGGGGGTTGTTGAACCACCTTAAGCTTTTATTGATGTAGTCCTCTTGAATACCTTAGACAGCTACAAAATGCCTAGAAAATTCCCCCTTGGCAGCATGTTGGCTAAATTAAGTATTTAGATTATGCCCATGATATTAGAAGTGATATTATATTTATATATATATATGTGTCGGTATGGTTTGTTAACTAAATTACCATTAATGCTATAAGTAACTATGGTTTAGGCTATTAATTAAGCCCATATCTATGTTATCATATGGTCCATTGAATAAACTTTCATTTCGGGCATTAGAGTATGCTATTACTCATGTTGTACTCTTGTTTAGTAACAAAACTAGTGGCCATGCTAGAAAGTCCTCATATTGCTAATATTGTGGGTCATGATGCTAATGATTCTAAAAGGTATACTTGTTGACAACATGGGAAGTTATGGTGCTAATTATGCATGAGACCCGATGATAATTGTAATACTCATGTTACATTTATATATGTCTATTGATAAATTTACGTTGAAGAGGAATGATGAGTATTGGAGGTATGATCTTTTTTACTTCTTCTTTATATTCATTTACTTTTGCCCTCATGGGGATTGTCATTTAATTTAACCTCATGGGGCTTGTCATTTATTTTAGCCCTTGTGGGGCTTGTTATTTATTATCAATATTAAATTGCATATTGTGATGATATTGATACCCGGCAAGGCTAGAGGTGTTGTGATGATAATATTGACACCTAACAAGGCTGAAAGATTTTGTGATGATAGTATTAATACCTGGCAAGGCCGGAGGATGTAATAATGATTATATCGATCCTCAGCAAGGCTGAAGGATGTTATAATGATGATATTAATGCCCTGCAAGGCCAGTGTGTGACTATGATGATATACCCGACAAGGCTGGAGAATGATTGTTGATATGCCTATGTGTACATCTATCTATCGGTTCAAGTTCACCTAGCCTTATGTTTGAAATTTTATGCTCATATGTGTATATATTATTTTTATGTAATATGGATAGACTATTGACATTTGGATACCGATTGTAGCCTACTAGTGTTAATTTATTATAAAGGGGTGTAGTTAATGATTAATAATAACCAAGAAGTAGTGATGGGTATTGTTTAATTGACCAATCAAGACTAGTTAGTAAGCAAAAACTAGTGTAAAATAAAGATTAACTTAGTGAGTAATGATAGTGATAATTGTTGGTTAAATAAGTAATGTTTACTATTTAAATGGCTATTTGGTGAATAGTTGCCTAATAAATGATTCTAACATATGATGACTAGGAATCTAATAAACTAGTTAATGATCCTTGCTTAGATAATAAGTAATGGCTAATGGGTATTGATGATAAGTAGACAATAATGGTAATTGTATGGAATATGATGATATGGTCAAGTTGGTAACAAGTGAAGGTTCGGTAAAATGACCAATTGATGATAAATGTGAAATACAGTTGAAAATGATGAGAATTCTATTCGTTGTTGGTTAAATGCATTATTATTATCTCTCCTGGGTGTAATCTCCTATAATATGGGATGCGGTGATGAGTTCTTTACATTATGCACCAGTTGGCGTATGGGCACCAACTTGTTACTTATGCTTGCTTTTGTGTATTCCTTGTGATGCATTATATTTCTTAATTACCTATTTCGCATGCGTGATGATATTGGAATGTGTTGATGCCTTATGTTATACTGTAATTTCTATTTAACTACTTATTATATACAGTGATGATGGAGATGATTCAGGTTCGATTCTGTACCTTGACTTACTTAAGTTTATCTTGTATTATATCATAGATCAGTCAGCCGATGATGCCTACTGATTACTCATTATTTTGGTAATCATACTACGCTTTTGTACCTTTTGTTTTATATTCGAGTACTAGCCATCACTGTTGATCGTGTTCATACAGTGATTGATTTTTGGAGATATGGTGAGCTTATGTAGTACGAATCACCCATTTTCCATATATCTTTTACATTCAGTCTTTAGTATTTGAGACAGATGTATTGACTATATTCTAACTCTTTTGGGTTGTATTATTGACATTAGATGCTCTTGTACTGGATTTACAAGGTCATGGGATTGGTATCTTATGGTGACTATTTATCTATGTCAGAACATTTTGTTTATACTTAAACTTGTGTTCATTAAATTTTGCTGATATTGGTATTTCTCGCTGACTTAACCCATTACGATAGCTCCAGGTTATGCTATCAGCATACCTACTAGCGGGACTTTTCCATCATGACCTCTAAATCGGGTCGTGACACTTATATGTAGCGCCTGATTTATTGTCACGACAAGACTAAACTCGCAACTCTTAACCAGAGTCTCTCATCCTTTACCTCTTTCTCGGTGCCGATATTCTTGTTTTTTTTTACCTCTTGAGTTCTTACCCTCATGGTTTTCATCTCTTTATACACTTAACTTTTCAGGATCCTCTACAAGTTTGTCAATTTTGAGCTTAATTGTTAATTAGGACAACACTATAATAAAGCTTGAAATGATAATTAGAGGTTCCACTCCTCGACCCCACATTCATGTACTTCTATAGCTATGATCATGCATAAATATTTGTAGCGTGATGGTGTATTGAGTGTTTTGTACACTCTAAAGACCACCTTTTCATCACTTGGTTTGGATTTTCTATACACTAGGAAAACCCCCTTGAGGTCTTGTATTCTACGCCTTAGCCAACTAGCCTAATTGTATCTCTAAAATCTTTGAGCTAGTTGCTAAATTTTTTTACAAGCATTTGTTCATTGTTATCTAGGATATTTTTAAAAGTATCTTTTGTACTGCTGGCCTGAGTGTTTTTCTAAATGCCTTATTGTTGCTGAAACTGCTAAGGTTGATTATTTCCCCATGAGTAATTGGGCTGACTTTTCCAGGTTTGGTTGTAGGAATTACTGTAATTCTAATTTCCCTTTTGTACATTGCCCACAAAATTCACTAACTCTAAATTTACTCCTTATATGTATTTAGAGTGACCACTATCTCTACAAATTTTACACCAAGTCTGACCCTGCTTAATTGCACTAACTTAGGCCCAAAGTTGATTCACACTCAACTTGTTGAATTGCATTATTATTTGGTTCTAAAAATAGGCCAATTATGACGTCACGGTTGGGATACTGCCTACCTCGATCATACCTGCAAGCTTTATCACCTCATTTTTGGATACATCATCCTCAATTCGAAAGTACCATGTGTATTTCAGTTAAGGAGAGTATACAACTCATAATAGTTTTTCTCCAAAGACTAACCACCTGCCGCTGAATCTAGAAGATTTATTGTGTTATGGTCAATTCTTGTATGAAATGTATATGCTAATACACATTGGTTTGTTGGTGATACAGATAATCCCTGAGAAGGGACTTGAATCTCTCCTATGAATGATAAAGATTCTCATTTGGCTTCTATTTGAAACGTATGATCTCAATCTTTAGCCTTGCAGTTGCCAGAAGGAAACAATCAGATGAGGAACTTCCTTACCAAGTCATCCTAAGTTGTGATTGAGTTAGAAGGTTCTGCCTTTAACTATTTCTTCGCTTTCCCTAATAATGAGGATGGGAAGAGTATGAGCCTTATGTAACCTGTGGAGACACCAGTAGAAATAAACGTGTTATTGATCTCTAAGAAATTCTATAAGTAGACCTATGGATCCGCATGTAACAAATGTAATACCCCGCAAAATCCTAGACATGTTTCCAGCTATTAGTATCGTGTTTAAAGATTCCTAAGGAGTTTATTTCACACAAAGTACAATAGACTTAGCCATTTTAAGACTCCAAGATTTTGAACATTTCATTTTTGGCTTTCCCAAGTTCAAAATATTGATTTATGAGTTGAAACAAATTTAGGAGTGTCAAAAGTGTCATCCGTGAGAGTTTAAAATTTTTTGGAAGAGGTTAGGGATGATTTTGGACCGAGGAGGCTTTGGACATATCACAGAGACTGGACCTCCGTGATACACAGAGATCAGCCTCCACAATACACGCCGTGTCACGTAGGCTAGTTTTTTCTGCTTTATTTTTAAACGTCCAAGGGGGAATTTTGGGGTTTCCCCTCTCCCAAATCACCCAATTGACGAATTAAAACCCAAAAGGGTCATTATTTTCCCCATTCTCCATCAATTAACAATGTGAAACCATTCCCTATTCCCAGGAACTCAAATTACAAGCTTTGTCCCAAGGATTCAACCATTCAAGGTCTCAATTCAAAGATTTTTTTTCAAGATTTAAAGCTACTCAGGTATGTGGGGAATTCATCGATGGGTTCCTTCCACCAAATGAGTCCCAAAAATCCCTTGACTTTCAAGTATAAAACCTTTTCCCTCTTTTTATTAAAATTACAATGTTAAGTGTGAATTTACTCAATGTTTCCCATGTAGTTTTGAATTCAGGCCATATCTATATGTTTACGCATGTGATTATATTAATTACATGCTTTAGATTTCAATCATCCATATAATTGTCAGTTGACACCATGTTAATTTACTAATTCATGAATTAAACCATGTGAGCATGTGGATAAGTTTAACGTATTCCTATACTCAAAATCATGCATTTCATCAGTTAGGGGTATATTCTGTGTTTGAGTCTCTAAATCATGAATTTCCTAATAGTATGGTTAAATGATGTCATTGTTTAAAGTATTATTCAGTGTTGGGGGGGGGGGTATGAACACTCTATACCTATCTGCTTATACATCTTTCCATTTTTAAGAAACAAGTCAGTTGAATCATGGTTTTATTATCATACTCAGTTTTTCACAATCATGTTGAGAATTATCAGTTGTGATATCCAATTGACTATAATCAGTATCAGTGTTAGTTCATTTAAGAGTAGGATTTAGAATCGAGTAAACCCAAGGATGGGGGCTCACAAGCCAATCGAGGGTATGGCCTATAGTAGCAGTCCCTAAGTTCCAAAACTACGTAGCCAGTATAGGTTTTGAGAGGTATTACTGCCAGTAGAGGGTTGACACTCTCTTAGGGGCACCTGCAAGTAGATGGTGACATCTAGTACTTTGGGACACTAGTTTATTGGATCCACACAGCCAGTGTCAGTACCCATGGAAAGGTATTGACACCCTTCCAACTGAGGTTACAGGTTGGAACTTCATTAGCTCAGATTGGAGCATGTATATTACATGATAGCTCCCATGGTTTCAGATCAGTATTCAGATCATATCTGCTTAAGTTTGCATGACCAAGTCTTCAGTTTATCAGTTATTCAGTTTTTTACAGATTATTTCAGTACATGTTTTACTTGGTCTTGCATTTGTTTTACATGTCCATGTATTCACGTTCAGTATCCCTATGCATTTCAGTTAGTCCCTATCCCATGTACCAGTACATTTAAATTACTGACCATAGACTCTCTTTTGTACTATATTGATTTCATAATATAGGTTCGGATGCTCAGTTCTGCGATCACCCTTAGACAGCTCAGTGCCACTCACAAGTTATGGTGAGTTCTCATCTATTGTGGACAAGTTATCTTTAGTTATTTTCAGTATTTTTTATCTCAGACAGTCGGAGTTAGTTGGGATTTTGTTCCATCAACTCCTCATGTTCTTATAAGCTTTTAGACAAACATATTTTCCTTCAGTTTTATCTTTTGTTTAGGAAGGTTGGGTGATGTTACACTATTCCTACTTAATCGTATTTCTGTCAATTCAGCATCGGAATATAATACTTTATTACTATCTTATTCAGGACTCACAACAGGTACCAGATCATGTGTTAGCTTGGGGTCACTTTTGTCCTTAAGCATCGTGTTACAATTAGGGGATAGTCTCGTGTCGTGACAATAGGCCTATGAATGCCTGCTACTATGCAATAATTGTACCATGTTCTTCTTAAGATCAAATTGACCTCCTATAGTCAATCTGCGAATGCTGGCGGTAACATTAGTTGCGAGTGGGATTACCACATTATGCATTACCCTGCGGGCTGGTTGTTCATCTCCCATGACTATAATAATGGTCTCGCCTTATAAAACTTATGGGATTACATAGATAAGTGCTATTTCTCTGTACAATTAGTGCAAGCATCGCTCAGATTTGGGATATGGTTCAACTAAATCCCTTTCCCTTGTCAGCTTACTTGAGATTCAAACTTGTACGTGCAAGTTCAGTAGCTAAGACCAAGTTGTCAGTACTTATCAAACAAAATATCAAAACAAAGTATTAGAAGATTACTAATTTTAAGTCCCCAGCAATGACGCCAAAAACATATTGCGTTTTACTACACATGTAAGTGTATGTGGTCATACAAGTAATAAAATGGCCCTTTTGAGACGAATATTGATCCCTCAAGGACATGGTGATTAAATATTGATCCCTTAAGGACATGGTGATTAGCACACAATCCAATTCAAGTGTTTCTATTGAATTTACACTAGTCCAACTCGTAACCCAAGTGAATTTAAATTTTGAGGTCTTAAAAGTGAAAATAAATGATAACTAGAAAGTAACACATTTGAAACAATAATTAGGAGAAATCAAGAGTCAATGAAATGTAAACAATCCTAAAAATTTTCCACAACCTGAATTAGGGTCTGGCCTTGATGGGTTTCTCAATTCCACCAAATACCGAAGACCACCCCTGTATCTGTAATACCCCGATCGTTTCTTAAGCCTAAATTCGTCTTTTGAGTGGATATGTATGACTTCCAAAGTAATTGATGTTTAAAAAAGTTTTATTTCTCTAATTTATACTTTTTTTCATGTAGAGCATTGAATAAGCTTTCCATTGATACCAATTTCATCAAAATCCGACATCGGATGAGTGAGTTATGGCCGTTTTACTCAATGGTATCGGATCGCCCAGGTTTGACGGTCGACCTGGTGGACCGTCAGGTCCCTGGTGGACCGTCAAGTGCCTCGTCAATCCAATACAGTGACTCCTTTTTCAGGACATCGTGCGACGGCTAAGTTGGTGGACCGTCAAAAAGTTGACGGACCATCAAGGGGTTCGTCAGGTTGAGACAAAATGTCTCATTTCTGGCCCTCGAGTGACGGACGACCTTGTGGACCATCAGTTTCCTGATGGACCGTCACTTCGACCGTCACGTCGAGGAAGAACGTTCCAGATTTTTCACTCGAGTGACGGACGATCTGGTGGACCGTCAGGAGACTTGACGGACCGTTAGATCGACCGTCACAGGCCCTGATCAGCAAATTTCAGCATTTTCAAAAAAGAGCATTTTGGTCATTTCCTCCCCATGTGGTCTTATATATATATCAAATGGGATAAGAGACACTCATTTCCTTCTCCTTTATCTTCCAATCTTCCAAGAATCTCCTAGAAACTAGGGTTTCTACAAGATCCAAAATCCAAATCCTCTTCCAAGAAATTTAGAGAATCTTCCATGAATTTCTCCAAGTTGTTCAAGAACTAAGTTTCCCAAGTCAAAGGCATCAATAATAATGGCCTAAAAGTGTGAGAAGATTTCCAAACAAGTTTCCACATCTTAAAATCAAAATCCAAGGTATGTGGGGTTTGAACAAGAACACTCCTTTCGTTCTTGTGCCTAAAGATTTACTTTCTATTATTGAATTACATGATTTTGCAAGTGGGTTTACACCCAAATTTCTTTATGTATGATTTATGAGACATCAGTTGAATAAGCTTGATATTTATGATTATTTCACCATCGTGCTTCTTAAATTGAGTATTTATTCCATGAGACGTATATTGTCATTATATATTGATGATTTCTAAGTGATTTATGATAAGTGTCAAGATTTATGTTTTTCTATGAGAAATTTGACTATTGAATATATATATATATATATATCGATATTTGAATTGAAAGTCAAGAATGAGTTTGATGATGTTTCCTTGAAGCTTTGGCATTTGAAATTATTTGATAAGAAAGTGTACTTGATGTTGAGAAACATTGTTTGAATTTGAGTCGAGTTAGGAATCCACAGTCGTATATGATTTACCGATGACATATACTGTTGTTTTGGTCATCATAATAGACCCATGAGTTGATATTTATTGAGGTGGATTTCCTAACGCGTTCTGAGATGAGTCTGGGAGGAGTATTTAGCACCAAGCGGGAAATTTGGTATTTCTCCAGAACTACGTGTCATTGTAGGATTGATGTTGATAGTTGTGGGCCAAAGGCCGATATGAGATTGTGATGATGAGATTGAGGTTGTACTCCCTGGCAAGAGTACGACACCCCTACCAATGTGGGGTTCTCTCCTTAGAAGGGCAAAACGTTGGACTCCATGCGGCTCACATGGTGTAGTTATGTCAGTTATAAGAAACTCCCACGTCCATAATGATCTAAGTACCATGAGATACCGAGTCACTCTAAGTCATGATTCAAAGAGTTTGAGTTGAGTTAAATGATTTATGAGATTTATGAAGAATATATTATTATTGATGACTTACAGAAATGATGTTTTAGATAATTCAAGCGAAGAGAGTTATTATTGTCAGCATGCATGATTTTCTTAAACATTTATGATATTATTTAAAATGTTGCATCCACCCCCACATACTCAGTACATTCCCAAGTACTAACTCCCATACTATTTTGTATTCTATATCTCCTCATGATATTGGTTCAGGTGCTTAGCCTCAACAACGACAGTGATCTTTGAGTATCTTCATCTACATTTTTGTTGTTGGTGAGTCCTCATGGTTCGAGGACCTATGTCTCCGATTTTGTCTTCTTAATAGATGGTCGTTTACTTTCAGTTCAGTATGAGTCAGTTGGGGATCTGTCCCAATGGCTCCTTAGTCCTATGAAGTAGAGGCTTTGTCAGACTAGTGTGCCAGCATGTACAGAGATTTCAGTATTTTGTTTGTACAGAACCGTATTACTTCGTATCTCAGTATGTTCATGTCATGATTATTCTTCCCTACTTTATGATGATTCGTGTCATAGAGAGTTCTGAAAGTAATGACAGGCTTAGAGGGTTAGCTTGAGGCCACGTGTCGCCTTGAGCACCATGTGATGTCTCGGGATAGGTTCTCGGGGCGTTACAGTATCCTAGCAAACTGAAAAACAATACAACTAGGAGAGGATGAATTTCAAACGTATAATAAGATAGACACTACCAGAAATTTGGTATTTTCCGACAGCACATGTAGTCAGAATGTAGTCAAAAAATAAGATATTTCAACCGCATTCCGACTGTTTAATGGTAGTCAAAAAAATATTTCCGACCACATCTGTCAAAAATTTCCGACTACTACAGTCGGAAACATTAAATTAAGAATTAAAAATAATTATTTAATAAATAAATACTTTCCGACTAATATAGTAGGAATATTTATTAAAAATTATTTTATAAATAAAAACCTTCCGACTAAAGTGGTCGGAATATTAATAAATAAAAGCTTTCCAACTATAGTGGTCAGAAGATTAATAAATAATTATTTAATATATACATTATTTTCGACTACGGTGGTCAGAAATTTAATAAAATTTATAAATTATTTCTGACAACAGTAGTAAAAAATAATGTATATATTAAATAATTATTTAGTAATATTCCAACTACCGTAGTCAGAAAAATAATAAATAATTATTTAATATATAAATTATTTGCGACCACTGTTGTCGAATTTGATAAAAAATTATTTAATAAATAAATTATTTTCAATCATTGTAGTTGAAATACCCTCTCATGTTCAACTATAATTTAAAAATTACTCATAAAATCGAAATTTAAAAATTTAACCACTTTAAAACATAGTTTAAGCATTTCAAGACAAGTCTAAACGTCATAATTTAAAATTAACACCAATTGTAATAGTTTAAGTCTAAATGTCAAACAAGAACCAACCACTACAATATAATCTAATAATCTGATTCACTATCTTCCCAATCCTCAAATACTTGTAGCATATGCTTCTTGACTAACGCCTCAAACTTGGAAAATTTGGCATCACTAACTGCATAGAATATTCAACAATCAAAGAAGAAAAAGAAAAAAAAAATTAATAGCCCCATAACTTTTTGCACTGGAAAAAAATAACAAATAGAATAAAACTTGGAAAACCAGAGGGTCAGAATTTTGAACCAGTTGATCAAATATTCAATAAATATAAGCAACACCATGCAAAGTATTTACCTTTGATGGCTCATCAAAAATTCACATGGAACAAAAATGTGCAAGAAGATTTAACAACCACAAAAACAAAAAATTTAACCAAAAAAATAAACCAACCCCAACACTAGAAGATAAATAAAGGTAAGGGAAATGAGATTTATACTCATAATCAAGACTCTCAATAGGACAAACATTATCTCCAATAATAGCAAGTTGTGAGGTATTAACGTTAACAGTTAGCTATCTATATATATAACATCAATTGGATTATTAAGAAACAATTGTTGGAGATTTAGTAGCCTTAATATTATTTATAGGAATCAAGATTAGACAAAATCTTTATTTTCAGAAACTTAGTAAATTTTATTCTTTTTATTGGATATGTTGACACCTAGGATTTTTGATAGTATTATAAAATTTAGATTAGACCGAATATTTAGGTTGGCCTAATCTTACGTAAAGTATGCACATTGTAAATTCTAAAAAACACAAAGCAACACAAAGACATAGTTTCCTCTAAACAGAACTTCATACCTCACTCAAATTTTATCATGAAATAGTACTAACAAATACTACTATCCCAACTACAACAATCAGAGGTGGAATTCTTGTCCTCAAGTCCATTGCTGATTGTTAAGTAGGTTTTGTAACTAATAGAAAATGGTTGTCAGTATGCTAATGCCACTTCCTATATATACTGTCCTTCACTCGGAGAGTAACAATCTGACAAGTATTACCTAATATTTGTGATCCACATTTATTCCTATCATACAAATGTAACAGATTAAAATTCTACACCGTTAGTAAAATAAGATTAAAGTGGTACAGAACTATCTAGAAGGCTTAAGACACACAACAAGAATGAACTATCCACCAGTGTTGTCGACCATTAGGTACGAATCTAATATCTTAAACTGGAGCAGAACTAGCCATCAATAAAATCAATGGTGTCCTGATAACCATTAAAAAAAATAACCAACTTTAGATCATATCTTCATTGGAGCCCCTTTTTTAGGTAAGAACAACTACTGCTATTATGATATCTTTTAATAAGTAAATAGCACCATGACACCATATACAGGTGAATTGTTCACCGTTACAAAATTGGTAGACAATATAAAGTAAGCATTTCAAATCAATATGAAATTCTTTTAGATATCCTAGTTCAATAAGAAACATTGGCTTAAAATGCAAGAGTTCAAAAACCAATGGTCAACTAGCATGGCAAAGGATACAAACCTGCAAACTGTACCGAGAAATTCTTCCATGCAAATCCTCACAATCCTCCTGCCTTTTTGAGATTGAGATTCTTGATTTCATTATTTTGATATTGTTAAAGTATTTTCAAGAAGAATATTGAGTATGATGTTTTGCTATGATATTACATGAATATGTTTATATTTTCATGCTTATTGCTGAAATTTCTAGTTTTTGAGCTGATTTATCATTAATTACATTATCGAGCATGAACCTTTTGGTGTTTTAATATAAGTTTGAAACAGGGGCTTTAAGCCCTAAGATTTAGCCTTGATATTTTTATAAGATCATGATTTTAAGCCTCCATAATGATTGTTTACCATGTTTCAAGAAAGAAAGTTGATCTTTGAATCCTAAACTAAAATAGGAATCCGAAGTATTTATGATTTAAAGAAAAGAGAAACATAATTGACTTTCTCTATACATCCTTGTACTGTTGTAAGGTGGATTTCCTAAAAGTTCTAAGCCTTAGTATTGGATTAGTATTTGGCACCGAGTTGGGCTTGATTCCAAGGTCTCGTGCCTCAGAACTATGACCCACCGTAGGATTATGATTTACCCCAAGTGGGTTAAGATAATAATCACTAAAGTTAATGTTCTACTCTGATGGCAAGGGTAGAACAACTCTTCCCAATATGGGTAAGACGTTGGACTCCATGTTAACTCACATGGTTTATGTTGGTTAGAAGAAACTCCAAAGTTCCCAGAGTCTCCAAGTCTCCAAAGCTTTATTGTCCTAAAGTTCCCAAGTTCTTGTGTTCCCAAAGTCCTATTGTCCACAAGATAAAACCATAAGTTTTGAAATTTATTATTTTAAGATTCCTTTTTCTTACAAGCTTTGAGAATAAAAGGAGAAATATAAATTTTAGAACTAAGTATAATGACTCACGAGATTTATGCTACATGTTTTATTATTCATGATTTTTGAGATTTAGATCTCAGATTTATTCAAGCTATGTGAGTCATTTATATCAGCATGCATGGTTTTATAAAGAGTAATGATATTGTTGACTTAATGCATACACCCCCATATACTCAGTACATCCTCAAAGTAATGATCCACATATATGTATGTATGCTACATTCTCTCATAATGTAGGTACAAGATCTAGGAGACGTATTCAGACTCAGACAACAAGGTGATGAGTCCTCCTACTTCGGGGACTACAGCTGGATTTATTTATGTTGTGCCTTTTCTTATTCATATGTATTGATTAGCGATAGTTGGAGTAGCTTTCTAACTATTTATAGTCAATATAGTAGAGGTTTCACAGATGTCAGTTAGAGTTAGTATTGTAATTTAGTCCCTTTCTTCATATTTTATTGAATGTAAAAGTGGTATCAGTATTGTGTTTTATAGATTTCAGAATTTCTTTATGTTTCTGCATAGTAAACTCAGTCATTCATTCTTATTTAATTAGTTGCTTATTAGTATGCCATTAAAAGGGTTAGCTTGGGATCACTTGTGGTCCTAAGCACCGTGTGACATCTCAGGACATATTTTTGGGGCTTTACAAACTTGGTATCAGAGCACAGAGTTCAAGTATCCTAGGGTGTCTGTGAAGCCGTGTCTAGTAGAGTCTTGCGGAATGGTATGGAGATGTCTGTACTTTTCTTTGAGAGGCTACAGGGCATTTATAAAATATTTTCTTTCTTTCATGTCTCAGATTGTGCTATAGAAAGGTTCTCTAAGAAACTTATACAGATTCTCATCTTACTCTATTCTGACCATCTCTGCCTTACTTTCAAGGTTATAGAAATAGTCAAGCTTAAATCTTTACAGATAGATCTTTCCCAGATAGTCCCCACAGATAGTTATGGTATTATACGCAGTCTTAAAAGTATCTCATTAATGCTTTTAAGTTTCGAGTTTTGAAGAACTTTATTCATGTTAATGGAAATAGTGTGTTAAGACCAAGTCAGATATGCTTTTAGATTCCTTCTTAGAATTCGTAATGTTAATCTATACTTCCCCATCTATACATTATTCTTGAGATAACACAATTAGCAAGTTCCAATTTTCTCCCCTGATAATGCTCTCAGATTTGCTAGCAAGAAGTTTTAGAATACACCTAAAAGGGGTTGAGAGGAGCTCTTTAGTGTGTCATAAGTCCCTCACGCTGAAAGTTATGTCCTCATTCTTATGAGTTGATCAGTTGATGCAAAATTAGATATGTATTCAGATTGCCCATTGACCCTTTTAATATAGTTAATGCTTATAAGAGGAAATAGTATGAACCAAGACTGTTAAGTGTAGTATGCATTCGAGGGATGTTATGAACTTCAGTGTTATAATTTATGAATTGTAGAACATTATTATAGTTGGAAGTATAGGTATAGAAGAGTAGTGTCAAGAAGATGTGGGAATGATGATTGGTAGAAAGTATAGATGTAAGATTGTGCATGTTATTGAGATGCGTTAAGGTGATGTGTCCTTGTGTGTTAGTTTAGTGGAAGGTAGAGATGGAGTTATTAGTAAGGTGAATTGTTGTTGCTTGAAGTATGGGAAGATTTATTGATAGAATTTATTATGTTTGAAAAGTATAGGATATTAATGAAGCGTCTGGTAGTCTATTGGCATTAATTTAGGTTTTCCTTGAGGTGGTAAAAAGGATGTTTAGTTGAGACTTATAGAGCTATGATAGTAATTCAAATGTATAAAATGGTAAATAGTAATGAGGTGTAGAAAGAGGATGTGTTAATGGGTTATGATAAGATAGGCCATATAATTTTGATCGATTATTATTGCTCAAAAGTTTTAATGGAATAGTGTTTCTTGATGTTATATTTTATAGTTTCCGAGTGAGAATTATATGTAAGGTGAGTTGTCAAATCATGCTTGACACTAGACATTAAGTTTGAACAGTGGATGGTTACAAAGATGGGTGTAATGATTCCCTGGTTAGTACGGCTAATTATATGGGAGTGATCTTGTAGGCTTGAACCATGTATAATAGAGTTTAAGTTTAGTTATTCGTTATTAAGTATGGTGTTGCAAGTATAATATGCTACTATATGCTCAAGGTAATATAGTGTTGCCTTGTTTATCTAAGGTTATTACATATTGTGTATGGTTGGTAATACCCTTGAGTTCATAAGTATGAATGAGGTTGTATAGTATATGGTGTTCTTATCAGTTAACTTATGGGTTACAGGTTGGTGATGTGGTAAGTTAGAGATGTGATATTAGTAGAGTATAAAGGAAGTTCAACAAAGGTTTAGAGATATCCATGTTTAGTGTGAGAATCTAAGTTGGCGAGTGTTTAAGTTGTTATATGATGGCTTATGGGGCTATAACAATCTAAGAGTTGAATCCTAGAAAGAGGTGTTAGCATTGGGTGTTATACGTGAAGATACAGTCCTTCAGGGTAAGTTTAGTTGTATGTGTATTGATTTTATCCCAGACTCTAGAATAAAGTGATTGCAGTTTAGATTAAAGTTTATATAGTGGTTTATAGACTGAGAGTGATGGCTTAAGTCTAAGAGGGAGATGATAGAAGGAGCAACCAAGTCAGACTTCCAGATTCTTGTTGAGATGCCTATGTAGTGTAGAAAACCCATAAGAGAGGATGATGCCCGACCTATTCTTATTTCAGTATTTCCAGTTATCCCAATACCTACTCATGCCTTATGTTTTAGTTCGATAATTATAGTTTATGTTCATGCATATGATAGACAATCATGTACCCTCCTAGTTCATAATATGAGGATTTACAGTTCATTCAGCAGTTGAAATCACATTTCATAAGTGATGAACTCCAAATTTAGGTCATGCAGCTCATGACACATGTACTCAAGGTTTACAGTATGTTTAGTTCAAGCACTCAAGAAATACTCTTAATGATCAGCGAAATTTGGATTTATATCATATATGTCCTTAGATCAGACCTCTTTGATGAGTTCATGATGTTAAATATTCTGTTCCTCAAGCCTCAGTTGAGTGTCAAGTTATACACATTATCCCTTCATCTTTTAGGTCCTCATGTTCTAACCTTTTATTACCTTTTCTTAGGTCAAGATAGTGATGACGAACAATTGTCTGGATGGGAGAGAGTAAACATTTCTTGTTAATGGAAAATTATTGTATGCTTATTTTAGCTAAGGCTATAAGTGTGAAGTAGGATTGAGGCCAAGTCATTGATACACGTCATGGTAAGTTAATTTTTTATATGCTATGTATGAGTAGTTGAAGTTTTATGTATGTCTTTTTAAGAATAATGCATGGAATTTGATCTTGATAGAGGTTTGTAGGATATGGAAAAGATGTTTTATCAACGTTTGTTTAGAAGTGCATAAGGGGTTGTGAAGATAGGCTTGAATGTCAGGTTTGTATACATGCGGAGGGATGCATTGAGTGTTAGTAAATGTCTAGTACTAGGTGGATTGTAGTTGTTGGAGTGGTATTGAGGATTATTCTGGAGATAAAAAGTTGTGAAAAGTGCAGATGCGTGTGAATTCATGATTCTGACTGGTATTATGTTATGGTGTTATGTGTGATACCTTGTGATTTCGAGTTAGGTTTGACCATAACGAGAGAGTTGAATTTAGTTAGACTTTGGTAGATGGATTTGTCAACGGAAATGTAAGAATTATAAGTTGAGTCAATGAGTATGGTGTTTATGGGGAAAGTTTAGTTGAGAGATTATTTTAGAAGTGTGGTTAATCTTTAAAGAGATAAGTTGCATTGCTTGAGGCCTAGTACTTCTATCTCAACTTATGATTCACAGGTCTATGTTCTATGCTATATTTGGAGTAATGTTTTAATTACTTATTCTGAGGTCTTATTCCGATCATTCCCAGAGTCCCATACTCCCTAATGGCCTTAGAAATTTCTTAGAAAGGTGTTGAAGAAATACCCTATTTGGGGGAGAGCATTCTACATAATTCAGTCCGTGCAACCAAAAATCTAGTTTACATCTTCCGATTTAGTCTAGTCTCACAACCTAAAATTTTATGAGTATGAACACTTCAAGAGATAGTTTGTTTGCATCCAAGTAGATTGCAAAATTAAGTTTAGTACATGTATCATGAATCGGTTTCATATTCAAATATTAAGTCATGGTTCAGTTCGTAAGTATCATGTATATCATCTTAGTCTTTTCTAGTATTTCAACCAAATAAGTATAATTCGGGGATGAATGATCCCGAGTAGGGGGTGTTGTAATACCCAGAGTTTTAATGTCATAAACCTCTTATCTCTTCTCCGCGAACTCAGATCCAGCCGAAGGTGATAGTCTTCCTTAATTCAGTTCTTTTCTAATCAAAGATTCAGCTATATAGCTATTCTTATTATAAGTTCATGCATTCCCAGAAGTACTCAAAGTATTAAAATGATGTAGAATTAGTTTAGTAATTTATTTCAATTGTGCATCCTCAGTTTTCTCAGCTAGCCAACCTCATTTGAGGATGAATGTTCCCCAGAGAAAGATATTGTAATACCCCGAGAATTCCAACCGATAGTAGAACCATGCTTCATACTCATGAGAAATAATTTTTAGTTATTTGGTAGTTTTATGATCAAGTTTGATCTGTATTAAGGCCTCAAATATGTCCTAGCTATTAGGCGAATCAAAACATCCCTTACCGATTGAATTCTTGAGAAAGATATTGGTACAGTCAACTTCAAATGATAATATCCTTTTTTATACTTCGATTTTTTTATCTCATGACTCACTAACATATATATAATTGAATTATCTTTCCAACGATACCAATTTCGCCAAAATCTGGTATCGGGGTAAAAAGTTATGGCCATTTTACAGTGAGCTATCCGGATTGCCAAAGTTTGACGGGAAGGCCGACGGACCATCGCCCAAACCGTCACAACTGAGGAAGTAAGCCTATTTTATAGATAAAAAGGGATGAGTTGAAGGGACGGTCCATCCCCAGGGCGACTGTTCGTCGTCCAAACCGTCGGGGACCTCCGTTTAGCAATTTTAAGCCATTTTTAAAAGGATTTTTGGGTCATTTCCACCCTTTTTAATACCTCATTACATCAAATCAAAGCTCATAACTTCATATTCATCCATAGCATCAAAATTAGGGTTCCTTTCAAGATCAACCCTCAATAATAAGGTTCAAACCCTTCTTCAAGAAAACTCAAGAATCAAAACATCACCATTCAAGAACCTTTAAGAAAAGCCTCCAAGAACATTCTCAAGACTTTAAAATTCAACTTGTTCCATTGAATCAAGCCAAATAAGGTATGTGGGGTTTGAACAAGGATAAATATTTCATCCTTGTGCCCAAAACCTATTTCAATTACAAAAGTTATATGATTTTAGGTGATTTCTCATGAAATTGAAATTAGGGTTTATACCCAATATTTATTGTTTGAAGATTATGAGATTTCAAGTGATTGAATGTTGAATTACATGACTATTTTCATATATTTATGCATGTAATGTGATTTTCCAGATTTTTTCAATTGAGTTTAAGCATGATATTGAGATTATTGATTTCATTATTTTGATATTGTTGAAGTATTTTCAAGAAGCATATTGAGTATGATGTTTTTCTATGATATTACATGAGTATGTTTATATTTTCATGCTTATTGCTGAAATTTCCAGATTTTGAGTTGATTTATCAATAATTACATTATCAAGCATGAACCTTTTGGTGTTTTAACATAAGTTTGAAACATGGGCTTTAAGCCCTAAGATCTAGCCATGATATTTTAAGAAGATCATGATTTTAAGCCTCATTGATAATTGTTTACAAAGTTTCAAGAAAGAAATGTGATATTTGAATCCTAAGCTAAAATAGGAATCCGCATTATTTATGATTTAAAGCAAAGAGAAGCATAATTGGCTTCCTCTATACATCCTTGTACTATTAAGGTGGATTTCCTAAAAGTTCTGAGCCTAAGTATGGGAGTTGTATTTCGCACCGAGTTAGGCTTGATTTCAAGGTCTTATGCCTCAGAACTACGATCCACCGTAGGATTATGATTTATCCCAAGTGGGTTAAGATAGTGATCACTAAAGTAAAGGATCTACTCCGATGGCAGGGGTAGAACAGCTCTCCCCAACGTGGGTAAGATGTTGGAATCCAAGCCAGCTCACATGGTTTATGTCGGTTAGAAGAAACTCCCAAGTTCCTAGAGTCTCCTAGTCTCCAAAGCTTTATAGTCCTAAAGTTCTCAAGTTTTTGAGTTCCTAAAGTCCTATTCTCCTTAAGATAAAAGCATAAGTTTCGAAAGTTATTGTTTTAAGATTCCTTTTGCTTACAAGCTTTGAGAATATAAGGAGAATTACAGATTTTAGAACTAAGTATAATGACTCACGAGATTTATGCTAAATGTTTCATTATTCATGATTTATAAGATTTAGATTTCAGATTTATTCAAGCTATGTGAGTCATTTATATCAGCATGCATGGTTTTATAAAGCGTAATGATATTGTTGACGTAATGCGTATACCCTCATATACTTAGTACATCCTCAAAGTAATGATCCACATATATGTCTATGTGCTACATTGTCTCGTAATTTAGGTACAAGATCTAGTAGGTGCATTCAAACTCAAAAAATGACAGATTCCAGCCAGCAAGGTGATGAGTCCTCCTACGTCGGGGACTTCAACTGGATTTATTTATGTTGTGTCTTTTCTTATTCATGTGTATTGATTAGAGATAGTTGGAGTATATTCCCAATTATTTATAGTAAATGTAGTAGAGGCTTCACAGATGTCAATTAGAGTCAGTATTATAATTTCAGTCCCTCTTGTCAGACTTTATTAGAATGTAAAAGTGGTATCAGTATTGTGTTTTACAGATTTCAGCATTTCTCTATGTTTCCGCACAGTAAACTCAGTCATTCATTCATTCATATTTAATTAGTTGCTTAGTAGTATGGCATTAGAAGGGTTAGATTGGGATCACTTGTGGTCCTAAGCACCATGTGACGTCTTAGGACAGATTTTTGAGGTGTTACATACACTCTACAGCCCAAAAATAGAACAGAAGAAAGAGAAATATTCGTAAATGCCTCATATCCTCTCCCTTATAGGTGTGGCGTGCTACACACTATAAAAGAGACTCTACTTGACACGAATTTGTGGACACAATATTGACCATGAACCTAGGCTCTGATACCAATCAGACTTAACTCGAACCTACGCCTAAATGTGTCGGGTATCTCAAGTCCAACATGGATAGGTGACCACCCCCAATACCCAAACCATTACCCATCTTACACCCACATTGGATGAATTACAAACATATAACAAGATATGAGAATATCAATTTAAAAACATTATAATAAGTCTATAAAAAATCCAACCATTTACAACCAAACATCTAACATATACAAAAACCAATGCGAATGCCAACAAAATTACCAACACTGCCAATGCCCAATGTAGTCCAACAAAGCCTCTAATCAAAACCTAATAACATCCAGTCGGGATATGTCCCCGACCATATCCAAAATAAAAACAAAGAGAATAGTAAGGAAATAAAGAAATCTATAGCATGAAAAGGGGTCTTCCAAAGTATGGCAACTCACCTTTTCAGCCTCACTCAAAGGTTGTCCCTAAATCTTCTAATCACTATGTAGGAGAAGTTGAAGTTTGGACGGTTCCTGCATCCCATGGGGATATAATATCCAAAAATAATTATTAGGTTGAACTCTAGCATGTAACCCAAGGATAAAGATAGTTTAAGGCCATTAATCCAAAACTAATCAAACCAATATACATAACCATATGCAAATACATATATATATACCATGCGGGGATAGGTAAAAAGGTTTAGCATGCATTTTAAAACCTTAACCTGGGCTTTGTATCTTTACCATCATAAGTCCACCCAGGGGCTATATGGGTCCAGTGTTTCCCACTGATCGGGCCCAGTGCGGGTTAGCCACATGAACCAGAAATATCATAAATGTCCAGGGATTCTCTTGTACTCTTCTCCTACCATGATTCATATATAATTGTATATACATGGGGGATTTCTTGTACCCGACAGTCACATGGTCATCAAGACCAACCCTTATGTCGGCAAACATAAGTTTCTGTGTCTATCCATCGAACTCACACCTTCACGACTAGCTATCACAACCCCCATTTTTTCCCAAATAAAACATTTAAAAAATAACAAAACCAATAATTTCAGGAGTCAATAATTAAGGCATTAGTAAGTGTTATCGCCATACTGACTGTAGTTTTCAAACAATGTCATTAGCCAAGACTTAGGGGATTCCCATGTACCTGCAGGCTCCATTATTTAAATCATTGAGGGATTACTGTGTACCCCACAAGGTTTTCATAAATCATTCACTAGGGGATTTCATTGTACCCCATAAGGTTTTCAAAACCATCCTTGATCATTCAATTAATTACACCATGCATTAGTTTTAAGAAATAACCCAAGCCAAGTAATAATGCATAAACCAAAATCAATTATGCAAGAGGGTTGAGTTTATTACACATTTCCATATAAAAACAACCAATTTGGGGATTCCATTGTACCCCTATTTTCATCAACCATTCCCATACACCCCTATGCATTTACCAACCATCAATTTAAATAAAATAGTTCTATAAATATCATGGAAGAAGCATTTAAAAATTTATATTAAAAAAAACTCAACCCATAGTTCAAAACCCAACATCAATAGTTCATGAATAGAACTTTAAATCACATGCTTTTACAAAATTAACAATGCGGGAATATTAACATTCCTTAAACAGTAAGAAGTACAGAGGGAAATCACCCTTGGAAGCCTCAATTGGTGAATCTCTTGAAAACCCTAAGGTGTCGTTTGGTTGGGAATGTAGTTATGCTGGGATTAGTTATCCTGGGATAAGTTATGATGGGATAAGTTATACTGGAATTAGTTATGCTGGGATTATTTTTTATTGAGTGTTTGGTTTGTTGTTTTCAAATTAATATGTGTGGTATAATTTCTAAGAATAAATTATTTGATTACCAAAATACCCCTATCTTATATAACTTTTTTTTTGTTTATATATATTTGTTTTCAAGATTTAAATATTTATTCTTAAAAATAAAAATTCCATCTTATTTAGCTTAATTTTTGTGTGTGCATTTTCATGTTTATATCGTGTGTATTTTAAAAATGAAACTTTCATCTTATTTAGCTTTAATTTTTTTGCATGTTCCTTCCCATGATTATACCGTGTGCGTTTAAAAAAAAAACTTACTACATCTTACTTAGTTTGAATTAAAAACTTCCAACTTAAGTTTGTTAAAGTAATAGAAGATTTGTTGTTTATGTCACTTCATTTAAACACATATTATTCATATAATATAAAATGTTAAAATTAATTTTAATTGATATGTACAATATCAATTTTCAAGTTATTAAAAAACTATTTAATTTAAAATATGTAATTGAACAAAAGAGTGGATTGTGAAATGATAATGTGTATTAAAATTAGGCAACACGTTTGTAGTTGTTAAAATATTTTATATATTACTAGTGAATGATAATTATTATTATAAAATGTACTTACTTTAGTTAATCTTTTCATTGTGTAGTAAGAACTTTTTGTGTTATCAATTCACAAAAATAACACTTGGAAGGAAAAAGTTGATGTTGAATTCCATTTTTCTATGCTTAAAAATTATAGTACCTACATTTTGTTGGATATATAAAAACTTATAGTACCTAGTTTTGATCCTTATAATGTATGAATCTAACATATTTTATTTTTTAATTTGTTAATTTTGCATTTTGATCCTTTATATAAGAAAATAGCGTATAAGTTTATAAAATTCACAAGCAATGGAATAAAAAAAATGCAAAGTTTAATTAATAAGAAGCTAATTTTTCTTAGTCATATATTTCCTTCGTTCCAAAATAAGATATTTCTGTCTTTTTAATTTGTCATAAATAACACGTTTTAGATAATCAAGTAGATATCAATAATCTTTTTTCAATTTCAAAAGAAATAATTAAAGATGATGAAAAAGTTTGGAGAAATGTGTTTGTAATGGATTTGGGATATTTTTGTCATTTTATAATTTATCTCGGGATAAATTAAGGTGGAATAACTTATACCACCAAATATGTGGTTTAACTTATCCCGAGACTATTATTAATACCGAGATAAGTTATCCCAAATATTATCAAACCAAACAGTGTATTAAAAAGTTTATCCAGGGACTATTATTTTATCCCGGGATAACTTGTCTTAGTACCTCACACCAAACGGCCCCTAAGTGTCCTTGACCTTGATAATTTAAGAGTATATTTGATGTGTTTATGAGGGATAAGGATAATCTAAAGAGGTTATAAGATGTGGGTTTCAAGTTGGGCAAAAAGAGAAATGTCTAGAATGCCCTTAACTTAAAAGCTGGACAAATGTCACCTTTGACTACGAGTCAACCATTGACTTATAATCACTCCTTATAAATCGTCACCATGAGTCGTAACAAGGATAGTCTTACCAAGCCCAAAACCTATAATCCTTACAACTCAACCAACCAATCTGTAATAAGACCCAACGACTTGTAAGGTCAAGTCGTAGTCACCACAAAACTCAAATGCATCAAATACTGAACTTTCTACAATTTTATCCCACAACTCATAAGAAATCAATATGTCTCTTAGTGAGCCAATCATACTTAGAGTAGAATCATACCCCAAACTTATATGTTTTGGTTATGAATCTACCTAATGAATCATCATAAGCCCTTACGACTTGTGTCCACAAGTCTTACCCAGGATAAAAACTCAACACCACACATAGATCACCTTATGACTAGGGTCACCTGAATCATCAAGACACCATACAACTCGTGGGGTTAAATCGTAACCAAGACAGTGAACTCAAAGCTTAAGAAATTTTCAAGAGCCAAAATCTGAGGTATTTCAGTTGACCTTTTGTGGTTCTGTAAGATTCTAGAGTTGGCAATTTAGTTATATTTCCTATTCTTGAGTTTGAGACTCTTAGACTTGCCTCCTAGGTTGCAAAGGTTTTTGCTTTAAATATTCCTCTCTCCATATAGCACATTATTTGAGCTTGACTTGTTTTGGATCCATTCTATGTTTAAGTCTATTTCATTGCATGATAGTGAGTCTGACTTTGACATTGAGATATCTTGAGTTCATCTCTTAGATTTATTAGATTTTTCTCCTTGTGACCGTTTTCACTTGTTGTAAGTATAGAGTTGTATGATCCATTTCCCCCATGATATGATTTTTGTCTTTTGTAGAGTCAAGGATTTAGAGACAAATAATAGTTTCTTTGATCGCTTCTTGAGTTTCCAAATTGGAAATTTCTTTTCTCAAGTAGTTTGATTATTCTGGTAGTGGTATTGACTTTGACATTGGTTTTGAAATTAATGTTTGTCTTCTTTGATAATATGATTCATGGATGGATCAAGTGATGATTGTCCTACTTGGGTGGATTTAGGAAATCCCTATCTAAGAGTATGTTTGTCCTAATGTGGCTCAGTGGGAGTATTCTTACTTAATGATATAAGCCTATGGATATTTTTTACCGAGATGAAGTGTTTGATTGGTTAGATTTGGGCTTGAGTTTCATTGTTCTAATTTTCCAGAGTTTTTGCCATCAGTATGTGTGGTTTTTGAACTCTATGAGTTCTTGAGTAATCTTTGATAGTTTATTCCCTCCAGCAGATATGGAGTCGATCTCCTGACTTTTCAGTTGATGATTTATCCTCTATTATGATTTTATTCTACAGCTATGTATTGATTTTGACTTGACATGATTTGGAACAAATATGTCTGATTCAGATAATATGGTCAATATGAGTATTTAACTTTAGTTTGGATTTATTGGCTCAAATTTGGATTTGACGCCTTGGGATGATGATTTTTAAGATATGATAGATTTGGAGTATTAATTTCTATTCCATGGTTACCTATTTGATCTTCTCAACATCAGATGGATTACAGTTGATAATTTTTTAGATGATAGCAAGTGAGATAAACATTTTTTCTTTCAGCTTTGACCTTAGGTTTTCAGTCTTTCTTGAGAGTTTTTGATGATATAATTAGTAGGAGCAATATTATTGAGTTGGATTGAGTATGGATTCATTTTTTGTTTATAGGCCCTCCTAGAGTGTATCATTCAGTGATTAATAGTTCGTCCTTGATCTTCTAGAATCAAGTTTTGATTACCATTCGGGCAGGTTGTAGCATTGGCATGGATTGTATTCCTTGATTATCTCAATTTGTGTGCCCATATATCACCTTATGAGTTTATTCTCATGGTTTCCATATATATTTTCAGTGGATTTGTTTCAATTCTTTGAGTTTTCTATGATAAGATTGTGCTAACAGGACTCGGGTGATTTTCTTCCCGATTTGGACTAGATAGTAAGTATAGATTGTTAATGAATGATTAATTTTTTATCTAGAGTCAGTTGTATAACTCATGACTTGGGTTGGTTTTGTCTTTGATTAGCCTTTGTTGATTTATATGGATATAGGTATGATATTAATGTGTTGTCGTTTAGATTTACGTATATCAGCCTTTTTGGTTCAGTTAGAGGCTAGTTGGTGGTTGAGGTTGAGTTTTAACTGTTTGAAAGTGAAGTGAAAGAGATGGTTGAAGAAGGGATACTTGTGGAAAGTCCCTCAAAAGTGGACTCTCTTAGTCGAGGTTATTTGACATGTCATGCTCAAAGCATGTGGGATTAGTACCTTATCCTTTCGAGCTTTTAAGATCTTTTAATTCATTGACTTTTGGGGACGATATTGTAATGACCCTTCAGGTCATTTTTTATATTTCTAGTTACTTTCATCGTTAGGGGGTTCCCATAGCTGCCCCAAGTCATTTATGACTTTCTGGGACTGATAGTTTGGTTACCGGACAGTTTGTTTGATTTTTAGAGCTAATTCCCTATTTGAAAATCTTCAATGGCTCAAAATGGACACCAAACAAAATCATTAGTAAAATAATCTCGAATGCAAATTCTGACTATTCCAACATCTTTGGAATATCAATTATTGGCTAGGTAGACCTTTGGTTTGGGTCCCAATTAACCTGAGCTTATTTCGACCTATTAGTCGGAAAGTTGGAAAATTTGAAATTAGGGTGTGGGACCCACATTTGGACGAAATGACATCTACACAAAAATCCGACTTCACCAATGCGATTGAAATATTGTATTTAGTTGGTTACTTAGTTAATTTGCGAAAAGTGGATTCCGAGTAAATCCCAAGGCATTGTTAGAAACATTGAAAATTTTCCATATTTGCTAGTGCTGGTGTATGACGATTGCACAAGGACCGTCATCATCATACTATGGCAATCGTAAGAGGGTTGTGGAAATCGCACAATCGTGACAGTTATCCTTGGATTTCTATAGCAACATCTCCATACCATGTATGGGTATAAAACCCCTAAGGTAGTGTTTTGGTCACTCTCTCTTCATCCTAGAGAACCAAAAACCCTAAAAAGGTGTGATAACTCAAAATTGAGTCTTTGGGATGACTTGGGAGATCTATTAACATCTTTTATCATTAATATCATTGGATTTTAGGTAATCATCCTTCAATTTTATGTTTGAATATCTTAATTATTTGACCAAATCCCTAAATTATTTAGGGCTTGATTTTAGCCAAAAGTTAGCTTGGTTTTCACCCATTTCTTGAGGTTTATAAGTTAGCTTGGTTTTCACCCATTTCTTGAGGTTTATGATACCTTGATCTTGTATTAATGTTTGGTTGACCTCAAAAATATGGTTTTTTGCAAGTTGGACCCACTTTGGATTTGGGGTGTCTTTTTTGGACACGAAGCATAATGGTGCAATATGGGTATGTTTTTCTTGTATTAATGAGTATATTATGATTTTTATTATGTGATGGAATTTTGGGATAGTGAAATGAAGATGAGCATTTGGTGAACGATGTAAGGATTTATGGTTCGTCTTTGAGGTAGGCTTCTGTCTACTTTTCTTCATAAGATGATGTGTGTTATATATTTTTTGTGAATGTGAATGTTAAGTCTTATTATGTATAGAAAAACTTATTATTGAATATTTTGTATAAATTGCCTAAATATGGAAATTAAGGATTAGAAGTGGGTTCTTTTGGTTCAACATAGGCCAAGACTTCTGTTAGACCTTGTGGATTTTATTGTAGATATTAGGACTAGTTGGGACTATTTAGCCTTTATAATAAGATTACTTCATGGTTTGGTAAATCATGATGACTTTCCCTGGATTATGATTAATGGCCTATAGAGATGATTTTTCTCTTAGCTATGACAATTGACCTATACATATGATATTTTTTTTAGTTTTGAGTTATGCATTATTAATGCATTATGCCTCCTAGATGTGAGATTCTTATCGATGTATTATTCCTCCTATATGAAAGATAATTATAGATATGTCTTATGGATCATAGAGATGTTATGCCTCATAAATATGCTATGGCTTATTTAAAATGAGATGATTTATAAATATGAATTTTACATAGGTTCCGGATATGTATGTAGGCCAAAGGCTGTGATTATGATGCTATTATTGTTCTGGACACATTATTGGGCCCAAGGTAGCATTATGATATGAGTTTACCATCTGGGAAGTGTCTATGCTTTTAAAGGATGTGATTGTAGTTTATTGATAATGCATGAATTTGGTACTTTGATGATCGTTGCATCGATGATAGATACAATTCCGATTTGATTATAATATTATTATTGTTGTCACTAACTAAGGGTTACATCCCACTTCCTTCCTTAATAATGGATTTCCTCTAAAGAATAAATGACACTTTTAATGAATAGTTTATATGTAAAAGAGGTAAATAATGCTTTTAAAGACTTGACCAAGAAAAGTTTCGATATATGATCTTCTATTACTAATTGATACAGTCATGAAAGATTTCAACCCTTTCTATACTTTTATAAGAATTTAGTCCCAAAGTTTACTCCAAGCAAAAACTAACAAATTTACACTCTTTTAGCCATGACTTTAGCCCGTGCACCTATTATATCCAAATACAGATCTCTCCGATATGGGATGGAGGAAGAAACTGGATTGATAATATATATTCTAGGTAAAACCCGATGAATGTTATAATATTCATGTTATGTATATATGTCTTTTGATAACGTGATATCGATGATGAATGATGCATTATTGAAATATACTCTACATTTATTCTCTTTTCATGTTTCATTACATTAGCCCTCGTGGGACTTACATATTACTTTAGCCCTTATAGGGTTCGTTCTCTATTAATGATATTTATTAGGATATTATGATGATATAGTGATACCCTACAAGGCTGGAGGATATCATGATGATATGATTATGCCTGATATAGCTGAAGGATATTATGATGATATGATGATACCCGATAAGTTCGAAGGATATTATGTTGATGTGATGATACCCAACAAGGCCGAACGATGTTATTATAATGTTATTGATACCCGGCAAGGCCGTAGGATGATTATATTGATATGCCTATGTGTGTATCTATTGGTTTGAGTTTGACTAGCCCTATGTATGACATTTATATTTATATATATATATATATTTAACAAGGCTGGAGACTGATTATGATGATTATGGTTATGACAGTGATTGTTATAACGTTGACATTATGATATTGTGGATTTTGTTGCTTTCATACTTTTATGCGCATCACTTATCACCAGTATGCACCTATGTCTATCATATCATATGGGAGGGTTGCATAGATATGGGTCATGACTATGACTTGTGTTGATGTATGTTGATTGAACCATCTGAGCCTGGGGTGGTGGAGGTATGAGTTAGCTCATATAGGTATTTGGTTGTCCAGAATAGCCTGTTTCTTGCATTGTTATTGACATTATTATAATTATCATTATTATTAACATTGTGATGATCATTATTATGGATAGTTTATGATAGATTGGTCATTGATTCAGTATCGAGACATGAGGTATGATTCTAACCTTTTTATCATACAAATATATTAGTATGCATGACCAACTAATGACTTGATATATGGATTAGAACCCTGAGTATTCGAACAATAGCTCATGCTATGATTATGAGGACTTAAATAGTTAGTCAGATGATTTAGGTTGCACTTCAAGTAGTCCTTGGTTAGATACCCTTATATATATATATATTTATATGCATACATAGCTATATTGGATGAGTGGTGAATTTACCACTTCTTTGCACTTAATATTCGTTCACATTACTGTGATTTGAATGTATAAATAAGATTTTTTGTGATTAAATACACTAATTTCCATATTTTGCAGGCATACAAGTTATGATATGTAAAGATGTGGATTTGAGCTAAAAAGGATCAAAAAGGATAAAGAAGTGATGATGGAAGACCTGAAGCAAGAAATTAGTCTCAGTTACCGCAATTGCAGTCTTAGATCTGCAATCGGGACAATTCAAGCCAATTCAAAGTACAGTGATAGCGAGGTGTTGACCATGATCCCGCTAACTGCAAATGCAAATAATTATCAGCGATCACAGTAATGTGGGATTATTCCGAAGGGTTTTTTTGTAATTTCATAGCCATCCCCAATTCCCTTAATAATAACAAACCCTTTCTTATTGAGGGAATCCTAAAAAAAAATTGAAGTCTTTTTTCACAATCTAGGTTTCAATTTTTCAGGGATCTTAATTGTACTAATTTTAGGGTGAAGAAGACATTAGAGTAACTATTAAGTGGAGAATTAGCAAGTTCCATTGATAATTTGTTGAGATTTAAAACTTGAATTTGCATTTTCTTTATCTTTCATGAATTAATTTGATAGAGTTTTCGGTACATCTTTGTTTATTATCCTTATGGGTTGCTATTTTTCCCTCTTAGGGTTTTGTTTAAATAGTGTGCAAGTGTGTGTGGGCTGTGATTGTTAGCCTTAAATTTTAGTTGTTGTTGTTGGGTTTCCCAAATGTTTGACTCTCAAATAGAATATGGTGGTGAAAGTCATAAATTCTCTAAACCCCACATCATTATTGAAAAAAGGACGTGGGTAGTCTAGATCGTACATCATCCTTGAAAGAGGGGTGCAGATGACATGATCATTTGTGAACAATAAGATAGATGATAGTTATTCCCTTTTTGTTATCTTATAAATAAGTATGAATTGTGGAATTTCTATATCTTGGGAATCATCCTAGAAATAGGGATGCCCATATTAAGGCTTTATGATGAATAGTTGACCTCACCCAAAAGGTATTTTAAAGAATCTATGGGTGATAGTTTGGTACTTTTTTGAATGGATAGTATCAAACTCCTAACCAAGCCTTCCCAGGCAAACCATAAGTAAAATTTGATGTCAATTTTCATGTACCCACACACTAGTTGCCTCTAGTAAAAACATATCCCAAAGATCCATTCATAATTGATTATGCTATAATTATTTATAGCCTCGAGTTAGTCCTTTCGAATCCCAAATTTGTTATCTTTTTAAAAACATTTAATATCCCTCAATTGTTTGTATCTTAGGTTTAAAACTAGCAAACGACTTCCATTTCAAACTTACGTGATCGCCACTCATATTGTTCCTTGTGGATTCGACCCCGACTAAAAGTTGGGTAATTTAATTTACAATAAGCGTCTTGCACTTAAATTAACGTGTAAGTTGAGTGTTATAAAAAATGGCACCGTTGCCGGGGAACAATTTAGCGTATCGAGTTAGTTTGAAATTTTAGCTTACATGATTGGATTCGAACTTGTAAATATGTGTTTGTGATTTTCTTTTGTTTCTTATGTTAGGTAGATTTTTATTTTTGCTTATTTTTTTTACTATGGCATCTTGGAATAAATATGAGTTTGGTGGTTACAAATCTTATCTTGATGATCTATGTCCATATTATGGTTGACCCTACTTTTGGCAAGATTGTAAATATTCTCCCCAAAAAAAGGTGTGTGCACCATCTCGATCCTATTGGGAGTATTATTGTTTTTTATGTGGTGGTCGATATGGATATTGGAGTGATTGTCCAAATTCCCCTTCCCCAAGTTATGCTAACAAACTTCTAGTTCATCTTACGAGTTTGATAGGTCTCATGATGTGGTAAAGGAGGAATAACGCATCGGATAATATAGTGTTGAAGCAATGATTCTAACTATTTTTGATCGAGTAACTACAGTGGACGAGGATGTGCATCACTTGTATCAATCTATGGCGGCATTTGGAATGGAGAGTAAAAAAAAGAAGTAGCTGAGGAGACCAACCCTTAAAGTGCCACAAATATGTCCACTCTTAAATATGAGGATGATAAAGAAAAGGTATCAAGCTATATGGTTGATTATGATCTTGATAGTGAAGAATCCTTGGGGATTTTCCAACCAACTGAACCAAAACTAATAAAGGATGCCAAAGTTGTGGAAGTGGTAGTAAATTCCAAAGAAGAATCTAAGCAAATCCTTTGTGAAGTCTCTAGTACATTCCCGAGTGAGGACTTCAAGAAGAATCTGACTCTAGAATTAGGAAGATGAACTCATTCTAATCCCTTCTCAACATTATGCTTGGTGGATGTGATGAAAGTTGAACCACCCAAGAATATGACTAATTTGGGAGATGGGGTACAAAATCTTTATATTTTGGAGTTTGTCATTTCAAAAGGGCAAGATGACGTCCCTAAGTTAAAGACCAAACAGCTAAAAATCTGATGTTCAACTAGTAGTCTTTTGATGTTCTCATCAATACCCAACAAGCCTATTTGAAAGTTTGACATGATGTTGGGTAAACGGTCCAAGTTTTCAAAATGGAGAGATAGAGGCGTCATCAATACACCCTCAACTCTGTTTAGTCTCATTTTGGATGATTTGAATCTTCCGCCCGACTTTTGCTCAAAACATAATGGTCGCAAGATGGGACGTCGATTCAAATACTCTAAGTGGAGACATAAATTATTGTTGAAGGGGTGTCATGCCATGACATTAAAATTAGGAACTCAATGGGAAGAAACCCATCATTCCATGAAAGTAGCCCGTATCCTTTCCTTTTTAAATTCATAGTGTAGATTTTAATTTGGTGATTGATTAATCCATGCATTTATGGCACTTTGGAGTGTATTAAATGAGTTTAAAATAGAGAAAGTATGGGATTTTGTCATGTTGGACTGAACAGGGAAAAACATAGGTTCAAGAAAGCCCTCTATTACCGCGATCACGGGTACTATGTCACGATCGCGGTAACCTGTGTGTCCGCGATTATGGACCCTTTACAGCGATCGCGGTCACACTAGTTTTAAATGACCATCATTCTTCCATTTCCTTACCTTTCTCCTCAAACTTTTCCTTCTAATTGCACCCATTGTTGGCTATATTTGGAGCATTCCAAAAGCATCTTTTCATCCATCTTGCATCACTCTTCCGGTAAGTGTTTTAAATTCATGTTTTAATTTTTTTGAGTAGGACTTAGAGTGAATGAACTAGTTAGGGCCTAAAACTATATTTTTCATTTCTAAAGATTATTGAATCATACTTGTGTGGTAATTAGCTATTAGAAATGGTGTGCATACATGTGGGGAAGTCTTAAGTACCCATATTGTGTGAAAATGAATAAAATATATGGAGCACACCAAGTGCCCAATCAAATGCCCAAAAGAGTCTATAACTAGTTATTTTCGCATTGTGGGGGAATGATTGAGTACTTAGAAGCTGTGTTTCATATTCTTAATAATTAACTTTTGTTTTAGAACATATTTTGGTCCTGAAAATGAATTGTTTAATTGGTAAAAATCTAGCATGATCTAGTCTCAGGTACCACTATCGTGTCTCTATTTATCCTAGTCATTTAGTCGCGATCACGATTGCCGCAATTGCAGCTACCGTGATCGCAGATAAGCTATCGTGACTCCATAACTGAGACTCAATATCAGCCTAGGCCAAAATTCCTACAGTTCCAATTTTTGTACTACTTAGTACCCATCCCATGAGCTTTACTAGACAACATAGTCTAGCTTAAGCATGAAAATATTGATGATTAATGTTTTTATGTTGTCCTCATGTTTGGTAGGTTTACATCATGGAGAACTATGACCAAATATGATTCATGACTCCGAGTAACACAACAAGTACTACAATGAGCTTCTAAGGATAAAACTGCTCCCAAAAAGGGGCATAAGCTTGGAGAAAGTGACGAAAAAGAGTTTGGAATTTCATGATAGACTCATGGGCACCGGATGGAGATTTTTTCCCCCAGATCCTTGCCGGTCAAATGAGCAGTGGGTGCAAGATTTCTACGCTAATCTTAGCATAGTAACTTTTGCGAACATAATTTTTAGGATTCAAAGGTGGAATGTGAAATTTGGGGTTGAGCAAATTAATGAATCATACCAGAAAAAATGTTGATATGGATGACTTTAAAGGAAAGGGATGTGAGCCGATCAATTAGATGGAAGAGAGGTTGTGCCCGAGCAAGGAGGTCTCATGGGCGGCAACCAAGAGGTTCATTCGGATAAATGATTTAACAGCTGTGGCTTGTATATGGAAGAACATAATTTGTAGCCAGATCTCTCCTTTCACTCACCTAATTATAGTTATAGATTTGCATGCATGCATGGTTGCCTGTATAATGGACAATATTCTTTTTAATATTGGTCATCTGGTGATATCTGATATGAAGTTCTTCAGGAACCACGGTGGTATAAATCTCTTATTCCCTTTTCTTATCACTGAGTTGTGCAGAAGAGATGGGGTTATGGAGTCCTCGAATGGCACTTGGGTGCGCCATGGAACCCCTATTTATCCTCTCAAAATCTAGGGTGAGGGTCCACTAAGCAAGAGAAAAAAAGAAATATCGACTTGGGAAAGTCGACATGTGAGGAGCCAGAGTCCTATAGGCCATACACTATCGGGCTATTTTAAGATATTGGCTTTGATATTAGGGCTATTCGAGAGATTATATAAAGATTGACCCAGGGGCCGAGAGAGCCTTTCACAACCTGATATTCATATGTGTCCCGCACGAATTCTGACAAGTATCAAGAAGACCAGTATACTGAAGGAGCCATAGTTTGCTGGATCAAGAGGGCCTACTCAGTATTGGACAAGTCTCACAGGGGGCTTTGAGATTACCACGAGAAGATAAAGAAAAAGGAGAATAAGAGAGACAAGTTTTCTGATAAGATGTGGAAGGGTGTCAAGAGCTTGTGGAATGTCATCAAAGCATAAGGAATACTACTTTATCCAAACATGAACAATTATGATGAGGCCCCTACTGAGTGGTCCAGTGCTGATACTGATGGAGATGATGCAGAGTCCACAGGCGAGAGCAGATCCTTATGAAGTTTTAGGGAGCACCCGCATCTTTTTTTTTTCTCTATTATTTATGAAGTGAGGACACTGGTAGCTTTTCAGTTAGGGGTGCCTATCTTTAGATTTGTATTATTTAGATATTTCTGGATGTTTTGATGATGTTTGTTGACATTTTGGATGATTTTTACTCTTTTACTTTATCTTTATTTTGGTTATGGTTATATCATATGTGTTTTTCCCTATTATAGATTGAGTGACAACATTCTTAAGGGAAAAATGTCGTGATTGCATTTTGATCCATGAATGTAGGGAAAGTTTGAGCCCATAGCATCGAGGTAATAAATGCAAGGGAAATATGAGTACCTATGGCATTATGAATTTGGGAACACATTTATACAGATGGTGAAGTTTGAGTAGCCATATTGTTTGCTTGTGTGAATTCCAACATAGGAGATGAAGACTTATGTTGGTGCCATAATTAGCAAATTGTGCATGGTGCAAATGAAAAAGAAAACACCCCTCTTCATCTAAAATTTGTTTCAAAAATCAAATGCATGAACGTGAGCGACCTTGTAACAATACCTTTTCTCTTTTTGTGACTCCAAAATTTTTGCTTGTGAAAATTAGTAGATACTCAAATTTTGCCTGTAGTGGAAGGGGTAATTAAGCCTCCTTGTTGAATTTTCATTCCATGTGCCGTGAGCTTATTCTTCCAAATCTTATGTATACTTGTAACATCTAAAACATGCCCCATTAGTCTTTTAAAGAAAATTTTTATTGTACTTGGTTGGTGGGATGATCCTAGGACATATTGTGACATTGGAAGTCTACTCTAGCCTAAAAAGACTACCTTTGCATAGATGTTATCCCTTGTCAGCAACTTTGAGCCATTGGAACTTTCTTTGGCAATCATGTTTCAAGCCGTGAGCATTCAATTACTATCCCACTTTTGAACTCTACCTTCCATGAACTTAAAAATGCAACTTGAGGCTAAAATCCTAAGTTAGGGTGGTGATGATTGGAAGAGGTAACTTTGGGCCACAAATTTGTAAGTGAGTGCCTAAGAGCTTAAGCATTGAGAACAAATGAATAAGAAAAATAAAGGATCCAACAAAGAAAAGAAAAGTATGAAGTGTGCAAGAAAAGAATTGAAAACAAAATGGGTGAACAAAGGAAATAAAAGTAGGCACATGTGTAAAGAGTGAAAACAAAAGAAATGGACCATGATAAAAAGTTGGATGGAATAGTGTGATGTAGATGTTCAAGGAGGGTATAACCATGTTGTTCCTAAATGATATTCTATCCTACCCCAAACCTACATTACAATCTCAAAAAGCCCTTTCGAGATCTCCAACCAAGTGTATTCATTGTAGTAGCGATTGACAATAGGGGAAAGCCTATGGCATGCTACATGATAGCTTCGAGAATTCTTGTGAGAAAAAGAACTTTGAACTTAATTCCCTTTTTGCATATTTGATAATTTGGTGAGTGAAAGTTTCCTTCTTTTGAGGAGGCATGTAAAAAAGTTAAGGTGGGTGATCTTGTCATCTCCAAAAAAATAAGGTAAAAGGAGTATAAGGTAGTTGAGGTCAAAGCTGAGTCACTTCAAGAGTAATAGGGATTGTTTCATCGTTGCTATTTGAAATACTTTGCACTCTTGAACATTGCATTTCATGTTGAGGGAGGTTGAGAGATTAACTTTGCCTATGTTGGAAGAGCTACTTGTGGTAGTAACTACACTAGAAGTCATTGTGTTCATTGGGTCATCTAATTTGGGAATAAATGTGCATTTTCTCATGGAAAGAGGTAGTGTTGTTTGAGGATAAGTAAAGCTTTAAGTTAGGAGTGTTGATAAGTGGTGAATTTACCACTCATTTTCACACAATATTCGTTCACATTGCTATGATTTGAATGTATAAATGAGACATATTGGTGATTAAATGCACTAATTTCCACATTTCAGAGGCATACAGGTTATGAGATAGAAAAATGTGGATTTGAGCTAAAAAGGATCAAAAAGTAGAAAGAAGTACAACTGGAAGACCTGAAGCAGGAAATCAGTCATAGTTACAGCGATTGCGGTCATAGGTTACAATCACGGCCAGTCAAGCTAGTTCAAAGTATCGCGTTCGCGAGTTGTTGACCGTATCGCACTAGCCGTGATCGAGGACAAGTGTCAGTGATCTTGGTAATGCGGGATTATGCCCAGGGGATTTTTTTTAATTTCATACAGCCGTCCACAATTCCCTTATGAAGCTCGAATCCTTTGTCTTTGAGGGAATCCCTAAAGAAAAAAATTCTTGGAATTCTTTTTCCACCATCTTGGTTTTAATTTTTGAGGGATCTATATGGAACTAATTTTGGGATGAAGAAGACTTTATAGTAATTCCTCAGTGGAGAATTAGCAAGTTCCATTGAAGATTTATTGAGATTCAAACCTTGAATTTGCATTCTCTTTATCTTTCATGATATCAATTTGATGAAGGTTTTGGTACATCTTTTTTTATTATCCTTATGAATTTCTAGTTTTCCCTCTTAGGTTATGTTTAAATACGGTGCAAGTATGTGCAGGTTGTGATTGTTAGATTTTTCTTTTAGTTGATGTTGTTAGGTTTCACAAATGTTTGAGTCTCAAATAGAATTTTGGTGAAAGCCTCAAATTTTGTAAACCTCAAACCATTCTTCAAAAGGGGATGTAGGTAGTCTAGATCCTACATCATCCATGAATGACATATGTAGGTGACATTAGCATTTGTGAACAACAAGATAACTGATAGTTATTCCCTTTTTGTCTCTATGGGTGATAGTTTGGAACTTTTATGAAAGGTTAGTATCGAAACTCCTAACCAAGCCTTCCACACACACTTTAACTAAAATTTGAAGTCAATTTTCATGTACCCACACACTAGTTGCCCCTACTAAAAGCATATCCCCAAGATCCATTTCTAATTTATTATGCTCTAATTATTTGTAGCCTTGAATTAGTCCTTTAGAATCCTAATTATTTTATCTTTTTGAAAAAGTTTAAAATCCCCCAATTTTTTGTATCTTAGGTTTAAATCTAGGAAGTGACTTTCATTTCGAACTTACTTGATCGCTACTCACATTGTTCCTCGTAGATTCGACCCCAACTAAAAGTTGGTAAATTGAATTGACAATGACCGCCTTACAGTTAATTTGACTGTGAGTTAAGCGTTATCAGTATGTAGCTATGGTAATACTGTATATCCCCCATTTCCTTCATTCTCTCAGAATATATACTCACTCCTTGGCCTTGTATACTTATATGTATCTTCTTTCCACTCTTACTTGCATATTGGCCAGTGATATATGGTATAGTGTTGAGATTCCTAAGTATGGATCGAATAGGATAATGCATTCTTACTACTTCCTTAGGCTTAATATGGTAGTCTCTTAGACATAAATAGGATAGTTTATATTTATTATCTCACGGGTTGTGTCATATTGTTGCTAGACATTTGGGTGTAGTTTTCCATTCTATTTATATGTTATATATATTTTCTTTGTCTTGGGAGTTTAGTCGGTAGTTGTCTACTGAGCTCCATGTGTTTGGTACTCATATTACACATATGTAGCCTGCACATCATAGTATAAGCTATCGTCGTTTATGTGTACGTCGTACGAAGAAGCCATGGTTCAAAGACTTAGAGTGAGCTCCTGACCTTCGGTGTATCTCTCTCTTATGTATTAGACTAGTCTCTATGTTGTATTAAGAGATAAGTTATATCAGAGTATTCATTTGTACCTCACTTTGTACTCTTGTTATATTACCATCTCTTGTACTGATACCACCTGGTCTTGGGATTATATTGTGTAATTGATCTTGTATTTTAGATATTCCACATTCTTTCCTTTATCTATTTGAGTAGTCTGTTATTAGGCATTCCGAAGTACGAGTTTGGCTTGCCTATAGATGGGTTATAGTAGGTGCCATCTTGACCTGAGAAATTGGGTCGTGATAGTAGGCATCATTACTGATAGAGCTAAATCCTTATATAAGTATGATAATATGCAAGATAGATAAGCTAAGTCAAAGAAAAAAGGCAAACCTAGAATAAACCTCCAATACTTTAAGTAAACACTAAAATAGATATACTATGGAACATTGCATAAATAATATTACAAGGCTGTCCCCCATAAGCTATTAAGTGCGAAAAAGTATATAACCTAATGCGGCCCCCATAAGCCTTGAGGGTGTAATCAATAAAGTAAATAATCAGAACTTCATAAATTTATTGAATATCAAGCCATAACTTTGAATTCATTCATGCCATAACATACCATGAATAAAATCTCAAGGTTAGAATCAAATTGGAACTCACATCATCATCATCATCATTTACCGGAATTGAGCTAGAACTCATGTCATCAATTGCGGGAGTTCAATCAAAAATCAATATCGGTAAATCACCAAACTTAGTTCGTATTTAGCACCAACAACAAAGAGAAAATATAGAATAACTATGAAGAATCTATTCTCTTCACACTCTAAAATATGCAACTTTAAGGATACAATACGCCCATTAAGTCTAAAAAGAACTAACAAGAGTTTAGACCTAAGGTTGGTCGGAGGGGCCCACATTCAATACCCAAAAGTCTGTAACAAGGAAAATTCTACCCCAAACTAGGATAAGGTATCAAAGTTCACTTATAGATGTTAAATAAGCCACAATTAACCCTAAGGTATCAATTCTACCCGAAACATGAGCAACTAAGCTAATTACGCCTAATTTATTGTTCCAAAATAGTCCAAATCATGCTAATTAGCTCAATGTATAAGGAAAGTTAAGATAACATACCTGGATGCTGAAGAAAAGCCCAAAGAAATCAGCAAAACGTTTAATTTCCCCTATTGAGATGCTTCCGTAATATACTATTCTATCATAATCACAATGTACTCATCAAAATGAGAACAATCATATCCATATTGCACTTTTGTTTGTTGGGTCAAAATTACAGAAAAATTCAATATGGGGCACACTTGCAGAATTGAACTAGCAAACGAAAAACACATCACTCCATGTTCAAGGAATAGTTACCCCTAAAAATGGGTGAAACAAAATATCATATGGCGCTACAATCAACCCACAAATATTTTAGAGATTTTGGAAATTGATAAAGGATTTAATCATTAAATTGATGGATTTTTTCAAAGAATTCGATGAAGAAATACGATACTAGACCATATGAAGTCCCCAAAATCACCCACTAATAGTTCTCCCAAGTTTTCACACATTTTAGGGCTCTCCACTCTTGAAAATACGAGAAAACGGTCTAAGTGTGGTTATTTATAAGGTTCCCATATGTCCTAGTGTTGCTTAAGTGAACACTAGGTCTCTTAAGCGGTCAACACTTAAGAGAACAAGTGTTGACCACTTAAGCGACCAAGTATCTCCTTTGCGATACTTTCAGACCCCTACACATGCAGCTTAAGCGGCAATCGCTTAAGCAATGCATGCTGAGTAAGCTACGTCGCTTAAGCGACATGCACAAGAACTAATAGAGACTTGGGAATTTCCAAATCTCTACCAACCGTTCAAGATTCATTTGAATTCACATACATGCAAATGAGCTATACTACCCAATAAAATTCGACGATCAAACTCAATAGCACTGTCAAAATTACCATCCTAGGTCATTTCAACGAAAAGTGCTTCCCACAACGACATGCCATTTTTCTTAAATTTTGTCCAATAGCCTGAAATGAGTCTAGAAGCCTCGAGACCCAAATCAAAGGTCCACCTATTCTAAATTTGATGTTCTTGCAATGTCGGAACTTTAAGAATTTGCATACAAGGTCGTTTCAGTGAGGTTTTTGTCCAGTTACTAATTTTAACAAACAAAGACTTAAAACTAGAGAATTGGCTCCAAAAAACAAACGGACTCCCAATTAATCAAACTATCAGCTCCGATGAGTCATAAATGACTTGATGCAGCTATAGGAAATCTCCGGGAGTGTCATTACTATATCCACTACTAAGAGAACTTTCATCTGCTAAAGTAAAGGGTTAGTATATACCTAATAGGTAAGGATATTGGGTCAAAATCTCATTTAATATCTCCAAAGTAGGCTCCTATATTAGGCGATTTCTCCAATAAACCTTAAAAATTTATCTCTCTAGTGCGTAATCGTCTGACATCACTGGTTAATATGAGCACCGGCTCCTCTCCAAAGGTCAAGAATCATCCAACTTAATCGAGTCCCCTGATAATCCACCTCACCAACTATGCAAAGAATCTCAAAGCGTCTAATATATCTAGGTATGAGCTTACCTTTCCTCTCGAACCTCATCACACCTCAGAGATTAAACCTCATTGTTGATGGAACCTTAAATGGAACCTTAAATGGAATCCTCAGGTATTTATATGGTTCCATTTGGAGTTGATGAATGTTTTTATCTATTTATCACCCATATACCATACGAATCCTTAAATGGAACCATATAAATACCCGAATCATATACGATACGAATCATATACCATACGAATCCTTAAATGGAACCATATAAATACCCGAATGCTAGTTGTTATTATATGCAAACACTGCCAAATATAAGTTCTGCTCCCAATTACCTCCAAAACCCATAACATAGGCTTAAAGCATATCTTTGAGAGCCTAAATAGTCCACTTTAACTAGTAATCAGTATGAGGGTGGAAAGATGTACTTAGATCTACTTGAGTACCCAACTCCTCCTGAAAGGCTCTTCAAAATCTAGAAGCGAATGAAATGATAGCTATAGGAACACCATAAAAATGAACTATCTCATGAACATAGATATAGGCTAACCTATCAGTAGTTAAGGACATCTAAATAGAGATGAAATGGGCCAATTTGGTCAACTAATGACAATGACACAAATACCATTAAAGGCATGGGAAGTGCAAAGAAAAGGATTAACAAAGTCTATAGTAAACCACTCTAATTTTCACTTGAGAATGGGAAATCTCTGAATCAAGATACCGGGTCTCTAATGTTTGGCCTTCACCTCTTGACAACATAGGAAATAAGCTATGAAGTCTGCCACATCCCTCTTCATACAACTCCACCAATAATGTTGCCTTATATTTCTATACATCTTAGTTGTAACCAGGTGAATGAAATATCTAGAGCTGTGAGACTTACACGGGGTTGACTAAATCAAATTTTCAACCCTTGGAACACAAGTGCAGCTATTGAAACTCATAATATTATCACAATGCGTATTAGCCTCATAGACTTACCACTCAACATCTAATCACGAATGATTCAATATATCATATACTCAAACTAAGGACTCTTAATATTCTCAAATAAAGTAGACCTTGCCTCAACACTATCAATAATCCTCCTAGGGTTTGAATTTTTAAGTCGCACCATCAATTTGGCTAACCACCAAATGTCCCACACCAATGACCTCTAAGAAACTGAAATAAAAGACAAGCTACCCAAAATCATAACTTTTGGCTCAAGGCGTCCGCTACCACATTCGCCTTTCCCGGATGATACAATATAGAGATGTCATAATCCATAAGAAACTCCTTCTAACTATGCTTCCTAGAATTAAGCTCTCTTTGGGTCATAAGATTCTAAAGACTATGATGATCCCTGAAAATCTCAAAATGCACTCCATAAAGATAAAACATCCAAATCATAAAAGAAAAACCTACTGCTGCCAACTCCAGATCATGGGTGGGCTAGTTTCTCTCATGCACCTTCATCTGCGTAGATGCATAAGAAATAACATGACCCTAATTCATTAATACACAACCTATTCCGTCACCAGAAACATCATAATATATAGTGAATTACTCACCCTCAATAGGAAGAGCCAATATAGGAGCTAAAGTGAGAAATCACTTGAGCATTCCAAAGATCTACTGACACTCATTGGACAATAAAAAAGGAACCTCCTTCTAAGTAAATATAGTCATCGGTGCTATAATAGTAGAAAAACTCTCAATAAACCGTCAAAAGTAACCCGCCAAACCAACGAAGCTACAAACCACAAATGGGTAGGCCTAGCCTAATTACAAATAGCCTCAATCTTTGACAGATTCACCATAATCCCATCCTTAGATACCACATGTCCAAGGAATGTCACCATCTAAAGCAAACACTCATACTTTGGAAAAAAGCCTATAATTTCTCAAAGTTTGGAGCATAAAACTCAAATATTGAATATACTCCTCTCTACTCCTCGAATACAGAAGGATATTATCGATGAACATAATAACAAAAGAATAAAGATTAGGCCTGAACACGCGATTCAATAAATCTATGAACATGACTAGTGCATTGGTCAACCTAAAAGTCATTATCAGGAACTTATAATGGCCATAAAGGGTCCTAAAAGTTGTCTTTGGGATATGCTCATCTCAAATCCTAAATTGATGGTAACCAAAACTCAGTCAATCTTAGGGAACACAACTGCTCCCTAAAGTTGGTAAAACGAATCATTAATATGAGGTATAAGATATCAGTTCATTATCGTTACCTTATTAAGTTGCCTATAATCAATACATATTTGCATGGAACCATTATTTTTCTTTATGAACAAGATAGGAGATCTCCAAGGCAACACACTCGATCTAATAAACCTTTACTAAGAATATACTAAAGCTAAGAATTTAACTCCTTATGATTATAAGGATCCATATTATAAGGTGCCATAGAAATAGGTTAGTTTCTCGACTTAAGATCAATGACAAACTCAATATAACTGTCAAAAAAAAACCTGGTAGATCGGTTGGGAAAATATAAAAAAACTCATGAACAATAGAAACAGAGTCAAGCAACGGACTGTCCACAATAACATCATGAATAAAGGAGATCTAAGACTCACAATCCCTCAAAATAAGTCTCTGAGACCAATTATAAGAAATAATTTCCATCATCTCGGGACTAATATCTCCATACCATATAATTACGGGTATGCCAGGAATAGCTAAGGTAACTGATAACTCTAACCTATACCATTATTTTGGTGTAGGATGTTCATTGTAAAATATAACAAACCAACTTGAGTTGGGATTGAATCCACAAAGAGTGTAACTAGTATTAGATTCTTATGTATTGTTGAAAGCTACTAAGTATTTACCCATAATGTAAACATTAAGTTACACATAAATTAAAATTGAGGGGTATGGTTTTGAAGGTTTTTGAGAAAAAACTACTTGAGCTACTGATTTAGAGTAATAATCATAGGTAAGATTTTAATAAGAGACTAATCTTGGGATTGTGATTTCCTAGCAGAAAATAGTGCATAGGTTCATGAGAATAAAATGAAAACTCAAGCTAATGCCCATATGGGTAGGCTAGATTAGGGGTTTTGATGTTAGTTTTCAACCAAACACAAAAATATCACCCATGGATCCTTTTGGATACCTCATGGGTATGACAAACAAATAAACCCACAATCTCAATTAGGCATCCTTATTTCTAGGAAGATGCCTAAGAAATAGCAAATTCACAATCATCATTATTTCTATGACAACGTAAAGGAATAAGCTAACATCTAATTTTTGTTCATAAATACTTGTCACCCATATCCCTCTTTCAAGTATTATATGGGATCTAAATGAATACTCATACCCCTCTCTGAAAAATAATGTGGGATTTTGGGAATTTGGGCTTTCACCCACAAATTCTAATTGGTCAATCAAGCATTAGTGAAACCCAACATCATTAACCAAGAATCTACACTAACAATAAATACCCACATATATTTTCACCCTATTCCAACATAACCCCGAGATAAATGCTTAGTTATATATGATGTTTGAGAAATGAGATCTATCTAAATTAACATTCAAAGTTTCCATGGTAAATGTAAGCAAGGGTGTTCTTCAAATTCAACTTCAATTTCGACTAAAATCATTGGAAAATTAACCACAATAAACTTTCCCAATTTTGAAGGGTTTTTACAATGAAAAAATTTGAATTCTAATTACAAGATACATCAAATTGAAAGGGCTTTAACCTTTTTAGAATTGGAACCAGCTGTGAGAAATAATGAATCTGCCTCTGTGCTATTTTCCTCTCTATCATAATCGCCAGTTTGTGATCACGATTAGGGATCCCACAATCGTGGTGAGCCTATCGCGATTACCACTTTGACTATTTTTGGTTTGTCATAATCGTGGCCCTTAGACTGCAATTATCGTAATTAAGGATCAGTTTCTACTTCAAATTTCCAACTTCAGTACTAACTTTGCCCGTTTTGTTCTCTTTTTAGCTCACTTCACTTGTTTTCCTTCATTTACCTATAAACCTGCAAACCAAGGGAGTTAGTTTATTTAAATTGCAAATTTGACTCATTTACACAATTTAATCATAGTAGTGTGCATAAATTTAGATATACATGAATGTTAAATTTACCACTCATCAACACCCTCAACTTAAACCTTTTCTTGACCTCAAGCAACACTAATTCTTACTCAATAAGACTATGCAATTTTAAGACAATTTATATGACCCAATAAACACAATGACTTTGAACTTGATTAACATCAAAAAGTAGCTCTCAAGTACGATTTATGGTATTCTCACAACTCCCCTTAATGTGAAGCACAATCTCAAGGACACAAAGGTTTTTAAAGAACATTGATGCAACAATTCCTAACTATCCAGAAGTGTCTCTCCGTTGATAGTGACTCAGCTATAATTCTTTTCCTCATTTTTGGAAGATGAAAATTTCACCCACCTCAATTAGTCTATATGCCTCCAAACAAAAAAGAAATCCCACACACTACGTTTTTTATCATGTAACAAGGAATGTAAGTGCAAACACTCACTCTCATAATCAATCTCTCAATGCAAACGAGTATCATACCATATGCTTTTCTTTATTTTCAATCACCACTACTATTCATATGCTTGATTTGTGATCCTGATGTACTTTTTCAAGATTTTAATATAGGCTCGGGGAAAGGGTATGATATCATTTGGGAATAAAGTGACTACACCCTCCTTGAACATCTGCATCACACTATTCAATTAAACTCTAGACCATGGGCTACTTTATTTGTTTCCAACTTCACATATGCCTACTTTAACTACCTTGATATACCCATCTCTTTGAAAGAATTTCTTCGCAATCATCTCTTTTATGCAATCTATGTTTTTTTCTTCTTTTGATGATTCCTTTCTTTTTTATTTTTCCACTTACTCTCTTTGTTTATCTTTTAGGCTTCCACTTATAATTCCATGGCCCAAGGTCATCTCTTCCAAAACTTACCACCTCCAACTTAGTCTTTTGGCCTCAAGTTACATTTTTAAGTTCTAGGAATGTAAGGTTAAATATAGGGGTAAATATCAAATGGCTCAAGGCTTGTAATGTGGTAGAATAAGAAAGGCTTGAAGGCTCAAAATGTTTGACTAAGGGTAGGGCAAAAAAGGCATAAGATTATTTTACCAACCAAGCTTAATCACGTTTAGCCTTAAGAGGCTAACGAGGCAAGTTCTAGACTCTAGGAACTCATCATCACTCTCCACTCTAGGAGAAAGAAGTTTTTCCTTGGGTTTCAGGACCTTTCAAAGGCCTTTCACCCCCTTCCACATATTAATAAAGAATTTATCTCTTTTCTTTTACCTCTTCTTCATCTTCTAATGAGAATCCCTAAGATTCCTATGTGACTATGCCAATGATTAGTATGCCCTCCCAATCCTATAAATAGCGACTCCCTAATTCTTCTAGTCCTTTATGTACTTCTAATAATCGGACTGAACAATATAGGAGTAACGAATGGTGGAAATCTCTCTCGATCCCATAGGAAATGCAACCACAAGCTCTTTGATTTCCCTTATCTCAAGAGAGATATCCTCAAATGTCCATGCTTTTAATTGTCTGCAAGAGTCAATGTCCTCATCTATCGACTTGACTAACTAAATCTTTCTCTTTTTGCACTTACTAAGTGCGCCCTCACCCCAAATCTTAATAGGGTAAATCATAATCTTTGGGTGTGCTCAAGTATCTCCAGGGTAATATTCAATCCCTACTCTCCTACAAAGGTTTGTAATCAAGGATGGGAATAAAAGTAATGAGCCACTTTTAGTAATGAATCATTGCATGTCTAGCAGAATAAGGAACCCAATATCCAGAGGAATATTATCCAAAATATATGCAATTATTCAGGCTTTAACACAAGGGACATTGGTCATATTACTTTAAGGATAAATGCTTATAAAGATGATAGCCAACCAAATTAGAGCTCCAGTTGTGAAGTCATGCAATGATATCCCTATATTCATGGAGGTCAACAAAACCTCTCTACCAGGACACAACTTATCTGTGAGCCAGCTCTCAATTTTACAATCCTTATCCTCATATGGTTTTATGTCAGCATACGGTAGCCCATATATGTTGTTTATATGCTCGGCTCCAAAGTAAACTACCTTCACTCGGATTCTCATAACTAGGTCTGAGATAGACACTAAACTGAGATTTTTCGTAGAAATCCTTCACCTAATATTCATTTGCCTGGCATGGATCTAGGGCAAAACACCTCTACCCAATGGCCACCAAGAGGTTATGTAAGGCTGGGAGCTTCTCCGATACTCTGTCTATGCAGATGCATCTCTTTGGGAGTAACTTGGTTCTTGGCAAGTTATCATAGTACAAATTATTGCACACCTCCTCCATGAAATGGGTTTGGTCTTAATCTCCTATTTTCAACGTTAGAAACCTAATAATATCATAAAATTATTATTTATAAACATTTACATGTTAAAACTATGCTATTATCTTATTATATTAAGCTAATAGGGTAGTGTCTTGGCAAGAAATGGATTTGAAAAAATTTTCATCCTAGAAGAAAAAAATCTCAGATGTCGCAATCGTAGGCTACTGAGCTGCGATTACGCTAATGCAATCGCAACCCTGTGACCACAATTGTTGTAACTGAAGCACGGTTGACCAATAATTTCAAAATTCAAAACATCCAATTTCAATGCCCATATGTCCCCCAAATAAAAAATTTACATTATAATCAAGAAACATAGGCCCTAGATGTTTGATCATGTCTTTAGAATATGTGAAAATGATTAAGGAATTCATTCAGTAATTTAATTGAACATTTACTTTGCACATGCTAATACTATAATTTTTTAATAAATTAGGATACACAAGACTTCCCCATCAATGTACACACCAATACTAACAGCTAAACACACCAACAAGCACAATTAAGAAAATATTTATCATGCAAATCTCAAGTTTAGGCCATTCCTAAGACATGATTTCTAAGTCCTTCTCATACATATATAGAGAAGAAATTTGAAGAACATACTAGATTGGGGAATTTAGGAAGGATGCAATGCACGATTGGATGCCAAAAATATTATTAAAATGAGTGCAATTTAAGAGAAATTTGAAAGGAGTGTGGGGGAAAATAGGGATCGACTGGTTATTTTAGCTAGTCCTAGAGTTTCACGATCATGGTTACATAGAGATTGTAATCCTAAAGACACGCATACCATGATTGTAGTTACTGAGGTGCCCTTTTCTGTTCCTTTGTTTCCCCTATTTAGTCTAATACTCAAATTAACCACATTTCCTCTTTCTCAACCTTATTCAAAACACCTTATAGTACCATAATTTCATGGATTAATTATAAGAAAATGAAACCTACTCTACTATTTAAAATTCAAAGGACACGGTCCACTTTAGTGGCATTGGTGGGTTGCCTCCCACCTAGCACCTAATTTATCATCACAACACAATGATCTTTAACATTAAAGTTGGATCCTTGAGGGATCATTCATCAACCCCCTTGTCCACCACATTAATTAAAGAAACCACTTGATGTTCCATTGGTTGTTTTTCAGTTTTACAAACCCAAAAGACACTTTATCATTTTGAACTCAAAATTTCATTTTTCCTTGATCCATATAAACAATTGCTCTCCCGGTTTCCAGAAAGGGTTTTCCAAGTATGATGGGTATTTCTTGATAAATTTGAAAATCTAGGACTACAAAGTTCGCTGGCAAAATAAAACAATCAACTTGGACAAAGACATCATACAAAACTCCAACTGGTTTCTTGATTGAACGATCTGCCACCATGAGCCTCATTTTTGTATAAGTAGGAATGTATAAACCAAGGATTTGGTAAATTGTATATAAAATGGGATTGATTCTGGTACCAAGGTCATACATGGGTTTATCAAATTTATGTGTCCCAATGGTGCAAGGGATTGTGAAGGCTCCCAAATCTTCTTTCTATTCTATCATAGCACTAGTCATGATAGAACTATAACCATGGGTAACTTCAATTGTTTCAGCATCCACAAGGCATTTTTTTACATCAAGTTTTTCATTATCTTAGAATATCCTAGAATTTCTTGAATGGCTTCCAGCAATGGGATATAGATTGAAAGATTGATAAGCTTGGCGAGGAACTTCTTAAATTTAACATTTTCTTCCTTTTTGTTTAGTCTTTAAGGGAAAAGAGGAGGGGTTTTCATTTGGGATAATGGGTCACATTGCATTTTATCACCCTCAACTACCTTAGGAGTTCCCTCCTCATCAACTATCTCTTCATTTATCATTGGTTCTTAATTATCCTCTTCTTGAGACTTTGGAGCCTCATTTTTAGAATCACTCACTTGTCTCTTCTTTGTGTTCACTGGATCTTCATGAGACTTTTTCTTGACCTAAACCACTTGTGCTCCAAGTTATTTACCTCTTCGGGTGACAATTTCTAAGATTTGAGCATTATTTTTTAGATTTTCCACTATACTACTAGGGAGGCCACCTTTTGGCCTAGCATTGAGTGTGGTTGAGATTTAGGAAATTTGGGTCTCCATTTGCTTGATTGAATCAGAGTGCGATACAACTATTTTGTTAATTTTAGAAAAGTCTCCTTTTAATTCTCAAACCATCTTGCTTTTTACCTTCACTCTCATCAAGATCTTTGGTAAGTACATCCTTGGCCTCAAACTTTTTTGGATTGATGTAATTTGACTCTTTGCTTTTCAATCGTTCATGGGGGTGGGGGAAGGCACATATAAATCATAATCTCTTTCATTATCTCTCCAATCATGATCTCTATCCCAATCATGCCAATACCTTTCTCGATCACGATCGGTCAAACCTTAGTTCCTATTATGCCTTTGATAGGCCAGGCGAGACCCACCGAGTAGTTTGCCAAATATCTAATTTCTTCATTAAGGCTCTTTCTTCTTCTTCATTTTATCCCTTGGATGGTGCATCATTTACCATTTTTTAGGTGTGATGAGTGGTGAATTTACCACTCATTCACACTCATAATCCATGCACATTACTAAGTTTGTAATAAATGAGGCATATTTGTGATTTAATGCACTAATATCCACATTTTGCAGGCACATAGGTAATGAGATAAAAATATGTGGATGCAAGCTGAAAAAGATGAAAAGAAGGAAAAAAGTATAGTTTGAAGACCTGATCGTGGTCATTCATGATTGGTTATCTTACGCGATCGCCAAAATTCTATCGTGGTCGTACATTCGCAATTGTGGCAACATAGGATTTTGCTTTGGGGCACAATTTTTATTTTATTAATCCATTCCCAAATCCCAAAAAGAAGTCTCAAACCCTATCTCTAGGATATAATTCCATTACTCCAAATTATTGTAACTTTGTCTAGTGCTTAGTTTCCATTTTTCGAGAAGAAAATGTTGTATTAATTTTGGGTGAAGAATACATTGAAGAAGCTTCCAAGTGGAGGATTAGCTATCTCCCATTGAAGATTTGTGGATGTTAAAAGTTTGATGTACCATTCCTTTAATCTTTAATAAATCTAATAAATGAAGGTTATTGGTATAGCTTGCTTACTATTTTTATATGTAGCTAGTTCTTCCTCATGGGATTATATTCGATTAGGGTGAAATTATCTGTGGGATGTGATTTACTTGTGCATTTACTTGATTGTGATATTGGGTGCTGTTATTGTTTGAGTAAAGTGGTTGGGATTTTGGGGCGAGAGCCTCAAATACCCAACAATGGATTTGTGTCTGAAAATCCCAAGCTTTTGAAAGCCTAAAATATCCTTGAGAAAGGGTTTTGGGTGAACATTTGGAACCCACATGAACCATGAAAGAGGAATGTGGGAAACAAGGAAATAATAGATAATTATTGGGTTTAGTTTTCTAATTTTCACTCTCTTAGACATACGAACGATAATGAGGTTGACTATACTTAGGGCAGTATCCTAGAAATAGGGGTTCCTAATTGAGGTATTGGGTGGTTTTGATTGACGCACTCATTATGTACTTGAAAGGGTCAATTAGTGACACCATTAAGGTTTTGTTGGCAAACTAGCCTCAAAAACTTCCAAACTAGGCTATCACATCACTTGAGTTTAGAATTTGCATCAAGTCATTACACTCTCATCCATATGTTGCCCCTAAGAAGGCATAATCCCAAGATCTGCTCTAGGTTTGAATTTTATCAAGTATCCATTATTTCAAGCTAATTTGATTGCCACTCTCATTATTCCTTGTGGATTCGACCCCAACTCAAAGTTGGGTAAATATATTGACAACGACTGCCTTGCACTTAAATTGACGTTTAAGTTGAGTGTTATCAATAATGATGGTATTGTCGGGAAATAATTTGGCGTATTGAGTTTTTTCAGAATTTTAGCTTACTTTCTTAAATTCAAACTTGTAAATAAGTGTTTGCAATTTTCTTTTGTTTCTTATGTTAGGTAGATTTTTTTTGTTTACTTTACTCCATGGAATCTTTGAATTAATATGATTTTGGTAGTTGGAAATCTTATCTCGATGATCCATGTCCATATTGTGATGGACCCCACTTTAGGAAATAATATATATGCTCTCCGGAGAGTGATGGAAGCACCATCTTGATCCTATTGGGATTATGATTGTTCTTTGTGTGGTGGTTGATATGGGCACTAGAGTGATTGTCCAAATGCCCCCTCCCCTAATTATACAAACCCAATTGCTAGTTCTTCTTATGAGTTTGATAGGTATCATGATATGACAAGGTAAGAACAATATGTCGGGTCCAATAGTTTTGATGAAATACTTCAAACTATTTTGGATCAGGTAACCACAATAGGGGAGAATGTGCAAGACATACATCAATCTAATGAGGCATTTGGAAGGGAGATCCCCAAGATATATGACATGGTCAAGGAAAAAAATCTTGTAAATACCATCACCTTGCCCACTTCTGAAGAGGTGGTGAATCAAGAAGACAAACCAAGATATGTGTTCAATGATTGGCTTGGTAGTGAGGAGTCCTCAGTGATTTCCCAACCAACCAAACTAAATGTTTTTGAAGTTGTTGAAGTCAAGGAAATGGTGCAAGAGTCAAAAGAATGAGCCAAGCCAATCTCTTATGATGAGTTTAGCGCATTTTGGGATAATAATGCTAACAAGGATGCAACCTCGAAACTAAGGGAAAGACCTCATTAAAACCATTTTTAAATATTATGCTTAGAGGATTTAATGAAAGTCCATCTACCTAAGAAAATCATGGATCATGGGGAGAAGGAGCAACATCCCTACATTTAGGAGTTCATTATTCGAAAGGAGCACATGGGAGCCCCACACTTGAAGGAAAATGATCTCAACTTCCGATGTAAACCTAGTGGCCTCTTAATGTTCGCATGATTACCCAAGGAGCTAAATTTCAAATTTTGTGTAAAGTTGGGTAAAATATTCAATTCTTCAAAGTGGAACGATAGAAACTGTATCATCATATCCTCATCCCTATCACGTTTCCTCTTGGAAGATTTGAATCTTCTATCACTCTACCGCTCAAATCACAGAGAGAAAAAGTTGGGACGAAGATTCAAATCTTTTAACTGGAACGATAAGTGATAGTTTGAAAGGTGTATAGTTACCAAAGATGGGAAATAACTCATAACACCATGAAAGTCGCACGTATCCTTTTATTTTTGCATGGTAGAGTAGATTTTAATTTTCTTTATGCATAATCCATGAAGTTGTGGTGTTATGAGGAGTATTGATAGAAATTAAAAAAGGGAATGTGTGAAATTATCATGTTTTGAATTGAACATGGTAGTGAAGAAGACCTAAAAATTGGTCTTAGTTACCGCAATCGTGGCCTATGTCATCTCAATCATGGTAGACGAGTGTTTGCAATCACAAAAATAGGATCATGATCGCAACCAATTCAGCTTAAAAGACCATTCAACTTCCATTTCTCTCCTACACCCCTTTTAAAAATTATCTCAAATTTTCTATGAATTTTAACAGTGCATTGAGTGTTCAAGTGTTAATTTCATTCCATTTGCATCATCTAACTCAGTATATGTTCTCAACTCTCTTGCTTTTATATGTGTTGTGGCTTGAAACTTATTTTTTAATAGGCATGAAGTAGTGTTTCTGATTCTAAATCCATGCATGTTTAAAGTTATTATTGTGATTAGCTATTGTAGTATGTGTGCACATCGACGGGGAAGTCTTGAGTACCAAAACTTTGGCGATTAAAAGGTTGAATTTAGTGTGTACACCACGTGTTTGATTAAATGCCCCAATGAATTCTTTATTAATTTCTTGTTGTTTTAAGAGCAGTTCCAGTTTTGACCAAAATTTCCGCAACTCCATTTCTTACACCAGATACCACTATGGCACCACCCAATAAGCTTATCTGAACAAATGAACATGATTTAGTGTGAAAAATGCTAAAGATGGTCATTGTTGTGTTGATCACATGTATTAGGCCAAAAAAATGGAGACTTTGACCATACCAAATTCGTGGATGGGGAATGCCACAACCTCTACTATAGTGACCTCCCAAGGACCAAACTACTCCCAGAAAGGGGTACTTACCTAGACAAAGTGGAGGAGAAACTCTCGGGATTCCATGCCAGATTGATTGACAACATTCTTAAGGGAAATGCGTCATGATTGGGTTTTGAGCCATGGATGCAGGAAAAGTATGAGTACTCGTAGAATCAAGATCATAAATGCAAGGAATGTCTAAGTACCTGTGGCATTGTTGATTTTTGATTGTACATAGTCCATTGGAGAAGTCTGAGTAGTCATATGATTTGTTTGCCCATAGTAAGCCAAAATGTGATAAAAGGACTTGGGTTATTACCATGGTTAGAAAATTATGCATGGTGCAAATGCAAATAAAATACCCCCCCCCCTTCATTCAAATTTTTTCCAAAATCAAGGGCATGGACGCAAGCGACCTTGTAACAAAAAATTTTCTCTCTTTGTGATTTTAAAATTTTTTACTTGTACATATTGATAGATACTCCATTTTTGTCTCCAACGTGAGGGTCAATTGAGCCTACTTGGTGAGTCCACATGCTATGTGTGGTTAGTTTATTTGTTTGAATCTCATGTATACTTGTGTCTTCTAGAACTAGCCCCATTAGTCTCTCAAAGCTAAGTTTTGATTGTATTTTGTTGGTGAGATGATCTTAGGCCATCTTGGTGACATTGGAAGCCTACATAACCTAAAAAGACTACCCGTAAATAGATATTATCCCTAGTCACCCACTTTGAGCCTTTGGACCTTTCTTTGGCAAACACATTACAAGTCACGTGCCTTTAAACTTTTATCCCTCTTTTGAACCATACCCTTCTTAAACTTAAAAATGCAACTTGAAGCTAAAATCCTAAGTTGGGGGTGGTGAAGAGTGAAGGAAGTAACTTTGGGCCACAAAAGTGAAAGTGAGTGCCTACATGCTTAATCATTGAAATAAATAAATAGAAGGAGAAAGGACCTAACAAATGAAAGAATGGTGAGAAATTTGCAAGAAAAACAAATGGAAGAAAATGGCTGAGACAAAAAAATAAAAGTAGGCACATGTATAAAAGAAAATAAGTGGCCCATAGTGAAAGGTGGATTAAATAAGTGTAATGTAGCCATTAAAGATGGGTATAATCCATGATTGTTCCTAAATGATATCCTACCCTATCTCAAACCTATGTTACACGCTCAAAAAGTCCTTTGAGATCTATAACCATTTACATTCATTGTAGTGACGATAGAAAATAGGGGAAAGTCTATGGTATGACACTCATTATCATAGAGAATTCTTGTGAAGCAGAGAGTTTTGCACTTAAATTCCTTGGAGCATATTTTTTAGCTTAGTATGTGAAATTTTCCTTCTTATGAAGAGGCATATGAACAGGTTGAGGCGGATGATTTTGTTATCTTTCAAGAAAGTGAAAAAAAGGAGTATAGTGTGGTTGAGGTCAAAAAGTGAGTTACTCTTAGAGTATCGGTGATTGTTACATTGTTTCTCTTTGAAGTCCTTTGCATCCTTGCTTATTGCATTTTATGTTGAGGGGTGTCGGGAAAATAGCTTTGCCCATGTTTGAAGATCTACTTGAGGTAGTAATTAAGTTTGATGTCATTGTGATCATTGGGTCATCTATTTTGGGAAGTACATGTGCATTGTCTCATGGTAAGAGGTAATGTTGCCTTAGGAAAAGGCAAGCTTTAAGTTGGGGGTGTTGATGAGTGGTGAATTTACTACTCATTCGCACTCATCATTTGTACACATTACTATTTTTTGAATGAATAAGTGAGGCATATTTATGATTAAAAGCACTAATATCTACATTTTGCAAACACATAGGTAATGAGATAAAAATATGTGCATGCTAGATGAAAAAGATAAAAAGAAGGAAAGAAGTGCAGTTTGAAGACCTGTAGCAGAACATATCCCCAGTTACTGTGATCGTGGTCATCAAGATTGGTCATCTAATGCGATCATCAAAATTTTATCACTATTGAGCAACCGTGATCTCGGTAAAGCTAGTGCGATCACGGCAGCATGAGATTTTACCCAGAGGCAGAATTGTAATTTCAGTAATCCATTCCTAAATCCCTAAAAGAAAACTCAAACCCAATCTCTTGGATATCATTCCATTACTCCAAATTATTTTAACTTTTACTAGTTCTTAGTTTCCATTCTTGGAGAACAAAATATTGTATTAGTTTTGGGTGAAGGATACATTGGTATAGCTTCCAAGTGGAGGATTAGATAACTCCCACTGAAGATTTGTGGATGTTCAAAGTTTGAAATAACATTGACTTAAACTTTCATAAATCTAATGAATAGAGGGTATTGGGTATAGCTTGTTTACTATTTTTATGTGTATCTAGTTTTTCCTCTTGGGATTATGCTAGATTAGGGTGAAATTATGTGTGGGATGTGATTTACTTGTGTATTTACTCGATTGTGATGTTGTGTTGAATTATTATTTTATTAAAGTGGCTGAGATATCTGGGTGAATGCCTCAAATACCTAATAATAGGTTTGTGGGTGAAAATCCCACACTCTTGAGAGCCTTAACCATCCTTGAGAAAGGGGTTTGGGTGAACATTTTGAAACCACATCATCCTTGAAAGAGGGATGTGGGACCAAGGCAATAATCAACAATTATTGGGTTTAGTTTGCTAATTTTCACTATCTTAGACATAATAATGGTTGTGCGTTTGACTATACTTAGGGAACCATCCTATAAATAGGGGTGTCCAATTAAGGTATTGGGTGGTTTTGATTGACTCAACCATTAGGTACTCAAAAGGGTCAATGAGTGACCCCCTAGAGGTTTTGTTAACGAACTAGCCTCAAGGACTTCCAGCTTAGCCGACCACATTACTAGTGTTTAGAATTTGCATCAAGTCATTACACTCACATGGATAAGTTTTCCCTAGGAAGGCATAATCCCAAGATTTCCTCTTAGTTTATTAAACTCTACTTATTCATAACCCTGAATTGATACTAGAAAATCCTAAAAAGAAATATTAGTTGTGACACCTTTCAACCCTCCCCCCCCCCTATTTTTTACATTCTTGTTCTCTAGGTTTGAGTTTTATCAAGTATCCATTATTTCAAGCTAATTTGATCACCACTCACATTGTTGTTTGTGGATTTGACCTCTACTCAAAGTTGGTTAAATGTATTGACGACGACTGTCTTGCACTTAAATTGATGTATAAGTTAAGCGTTATTAGGGTGCACCCATGACATGCTTTGTAAGGAGGTCTAATTGTGTCATCATTTTTTCCATGTCTTCCCACCACTCTTTTTCTCTCTCCTTTTACTCTTTATCCACATAGAAAGTGGTAGGGTGGATTTAGCTACCTCAGTGTCCCAGGTGTTCCACCCACTATTTTGCTTTGTGATTTAATCAAGAAATGTTGAAGCCACTCTATATGACAGCCGCACAAGTGATCCAATAGTGCTGTTGTCCACCACGGTCCTGTTTAGTTGGTCCAATGCTCTATAGAATATTTGTAAGAGCATTTTTTTGGTACCTCGTGGTTATGACATTGCACAAGATTATTATTAAACCTCTCCCAAACTTCATATAGAGGATCCCCATTAAGTTAGCAAAAATTAATGATGTCATCCTGCAATTGCAATATATTTAATGGTGGGAAGTAATGATATAAGAAAACATAGGTAAGCTAGACTGATGATGTGATTGACAGGACAAGAAAAGACCTAAACCAAAACACTTCATCACCTGTTAGAGAGAACGGGAAGAGGCATAGCCGTATGGATTCTTGTGAGATATGAACAATGTCAAACGAGGTGCACACTTCCACAAAAAATTTTCAAGTGCAAGTTTATGTCTTCATGAGCTTGACCCGCAATAATTTCTTTCATTTGAAGCATTTGTGACATCATACTTGTGATGTGGAAGACCCTATTCCATGCATTTGGTGGGATGCAGATGGCACTAGAACGCCCCACATTATAGAGATAGTCTTTATCATCAAGGGTCCCATCAAAGGTCCCGACATTACTCGCATGATCACTCATTGTGTCTTGGCTACTATTGAAATCACCTACAAAGAAAAAAAACAACAACCAAAATAAATAACCCACACTACGGGTAAATCCAAAGTCACTATCAACACCACACAAGCGAAAACTATGTTTCACTCCTTGGAATGATGCCATTTTGATCATGCTCACCTACACCATTGTTTAAGTGTAGGATATTCATTGTCAAATATAATAACCCAACTTGAGTTGGGGTTGAATCCACGAGAAGTGTAAATAGTATTAAATTCCAATGTATTGCTTAAAGTTACTAAGTATTTACCTGCAATGTATACATAACATAAGACATAATTAAAATTGGGGGGTATTGTCATAAAGGTTGCTGAACAAAAACTACTTGTGCTACCAATTTAGAGTAATTACTGTAGGTATGATTCCAATAGGAGAATAATCTTTGGATTAGGTTTTCCTAGGGGAAAATAGTGCATGGGTTAATGAGAATGAAATGCAAACTCTAGCTAATGACCATATGGGTAGGATAGGTTAGGGGTTTTGATGTTAGGTTTTCAACCAAACACTAAAACATCATCCATGGTGAAACACCTAGGCCTTGAATCCCATAGAAAATTGCCTAGGATGGAGATTCTAGACAATATACGACTAGAAGGTACTAGTCATATGTTGTGATACAGGTTGGGGTTCCCATTTTCTCTATATGATAGTGTTATTGGGTTGGTTTCTTCCCTAGGTATGATTAAATATCATACCACTCGTATGATAGTGTACGACTGGTAAGTTACCAAGTCGTAGAATGTTATGAGTCTTGTCCAAAGTGTTCTGCCTAGGGTACGGATTGTAGGTTACTACACGTACCATAGGGTACGAATTAGACATCAGGGGTCATACTATGATTAGTATGGGATCCTATAAGAAGTATAGGGTATGAGTTAGGATGCCACTTGTACCCTAGGGTATAGGTCAAGGGGGTGAGTCATACCCTTTTGGGTGCAATTTTTCAGCTTTTAAGCTGAGGACATTTTAGAGTTTTCCCACCCCTAAACCCTTATGATCCATGACTTATAACATTTTTTGGCCCTTAAGTCTTCACTTGGACAAGATCAAAACATTCCAAAACACTCTCCAATATTTCGCAATCAAGATTGGGGCTAGGGTTCATTAAAGAGGCTATCTAGAGAGTTGAGGACTAAGAATATCTTCATGATTCTTCTTGTATAAGGCATGTGAATCTTCACTTATTTTTATTTCTCAAATATCATGTGTTTTTAACCTTGGTTATGATTTTTAAATTATGGGTTTAAAATCAAATATTGAGGGTTTTGATGCATTGTGATGAGTATTTTTTGCTCTTGTTTAACATTGTGTTTATACATCTTTTGGGTGATGATTTGCACATGTGGCTGCTTGCTGATTGTGGATTTAAAAATGGGCCACGAGTAACCCTAATATTGATGGTTTTCACTTGTCTTTTGGTCATGGTAGAGGTAGCCATCAAGGTTTTTGTGAAAATGTCAAAGAGAAATAACTAGTTATATACTAATAGTATTTTGAACTAAGGCAATGGTTATGAGTAAGAATGGTTGATAAGTGAATTTGAAAGGACATGTTTGTCGTGCAATGAGTTAGTTGGTGGCTTTTTGGGATTTCTTGGTTTAAGGGGTTAGCGTTCCTAACATGAAATTTAATTGTGTCTGGAACTTTGGTATCATAATGCTAATGAAGAACTAATGGTGTTGTATAGGTCCTAATGAAAACAAATTGAATTGAAGGATGGTTGAAACTATGGTATTAGCCTATTAAAGTGATTGATTGATAAATGTTTCATGAAGAACTTATGGTCATGTTTGGTGTTGAATTGTAGCCTTGATGGATTGATTTGGCTAAGTACGAAAGAGTCCTCGAGTGTTGAACTGGATAGATGTGAACGTATGGACAAAGGGTTAGAGTCCCAATATCAACTAATAATGGTCGCCTCGTTTTGAGGTTAGAGTCCCTTACCTAATAAAATGAATTGAGGTTAGAGTCCCTTGCATAATGAAATGGCTTAAGGTTAGAGTCCCTTGTATGATCAAATAGTTTAAGGTTAATGCCCCTTACCTAATTATACGGCTTGAGGTTAGAGTCCTTTTCCTAATAAAATAACTTGTGGTTAGAGTCCACATACTTCATAAGATGACTTGAGGTTAGAGTCCTCTTGCGTAATTAATTTTGAAGTTCAAATTTTCCAAGCTATGCATAAGGAAGGTCAGATTCCTCTACTTTATGTTTCATGATAGGATATTTTGAGATGCATGCTAAGTACTTGTTCTCTTTCCTTATACTTGATGTATCTATATATATATATGTATGACTATGTATATAAATGTAGTTACTTATGGTGGTTTGACTTGGATTTGAATAATGACTTTATTTAATCCTTAACCTTGAGTTACATGCTTTCTCTCCAATCGATAACCGTCTCTGGATGTTTTGTCCCTACGCGACACTGGGGCGGGAGCCTCTTCTTTTCATTCTGCACAGTGATCAGGTGTTTGAGTAGTTCGTGTGTTGACTTTAAAGTTGTGAGTGTCCATACTTTTAAAGGAATACATTTTAGGGTCTTTCTATCTTATGTTATAGACTTGGTTTATACTTGGTTTTTGTCTACTATCGGGGGCATGTCCTAACATATTATAAACATTGGATTTGTAGATGCTTTGTGGATGACTGTAGACTTTGGTACGTTCGTTTGGTATGTTGACATTAATGGATTGATAGAAATTTCATTGGTTATGATTTTCAGTCTAGATTCTGCTATCTTGTAATATGTTTGGAGTTCATCCAACACTTACGAATTGATATGATGGTTAGGTTGGCTTAATGGAGGGATCTCTGATCCTTATTGGGCACGAGATGCCCATACGACATGTATCGGTTATAGGTCGTGTTAAGTTGATATTAAAGCCTAGTTTCAGGGTGAGTTAGGTGTCCACAAATACATGTTAAGTAAAGTCTCTTTTATGGGTATGTAGCATGCCACACTTATAAGAGATATGATATAAGGCATTTAAGAATGTTTCACTTTCTTGTTGTCCTATTTTGATCTATAGAGTCTATGGTTTTAGGTTGGGAGAGGTTGAGTGATAGCATCGAAGTGCCAATCATTTTGATGTATAATATCATTCCAAATAAGAGCTTTTGGAACAAATATGTTACTCCTATCTCTGTTTGCCTCCATGAGGGTAGTAACACCTCTGGGGCTTGTGATTCTAGCTTTAGGGGCTAGAGTTGTACCCATAAGCCGATAATATACTCTGTATATTATTGCTATTTCTCTAGTATTATCTTTTCTATTCATGTTTTTTGTCTTAACATTTAGTGTTAAAACATCCATGATATTAGGATCATTGATATCTACTGAGAAATTTGGGTAACAATTAAAGTATATCGGGCCGTCGGCTAGGTTACTTTGTATTACTCCTAAGAGAGAGTCATCGAAATTTAAAAGACGAGCATACCTTAGAATAGCACAGACAGGGATATCAAGACCTTGTCTAAAAAGTGGTTTAATAGCTACTTGAACAAATTCAACATGGAGATAATTAAATTGATTTTTAAATCAGTTTATATCATGCTCATTTAATAATTGAATAATTTCTAAGGAATTATTAATAGCGACAGTAGACTCTGAGGTCTTGATATTATGGTTTTTAATAAAACTAAATTTACCAAGTTGATAAATAGTCTTAAAAGATTCTTCTGGAATACTCCAGTTTTGAAGATTATTTTCAGTATTAGCAATCTGAGTTGCTTGAGAAGATAAGTTAATAGTATTTTTAATATGGTTGTTGGAATCCATTTAAAATAATACTGTCTAGAGACTAACAGGGAAACATATATTAATACTTAAGATAGCGCACAACAATAATCATTAATGACTTAACCTATAATAAATTAGATCAATCATGTACGACCTATGGGATCTAGTAAGTTTTAATGGCTATTACATCAGTTTTCTCTTAGTGTCATCTTAGCGACGGGACCACCAACAGGGTCGAACACTTACCTTAGCTGAGACCACACTTTTAGGCTGACCAACGTCTGAAACCGGATATTAATCAGACACTTCAAACACTTTGAGAAAACGAACACCCCATACTAGCCTAAACCCCTTTATAGGACAACATCCATTAAAATAATTTATTTAGAAGTTGCATCATTAAAAGATTAATGTTATAAGTATCTTATATAAAAATAGTTTTCCTATGCTCTAGACAATATATGTGCTTAGCTGCTCATGCTAAACTCATATATTGCCAACATGGCTCTGATACCAAAAGATAGGATCGCCAACTTTTCCCTTATTATTATCATCCTCATTTCCTTCTCCCCCTAGGTTTTTTGAGGTAGAAGTTCTGTGCGAGACCGATCTTCTAAAAGAAGAGGATCTGGAGGTTTCAAAACCTAGGAATTTTAAATCAATAGATCCGTCAAGGTGTTGGATAACCCGTTCGATCTGTGATTTCTCTGGGTAGGTTGGGAGAGGTTGAGTGATAGCATCGAAGTTCCAATCATTTTGATGTATAATATCATTCCAAACAAGAGCTTTTGGAACAAATATGTTACTCCTATCTCTGTTTGCCTCCATGAGGGTAGTAACACCTCTGGGGCTTGTGATTCTAGCTTTAGGGGCTAAAGTTGTACCCATAAGCCGATAATATACTCTATATACTATTGCTATTTGCTATTTCTCTAGTATTATCCTTGCTATTCATATTTCTTGTCTTAACATTTAGTGTTAAAACATCCATGATATTAGGATCATTGATATCTACTGAGAAATTTGGGTAACAATTAAAGTATACTGGGCCGTCAACTAGGTTACTTTGTATTACTCCTAAGAGAGAGTCGTCGAAATTTAATAGACGACCATCCCTTAGAATAGCACAGACAGGGATATCAAGACCTTGTCTAAAAAGTGGCTTAATAGCTACTTGAACAAGTCCAACATGGAGATAATTAAACTGATTTTTAAATCGGTTTATATCATGCTCATTTAATAACTGAATAATTTCTAAGGAATTATTAATAGCGACAGTAGACTCTGAGGTCTTGATATTATTAATAGCGACAGTAGACTCTGAGGTCTTCCAGACGTAACTCTTTATTTTTATCAAGATAGGATCTCCCACTTGCTTCTTCTTAATTTCCACACAAAGACATGATCGAACAATATCTTGCACCACCACACTACCATCCTTAGAGTTCAAAAGGAAAACTCCAAGATTATCTGAGAGGTGAATATCTTTCACTAATTCCTAAATTCCTTCCTGCACGTGAGCTAAACTTCCTATGGATAACCTCCTAAGAGCATCAACAACCACTTTAGCCTTACATGTGTGATAGTGAAGACTCATATCTTAGACCTTGAGATGCTCAAGTCATCTCCTCTGCATAAAATAAAGCTCTTTATGAGTGAACACATACTGTAGGCTCTTATGATCAGAAAAGATATCCACGTGAAAACAATACAAATAATGCCGCCATATTTTCAAATCAATCACAACCACCATCAACTTAGAATCATGAGTAGTATAATTCCTCTCATACACTTTCAACTACCTCGAAGAATAGGCAATTACCTTTCATGATGCATCAACATGAAACCAATCCCTACTCGATATACATCATAATAAACCACGAACCCATCATTTCCTTCTGGTAAAGTCAGAATTAGAGGTGAATTTAAATTATCCATCAACTTCTTGAAACTCCCTTTGTAAGCATTTGACCAAGAAAACTTGACCTTCATCTGAGTTAACTTAGTCAAAGGAGAAACTATCAATTAAAAGCTTTCCACAAACCGCCTATAATACATGGCTAAACCTATAAAGCTCTGAATGTTGGATGGAGTCGTGGGTCTAGGCCACCTATTCACCACAACAACCTTTTATAGATCAACCATGATCCCTTCACTAGAAATAATATGACCCAAGAAAGTTACAGCGTTCAATAAAAACTCACACTTGAAAAACTTGGCATACAACTGATATTCCTTTAAGGTGTGCAACAGCACACAGATGTGATTAATTTAATCCACCTCACTCTTTGAATAAACCAAAATGTCATCAATAAATACAATAACAAAAAGACCAATTACTGTGGAAAAACCTTGTTCCTCAGATCCAAAAATGTCGCTTGAGCATTAGTCAACTCAAATGACATCACCAAAAACTCAAAGTGCCCATGTTGAGTACGAAAAACTATTTTAGGAATATCCACCTCATTAATCATTAGCTGATGGTACCCAGGCCAAAGAACTATCTTAGAAAATAACTAGGAGCCTTGCAACTAGTCGAACGGATCATCTATCCTTAGAAAAGGAAACTTGTTCTTGACCATCACATTGACTATCTATAGTCAATGCACATTCAAAGGGAACCATTCTTCTTACGCATAAAAAACACTAGTGCACCACAAGGAGATACACTAAGATGAATAAACCTCTTATCCAGAAGATCCTTAAGTTGCATTTTGAGTTCCCTCAACTCAGATGGAGCCATTCTATACGGAAGAATAGAAATTTCACAATTGTCCCAGAACTAGATCAATACCAAATTTGATTTCCCTATCTTGAAGAACACTAGGAAGATCATCCACAAATATCTTTGGAAACTCATTAACCACTAGAAATGACTGGAAAGAAGGATCTTTTGAGTTTGAATATTTTAACATGACTATGTGATAAAGACAGCCTTTAGAGATCAACCTCTAAGCTCTAAGATAAGAAATAAATCTCCCCCTAGGAGTTAAAGAAACACCTTCACATTTCATAAATGGCTCACCAGGGAACCTAAAGATAACCATACGAGTTTGATAATCCAACATCACATAGAAAGAATGTAACTAATCCATCTCTAGAATAACATCAAAATCGACCACACCAAACTCAAACAGATCTACCGAGGTCTACTTGCCACAAAAAAATACCACACACCCCATATAGACTCTCTTAGCAACAATCAAGTCACCTACTATGGTAGAAATAGAAAAAGGATCCAAAATAACTTCCAAATTGTAATCAGATGATACAACCACATAAAGAGTCACATAAGAGAGAGTGGACCCTGGATCAAGGAAACAATATATGTTATTAGAGAAAAGCTCTAATGTACTAGTAATGACATCAGTGGATGCCTCAGAGTCCTATTAGGATGCCAAAGCATACAACCTGTTCCTACCAATACTAAAACCATGAGCAGTAACCTAAGTAGATGCAACACCACCAGGTGTAGGAGTAGAAAATAAATCCATAGGAATCTTATTCACCCCAAAGCAGCCTTATTAACCGAAAAATCCTTGAGTCGATAGCCTACATGGCCACACTTAAAGAATATGTCATTTCTTTCATCATAATAACCCTGATGAGCAAGCCCACAAAACCAATAAGGAGGTCATGAAAAAACTGACTGACCTCCACTTGTAAGAGATTGGGAACCCTATTTGCCAAAAATTATCACCACCATGATGATGCTTGTCGCCCGCCTAGTAAGGAGAACTAGAAGAAAAGTAGGAACCAAAACTCCCTAACTTCTTTTTTACCACTTACCACCATCCTGACCACCTTGAGAATGAGCACCTCCCTGGTAAAAAAACCTACTGTTCTTACCCTGTCTATCCCCAAACTCCACCTGCTTTTTTTTCATACTCCATTTACTGCATATGAATAGTCAACCTTGTGATATCCATATCTTTAATCAACAAGGCAGTCTTGCTCTCCAAAATCAGATCCTGATTCAACCACGAGGTGAATATCCACATTATTGGTCGTATGTCTGCCACCAAATTAGGAGCATACCTTTTCAATTGATGAAACTTTAAGGCATATTTCTTGACAGACATTCTCCCTTGCTTGAGGTTGAGGTTGAAAAACTACTCTATCTTAGCTTTCCTTAGCTCTTGTGGAAAAATGATCTAGAAAAGCACTAGAGAAGGCATCCAATAAAGATGACTCCTCCATATCCCCTCTATCCCTATCCCATACTTCTTACCACTGATAAGTAATATCTTTGAGTTGATAAGCTACAAAGTTTACTCTTTCCATATTGGTAGACTGCATCACCTAAAATATCTTTTCCATTTCATCCAACAAGCTTTGTGGATCCTCCTTCACCATCACTCCACAAAAAGAGGGAGGACTCATCTTAGTATATTGGCCAACCCTTATGTCCTTAGCAAACAACCCGCTTAACAAATCTCGCTCAACCTGAGCAGTAACCAATTTAGAAATAGCATGAATAGACTCACAGAATTTTGAATTAGTAAGTGTGCCTTTAGGAAGACTAGTAGCAAGCAATGGAAGTCCAAAACTATTAGGGATAGAATCGTGAAATCAAAGATGAACCCTAGAAGTAGGATGTACCCCTTTCAGCTTTACCCTTAAATATGATAGAAGAAATTTTGTGTTCCAGATCTATGAGGCATAATCTGAAAGAGGAACAAATAAAGATTAGTGAAGATTCCAAAACTGAGACTCCAAGCTTGAGAATAGAATACCATGAAAGTGAAACATTCCTAAATTCCTTGTATCCTCTCCCTTATGAGTGTGGCGTGCTACACAACCCTAAAAGAGACTCTAATTGACACGGCTTTGTGGACTCCCAATTGACTATGAATCTAGTCTTTGATACATACTTGATACGACTCAACTAGGGGCCATGTTGTAATGGTCATCCCAAGTATGAAAGGACTGGAGACCACCCCCGTTACCCAACCCAACCTCCATCCGCTTGTCCTGAGTTGGCTGAATTTTGAGCATATAGCAAGATAGTGCAACAACTCATATGATGATTTGGTATAAGATCACAACCATGACCGATCCAACTAAGTCCAACCACCCTATACCAATAATCCAACCATACCAAACCATACCAAAGTCCATTAACCAAGCCATAACAAAAAAGGATATCAAAACATAATATAATTAATCCCAAAATGAAATAGAATGGAACAACAAACTATATAGTCAAATGATGTCAGCCCTTATGCTTATTCCAATGCCAAGGATGATACCAATACTGATCCCACCCATTCCAACACATAGAAGTACCACAAAGCCTCTAACCAAAAGAGTAATAAAACCTGGTTAGGACATGCCCCAAACCATAGCAAAACTAATATCAAAAATAAAAATAAAAGTGCCTAAAAATATCAATAACATGAAATGGAACCTTCCAAAAAGATATAATCTCACCACTTCAGTCAAAATTTTATCCTCGAGTAAATCACTATGTAGAAAGAGTAGAATGGCTTGTTCCTGCATAGCGTTGGTAAACAACCATTAGTAAATAGGTTAGCGGTAAATTCTAGCATGATCTCATGATAAGGATAAATTAATTCCATTAATAAAACCAAGTAAAACCATTCATATGCACACATCCATACATATATATAAAACTATGCTGGGAAAAGGTAATGTGTAGCTTTGCTTTCCTAAAACACCCACAAGCTATATGGGTTTAGCTTCCCCTTTTGGAATGGCCCCAGTGGATGTAGTCGCACGACCTAGAAAGAAACCCTTGGGATGACTAGTACATCTACCAAAATATAGTGTGAAATCATACACACGGTCACCAAGACCAACTTCATATCGACAAATATCTATTTCCAGTTTTGGTCCCCCCAGGACCACCACCTTCCATGACTTTACTGCACATCCTTCCATTATTGACCACTTAAAACCAATTACCAAATAACCAAACCATTATCCATTTATTATCCAAGGTCATCAATATTTTTACTATTATACCAATCCTTACTTGCAAGTATTATCCATAGCCAACAATTTATAGGTTTAAGGGGACTTTTATGTGCCCTTCCATTTACCATATTAAATCACTTAGGGGATTCCATGTACCCTTCAGGCATAACCATTTATCCATTTACCCTTTAAAAATAATTAAATTATGCATAATTTCTTTACAAAGTTTTAAAACAAGCAAGAGTTCCATTAAAAGTAGTCAATGCAATAAACATATAATTATAAGCATTTTGTCAAACACATTGGGGGTATAATATGACAAAAACCAATTCCAATTACCATTAACCTACTCCCATGTAATCCAATTATACTAAACTACCATTAATGCATATATAATCATAATTAAAACCTTTGGAAACCATAACCAACCATTTAACATCAAGCCCCCAATTTATATTTGAAAACCAAAATCATAAAATCAATGAAATCATGAAAACATTCATTAAAATGATGCTTTTAGATATAATTAACAATGAGGGAAGATAACATGGCTTAAACCAAGATCATTAAGGAAATAAATCACCAATCCAAGCCCCAAATAAATCCTCTAGTTGAAACCCTAGCTTTCCTTGCCCAAAAGCTTTTGAGATAATTTTAAAGTGTTTAGAAGAGTTTCTAAGTGTTAATTAATTGAATATTAGGGTAGATAACATTCCAAGTAGGTTAGAATTCTTGGGACCTTATTAGTATATGTGGGGAAATATGCAGAATACCCCCACTTAAGATGCACCAAAATCCCAACACAAGGATACAATTGACCCTCACAAGTCGTACCCTTCACATATAAGTGGTACCCTTTACTTGTACCTAGCCTAAACCTTTTTATTAAACACTGTCCAGCATACGACTCATCCAACCAAGTTATATCAAAAGAATATGATCTATACCCTTTATCTGTATCCCTAGTAGATTTAAACCCAAGGAAGATTTAGACATTGTCCCCCATATGAGTCTTTGGTATGAATCGTACCCTATCTTACGGCTCATGGTGAGCAACTCATAATTATATCCAACCTAAGTAACCAAGTCTAAGATTAAGTTAAGGATTCAAATGATTCGTAAACACCAATACGACTCGTTCCCCTAAGTCGTACCCATTCCAGTAATTGGAATGTTTAAGTTTGCAAAAGCCTTGTGTGACCTCGGGGAAGTTTCATATCTAATGCCATATTCCATATTTCATAAGCTCCAATTGGGGAAGCCGTAACCTACCTTGATAAAATTGCTCATGTGTGACCATTCAATCTAGAAGCCTATGAGAGTACTTCATGATGTGCTCATTAAAGTTGACTATTTTATCTTCCCATCCGACTTTGTGATCTAGGGTATTGAAGTTCCCATCATTCTCGGGAGGCCATTCTTAGATATCAAGAAGGATTTGGTGGATGTGAAATACAAAGAGATGAATTTTTTCTTCAATATCAAGGAGTTTTCATCAATGTATGCAAGTCCATGAAGCAACCAATGGACATACAATTCATATCAGTGATTTATTTTATCCATGGGGAGGTAATACATCATATCGGTGTGTGCTTGGTAGATTATACATTGGTAGTGGGTTTGTGTAATTATGAAACAGAAGAAGTTGAAGTTCTTGATGAGGTTGTTGTATCTTCAATGGGACTTGGATCTTATATCGAGAACCAAGTAAAGTTGGACCTTGATCTTAAAAACTGTAAGAACCCACCCGTAAAACCATCTATTCTTGAGACACCAAAAATTGAATTCAAGCCATTAATTCCCCATAAAATATATGTTCTTAGGGGATGGGTATAATTTTTCTTTCATCATTGTGAGTGACCTTGATCTCGAATAAGTAGAAGCTTTGAAGATGTTGGTAAAAAGGTTCATTCAAGCCATTGGATGGACAATTGTAGATATCATAGCAATAGACCTCGGAATTTGTTCGCACAAAATAAAAATAGAAAAAAAGATCATGTTCCTAGTGTGGAACATCAAAGGAGGATAAATCAACCCATGCAAGAGGTGGTGAAGAAATACATTATAAATTAGCTTGATGCGGGAGTAATCTATCCAATCTCTAATATAAATTGGGTGAGTTCGGTGCAATATTTTCACAAAGAAAGGTGACCTCATTGTAGTTGTGAATAAAATGAATGACCTTATTCCCATTTGACCGGTCACCATGTGGTGGGTATGCATGGACTACCAAAAGTTAAACTCATGGACCAAAAAAGACAACTTCCCAATGCCCTTTATGGACCAAATTTTAGATCGGTTGGCTGGGTGGGGGTGGTATTACATTCTATATAGTTACTCTGGATATAATAAAAAATTTATCACCTTAGAAGACCATGAGAAAATGATGTTCACTTTCCCCTACGAAACATTTGCATTCAAGTGGATGCCCTTTTGGTTGTGAAATGAACGGGCAACTTTTAAACGTTACATGCTATCAATTTTTGTGGATATGGTTGAGGATTCAATGAAAGTATTCATGGATGATTTCTCGATGGTGGGGAACTTATTTGAATTATGCCTTGAGCACCTAAGCAAGGTACTTGATAGATGTGTAGAAACCAACCTTACCCTAAATTTAGAGAGATGCCATTTCATGGTAATAGAGGGTATTGTTTTAGGCCTCAAGATCTAAGTAAAAGGCATATGATTTCATCAAGATAAGGTAGAGGTGATTTCCAAGTTAACCCCCCCCCCCCCACTTATTTCGATAAAGAGTGTTTAGAGATTCCTTGGGCATGTTGGATTCTATTTCCTTTTCATCAAGGGTTTCTCAAAGATTTCTCATACTTTATGCACGATTCTTAAGGAGGAAAAAATTGAATTTGATGGAAATTCTATAAAGTCTTTCAATTGTCTCAAGGAACTACTTGTGCCGGCTACCGTCATAGTAGACCCGAATTGGTCATTGCCCTTTGAATTAATGTGCGATACAAGTGATATTTCTCTATGTGTGGTATTGGTTAAAATAAAAGAGAAGTTTTTCCACCCAATCTACTAGGCAATCAAGACGTTGATTGATGATCCATATAATTATATAGTGATGGAACAAGAGTTACTAGCAGCTGTGTAAGCTTTCAAAAAATTTAGAGCATATTTGTTAGGCATGAAGGTGGTTGTGCACACAAATCACACCTCTCTTAAGTACCTCATGGCGAAGAAGGAATCAATTCCACGCCTAATTATATCGATCTTGCTTTTACAAAAATTCAACTTTAAGGTAAAAAATCAAAAGGTTTATGAAAACTAAGTGGCCAACCATCTTTAGTGTCTTAATGGTAATCATGAAAATCATGGGGAAATAGAGTTTGATGCTTCTTTTCCTAATGATCTCATTATGTTAATTATGGGGAAAGGCACATCGTGGAATGCTGACTATGCCAATTAAGTGGTAAGAGATGTACTTTAAGAAGGGCTTAACTATCATCAAAAGAAGCAATTCTTGTTTGATGTAAAAAAATATTTTTTGGGATGAACCCTTCTTATTTCAGGTGTATCAGGTCAAGTTCTTGGGTCATACTCCTCAAGGTAGTGATTTTAGAAGTTTTGAAAGCATGGTAGATAAGTACAAGCACTTTTACAGGGTTTATATAGTATGTCTTCTATTTTAGTACCTTCAGGTGGTCGTTCTAACTTAGTTGTACCTCATTCAATTATGTTGGAACATAGATGGTTCTATGTGTGTGATGAGGTTGGACATTTAACTAAGGACTGTCTGTGATGTATTTTTATGGAATCTCCTATATCGTCTATGAAAGGTAGTAGTTCTATTAGAGGTATATCTAGCAGAGGTAGTGGTGCCCATGGTAGAGGTTTTATTTCTGCTCATTCAGATAATAGTCGTAGTTAGTGCTATGATATACCCGACATACTAGAGGCAAGAACTTATGATGCTATTAGCACAAGTATCATCCCCATTTATTTAAGATCAACATCTATGTTATTTTATCCAGGGTCAATTTTCTTATATGTGACTTTATATTTTACTTTGGGTATTAATTCTATTAGTCAGCAACTTGTTGTGCCTATCTGTGTATCTTATGTTTGGACTTTTTCTATGTACCAGACATAGATGGACCTGATTGTCTTAGATATGCTAGATTTTAATGTCATTTTTTCTATGGATGGGTTGGATCCTTATAAATATTGTCCAATATTTTTATGTTAAGTCCATGACCTTAGCCTTGCTTGGTATGCTAAGGATAGCTTTGAATGGTGTGCTTCATTTGAGTCCTAAAAGGGTTATATCTTTCCTTTAGGTTCGATGCTTGGTTGGGAGATGATGCTTATCTTATTTGGCTAATATTCTTTAAACTAGTGTTGATTCACCTCTTCCATTCATTCTATTCATACTATCTATGAGTTCCTCGATGTTTTTCCTATAGATTTTCCTTGTATGCCTCCAGTTTGTGATTTTCTTTACCATTGACGTTGAGCCAGGAACCAACCCTACTTTTATTCATCCTAATAGGATTATGCCAGTTGAGTTGAAGTAATTGAAGGATCAGTTTGACAAGTTGTTGGATAAGGGATTTATCAAACTTAGTTTATCACTTTGTGGTGCACCCATCATGTGTTTGAAGAAAAATGATGGGTCTATGGGTATATGTGTTAATTATTGGTAGTTGAACAAGGTGAAGGTTAAGAATAATTATCCTCTTCCTCATATTAATGATTTTTTTGATCAACTATAGGGTGCTTTATTAGTTGTGAAGATTGATTTGAGATCCAAGTATCACAAGATTTGGGTAAGAGCTTCAAATATTCTGAAAACCATTTTTCAAACTTGGTATGATCATTATTATTCATAATTATGTCCTTTGGGATTACCAATTCCCTAGTTGTATTCGTGGAGCTGATAAATTGTGTATTTTGATTGTTTTTTACTCTTTTGTCATTTTATTTATAGATGATATCTTTGTTTATTACAAGAGTGAGGTCGATTATAATGAACATGTATAGATTGTTCATTATAGATTGAGGGTTGAAAATTAATATACTAAGTTCTCTAAGTGTGAGATTTTATTGGATTTTGTCTTTTGTTGGGTCCTGTGATGACCATGGATGGTATTATGGTCGAATCGGCAAAGATTGCAACGGTTCGTGATTGGGCCAGGCTTACTTCTCCTATTGAGATATTTTCTTTATTGGTTTAGTAGGTTATTATCATTTCTTTGTTAATGGTTTTCATATATTGCACCTCTATTTACAAATTTTACTCAGTAGATGAAATCCTTTTAGTGTTTCAATACTTCTGAGGCAAGCATTCAAAAGCTTAAGGATTTTTTGACTTCAGTTCCTTTCTTAACTTTGACCAAGGAGAGTGTGGGTTTTACCATATTTTGTGATGCTTTGGTTTTGGGTTAGGTGGTGTATTGATGTAGGAGGCTAAGGTGAGTACTTATGCTTCTCGTCGGTTGAAGCCCAAAGAGATGAATTACCCTACCCATGATTTGGAGTGGTGCACGGTTATTTTTTCTTTGAGGTTGAGGAGGTACTAATTGTATGGAGTCCTTTGTAACATTTTCTTTGATCATCATAGCCTTTAGAATATCTTCACCCATTGAAATCATAATATGGGGCATCGTCATTTGCTTGAGTTCCTTAAGGATTATGATTTTACTATTCTCTATCATACGGGCAAGGCTGGCATGGTTGCGGATGCCTTGGGAAAAAACTTTACTAGCATGGGCATGTTGGCGCATCTTTTGACGCAGGAGAGGCCTTTTTCCTTTGAGGATAAGTCTTTGTCTAACCAGATATTTATGCTATATATTTAACACCTAGGTGTTTTTGGGCATTTGTTAAAGATAGGTTTTTCTTTATGGAGTAGATTCAGGCTTATAAATTTTATGATAGTGGGTTAAGGGTGATTTGGGATAAGGTGTTAAGTAGAGAGGCTAAGGAAGCATCACTTGAGCCAGATGGTATTATGAGGATTGGAGGCCGAGTTGGTGTGCCGAGAGTGGGTAATTATATTAGATTGATTCTGGAGAGGCTCATTGATCTAGATATTCTATCCATCTAACAATAACTAAGATGTATCATGATTTGAGGTATCACTACTAGTAGAGTTGTATGAGAATGGATGTAGCAGGTATTAAAGCACGTCGCATATGTTACCAATAGGTGAAGGACGATCATTTGAGACCTAGTAATTATCTCTAGATATCATGGTTGGGTTGCCTCATACATCTAGTGGTTCTGTATAATGATTCTCTAAGTTATTTCCCTAATTTACTTGTATTTTGGCCCTTTCGATCCTTCCCATAATGGATGCAGATCATTTATGACTTACTGGAACTGTGGGTTAGGTTATGGGACATTTTATTTGGATTTTAGGCTGATTTTCAATATTTAGAGCTTTCACTATTTATGATTAGGTTATGAACCAAAACTCCTAGTAGATGACCTCAGATAAGAATTTTGACAGTGCCATCAGCTCTGAAAACTTGATTTTAGGCTAAAGGGATCCTTAGTTCATGTCCCATCGGTTTTAAACACATTTTAAGCTATTGGGTGGATTATGTGAAAAATGGAATTATAGGTGTGGTCCCCCTAATTAGTAGAAACATCATCGAATGAAAGTTTTGATGGTTCTATTGAGTCTGCAATAACAATTTTTTTATGGTAGAATATTTTCTTTGCGCATACAGGATTTCAAACGAATACCAAGCACCCGGTCAAATTAAATTCAAGAATTAGCAAAATATGGTGCATCAGGTTACTGATGCAACCGATTAAGAGAGAATAGTGTCTCTTAAGTAGACTCCATGTATCCAATATGTTGTCTCCTAAGGCACATTGACCAATTAAATTATGTCCACTTAAACAATCATTGATTTTGCTTAAGTAGGTATTGCCTAAGTGGCTTAGAAATTACTTAAGCGATACCTGACCTTGAATCCATATCGCATAAGTGGTATCAATGCCACCTAACAAACTGTATCTTAAGCGATATGGTGATTGGTTAAGAGACACCTGGCACTATTTAATCCTCTTTCTCCACCATATTTTCGATAACTTTTTCCAATCTTTTTACACCAAATTAAGAGTACAAAGAGTGGAAAAGTGGGAAATTAACCACATAAGTTAAGGTAAGATAACCTAACTTATCTACGTCATTTCCCATTATTTTCCCTTTAATTTCTATCCTTATTCTAGGTAAATACTTAGAAAATAGGGATTGTATTCCTTATATTTCAGGGTTGATTTGTGACATGAATTGTGCTCTGTTTGTCCTCAACTTTTTAGAACAACTTCTTTTTCCTTTGAGGGACCTCGTGATGTGTTCAAATTTGGATATCATTTGTGGGCCTCGCTAGCCCATTCTTGACCCAAAATTTTACTCGACCATTAATATAGAAATATGGGTCCCATTTTACTTCTAATGAAATATAGATTACAATTTTGATAGCACGATGACATTTTAGGATCATGGAGTGAAAACGAATGATTTATGGATGATTCAGTTGTTGTGGTTCATCTTCGAGGTAGGCTTCTATCTGCTCTTCTCCATGAGATGGTATTAGATGTATGTTGTATGTTAAAAAAATGTTAGGCTATGATTATGGGTAGAACACTGTGACTTATCTTAAATTATAAGTTTAGAGTTAGAAAGGTATTTGACCCTTATGTTGAAAAACTTATTATACTTCTAAAATCCTATTAGTTGTATTATATATAGTTCTAACTTGTAGTATGATTATGATATTATTTTGCATATGAAATTTAATTTAGGTATTGGAAGCATGATTAGTATGATTAGTTTGATTTGCGTAAATTAAGGGAAATCACTTTAGTTGCTATTATTTTGATGGGATTAACTTAATTGCTCGTAATTGGGAAGAACTACTATCTTAGGGCTATTTATGGCTTATGCAACTTCTAGAACTAAATGTACACACCATAGCCTATCCTTGGATAGACGCTTGTCTAAAATGGATTTTGGGGACTAATAGTGGGCTTCTCTAGCCTACCTTAGGTGAAGAGCTCTGTTAGCTTTTTAGAGTTCTTTATGTGTATTATCATCATTAAACTCAGTTTAGGTTAATCAACCCTTAGTATGATGTTTAATATGTTACTTGGTGGATCATAATGGTATTTCCCTGGATTATGATGTTATGGTTACATTGGAAATATATTGGGCCTAAGGCCATGATTATGATATTGTTTGCGTTTCGGGAAATATTCCATTCTTGTAAAGGAAATAGTCATAGTTTATAGGCATATTGATGATTATAATATTATTGTTTGAATATCGGTGATTGCATGCATAGATTTGGTACAATCATGATATCTTAGATGGTACACGGTACGATCCCAACAAATATATTTTTATTCCTCTTCTCCTAAAAAGGGATTTACTCCTATTTTTCACTTTTAAATTGGATTTCTTCATAATGGGAATCATAGCATCTTAATAAATAACTTATGAGCATTTGAGACTTAGAATTATGATCTTAGAGATGTGACCAAAATAGATTTTGGTCCACAGTTTTACTACTACTGTCTACCCCGGTCTATAGAGATTCCAACTCCTTCTACATACTTATGATTATTTAGTCTAGGATATTACCTCGGGCAATGGATTTATGGATTTACACTCTTTTATCCACGGTTCTAGATATGCACTTATATATATAAATATGTATGTATATATACATATATCTCGGGTACTTAATAAATAGGCAATTGATGATGATATTAATGATATAAGTTTTGGTTCAAGTCCGGTGGTTGATAATGATATTGGTGATGTGAGTTTCGATTCTTGTCTGACTATTAATGGTGTTATTAATGATACGAGTTTATATACTAGGTTACTTTATGACATTAAGATCAATTATGGTACTATGGAATATATGTTGTCATTCATTCTTGCATGTACATTACCTATCACCAGTATGCCTCTATATCTATCAGCCTTATGGGGGGCCTAGGTATAGGCTCGAGCTTTTGTTTACTAAGTGTTGATTGGACCTACTGAGCATAGGATAGTAGTGGTTTATGAAAGCCCTAGTTAGGTAATATTTTTTCAAACTAGCTAGTTAGTTTGTTTCGTTATTGTTATTATGGTTAGCTCGTGAAAGGTTGATTATTGGACTAATAATGGGATTTGAGGTATGCTTTCAATTCATTCACCATATGGTTATATTATTATACATGATTATCTCATGGTTAGGAATAATGAATTTTGACCCTAATAGCCTGGTTCCTATCTTTATAGTTGCTTATTTACTGTATTTATCTCATGTCTAGACGTATGGATTAGAGAACCTATTTATATTTGCGTAGTTTGTACTATGATTAGAGGCCTGGAGATGCTAGTGTTATTACATAGTTTGTACCCTTGGGTTATCCTTTTTATGTATATGTATCTATCTATTGTAGATATAGTATTAATATATATCCCTCCCTCATAGTGCTAAGGTCTTCGAGTTTTGTTAGAATAGGGTAACCTATCCTTATCATTCCATTAGCTTATTATGTTAGTTAATTGGGTATGAATAAAATAGTTATCCTTATGTTCTACTTAGCTTTATTATGTAGTTCCTGGACATCTATGTGTAGTTTACATTTCTGCTTACATGTTATTTACATTTGCATTATCTTTGGAACTCAACCGACAGTTGCCTACTAAGTACCATGTGCTAGTACACATACTAAACTTCTATATCCCACAAATCATAGTACAAGTTATAGACATTATTGTGTGCGTCGTGTGGAACAACTATGGTTCGGAGTAATACGTAATACCCTTTACTTCTACCTAGCTTAAAATCGTCCTAAGTATATGAGAAACTAACTTTGAAAGATGAATCAACTTTTATATACATGGATTTTTTAAGATTTTCACTTTTTGTCATGTGGGAAATTGAATTAGCTTTCAAACGATACCAATTTCATCCAAATTCAGTATCGGTGTAGTAAGTTATGGTTGTTTTACAGAAAGTAGTCAAAACTGCCCAGGTACGATAATGAGGGCCAACGGACCATCGAGCTAGCGATGAAACATCGCCTAAACCATCACAGAGGAGGCAGTGAGACCACATTCTACCTAAGGGAAATGGATTAGGCCGATAAACCGTTGAGCTAGTGACGGACCGTCTCCTAAGCCGTTGCAGCAGAGAAAGTGAACCCCTATTCTGCCCAGGTGTGTCGGTCAGGACCAACGGACTGTCGACCCAGCGACGGACCGTCGCACCCACCGTCACATAGTTTGTTCAGTTATTTTAAAGTCCTTTTTAAATGGGTATTTGGGTCTTTCTCCACCCGTTTTAACTACTAATTATATCAAACCAAGGCTCATAAGTTCATTATTCATTAACATCATATTAGGGTTTTCTCTTAAAGATCAATCCCCAAGAACAAGAAACCCTAGATTTTTAATTTTAAGTCAAGGATTCAAGTTTTCCTCCATCAATCATCAAGAAATCATCCACCCTGGTATGTCATGTGTTGATTCATGGATCCCTTTCACCCATGAATCTCAAGAATCTCTTTTCAAAATCCAAGATTTGTGTATTTATGAATGTTCATGATTTAAATTGAATTGAAATTCATGTTCATGATGTTGTGGGGTTTTGATTAATGTTTGAAATTACATATTCCAATTACTGACCCTAGGATGTGGTGATTTTCATAGTAATCATGATAAATACTTAAATTTACATGTAGATTGATGTGTCCATGATTATTAGATGTGTTGATGATTGTATAACAAAAGCATGCTCCCCATGTGTTCAATTAAATACCTATGTGAAGGAAAAGTGTCATACTAGTATGACAATATGAAATACCTATTTATGCACAAGTTTATGCATATCAAGTGTTTGATAAAATGTCTTAGTCAATGAGTTATGGATATATGTGTGGCCATTATGGTGCTTTAGAACTTCTACTTTATGAAATCTCCAACTTATTGTATTATGGATTGTGATGTTGGTCATGTATTCAAGAAAGTCATGCTTTGTCAGTTTCATACTATCAAGTCCTGGGGGTACGTGTACCCGGCAATTAGCTTTGTGCCTAGAGATAGTGTCATGTTTTCAAGATACTCTCAGTCGAACTATGTTCATAGAAATTCAGTCAGTCATGTGACTTAGGAAAACTCAGTAAACTCAGAAATCTCAGAAACCTCAGAAATTCAGTAATCTCAATAGTATTTCTCCTGTCAATGGAACTCAGTTAACTCAGTCTAGTTAGTTTAGTTAATCATTTTTAGTGTCTATCCAGATAGGAGTAGAAATTATCACCAAGCAAACCAAAGGATTGGAACCCACCTGTTATATAAGGTTATGATTCTTAAAAGCAATCCTTGCGTTCCAGAACTATGTGGCCAGCGTAGGTTGAGACAGCATATCCTGTTATAAGAGGGTAGATGAGGTGGTTTAACCTGTTATATGAGGGTTCCCATTGTTCTCACTAGAGTCACCTGTTATATGAGGGTTACTCACAGATTATCCTTACCAGTGGTGTGGTATTGACACCTTTCCAATTAGGGTTACAGATTGGACCCCAACTCAGCCATAATGGCGTATTAGGGGCATGTTGGTTAGATGACTACTTTCCACAGTTTTAGTACAAAATTAGGACTGTCAGATACAATCATTCAGTATCAGTAATAGAACTCAAATAGTTCTACAGGATCCAGGACTGTCAGATACAGTTAACTCAGAACAGTACAGAACTCAGCTAGTTCCATCAGAAGCTAGAGTGTCAAATACAGTCGCTCAGTATCTGTTATTTTTTTTATACAAATATCAGTATCTCATGTTATCAATACTCAGACTCAGTAATCAAGTTATAACAAACTCAGTTAAAGTTATTATGTAGTCACGCATGTATTCTCACATTCATGTTATCTAGTCAGTTAGTATAGTTCATGCATGTGAACCCTTTACATTCAACCTACCTCACATGCATACCAGTACATTCAAACATACTGACACATTTGTGCTATGGTGTTTTATACCATAGGTTCAGAAGCACGGGCTCCAGAACATCAGTAGCATTCCAGTCTCAACAATCAGAGTTAGCAGTGAGTTTTCATCCTTCGAGGACATGACCATTACTTTATTATCTCATTAATTAATTTATTAGTGGGAGTTAGTTGGGGAAATATCCCATTAACTCCTTGTTTATACAGTTCAGTTAGTTAGAGGTTTTTCAGACTATCATGTATAGACAGTTTATTTAAGTTGTTTTGGGTTTTCATACCCCATCTAGATGTTATGTTTTATCTTCTATCATGTATCAGTTTTGAACCTTATAGACTTTCAGCCTTTATTTCTGCATTTATATAGTATATCATACAGTGTACAGGTACAAATATCAGTCATGGTTTAGCTGATGATCTTTCGGGGTCATGAGCACCGTGTAACTTCTCAGTATCAGATTCAGGGCGTTACAACATAGGGTGCACTTTAGGTGATTAGCGTATTTCTATTCACCCACTTTACTAGTCTAGTCTCTATGTTTTAATCAGATATGGGTTGTATTAATTTATTTATTTTGTATTTTATTTTTTACATTTGATTCTCTTGTATTGATTCCCTAGGTTTTGGGACTATCTTTTATATTTCAGCCTTTCAATTTACTTACTCCACATTCTTTCTTCTTTTCTCTTAGTAATTAGTTAGTAGTATTTCTGGACTATTGGTTGACATTCCTACCTATGGGTTATCGCAGGCGCTATCATGACCTGAGAAATTTGGTCGTGACAAATTAGTGGCAGATCTTAGGTTTATCAATGTGTTAGTATAAGAACTAAGTGTTTTGTAGAGTCCTGCTGATCGGTGCAGATACATTTGTAACCTATATTTTGGAGACTTTAGAGAATTCATAAGAAATTCTATTCTTGACTCTTTGTCATGTGTCCGTATTTCTATGACACTCAAGTATGTTCTTTGACTCTATTTTATCATAGATGGACAATGTGAGGTTGTCAATAGATGTGGACGGGATTTTAGCATGCATTTCTAGAGCTTCAGTACAACGCCGGATAAGGGATTCAAGGATAGATGTCGAAGATCTTTAGCATTAGTCAAAGGAATTTGGGCCACTCAAAGCTTCAGTAAAATTCATGACTGCTTTTGACTCTCAAGATTCAGCATTGGGGATCCCATGACTTTTTTATGGATACCTCACTGCTAGGGATGACATCTAGTTCATCGAGTAGTTCTCATGATAGAATTAGGTTTGTTGGGGTTCATACGGGTTTATTGTTGATTTCAGAGTATGAGATTGAATTTCTTGAGTAGGCTAGGCATATTCTTATGTTCTATCCTTAAGAGCATGCAATGACCCTTTAGGTCATTTTCTGAATTATTGCTCATTTTCATCATTTAGAGTTTTCTTATACATTCCCCAAGTCATTTATGACTTTCTGGGACAGATAGTATGATTATCAATAGTTTGTTTAGTTTTAAGAGCCAATTCCCAGTCTTAAAGCTTACGTTGTTTCAAATTGGTTTCCTGGAAAATATATTAGTCAAACAACCTCATATGCCAATTCTTACTATTCCAACAACTCTGGAACATCAATTTTAGGTTAGAAGGATCCTTTTCTTTCATCCTGATACTCTCGAACATGTTTTGGGCTATGGATCAAAAGTTGAGAAAATAGGCAAGTGGGTATAGGACACATTTATTATCAAAACAACCTTGGTTTGAAATTGTGACTACACTAATTAGTTTGAAACTTTGAATTTGATATGTTAGGATATTTCTGTAATACCCCAGGAAATTTTTCGTTGAAATTTTGTGTGTAAACGTGTTGGGTTCTATCTTCTAGAATGAATTATAAATTTTCCATGCGAAAAGTCTTAGATTATGAACCACCATTGTGTAGATTATTGAATAAGCTTTCCAGCGATATGTGGATCATCCAAAATGTACACCCGAGCGACGAGTTATGAACATTCTGATCGAACCGTGAATAGTAGTGAACAGTAAAACGTGCAGGAAAAAAAGTACTGAGACCTGGCGTATTTTTTCTCCAACTTTAAACGATCATAACTCCTTGTACATAATCATCTAGGTGATATACTATATAACAACGGAAATATCTGCGAGTCCTCTTTCCGATGAAATTGGTTTCATCCAATTTGTCTATCGGAGCAAAAAGTTATGGTCGATCTACTTCAGCCTATCAAAAGTGATTTTTTAGGTAAATTTCAAACGATCATAACTCCTCGTATACATTGATCTGGGTGAGATACTATATATCAACGGAAATATATGAGAGTCCTCTTTCTAATGAAATTGGTTTCATCCAATTTGGATATTGGAGTAAAACGTTATAGTTGATCTACTTCAGACTATAAAAACAGTCCACCAAAGGACAAATTCGAGAATTATTTGATTTTTAGGGGCGTTTTGGTCATTCCCCCTCACCCAAAATACGTCCAAACCATATATTAAAGCCTATTAAAAGCATTATATGTTATATTTCATCAAATTCCCTCAAAAAGAAAACCGTAAGCTCCTACATCCAACTTCAAGAACCTCCAAAGTTCACCATTTATTTCTGCAAATTTATTCAAGATTCCAAGTTCCTAGTTCAAGAACTCCAAGAACCATCATTCAAAGGCACGATTAACATCTCAAAAATGAGTATAGATCCAAAGTTCATCATTCAAGGTATGTGGGGGTTTTCAACAAGAACTATCTTTCGTTCTTGTGCCCAAAAGTAATTTTCCTTACAAAGGCATGATTCTTATTTTATTTTTTTATAACTTTGAAGTATGAACCCATATATTATGATGATTATTATGAAATCTTGATGTTTATGAATTTACATGTGTGGTGATATAAAGCATGAATCTTGAACGATGTTTATCATGATTTTGATATTTGGGTCGTGAACCCCATTTGAAATTATGTTTTTGAGAAAATGTGTGTAATAAGCACGTTGATGTTGAATATTTGAGATGTTTTGAATGATTTGAACTTTTGGTCGTGAATGAGTTAGTTTGAACTCGACTGTGAAAGAAATTCACGTTTTTATTGATTATGATAAAGAGGTAGCAAATTGTCTCTCGATGAAAATTGTTGAAGTGCTTATTGGGGATTTTCTTTAATGTGAGCCTGAGGCTGATTTAAATTTCTGAGCTAAGTCCGGGAGTGATCTTTAACACCGAGTGGGAGGTATAAAGTGACCTCACTTCCCTAGAACTACGTGCCCCCAAAGGATATGAGCCTGAGGCAGATTTATATAGTGATCATTAGTGTTTTTGAATTGATACTGGAATTCCTACTCCGATGGCAAGGATAGGACGGCTCTCCCCAACGTGGGTTTTATGTTGGACTACATGTGGCTCACATGGTTAATGTCGGTTATAGAATCTCCCAATGTGTGTGTAATCTTCTATCTGAGATGAAAACATATTTGCTTAAAAGGCTGAGTTTGAGAAAGTCATTATTCATAAAAGATTTAAGGAATATATTCTAATGAGAATTGACATGAGATTTGATTGATTTGATTATTCGAAATTGAGATGAAAGTGAATTGAGAACGTATTGTAATGACTCACTTGTTTTACTTTGCATGTATTATTCATCCATGATTTTGATGATTTAATTTGAGCTAAGTGAGTCATCTATATCAGCATGCATAATTTTATAAACTGTGATGATATTAAGATATTATTTTATATATGCATTGCACCCCCATATTCTCGGTATCTTTCCATGGTAATGACCCACATATTCGTATATGGGCTACATTTTCTTGGAATGTAGGTACAAGGTATAGTTGCACCTTCGGATCCAGTCAGTTCGTGGTATCCAGTCAGCAGGTGATGAGTCCTTTTGATTCAAGGGCTTGGGTTAGTTATGCAGAGTTTATAGTGTTGTATTTTTTTTATTCAGTAGTATTGAGTTGGGGTAGTCGGGAGTCAAGACCCGACTGCCTACAGTCACTACTAGTAGAGGCTTCATAGACAGTCAGTAGAATTTGATGTATTTTGTTTCAATTTTGGTTATAAAGGCAGAATTGTAATCCTGTAAAATTCCATTTTTGTATCGATCAGATTCAGAAAAGAGTTAATTTCTACTGATTTGTATGGATTTGGATTTTTATTCAGTTGCTTATGAGTTATGCCAGTAGAAGGGTTAGCTTGGGGTCATCTGTGACCCTAAGCACCGTGTGACGTCTCGGGACCCGATTTTGGGGCGTTACAAACTTGGTATCAGAGCACAGAGTTCAAGTGTCCTAGGGTGTGTAAGAAGTCGTGTCTAGTAGATTCTTGCGGAATAGTACGAAGACGTCTGTACTTTTCTTCGAGTATTCCCCCATTCTTATGAGTTATTTAATTAAGACAGAGTAAGGTGTATTGTTAGATCGTTGAATGTTGTGTGTCAAATTTCTATCTCTTGTATTATGTAATCTTGTTATCATTATGATTGTGAAAAATCAAAGTCTAGTGAAGCCGTGTGGGGCTCTTTCGATTCACTAGCATAGCTTCTTCGTTATTCATCTCATTTTCTTGTTCAAAATACAAACCAAAGTCTAGTGAAGCCGTGTGTGGCCTATTTCGATTAACTAGCATAGTTACTTTGTTATTCATATAACTTTCTTGATCAAAACACAAAACCGAAGTCTAGTGAAGCCGTGTGAGGCCTATTTTGATCCACTAGCAACTTGTAGTTCATCTTGTTCATTGTGCTGGCTGAAAATGTGGGATGTGAATGTTTAGTAGTAAGAAGGATGGTAAGTGTGATTTGTTGAGCATAAGTATAGCGAAATCCCTTTTTGCATGCAATTGGGTTAATAGGAAGTGATATAGTTTGTTCGAGGTATGAAATGGGTGTTGACAGTATTTGTATGCTAGAGAGTATAGGTTAGTGATGGAAGTACTCGGTGGGTAAGTGTTGTTAATCTAGGTTCTCTCCAGATTGCAAGAGGAAGTTAAGTTAAGACGTAGAGAGGTATGAACTATGTTAAGTTGTGTATGAAGGATAGATAGTAGTGACGGGTGAAAGAAGGATGTGTTAATGGATTATGAATAAGATAGGCTATATGATTAGGACCAATTATTATTGTTATGAAGTTTAAGTGGGCTAGTGTTCATGGATGTGTTATTTTATAATCTTCACGTGGGAGTTATGAGTGAGATGGAGTTGTAAATTTTGTGAAGTGTGAGACCTTAAGTTTGAACGTTTGGTGATCATGAAGCCGAATGTGACGGTTTCCGGATTAATGGTATTAGTTGCCGGAAGTGACCTAATAGGCTTGAACAGTGTACACAACAGTTTAAGTGTAGTTGACTTGTAATTAAGTTTAATATTATATTTTGATGAGAAAGTTCACCCAAGAAATTATGGGACTACTTTAATTTTGAGGATTAGTGTATGTGGTGTAGTGAGTCGTTCCATGGGATTGTTAGATGGATAAATACTAGTTAGACGATGGATGATGTTTTGATGGCTAAGTTAAGGCGAGGCGTATGATTGGAAATGTTGAGCCTCTTAAGTGTGATTTTGATTCTTATGGGTTTGAAACATAAGTTCATAGGCATGTTATTAGAGGGAGAAGACAAAAGTAGCATGGTCTATCAAAAGGTTAGAAAGTATTCAAGTTGAGCTAATAGAAATAAGAGTTGAAGCACTAGATGGTGTACATTCCGGCGATAAAGATGTTCGTGGAGATTCGAAATTAGTAAGCATTAGAGAATATGAGTGGTGGATTAAAGCTAAGGGGGAGATGATAGAACAAGTAGTCAAGTCAACCTTTTACATTTTAGTAGAAGTACCAGTAAGTTGTAAATTTGTTGTGAGAAAGATCGGTGCTTGACCCAATGTTGTTTCAGTATTTTCAGCTGTCCCAAAACCTACTCATGCTTTACATTTCAGTTCCATGATCTTAATTCATGTTCATACACGTGATGGACAAGTACATACCCTTCTAGTTTCCAAAAATGAGAAATTCCAGTTCTTCTAGCAGCTGGAATCACATTCCATAAGTTATGAGCTCTAAATTCAGGGCATGCCGCCCATGACTCATATACTCAAGTTTTACAGTATGTTCAATTCCAGTACTCAGGCAATACTCTTACTGATCAGTGAGATTCAGTTTCCGTTATGGGTGTCTTCAGTTTTGATACCTTAATGAACCCATTGTATTTGATATTTTATTCCTAATGCCTCAATAGAGAGAGTCAAGTTATTTACATTATCCCTTCATGTTTTAAAATTTTGTGACCTTTTCATTAAGTCAAGCTAATGGTGTTGAGCAGTTGTCTAGAAAGGAGAGAAGATACTTCCTTATCAATGATAGAAGGTGGTGTGCTCACGGTGGTGAAGTGAAGTTAGATTGAGGCTAATTCCTTGATACACGCCGTGGTTAGTTGAAGTTTTAAATGTTTATTTAGAAAGATTGTTATGCGTTGGTTTTATGCACTTCTATGAGGTTGTAGGACTAGTAATACAGAGTTTTTGTGTATAGTTCAATTGGTTGAGAAAATGTTATGTGTGTCGTATAAAGAATTGACTAGTATGTGTGAATGATGTAGTTGATGGAATCTTAGAGAAAGTGAGGAAGATGATTTATGATTGTTCGTTTAGAGGTGCATGTGCGAAGTGCGTATGTGGTTATAAGTATAGGCTTGAATGTTATGGTTGTATATCTAAAAGAATGGACCGCACGTTATCGGATCCCTAGTATAAGATTGTATGTAGTAGCAAGAAGAGTTATGTTTGAAGTGAGAAGTTGTGAGGCTCAGTGTGTATTGAGGTTCATGATATAGATTAATATTATAGTGTTATGTGGCGTATCTCATGAGTACTTGGAGTTAGTCTTGATCATAGTCGAGGGAGTAATTGGGCAGTGTTGCTAAGTTTGGAAGCAAGGAGTTATGTTTCCCAAGACCTAGAAATTCCTATCTTAATTTATGCCATATGGTTCCTTGTTCCCATACGATAGGATTGTATCAAATTATGGTTCATTTTCTCCCCGAACAATGTTATTTGAATATTTTCGAGGGAATGTTGAGGGACGTTTCATTTGGGCGCAAGTGGTCCTTCTTTTGATGAGATAATTTTCAAGACCTTTGATTCTCAGTCTCTGAATAAACCAAGATATCGATTCCTTAAAATCAATCTCCTTTGTTTAAGATCCAACTATGTGACCATTCTCATTATGAATCGCATGTTCTAGGAAGTATTCGAAAGTTTTGAGTGAAGTAAGTGGATTGATTTCGTTATCCCATCCTTTTGGTCCTCATTTCCATGGTATTCTGTACTTATTCATCGACATTCGAGGACGAATGTTTCCAAGGGGGAGATTCTGTAATACCCCGGGAAATTTTTCGTTGAAATTTTGTGCGTAAATGTGTTGGGTTCTATCTTCTAGAATGAATTATAAATGTTCCGTGTGGAATGTCTTTGATAATGAACAACCATTGCGTAGGGTATCAAATAATATTTCCAACGATATGTGGATCATCCAAAACAAACACCCGAGCGACGAGTTATGAACATTCTGATCGAACCGTGAATAGTAGTGAACAGTAAAACGTGCAGGCAAAAAAAAGTACTGAGGCCTGGCATATTTTTTCTCCAACTTTAAACGATCATAACTCCTTGTACATAATGATCTAAGTGATATACTATATATCAACAAAAATATCTGCGAGTCCTCTTTCCGATGAAATTGGTTTCATCCAATTTGTCGATCGGAGCAAAAAGTTATGGTCGATCTACTTCAGCCTATCAAAAGTGAATTTTTGGGTCAACTTCAAACTATCATAACTCCTCGAATACAATAATATGGGTGAGACACTATATATCAACGGAAACATATGAGAGTCCTCTTTCTAATGAAATTGGTTTCATCCAATTTGGATATTGGAGTAAAACGTTATGGTTTATCTACTTCAGACTATCAAAACAGTCCACCAAAGGATAGATTCGGAAATTATTTTATTTTTAGGGGCGTTTTGGTTATTCCCCCTTACCCAAAATCCATCCAAACCCTATATTAAAGCCTATTAAAAGCATTATATGTTATATTTCATCAAATTCCCTCAAAAAGAAAACCCTAAGCTCCTACATCCAACTTCAAGAACCTCCAAAGTTCACCTTTATTTCTGCAAATTTATTCAAGATTCCAAGTTCCTAGTTCAAGAACTCTAAGAACCATCATTCAAAGGAACGATTAACATCTCAAAAATGAGAATCGATCTAAAGTTCATCATTCAAGGTATGTGGGGTTTTTCAACAAGAACTCTCTTTCGTTCTTGTGCCCAAAAGTAATTTTCCTTACAAAGGCATGATTTTTATTTGATTTTTTATGAATTTGAAGTATGAACCCATATCTTATGATGATTATTATGAAATCTTAATGTTTATGATTTTGAAATATGAATTTACATGTGTGGTCATATAAAGCATGAATCTTGAACGATATTTATCATGATTTTGATATTTGGGTCGCGAACCACATTTGAAATTGTGTTTTTGAGAAAATGTATGTTAGAAGCACGTTGAAGTGGAATATTTGAGATGTTTTGAATGATTTGAACTTTTGTTCGTGAATGAGTTATTTTGAAATTGACTGTGAAAGAAATCTAAGTTTTTATTGATTATGATAAAGGGGTAGCAAATTGGCTCCCGATGAAAATTGTTGAAGTGTTTATTGTGGATATTCTTTATTGTGAGCCTGAGGCTGATTTAAATTTCTGATCTAAGTTCGGGAGTAATATTTAGCACCGAGTGGGAGGTATAAAGTGACCTTACTTCCCTAGAACTACATGCCCCCATAGGATGTGAGCCTGAGGCTAATTTATATAGTGATCACTAGTGTTTTTGAATTGATATTGGAAGTCCTACTCCGATGGAAAGGATAGGACGGCTCTCCCCAACGTGGGTTGTACGTTGGACTCCATGTGGCTCACATGGTTTATGTCGGTTATAGGATCTCCCAATGTGTGTGTGTGTACTCTTCTATCTGAGATGAAAACATATTTGCTTAAAAGGCGGAGTTTGAGAAAGTCATTATTCTTAAAAGATTTAAGGAATATATTCTAATGAGAATTGACATGAGATTTGATTGTTTTGATGATTCAAAATTGAGATGAAAGTGAATTGAGAAAGTATTGTAATGACTCACTTGTTTTACTTTACATGTATTATTCATCCATGATTTTGATGATTTAATTCAAGCTAAGTTAGTCATTTATATCAGCATACATAATTTTATAAACTGTGATGATATTAAGATATTATTTTATATATGCATTGCACCCCGATATGCTCGGTATCTTTCCATGGTACTGACCCACATATTCGTATGTGGGCTACATTTTCTCGGAATGTAGGTACAAGGTATAGTTGCACCTTCGGATCCAGTTAGTTCGTGGTATCCAGTCAGCAGGTGATGAGTCCTTTTTATTCAAGGGCTTGGGTTAGTTATGCAGAGTTTATAGTGTGGTATTTTTTTTATTCAGTCGTATTGAGTTGGGGTAGTCGGGAGTCATGACCCGACAACCTACAGGCAGTACTAGTAGAGGCTTCATAGACAGTCAGTAGAAGTTAATGTACTTTGTTTCAATTTTGGTTGTAAATGCAGAATTGTAATCCTGTAAAATTTCATTTTTGTATCGATCAGATTCAGAAAAGAGTTAATTTCTGCTGATTTGGATTTTTATTCAGTTTCTTATGAGTTATGCTAGTAGAAGGGTTAGCTTGGGGTCACTTGTGACCCTAAGCACCGTGTGACGTCTCAGAACCCGATTTTGGGGCGTTACAAACTTGGTATCAGAGCACAGAGTTCAAGTGTCCTAAGGTGTCTATGAAGTCGTGACTAGTAGATTCTTGTGAAACGGTACAGAGACGTCTGTACTTTTCTTCGAGAGACTACAGGGCATTTAGTAAATATTTCGCTTCTTTCAAATCTAAGATCGTGCTATAAAAAGGTTCTCCATGAAGCATATTTAGATTCTTATCTTACTCTATTCTAGCCAACTCAGCCTCATTTTCAAGGTATCAGAAATAGTTAAGCTTATTCTCCGTAGATAGTTATGGGATTGTAAGAGAGCTAGAAAGTATCCTGTCAATGCTTTTGAGTTCCAAAGATTGAAGTACTTTATTCATGTTCATAAAAGTCGTGAACTAAGCCTAGCTTAGATGTTTTTTTAGATTCCTCCTCAGAATCTACAATGTTAATCTATACTTCTCCCTCTATATATTATTTTTGAGATAACATGATTCTCAAGCTCCAGTTCTTCCCCAGGTAATGCTTCTATATTTTCTAGAAGAAATTTCAAAAGTTACACAAAGGGCTTGAAAGGAGCTCTCTAGTGTGTTAAGTTCCTTAAGTTGAATGTTATTACCTCATTCTTATGAGTTATTTAATTAAGACAGAGTAAGGTGTATTGTTAGATCGTTGAATGTTGTGTGTCAAGTTTCTATCTCTTGTATTATGTAATCTTGTTATCATTATGATTGTGAAAAATCAAAGTCTAGTGAAGCCGTGTAGGGCTCTTTCGATTCACTAGCATAGCTTCTTTGTTATTCATCTCATTTTCTTGTTCAAAATATAAATCAAAGTCTAGTGAAACCGTGTAGAGCCTATTTCGATTCACTAGCATAGTTACTTTGTTATTCATATAACTTTCTTGATCAAAACACAAAACCAAAGTCTAGTGTAGCCATGTGAGGCCTATTGCGATCCACTAGCAACTTGTAGTTCATCTTGTTCCTTGTGCTGGCTGAAAATATGGGATGTGGAGGTTTAGTAGTAAGAAGGATGGTAAGTGTGATTAGTTGAGCATAAGTATAGAGAAATCCCTTTTTGCATGCAATTGGGTTAATAGGAAGTGATATAGTTTGTTCAAGGTATGAAATAGGTGTTGACGGTATTTATATGATAGGGAGTATAGGTTAGTGATGGAAGTACCCAGTGGGTAAGTGTTGTTAATCTAGGCGCTCTCCAGATTGCAAGAGGAAGTTAAGTTAAGACGTAGAGAGGTATGAACTAGTTTAAGTTGTGTATGAAGGATAGATAGAAGTGACGGGTGAAAGAAGGATGTGTTAATGGATTGTGAATAAGATAGGCTATATGATTAGGACCAATTATTATTGTTATGATGTTTAAGTGGGCTAGTGTTCATGGATGTGTTGATTTATAATCATCACGTGGGAGTTATGCGTGAGATGGAGTTGTAAATTATGTGAAGTGTGAGACCTTAAGTTTGAACGATTGGTGATCATGAAGCCGAATGTGACGGTTTCTGGATTAATGGTATTAGTTACCGGAAGTGACCTAATAGGCTTGAACAGTGTACACAAGAGTTTAAGTGTAGTTGACTTGTAATTAAGTTTAATATTATATTATGATGAGAAAGTTCACCCAAGATATTATGGGACTGCTATAATTTTGAGGATTAGTGTATGTGGTGTAGTGAGTCATGCCATGGGATTGTTAGATGGATAAATACTAGTTAGACGATGGATGATGTTTTGATGGCTAAGTAAAGGCGAGGCGTATGATTGGAAATGTTGAGCCTCTTAAGTGTGATTTTTATTCTTATGGGTTTGAAACATAAGTTCATAGGCATTATATTACAGGGAGAAGACAAAAGTAGCATGGTCTATCAAAAGGTTAGAAAGTATTCAAGTTGAGCTAATAGAAATAAGAGTTGAAGCACTAGATGGTGTACATTTCAGCGATAGAGATGTTCGTGGAGATTCAAAATTAGTAAGCATTTGAGAATTTGAGTGGTGTCTTAAAGCTAAGGGGGATATGATAGAACAAGTAGTCAAGTCAACCTTTTACATTTTAGTAGAAGTACCAGTAAGTTGTAAATTTGCTGTGAGAAAGATCGGTGCTTGACCCAATGTTATTTCAGTATTTTCAGCTGTCCCAAAACCTACTCATGCTTTACATTTCAGTTCCATGAACTTAATTCATGTTCATACACGTGATGGAGAATTACATACTCTTCTAGTTTCCAAAAATGAGAAATTCCAGTTCTTCTAGCAGCTGGAATCACATTCCATAAGTTATGAGCTCTAAATTCAGGGCATGCCGCCCATGACTCATATACTCAAGTTTTACAGTATGTTCAGTTCCAGTACTCAGGCAATACTCTTATTGATCAGTGAGATTCAGCTTCCGTTATGGGTGTCTTCAGTGTTGATACCTTAATGAACCCATTGTATTTGATATTTTATTCCTAATGCCTCAATAGAGAGAGTCAAGTTATTTACATTATCCCTTCATGTTTCAGGTCTTCATGTTTTAAAATTTTTTGACCTTTTTATTAAGTCAAGATAATGGTGTTGAGCAGTTATCTAGAAAGGAGAAAAGATACTTCCTTATCTATGATAGAAGGTGGTTTGCTCATGGCGGTGAAGTGAAGTTAGATTGAGGCTAAGTCCTTGATACACGTCGTGGTGAGTTGAAGTTTTAAATGTTTATTCTGAAAGATTGTTGTGCGTTGGTTTTATGCACTTCTATGAGATTGTAGGAATAGTAATACAGAGTTTTTGTGTATAGTTCAATTGGTTGAGAAAATGTTATGTGTGCCGTTTAAAGAATTGACCAATATGTGTGAATGATGTAGTTGATGGAATCTTAGAGAAAGAGAGGAAGATGCTTTATGATTGTTCGTTTAGAGGTGTATGTGCAAAGTGTGTATGTGGTTATGAGTATAGGCTTGAATGTTATGGTTGTATATCTAAAAGAATGCACCGCAAGTTAGCCGATCCCTAGTATAAGATTGTATGTGGTTGTTGGAGTACCAATAAGAGTTATGTTTGAAGTGAAGAGTTGTGAGGCTCAGTGTGTATTGAGGTTCATGATATAGATTAATATTATAGTGTTATGTGGCGTATCTCATGAGTACTTGGAGTTAGTCTTGAACATAGTCGAGGGAGTAATTGGGCAGTGTTGCTAAGTTTGGAAGCAAGGAGTTATGTTTCCCAAGACCTAGAAATTCCTATCTTAATTTATGCCATATGGGTCCTTGTTCCCATACGATAGGATTGTATCAAATTATTGTTCATTTTCTCCCTGAACAATGTTATTTGAATATTTTGGAGGGGGTGTTGAGGGACGTTTAATTTGGGTGCAAGTGGTCCTTCTTTTGATGAGATCCCCTCCGAGACCTTTTAATCTCATTCTCTGAATAAACCAAATATATTGATTCCTTAAAATCAGTCTACTTTGTTTAAGATCCAACTATGTGACCATTCTCATTATGAATCGCATGTTCAATGAAGTATTCGAAAGTTTGGAGTGAAGTAAGTGGATTGATTTCGTTATCCCATCCTTTTGTCCTCATTTCCATGGTATTCTGTACTTATTCATTGACATTCAAGGACGAATGTTTCCAAGGGGGAGATTATGTAATACCTCGGGAAATTTTTCGTTGAAATTTTGTGCGTAAATGTGTTGGGTTCCATCTTCTAGAATGTATTATAAATTTTTTATGCGGAATGTCTTAGAGAATGAATAACCATTGCGTAGAGTATCGAATAATCTTTCCAACGATATGTGGATCATGTAAAACGGACACCCGAGCGACGAGTTATGAACATTCCGATTGAACCGTGAATAGTAGTGAACAGTAAAACGTGCAGGAAAAAAAGTACTGAGGTCTGGCGTATTTTTTCTCCAACATTAAACGATCATAAATCCTTGTACATAATGATCTACGTGATATACTATATATCAACAGAAATATCTGCGAGTCCTCTTTCCGATGAAATTGGTTTCATCCAATTTGTCTATCGGAGCAAAAAGTTATGGTCAATCTACTTCAGCCTATCAAAAGTGAATTTTTGGGTCAACTTCAAACAATCATAACTCCTCGAATACAATGATCTGGGTGAGATACTATATATCAATGGAAACATATGAGAGTTCTCTTTCTAATGAAATTGGTTTCATCCAATTTGGATATTGGAGTAAAACGTTATGGTTGATCTACTTCAGACTATCAAAACAGTCCACCAAAGGACAGATTAGAGAATTATTTGATTTTTAGGGGCGTTTTGGTCATTCCCCCTCACTCAAAATCCATCAAAACCCTATATTAAATCCTATTAGAAGCATTATATGTTATATTTCATCAAATTCCCTTAAAAAGAAAACCCTAAGTTCCTACATCCAACTTCAAGAACCTCCAAAGTTCACCATTTATTTCAGCAAATTTATTCAAGTTTTCAAGTTCCTAGTTAAAGAACTCCAAGAACCATCATTCAAAGGCACAATTAAAATCTCAAAAACGAGTATCGATCTAAAGTTCATCATTCAAGGTATGTGGGGGTTTTCAACAAGAACTCTCTTTCGTTCTTGTGCCCAAAAGTAATTTTCCTTACAAAGGCATGATTTTTATTTGATTTTTTATGAATTTGTAGTATGAACCCATATCTTATGATGATTGTTATGAAATCTTGATGTTTATGATTTTGAAAGATGAATTTACATGTGTGGTGATATAAAGCATGAATCTTGAATGATATTTATCATGATTTTGATATTTGGGTCGCGAACCCCATTTGAAATTGTGTTTTTTGAGAAAATATGTGTTATAAGCACGTTGATGTTGAATATTTGAGATGTTTTGAATGATTTGACCTTTTGGTCGTGAATGAGTTATTTTGAACTCGACTGTGAATGAAATCCACGTTTTTATTGATTATGATAAAGGGGTAGCAAATTGGCTCCCGATGAAAATTGTTGAAGTGTTTATTGTGGATTTTCTTTAATGTCAGCCTAAGGCTGATTTAAATTTGTGAGCTATGTCCGGGAGTAATCTTTAGCACCAAGTGGGAGGTATAAAGAGACCTTACTTCCCTAGAACTACGTGCCCCCGTAGGATGTGAGCCTGAGGCTGATTTATATAGTGATCACTAGTGTTTTTGAATTGATACTTTTAGTCCTACTCCGATGGCAAGGATAGGACGGCTCTCCCCAAGGTGGGTTGTACGTTGGACTCCATGTGGCTCACATGGTTTATGTCGTTTATTGGATCTCCCAATGTGTGTGTGTGTACTCTTCTATCTGAGATGAAAACATATTTGCTTAAAAGGCTGAGTTTGAGAAAGTCATTATTCTTAAAAGATTTAAGGAATATATTCTAATGAGAATTGACATGAGATTTGATTGTTTTGATGATTCAAAATTGAGATGAAAGTGAATTGAGAACGTATTGAAATGACTCACTTGTTTTACTTTACATGTATTATTTATCCATGATTTTGATGATTTAATTCGAGCTAAGTGAGCCATCTATATCAGCATGCATAATTTTATAAACTGTTATGATATTAAGATATTATTTTATATATGCATTGCACCCCGATATGCTCGGTATCTTTCCATGGTACAGACCCACATATTTGTATGTGGGCTATATTTTCTCGGAATATAGGTACAAGGTATAGTTGCACCTTCGGATCCAGTCAGTTCGTGGTATCCAGTCAATAGGTGATGAGTCATTTTGATTCAAGGGCTTGGGTTAGTTATTCAGAGTTTATAGTGTAGTATTTTCTTTATTCAGTCGTATTCAGTTGGGGTAGTCGGGAGTCATGACCCGACTACCTACAGTCAGTACTAGTAGAGGCTTCATAGACAATCAGTAGAAATTGATGTATTTTGTTTCAATTTTGGTTGTAAAGGCAAAATTGTAACCCTGTAAAATTCCATTTTTGTATCGATCAGATTCAGAAAAGAGTTAATTTCTGTTGATTTGTATTTTTATTCAGTTGCTTATGAGTTATTCCAGTAGAAGGGTTAGCTTGGGGTCACTTGTGACCCTAAGAACCGTGTGACGTCTCGGGACCCGATTTCAGGGCGGTACAAACTTGGTATCAGATCACAGAGTTTAAGTGTCCTAGGGTGTCTATGAAGTCGTGTCTGGTCGATTCTTGCGGAACGGTACAAAGACGTCTGTACTTTTCTTCGAGAGGCTACAGGGCATTTAGGAAATGTTTCCTTTGTTTCAAGTCTAAGATCATGCTATAAAAAGGTTCTCCAAGAAGCTTATATAGATTCTCATCTTACTCTATTCTGGCCAACTCTGCCTCATTTTCAAAGTATCAAAAACAGTTAAGCTGAATTCTCCATAGATAGTTATGGGATTGTAAGAGAGCTATAAAGTATCTTGTCAGTGCTTTTGAGTTCCAAAGATTGAAGTACTTTATTCATGTTCATAAAAGTCGTGAACTAAGCCTAGGTTAGATGTGCTTTCAGATTCCTCCTCAGAATCTACAATGTTAATCTATACTTCTCCCTCTATGTATTATTTTTGAGATAACATGATTCGCAAGCTCCAGTTCTTCCCCAGGTAATGCTTCTATATTTTCTTGAAGAAATTTCAAAAGTTACATAAAGGGCTTGAGAGGAGCTCTCTAGTGTGTTAAGTTCCTTAAGTTGAAAGTTATGCCCTCATTCTTATGAGTTATTTAATTAAGACAGAGTAAGGTGTATTTTTAGATCGTTGAATGTTGTGTGTCAAGTTTCTATCTCTTGTATTATGTAATCTTGTTATCATTATGATTGTGAAAAATCAAAGTCTAGTGAAGTCGTGTGGGTCTTTTTCGATTCACTAGCATAGCTTCTTTGTTATTCATCTCATTTTCTTGTTCAAAATACAAACCAAAGTCTAGTGAAGCCGTTTGGGGCCTATTTCAATTCACTAGCATAGTTACTTAGTTATTCATATAACTTTCTTGATTAAAACACAAAACCAAAGTCTAGTGAAGCCGTGTGAGGCCTATTTCGATCCACTAGCAACTTGTAATTCCTCTTGTTCCTTGTGCTGGCTGAAAATATGGGATGTGGAGGTTTAGTAGTAAGAAGGATGGTAAGTGTGATTTGTTGAGCATAAGTATAGCGAAATCCCTTTTTGCATGCAATTGGGTTAATAGGAAGTGATATAGTTTGTTCGAGGTATGAAACGGGTGTTGACGGTATTTGTATGACAGAGAGTATAGGTTAGTGATGGAAGTATTCGGTGGGTAAGTGTTGTTAATCTAGGCGCTCTCTAGATTGCAAGAGGAAGTTAAGTTAAGGCGTAGAGAGGTATGAACTATGTTAAGTTGTGTATGAAGGATAAATAGTAGTGACAAGTGAAAGAAGGATGTGTTAATGGATTGTGAATAAGATAGGCTATATGATTATGACCAATTATTATTGTTATGAAGTTTAAGTGGGCTAGTGTTCATGGATGTATTGTTTTATAATCTTCACATGGGAGTTATGCGTGAGATGGAGTTGTAAATTATGTGAAGTGTGAGACCTTAAGTTTGACTGATTGGTGATCATGAAGCCGAATGTGACGGTTTCCGAATTAATGGTATTAGTTGTCGGAAGTGACCTAATAGGCTTGAACAGTGTACACAAGAGTTTAAGTGTAGTTGAATTGTAATTAAGTTTAATAATATATTATGATGAGAAAGTTCACCCAAGATATTATGGTACTGCTTTAATTTCGAGGATTAGTGTATGTGGTGTAGTGAGTCGTGCCATGGGATTGTTAGATGGATATTAGTGTATCCGGTATCGGAGTAATATGTTATGGACGTTTTACTCAGAGCTGTCAGAATTGCCTAGGTGCGACGGCCAAGTTGACGGACCGTTGATCTAGCGATGGACCGTTGCCTAGACCGTCGCAACCAAGGAAGTGACACAACCTTGTGGATAAGGTGCAACAGATAGGTTTATAGACCATCAAACTTGCGATGGACCGTCGCCCAAGCCATTGCTACTTAGGCGATGAGTCCCTTCTTGGACCACGTACGACGGTCAAAATGATGGACCGTCAAGCCTGTGATGGACCGTCGCATGACCCTTCACAGATCCCATTCAGTTATTTTAAAGCAATCTTTAAAAGGGTATTTGGGACTTTTTCCACCCTTTTTAACCCCTAATTACACCCGACCATAGCTCATAAGTTCATTATTCTTTTACAATATCAAATTAGGGTTTGTCTCCAAGATCTATCCTTAAGAACAAAAAAACCCTAGGTGTTTAATTCTAAGTCAAAAATTGATGTTTTCCTCCATCAATCTTCAAGAAATCACAACCCAGGTATGTCATGTGTTGATTCATGGGTCCCTTTCACCCATGAATCTCAAGAATCTCTTTTAAAATCCAAGATTTGGGTATTTATGAATGTTCATGATTTAAATTGAATTGAAATTCATGTCCATGATGCTGTGTTGTTTTTATTCATGTTTTAAGTTACATTTTCAAATGATTGACCCTACTATGTGATGGTTTGGTTAATAACCATGATAAGCCCCCTTCAAATTACAAGTTGATTGATGTATCCATGACTATTAGATGTATTGATGATTTTATAACCAAAGCATGCTCCCCATGTGTTTGATTAAATACCTATGTGAAATAAAAGTGTCATACTGGTATGATATGATGAAATCCCCATTCATGTACAAGTTTATGTATGTCAAATGTCTGATGAAATGTCTTACTCATTGAATTATGGATTGTTGATGTTAGTCATGTATTCAATAAAGTCATGCTTTGTCAGTTTCTTTCCATGGAGTCCTGGGGGTACCTGTACCCAAAAAATATAGTTGTGTGGCTAGAGTCAGTATCATGTTTTCACGATATCCTCAGTCAAGCCATGATCCATAGAACTCAGTCAGTCATGTGACTCAGGAAATCTCAGTAATACAGTAATCTTAGTACTATTCCATTAGTCAACGAAACTCAGTTAATTCAGTTAAATCAGTTCAGTAATCCATGTTCAGTGTCTATTTAGATGGGAGTAGAAATTAGCACCGAGTGAACCCAAGGATGGGAACTCACCTGCTATATGAGGATGTGATTCTTAGAAGGAATTCTTGCATTCCATAACAACGTAGCCAGCATAGGTTGAGACATCATAGCCTGCTATATGAGGGTAGATGAGGTGGCTTAACCTGTTATGTAAGGGTTCCCACTATTCTCACTAGACTTACCTGTTAAATGAGGGTTACTCACATATTATCCTTAGCAGTGGTGCGGTATTGACACCCTTCCAATTGGGGTTACAGATTGGACCCCAACTTAGACATAATGGCGTATTAGTGGCAAGTTGGTTAGATAACTACTTCCCACAGTTTCAGTAATAGAATAAGGACTGTCAGATACAGTCATTCAATCTCAGTAATAGAACTCAGATAGTTCTATAGAATTTAGGACTGTCAGATACAGTCGACTCAGAACAGTATGGAATTCAACTACTTCCATCAGAAACTAGACTGTCAGATACAATTGCTCAATATCAATTATTTTAGTTATAAAGTTATCAGTATCTCATGTTATCAGTACTCAGATTCAGTAATCATGTTATCACGAACTCAGTTACAGTTATTATGCATTCATACATGTATTCTCACGTTCATGTTGTCCAGTCAGTTAGTATAGTTCATGCATGTGAACCCTTTTCATTCAGCCTACCTTCCATGCATACCAGTACATTCAAAGTACTAACACATTTGTGCCATGGTGTTTTATACCATAGGTTCAGAAGTACGAGCTCCAAAGCATCAGTAGCATTTTAGTCTTAGTAGTTAGAGATAGCAGTTAGTCCTCATCCTTCGAATACATGACCATTCTTTATTATCTCATTAATTAATTTATTAGTTAGAGTTAGTTGGGGACATGTCCCATCAACTCCTTATTTAGACAATTCAGTCAGTTAAAAGCTTTTTAGAAAATCATGTTCAAATAGTTATTTCAGTGTTTGGGTATTTCATACCCCATCCATATGTTATTATTTATCAGTTATGTTTTATTTTTGAACTTCAAGGCCTTTCAGTTCATGTTTCTGTATTTATACAGTATATTATGCAGTGTTCAGGTACAAATATCAATTATGGGTTAGATTGTGGTCCTTCAGGGTCATGAGCATCGTATAGCATTCCGGGTACCATATTCGGGGCGTTACAGCCTATGTGCTACATTGTCTCATATTGTAGGTTCCATTTGTAGCCCACACATCATAATTAGACAGTGTGCAACTTCCAGTCAGCAGGTGATGGGTCCTTTAGATTCGAGGGCTCGAGTCAATAGAGTTTTAGTAACATCTTGTTTTCTTTATTTATTCATATTGACAAGGGATAGTTGGGGGTTATGTACCGACTACCTATAGTTAATACTAGCAGAGGCTTCATAGATAGTCAGTAGAGTTGATGTATTTAATTCTAGTTTTGTTTTGTATAATTAGAGTGGTAATCATGTTAAATAGTTTTGTTTTTAATATGTTAAAATAAAGATATCTCTTCTGTGTATTATTCCTAGTTTTATGTAGTTAAATCAGTAGCTCAAGTAATATGCCAGTACAAGGATTAGCTTTGGATCATTTATGGTCTTAAACACCATGTGATGTCCAGGGTGTACTTTTAGGCTATTAAAAACTTTATATCAGAACACATATTTCAAGTGTCCTAGGGTACTATGAAGTCGTGTCTAGTAGAGTCTTGCGGAATGGTACGAAGATGTTTGTACTTTTCTTTGACAACATAGGTCATTTAAGAAAAGTTTTATTTCATCCATACTCTAGATCATGTAGTAAAGCAATTCTTTTAGAAACTTCTGTTCATTTGTGTGTTACTCCATAATTTTACATCTATGACTTTCTGACATAACATTAGTACTAGATTCGAAATTTCTCCCAAGATAATGCTCTCAAATTTACTATCAGTAACTTCAGAAGACATACAAGGGGCTTGACAGGAGCTTGTTATTATGCTATAATCCCTTTAAGTTGAAATCTTATGTCCTCATCCATAGGAGTTGTGCAGTTAAGATAGACTATGTTTTGTATACAGATTCCTCATTGAGCCTTTTTATCCAAATAGTGCTCATGAGAGGAGATAGTATGAATATAGGATGTTGAATAGAGTTTGAATTCGAGGGAATAGAGTTTGGATTCGAGGGATATTATGACATAGTATGAATATAGGATGTTGATTCCTTAGTTCGTGATTCTTGTTATATGAAAGTGATTTAGTAGGCTTGAACAGTAAATGCAAAAGCTTAAGTTCATTTGTTCGCAATTGATTATGATGTTGGAGATATGATTTACATGTGTACCTAAGGTGATATGGGGGTTGCCTTATTTTCTAAGATTATTAAAGAGGGTGTGTGGTAAGTAGTACCCTTAAGTTGCTAAATGGGAAAAGGCTAGTTATATAGTATATGGTGTTCTTAATAACTAAGTTAAAGAGTTATTTATAGGTGATGTTGAGTCTTTTGGACTGATTGTTATTCTCGTGGTTTAGGGAAGAATAGAAATTTAGAGATGTGATAATGGTAGACTATATTGGAAAAGAGACAGATTATGCAAGCATGTTGTCAAGAAGGGTGTAAGTATGTGATGAGTGTTGAAGCTACGGAAAGTTTAGTATGTGTTAAGGGAGTATTTAAGAATGAAGTTAGTATAGTCCGTTAAAGATTTTGGGATATCTATGTTAAGTATTAGTATCTAATCCTGAATATGGGATAATTGAGCTAACAAAAAGAAGACTTGAAGCTCTAGATGGTGTGAACTCATAGCATGGTAATGATCATGAATATTCTAAGTTAGTAAGTGTTAATGTTATTATATAATGACTATTGGGTTTATAGAAATGTTAGAGTTGTATCTCAGAAAAAATTATTAGCAACCAGTTTTACACTTTTAGGTATAGTCTTTCAGAGTAAATTTGTTATTGATGTGTATTGTAATATCCCGAACTTTAGAGTAAAGTCGTTACAGCTTAGTTTAAAGTTCATTAAAGGGTTCCATCATCTTAGAATAATGGCTTTAAGCTAAGAGGGGATGATAGAACAAGTACCCAAGTCAGGTCTCAAATTCTAGTAGTGATGCCAGTGTGTTGTAGAACAACACTACAGAGGAAGATGCCTGAACCAGTCTTATTTTAGTATTTGTACTTCATTTATCACAGCATCTACTTATGCCATACATGTCAGGCCTCTGATCATAACTCATATTCATGAACTTCATAAAGAATCAGGTACTACTCTAGTTCCTAGTAGTGAGGAGTTCCAGTTTGCTTTGTAGTACGAATCATGTTCTATGAATTTAAGAACTCCAAAATCAGGTCATGCAGATCATGACTCATGTACTCATGCTTTATAGAATGTTGAAATGCAAATACTCATGGTACACTCTTAATGATCAGTAAAACGTAGATCATGTCATGTATGTCCTCAGGTTAGATCTCTTTGATGAATTCATGTCATTAATACTCTATTCCTCATACCTCAGGTAAGTGTCAAAGTTATGAATAGTATCCTTTCATATTTCAGGTCCTCACGTTCTAATGCTTCAGTGACCTCTCCTTATTAAATGATAATGGTGATAAGTAATTGTTAAGATGTGAGAGATTAAATATTCCTTGTTAAAGAAAAAAATTATTAAATGTTTCTTTTATCTAAGACTATAAGGTTGAAGGAAGACTTAGGTTAAGTGTAATGCCCCGCATGTTTCTAAGCTAGGAAGTGAATAAGTATTCCTACGTATGAAATCTTCTATCCTGTGATTCATACTTGAGTACATGACTTACAATGAATATCCTAGTGATAGGATAACTTATGATGCATTAAGCATGTTCATATGAGTCACTTAAGGTAATACAAGCTAAGAGTTTTCGAATCCATCAATTTTTAGTGTTTGATTTTGCAAGGTTCATCTTTGAACGAGTATAACTCGATTTTAATGTTGTATTTTGGCTGATTTAGACCCACCAAACTGTAGAGGATCGAATTAGCTTTCCAACGATAACAATTTTGCCTTAATCCAATACCCGAGCGAAAAGTTATGCCCATTTTTGTGAGAGACAGTAAGGATAGGCGATTGGTTAGGCCCCACCCAACCAAACATAGGCGATTGGTTAGGTGCCACCCAACCTATCTTAGTCAATCACTTAGGCGCCGCCTAAGTCAGTTCCAGGTGCCAAAAATACTCCATTTTGAGTTATTTTAAGGGTAATTAAGTCTTTTAACACTCCTTACACATCCCTAAACTTAAACCTACGAAATATATAGCTTTTAAACATATTACAACCCTATTATCATCTCAAAGCTCATCATCCAAGAGCACTAAGAGAGAAAAACAACTAGGGTTGCATAACTAAGCTTGAAGATCCGATTTCAAGGAAATTCCTCCGTTAATCATCAAGAATCTTCCTTCTAAGGTATGCGTGAGTTGATTCATGGACTCCTTTCCTCCATGAAGCTCAAGAACCATCTTCTAAATTATGTATTATGATGTTTATTTTGTTGGTGGTTGATGTTCATGTAGCTGGAGTTTGATGATGCCTAAGATGGGATCTTTGTATGTTTTATGTGAGGATATGGTGGTATTTAACGTATAAACATATGAAATTGGTGGTTGAATGATGATAGGCGTATTTACACGCCTAAAGCACCATAATTTACCCATATTTTAGCTAAGTTTTAAGGAAAAAATATATAATTCCTGTATTTTTAGTCCATTTTCCTGTAAGTGAGCTAACCAACGTGATTAGCATGTTTTCAGGTATTAATGATGAAGATTTCAGCACTTTGTGGACCTTTTGGTAGCAATGGAAACTTCACATAAGAGGGAAGGCAACTTTTGGAAGCTTATGGACTGAAAGTGATGCATGAAGAACTTGTCCCGAGAAAAAATAGTATTTCTAAAGACTTGGGGATCAACAGTAACTTAGTAGGAATAGGACAAGGATGTTATAAAAACCCTATTTGCTGAATTTTTCAGGCATTCATTCATGCATTGATTCACGTTTGCTTTTTCAGAATTCAGTCAACACTTAGTATTATTCAGTTTACAGATTCTGTAAGTTTTAACAAAGAAAAAATGCTAACTTGTGAGAAACGTCTAGAGGGAAAAAACGTCAACCTAGTTTGACGCCAAACCCATCTTCAACGTGAGATTCTTTGAGCTTTGGTACGATGATGATGTTTATTGTGATCTCCGTTGTAATCATGAGTAGATAAACTTCTCTGTTAGGGTTATGGAAGCCTTATGATATACTATCTATTACTATGAGTTTGTGAATTCTTGATACGTATGCTACTTATATCATTACTCTCTTCATCTTAATTACATTCTTGTGGTTGCAAACATATAGAATACGCCATTATAGCATTAACTTGTTCGAGAGAAAAGTTACATGTTTGGAAAAGAGAGTGTGACAAGGAATTAGGGCTACCAACCCCTATTTACACGTTAGTGCCGTAACTGGATTAACTCTTGGAGAGTTCGTACCAGTAGTTATACGCTTTAAGCTCGAGAGAGTTAAAGTAAGATAATCCTTGATGGTCGAGAGACACTAGGATTTACCAGTAGAATACGAATCTCTATAAGTGCATGCATGTCTGAATTCCGCATTACTCATAGTTAATAGATACGTAGAACTCATAAGGTGGACATAACCCTAACTTATTTTTCTCTATGATTAAATCTTACTAAACAAAGCATTCTATTGTTACTTTGATAGCATTAATTCACGCCACAATCCAATCCCCCTTTTCCGTGGAATTTTCGATCAACAGTCTATTAATAATTGCAACACTTAGTGACCAAGTATTCCCTGTGGGATTCGACATCCAACCCAGTTGGGTTCTATATTTGACAGCGACAGCTTACACTCTTACGAGAGCTGTAGTTTGGGCGTTATCAAACCCAACAGGTTTGGGTGTCGAATCCCACAGGGAATACTTGGTCACTAAGTGTTGCAATTGTTAGCAGATTTTTGGTCGAAAATTCTACAGAAAGGGGGGATGGTTTAGGCGTGAATTAATACTATGGAAGTAACAACAGAATGCTTGATTTAGTAATATTTAATCACTGAGAAAAATAAGTTAGGGTTATGTCCACCTTATGAGTTCTATGTATCTATTAACCATGAGTAATGCGAAATTCAGACATGCATGCACTTATAGAGATTCGTATTCTACTGGTAAATCCTAGTGTCTCTCGACCATCAAGGATTATCTCACTTTAACTCTCTCGAGCTTAAAGCGTATAACTACTGGTACGAACTCTCCAAGAGTTAATCCAGTTGTGGAACTAACGTGTAAATAGGGGTTGGTAGCCCTAATTCCTTGTCACACTCTCTTTTCCAAACATGTAACTTTTCTCTCGAACAAGTTAATGCTATAATGGCGTATTCTATATGTTTGCAACCACAAGAATGTAATTAAGATGAAGAGAGCAATGATATAAGTAGCATACGTATCAAGAATTCACAAACTCATAGTAATAGATAGTATATCATAAGGCTTCCATAACCCTAACAGAGAAGTTTAGCTACTCATGATTACAACGGAGATCACAATAAACATCATCATCGTACCAAAGCTCAAAGAATCTCACGTTGAAGATGGGTGTGGCGTCAAACTAGGTTGACGTTTTTTCCCTCTAGACGTTTCTCATCATAGTTAGTGTTTTTTCTCTGTTAAAACTTACAGAATCTGTAAACTGAATAATACTAAGTGTCGACTGAATTTTGAAAAAGCAAACGTGAATCAATGCATGAATGAATGCCTGAAAAATTCAGCAAATAGGATTTTTATAACATCCTTGTCCTATTTCTACTAAGTTACTGCTGATCCCCAAGTCTGTAGAAATACTATTTTTGCCCGGGACAAGTTCTCCATGCATCACTTTCAGTCCATAAGCTTCCAAAAGTTGCCTTCCCTCTTATGTGAAGTTTCCCTTGCTACCAAAAGGTCCACAAAGTGCTGAAATCTTCATCATTAATACCTGAAAACATGCTAATCACGTTGGTTAGCTCACTTATAGGAAAATGGACTAAAAATGCAGGAATTATATATTTTGTCCTTAAAACTTAGCTAAAATATGGATAAATTATGGTGCTTTAGGCGTGTAAATACGCCTATCATCAACACCCCACACTTAAAGCTTTGTTCGTCCTCGAACAAAACATTACGTCCATGTAATAATCTACTTAGAATATCACAGCAACAACATAAAATGTTCAACAAGACAGGCACGACAATTATTAACAAAGAGTAGTTTTCTTGTTCACTACTAGAAACAATTCAACCTCCAACATAGACTCGTGATGATGGTTAATTCTTATCCACAAGTTAAGGCACAAAGAATCATACAAAACTACCCAAAACTAATCAACCATGTGTCTCACACAAGATATCACCCATAATCACTCACAAGTTTTGCATTTTTCGGAACATGGGTATTAGATTCTCCTTGCTCTCACTCTCACAAACAATTCCTATGTTGCAACTGATGACCATAGGCTTGCCCTTAGTGTAATGCTCCACTAATATCAGAATGCTAAGCTTAGGATCAAATAGGTTTTTATAGGTTGTAATGTAGGCTAAGGGACAGGTAGGACTATTTTGGCCAGAAATAGTGACTATGTTCCCTAAGCGCTTTAATACACTACGTTATGTTATTAACACTCTCTTTTAAACAACCCTTCTACCTTTCTTTTCATCTAACACCCCTTTTCACCTATTTTGTTATTCAATTATAAACACAAAGATGAGAATATACAACTTATTTTTTTATTTTTCTATTTCTGTTTTTTTTTATAAAACACCTCTATGATAGCCACTCATATTCACAACAATTTCAAGTACCAATACACTCTGAGGCATCACTCTCACCCAATTTCCTCTTATTTTGTCACATGACTCTACAATTTAAAGCGCTTAGGAATTTGGATCAAATTATGGTCTTGAAAAAATGGATTAGGCTACATATGAGGCTGTCAAAGAAAATAGCTAAAGGCTCAAAGGGGGTTAACTAGGATAATTTCCATGGGTAGGTAAAAAAAAGGTAAACAATCACAGGCTGCCAATGAAATGCCTAAATCATCTCCTAAACTCCTACTCTTTATTTCGTTTTACACACACACCAGGCAAGTTCTAGTATCAGTCACAACACAGAATATACTATAACCTCACACACACAAGGCACATGGTCAACTTTATTGGGAGCAGTATAGACTCTTGACCCAACAGATGAATGAATTAAACCACACACTTATCACACAGTGAGTCACACTTAGAGCCTAAACGTCTCAATAGTAATGATGATTTTGGCACAAACTCTTGTCATAATACCATACCGCCTATCAGAACAATTTCATGCAAAATCTAAAAAAAAATCTAAAATTAAACTTAACTAATTACGACTAATTAAAACAAACAAGAACTAGAATAAATGTAAATGCAAACAAAGAAGTGTAGCATACAAATACCAGCACCCCACACTTAGAATGGACACACTGCCCTCAGTGGCAAATAAATAAGAAAAACCTAATTAGTCGGACTCCTCTGCTATGTCTAGGGTCATACCCCCTGCATCGGAATCATCATCAGAGTTGTCGTCATCAGAGTTCTCCTCCACATCTGAGTCTGGCATTCGGCGATCGTCATCGGTTGGCACGTCATCATCAAGAGGTTCCTCAAAATATACACCTACTCCGCACATAGCCCTCGCATGCTCATTCATTGGGTAGTCATAATCAAACTGTTGGAGCTCTGCAGCAGTTGGAACATGACCCCCACTCCTCATGGTGAACCTCGTCATGCCATATAAATGGCGGAAGAAGCTTTCGTCGTGAGCATGTCTTTCTGCAGTGGTCCGGTTGACGCCATGCATAAATTCAACATCTTTCACCTTTGTGAGGTCAACTTCCTTTGGGTTGTGTGGAAGCTTATGATCTGTAGGTTCCTCTTCGATGTCCTCCTTCCTCAATATCGTAGTCAACAGATTGCCAAAGATGAAGTGGGACCTCTTGTGCAGCCTGGCCTTACGCATTGAAGATCGAATAATCGCCCCAATGTTGATGGGGATGTTCGTCATCAAAGCGTACACCAAGCACACTCTATCACGTGTGATCTTTATGTACTGTGACCCTGGAATCAGGCAGGAGTTGACTATCCGCAACCATATCCGAGGTTCTCTGTTCAAGGAGGCATACGGGAAGGTATTGTGTCGGCCGGTATCCTTGTGACGACTCCACTGTTCCATTGATCTTGTTCCGCATAGTATCTGTCTGATTGCCCTGTATGGAGGTTTGTGATAAAGCTCCTTGAGCGGTGATGGATCCACAGATGGAAGACCCAGAAAAGAGTTGAAGAACTCCGCATTCAGTTGCAAGACTTGGCCCCGAATCTTCACTTCACTTCCGGTAGTATTTGGGGACCAATTGGCATAGAATTCTCGTGTTAGATCAAGATTGCATTCTCCCATATCTTGGAAAATGAAATCATGATGTAGCGCCATGATTTTAGCCAAAATGCGAGGTTCTCTCTTCGCTAGACTCTCCTTTTGTATCAACTCCATGTGAACATATTTTTTCACTTTGTTGTTCTTGTACAACTCCTTTCCTTCCTCCTCTAGGACCTATTTTATCCCGAACATGCGGCGAGGTATTTGCAGCCAGGAGGATTTAGTTTGCTATTTTCTTTCCCTTTTCTGCCCTTTCTGTGAGGTGGACGCTTTTTCTTTTCCTGGTCGACTTTTTGATGCCATTGTGCCTGAGATTAAAATAAAGTCATGTTAGCTTCATCTCGGTAGATACAATCGACAAACAAACAGTAGTGGCACCACCCCACACTTAATTTGTGGGGACAAGCTAATTAAGTGAACGATGTCGATTACTCAGACTTCATCGCCATCCATTTAGGTGTTATGTTCCAACAATATATTCAGCACAGTCATATGTTCATGTCATCTTAACTATCCTTTCCAATTCTATTTCATGTAATCTTGTTTATACTTTCATGTTTGGATGAATGCACTTTTTGAACAAAACTACCACATAATGATCGTACCACAAATAGAAACAAGTTATTGCATAGGCATAATCACACCATTTTATGCTTATGGTTAATCATAATTGGTATCTCGATGAACGAGTCATTCAACCATTCAAGCTTTCAACTTACAAGATTATGTATTAACTTCACAATTTCGACTTCATCAAATTATGACAGTGTATAACAATCAAATACAAGTCGGAATAAAGTCAAGAACACCCACACGTATTCTTTCACTCAACTAGATGTATCATAACAAACCAACCTCATTCAAATCACCAACACCACTTCAAGCTTTAACAAATCATTATAGGCGTAGTATTGTAATAACTACGGAATATAAAAGAAGTACTTACTTGGTGATGGCCTTGGAAGATGATCTTCCAAGGTTAGAAGAGCAAAAAGAAAAATTTTGAGAGATTTGGAGAGTAAAGGCGGCGCCTAGGTTGAGCAAATAAGTGTGTTTTGTTCTAATGTTGAAGTTTTATTTATAGGACAAGGCTTGGGTCGGGTTTGACCCATTTAAAATCGGATTAGGAGACCAAAAAGTAAGCATAGGCGGTGCCTAATGCTTTGCCTATGCTTAGCATAGGCGGGGCCTTTTGCAAAGCCTAGTTGAGCATAGGCGGCGCCTATGCTATGGAATTATTAGGCATAAGCGGCGCCTATGCTATGGAATTGTAGATTCAGAGAGCAAAGGCAATGGAATAGGCGACGCCTATGCTATGGCATTGTTGGGCATAGGCGGCGCCTATGCTATGGCATTGTTGGGCATAGGCGGCGCCTATGCTATGGCATTGTAGATTCAGAGAGCTTAGGCCATGGCATAGGCGGCGCCTATGCTATGGCATTGTTGGGTATAGGCGGCGCCTATGCTATGGCATTGTAGATTCAAAGAGCTTAGGCCATAGCATAGGCCTTGCCTTGTTCGTTGCCTAGATTTACATAGGCCTTGCCTAACCAATAGCCTTTGTTTCTTCATTCCAAACTTACCACCTTCAACATGACACAATTCCAAATTAAAATTTGGGCTAGATCTCCTCCTTTATACATCTTACACCTACATTTACTCAAAAACAACAAAAACAATTAGAACGATGGGTTGCCTCCCACCAAGCGCCTTAGTTTTGGTCGTGGATCGACTTTTCTTTTTGGATTTTTATTTAATAAAAACAAACTCTTAGTAAAACAAAATGATTAAAAACGATGGGTTGCCTCCCATCTAGCGCTTGATTATTGTCGCGACACGACATAGTTACCTCGATTACTTAGACTTCGTCGAGATAGATGGTGTCCATGCATTTTATCGAGTCAAGAGGACCGATATATGGCTTCACTAGTTGGCCATTCACTTTAAAGACACCACCATCAATGCCTTCTAACTCTACTACTCCAGACGAGTAGACTTGGCTAATTCTGAACGGACCAGACCATTTAGACTTTAACTTACCTGGAAATAGCTTTAGTCTAGAGTTGAAAAGAAGTACCATATCACCTTTCTGAAAGTTTTGTTGGATAATCCGCCGATCATGGTACTTTTTCATCCGTTCTTTGTAGAGGTCTGCCCTTTCATATGCATGTAGACGAAATTTATCCATCTCATTCAGCTTCTCCAATCTCAGATTAATTGCATCATCCCAAGTCAGGTTAAGCCTCTTCAACGCCCACAATGCTTTATGTTCGAGCTCAATCGGCAAGTAACAAGCCTTCCCATAAACTAGTTGGTACGGGGACATGCCAACTGGTGTCTTGAATGCAGTCCTATAAGCCCATAAGACATCATCCATCTTGCGGGACCAATCTTTCCTACTAGCATTTACAGTCTTAGCAAGGATCATCTTGATCTCCCGATTAGAAACCTCTACCTGCCCACTAGTTTGTGGGTGGTAAGGTGTAGCTACCTTATGTTGCTTGACCCCATATTTCACCAATACGGCTCTGAACATCTTGTTGCAAAAGTGTGATCCTCCATCGCTTATGATGGTACGTGGTACCCCAAAACAAGAGAAGATATTTCTCTTTAAAAATGCTACAACACGCTTACCTTCATTATCATCCAGCGCTACTGCTTCGACCCATTTGGATACATAATCCACAACAACTAGGATATATTTCATCCCAAACGAACTCACAAATGGGCCCATGAAATCAATACCCCATACATCAAATAGCTTCACTTCAAGAATTTTAGACATGGGCCTCTCATGGTGTTTCGAGATAGAGCCTTGCCTCTGACACTGATCACATCTTCTCACACAATCGTAAGCATCCTTGAATAATAAAGGCCAATAATAGTCGCTTTGCAATACCTTCCTGGCTGTCCGATTACCTGCATGGTGACCCCCAACTTAGGAAGCATGACTTGCTTCCAAGATTCTAGGCACCTCCACATCAGCGATGCATCGCCTAATAACACCATCAGCACATCTTCGAAAAGATACGGTTCATCCCAGAAGTAGTGTTTCACATCATGCATGAACTTTCTCTTTTGATGAAAGGAGAGATTCTCAGGCATCACTTTACTTACCACGTAGTTCGTAAAGTCCGCATACCACGGTAAGTCTTATACCATAGCGGCTAGGATCTCTTCGTCGGGAAATGCATCATTAATCTCAAGGTCGGATTGTGCTATGTGCGCACTCTCAAGTCTAGATAGATGATCAGCTACTTGATTTTCGCAACCTTTTCTATCCTTTACCTCGAAATCAAATTCTTGAAGCAATAACATCCATCGAATTTGCCTTGGTTTAGCATCCTTCTTTGCCATTAAATATCTCAGAGCTGCATGATCTGTATTAACCACCACTTTGGTTCCCAACAAGTAAGCACAAAACTTTTCAAAAGCATAAAAAACTGCTAGAAGCTCTTGTTCCGTGACGGTATAGTTCTTCTGGGATCCATTCAAGGCCTTGCTCGCATAGTATATTGGATGAAATAGCCTTTCTCTTTTCTGACCAAGTACAGCACCCAAATCCACCCCACTTGCATCACACATCACTTCAAACGGTAGAGGCCAATCAGGTTCTACAATAATAGGAGCGTCAACTAGCTTTCCTTTGAGGCATTCAAATGCCTTCAAGCAATCTTCACTGAAGTAGAACTTCGCATCCTTCTCCAAGAGTTTGCATAACGGACTAGAAATCTTGGAGAAGTCTTTGATAAATCTTCAATAAAAACCTGCATGACCGAGGAAACTACGAACTCCCTTTACAGAAATTGGAGGTGGTAGTTTCTAGATAACTTCAATTTTGGCTCGATCAACTTCAATTCCTCTTTTGGAGACTTTGTACCCAAGAACAATGCCTTCTTTAACCATAAAATGGCACTTCTCCCAGTTTAGCACCAAGTTGAACTCAACACATCTCTGTAACGCCATACTCAAATTTGCCAAGCACGATTCAAATGATTCACCCATAACTGAAAAATCATCCATGAACACCTCCAAGGTGTCTTCAACGATATCAGAAAAAATAGACATCATACAACGCTGAAAAGTGGCAGGTGCGTTACATAACCCAAATGGCATACATTTGAAGGCAAACGTACCATATGGGCATGTAAAAATGGTCTTCTCTTGGTCCTCAGGAGAAATGCAAATCTGATTATAACCGGAATAACCATCTAAGAAACAAAACCATCCCTTCTCTGCCAATCGGTCAAGCATTTGGTCCATGAATGGCATTGGGAAGTGATCCTTAAGCGTCCACGAACTCAGCTTCCGGTAGTCCATACACACTCTCCACCCTGTGACAGGTCTGAGTGGAATCATCTTATTCTTTTCATTCGCGACTACCGTCATGCCCCCTTTCTTGGGCACACACTGTACCAGACTTACCCACTTACTGTCGGAGATTGGATATACTACCCCAGCATCTAACTACTTAATAATTTCTTTCTTCACCACCACCTGCATGGGTGGATTCAAACGTCGTTGATGCTCAATGGTAGGCACACAATTTTCCTCGAGATGAATCTTGTGCATACATATCCCAGGAGGGATACCAATAATATCAGCAATAGTCCAACCGATGGCTCTCTTGTATCTCCTCAGAATAGAAATAAGAGTCGCAACCTGCTGCTCACCTAAATCAGCCGCAATAATAATCGGAAGTGTATCACCACTTCCCAAAAACGCATATTTCAGGTGACTGGGCAGCTCCTTTAATTCTAGCACTGGTGGTTCTTCAATGGATGGCTTTGCTGGTGGTGAAGGGCGATTTTTAAGATCCAGATCCATCTTCTTAGGAGCATAAGAATAGGAACCAATTCCTGTTAGAGCACAAATTGTTTCTTCATACTCTTCCACATCCTCACGCCCAAAATTCATAAGCACAACAGCCAATGGATCAACAGTAAGTTGCTTCTCTACAGATAATTCTTTCTCATCATCATAATACACATCAGCTACAGAGAACACATTCATATCTTTGGGCTGCTTCATTGATTTGCATACATCAAAATGGACCACTTCGTCATTTATCTGAAATAAAAGCTCATTAGCTCTTAGATCAATAAGCACACTTCCTGTTGCAAGGAAAGGACGCCCCAAGATTATGGGAACTTCAGAATCCACCTCACAATCCAAAATAACAAATTCTGCTGGAAAGATGAAGGTGGAAACCTTCACCAATACATCATATAAGATACCAACAGGTCATTTTACCGACCTATCTGCCATCACGAGCCGCATATTAGTTGGTGTAGGATCACCCAACCCCAATTTTCTGTAAATAGATAGTGGCATCAAATTAATGCTAGTTCCCAAATCGTACAATGCCTTAGCAAAATCCAAAGATCCAATCATGCAAGGAATAGTGAAAGCACCAGGATCCGTCTTCTTCTGAACTAGCGATCTTGTAGCGATTGCACTGCAATGATAAACATTATCTGCCAGCTCATAGCTTGCTGCCTGCTTCTTTGTCAAAATGTCCTTCATGAATTTAGCGTATCCGGGAATCTGCTCTAGCGCCTCCACCAAAGGAACATTAATAGTCAGCTGCTTCAACATAGTCATGAATTTACTGAACCTGGTGTCATCGGCTCTCTTCTTCAGTCTCTGAGGAAAAGGTGGTGGTGGAAGGGGAATAGTTTTCTCCGCCACTTCTTTTTTATCTTGCTTCCAATTGTCGATCTTTTTAGGCTGCAGACTTCTAGGGGTAACGTTAGGAATACTATTTTCAGCTTCTACGGCCTCTTCACATTCTGCATCAATAACATTATCTGCTATATCATCAATCACCCGCTTGCCTTTGGATGGATTTTCCAAAGCTTTACCACTCCTGGTAGTAATAGACATACATGATCCATCATTCCTTGGGTTTTGCACAGTGTCGCTAGGTAAGGTGTCAGCCTTTCTTTGATTGAATATCGCTGATAGTTGACTCAATTGTTTCTCCAGCTGTTTTATCGCGGTAGAATGCGAATCAACCAATTGATTTATTGATGACAAATCATTCTTTACCTCAGTAACGCCTATATTGGTTGCCTCCACCCCTTTCAACAGCTTAGCCATCATATCGTCCATGGATATCTTTCCATAGCCAGATGCCACAGCTTCACGGTTTCCAGGAGGAACATACAAACCACTCCTGTCAGTCTTATTCTTCCAACCACCTTAATCGCGGTCCTTGTATCCAGATTTATCATAATAGTTCCGACCTTGGTTTCCTTGGGCATTGCCTCGAAAACCCCCCTGATTATTCAAATAATTTGCTTCCTCCTCAGAATCTGATTGATATCTTCCCTGTGATACAACAGCCTTAACCTTTTCGGTCTTCCCTGATAATAAGTGCTTGGTAAGAAGATCCATCTGCATTTTCATGTGAGCCATATCTTGGTCACATTCCTCTTGTCTACGCCTCTACTCTGTAGTCAAGGCAATAGATGCGATAGAGCTTGCTACCTCAGAATCCCCGGTATACCAAGCTCTACTCTGCTTTGTAATACGATCTAGCATATCACTTGCCTCAAGAAAAGTAAGGTCCATGAATGACCCACCTGCAGCATTATCAACCACTGGCTTTGTCACCGAGTTCAAAGCCCTATATAATATTTCCATCAAGTGGATATTCGTCATCTGATGGTTTGGGCACCGTATAAGCTTCTTCTTGAACCTCTCCCATGTTTCGGGGAGAGCTTCAGTTGGAAGCTATTGAAAATTGTTGATCTCATCCCGTAATTGGGCTCTCTTGGATGTCGGAAAGAATCTTTCTAGGAAAGCGTCTTTTAGTTGCCTCCAATTAGTAATAGAATCAGAAGTTAGCCCGTTCAACCATAGAGTTGCCTCCCCAGACAGAGATAATGGAAATAAGCGCAGCCGAATTGCATTTTTCCCAACTCCTGGATTGTCAAACGACTTGTATGTTGAAATAAAGTTGATCATATGCATATTTGGATCATCGCCTGCGAGTCCACCAAATAAACCTTTGAGCTGCAATAGATGAATCATGGTGCTAGTGATATTGAACTTGGCTCCAGGTGCCAAGGGCGGAGGAATAATATCCCCTGTGGCACCAGCTCCATCAAGATCATCATCATCATCATCAAAAGGAGCCTGCACAACTCGGCGGTCAGGTCTCATTCTAGCTTGACGATCTCTCCTGTGTATTGGTGCTGCCACCTCATCAGTACGCCTGGGATTCAGTAACTCATCATCACCCGGGTCTTCATCATCAGGATTTGTTGCTCGCCCTGGGTTATCAATATTTTGTTGATGTACTTGAGCAGCTACCAGTGCAGCTAATCTAGCCTGCTCCTGTTGAGCCGCCCTTCTGTCAATGTCACGCTGTGCATCCATTCTGCCAATAAGTTGAGGTTCAGGATTTATGGGTAATAATGGCTGACCAGAACTACGAGTATTTGGCATGCACTCAACAGAACCTGAATAAAACAAAAACAACAACTAAAAGTAAAATTGGAGAATTTTTTACCAAAAGGTCTAGTAACTATCACAAACTTAGTTGACAACTGCACTCCCCAGCAACGGCGCCAAAATTTGATAACGCCCAAACTACAACTCTCGTAAGAGTGTAAGCGGTCACTGTCAAATATAGAACCCAACTGGGTTGGGTGTCGAATCCCACAGGGAATACTTGGTCACTAAGTGTTGCAATTATTAATAGACTGTTGATCGAAAATTCCATGGAAAAGGGGGATTGGATTGTGGCGTGAATTAATGCTATCAAAGTAACAACAGAATGCTTTGTTTAGTAAGATTTAATCACAGAGAAAAATAAGACAGCGATTATGGAAGCCTTATGATATACTATCTATTACTATGAGTTTGTGAATTCTTGATACGTATGCTACTTATATCATTACTCTCTTCATCTTAATTACATTCTTGTGGTTGCAAACATATAGAATACGCCATTATAGCATTAACTTGTTCAAGAGAAAAGTTACATGTTTGGAAAAGAGAGTGTGACAGGGAATTAGGGGTACCAACCCCTATTTACACGTTAGTGCCGTAACTGGATTAACTCTTGGAGAGTTCGTACCAGTAGTTATACGCTTTAAGCTCGAGAGAGTTAAAGTGAGATAATCCTTGATGGTCGAGAGACACTAGGATTTACCAGTAGAATATGAATCTCTATAAGTGCATGCATGTCTGAATTCTGCATTACTCATAGTTAATAGATATGTAGAACTCATAAGGTGGACATAACCCTAACTTATTTTTCTCAGTGATTAAATCTTACTAAATCAAGCATTCTGTTGTTACTTCCATAGTATTAATTCACGCCTAAACCATCCCCCATTTCTGTAGAATTTTCGACCAACAGTCTGCTAATAATTGCAACACTTAGTGATCAAGTATTCCCTGTGGGATTCAACACCCAACCCCGTTGGGTTCTATATTTGATAGTGACCGCTTACACTCTTACGAGAGCTGTAGTTTGGGCGTTATTATTGAATGTTTGAAATCTTGATGAATCCACCTATGCCTAAGATGTGCATGTAAGGTGTTTGTGAAAATATCTAAGGGAATAGAAATCATGCTTTTATGACATAATAAGTCCTAAATGACTATTGCATGTTCTAAGTTTATGTTCAACGTGATCCCCATGCTATTGTCTTGAATTGAAGAAGTTGTACGAGATGCTCATGATATTGTTGTGATATGGAATGACCATGTTATTGAAGCCATGCAAGTATATACATGTTGTGTGCATTCCCGATCATGTGATAGTTTGTTGAGAATCATTTTTATTATGAAATCCTTAGTTATGATATTGTGAATTATGGACTCAAATCTTGAGATCAAGTCATGTCATATGTGTCAGTTTCCTCCTATCGAGTCCTGGGGGTACTTGTACCCAAAAACTATAGCTGTGTGCCTAGAGCCATGTCATGTTTCACGATATCCGAACTCAAGCTATGATTTCATAGACTTCAATCAGTCATGTGACTCAGGAAAACCTCATGATCTTAGTCAGTTGTCAGATATCAGTAACGTTCCGCCAGTCAACGAAATTCAGTAAGATTAAGTCATGTATAGTCATTTATTCATGTCCAGTCCCTCCAGATGGGAGTAGAGGTTAGCACCGAGTGAACCCAAGGATGGGAACTCACCCACCAGTTTAGGGTGTGATTCTTAGTAGTCATCCTTGTGTTCCAGAACTACGTAGCCAGCATAGGTTGAGACATCTTAACCCGCCAGATTAGGGTTGATGAGGTGGCTTAACCCATCAGTTTAGGGTTCCCACCGTTCTCATTGAGTACCCGCCAGATAAGGGTCACTCACAAGTTGTCCTTACCCGTGGCACGTTATTGACACCCCTCTAGTTGGGGCAGAGATTGGACCCCAGCTTATCCATAACGGCATACATGGGGCATGTCGGTTAAACACTACTTCCCACAGTTTCAATATCAGTCTTAGTAAAGGAACACAGGGCGTTCTTCAGATTTCAGTATATACAGGACTGTCAGATACATTCCTCCATGTTATCAGTTTTAGTATCAGTCTCAGTAAAAGAACTCAGGGCGTTCTTCAGATTTCAGTATATATAGGACTGTCAGATACAGTCGTCCATGTTATCAGTCATAACAGTTATCAGTAAACCATGTATTAGCTTACAGGTCATGCTATCACGTATTCACGGTCCTAGTTTCTATATATGTTTCTATATATGTGTGTTTGCACTCCCACATTCATATTAGTCAGTCAGTGTTGTTTATGACAGAAACCCTTTATGTTCAGCCTACCTTCCTCGTATACTCAGTACTCCAGTTGTACTGACGCATTTGCGCTATGGTGCTTTCTTTTCATGTTACACCATAGGTTCTGAGACACGAGCTCCAGCCCAGCAGTAGCGGTAGCATTCCAGTCGCAGAGACACAGTGAGTCCTCATTGATTCGAGGACAATATGATTTGATACATTTATTTATTTCTTCAGTTCAGGTTTACGGAGTTAGTTGGAGACATGTTCCTTCAACTCCTTATTCAGATAGTTTAGAGGCTTTCAGATTTATGTTCAGATTTACGTTCAGACTTAGCTTTCAGATTGAGTTGTTTTGGGTATTTTCACCCACATGGTTGTATTCAGTTGAACCTTATGGCCTTAAAGTTCTATGTATTCCGCATTATTATATCATGATTTGAAGTATACAGGTACAGATATCAGTCATGGGTTAGCTTGTGGTCGTCCCTCGGGGTAATGAGCGTCGTGTAGCATTCCAGCTCAGCGAATTGGGGTGTTACATTAAGCTTTTTTTATATGTCATGGTTGGTTGGTTGAGAATTCAATGTGTGTATTCTTGGGGTAGTGCATGCAAGTTGTTAATGATAGAGGATTGAAGAATATGAGAAAAATGCTTTTATGGGTGTTTGTTTAGAATTTCATATATGGTTATGAAAATAGTCTTGAATGTCATGTTGGTGTATGAGTGGATGAATGCATGTGAGCTAGTGAATTCTTAGTAAGAGGTTGAATGTAGCTGTCGAAGTAGTGATAAGAATTATTCATGATATGAGAAGTTGTCAAAATATAAGGAGTATTGAATTCATAATTCAAACTAATATTATAGTGTTATGTATGCACCTAGTAGATTCAAGTAGGCTTTAACATAGTGAGAGAATTGAGTTCTGCTCAGACTTATATATATAGAGTTACCAGTGCCCCTGTGAATATTTTAAGTAGCCTCAAGTGAAGTGCAGTATTAAAATGGAATGTATAGTTGAGGGAGTTTTGATGAATATGTATAAGCTTGGAAGTAGCAGTTACATTACCTAGTCCTAGTAATTCTATCCTGGCTTATGATATATATATTTATGTTCCATGCTATGGAGTTGTATCAATGTTATAATTCCTTGTTCAAATGTCTTGTTCATATTTTGCCCAAAATTCTTTGCTCTGTAATGTTATTGGAGCTTCTAATAAAGAGTGTTGAAGAAACACTCCAATTGAATATAAGCTTTCAATATAATTCAGTTCGTATAGCTAGAAATCCATTTCAACAGTCAGATAGACAAGTTCCTATGGTTTTCAATCTTTCCATCTTATTTTACTATCCAAAGTTTCATGAATATAACTAGTCCATAAGGTAACTCATTCACTTCTATGCAAATTGTGAATTAAGTTCATCGCATGCATCATGTTTCAGATTAAGATATTAATTCATGATTTAGTTTGTAAGTGTCCTGTGCATCTCTTATTCTTTCCTTCGTATTTCAGCCAAGTCAGTATCATTCGGGGGACGAATGGTCCCAAAGGGAGAGATGTTTTAATACCCCAAGTTTTCATGTCCTAAATCTCTCAACTTTTCTTCGCAAAACAAGATCCAACCCAAGGTAATGGTTACTCGTAAGTTGACTATCTCATTTCCATCTCAGCCTTATAACTATTCTCATGTCATTTCTTTTGTTAACGAAATCAGTTTAGTTCCTGTATAGTGCTCAGACTCAGTTATGCAATCATGTTAAAAGTCATGCATGTTTAGTATACGATCTCAGTTGCCTTAGGGTTTTTAGTCTAAGCAGTCTCATTCGAGGACGAATGTTCCCAAAGGGGAGATAATGTAACACCCAGTATTTTTGGGCTATAATTCAAATCGTTGTTCCTATGCGTTCAACCTTGAACCTAAATATTCTATTGATATGTATGTGTGATTATCAAATATATGCTATGGGAAGTTATTCCTATTTTACCTCAACATATTCGTTTGTCATCAAGGTGACGACTAGTTTGATAGGCTATCAACTAGATGACAAGCCATAAGCCAAGTCATTGACAATTGTGCTGATAGGCTATCAACTAATTGACAAGCCATCAGCCAAAGTCATCAACCTTGGGCAGTAAATCTAAAGAAGTTAACGACTAAGTTAATAGTCTATCAACTAGTTGATAAGCCATCAGTCAAGTCATCACCCATAACCAGAACATAAAAGGGAGTAGATGACTAGGCTGATAGGCTATCAACGAGTTGACAAGCCATCAACCAAGCATCAACTAAAGAAATTCAAGCAATGTTGATTTTGTTTTATAAGGGTATTTTGGTCTTTCCATACCTCAAACCCTACCCCTCCCAAGACTTAAAGCATCATTAGGCATTATTAGCCATTACTTATCAGTTTGAAATGACATTAACCCTCTCCACTCTCAAGAACAGTAAGATTTGTGTTTCTTACCAAGAATAAGAAATTCAAGTTTTCTATTCCCAATAATCAAAGAACTCAAGATTACAATTAAAAGAAAATCTTCAAGAAACCTCAAGAATATGGTTTCCTTCACATGTTCATCATTTGAGTCCGAATATTCAAACTTTCTTCACAAGTTAAGAAAATTAAGGTATTTGGAGTTTATGAACAAGGATCTTCTTTTATCATTGTGCCCAAAACTTGTTTTAAAATTAAAGTTATGATATTTGAAATTAGGGTTCATACCCAAATTATCTTGTTTTTAATTTATCGATTTATAAAGTGATTGAAAAATTAAAAGTGTAAATTTATCTTGACATAAAGAATTCTCTTTTATGATTTTAACATCATGACTATGATTTGAGACATTGATTAAAGATTTTCAATTTAATTTTAATCATGATAATGTGTTACAAGTTATATGCAAGAAAGCATGAAATTAAAAGGCTTTAAGTGCATCAATATTACACATGCTCATGTTTGGATTTATAAGATTCATATTATGATTTAGATTTTATTATCTTGACTGAAATTATTGAAATATTTCAAGAAGATTATTGAGCATGAAGTTTTATTACGAATTTCTAAGAATTTAAGTATATATAGTCCTAAGTACAAGTTTTGAGATTTTAATAAGATTATGTTCGTAAGCTCCTATGAAAAGTTTATACCAAGATTTAAAGTAAAAATTAATCTTTTGACATTGGAGCAATTGTCCAAATATCCCTTCCCCTTGTTATACTAACCGAAATACTAGTTCTTCTTATTAGTTTGGTATGTCTTATGGTAAGAAAAAGGAAGAATAATGTGTCGAATAAAATAGTGTTGATGCAATGCTTTAACTTATCTTGTATCGGGTAGAAACAATGGGGGATAACATACAACTCATGTATCAAAATGTAGGGGCATGTATAGAGGAAAACAAAAGGATAGAAAAAGTAGGTATGGAGGTTAATCTTTCAAATACCATGGGTATTCCCACTCATACACATGATCTCAATATTGAATAATCCCTAATGATTTCCTAATCAACTGAACAAATCGTGAAAGATGATGGCAAGATTGAAGAAATGGTACTAGAGTCAAAAGAAAAAGTCAAGCAAACCCTTTGTGAAAGCTCTAGTCCATTTCCTGGCAAGAATGTCAAAATAGATGACACTCCAAAATTAGGAAGAAGAACTCACTCGAACCACTTATCAACATTATGCTATGTGGATGTGATAAAAGTCGAACCACCCAAGCAAACGATGAATTTTGGAAATGTGGATTAAAATCCCTATATTTTGGAGTTTGTCATTCCAAAGGTAAAAATTAAGCCCCTCACTTGAAGGACAATAAATTCAAAATTTAGTGTGTAACAAGTGAATTTTTTATGCTCTTACCAAAACCCAATGATCCTATTAGAAATTTTAATGCAAAAGTAGGGTAAAAGTTTAAATCTTTAAAGTGGTGAGATAGAAAATATTTCATTGTGTCCCCTCCTTTTCCCAAAGTACCTCAAATATGTATTGATCTAAAGTCCGGCCTTCGGTATGTCATCTAAATGGAGACATAAATGATAGGCAAAAGATGTAGTGTCGTGACTTTAACTAAGGCGCTTCTTGGGAGGAAACTCAAGGAATTTTTCTTGATGTTTTCTGATGCTTTTGGTTCAATTTTTAGCTTGTTTTAGGGTGTTTGTAGGTGATAGCACAAGTTGGAATGGCTACTTCAAAAATGAAACCCCAGATAAGTATATTGGACTTTCACTTTATCACTTTCCTCTCTTATGTAAGCGTACAAGGTATGATCTTTAAATTACAAATGATGATCACATCTCATGAGTTATTTTGGTTTGAATTTAATTCATTTGTTCTTAATTTGGTAGAATGTGGTTGTTGGGATGAAGATTTTTGAATGTGTTCCTTGTCTCAAATGATAAATTGCAAAATTCTTGTTTCTATACACTAGTGCACACCATGTGTTTGATGAAACACCCGCTTGAGGTTGTTTGCTTAATTGAGTGGTGGGTGATTTAATTAGGTTAGTATGATTAAAATTGGTGTAGTTGGTGATGAATTGGTGCATTTGGCTTGTTCACATGTGTTGTTATTTTATCTATTCAAGATCTTACTTTTCATGGATACCATATGTTTATTCAAATATAAATACGAGAGAAATACCTTATATGCTTGTTAAGGTTAATGTGAACTTTCTTGGGGCATGACCTTGGTGAGTGTGAATTTACATTCACCTGAATGTTCATGGACTCTACATTCATGAACAACTTCAACCTGCATGACCTTGGTGATTCCAAACTAGGTAAGTCTACATTACTGGCAAAAAAAACATAAAGGGCAAGCCTATGCTTCTACTCAATGTACTTGAATTTCTTTGCGAGAGTGAGTGTGAATTCTTTTATTATCTGAGCTTCTTTTGAAACTCCAATGTATTTTGTGTGTGCGGAGCTAACTCGTGCTTGTTATCGCCATCAATACTTTGGAGTAGAGGGTGAAATCTTACTCTCGATTTTGGTAAAAGGGTGAAGTAAGTTGCATTGTGAAGATGGAGAATTTTTTTAAAGATTTTGTATTTCCTCTTAAGATGCTTTGTTTATATGGAAGAGTCATTTGATACAAACTTACATCCTTACTTCATAAAATGTGCTTATTGAAAAAATTTTGTTCACTTGTTGCCATCACATGTTTGGAAAATCATTGTAGACCTTTGTTAGCTTAGTACTTTAGTATAGTTTTCTTTTCGGTGAAATTGAGTTAAATACCTACCCTATCTTGTTGAATTGTTCTTGGTTGCTTGATCACAAACAATAGTTTAAGTTTGGGGGTGTTGATAAGTCATCAATTTGCCAACTTACTAGCAATTTTTTAAGCCTAAATTATCAAGCTTTTTCATTGATTTATTGTTATTTTCTTACTTAATGCTCATTTGTGCAGGTAAAAGTTAAATGAAAAGATTAGCAAGGTAACTTGATAAAAATGAGCTATGGAGAAGTTGAAAGAGAAGAAATATGAGTAAACAAAATAAAAGCTGAAATTATAGGCCCAATAGTCGACCCTCAATTACCGCAGTTGTAGCCTGAGGGTCGTGATTGTGATCAGTCAACAAGTCAAGCAGAGTGAGATCACGATATGAATACTGCAATCGTGGTTCAAAGATGGCAATCGTGATAGCGCGAAAAAGTTTCAAGGGCATTTTTGTAACATTTGACAAATGTGGAATTGGGGATTAAATAGGGGTTTTAGTTCATTTTTCACATCATCTTTTATCTTACATATTATCCTATCCTTAGTTTAGGGTTTATCACTTGGAGGTTGAAGCTTGATTTTATACTAATTTGAGGTAAGAATTAATTAGAGAAACTCCAAAGTGATGGATTGGCAAAACCCATTAAGGATTCATTGGAATTTAAAGTGTGGTTTGCATTCTCTTTATTTTTCATAAATCAAATTGATGGAGATTTTGGTATATTTGTGCTTATTATCTTTATGAGTTGCTAGTTCTTAGTCTTGAAATTATATTAGAATAGGGTTCATTTATGTGTGGGTTGTGTTCATTCACGTATATGATAATGTGTTGGTGGTAGGTTCTACTATTGTTTTAGAAAAATTGATTGGTATTTTTGGGTGAAAGCCCTAAATACCCAAAATGGGTTTGTGGGTAAAAACCCCAAGCTTTCAAAAGCCGAAACAATCCTTAAAAGAGGGGTTTGGGATAACTTTCGGAACCCTCATCATCTTTGAAAGAGGGATTTGGGAACCAAAGGCAATAATAGGAAATTATTGAGTTTAGTTTGCTAATTTTCACCATCTTAGACATAAGGGTGAATATGAGGTGTACTATCCCTTGGGTACCATCCTAGAAATAGGGGTGCCTAATTGAGGTAATAGGTGGCTTTAACTGACACACACTTTAGGTACCCGAAAGAGTCAATGAGTGATATCTTTGAGGTTCTATTGAAGAACAAGCCTTAAGGACTTTAAGATCACTACACCTTTCACATCTCTCAAACTTATTCTTCCAAAACAAAAAAATCAAGATAGTAGGTAGGAGGTATTTGTATGAGTGAATACAATGAACTTTCAAAATTTAAAGGAATGGTCGATAGGTACTTGAATAGATAACTAATCATAAGCTCCCTCGAATAAAGTTATCACCCTATCAAATTTATTAAAAGAGGGAATTACTAGACTTTCCTTTGTGAAGGGTGAGAAAGCAAGCTATTTATACTCTAGCTCTAATGATCAAAATATTTCTACAACAAACAATAAAAATGAACCAGACAGGCATTTCAAAGACATCATCCTAATTAACACGAGGGAAATACCATGATAAAGTTGCCTGTCTTTTGACCATCTGACCCAAAATAGTCTCTCGAAGCGATGCTCTAAATACTAGTAGGAATCAGCTTAGTAGCATCAACTGTAGCAGAAACAGCAGGGTTTGAAGATTGCACCTTATTTATTGTCGGCCCTTCACTTTGAACAACAGGTGCATTTGTCGTGGTTGATTTTGTCTCCTCACCGCTTCCAAATAAGTATCCCAATGAACTTTGCCCTCCTTCATAGCTGACTTTGTGGCCCTTATCTCTAATTCTCTCTTGTTAAAGAGTTACAGGAACAACATGATTCAAGAAAAAAGAAAGTGGTAAAAGCTGGCAATATGCATTAAAGATGAGAGAAACTTTCAAATTATTTAGTGAAGATGAAATGCACGAAGCAACAACATAAAATGAGGAGCATAACAGATAGTCAAGCAATAAAAATAAGGAAAGCCACTTTGAGTGGAGACTATGACGCTCCTACTAACTAATCTATTTGTAATTCAGAAAAGAAACATCAGTAAGATAATGCTGGTAAAAACCATGAAGAACCAAGAAAATATTAATTGAGCTGTCTGTCACCTCCTATGCTTATTAAAAATTGAGGGCATTACAATTACCAACCTTCTATCAGCTTCAGAGCTCAATAAACCATTAAAAGAAGAACCTTAATGAGACCTTATTTAACTTTCCTAGTTTAACTTGGAAAATATATATAATTGTTAGAATGGAAATTCTATTGCATTTGAACAAATACAGAGAAGCAAATATGTTGTTAAGAGGATGTTAGATACCGAATAATGTTCTTATTCTGGCTTTGTTACTCTATGATATATGCAAACAAAACAACCCCTAAAGAATCTTAGTAAAGTATATGGCTCATTTATGTACCCATTCAGCTGAGGGCCATCTTACCAAATTTGAGGTTTTTGTAATTTATCTTTGTAAACCTGATAAAAGGCAGAATACTGATGAAATGCTAGAATTATCAATACTCTGTGCATTTACTATTTTCACGTCAACTAAACATTTTTAATATGGGTAGATTTCTCGTTTAGTCACACAACTAATAGTTATTATCTTAATCTGAGAATAACTATTAGTTGAGTGACCACATGAGAAATCAACTCTTTGTAACCTGCCTGAAGTCCAAGAACACCGTCGGTCATTAAGATAACTATCATTCCATAGTCTGTATGAGCTCCACCGCCATGCATATATTGACCACAATTGTCTATCTCACTTGCAACTGATAATAATAAAGTATAGTATGTTTAAGATGATACATTGAATCATATCAACTACTCCCTCTATTTCATATAACAAAGTACGGTATGTTTAAGATGATACATTGAATCATATCAACTACTCCCTCTGTTTTATTTTATATGATGCCTTTTCACTGTGCACATAAGTGTTCAAAAGAAGAAAAGATTTGAAACATGTAGGTAAATTGTTATAAAAGACAATATTTATTCATGTTGATAAAAAGCAATCACTATTTGACACTAATAAATTTTGAAAGGTTACTTACAGCATCAACAGAGCTTCAGCTGGGCCTCTAAAATAATTTGAGGCCCCCTCAATCAGCCGTCTATAACCTTGCTCAGGTGCTATCGGGTGAGGTTGGTAACCGTCTGCCTCTGAAACAACTTTCCTTACATTTTGCATGGAGAGATATTGGTCAAAGGGGAGTTTTCTCAAAGCAGTGGGTAGTTTGTTGTCAAAAAAACATCATAATTCCGATCACCACCAGGTCGACTTATTACCAATAAGAGAAAATACATGTTAAATATAGTCTAGGTTAAGATCAATAAACTGGAAATTCATCTTGAATCAGTACAAGCAAAGTTATCCATACAGACAAGATACATGTGTGTGGCATGTCTACTAAAATGTGTTGTCAATTCCTTGAGTTTTATTGTTGGCCTCTTTTAACCCTTTGCCAAAGTCCTTGTGTTTCAAATTTTGTTTTGCTTTATGGTTCTCCACTATGGTTCCTTTGATATTTTGAAGTACTTACGATACTGAAAGTTAGATTTAGTGGTCTCTTTTCACCCTTTAACAAAAATCCTCTTTCCACTCTACCCAACGTCATGAATAAGTTTGAGCAATGCCTACTGGAAACCATGCTTAGAGTGAATGCGTCAATGGTCCTCCACTATGGTTAAACTTTAGATTTTTAAGTTCTTATAATAGTAATAATAAAAGTTGAGTTGAAAGAGAAAAGGTAGGTGGAAAAAAACATGTAAGGAGAGATGAGCTTTCCAAATTTTGGTACTAACATCATACGAATGAATCCATAAGGTCCAACCCACAAACCTTAAGAATATGAAATGAGTAAACAAATATAACTAAACCCCTTTAGAGACCCTTGCTCATCAATGTGGGTCAGGCGCAGTTTCTAACACTTCAGAAAAAATAACCACAATATGGCAAACTAGCACATTCTTTGGCGAAGTTTTCCTAAATCGGAAATAAAGGGAAAAAAATCCACTTACCTTCCATCTATATGCTCCTTAAATATCTTGTTAAAAGCACAGCAAAGTTCAAAAATAGTATACAGTTGAGCCTGAAATAAATAGCATTAGCATAAAACTCTTTCACTATTTGAAAACTTTCCTCAATTGGATCCCCAATGAAACACATGCAACAGCTATCAACCAATATCCCATAAAAATTAAGCCAGTGGGTTTGAAGCTTCTCCAAAGGTTGCCTTTTTTCCTTGTTAAAATGTTTGTCATAAGGCGGTCATACAATCTTGTTCATTTGAGTGAGATGAAGGTTTCTTGATCAGAGTAGTCACCATCCAATAGATGGTCCATTTTTGGGGAACGTTAGTACTTAATTCCTCGACCATTTTAAAGATTACATACCTATAAAGAAGCAAGCACGTCAAATGAGTATATAGGTATGTACAGCAATGTATTATCACACAACTTGATCAAAGAAATAGGTAGCACAGGCATTAGACAGATTAATAAGAAGCTACTATGTTTGACATAGTTCCAGTTCCTTTATCACGATTGCATCATGTTACATCATGATCACAGTGGCTAATATTTTAGAACATTCAATGCATCACGATTGCAACATTGTTTGCTGCAATTTACAAGAGTAATATGTTTTAAATATTTTTATCAGTCATAATTGTGATATTTTTTGCCACGCAATCGGTAGGGTATTCTTCTTCATTACTTTAATTTTCATTCATGCATTTTATCTAACATGATGCGGACATCACTTTTCTTTTTCCACTTTTAGAGTATTTTAGAATTTTATTGCTTCAAATTAGTATATACACACACCCATCATATCATAATTTACACAGACTCTAGATTCACTAAGCAATTACTGAGATAAAGGAAAATCATTCAATCAACAGTAGCAATGAGAGATATAGAAGTCCGAGCTTATGCCTGCATCAACAACAATAGGCCTTCAAAGGTGGTCCAATTCTGCTTCAGGTTCATCTATGTTTTTATTAATAAGTGAGGTGATACTTGGTATTCTTGGTATTCTTGCCTTGATAAATTGTTCAGAGTGATGAAAAGGAAGCAATCTTAATATGAACTCTTCTTAGCTTAATTAGGAATGCTTTACATGAAAATAACTAAAGAAATACCTTTGACTATAGTTTTGCAAGGTACTCTGAACCCATTTTACTAGCCAGATGCCCATACTCCGGACCGGTGAGATTTGGGGAAGTGACAGCTGTCAATCTGCTTTGGCGAAAAGGGGAAATGGTTTTCCCAATTAAAAAAAAAGGGAAAATTTTTTGGTCAAGAGGAAAAATATTTGGCCAATTTAAAAAAAGGGGAAAATACTTTTTCGATTGATAGCGGGGGTTTAAAATCTTCGTAATTTATAGGGGGGGTTTAATACCCCTGTAAATTTCTAAATTTTAGTTACAGTTTATTACCCCGCATTTCATATATTTTTACGGAGGTTAAAATAACCTCCGCAAATAAACCCCCGAAATATTACCCATTTTTTGTAGTGTCAGAAGATGTTTGAGTGATTCACTCATTTGGTTCCTCGTAGGTTCAATAATGTTGTGGGTAAGGATGCCTATGAGTTCCTGATTTACTTTGGAGAGAAGTTGCATAACCTCTATTCACTTGAATCACATAGGGATGCTTACACTACTTACCAGTTACAGCTAGGGATTGTTAAGGTCACTTGTTAGTTATAGACTTTTTAATTCTCTAGAGATGACTTGGGATCAGTCTGCTAAGAACATTTTGGACTTGTTTGTTCCATGTAAGTCAAAGGAGTCGATGAGAGATTAGTTTGATCATGTAGGGAAGGACTTCATGGCTGTTATAGAGTGTAAGGAACACTTTCATTCCTTATCTATATATTCTTATGTCAGCATTGCCACCGAGTTTGAGAAGACTTAAAATTTCATGAAGGAGTTGGATGTTTCTTTTTAGCTAGCTACTACTCCTATAGTAGTTTATGGGGCATCATTTTTAATACACTGGATCATGCTAGGATGACCTAGTCTATTCTTTGAGGGTATCAGGGAGGCACTAAGAAGGTGTACCGTCAGGGTAAGTTTAAAGGTCACACTTCTCGAGGTAGAGATTCTTTAGGTTTCTGTGGGTATCATGGTAGACTAGTGTAGGAAGCTTTGTAGGATTCCAACAGTGGGTCTTTTGTTTCAATTGCTTTGGATGGTCTTTCTAGATTAATCTTACCTCCTCTTATAGAGTTGGGTCGTAGATGTTTCTATGTGTGATGAGGATAGATATTTTTCCAAGGACTATCCTCATCGTATTTTTAAAGCTACTTTAATATTGGTTGTAAGAGATTGATGTTTTATTAGAGGTGTGCATGACAGAGGTAGTGGTGCCCGTGGTGGTGGTCACAGGGCTACTCAGTAAGGTAGTGGTCATAATCAGTGCTATGTTATACCTGCCAGACTAAAGGAAAAATCTTCTGATATTGTTATCATAGGTATTGTCCCCATTGGTTTCAAATCTACATCTATGTTATTTGATCAAGGGTCAACTTTTTTGTATGTGTCTACATATTTTTCTTTGAGTTTCACTTCTACTAGTGAGCCTTTTGTCGTTATATTTTGTTTATCTAACCCTGTAGGAGACTCTTTAATGGTAGATTGGGTGTACCAATCTTGTGTTATGACTTTTGTTGTGCACGAGACTTGGGTAGATCTAATTGTCTTAGATATGGTAGATTTTTATAGCCATTTGGATTTGGATTAGTTAGCTCCTTATCATGATGTCCTAGATTTTTATGCTAAGTCTGTGACCTTAGCCTCACATGGTATGCCAAGGATTGCTTGGAAGGGTTTGCTTCATTCGGGTCCTAAAAGGGTTATATCTTTCCTTCAAGCTCGATAATTGGTTGAGATGACATGTTTGTCTTATTTTTCTCATATTCATAATACTAGTGTTGCTTCACCTTCTTTTTAGATTTTGCTCTAATTATCTTTGAGTTCATGGTTGTTTTCCCTACTGATTTTCCTGGTATGCCTCCGAGTTGCAGTATAGACTTTGTTGATATTGAGCAAGGCACCAAGACCATTTTTATTCCTCTTTATCAAATGACCCTAGAAAAGTTGAAGAAATTAAATGATTAGTTGCAGAAATAATTGGATAAGGGATTTATCCATACTATTATATCACCTTAGGGTGTGTCTGTCTTGTTGGTGAAGAAAAATGATGGGTCTATGCATATATGTGTTGATTATCAGTATTTGAACAATGTGGCAGTTAAGAATAAGTATCCTTTTCCTTTTATTGATGATTTTTCAATAAGTTTCACGGTGCTTCGATGTTTTTGAAGATTGATCTGAGATTCCAGTATCACCAAATCATAATAAGAACTTTTGATAATTCAAAGATAATTTTTTTGGACTTAGTACGATCATTATGAGTTCTTAGGCATGTCCTTTATATTGAACAGTACCCCAACCACATTCACGGAGTTGATAAATCTGGTATTTTGACCATATCTTAACTCTTTTGTATTTGTATTTTTAGATGATATCTCTATTTATTCCAAGAGTGAGGCCAATCATGAGGAGAATTTATAGATTGTAATTCAGAGATTGAGGGACTAAATGTTGTATACTAAGCTCTCTAAAAGTGTGTTTGGGTTTGAGTCTATCTCTTTCTTGAGTCATGTAGAGACCAAGGATGGTATTATGGTTGATCTGTCCAAAACTGCAGCACTTCATGATTGCTCTAGGTCTACATCTCCTATTGAGATTCAGAGTTTTATTGGTTTAGTAGGTTACTATTAGTGCTTTATAAATCTTTTATCATCTATTATAGCTCAGTTGACCAAGATGACTTAAAAAATGATTTCCTTTCAGTTGTCTAATGCTTATACAATGACCCTCTAGCTTATTTCTTAAATTTCCTCTTATTTTCCCCATTAGAGCTTTCTTATAACTTCCCCAAGTCATTTATTACTTGCTAGGACTAACAGTTCGATTATCGGGCAGTTCATTTAGTTTTTAAAGCTAATTCCCTATTCTGAAGTCATTGCTGGTTCCCAATGGACAACAATCAAAACCATTAGTGAAATGATCTCGGATGAAAATTTTGATTATGCCAACAGCTCCCAAATATTTATTTTAGGCTAGGTAGACCTTTATTCTGGGTCTCGATGCACCTATAATAGAAAAGTAAAAAAGTAAAATAAGGTATCTGGGACCCACATTTGGTCGAAACAACCTCAGATGGAAAATTTGAGTTTTTCATCATGTTTGGAATGTCGAATGAGTGTGGTTACGTAGGCATATATCGGATTCTAAATGAATCCCAAGGCCTTAGCAAAAACTTGTAAAATTTTAATATTTTGGCTAATATCTGGTGTCGACGATTGCACAAGGTGTACAGAGGAGATAGTGTGAAACACCCTGGGTTTCTGGCCCTTAGAAAATTTCCTGGATTTTGGGTCTCTGGGTAGGATATGACTAGATGAAATGACAAATACACTGGGATACGTGTGGTATGGGTTAGTCGTATGCTTATTAGTATTGGTTGGTGGGTTGGATTTGGTTTCTGTAATGGATACAACTTGGGTGGTAGGATTTGTATTGGTGGATATGGGTTGTTTGGTTACTTCCCTTAATATTAGACTTGGTAACTTAAGTTGGATATGAGTACGACTGTCTCATTAAGAGCCATAATCTAGGGTATGAGTCGTACTATGGACTCATATGGTGGTCAGTGTTCAGTCCTCATGGGATTTTATTATACTAGGGGTATGGATCATGGGTACTTTTCTTATATATGGATACGACATGGTTTGGGGTGATTCATACATTGGACAGTATTGGGTCCAAGGGAGATAGCATTGGGTACGAGTGGGGGTACCACTCGTATTGTAGGGTACGACTGGTATGGATAGTCATATCTTTTTGGTTGGATTATGGTGCAGTTTAAGGGAGGGTAATCTGGATATTTTCCCACATAACCTATTAAGTCCCCACGACTTTTAACACACTTTGAAGGTTATTTCCCCTATTATTCTAATCATTAATACTTAGAAACCACTCTCTAATACTCTGTAAAATTCATAGGCAAAGGAAGCTAGGGTTTCATCTTACGGATTAATATGGGACTTGTGGTGGTGATTTCACTCCATCATCTACTTAATTTAAGGCAGGTACTCTTCCCTCATTGTTAGTTCTAACTAAATGCATGGATTTTTACAATGTTTTCATGGATTGATTATTGTATAGCTTTGGGCTTTCAAATATAATTAAGGGTTTTGGTTATAAATGTTTTGTTTTTGACATGTTTTAATTATTCTTTTATATGGTTTTATGGTGGTTTTGGATAATTGGTTGCATGGCAATGGTTATTTGGTAATTAGCTTTGGTTTTGGAAATAATATGCCCCCAATATGTTTGATAAAATGCCTATGAGAATGTTTAATACATTGTTGGATTTTTAATGGAACTTATGCATGGTTTAAACTTTATAATCGAATCCTAAATGGCTAAATAGTTTGGAATGGTTAAAACGAAATGGTTTTGGGTTTAACAATAATTTTTGTGGGTTACAATGGAATCCCCCAAGTAATCATAACAATGGAACAATTATGGGGTACATGGGACTTCCCCAAGTTAATTGAATAATATGATCTATGGATGTATGGGAATCCCATGATCTCTAAAAGGTTTGGCAAGGTACAATACTTACAAGTTATAGCCGGTATGATGATACAACTATTTATAGCCTCGGTTAATAATAATGATTTAGTTGGTTGAAATGGTTTTAAATTAGGCAATAAAGGAGAGGTGTGATAGCTAACTATGAAGGTGGGAGTCCAACGAATGAACATTAGAAACTTATCTTTGCCGACATGAGGGGTAGGTCATGACGACCTTATATGATACTACGAGGTACATGAGAATCCTCTAAGTACATTGCACGTATGTATCATGTAAGGTGAAGGGTACTTGGCAATCCCTTACTCTTATAATATCTCAAGTTCATGCAACTAAATGCATCGAGGACCGTTTAGGGGGTTACACTAGACCTATATAGCTAGTGGGTGGTTAAGGACGGTTAAGCTACACATACCCAGATTAATGTTTTTAAATGCATGCAAAACCCGATTCCCTTTCCCTGAATAGTTATATTTGTATATATGTATGATTTGTATACATATAGATTGTTAACTTTTTTTATTAAATGGCATTATTTTATCCTTATCTTGAGTTCATGCTAGCGTTCACCAGTAAAACCATCTTCGAGTGGCTATATCCCCACACGATATAGGAACCGACCATTCTACTCCTCCTACTTCGCAATAAGACTTAGGGATTAGCTATTTTATTTATGTGGTGAGCTTCCATCTTTCTAGAAGGCTCCATTTTATGTTATAGACATTTTTATATAGTTTGGTTATTTTATGGATATTGGTTTTGGCTATGGTTGGGGCATGTCGATACAGGATATTGGTTTTCCTTTTGTTAGAGACTTTTATGGAACTACTATGTGTTGGTATGGGTGGGATTGGTATTGGTGTTAGCCTTGGTATTGGTAATGGTATTAGGGCTGATACTGTAGAACTAAATTTCTCACTGTTTCATCCTCTTTTATTTTGGGATTATATATAATTATTGTGGAACTCATATGGTTATTATTGTGATTATGGATTGGTTGGTGTTGGTTATCGGATGGGTATCATACGGTTGGACTCAATTGGGTGGACAAGGATATAGACCTATCCTAGAGTCATAGATTATGCAGTAAAGCTATCTGGTTATATGTTCTAAATTCAGCCGACTCAAGATATGCATAGGCTTGTTGGGTTGGGTAACAGAGGCGGTCCCCGGTACTAGTTGGACTTAGGATGCCCATTATGACAAGGCCCTAGTTTTGGTCGTGTCATGTTTGTATCAGAGCTTTAGGTTCATTGTCAATTGGGAGTCCACAAAGCCTTGTCGAGTAGAGTCTTTTTTAGGGGTGTGGCGCCCCATACTCATAAGAGAAAGGCTATAAGGCATTTAGAAATGTTTTACATTCTTAGTATTCTATTTTCAAGCTTCGAGTCTCAGTTTGAGAATTTCCCCTAATCCTTATTTTTTCGCTTTTCAGATCATGCCTCAACGAGCTGGAACACAAAGATATTCTTCTATCCTATCTAGGGATGATGTTCATGGGGTACGCCCTACACCTGTGGTTTGCACTTTATCCCATGGTCCTATTCCTGATTGTTCTAGAGTTCCCCAATTGTTACTAGTCCTCTTTAAGGTGAGATGACTAATGGAGAGTTTCTCTAATCAATTCATGTTATTGTTTAGTTGGTTATTGCTCAGGCTGAGCTGGATGTATCTGGTGTTTTATCTGCTGAGGCAACAAGGGTTGACCATTTTATGAAGATGAATCCTTCTATTTTTACAGGAGTAAATATGAAGTAGGATCCTCAGTCTTTTTTGGATGAAATAGAAAGAATCTTTAGGGTGATGCAGGCCACGAATTTGGAAAGGGTAAACTTTGTAGCTTATCATCTTAATGATGTTATATACCAATGGTATGGGGAGTGGGATAGGGATAGAGGTGATGTTGAGGAGTTGTCTTATGAGAGGCCTTTTTAATGCTTTTTAGATCTCTTTATTTCATAGAAGCTGAGGGAAACAAAGATGGATGAGTTTGTGAATCTTAAGCAGGGAAGAATGTTCTTCAAGGAATATTCCTTGAAGTTTCATCAACTGAAAAGGTATGCTCCTAATTTGGTGGCTGATATGATTGATAGAATGAGAAAGTTCACTTCTGGGCTATCTCAGGATTTTATCTTTGAAAGAAAAATTGCATTGCTGATTAAGGATATGGATATTTTGAGGTTAGTTTTCCAAATGCAGTATGTGGAGGAAGAAAAGAGAAAACAAGTGGAGTTCGGGGAAAGACAGAGTAAGAAGTTAAGGCATTCTAAAAAAGATTGTGGATAATATCACGGTAGTCGAGATGGTGGTAAACGGCCAAAGAAGAAGTAGGGGAGTTTTGTTTCCTTCTCTACTACTAGCGCTCCTTACCTGAAGCAGTTGGGTGATAGGAGTCAGCAGGGTGGTAATAATTTTTGAGCACATGGTGCTCAATCTCAGGAGAGTGGGGCACAGTCAGCTTCTTCATGCCATCCTTATCGGTTTTATAGTCATTTTTATCGAGGATTTTATGAAGGGACAGACAAATATTTTAAATGTGATTATCTAGGCCATATGCTCAGAAATTTCCTGGTTGGTAAGGGTGGTTTGGGAGAGGTCAAAGCTCTAATTGCTTCATCTTCTACTCTTGTGCCTTATGATGCTTCTTCAGCGTCTGCTCCTGCTTCTGGTGTTGGTGCTGGTCAGAATTGGTTATATTCTCTTTCATCTCGACAGAGTTTGAGGCATCTCCTTATGTCATGACTAGTACGTTACATCTTTTTTCTCATGACGTGTAATGCTTGCTTGATTCGGGGTCAACTCTTTTATATGTGGCTGTATGTTTTGGTTTTGATCTTGAGATTGTTTCAAATCTTTTTTCTATTTTAACCCCAGTAGGTGACTCGGTTATTTCTTAAAGAGTCTATAAGGGTGTGTGTGGTATCTATTGGTATAAAAGCAGACCTTGGTAGATCTGTTTAAGCTGGATATGGTGTATTTTGATGTTATTCTAGGGATAGATTGGTTACACTCTTGTTACATATCCTTAGATTGTCAGACTCATAAGGTTGTCTTTAGGTTCATAGAGTGGGAGGGTGGTTCCCTATATTGAGTGGGAGGGTGGTTCCATAGCTCCTAGGGAAAGGTTTATTTCTTATCTTAGAGCTCAGAGATTAATCACCAAACAGTGTTTTTATCACTCGTTCTGGGTTAAAGATTCTAACTTGGAAGGTCCTTCATTTCATTCAGTTTTGGTGGTAAATGAGTTTCCTAGGTTCTTTCCAGAAGATCTTTCTAGTTTTTCTCTGGATAGGGAGATTGAATTTGTTATTGATTTGTTTCTGGACACTCGTCTAATATCAATTCCTTCTTATAGAACGGATCCAGCTGAGTTGAGGCAGCTCAAGGGGGAACTTAAGGATCTTCTAAATAATGGATTTATTCATCCTAGTGTATCCTCGTGGGGTGGATAGGTGTTGTTAGTGCGCTGGAAGGATAGTTCCCTTCTAATGTGCTTTGACTTTCAATATTTAAATAAGGTAATGATCAAGAACAAGTAACCTCTTCAAAGGATAGATGACTTGTTTGATCAGTTGCATGTTTCCAAGTTCTTTTCTAAGATAGAATTCAAGTCAGGGTATCATCATCTCAAGATTAGAGAGGTGGATATCCCTAAGAAGGCTTTTCATATTCGGTATGGGCACTTTGAGTTCTTAGTTATATCATTTGGTTTAACTAAATGCATATATGTATTTGATGAACAGAGTATTCAGGCAGTTCTTGGTCTTTTTTTCATTATGTTTATTAATGACATCTTGGTGTATTCTAAAAGTGAGGTGGATCATGTCAATTACCTCCACGCGGTGTTGCATACCTTGAACGAACAACAGTAGAATGCCAAGTTCTCTAAGTATGAGTTTTGGTTAAACGCTATAACTTTTCTTTGTCATATTATTTTTAGTAAGGGGATTATGGTGGATCCTGAAATGATGGTTCTGGTTAACAGATGGCCTAGAACTACGACTCCAATCGATATTTGGAGCTTCTTTTTTTTAGCTGGGTATTATAGAAGGTTTGTGGAGGGATTTTCTTTTATAGCTACCCCATTGACTAAGTTCAATCTGAAGAAGACAAAGTTTTCTTGGTCAGATGCGTGTAAAGGGAGTTTTGAGAAGGTTAAGGACAAGCTTACTTCGGCTCTGATTTTGACATTGCCTGGAGGTAATTAGGGGTTTGTGGTTTATTATGATTTATCATGGGTGGGACTTGGTTGTAATGTGATGTAGCATGGGAAGGTGATTGCCTATGCTTCCAGGAAATTAAAGATGCTTGATAGGAATTATCCTACTTATGATTTGGAGATATTGGGGGTGCTTTTTGCTTTTAAAATCTGGCACCATTATTTGTATGGAGTGCGCGTACATATCTTTTCTGATCATAAGAGTCTATGGAATTTGGAAACTCAAAAGGAGCTTAATCTCAGGCAGAGAAATGGCTTGTGCTTCTCATGGACTATGATATGAGTCTTTACTATCACCTAGGTAAAGCTAACATGGTTTTTGATGCTCTTAGCAGATTGTCCATGTGTTGTTTGGCTTATTTTGAGAAAGAAAAGAGGGAATGGGTGAAGGATATTCACCATTTGGCTAATCTTGGAGTTCAACTATTGAACTGCAAGGATTGTGGGGTAATGGTACAAGAAGTGGTTAGGTCATCTCTTGGTGCAGAGATCAAGGAGAAGAAAGTACTAGATCTTGTCTTTATGAACAGCAAGAGTGATATTGGTGTAAAATAGGTGATGGTATTTAGGATTGGTGGTAATGGTACTTTACGGTTCCAAGGAAGGTTATGTGTTCCTAAAGTTGATGGTTTGCAACAAAGGGTTTTGGTTGTGGCACCTAAATCGTGCTATGTTGTTCATCCTGATTCGCCAAAAATGTATCATGATCTCAAGGACATATATTTATGGGATGTTATGAAAAAGGATGTGGCTGATTTTGTAGCCAAGTTCATGGTGTGCCAACAAGTCAAAGTTGAGCACATGAGGCATGGTGGGTTGAATCAAGAAATTGATTTGCCCAAATGGAAATGGCAGGTGATAAACATAGATTTCATTGCTACTCTTCATCGGTCTCAGAAATAGTTTTACTAGATTTAGGTCATTGTGGATAGGGTGACCAAGTTTGCTCACTTCTTGCAAGTGTGGACTAATTTTTTGGCAGAGGACTATGCGAAGTTATATCTTTATGAGAGAGTAAAGCTACATGGTGTACCTGTTTTGATTACCTATGATTGTGGTACACAGTTTTCATATCATTTCTGGAGGTCTTTTCAGAGAGGGTTGGGGACTAAGTTGAGTCTGAGTACTACTTTTCATCCACATATTGATGGGCAAGTGGAAAGGACTATTCAGACATTAGAGAATATGCTTCGGGCATGTGTGATTGACTATGGTGGTAGCTGGTTTAGCATCTTTCTTTGGTAGAGTTTTCTTACAATAATACTATAAATTTAGTATTAAGATGGCCTCTTTTGAGGCATTGTATGGTAGAAGTGGTAGATCTCCTATCTGGTAATTTGATCTTGGTGAGGCAAATATGTTTGGTCTAGACTTGGTTTATCAGGCGATGGAAAAGGTAAAGGTGATTCAAGATAGGTTTATGGCTTCCCAAATTTGCAAAAAGTCTTATGCAGATGTAAGGCGTAGTGACTTGAAGTTTGAGGTTAGGGATAGGGTGTTCCTAAAGGTATCTCCCATGAAGGGAGTAATGTGGTTTGGTAAGAAAGGGAAGCTTAATCACCGATTTGTTGGTCCTTATGCAGTTTTGCTTAGGGTTTGTAATGTGTCTTATGAATTTGAGTTACCTTCTAGCTTGATCTCCGTACATCCAGTATTCCATGTTACCATGTTGAGGAAGTACATTGGTGATCCTTCTTTGTCTATTCCCTTTGAGGGACTAGGTATCTTAGATTTTCTGTCTCATGAAGAGGTCCTGATTAGGATATTTGATAAGTAGGTTCGTCGGTTATGGACCAAGTATGTGGCTTCAGTTTAGGTTCTATGGCTGAACCACAAGGTAGAAGAGTCTACATGGGAAACGAAGGAGTACATGAAATCCAAGTATCTGCATCTGTTTTTTGCTCCTGCGATTTATGTGGAAGGTATGTGTTCTCCAACATACTTTTGTTTTCAAACTTTCTTAAAGGAAAGATTCATATCCTTGCATCTTTATTTTTAAACTTGGTTAAGGGTTGGATTGTTATTTGATAATGGAAATGACTCTTTTTGCAGTTACCCTACCTTGTCCGTAATTCAGGGATGAATGTTCCTAGTGGGGGAGACTGAAGCACCCTGGGTTTCTGGCCCTTAAAAATTTACTGGATTTTGGGTCACTAGACAGGATACGACTAGGGCAAATGACTCGTACACAGGGATATGAGTGATATGGGTAAGTCATATGCTGACCAGTGTTGGTTGGTGGGTTTTATTTGGTTTCTAGAATAGATACGACTTGGTTGGTATGAGTCGTATCGGTGGATACAAGTTGCTTAGTTACTTGACTTAATCTAAGACTTTGTAACTTAAGTTGAATCTGAGTATGAGTGGCTCACCAAGAGCCATAAGCTAGGATACAAGTCGTACCATAGACTCATATAGTTGTCAGTGTTCACTTCTCTTGGGATTCTATTCTTCCAGGGGTATGGATCATGGGTACTATTCGTAGGCTTTGATACGACATGGTTTGGGGGTGAGTAGTACCATTGACAGTGTTTGGTCCAATGGGGTTATCCTTGGGTACGAGTGGTGGGTACAACTAGTATGGATAGGCGTATCTTTCTGGCGGGATTTTGGTGCAGCTTAAGTTAGGGTAATCTGGACATTTCCCCAATTAACCTATTAAGGCTTCATAACTGTTAACACACTTGTAAGGTTATTTTCCCTATTATTATATTCTTTAGCATTTAGAAAACACTTTTTAATCCTCTCTAAAGTTCTTGGGAAAAGAAATTAGGTTTTATTTAAAGGATTGATTTGGGGCTTTTGTTGGTGATTTCACTCCATCATCTACTCAATTTAAGGCATGTACTCTTCCCTCCTTGTTAGTTCCAACTGAAGGTAGGGTTTTATATAATGTTTTCGTGGTTGGATATTGTATGGCTTTGGGTTTTCAAATATAATTTTAGGGTTTTTGTTATAAATTATTGGTTAGGGTTTTCCCATGTTTTAATTTTGCTTTTATATGCTTTAATGGTGGTTTTTGATAATTTGCTACATAGGAATGGTTATTTGGTAATTGCTTTGATTTTTGAAATACTATGCCCCCAATATATTTGATAAAATGCTTATGCAAGTGTTTTCACTATATTGTTGTATTTGTAATGGAACACATGCATGGTTTAAACTTGGTAATGGAACCCTAGTTGGTTAAATGGTTTTGAATGGTTAAATCAAAATGGTTTTGGGTTTAACAATTAGTCTTGTGGGGTACAATGGAATCCCCCAAGTAATCATAATAATGGAACACTTGTGGGGTATAGGGGACTCCTCCAAGTTAATTATATAATGTAATCCATGGATACATGAGAATCCCATGATCTCTAAAAGGTTTGGCAAACGACAATACTTGTGCGTTATAGTCGGTATGATGATACCACTATGTATAGCCTCGGTTAATAATAGTGGTTTGGTTGGTTGGAAATGGTTTTAAATTAGGCAATAAAGGCGGGGTGTGATAGCAAACCGTGAAGGTGGGAGTCCAACTAATGAGAACTAGAAAATCATGTTTGCCGACATGAGGGGTAGGTAATTGCGAATTTATATGAAACTATGAGGTACATGGGAATACTCTGAGTACACTATACATATGTATCATGGAGGCTGAAGGGTACTTGGGAATCCCTTACTCTTATGGTATCTCTAGTTCATGCGGTTACGTACATCAGGGCCCGTTCAGGGGTTACACTTGATCCATATTCCCCGTGGGTGGTTAAGGACGGTTAAGCTACACATACCTAGGTTAATGGTTTTAAATGCATGCTAAATCTGATTGCCTTTCCCTTTATGGTTATATATGTATATATGTATGATTTGTATGCATATGGATGGTTTAGTTGGTTTTATTAAGTGGCATTATTTTATCCTTATCCTGAGTTCATGCAAGTTTTCACCCGCTAACCCATCTTCGGGCAGCTTTATCCCCACGCGATACAAGAGCCATCTGTTCTACTCCTTTTGCTTAATGATCAGACTTCAGGATCAGCTATTGGATTGAAGTGGTGAGCTTCAATCCTTCCAGAATACTCCATTTCATGTTATGGACATTTTCATATACTTTGGTTATTTCATGGATATTGGTTTTGGATATGCTTGGGGGAATGTCTCAATCAGATATTGGTTTTCTTTTGGTTAGAGGCTTTTGTGGAACTACTATTGTTTGGTATTGGTGAGATCGGTATTGGTGTCATCCTCGGTATTGGTATTGGTATTGGGGATGATACCATAGAATTAAATTTCTCAATGTTCCATCCTCTTTTATTTTGGGATTACATATAATTATTATGGAACTAATATGGTTATGGTTTGGATTATGGATTGGTTGGTATTGGTTATCGGTTGGGTATCAGACAATTGGACTCATTTGGGTGGTCACGGATATAGACCTATCCCAGAGTCTTGGATTATGTAATACCGCTATCTTGCTATATTTTTGGAATTCAGCCTACTTAGGATATGCATAGGCTTGTTGGGTTGGGTAACAGGGGTGGTCCTTAGTCCTGGTTGGACTTAGGATGCCCATTATAACAAGCCCCTGGTTTGGGTCGGGTCATAGTGCAATCGTACTAAGGGTGGTGGAATTGCATCATCTGCTTCTATAGCCATTTAGTGCCATTGCACACTTGGGTATGCGATTGCAACACCTGATTACCTAGAAGGAGTATAAATAGTCCCTTTATGTTTCGAATTAGCTTTTCTTTAACCCATCCTTTGAGAGAAAAATCCCTAATTAGTGTGATAATTCAAAGTTGTGTCTTGTAGTTGATTGGAAAGCTTGTTTAACATCTATTTTCATCATTATCATTCGAATTAAGGTAATATTCCACCCTTTTCTTGGTGAATTTTAATTATTTCTTGACCAAAACCCCAATATCTTGAGGGTTTGATTTTAGCCCCCAAATTATCTTGGTTTTCACCCAATCTTGAGACTTATGATTCCTTGATCATGTATGGATGTTGGGTTGACCTCGAAAGCGAAATTTCCATAAGTGGAAGCCACAGGGGTTTTGATGTAATTTTTGGATCTGAAGTACAATGGTGTAATATGGGTATGGTTGTTCTCGTGTTTGTGAGTAGATTATGATTTTTATAGTATGATTACATTTTGGGATCATGATGTAAAGATAGACGTCTTGTCAATATTTCAAGGATGTGATGTTCGGCTTTGAGGTAGGCTTCCATCAACTCTTCTTCATGAGATTATGTGTGTTATATATTTTATATGAATGTGAAAGTTCAGATTGATTATGGCTAGAATGACTTAGTCTTGAATATTGGAGTTTGGGGTTTAGATGAGGGTTTTGCCCTCAAAGGTGAAATGTTATATCACTTGTAGAATTCTATTGACTTCTGTCTAGTTTGAGCTAATTAATAGAGTGGATCGGATTTGATGCTAGGTTTGAGATGCAGTTTAAGTATTGGAGGTATGGTTAGTATTATTAACCTTATTAGGAAGATTTTAGTGATCTTAAAATCGTAAATTAGGTGGAGTTGACTTATTTGCTCATGTTCTAGGAGAAATTAATATCTTAGGATTTATTATGGCTTGTGTACCATCAATAAGTGAATATAGATACCTTAGCATAGCACGGGGTTTAAATTGCCTAAATATGGAATTCGAGGATTAGAAGGTAGTTTTTCTATCCCACCTTAGGCCAATACTTGGGATAGCTAATGTTGACTTATTTACAGATGTTAGGCATAGTTGATGCTATTGAACCTTTAGTATAATGTTACCTCGTGACTTAATGTAGGGTGATGGTTTTTTCCGGGATTATGATAAATAGTTTATAGATGTAAGATGACTCATAGATGTGATATGTCTCATAGTTGTGATTTGTAGCATATGGATATGAAATGCCTCATAGACAATCTATGGATTATAGATACGAGATGACCTACAAACTATTATTATTGACATGAGTTTCGAATACGTATGTGGGCCTAGGACTGTGATTATGATGCTGTAATTATTTTAGATGCAATATTGTGCCAAAGGCCGTGTTATGATATCCGTTGGATTTTCGAGAGGTGTTTATCCTTACAAATGATGCGGTCACAGTTTATGAATATGTTTAAACTTATGGATCCATTGTTTAAAGACTTGGCATGCATAAATATGGTATATTTATGATCATTATACCGGTAAATGATGTTATTCTAGCTGAAATATGGCCTTATTATTATTTTTCCTATATAAAGGCAAAATCCCCTATTTTTCCTTAAAAGTGGATTTCTTCATTACAATAACTATATGTTTTAATGGATAACTTATATGTGTAAAAGAGATCAATAAACATTTAAGGATTTGACTGAGACAAATTTTGGTCTATGATTTGATAGGACTAATTAATTTGGCTATGAGAGATTCTAACACTTTTTACACTTTTATAATGATTTAGTCTCGAAGTTCACTCCAACTATTGATTCTACTAATTTATACTCTCTTTAGCAATGACTTGAGTCCATGCACCTATTATATCTATATGCATATCTCTCTTGTATTTTATGGGGAAGATGCAGTATTGATGTTATAAATTCTTTGTATAGACTCAATGGCAGATTATAATATTCATGTCATATGTATGTGTGTTGATGATATGGATAATGTTGACGATATTGATGCTATTGATTATATATTATGACCTGTTCAATTTCAAGTCTTGATAATATTATGACCGGTTCAATTTTGAGTCTTGATGATATTTATGATAGGTTAAATTTTGTGTCTTGATGATATTATGACCTGTTCAATTTATATTCTTGATATATTATGGTCGGTTAAATTTTGAGCCTTGATGATATTTATGGCCAGTTTAATTTTGGGTTTTGACTATGTACATATTATCAATACTCGTTTGTGGATGATTATGATATTGATTATATGCTTTGCATTCTTTTTTGCTTGTGCATTCCCTTGAACCAGAATGCGCATATATCAATCAACATATATGGGTAGGGGTTACATAGTTATGGATGATGACTATGCCTTGTAGTTTGTTGTATGCTGATTGAACCTTCGGAGCCTAGGGCGGTGGGGACACATGAAAGCCTTTGCTAAGTATTGGTTTTCTAGATTAGCCAATTACTCGCGTGGTCATGGATATTGTTATTAGTATTGTTAAGATCTTTGTAATGGCTAATTTGTGATAGTTTGGTTATTGATTTGGTATCAAGATTTTAGATATGATTCTAGTCTCTTCTTCCTTATGGTTTCATTATTATCCATGACTTGCTCAAGATTAGACATGTGATTAGAAACCCTGAGTATACTAGCACTAGTTCCTGCTATGATTATGAAATCTTAAAATGCTAGTCTGATGTTGTAATCTATACTTCAAGTTGACCTTGTTTATGTATATATATATATGTATGTATGTATACATAGCCATTGTAGCGATGGTATAACTGTATAACCCTTCCTTCATTTATTCAGATTGTATATCTATCCCTTGGCCTTGTATATTGTTATATATTATTTTTTCACCCATTATTCATATATTGACTAGGGCTATATGGTATGGTGTTGAGATTTCTGAGTATGGCTGGGATATGATAGCTCATCCTTGATCCTTACTTAGCCTCATTATGTTAGTCTCTTGGAAATGAATATGATAGTTTATCATTATTATCCCATTCACTTGCTTATGTGGTTGTTGGACATTATGGTGTAGTTTTCCATTCTATCTATATGTTATATATATCTACATTATCGTTTGATCTTAGTTGGCAATTTCTTATTAAGTACTACCTGTTCGGTACACATACTACACTTCTGCATCCTGCAGATCATAGTACGAGTTATCATCGTTGATGTGTTTGTCATCCAGAAAAGCCATGGTTCAGAGACTTAGAGTGAGTTCCTAACGTTGGGAGTATTACTTTCTTCCTTCTTGTTTACTAGACTAGTCTCAATGTTGTATTGTAGATAAGTTGTAAGAGTGTAATTCCCTTGGTATTTCATTTTTGTACTCTTAATATATTAGAAGATCTTCTACTAATACCATAAGATTTTGGGATTGTATTATGTATTTGTTCTTTTATTGCATCTATTTCGCATTCTTTCCTTATAGCTTTGGGTAGTCCGTTACTAGCTGTTCTGGACTACGGGTTTGGCTTGTCTATGCGTGGGTTATAGTAGGTGCTATCATGACCTTAGAAATTGGGTCATGATAAATTGGTATCACCACCTAGGTTCACCAGTATATTAGTACAAGAGATAAGGGTTTAGTTGAGTCCTGCAGATTAGTGTGGAGACGTCTGTAACCTATCTTTGGGATACTATAGCGACATTCTTAGGAAATTCATTTCTTGACTATCTGACATGTGTTCGCATTGCTATATGCCTCAAGCACATTCTTTGACTCTGTTCAATCCCAAAAGGACGATGTGACATAGTTGATAGTTGTGGATGAGACATCAATGCGTGTTTTCAGAGCTTCTGCATGGCATCGGCCCAGAGAGTCAAGGATGGATATTAAAGATCTTCAGTGTCATCTAAAGGATTTGCGGCCAGCTCATGATCTAATTGACCTCATGACTACTTCTGCCCTTTGAGGATCAGCATTGAGATCTAAGTAATGTTGCAGATCCCTTACAGTCATGGATGATATTCGAGTCATCGAGTAGTTATGACATGACCCAAACCATGGACTAGTCATATCGTGGATCTCAAGTCCAACCGGGAATGGAGACCGCCCCCAATACCCAACCATAACCGCTCTGTACCCTATGTCAAATGAATTTCAAACATATAACAAGTTAAATCAACAATGATTGAAAGACATTTACTAGAGTCCATAACAAAAATCAACCAAATATAAAAAATGGTATCATCCCCAATGCCAATACCAATACCAAGGTTGACACCAATACCGACACCACCCATGCCAATAGTAGTCCCACAAAGCCTCTATTTGAAATCAAATAACATCATGTTGGTACATACCCCCTACCATAGCTAAAACTAAAGTCCAAGAAACAACGATAAATGAAAGAAGTTCATTGCATTAAATGGAGTCTTTCAGAGTATTGAAGATCACCACTTTATTTTGACACAAAGTTGTCCCCGAATCCAAGTCACTGAGCAGGAGGAGTAGTATGGTCGGTTCATACATCGCATGGGGATACATCGCCTAAAGACGGTAAGCGGAATAAATGATAGCATGTACTCAAGAGTAATAATAAAATAATTCCATTATTAAAAACCAAAGTAAATAACCATATGCAATCACATACATATATATACATATCATACTGGGAAAGGGAACCGGATTTAGCATGAATTTAAAACATTTAACCTGGGTTGCGTAGCTTCCTCCTAATTTTGTCCATGGGTTGTATGGGTACAACTCCCTCGAATAAAAGGGCCCCGGTGCATGTTAGCCGCATGAACTGGAGAAAACCTGAGATGACTTGTACATCTCCAAAAATATAAGTGTGTCATCATGCACACGGTCACCAAGACCAAACCTCACATTGGCAAACATGAGTTTCCAATTTTTGACACCATAGGACCTCCATCTTTGACGGCTTTCCTAACACGACTCCCTTTAAGCCCATATTAAAAAAATTCAAACATAACCAACAATTTACCAAGGAGTATTTTCAATTAGGTACAAACCATTGGTATCGTCATACAAAAATTAAAGCTTGTAAGTCAATCCATTTATGCCATACCATTGCCATTAATCAAGTTGACTCCAAATCATCCAATTAAACAAAGACCATGGCCACCAAGGCCTTTCTAAACCATTTAAAACCAACCAAACCAATTTAAGTTCCATTTCCTTTTATGCAATATAAAGATTTCAAAAATAGTCAAACTATGTGAGAAAATCATTCTCATTGTCATTTTAATAAGTATTTTGAGGGCATATGATTTCCAAAACCAAAATCAAGTATCAAATGACCATTACCATGCCACCACATGGTCAAACCATAATTATATATTGAAAAACCATGAGCAAAACATAGGAAAACATTATCCAACCATAAAAAAAACCCTCGATATCTATTTTAAAACAAAACAATACAATAATAATACCATGAAAACAATTCATTAAAACATACTTTTAGTTGAACTTACAATAAGGGAGTACAAGCATGCCTTAGAAAGTAAGGAAGATGGAGGGATTCACTCTTGAAAGCTCCTAATTAATTGCCTTATAGAAACCTTAGCCTTTTCTTGAACCAAGAGCTTGAGAGAGATTTTAAAATATTTTTAAGAGTGTTTGATTTAGAATAATAGTATAATAATGTCCTAAAAGGTGTTTTATGTCGTGGGGTCAAAAGGAGTTATGAGGGGAATGTATAAAATATCCCCAAAATAAACTATAAAAATCACCGTAGGTGGGTACAAGTTGACCCTCCAATTCAACACCATAACTTACAACTGGTACCATCCAATCGTAACCAGAACAAATGGTTAGACATTCACACACTGTCAACCATACGACTCCATTTCCCTAAAACAGGATGGATTTTGGAACCTTAGAAAATTTATTGGATTTTTGGTTTCTAGATATCATACGACTAGGGGTACTAGTTGTTTGATGGGGTACAATTTGTATGGTCTTAATCGTATGCTAAACAGTGTTGGTTGGTGGTTTTGATTGAAATCTGGTGTGGGTACAACTTGGGTGGGTATGAGTTATATGATGGGTGACAGTTCGTATGGTTTAGTTTTTCCATCACTTAATCTGACCCTTGGTAACTTAACTTAGATCTGAGTACGAGTGGCTCATCATGAGCCTTAAGATATGGTACGACTTGTACCATTGACTCGTATGGTGGAAAATGTCCAGATCCTTTTTTATTCCTATTCTGTAGTGGGTACGAGTGAAGGGTACAGGTCGTATGATCGGATATGACTTGGCTTTGATGGTCATATATAGTACAAAGTTGGGGTCCAAGAAAAGGCCGATAGGATGGGTGGTGGGTACCACTAGTATGGTGGGGTACGACTAGTATGGGGTCGTCGTACTCTCCTATGGGATTTTTGTAGTGTTCTATTGGGGGTAATATGGAAATTTTCCCACTTAACCTCTTAAGTACCACAACTTATAACTCTTTTGGGATATCATTTACCCTAATATTCTAATCTTAAATACTTAAAAACTCTCTCAAATTCTTTCTAAGGTTCTTGGATAAAAGAAGGCTAGGATTTCATCAAGAGGATCAATTTGGGGATTGTATGGGTCATTTCTATCCATCATCTTTGTAATCAAAGGCAAGATACTTCTCTCTCATTGTTAGTTACAACTAAAGGCATATTTTATGAATTTTTTTCATGGCATAATTGTTGTATGGTTTTGGGTTTTCAATCATGTGTTGGAGTTTTTGATTAAAAATGCTTTGTTATGGTTTTCCCATGTTTTTAATTATGGATTTACATGCTTTAATGGTTGTTTGGACAATTGGTTGCATAGGAATGGTTAATTAGTAATTAGTTTTTGTTTTGGAAACATTAAGCCCCCAACATTTTTGGTAAAATGTCTATAAGAATACTATTACAATATTATTGGACTTTTAATGTAACTATTGCATGGTACAACTTGGTAATGGAACCCTAAATGGTAAATATGGCTAAAATAGTTTGGAATGATTAAATGTTTAGTTTTAGTGGTCAAGGTTATGGTTAATTAAACATCCTAGTGGGGTACAAGGGAATCCCTCAAGAAAACTTAATGATTGTACACTTGTGGGGTACATGGGAATCCTCTAAGTCAACTCAATAATATAATCTATTGGTATATGAGAATCCCTTGTTTATAAAAGGTAGGCTAAGGACATTTCTTGCAAGCTATATTCGGTATGGCGATACCACTATTGATAGTCTCAGTTAATAATAAATTGATCAGTGGTTTAGTTTAGTGGTAATGGTTTTAATTGGGCAATAAAGGCAGGGTGTGATAGCTAACCGTAAAGTTGTGATTCCAAAGAAAGGACGTTGGAAACTCATGTTTGCCGACATGAGGGTTATGCATGGAGACCCTATACTTGATGGGTACAAGAGAATCCCCTAAAGCTTATATATATGTATCATGGAGAGTAAAGGGTACATAGGAATCCCCTACTCCTATGGCATTTTTGGTTTGTGCAGCTACAAATATCTAGGACCATCCAAGGGGTGATACTGGACCCATATAGCTCATGGGTGGATTATGATGGTTAAGCTATAAATACTCCGGTTAATGGTTATATATTCATGCTAAACTCGATTCCTTCTTCCCTGCATGATTTTATATATATGTATGTATGGTTGTGAATAAATATGGTTGATTTACCTGGTTCTAAAGGTTGTCATTATTTTATCCTTATCTTGAGCAATTGATTGTGTTTACCCGCTAACCATCTTCGGGCGGCTGTATCCCTAGTTGATGCAGGAATCAACCATTCAGCTTCTCCTTCTTAGTAATCGGATTCATGATCAGCTATTACATTAAAGTGGTGAGTTTCCATATTCCAGAAGGCTCCATATCACATCATCGATGTCTTTACATACTTTGGTCATTTTATGGATATTGGTTTTGGCTATGGTTGGGGGCATTTCCCATCCGGATATTGTTTTTTCGTTTGGTTAGAGGCTTTGTGGAACTACTATGGGTTAGAATCGATGGTGTCGGTATTGTTGTCATCCTTAGTATTGGCATTGGTATTGGAGCAGATACCATTTGGTTGTACTTATGATTTTTTTATCCTTTTTTATTTGTATATGGATAGGAACTTTGTTATTATATTGATTTGGTTTTAGTTGTTGGTTGGTATGGGATGGTTGGAATTATTTGGGTTTTTCATGGTTATAGACCTATCCCAGAGTCTGGAATTATAATAAACACTATCTTATTACATGTTTGGAAATTATAAGACTTAGGGTATGCATATTTGGAGGTTGGTTTGGGTAATGGGGGTGGTCCCCGGTCCTAGTTGGACTTGGAATGCCCATTATGACAAGTCCATGGTTTGGATGGTATAAAGTAGGTTTTAAAGATTTAGGTTCATGGTCAATAGGGAGTCCACAAAGCCATGACAGGTAGAGTCTCTTTTAAGGGTGTGTAGCGCGCCATATTAATAATTGAGAGGCTACGAGGCATTTAGGAAATGTTTCTCTTCTTTGTGTTCTATTTTTAAGATTGAGGTTTGAGCCCTGGAATATTCTCTAATTTTCTTTATTTGCTCTTCAGATCATGCCTCGATGATCTGAAGTTCACAAAAACTCCCTTGTCCCAACTGTAGACGATGTTTATGGGATGCAATCTACTCAGAAGATCCAACCTCTGTCTAGGGGTCCAGTCTTTCATATTTCTACAGTTCTATCGATTCCTTATAGTCCTTCTAAGGATAATGTGAAGAATGATGAGTTCCATTAGTTGATTCATATGATTTCTCAGTTGGTAGTTTCTCAAGTTGAGTGTGCTGCATGAGGCCACAAGGGTTGGTCAGTTCATGAAGTTAAATCCTACAACCTCTACTTGTGTTAAGGTGGAGGAGGATCCTCTAGATTTTCTATATGAGAGGTAAAAGACTTTTAGGATTATGCATGTCAAGAATGAAGAAGGGGTAAATTTTGTAGCTTATCATCTCAAAGATATGGCCTACCAATGGTACGAGGAATGCAATTAGGCAAGGGGTGATATTGATGAGTCTTCTCTGTAGGAGACTTTCTCCAATGATTTTCTGTACCGCTTCTTTCCTCAGGCTTTAAGGGAAGATAAAGCAGAGGAGATTATTAATTTGAAATAGGGGAAGATGTCGGTAAAGGAGTATGTCTTGAAATTTCACCAGTTGTCTAGCTATGCTCCAGAATTGGTATCCGATATGAGAGCCAGGATGAGAAAGTTTTCTTCTTGACTGTCTCAGGATTTTATCCTTGAAAGAAGGACAAGATTGTTGATCAAGGACATAGATATTTATATGTTGGTTGTTCATATGCAACAGGTGGAGGAGGAAAATATGAAGCAGGCTGAGATTGGTCAACAACTAAGTATTTGGGATGGTCGTAAGTGGACAACAAAGAAGTGAAGTTCTTGTTCATTCTCCACAGCTAGTGCTCTTTACCCAAAGTATTCAGGTAATAGGCATCAAAAAGTTGGAGACAAATTTAGGGAACAGGGTGCCCAATCTTTGTCAAGTGTGTGAAAGTCGACTTAATCATGTCCTTCTGGTAGGTTTTGTAGTAGATTACATAAGGGATTCTATGATTAGGGAAGGGACAGGTGCTTTAAATATGATTAGCAAGGTCATATACTTGGGAATTATCTGGTTGGTAAGGTTGCTTTGGGAGCGAATAAGGTTCTGGTAGCCTCTTCATCTACTCCAACACCAAAGGGTGTTGTTTCTGTATGTATTTCAACTTCTGGTACTGGCATAGGACAAAATAGGATTTATGCTCTTGCTACTCGGTTGTAATCTAAGGCATTGCCTGATGTAGTAACTGGTACATTATAACTCTTTTCTTAGGATATTTACTGTTTACTTGATTCAGGTTCCACTCTCTCTTATATATTGGTTCCAGATATTTATCCAATATATATTCCTCTTTTATAGAATGGCCTGGCTGAGTTGAGGGAACTCTAGGAGAAACTTAATGATATCTTTGATAAAGGTTTCATCCATCCAAGTGTGTCCCCTTAGGGTGTACCAGTATTATTCGTGTGTAAAAATGATGGTTCTCTTCGGATGTGCATTGACTATCGGTAGTTGAATAAGTTGATGGTTATGAAAAAGTATCCTATTCCAAGGATTGATAACTTGTTTTATCAGTTGTAGTGTGCCAATTTTTTTTCTATGATAGATCTTTGATTTGGGTATCATTAGCATTAGAATAGGGAGGTGGATATCCCTAAGACAACTTTCCATACTCGTTATGGGCACCTTGAGTTCTTGATGATTCCATTAGATTTTACCAATACCTTGGCGACATTCATGGATTTGATGAATAGGGTATTCCATTAGTTTCTGGATTTTTTTGTCATTGAGTTCATTAATGACATCCTTGTATATTCTAAAAGCGAGGTTGATTATGCTAATCACATCTGTGTGGTGTTGCAGACCTTAAAAAACATCAGTTGTATGCCAAATTCTCTAAATTTAAGTTCTGGTTGAACATTGTTATTTTACATGGTCATATTATTTCTAGTGAGGGGATTATGGTGGATCCACAATAGGTGGTGGTGGTTACAAGGTAGCCTAGAACTACGAATCTAAATGACATTCAGAGCTTGTTGGATTGGACCTGGTATTATAGGGGGTTTGTGGGAAGTTTCTCGATGATAGCTGCCCTATTATCTATGTTGACTCAGAAAAAGTTAAAATTCTCTTCTACGGATGCTTGTGAAGGTAGTTTCAAAAAGAAGAAGGATAAGATAACTTTGGCTCTAGTTTTGACTTTGCCTGAGGGAAATGAGAAGATTGTGGTTTACTGTGATGCATTCTAGGTGGGACTTGGTTGTGTTTTGATGCAGTATGGTAAGGTGATTGTCTATGCCTCTAGGCAGTTGAAACTGCATGAGAGGATTTATCCTACTCATGAATTAGAATTGTTAGCTGTTGTGTTTGCATTGAAAATTTGGTAGCACTATTTTTATGGAGTGCATGTGGACATCTTTTCTGATCATAAGAGCCTTTAGTATGTATTTATGTAGAAGGAGTTAAATCACAGGTAAAGGAGATGTCTTGAGCTTCTCAAGGACTATGACATGAGTCATAACTATTATCCAGATAAGACTAATGTTTTTTCTGATGCTCTTAGCAGGTTGTCCATGGGGAGTTTAACTTATGTGGATAAGTAAAGATGGGAGTTGGTGAAGGATATTCACTGCTCGGCTAATCTTGGAGTTTGCCTTTTGGATTATGAGAATGGTGGTGTGATTGTACAAGGAGTGGTTGGATCTTCTCTTGGTGGAGAGATCAAGGAGAAACAAATGCTAGATCCTATATTGGTGAAAATCAAGGGTGATCTAGGTGGGAAAAAGGTAATGGTATTTGAAAACATTGGTGATGGTACTTTGATGTACAAAAGGAATTTATGTGTTCCTAACGTCGATGGTTTGTGAGAAAGGGTATTGGTTGAGGTGCTTGAATTGCTCTATGTTGTTCATCCAAGTTTGATAAAATGTATCATGATATTAAAGAGATGTATTGGTGGAATGGTATGAAGAAGGATGTTGCTAATTTTGTGGCTAAGTGTTTAGTATGTTAACAGGTGAAAGATGAGAACATAAGGCCTGGTGAGTTGTATCGGGAAATGGATTTTCTCGCATGGAAAGTGGAGGTGGTTAATATTTTTTTCATTACTGGTCTTCCTCGATCTCGAAACCAATTTGATTCGATTTTGGTCATCATGGATAGGATGACAAAGTTAGCTCGTTTCTTGCAAGTGAGGACTAAATTTTTGGTTAAGGATTATGCGAGGTTATATCTTTATGAGATTGTGAAGCCACATGGGGTACCTATTTTGATTATCTCTGATCATGTTACGTAGTTTTCATCTCACTTTTGGTGGTCATTTTAGAAGGGGTTGGGTACTAAGGTTAGTTTGAGTACTACTTTTCAACCGCAGATGGATGGGCAAACTAAAAGGACTATTTAGACATTTGAAGATTTTCTTCGTGCATGGGTGATTTATTATGGTGGTAGTTGTGTTGATCATCTACCTCTTGTAGAGTTTTCTTATAACAAGAACTATTATTCTAGCATTGGAATGGCCCCCTTTTGAGGCATTGTATGGTAGGAGGTGTAGAACTCTTATTGGATGGTTCGAGCTTGGTGAGGCGGATATATTTGGCCCAGACATGGTTTATCAGGCTATAGAGAAGGTAATGGTGATTGGTGATAGTCTTAAGACTCACCAAAGTCGTCTAAAGTCCTATGCGGATTAGAGGCGTGGGGACTTTGAGTTTGCGTTTATGGATATGGTGTTCCTTAAGGTTTCTCCCTGATAAGTCATCAATTTGACAACATACTAGCATTTTTAAATGTAAATTATCATGCTTTGTCAATGATTTATTGTTACTTTCTTACTTAATGATCATTTGTGTAGGTAAAAGTTGAAATGAGAAGATGAGCAAGGAAACTTGATGCTAATTATCTAAGGAGAAGGTGAAAGACAAGAAATGTGAGCAGAAAGACCAAAACTAAAATTGCAGGTCTAGGAATCGACCCTCAGTAACTGTGATCTTGGACTAAGGGTCGCGATTGCGGTCAGTCGATAAGTCAACTGAAGTTCAATAGCGATATGACTACCGCGATCATGGTAACGCGATTGCATTCAAGAGATGGCGATCGCAGTAGAGCGTAAAAGTTCCAAGGGCATTTTGTAATTTTTGGCAAATGTGGAATTGGTGCTTAAATAAGGGTTTTAGCTCATTATTCATCCATCTTTTATCTTACATATTATCCTATCCTTTGTTTAGGGATTTTTTAATTTCTTGGAGATTTGAGTTAAAATTTGCACTAATTAGAGACAAGAATTAATTAGGGGAACTCCAAAGTATAGATTTGGCATCACCCATTGAAGATTCATTGGATTCTAAAGTGTGGTTTTCCCTCTCTTTATTTTCTTATGGATAACTTTGATGGAAATATTGGTTTATTTGTGTTTATTACCATTATGATTTACTAGATCTACCTATTGGGATTATGCTAGAATAGGATGCAATTGTGTGTTGGTTGTGATATATTTGTGTTTATTTTAGTTTGTTGATGATGGGTCCTATTATTGCTTATTAAATTAGTTGGGATTTGTGGGTGAAAGTCCCAAATGCCCAAATGGGTTTGATGGATGAAAATCCCAAGCTCTTGAATGCTCAAACCATCCTTGAAAGAGGGGTTTAGGTGAACTTTAGGAACCCACCTTATCCTTGAAAGAGGAATATGGTAACCAAAGTAATAGTAGACAATTTATAGGTATGTCTTGCCAATTTTTCACTATCATAGGCATAAGGGCGATTAGGAGGTTGACTGTACCATGGGTGTTATCCTAGGAATAGGGATACCCAATAGAGGTGTTGGGTGGCTTTAATTGTTACACCCGTTAGGTACACGAAAGGGTCAATGAGTGACATCTTTGAGGTTTTGTCGAAGAATTAGCTTCAAGGACTTTAAACCTAGCCTACCACATCATCAACGATTCGAATTTGCATTGAATTATCATGTTCTCGTGTATAACTTACCCCTAGGAAAGCATAGTCCCAAGATCCATTTCAATTGATTATACTTTAATTATTCTTGGTCTCGAATTAGTCCCTTAGAAGCCCAAGAATTCACTTCACTTTAGAAAAGATTGAAAAACCCCAAATCATTTTGTACCATAGGTTTGAACTAGCAAGCTACTTTTGTTTCAAATTTACTCAATCGTCACTCACATTATTCCTCGTGGATTCGACCCTGACTCTTAGTTGGGAAAATATATTGACAATGACCGCCTTGTACTTAAATTGACGTGTAAGTTGAGCGGTATCACTCCCATGAAGGGAGTAATGCGGTTTTTTAAAAAAGGGAAGCTCAGTCACCGATATTTTGGTCCTTATATGATTTTGTGCAGGGTTGGTAATGTGTCTAACGAAGTAGAGTTTCCTTCTATGTTGAGCTCCATTTATCCGGTATTTCATGTCCCTAAGTTGGGAAAATGCCTAGGTAATTATTCTTAAGTTATTCCTCTAGAAAGATTGGGTGTCTCAGATTCCCTGTCCTATGATGATATCCCGGTTGTGATCTTGGATTGGAAGGTTTATCTATTGCGGACCAAGGATGTGGCAGAACCACAAGGTGGAAGTGGCTACTTGGGAAGTAGAAGAGGGCATGAAATCCAAGTATTTGCACTCATTTTCTACTCCAGATATTCATGCGGAAGGTATGTGTTCTTGATCACATCTTTCTTTTCTAACTTGGTTAAAGGCTAGATTGATGTTTGATAATGAATTGACTCATGCTTGTTCTTATACTACCCGTTATTCAGGGATGAATGATCCTAGTGAGGGAGACTGAAACACTCGGGCTTTTTAAACATTAGAAAATTTCCTAGATTTCTGGTTTCTGGACATCATATGTCTAGGGGTACTAGTCGTACGATGGGTTATTGTTGGTATGGTCTTGGTCATATGCTAACTAGTGTTGGTTGGTGGGTTAGATTGGTTTCTGGTGTGAGTACAACTTCGGTGGGTACGAGTCGTATGATGGGTGGTGGTTCATATGTATGGTTTTTCCATAACTTAATCTGAAACTTGGTGACTTATCTTGGATCTGAGTATGAGTGGATGACCATGAGCCGTAAGATAGGTTACGACTTGTACCATTGACTCGTATGGTGAAAAGTGATGAAATCTTTTTTTATTCCCATTATGTGGTGGGTACAGGTCGTATGATCAGATACAACGCGGCTTGGATGGCCGTATGTTGGATTGGGGACCAAGAGAAGGCCTAGGATACAAGTGGTGGGTACCACTCGAATGGTAGGATACAACTGGTATGGGGTAGTGTAACCCTCCTGCGGGATTTTTATACAATTTAAGTGAGTGTAGTCTAGACATTTTCCCACATAACCTCTTAAGGCCCTATGACTTATAACCCTTTTGAGATATCATTTACCCTAATATTCTAATCTTAAGAACTTATAAGCTCTCTAAAATTCTCTCTAAAGATCTTGGGTAAAGAAAGCGTAGGGATTCATCTAGAGCATCAATTTGGGGCTTGTACGGGTGATTTATCTCCATCATCTTCGTAATCTAAGGAAAGATACTTCTCCCTTATTGTTAGTTCAAACTTAAGGCATATTTTATGAATTATTTTTGTGGCATAATTATTGTATTGTTTTGGGTTTTTAATCAAGTATTGGGGGTTCTGGTTATAGATGCTTGGTTATGGTTTTCCATGTTTTTAATTATTGATTTACATGCTATAATGGTGGTTTAGACAATTGGTTTCATGGGAATGGTTAATTGTAATTGGTTTTGGATTTGGAAACACAATGCCCCAACATGTTTGATAAAATGCCTATGAGAATACTTTTACTATATTGTTGGACTATTAATGGAACTATTGCATGGCATAACTTGGTAATGGAACCCAAAATGGTTTAAATGATTTGGAATGGTTAAATGGTAAGGTTTGGTGGTCATGGCTATGGTTAATTAAACGTCCTTGTGGGGTACAAGGGAATCCCCCAAGCAAACTTAATAATGGTACACTTATGAGGTACATGGGAATCCTCTAAGTCAACTGAATAATGTAATCTATGGGTACATGGGAATCCCTCATTCATAAAAAGTTGGCTAAGGACATTACTTGCCACCTATAGTCGGTATGATGATACCACTAATGATAGCATCGGTTAATAATAAATGGAATGGGGGTTTGGTTGTTTGGTAATGATTTTAATTGTGCAATAATGGTGCGGTGTGATAGCTAACTATGAAAGTGTGAGTCCAATGGACGAAAACTGGAAAATCATGTTTGCCGACATGAGGATTGGTCATGGAAACCTTATACTTGAGGGGTACACAAGAATCCCCTAAAACTTGTAAAAATGTATCATGGAGAGAGAAAGGTACACACGAATCCCCTACTCCTATGGTATTTCTGGTTCGTGCGGCTATATGCATCGGGGCCCATCCAGGGGGTGACACTGAACCCATAAAGCCCGAGGGTGGATTACGATAGTTAAGCTACACATACCTAGGTTAATTGTTTTAAATACATGTTAAACTCGATTCCCTCTTCTCAGCATGGTTATATATATATATATGTATATATGTATGTACCGTTGTGAATGTATATGGTTGATTACTTGATTTTAAAGGTTGACATTATCTTATCCTTATCCTGAGTACTTGCTAGCATTCACCCGCTAACCCATCTTTGGGCGTCTTTATCACCATGCGATGCAGGAACCGGTCATTCTACTCCTCCTGCTTAGTGATGGATTTAGGATCAGCTATTGGATTGAAGTGGTGAGCTTCCATATTCCGGAAAGCTTCATTTCACATCATGGATGTCTTTACATACTTTGGTCATTTTATGGATATTGGTTTTTGCTATGGTTGGGGTCATGTCCTAACCGGATATTGTTTTTCCTATGATTAGAGACTTTGCGGAACTACTATGGGTTTGAATGGGCGGTGTCAATATTGGTTCCAGCCTTAGTATTGACATTGGTATTGGGGTCGATACTGTTTGGCGAACTTATGATTGTTCCATCCTTTTGTTTGTTATGTTATAGACAGGAACTTGGTTATTATATCGGTTTGGCTATGGTAGTTGGTTGGTATTGGATAGCAGGACATGTTTGGGTTGCTCATGGTTATAGACCTATCCCAGAGTCTGGAATTGTAATAAATGCAATCTTGTTATACTCTCGGAATTCCTCCGACTTAGGGTATGCATAATTTGAGGTTGGGTTGGGTAATGGGGGTGGTCCCTAGTACTGGTTGGACTTGGGATGCCCATTACGACAAGGACCTTGTTCAAGTCATATCAGGTTAGAACTCGTGACCTGACCATATGACTCATATGTTCTAGTTGTACCAAGACTAAACACAAAGGGGTTGACACTGGACAACATATGATTAGACTATACCTCTCATACCCTATTATCACGGTTCTTAGTGATCCACTCGTACTCAGAGCTAAGACAAGTTACTAAGTTTCACATTAAGTGAAGCATCAATCCAAACGACCTGTAACCAAACCATATGACTCATACCACAAAGTCATAACCACAATGGAAACCTAACCATCACCTACTAGACATCTTATGGGTTGGGTGACCTGACCTGTACCAACACTATACCACTCATATGGGGAGTTGTTACAAGGGCAGTGAGCACAAAGCTCAGGAAATTTCCATGGGAAAAAACCTGGGTGTTACCATTCTCCCCTACTTGGATTATTTATTCCCGAATGATGGGACAATGCAGTACAACCACAATTTGAACTCCGCATGCCTGTACTCTTTCCTTTAACTAAGTTAGAAAACAAAGATATTAAGAAGAACACATACCTAACACATGAATTCTTGGAGCAGAAAATGGGAGCGGATATTTGGACTGCATGTCCTCTTCAGCTTCCCAAGTAGCCTCTTTGACCTTATGGTTCCTCCATATAACCTTTACCGAGGCTACGTCCTTGGTCCGCAACTGGCGAACCTACCGATCTAACATTTCAACCGGAATCTCCTCATAATAAAGGAAATCCGAAATTCCAATATCCTTGATAGACACAATTTGCGATGGATCACCCATACGTTTTCTCAACATAGAAAAATGGAATGCCGGGTGAATGGAGCTAAAATTAGAAGGCAACTCCAACTCATATGTAACATTGCCAACTCTTCTCAAAACCAATACGGACAAACATACCGGGGACTATGCTTCCCCTTCTTCCCAAACCGCATCAGTCCCTTTATTAGAGATACCTTTAAGAACACCCTATCCCTAATCACAAACTTCAACTTCACATGCCTCAAATTCACATAGGACGTTTGGTGTTTTTTCCCATCCTTAAGTCTTTTTTGAATCATTTTCACCTTCTCTATGGCTAAGTGAACTAAATCTGGGCCAAACATCTTTACCTCACCAACCTCGAACCATCCAATAGGAGATCTACACCTCTTTCCATTCAAGTCTTCAAATAGAGCCATTCAAATGAAAGAGTGGTAGCTATTATTGTACACAAATTCAATAAGGGGAAAATTCTCCACCCAACTACCACCATAGTAAATCACGCAAGTCCGAAGCTTATCCTCCAACATATGAATAGTCTTTTCTGCTTGCACATACGACTGTGGGTGAAAAACTATACTAAGAATCACCTTGGTACCAAAGCCTTTCAGAAACGGCTACCAAAAGTGAGATGAGAATTGCGTACCATGATCAGTGATGATAGAAACAGGTACCCCATGCAACTTTACAATCTCTTCGAGGTACAACCTTGCATAAATCTAAGTCGAGAAGTAAGTCCTCACTGGTAAGAAGTGAGTCAACTTGGTCATCCTATCCACAATGACCAAAACTGAATCAAGCTGATTTTGAGAATGAGGAAGATCGATAAAGAAATCCATATTGATCACTTCCAACTTTGACACATGCAACTCAGTCTCTTGATACAATCCAACGGGTCTCATGTGCTCAACTTTCACTTGTTGGCACATCATGTGCTTAGACCACATATCGCTTCATATTATTCCACTAATAAATCTCCTTAAGGTCATGGTACATTTTTGTTGAACTAGGATGAAAGACATAGCACGAATCATGTGCATCAGCCAAGATCCTCTCTCGCAAACCATCAACATCGAGAACACATAACCTCCATTTGTAACGTAAGGTACCATCACCACTAATCTCGAAGTCTACCACCTTCTGCATACCTATATCCCCCTTAAGCCTTATCAAGATGGAATATATTGTCTGTTTCTCCTTGATTTCATCACTAAGAGACGACTGCGCCACCTCCAGTATAAACATACCACCATTCTCAAAGACCAAATGATGAACTCAAAGATTAGTGAAATGGCGAATGTCCTTAACCAACTCCCAATTATTCATATGCATATGAGCTAGACTCCCCATGGATAACCTTCTAAGAGCATCAACAACCATATTAAGTATACATAGGTTACAGTGAAGACTTCTATCATAATCCTTGAGAAACTTGAGCCATCTCCTCTGCCTGAGGTTAATCTCTTTCTGGGTAAACACATATTGTAGGCTCTTATGATCAGAAAAGATGTCCACATGCACCCTATACAAATAGTGATGCCAGATGTTCAATGCGACCACCTCAGCAAACAATTCCAAGTCACATGTCGGATAATTCCTCTGATGCCCCTTCAATGGTCTAGAGGTATAAGATATTATTTTTGTATTCTACATTAGAACCCAAACCCATCCCAACATGGAGCGCATCACAATAGACCACACACCCATCTATGCCTTCCAATAATTAAAAAGAGAGGCAAATTTAGCTTATCCTTCAACTTCTAAAAACTACGCTCACGCACATCATTCCACAACAACGTTTCCTTATTCTGATTCAACTTAGTCAATGGGGTAGCTATAGTAAAAAAACACTCCACAAACATGTTGTAGTAACAAGCTTAACCCAAGAAGCTCTGAATATCAGTTGGAGTCGTATGTCTAGGACACTTCTTAAACACTGAAACTTTATGCATATCTACCACGATCCCTTCAATAGAAATAACATGACCCAAAGAAGTGACAATATTCAATCAGAATTCACATTTCAAACATTTGGCATACACGTGCTTCTCTTTTAGGGTGTACACCAGAACGCGAAGGTGATCGACATGATCCACCTCACTCTTAAAGTACACCAAAATATCATATATGAACACAATGACGAACAAGTCCAAAAACTAGTAGAAGACCCTATTCATCACATCCATGAATTCCGTCGGGGCATTGGTCAACCCAAAAAACATAACCAAAAACTCCAAATGCCCATATCGTGTACTGAAAGAAGTCTTTGGGATATCCACCTCTCTAATCTTTAATTTATGATACCTGTACCAAAGATCAATCTTAGAATAAAACATCACAGCCTGTAACTGATCAAATGAATCATCTATCCTTGGAAGAGGGTACTTATTCTTTACCGTCACTTTATTCAACTGTCCATAATCAATACACATTCGAAGGGAACCATACTTCTTACGCACGAATAATCCTGAGCACCCTACAGAGACATAATAGGATGGATGAAACCCTTGTCTAAAATATCCTTGAGTTTCTCCTTAAGCACCATAAACTCAACTAGAGATATTCTATACGGAGGAATAAAAATTGAATGAGTTTTTGAACCAAGATCAATCCTAAACTCAATCTCCCTACAATGAGTAACACCAGGAAGGTCATCAGGGAAGACCTCAGGAAATTTATTTACCATAGGGACTGATGCATTGAAACACCCTCCGAGTTAGAATCTTTAACCCAGACAATATAATAGAGACACCCCTTAGAGATCAATCTCTAAGCTCTATAATATGAAATAAACTTCCCCTTAAGATCTAGGGAACCACCCTCCCACTAAATGATCGGCTAATTAGAGAATTTAAAGACAACCTTACAGGTTCGACAGTCTAGAGAATCATAGCACAAGTGCAACCCATCCAACCACAATATGAAATTGAAATCAACCATCTCTTATTCAAACATATCCACCAAAGTCTCCCGACCACCAACAAATACCACACAACCCCTATAGACTATGCTAGCCACCATAGAATCACCCACTAGGGTAGAAATAGAAAAAGTGTCCAAAATACACTCGAGACCAAAACCAAAATGCACAACCATAAATGGGGTCACATAAGAGAGAGTGGACCTGGGATTAAATAAATAGTACATATCACAGGAAAAAAGTTTTAACATACCAGTCATGAATTTAAGTGATGCCTTAGACTCCTGGCAGGTAGTGAGAGCATAGAGACGGTTTTAACTAAAGTCAAAGCCAGATGGTGAACCCTTTGGTGCCAGAGATGAAGAAGAGACAACAAGAACCTTGTTCTTCTCCAACCAACCTTGGCCACTGGACTATTATTAATCATGTTCCCTTGTTGATCATAGTTAAAGCACTTATCCCTTCATTCATCACAGTAACCCTAATATAATCTATGACAAAACCTGCAGAGAGGATACGATGTCGTTGATTGCACCCCACTGGCCTGATATTGGGCACTCTATGCCCTAAAGTTTTTTCCACAATTGAAACGCCTGTCACCAGATTGCTTTGGGTAGAGAGCACTAACCATTGAGTAAGACCCCGAATTGCCCCACTTCTTCTTGGACCACTTTCTACCATCCCTGCCACTCTACTATTGGCCAACACCCTTCTCAGAAAATCGAAATGTTTTGCCTTGTCTCTCCCCTATATCATCCTTCTTTTTCTTCTCTTTCTCAACTTACTACACATACACAAACAACCTAGAGATATCTATGTCCTTATTCAACAAGACAGCCTTACTCCTAAAGATTAAGTCTTGGGACCAACCAGAAGTGAACTTCCTCATTCTATCCCTTATTATATAAACAAACTCTATAGCATACCGAGATAATTGGTGAAACTTTAAGGAATAATCCTTGACTAATATCTTACCTTACTTCAGATTTATAAACTCTTTCGTCTTTGCTTTTTTCATCTCCTGAGGAAAAAAGCATTCCAAGAAAGCATTAGGAAAATCCTCTCACAAAGATGACACAACATCGACACCCTTTACTTGATCTTATTCCTCGTACCATTGGTGTGAAATATCTTTCAGCCAATAGGTGGTAAACTCCAAGCCCTTCATATTAGTGGCATGCATAATACAAAAATCTTTTCTATCTCATCCAAAAAACCTTGAGGATACTTCTCAACCTTAACAGTAGTAAAGGTCGGAGGGTTAACCTTCCTAAACTTGCCAACCATTATGGACTTGAAAGATAGAGTAACAGAAGTAACACACTCTTCTTGGGAAGCAACAAACTGAGCCAATATATGTATAGATTAACAAATCTCAGCATTCATCACATTAGCCTGAGAAGATCGATAAGGACTGGAAGGAACCAGTGGAACTCTAGGAGGGAAATCAGGAACTGGACCCCAAGACCAAGTCTGGACCCCATAAGTAGAATGGATCCCATCAATATTTTCCTTAGGTAGGACAAAGGATTTTTAGTGAGCTTGAGATCGTTGAGGAGGCATAATTGAAAATATGCACAAACAAGAATTAGAGTTGAATTTAGGACGTTAGACTTTAATATTGGAAAATAGAACATAAGAAAGAGAAACATTCCTAAATGCCTTATAGCCTCTCCCTTATGAGTGAGGCATGCTACACACCCTTAAAAGAGACTCTACTCGACTCATCTTTGTGGACTCCTAGTTGACCATGAACCTAGGGATCTGATGTGAACCTAACATGACTCAAACCAGGGCCTAGTCGTGTCGGGCATCTCAAGTACGATAGGGATCGGAGACCACCCCCAATATCCAACCATAACTTTCTTGAACCCAATGTCAGATGAATTCTTAACATATAACAAGTTAAAGCAACAATAATTGAAAAACATTTAATAAATTCCATAACCAAAATTAACCAAATGTCAAACTTGTGTCATCTCTAATTACAATACTAATACCAAGGGTTACACTAATATCGACACCGCCCATGCCCATAGTAGTCCCTCAAAGCCTCTATTCGAAATAAAAAAAACATCCAATTGGGATATGCTACTGACCATAGCCAAAACCAAAGTCCAAGAAACATAGATAAATGAAAAAGTCCATAGTATAAAATAGAGTCTTTCAAAGTATGGAAGCTCACCACTTTATTCTGACACAAAGTTGTCCCCAAATCCATATCACTGAGCCGAAGGAGTAGTATGGTTGGTTCGTGCATCGTATAGGGATATAGCACTCGAAGACGGTTAGCAGAATGAATGTTTTCATGTACTCAGGAATAAGGATTAAATAATGCCATTATTATAAACCAAAGTAAATAACCATATACAATCACATACATACAAATATATATATATCATGTCGGGAAAGAAAATCTGGTTTAGCATGTATTTAAAACCTTTAACCTGAGTTATGTGGCTTTGTTTTCCTAAGTCCACCCATGTCCTATATAGGTTTAGCTCCCCCTACTCAAAGGGCCCCATTGCATGTTAGCTGCATGAACCAAAGAAAAACTTAGATGACTAGTACATCTTCAAAAATATTAGTGTGACATCATGTACACTATCTCTAATACCAAACCTCACATCACCAAACATGATTTTTAAGTTTTGGTCCCCCCGAGACCTTTACGTTCCACGAGTTTGCTAGCATGATCCCCTTTAATCCCATATTTAAACAATTCACACATAACTAACCACTTACTAAGGAGTCTTTTTAATTAGGAATTAACTATTAGTATCGGCATACAAAAATTAGATCTTGTAAGTCCATCCATTTATGCCATACCAAAGCCATTAAATAAAGATGACTCCAAAGCTTCCAATTAAACTAAGACCATGGCCACCATGGCCTTTTAAAATCATTTTAAACCAACCAAACTAATTTAAGTTATATGATCCATTATTCAACGCAAAGATTTCAAGAATAGTCAAACTATGTGAAAAAACATTCGCATTGACATTTTAACAAACTTGTTGAGGGAATATGATTTCCAAAACCAAAACCAAGTATAAACTGACCATTCCCATGCTACGACATGTTCAAACAATAATTATAACACAAACAACCATAAGTAACACATGGGAAAAGATTATCCAACCATAAACAACCAAAACACCCAATATCCATCTCAAAACTAAAATAATAACACAATAATACAATGAAAACCATTTATTAAAACATGCTTTAAGTTTAACTGACAATGAAGGATGGGCAACATACCTTAAAAACCAAGGAAATCTGAGAGTTTCACTCTTGAAAGCCCCTAATTGATTGTCTTGTAGAAACCTTAACCTTTTATTGAACCAAGAGCTTGAAAGACATTTTATGATATTTTTAAGAGTATTTAATTTAGAATAATATGTTAATAAAGTCCCAAAAGGTGTTTTATGTCGTGCGGTCAGAAGGAGTTAAGAGGGAAAATGTCCAGAATACCTCCAACTTAAACTTTAAATATCACCACAGTTGGGTATGAGTTGGCCCTCTAACACATCACCATAACTTATGACTGGAACTATCAAGTCATAACAAGAATAGAAGGCTGGACACCCACACACTATCCACCATATGACTCCATTGCCCAAAATCATGACTAGACCATACGACTCATATGTTCTAATCATACTCAAGATAGAATACAAAGGGGTCGACACTAGACAACATACAATTATACTATATCACTCATACTATATCCTCACAGCTCTTTGTGAGCCACTCGTACAAATAGCAAAGTCAAGTTACTAAGTTTTAGATTAAGAAAAGGATCAATCACAATGACCCATCACCAAACCATACGACTCATACCAACCAAGTCATAACCATAATAGAAACCTAGCCATCACCTACTGGACACTTTACGAGATGGGTCACCTTACCCATACCTACACCATATGACTCTTATGGTGAGTCGTTACAAGGGTGGTGAGCTCAAATCTTAGTAAATTTCCAAGGTCCAAAACCTAGGGTATTGCAAGTTCTTAGGATGAAGATGGAATTATCGGTATTCATTAAGGTTATTTAATAGTTTTAGAGTATGAGATTGGGTTTCTAAAGTGGACTAGTCATATTCCTATGTTATATCCTTTAGATCACTGCATAGAGCAAACATTTACTATAGAATCAGCATTGCCACCCTATTTGGTATTGAAGAACTTGATAAAAATTGGGTCTTCCTTCTCTCAGATTATTTATTATGTGAGAGCCATATAGAAAGCATGAATTGAGACTTATAGAGTGGCAGAAAAAGGCCATGCCATCATTATAGTACTATTGGTATTTTATTCAGAAGTGAGGATCCTTGTGGTAGAGGTTAACTTCGCTTGTAACCTATTAGCTTTACGCAAGTAGCATTTCCGACTATGAGTGGTTCTTAGATTAGTCATGTTGTTCATGGTGAGCAAAGTTTTTATCAGACCTTGCAGAGTTTTTGGCATAGGGTCTTCAAAAAATAGAGGCCATTTTTTATTATGATGGGTAGTATTTTAGAGTATACCAGAAGCTTATCCTATTTATGTCAAGATGGTACATTGGTTCAGAGAGTTCCCTTGAAATGAGTTGGTTGTTCATTCAAAGTTAGAATGTATTCCCTACTAGCCTGGAGTTCTTGAGGTAGGCTATGACTGTGAGAAGGATGGACATTATAGAAAAGAATGCTCTCAAGGTCAGTTGGCCAGCTATTTGGGATAAGTTTTTGTTATCTCAGAGTTAGAACTTAAGGAATTTTCTATGATTATAAAGAGATTGGTTACTAGTCTAGAGGGCATCCCTAGCATGGGATTTCTAGTTTTTCAGATCATTCATACTATCCTTATAATGTTGTGGAATCTTTAGTTGGATATAATGCACACGGCTCCTCTGTTGTTAATTCAGTCGGTTGGTATGAGTTTGGACTCGTTTGGATTTATTCTCCCTTTGACCTATCAGGCATGTGAATGTGGATTTCATTATTATATATATATATAATATATATATATATATACCCATTGATTATTACATGCATTGATGATTTCAAATTTGTTATTGTGTGCCTTGTTACTAAATTCTTGATTTTATGACTACCCCCATGGTTTATTTCTATTATTAGTGGATGGAGTAGAGCTGTATTAATATTTTCTCCCTATAAGTGTAGAATTTGGGTTTGAGTCCCATTTATCTCAGCACATTGGCCTTATTATGGACCTTGAGTAGAACTTGCTATTAATATTTATTTTGGCACCACCTATTCATGATATTGATATTGATATGGTTGTTTTTATTGTTGTTATTGTTTGATGTTTTTGATCCTCATTGAGTATTTATTTAGATTAGTGTTATCTAGTTAGAATTCCATTCTTTGTGGTTCTTATTTGGTGGCTTGAGCAGCTATAATCAACTTTGATGATTTTTTCCCTATAGTGTGGCATTGATCTCGTTGGGTAAAGGTATTTGTCTCATGTAGGCTAGTAGCAAAATCAAATTTAGAAGAGGAAGAAAACTATTTAAATAACTAAAGGAGTTTCTTGTCAAATGACAAAGAAAGCCATGGTTAGAACTATTAAAGATAATTATTAAGACACTACTAGTTATAGAGATTGTGACCAAGGAAATTAGATGAATAAGAATGGCATAATTTGATTATATGTACCACCAGGGAGTCATGATAATGTTTCTAATGATTTGGGGAAGTTTTTTATATAGGCTATGGTGGCCAAATTTTTGAAAGGAGTGGAATCTACTGATGCGGGTTTTAAGTAACAAAAAGTGATTTGTCTTTAATGAGTCAACTAGTTGATTCTCATTCAACTTTAATCAAGCCATTAGAGCACCAGAGCAGTCAATTATGTGAAACCTTTATTCAGTGAATGTGTGGAACTTTGTAATGTGTGAAAATGCAAAACTCAAGAATTAATGAAAGATGTTTAGACATAACCATAAGAAGTGTTCAAATTTTTCCAAGGACACAACCTATCATTTAGACACAATTAAAAGATTTAGCTCATGATTATGAAATAGTGAATTATTCCATTGGGCTTGATGAGACTCTGAACGAAGATGAAAATCAAAAGATGGTAATGGTGAGATGGTAGATGCTGAAAAATCTGTCCACTTCAAGGATGATGATGTTTTAATCAAGGAGATTGGTATGGAGGTGACAAAACATCTATACAAAATTCCTATCCACCCCCATTATTCCTACACAATGTGAAGAAAAGAATTTAGGATAGTAAGTTCAACAAGTTTTAGTCCATGCTTAAGTAGTTGTCAATAAATATACTATTGGTGAAAACTCTTAAACAAATGTTGGGGTATACTAAGTTTATAAAGGACTTGGTTCTGAAGAAGAGCACAGTGGGTTATGAGATGATAAATAATCTTCATCACTATAGTGTGATCGCTTTTCTCTAACTGGTCTAAAAGAAATTGGATCCATGTCTATTTACTATTAAAAGCACAATTGATCAATTTAATTTCTCTAAGATATTTTGTGATATTGGAGCTAGCATCAACTTTATGTCACTAGCCGTCTACTAACAACTATGCTTAGAGCCCCCAAACTAACATCAATGTGTTTATGTATGGTCGACCAGTCGATCAAATGACTAGGTGGGATTTTAAATGATTTTTAGATAAAAGTGGCTAACTTCATATTTCAAGAAGACATTGTGATTCTTGTTTGAAAAGTGGACTTCAAAGTACCTATAATCTTATGTAGACTATTTTTGGCAATCAGAAGAGTGTTGGTAGATATGTAAAAACTAAGATTTGATTTATTCTAATCAATGAAGCAACTGAGATACATGAGTGTTGTTTTGGGCATCGACATTGTCAAAGAAAGTGAGATTTAAGTGCCTATTAGGAGAGCTTTGTTGTTGAAACTATAACTATTGCGTTGATGAATTTTTATAAAGATGGAATTGAAGAGTATGATGAAACCATTTGCGTATTGATAGTAATGGGATCATATACATATGCTCCAGAAAAGTTAGACCTTGACTTGAAAAATAGGTCCATTCCTCTTACAAAATCGTCTATTAAGGAATCGTAAATTTTAGAGTTGGAAGAATTACCAGGCCATTTGAGGTATGTGATTTGGGTGATGAAAATATTTTCACTGTGATTATTATTGTTGATTTCATCGAATATCAAGTAGAGGGTCTTGTGTCAGTGTTGCAAAGGTACAATAGAGCTATTGGATGGACAATGGTAGAGATCGTTGGATTTTCATTTGGAAATTTTACCCATAAAATTTAGTTAGAAGAAGATTATTTTTCTACTATAAAGAATCAACACAGACTCAACCAACCAATGAAAGGTGTGACTAAAAATAAAATAACAAAGTAGCTTGATGAAGGAGTTGTTTACCCAATTTTCGACAGCATGTGGGTAAGTCTAGTTCAGTGTGTACGAACGAAGGGGGCTATGACTGTTGTGGAAAATGTGAAAAATGTATTAATTCTACTTAGCACTATCACAGGATGGTGAGTGTTCATGGACTATCAATAGTTGAACTCTTGGAATCTTTGGGATCATTTTCCAATGCCCTTTATGGACTAAATATCTGATCGGTTAGCAAGAAGGCGTTGGTACTGTTTCTTGGATAATTATTTAGGATATAATTAATTTTCCATTTCACCTGAATACCAATAAAAGACCATATTTACATGCCCATATGGGACTTTTTCCTTCAAGCAGATGCCATTTGTGTGGCTTAATTCTTTAACTACTTTCTAAAGATGTATGAGGTCTATTTTTAAGATATGGTAGAGGAAATTTTGGATGTGTTCATGGATTATTTTTAGTGGTACGAGATTCTTTTGAAGAACTTGAGAAATGCATTGCAACATTGTGAAGAGTTCAATAATATGTGCAATTGGGAGAAATGCAACTTTATGGTTAAAAGAGCATTGTGTTAGGACACAAGATTTTAGAAAAGGGAATTGAGGTTGAACGAGCAAAGATATAGGTTAATGAAAAAGTACCTCCACCAATTTTGGTGAAATGATTTAGAAGTTTCCTTAGACATGTGTTTTTTTATGAAGGTTCATTTAAGACTTCTCTAAGATTGCAAATCCATAGTGTAAACTATTTGATTAGGAAGTAAAGTTCATGTTTAATGATGATTGATTGACTGCATTTTAATGCCTTAAGGAGAAATTAGTGGTTGCACCTATTATTACTTTGGATTTTTCAAAACCATTCAAAGAATATGTGATGTAAAGGAGTTGAACTAGAGATGTTATAGTAGAGAAGAGGGAGAAGATCTGTCACCCTATTTATTATGCAAGCAAAGCATTGAATGGTGTTCAAAAGAACTATACAGTTACTAAACAGGAACTCTTTATGGTAGTCTATACATTTTAAAAGTCTAGGGCATATTTCCTTGGTAATAAAGTTGTTGTTCATATTTATCATGCGACATTAAGATATTTGATAACAATGAAAAATGCCAAGCCGAGACTAATTAGATGGGTTTTTCTACTATAGTAAATTGATTTTGAAGTCAAGGACTGAAAAGTCTATGAAAATTAGGTGGCCAACCATTTATCTCTACTTGGGAATAAGGGAAAAATGTCAAATGAATTAGAGATTAAAGTTGTAACTTTAGCTAATAATGAGGGAAAAAGAGTAGTGGCGTTCTTGAAAAAACATCTTTCCTCATCTTTGTACTCATCACATGATTATAAGAAATAGGGTTTCACTTATTTCTAACAAGGTAATCTGGGCTACTTTGGTTATATATGGTGTGAAATAACATATTTTCCTACTCCTTATCATTTTCAAAGAAGTGGGGATGTATAGAATTCATTGGAGAGATAACAATGATATTGGCCAAGTGTATTAATGTTAACTTGAGTGATTAATCAAAAAAGCTTGATGATTGCTTTGCTCTTACCATACTAATTTTAAGATGCAAATATATATGTCTTCGTAGCAACTAGTCTTCGATAAAATATATCACCTACCAGTAGAACTAGATCACAAAGCCTTGTGGGCAGTGAAAAAACATAGATTGAGCTTGAAAGAAATGATTGATATGATGCTGGACCAACTGAATTGAAATACCTAGGTCTTGAAACTCTAGAAAAACAATAACTTTTGATGTATCTGAGTTGGATAAAACTTAGGGCTTGAGTCGTACCCATGGATACAGATCGTATCCACTCTCCCCTACCCCTCTTGTACCTTGGAAAGCATGTTAAGGTAGCATAATTTTTTCTATATGACCTGACTTTTCCTTGATCTATATGACCTGATATTTCCTTGAGCATACCACATACATACGAGTCATATGCAACTCAATCGTATAGAGGGTAGTCTCTGCTTGGAGTAGACTGTTGGGTATAAGAGTTATGTATATGACTAGGGGTGATTCATAACATTTGGTTATGACTCAAGGGAGCCCACTCGTACCCACAATAGTATGGTTTACCTAGGAGAAGCCTACAGTACATGTTAGGGTACCACTCGTACCCTATGGGACAATTACAAAGGGAATCATATGGTGAAGTCGTACCTCTGGATGAGTTAACTTTTTTTCTTTTAACTAATGGCTTTGTGGCCATTAAAATTGTCTAAACCCCTAATTCCCTCCAATATATAAGGTATTTTGGACTTCTAAGCCCTTATTTGCAAGACTTAAACACTCCAAAACACCCTAAAAGCTTCTTCAAGGAAGATTGGAGGCTAGGGTTTAGAGAGAGCTCATCTAGTGGAATTAAGGAGCCAAGATTGTTGGTGTGTTATCATTTTTAAGGAATGTATCTTTTCCCCTCCTTAAATATCTCTAACCCCATTTATTTCACACTTGGATTAGTAAGTGTACATGATGGTTTTGAAATCAAATGAAAAGGGTTTTGTTGCCTAATGATGTATAATCTTAAATCTTTCTTAGACTTACATTTATACATGATATTGATGATGATTTTCATCTGTGGGTACTTTTTGTTTGTGTTTAACTTGAGGGTCTTGAGTAACCCTAATCTTGATAATATCTACAATGTAAATAGGCTTGTTAAAACTATGCACCTAAGGTGTTTATGAAAATATATACGTGAAATATTTAGTAATATATTGGTGATGTATTAAACTAGGGCAATAGACCCATTAGAATGAATGATTGATAAATAATATGTTAAATAAATTATGAACCATGTGTGGTAAAATTGATAACGTTGTTGGTTGATGGCTATTGAAAGGGTAAAGTCCCTAGATTTAAAGATGAACTTAAATTATTATTGAAATATGAATTGTTGTGAGAGTATTAATGAACGTAACTTGAGTTGTATGTTGAATTAAGTGGAGGAAGCTGCCTATTGAAATGGTTGAGTAATGAAGGCTCTCATAAGAACCGTATGGTCATGTATAGTGTTGAATTGTCTAAAATGGATAAAGTCCTTAAATATTGTATTAAATGTATGTTGATGGATGCATAAAGGGTTAAAGTCCCAAATGAAAACTAATGATAGTTGTGATGGCTTGAGGTCAATGTCCCTTGCCTTATGTCGTGGCTTGAGGTTGAATTCCCTTGCCTTATAAATGGCTTGAGTTTGAAGTCCCTTTCCTAATGATATTGCTTGAGGTTAAAGTCCCTTAAAGAGATCTCTTGAGGTTAGAGAAACTCCCTGATTAGAATGGATTGTTGTTAGAGTCCAAGTGTATCTTAAGGTTAGATTCCCTTGACTAATGTGTAATCATGAGGTCAAATTCCCATGTCCAATTGAATGTGTGGAAATATGGTTGAAGGCCTATGTCCAACTGGATGTGCATATGGCTAGAGCCCCTTGTTTGAATTATTGCATATACAGTTAAAGTCCTTGGCTAATGTAAGAATAAGCATGGTTGAATTCCATTGTCTAAGTGCATGTGAATGTGGTTAAAGTCCTATGCATAATGTGAATTGTTCAACCTATAAGTATGGAGGGTCGTAGTCCCCCACTTCATGTCTACTGAATGAATACTTGAGAATAATGATGAGCCTTGATATCTTGATTAGCATATGATATATCTATATGTATGGATAAGTGTGTGAATGAGATAAAATATGATATATTGATTTGATGTTGATTGATTATGATATTTTATCACTTATCCTTGAATTACATGCTAGAATTCCAACCACTAATCATCTTCATATGCTATTTCCCTATGAGACATAGGGGACGGATCATCTTCTTCTCCTTATGTGCAGTGATCAGGTGATATAAGTGGTTTGTGCATTGACCTAAAGTGGTGAGCTTCCTTACTTTAGATGACCTTCATCTCTTGGTCTCTTATGTTTACACTTAGTATCTTTTATACATGGCTTGTCTATCATTGGGGGCTTATCCCGACATATATATTTATTGACTTTATTTTGTATAAAGGTGTTGTGAACAAATTTGAACTTGGGTGTAAGTTAGACTTTATGAATCTAATGTTGACTTATGATATTATTACTACAATGTTGACTGGTGAGTTAAAGTTTCCTTGACTCCTATTGTATGATGAGTCATTCAAGTCGTGTTATCGGGGCAACCTCCGACTTAGGGTGCCCATACGACATGGCCTGAGGTTTAGGTGTGTCAAGGTTTTATTAGTGCCTAGGTTCATTGTCATTTCAGTATTCACAATGTCGTGTCAAGTAGAGCCTCTTTTAGGGGTGTGAAGCACACCACACTTATAAAAGAATTGTTATGAGACATCTTAGGTATGTTCCCTTTCTTGTGCTTCGATCTCAAGCTATAAGGTTTAAGGGCTTGAATTACTCTGATTCCATTTGCTATCTTTTAGATCATGCCTCCAAGGAGAACTGAGACTCAGGCAAACATTTTTGCCCTGATTGAGGGTCCTATAGATGAAGCTCGTCCAACTTCTGTAGTTCAGACCCAGGCTAGGGTTACGACATCTGGACATTCTCGTGGGGTTCCACCCTTAACCCCGCTTATGAGAGTGACTCTCCTCCCTAGTCCCCTAAAGGGAATTATACTAATGTGGAGTTCCATCACTCTATCAACCTCTTGACTCAATTGGTAGCCTCCTAATCAGAGTCTAGTGCTCTGGCTACCGCTTTTGCCGAGGCCACAAGAATTGTTCAATTTATGAGGTTGAGCCCTCCTATGATCATGGGTACAAAGGTTGATGAGTATCCTTAAGGGTTAATCACTAAAATGGCGAAGATTTTCCAAAACATGCATGCTTTTGAAATTAAAGGTGTTGAGCTTGCTGCCTACCAGTTGAAAAATATAGTGTACCAATGGTACGAAGGGTGGGAGTTGTTTAGAGGTGTAGATATGTAATACCCTAAATTTCCTAGAGCTTAACTTTGCTCTAAGTACGTGAGTTATCCTATATAAAATTTATGAAATACTTAGTATTTTTCAGTTTAGTGTCTGCCAATGCATAGGAAATTTAGTCAGCTTTCCAATAATATAAAATTTACCCAAATTCGATACCCAGGCGAAGAGTTAGGGCAGTTTATGTTAAAATAGTGGCTCACCACGATTAGGACGTGTCACAGTGATTATCATGATGAGTACTCTGTAGTGTCGTTCTGAAGGCCATTTTGGCATTTTTCAATTTCCAGAGTGTCACCGTGATTGCACCGCATCGCGATGAACTCCAAAACAACAATTGTCACGATCCAGAGAGTCACCGCGATTCCACTCTGTCGCGGTGGATTTAGCAATGACCCATTCACCGCGTCATGGTGAGGCCTTAATTGGCATTCCAGTTGCGGGATTTTAAATCCCAATGGGCACTTAGACTTTTCCTATGATCCAGATCAGCCTTAAACACGAAATTAATCCCTAAATATCCAAAATATATCATTATTCTCTCAATTTTCCCCAGAGTGCATTATTCTCGCTCAAAAGCAAGAAACCCTATTTTCAAAATTCAAGAACAAATCTTAAGAATTTCTTCAAGAACCTTCAAGAATTAATATTCCAAGGTATGTTAGGTGTTCATCTATGGGTCCCTTCTAGCCATAGAGTCCACGAATTCATTTTCAAACTACAAGATTGTTGAGTTATGAACTTCCATGCTTGAATTAAATTGAATTCATGCTCATTTTATTATTGGGTTTTTGTCCATAATTAAATTACAAGCTTTTATGAAATTAATCATTGTATGTGTTGAATTACATGAACCTCTTGTTGAACCCCTTCAATTTACAAGTTGTTTGATGTAGATATGATAACTATGTTTGTTGATTGTTGTATAACCTAAGCATGCTCCCCATATGTTTGATAAAATGCTTATGTGAATGAATTAGTGCCATTATAACCCGATAGCATGTGTTCTACCATCATGAATAAGTAGATGCCTTACAAGTGTTTGATAAATAGTCTCTATGGATGAATTATGAACAAGTGAACAATGTCATGTTATTCAAGATTATGCTATGCTTTACTTTTCATACTATTGAGCCCGGGGGGTATTTAATACCCGTCAATTTAGCTATGTGCCTAGAGCTAGTGTTAGTTACAAAACCTCATTCATGTCATGATCAGTATTACTCTCAGTCAGCTACAGAACTCAGTAGAACTCAGTTAGTTTACCGAACTCAGGAAAACTCAGTAAGCTCAGTATCAGTTCAGTCCAGTTCAGTATACTCATTTCCGTGTCTTTTAGTTGAGAGTAGGATTCAGCACCGAGAGAACCCAAGGATGGGGTCTCACCTTCTAGTAGAGGGTATGATCTTTAGAAGCAATCCTTACATTCCTGAACTACGTAAACATCATAGGTTGAGTAATCAAACCTGGCAGTTTTTAACCTGAGAGGTGAGGGTTCCACCATTCTCATTGGTGTACCTCCCTGATATGGGTAACTCTCATCTTGTCATTAGCCGTGGCACGATACTAACACCCTTCCAATTGGGGTTACCGATTGGACCCCAACTCAGTTATCTAATCTAATTTGGGGCATGTCAGTTAGATGATTACCTTCCACAGTTTTAGTCTTAATTTTTAGAATAGAACTCAATTCAGTTCTATAGAATCAGGACTATCAGATACAGTCAACAGTATCAGTAAATCAATTATCAGTATCTTCAGATATCAGTTACACAGTATCAGAATTTAGGACCTAGCTTCAGACAAACTTAGTCACAGTATTTATTTATATGCACATTAGTGCATACTCAGTATTTACAGTAGTATCAGTTATCCATGTACTCTCATATTCAGTTACTCTATATCATGTAGGCAGTTATTGTTCATGCATATGAACCCTTGTATTTAGCCTTACCCCATCTAGCATACCAGTACATTCCACATACTGATGCATACTCTTTCTTGCGCTATGATGTTTCATATCATAGGATCGGATGCTCAGGTTCCTGACCGCGCATAGACAGATACAGATTCAGCCAGCAGTAGATTTAGTAGTGAGTCCTCATTATTTGAGTATATTTTTTTTCCAGATTTTTAGTAGTTTCCATATTTCAGTAGCTAGGGTTAGTTGGGGGGATTGTACCATCAACTTAACATTCATACTATTTTAGTTAGAGGCTTTTCAGACTAGTTTTAGGAAAATGTTTAGTTTTATAGATTATTATTTCTGTTGATACGCTTTATTAGTATTTACAGATTTGAACCTTACAATATTTTAGCCTATTATTCTGCATTTATTTTAGTTTATTATTTTGTGCTCACAGTAGATATCAGGCATGGGTTAGCTTGTGGTCCTTCGGGGTTGTAAGCACCGTATAGCATTTGGGGTACATACTCGGGGCATTAAAAACTAGGTATCATAGCCTAAGGTTCAACAGTGTCCTAGGAAGTCTAAAACCTTCTTCACGTAGAATCTTGTGCATGGGAGTGTAGTACCCATACTTATGGACATGAGGCTATGAGATATTTTAGAAACAGTTTCCCTTCTTTTAGAATTCATGTCATGCGAGTGAGCATGAGCTCAAGTTAAACACTCAGTCTAATTCATTTCTTCCTTTCATTTACAGAGCATGCCTCCCAAAAGGACTAATGAAAGAAGAACCAAAAATCAATCAGTACCCCATCCCATTCAGACAGATCCACTGTACGAACACGTTTCCCATGTGGAATTCATAGCTGTCTTCACTACTCTAGCCAATTCCATCGTAGCTCAGAATCAATAACCAGTTGTTGTTCTAGCCAACCTAGTGATCAATACTGCTGCATCCAGGATTCGGGGCTTCACCCGAATGAATCCTGCCCTATTCTCAGGATCTAAGTCAGAAGAGAATCCACAGGAGTTCCTCGATCAAGTTCAGAAAGTCACAGATATCATGGGAGTGACTTCCAGTGAGAGTGCTGAGTTAGCTGTCTATCAGCTACAAGACGTAGCTCATACATGGTTTAAGCAGTGGAAGGTAGATAAGGGCATAGATGCAGAGCCCGTACAGTGGGAAGAGTTTGTTACTACTTTCCTAGATAGATTCTTTCCCTTAGAGCTGAGAGAGGCCAAAGTGTTAGAGTTCATCAACCTCAAAAAATGTAGTATAAGCGTGAAGGAGTATTCCCTAAAGTTTACTTAGTTAGCCAAGTATGTTCCTCATGTAGTGGCAGACAGTAGATCCAGAATGAGCAAGTTTGTATCTGGAGTATCAGATAGTGTGGTTAAGGAGTGCAAAACAGCTATGTTGATTAAGGAGATGGACATATCCAGGCTCATGTTCCATGCTCAGCAGATAGAGTAGGCAAAGAATAAAGAGAGAGACAGAGGTATAACAAGAGAGCTATAATGGGTAGCTTCAATTCCAATCAACCTAAGTTAGAGGGCGGTAACCGTTCCCAATTTCGTCCAAAGTATTCAGTTCCATCTTCGTCCTCAGCCATTGCTCCAGTCCCTAAATTCAAAAATAGTAGCAAAGATAGGGAGATAGGCTCTAAGTCTTAGGGTACTTTCAGTAGCGCTCGAACAGATCCTCTTTGTCAGACTTGTGACGCGAATCATCAGGGTATCCGCAGATCTGGCAATGATGTTTGTTTTGGATATGGCAAACCAGGCCACAGAGTTAGAGTATGTCCTCAATCAGGTTCCCAAGGTCAGTATAACCTTCCTTCAACTCATTCCGGTCGCCCAAATCAGTAGGGTGCCACTTCCAGTGCCACCAGTAGGCAATACCCAAATAGGCTCTATGTACTCCAGTCTAGACAAGATCAGGAAAATTCTCCTGATGTGGCCACCTGTATGTTATAGATCTTCCATTTACATTTTTATGCCTTGTTAAATCCAGGAGCTTCTTTGTCTTTTGTAAATCCCTACATAGCAGTCAACTTCAAAGTCAAACCAGAAGTCTTACCAAAACCATTCTCAGTTTCTACACCAGTAGGTCAGTCTATCATATCCCGATGAGTAAAAAGGAACTGTCCAGTTTTAATATCTAAGAAAGTCAATTCAGCAGACTTAATAGAATTAGAGATAGAAGATTTCGACATTATTCTCGACATGGATTAGCTCCATCATGCTATGCCTCAGTTTATAGTTGAAACAGAATCATTCATTTTCAGTTTCCAAATGAACCTGTCCTTGAATGGAAGGGTAGTACAACTACGCTTAAGGGTCAATTCATTTCATACCATAGAGAAAGAAAAATGATATCCAAGGGATGTGTCTATCATCTTGTGAGAGTCAAGGACTCTAGTTCAAAAATTCCCAGTCTTGAGTCAGTTCCAGTAGGAAATGAATTCTCAAATGTGTTTCATGAAGATCTTCCTGGAGTTCCTTCCATTAGGGAAATTGACTTCGAAATAGACCTTCTTCCAGATACTTAGCCCATATCTATTCTTCCATAAAGAATGGCTCCAGCAGAACTCAAAGAGCTAAAAAGAGCAGTTAAAGGACCTTTTAGACAAAGAGTTCATCATACCCATCATTTTTCTGTGGGGTGCACCAATCATATTCATTCGTATGAAAGACGATTCGCTTAGAATGTGTATAGACTACCATCAGTCAAACAAAGTTACAATCAAGAATAAGTATGCATTTCCTAGAATTGATGACTTGTTTGACCAACTTTTGGGTTCTAGTTACATTTATAATATAAACCTTAGATCAGGCTATCATCAGTTCAACGTCAGAGAATGTGACATCTCAAAAATAGCTTTCCGAATTCGGTATGGTCATTTTGAGTTTATAGTCATGTCATTTAGTCTTACTACTGCCTTAGCATCTTTCATAGACTTGATCAACTGAGTGTTCCAGCAGTACTTGGACATGTTCATTATAGTCTTCATCAATGACATCTTGTTTATTCCTGTAGTGAGAATTATAAACCAGAACACCTCAGAATCGTACTTCAGACTCACAGAACACATCAGTTGTTTGCCAAATTCAGTAATTGCGAATTTTGGCTTAGGTCAGTAGCATTCCTTGGTCATATTATTTCCAGTGCACTACAAGAAAAATAGCATATAAGGAAGGGAAATATGGTCCTAGAAAGTCCAAATCTTATCCCAATTGGTCTTTTAGGACCAGAAAAATCCGATCGTGTCCCGTCCTAACAGGCTTCATCGCTAAAGGTCATTAACGACGTGTCCAATAAACTGATCTTTAAAAACTTTTTGCAATGACAAAAAAAATTGTCGTAATTGCCTTTTAGCGATGGTATATCTTGTCCCAATTGACTAACTATCTAGTAGTAATTATTCTTTTGAGATGAGAAATCTCATCCTAAATAGACTAACTACCTCGTAATAATTATCTTTTAGTAATGGTATATCATGTCTCAAATAGACTAACTACCCCATCATAATTATCTTTTCACGACAGTATTTATCATCCCAAATAGACTAACTACGTTGTCATAATTATCCTTTAGCGACAAGCAAAATTCTTTTCCTAGATCAAATTTTAAGGACGAGCAACATCTTGGTCCTAAATCAACCTTTAAAAATGAGCCACATTCTAGTCGTAGATCAACCATTAAAGAAGAGCAACATTTCATCCTAGATAAACATTTAAAGACGAGCAATATTTCTAGTCTCTAATTGACCATAAATGAGTCTATTAACACAAAATAATAAATTTCATCAAATAAATATCAAATTACTACCGATAATATCGATACAAAAACATAATATAATTAGAGACCAAAAAATTTAGTTAACATCCCATGATATTAATTTCAATATTTGTTTCACAAAAAAATAGTTACCATCTCGATCGAGCTAGAGTATGATATCAAATTTTCCATAACATTTGAATACATAGCAAAAAAATGATCAAGTAACTCCTGTTTCTACTGTTTAAGTCATCAACTTTTAGTTCAAATTGTCAGCTTCCATCACAAGCTCAAAAAATAATCAAGTAATAGACTTAATTCCTATTGTTTCACCTATATCAAGTAAATCCTACAACAGTAAAGCAGAAATTTAGCAGAAATCAAGTAACTTCCATCAAAATACAATCTAATGGGTTCCTAACATGAGTTCTACAATAATTATCCAACATCCTAGATCTGCCTCATATGCTCGACATAAATCAAGTAAGTCAATATATCAAAGTATCAAATTCAATTTTTAAACACTCAAGTGCAGAGAAAGCTCCACGAACCATTTAAAAGAGATGAAGTAACAAATATCACTCAATATGTACATCATACCATCACACTAAGCAAAATCAAATACTTCAGCAATTAAAAGGAGTGTATGTTCAAGAATATACACAAACCTTAGTCCTATAACACATAAAAGTCCAACCAAATGTTGAAGAGTTAAAACCTTAACCCAAACAATTGTGTAAAGTTCCTCAACAACTTCTTTTAGCTCATACATGAACATTATATATAAACATATATATATACATACCTTAGATGAACAATCATATACTTATTTAACATTCAGTAGTTAATAGTGTTGATATGAAACAACATCATCAAAGGTGAGTGCAATTTACATTAAATCCCAAATTTGTAATTTTGATAGACCAACTGCCTCTTGTTGCAACTTGGTGTTGAATAGGTAAATAGTTAAATTGGACTTTATATACTTCATAAAAGTCATAGGTACATTTGTTGAAGTCATGAATAATTCCATAAAAAGGAGAGAATAGAAGTCATAAAGAGGAGGAAATAGTAGTCAAACTATTCACCAGACAAAGAAAGTAGAATAAGTTAGTTTTGAGCTTATATTGTATCAGATGAAATAATGGATTACATTGTAGAACATATTAATCCTTACCTGGTGAAAAGGGGAGATCTAAGGCATGGTGGATGGGGACAAATAGTGGTGAATTTAGTGTTAAGTCAGCATGAGAATTGCGTAGACACAAAAGTGATAAGAGGGAGATTTACAATGACATCGGGAAAAAGGATTTTTCTTTCAAAATAATCTTCATTCTTTGGAGAGTAATTAAATCTAGAGTCCCTATTGATGATAATTTGAAAAGAATAAGGATTAATTTGGTCTCTGAATGCTGGCATTTTGAGCAATTCCAAACAGAAATAATGAACTAGCTTTTCCTAACAGCTCTCATAGCTTTACAACTTTGGAAGTATTTTTCCAGTTCTGCAGGTATCACAGAGGAAAGTAGGCAGTTGTCACATACAATTAATTTATGGTTGAATTGGGAAACGCAATAAAATTGTAGCAAATGTAAAGAGTGATACCAGAACTGATTATTTGGGCACTAGAAAATTGTGAAACGCAAGCAAATTGTAGTAAATTTTTTCTTCAGGTAGCTCTTTAAATAGAGTCCCTGATGGTAGCATTAACTTATGTGTTCAACCTTGGTCAGTCCACACAACATCATAGTTACTATCCCTATAGAAACTTCTTCTTTTTTTCAGAAAACACACTCTAATTTGAAGAGATATCATCAAACAGAAGACTTAAATTACAAGAGTATACATATAGAGCAGCAATATAGACAACTTTTCTTATTCACTGTGGCAGAAGTTCACTAGAAATCTCTACTAAAATCATTTCGAATTTTAGATTCCATTAAGTGCCCAGCTAAAAATATTTCAACAAATTAGTACATTAATCTATATCTAGTTTTTTAGAATTAGAGATATTTTGATTACTTTAGTTTTTGAAGCGACTGGTCTTGTAGATGTTATGGCTTTTAAGGTGTCTAAAACCACTAATACCATCCCAATTCAAATCATAATGCACCATTGTATCTATTAGATCTTGAAAAGTCACTACTTGTTGACTATCAAGAACTTAATCTAACTGTTACATGATTACAAACAAGGAGCAACAAAATGAAGTAGCGAATATACATACCACTGGACGATAATTATGTACTATTTAAATTGTATGTTAGTCATAAGAAGCAGATTTGACAGCCAAAAAACAATGATGATAATGGTGAACTTACGAAAAGCATCCCAATGGGAATAAACTTTATGGAAGAATCACAGAGACTGATTAGTTTGTTCATATGTCAAATAGCAGTTCCTAAAAGGAAAAAGAAGTGTGCAACTAAGGGCCAAGGGTATTGACTGGTGGTCAATGAAGTGGGAGGAGAACCATGAGGTATCAGGTTCATATCCAAGTTGAGGCAAAAACACATGAAGTAATTTTAATTCTTACCATCAATCTAGGACTTGACCGGCAGACTTAGCTGACACCTGTGCTGGGAGGTATGCATGAATTATGAACACCAGTTGGTAACTAATTCATATCAAAGTGAGACCTAGACTAGGCTCTACCAAAAATTTAAACTCTATTATTAAATATGCGCATATCCAAAATATTCCAAATAACGAGAATTAAGAATATTAACAATGCACATAATTATAAAGAATACCTTTTTTATCCCAGTCAACATGATATTCTGCACAATGTATCACATCAAAGGAAAGAGATGGATAAGCCAACTGCTTTGAATTAAATGATCTAATCATTGAAGGAAGACCGCTTTAAAGTGTTAGCTGAAATTGACTGCCTAGTGCTTCATAATTTGCAACACACATGGTAAATAGTTGGATAGAAAAAAGATGTGCCCCAAAACTTTCATAACCACATCCAATATCTAAGATAGTTCAGACTTGAAAAGGAAGAAAGAACATCAAGTGGTAAGATTTTTTGCAACTTTAATGGCACCAGAAAAAAAGAAATATAGAACTACCCTACCTTCCAAATCTGACAGAAATAATCCAACAAGAGCAGAAGAAAAAATTAAAGAACAAGTCAATGAGAACAAATGATGGAGAAAAATGAAAAAGATTTTATAAAAAATGACACGAATGAGATCGGGATGTTGTAGAACATTTCTTAGGGACTACAACAAAAATATATGGAAATAATATAGGTATACTATCTAGATATGCATGTAGTAAGCAAAGGAAGGGAAACCGTTGATAAGAGTAGTCTTAACTTCTGTCAAACATGGCAGAGTCTGAACGAAAGGAAAGTTGTTCTTCCTCCAACATCATCAACATAATATTCCATGAAATGAGGCAAAAAATAAGTAAAGGAGAAGATAATACAATCATAGTTAAGAAAAAGAAACTCATGTTCTTCACTCACCTTTTTTTCAATCTTCTAGAGGAGAGTACCACTTGTGCAATAATATTAACATTAGCATACCAAATAACATCTCTATCGGTAGGCCATCTTAGACGAATCCTTTAATTAACAGGGGAAGTACCTAAGTTATACAGACTCTTTATTTTTTATGCCACACCCTAGTCAGATTCTTCAAAAATACACTAATTTTGGTGAATCCAACACGCACCCATTGATATTTTTGACGAGTCTGAGCAACATAGAGAAGTACCAAATAATTTTTTCTTGAACCAAGTCCACAGTACTGGTAAACCTCATCACCTTTAGAAAGGCCCAAATTAAGATTTTCTGACACATTGAAACATGGAACAAAGTTCTCAGATTCAAGAGGACAATATTCCACATCCTTCATATTTGCAGCACCAAGAGAGAGTTGAACTATATCCCTTAAGTAGAACAATCAAATAAGGATAGAGCAGATAAGTAGAACAAGAAGTTTTGAAAATCCTATAGTTTTTATAGAGATGAGGTCCCGATAGAGTCGGACTTGCACATGTGATTGGTGCACTTTGTACCATTATTCGAGCAGATTCCAAGAAGGAAAGAACATGTAATTTTTTTTGTTTAGAAGATATATAACACTAAATAGAGGAGGATTTTCAAGTTAACAAATAACGAATATAAAGATACCAAACTGCATGAGATTGATCTACATGTTCAGAAGACTATAGCATGAATTGGGCATCTTCCTGACCTTGAAACTGAGGATTTCTAGAAGGATGTAGGACATAATTATCAGAATACACATTTTAGTTATGCAGGTGTTTGAATTGGTTTTATGGCTATTAGGTGATCTGGAAAGTGAAAAACAAAATTTTCCATATAGCTATCCAGAGACAACAACAACAACAACAGGCCCAGTTTATTCCCATAACTACAAACTATCCAAAGATTAACCCGCTATGTCTCTTAAAATTGCCATATTACATCTTTCTATAACTTCAACTATTTTATTCCCCTACATATTCCTACTCTGATTTGAAAGTGAACTTCGCAATCTCATTATTTAGCACATAATGTCATTTAATCTTTGAACCTACTATTTATTAATTGAAACTCACTTCTACTCCTTGGTGCAATTTACTAGACAATGGATAATTATCTCTCCAAAGAAAGTTCATGTTAAATAGATAAACATCTGAGCAGATCTATACAGTTTGCCGAACTAATTCATTGACATAAATAGTTTCATAGGAGAAAATTAAGTTATTTAGGCCTTGGAGGATTGAGGAAGTGCACTCCTAACTTTTTGTTACAATCTACAAAACACTTATTTGAAAAGACCGGGATAGTAGGAAATGTTCTAGTATACTTCAATAACCTAAACACCATCATATTATCTCTAGATTCCTTGGATTCCTTGACAATGCATTGTTTTCTACAGTGAGGAATATATCTTAGTTTCACTATAGTCTGCTGACCCCCTGCTTATGCACCAACTCTGAGAATAAGATATCACCAAAAGTCTACTACTATTATGAAGCCAACAATTTGGTGTTTCATGGAAATTGATAACTATTCAAAATGAAGAGACAAAAGTATGATAATCCAAAACAATGAACAATTCAAGAAGAAACAACAACTGGCAAAGTAATAGATTATAAAGTTTACCTTCTTATATGTGTATTTTTTACCAGCATTACCAGAACCTATCATAGACCATTTAGATAGACCTTCTCCAGACCCCTATACTCTTTCCCCAACCTGACCACCTGCCATCAGTTTTTCACCAGAGATAGAATCTTTTTCTTTTCCTAGGATATTGGGCTAAGGCTTTTTCATTGAACCATCATTATTCCTATGAGCATCCCTCATATAATGAGGTAACTGGAAAAGTTTATAGAGTCGATGAAGAAAATAGCAGTCCCCAATAATTCTAACAATCGGATTTCTAAGGAAAATTCAAATGTTGATACTTATAGGCATAAATGTAGAAGGGCCAGTGATGAGATTTTGGGTTGAACTAGGAACACTGTCAGTTGTACTACTAATTTTTGCTATAGATCCTTGTACCCAAGCTTGCATAGTACAACCCTGAGCGAATGAAATACATAGGTCTCCATTTTAGCTCAGACAGGCAAAACTGATCGGTGGAAATTGGAAACGTAAGAGCGATTGCTAGTTCTAGGGTTTAATTTATGATGAGTGTTTATTTTTTAGAAAAGGAAGTGTTTTTTAATTTTACTTTCAACATGTAATTTGATTTGGCACTTTAATTTTTGTTAAAAGAAGAAAAAAAAATTGTCGCTCATGTCTTCAATTATATATTATTTGGGAGCACAAATTAATTTTTTTTGGGACCATATTTAGTACCTTCACAATAAAGTACATAAAAAGGACCAAAATATAATCTTGTCTCAATACCTATACTTTTAGAGATGGCATTATAAGATCGTCCCAATATGTTGGTCATAAATAAAGCTTTTTCTTGTAGTGGTGATGCCATTAGAGTTGATCCTCAAAAGACCGAAGTAGTGAAAAACTGGCCTAGACCCATTTCTACATCAGATAGCAGGAGTTTCTTGGGTGTAGCTGGCTATTACTGTCAGTTTTTTGAAGGATTTTCATCTATTGCATCCCCTATGTCCAGATTAACTCAGAAGAAAGTCAAGTTTTAGTAGTCAGATTCCTGTGAGAAGAGTTTTCAAGAATTGAAGACTCGACTCACCTCAGCCCTAGTTTTGACTCTGCCAAATAGTTCAGATAAGTTTTTTGTGTACTGTGATGCATCTAGATTAGGTTTGGGTTGTGTCCTCATACAAAGAGGTAAGGTCATAGCCTACGCCTCTAGATAGCTTAAACCCCATGAGAAGAATTACCCTACCTATGATCTTGAGTTAGAAGTTGTAGTGTCCGCCTTAAAGATTTTAAGGAACTATTTGTATGGGGTGCATGTTGATGTGTTCACAAATCATAAGAGACTACAGTATGTCTTTTCTCAGAAAGATTTGAATTTGTGTCAAGAAAGATGGTTCGAGTTATTAAAAGATTATGACATGAGTATTTTGTATCATCCGAGCAAAGCCAATGTAGTGGTTGATGCTCTCAGTAGACTATCTATGGGTAGTGTTACTCATGTTGAGGATGGTAAGAAGAAGTTAGCTCAGGAAGTTCATCATCTTGCCCGACTAGGTGTCATCTTAGTCGCTTTAGTAGAATATAGTGTGTGGGTTCAGAGTAGTTCCAAATCCTCTCTAGTTTCAAAGGTGAAGGAAAAATAGGATAGAGATCCTAGTCTAGTGAAGTTGAAAGAGTCAGTTAGAGATCAAAAAGTAGAGGTTTTCTCCTAAAGGGGAGATGGTGTGTTGTGTTTCCATGATCGTTTATGTCAGTCAGGTGTAGATGACTTGAGGCAATGAATTCTTGCATAAGCGCATGGTGTGAGTTACTCGATTCATCCAAGGGCCACTAAGATGTACCATAATTTGTGGGAAATCTATGGGTGGAGTGGGATGAAGAGGGATATTGCGGAGTTTGTAGCTAAGTTCTTTATATGTCAGTAAGTTAATATTGAGCAACAAAAGCCTAGTGGGTCCATGCAGAAATTCAGTATTCCCACATGGAAATGGGAAGAAGTGAACTTGGACTTTATGATGGGTTTACCTCATACTCGTCATCAATATGATTACATATGGGCTATCATAGATAGGATGACCAAATCATCCCATTTATTTCCAGTTCATACCTCTTATTTAGCCGAGGACTACGCCAAACACTATATCAGAGAGTTGGTCAGGTTACACGGAGTCCCAATATCCATTATCTCAGATAGAAGTCATTTTTGGAAAGCATTCTAAAAGGTTCTCGATACCCAAGTTCATCTCAGTATAGCCTTCCACCCTCAGACAGATGGTCAAGTAAAAAGGACCATTCAGACTCTAGAAGATATGCTAAGAGCATGTGTTCCTGATTTTAAGGGTAGTTGGAATGACCACTTGCCTTTGATCGAATTCGCATATAATAACAGCTATCGTTCTAGTATTTAGATAGCTCCATTTGAAGCCCTCTATGGTAGGAGATATAGATGTCCAATCGGTTGGTTTGAGGTAGGTGAGGCCGCAGTACTAGGGACTGACTTAGTATTCGATGCCTTAGAGAAGGTTCAGTTAATCAGAGAATGACTTAGGGCTTCCCAGAGCCGACAGAAATCCTATAAAGATGTGAGGAGAAAGGATCTAAAAATTGAGATTGGTGATTTTGTGTACTTGAAAATCTCTCTCATAAAAGGAGTAAAGGGGTTCGTCAAAAAGGGAAAGCTAGGTCCCCGATATGTCAATCCCTAAAGAGTTCTCAGCCATTTTTTAAAGGTATCTTGTGAGCTCGAGTTGCCTTCTGATCTAGATTCAATACATCCAGTATTCCACGTCTCCTTTCTATTGAAAGGCATTGGTGACCCAGCAGTTATAGTTCCTTTAGATGATGTAAATATTCAGAACAATCTTTGTTTTGAAGAGGTTCCAGTAGAGATCCTCGATCATCAGATTCACAGACTGAGGAATAAAGAATTTCCCTTAGTCAAAGTTCTTTGGCAAAATTAGTCCGTTGAGGGAGCTACTTGGGAAGCAGAAGCAAAAATGCAAACCAAGTATCCTCATTTCTTCTCCAAAAACTCAGATTCAACGTAAGGTAACAGTCTTACTTGGATATACTCAGTTCCATGTTCAGTTACAATTATAAACTTGGTATTCCTTACCGTTGCATATTCAGTCATGCAATCATGAATCAGTTTAGATATGTACTCATGTATCAGATATGCATGTTTAGTGAAAAAATTCATCTTACCAGTAGCTTCAGTCATGTATTCCATGCATCAGATATGTATGTTCAATATGAACTCAATTTTTCAGTAGTTGATAATGTTCAAACTACACCTATCTTACAAGAATGTAAGCGATCATTGTCAATATATAACCCAACTAGGTTGGGGTCGAATCCCACAGGGAATATGGTGTCGATTTAAGTTGTTCGTGAGTCAATCAACTGATAGTTAGCAAGTTCCTGTAAATGGGGGTTTTCGAAAATTATCAATAATTTTGTCTGACTTCAGTTTAAGTGTATGTAAACAATAATATACGGAGAACCAGAGTTATGTTCACTATGGGTATTGGGATTTGACAGATGCTAGTAACGATTCAAGATTCTTTTGGTAGGGAGGAACAACAGACTATCCTTGTTGAAGTTATGTCTAAATGTTTCTCAACCTATTTAGACATTTAACCACCTAATTCTTTCGAACTTAGGGAATTTATATTTCATAACAGGATGTTATCTCAAGTTAATTAATCTTGTTATAGCATTAATTATTAAATAAAAGTTTGATGCTTCCAAGTACCTATTGATAATTTGCTTCTTACTAGGGTTGATTTCTTATCTCAAGCAAATCACTAGTAAGCAAGCCCTATTGTTTGCAATCAATAGTCAGAATATAAAATAATGGAATTAACAAGAAGTTTCTACCACCGTTAGAATCTTGAACACTTAGTTACGTTACAAACCCAAACCCATAGATCCCACAACTCAAGTTAAGGGAATTTAGCTACTCATAATATAATAAGCAAGACAACAAGTTGAATTCATAATTTGATAGATGAACTTACAGCAATATGAATAGCAACAAGTATTTCTCAAATTTGATCATAGTAGAAAATCCCAAAAAAAGAAATAATAATTTCTCCAAAAGTAAACAGTAATGTTGCAGAGAAAACTAGAGAGAAAACTTGATGAAAACATGAAGTTCAAGATCCTCAAAAAAACCCTAAATTATGCCTTAAATACTTCAGCCTAATTATAGAAACAAATCACATATTACAGATCTTTTCTCGCATAGGTGACGATGAAGTATGACACCTCATCAGGAGTCTGATGACTTATCAGAAATGTCATAAGTATCTTATCCAAGATTGATGATTTCTGCCTTAGGCTGACGATGACACTGACGGCTTATGAGAAGTCTGATGACTTATCAGAATTATCGTTAGGTCCTCTTCCACTTTCATGATTTCTGGCTTGGGATGACAGCATTCCTGACAGCTTATCAGACACCTGACGGCTTATCAGGGAATGTCGTCACACTTCTGCTCCCACTACCTCACACTGTCTATAGCTGATGATGATTCTTATAATTTATCACAAAGTTGACGACTTATCAGAATTGTCATCACTTCTTCACTTTAAATCCTATTCTCTGTCTAAGGCTGATGGCAACTCTGTTAGCTTGTCACAAGGCTGACGACTTATTAGACAAGTCATCAACTATACTTCCCTCTCTACTTGCTCAGAAATTAACTCTTTTACTTCCATTATTGCTGGTTCTCTTGCATCTTGATTTTTACTGCAATATCGAAGAGAAAACAATCAAAAATGACAAAAGTTACTTAAGACTTTGCAATTATTCTCAGTTAAAAGCCTCAAAAGTGTTAGCATCTGCTCACATATCAGTAGTCCAGTCACGTTGTCATGTCTCAGTTATGCATGTTCAGTGTGTCAGCTCAGTCTATGAGTGTTTCTCAACTTAATCAGTCTCATTCGAGGATGAATATTCCCAAGGGAGAGATTTGTAATACCCCAAATTTCCTAGAGCTTAACTTAGCTCTAAGTACATGCATAATACTATATAAAACTTATAAAATACTTAGTATTTTTCAATTTAGTGTATGCCAATGCGTAGGAAATTCAGTGAGCTTTCCAACGATGTAAAATTCATCCAAATCCGATAACCGGGTGAAGAGTAAGGGCAGTTTATGTAAAAGCAGTAGCTTAGCGCAATTAGGCCGCGTCGCAGTGAGTATTGCAATGAGCACTCCATCGTGTCGTGCTGAAGGCCATTTCGGCATTTGTCAATTTCCAGAGGGTAACTGCGATTGCACAGTGTCACGGTGAACCCCAAAACAACAATTGTCACGATCCAGAGAGTCACCGCAATTCCACCGCGTCGCGGTGGATATAGCGATGACCCATTCACCGCATTGCGGTGAGGCCACAATTGGCATTTTCATTGCGGGATTTTAAATCCCAAGGGAAAATTAGACATTTCCCATGACCTAGATCAACCTTCAACATGAAATTAATCCCTAAATAACTAAAATATATCATTATTCACTCAATTTTCCCCAAAGTACATCATTCCCTCTCAAAAGAAAGAAACCCCACTTTCAAAATTCAAGAACAAAGCTCAAGAATTTCTCCAAGAACCTTCAAGAATTAACATTCCAAGGTATGTTAGGTGTTCATCTTTTGGTCCCTTCCACCCATAGAGTCCATGAATCAATTTTCAAACTACAAGATTGTTGAGTTATGAACTTCCATGCTTGAATTGAATTGAATTCATGTTCATGTTATTGTTGGGTTTTTTCCATATTTAAATTACAAGATTTCGTGAAATTAATCATTATATGTGTTGATTACATGAACCTCTTGATGAACCTCTTCAATTTACAAGTTAATTGATGTAGCTATGATAACTATGTGTGTTGATTGTTGTATAACCTAAGAATTCTCCCTATTTGTTTGATAAAATACCTATGTGAATGAATTAGTGCCATTATAACCTGATAGCATGTGTTCCCCATTCATGAATAAGTAGATGCCTTACAAGTGTTTGATAACAAGTCTCTATGGATGAATTATGAACAAGTGAACAATGTCATGTTATTCAATATTATTCTATGTTTTAGATTTTATGCTATCGAGTCCTGGGGTATTTAATACCCGACAATTTAGTTATGTGCCTAGATCCAGTGTCAGTTACAAAGCCTCAGTCATGTCACGATCACTAGTACTCTTAGTTAGTTACAGAACTTAGTAGGACTCAGTCAGTCTACCAAACTTAAGAAAATTTAGTAAGCTCAGTATCAGTTCAGTCCATTTCAGTATACTCAGTTCAGTATCTTTTAGTTGGGAGTAGGATTCAGCACCGAGTGAACCCAAGGATGGTGGCTCACTTTCTGGTAGAGGGTGTGATCTCTAGAAGCAATCCTTGCATTCCAGAACTACGTAGCTAGCATAGGTTGAGACATCAAACCTGATAGATGAGGGTGAATGAGGTTTTTTTAACCTCACAGATGATGGCTCCAACGTTCTCATTAGAGTACTTGCCAGATGAGGGTAACTTTTATCTTATCCTTACCCATGGCACGGTACTGACCCCCTTCCATTTGGTGTTACAGATTGGACCCCAACTCAGTTATCTTATCTTATTTGGGATATGTCGGTTAGATGATTACCTCTCACAATTTTAGTCTCACTCTTTAGAATAGAACTCAGTTCAGTTCTATAGAACCAGGACTATTAGATATAGTCAACCAGTATCAGTAAATCAATTATCAATAACTTCAGATATCAGTTACTCAGTATCAGAATTCAGGACTTAGCTTTAGACAAGCTTAGTCACAGTATTTATTTATATGCACATTAGTGCACACTCAGTATTTATAGTAGTATCAATTATCCATGTACTCTCATGTTCAGTTACTCTATATCATGCAGTCAATAATTGTTTGTGCATATGAACCCTTGCATTCAGCCTTACCCCATTTAGTATACCAGTACATTCTATGTAGTGACGCATACTTTTTTTTGTGCTATGATGTTTTATATCCTAGGATCAGACACTCTGGTTCCTGACCACGCATAAATAGATCAAGATTTAGCCAGAAGTAGATTTAGCAGTGAGACCTCATTATTCGAGGATATTATTTTATTTCAGATTTTTATTAGTTTAAGTATTTTAGTATTTAGGGTTAGTTGGGGGCTTGTCCCATCAACTCCACATTCAGACAGTTTCAATTAAAGGCTTTTCAGACTAGTTTTCTGACAGTGTTTGGTTTTATAGATTATTATTTCAGTTGATACATTTTATCAGTATTTATAGATTTTGAACCTTACGGTATTTTAGCCTATTTTTTGCATTTAATTCAGTATATTATTTAGTGCTCACAGAAGATATCAGCCATGGGTTAGCTTATGGTCCTTTGGGGTCGTAAACACTATGTAGCGTTCGAGTTACAGACTCAGGGCATTACATGATGCAATTCTGGCTTCATGGATGGATTTCTGTGAGGCTTTCTTAGACTTTTTATTTCCTCAAGAGTTGAGGAAAGCAATGTTAGAGGAGTTTGTGAATATGAAGCAAGAGAGGATGTTCATTCATGAGTATGCCTTGAAATTCCATCAATTATAAAGGTATTCTCCCAAGATAGTTTCTAGTATGAGGGCTAGGATATGCTAGTTTGCCTTGGGATTATCCCATGAGTTAGTTCTCAAGAGTAAGGCGGCTTTTTTTACTAAGAACATGGATATACCTAGATTGATTATGTATATACAACAAGTAGAGGGTGAGAAAAAGAAATAAGTTGATCTTAGTGAGAAGCAAGGAAGGAAATTTAGGTCTTCCAAACAAAGTGGCGGCAAATGTCCACAAAAAAAGTAGGGAAGTTTGGGTTCATTCTCCTCAACTAGTGTTTATTCTCCTTACTCGAAGATGTCGGGTGATCGTCGTCCTCAGTTTAGTGGTAGGTTTCGAGCAAAGGGTGCCCAATTCTAGACTAGTGGTGCCCAGTCGACTCCATCCTTCCCTCTTTGTGGAATTTGTGGTCTGAGTCATCATAGTTAGTGTGAGAAGGGGAGAAATCAGTGTTTTCATTGTCATTATATTGGGCACATGCAGTGTCAGTGCCCCTCTCTAGTAGCTTCTTATCATAACAAGGACCATATTTATACTCTTCCTCCTCTCTCACCATAGGGTGCTATGTCTTCCTCTGCCATTTTTCTAGTATCAGTGCTAGCGGGAACCGCTTGTATACACTTGCTACTCACCTGGATTTTGAGGTGTCTCCCGATTATATCACGGTTATGTTTAGACTTTTCTCCTGTGATGTGTATTGTTTGCTTGATCCAGGGTCTACTCTTTCCTATGTGACCTTATATGTGGTTGTGCATCTTGATTATGGTCCCAAGAGTCTGTAGGTTCTTATTTTTATTTCTACCTAGTTGGAGACTTGATTGTTATTCACCTGGTCTATATGGGGTGTGTGGTATCTGTTAGTGGAACATATACTCTTTTTGACTTGATAGAGATAGACATGGTTGATTTTAATGTTATTTTGGGGATTGATTAGTTGTACTCTTGCTATGATTTCTTGGATTTTCAGACCCATAGGATCCTGTTTAATTTCCCTAATGAGCTTGTCATTGTATGGGACGGTGTTCTCTAGATCCTAAGGGAAGATTCATCTCTTATCTTAAAGCTCGAAAGTTGATTGCAAAGGGGTATTTGTATCATGTGGTCTGAGTTAAAGATTCTAACTCGAAAGAGCATTCCCTAGAATCTATTCCCGTGGTTAATGAGTTTCTTGAGGTATTTTCCAATAATTTTCTCGGTGTTCCTCCTAATAGGGAAATTGTTTTTGGCATTGATCTTGTTTTGTAGACTCATCCAATTTCTATCCCTCCCTATAGAATGGCTCTGGCAGAGCTAAAAAAACTTAAGGAGAAATTTAAAGACCTCTTAAATAAAGGTTTTATCCATCCTAGTGTGTCTTTACGGGGTGATCTGGTGTTGTTCTTGTGCAAGAAGGATGGTTTCTTTCGTATGTGCTTTTATTATCGTCAGTTGAACAAAGTAACCATAAAGAATAAATTCCACTTCCTAGGATCGATGATTTGTTTTATCAACTTTAGGGTGCGAAGTGTTTCTCTAGGATCGATCTTAGATTGGGTTATCATTAGCTTAATATTAGGGATGTGGATGTCCTAAAGACTGCTTTTAGAACTCGGTATGGTCACCATGAGTTTTTTGTCATGTTCTTTGGGTTTACCAATTCCCCAATGACATTTATGGATTTGATGAATAGGATCTTTCATCTGTTCTTGGACATATTTGTCATTGTCTTCATTGATGATATCTTAATATATTCTAAGAGTGAGGTGGATCATGTAGATCACCTCCATGTCATATTGCAAACTTTTAAGGATCATTGTGTGTATGCCAAGTTCTCTAAGTGCAAGTTTTGGTTAAAAGTCATAGCTTTTCTTGGTCATGTCATCTCTAGTGAAGGGATCATGATGGATCCCCAAAAGGTCATGGTGGTTAAGAAATGGCCTAGACCTACAACTCCAATAGATATTTGGAGCTTCTTAGGTCTAGCTTATTACTATAAAAGGTTTATGGAGTGTTTTTCCACTACACCTGCCCCGTTGAGAAAGTTGACCCAAAAAAAGTTCAAGTTCTTGTGGTCCGATGTGTGTGAGGGTAGTTTTGCAAAGATGAAAGATAAATTGAATTCAGCTTGGGTTTTGACCTTCCTCGAGGGTAATGATGGTTTTGTGGAGTGTTGTGATGCTTCTCGTGTCAGTCTCGGTTGCGTGATGATGAAACATGGTAGGGTGGTGGCCTATGCTTCTAGGTAATTGAAAGTTCATGAGAAGAACTACACAACCCGTGAATTAGAGTTATTAGTTGTGGTATTTGCATTGAAGATATGGCGGTATTATATTTATGATGTTCATGTTGACATTTTTTCTGATCATAAGATCCTTCAATATATGTTTACTCAAAAGGATTTGAATTGCCGGCAAAGAAGGTAGCTCAAGATATTGAGTGACTATGATATGAGTCTTCATTACCATCCTGATAAGGTGAATGCAGTCACCGATGCTCGTAGTCGTGTGTCCATAAGATGTTTGGCCTACATACATGAGGACAAGAGGGAATTGGTGAAGGACATTCACCATTTGGCTAGTCTTGGAGTTAAACTTGCGAACTCCGTAGATGGTGGTGTATTTGTGCTTCCAGTATCTCAATGATCTCTTGTTGTTGATATCAAAGAGAAACAAGTATTGGACCTTGACTTGATAAAGATCAAGAGTAGTGTGGGTCAACACAAAGTCGCAGTCTTTGTGATTGGTGGTGATGGTATCTTAAGATACCAAGGTAGGCTATGTGTACCCGACGTTGATGGATTGAGGGAAAGGGTCATGGCCAAGGATCATGGATCCTATTATTCTATTCATATCGGTTCTACCAAGATGTATCATAAACTTAGAGAGTTCTAGTGGAGAAATAATATAAAGCGAGATGTAGCTAGCTATGTGGCCAAGTGTTTGGTGTGTCACAAGTGAAAGTTGAGCACATGAGGCCTAGTGGTTTGTACTGATGAATTATGTTTCTCGAGTGCAAATGGGAGGAAATTAATATGGATTTCATTACCTGTCTTCCTAGATCTTGGAATCAATGTGACTCTATTTGGATCATCGTTGATAGAAGGACCAAGTCCACCCATTTCTATTCTGTGAGAATAAATTTCTCGACGGAAGATTATGGTAAGTTGTATATTGCAGAGAATGTGAAGTTGGACGGTGCTCCGATGTCTTTTATCTCAGATTATGGTCCACTATTTTCATCCCAATTTTAGTAGTCATTCCAAAAAGGTTTGGGAATGAAGGTGTGCCTTAGTACCGTATTCACCCATAACGAATGGGTAAGCGAAGAGAATTATCCAAACGCTGGAGGATATATTGTGGGATTGTGTGATTTATTATGGTGGTAGTTGGTATGACCCCTTGACTTTGATTAAATTTGTCTATAATAATAGTTACCACTCTAGTATTGGCTTAGTTCCATTTGAGGCATTGTATGGTAGGAGATTTTGATCTCCTATTAGATGGTATGAAGTTGGCGAAGGTAAGTTGCTTTGCCTAGATTTAGGTCACCAAGCCTTAGTAAAGGTTAAAGTGATTCGCGATAGATTGAAAACAACTCAAAGTCGCCAAAAGTCCTATGCGGAAGTGAGGCATAGGTACTTAGAGTTTAATGTGGGCTATTGGGTATTTTTGAAAGTATCACCCATGAAGAGAGTGGTGCGTTTTGGAAAAAAGGGAAAGGTTAGTCCTCGGTATATCGGTCCCTATTTGATTGTGTAGAGGGTTGGCAATGTTGCCTATGAGTTGGAGTTGCCTTCTAGTATGGACTCCATTCACTCGGTTTTCCATGTCTTTATGTTGAGGAAATACGTGGGTGATCCTTCCTTTGTTGTTCCCTCGGAAGATGTTGATATCAAGGACTTTTTTCCTATGAGGAGGTACTGGTGAGGATCTTGGATTGGCATGTTCGCTGGTTGTGAACTAAAGTAGTGGCTTCAGTGAAGTTTCTATGGAGAAACCAAAAGTCCGAGGAAGATTGTTGGGAGGCAGGAAAGGACATGAAGTCCAAGTACCCATATTTACTTCCCATTCCGAAAGATTATGATTGAGGTATGTGTTAATCTCCTTCCTTTGATTTATGTCTTGATTAACAATGGGTTAGAGTCCCCTAATGTTTGAAATTGAGTTATGTCTTGATTAAATAATGGGATAAAGGCCCCAAGTTTTAATTGATTTTTTCTTTGTTAGACTGTGGGTTCAAGTTCCAAAATTTTGAAACTATATGTGTCTTGGTGTGATGGGTTTAAGTCCCTAGTACCTTGAATTGATTCATATCTTTGATAGTGGATGGGTTAAAGTCCCCAATGCTTTAAGTTGCTTTATATCTTTGAAAATCGATGGGTTGAAGTCCCTAAGTTGTGAAATAAGAAGTGTTGATAAGTGAGGAGTTTATGTCCCCAAGCTTTGAAATGAACAAGTGTCTTTGATAAATGATGGGTTTGAGTCCCAAGATCAATGACATAAAATGGTTGTTTGATGATGATCATGCTATGTGTTGTGTTGTATCCTTGTCGAGTGCTTGTTTTAACATTTATTGGAGTGATGTGTGATGATATGTTATCTTGTGTTTATACTTGCCTTACCCTTCATTCATGGACGAATGATCCAAGAGTGGGAAAATTGAAACACCTAAGTCTTGAACCTTGAGAAAAACAGTAATTTTTGGTGTCTTCAAGTTGGGTATGACTTGGATCTTAGGTCATACCTAAGGATACGACCATATACACTCTTCCCCCCTCTAATACATTGGAAACCATTTTAGGGTTGCATACTATTTTCTATACGACATGACCTTTCCTTGATCGTACCTTAAGCATATGAGTCGTATGTAACTCAATCGTATAGAGGGTAGTCTCCATTTGGAATGGACTATTGGGTATATGGGTAGTGTATACGAATAGGGGGTGAGTCATACCTTTTTTTATGACTCAAGGGTGCCAACTCTTACCGACAATAGTATGGTTGATCTAGGAGAAGCCTAGGGTACGAGTTAGGGTACCACTCATCCCCTGGGGTACGATTACTAAGGGAATCATATAGGGGAGTCGTACCCCTAGACAAATTCACTTTTCAGCTTTTAACTAAGGGCTTTGTGGTCATTTCCCTCTCCTAAAGCCCTAAGTCCTTCCACTATATAAGGCATTGTGGCCTTCTAAGCCCTCATTTCCAAGACTCAAATAGTCTAAAACACTCAAAAATCCTCTTGAAGCAAGATTGGAGGCTAGGGTTTTGAGGGAGCTTATCTAGTTATAAGAAGGAGCCAAGATTGTTGGTGTTTCATCTTGTTTAAGGAATATATCTCTTCCAATCCTTAAATATATCTAAACCCATGTATAACATACTTTGTTTAGTAAGTGTACATTGTGGTTTTGAAATAAAATTAAAAGGTCCTTGTTGCCTAATAATTTATAATGTTAAATCTTCCTTAGAATTATATATCTATGTGATATTGATGATGATTAGCATGTGTGGGAACTTTTTTTATTTAGTTTAACAATAGGGTCTTGCGTAACCCTAATCTTGATAATATCTACCATGTAAATAGCCTTGTTGAAGGTATGCACCCAAGGTGTTTATGAAAACATCTCAGTGAATTATTTAGTCATATGTTGGTGATACATTGAACTAGGGTAATGGCCCCATGAGCATGAAAGATTGATAAATGATATATTAAAGGAATTATGAACCATGTGTGGTGAAATTGATAACGTTGCTGGTTGATGACTATTGAGAGGGTAAAGTCCCTAGATATAAAAATGAACTTAAAAGTGTGAATGAATTGTTGTGAGGGTATTGATGATCGTAACTTGAGTTGGATGTCAAATTAAGTAAAGGCATTGTCCTATTGAAATGGTTGAGCAATGAAGCCTACTATAAAGACTGTGTGGTCATGTATAGTGTTGAATTGGCTAAAATGATTAAGGTCCTTAAATGTTATATTGAATGTATATTGATGCATTGGTAAAGGGTTAAAGCCCCAAATGCCAACTAATTATAGTTGTGATGGATTGAAGTCAAAGTCCCTTTCCTTATGTGGTGTCTTGAGGTTGAAATCCCTTTCCATATGAATGGCTTCTAGTTGAAGTCCCTTTCCCAATGATATTTCTCGAGGTTAAAGTCCCTTACTTAAAGATATCTTTTAAGGTTAGAGAACCTTGTAGAATGAAATGACTTATGGTTAGAGTCTAATTATAGCATAAGGTTAGAGTCCCTTGCCTAATGTGTGAGCCTGAGGTCAAAGTACCATGCCTAATTGAATGCGTGTGCATGTGGTTGAAGTTCTACGTCCAATTAGAGGTGTGTATGGCTAGATCCCTTTGTTTGAATGATTGTGTATACGGCTAAAGTCCTTGTCTACTGAATAAGTAAGCATGGTTGAAGTCCCTTGTCTAAGTGTATGTGAATGAGGTTAAAGTCCTATGCATAATATGAATTGTTGAACCTATAAGTGTGGAGGATCGGAGTCCCCAACTTCATGTCTAATGAATGAATGCTTGAGAATAATGATGATTCTTGATATCTTGATTAGCATGTCATATATCTAAATTTATCGATAAGTATGTGAATGAGATGAAATATGATATATTGACTTGATGCTGATTGATGCTGATATTTTATCACATATCCTTGAGTTACATGCTTGCGTTCCAAACTATAACCATCTCCGAATGCTATGTCCCCATGCGACATAGGGGCTGGAGCATCTTTTCTCTTCCTGCGCAGTGATTAGTTGATCGAAGAGGTTTGTGCATTGACCTGAAGTGGTGGTCTTCCTTACTTCGGAAGATTTTCATCTCTTGGTGTCTTATGTTTAGACTTATTCTCTTTTAGACTTGTTTTGGATATCGTCGAGGGATTGTCCCGACATATACGTTTATTGACTTTGTTTTATATAGAGGCGTTGTGAACAACTGTGAACTTATGTGTGAGTTAGCCTTTAAGAATCTAATGTTGACTTATAATATTGTTTCTACAATCTTAACTTGTGAGTTGGAGTTTCCTCGACTCCTATTGTTTGATGAGACGTTCGAGTTGGGTTATCGGAGTGATCTCTAATTCATGTGATCTTAGGGTGCCCATTTAACGTGGCTCGGGGTTTGGGTCGTGTCATGAATGAGATGGATTAAATATGACTTTATACTTAAGAGATATCCAATTTGTACAAGGAGAAAATTAAGTTATACCACAACAAGAGTATTGAAAAGAGAGACTACCAAGTGGGTGACTTGGTACTATTGTTAAACTTGAGGTTTAAACTTTTGGGTGGAGAGTTAAAATCTAAGTGGTTCGGACCCTTCAAGGTGACTCATTTTTTTCCATCTGAAGTGGTGGAATTGGAAAACAAATTCGGGAAACTATTTAAAGTAAACGGCCAATGGGGCTAGGGTATTCACTAGTGTATCTTGATAAAGTCTAAGTAATCAAGATACCTGAGTCATACCGCGATGTTAAATTGGGCACTGATGGAAGGCAAACAACATCTTATTGTTGTGTTTATTGTTAAAGTAGGTTATTTATTTAAGCATGGCTAATTAGTTTATGAGCATGCTTAATTAAGTCTCCACTATTCCCTCTTAATACCCACATTCCTCAACAACAACACCAAAATCTTCATCCATCATCATAAATTATACTTGTGCACAAAGTATTAAATTCAAGTTTAAGTTTTCCTCATAGTTTGTTTGTTCAAAGTTGTACTTCAATAACAAGATATGTAACTTCTTTAATTTTATTCTTTTCTTTTAGAGCTTTAATATTTGCGAGTTATGTGAAAGAGCAAGAAAATGGTACGAAATTGATGGGTAACTTATTTTCTCAAAATTAATTTATTTTTAGAAAATAGGTTACCACAATTTTCGTATGGGTGAAATCTGCGTAACTCCTTGGGAATCATTAATACACTATTATCTTATAGGATTTACTCCTCTTTTGAGTGAGTAACCTTGATAACTCAGTAGAGGGTTCATAATTGCCAAGAATAATTCTCACTATTATGAAGGATAATTGAAGAACATGTTTTTAAGCCCAACAATGAAGGTTGACAATCTATCAATCCAAATCTTCAACCTCATATATTCATGGGGTCATTCTATCTTAGGTTTATAATGGTTGATGAGCGACCAATATGTTGATGAGTTATCAACCCAAGTCATCAAACTTGTATGTTATTTTGGTCATTTTGTCTTACATTGACGATGGGGGTTAACTAGTTGTCAACAGGATGAGGAGCCGTCAACCCAAGCTTTTAACAATATCAAGTTTTTCAATTCATTCTATTTTAGGTTGATGAAAAAGTTGACAAGTTATCAACAATTTGATGAGCTATCAACCTATGTCGTTAACCATGTAAATACAAGGTCACACTTTACATTTTTTCTAGATTTCCTTTTGATTACTAAGTTTACATTCTTATTGTTCAGGTACAAAAATACCTCCAAATTGACATCTCAAACATGGTGGTAAAGCTAAGCGAGTAGGAAAGGACTACTCGACACGGAGAATATTTGATGATTCTGAACATAAAGGCGAGGAGACTAGACCCAAGGGTATTGGACAAGATAATGTGTGTGTCAAAGTGAATTATCTCTCCACTATGACTAGGGGAGTATACTAAAAGTAAAACAATCTCTATAAGTGTGATGTCTTAGGAGGAGGTTAAAGAAGACACTACAACATCCTGTAGCCCTAAAGAATAAACTACACAAGGCCTTGATGCTACTGGCAAGTAAGAAGTTAAGAGATATATGGCTGAAGAGTTTAAGATCATCACATCAGAGATCATTAAATATCCTAAGATTTAATGATGGTTCAATTCCTATTATTTGCAAGGGACTAGGAAGGACTTGGGATCATACTTTCCAGCTATAGTGTGTGTATTTTATGCAAACTATACAATTATTTTGGAGAACTCATGTAAAAATTTAAGAAAGCCATGGACAAACCAAATATGGACTAAATTCCAGATTAGGGTGTGTCGGTAGACATATACAATCATATGATTAATTGGTTCATACATGTACAATACATTGTACCACCATCTCCCACCAAAGTTTCTTATTATAGTATTAGTGATCATCAAAATCATCTTTCGTGGTTGGTTTAGGTGTTGATCAAAGGGAATCTAGAGTGGTTGTCAAAACCTAATGCCAAAATCAACAAATCCTCCTCTTCTCTGGTGGAAAAAATTTTGTGGGAGTTGTGAGGTTAAGATTAATGCCAATGGTAGGTGATAACAATTTAGGTGAAGATAGACTAGTTTGGGTGGTAAGTCTGATGTTTTTATTCAAGTTAAATTTTGGATAAGTAATTACTAATGAGATCCAAATAAGAGCTAGAAAGTCAAACCCTTCGTATCCATTCCTAGTTTGATTACAAAGTTCTGTGAACCAGCTCATATTTCCATACTAGATAAAGTGGATAATATAGTGACTGCCACTAAAACATATAATTTTAAAATATCAAAGGTTGAGGGTAGGACCATATTGTGGTTGGTTAATCAAGGTAATTTTTGAGTTTACACTCTGAATATAGAGCATACAAATACAAATGCAGCAGACTCAAGATCCACTCCTTGTATACATCTCTCTTTAGCTAAGTCTCTTCGTACTACCTCCTCCGTAGGTTCTACACCTACAGTTGAGACTACACACATGACAATTGATGTAGCCTATCCTCTAGAGACTGCAATTACCCCTTATAATTTCAAGAAAGTGGTCAAGAAAGTAAAATGATTTGATACTTAGTTGAAATTATTTGCAAAAAATTCAAGCATTTTATAGATAGGAAAATAAGAGATGCATTAGTACCTTATGCTACCCTCTACAGGAGCATTAACGATATGGAATGCTAAATCAATGATAGGTTAAAGGATATGATTGTACCTAATCTTGCTAAATGTTATTTAGAGCTAGAAAGGTTAGAGCCGACAACACTACTTTACAAAACAGACCAATGTTGACATTGTCTACTCAGGTTAATGAGGAATTAGAAGAGAAGAACAAGGTTTTTTTTTATATAATAGGAAATTTTATTTAGTCAAAGAGTAAGGGTAAGAGGAAAACTTACACAAAGAAAATCCAAAAAAATTAAGATGAAAAAAAAGGCACGAAAAAAAGATTTGAAAAAAGCAATGAGGAAATCCAATAAGTCTAATGAACCATGGTTGGAAGCATTGTAGGATCGTGCTATGGGAGATGTTTCTAGTGGCCTATCCAGGGAAGTTGGTACTTCTAACCAAAGGTGGAGCATTGTACTCACCCAACTACTATTTTGAGGGCATCAGTTATACCTTGTGCCACTTTTGATGATGCAGTGGTTGATGTTGCATCCCACTCGATGTTACATGAAACAAGCACCTAAGGTGACATAGGTACATCCTCAGTCTAGTGTTACACATTAGTGTAAAATATATTAAGGATAATTTATATATTTTCATTGGGGGATGGGGTACCTTCTTCCACGGGGGTTTTAATTTCCTGTGTTTTTTTTCATATGTTCTATCTAGGAGAACCGGCATGTTTATGATATTTAACTTATTATTATTTATTTTGTTTTCAAAAGGTTAATAGAGAATGAATGGCATTTATTATTTTTAAAATTTGTGGAAATGAGGACCCATCAAAAATTTATGCGATACTATTTGTTATTTTTGTATGATACCATTTGCTAAACTGGTTTTATTGATCTATGATTGTCATTAGTAGCACATTGAAGTGGTGATGTCTGCATAAGTTTGAGTATGAAATAAATAGTTGGGGGTGATTGTGGTATTCTATGTCATGAGTCTGTGATGCAACTGTACTATTTTCATACTCTATGCATGCATCTAGAACTTGCCTAGTCTATTTTATTATGGTATAAGTTGGTTGCCAAGGATATGACAAAATGACTTTTTTGAAACTAGTCCACTTAGACTAAAGAAACAGTAAAAATGATGTTAGCTTTCCCTTTATCATTATTTAAGCTATTTTGATTTCCTTATACAACAATTGTTCATATTTCCTCTTTTATAGTTGAAACTCTATTTTGTCCCTAGTCCTTCCTTGGAAATTGTGCACCTCAATTCAGGCAAATTTTCTAAATTAAAGGTGGCTACTGTAGAAAGGCTTAACAAGTAAAAAAAAGGTGTATGAGAAGAGGAGTGTGCAAAAAGAAGACCCTATGAGTGCTTGTGTAAAAAATAAAGAAAAAAAGAAATAAAAATAAGAAAAAATGGTACTTTTATTGAGTAAATTAAGGACCTAGGAGATCTTCCGTATTAGGTGATAGGAATTGTTGAAAGACATACGTGAATAAGGAAAAAGCCATAGGTCAAGTGAAAATATGTGCTAATTTCTATCAAGAGGGCTAAGTCACTAATCCTAAATGTATCCTACCTATACCCAAGCCTTATTACAAGACAAATAAAGTCCTATAAGGATCCTAGTCAATCCCTTGAAAGATCAGGGTAGAATGCTAAGGGAAAGCCTATGGTAATGCATCTGCATTATTTGAAGTTTTGTTGTGCGAGTGAGATATTTGATTTTTAGTCTATAAATAAAAGTCCATTATTTTGTGTGAGGAATATTTTGTAATGAGGGCATGTGGATGACAATTAAAACTTCTAATTGTTAAGTTGAGTACGTTGAGTATATGTAGCATAGCCTATATGTATTGTAATGCCAATCATGTATCCTTTTTTGTTGATTTGGAAATACATCATGCACAAAATGTTAGGGTCCATTTTTATGTTAAAATGTTGTTCTATTCCTTAAAAATCTTGATGTGTGAATAATACAATATTTTTAGTTGCTTGAGAACAAGTGTTCTAAGTTGAGGGTGTTGATGTTCCTACATTCTGACGGTGCATTTGAGGTTTTTGACTGGGAATAATTCAAAATTCTTAAGCTACTTTTATGATTTTTAATTGTATATTATTTCATTGTATAACAAGATAAAATGGGCTAAAAGAGGAGTTGATGACTTGAGTTGACAGGCTATCAACATGTCACCAAGCCGTCAACATTCGTCGTTAACCAAAAAAAATATCAAGCTATCAAGATGTTGTTGAAGACTTGAGTGGATGGGTTGTCAACTAGCTGATGATCCATCAACTCTCATCGTCAACCGTAAGCAAAAAGTCACTTAAAGAGGACTCAGTTGAACATTTATGTATACAAGCTATCAATGATGGCCATCAACTTTGAGTAGGCTAGATCCAAAATTTCATTTTAGATTCAAGTCTTCTCTACTATAAATAGCAGCTTTTAGGTTTTTCTCAATATTGCATTTGGAGAAATATTTTAATTTTTGAATTTTTTCTTGGATTTTACATACTTCTTGTGAAATTTTGATGATTATTCAAGTGTGAATTCATATGTTGTGGGATTAATTCCCAAATCTATGAATTCATTTTCTATATCTTCTTTGAAAATCAAGAACACTAAATTCCCAAAGCTAGGGTTGTGGGAGCCATGGTGAAATTTTTATTATTGTGTTAATTGTTGATGGAATTTGAATGATAATAGGAATTGTATTGATAATCATTTTGTACTTAAACTATTTATACCGACTGCAAACATTAGAACCTGACTTAAGGTTATTTTTCTTGAAATAAAGAATTAAAATGGTAAATGATTCTCACCAAAAACATATTGTTACTAACCCTCTTCTCAACAAAAACTTATTGTTACTAACCCTCTGTCTAATGGTTAATGCTTTAGCAAAAATTGACCTACTCAAAGTGAATTCAAATGTGATGTATTAACTTTAAGTTGTAAGAATCAAAGTGAAAATCACCCAACTTAGTTTGAGAAATGATTTGGTGAATATAATAAATTTTTAACTTTATATTTCGTAATATCATGAGAATTCTATGAAATAATTAACTTTTAATTGTGATAGAAGTCATGGTGAACTCAATCATACTTCAATTTTTCTACTAAATTATATCTTGACAATTTATTGTTTATTACTACAAACAAATTGAATACAATTTTACATAACGTTCATAACAAAATCCCCTCATTTGAAATTTTTGACTAATTTAAAATTGAACTACATGCGACTAGTTTTCAACTTATTCCTTGTGGGATTTGACCCCAACCTTTTGTTAGCTTATGTATTAGAAAATGACTTCTTCCGCTTCTTAAAAGAGTAGTAATTTTTGTGTATAACTATATTTCTTATTTGCAAAGAGTAAGTTAGCCAAATAGGCTAGGCTTCCCCCTCTATGTTCGCAGTGGACTGGCTTATTCGGTGATTGTTAGCCCAGTCACAAGTCGTGTTCGTGATGGGGTCCCCGCGATCGCAATGAAGGACCCCTTGAGCATAGTTATAGTTGTGGAGCCCAATTTCACTCCCATTTTTCCCCTTTCACCATAAAAACCCTTGGACATTGGAGATCTATTGATATCGATCATTAGGTGTCAGAAGTGAGTTGGGAATGTTATTTTTGTCATTTTCTTACTATTATTTCCATAAGTTTCCATTTATTTTCTACTTAATTCTCCGATTAGATTTAGAGACCTATTTTATATTGTGGATGATTTGGGTGTACATTTGGGCTCAGAGTTCACCCATTTTAGATGGTAAATGATCCTTGAGCACAGAGGCACACATTGACGGCTTCAAGTTTGTGATTTCGCATGTGGATCTCACATGGAATTTTTGTTTTGAATCTTGACCTAGAGCATTTATATGGATTGTGGGAATCGTTATTATCATTGTAATGTGTAGATTATTATTTTGATAATGTGAAAACATTTGGAGGCTTCTCTAAAGGGAACACGATCAGTGTAGTTGACTTTTTTGAGCTTTTGGTGGCGTCCAAGGCTAGGATAACCTCCTTCTTAGGTTAATTATTATGATGATGTTTGTGTAGTATTATGCTAGTTTTGGATCGGTATTTACGTTTTGATTGAGGATTTTTTAAATTATTAATTATTTAGCTTGTTAGAGAGCCTTTAAAGGTAGATTTTAGCCCATCTCCCCTTATATTGAACAAGATTGATACCCTAGAACTAGTTTGACTTGTATTAAAATTTTGGATAGAATTATTAGACATAGTCTAGGTTTAGATAGGTATTTTCCTTAGCATAGGTTTTTAAGACTAGTAGCGGGCCCCACCAATCATTCCTTTAGGTTGTATGTGTTGTTTATCTCTTATTGACTTAAGAAGCCATTAGGTTATGATCATAGATTAATTATTGAAACTTGGAATGACTTAGGCAATTTAATGGACTCAAGTTAGTTTTATCAATCTAGAGAAGGTGACCTTTTGGATTTTCGAACCGTGCACCTAGACTTGGTAGTTAAAATCACTTTTCTTATTGACTTGACCTTACTAACTAGCAGTTGTATTAAATAGAGTACAAGGTAATTCATGATCTTAGGGTATTTTGATAATTTGTGTATTTACACTGGTTCTAGTTAAAGTCCAATGATTGGCAGTTCCCGCGTATTTATTACATTAGGTTCATTCATTACATATTTAATGCACGACACTTATATAATAGTTCCAGTTTAATTTCGGTAATTATGATATTTATGCGATATTTTTTATGATGATATTATTCGTAGCTTCTATTCAAGTCCGGCAATTTTGGTTTGAAGACATTTCTAGGTATATTGTCACATTTGGGCACACTTTATGATTTCATTATAGGTGTTTGCTCCTTGTTTGCATATCCATAAGGGATATAGGGGATCGATTGAGCTATTCATTATATGTTTGCACCTTATCGTCTTGTGGGAGTCCAATCAGGTTGTAGTTAGACTATATTTATTTGACTACTCAATTCATGTATATTTACTTAATCTTGTTTTAGAGTATTATTTATGTTATATTCCTTATCTATGACTTTAGTTTACTTTCTCTCACATTATTATACTTTTATTTCCATATAAATTAGTTGGTCAGTGATGTCTACTAAGTACCAGTTATTTCTGGTACGCATACCACATTTTTTCCTCTTTTTTCATAAAAAATTAAGTACGAGCTACAGTAGTTGTTGATGATTTTTTTCATGCTTGCTCTTGAGGATTTGGAGATAAGGTGAGAATTCAATGTTATAGTTGATATTCTATCCTTTATTTATTTTTGGACAATCTTTACTTTTCTCGAGACTATCTGTATATTGATACTGTTTGGTACTCTATTATTTTTTATTTTGTAGCTCTTATACTGACCATATCAGGTCGTGGAATACCCTTTTGCACATTTCCTCCCCTTCAATTCTCTTATAGTACTTTCATAACTATATATTGTTATTAGTTTTCTGCTTCTGTGTTGAAACTTTATATGCTTTATGATTTCGCTATTTAACCAATTTTTTTATAGTTCTAGGATATTGTTTGGCTTACTTAGTGGTGTATTAAAGTAGGTGCTATCATGATTTGAGAAATTAAGTCATGACAAATTGATATCAGATCCTAGGTTAAGTGGAGTTGTTTGTACTAAAGCATCTAGTAAAGTGTCACAGATCAGTGTGATGTTGTTTGTATCCTATCTTTGGGAGGTTGTAGGATATTCTAAGAAAAATCTCATTTTCTTGTTCATTTTGTGTGATGAGTCTATGTTGATTTTTGAGTTCTTATTTCTTTCATACTTCTGCAGATGGATAAACGCAAGTTACGATCACCGGAGATGCAGACCTCGACCCTACAAGGGTCAGGACAGGGGGTCATCATTAGATATTTCTATTGATCTTGATCTAGAGATAGCTCAAGAGGTTCAACTTCCCCAGCCGAAGGTGGGCAAAGGGGCAAGCCAGGCCTCATTGGGATTTATGTCATACTTAATTCTCAGAGATACCTTTCTTTAGTTTTAGGGTTAGTAGGTGGTGCACAATCTAATGGTGCTCAGTCAGTAGACTGGATCATTAACTATATAGGGGCACAACTTATAACCACGACTTTCATAGTAAAGGATCCTCAAGCACCAGTAGTTCCAGCAGTGAATTATCTAGTTATAAGCATCGAGGATTAAAAAATATTAGGTCAATTTATTATATTAACTCCACATAGGTTTGCAAAGGCCGCCCTTAGTGAAGATGCTTTGGAGTTTCTGACTAGTTGTAAGGAGAGGCTCCATAATTTAGGGATGGTTTATTCGCACCGAGTGGATTTTACTTCTTATCAGCTAGACATGATATTTAGACAAATGTTAAGGGATTATCTTTATTACAAGCTTATTGGATCTCCATCTATAATTAAAGTCACTTCTCCAAGTCTTTCTTTGGTATGTTCATTCCTTATAGCATGCACGATCACTATAGGGATGAGTTTACTAGACTAAGGCAGGGTTCTATCACTATGTTTGGGAATAAGGCAATGTTTCATGATATAGCCATGTAGGCTACAATGATTTTGCCAATAGAGTATGAGAGGATTCAAAATTTTGTCATAGGGTTGAGACTATCGCTCCACAGGCTATCAAAGATTTGGTTACATTAGAAAAGTCTTTCACTGAGATTGTTGATCATTCCTATACTATAAAAGAGATGGATCGCGATGCCCAAGGGTGCAACGAGAAGAGGTTATGTCACCAAGGAAGTTTTAGTGGGAGCCATAGTGGCTTACAGTTTAGAGGTTAGTGGTGTTAACGCCTAATTTTGGCTCTGAGTGTCTAAAATTAATGCTTTTAGGCTTTTTGATCGTTAAAGGGCTCATACAATTTTTTGCACATTTTCTTACAATTTTTAATAAATTGTTGATAATCGTTATTTTTTAGGATATTTTATCAATTTATTTCCATATTTTAAAATTCTCTTCAATTTTGTAACTTTTAGGATTTTTATTAGTTTACTATCATTTTGATACTTTTTGCACGATCATCTGCATACGTACATAACATGACACTGCAATTCTTTTTACATATTATAATTTTAATTGTTTATAAAGTAATACATTTTTTAAAGATAATTATATTATATTTGTTGTTTGCATTTTTCTGTACTTATACACCAACATTCACATTTTTGTATATTATTTAATATAATCTACAAAGGATAATGTAGGCTCAATTATTATTATACATAGAGCAGCAGATCGGTAAAGTCACGATCTCATCACTTTAAAAAAGTTGACACGTGAAATGACGGGTTGGGGTTTTCATACGTTGGATAAATAAGTTTTATACCTTGCTTAAAAGAATGAAAAATTCATCGATTAATAACTTTTGAACTAAAATATTTTTTGAATAGATAAGAGGGACATCTTTTTTATTTTTTGTATAGTAAAAAGGGTCAATTATATTTATAAAAAGAGGGGTGGGGTTAATATTATTTTTAAAACACAAAAACAATACACACATACACTCATTCATATGTTTTTTCCTCCATTCCTTTTTTTCTCTTTCACTATTCACCTTCTATGATTTCCCACCGTTGTTGTCCCCTTCTTTTTTCTCTATTCCCGTCACTGCTTTGCCGGAAGTGATGACCCACGAATCTCCAACGCACCACCACCATCATTACTTCTTATTTACCTTTTATTCTCTCCATTTCTAGCCTCACTGATGAAATCCACCATCCCAGTCACTGCCGGTGAGGATTCCGACTGAAAACTCCAGCAAGCACACCACCCCCTATGCTGCAAACGTCCCTCTCTCTATATCCCCTTTTTCCTCTTTGTTCCCTTCAATTGTCGATTTGAAAATGATCAGATTCGATCAAATTTCTGTATATTCTTGGCATGGCTCCAGCCATAGCCATTGAAGCAACTCCTAGAAGACGCTGGTTTTCCCCATTTCACCCCTTACCGAAGATTACAACTTTGGCTGGCAAAATGCCATCTCTGGTGACCTCCTCTCTATATATATTTAAATATGTTCTTGTATATATTTTGTTTATCTATTTGTTTCTATTCATTACATCAATCTTTTAATTTAATTAGCAAATTTGTGGTTTGTTCCAACACTTTGGTTGTTGCTTTGCCAGTTTCATAGCTGTTATTATCCCTGTTTTGGGGTTGATTAGCATTCTATTTTGGGGTAGTTACATTACATTTTTTCCATTATAACTTTATTACACTGATAACGAATAAATACTACACTGTTGGCCAGTGAAGAAATTTTTCGTCAATTTTTCAGGCCTCCACAATAAAAAGACGGATTTTACGTATATAAATACGTAATAAAAAATACATAATTCGGGCGATGAAGAAATTCTTATAATATTTAAAATTTTATCCGATCCCACTTTTTAACAAAAATTATATTTTTAAATACATATATGCACACATACCTTTTCAATTTATTTTGATAATTATTTATTTGTTACTAACATTTTTATTACAAGTGATTATACAGGTTATTGGAAATATTTATCGAAAATGGTGTTCAAAGAAGAGTTTAAATTATGTGTTTATATTTTTTATATTCTTACACTTGTAAAATGTTAATCATAGTGAAAATTTTATTTTTCGGGGTGTTGGGCGGGATATTCTTTATTTACGCAATCCTCATTACACGTTTAGACAAATTTAGTCCGTTAATATTTATATTAAATCGATTTTTATATTGAATCAAATAATTCACACTTTGTTAAACTAAAAAATATTACGTAATCTTGCCTTTAAAACAAATATTTCTTTATTCAATCTTTTCATTTTTTTCATGCATAATTTTATGTATTTGTGTTTATGATCATACACTTCTTATACACATACTTTTTACGATAACATATGCAATTTACATATTGTTTATATATAAATTTTTATATCATTTTAATATATAATTTATATTTGTATTTTTCCTCCATCTTTTAATAAACTGAAGTCTAGTCGGGAACTATATTTGTGGATTCTGAAGGTTGTTTGACCCCTTTCCTTTGGAATAATTTGAACCATTACCTAGAATCTAAATTGGTTCGTAGATTAAAAACATAAGTCATGCATGTTAATAAATAAATAGGTTTCCTCATTTTTCTAACAAATTAGGTGGCTACTCTATGCAAAATCAATTTCTTCAGAATTCATTTGTCATGCTCGTTTTAACTTTCGGTAAAATTAGAGTTTGACAATTTGGCGACTCTGCTGGGGATGCAAGGTTCTAACCATTACATACTTAGGTAAATACTTATTTTTACACATTATTATTTGTTTCATTCTAATTATCTTGACTTTTCTTGTTTGTGTGATATAAATTGTGCATTTATTTTTATTTTGTATAGTTTATTTTATTGTTTATTGTTTTATATTAGTTGGAATTCCGTTCAAATTTCCTCCACTTCAAAAAACAAACACTCACACATATTGTACATGGGATTGTACATTGTACATGGGGTGAGCGGGAGTTTTACTATTGTGGGACTACATGCCTTCTCATATAAGAAATTCAAGTCTGTGTCTACCCACTTTTAGTTAACATAGGATAGAACTAAACCAACATCATCTTAGGTACATGCATCATTAGTCATCATTATCCAAATGTCCAAAGGATTCACGACCCAAGTGGCCCATTATCATAATATTTGCACATATCTGAAGAATGATTGTGCATATACATAAAATATTTTCTCTAAATTAGTTTTACTTAGTAGGTGTAATCTAACCTATGCTTTGCATGGAAAATCAGTTAATAGATGAACCTTAGAAACCTCACTTATAGTTGCGTATAGGTTTGAACTACGTTTTGACCTGATTCTTGTACTGACAAGATACATAGGCAATCCTGCATTAGGGTTCGGTCTCTTTATTGTATTAGAATAATTTCTTCGGTATTCAAAACTAGAGCAATTTTTTGAACAATTTAAAAATGCTCTCCAAATTCTTCAAGAGCATAAATAGACAACTCCTCAAATCTAAATCTTAATTGCATTAATTCCTAGCCGACCTACCTCCAAATCCTCACCTAATTTTTGTGCAAGAATCCCTATCTTCTTCTTTCAAACGTCGTAAACCATTAAATTTATGGCATATCGATCCTCACTTACAAAAGAAATGGTTTATAATTTTCAGTTATAAGAATCCTACCATTTGCGGTAAAATAATGTCATAATTCCTTCAATGTCTTACTTTTTCAATCTTTTCAGTATACAAAAGTTGTGTCAAAGCTCTCCCCATGCCTGATATCCATTCTCTCGATCATTTGATCAGAACAATTTTGAAGTTAAAAGCAGTTTTTTCCTGATCGTCTTTCTTATTATTTTCAAAGATGACCATCGTTTGTTACAATCATACATTGAACATAATAATTCACTAATTCTCCTGAACTACGCAGACCTAATTATTGTTTACACAAGATATGTAGGCAACCCACATTTGGGTTCGGTCCTATTCGTTTTAAAAAATAAATAATAAAATTTTGACTTGGTTGGTACCAATACAGTTAGAAGTGTGCATGATAAAGAACAAATTGGTATGATGGAAAGGACTGACTTCATGATAAACCATAGATTTTTTTGGTACCTTTTATCACACCCGAGTGACACTTGAAGAATTCTCTTGCATACATCTAAGACTAGAACGAAGCCAACGTCATCGTTTCATGTTCATTGTGTGGTGAGATTTAGTTTAAATCACTACATTACATTGTTAATCTAGAACTTTGCTTAAATATCTGTTGAGATGAAATTTTGAGTTACACTTGATTTAGGAAAGGATCGACAGGCCCTCTTTGACCCAATTGTGCCTTCCACAGCCCACCAAATGAAATTAATCCCTAGTATTCCCTCTTTTAAGCCTAAAACCTTTTCTTTGGAAACCACATATACGCCTATACCTTTTTAAGTGCTTACATGCACTATCCTTTCCTTGGACCTATCTCCTTGAGTGTACAAAATACGTGAAAATTGTGGACGAAGATCATAGATGCAAAATGCAAAAGATATATTGGCCCAAATGATCAAAAATGAAGAAACGACTACAAAAGGATCAAAATCCACTACAAAAAAGGAGAAAATAAAAAAAATAAAAAATATATAACCGAAGCAAGTACAAAAGAAGGGGCAACATATCACAACAAAGAAGATCACGCGTCAAAGCGCAACAAATGTCGAAAACACAAATACAATGTAATGCTCATTGAGGAATTAGACACTTTAATCCCAAATATTATCCTACCAATCCTAAAGCCTACATTATAAGCCAATAACAAGTCCTACCGGATCCTATTCAAAGTCTTCTCACATTAGTAGATACTTACATAAAGGTCAAGCATATGGTATCACAATTGCATGCATTGAATTTTTGTCTGAGTCTGAGTGTATTTCTCTAGACGTCCCTATTTTCAAAAAGAAAATTACTCAAATATGTACAAAATGGGACTTTATTTCTGAAGAGGGCACTTGAAACTTGAGGATAGGTGTGGCTCAAAACCATTGCTTGAAGCAAGATGAACAAATCTTGTTGATAATTAGGTATGTCTGAGGTACCACTTAAAACTATAAGAGTTTCTCTGAAGCCTATCTCGGTTATGCTTGGAAGGATATTGGGAAATTCTTTTACACACTACTAACTATTGGTACAAACTGAAGTCAAGACATGATCGTGTTTTATTAATCTTTCAGCACTTTTCAAGATACCCATTTTCACATATGGACATTTTTTTACCTTTCGTTTAAGGCACCCACTTTCACATACATGCATTTTTACTTTTCATTTAAGGCTCCCACTTTTCAAGGACAGGGTTTTTGACCTTTCCTTTAAGACACATACCCTCAATACCTGCACTTTAATTTTTTATAGCCCAAATGTCCAAAGACTATTATATTTACTCTACCAGTCAAGAGACTTTTTGACGCAACCCGACCGAGGGCCTTATCATAATGGGCGTCCAAAGTTCGACGGATCGGAGACCACCCGCGTTACCTAACCCAACCTTTAGTAGCTTGCCCTGAGTTGGCTGAATTTCAAGCATGTAACAAGATAATGTCATAGCTCACCTGAAGACTTTAGGATAGGATCACAACTGTGACTGACCCAACCAAGTCCAATCATCCCATACCAACAATCCAACCATACAAAACTAATACTAAATCAAAGGCCATACACCAGTCCATGACCAAAGATATTCCAAGACATGATATAATTAATCCCAAAATGAAATATGATGGAATAGTGAGAAATTATGTCCAATGATGCCAGCCTCAGTAGAAATACCAATGCTAAAGCTGACACCAATATCGATTCCACCCATTCCAACCCCTAGTAGTATCATAAATCCTCTAACCAAAAGAGTAATAAAATCCGGTTAGGATATGCCTCAACTATATCCAAAACCAATATCTAGAAATAAACCAAAATGTTTAAAAGTGTCCATAACATGAAATGGAGCCTTCCGAAATAATGAAAGATCACCACTTCAGTCCAAATGCTTTCCCCAAGTCAATCACTATGGCTGGTTCTTACTTAGCGTGGGTATACAACCGCTAGTAGATGGGTTAGCAAGTGAACGCTAGCATGATCTCAGGATATAGATAAAATAATACAATTTATAAAACCAAGTAAAACCATCCATATGCAAACAACCATACACATATATTTATAACCATGCTTGGAAAGGGGACCGGGTTTAGCATACTTAAAACCTTTACCTGGATTGTGTAGCTTTGCTGTCCTAAACCACCCACGGGCTATATAGGTTCAGCTTCTCTTGCTAAAAGGGTGTCAGTGCGTGAAGCCACACGACCAGGGAAGAAAACCTTAGGATGAATAGTACATCCCCCAAAATATAGTGTGACATTATGCACACGGTCACCATGACCAACCTTACATTGACAAATATGAGTTTCCAATTTTTAGTCCCCCCGGGACCTCCAAATTTAAATAAATTTCCAAATAACCAAACCATTTTCTTTATTAACCAAGGCCATTAATATTGGTATCATCATATCAATTTGTACGTGCAAGTATTAATCATAGCCAACCATATATTGGTTTAAGGGGACTTCCAAGTGCCCCTCCATTTACAATATTAAACCCCTTCAGGAATATCATGTACCTCACAAGCATAACCATTTATCCATTTACCTTTCCAAGGTATTTATGCCATGCTTAATTCCTTTACCCTATTTTAAAATAGGCAAGAGTTCCATTAAAAATACTCAATGCAATGAAAACATTATTATAGGCATTTTGTTAAACACATTAGCGGCATAATTAACCATAACCAATTCCAATTACCATTAAACAATTCTCATGCAATCCAATTATCCAAAACCACCATTAATGCACATAAAGCATAATTAAAACCATAACCAATCATTTAATATCAAAAACCCCAACTCTTATTTGAAAACTAATATTATAGAATAAATGAAGTCATGAAAACATTAATAAAAACCATGCTTATAGTTAGAATTAACAATGAGGGAAGAGAATATACCTTAAAAAATATAATGATGGAAAGAAATCTCCAAGTCAATCCCCAAATCAATCCTCTAGTTGAACCTTAGCTTCCCTTTCCCAAAATCTTTTGAGTGAATTGTAGAGTTTTTAGAAGAGTTTTAAAGTATTAATGAATGGAATAATAGGATAAATAACATCCCAAGTAAGTTAGAAGTCATGGAAACCTATTAAAGTAAGTGGGGAAATATCCAAAATACCCCCACTTAAGTTGTACAAAATCCTATCACAGGGGTACGATTGACCCTCATGAGTCGTACCCTTCCAATAAGAGTGGTACCCTCCACTCATATCCTATCCTGAATATTTGGATCAAACACTTTCTAGTATACGACTCATCAAACCAAGTCGTATCCAAATCATACGATTTGTACACCTCATTCGTATCCCTGGAAGATTTAAACCTAAGGAAGATTTAGACATTTTCTCCTATACGAGTCTTTGGTATGACGCGTAGCCTGGCTTACGACTCATGGTGACCCAGTCGTACTCAGATCTAATCTAAGTAACCAAGTCTAAGACTAATTTAAGGAACCAAACAATCCTTATCCACCAATTCGACTCATACCCCTGAGTCGTATCGATTTCTATAACAAAAATCCATCACACCAACCAACACTGGTCAACATACGACTGGTCTATACCATCCGTACCCCAACATACGGCTCGTACCCTTAAGTCGTATTGGGTCCATAGATCAGAATTCCAGCAAATTTTCTAAAGTCCAGAAACCCAGGGTTTTAGTTTGTAGCACTAGGAACATTCCTTCCCGAATGACAGACTAGGTAGGGGTAACCATGCGCACGAGTCATATGAATTATCAAATAAATTTCTAATATGTAACAAAGTTTGAAAACAAATAGGCAAAAATATTAATCTTTCCATTAACAAACTTAAAAAATAAAGATATGTTAATGACATATACCTTCCGCACGAATCCCAGGATGAGAAAACAAATACGAATATTTGGACTTTATGTCCTCCTCCACTTCCCATGTTGCTTCTTCTACCTTATGGTTCCACCAAAGAAACTTAACCAAAGCCACCTCCTTGGTTAGAAACCAAAAAACCTTTCTATCAAAGATCTCAATTAGGATTTCTTCATAAGAAAAAGAATTTGTGAGACCCAACCCTATCAATGGAATAACCAAAGAAGGATCACCAATGCACTTCTTATTCATGGAAATATAAAAGACTGAATGAACCAAGCTCAACTAGAAGTCAACTCGAGCTCATAAACAATGTTACCAACTTTCAGTAATATCTCAAAAGGACCAACATACCGGGGACTGAGCTTCTCCTTCTTTCAAACTGCACTTCTCCCTTCATTTGAGATACCTTGAGGAAAACCTTATCCCAAACCTCAAACTCTAAGTGTCTACGCCTAACATCCACATCGGAATTTTGGAAACATTAGGCCGCCTTAAAATATCCCGAATCACCTTCACTTCTCCATAGCCTGGTAAACCAAGTCGAGATCAAACATGTCTGGCTCACCAATCTCAAACAAACCAATAGGAGATCTATGCCTCCTAGCATATAATACCTCAAAAGGGGCCATACCAATACTGGACTAATAGCTATTGTTGTAAGAAAACTCCACCAAAGGTAGATGCTCAACCTAATTTCTACAATAATAGATCACACAAGCCCGAAGCATATCCTCTAACATCTGAATAGTTTTGTCCTCTTCCCATCCATCTGCGGGTGAAAAGCAGTACTCAAAATCACCTTAGTCCCTAACCTTCTCTAAAAAAATTGCCATAAGTGAGATATAACATATGTGTCATGACTAGAAATAATCAAAACAAGCACCCCATTGAGCTTCACAATCTCTTGAAGATACAACTTCACATAATCCTCCACCGAGAAGGTAGTCTGCACAGGCAAAAAGTGCTTAGACTTAGTCATCATATCCACTATAACAAAAATAGAAACATATTAATTCTAAGACTGAGAAAGACCGGTAACAAAGTCTATATTGTTCACTTCCCATTTCTACTTGGGTAAATCAATTTCGTGATACAACCCTTTTGGCCTTATATGCTCAACCTTAACCTGTTGACACACCATGCACTTGGCCATAAAATCAGCCACATCCCTCTTCATGACATTCCACCAATAGATCTATGTGAGATCATAGGACATCTTAGTCCAGCTGGTATCTACAATATAGCGCGACTCATAAGCCTTTCCCAAAATCTTTTATCACAAACCATCGACATCAGGAACATACAACTTCTCTTGGAACTGTAAAGTACCATCATAATCAATTTCAAACACCACTAACACCAACGTCACTCTTGATTTTCATCATGATAGGATCTAGAATTTTCTTCTACTTAATCTCCACACCAAGAGAAGATCGAACCACTTATTGCACCATCATACCACCATTTTTTGTGTTCAAGAGGCGAACTCTAAGATTATCCAAGAGGTGAATATCCTTTACTAATTCACGCTTTGCTTCCTCCACATGAGCTAAATTCCCCATAGATGACCTTCTAAGACCATCAGCAACAACGTTAGCCATACCTGGGTGATAGTAAAGACTCATATCATAGTCCTTAAGCTACTCAATCCATCTCTTCTGCCTAATATTAAGCTCCTTCTAAGTGAACACGTACTATAGACTCTTATGATCAAAAAAGATATCAACGTGAACACCATACAAATAATGCTGCCATATTTTCAAAAAAAACAAAACCGTCAACAATTCCAAATCATGAGTAGGATAATTCCTCGTATGTACCTTCAATTGTCTAGAAGCATAGGCAATCATCTTCATATGTTGCATCAACATACAACCAAGCCCTACCCAAGATGCATCATAATAAGCCACGAACCCATCATTGCCTTTCCGCAAAGTCAGAATTAGAGCTGGAGTTAACTTATCTTTCAACTTCTCAAAACTTCCTTCACAAGCATCTGACAAAGAAAACATGACCTCCTTCTAAGTCAACTTAATCAAAGGAGCAGCTATCAATGAAAATCTCTCCACAAACTGCCTATAGAACCCAGCTAAACCCAAGAAGCTCTAAATGTCAAATGGGGTCGTGGGTCTGGGCCACCTCTTCACCATACCAAACTTTTATAGATCCACCATAATCCCCTCACTATAAATAATATGACCCTATAAAGTTACAATGTTTAACCAAAACTCACACTTGGAGAACTTAGCATGGAACTGTTGTTCCTTTAAGATCTTTAATACCATAGGGAGGTGATTAACATGGTCCACCTTACTCTTCAAATAAACCAGAATGTCACCAATAAACATAATAATGAAATGATCCAAATACTAATAAAAAACCTTGTTCATTAGATCCATCAATGTCGTCAGAGCATTAGTAAACATAAATGACATCACCAAATACTCAAAGTGTCCATACCAAGTACGAAAATCCATCTTAGAGATATCCATCTCCCTAATCTTTAGCTGATGGTACCCAGGTTGAAGATCTATCTTAGAAAAGAACTTGGAACCTTGCAACTAGTCAAATAGACCATCTCTTCTTAGAAGAGGATACTTTCTCTTAACCGTCACCTTTCTTAACTTCCTATAGTCCATGCACATCCAAAGGGAACCATCCTTCTTAAGAACAAACAACATTGGTGCACCCCAAGAAGATACACTAGGATGAATAAACCCCTTATCTAGAAGATCTTTAAGTTGCTCATTAAGTTTCCTCTACTTAGCTGGAGCCATTCTATACAGAGGAATAAAAATTGGACGAGTGTGTGGAACTAGATCAATACCAAACTGTATTTTTCTATATGGAGGAACACCAAAAAGATCATTCGAAAAGAACTTTAGAAACTCATTAACCACTGGAACTAACTGGAAAGAAGGACCTTCTGAATTAGAATCTTTAACCCAAACCAAGTGATAAAGACAAACTTTAGAGATCAACCTCCAAGATCTAAGATAGAAAATAAAACTCCCCCTAGGAGCAAGACAAACACCCTCCTATTCTATAACGGGATCACTAGGAAACCTATAGATAACTCTATGAGTCCAACAATCCAAGGATGCGTAACAAGAGTACAACAAGTCCATACATAGAATGACATCATAATATACCACACCCAACTCAAACAGATCCACCAAGGTCTACTTGACACCAATAAATACCTCACACACCTTACAGACTCTCTTAGCAATAATCGAGTTATCTACTGTGGTAGAAACAAAAAAAAAAAAATTCTTGATCAAAACCAAAAGATACATCCATATAAAGAGTCACATGGAGAGAGTGGACCCCAGATCAAGCAAATAATATACTTCATGAGAGAAAAGTTATAATGTACCTATAACGACAAGAGATGATGCCTCAAATTCCTGTCAGGACGCCAAAGCAAGAAACCTATTTTGACCAACCCAAGAACCAGGAGCAGTAACATAAGTAGGTGCCACACCACCACGTGTATGATGTTGGGTTTATTTATACACTTTACCGTTATGATTCTAGCTTATTTAGCCTTGTTTTAAGAGAAATTTGTGTGTTTTATGTGTAATATTGATATAATTAAGAATATAAGAGTTAAAGGACATGATAACAATGTTTAGAAGTGTTTTTAAATATTTTTTAGCTTAATTGAGTCATTTAACGTCTAGTCAAGAAAACTAGTCTTACTAGCTTGAGCTAGGTGCCGTTCTAGTTGGTCTCGGTGGATTCTAGTATATTAAATGAGTTTCATATGGTTTAAATGTGAAATTATATGAGTAACAACTGGTTTATAGTTTACAAAGTTCTAGTAGAAGGAGCCAAGTCTCAACAATAAGTTTAAGCATAAATTGGTCGAGACTAGTACTTTGCTTGAGTTTATAGCATGTTATTCTTGATGACTCATTGGATTGAGCTCTAATCCATGGTGTTTGATGTTGTAAGATGATTTTTGAGTTTATCATAGTGAAAAATGAATGTTAAATGAGCTAGAAATTAAAGGGAAAACAACACTAAAGGCTTGGATGGAAGGAACAATGCTAAAACACTTAACCAAATATTTAGATGCAATTTCCAGTGAGCATGGGTGATTTTCCCACGTCGCGGGCTCCATAGCATGCTGATTTACCTTGGAAAATTTTGTGAGATGCAACTTCTAGTATCTGCATGCGAAATTCCTGTGTCGCAGGCTCCAAATCGGTGCAATAATGCCCGCAATGCCTGCTATATTGTAGTATAATTATGGGTGCGATGCATGCATTCTTTCAATGCAATGCTTCCCGCATAGCATGTGAAATTTAGTGCTCTCATGAACATGACATATTTTTAATCCTACAATGATTAGGATTAAATTATTAGATATACACACTTTGCTCACTTTATTGAAAAAGGGGGAAATCTTGGATAATTTGGGATCTTTTGGACCTAGCGGAATATTGTGGAGGCGGCTTCTATTATTATTTAGGTTTAACAATTATTTCAATAGATTTTTAATTATTAATATCATGTATTCATATTGGATCGTGATGATGAATATTATTGGCTAAATACTCCCTTTTCGGGGTTAAAGCCAAGAACATGATTACTATTGTTTTGGATTAATTTTGTTTAATCCACTTACCTTATTTGGTTGCTTGTTTATTATTGATTTAATTATTTTGAGGATTTATCACCCTATAGAATATATATATATATATATAAATATATATATTGTCGACCTTTTGATCTCAGGAGAGGGAATAGAGAGATAAAATGTGGGGATAAACAAAGTAGGGTTTGTACTCTTTTATAAAATAAGGAATTCAAAGTAGAGTTTAGGATAGGGATATACCTGTAAGCCATACTTGATTCATACGTAGGATGATATCGTTAAGAACTTAATAGGATTATTACGTCCCCGCTAAATAATGTAGTTGTAATTTGTAAATTAGGTAAACGATTAGAGGTCGGGAGACTATGATCGTGAAATGAACCCTATGAATCAACAACCAAGATAAGCAAGTTAATGAATGAATTTCAATAACTTAGTATGATTGTTCGAAGTGATTTAACCCTGGGTTTTACTCCATTGATTTTTTCAAGACATTACTTTTTGCACTGTTACTTTACTTTTAGTTACAAATTCCCAATTCTCTTTTCAGTTACTCTTGCATGAAATAAATCTAAACTGTGAACTAAAAATGAATCATTGTTGAACCAAGTACCTGTGGGATAGATACTTGGCTTTCTTGAAGGAAATATTACTACTTGATAGACCATGTAAACATGTGTGTTCTCTTGGGCGCTGTCAAGTTTTTTGCACCATTATCGAGGACTTGTAATTTAGCGATTATTTTATTTTTAGTTCTACATTTAGATTTCTTTTTTGTTTTTTTGCGCGTGGTCTTGGTTTTGTATTTGTAGGAAATAGGTTTATAAAGTAGTAAGCTAGCAAGGGATCAGGACTTGGTTTAACCAAGCTCCGAACCTGAGCAACTTTTCCATCAACAAAGGAGAGAAGTAATCCTCCTCACCCAAATTCAATAAATACAAAAAGATCAAGAAAATCCCGCCCTCATGAATGATGAACATGCAGCCCGCAAGACAGTCAGAGAAGTGGTAATCCCACTTCTAACAAATTTGACCTCTCAATTTCAGAAGCCGGAAGCTGGAGGAAATTTCAAGCTTAAGCAGAATATGGTACAGCTTCTGATTATCAATGGACAATTCACAGGGCTTTCACATTAAGATCCATAGGTCTACTTGCAAAATTTTCTAGAAATCAGTGACACATTCATCCCCACGGGTGTGAATGAAAATTATGTGAGAATGAAGTTGTTCCCCTTTTCACTGATGGGGGAAGCAAAAAAAGTGGTTGAATCCAGAGCTGGAAAATTTAATCACATCATGGGATGACATGGCTAGAAAATTCTTAATTTGATTCTTCCTGTCTGGTAAGACTGAGAGACTTCGCATTGAGATAGTGTGCTTCAAATAGAAGACAGAAGAAAATCTTCATCAAGATTAGAAGCACTTCGAAGCACTTCTTTGGGGCTTTCCCCACCATCAACAGTCCAATGAAGTAGTTGCTCATACTTTTTTAGAGGCTCTTGATCACAATATGAAAATTTTTCTAGATTCACCTGCAGGTGGTCAAGATCTTGAGAAGTCATATGATGAGATATACACATTATTAAACCGCATCGCATAAGGAAATCCAGAGTGGTATGGAGATTCTAGGAGTGCCACAAAGAAAGTTACAAATTTGTTGGAGGTAGACCAATACACTGCTTTATCAGCTCAGGTTGTGGCATTGCAAAATTTGATAAACACTCAGTTCAACAGCCTAAAATTAGTACCTCCATAGCCTATAGCAGTAGTTAATGTAGTTCAGCAAACTAATAGTTGGTGTGAGGTCTGCGGCAACAGTGGTCATTATGTGGCCATGTTTTCGGCCAATCCTTACTCTGTGATATATGCAAGAAATATTAAGAGGTATAATTACGGTAATGCCTACAATATGAAGTGGCAGACTTATCCACTAAATCAGCCGTGGAATGCCCCAATAGCCCCAACAATTTCAGCAACAACATGCTCAACCAAATCAGTCAACTACTAACTTGGAAGAGATAATGAAGCAGGTTCTAGCTAATCAGACATAGTTGGCAGCTGATGCAAAGAACCAGCAAGCAGGATGGAAAATCTTAGAGTTGCAGTTAGGGCAGTTACAACAAGCACTGAATACCAGGCCTCAAGGTAGTTTACCGGCAGATATAAAAATCCAAAACAAGTTATGGAAATCACTTTGAGAAGTGGTAAAGAGATTTAAGGAGAACCTACAAAGGTAACTAAGGAGGTAGATACAAATTTAACTCCCCCACGAGTATCCAAAAAAGTTGCTAAAAAATCGAGTAAGTATGAGTACTCGAAAGTAAAAGGTGCTGAAGAAGTGAAGAAGATCCCACAACTACCCTTCCCACAATAGCACAAAAATAAAAGGAGGATGAATGTTTTATGAAGTTCTTTGACATGTTCAGAGAGCATCACATTAACCTTCCTCTTTTATATATTTTCCAGGGTATGCCAAAATATGCAAAGTACTTGAAGGACGTGGTTGATAATAAGGTAAAGCTATAGGAAGTTGAAACGGTAGCGCTCACTGAAGATTTTAGTACTGTAATGACACAAAAAATGTCCAAGAAGCTTAAGGACCTTGGGAAGTTTACTCACACTATTCATATTGGGAATAGTGAGGTGGTCCACGCACTGAGTGACTTAGGGGCAAGGGTCAAAGTGATTCCCTTCTCCTTGTTCAACACTTTAAACTCTGGGAAGACTAGACCTAGCTCTGTACTATTGAAATTGGCAAATGGAAGAATAGCCCATCCCGCCGGAATCATAGAAGATGTCCTCATAAAGGTTGTTAAATTTGTTATTCATGCTAAATTTATTGTTCTAGATTTTCAGGCAGACGAATAGGTATCAATCATCTTGGGGAATCCATTCTTAGAAATAGGAGGAGCGTTGATGTATGTAACAGAAGGTATGCTCAAAATGAGGTTAAAGGATGAAGCGATAGTTTTTAAAGTATATAAATCACTCAACACACTATCCCACAATAAAAAATTATGCATAATTTTTGTAATTGAAGGGGATGAGTGTGTGGTGGTTAATCCAATAAGCGCCTCTTCAGACACCATCATTGAGCAACCCAAGTCTCTAATACAGAAACCTGACATGATGGAAATTGATGGTCCTGAAAAGGCTAAAGTTGAAAAATTCGTTGCCCTTGAGAAGTCACATCTAAGAGGGGAGAAAAGAATAAGAAGATGGATACCAAGTGTGAGAAAGAGAATGAAAGAGAATTACTAAGTCATTAGTTGGGTCGTGCTACGACACTAAATTAAGCGAAGCTTGGGAGGCAACCCAAGTTAAGTAGGTATGTTTTATTTTGAGTTTTTAGTTTTTGATTAAGTCGCATGTTAATGGTAATTTTGTGTACCGGAAACCTAAGCTAAGATTCATGGCAAAGACTGAGTGTGGAGTCCAATGGACCTCCTTTTTGTGTAAAGATGTTGCTAGCTAGGCCTAGAGGCTTCAAGGAGTTTTTCTATCTCTTACTTTTAACTTAACTTTGGGGACAAAGTAGATTTTTTAATTGTGGGGAGGGGAAATTCCCAATTTTGGGCTCAATTTAATTTTTTTTGTATAAGATACTCTTGTTGGTGCTATTTATGATTGCACGGTGCAAATGTTTTAGTTGTAAAAGCATGTTGATTGTAGTAATGTCTACTTTTTAGACTCCAAAGTTCATGTTTATGACTCTTGTACTTGGTGGGTTAAATTTAATTCATGCTATTATTTGGTTGAGTGTCGATGATGATCCTATGTGAGATTTTTGTGTATTTCTTGTTGCATGTGATGTCTAGAACTTGCCCGGTGTGTGTCCAAAACGAAATAAAGAATGTGGGTTTAGGAGATTATATAATCATTTCTTTGATAGCATTGTTTTATACCTTCAATTGGCCTACCCTTTGTGCTTAATCCACGTAAGCCTCATTGAGCCTTTAGCTTTTTCTTTGGTAGCCTCATAAGTAACCTAATACCTTCTTTGATAGAACATAATTTGATCCAAAGCTCCTAGGCATTTTAATAAAAAAATTAATTGAGTAAGGAGTTTGTGAAATAAGAGAAGAAAGGGTGGAATTGAAGCCCCAAAGTGTGATCTATTGGTGCTCAAAGAATTGTAATGTGTTAAGGTGAGGAGTTGAGTAATGAAAAGAATAAAAATTTGTTCAATAATGAATTGCTTTTATGTGAGAGATTTTGGTTAATTCTCTTATTATGAGGGGCACATGTTTGATGAATGTGGGTGATTTGTATGATGTCCTTGATTGAGAAATATGCATGATTTTGCTAATTGGTGAGTCAATTCTTGAGGCTAGGAAGTTTTATGGTAGTATTCTTGAGATTTCAAATGTGTATAACATGCTTAGTGTAGAAACTTGCATTCTGTGTAGTCATTGTAGTACAAGCTTGAGTTTGTTTATAGTGGTAGTAGTGTAGGGTCTCCTCAGCTTATGATGCTTATAGTAAAGGGTTTTTCGAGGATGAACAAGGCTTTAAGTGTAGGGTGGTGATGTGCGGTGTATTTATACATTTTAGCATTACGATTCTAGCTTATTTAGACTTGTTTTGAGAGAAATTCATGATCTTTACGTGTAATATTGATATAATTAAGCATATAAGTGTTAAAGTACGTGATAAAAATGTTTATAAGTGTTTTTAAACAAGTTTGAGCTTAATTGAGTTAGTTAGATTCTAGTCGAGAAAACTAGTCTTACTAGCTTAAGCTAGGTGTCATTCTAGTTGGTCTCGGTGGTGTATAGTGTGTTAAATGAGTTCCATATGGTTTGAATGTGTAATTATAAGAGGAACAACTTGTTTAGAGTGTACAAAGTTCTAGTATAAGGATCCAAGAGTCATCAATAAGTTTAAACATAAATTGGTCGAGACTAGTACTTTGCTTGAGTTTATAGTGTGTTATTCTTGATGTCTTGTTGTATTGAGCTCTAATCCATGGTGTTTGATGATGTAGGATTCTTTTTGAGTTGATCATTCTGAAAAACGGATGTTAAATGATCTGGAAATGAAAGGGAAAACAACACCAAAGGCTTGGATTGAAGAAACAACACTAAAACACTTAACCAAATATTTAGATGCAATTTCCAGTGAGCATGGGCAATTTGCCCAAGTCGCAGGCTCCATAGAGTGATAATTTGACTTGGAAAATATGGTGAGATGCAACTTCCAGTATCTGCATGCAAAATTCCAGCGTCGCAGGCTCCATATCGGTGCAACAATGCCCGCGATGCCTGCTATATTGCGATATAATTATGGGTGCGACGCATGCTTCATTTCAGTGCAATGCTGCCCGTGTAGCATGTGCAATTTAGTTCTCTTATTCACGTGACATTTTTTTAATCCTACAATGATTAGGATTAAATTATTATATATACACACTTTTCACACTTTATTGAAAAAGGGGGAATCATGGATAATTTTGGATTTTTTGGACCTAGTGGAATATTGTGGAGGCGGTTGCTACTATTCTTTAGGTTTAACAATTCTTTCTTTAGATTTTTAATTATTCATATCATGTATTCATATTGGATCGTGATGATGAATATTATTTGCTAAAAATACCCTTTTCGGGGTTAAATCCAAGAACATGATTACTATTGTTTTGGATTAATTTTGTTTAATTTGCATATCATATTTGGTTGCTTGTTTATTCTTGATTTAATTATTTTTAGGATTGATTACCCTTAGAATATATATATTGTCAACCTTTTGTTCTCGAGAGAGGGAATACGGAGATAGAACCTACAGATAAACAAAGTAGGGTTTGTGTTCTTTTATAAAATAAGGAATTCAAATTAGCATTTAGGATAAGGATGTACCTAGAAGCCTTACTTGATTCACACGTAGGATGATAGAATTAAGAACTTAATTGTTTTACTACAACCCCTCTCAACGATGTAGTTGTAATGGCCAAATTAGGTAAATGATTAGAGGTCAAGAGACCATGATCATGCAATTAATCCTATGAATCAACAACCAAGATAAGCGAGTTGACAAATAAAGTTCAACAACATAGTATGATTGTTCGAACTGCTTTAACCCTGGGCTTTAATCCATTGGTTATTTCAAGACTTTACTTTTTTGAATTGTTACTTTACTTTTAGTTACAATTTCCAAACTCTCTTTTTGGTTACTTTTGCATCAATTAAATCTAAACTGTGAACTGAAATTGAATCGTTGTCAAACCAAGTCCCTGTGGGATCGATACTTGCCTTTCTTGAAGTCCACTTTACTACTTGATAGATCACATACACTTGTGTGTTCTCTTTTGTGTTGTCAATGTAGGAGTAGAAGATGAAACCATAGGAATCTTATTTTCCCCCGTAGCAATCTTATTAATTGGAAAATACCTGAGTCAATGGCCTACCTTGTAACACTTGAAGCATTTGTCCCTTCCTTCATCGCAATAACCCCGATGAGGACTACCACGCAACCCACAAGGAGGGCACAAAGAAACTGACTGACCTCCACTTGCCTGAGATTTAGCACCCTGTGCCCAGAAATAGTCACCACCTTTATGATGCCTGTCACCTGCCTGGTAGGGAGCAGAAGCAGAAGAGTAGGAACCAGAACTCCCCTACTTCTTTTTATTCCATTTTCCATCGTCCCGACCACCCAGAGACTAAGCAACTCCCTTTTCAGAAAACTTGCTCCTCTTACGCTATCTCTCCCTAAAATCCACGTGCATTCTCTTTTTATTCTCCACTTATTTCATATGAACAATTAACCTAGAGATGTCCATATCATTATTCGTCAAGGCAGTGTTGCTCTAAAAAATTAGATCCCGATTCAAACCAGAAGCGATCTTCCTCATTCTTTCCCGAATGTCAGCCACTAAATCAGGAGAACACCTTGACAACTCGTGAAACTTCAAAGAATATTCCTTGACAAACATCCTCCCCTACTTTAGGTTAAAAAAATCCTCAATTTTTTCTTCCCTCATCTAGGGGAAAGAAACAATCTAAGAAAGCCTTAGAAAAAGTATCCCACAAGACTAATTCTTCCATTTGACCCCTATCCTTGTCCCACTCTTCATACAACTCATAAGCAATATCTTTGAGCTAATAAGTTGCAAAGTTTACCCCCTCCCTATTGGTAGCCTACATCACCCAAAATATCTTTCCATTTCATCTAAGAATCCCTATGCATCCTTTTCCACCTTCACTCTAGAAAAAGTGGGAGGCCCACATTTATAAATTGGCCAACCATTATGGCCTCAGCAGAAAAAGCACCAGTCGCACCCCGCTCAGTGTAAGAAGAGACCATCTAAGCAATAGCATGAATAAACTGACGAAATTCTACATTAATCAACTCGCCTTGAGGAAGACTAGTAGCAACCAGTGAAACTCTAGAACTATCAGGGATAGGTCCATGAGATCGAAGATGAACCCCAAAAGTAGGATACACCCTTACAGAATTACCCCCAGATGGGATAGAATAATTTCCTTGTGTTCCAGATCTATGATGCATGATCTGAAAGACGAAAAAACAAGGAGTAGATAAGATTCCATGACTGAGACTCTAAGCTTAAAAATTGAATACCAAGAAAGTAAAACAATCCTAAATGTCTGGTAGCCTTTTCCTAATAAGTATGGCATGCTACACACTCTTAAAAAAGAATCTACTCGACGCGACTTTGTGTAATACCAATTGTCCATGAACCTATGATCTGATACCAACTTGACGCGACCTAACCAGGGGCTTTGTCGTAATGGGAGTCCCAAGTTTGACCGGGGCAAGTGACCACCTGCCACCTTCCCTAAGTTGGCTGAATTTTGTGCATATAACAAGATAATGTCACAGCTCACCTAAAGACTCTAGGATAGGATCACAACCATGACCGACCCAACCAATTCTAACTATCCCACACCAACAATCCAGCCATATCAAACCAATACCGACACAAGGGCCATAAACCAGGCTATGACCAAAGATGTTCCAAGACATGATAGAATTAATCCCAAAATTCAATATGATGGAATGGTGAGAAATTATGTTCATTGATTCTAGGATCAGTACCAATACCAATTCTAAAGCTGACACTACTACTGATACCACCCATTCCAACCCATAGCAGTACCATAAAACCTCTAACCAAAAATGTAATAAAATTTGGTTGGGACATGCCCCAAACCATAGGCAAAACCTATATCAAGAAATAAACTAAAATGCCTAAAAGTGTCTATAACATGAAATGGAGCCTTCCAAAATGATGGAAGCTTAGCACTTCAGTCAAAATGTTATCCCAAAGCCAATCAGTATGTAGGAGTAGTAGAATGACCAGTTCCAAGATAGCGTGGGTATACAACCACCAGTAGATGGGTTGCGGGTGAATGCTAGCATGATCTCAGGATATGGATAAAAAATACCATTTATAAAACCAAGTAAAACCATCCATATGCACACAAAAATACATATATTTGTATAACCATGCTGGGACAGGGGATCGAGTTTAGCTTGCCTTTAAAACCATTACCTGGGCCGTGTAGCTTTGTCTTCCTAAACCACCCATGGGCTATATGGGTTCTAAACTGACTGGGGAATTAATAGGTGTGTAAAGCCACATGACTAGGGATGTAAACCTTGGGATGAATAGCACATCACCAAAATATAGTGTGACATCATGCACACGATCACCAAAACCAACCTCACATCGGTAAATATGAGTTTAAAATTTTTGGTCCCCCAGGACCTCCACCTTCCATGGCTTTGCTACACATCCAGGCATTATTTCCCAATTAAAGCCAATTTCTAAATAACCAAACCATTATCATTTTATTAACCAAGGCCATTATTGGTATCGTCATACCAATCCTTACATGCATGTATTAACCATATCCAACCATATATAGGTTTAAGGGGATTTTTATGTTTTCTATTTACCATATTAAACAACTTAGGGGATTCCATGTACCCCACAAGTATAACCATCCAGACATTTACCTTTCCAAGCCATTTAAACCTTGCATAATTCCTTTAATAAGTTTTAAAATGAGCAAGAGTTCCATTAAAAATACTCGATGCAATGAAAACATTATTATAGGCATTTTGTCAAACACATTGGGGGCATAATATAATCAAAACCAATTCCAATTACCATTAAACCATTCCCATTCCATCCAATTATCCAAAACCACCATTAATTCACATAATGTGTAATTAAAATCATGGAAAACCATAACCAACCATTTAATAACTAAAACCCCAATTCATATTTGGAAACCAAAATCATACAATCAATGATGTCATGAAAGCATTCATACAAACTATTCTGATAGTTAGAATTAATAATGACGGATGAGAATATGCCTTAAACCAAAATATGATGGAAAGAAATCACAAAGAAAAGCCCCAAATCAATCCTCTAGTTGAACCCTAACTTTCCTTTTCCAAAAGCTTTTGAGAGAAATATATAGTGTTTAGAAGAGTTTCTAAATGTTAATGAATGGAATAATAGTGTAAATTACCTCCCAAGAAGGTTTGAAGTCGTGGGACCTTATTAGGGTAAATGGAAAATATCCAAAATACCTCACTCATATTGTACAAAATCCCTTCACAGGGGTACGACAGACCCTTACGAGTTGTACCCTTCCAATACGAGTGGTACCCTCCACTCATATTATCACGACCTGAGACTACCCCCTAGTCGTGACAACGATGCTTATAGCCATAAGTGACCACAAGCTAACCTATGTGTTGGTACCTATTGTGAGCACTAAATAAAATAGTAATACAATCCATTTACGGGAGGTAAGATGGAAAAAAACTACCAAACTTGATACTGAAATACAAAATATAACATGTCTAAAATATCTGATAAAAATATTGAAATTAAATTATTTGACTAAATAACTGATAATACTTAAAGAATTGACAGGTTGTCTAACTGATTTTCTGAGCATCTGTAAGCCTCTAAACTGATTGGGCAATTAATAGGGCATACCCCTAACTAACTCCTACTAATAGAGCATAATGAAATACTAAAATAACTGAATGAGAGATAATATCTCCTCGAGAAATGAGAACTCACCACTACTGTTACTGCTGTAATGATGGGTTGTCTAAGTATGATTGGGAAACTCAGTATCCGAACCTATGATATAAGACATCACATAAAAAAAGAGTATGCAGTCAGTACTTTGAATATACTGGTATATGAGATAATGGCTAGCCGAAATACATTGGGTATTGTGCATATGAGATAAGGACAAATTCAACAGCATGAAATAACTGAGCATGAATACATGCAAACTATGATATCTGAGAATGGAAGACCAAGTATAAACACATTTCTAAAATAATTTGTAAACTAAAAGACTAAAATATGTATAACTAAATAACTAGGGATTTGTACACTTGGTCAAGCAAGACTGAACTGAAAATACACTAGATACTATACTGATACTGTGGGAGGTATCATATAACCAACATGCCCTAATCTGAGCTAATCGGGGTCCTACCTATAACCCTAGCTAGAAGAGTGTCAGTACTGTGCCACGAGTACAAACACTGGCTATATGGATCCACTAAACTGGTATCATGAAGGACTAAGGAGTTACCCTTTACTGGACAATGGTCTCATGACATATATGTCATCCCTCAACTGCCAGGTAGACATCAGAAATCTATACTAGCTACGTAGTTCATTAACTCAAGGATTGATACTAAGGGTCACACCCTCTACTCGTAAGTGAGCCCTTATCCCTGGGTTTTCTCGGTTCTAAATCCTACTCCCAATTGAATAGACATTGGTACTGAACTGAACTAAGGTTAACTGAACATTATTTCTAATAGTGTTCATCATGATCATATCAACTGAACAAATTGGAATATTTATTATTTAACAAAAATCATTACTTGGAAAATCTAAAATACAAATAAACATATAGGTATCGGGTGTTCATAACCCACCATCACTAAATGACCATAAGGAACGATAACAACACTTAAAACTATAGTATGGGAATTATGGTTCAAATACCCAAGGCATAAAGTTTTCATCAAACATGTGAGAATCATAATCTTGAACATGGGAGTGTCTTAAATATGAGAGGAAAACATGATTAGATGGCTAAAATCATAATGTGGGGAATTTATCCTAAAATTAATTGAACATGACATGGGAATAGAAACACTCGAAACCTGATATGACTCATTCCACCTGAAAATATTTGTAAACATAACTAGTAATTGAATTACCAAGAGATTCATGGAGTTACTTTATCTTGAACATATATAAAATCATAATTTAAACCAAAAGAGGGTTTTATTGGGCTCCATGGGTGAAAGGGATCCATGGAAGAACATCCCACTTACCTGAAGTAAAAGCCTTGGGGAAAATTTCTTGAAGTTGTTTTTGTTCTTGAGCAAACCCTAATTGCTTGGGCGAGAGGAAAAAATTGCCATTTTGATTTATTTTTTGTAAATTAAAGTTTTATGTTGTGAATTGGGGATTTGGGCCCTTTTATACCACCCTTTGTGAAGCGAAAAAGATATGTGTTTGGATTTTAAGAGAGTGGGGAAAGACATAAAAGCTCCTAGAAAAACATACAGAAAATTGTGCTCCCTATTGGTACGAGTCGACCTTATGACTCGTATGTTAGGGTATGACTGGACAACTGACTTGTAAACTTGGTTGATTCCAAAGCATATACTGGTCTGGATAAAAGTTGTAAAACTCGTAAGATACTTATGCAATTTTATAATGTCACTCATATGATGACTGGTCAACTTTGGTAACCAATACTTTTATTGATATGACTTCTCTCCATAAGAGTCTTACCTTTCTATAAAACAAAATGCCCCCTCTTGTATCCTGAAAATAACCTCAAGGGGTCAACACTGATGTCTTTATGACTATATTATGACTCATACCCCTCTTAATGACTCACAGGGGTCAAGTCATACTTGTAACAGAATGTTTTCCATGCTACTCTAATTTAGGTATGAGTCAAACTTACGACTCGCATGTTAACTTACGACTCATGGGCAGAGTCGTATGTATTCTAGAGACTAGAAAAGATATGGGGTATTACAATATCTCTCCCTTGGGATCATTCATTCTAGAATGAGACTGGTTAGACTGAGAATACTATGACAGCTAAGATTATGTATTGAAAATGCATGAATTGGAACATGATTAAATAACTAAGTCTGATACATGATACATGAACTGAACTGATTTCATGAATACATCAAATGACATGAGAATGGTTATTTAGATGAAACATAGAAGGTAAAAGACTTAATCTAAGAAAGTTCGTTACCTCAAGCTGAGTCTGAATATGCGGACAGAAGATAAGGGTACTTGGCTTGCATATATGCTTTTGCATCCTAATTAGTTCCCTCAATAAATTGATTTTGCCATAGAATTGTAACTAAGGGAACTTTTTGGTCCCTTTGTCTACGAATATGATGATCAAGAATCTCAACTCGGACTTATTCGAAGGAAAGGCAATCCTGAATGTTCATATTTTCTAGAGGAACAACAACTGTTGAATCACCAATACATTTATTTAACAAAGAAACATGGAACACTAGATGCACTGATGCTAAATTTGTAGGTAACTCAAGCTCGTAGGCTACCTTCCCCAAAAAAATTCAAGATTTTGTAAGGGAAAACATAGCGAGGACTGAGTTTCCCCTTATTACCAAATCTCTTCACTCCCTTTATGGGAGAAATCATCAAATAGACCAAATCACCAACCTCAAACTCAAGATTTATTCTCCTCGTATCTACATAAGATTTTTGACCATTTTGGGTTGTCTTCAGCCTCTTTCGGATCAACTGAACTTTCTCCATTTCCGCAAAAACTAAATCTAGCCCTATCAAAGAAACTTCACCTGCTTCAAACCAACAAATACGAGATATACATCTCTTTCCACAAAGTATCTCAAATAAAGCCATCGGAATACTGAAGTGCTAACTATTGTTATAGGCAAACTCAATCAAAGGTAAGTGGTCATCCCAGTTACCTCTAAAGTGAATAACACATGCCCTCAATATATCTTCTTGTCTGAATGCTCCACTCCACCAGACCATCTGTCTGTGGGTGAAAAGTTGTACTAAGATGAAGTTGGGTACCAAAACCCTTCTGAAAAGCCTTCCAAAAGTGAGAGGTAAACTGGGTACCTCTATCTGAAATAATAGATAGTGGAATCCCAAGCAACTTTACCAACTCTTTAAGATAAAACCTAGAGTAATCCTCAGCTGAATACAAAGTATAAACTGGCGAGAAATGAGCTGATTTGGTCATCCAATCCATAATGACCCATATCAAATCACGTTGATGATGCGTACGAGGTAATCCTATGATAAAGTTAATGATCACCACTTCCCACTTCCACGTGGGATTTCTAAACTCCTGCCATATACCACTAAGACTTTGGTGTTCATGTTTGACCTGCTGACAATTTGAATACTTAGCCACAAACTCTGCAATATCCTTTTTTATACCATTCCACCAATAGATTTCTTGCAAATCATGATAAATCTTAGTGGCTCCTAGGTGAATAGAATACCGGGCACCATGCGCTTCTGAAAGTATTCACTGCCTCAATCCATAAACACACAGAACACATAACCTACCCTGACAACGAAGCACACCATCTCCCCCTTGGGAGAAAACCTCCACTTTCTGGTCTCTAATTGCCTTCTTTAACTTAACCAAACTGGGATCCCTATCTTTCTTTTCATTCACTTTGGAAACCAATGAAGATTTTGTACCATTATTAACCCATATACTACCTTCTATTGAATCAACCAACCAAAAATCTAATCTAATAAGATGATGAACCTCACGGACTAAATCCTTCTTATCACTTTCAACATGGGAAACACTACCCATAAACAACCTACTAAGGGTATCCAACACTACATTATCCTTGCCCGGGTGATACAACACACTCATATCATAATTTTTTAATAACTTAAGATACCTTCTCTGATGAAGATTAAGATATTTCTGCAAGAATATGTGTTGTAAACTCTTGTGATCAGTGTACACATCAACATGAACCCTCAGCTAGCTATGAACCCTCAGCTGGCTATGTGATCAGTGTACATATCATGAGTTAGATAATCCTTGTCATGGGGTTTAAGCTCTCTAGAGGTGTTGTCTATAAACTTACCTCTCTGCATCAAAACACAACCAAGACCAACTATGGAAGCATCGCAGTAAACTACAAACCTATCTAAACCATTTGATAATGCCAATATTGGGGCTGAGATGAGTCGAGTCTTTAACTCTTGAAAACTCTACTTGCACAAATCTAACTACTTAAATTTAACCTTCTTCTAAGTCAATCGAGGAAAGAGGGATGCAAGAGAAGAAAACACTTCAACAAACAATCTGTAATAGCTAACAAAACCCAAGAAACTCCTGATATTTTATAGAAAGATAGATCTGGGCCAGTTTCTCACTACTTCGGTCTTCTGAGGGTCAACTCTAATGCCATATCCAGAAATAATATGGTGAAGGAAATCTACTAATCTTATCCAAAATTTGCACTTAATGAATTTAGCAAACAACTGATAAGCTCTAAGGGTCTGCAATACAATTCTTAAATGGTCTGCATGATCCTTCTCACTATGGGAATAGATAGGGATATAATTAATAAAGACTATGATGAACGTGTCCAAGTACTACTTAAACACCCTTTTCATCTAGTCCATGAAGGATGCAAGGTCATTCCTTAGTCCAAAAGACATCACTAGGAATTCAAAGTGACCATACTGAGTTCTGAAAGCTATCTTTGGAATGTCTTATTCTGTAACTCTAAGCTGGTGATAGCCGGATCTAAGGTCTATCTTACAGAAGTAACTAGCACCCTAAAGTTGGTCGAACAAGTCATTAAAACTAGGGTGTGGATACTTAATATTGATTGTGACTTTGTTCAACTGGTGGTAATTGATGCACATTCTGAGAAAACCATCTTTTTTACGCACCAACAGGACAGGAGCACCCAAAAGAGAAATACTAGAGTTGATGAATCCCTTATCTAAGAGATCTTTCAAATGTTATTTCAACTCCATATGGTCAGCTGGAGCCATTCTATAGGGTGGAATACAGATAGCTTGGGTATCTTGAAGGAGATCTATCCCAAAGTCAATTTTCCTTTTGGGAGAAATTCTAAGAAGATCTTCAGGGAACACATTTGGAAATTCCCTTACTATAGAAACTAAATTAAGACTTGGAGTCTCAGAACTAGAGTCCTTGACTCGATCAAGATGGTACACCCACCCCTTAGATATTATTTTTTATTTTATGATAAGAAATAATCTGACCCCTAAGCACTAAAGTACTACCCCACAATTTAATAACTGGTTCATTGGGAAACTAAAACTGAATGACTCTATTTTGTAAATCAACTAAGGCATAACATGAGTGGAGCTAATCCATTCAGAGAACGACATCAATATTAGTCATGTCTAACTCCATTAGATCAACTGAGGTGACTCTCTAAGATACTGTGATCGAGCAATTTTTATATACTCATATGGCTATATTAAATTTACCCACTGGGCAGACCCTTAGAAAGGATCTACTAATATATTGAGACTGACACCAAAGTTGACGTCTATATAAGGAGTTACAAAAGTAAGTAAAGCTTCGGGGTCTAATAAAACATAAACCTTATGATGAAAGACCTGTAATGTACTAGTTATCAGATCAGGATAACTTTCATGATCATGTTGGGTCTGGAGGGCATACAACTTATTTTGACGCTACCCACTGGTTGCACTGGAAGCGACACCCTGCTGAGTCGAGCGGCTGGCTGGAACTGAAGGATCACTGAATTGACCTTGCTGACTAGCCTTTAGGAAAACTCTGACTATATGACCTGGCTTGATATATCCAAAATACACATCACTACCAGCTCTACACACACCCTGATGATGCCTGGCATATTTCCCTCAAAATGGATTAGTACAAACACTGTTCACACTACCTTAGGACTTAGAGCCTGGAGTCCTATCCTGACCATCTTGCTTGAACTTAGGCACTAGTGCACTATCTAAGGATGGAGATAGGGCTAAACATTTCTGATAGGATTAAGAACGGTTACCAACCTATGACCTTGGCTGTGAAAAGTTAAAACTACCTATTCTGGCCCTTTTATTCTCTCTCTCTTACTCCTTATGCTTATCTTCCTTAATATACTGAGCATGAACCATAAGTCTCAATTAGTACATATCCTTAAATAATATGGCATTCTGACACTCTATGACCACACTATCAGATACACCAAAAATAAACATACTCATTTTAAACCTATTGTCTACCACCATAGTAGGATCATACCTCGCTAACTAAGTGAACTTGATTACTCCTTCACACTCATACTACCTTTCTTCAAATAGATGAACTCCTACACCTTAGATTTCCTTAACTCTAATGGATAGAACCTATCTAAGAAAGTTGTGGCAAACTTCTCCCACTCTACAGGCCCTGCCTCAACACCCCTATCCTCCTTCTAGTGCTTATACCAGGTGTTAGCTATATCTTGTAACTATTATGCAGCAAACACTACACTCTTACCCGAAGTGACACCCATAATATATATCACTTTCTAAATTATATCAAGAAACTTATATGGATCCTCCTCAGACTTAGATCCCAAAAATAAAAGGGGATTAATCTTGGTGAAATCTTAAATCCTAACTGCATCCATATTTGCCACTAGATTGGCTGGGGCAACATCTTGTTGATTGTTTTGAACAACTAGTGAATGTGCCAGGGTTGTGAAAGTGGCCTTGAACTCATTGTGAGAAACAAACTCATTCAGGGGATCTTCTTAAAAAGGTGGTGGTGTGGACTGATTCCCATTCCTCATTTCATACTTTCTTTAGGGAGGCATTGGCTCTAAAAGAAATAAAGGGTGAATTAGAAATAGAGTTTAAATAGAGCTCATTCTCTTATGCATGACATTTAAATTGAAAGAAGGGAAACTTTTCTAAAAATTTCTCGTAGCCTCCCATCTATTTATGTGACGCACTTCACACCCATGCATAAGACTCTACTCTATATGGATTTCAGAATCCCTAGGATACTTTAATACCGTAGGCTCTGATACCAAGCTTTTTCACGACCAGAGACTACCCCTAGTCACGACAATGGTATTTACGGCCACAAGTGACCACAAACTAACCCATGAGCTGGTACCTGCTATGAGTACTGAAAAAGATAGTAATGCAATCCATATATGGAAGATAAGCTAGAAAGAAACTATAAAATGGGATACTAAAATACAAAATAAGAACATGTTTGAAACATGTAGTAAAAACATTAGAAATTAAATTATCTGACTAAAAAACTGATACTACTAAAAGTATTGACTGACTGTCTAACTAATTATCTGACTATCTGTAAGTCTCCAAACTGACTGAGGAGTTGATGGGATAGGACCCCAACTAACTCCAAGTGATAGAACATTATGAAATACTAAATTAGCTGAATGAGTGATAGTATGTCCTCGAGGGATGAGGACTTACCACTTTTATTACTGCTGTAACACTGGGTTGTCTAAGTACGGTCAAGAAACTGAGCATTCAAACCTATAATATAAGACATCATAGCGCAAATAAGAGTATGCAGTCGGTACTTTGAATCTACTCGTATATGAAATGAGGGATGGATGAAATGCATGGGGTACTATACATATGACATAAGGACTAACTAAAAAGTATTAAATAATTAAGCATGAATGCATGCAAACTGTGATATCTGATAATGCAAGATCAAGTATAAACATATTTGTAAAATCATCTATAAACTGAAAAACTAAAATGTGCATAACTGAATAATAGAGGATCTGTACACTTGGTGAAGCAACACAAAACTGAAAATACACTAAATACTATACTGAGACTGTGGGACGTATCCTACAATCTACATACCCTAATCTAAGATAATCGAGGTCCAACCTATAATCCAAGTTGGTAGGGTGTCAGTACCGTGCCACCAGTACTAACACGGGCTATGTGGATGCATTATACTAGTGTCACGAAGGACTAAGGTGTCATCCTTTACTGGCAGGTGCTCTCATGAGATATAAGTCAGGCCTAAACAGACAGGTAGACATCTCAAACCTATGTTTTCTACATAGTTCTGTAACTTAGGGATTTCGACTTAGGGTCACATTCTCTACTCACAGGTGAGCCCCTACCCCTAGGTTTGCTGATGCTAAATCCTAATCCTAACTAAAGTAACACTGGTACTAAACTAAACTAAGGACAACTAAATAACACTTCTGATAGTGCTCATCATAATCATATCAACTGAACAAATAGGAATATTCATGGTTTAAATGAAATCATTACTTGGAAAATCTGAAATACAAAGAAACACATAGGTATCAAGTGTCCATAACCCGCCATCACTGAATGACCATAAGGAACAACATCAACACTTAAAATAATAGTATGGGAATTATGGTTCAAATACCCAAGGCATAAAATTTTCATCATACATTTGAGAATCATAATCTTGAACATTGGAGTGTCTTAAATATGAGAAGAAACTATGATTACATGTTAAGAGAAGATTGCTGCATATTTGTTTTACACGAGGGTGTAGTTATGAAGATAAGCTTAAATGTCATATTAGTGTGCAAGTAAATGGCTATCAAGAGGTTGTATTTAGAAGTTGGGAAAGTATAAAGTGTGAGTGTGCATTCAGATCTTTGACTTATGTCATCCCCCATCGTGTAACTATCAAAATTCAGTAGCCATCCTAGTTACAGTTTTAGTATTCAGTACTCAATAATTAGTGTTTAGTCTCAAAATTCAATACCAATCTAAACCTTGGTTATCAAAAACTAGTATTCATTCCCTGCTACTGTCTTAGATATGGTTACAGTCTCAATTACCATCTTATCTATAATCTTAGATCTAGTCCTAGTTCAGTAATCAGGTTGGTAACTCAGTTTAGTTTTGGGTTTACTCGACCATAGCGTACAGTTATCAGTTACTCATTTGTCAGCCTTTCAGTACCTCAGTTTATAGACTATTCCAGAATTATGTTATATGCTTGGTCTTGCGTTCTCAAATAATACAGTTTTTTATGAAATTCATGCCCAGTTACCTCATATTACCTAGTCAGCCATTACCTTCTATGTGTAATACTTTATAGTCTCATTCCATCTATTCAGCCCAAGTAAAGTTTAGTCTTACACACCCAGTATTCAACTATCAGCTATCCAGTTAATCAAATAAATTAGTATATTTATGCATTTCTGCTCAGTGCCCATGTGAGCTTTTTCAGCAGTTTCATTGTAGTGCATAAGGTTTGGTCACTTTATCTTAGATTATGTTTCATATGCCTTGCCTCCTAATACAAGAACTCCATCCATGTAGCGATCTCCCATTTAGATATCCTTCTCAGACCAGGATAAGATTCGCTTTCTCTCTATAGTCATTAGAACTCTATATAAAGAGTATCATATAAATGCTCTGATCGAGTATAAGTTTTCAGCATGAGTTAGTCCACAAAGACAGTTCTTTAGTTTAGCAGTCAGAACAGACAAGTTCAGATGGTGTGGTTTCCCCATCTTTCCACCTAATCGCACTATTCGGAATCTCATAAATGTGATCATTCTGAGATGAACCAACTAGGTAGTTTTATGTTCAACATGGTTCATGTATCATGCCTTAGTTTCATATCCTAGATATTCAGTCACGATTCAGTTTATTGGTGCCCTGTGCGTCATCCCAGTTTTCCTCAATATCGCAGTCAAGTCAGTATTCTTCTAGGGACCTAGTGTCCCAAGAGGGAGATACACTATAATTCCTTGAAACCTTCATGACATAAACATGCCACTCTCTTCTCATAACGAATCTAGTTTGGAGTAGTAGGTACCCATAGGTTGACCCTCTAGCTCCAATCTTGGTCGTATGCCACATATTCAAGGTACTTAGTTCAGATCACGATATTCAGATCATGTATCACGTTCCAGACCCAATTACGTTCTCATGTTTCTGCTCATACATATTTAGTAATTAAGATTAGACTCAACCTAAGGTAATAGCTTTTCTTAAGCTTATCCAGTTTCATGTTTAGGTTTCAGTTACAAATATGGTATTCAGTTCCATGCTCAATTTTTATTTCAAACTAAGTATCATTACCCTTACATGTTTAGTCACATGTTCATGAGTCGGTTTAGTCATGTATTCACGTATCAGATATATGTGATTAGCTTATCAATACACTCAATCATGCATTCATGTATCAGCTCAGTCATAAAATCAAGATCAGATATGCATGCTCAGTATAAATCTCAGTAATGTCAGTCAGGTAGTAATGTTTCAGCTATTCATCTTTAGTATGAACATCATCTTATCATTTCTCCCATCTAAATTAGTCTCATTCAAGGATGAATGTTCCCAAGGGGGAGATATTGTAATACCCCATACTTTTACCTAGCTTAAAATCATCCCAGAAATATTAAAGACTTATTTCAAAGATGAATCCACTTTTATACATATAGTATTTTCAATATTTTGACTTTTTATCATGTGGGAAATTGAATAAGGTTTCCATCGATACCAAATTCGTCCAAATCCAACACCCGAACGAAGAGTTAGAGCCTTTTTAGTAAGGCAGTGTGCCACCTGAGCCATCAATGCATCGCGGAGCAGGTCAAAATGGAAATCATCAAAATCCTGTGATCCTCCACAATTATGGCCCTTCATTATAGGGCTCAAATTTAGAATTGTCCTTTTTTCTAGTGTCTCAGCACGATGTCCTCGTGTCGTTCAAAACTTCCAGGTCACAAATAAAGTGGCAACACAATAATCCCGCATCACGCCACCATGCTGATTCCCAATTGTCCTGTTCCAGTGACTTGGAGCGATAGTGGTGCATTATGCCAAGGATGAAAATTGGGAAATTTTTACAAAAATTAAAATACGCGTCCAAGGGTTAAAAGGGTCAATTTCCCATCCCTATTTAAACCCAATAACACATGATTCAGCTATTTTTCATCCAAAATATATTATTTCTCTCAAGTTTTTCTCAAGAACAAGCTAGGGTTTTCAATTGGGGATTCAAATCCAAGACTCAAATTCAAGAATCTCTCTGTCAATCTTTGTAGAATCAGGAACTAAGATATGTACAATGTTCATTCATGGATTCCTTTCATCCATGAAGCCCAAGAATCAAGTTTTAAATCTTGTATAGTGAATATTTTGTTGTGGGTTGATTATGTTCATATGATTATGGTTGTATGATTCCCAAGTTGGAATCTTTATGTGTTGTTCATGAACCTATGTTAGTATGTGGTCTGAAACATATGAAATTGAGTTGAAATATGGAGTTTTGTTGTATTAATTTAATGGTCATGCCTATGCCCTAAGTCATGCATCCTAGGTGTTTGATACAATTCCTAAGAGAATAGAAATTATGCATTATAGCTTAATTATGACCCAAGTGATAAGTGTATGTTTTACCGTATGACTAAGAATGACTTCCATGATATTGTCTATACTATGAATGGTTGAGGAAATGGCCGTGAGATTAGGATGATTAAAGTATGGCATGTTTATATGCAATTCCATTCATGTACAAGACTATGATAACCATGTGCTTCATGAAATCCCCAAATTAATGTATTATGAATTGTTGATATTGGTCATGTGTTCAAGAAGTGTCATGTCCTGTCAGTTTCATACTATCAAGTACTAGGGGTACTTGTACCCAAAAATTTAGCTGTGCCTAGAGCCAGTGTCATGTTTTCACGATACTCTCAGTCAAGCCATTATCCTTAGAATTCAGCCAGTCTTATGACTCAGGAAAACTCAATAAATTCAATATCAGTTTAGTCCTACTCAGTAATCTTAGTGACCTTAGTGGTCTCAGTAACATCAGTACTCAGTAATCTTAGTAACCTCAGTATTCCCAGAAATTTTAGTAACTTTAGTACTCTACGTTAGTCCTCAGATCTCAGTAGCATTTCGTCGGAAAATAAAACACAGTGAAATCAGTTTAGCTCTGCTAAAAAATACCATTAGTATCAGGTCAGTTCATTTAATTAGTTCAGTGTCTATTCAGTTGGGAGTAGGACTCAACACCGAGTGAACCCAAGGCTGGGGACTCACCTATTATTCAGTGGAGGGTGTGATCCTTAGAAACAATCCTTATGTTCCAGAATTATGTATCCAGCGTAGGTTAAGATGCACCCTACGCGTTTAAGGATTTATACATCTCATTTGAGTTTCCTACTAGGAGGGGTTGACGGAAGAGCTCCCTATCAGAGAGGGTATACTCATAGCTTGTCTTTACCCGTGACACGGTACTGATACCCTTCTAATTGGGGTTACAGGTTGGACCCCACCAATTCAGTTTTGGGGTATGTCGGTTAGATGATTACCTCCCACAGTCTCAGTTTCAGATCAAGTTTTAGTAATAGAACTCAATTCAGTTCTATAGAAATCTAGGACTGTCAGATACAGTTAAATTAGTACAGTGCGAAACCCAGCTAGTTCCATCAGTATTAGGACTGTCTAATATAGTCACTCATGTTATCAGTATTCAGACTCAGTAATCATGTTATCACAAACTCAATTAATTGTATACTAATTATACAAAACCCATGTTATCAATATTCAGTTTCAGGACTATCAGATACAGTCAATCAGACTAGTTCTTCATAATCAAAACTGTCAGAAATAGTCATTTCTTTATTAGTAATATGACATTAGTTCCTTAGTATTTAGTAGACTCAATCATTTAATATACCATTATCAGTACTCAAGTATCAGTAAATCCACGTTATCAAAATCTATGAGTCAGTGTTATCATAAATTTAGTTATAGTATCTTATTCATGCGTGTAATCTCATATTCATATTATTCAGTCAGTTAGTATTGTTTATGCATATGAACCATTACATTCAGCCTACCTCACTTGCATACTAGTACATTCAACATACTAATGCATTTGCGCTATGGTGTTTTATACCATAGGTTTAGAAGTATGAGCTCCCGAGCATCCTTAGTAGATCAGACGTTTAGCAGCCAGACTTACTGTGAGTCCTCATCATTTGAGGATAACATGATTATTTTATTACGTTATTACTTCAATAGTTCGGAGTTAGTTAGGGACATGTCCTATCAACTCTACAGTTTTCAGAAAGTTTAGAGACTTTTAGACTACAGCATATTTCAAACAGTTTATCTCAGTTTTGGGTATTGTCATACCCTATTACAGGGATTGTATTATATTCAGTATTAGTTTAGTTTTGAACCTTATGGCCTTATAGCTTATATTCCACATATTTATAATGTATTATTTAGTGCTCAGTTACAGATATCAGTCATGGGTTAGCTTGTGGTTCTTTGGGGCCATGAGCACGGTGTAGCATTCTGGTACCAGATTTGGGGCGTTACATTATATGAGACTAATCATCTATTGAAATGTACTATTTTTAGTGTAGATAATCTTGCAGGAAACTTGATGAAAACAAATTGATTCAAAGTTTAAAGAGATAAAATGTGAGCAAAAGGAACCAATATTGAAATACAGGCCTAAGAGTCGACCCTTAAGAAAAACTGAAATTAAGGCCTATACTTTGAAAGATCATAGGCTTTTCAAAAATTTTCAAAGTGTGAGTTTTGGATTGAGTTAGTGACATTCATATGGCATGTGGTGTCTAAAGATGAAATTATGGTAGATCCGGCAAAAATCGAGACTAATCGTAATTAGACCAGACTTATATCTCTGACCAAAGTATGTAATTTTATTGGGATGGCATATTACTATAAGTTGTTCATCGATTGATTGCAACTATTACAACTCTTCTGATAATATTTACTAGGAATGAGGTTTGTTAGTGTTCCAAGGAGCGAGAGTCGATCTTTATGATGCTTAAGGGATTGCTCACATCAGTATATATATTAACTCTTCTAGTTGAGGGTGAGGGTTTACTATATATTTTGAAGTAGGAAATCTTAGCCATTGTATATAAATTAAGAAAATAAAATACCCTGGGTTTTGGCCATTAGAAAAATTCTCAGTTTTTGGCTTCTAGACATCATACAACTAGGGGGTACTAGTCGTATGATAGGGTAGGGGCCAAGTCATATATTTTCTGATATTGGATGGTGTTAGGTGGTTGAGTTTCTGGAATGGGTACGACTAGGTGAGTATGATTTATATAGTTGGTGATGAGTCGTTGGTTTGGGTTTAAATTCATTTAATCTGAAACTTATTAACTTAACTTGGATCTAAGTACAAGTGATGGGTACCACTCATATGGTAGGGTATGATTGGTATCCAGAGGTCATACCATCCTATGGGAATTTTAAGTTGTTTAAGTTGGGGGTAATTTGGACATTAGCCCTCTTAACCTATTATTACCCCATAACGTAAATTGCCTTTTTGGGTCTTCATTAACCTATTTATAATCAATCGAACTATCATAAAAACACTCAAATTCTCTCAAGTCTCTTTGGTCAGAAAAGGCTAGGGTTTAATTAATAGGATCAATTTGGGGCTTACAAGGGTGATTTTAATCCATCATTATCGTAATCTAAGACATAATAGTCCTCCCTCATTGTTAGTTGCAACTAAAAGAATCATTTGTGAATTGGTTACATGGAATAAATGTTGTATGGTTTGGGTTTTCAAATATATATTAGGGGTTTTGGTTACAATGGTTGGTTATGGTTTTCCCATGTCTTTTACTTACGGTTTTTATATAATTATAGTGGTTTGAATATTTGGTTGCATGGGAATGGTTAATTGTTACTTGGTTTTGGCTTTGGAAATGTTATGCCCCAAACATTTTTGATAAAATGCCTATGAGAATATTTTGGGTTAAATTGTTGGACTTTCATTTAACAATGCATGGTATAACTTGGCAATGGAACCCTAAATGGATTAAATGGTTTAGAATGGTTCAATGTTAAGGTTTTATAGTAATGGTTTATCTAATTGAAAGCCATGTGCGCTACAAGGGAATCCCCTAAGGAAGCATAATAATGATCACATGTGGGGTACATGGTATTCCCCCAAGTCAACTTAATAATGTAATCTATGGGTACATGGGAGTCCTTTTATCTAAAATAAGATGGCTAAGGACATTGCTTGTAAGCTATAATCGGTATGACGATCCCACTAATGTTATCCTTGGTTTAAAATAAATAGAATGGTGGTTTGGTTGTGTGGTAATGGTATTAATTAGGCAATAATGGTGGGGTGAGATAGCTAACTATGAAGGTGTGTGTTCAATGCACGGACACTGGAAATTCATATTTGCCGACATAAAGATTGGTCATGGAGACTATATAAGATACTTCTGGGGTATACGAGAATCCCTTATGTATAATTGTACATGTGTATCATATAGAGAGAAGGTTACTCAAGAATCCCCTAATTCTATGGTATCTCTAATTCATATGGCTACACGCATAAGAGGCCGTTTAGGGGGTTACACTTGACCCATATAGCCCGTGGGTGGTTCTAAGACGCTTAAGCTACACATACCCAAGTTAATGGTTTTAAAGGCATGCTAAACCCGGTTCCCTTTCCTAGCATAGATATATATATGTATATATGGTTGTTAATGCATATGGTTGGTTTACTTGGTTTTAAAGATTGACATTATTTTATCCTTATCTTGAGTGCATGCTAGCATTCACCTGCTAACCCATCTTTGGGAAGATGTATCACTACGCGATCCAGGAAATATCCATTCTATTAGTCCTGCATAGTGATCGAATTCAGGGTCATCTAGGCCATGAATGTGGAAAGCGTGAATTTTGTTCCCTATCAACTAAAGAATTTGGTGTACCAATCGTATGAGGATCAGGCAAGGGGTGAGGTTGATGAGTCTTCTCTGTGGGAGACTTTCTCCAATGTATTTCTAGACTACTTCTTTCCACAGGAGCTGAGGAAAGTGAAAGTGGAGGAATTTATTAATCTAAAATAAAGGGAAGATGTCGATTAAGGAGTATTCCTTGAAATTTTAGTAGCTGTCTAGATATTATTCAAAAATAGTGTTGGATATTAGGGCCAGGATGAGAAAATTTGCTTCAGGACTGTCTTGTGAGTTGATCCTTGAAAGTAAGACTATATTGTTGATCATGGACATGGATATCTCAAGGCTTGTGGTTCATATGCAACAGGTGGGGGAAGGGGGAAAGAGAAAGCAGACTAAGGTAGGGGAAAGGTAGGATAATACTTTAAGGTTCCATGAGCAAGGTAGACAACAAAAAAATAGTAGGTATGGTGGTAAGGTTCCAAAGAATAAGTGGGGGAGTTTTGGTTCTTTCTCCACAGCTAATGCTCCTTAGCCAAAATAGTCGGGTAACAGGCGTTAGCAGGATGGCGATAACTTCGGAGCATTGGGTGCCCAGACTCAAACTAGTGGGGATCGATCAGCCTCATTATTTACTTCTTGTAGGTTCTGTGCTTGGTAATATTGGGTCATCTGTGATAAGGGAAGGGACAAATGCTTCAAATATTGTAAGCCAGACCATATACTTAGAAACTGTTTGGTTTCTAAGGTAACTTCGGGGGAGAACAAGGTTCTAGTTGCCTCTTCATCTGCTCCTGAACCTAATGGTGCTACTTCTGCCTTTGTTTCTACTTCTGGCACCAGCACAGGCCGAATAGGTTATATGTTCTTACATCCTGACGGAAGTCTGAGGCATCACCTATTGTCGTGACTGGTACGTTACAACTCTTTTCTTGTGAAGTGTATTATTTACTTGACCCGGGGTCCACTCTATATTATGTAACCCTATTTGTGGTTGTGTATTTTGGTGTTGATCTCGAGGTTATTTCGAGTCATTTTTCTATTTCTACCCCTGTAAGTGACTCCATAGTTGCTAAAAAAAGTCTAAAGGGGGTGTGTGGTATCTGTTGGTAGTAAGGAGACTTTTGTGGATTTTTTTGAATTAGGTATGGTGGATTTTGATGTCATTCTGTAGATGAATTAGTTACACTCATGCTACGTATCCTTAGATTGTTAGAACAGTAAAGTTGTCTTTATGTTCCCTGGTGAACCGATTATTGAATAAAAGGGTGGTTCCCTAACTCTTAAGGGGAAGTTTATATCATATCTTAGAGCTTGAAAGTTAATCTCTAAAGATTGTCTCTATCATTTGGTTCGAATTAAAGACTCTAACTCGAAAGGTCCTTCTTTGTATTCGGTTCCAGTGGTGAATTGGTTTTCTAAGGTCTTTCTGGGTGATCTTCTTGGTGTTTCTTTGGATAGGGAGATTGAGTTTGGTATTGATTTGGTTCTGGACACTTGTCCAATATCTATTCTTCCATATAGAATTGCTCCAGCTGAGTTAAGGGAACTTAAGGAGAAACTTAAGAATCTCTTGGACAAGGGTTTCATCTGTCCTAATATGTCCCCGTAGTGTGCACCGATGTTATTTAGGCATAATAAGGATGGTTCTCTTCAGATGTGTATTGACTATCGGTAGTTGAATAAGGTGACAATCAAGAACAAGTATCCTCTTCCAAGTATAGTTGACTTATTTATTCAGTTGGAAGATGCTAAATTCTTTTCAAAGATAGATCTTTGGTCTACGTATCATCAACTTAATATTAGGGAGATGGATATCCCTTAGGCAACTTTCTGTAGCCAATAAGGGCACTTTGAGTTCTTGGTTATGTCATTCGATTTAACTAATGCCCCAGTGGCATTGATAGATGTGATGAACGGGGTTTTTTGCCAATTTTTTGATTTTTTTGTCATTGTGTTCGTTGATAACATTTTTATGTACTCTAAGAGTAAGGTGGATCATGCCCATCAACTCTATGTGGTGTTGGAGACCTTGATAGAGCAATAGTTGAATGCCAAATTCTGAAAATATGACTTCTGGTTGAACGTTGTCACTTTTTTAGGTTATTTAATTTCAAGTAAGGGAATTATGGTCGATCTATAAAAGGTTGCAGTGGTTAAGAGTTGGCATAGACCCACGACTCCAACCAATATTTAGGGCTTTGTGGGTTTGGCTGGGTATTATAGAAGGTTTACGGAGACTCTTTTTATGATAGCTTCCCCATTAACTAAGTTAACTCAGAAGAAGGTAAAGTTCTCTTTGTCGGATGCTTGTGAGGATAGGTTCAAGAAGCGTAAGGATAAACTAACTTTGGATCTAATTTTGACCTTGCCGAAAGGCAATAACAGGTTTGTGGTTTACTGTGATGCATCCTAGGTGGGACTTGGTTGTGTTTTGATGCAATATTGTAAGGTGATTGCCTATGCTTCTAGGAAGTTGAAGGTACATGAAGGAAACTATCCTACTTATGATTTGGAGCTTTTAGCGGTGGTGTTTGCATTGAAAATCTGTGAAACTATTTATATTGAGTACACGTGGACATATTTTATTTACTTGAGAGTCTGCAGTATGTGTTCACTCAAAACGATCTTAACCTCCGGAAGAGGAGATGGCTTGAGTTTCTCAAGGATTATGACTTAAGTCTTCACTACCATCCAGGTAAGGCTATTTTTATGGATGATGCTCTTAGCAGGTTATCTATAGAGAGTTTATCTCTTGTGGATGAGGAGAGGGGGGATTTGGCGAAGGATATTCACCGCTTGTCTAATCTTAGAGCTCGTCTTTTTAACTCTAAGAATAGTGGTGTATTGGTAAGAATGTGGTTCGGTCATCTCTTGGTGCAGAGATCAAGGAGAAGAAAATGTTACATCTTGTCTTAATGAAAAACAAGGGTGATGTAGATGGTCAAAAGGTAATGGTATTTGCGATCAGTGGTGATGGTACCTTATGGTACTAAGGAAGGTTATGTGGTCCTGATGTCGATGGTTTGCGAGAAAGGGTATTGGCTGAGACGCATGAATCACCCTATGTTGTTTATCTCAGTTCAATGAAAATGTATCATGATCTCAAAGAGATGTATTATGGAATGGTATGAAGAAGGATGTGGTTGATATTGTGGCCAAATGTTTGGTATGTCAACAAGTGAAAGTTGACCACTTGAGGCCTGGAGGCTTGTATCAGGAAATTGAATTGCTTCAATTGAAATGGGAAGTGATCAACATAGATTTCATTAATGGTCATCCTCGATCTTGGAAATAATTTTATTTGGTTTGGGTCATACGTGGATAGGATGACAAAGTCGGCTCACTTCTTTCAAGTAAGGACAAACTTTTTGGCTGAGGATTATGCGAGGTTGTATCTTTATGAGATTATGAAGATGCATAGGGTACCTATTTTGATTATATTTGATCGTCGTACACAATTTTCATCTTACTTTTTAAGGTTGTTTTAGAAGGGGTTGGGTACTAAGGTTAATCTAAGTACTATTTTTCACTCAAAGACGGATGGGCAAGAAGAAAGGACTATTTAGACATTGGATTATATGCTTCGTTCATGTGTGATTGATTATGGTGGTAATGGGGTTGAGAATCTACCTTTTATAGAGTTCTCCTAACACAATAGCTATTACTCTAGCATTGGGATAGCCCCTTTTGAGGCATTGTATGGTAGGAGGTGTAGATCTCTTATTGGGTGGTTCGATCTTGGTAAGGCGGATATGTTTGGCCTGAATTTTATTTATCATGCTATTGAGAAGATAAAGAATATTTGGGCTAGGCTTAAGGCTTCCTAAAGTCATGAAAAATTCCTGTAGATGTAAGGCTAGGGACTTAGAGTTTGAGGTTGGGGATAGGGTATTTCTAAAGGTGTCTCCCATTAAGGAAGTAATAGAGTTTGGGAAAAAGAGGAAGCTTAGTCCGCAGTATATTGGTACTTATGTTATTTTGATGAGGGTTTGTAATGTGGCATATGAATTGGAGTTGCCTTCTAGTTTAAGCTTCATTCACTTGGTTTTTCATGTCTCTATGTTGAGAAAGTGTATAGTTTATCCTTCACTGGTTATTCCTTTAGAAGGATTGGGTATCTCAGATTCTTTGTCTTATGAAGATATCACGGATGAGATCTTGGATTGGCAGGTTCATTATTTGCGAACCAAGGATGTAACTTCAATTAAGGTTCTATGGCGGAACCACAGAGTGAAAGAAGTTAATTCATAAGTGGATGAGGACATGAAGTCCAATCATCTGTATTTGTTTTCTGCTTTGGATATTCGTACGGAGGGTATCTATTTTTATCACATCTTTGTTATCTAACTTGGTTAAATGAAGGTTGATTTCCTTGCATTTTTACTTACTGACTTAGTTAAAGGTTGAAATGGTTATGTTAGTGTGTAACTCATGCTTGTACTACCTTGTCCATCACTCGAGGATGAATGATCCTAGTGGGGAAGACTGAAATACAAAAGGTTCTGAACCTTAGAAAATTTCTCAATTTTTATCTTCTGGACATCATACGACTAGGGGGTACTATTCGTCTTATAGGGTACGGGTCACGTGACCCAGTCGTATGTTGTCCAGTGTTGGGTGGTTGAGTTTTTTGAAAGGGTATGACTAGGTTGGTACAAGCCGTATGGTTGGTGGTGGGTCATTGGTTTTAGTTTTCCTTTACTTAATCTGAAACTTAGTAACTCGTATGGTAGAGTACGATTGGTATGGGGAGGTTGTACCATCCTGCGGGAATTTTAAGCATTTTAAGTTGGGGGTAATTTGAACATTTCCCCTCTTAACCTATTATTACTCCACGTCATCAAGCAAGTTTTTTGGGGCTTCATTAACCTATTTGCAATAAATTAAACTCTCTGAAGCACTCTCAAATTCTCTCAAGGCTCTTAGGTTAAAAAAGGCTAGGGTTTTATCAATAGGATCAATCTAGCGCTTACAAGGGTAATTTCTCTTCGTTAACTTCGTAATCAAAGGCATGATACTCCTCCTTCATTGTTAGTTCCAAATAAAGGCATGTTTTTTGAATTGTTTTCATGACATAAATGTTTAACACTTTTGGGTTTTCAAATATATGTTGGGGTTTTTAGTTATAACGGTTGGCTATGATTTTCCCATGTCTTTCACTTATTATTTTCATATTATTATGTTGATTTGAAAATTTATTGCATGGTAATGGTTAATTGGTTCTTGGTTTTGGGTTTGGAAATATTATGCCCCAAGCATGTTTGATAAAATGCCTATGAGAATATTTTTGGTTAAATTATTGGACTTTCATTGAATAATGCATAGTATAACTTGGTAATGGAACCCTTAATAGATTAAATGGTTTGGAATGATTAAATGTTAAGGTCTTGTGGTTATGGTTGGTCTAATTGAAAGCTTTGTGGGCTACAAAGGAATCCCCCAAGGAAGCATAATAATGATCACGTGTGGGGATATGGGATTCCCCTAAGTCAGCTTAATAATGTAATCTATAAGTACATGGGAGTCCTTTTATCTTAAAAAAGATGGCTAAGGACATTGCTTATAAGCTATAGTAGGTATGACGATCCCACTAATGATATGCTTGGTTCATAATAAATAGAATTGTGGTTTGGTTGTGTGGTAATGTTTTTAATTAGGCAATAATGGTAGGGTGAGATAGCTAACTGTAAAGGTGTGAGTCCAATGGACGGACACTGGAAACTCATATTTGCTAACATGAGGATTGGTCATGGAGACCATATAAGATACTTGTAGGGTACATGAGAATCCTCTAAGTATAATTGTACATACGTATCATAGAGAGAGAAGGGTACTCGGGAATCCCCTACTCCTATGGTATCTTAGATTTATGAGGCTACACGCATAGGGGCCCATTCAGGGGGTTACACTTGACCCATATAGCCCATAGGTGGTTCTAAGATGGTTAAGTTACACATACCCAAGTTAATGGTTTTAAAGGAATGCTAAACCCGGTTCCCTTTCCCAGCATGGATATATATATATGTTTATATGGTTATAAATGCATATGGTTGGTTTACTTGGTTTTAAAGGTTGGCATTAGTTTATCTTTATCTTGAGTGCATACTAGCATTTACCCGCTAACCCATCTTCGGGTGGCTGTATCCCCATTCAATGTAGGAATCGACAATTTTATTTCTCCTACTTAATGATCGGATTTAGGATCATCTTAGTAAGATTGATGTGGTGAGCTTCCATATCTGGTATGGCTCTATTTCATGTCATTGATGTTTTTACATACTTTGGTTATTTCATAGACATTGGTTTTGGCTATGGTTGGGGGCATGTCCCAATCGGATATTGTTTTACTTTTGGTTAGAGGCGTTGTAGAACTACTATGGGTTTGTATGGACGGTGTCGGCCTTAGTAATGGCATTGGTATTGGGGCTAATACCATTTTATTGTATTTATGATTGTTCTATCCTATTATATTATGGACTCATACTTGGTTATTATTTGGTTTTGGCATGGTTATTGGTTGGGTATTGGATGGTTTGACTTGCTTGGATTTGTCATGGTTACGGACATATCCCAGAGTCTGAAATTGTACAAAATGTTATCTTGTTATATGTTTGAAATTGATCCAACTCAGGGTACGTGTTTGGAGGTTGGGTTTGGTAGCGGGGATGGTCCCTGGTCTTGGTTGAACCTTGGATTCCCATTACGACAAGGCCCTAGTTCGGACCGTGTTAGGAAATTAATGTTTCATGAGAGTAACTACCCCATTCATGACTTGGGTCGGCGGTGGTAGTCATCGCACTTAAGAGATGGAACGCATTACTTGTATGACGTTTGTTATGAGAATTTTACTGATTTTAGTAGACTTTAGTTCATCATAACTCAAATAAAGCTTAGTTTAAGATAGAGCACGTGGATTGAGTTGTTGAAGGACTATGATATCTCTATCTTGTACCATCAGGGCAAGGGAAATATGGTAGCGGACGCCTTTAGTCGGAAGGTATGGAGTATGTGTAGCTTGGACTTTATTTGAATTCTGGAGTGGCCTTTGTCTTTGGACATTTAGTCCTTAGCCAACTTGATGATTTGTCTTTATAGTTCAGACCCTAGGAGGATTCTTACTAGTGTTGAGGTTAGGTCTACCTTGTTTGAGCAGATTCAGAGTCGTTAAACTGAGGATAGTAAACTTAGTGGTATTCATGATTAGGTGCTTAGAGGTGAGTCATTGTACGGTAGGCATTGCCAGTCTTTGATTGGTGGGTTTGAGGACTCTGAGGTTATCCCCTATGGTACCGACTTGCTTCCTCAGTCTTTGGACAGGTATGGGTAATTTAGGATAGGCTATGGTCAACTCATATTAGGTAGAATAGTTATAAAACCATTGGATTTGCGCTTTGATATTTGGAGTTATTGATTGGGTTTTCATTCAAGTGTCACATATGAAGGGAATGATGAAGTTCTAGAAGTGGGAAAAGCTTAGCCCCAAATATATCAAGCCATTTGAGATACTTTGGACTATTGAAAAGGTAACTTGTAAGTTAGCCTTACCGAAATTCTTTTCAGTTATTCATCTAGTCTTCTATATGTCTATGTTGCAATGTGAAATTCTAGATAAGCCTGACATACTTTACTGGGACTTAGTTCAATTTGATTATAGGTCGAAATTTGTGGAGGAGACAATCTTTATATTATCTAGGGATGTCTAACAGTTATGCTCTAGAGAGATTCCATGGTTAAGGTTATGTGGATGCAACATACAGTCAAAGATATTACTAGGAAGATTGAGAGTGAGATTCGATCTAAGTATCACAACTTGTTCAATCCTTCAGGTACTTTTTTATCCTTTACTTTTGCGAATGAATGTCCTTTTAGAAATAGAAATTAGAATGGCCTTCTTTTGTGCTTTCTTGACTTTTAGAGCTTTCCTATAACTTTCCTAAGTCATTATTAACTTGCTGGGATTGACAGTTTGGTCATCGGGGAGTTCATTTGATTTTTAGAGCTAAATGTTCTATTTGAGAGATTTTGTTGTTAAGAATTAGGTATCGGTCCTAAACTTGAATCAAGTTGTCCTAGATGCTAATTCTGAAGGTTCCATTATCTTTGGAATGTCATTGTAGGCTAAAGAGACCCTCAATCTAGGTCCTAAGACTTCCAAAGTTATTTTAGGCTATTTGATGGAATTTGGTGAAAATGACTCTTTGGGTATAGGACCCATATTTTATTGAAAGAATATCATATGGAAATTTTGCTGGCGTCGTTGAGTCCAGAATGTGGAATTTATTTGGATAGCATAGTTTATTTGTTTTCAGTGGATTATGAATAAATCCCCTAGGTCCGATTGAAAACTTTGTAAATTGACAAGTTTACTTTTGTACCTTCAACTGATGCAGGCTAAAAATGACCTTTACGTTCATGAGGCGTTGGTTATATTTATGAATATCAAAGTTATTAGACATTGCATTTGTCAGTGGGCCTTCACATTCGTAAAGAGCAAGTTGGTCGACCGGTCTGGGCTTCCTTCTTTGTGTTCGTAATGGACCTACCACATTTTCCAAGGGTTAACCCTTTCTTGAGTCATGTTAGAGTTGGGGTCCCCACGATCGTAATGAAGGAACCCTTGGCTATAATTAAATTTGTGGAGCCAAATTTTTTTTCTATTTTTCATATGTATTTCTTCATAAATAACCCTGGGATCTCAAACACTTGTGGAGATTGATCATTGGGTTTCGAGAGTGAGTTGTGAACATTATTTTGGTCATTTTCTCACCATTATTTTAGGAAGTTTTCATTTATTTTCTAGTTTAATTTTCTAGTTAGCTTTAAATCCCTAATTTACATTAGGGTTTTATTTGTCCGTGCATTATGCTTGAATTTTACCTATTTTAGAGGGTAAATGATCATGAGCTAATAGGGATAAATTGATGGTTTCAAAGGTGTGATTTTGTAAGTTGTCTCTAGGTGATATTTTTGGTTCAATTCCTAATCTGGGCAATATGGCTATTGTTATTCTTTTTATATTGTGTAGTTTATTATTTGAATAGAATGACAGCATTCAAAGGCTTTTCGAAAGGGAAAACCCCTTGTGTAGTAGACTTTCTTGAGTTTTCGCTGGCGTCTAGGTAGGCTAGCCTTACCTCCCTCTTATATTGAGCTTTATTATGACACTAGTGTAGTGTTATGCTAGTTTTGGGTGGGTATTTAAATCTTGGTTAGAGATTTTAGTAATTATTGATTATTTAGCCAGTTAAAGGGCCCTTTTAGGTAGATTTTGACCTGTTTCCCCTCTTAATCTTCTTGATTGATGCCTTAGAACTAGTTTGACTTCTTAGAACTTTGGGTTAGAACTATAACCCATGTGCTACATTAGGATAGGTGCTTGCCTTAACATGAGTTTTTGACACTTTTAACAGGCCCCACCGGTCTTCCCTTTAGGTAGTATACAGAGTTTAGCTCTTGTAGACTTAAGAAGCCTTTAAGTGATGAACTTAGAATAAATATTGGCCCTTGGTATGTCTTTTCCAAATCAATGGACATCATTTTCTTTTATGAATCTGAACAACATAACCTTTCGGCATTTCATACCATGCACCTAGACTTGGTAGTTAATATCTTCTCGTATTGACATGACTGTAATACCCAATAGTTGAATTTAATGAACTATAAAGGAATTTATAATCTTGGGACATTTAGATATGTGGTCTATTTCCCTTGTCTCAGTTCAAGTCTGACGATTAGTAGTTCCCCCGTATTGCTTAAATTGGGTTTATTCATGGCATATTAAATGCGTTGCACTTAATTACTAGTTCAAATTCAAGTATGAAAATCATGTCTTTATGCAACACTTTATTATGATTATATTATTCTTATTTCTGGATCAAGTCCAATAGTTATGGTTCAAAGAGATTTTCAGGTGTATTGTAATATTTGGATGCATTTTATGATTTCATTCTTGGAGTTTCCTCCTTATTTGCATCCATCTTGGGCTTATGGGGACCTAATTAGATTGTAGTTACACTTTATTCGTTTAATTGATCTATTCTTTTATATTTAACACTTAACTTCATTTCAGAGTAGTATTTCGGTTATATTCCTTATCTATGACTTTAGTTTACTTCAATGCACTTTATTATATTTATATTGTAATTTAGCTCAGTTTTCCGATGATGCCTACTGAGTACCCATTGTTTTTGTACTCATATTACAGTATTGCATCTTTACTGATGCAGATCCAAGTTTGAGCTACTGCCACTGATGCTTCTATCAGGCTTGCCATTGAATATTCAGATATAGTGTGAGATTTCAAAGCCAAAGATGATCCTCGCTCCTTCAACTATTTTTGGACAATAATGTATATTGGTACTAAATAGTACACGATTCTTTTGAATTTCGGAGCTCTTGTACAGACCATACCAGGTTGTGGGATAAGTTTTTCCTCATTTCTCCTGTCATCTAGTACTTTCAAGACTATTTATTGTTGTTTTGTTTTTTTACTTGCATGTCTAATTCTTATATTCTTTCACCTCCTGTCATTTAACCCGTTATTTACCATTTTGGGTTGTGGTTTGGCTTATCTACTGGTGGGTTAATGTACGTATCTACATAACTTGAGAAATTGGATCGTGACATGCCTTCAGAGATGAGTGCATCTATTCTACTGAATTTTCTTTTTGGGAATTTAAGGATAGATATCGTAGTAGATGCTTCCCTAGCCTCTAGGCAGAAAAATGGTCTTACGTGATGCTTTGCTTATCCCATCTGTCCAAAGAGGTGATTCATTGTTTGATGTTGACACTATCGAGCAAATAATGATACATTTCTTCCAAAGGATTGACCTTGAATAAATGAGGGTTGTGGATATGAATCAGAAGGTTTTGGTTCTCCAAGTCATGGTGCTCTATTGAATTTTGAACGACCTGTGTACGCATCTCATTGAAATAGTTGTTGATCAATATTTGAGCCTTGACAAATTCACATCTATGTTGTCTGTTTTGCCTGATTATGCTCGTGTTGTTGCTGAAGGAATTTACAAAGATATTGATAAATATTTGAAGGTGAAAAATTAAAACTTTTTGTTATAGAGTTGTATATTAGTCAAACAACATATCATACGATTATATGAATTCCTATAAAATGATAATATGTTCTTTTATATTATGAATATTCTCCTTTTTGCATATAAAGGGCACAAAAAGAGACATTGTCTTTAGTTCGAAAATTATCAAAATTCTTAATTCTGCAATGTAATTTATGATGTACTATTTGTAAACTTGACAAGGAACATCCAATGCTAAGTGAGCATGAATGCAAAAGCCACGTAAATTCATAGATTTCCAAAAGCTCTCTCCAGAAGCATGCAATAATGCAACACCAAATTACAGGCTCCTCAATGAAATAACTATCTAAGTTCTTTACTTTGAGCAGCTCCGGCTAAAGAATGTTCTATCAAGAAGTTTTTGAGATACTTTTATATCACAAAAGATCGGCAGTGGTCTTACAAGTGCAATCATGTCTCCTAGAGATACTTATTCTTCATTAAGGAGAGATAATATAAAATTAAAGATGGAGATATCAAGAATAAGGGTGAGGCTCAGTGACCTGGAGAAGGAACAAGTGTTCATTAATCAAGGGATGGTGGACAAAATAGGACATGTAAAAAGTTCTTTACTTCCCTTTTTAAAGGTATGGGAAGGTTTGGTATATTTGGTCCTTCTGGCCAAAAACATCAACAACAACAATAACAAACCTAGTAGATTCCCACATCGTGGGGTCTAGGGAGGGTAGAGTGTGCGCAGATCATACCACTACCTCTAACGAAGTAGAAAGGCTGTTTCCGATAAACCCCCGGCTCAAGACAAAGGACAGTATATAAAAACATCAAAAGCATGGAACACGATAAAAAACATAGATACGCCATTCACAAAAATATGCAACACTGCCAAACAAAAAACACCCAAGCCCCCTACCTACTGACTACGACTCATCCACCCACCTTAACCCTCTATCCTAATATTTTTCCTCCATACCTTCCTATCCAGGGTCATGTCCTCAGTCAACTATAACTGCTCCATGTCACGTCTAATCACTTCCCTCCAGTGTTTCTTAGGTCTACCCCTACCCCGCTTGAAACCATCCAAGGCCAACATCTCACACCTACGAACCGGGGCATCCGCGCCCCTCCTCATCACATGGTCAAACCATATCAACCTCACTTCCTGCATTTTATCCTCCACCGACACCACTCTCACCTTCTCCCGAATAATTTCATTCCTAATCCTGTCAGCCCTAGTAAAACCACACATCCAACGCAACATCCTCATTTCAGCCATCTTCAATTTTTGGATATGAGAATTCTTAACCGGCCAACACTCAGCTCCATATAACATAGCTGGCCTGACTGCTACTCTATAGAATTTTCCCTTCAGCTTGGGGGCACCTTCTTAATGCATAAAATTCCCGAAGCGAGCCTCCATTTCATCCAACCTTCCCCAATACGGTGAGAGACATCCTCATCTATCTCTCCATTCCCCTGAATCGTCGACCCAAGAAACTTAAAATTATCCCTCTTACAAACCGTCTGGGAATCCAACTTTACTACCACCTCGTCCTCTTGCCTCGAGTCACTAAACTTACACTCCAAGTACTCTGTCTTGGGCCTACTCAACCGGAAACCTTTAGACTCCAGGGTTTGTCTCCAAACCTCTAGCTTATCACACGTCTTGAAATAAATCCAGAACATTAGAAGAAAATATGGTAGGAGTTGGAGGCATTCTGTTTTGTAGGATCAATTATTAAGAAAGAATGTACAATCTTTGAAAATTAGTGCATTCATTCAAGAGATGAGAGTACTAAAGGATTAATTATTGCCAATATATTAGATATCTTGTTACACAATGTTGAATTTTTGTTTCTTCTCACAAGAAGAATAATGATGCTAAAAGTATAAAAATCTTTATTCAATGATGCTGTGATCTTAAAACAATTTACTTGAAAATAATGTACCTAACTAGCTAGCATATCCCGGTGAAGGAATGTTTACAACTTTTCAATAAAGATGAAAAAGTGAGTGAATTATATTTATCCACCGTAGAAGTCAAGTTATTGAAATTCCATGAAAAATCCTCATGCACCCATTTTACTAAAAATTTGTTTACGTATCTGCAAAAACAGCAAAACATGGACTTTAGTAAGTGTTAATCTGAATATAGTTTCATTCTTTTATAAGTATGGTTTCTTGTTCTAATTCTGATTTCCTCCGGGCAACATATTTCACCTTAGGAAGTTTCTGCCTGAAGACAACATTGAGTCGAGCATCCAGAGTGTTCTCGCATACAATCTTCCCATCTTCAGAAGCTAGAACTACTCCTCCAGAGCTTTCATTACACCAAAGTAAAATCAAGTCAAAATTACTGTGAATATTGACAATGAACGCTTTCTTTTGTTTCAGCTTATGTTCTACAAAAATAAATCACAAATAGTCACTTTTCAATCCCTCAAACTAAAGAATAGCCGCTATCCCTGAGTTTCAAACTTCACTAATAAAAATCTAAAATAATGTTATTGAATTTCACTTTTGAAATTTTAAACTACAGAATAATTGTTATTTTTTCAATTATAAACTAGAAAAAAAAAAGATTAGTGGGTGTTATTTCTATAATGACATGACTTCCACTGTGTGGAAAACTAAGCTTCTATGAAAATCAATGACTAATTCTCAATTGATGCAAGCTCAGCAGTCGAAGAAAAGAAGCTGGAAAAATAAATTAGCTTTCTTTCTAAAATAAAAACTATAATTTTACAAGCCTTTCTCCTCCATTACTCCTCCTATTTATAGACTTACATGAAGTACCAAAATATAAACGTCCTACAACACTCCTTGATAGTTAGACTTAACTAACTACTATCCCTTCTAACCTACTCGACTAACAACTTTCACCTAGCTAACCCAATGACTGCACAGTAAAAGCCGATTCAACTATAGTGAAATTTTTTTAACGAAATAGTGAAAAAATAGAACAATGTAAAAAATACACTATGCAAACTAATGATCAGAACAATCCCCCTCAAGCTGAAATGTGCAAAATATTTAGCGTATCAAGCTTGCTTAACAAATGAAAGTGTTGAGCCAGAAATGCCAATACTTTTTGTCAGTAGATCAATCGGTTGTTGTTTGTGTAGAAACATGTAATGGTTGAATCATCCTATCTTTGATATTGTGTTTGATGAAATGACAATCAATCTCAATATATTTAGTCCTCTTGTGAAACAAAGGATTTGCAGCCAACTGAATTGCAGACTTGCTTTCACTAAACAAAGAAATACATCTTTGAATAGATAGTCCAAGCTCAGTAAACAAACCTACCAATGAATTTACTTCAGGTAGAGATAAGTCTATACTCCTATATACAGCTTCTGTTAAGCTTCTTGAAATTATTTGTTATTTCCTGGATTTACAAAAATGAAAGAGTCCCCAAACTTGAATACAACCAATAATACATCTTCTAGTATTGGGAAAAGTAGCTCAATCTGAAACGCACCATTAAGTATGTGTAGTGGATGGTAGATCCTTCAACTATACACTTTGACCATCCGATCCTTGTAGATTTCTCAAAACTCTAGTTGATGCCTCAAGATGTGATCTCTTGGGATATAACATAAACTGACTGAGAGTCTGAACTACATAGCTTATGTGGGGTCTAGTGATAGTAGAATAGATAGGCTTTCCAATGATTCTTAGATAAGTTGTAATATCTTGAAGCAAGTTATCATAGCTTTATCATAGTTTACAGTTGTAAGCTTCAAATTTGATTCCAATAGAGTAGGAGGAGGCTTAGCACCACTAAGTCTAAAATTAGAGATCAACTCAAAAATATACATCCTCTAATTGGGAATAACACCCTGCTGAGATCTCAAGACCTCTATCCCAAAAAAATATTCAAGCTCCCCAAGGTCTTGCATCTTGAACTGATATTGTTGCCCAACTTTTACTTTATTTATCAACTGTGTACATTTCGCCCAGTAATGAGTAGGTCATCAATATATACTAAGATAATAGACATGCCCTCTTTCCTTGTTAATGTGAACAATGAACAGACATGTTCACCCGAGGAAAAAGTAGCTGAGATCAAGGAAGTAGTGAGTTTAATTTTCCATTGTCTAGAAGCTTGCATAAGATCATGAACTGATTTTAGTAAACTACATACTCTGGTGTCCTTATGTTGACTTAAACCAGGAGGCAATTCTATGTAAAATTCCTCATCTTAATCACCTTGCAGAAATGCATTGTAAATATCCATTGGATGAAGATCCCTACCGCTTGATATAGCCAAAGCAATAACGCAACTCATAGTAACTATCTTTGCAATAGGAAAAAAGTGTCATGGTAATATAAACCTTCTTGTTGACTGTATCTCTTGGACACAACATTTGCCTTATATTTGATCTTGTAAACTTATTTAGAGCCAATAACAATCTTAACTTGAGGCAACTGAACTACTTCCTAAGTCTTGTTAGCCTTTTCTTCTTTTTCTAAGATTAAATATAAATGTTCACCTATTTTCTTATATCTTCTTCCTAAATTGGAAAATACTATTCTTATTTTTAATCTGTGACGCAAATTGCAAGTTCTTAAGGAGTTTTTCACTTATGGAAAAACTTCTACATGAAAAAGAAATGAAAGGGAAAACGGAGTACATACCAAGAGGAACGATGAGGATCTGCATCACTTGGAGGAGGAGGTAGATATACATTGTCAATGGTGATATTAGGTGTACGAACTTTGGCTTTCTCGATGTACTCTTTTTTTGCATCCTCTACAACTGATTTAACTACTGAAAGATCCATCTCCCTACACCTCAACAACACTGATGGCTCCTTCAGTCGCAGCAGACTCTAAATGAAAGCAGTTAGCCCCTTTATTAACTGTTTGTACACAAGTATAGACTCCTACGTCTCAAAAATATGCATAGTTTTATCACAAATTAGTGGAGTTCAGAAAGCAAATAAGATTTATACTGATATTAATAAGTCAAGGCTAATTACGAAAAAAAAGATGATTGATTAAATTACTTACTTGAACAATCAATCCTTTGAGAAGCTTTTTGTAACTATTTTTTTCACCAGAAATCTTTAGAAGTGCTTTTCTAGCAGAATCCTTCATTCCACTAACCACATCATCCTGTGCTTGGAGAACTTTGATGCGGGATGCGTTTAGTTGCATCGAGTACTCACTATGCCATTTACAAAAGACTTTAATTTTTATTTATCAACTCTGCCAATTTTATTTACTTACCGAAATAATAACTATAGTTACTAAAACTCACATTTTCTTACGGACTTCCACCTGCATGGTTTTTCGGTCATACTCTTGTCTGACTTTTTTCTTCTCTGCTTCAACAAATTGTAATTTCTCGATTTGAAATTCCTGCAAAAAGATCGGCAGATGTTAAAGATAACTAGACTTTCAATGTACGAAAACATGAATACGTATTATCTTAAAGTTATACATTTTCGTAGCACTTTACATATTCACGAGAGTGAAGGAAAAGGTGAGAAGTAAACCTCCTCAGCAGAAACAGAGATCTCATTGGCCTTCTCTTCAGCTTCCTGCCGAATGAATCTTACCATTTGTTGGATTTGCTTTGATACATCAGTGTCATTCATTTTTAGATATCTTTCCTTTTTCTCGTTGGTTTCTCAATACTATAAAAAATAATGCAATAATTGAAATTAACAAATTCTATGCAAATGGTAGATGGTGATTTACATATAGATGAATAATTTGTTTTAATAAGGCATACATAGATTTCAAATGCAGGTGATTATTAGAGACCATCTAGAATTTAAGGATAGTAAAATAAATTCAGGTAAGTTCATTGCTTATATATGTGTGTAGATCCTTCACTTACGGATATAATGTGGCAATTTTAGATGTTGAACAAATCTTTTTTTTTCGAGCTTTACGCACCCCAACAACCTTTATGGTTTGTTATACGTTGGTTAGATTGAAAGAGTCCATTCTCATGATAAGTGATAACACACAAAATCAATAGTATTAATAAAATACAAAAAACAATCAATAGAAAAGTATAGAATACATTTTGTCTTGATTTTCAAGTTTAAATAATATTATAATTATATTTTATTCCTATTTGAATATTTCAACCTATAAATGGATCGAAGATGACAAGTTGAAAATAATCACATAGGTGTACCTTATAGTAATTCAATATATGCATTACAACAGAAGTCGTTATATTGTTATTAATTGATATGAATGTATACTAGTTTTTTTCTTTTAATGATCAATAGTATTTAAGTAACACACAATATAATACTCTATTAATAAGAGAAAAAAAATGTTCATAATATCTATATCCGTGTGATAGATGAATTAAGTTAATTATTCTCATTCTGAATAATTGTTATTGAGAATTGTTGTAAACCTTACAGGATAAAACAGTAAAAGCCTTCAACCTCTAGAGTCAGTGATTCTTAAAGGTTTTCCTTCATGACTTCTCTTATGAAGTTAAGAACAAATGAATTCACTGAGAAAAATCTTGAAAGATGAGGAGTGTCAGATTGTTCGAAAATCTGAAAATAAGTGCATATTCAAAGCGGAGGAAAATAAGATTTTGAAAAGAACCTATTCAAACAAATAGCTATATCCATTATTTTGAATAACACATATCTTGACAAATTATACTGTTAAGAAAACACATTTTTGTACCACTAGTTAAATTTAAAATTGTTTACCCTATAAGCGGTACAGCTGAATTTATATGTGGTCAAGAAAACACATATTAAATCAAACTCTGATTACAATTCGTTTACCAGTTGATTAATTATCCATGCTACGAATAAGACATAACGTTGGTGTAAATAAAACAAATTAAATCCATAAGTTAGTGTCGATCTCGGAAAAAATCTCCAAGCAACATCCTTTGAGGGTCAAGGTTCCTTCCACGCGAGAAACATGCAAGTAAAATAGACAGAGAAGACTAAAGAGGAACGCTGGCTTAGCGAGCAAGTAAAAAATATATCATATTACTTAGAATCTAATTTCTCAAGTGTTACAAATGCTGAGAAACAATTATTTGTAGTGTACAACAAATGACTTGTAGCCAATAAGAATGAAATTCTCTAAAACCTTTATTACTCTAACCAATAGCGTGGCTTCAAGTGTCTTATCCATTGCAGATGTCAATTAATAGCCTCTACAAAGGTATGTGTCTACGCATCTGACAATTCTGATGCCTTTTTCCTTTGTCCTTTCTTCCACGTCATTTGGGCCATTCAAGAGGAGGCGATATCATTGAGCAATGTTAGCTTCAAGATGATCTTCGATGGAGGCTCCCCAAATTATTGAGCTTTCATGGAGCACCTCTCTCCAGAACCTACTTTATGAGAATATATTGAGTATGTTGTTGTCAATGGAGAGAGAGGTGCTCCGTGGCAACTCAATAGTTTGGGGAGCCATCAAAGGAGACTCCATCAAAGATCGTATTGAAGGTAACATTATTTTAACGGAATTGCCTCCCTTTGAAGGGCCCAAATGATGTGGAAGAAGGAATAAGGGAAAAAGCCATCAGAACTATCATATATATAGAGAGAGATTCCTTCTTTCCTTCTTGTACGATCTTTGAAAATCTTTACATAGTACAATTAATACCTCACTTTTTAATGGCTAAGTTGAAATATCATTGGGAAGCTAGATATTAGAGAACAAAAGATCTTCTTATAGGAAATCCATTGACCAAGACCGACTATGCCTAAGGTCTAATTGTACCTACTCATTAATTGTTCGTCAAACATGTCCTTTGTGTGTGTTCCTCTTTGTGAAAAGTCAATAGTTGTGGAATCCAAAATAATTTAATATAGAAAATACAAAAAAAAATTAGTGTTGCAACATGCTTAATGTGGTTACTTGGATCTGAAAATTGGTGTTGCGACATGGTGTTGTAACATATAATTTGATTGTTTAAAGTTTGGCAAGTCATCTATAAATAGATAAGTTCTAATTCATTTTGAAATACTCCAAAACAGAAAGAGCGATAGAGAGTAAAGAGAGTAATCCGCAAATATTCTATAGTCTGTGAGAAAATAGTATATGAGTAATGTTATAGTGAGTTGTGTGAAATAAAGGAGTGTTGTTTCATTTATAAGGGCAGTAGTTTTCTGACACTACCAGTCGTAATCAGTATTATTGTATTACTCTATTATAATATTTGGTGTCGTTGTTACACTCTTGTTATTGATATTTTGCGTGGATATTATCCTGGGTGAGATTATTTATTTTTTCAATAGCGTGGTTTCAGAGCCATGACAAATAATAGTCCACTGCCTTTTCAGTACCCCCTCTAACAAAAGAAAATTATGAAAAATCGTGCCCACAAATGAATCTCAAGATATTTGGAATATTGTAGACAAAAGCTATACAAAACCTGCCAATGAGGAGACTTTGTCTCAAAATGAAAAAGATGTATTGATTAAGACAAGGAAGAAAGATCAACAAGTCCTCATCTCACCCACCAATGTCTAGATGATGGTATGTTTGAGAAGATGGCTGATGCAACCACCTAAAAAAAAGCTTGGGAGATTTTACAAAATTATCACCAAGGAGTTGATAAGGTGAATAAGGTAAAACTTCAAACTCTAAGGGATGATTTTAAAATTTTAAATATGAAATAATTCGAATCCATTTTTTATTTTTATTCAAGAGTAATGGTTTTTGTGAATCAACTAAGAAGGTACGGGGAGGAAATAGATGAAGAGCGTGTGGTAGAAAAGATCCTTCACTCTTTAATACCTAAATTTGATTATGAGGTATGTGCAATTGAGTGGTATAAGAATTTAGACTCTATGACAGTAGAGAAATTTGAAGGTTCTTTACAAGTCCATGAACAAAAGATGAAAAAAGAAAAGAAGAGCCACTGGAGGAACTTCTTAAAGCTTAGGTATTCTTCAAAGACTTTGGAGGTGAAAAAAGCTATAGAGGAAATGGACAATGGAGAGGCCATGGCTATATTGGAGGTCATGGAAGAGAAAGGAGTTAAATCAACAAATTCAACAAGAAGATAAGAACCACCAAACATTCAGAGGTCGTGATCGTTGACAACAAAAAGGAAGAAGACGTGAAACTTATTAAGGTACCAATGAAATAAGGTATGACACATCTAAAATTGAGTGCTACAATAGTCATAAATTTTGACATTATTCTTGGAAATGTCATAATAATATTAAAGAAAAATCTAACCTTGTTGACAACAACAAAGAAAAAGTCGAGTCAACATTGTTGGTGGCACTCATAAAAGATGATACAGATGATTACAATTCATGGTGATAATAGAGAAAGAAATCATATATGTGGATATGAATACATGTCTGTGGATATTAAGAAAATGATGAGAGGTAATGTGTCTTTTGAAGATACCTCAAAGATTCAAATTGAAGGAATAGGTAAGATTCTGATATCCTGTAAAGATGGTGGTCACAAATTGATTGATAAAGTATACTATGTGACAAAGCTAAAAAGTAATATTTTGATTTTAGGCCAGCTTCTTGAAAAAAGATATGATATTCGTATGAAAAATATGCATCTTTGGCTTAGAGATTCAAGTAACAATTTAATCGCCAAAGTGCATATGATGAAGAATAGATTTTTGGCTTTGAATCTTAAAACCATTAATGCAAAGTGTTTGAAGGTTAATGTGCAAGATAAGTCATGGTGTTGGCACATGTGATTTGGGCATTTGAATTTTGAATCTCTCAAATAAATAAGAGACAAGAAGATGGTTGATAGGATTCCGTCAGCCAATAATCCTAATCAGTTGTGTGAAGCTTGTCTTCTTGGAAAACATGCAAGGAGGAATTTTCCAAAGAAAACCACTTCAAGAGCAATTAATCCACTTCAGCTTGTTCACACAGATATGTGTGATCCAATCGATTTTCCTTCTTTTGGTAAAAGTAAATGCTTCTTACTATTTATTGGTGATTTTAGTATCAAGACTTGGGTATATTTCTTGAAGTAAAACTCAGAAGCTTTTGTTTCTTTTAAAAAATTTAAAACACTTGTAGAAAAAGAGAGAGACTATGAAATAAAAGCCTTAAGGTCTGATAGAGGAGGCAAATTCACTTCAGAAGAATTTAATGACTATTTTCAGTGTCATGGAATTCATCGCCATCTAATAGTACCATACTCTCCCCAATAAAATGGAGTTGCAGAAATAAAGAATAAAATAATTCTTAATATAGATGTATATTGAAAGCTAAAAATATGCAAATAAATTTTTGGTTGAGGCTGTTTCTTGTGCAGTTTATTTAAACAACAGGTCTCCAACAAGAAATATGAGAGATCAAACACCTCAAGAAGAATGAAGCACAAAAAATCCAAGTGTTAAGCACTTAAAAATATTTGGGAGCATAGCCTATGCTCATGTTCAACATCAAGGAAGAGCTAAACTTGACGATCATAGTGTCAAGTAGGTGTTCATTGGCTATATCACTAGTTCCAAAGGATACAAGTTATACAATCAAACCAACAACAAAGTGGTAATTAGTCATGATGTTGAATTTAATGAAGAAACATCATGGAATTGGGAGGGCCAGAAGGCTCAGGAAGAAAAATCATATGATTTTCTTCCATACTTTGGAAATAAAGAAGAGCAGGATAACATGGCACCTATAAAAGATGTGATACTTCCTCCTTCACCAAAAAATATTGCATCTCCTTCTCAAGATAAAAGTTCAAGTGAAAGGCTATAGAGGATGGGAATTTTCAAGAACTTTATGATGACACAGAAGAAGTTACTAATTTTGATTTTTTATGTTGTCACTTTGTTGATAGTGTACTAATGAATTTATATGAATCTATTACAGTTAAAAGATGGAAACAATCCATAGAGGAAGAAATATAGTCGATAGAAAAGAACAACACTTGGGAGTTAACAACTCTTCCTAAAGATCATCAAGTAATTGGAGTCAAATGGGTAAAAAAGGCAAAGACGAATGCTGATAGAAAGATAGAGAAATATAAGGCGAGATTTGTGGCAAAAGGCTACAAGCAAAGTCATGACATTGACTATGAGAAAGTCTATGCACCTATTTCCCGCATAGAGATGATACGTCTGCTCATCTCTTTCATGGTACAACTAAAGTGGAAAATCCATCAAATAAATGTCAAGTTGGTATATCTGAATAGATATATTGAAGAGGAGTTTATGTTGAACAACCATGGCTCTTTATGGTCAAGAATCACGAAGATAAAGTGTTGAGATTGAAAAAAGCTTTATATGGATTGAAGCAAGCTCCACGATGTGGAATAGTTACATTGACAAGTATTTTCAAGACAATGGATTTACTCATCGTCACCATGAATATGCTCTTTATAGTAAAGTTCATACTAATGGAGATGTTTTGATTGTTTGTATTTATGTTGATGACCTTATTCTGACAGGTAATAACCCATATTTTTTAAAGCTTTCAAGAAATTTATGTCCCTTGAGTTTGAGATGACAGACATAGGTCTCATGTCATTTTACTAAGGCCTAGAAGTTAAGCAAATGGAGGAAAATATCTCCATATCTCAATAAATCTATACAAAAGAGATTTTGAATAAATTCAATATGTTTGATTACAATCCTATGAACAACCCAATGGAAAGTGGAACAAAATTATCAAAGTTTGATGATGGCAAAAAATTGGACTCCACTATTATAAAAAGGCTTGTGGGAAGTCTGAGGTAGTTAACCTATATGAGACTAGATATACTTTTGGTAGTTGGAGAAGCAACTCCATTCACGGACCTACCTCTACTCACTTGAATGTTTCTAGAAAAATTCTTTCTTACCTAAAGGGTACGATAGACCTTGGAATATTTTATTCTTATTTTGATGATTTTAATCTTGTGGGATACTATGATAGCGATAATGAGGGAGATGTAGATGATAGAAAAAGCACATCAGGTTTTGTACTTTTCTTGGGAGATTGTGTTGTTTCTTGGAGCTCAAAGAAACAATCCATTGCCACCCTCTCAACGTGTGAAGCTGAATATATGGTAGAAACATTATGTATGTGTCATGTAATTTGGTTGAGAAGATTATTGAAGGAGCTTAATTTACCACAGATTGAAGACACAATGATTTGTATTGATATCAAATCAGCACAGGCTTTTGCCAAGAATCTACTATATCATGATCGATGTAAGCACACAGATACTAAGTATTACTTTATCATAGAATGCATTGCCAAGAAAGAGGTAGAACACAAGTACGTGAAATCCCATGATCAAGTTGCATATTTTCACAAAGCATCTAAAGTTTGAAGACTTTTAAAAATTGAGATCTAGTCTTAGAATGAAGAAGAACAATCAAAAATTAAGAAGAGATTCATGGAATCCAAAATAATTAAATAAAGAAAATTAGTGTTGCAACAAGGATCTAAAATTTGGTATTGTAATATGATTTACAAATTGGTGTTGTGTCATAGTGTTGTAACATGTAATTTGATAATTTAATGTTTGGAAAGACATATATAAATAGATAAGTTATAATTTATTTTATAGTACACCAAAACATAGAGAGAAATAGAGTGTAACGAGATTAATCTACAGACACTCTATAGTCTGTGAGAAAATTGTATGGGAGTAATATTGTAGTGAGTTATGTGAAATAAAAGAGCGGTGTTTCATTTATAAGTGTAGTAGTCTTCTGACACGACCAAGCTGTAATTAGTGTTTTTCAGTTACACCATTATAATATTTGGTATCATTTTTATGCTCTTGTTATTGCTATTCTGTGTGGACATTATCTTGGGTGAGATTATTTGATTTCCCAACAATAGTAGCCTCCTTTAATTTTGAACATTTTATTATCTTAAAAATTCATTGCTTTTTATCCTTTATTATTCATGGTGTGGATGGTATTTCACCTCTTTTCCGAAGGATAATGATGTTTCAAAGAAAGAGTGAGAAGCGTTTATCAAATATGTGATTCTTGCAAAAATGCCAAACTATGGGAAGAAAAATTATCACCAGATCGAGTATGTGAATGACATTGGAGAATCTACGCTCTATTCTTTCGCTTACATTGCTTCCTCCATTTGTGATGGGGATATCCCCGAGTTAAGGCTTACTACAAATGAATTTTAAAATTTGACATCTATTTCCCTCTACCAAGCAAGGATGTTTCTAGCCTTGGACCTGGTTATGTTGTGGTATATACTTACCCATTTTCAATGGGTTTGGTTGTAGGAAAATTTTTGGATTCATTCTACAATTTAGTGAATAATATGAAATTTTATTTGGCCAGGTGCACCCCCAGGCTGCATTTTGGATTTTAGTCATCACCAGGAATCTACACTTCCTTTTTCCATAGAGCAGTTAATTTCACTTTACTCTCCTTATCTTGCATAGGAGAAGCTTCTTACTACCTTCTATTGGGGAAAGAGAATTGTTTTCTCAAATCTTTATGTGAAGGTTTGTTCGTGAATGAACAAATTGGCTATGTTCAAACATCAATCATCATGCCAGAGACCAACTTTTTAAGGGATACACATGTAAATGAGGGTTTTTCCCATTATCGACCCCTCTACTTTAACATGTTTGCTTTACTTCACCAATGTCATGATCCAAATCACGGATCATGAGAGAACCTACCCAACTCTACCCTAGATAGGAGAACCCTTATTACCTAATCATTCAATTATTGCAGAAAACATTGATAAATCTTAAGCATTAGTAAATAACAACTTTTTTTTAAAACAAACTTCTAATGAAGCACATAGCAAAATTTAATTACTCAACTATACATAACATAGCCTAAATAGGTATAAGTGTACTAAATAAATGACATATGACTCAAGACACAATATCTATGTAAGAGTAGTTCGATAGAAAATATTGAAGATTAATCATTGATGTATCTATAGAAACTCTTACTGACTTGCAACATGGCTAAATCCCTAAAAGGAGATATAATAAGTGTAGCATCAGTACAACTATAGTACTAGTAGGTATTCAGTGTTCAAGACATATAAAAATATATAACAAACAAAAAAAATCATAACAAGTACAAATTCTTAATAACTGAACATACCTAACTTACTTCAACTTCCAACATTACCATCTTTCCTTTATTGTAGCATTATTAATTTGACCTCAGAGCGTGACTAACTGACATTGTTTAATGAATCAACCTAACCCACATCACTTACTCCCTCACCTTTTTATAATAATTCTACACTTCACTCTCATTAAATTTTTTTCATGAAAATCCTTGCTTCAAATTTTACTACCATTAACAAAAGAAATTGCAACCATCGAGACAATTATTAAAGCAACAATAACTAAAAGTGACACTACAATACACATCACTTATATAATTATCCATTTAGGAGAGTGAGATTTATAAATAATCCAGGATATGCCTTCTATTCATATTTTACTGCAATGCACAATCACAACAATAAGCATAATCAATCCACATAAGAAACCATAATATTTTATCAAATAACTGGTCTACACAAGAAACCATAATATATAATTAACATAACTTGATCCACTCAAGGAACTGTCAAACTCACAGAATCATGATGTATATGCATACTAGGTTCAGCAAGGACACTAACTTACTCTCTACAGGGGAAGAGCTCTGTCTATGTACTAATACAAATATGGTACCCAGTCCAATTACCTTTGTTGGTATGACACCTAATCCTAGACAACTAGTGCTTTCTATCCTGATCACAAATCAAGTGTTATACCATCCTTATTCAAACATCTCCACCCTTATCCTCCCTGAAATTCACTAATTCTATGAGTATCAACCATTAATAGTTAATCTCATAACACCAAACAACACCATAAATAAAATAATCACCTAATGAGATAAATCAATCACACTTATATATTAAACAAGGTCTTTTTACCAACCTCATTAGAGGTTATCAATTTTAAAACTTGCATTTAATAATTTACAAGTTCATTATTCCAGATAAACAACAAATATCCACTCACATGAAATTACATGTATGGCAAAGATAAATTCACCACTTAAACGAGTGTTATCAAACCCAATCATCAATCACAAACATGTATAAAGACCAATAAATCAAGTATCCAATTTAGGAGTGCACATTTCACCAAAGTTGATAGCCACATTCTAATTCAAAATTCTATTTCATTCACAAATATAAACATGTTTTATTCCTATCAAAACTAGTAAATTTAGTTACTGACTAGTAAACCTTAAACTCATGTCGGCACCAAATTCAAGACACTATTTCATTAGTCGATTATCCAACCACTTGTCACGACCCAAACTAGGGCCTAGTCGTGATGGGTATCTCAAGTCCATTGGGGACCAGAGACCACCCCCTTAGCCTAGCCAACCAGAACACAATATAAAATAATAATAGTAGAAGAAACTAGAGTATAAAGATTAGATAATTAATGTAACTCAAATGGATGTAAGAGTTCAAAATAATGACGAACCCACAATCTATCCACAAAGCCTTTAACGAAATCGAATATCATACTAGCTCAAAACATGACCCTGACCATGGCCAAAAAGGAAATCCAGAGCATGAAAAAAATTGATAGGATTTTGATACTCATAAGGAAAATAATAAAATGTTCGGCCTTCTAAAAGATAAAGGCTCACCACTTCAACGCCGATAAACTGACAAACCAGAATCCACCTAATGCTACACAGAGGTAAAAGAGATGTCTATGAACCCTACATTATGAAATAATGTAGCACCCTAGGGCAGTTAGCAGGGTGAGCACTAGCAAATAACTGAGGATAAGGGATAAACTAATGATATTTTCTAACACAAAACCAAATCTCAATGTATATGTTTGCATACATACATGTTTATATATATGTGTGTATATATATATATATATATAAGAGGCCGAGATAGGGTACAAAGTTTTAGAATGAGCTTTAAAGCCATTAACCTGAACTGTGTAATTCTAACCGTCCTAAGGTCACCCACGACCTATATAGGTTCAGCTCCCCCTATTGAAAGGGTTCCTATGCGTCTTTGCCACATGAAGCTGGAAAATCCAAGGAAGGTGCAAAGCCATCGATGCTTCAATAATTCTAAAATGTGTATGTATAAAGTGCAAACTATGAACACGACCACCAAAACACCCACACCGGCAAATGTGGTTTCCATTATTTGTCCCCGCGAGACCTCCATATTCCATGGTGAGCTACACAACCCCCTTTAATTATAGTTAAAACATTTGCACATAACCTATACATTTAAAAAAAAGAGTCATCCATTAAGGCATTTACCGAATGATATCGTCATACCAATTAATTATGCTTGTAAGCAACCTCCATTATGCCAAACCAAACTAATTAGCCATAACACTCCAAAGTTCCAATTTAATATCGATCCATGGTCACCAAGGCCTTTCAAAACCATTTTTATCCATTTATCCATTAATGCAATACATTAGTTAAGTAAGCAAAAAAATCTAATTGCCCATATTTCAAAACCAATTATGCAAGTAGGTTGAGGTTAATATCAATTCCAAACCACAAATCTTAATTTTGGAGGAATGCCTCGACCCCCTTTCTATCCACCATACCTATGAAAAATTTTAATTCAACGACCAGGAGATAAGGTATGAATAATAATTCCAAAACCATGGAAAAACCAACAAAGTAGTAATCATAAAAAAACCTAAACCCATCATTCAAATATTAACAATTAAATTCACATTAACCATAATTAAACACATTCTTTTATATAAATTTGATTTAGGAGAGGGATATATGCCTGAAAATACAAAGAATTTTGAGAAGAAACCGCAATTAGAAGCCTAGATGATTACCCCTTTGAAACACTAGCTTTGTTCTTGCCCTTGGGAGTTTGAGAGTGTTTATGTTAAGTTAATTTGTGAAAATAGGGCTAAGGGAAAGTTTTTAATCCATTAAAAGTAATGGGGTGGAAGAAAAAGAGCACAATTCCCTTAATGAAATCATGCAAGAATTATAACTCCTAGTTGATATGGGTCTCGTAATGACTTGTGATGACCGATCACTAGTTGTAACCATGACTCGTAGTCTGGGAAGTACCCAGGACCTCCTTCACTGGTTTTGTCACAAGTAACACCCTGCTACTCGTGACCTCACCTTACGACAAGTAGGCCCGTAGTCATAACCATAACAAAAAATAGACCATCTCACTAGTTAGACCACGATTGGCACTATACAACTCATGAGGAGTCTTCACTACTCGACAAATGGGTCGTACACTTGACAATGACAACTAAACCTAGATACTTGGTGGGCCCAACTCTTGGAGTATTACATTACCCCCCCCCCCCCGGATCATTTATCCCTAAATAAGGAGATATGGTAGATATTAGCTCGGTAACAAGAAACAATGCAACCAAAAAGCCATGAACAAATTCTGAGAAATGATAAGAGAAAAAAAGAGAACCCTACCTTAAATACTTCCATCCTACCCGGGGAACAAGAATAGATATTTAGACTTTATTTCCTCTTTGGCTTCCCAAGTAGATTCTTCCACCTTCTGATTCATCCGAAGGACTTTTACTAAAGCCACATTGTTAGTCCTCAACCTAGAAACTTGTCTATCAAAAATCTGGATCAAGAGTTTCTCATAAGACAAGGAATTTGAGATACCAATATCTTCCAAAGGGACGTTCAAAGAAGGATCATCCACATAGTTTTTCAATATTGACACATAAAACATGGGATGAATAGAACCCAATCTCGCAGGAAACTCCAACTTATACATCAATCTTGTTAAAGGAACAGCAATAGAAGTGAAACTCTCCACAAACCTTTGATAATACCCATTCAAGCCTAAAAAGCTCATAATGTCGGTTTGAGTTATAGGTCTAGGCCACCTCTTAATTGCCTCACCATTCTATGGATCCACCTTCATCCCCTTAATAGGAATATCATGCCCAAGGAAAGCCACAACATTCATCCAAAACTCACATTAAGAAAATTTGACATATGACTTCTGATCATTAAAATTCTGCAATATAATTCGAAGGTGAATTGTACAATCCTCCTCACACTTAGAATACACCAAGATATCATCAATGAAGACAGTAATAAAAAAGTCAAAAAAATGGTTGAAAACCCAATTCATAAGATCCATGAAAGAAGCTGGAGCATTAGTCAACCCAAATACATAACCAAAAGCTCATAGTGACCATATCATTTTTAGAAAGTAGTCTTAGGGGTATCAGACTCCTTAATCTTCAACTGATGATAACTTGGCAGAAGATCGATCTTAGAGAAGAAACTAGAACCCTGAAGCTTGTAAAAAAGATCATCAATCCCAGGAAGAGGGTACTTATTTTTCACTATAACCTTATTCAATAGCTGGTAATCGATACACATCCAAAGAGACTAATTTTTCTTATGCACAAAAAGAATAGGAGCACCCTTAACAAGGAGATCCTTTAACTCTTCCTTTAGCTCTTTTAATTTAGTCGAATCCATTATATAAGGAGGAATAAAAATAAGATGGGTATCCGATAGACGATCAATCCCAAAATATATTTCCCTATCAGGAGAAATATAGGAAGATCCTCAGGAAATTCATACACCATAGGGATAGATTACAAAAAGAAATCCTTAGAATTAGAATCTTTAACCCAAACCAAATGATATAGATAGCCCTTGGAAATTATCTTTTGTGCTTTAAGATAAGAAATATACCTCTCTTTAGTCACTAAGGAACTCCTCTCCTATTCAATTACTGGCTCATTAGGGAATTGGAAACTAATTTTTTTAGTCCTACAATCCCAAGATGCATAGAACGAATGAAGCCAATCTATCCCCAAAATCACATCAAAATCTACCATATCAAGCTCTACCAAATACATCAAGGTCTCTTAATGAAATATAGACATCATACAATACCTATAGATCTTTCTAGCTATAACAGGATCACCCACTAGAGTACAAATAGAGAATGGGTCAAAAATATTTTCAGTAACAAAACAAAAATTCACAACCACATAAGTCGTCACATAAAAAAAAAGGTAGACCCCAAATCATGCATATAATACGCATCGTGAGAGAAAATCTTTAACATACCAGTAACAACATCAGCAGATTCCTTAAATTCCTAATGGGGGCAAGAACATAGAGATGATTTCGGCCAGTGTCGGCACCAGAAGTAGTACCCTTTGGTGCAGAAGCTGAAGAGGTGGCGACCAGATTTTATTAGTCTCAGAAGCTATCTTTGCTGTAGAGTAGTCCCACTGCATGTGACCAAGCTGACCACAGTTAAAACATTGATTTCTCGCCTCATCACAATAAAACTGGTGTAGCTGGTCATAAAATCTACAAGGAGGATATGGCAGGGCTGACTAAGCTCCACTTACCTAAGACTGGGCAACCTGTGCCTTAGGAATACGACTAGCCTTAAATCAACAATAACTAGATTACCTAGGATAAGGATAACTATCCGATGAAAATATATTAGGATTTCCCCAAGCCTTTTTCTTGCCTAACTATCTACCATTTCTCTTACTATCTTGCTGACCTCCGCCCTACTCTTAATACTTGACCCTTTTACTCTATCTCTCTCCTAATTCCATTTGCTTCTTTTTTTTATCTTCAACCTACTACATACAAATCACCACTTTAGAGATGTCCATATCGTTGTTCAATACCAAATCCTTACACTACAATACCAAGTTATGAGACAAACCCGAGGAAAATTTTCTCTTCTAACCCTTATACTGTCCACTAAATCTGGACCACAATAAGACAAATGATTAAATTTAAGGAAATACTCCTTCACACTCATCCTACCTTGCCTTAAGTTTAAAAATACTTTATCCTTGGCCTCCCTCAACTCCTAAGGATAGAAATGATCAAGAAAAGCACTATAAAACCCCTCCCACAATGCCCGCTCAACATCATCACCCCTTAACTACTACCACTCCTCATACCACTAATAAGTAACATCTTTCAATTGTTAAACAACAACTCTACGCCCTTTACATAAGTAACATGTATGACCCTAAAAATCTTCTTCATCTCATCGATAAATCATTGAGGATCCTAGTCAACCTTAAAGCCTGAAAAGGTTAGGGAACTCAACCTCATAAACTTCCCATCCTGAGTAGTCGCAGATGAAACCATATCAAAACCAATCGAACTAAACTAATAAGACTGAGAGGCCACCAGCTGAGTATGAAGATGAATAGACCGATGGAACTCCACAATAGAGATATCCATTTGAGATTACTTAGCATGAGCATCACCAGCCAAGGAACAACAATTAAGGATCGATAAAACTCCACGTGGGGTAGCACACTCAGGAGAAGGGACCCAAGACTGAGTCTGCACTCCATAAATAGGGAGATTTCCATCCACATTATCCTCAGGTAGAGTCGAGGGCCCGATAGAGTTTCTACGAATATAATCTTTGGGGAGGCAAGATAAAAAATACGAGCAAACCAGAATTTAGATAAATTCCATAACCCTAGATTCTATATCTCAAAATAGAACACAAGAAAGGGTAATATTCCTAATTCCTTGTAGACTCTCCCTTATAAGTATGGTGTACTACACGCCAATAAAAGAGATTCTACTCAACATGAATTTATGGAAAACAAAATTCTCTAATCCTATGCTCTGATACAAAGCTTTTCATGACCTGAACTAGGACCTAGTCATGACGAGTATCTCAATTCCATCGAGAATTGGAGACCACCCCCTTAGACTAGCTAACTAGAATATATTATGAAATAATAATAGTTAAAGCAACCAAAGTATAATGAAAAGATAGTTAATATAACTCAAATAGAACTAAGAGTTCAAAATAATGACCAACTCATAATCTATCCACAAAACCTCTAACAAAACAAAATATCATCCTAGATCGGGACATGTCCCCGACCATGGCCAAAAAGGCAACCTAGAGCATGAAAAGAAATCGATAGGATTTTGATACTTATAAGGATGGTAATAAATTATCCCGCCTTGTATAAGATAGAGGTTCACCAATTCAACGTCGACCAACCGATGAACAAAAATCCACCTAATGCTACATATGGGTAAAAAAGGTATTTTCAAACCCTACATTATGAAACAATTTAGCATCCTAGGGCGGTTAGTGGAGTGAGCGCTAACATGTCACATAGGATAAGGGATAAAATAATTCCATTTTCAAAAACAAAATAAAATCTCAATGTACATGTTCACATATATGCATGTATATATATATATACATATATAAGAGGACGGGATTGAGTATAGGGTTTAATGAGATTTTAAACCATTAACATAGACTGTATAGCTCTAACTGTCCTAATAGAACCCACAGGCTATATGGATTCAGCTGAAAGGATCCCAAGCATATTATCCACACAAACCAGGAAAATCTGACAAAGGGCCCAAGCCACTGAGGATTCAACCATTCATAAATATATATGTATTGAAATACCTCAAGATTTGACCCTTGAAATTTTCTTAAGCCTTGAGCTTACTATCCTATTGACGACTCACCATATGAGTCGTATAGTATGGTTACGGGTCTAGGGATCCAACTCATAACCAAGCTAGTGTGTAAATTGTGAAGTTCTATCCTGGTTACGAGAGACTCCTCATGAGTCATATGATCATGTAATAAGTGGTTAGGGTTTAGCCGTATGTTGTCCAGTGTCCAAGCCCTTAATTTTTTGTGTTGGTCATGACTACACCATACGAGTCGTATGGTCTAGTGATGAGTGGGACTAGAAAGTTGTAAGTTGGACAGTGTATGGTGTTCAATTCTCTATCTTTGTAATGACTCAATAGTAAGAGTTGTATGTTGTGGGGATGAGTCGATAGCTTGACTTATAACTAAAGATAAGATTTTACAACTTTAAGCTGGGGGTACTTAGGATATTTCCCACCCCAAGCCCTTAAGACCCCACGTATTATAACACTATTTGGATATCCATTATACACTTTGATAGATCAAACACTCTCTAAACTCTCTCTAAAACTTCTTAAGAAAGATTGGGCTAGGGTCAAAGTGGTCATCTAAGAGCTTAAGAATCAAATTCTCTCTGTGAATTTTTGTAACTTAGGCATGTGACTCTTCATTTTTATTTCACTAAACTCATATGTTTAAAACATTGTTCAGGAGTCATTAATGGTGGTTTGAAAACCAAGGTTGAGGGTTTGAATGAATACTATTGGGTATTACTTTCTCATGATTTAATTTATGATTATGCAAGTTTTAATAATGGTTTTGTACAAGTGGGTGCATCAGAATTGTTGTTTAACTAATGAGTAATGTTCTACCCTAAATATGATAGTTTTTGATATGATACTGGTATGTACTCAACCTATTTATGAAATCATCAATGATAATGATCTTGTCACATGATGAATGAAATTTTGAATTAAGGCGTTGCCCTAAGAATGTTCATTCCTGGTAAATGGTTTTATAAAGGGCTTATTAGATATAAATTAATTTGAAGCACTAAATGGGTTCGAGTCCCTAAATTTTGAATTGAATTGATGTCTTATTCAGATTATGGGTTTGAGTCCCAAGTTGGATAATAATGGTTTGGCATGTTGTATGCTTACAAATCGTGTTTGTATGACGGCACCAATCGGGTGCCTTTGGTAAGTAATTGGATTAATGGTTGTGTATGTGTAATGAATGTTTTAATTAGGATTTAAAGCAGGATGTGTATCTAGGCTGTGAAAGTGGAGTTCGAAGAACTAACACTGGAAATCGCACTAGCTGGTGCGGATGTTTATATCACTGAGAGGTTAGAGTACCTCGAATAAATATATGAATGGGTGGTTAGAGTCCCTCATAATGTATACATTGGTGCTTAAGTCACTTTGACTATGGAGGGAGGTTTGAGTCCCCATAAAGGTATATATGAATATGGATATTCTCTGGTTTATGTGGCTACACGTACCGGGGACCTTCCATCTAGGGGAGAGTTGGGCCCATAGAGCCCCTGGGCACCTTATTATATGACTGTTATGCTACACAACCTAGGTTAAAGTTTTCAATATTTATGGTAAGCCTTTCTCCCTACTCGGCATGTGATGCTATATTTTTAAATATGTTTATTTATTTAGAAATATGACATATACATGAAATGGATCCTTCCAGATTATGAAAGCTCACCACTTTAATCCAATACAAATTGTCCCCTGAATCTAATCACTAAGCAAGTGGAGTAGTATGGCTAGTTCTTGCATCATGTGCAGATACAATTATTGAAGATGGATTCGCAGGTGAACACTTGCATTCTCTCAAGATAAGGATAAAATAATTCCAACATTTTAAAACCAAGTAAATAACCATATGCATTCACATCCATACATATTTATAACCCATATCGATAAAGGGAATCAGGTTTAGCATGCATTTAAAACCATTAACATGAGTTTGTGTAACTTAACCGTCATAAAATTATCCATGGGATATTGGGTCTAATGTTACCCCCTAAACTGGCCCTAGTGCAAATAGCCATGCGTACTTGAGATATCATAGAGGCGGGGGATCATCATGTACCCACCACCCTCTATGATATATATATATAAGTATAACATAGGGGATTCTTATGTTACCTACAAGTACATGGTCGCATGACCAATCGTTATGTCAGCAAACATAAGTTTCTAGTGTCCGTCCATTAGACTCATACCACACAACTGAACCACAAACTCCATGCATTATTAACCAAGGATATAAGAAGTGTTATCATCATACTGACTATAGCTTGCAGGAATTGTCCTTAGCCAACAATTGGGGGATCCCCATGTACCCCGTAGGTTCGATTATTAGATTAACTTGGGGGATTCCCAAGTACCCCACAAGGTTTTAAATCAAAGCCATGGCCACAAAGGCCTTATCATATAGCCATTAAAACCATCTTACCAATTCAGGTTCCATTACCATATTATACTAAGCAAGGATTTCAATGAAAGTCCAACTATGTAATAAAAGCATTTATGTAGGCATTTTAACAAACATGTTGGGTCATATATTATCCAAAAGAAAAACCAAGAACCAATTGACCATTCCCATGAAACCACATGTTCAATTCCATAATTTTAAACTAAAAACTATAAGAACAACATGGGAAAACAATATTAAATCATTTACAACCAAAAAATAATATCCATAATTAAATCATGAAAACCATCCATTAAAACATAAATTTAGTTGAACTAACAATGAGAGAGGAGTAACATAACTTAAATTATGAAGAAGATGGAGAGAAATCACCAATTAGAGCCTTAATTGCCAACCTTGAAAGAAACCCAAGTCTTTGCTTAACCCAAGAGCTTGAGAGAGATTTGAGAGAGTTTTTAAGTGTTTAAGATTAGAATAATAGGGTAAATAAAGTCCTAATATTTTTTTAGGTAATAGGGTCATGATGGGTTAAGAGGGGAAATATCTAAAATACCCCTAACTTAAACTATAAAAAAAATTCTGTAGGTGGGTACGACTACCCCACTAAAACTATAACCTAACATACGAGTGGTACCCACCACTCGTAGCCTAGGTATACACTTGGACTCCAACACTGTCCAACATACAACCACCAAGACCAACTCATACCCAAGCATACAACAAGTACCCTTAACCTGTACCCATAATAAAATCAATAGGGGTTGGACGTTGTCCAATATACGAGTTGAACTATACCACTTGTACTCTATCCTCATGATTCATAGTGATCCACTCATACTTAGATCCAAGTTTAGTTACCAAATTTCAGATAAAGTGAAGAATCAACAAATTACCCATCACAAACCATACGACCCATGCCCACCAAACCATAACCACACCAAAAACTCACCTAACAAACACTATCCAACATATAAAATGGGCCACTTGACCCATACCCTAACCATATGGCTCATATAGTGAGTTATATAATCAACATAAGACTCAAAACCCAAGAAATTTTCTAAGGAACAGAACCCAGGGTGAGTCAATTTATTTGCTTACTAGTTGGTGGTCTCTAAGACTGAGCGTGTTGTTTCTATTGATCTATCCTTTGAGGTCACTAAAGTTGGTCAATTTATGAGGTTGAGTCCTCTGACTTTTACTGGTTCTAAAGTTTAGGAAAATCCTTAAAATTTTATTAATTAAATGGAAAAGAATTTTTTTATGATGCATGCTACTGATGTAGAGGGTGTGGAGTTCTCTCTTTATCAGTTGAATGATATGGCATATTAGTGGTATGAGAAATGTGATCATTCTAGGTTTAATGATGTTGAGTCCTCTTTATGGTATGACTTCTCTAGTATTTTTCTTGATTGCTTCTTTCCTAAGAAGGTAAGGGAGACAAAGGCTGAGGAATTCATGAACTTAAAGCAAGGAAGGATTATAGTAAAGGAGTATGCCTTGAAGTTTCATCAGTTGTCATGATATCCTGTGAAATTATTCTCAAGCATGAAGGGTAGAATGAGGAAGTTTGCTTTTGGGTTATCCCATGAGTTTATTTTTAAGAGTAAGGCCACCTTGCTTAATAAGGACATAGATATCTCTAGATTTATGGTATATATGCAATAAGTGGAAGATATAAAGAAGAAATAAGTAGAGATGAGCAAAAGGCAAAATAAAAAGTTTTGATATTTGTTCTAGGGTGGAGTTAAGAAGATGAGTGGTATAAATGGTAAAAAATGGTGTAAGAAGAAGAGGGGCAATTTTTCTTCCTACTATACATCTAGTACTCCTTATCTTAAGTCATCAGTGATCATTATTTTTAGAATAGTATATGTTCTAGGGCATAGGGTGCCCAGCCATAGGCTAGTGGGGCTTAGTGAAACACCCTGGGTTTTGGAACCTTGGAAAATTTCCTAGATTTTTGGTTTTTGGACATCATACGACTTGTGGTTAATAGTTATATGGTGGGGTACGGTTGGTATGAGTTGGTTGTAAGCTAACTAGTGTTGGTTGGTGGGTTGAATTTGTTTCTAGAATGGGAACACCTCGGTAGGTAAAAGTCATATGGTGGGTGACTAGTCGTACTATTTTGTTTTTTTCTTTACTTAATTTGAGACTTAGTAACTTCACTTGGATTTGAGTACAAGTGCATAACCATGAGCCATAAATTAGGGTATAAATCGTACCATTGTCTCTTAGGGTAAATAGTGTTAAAATTACTTTGATTCTATTCTGCTAGGGATATGGTTTAAGGGTACTGATCGTATGGTTTGGTTATGACTTTGGTAGGGTTAGTCATATGTTTAATAGTGTTGGGTCCAAGGAGGAGGCCTAGGGTACGAGTGGTTTGTACTACTCATATGGAAGGGTACAACTGGAGTGGGGGAGTCGTACCATCTGACGAGAATTTTATGTCGTTTAATTTGGGGGTAATCTGGACATTTCCCTACTTAACTAAGGCCACACGACTTATATTACTATTGGTACATCATTTACCCTATTATTCTAATCTTAAACACTTAGAAAGTCTCTTTAATTTTCTCGAATGATCTTGGGTAAAGAAATATTAAGGTTTCATCTAGAGGATCAATTTGGGGCTTGTACGGGTGATTTCTCACCATCATCTTTGTAATCAAAGTAATGTACTCCCCCCTCATTGTTAGTTCCAACTAAAGTCAGCTTTTATACAATGTTTTCATGGCATGATTATTGTATGGTTTTGGGGTTTTCAAATATATGTTGGGGTTTTGGTATTAAATGCTTTGTTATGATTTTCCCATGTTTTAATTATATTTTACATGATTTAATGGTGTTTTGGACATTTGGTTGCATGGGAATGTTTAATTGGTAATAGGAATTGGTTTTGGAAACACTATGCCCACAACATGTTTGATAAAATGCCTATGAGAATGCTTTTACTATATTATTTGACTTTTAATGGAACTATTGCATGGTATGGTTTGGTAATGGAACCCTAAATAGTATAAATGGTTTAAATAGTTTGAAATAGTTTAATAGTACAGTCTAGTGGTCATGGTTATGGTTAAATAAACTTCTTTTTGGGGTACAAGTGAATCCCCCAAGTAAACTTATTAATGAACAACTTGTGGGTTACACGGGATTCCCCTAAGTAAGCTTAATAATAGAACACTTGTGGGGTACACGGGTGTAATACCCCAAAGTTTCTTAACTAATTTCGTCCCAAGAATGTCAAGTATTAGCTTCTAAATTGAATGATGTTTATTCCATGGGGAATTTTTAAGATTTTCACTTTTTGTCATGTGGGAAATTCAATAAGCTTTACATCGATATAAAATTTGACTAAATTCGATAACCGGGTAAGAAGTTATGACTATTTCAAGTCCCCATCGTAAAACTGCACTATATTGGTCAGTGGCGGATTGCGCCACAAGATAAAATGGCATTTGTCCTTTTTCAAGTGTCCCAGCATAATTTCTCCACATCGTTCCAAACTTTTAGGTCACAAATGAACTGGCAATGTGATGGCTCCGCATCGCGCCATTTCCCTATTTCCTAATTTTCAAATTCTAGTGACACAACGCAATAGCGCCACGTCGCACCAGTTGTACAGTTTGGGAAATTTTCACCAATTTTAAAAGATGTGTCCAGGGTTAAAAGGGTAAATTTCCCACCCCTATTTAAACCCAATAACACTTGATTTAGCCATTCTTCACCCAAAATATACTACTTTCTTTCAATTTTCTCTCAAGAAAAAACTAGGGTTTCAATTGGGGATTCAATTTCAAGAAAATCTCTCCATCAATCTTCGCTAAATCAAGAACTAAGGTATGCGTTGTGTTGATTTATGGATTCCTTTCATCCATAAAGCTCAAGAACCCCATTTTAAATTATAAATCATGATTATTATGTTGTGGGTTGCTCAAGTTATATGATTGTTGTTGTTTGATTTCCATGTTGGGATCCTTATGTGAAATTATGAAAACTACGTTAGCATATAAATTAAAATCCATGAATTTGGTGGTTTATGATTTGTGAAATTTGATGATTTCACCTATGCCTTAAGTTGTGCATGTAAGGTGTTTGATAAAATTCCTAAAGGGATAGAAATTATGCACTATAGCTAAATTGTGACCCAAATGACAATTTATGCTTTAACCTATGTTTAAAATGACTTCCATGTTATTCTTATGTATTGAAATTGCTTGTGGGATTGCTCATGAGTTAGCCTTATAAAATTATGCTATGTATACATGTATTCTATCGAGTCTTGGGGGTACTTTTACCCAAAAAATATAGTTGTGTGCCTAGATTTAGTATCATGTTTTCACGATATCCTTATTCAAGCCATGGTCCATAGAACCCAGTCAGTCATGTGACTCAGGAAAGCTCAGTAATTCAGTAATCTCAATAGTATTCTGTCAGCTAACGGAACTCCATGAATTCAGTCTAGTCTAGTTTAGTTAATCATGTTCAGTGTCTATTTAGATGGGAGTAGGAATTATCCATGAGTGAACCCAAGGATGGGAACTCACCTGTTATATGAGGGTGTGATTCTTAAAAGCAATCCTTGCATTCCAGAACTACATAGCCAGCGTAGGTTGAGATATCATAGCCTTTTATATGAGGGTAGATGAGGTGGCTTAACTTGTTATATGAGGGTTCCCACCTTTCTCACTAGAGTTACCTATTATATGAGGGTTACACACAGATTGTCCTTACCAGTGGCGGGATATTGACACCCTTCCAATCGAGGTTACAGATTGGACCCCAACTCAGCCATAATGGCGTATTAGGGGCATACCAGTTAGATGACTACTTCCCATGGTTTTGGTTACAGAATTAGGACTGTCAGATACAGTTATTCAGTCTCAATAATAGAACTTAGATAGTTCTACAGAATTCAGGGCTTTCAGATATATTCAATTCAGAATAGTATGGAACTTAGCTAGTTCCATCAGAAACTAAACTATCAGATACAGTCACTCAGTATCAGTTATTTTAGTTATATAGTTATCAGTATCTCATGTTATCAGTACTCAGACTCCGTAATCATGTTATAAGGACCCTAGTTACAGTTATTATGTATCCATGAATGTATTCTCACATTCATATTATTCGGTCAGTTAGTATAGATCATGCATGTAAACCCTTTATATTCAACCTACCTCAGATGTATACCAGTACATTCAAAGTACTGATACATTTACGCTATGGTGTTTTGTACCATACGTTCAGAAGCACGAGCTTTAGAGTATCAATAGCATTCTAGACTTAGCAGTCAGAGTTAGCAGTGATTCCTCATCTTTCGAGAACATGATCATTACTTTATTATCTCATTAATTAATTTATTAGTTGGAGTTAGTTGGGGACATGTCCCATCAAATCCTTATTCAGACTGTCCAATTCATTAGAGGCTTTTTAGACTATCATGTTCAAATATTTATTTTAGTTGTTTTGGGTATTTCATACACCATTCAGATCTTATATCTTTATCAGTTATGTTACAGTCTTGAACCTTATGGCCTTTCAGCCTTTATTTCTGTATTTCTATAGTATATCATACAATGTACAGGTACAGATATCAGTCATTGGTTTGCTTATGGTCCTTTGGGGTCATGAGCATCATGTAACATTTCAGGTACCATATTTGGGGTGTTACAATGGGATTCCCCCAAGTTAACTTGATAATGTAACCTATGGGTACATGGGAATCCCTTTACATAAAAAACTTGGCTAAGGAAATTACTTGCAAGTTATAGTCGGTATGACAGTACCACTACTTATTTTATTGGGTAATAATAATGGAATAATGGTTAGGTTGGAAGGTAATGGTTTTAATTGGGCAATAATAGCGGGGTGTGATAGCTAATCGTGAAGGTGCGAGTCCAACAGACGAACACTGGAAAATTATATTTGTGTACATGAGGGTTGGTCATAGAAACTATATATGATACTATGAGGTACATGGAAATTCTTTAAGTACACTATACATGTGTATTATAGAGAGCAAAGGGTACTTGGGAATCCCCTACTCATATGGTATCTTTGATTCATATGGCTACATGCTTCAAGGCCCATTTAGGAGGTTACACTAGACCTATATAGCCCATGGGTGGTTATAGGATGGTTAAGCTATACATACCTAGGTTAATGGTTTTAAGGCATTCTAAACCCGGTTCCTTTTTCCTGTATGATTATCTATATATATGTATGGTTATTAAGCATGTGGTTTGTTTACTTGGTTTTACTGGATGCCATTATCTTATCCTTATCTTGAGTTCACACTAGCATTCACCTTAACCCATCTTCGGGTGGCTGCATCCCCACGCGATGTAGGAACCGGTTATTCTACTCCTCTTTCTTAATGAACAGATTTAGGATCATTTTTTTGATTAAACTGGTGAGCTTCCATATTTTGGAAGTCTCCATTTCATATCATAGATGTCTTTACATATATATTTTTTAGGATAATGGTTTTGTCTATTGTTGGGGGCATGTCTTAATTGATTATTATTTTTTAGGTTAGAGGCTTTATGTAACTACTATGGGTTGGAATGGGCGGTGTCGGTATGGCTGTCAACCTTAGTATTGGCATTGGTATTGGGGTTGATACCATTGAACTGAATTTATGATTGTTCTATCCTTTTATGTTATGTTATGGATAGAAACTTGGGTTTTACATTGGTTTGGTTATGGTTGTTGGTTAGTAATGGATGGTTGGACTTGTTTGGGTTGGTCATGGACATAAACCTATCCTAGAGTCTTAGGTTACACTTATATTCTATCTTGCTATATGGTTGGAATTCATCTGACTTAGGATATGCGTAGGTTGGTTGGGTTGGGTAACAGGGGTAGTCTCTAGACTTGGTCAGACTTGGGATGCCCATTATGATAAGTCCCTAGTTTGGGTTATTTCACTCAGTCAGCTCCATCATATCCCTTTGTATATTTTGCGGTTAGGTGCATCATGGTGTTTGTGAAAATGGGAGGAACAAGTGCTTTAAATATGGTAAGATTTGTCATATGCTGAGGGATTTTCCTTCTAAGGTTGCTTTAGGGACAAACAATATCCCTGTTGCTACTTCATCAGCTCCTGCACCAAAGGGTGATACTTTTTTTTTTAGTTTCAGCACTGGTTGGAACCGCCTGTACCCTCTTGCCACTCAGCAGGATTCTGAGGCATCCCCCAATTTTGTTATTGGTATGCTTAAAATTTTCTCTCGTGATGTATATTATCTACTCAATCCCAGGTATGCCCTCTCTTATATGACCCCTTATGTGGCTATTTATTTAGGTTTTGATCCTGAGTGTATTCCAAATACCTTTTGTATGTCCACCTTGGTGGGTGACTTCATTATGAATTGAAGTGCCTGTAAGGGTTGTATGGTGTTTGTCAATAGTAAGAAGATCTTGGTGGATCTGATAGTATTGGGCATATTAGACTTTGATGTTATTTTAAGAATGGATTGGTTGCATTCGATCTATTTGTCACTTGATTGTCGAACCCGAAAGGTTAATTTCCACTTCCCTAATTAGCTGGTAATTGAATGGGAAGGAAGTTCCCTAGTGCCTAAGGGAGGGTTCATTTCATATCTTAGAGCCCGAAAGTTAACTTCTAAAGGGTCTCTCTATAACTTAGTGTAGGTTAATTATTCAATATTCAAAGGTCCTTCTTTGCATTCAATCCATCTGGCCTATGAGTTTCTTGAGGTGTTCCATGACAATCTTCTTAGTGTTCCTCCTAATAGGTAAATTGATTTTGGGATTGATCTTCTTTCGGACACTCATCGTATTTCTATCCTCCCTATTAAATGGCTCTGGTTGAGTTGAAAAACTCACATAGAAGTTGTATGATCTTTTAATAAGGGTTTTATATGCCCTAGTATTTCTTCCTAGGGTGCTCTGATTCTCTTCGTATATAAGAAGGAAGGGTTCATTTGGATGTGTATAGATTACCGCAAGTTGAATAAGGTGATGGTGAAAAATAAGTATCCGCTTCCTAGGATCGATGATTTCTTTGATCAGCTTCTGGGTGCTAAGTGTTTTTCTAAGATCGATCTTTTGTTGGGTTGCCATCAGCTGAAAATATGGGAGTGGATATCCTTTAGAATACCTTTTGTACCCGGTGTGGTTATTTTATGTTTTTGGTAATTTTCTTTGGATTAACTAATGCCCCGACAATATTTATGGACCTCAGGAATTGTGTATTCCATCAGTTCTTGGATTTGTTCATTATTGTATTTATAGATGATATTTTGGTGTATTCCAAGAATGAGGTAGATCATGCCAATCACCTCTTCCTTGTGCTATATCTTGAAAGATCAGCCATTGTATTCGAAATTCATGAAGTCTGATTTCTGGTTGAATGTTATGACCAATTTGTGTTATGTTGTTTCTAGTGATGAGATTATAGTGGATCCACAAAAAGTTGCGATGGTGAAGAAGGGGCTTAGACCCATGACTCTAATTGATATTCTGAGCTTTTTGGATTTAGCCAGTTATTATAGGAGGTTTTTTGAAAGTTTCTCTTCTATTACTGCCTCATTAACTAAGTTAACTTTGAAAAAGGTAAAGTTCTTGTGGTCTGACGCTTGTAAGGATAGAAGGATAAGTTGACTTCGACTTCGGTCTTGACTCTACCTGAGAGTACTGATCTTTTTTCTCTATTATGATGATTCTTGGGTGGGACTAAATTGTGTATTAATGAAACCTGGAAAGGTAGTTGTATATGATTCTTGGGAGTTAAAGGTTCATAAGAAGAACTATCTGACTCATGATTTGGAATTATTGGTTGTGGTCATTGCTTTGATGATTTGGTGCCACTATTTGTATGGAGTCCATGTAGATATTTATTCTGGTGATAAGAGCCTCTAATATATGTTCACTCAAGAAAAAGAGGTGACTTAAGTTGCTAAAGGACTATGACATGAATCTCCACTATCACCCAGGTAAAGCTAACGTAGTTGTTGATGCTCATAGTAGGTTGTCCATGGAGAGCTTATTTAATGTGGACAAGGATAAGAGGGAATTGGTGAAGGACATCACTGTTTGTCTAATTTTTGAGTCCTTCTCATGGATTCTAAGAATGGTGGTGTAATTGTACAAGTGGTGAAAAAGTAATCTCTTGGTGTGGAGGTGAAGAAGAAATGGTTTTGGGATCCTATCTTGATGCAGATCAATAATGAGGTGGGCCACTAGAAAGTTATGCCTTTCGAGATTGGTGGTGACGATATCTTGAGGTACCAAGGTAGATTATGTATTCCCGATGTTAATGGGTTGTAAGGAGGAATTTTGGCAGAGGCTCATAAGTCGTGTTATATGGTTCATCCTGGTTCATCAAAAATATATCATAATCTTAAGGAGGTTTATTGGTGGAATAATATGAAGCGGGATGTGGGGAATTTTGTAGCTAAGTTCATAGTGTGTCAACAAGTGAATGTGGAGCACTTGTGGCTCGGTGTATTATCTTAAGAGATTGAGCTGCCGGTGTGGAAATGAGAAGTAATTAATATGGATTTAATTATTGGTCTTCCCCAGTTTTGTTACCAGTTTAATTCTAATTGGGTCATCATAGATAGGATGACCAAGTCTGCGCGCTTCTTTCCAGTAAGGACTAATTTCTCTTCTGAGGATTATGCCAAGTTGTTCATTGAGGAGATCATAAATTTGCATGGTGCTCCAATTTCTATCATTTTTTATCATGGTACCTAGTTCTTAGCTCACATTTTGAGGTTATTCCAGCGAGGTTTGGGGACTAAGGTAACCCTTAGTACTGTTTTCCATCTACAGACGAATAGGCAAGCTGAAAGGACAATTCAGGCCATGGAAGAGATCCTCGAGGCTTTTGAATTTGATTTTGGTGTCAGTTGGGTTGATCATTTGCCTCTCATAGAGTTTGCATATAACAATAATTATCACTCTAGAATTGGTATGGCTCCATTTGAGGCTTTGTATGGTAGGAGGTGTAGTTCTCCAATTAGGTGGTTTGAGGTTGGTATAAATATAACACACTGGGTTTTGACCCTTAGAAAATTTCTTGTAATTCTGGTATTTAGACCTAATACGACTCAAGGGTATGAATGGTAGAGTTCTATCATATGCTGACCAGTGTTGGTTGGTTGGATGGATTTTGGTTACTTGAATGGCTATGGCTTAGGGGTATGTGTCGTATTGGTAGGTATAGATAATTTGGTTCCTTAACTTAATCTTAGACTTGGTTACTTAGGTTTGATCTGAGTATAAGTGTCTCATCGTGAGCTATAAGCCATGGTATGAGTCATACTATAGACTTGTATGGTGGACAGTGTCTAAATCTTCATTGGGATTAATTTTCCAAGTGACGGATAAAGGGTACGAATCGTACGCTTCGGAAATGACTTGGTTGGATGAGTCATATGCTGGACAGTGTTGGATCCAAAGGTTAAGGCTAGGATACGAGAAAAGGGTATCAATCATATTGGAGGGTACACCTCGTAAGGGTCAGTTGTACCCATGAGATGGGATTTTGTGCAACTTAAGCGGGGGTATTCTGGATATTTCCCCACATATCCTAATTAGGTCCCACGATTTCTAACCTACTTGGGAGGTTATTTACCCTATTATTCTATTCATAAACACTTAGGAAATCTTCTTGCACACTTAATAATTCTCTTAAAAGCTTTTGGGCAAGGGAAGCTAGGGTTTCATCTAGAGGATTAATTTAGGACCTGTCTTGCTAATTTCTTTCCATCATCAACTTGGTTTAAGGCTTGTTCTCTTCCCTCATTGTTAATTATATCTAAAAGCATGGTTCTTATGAATGTTTTCATGACTTCTTGGATTGTATGATTTTGGTTTTCAAATATGAATTGTGGTTTTGATATTAAATGGTTGGTTATGGTTTTAATTATGCTTTATCTGCATTAATTGTGGTTTTGGATAATTTGATTGCATACAAATGGTTTAATGGTAATTGGAATTTTTTTGTTATATTATGCCCTACTGTGTTTGACAATATGAGTATAATAATGTTTTCATTGAATTGAGTACTTTTTATGGAACTCTTGCTTATTTTAAAACTTGTTAAAGGAATTATGCATCGTTTAAATGTCTTGGAAAGGTAAATGGCTAAATGGTTATGCTTATGGGGTATATGGAATTCCCTAAGTGGTTTTATATGATAAATGGAAGGGCACTCGGAAATCCCCTTAAACCTACATATGGTTGACTCGCGATAGTACTTGCAAGTATGATCAGTATGACGATACCACCACTAAATGGCATTGGTTAATAAGTGGTAAATGGACTGGTTGGTTGCATGGTTATGGTTTTAATTGGATAATAATGGCGAGATGTGTAGCGAATTCGTGGAAGGTGGAGGTCCCGGGGTGGACCAAAACTTAAAAATCATATTTGTTGATGTGAGGTTGGTCTTGGTGACCGTATGCATGATGTCACACTATATTTTGGGGGATGTACTATTCATCCTATATTTTCATCCCTGGTCATTCTACTTCACACACTGGGGCTATTTTAGTAAGTGGAGCTAAACCCATATAGCTCGTGGGTCGATTAGGATGACAAAGCTACATAACCCAGGAAAAGGTTTTAATGGCATGCTAAACCCAGACCCCTTTCTCGGCATGGTTATATATATATGTATGGTTGTGTGCATATAGATAGTTTTACTTGTCTTTATAAATGGCATTATTTTATGCTTATCCTGAGATCATGCTAGCGCTCACCCGCTAACCCATCTACTAGAGGTTGTATACCAACGCTATGCAGGAACCGGTCATTCTACTCCTCCAACATAGTGATTGACTTGGGAATCAATAGTTAGACTGAAGTGGTAAGCTTTTCTCCTTTCTAAAGGGTCCATTTCATGTTATGGATATTTTAAGACACTTTGATTTATTTTGGATTATGGTTTTTGCCATTGTTGGGGGCATATCCCAACTGGATTTTATTACTTTTTTAGTTAGAGTCTTTGTGTTACTGCTATAGGTTGGAATGGGCGAGATCGATATTAATATCGTCCTTGGCATTGGTATTGGTATTGGGGCTGACATAGGTCGACAAGATTGTTGGTTGATCCATCGTATTTTATTTTAGGATTAATTATATTATGCTTTGAAACTTATTTGGTTATGGCATTTGGAATGGTTTGGTACAGTTGGGCGGTTGGTGTAGGATGGTTGGACTCCGTTGGTCAAGTCACGGTTGTTACCCTATCCTAGTCTTTATGTGATCTTTTACACTATCTTGTTATATGCTTGAAATTTAGAAAACTCAGGGTAGGCAGCTGGAGGTTGGGTTGGGTAATGGGGGTGGTCTCCGATCCCGATCGAACCTGGGGTGCCCTTTACGACAAGGCCCCCAATCGGGTCATGTCAAGTTGGTATCAGAGCTCCAGGTTCATGGTTATCTGGGAGTCTACAAAGCCATGTCGAGTAGAGTCTCTTTTAGGGGTGTGTAGTGCGCCACACTTATAAGGGAGAGGCTACAAGGCATTGAGGATTGTTTCACTTTCTTGGTATTCAATTTTAAGCTTAGATTCTCAATCCTGGAATCTTCTCTAATCCTTGTTTGTTCGTCTTTCATATTATGCCTCGTAGATCTGGAACACAAGGAAATTCATCTATCCCATTTGGGGGTTAGGCTGAAGGGTTCCATCTTACTTCTGGGGTTCATCTTATATCTCACGGTCCTATCCCTGATAGTTTTGGAGTTCCACCGATTTCTACTAGTCCTCCTAAAGGTGAGGTGATTAATTTGGAATTCCGTCAGTCTATTTATATTATTGCTCAGATGGTCACTGCTCAGGTTAAGTGGGGTGCGACTGGTTCTTTATTTGTTGAAGCCACAAGGGTTGGCCAATTTATGAAGATGGGTCCTCCCACTTATTCAGGAGTAAAGGTGGAGGAGGATCAATAAGGCTTATTGCATGAAATGGAGAAGATATTTTGGGAGATGCAGGCTACCAATATGGAGGAGTAAACCTTCCACCTTATCATCTCAAAGATGTTGCTTATCAGTAGTATAAAGAATGGGACAGGGATAGGGGTGATGTGGAAGAATCAGTCTTTTGGGATACTTTTTATAAGGCCTTCTTAGATTGGTTCTTTTCTCAAGAGTTGAGCAAAGAAAAGATGGAGGATTTTGTGAACCTCAAGTAGGGGAGGATGTCTGTCAAGAAATTTGCCTTGAAGTTTCACCAATTGTCAAGGTATGCTTCTGATTTAGTGTCTGACATACGGGAAAGAATGAGAAAGTTCACTTTTGGATTGAATTAGGATTTGATTTTGGAGATCAATACAACCTTCCTAATTAAATATATGGACATCTCTTGGTTGACTGTTCATATGCAGCAGGTAGAGGATGAGAAGAGAAAACAGGCTGAGTTCGGAGATTAGCACAGTAAGAGGAGCAGGTTTTCTAACCAGTAAGGTGCTCAGTCTCAAGGTGGTTGGGATGGTGGCAAATGGCAGAAAAAGAAGTTGGGGAGTTATGGTTTCTTCTTTTTTGGTATTATTCCTTACCAGTCGGGTGACATGAGTCATTAAGGTGGTGACAATTTCCAAGCACAGGGTGCCCAATATCAGGCAATTGGAGGTCAATTAGTTTCTTTATTCCCTCCTTGTTAATTCTATGGTCGTCCTCATTAGGGTTATTTCAATGAAGGAAGGGACAAATACTTCAAGTGCAGCTAGGAAGGCCATCGTCTCAGGGATTGTTTGGTTAATAAGGTTGCTACGGGGGTGAATTTTCCTGTGGCATCATCATCTGCTCCTACACCGGTAGTGTTGCATCTACTTCTGTTAGTACTACTTGTTTTAGTGTTGGTTGGAATAGGTTGTATACTTTGCAATCCCGATAGAAATTCGAGGCATCACCTGATGTTGTTACTGGTATGTTGTAGCTTTTCTCCCGTGAAATATATTGTTTGCTTGATCCGAGGTCCACTCTCTCCTATGTGACTCCTTATGTGGATGTATATTCTGGTTTTGATCCAGAAGTTATTTCAGATCCGTTTTACATTTCTACCCCTGTAGGTGGCTCGATTATTACTAAAAGAGTCTTTTGGGGGGGTGTGGTATCTATTTGGCAAGCAAACCATAGTGGATCTATATGAGTTGGTTATGTTCGATTTAGATGTCATTCTAGGTATGTGTAACACCCCAATTTTTTAAACCGGAGTGCTACACGGTGCTTATGACCCCGAAGGACCACAATCTAACCCATGACTGATATCTGTACCTGTATACTGCAATATATGACGTAATAATGCGCAAAACATGAAAAATAGGCCATAAGGTCCAACTACATAGAATATCTAACAAATCATAACATCCATATGGGGTAACAAATATCCAAAACAACTTAAATCTGAATCAAATTTGAGCTAAATCTGAAAGCCTCTAAATACTGTCTGAATAAGGAGTTGAAGGAACATGTCTCCAACTAACTCTATCTAGCAAAACTGAACTAAAATAATTAATGAAATAAATAATAGCGTCCTCGAATGGATGAGGACTCACAGCAACTCTGCGGCTAGAATGCTGCTACTACTGCTAATCTAGAGCTCGTATCTGTGAACCTATGGTGTAACGTGAAAGAAAGCACCATAGCACAAATTCGTTAATACAACTGGAAGTAATGAGTATACGAGTGAGGTAGGCTAAATGAAAAAAAGGTTTACATACATGAACGATGCTAACTGACTGACTGATATGAACATAAGAGTCCAAACATGTATATGTAGTAACTAAGGTCGTGATTTCATGATATCTAGATATGGACACTAATACATGATCTACTGATATCTAGCATGACAAAGACTAAAATTTTGATAACGTAGATGACTGTGTCTGATAGTCCTGAATCTAATGAAACTATATGTGTTTCATTCTGTAATTGAATTACCTGTATCTGAAAGTCCTGATATACTGAAATCTAAAGAACTGTATGAGTTCTTTTATTGAGACTAGGACTAAAACTGTGGGAGGTAGTTGTTTGACCGACGTGCCCCAATAACGCATATAGCTAAGTTGGGGTTCAATCTCTGCCCCGACTGGAAGGGTGCCAATACCGCGCCACTAGTAAGGACAAGTGTGAGTGATCCTTAGCAGGTACGTACTTGAAATAAGAATGGTGGGAACCCTAAACTGATGAATTAAGCCACCTCATCAACCCTAAGCTGATAGGTTAAGATGTATCAACCTATGTTGGCTACGTAGTTCCGGAATATAAGGATGATTACTAAGAATCACACCCTAAACTGACAGGTGAGTTCCCATCCTTGGGTTCACTCGGTGCTAACTTCTACTCCCATCTGAAGAGACTGAACGTGATTTAACTGACGGTGCATGGACTAAGTAACTGACTTCCGTTGACTCGTGGATTAGTGCTACTATTTGAGAATTAACTGAGATCATGAGATTTCTGAGTTTTCCTGAGTCACATGCCCGACTGAGTTCTATAGATCATGGCTTGACTGTGATTATCGTTATAACATGACATGGCTCTAGGTACACAGCTATATTTTTTGGGTAAAAGTACCCCCTGGACTCAATGGAAGGAAACTAACACACATGACTGACTTTATCGTAAGAGTAGAGTCCACAATTTACCATATCATGAGTAGGGGATTTCACACTAAGCATAATTCTCAACATCTTATACATGGAAGGAAAATTCATACAACATGTATATACTTTCATATCTTCAATATCATGGTCAATCCATATCACAACAACAACGCATATCACTCACATGGAATTCATGGGAAATCGTAAAGCATAGAGCATGGACTTGTCATTTAAGCACTATTAAATTATGGGACATGAATTCTATCATCTAGGCATATTATCAAACACTTTGCATGCATTCTTTTAGCTTAAGTGTGTTCATAAATTTCACCACATTAAGCCACATAAGGATCATGGGTTTCAACTAACAAACACATATACTTCTTGAAATTACCTTTAGATATCATCTTGAAACTTAAACAACAATCATCAACACGTAAATGCTCATATCACAACTAGACAATCACAAAATAATATTTAACACATGGTTCTTGAGCTCTATGAATGAAATGGATCCATAGATGAACACTACGCATACCTAACTCAAGGTTCTTGATGTTTTTGAACTTGAAGGATTTGAAATCCTTTTATTTTTTTTAAGGAGATTGGGTCTTGTTCTTGGAGATTAAATTTAAAGTGAAACCCTAGTTTTCGTTTGTGAAATAATAATGAGCAAAATGGCTGAATTCGGACTCATCTGGGTATATATAGGCGAGTGGCAAGTGACCAAAATACCCCTGTTAAAATGGCCTAGAAGTAAAATTAACGTGGCGTGTAATGAACCAACTGACGGTCCGTTATTTCGACCGTCATACATGGACCAGAAATAGGGTTCACTGGATAAGAGTTGACGGCCTGGATGACGGCCCGTCAAAAATCTGATGGTCCGTCAACTTGCCCGTCAATCCTTATCCAGAACATGAACCTACGGCCTTGGCTTTGATGGTCAAAGTGGCGGTCCGTCACTTGTTTGGCGGTCCGTCAACTTGGACGTCGCACCTGGGCGTTTCGGTTGTTTCTGAGTAAAACATCCATAACTTCCTTATCTGGTGTCGGATTTTGACAAAATTGGTATCCTAAGAAAGCTAACTCAATTTCCCACATGATAGAAGGTAGAAATATCATAATTACCATGGGTACAAAAATAGATTTGTATTTCAAAGCAAGTACTAGCATCCTTGAGATAATTTCTAGATAGGAATAAGCACGGGTATTACAATATATCCCCCTTGAGAACATTCGTCCTTGAATGAGACTGACTAAGAGGGAAAATAATAAATGAACATGAACTTAACATGAGTGACTGAGACATGACTTCATGACTGACATGCTAAATATACTGAACTCATGCAATCTGATGCATGGCTAACTGGTACAGGAATGCGTGGATAAGTGTTTTGATAAACTGAGTTTCTAAAGAAGAGAATGAATATCTGATGCATGATTTTATAACTGAACTGATACATAAATACATGACAGATTATGAAATGGTAGTAGATACCACATTTATAATGGGAACATGAATATGAAACTGAATAAGCTTAAGGCAAACTATTACCTTAAGCTTGATCTGAATCCGCGGAGAAGAGATAAGGATACTTGGTATGCATATCTTTTTCTGCTTCCCAAGTAGCTCCCTCGACGGGATGATTTCACCAATGAACCTTAACTAGAGGGACCTCTCTGTTCCTCAATCGATGAGTCTGATAGTCTAAGATTTCTACTGAAATCTCTTCATAAGAGAGACTGTTCTGAACATCAATACTCTGAATAGGGACTACAACTGCTAGGTCACCTATGCACTTCTTGAGCAAGGATAAATGGAAGACCGGATGAACTGGGGCTAAATCTGAAGGCAATTCGAAATCATAAGCTACCTTGCCTAAACGACTGAGAATCCTGAAGGGACCGATATAGTGGGGACTGAGTTTCCCTTTCTTGCCGAACCTCTTCACTCCCTTAATGGGAGAGATATTGAGATAGACATAGTCATCGATCTCGAACTCGAGATCCTTTCTATGAACATCAGCATAAGACTTCTATCGGCTCTGAGCAGCCCGGAGCCTCTCTCTGATCAACTGGACTTTCTCTAAGGCGTCGAAAACCAAGTCAGGACCTATTACTGAGGCCTCACTAACTTCAAACCAACCAATTGGAGATCTACACCTCATGCCATAGAGAGTTTCAAATGGAGCCATTTTAATACTGGAATGATAGTTATTGTTGTATGCAAAATCAATCAAAGGCAAGTGGTCATCCCAACTTCCCTTGAAATCAATTGCACACACCCTTAGCATATCTTCAAGAGCCTGAATGGTCCTTTCTGCTTGACCATCTGTCTGAGGATGAAAGGTTGTACTGACATGGACTAGGGTACCAAGACCCTTTTGGAATGCTTTCCAAAAGTAAGAGGTGAATTAGGTACCTCTGTTTGAAATAATAGATAATGGAACACCGTGTAATCTGACCAACTCCCTAATATAGAGTTTGGTGTAATCCTCAGCTGAATAAGAGGTATGAACTGGAAGGAATGAGCTGACTTGGTTATCCTATCTATAATAACCCAAACTGAATCGTGCTGATGACGTGTTCGAGGTAAACCCATCACAAAGTCCATTTTCACTTCTTCCCACTTCCAAGTAGGAATGGTGAACTCCTGCATGGGTCCACTAGGCTTCTGATGCTCTATCTTAACTTGCTGATATGTAGAGCACGTAGCCATAAACTCTGTAATATCTCTCTTCATCCAACTCCACCAATAGATTTCCTACAGGTCATGGAACATCTCAGTGGCCCCTGGATGAATAGAGTATTGCGTACCATGCGCTTCTGCAAGAATTTGCTACTTTAAGTCATCTATACCTTGAACGCATAGACGACCCTGATAGCGAAGAACCCCATCTCCCCCTTGGGAGTAAACCTCTACTCTCTGATTCTGAACTGACTCTTTTAGCTAGACAAGGCTAGGATCCCTGTCTTTCTTTTATTTCACCTCAGAAACTAGAGATAACTCTGAACTACTCTAAATACATACACCACCCTTCGAAGAATCGACTAACAGAATACCTAGTCTGGTGAGCTGATGGATTTACTGAGCTATCTTCTTCTTGTTGTCCTCGATGTGAGAAACATTACCCATGAAGAGTCATCTGAGAGCGTCGGCCACAATGTTGGCCTTTCTCGGATGGTAAAGGATACTCATGTCATAATCTTTCAAAAGCTCTAACCACCTTCTCTGACGAAGATTGAGATCTTTTTGAGAAAAGACATACTGGAGACTCTTATGATCCGTGAAGACATCTACATGAACTCCGTATATATAATGCCTCCAAATCTTTAAGGCAAATACTACGGCTGCTAACTCAAGATCATGAGTAGGATAATTCTTCTCATAAGGCTTTAACTGTCTGGAGGCGTATGCTATGACCTTACCATGCTGTATGAGAAAACAACCTAAACCCACTATGGATGCATCACAACATACCATAAACCCATATTAACCATCTGGAAGAGCTAGAACTAGAGCTGAGGTGAGTCGAGTCTTCAACTCTTGAAAACTCTTCACAAAAGGATCTGACCACTGAAACTTGACCTTCTTCTAAGTCAATCTATACATGGGGGATGCAATAGAAGAAAATCCCTTGACAAACCGTCTGTAATAGCCAGCTAATCCCAAGAAACTTCTGATATCTGATGGAGAGATGGGGCGAGTCCAGGTTCTTACTACTTCGGTCTTCTGAGGATCTATTCTAATGCCATGACCGGAAATAATATGGCAAAGGAATGCTACTGATCTTATCCAAAACTCGCACTTACTAAATTTGGCGAATAGCTTGTGATCTCTGAGAGTCTAAAGAACAATCCTGAGCTGGTCTGAATGATCACGCTCTGTGTGGGAATAGACCAGGATATCATCTATGAAGACTATAATGAACATGTCCAAGTACTTCTTGAACACATGGTTCATCAATTTCATAAAAGCAGTTGGGGCATTGGTAAGACCAAAGGACATAACTAGAAACTCGAAGTGACCATACCGAATATGGAAAGCTGTCTTTGGGATGTCACATTCTCTAACTTTGTGCTGATGGTAGCCTGATCTGAGGTCTATTTTGGAGAAATAACTGGCACCCTGAAGTTGTTCAAACAAGTCACCTATTCTGGGAAGAGGATACTTATTCTTGATCGTAATTTTGTTCAGATGACAATAATCAATAAACATCCTGGGAGAACCGTCTTTCTTGCACACGAATAAGACTGGTGCACCCCATGAGGATACACTAGGCTTGATGAATCCCTTATCTAAGAGATACTTTAACTGATCTTTCAGTTCCTTAAGTTCTGTTGGTGCCATTCTATATGGCGAAATAGAAATAGGCTGAGTATCTGGAATAAGGTCAATACCTAAGTCTATTTCCCTTTCGGGAGGAATGCCTGGAAGATCTTTGGGAAACACGTCTGAATACTTATTTACAATTGGGATTGATTCGAGACTAGGAGATTCAGAACTGGAATCTTTAATATGCACGAAATGATACACACACCCCTTAGAAATTATTTTCCTTACCCGCAGGTAGGAAATAAGATGACCCCTGAAAGATGAAATACTACCCTTCCACTCTAGGACGGGCTCATTCGGGAACTGAAACTGAACTACCCTGGTTCTGCAGTTGACTGTGGCATAGAAGGAATGAAGCCAATTCATACCGAGAATGACATCAAAATCAGTCATCTCTAACTCGACTAAATCTGCTAACATGGCTTTCTGAAATATCATAATCGGGTAGTTCCTGTATACCCACTGAGCTATGATGGTTTTACCCACTAGGGTAGAGACTGAAAAGGTCTATGCTAAAATTTTAGGACTGATTCCAAAATCGCCTGCTATATAAGGAGTAATAAAAGACAAGGATGCACCTGAATCTAGCAAAGCATAAACATGAACATGGAAAATATGAAACGTACCAGTAATGACATCAGGAAAATTTTCCTGATCCTGTCGGGTCTGAAGAGCATAGAGTCTGTTTGGGCGTTGCCCACTAGTAGCACTGGAAGCGGCACCCTGCTGATTTAGGAGACCGGACTGGGTTGTGGAGCGATTCTGCTGACCCTGTAGACCTTACTGCGGACACTCTCTAATCCTATGGCCTGGTTTTCCACAACCGAAACAAATATCTCTACAAGCTCTACAGGTACCCTTGTGGTTTTTACCACAAGTCTGACATAAGGGATTAGTTCGGGCACTGCTGACACTACCCTGAGACATAGATCCTAGTGCTCAATCTCTGTTGCCATCTCTGAATTTCAGCACTGGGGCACTGGCGGAGGAAGGAGCTGGAATTGTTGGCTTAGGAAAAAACTGCGAATGGTTTCCTCCTTCTAATTTTGGTTGAGCAAAACTGAAACTGCCTGACCTTGCTCTCTTTTTCTGCCTCTCCCTAGTCCTAATCTTCTTCTCCTCTATTTGTTAAGCATGAGTCATGAGCCTGGCTAAAGTCATATCACTGTTCAGCATTGCAGACCTACACTCATTTACCACGCTATCATTTGCCCCTGACACAAACTTACTCATCTTAGCCCTGTTGTCTGCAACCACATGACGGGCATATCTGGCTAGCTGAATAAATATGAGATAATACTCCTTAACCATCATATTTCCCTGCCTGAGGTTGATGAACTCTAGAATGTTTTCCTCACTCAGCTCTTGGGGAAAGAATCTGTCTAAGAAACTAATGAAAAATTCCTCCCACTCTATAGGACCTTCATCCTCTAACCTCTCAGACTTCCACTATTTGTACCAATTATGAGCAAGATCTTGTAACTGGTATGTGGATAACTCGGCACTCTGACAATAAGTAACTCCCATGATATCTATGACCTTCTGGACTTGGTCAATGAATTCCTGAGGGTCTTCATCAGACTTAGACCCAAGAAAAGATGGAGGGTTCATTCAGTTGAAGTCCCGAATCCTAGCTGCTGCGGAATTGGGTACTGGGTTGGCCGAAATAACTGGAGGCCATTCATTTTGGTCAGCCACATACTGAGCAAGTGTGGTGAATGCGGCTCTAAACTCCCTATGAGAAACATGTTCTCCCAAAGGATCTTTGGGCTGAGGAGCTGGCTGGTTTTTCTCTTTGGAGGCATATTCTGAAATAAGAGAAGAACGGATTAGACTGAGAGTTTAACTTAAGATTATGCTTGTATCTGTGAACCTATGGTGTAACGTGAAAGAAATCACCATAGCACAAATGCATCAGTACAACTGGGAGTACTGAGTATACGAGTGAGGTAGGCTAAATGCAAAAAGGGTTTACATACATGAACGATGCTAACTGACTGACCGATATGAACGTAAGAGTGGAAATATGCATATGTAGTAACTGAGGTTATGATTTTGTGATATCTAGATCTGGACACTAATACATGATCTACTAATATCTAACATGACAAATACTAAAATTCTGATAACATAGATAACTGTGTCTGACAGTCCTAAATCTAATGGAACTATCTGTGTTCCGTTCTGTAATTGAATTGATTTTATCTGACAGTCCTGATATACTGAAATCTAAAGAACTATTTGAGTTATTTTACTAAGACTGGGACTGAAACTATGGGAGGTAGTTGTTTGACCGACATTCCCTAATAACACATATAGCTAAGTTGGGGTCCAATCTCTGCCCCGACTAGAAGGGTGTCAATACCGTGCCACTAGTAAGGACAACTGTGAGTGATCCTTAGCTAGAAGGTACTCAAAATGAGAATGGTGGGAACCTTAAACTGACTGATTAAGCCACCTCATCAACCCTAAGCTGACAGGTTAAGATGTCTCAACCTACGCTGGCTACGTAGTTGTGGAACACAAGGATGATTACTAAGAATCACACCCTAAACTGAAAGGTGATTTCCCATCCTTTGGTTCACTTGGTGCTAACTTCTACTCCCATCTGAAGAGACTGAATGTGATTTAACTAATGGTATATTGACTAAGTAATTTACTTCCATTGACTGACGGATTACTGCTACTATTTGAGAATTAACTGAGATCATGAGATTTCTGAGGTTTCCTGAGTCACATGCCCGAATGAGTTCTATAGATCATGGCTTGACTGATATTATTATGATAACATTGCATGGCTCTAGGTACACAGCTATATTTTTTGGGTACAAGTACCCCCAGGACTCAATGGAAGGAAACTAACACACATGACTGACTTGATCGTAAGAGTAGAGTCCATAATTTACCATATCATGAGTAGGGTATTTCACACTAAGCATAGTTTTCAACATTTTATACATGGAAGGAAAAATCATACAACATGTATATACTTGCATATCTTCAATATCATGGTCAATCCATATCACAACAACAATGTCTTTCACTCACATGGAATTCATGGGAAATCTTAAAGCATAGAGCATGGACTTGTCATTTAAACACTATTAAATCATGGGACATGAATTCTATCATCTAGGCATATTATCAAACACTTTGCATGCATTCTTTTAGCTTAAGTGTGTTAATGAATTTCACCACATTAAGCCACATAAGGATCATGGGTTTCAACTAACAAACACATATACTTTATAAAATCACCTTTAGATATCATCTTGAAACTTAAACAACAATCATCAACACGTATATGATCATATCACAACAAGACAATCACAAAATAATATTTAAAACATGGTTCTTGAGCTCTATGAACGAAATGGATCCATAGATAAACACTACGCATATCTAACTCAAGGTTCTCGATGTTTTGAACTTGAAGGATTTGAAAACCTTTGATTTTTTAAGGAGATTGGGTCTTGTTCTTGGAGATTAAATTTAGAGAGAAATACCCTTGTTAAAATTTCCTAGAATTAAACTTAACATGGTTTGTGATGACCCGACTGACGGTCTGTCAGGAACTTAACGATCCGTTATTTTGACCGTCATACGTGGACCAGAAATGTGGTTCACTGGATAAGAGTTGACGGCCTGGATGATGGTCCATCAAAAATCTGACGGTCTGTCAACTCATCCGTCAATCCTTATCCATAAAGTGACACTACTACCTTAGCTTTGATGGTCAAAGTGGCGGTCCGTCACTTTTTTGGCGGTCCGTCAACTTGGACGTCACACCTGGGCGTTTCGGTCAGTTCTGAGTAAAACATCCATAACTTTCTCATCTGGTGTCGGATTTTGACAAAATTGGTATTATTAGAAAGCTAACTCAATTTTACACACGATAAAAGGTAGAAATATCATAATTACCATGCGTAGAAAAATAGTTTTGTATTTCAAAGAAAGTACTAGCATCCTTGAGATAATTTCTAGCTAGGAATAAGCACTGGTATTACAGTATGTATTGGTTGCAATCTTGTTATGTTTCCTTGGTTTTTTGGACTTGTAGGGTTATATTTAGGTTCCCTGGTAAACTGGTTATGAGATGGGGGGTAGTTCTTTATCTCCTAGGGGAGTTTTACTTCTTATCTTAGATATCGAAGGTAAATCTCCAAATGTTGTCTTAATCACATAATCCGTGTTAAGGATTCTAACTTGAAAGGTCTTTCTTTCCAGTCAGTTCCAGTAGTTAATGAGTTTCTAGAGTTATTTTCGATGATTTTCCTAGTGTTCCTTCGGATAGGGAAATAGAGTTTGGTATTGATCTAGTTTTAGACATTCGTCTAATTTCAATTCCTTCGTATAGAATGGCAATGACTGAGTTGAGGGAACTCAAGGAGCAACTTAAGGATCTTCTAGATAAGTGGTTTATTTGCCCTTGTGTATCTTCGTGGAGTGCACTGGTGTTGTTTGTGCGCAAGAAGGATAGTTCTCTTCGGATATACATTGACTATAGGCATTTGAAGAAGGTGATGATCATGAAAAAGTATCCTCTTCCAAGGATAGATGATCTGTTCGATCAGTTGAAAGGTTCTAAGTTTTTTTCTTAGATAGATCTTTGGTCTGGGTACCACCTGGTAAAGATTAGGGAGTTGTATATCCCTAAGATGGCTTTTTGTACTTGTATGGGCACTTTGACTTTTTGGTAATGTCATTTGGGTTGAAAAATGCTATGGCGATATTTTATGGATCTAATGAATAGTGTTTTTCATTAGTATTTGGATCTCTTTGTTGTTGTGTTTATTGATGACATTCTAATTTATTCAATGAGTGAGGTTGATCATGATAATCACCTCCATGAGGTGTTGTAGACCTTAAAGGAACAAGAGTCGTTAGCCAAGTTCTCTAAATGTGAGTTTTGGTTGAACACTGTTACTTTCTTGGGTCATATTATTTCTAGTCAGAGGATCATGGTGGATCCACAAAAGGTTGTTATGGTAAAGAGGTGTCCTAGACACACGACTCCATTCGATATTCGAAGCTTCTTGGGTTTAGCTGGGTATTAAAGGCAGTTTGTTGAAAGCTTTTCGTCAATAGCTTCTCCTTTGACTAAGTTTACTCAGAAAAAGGTCCAGTTTTTTTCTCTGATGCTTGTTAAGGGAGTTTTGAGAAGTTGAAGAATAAACTAACTTTAGCTCCAATTCTTTCTTTGTCGGAAGGCAATGATGGGTTTGTGGTTTCTTGTGATACATCTCGGGTAGGGCTTGGTTGTGTGTTGATGCAGCATGGGAAAGTGATTGCCTATGCTTCCAGGCAATTGAAAGTGCATGAGAGAAACTATCCTACTCATGATTTGGAGTTGCTGGCAGTTGTGTTTGCTTTTTAAAATATTATGGCATTATTTGTATGGTGTTCACGTGGATATTTTTTTAATCATAAAATTTTACAGTATGTGTTCACTCAGAAGGAACTTAATCTCAGGCAGATGAGATGGCTTAAGCTTCTCAAGGACTATAATATAAGTCTTCACTACCACCCAAGTAAAGAGAGCGTGGTTGCTGATTCTCTTAGAAGGTTATCCATGGAGAGTTTGGCTCATATGGAGGAAGGAAAAAAGGAATCGGTAAAGGTTATTCACCGCTTGGCTAATCTTGGAGTTCGCCTCTTGGACTTCAAGGATGGTGGTATGAAGGTGCAAAATATTGTTAAATCATCTCTTGGTGTAGAGATTAAGTAGAAGTAAGTGATAGATCCTATCTTGATGAAAATGAAGTATGATGTTGGTGAGCAAAAGGTAATAGTGTTTAAGATCAGTCTTGATGGTACTTTACGGCATCAAGGGTGGTTGTGTGTTCCTGATATCGATGGATTACGACAAAGGATTTTGTTGAGGGTCTTGAATCTTGCTATGTTGATCATCCCCGCTCGACTAAGATGTATCATAATATAAAGAAGATCTATTGGTGGAATGGCATGAAGAGGGATGTGGCTGATTTTGTGGCCAAGTGCATGGTTTGTCAACAAGTTAAGGTTTAGCACATGAGGCTAGGAGGGTTATATCAAGAAATTGATTTTCCTGGATAGAAATGGTAGGTGATCAATATGGAATCCGTTACTGGTCTTCCTTGATCACGGAATCAATATTATTCAATTTGGGTCATCATGTATAGGATGACTAAGTCTGCCCACCTTTTGCCAGTGCTGACTACCTTCTCAATGGAGTATTATGTGTAGCTGTATCATCAGGAGATTGTGAAGTTGAATGGGGTGCCTATTTTTATTATTTATGATCATGGCACGCAGTTTACATCTCACTTCTAGTGATATTTTCAGAAAATGTTAGGGTCTAAGCTGAGTCTGAGTCCTGCTTTCCACCCGCAATGGATGGGCAAGCAAAGAGAACTATTCATAAATTGGAGGATATGCTTCAGGCTTATGTGATTGATTATGTTGGCAATTTAGTTGAGCATCTACCATTAGTAGAGTTTTCTTATAATAATACCTATCATTCAAGTATTGGTATGGTCCCTTTTGAGGCATTGTATGGTAGGTAGTGTAGATCTCCTATTGGGTGGTTCAAGCTTTGTGAGGTAGACATGTTTTGTCCCAACTTGGTTTAACAGGCTATGGAGAAGGTGTAGGTGATTCGGGATAGGCTTAAGTCTTCCTAAAGTCGCCAAAAGTCCTATGCAGTTGTTAGGCGTAGACACTTGGAGTTTGAGGTTAGAGATAAGGTTTTCCTCAAGGTAACTCCCATAAAGGGAGTAATGCAGTTTGGCAAGAAGGGGAAGCTCAGTCCCTAATATATTAGCCCTTATGAGATTTTGCGAAGGGTCAGTAATGTTGCTTATGAGCTGGAGTTACCTTCTAGCTTAAGCTTGGTTCATCCGATCTTTCGTGTTTCCATACTGAGAAAGTACATTGGTGATCCCTCCTCAATTGTTCCTTTGGAAGGATGGGTATCACAAATCCTTTATCTTATGAGGAAATCCGGATTGAGATATTGGATAGGCTAGTTCGTTGGTTACAACTAACGATGCGGCTTCGGTTAAGGTTTTATGGCATAACCATAAGGTGGAAGAAGCTACATGGGAAACAGAGAAGGACGTGAATTCTAAGTATCCACATCTATTTTATGCTAATGGGATTTGTGCGGAAGGTATGTATCTTTAACGCATCTTTATTTTCTGAGTTTGTTAAAGGAAAGATTAATATCCTTGCCTCTTTGTTTTCAATCATTGTTAAAGGTTAGGAATATATTTTAAAATGGAAATAACACATACGTACGGTTACCTCTACCTTGTCTGTCATTTGGGGATGAATGTTCTTAGTGGGGGAGACTATAACACCCTGGGTTTTGACCCATAGAAAATTTCTTGGAATTTTAGTCTCTGAACCCAATACGATAAGAGCCATATAATAGGGTATGAATGGTATGGTCCTTTCGTATGCTAACTAGTGTTGGTTTGTGGGATGGATTTTGGTTCTTAGAATGGATACGACTTAGGGGTACGAGTCATATTGGTGGGTATGGATCATTTGGTTTCTTAACTTAATCTTAGACTTTGTTACTTAGGTTCGATCTGAGTATGAGTGGCTCATTATGAGCCGTAAGCCAGGGTATAAGTTGTACCATGGACTCATATGGTAGACAGTGTCTAAATCTTCCTTAGGATTAATTTCCCAGGGGTATAGATGAAGGGTAAAGATTATGCTTTGGATATGACTTGGATGGATGAGTCATATGTTGGACAGTGTTGGATCTAAGGGTTGAGGCTAGAATACGAGTAGAGGGTACCAATCTTATTGGAGGGTATGACTCGTGAAGGTCAGTCGTACACCTAGGAAGGGATTTTGTATGACTTAAGTGGGGGTATTCTAGATATTTCCCCACTTCTCCTAATAAGGTTCCACTACTTCTAAACTACTTAGGAGGTTATTTACCCTATTCTTCCATTCATTAACGCTTAGAAACTCTTCTAAATCACTCTATAATTCGCTCAAAAGCTTTTGGGCATAAAAAGCTAAGGTTTTAACTAGAGGATTAACTTGGGGCTTGTCTTGGTGATTTTTTCCACTACCATCTTGGTCTAAGGTATATTATCTTACCTAATTGTTAATTCTATCTAAAATCATAGTTTTTATGAATATTTTCATGACTTCATGGATTGTAAGATTTTTGTTTTAAAATATGAATTGGTGGTTTTGATATTAAATGGTTGGTTATGGTTTTTCCATGGTTTTAATTATTCTTTATGTCCATTAATGGTGATTTGGGATAATTTAATTTCATGGAAATGGTTTAATGGTAATTGGAATTGTTTTTTTTTATATTATGCCCCCAATGTGTTTGACAAAATCCATATAATAATGTTTTCATTTCATTGAGTATTTTTAATAGAACTCTTGCTTGTTTTACAACTTCGTAAAGGAATTATGTAAGGTTTAAATGGATTGGAAAGGTAAATGGCTAAATGGTTATGCTTTTAGGGTACTGTAACACCCCGTATTCAAGTACGTGTATTGGCATATTCAAGTACGTGTATTGGTCTTATTTATATGGAATTAATTTTTTATTTTATTTATACCAGAATTTGCCTGTCGATGGTTCCATGCGAAGGTTATAGAATAAGATTTCCAACGATATAAATATTTCCAAAAACGGATAGGTTTCGGATATAATCGAGCACGTTCGAAACTATAAAACGGTGGCCGGGATATTTGGGAATAGTAAATGTGCAGGAAAATTTCCTGCACACAAACTACTGAGGTCAGCCGAATTTTTGGGTCAACTTTGAACGATCATAACTCCCTTAATATAATGAACTGGGAGATCTGCGACCTATGAAAAGAAATATATTTGAGTCTTCTTTCTGATGCAATTGGTTTCATCTAAATCCAACGTCTGAGTAAGGAGTTATACTCATTTTACTTCAGCCGATCAAAATAGATTTTTAGGGTCAACTTCAAATGGCCATAACTCCTTGTACAGGATGAACTGGGTGGCCTAATTTATATGAAATGAAATACCTTTGAATTATCCTTCCAACGATACCAATTTCATCCAAATACGATATCATAGCAAAGAGTTATGGTCGATCTACTTTAGCTTATCAAAACAGTCCATCAAAGGACAAATTTGACATTATTTAAATTTTAAAGGCATTTTGGTCATTTCCTATTATATTATGGATGGGAATATGTGTATATATACATGTATATGAGTTCAAAAACTCATTTTCATCATCAATCATTGAGAAAGAACAAACCCTAGCCAAATTTGACCTTTAAATTACTTTTGATTCAACCGTAGAAATTCCACAGTAATCCGATAACTGCATTTGTCATCTCGAGAGCTTCAAACGGCACCTATTATTTGTGCAAACAGGATTGCATAATCAAGAGGTGAATTCTAAGGTATGAATATTGTTTGCCTTTGTTCTTTTCCATATGTATATATGTGATAGAGGATTATATGTATTGGTTGTTATTGAAAGGTGATGGAAATAGGGTTATGGACTATTTTGCATGGTTTGGTTATATCGAATTGTGGAAGGTGGATATGGTAATTGAGTTATGGAAGGTGGATATGGTGATATACTATTGAATTGATGATTATTTATGTCTATGGATCAATTTGGTTTAATGGAATGGTTGGAAGGATAAATGATTCCAAACTTAATATTGGAGGATGTTGTATGAATGTGCATGGCATGTGAATGTAATTGGAGTATAAGAGGGTTAAAGTGACACCCTTTATGGTGTAATTAAGGCTTACTACTTAACCACTAGTTTGGTGAATTCAAATAATTGAATTGTGGCGTTTGGTTGCTAATACTAGATTGATATATATGTTCATTGTAGATAAGTAATCCGAAAAGACGTGAAGTCCATTTGGGACTAGTATTGAAGGTTGATAGTCAGGTATGTAAAGCATACTCTATCCCATATCTTTGGCATGAAAGTGAACAATTGTTCTATTAAGAAAGTTTCCAAAGTTATTCAATAACATGTGATCCATAATGGTTTTGTATGATGTCCTACGTTACCAATGAACTTGTTTCCACCCTACAAGATGTCAAGACATTCCAATACTTACTTGTTTTCCAAATCTTACATGTTTATTGCACTAATGAATGTCAGAAGGTATCCGGTTACTCAAACAAGATCCATGTGCTATTAATGACTCCAAAACATTTCATTGATAGACCAATAAGTTCCTACTTCATTGTTATGGCATTGATGACTCCAAAACACTTTATTGATGTGCCAATGAGTTCTTACTTCATTGTTATTGTATTGATGGTCTATTTATATGTCTCTTATTGATGTATCATTATTTCAAAGTATCAAAAATGCGGTGGCAACCAAAATAACAATCTCAAAGATTAATTGAACTAAGTGATAGAAGTTCTCTCTTATCGGGTGGTATCCCAGGGGCATAAGCCTATCATGGGTCGATCCCTATTTATGTGTTTATGGGTGGTATCCCAGGGGCATAAGCCTATCATGGGTCGATCCCAGTTGATATGTAATGGAGGCAGCCTAATGGTCACAGTACAGTACAGTAATGATTACAAAGATGATAAGAACGAAGGTAAAGTGATTGAATAAATACAATGTACAGGTTGTCACAAGTTCTAGTAAGTGTGGTCCACTCCTATTACGATTTATTCACTTGTTTCTGATTTCTATTGAGATCCTTTATCATATGTGATTATCTATAGCTTTACATACTCAGTGCATATTTCATACTGACGTCCCCCACGGGGGACCTGTATTTCATGCTGCAGGCACAGGTACCTCAGCTCATACACCGTACAAGTAGGAGCCAGGATATCCAGCTACTTTTGGTGAGCTCCAGTTTGCTTCGGGGCTTTTCGTGTCATATACAGTCACTTTTGGTATTGTATAGAAGTTCGTTATATGGCGGGGTGTGTCCTGACCTTAGTTAAACTCTCTGTATTGTCTAGAAGCTTTGTAGACCTAATGTACAGTCAAGGTGGTGTTTTGTTAATAGACGTGATGGCTCCAACAACCAAGTATTGTATATATATATATATGTGTGCTCGATCTTATACAGGTGATTATTTCCTTTTATATGCGACATGATGTTGTCCGAATTTCGGGTTATCATAGAGGTATGCATGGGAAGTATAAGGTTATGAGCTGGTTCTCCCGGGCCTCCTCGATTACGGGTGTCAGTCCGCCCCAATAGGATTTGAGGCATGACAGGTACATGGAATTTCCTAAGTGATTTAATATAGTAAATGGAAGGGCACTTGGAAGTCCTCTTAAACCTATATATGGTTGGCTATGGATAATACTGGCAAGTATGGTCAGTATGACGATACCACCATTAAATGGCCTTGGTTAATAAATGGTAAATAGATTGGTTGGTTGCTTGGTAATGGTTTTAATTGGGCAATAATGGTGGGATATGTACAAAGTCTTGGAAGGTGGAGTTCCCGGGGGGACAAAAACTAGAAACTTATATTTGCCAATGTGAGGTTGGTCTTGGTGACTATGTGCAAGATGACATACTATATTTTAGGGGATATACTAGTCATCCCAGGCTTTCTTTCTTGGTCGTGCTGCTTCACTCACTGGGGCCATGTCAGCAGGGGAAGCTGAACCCATATAGCCCATGGGTGTATTAGGATGGGAAAGCTACACAACCTAGGTAAAGGTTTTAATGGCATGTTAAACCCAATCCTATTTCCCTGCATGGTATGTATATATGTATGGTTGTGTTCATATGGATGATTTTACTTGACTTTATAAATGGCAGTATTATATCCTTATCATGAGATCATGCTAGCGTTCACTCGCTAATCCGTCTACTGGCGATTGTATACCTACGTTATGAAGGAACCGACCGTTCTACTCCTACATAGTGATTGACTTGGGGATGAGCATTTGGATTGAAGTGGTGAGCTTCCATTCTTCTGAAATGTTCTATTCATGTTATGCATGATTCCAGACACTTTGTTTTTATTTTGGATATTGGTTTTGGCCATGGTTGGGGATATGTCCCAACTAGATTTTATTACTCTTTTGGTTAGAGGCTTTGTGGTACTTTTATGGTTTAGAATGGGGGGATAAGTATTGGTGTTAGCCTTGGCATTGGTATTGGTATTGGGGCTGACACCGGTTGATGAGATTGTTGGTCGTTCTATCATATTTTATTTTTGGATTAAATATATTATGTTTTAGAACTTATTTGGTTATGTCCTGGTTTATGGCCTTTGGAATGGTTTTGTACGATTGGGTGGTTGGTGTGTGATGGTTGGACTCAGTTGGGCCAGTCACAGTTGTGACCCTATCCTAGAGTCTTCATGTAAGCTGTGACACTATCTTGTTATCTGCTTGAAATTCAGCCAACTCATGGCAGGCGGTTGGAGGTTGGGTTAGGTAACGGGGGTTCTCTCTAGTCTCGGTCGAACTTGGGATGCCCTTTACGAAAAGGCCCCTTGTTGGGTCTTGTCAGTAAATGTATTATTCATCCCCGATTTGGTTCACAAAGACATCGAGAAGGTAAAGGTGATTATGGATAGGCTTAAGACAACCCAAAGTCGCCAAAAGTCCAGTATGGATGTGAGATGGATGGAGTTGGAGGCTAATGCTTATGGCTAGGTACTATTAATAGTTTCTCCCACGAAGGGCGTGATGTGGTTTAGGAAGAATGGAAAGCTCAGTCCCCGTTATGTTGGTCGTTATTTGGTTTTGAAAAGGGTTGGCAATGTTGCGTATGAATTTGAGTTTCCTTCTATTTTGAGCTCTATTTATCTGGTCTTCCATATTTTGATGTTGAGGAAGTACATGGGTGATCCTTCATTTGTTGTTTCTTTGGAAGGTGTGGGCATTTTTAATTCCTTATCTTATGAGGAAGTTTTGGTGGAGATCTTGGATTGGTAAGTCCATTGGTTGTGGAGAAAGGACTTGGATTTGGTAAAGGTTCATTAGATGAACCAAAATATTAAGGAAGCTTCTTGGGAAGCCGAAAAGGACATGAAGTCCAAGTATTCGTTCCTATTTCCTATTTTGGAAAATTGTGTTTGAGGTATGTGTGTGATCTTAACATCTTCTTTTCTATTTATGTTAAAGGTAAGTGTGGGAGTGTTTCTACATTAAATCATATTAACATATGCCTTTACCTATATTTCGAGGATGAATGATCCCAAGGGTGGGGATGTAACACCCATGATTTTGGTACTTGAAAATTTCTAAAATTTTATCCTTACTATCCTGACTACAACTCACCCTACAAGCAGTAGGGTGTCTTGACGGGTCATATGACCCTAGTCATTAGGTGTCCTCTGAATGGTACTTGAGTTGATTTCCTAAGTACGACTTGAGGACACGAGCTGTAAAGACCCATGATGAGTCGTTGTACTTAAATCATAGCCTAAATAGTATGTGTATGGCTAAGTTTTGTCCTGAGTATGAGTGGCTCACTACGATTCGTGAGGACTTGATACATGTCCTTTTGTGCAAATTGCAAGATGTCCAGTGTTTACCCCAATTGGTTTTTGTGTTGACTAAGCCTGGACCCCATGATTCGTAGGGTCCTATTACAAGCCATACTTTACTAGTCATAAGTCCAAAAATTTGTGTTCCTGGTGATACTGTCTTGACAATGACTCGTGGAGATGAGTTGTAATGAGTCATGGCTAGTCACCGATAATGGCTGACAGTTTATTTTTAAAACTTTTTAAATGGTGGAATTTTAGACATTTCCCTCTAATCAAATTATTAAATCACGGCCTATAAACATACTTGGGTCCCTATTTTCATCGATAACCCACTCCAAACATTCTTTCTTCTCTCTCAAGTCTCTCAAGCATCAATGCATAGGATTTCAAAGAAGTAGGTCATCCAAGGGTTCAAGGGTTGGATTCTCTCGTTAATCTTGGGTAATTCAGTCATGTTACTCTTACCTTATTGGTATGAGTTTAAAAGCATGTGTTTTAAATTATTATTCATATGGTTTTGGTATTAGTTTTGAAACATGGGTTGAGGGTTTTGAATTATTGATATTAAACAATGTTTTCCATCGTTTACATATGACTATTCATGCTTTGATTATGGTTTTGAACTGGTGGGTGAATGGGTATGGTGAATAAATGATGGGATTGTGATTTCCCCCAAACTTGTGACTTTTTAAGTGTAATGACCCCAACCCCATATCGCAAAATTAGTTTTGAATATGGAAAGTATGCATATTGAACTACTCTTGAACTATTGCATAATATGAAAATTCAATTAAGCATAATGATTTTTAATTGAACCTTATGGGGTTGTGAAATTCCCCAAGCTAATGCATAATTGAACCTAGGGGGCTATGAATTTCCCCAAATAATGAAAGTGCTTCGGCATGTTAATGTTATCTAGCAAGTATAGTTTGTATGACAATACAAAAAAATATTTGCCTAAATGTGTATGGTGGTTCAATGAATGGGAATGTGTGATAAATGATTTAATTGAGCTTTAATTAAGGTTGTGTAGCTGAGTCACGATTGTGGAGGTCCTAGGGGACCAATGCTGGAATCCACAATTACCAACGTGATGGCCTAAATGACCTAGTGGTTCGAGTCACCCTTATTATTATCATATGATTGGGAGGTTCGAGTCCCCATATTATATTACATGATTGGGTGCTTGTGTCACCTTAATATACCGAGAGGTTGGAGTCCCCCATAGTACATATGTATACCCTCTAGTTTGTGCGGCTACATGTACTGGGGCCCTACCATCTGGGGGAGAGGTGGGCCCATATAGCCCATGGGTTCCTTCTTATATTATGATGATTGAGCTACACAATCAAGGCTAAAGTTTTAATATGCATGTTAAGCCTTGTTCCCTATCCCAGCATGTGATATATATACTTGTATATGAATATGATTTTTTCCAATCCAGACTAAAGTTTTAATGTGCATATATATACGTATGATAACGACATTATGTTATCCTTATTCCTGAGTAACATTATAGTGATCAAACCACTAATTTTCTCTAGATGCTATATCCCCAAATGATGTAAGCACCGAAGATACCTCTACTTTTCTTGCACAGAGTTAAGTGGATCGGCTCAGTTCGTTGGTTTGTTATGGTGAAGTGGTGAGCATCCATTCTCCAGAAAGATTAGACATTTCATCAGTTCTTATCATAAATTAGAATTGAGAGTTTTCATTATCATTATCATTATCATTGTCATTGTCAGAGTTGGGGACATGTCCCAAGCAAGACTGGTTTTTTGTTTTTTTGCATAAAGTCTTTGTTGGATTACTGTGGACTAGGGTGATGTTGGTTCGATGTGTTTGATCGGTTGCCGATTATCAATTATTGACATATCTTTTATTCTTTGAACTTATCTTGTGCTATCTTATTATATATTTAGAATTAAGTCATTGTTGGATGGTATATGGTGTTTGGTTAAGTTCATGGGCTGGTCTCCAATCCACGGTATATTACAGATTCTTATCATGGACAAGCCCTGGTTCAGGTCGTGACCTGATACCACCTACTTTATCCCAGTCGGTATGTCAAAACATTACCCAAATCATGAGCAATGGGCTAATTTTGTAGGAAATGTCCTAAAAGAATGGAAATCAACAATTTAATGAAATTCAAGAGGGGGAATTGAAATTTTCTTCTGTGAGTCGACTACTGACTCCTCACAGTCGACTTGCCTGCAGCTCAAAACACTTTACAACCATATTAAACTTAAACAATTAAGCATGTAAATAATAAAGCATAAAGAAAACAACACAAAGATTTATCCTGGTTCGGTACACCAATTCAGTGTCTACGTCCAGTCCCCTTGGGTTTCAAATTTCCTTTAGATTTTTCAAGGTTTGGTTCGAGTACAATGATAGGTAACAAGTTTTGATGAATTATTTTGCTCTTTAGATCTTGTGACACAGCTTCAGTTGATTTTATAAAGATGACTCGATTCTACTCTTTATATAAAAGTTGTAAACTAACGTTACAAAGCTTTGTAAGACTAAGAATGAGACACTTTGAATTTTCTCCTTGAAGTTGTGTATAGAATGTCTATCTTTAGTTGCTTATCTTCATAAGGAAACCAAAGAAATTTCTTCTCAATCAAGGACTTAGATTGATTCCTTGATTGAGGAATATAGTCGTTTGATATGTCCATATCAGATATCTCCATATCTGGCTTTGGATCACATCCATAATAGATATGTATATGATCTTTCCTTCCTTTAAGTTTGGATGTCTTATGTGATGTTTGTGTCCTTTCTTGTTTTTCTTAGATCTCGATTGATTCTTTATTGATCTTGTTTTGTAGTGACTCCTATTCTGCTGTAATTCTGGGCTAATGATTCTTCTTTTCTTTTTTCAGCATATTTGATTTATCTGCCATATTTGTTAGAATGTCGTAATCTTTTTGCGATTGATTTTCCTTCCTTTTCTGGAGCCGGCTTCCTTCATCAGTGGTATTTAATGTCTTACAAGGATCCACTGGTTAGTTTGTCATTATTAAAATATAAACCTTGGAGGATAACAATTTCCCCTTTTTGATAATGACAAATATAAGCATGTGTAAACATCAGTTGACTTCCCTGTCGTCAGTTTGCTCCCCCTGACTTTGTAAGAACCAATCGACTTTTGTTCTCCCTGACTTGTAGGCATCAGTCCACTTTTGCTCCCCCTGACTTGTAGGCATCTTTGCTTCTTAAGAATGTTAAATTGACAGTTGACCTTGAAAGTTGACAATCAACTTTCTCCTGACTGATAAGTGCTTCCTTTTCCTGTCTTTCTCCCCTTTTTGGTATAATTAAAAAGAATGGCAAGCAACAGAAAGAGAATAGTACACAAAGATAGAGCATATAACTAACTACATATATGCATCACATAGTCCATATAGATAGAGGTAGTAGATAACCATGGATAGTTAAAACTAAGCATAGCAAATAAAATTGTCAAATAGTAAAAATCATCTTTACAACAAAAAGCACAAGGGACAGAACCCCTTTTTGAAAGAGAAGATAATAATTCACCATTTCGCTAGAAAGTAGGTGAGAGTGTTATGCATATTGTGATAGAACTTACCATAAGATTTTTCAACATTTTTAATGAAGGAAGAGTAGGAATTTTAAACACAGACAACCAGATTATCATTTGAGGAAGAGACTTGGGATTTCAAAGAGTCCATGCTAGAGAGAACTCGAGAGAACAACTTGACTTCTTCTTGTTTGAGCCCATCAAGCCCCAGTCATACCATACCTATTTCAGATCTTGTAGTTTTCCCAAGGTCCAAGAGCTTGGCAGTAAACTGTTGGAGTTTCATGATGCCTTTCTTTATATTCTTGAACCGCTGCTTAAATACTTCAAGATCTTTCATCAGAGAGATAGAGGGATTAGAGACAGACTTACATACCTTAGGAGGTTGTGCCTTTGCAAGGAAAGATTTCTTCCTGCACCACTTATTTTCTACTAGGACATATCCCATCCTGCTGAAGGTTCTGGATGACGCATTGGCTTCTTTTTTGCTCTCAAGAATGTGTTCCCGAATCCAAGTTGCACAATTTATTTTGATCTTCTTGACCAGACAATAAAGCATAAATATATTATGACAAGTGATGTTGCTATGATATCCCTTTCTAGGAATCAGAGTGGTGGAAACAATAAGGGCGATAATGCAATATTTAAAACCAAGAGACAGGGGACCAAAGTTGGTTAACACAGAGTTAGAATTAGATAGGAACTTTATCACTTTCTTAAAGCCCACTTCAAAGTCCTCGGGCCAGTTATTGTTCATGATGGGTACTGTACCGCAAAACTTTGTATCAAAAATATTTTGTAATAGAAAGTTATTCAAGACAATTCTTATCCCTAGTACAAGAGACTTAAATTCACCACTGTCTTGGGAAAGTCAAAGATTGGCATAAAATATGGGGATAGGGTCTTCGTAAACCAGAAGTCCATAGAGGAAGAACGATAACGAAAGATCTTGAAATTTGAAGAAGTGATTGTTTTTGCAAGATTTATCTCTTTGAACATTAAGATTGATGACGTGACTGTGTACGATGGAGCGATTTTTGAAGGAGAGGAATTTTTCTTTGTGAGAGTTTGTCCAGAAATGGTGTATCTCTTCTGGAGGAAGAGGGATTAAGGGATTTGGATGGGTTTTCACTACTAAAGAGACATGTCTAGGAGACGATCTTCATCTCTTGAGAAGAGTAGACTATGATGAGGAATCATCTGAGGATTCTTAAAGGGGAATAGGAACTTCAGAGGAAATTTTTGAAATATTGGCCATTGATAGAATTTTTTGGCGAGAGAGAGAGAAGAGAAGAGTTTTAAAATAGGAGAGAGAAGGAGAAAGAGGGACGGTTTACGAGAACTTGTGGAGGCAACTGTTGGGAGTAGATATGAATGGAGAAATGAAATACATAAGGTGATCGGGGACTATTGGAGAAGAAGAGACATAGTCTAGGGTAGGGTGAAGGGCGGAAGAGGTGGTGTGGGAAACGGTCATGCAATGATGGCAGCCTATTTAAAAAAGTGTCCCTTTTTGAAAAAGTTGAAAATTTGAATTAATCAAAGAGAATATTGTGGTAAAAAAAATAACTTATGAGATATAAATGAAGAATATTTTTGAAGATCTTTCCTATAGTAAAAACGATTTGACTAAGTAAAATGATTTGTGTCAAAAAAATATTACTCATTTGACACACGAATTTTAAAATACAAAATATTTTTTTGTTAAAAAAAATCCAATCAAGAACATAAAAATCCAACATACTTAGCCCTAAATGCATAGAATAATTTAAGAAGACAATTAATATAGTATTGTCACATATTCTGGGCATAAAGATAAACTAAAATCAAGTAGTTGGCATAGGATTAAGAGAACAATTTTGTAGAGTAGTGAATACTGCTCCGGTTGCTGGTGAGTCAACGAAAGTTTTGTTCCTGGCTGAGTTTTTCATCTAAATGGAAAAAAAATTCACAAAAATATGTTAGAATTAACAGGAAGTTATATAGAAAAAATAAACCCCCCTTTTAATTTATAGAAGCAGCAATGAAAGAACAATTTGCATTAGATTTTGACCTTATCATAAGATAAAGAGATTTTAGGCAGAATTCTTTCTAGAGGGAAAACATCTTTTATTATTTTACCAGTTCAGTTGTAAGAATTGACTCTAAAGGGGGTGTAGTCGACTCTGATGATATTTTTTTCGCAGCTGTCACCGAATCTGACATATTTTTGGTGACAACTTCTTCCCTTTTTTGGCAATACTTCTGGAACATCCGCCATCAATTATTTCTTGTTATGGATCTTGCAGACATGTTCCCTCTATACAGGGAGATTAATTCTACTTACGTACCTATACATTTTTAGGCTTATGCCTGCAACTGTAGGATTTGTACCCTCTCTATCCACAGATAAAACAAAGAGGCCTTCAATATAAGAAATAGTTCTTAGCTGATTTAAACGACCTTGATAAGGAACTCGAGTATTTTTTTAATGAGTGTGATCTTACAAAACTATGGCTTGAGGATGCTCGAAAATTGTTTAATTTTATTTTTGCATCACCAAGCTCTTCATGAAGTAGGTCAATTTCAATTTGACATGCTTCAATTTCAATTTGCCAGTTTTGTCGTTTCTCTTTGAGTTTTTGTTTAAATTTAGCTTCGCAACTTTTATTTTCTTGGGTAAGTTTGTTATTCTCATCTTTAACTTTTTGAAGTTCGTAAGTGATCATATCAAGGTTAGATTCAAAAATATTACAATTATGGCAATCAAGTAGTCTTACCTCGCTAGATTAACCAGTTAGAATAAAGCACATATTCGCAGCTTCTACCTCTTCTTTTTTTCATCTTCATCACTCCAACTCCAAAGTTTTGATTTTTCCTGGACGTTCTTCTTTTTAATTTAGGAAAATTCTGTTTGAAGTGACTAGGATTTCCACAGTAGTAGCATTTTTCATTATTTCTAATGGAATTATTACTTTTGACTACTTGGGATCCCAGCTGTATCTGTCTTGTGGTATTCCTTACCCCACGGTGGATGAGGGACATTAATTCTCTATTAGTATCATCTAGAATGTCCTCATCTCCGGTTGGAGTAATATTGAAGGCCACAGGTTTCTTTTTTCATCCTTGTGAAACCTATTGATATAATTTTTCTCATATGCGATAAGGTTGCCTCGCAGTTTATCATATGTCATGTTGTGGAGATCTTTGTCTTCTAGAATGGTAGCCTTTGTTTCTCAAGTATTTAGAAGACTTCGGACCAGCTTCTGAACTTGCAGGCTGTGCGGATAAATCATCCCCAGTGATTTTAGTTCACACACAATCTTACTTAATCTTGCAAACATTGATTCAACGTCCTCACTTTCCTCTATTTTTAACAACTCATATTCATTTACAAGATCAACAATTTTTGACTTCTTGAATTTTGTGGTTTCTTCGTAGGTTACCTCTACTTTATCCCATATTTCTTTTATTGTCTCACACGTTGAAATCTTATTTTATTCTTTTTTGCTAACTACACACAAAAGAAAACTTATAACATGTGTGTTAGTTTGAATTACCTCTTGCTATTCTTTGGTGACCTTGAAGCTTTCAAGGACTTCTATGTCAGGACTGCTAGATTCCTTGTCTTTGTTCATGGACTTCTCTTTAAGTCCTGGAATCGGTTTTGGACCTTTCTTGATGACAACCTAGGCTTAGAAGTCATTTGATTAGACAAAGATTATGAACCTGTTCTACCAATAAGGGTAATGTTGTCCATTAAAGTACGGTGGTCTTGTGGAATAGTGACCATTCCAGAGAAAAGAACCAGGAATTTAATACTGGTCCATCTAATCTATGCTCACTTGTGGTTAGGCAATGCTATCTGTGAGACATTTCTCTGATACCAATTGAAATTCAAAAGGGGGGTGAATTGAAATTTTCTACTGTGAGTCCACTACTGACTCCTCACAATCGACTCGCCTACAGATCAAAACACTTCAAAATTGAATTAAACTTAAATTGGTAAGCACATAAATAATAAACCATAAAGTAAATAACATAAATATTTATCCTGGTTCGGCACACCAATCCAGTGCCTACGTCTAGTCTCCTTGGGTTTTAAATTTCCTTTAGATCGTTGAAGGTTTGGTTCGAGTACAATGATATTAACCAACTTCTGAAGACTTATTTTGCTCTTCAGATCTTGTGACATAGCTTCAGTTGATGTTACAAAGATGACTTGATCCTACTCCTTATATAACAGAAGTAAACTAACGTTAAAGATCTTTATAAGACTAAGAATGAGACACTTTGAATTTTCTCCTTGAAGTTGCATAAAGAATGTATGTCTTCGGTTTTCTTCTTTTATAGTCTTCGGTTGCTATTCTTAATAAGGAAACCTAAGAGATTTCTTCTCAATCAATTACTTAGATTGATTCCTTAATTGAGGAGTACAGCCATTTGATATGTCCATATCAGATATGTCCGTATATGGCTTTAGATCACGTCCATATCAAATATGTTTGTTAACTTTCCTTCCTTTTAGTCTGGATATCTTATGTAATGATTGCATCATGTTTTTTAGATCTTGATTGATTCTTGATTGATCTTGTTTTGCCGTGATTCATGTTCTGCCATAATTCTGGGATAATGATTCTTGTTTCCTTTCTTTTAATTTGATTTATCTGCCATATTTGTTAAAATGCCATAATATTTTTGCGATTGATTATCCTTTCTTTTCTAGAGTCAGCTTCCTTCATTCGTGGTCTTTAATGTCCTGCAAGGATTCACTAGTTAGTTTATCATTATTAAAATATAAACCTTGGAGGCTAACATTTAATACTTATAATAAGGACAAGGAATTAGATATAATCCAAGGTAGATAGAATATAGACGACCATCCCAAGACCTAGTACTGTCGGTACAATAGAAACTACACATATTCTATAAGTTCTGAAATAGTCACTACAAGCTATCTCAAAAACAAAAGATTAGACATAGATAAATAGAAGGATTAAAGGGGTAACTCCGTATCCAAAAGCTCACCCAATCTCTGAAATCCAATCAAAGCATGAGTGTTGAATCAATGGTGGAAACTAGTCCTCAAATCTACACCAAAAAGAAACAAAAGTGTAGTATGAATACCAAAACCACAGGTACTCAGTAGGCATCATCGGCCAACTGAGCTAAATACTAATATGGATATGATAAAATGTAGGATAAAGTAAGCTAAGTCAGGATAAAAGGTCAAACTTAGAAATAAACTCTAACATTGCTATGCATATATGAATCAATAAATTTGAGATAATAATGTAAAGAGAACACAATTATATGTACTAAATTAGCCCCCATAAGTGAATAAGTGCGGAAAAGTAAATAACCCAATTAGAACCCCGTAAGCTTGGAAGGTATAATCAAAGAAAAGTAAATAACTAGGTAACCATAATCTACCAACTATCCTACCATGATAAAAAAAACCCAACTGTACCATATCACATCATAACCAACTATCAGTTGCCGAACTTAAATCGGTGCTTATATCATCAAATATCATAATCAATTATCGAACTTTAATCGGTGCTATACCATAAACATAATAATCAATTGGTTTACTTGAACCGGTGCTCATATCATCAATACCATAATCAAATTACCGGGTTTTACCCAAAATAATATTGTCTCCAAAAATCAAACTGTAAGTATCTATTCTCCTCAATCTCATAATAGATATTTCAAAATACAAACTAGAATATAAAGGTCTACCAAAACTGTCTACCAAAACTATCTCAGGTCTTAGCATATGGCAGGCTGGATGGGCCGACTTCTATTCCCCGAATCCAATATAAGGCAAATTCTACCCCAGACCAGGCTATTGTATCTAAATCCACTTTTAGATGTTAAAAAAGCATTAATTATCCCTAAGATAAAATTCAACCAAAAACATGAGCAACAAAGTCAATTATGCCTAAATTACGTTTCAAGATAGCCTAAATAGTCTAACTAACCCAAATATAATGATAACACCACCAACACCTAAATAACATACCAAATCTATCATAGTATAATAATCAATACTACAAAATAGCTCAATCCATGAAGAGGGTCAACCTAGCCTTCATGGATGCTAAAGAAAAGCCCAAAAATATGCTTAACCAGTGATTTTCCCTTTAGAGAAGTTTTTGCAAGGTGCCACGCAATTAAAATCACAATCTACTTATTAAGATGAGAACAATGATACCCATATTGCACTATTATGTTTCAAGTCCAAAAATCATGCAGAATCTAATGTGGGGCCCATTTATGGAATTGCACGATTGAATCCAAAACAATGCCTCTCTATGCTCAAGGAATATTTTGCTAAAAAATGGTTGAATTCTAAGATCCAATGGTGCTAAAATTGAGTCACCAAGTTTTTTGGGGGGATTTAGGTAAATTATAGGAAAATTAACTATGAAAATAATGGAATATTACCTCCAATTCGATGGAAAATCACGTAAATAAATCTTATCCAAGCACCAAGATCACCCACAAATGTTTTCCTACATATTTTCTCACTTTTAGGGTTCTAATATACTAAGAATGGGTAAAAAATGTAGAAAAATGGGTTAAGTGGGGTATTTATCCCCTTTATAAGTGCACGGGTATCAATTAAGCGAGCTTCAGGTTGCTTAACCGATACTTTTTCTCTGGAACGCCTATCACTTACGTGATTAGCCTATCGCTTACGCAATTAGCCTATCACTTATGCGATATCTAGCTGCCTACACAAGTGTCGCGTATATCACAACCCAATTCACGAGTCATGATGGCACCTACTATGATCCACCAATAGGTAAGCCAACACTAACTATAGGCTACTTTGGTAGAATTGCCCACTAGGCTTAAATACACGAAAACAATCATAATCAATAGTGTTTTATTAATAAAGGACAATCAAAATACGAATATCGATCCCACGACCCTATAATATTAGTAAAAGAGCATCTAAGTATGAAAGTAGGAAATACAACCCAAAAGTATAGAATAGTCAGTAATTCTATCTCGAATACAAAATATGATCAAGGATAGAGGGAAATAGGAGACTCAAAACTCAAAGAGCTCACCCTGTCTCCAAAAGATCAATAATTATGAACTCAATTGAGAGACTACAACTAGTACTCGGGTCAGCATAAAAAGGGTATAGAAGTGTCATATGAGTACCAATACAACAAATTCTCAATAGGCATCATCAACTGACTGAGCTAAATTATGATATTAAGATGACATAAAGAAAGATAATATCTCTAAGTCAAGGTATAGAATCAAACCTAAATCATCTTCATCATCACAATATAAAATAAATAATTAACATAAACGACAATATGGCATAGCATATTAATGAACACCAATACCATCATAAATAAGAAGTAATTGTTTAGAAATTTTAAAGCGATACTATTACAATGACAACCGCATAAATACCAAGTTGGAGCACATACATCCATCAGAGCATGAAGTAAAAGAACTCACCATGGTGTCCTATACCACCGGGGAGTACACCAAAATAAAGTAAAGAACCCATCACGACTTCCCATATAACTGGAGAGTGCATCAAAGGATCAAACGAAGCAACATAAATTGACATATAACCAACTTTCTCAATTTTCATGGTTTTCCACATTTCCCATCAACGTGCACTTACCAACAATTATAATTATCAACCATTACCGTAAATAACTAATATTTACCAAGGTATTAATACCCATGATCATATCACCATATAGAGGTCTACCTCATCAATATATCATACTTACTCATTATTAGCTAACCAAAGATGATTATTAATAACTCACTAATTTGCTAGTCATCATATGTCCTCTAATTATTAGCCTAATCAATTCTTACATAATCCTTATTCACATAATAGAAATTAACCATTATTCACTAAATAACCAACATTAACATCTAGTCGGGGTTTACTTCAATACCATAGACACTATTAAACAATTCACATACCTAGTCATCATAATCCCACTAGTCACCATCTTGGAAAATACCACTAATCATCATTCAAGCACTTACATAGCTAACTGTTAACATCTTTTATTACAAGAATCATTAATATGCAAATCTGTGATTTATACCTAATCGATATTATAACTTAGTCATCAATATCATTAATCATCACCAATGCTAAACTATTATCATCATTAACCACGTAACAACCACAATTACTAGTCACCTCATTTCAACTAAACAATGTCCATTAACTAGTACTCTAGACTTCTAGTCATCAAGTAAAATAGTCACTTAATAGGCAACTAGTTACCACATAGCGCATTCTAATATACAATATTCCTTAATTAGTCAATTTATCCAAGCCAAGTATGCACAGTAGGTGAATTCTTAGTTTCCACTAATGATTCTACTTACCAACTAGTCATAACTCAATATTTGGAATAGCCTTATCTTACTCATTGTTTAACACTAACATGAGTTACACCTCTTAGCAAATAATTAGCACTAAAGAACTATAACCGACAATACAAAAAATACCATCACCCCTCAAAGAACGTACAAATGTAATCATATATAGGCAATCCAAATATAAACATATACGCTTACCATACCTAGCATTAATATATCCTTCGAACCTACCGGGCATCATCATAATCATCAATATATCACCTGGACTTACCGGTCATCATCATATCTTCAATATATCCTACGGACTTATAGGACATCATCATAACAATAATATATCCTCCGAAATTAACAAGCATAATCATAACATTAATATATCCTTCAGACTTATCGGATATCATCATAACATTAATATATCCCTCGGACTTACCGGACATCATAATATCATCAATATATCCTCCAGACTTACTTGGCATCATCATATCATATATATATATATATATTATTCGTACTTATCGGGTATCATTATATTATCAACATATATATAAGTAATTCAATCAATAATGAATGCAAGCCCTACGAGAGATAAAGTGGAAGAGAAGTAAGGAAAGACATACCATCCTACCTAAAAATTCATTATCAACACAATATATTAATAGGTGCATGAACAAGTATACTTATATGGTATGGACACTCAATGTATTATCGAACCTAACAAGATTAATAGCATGGTCATACAAGACATGAAGCCCCTCTTTATTAGCATAATTCATATTATTAGCGAGTAATAAGCTAAACGGGGGAAAAAGGTGTAGAAATGCTCTCTATTACCGCAATTTCATGCCCCATGCCTCCACGATTGTGGTCAAGTCAGTTTAAATGACCATCTGACTACCCATTTTTTCACACTCTATCTCTTAATTTTCTCTCAATTGCACTAATTTTTTGTCATAATTTGGGATCCAAAAGTATTGTAACATCCTCCTTGCAGCCTTACTTCGGTATGTGCTTTGAATTCGTGCTTTAATTGCTTGTATAGTCCGTGGAATGCATAAAATAGGGTAGGCCTAAAATTCAGTTTTTCACTGCTAAATTATTATTTGTTTGCACTTGTATGGTGGTTCGATGTTATAAATGGTATGCACACATATAGGGAAGTCTTGAGTACCCACATTATGTTCAAAATTGAGAGAAATATAGTATGCACACAAAGTGCTTGATCAAATGACCAAACGAGGTCATAACTAGTTATTTTTACATTCTCGGCGCATGATCGAGTGCTTAGGAAGATAGTTTAATGTTCTTAATGATAAATTTCTATTTTGGAACATGATTTGGCCTTGAAATGAGAGTTTTATGTTTTTGAAAATTTGGCCTAGTTTGGGGTCAGATACCGCGCTCGCGGTCATTAGATTATGATCGTGGTTATTGGATCAGGATTGTGGTACTGCAATTACAACTCATCGATCTATGATTTCCATATCTAAGGCTAAATTTAAGCCTGGTCCAAAAATCCCGCACTTTCAATTCTTATACAAAATCCACCAAGTAACCATCTCATGAGCTTAATGAGACAACATTGTATAGTTTGTGCATGAAAATGTTAATGATGAGTGTTGTTGTTTTTTTTTTCATATTTTTTAGGTTTACATCATAGGAGATTATGACCAAGTTCATTTCATGGCCCCCGAGTGGTACAACCTGAACCATGATGATCTTCCAAAAACAAAGCTACTTCTGGAGAGGGGAATATGTTTGGAGTAGGTGCCGGAATAGCATTCAGCATTTTATAATAGGCTCATAGCCATCGGGTGGAGATGTTTTGCCTTAGATCCTTGGAGGGAAAATGAGTAGTGGGTAGGATAATTCTACGCTAACCTTATCGTTGTATCTTTCTCTAACTTGGTCATTAGGATCCAAGGGAAGGAGGTAAACTTAGGAGCTAAACATGTTAATTACATATATGGGCTCCCAAATGCTAATATGGATCAATTATAGGAAAAATAGTGTGAACCATAGAGTTTGATGGGGGAGAAGTTATGTTCGGATAAGGAGGTTCCTTTGGTGGCTACCAAGACGAACATATCAATGAATGATTTCACTGTTGAGGCCCAAATATGGTTGACTATCATTTGTAGTCGGGTCTCCCCTTGTACCCACAAGAACGCAGTTCAAGATTTATGGTCCGGATGGTTGCTTAAATACTAGACTACATTCCATAAAATATTGGTCGGCTTGTGATCTCTGACATGAAGTTCTTCAAGAACCATGGTGGTACGCTTCTCTTATTCCCTTCTATGATTATTGAGTTGTGTAGGAGAGCTGAGGTTGTGGAGTACCTGGAGACAATTGGGTTTGCACTAGAACCCCCATTTATCCTTTAAAATTTGGGATAAGGGTGCACCCAAAAAGATAAAGAAAATAAAAATTGACTTGGGCAAGTCAACAAATGAGGAGACAGAGTCTTATAGGTCATCCACAACTGGGACCTTTGAGGATATCGGTGTTGATTTGAGGGCGATTTAGGTTCTTGTATCGGGATTGCCTATGGGGCCAAGAGGTCCCTCCACTACCCGCAATTCATGTGTGTCTTGATCTGATTATGAGAAGTATTTGGCAGATCAACAGATATAAGGAGCCACCATTTCTAGGCTTAAGAGGGCCTACTCATCATTGGCAGAGTCTTATAAAGAGCTTCGAGACTCACATGAGAAGATGAAGAAAAGGGAGAAGAAGAGGGACAAGTTCTTCTGTAAGATGAGGAAAGGGTGAAGGGGCTTTGAGATGCCTCTAAACCCCAAGATAAACTTTCTTCCTCCTGATTTAAGAGTGATGATGATGCCCTAGCGGAGTGATCCAGTTTGTATTATGCTTGAGATGATGTAGAGTCTGTGGGCGAGAGAATCTCTTGATACAGTTTTATGGAGCTCTTTTTCTACTCTTTATGCTTTATTGTTAATGCAGTGAGGTCACTGCAAGTTTTTTAGTTTGGGGTGCCTGTCTCCATATATATTCATCTGGTCTTGTATTATTGAGATATTTTTGGATATTTTATATCATTTTGGATGATTTTTATATTTATGGGTTGTAATATTTGAGCACTCTGATGGTTCCTACATTTTATAGATTAGTTGTTTGTTTTCGTTTTAAATTTATACTTTTATCTTAATTTTGTTTATGGTGACATCGGACGAGCCTTTCCCTATGATAAATTGAGTGATGACATTATTAAGGGAAAATCATCGTGAATGGGTTTTGAGCCATAGATGCAAGGGAATTCTCAGTACCTATAGAATCAGACCTACAAATGCAAGGGAAGTCTAAGTAATTGTGACATTTTTGATTTGGGATCACACTTATACCTATGGCAAAGTCTGAGTAGCCATATGGTTTGCCCATATGAGATCTTAAATGTGAGACAACAGCTTGGATTGGTAAAATAAATAGAAAATTATGTGTGGTGCAAATGAGAAGCAAACCTCCATCTCTGTCCAAAAATATTTAAAAAATCAAAGGCACATATGTGAGCGACCTTGTAACAATACTTTACCTGTTTTTGTGACTCCAAATTTTTAGCTTGTAGAAATTGGTAAATACCCTTCTTTGTCTCTAGTGGGGAGGCAAATTGATCCCCCTTGAAGAGTTTGTAGGCCATGTTCAGTGAAAATGTTTGTCTAAATCTCATGCATACTTGTACTATCTAGAACATGCACCGTTAGTCTCTCTAGTATAATATGGATTATGCTTGGTTGGTAAAATGATCCTAGGCTATCTCTGTGAACATATGAACCCACTTTAAGCCTAAATAGCCTTCCCAAGCATAGAATAGTACCCTTAGATACCCAATTTGAGCCTTTAAGCCTTTGTTTGGCAACCACATTAAAAGTGTAATGCCCCAAACCTGGTTCCCAGAATGCTACACGATGCTCGTGATCCTGAAGAACCACAAGCTAACCCATGACTGATATCTGTACCTGTACACTACATAATATAACATAATAATGTGGAAACATGCACTGAAAGACCATAAGGTTCAATACTGAACAAAATCTGAATAATAAAACATCTGAGTGGGGTAATAGAATACCCAAAATAAAACTAAAAATACTAAAAACTGAAACATGATAGTCTGCATCTAGTCTGAAAGCCTCTAATGTCTGAATAATCTGAATAAGGAGTTGATCGGACATGTCCCCAACTAACTCCAACTAATAAGCTAATCAATGAGATAGTAAAGAAATAATCATGCCCTCGAGGGATGATGACTCACTCCAGACTCTGACTGCTGAAACTGAATCTACTGCTGATCTGGAACTCGTGTCTTTGAACCTATGGTGTAACATAAAAAGAAAGCACCATAGCGCAAATAAGTCAGTATAATGGAATGTACTGAGTATACATATGAGGTAGGCTATATGCAAGGATTCACATGCATGATTATCTATAACTGACTGTCTAACATGAATGTGAGAATGCATGCATAAATACGTAACTATAACTGACAATGTGATACATTATTAATAACTGATATGACTAATAACATGAGTGACTGTATCTGACAATCCTGAATCAGATGGAACTATCTGAGTTTCGAACTATAATTGAGTTGATTGTATTTGACATTCTTGAATTCTGAAGAACTATCAGAGTTCTATTACTGAGACTAATTGACTGTATTTAATAGTCCTGATTCTGTAACATAAAACTATGGGAAGTAATTATCTAATCGACATACCCCTGATATGCCATTATGGCTGAGTTAGGGTCTAATTTGTTACCCAAATTAGAAGGGTGTTAATACCGCGCCACTGGTAAGGACAAGCTATGGGTGACCCTCATCTGATAGTGTCCCTTGTACGAGAACGGTGGGGCCCTGATCTGACAGTGCTTATCCACTTCATCAACCCTTATCGACAGTGTTGATGTCTCAACCTATGCTGGCTACATAGTTCTGGAACGTAAGGATGACTGCTAAGGATCACACCCTCATCTGATGGTGTGTGTCCCCATCCTTGGGTTCACTCGATGCTAATTTTTACTCCCATCGGAATGGATACAGAACATGATTTACTAAACTAAACATGAAATAAATTATTGAATTCCGTTGACTGTCGGAATACTACTAATATCTGACAACTGACCGAGTTCATGAGATCATGGAGATTTTCCTGAGTCATAATACTATCTGAAGTCTAAGGATTCATAGCTTGACTGAGAGTATCATGAAAACATGACATGTCTCTAGGTACACAACTAATGTTTCGAGTACAAGAACCCCCACGACTCGATAGAAGGAAATGGACAAAGCAGAACTTGATTGTATACATAATAATCATCATAATAAATTTACCGAAGCATTTCATCAAACATGTGATAGGCATAAGCTTGTGCATACATGGGGATTTCATGATATCATTCTAATTAGACATTTTTCCTTTACCTAGGCATTTAATCAAACACATGGTAGGCTTAGAATGTGTAAACAACATCATACAACAATTTACTGTCATGATTCAATTCTAATTTATTCATTCAGGGGTTTAGTCATAGAATTTCATGAATCTATACCTATACAAATCAACCAATATTAAATTTAGCACTCATTCATGGAATACAATTCAATTGCTCATTATCAACATAAACGAGAGCAGCCAAATCATAAAATTCATAAGAAAATTCATAACTTGAATTAAGAAAAAGGATTCTTGGGATTCATGAACGAAAGGAGTCCATGAATGAACACTATGCATACCTGTGTTAAGGTTCTTGAAGTTCTTGAACTTGAAGAATTGGAAATCCCTTAGTTCTTGAAAAAGTTTGGATTTTGTTCTTGGAGATTAAGGTTAGAGAGAAACCCTAATATTTGTTGTAAAATTATAATGAGAATGTGATTTCAGGCCAGATTTAACTAGGTATATAAATGGGTGGCAAAAAAAAAAAAGACCCTTTAAAACGACTTGAAAATTCACTGAACGGAACCTGCGATAGCTCGTGCGATGGTCCATCGCTAGGTCACTGGTCCGTCGTTTCAACCATCGTAGGTGGACCAGAATAGGGTCCCACTTCCTAGGTAGAGATGACTCATGCGATGGTCCATATTTGGGTCAACGGTTTATCATTTCAACCATCGTAGGTGGACCAGAATAGGTTCTCTCTACCTTGGTAGTGACGGCTCGTGCAATGGTCCATTGTTGGGTCGACGGTCCATCATTTCGACCGTTGTAGGTGGACCAGAAGGTTGACCTACTTTCTTGGCTATGATGTTCTAAGCGATGGTCCGTCTTTCTTGTGTATGAATAGTTTTGCTAGTGCCATTTTGTATGGCAGAATAAAGATAGGCTAAGTATCTAGAAGAAGATCAATACCGAAGTCTATTTCCCTTTCGGAGGAATTCCTGAAAGATCTTTGGGAAAGACATCTGAATATTCATTCACTACTGGGACTGATTCAAGACTGGGAGTTTTGGAACTAGTGTCCTTAACTCAAACGAGATGATAGACACATCCTTTAGATATCATTTTTTGTGCCCGAAGATAGGAAATAAGCTGACCTTTGAAAACAAATACGCTACCCTTCCACTCTATGGTAGGTTTATTCAGAAACTAAAATTGGACTATTCTATTTCTACAGTTGACTGTGGCATAGCAAGAATAAAGCCAATCCATGCCGAGAAAGACATCAAAATCAGTCATCTCTAATTCGACTAAGTCTGCTGAGGTGACTTTCTGAGATATCATAACCGGGCAATTCCTGTATACCCACTGGGCTATGATGGTTTTACCCACTTTGGTAGAGACTGAAAAGAGCTCTGCTAGAATTTTGGGACTGACTCCGAAATCAACTGCTATATAAGGAGTGACAAAAGACAAAGAATCTCCTGGATCTAGCAAAGCGTAAATATAAACATGAAAGATCTATAACGTACCAGTAACCACATCAGGAGAATTTTCCTGATCTTGTCGGGATTGAAGAGCAAAGAGACGATTTGGGTGTTGCCCACTAGTAGCACTCGTGGCGGCACCCTGCTGATTTAGGCGACCGGACTTAGTTGAGGAGCGTAGATAACTCTGATAACCTGACTGAGGACAGTATCTAACTCTGCGGCCTGGCTTGCCACAACTAAAACAGACATCGCTACCAGCTCTGCAAGCACCCTTATGGTTCTTACCATAAGTCTGACAAAGGGGTTTAGTTCGGGCATTGCTAACACTGCCCTGAGGCCTAAAACTTGGCTCTCTATCTCTGTTACCCTCCCTAAACTTAGGAACTGGAGCACTTCCTGAAGAAGGAGATGGAACTGATGACTTAGGACGAAACTGAGAATGATTGCCTCCTTCTGACTTATGCTGGCTAAAATTGAAGCTACCTGTCCTAGCTTTCTTATTCTATTTTTCCCTCTACTTAATCTTCTTCACCTCTATCTACAGATCATGGGTCATAATTCTAGCTAAAGTTATGTCACTATTCAGCATGGCGGATCTGCACTCGTTTACCATGCTATCATTTACACTTGAAGCGAACTTACTCATCCTTGCCCTACTGTCTGCAACCATATGAAGGGCATATCTGGCTAATTGAGTAAACTTAAGAAAATACTCTTTAACGGTCATACTTCCCTACTTGAGGTTGATGAATTCTAGCACCTTAGCCTCTCTAAGCTCTTGGGGAAAGAATCTATCTAAGAATACAGTGACAAACTCTTCCCACTCTATAGGACCTGCATCATCTAACCTCTTTGACTTCCACTATTTGTACCAAGTTTGAGCCACATCTTGCAGCTGATATGCAACTATCTCAGCACTCTCAACAGTAGTCACCCCATGATGTCTGTCACCTTCTGAACCTAATCAATGAATTCCTGAGGGTCTTCATCTACTTTAGACCCAAGGAAGGTTGGAGGATGCATTCGGGTGAAGTCCTAAATCCTAGCTGCGGCTGAGTTGGCCACTGAATTATCTGGAATAACTGTTGGCCATTCATTTCGAGTGGCAACTGACTGAGCAAGATTAGTGAATACGGCCCTGAACTCTGCGTGAAAACATGATTGCCCAAAGGATCTTCAGGCTGAGGGGCTGACTAATTTCCATTTCTTCTTTTAGCAGGCATGTTTTGTAGAATAAAGGGAGAAATAGATTAGACTGAGAGATTGACTTGAGATTATGCTCACTGGCACGTCATGAATACTGAAAGAAGGGAAACTGTTCTTAAAACATCATATATCCTTTTGCACATAAATATGGCGCGCAACACACCCATGTACAAGACTCTACTAGATGCGGCTTTCAGACTTCCTAGGTCTCTATTGAACCTTAGGCTCTAATACCAAGTTTGTAACGCCCTAAACATGGTGACCGAAATGCTACACGGTGCTCATGACCCTGAAGGACCACAAGCTAACCGATGACTGATATATGTACTTGTACACTACATAATATAACATAATAATGTGGAAACATGCACTGAAAGACCATAAGGTTCAATACTGAACAAAATCTAAATAATAAAATATCTGAGTGTGGTAATAGAGATAGGCTGAGTATCTGGAAGAAAATCAATACCAAAATTATGGGAAGTATTTATCTAACCGACATGCCCCTGATACGCCATTATGGCTGAGTTGGGGTCCAATCTGTAATCCCAATTGAAAGGGTGTCAATACCGCACCACTGGTAAGGATAAGCTGTAGGTGACCCTCATCTGATAGTGTCCCCTATACGAGAATAGTGGGGACTTTATCTGACAGTGTTTATCCACCTCATCAGCCCCCATCGATAGTGTTGATATCTCAACCTATGTTGGCTACATAGTTCTGGAATACAATGATGACTGCTAAGGATCACACCCTCATCTGATGGTATGTGTCCTCATCATTGGGTTCACTCGGTGCTAATTTCTACTACCATCAGAATGGAGACTAAACATGATTTACTGAGCTGAACATGAGATGAATCACTGAATTCCGTTGACTGTCGAAATACTACTGATATCTGACAACTGACTGAGTTCATGAGATCATGGAGATTTTCCTGAGTCATAAGACTGTCTGACGTCTAAGGATTCATAGCTTGACTGAGACTATCGTGAAAACACGACATGGCTATAGGCACACAACTATTGTTTCGGGTACAAGTACCCCCAGGACTCAATAGAAGGAAATAGACAAAGCAGGACTTGCTTGTATACATAATAATCATCATAATACATTTACTGAAGTATTTCATCAAACATGTGATAGGAATAATCTTGTACATACATGGGGATTTCATGATACCATACTAATTAGACACTTTTCCTTTATCTAGGCATTTAATCAAACACATGGTAGGCTTAGAATGTGTAAACAACATCATACAACAATTTACTGTCATGATTCAATTCTAATTTAATCATTCAGGGGTTTAGTCATAGGATTTCATGAACCTATACCTATACAAATCAACCCATATTGAATTTAGCACTCATTCATGGAATACAATTCAATTACTCAATATCAACATAAACGAGAGCAACCAAATCATGAAATTCATAAGAAAATTCATAACTTGAATTTAGAAAAGGGATTCTTGGGCTTCATGGACGAAAGGAGTCCATGAATGAACACTATGCATACCTGGGTTAAGGTTCTTGATGTTCTTGAACTTGAAGAATTGGAAATCCCTTATTTCTTGAAGAAGATTTGATTTTGTTCTTGGAGATTAAGGTTAGAGAGAAACCCTAATATTTGTTGTAAATTATAATGAGAATGTAATTTCTGGCCGAATTTAACTAGGTATATAAATGGGTGAAAAAAAACCAAAAAGCCCCTTTAAAATAACTTGAAAATTTGCTAAACGGAACCTGTGATGGATCGTATGATGGTCTGTTGCTTGGTCGAAGTTCTGTTGTTTCGATCGTTGTAGGTGGACCAGAATAGGGTCTCACTTCCTAGGTAGCGATGGCTCGTGCAATGGTCCTTCGTTGGGTCGACGGTTCAACATTTTGACCGTCGTAGGTGGACCAGAAAAGGTTCTCGCTACCTAGGTAGCGATGGCTCGTGCGATGGTTCATCGCTGGGTCGACGGTCCGTTGTTTTGACCATCATAAGTGGACCATAAGGCTGACCCACTACCTTTTCTGCGATGGCCTAAGCGACGGTCCATCGCTAGATCGACAGTCCATCAACCTGGGCGATTCTGACAGCTTTGAGTAAAACATCCATAACTTCTTCCCTCGATACCGGATTTTGATGAAATTGATATTGGTGGAAAGTTTATTCAATTTCCCATATGATGGAGAGTGAAAATCATAAAAATACCATATGAAAAAAATGTTTTATATTTCAAAGCAAGTTCTGATATCTTTGAGATAATTTCAAGCTAAGAAAAAGGAACGGGTATTACAATAAGCCTTGAACTATTTAAGGTTTTCCCTCTATTGAACCCTAGCATCCTTGACCATAAAAAATATGAATGAAACTTGAGTACAAAAAACTATGTTGGGGAGGTAAGTTTGAAAGAGATGACCTTGGGCCATAGTGATGTAAGTGGATTACTATGAGCTAAGCAATGAAAAAGTAAAAAAGAAGGAAATGATGCAAAGAAGAATAAGGCATAGATTGTAGTAGTTATAAGAAAATAGAAGATGCCTTCAAAAAAGATGGGTAAATCAAGGTAGATAAAATTGGCATGTGTAAAGTGTGAAAACAAAAGAAGTGGTCCATGGTCAATAGTTGGATGTAATAGTGTGATGGATATGTTCAAGGAGGGTATAGCCACTTTGTTCCTAAATGGTATTCTCCCTTTCCACGAACCTACATTATAAGCTCAAAAAACCCTTTGAGATCTCCAACCTAGTGTATTCTTTGAAGTGGCAATTGAAAATAAAGGCAAACCTATTGTATAGTACTTATTATCATAGAGTGTCTTTTTGTGTGAGAGAGAGATCTTCACACTTAACTCTCGTGTTGCATACTAGATAATTGAGTGTATGTGGGATATCCTCCTTATTACGCGACATGTAAATAATATGAGGTGGGTGATATTGTTGTCTTCTAAAAAATAATGACAAAGGGGTATAATGGAATTAATGTCAAAAGAGAGTCACTCATAGAGTGTTAGTGACTATTGCATGGTTGTTCTTTAACGTCCATTGCATCTTTAAAATTTTATTTCATGTTAAGGGGTATCATGAGAATAGTTTTTCCTATGTTTGAAGAGTTAATTATGGTAGCAATCAAGTTTGAAGTCATTGTGATCATTGGGTTGTATAAAATGGGCTTAAATATACATTGTCTTATTGAGTAAGAGGTAGTGTTGCATGAGGACAAACAAATGTTTAAGTTAGGGGTTTTGATGAGTGGTGAATTTACCACTTATAATTTACATCCAAAATTCGTGCACACTACTATGATTTGAAGGTATGAATGAGACAAGTTTGATAGTTGAATGCACTAATTTTCACATTTTACAGGTATATAGATGATGAGAAAGAAAGATGTGGAATTGAGCTAATAAAGGATAAAAAATAAAAGAGAAGTGTAGCTGGAAGACCTGGAGCAAAAATTGGTCTCATTTACTACAATTGCGGCCTGAGGACTACAACCGCAGCCAATAAAGTTTGGTCAATTGTCTGTTATCGCAGTAATCTTAGTGCAGTTACGACAGCTGTGATCGCGGACAAGTCATAGTGATCGTGGCTTATGCCCAAAGGAAAATTCAATAATTTCACATAGCCGACCCCAAATCCCTTAAAAGTCTAAAACCCTTTTCTATTTTATATTCCACACCTAGAACAATTGAATTTTGGATAATTTGTAACCCTACTAATTAGCAAAACTTTTGTGTTTGAATTTTCCGATTTGAGTTTGGTGAAATGGAAGTTAAATTGAAGAATCTTCTTACTGTCCATTGCCATGGATACTTTGTATGAACCTTTTGGTATATCTCTTCTCTTTAACTTTATGAGTAGAAAATTTTTCTTTTCTTTGGATTATGTTTAACTGAGGTGCAATTATGTGTGGGTTGTGATGTATTTCTGTAGATTTTAGTGTCTTGATGATGGGTTTCACAATTGGTTGATTGAATTAGTTGGGTTTGTGGGTTAAAATCTCATATGCCCAAAATTGATATGTGCGTGAAAACCCCAAGTTTTATAAAGATCTCATTATCTATGAAAGAGGGATGTGGGTGAGCTTTTGGATACCATATCATCCTTGATAGAGGGATATGGGTGACAAAGTAATAGTGGACAATATTAGATGTAGTTTTTTCTCTTTTTACCATCTTAGAAATAAGGGTGAGTAGAGCTTTAGCTATGTCTTGGGCATCTTTGTAGAGAGAGGGATGCCGAATTGAGGTATTAGGTGGGTTTAATTGCTACACACATGAGGTACCCAAAAAGGTCCAATGGGTGATAATTTTTAGAGTTTGTTGGCAAACTATCCTAAAAAACCTTCAACCTAGCCTACCATGTCATTGATAACTAAGATTTGCACAAAATTTTCTTGCACCCATACATAACTTGCCCTTAGGTAGGCAAAATCCCAAGATCCTTCTCATATTGAATTTTAAATCACAATTGTCACCTTTAGTTTGTCAACTTTAATAGACTTTGATAAAACCACATTCCACCCCCACCCCCCCCCCCCCATTTTAATTTATGCATTTTACTTTGTTTACATTACGAGTATTTTTTTAGTAACTATTAACACCGATAATATTAGAAGGCTAATTCCACTCTTCAAGATTTGACCTCAACATAAGTTGAGCTTTATTGACAACGATCGTCCTCTACCAAATGCAATTGTATAGGTGAGCGTGATCAACAAACTTTAAGGATATTTTATTTCCGCTTCCATAATTCATTGATGAATTATACCATTTATGCATTCCCTAAGAAAAGGTGGTTCATCACAAAAATACATCTTTACATTAAATAGAAACCACTTTCTTTTATGATAATTCAGGTCCTCCAAAAGTACACTACTTACAACACAGCTAGCATAATCTGCATACTTGGGTGAAACATTTCTCGAGATTGATATGAATTATTCATTAGGGAAAGTGTCATCAATATAAATTTCACCCTAATTCTCATGAATTGTTTTGAGGCAGGAAAGGTGCTCGGCCACTTGGTTTTCATAGCCCTTTTGATATTTTACCTCAAAATCAAATTCTTGCAAGAGCAAGATACACCTAATAAGGTAAAGTTTTGCCTCCTTCTTTTCAATAAGATATCTAAGGAAGGCATGGTCCATCACTACCATTTTTTTACCCAACAAATAAACCTTAAATTTTTCAAAGGCATAAACAACTGCAAGCAACTCTTTCTCCATAACAAAATAGTTACGTTGGGCATTATTCAGTGATTTGCTTGCATTGTATATTGGATAGAACAAATTCTATTTTTGTTGTCTTAGGACCGCTCCAAGACCAATACAACTTTTATCACACATTAGTTCAAATAGAAAGAACCAATCAGGGGCTACTATGATAAGAGCCAACACAAAGAGTTCCTTGAGATGATTAAACGCCTTCAAGAAAGCATCATTAAATTCAAAATTTACCTCCTTTTCAAGGAGCTTTTACAATTGGTAGGCAATCTTTGATAAATCTTTGATGAATCACCTATAGAGACCAACATGACCAAGGAAACTTCTAACACCCTTCACAGAGATAGAAGGAGGTAATTTAACAATTACCTTGTCTTTTACTTGATCCACTTGGATGTCATTCCCCGAGATCTTATATCCAAGAAAAATTCCCTCCTTAACCCTAAAGTTGCATTTTTTCCAATTCAAGACTAGGTTGGTTTCTACACACCTTTCAAGAACTTTTCTTAAATGTGCAAGTCATGACTCAAATGAATCCCCACTAATGGATACGTCATGCATGAACACCTCATTGATTCCTCTACCATATCCATAAAGATAGATAACATGTATCTTTTAAAAGTGGCCAGAGCATTGCACAACCTAAAAGACATGCGTTTGAAAGTGAATGTGCCATAAGGACAAGTGAAGGTAGTCTTTTCTTGGTCTTCCAGGTTGATTCAAATTAGATTGTACCCCAAGTAACCATAAAGAAAAAATACTACCCCAGCCCAGCTAGCCTATCCAACATTTGGTCCATAAAGAGCATAGGTAAATAGTTATTCTCGGTCCATGATTTACAATAGTCTGTTATAAGACCCTTAATGTTTCAATTAATTTATTTTTGACCTTCCCGTATTTGTAATATTGATTTTTTACTTTAATAGTGTTTAGGGATATTAAAAAAGTATTTGATGAAAGTTTTAAAATTTTTTAGAGGGATTCAGGGTTATTTTTGTACCGCAAGGCAGTGAGGGTCCGCGTTATTATTGTGTCACAGAGGTTACTCTTTATGATATTGGCATGGCATGGAGGATAACCTCTGCAATATTTGCATACCATGCCAAGGTGAAAATTTCATATAGTTTTATTTTTATTCACTTAGGATGAGCATCTTTTGGTATTTTCACCTCTTCCATGACTTTTAAGCATAAAAGTTCTCCTTCCTACTAGTTTTGAATTATTAAACCCCCCTATTTAACTCTCAAATATCAAACCCAGAACATTTAAGGGTTTCATTATACATTCATAATCTAGGCTCCAAACTTCATATTGATTACAAATTCTTGTGTGTTTCAAACATATATATCTTCCCAAAATGTTAATTTTACATTGTGACAATTATTTAAAGGGTTTTTATGTGATTTAAATTATTGGTATGAAATTAGGTTGAGGGGTGTTGGTTGTTATTGATTTAATTACTTGTTCCATGATTTGAGTTGATTAATCATGTTTTAAATAGTTATTTTTGTGACTTAATTGGTACTTCTATTAAATGGTTGGGATGGGGAACATGCGTTTTCTCCAAAATGTGGATGAATTTTATCTTGGAATTGCATGAACCTTAATCCACTTTATGAATTTCATTTAAATTATGAAAATTTTCATGGTTTAATTTGTTATTAAACTCAATGCATTTCATAAATGGATAAATGACTAAAATTTATTTTGGATGTCCTTGGTGGCCATGGATTGGATTTTAATAGATCTTGGAGAATCAATGTGGTAGGGTGAATTGATTTGGCATGTATGATTTTTCTTGCAAGCTTATTGATATGACGATACCAAGTGATTATTGCCTTGATGAATGACACTATGGTTAATGATTGGAATCATGTACTAAATGATTTTAATTTGGACTTAAAGGGGTTGTATAGCTCTCCACGGAAGGTTGATGTCTCAGGGTGACCGATACTGGAAAACACGTTTGCCGACATATGGGTATTTATGATCATGTGCATAGTTTACCTTTTATAATTTCTCTTTTAGAATTGTTGGAGCCTTGGTGGCTTTGGCCCTTCCTTACATTTCTCCAATTCATACGGCTAACATGCACTGGGGAATTTTTAGTACGGGAGCTGAACCCATATAGCCCGTTGGTGCCTTTAGGATGGTTAGAGCTACACAATTCAAGTTGATGGTTTTAAATATCATGCATAAACCTTGTTCCCTATCTCTGCATCATATATATGTATATTTGAATGTGTGTATATCATTTTTGAATGGTTTTGGACTAATTTAATTATGACATTATTTTATCCCTTCCTTGAGTTACATGTTAGCGCTCACCACACTAACCGTCCTAGGATGCTACATTGTTTCATAATTTAGGGGCTAAAGAAATTTCTTTAACCTATGTGAAGAGTTAGGTTGATTAGCACATTCATCAAATAGCTGTCAAGTGGTGAGCCTCAACCATTCAAAAGGCCTTATTTTCCATATTCCTTTATTTATACTCAGTAATTTCAGATTGTTTTAGTCATGGTTTTAGGCATGTCCCAGCCTATTTGGTATTCTGAGTTTAGAGGCTATTGTGGATAGATGTAGGTTGGTTGTTTGTTTGTTGACTCTTAGCTTTCATAGAGTTATCTGGTCATCTTTATTACTATTTTATATGATTCCGTATTTATTGTTATACTTCTTATTTTGTGCTCATGAGGTAGGTGATGGGGGTTGTCTCCAACCCATGGTGGACTTGAGATACCTATCACATCCAGGACCTAGTTTGAGTTGGGACAAGCACTACTAGAAATTACTTTTATTGGAACAAACATTTTGAGAATGTTTCTAAAAGCGTTGCTATAAAAGGTTTATTACAACGATTCCAACCATTGCAAAAAAAATTGTTCTAATAAAACTATTTGATGTTATAACTATTGCTATTGCCGCATAACCACTACAATAATGTGTCTTATAGCAACAGTTGCTTTAACCATTGCCATAAAATCACCTATAATATTACTTTATTTGGGAAAAAAGGCTATTGCAACGGTTTTAATTTATTATATGTTCTTGTATGGTCAAGTGGGGCAAAGAATAAAATATTTCACTCTAAATAGTTTTTCATAAAATTTTCAGTTGCTGCATATATGTTTAAGTGAGGTAAAGAATACAATATTTCATTAAGTCTCAAGCCAAAAAAAATTCACTCCGACCAGTTCTCTCAAATCGATCGCCATACTCCGACCACCGTACCACTTCTCCAACCGTCATACCACTATTCCGATCACCATACCACTACTCCAACCACCGTACCATGATTTCAAAGCTCTCCAACCATCACGTCGAGAAGTTGAAAAGTTCAACCACTGCTGCTTCAACTTCAGCTCCTCTACTGCCCCGACAACCACTTTAATGTCCTAGCAAATTTGGGGTTTTCTTTTTAATTTGGTGATTTTAAGGTTTGTTAATTCTTCTAATTTATGATTATAACCTAATTTGTGAATTTGGGGGTTTCTTCTTGTTTTTGGTTATTAGTGTTGAATTTGTGAATAGGCATTTTGGGATTGTTTATTTATGTGAATTGATTGATGGGTCAATGTTCTTTTTGTTTGATTGCACTGGCTATTTTCTTGTTATTAATGTGATGTTTTGTTTTTTGATTGTGAAGTTTGTTTCTTCATTGATAGGTAAATGATAATTTTTTGGTTGCTTATTTATAGGAATTAATTGATGGGTCGATGTTGTTTTTGTCTAAATTGCATAAAAGGGGTTCCTGGGGTGTATTGTTTTGGGGAATTAGGGTTTAATATGCATAAAAAGAAGAAGCTAGAGGTTATAGAAAGTATGCGACATATTTGCTCTTTGTAGTTTGTACTTTGGGGAATTCGGGTTTACATATTTGTTCCGCATTTTGTGTTCTTTGTAGTTTCTATAACATGGAGATTATATCTATTTACTAAGTGCTTTATTTTACACAGATTTACGTTGTTGACACTTTGGATCGAAAAAGAATTAGAAAGGCAAAGCAAGTGTTTCAAGTTCTGTCCTTTGAACTTTTATTTCTTTGTCTCAGGTGCAATGACCACTTACCTGCTGCAATCAGTGGATATTTGTTGTTTGTTAATTTTTCTCTTTATGTACTCTCAATCTCATCGTGGAACCGATGGCTTTTACTGTCGCTAGATAGCTCATCGCGGTTACCCTTCATCTATGAAATTTAGTGTTGTATTTGAGTGCCTCTAGCAGGATATTCTTAGTGTGAAATGGAAATGAAAACTATTCTGGAAAAGCACAACTAATTCTGGAATAACAAAATTGACTTTTTAGTGATATGGAATGTATAAACTTGACTTGTACAAGAAAAGAAAAATCTCCTTTTCAAAGAAAAACTAATTCTTTTTTGGGTGCAAATTGGTAAAACATTGTGCTAAGTTTTCATTAGCTTGTAAGTTTTGTAGTCTACTTCTTTGATGTTATGTTGAACTTTTACATTCTGATTTTAATTTGAAGAAAAATAAATTGTCAGCTAACTGTATGACTTACGTAAGATGTCCTCAACTCATGGTACTTGGTCACATTGCATGCGAATAAGTATTTGTTTCTATTTTTGCTTGCAATGCTTTTGCATACTCAATAGAAATAGTTAAAGATTTTTTTTGCACAACTTTAGCTGATCTTGGTGGTTGGACTCGCATTGTTGTTGAAAATCCCTTTGGCGGGGATTTAGCTTCAGCTGAGCAACTAAGTTCCCAAATAGGAGAACTATTTGAGGAACTCAAAATTTACCGCATTGACCATTATTTGGGGCAGGAGTTGGTTTAGAATTTGGTTGTTTTAAAAATATGCTATTTTGTTGAGTATGAGTACAAATAAAAATGTGCCTTTATCTCATATTGTATGAAAACTACTGCAGTTGGTGCTGTGTTTTGCAAATTGCCTCTTCTTGCCTCTCTTGAATCGTGACAACATTGATAATATACAAGTATATTTCTACATATGTATAATACTAATTTCTTGTAATATAACCTATAAAGAAAATTAATGGATTAGGAGAATCTTAAACATGAAAGGTCATAGCATCAATACTTGAATGCCTACTCTTACTGCTCTTCTCATCCATATCATATTTGAAACTGTAACAAAATAAAAAAAGCTAGGTACTCATATTACACTGCACCATTTTCCCTTTTTTTAATTTTACTTTTTACAGATTATGCATAGTTTTCAACTACCACGCCAAGTTATGGTTTTGGAGGTTTTATGTCTTTAACTAAGTTGCATGATCAGAAAAAAGGCTATCTTGTCAATGAATGTATTGTGGTGGAGGTTGAGATGAAAGTTGTGTTTAAGCATAGCGTAAAGAGCTTATCTTGCCTTGGTCTGCAGTTTATTAGTAGCTGTGGGAGTCTCTCCATACATTTGTTAACCAATCATTTTGTTCTTCGTTAATTGATGCTTACAGTTGGACAAGGTTAAGCGTTGTATATGGAGAAACATGTCTTGCATTGATTGTGGGATATAAACACCTCGGTGCGGAATGTTTTGCCTTTCTTTCCTGACCATTCTATGTTTATAGAGATGTTGTCAATTGCACATTTTATATCTGACTCTAGTTTGTTATGATTTGTATGCTGCATTTTTTTAGTTTCAATTTTGTGTGAAACGTTCACTGGTGCCTTAGGTACGTCTTATCTATAATTATTTTTTTCCAGAGATAATGGAGATGAAGTATGAGGTTTGTTTGGTAAAGTATTAAGTTTTGTGTGATAACTTTTTAGTAAATAGATAAATAGATTTATTATTGTAAATAGATAAATAGATTTATTATTTGTAGGGGGTGCGGATAACTTGGGTAAACAAATAGATAAATAGATCTATTATAGGTCTAATGAATTTATTTTTATTTGTGCGTGGATATTTCTTAACTTCTCTAAACATTTTTATTTTTAGTGTATTTATTTTAATTTTATTAATGTTCATATCTTGGGGGTGATTAGATGGTATTTGATTAAATGTTTTACTGTAGTATTCTTTAATTTTTTCTAGTCTCTGTAATTCTTGTATATTATTTTGGAGGTATTCTAAATATTCTATATCTTTTGTTCTAAAATATTCAATTAAATTCTCTTTTATAAGTATTTCTGTTAATCTTATTTCTTCCATATCTTGTCTCCAATATTTTAAATACTCATAGTCTATCATTTTATCCTAAAGTAGTTGTGATACTGCAAATTTCTTTGTAATAATTTATTCTAATTGTACTATATCTGATATTAAATTCTAGGTTATCTATTTCGTTAATTATCCTGTCTTTTTCGTCTATGAATAATTCCATGTTTAAATCATATTCTAAACTGTCTTTTAATTCTAGTTGTTTTATGATTTTATTTATCCAAATTAATCTTTCTTTTAATTGTTCTCTTCCTTTTCTAAAGTGGTTTCTATAATTAATTTCTTCGTATAACCAACTTTGTTTTTCTCTAACTCTTTGAATATATTATAGCATTTCTTAATCTGTATAATATCCATCTGAATAATTATCTAGGTAGTAATAGTGATTGTCATCACTTAAGTATATTTCTCCTAACTCGTCTTCTATCTGATTTATATCTAACTCTTCATCTTCAATGTTAAATATTTTTTTTCATATTATTTTCTTTACGTCTATAATTTCTATATCTCAAAGTATGTATAAAACTAATACTTCCAAATTATCTGTCATTTAGGTGGATTAATTAAATGTTTTTTCATAATATCTTTGATTCTCATATATTCTTCTAAATTTGTTTTCATTAGTTTTTCTATTAATTGTATATTTTTCATATCCATTTTTCAATATTCTAAATATACGTAATTTATCATGGTTGATGTGTAGGTTTGGTATGTAAGTATTTATAAGAGTAGTTAGGTAGGTGAGGTATGTAATTTATTCTAGTTATAAAATATTTATTAAATATTTTTTTCAATATGATTTTTCTTATATCTACAATTTCTATATGTTAGTACATACAAAACAAGTATTTTAAATTTATCTATCATTTCGTCACGGCTACTCCTCTATCACGGCTTTCTTGCCTCACCGGTTTCACCTTTAGGATGACATAGTTCTTAGGGATTTTTCTCTTTTTTCACTTTGCTAATAAACTTCTTAACATGCTATTTTTTGAATAATTGTACTATAAAGTAACTAACATGAACTTATTTTATCATATCATGATTGTTAGAAATTTATGAATCTAGCTATTTATAATCATAAATAAATATACTTGTTTTGGTAGATTTAATAATTTTGGGTTTTGTTCATCCATAGCTTTTGCTTTGAAATATATCTGTTTTTTATTAAATATTCAAAAGTTTTTTGTTTACAACGGAGGACTTTTTGCTTCAACACATGAAGACTTGCCTCTAACTGAGCAAATGCTCTGCTATTTATGACCTAAGAATGAAAACGCGTATACTATTTTACTTTACACCTGTCCTAATATAATTTTACAAGTTTCCTATATACATTTGTCCTAAAAAGCCAATAATGGCAAGTGCTAAAAGCTAATAAATGAATAAAAGAAGAGTAAAAAGGTCTACCCTAGAAATAGTAAAGCTATTAAATGTTTACATGATTCACGTATCTTATTTTTCACAAAGTTAGCTTTTTCTTCATATGTCGCTTTCTTCCTTTAATATTTTTGTCTCCTTGTCTTTCTATTATTGCTCCGTTGATTTTTATCTTCTAGCTGGCGTCCTTATCTTTTTGGTTTTTTTTTTTTTTATTCTAGCAAGACTTCTGGGATAATATTATCTCCTCCATTACATCTCGAACATTGATGGTATGGATATTTGTGTCTAATTATCTTGCAATATCTTGTTAATAATTCGTCTGAAATAAATCCTTTCCTAATTGCTCTTGCAATAAATTGTTTTTCTGGGTTAAGTAACGTCATTATCCATTGTCTAACATCTTCCATATCTGTTTGTCGTAGTTCTCTTGAATTTGAATAAATCATTTGATGATCTCTTGAATAATAGCTCCATATTGGGTTTCCATTGATATAATTATTTGCTAATTCTTGAATAATTGTAGCTATTCCAATAAGTCGTTTATTTGCGTAAAAATCAGGTATCTCGATTTTGGGTATCTCTGGCTGCTGCACAATATCTTCCGATATAATCATATCTCTGGTTAATCCTATTTTTACAACTTATATAACTGGTTTGATCTCTTCGTACAATATCTCTGCTGGTGCAGTATAAAACTTTATATAAAATAGATTTCTTTTGGTTACTCTTTTATAGGTGGTGAATACTTTATGTAATTCTTCTATAGCTGTTAGTTCTTCTCCATCTTGGGTATATATGGTATTTAATAATCCATAGTCGAAACATGTTTTTATTAAGCTTGAATTGATTTTGGATAGTGCGATTAGCTTGTTGTAACCTTGCAATTTTTGGATTATATAGTTTGTGTTTGGTTCTTGGATATTTGTTGCTCTGGGGTTAAGTTTTAGAAAAGTTTGTACTTTGTAGATATTTTCTATATATCCTTGGGGTTATATGGTTATAAGTTTTTTTATCTTGGTTCAAACTATCTCGATATGTGGTAATTTGTGGGGTATGTACAAGGGGTCTTTTTTGTATTTTTAATATAAATGGTTTTTTAAATATCTTATTCATGTTCATGTTCTGATATATTTGTCCACTAATTTCTTTGCTTGTACCTATAATTGTAGATTGATAAACGTTGTGGGTTTTATGGAGTGTCCCAACGTCTCCTTTTAGCTCTGGAATTTTAATATCTTCCGATCGACATAGCTCTGCACACTGCTGAGTTAGCTGATTCATAGCTTTAGACTTCAGTTTAACTTCATTAGTCTTTAGCTTTTCTATTTCATTACTCATACTATCCACTTTCATTGAAAGCATAGTTAGGGTTTGGGAGTATCTTTTCTAAAGCATCATCTTCTATTATATCAGTCTGTGTAGCTTTGTCTTGATATGTAATCTGCAATAACATTTTTGTTAGTACTAATTACTTCAATTGTAAATGTAAAATTTAATATATTTAATACTAGTCTCCGAATCTCTTTCGTTGTAACTGAATTTTGTATTTTCTTTGTTAACCACCAACGTGCCTGTGTATTATCTGTCCGTACAATAAATTTGTTGTACACAATATATGGCTCAATTGCTAATAAACATTTATATATTGAACATAATTCTTTTTTATTTATTTTTCATTTTATTTTTGTTTCATTAAACGTACCTGAGTAATATCTACAATGATGTTTTAATTTTTCTTCTTCATATCTATGTTTAAGTATTCCTCCATAACTATATTCACTAACATCTGTTTCTACTATATATATAAATTTTTTATTTTCGTCTGAAAATTGTAATTTTGATAACTCTTTACGAAGTATTTTTATTTTCTGAACTTGTTTTTTATCTTCTTCGTTGTAATTATATTCTATTTCCTTTTTTAATTTTTTCTATAAAGGCTTTAGGTTTTCTGCTAATTTTGGTATATATTCTCTTACTTGATTTACTAATCCTAAAAATGATTGTAATTTCTTTTTTGTATCTAATTCTTCTTTTGAATTTATTATTTTTTGTATTATATGTGCATTTTTACTCTATTTGTATTCCTAAAAACTCTCTGTTTTTTCATAATTTCGACTTTATTTTCATTTAAATTTATTCCTAATTTTTCTATTATATCTGTAAATTGTTCTAATAATTTTAAATGTTGGGATCCTAGGACAGTATAGTGTAAGCAATCAATATATTTACTTTTCTGTTGTGAATAGGCTATGTATTCTTATATCTTTCTACGTTGTTGAATGTTTTAGTTCTGAGAGTCCAATTAGACCGAAAGGATCCAACAAGTTCGGGTGGCCACTACCATACAGAAAGGGATTTACAGATAGATTAAATCCATAGCTAAAACTCTAAAATCAACTACTAAAATGGATGTCTGGTTAAACAGAGAGACGCACAAACGATATTCTTTGCAATGGATTTTAATGAATAAATAATTTCATTACACCTAAGGAAATTGTTATGTGGGAGTTGAAAAGACTTGAGCCTTGTAAGCTTAGTTGGGAGCTTTTATTAGATCACTGCAGAGGAAAAGAAATTTGTTTTTTTCACTTTTATTCTAGAGTAAATTGACTAGAAAAAAACTATTCTACTGTTATTATTGAAGCAAATAGCCTTAAAAACTACTGAAAATTATAGGGCAGGAGACGAGGGCTTCATTTGAGTATGTATGGAGATATGTCTACACCACATAAATTGTCAGGTTTGCTTACCTTGTTACTCACGGATCAGGTTCTTGAATTACCTCGTTTTACATGTCTCTCGCAAATCATAATGAGGGAATGATCTGTTATATAGAGTGAATGCATTACCTAGTGATTTAGTTGTTTTGTTACTATTTGGTGTATAGAGAAGAACCACATGATGAGCCTATATGATAACTGATATCATGAAGCAAAATCTCGGTAGTCAATATTAGATCAATGTTGCAATAATACTATCTCCAGATTCTTCTAAATTTAACTGTATAGTGATCAGTTGTTCTGTATCTTACATTACTTCCGCTCCTTCATCATCCCTTAAAAAATCACATCTTTCTATTTATATTTGCTCCTGTAGTGTGCATACCTAACCTTATCTTTGACTTGTAAATTGCAGCGTTTAAATTCAGGATTAAAACACTTGATCCTAATATGCTAAGATTCAATGCTCATTCGTCAGGGGAAGAGGCTGCTATTCAACAAATCAATCGTCCATCTATTGATAGTAACAATCAAGGTCAGTCTTCTTTTCTCCTTCTTCTCATCCTTTTTTCTTCTTTTTTTATTGGAAGCAGTAGATAAAAATACTTGTTGTTTGGGTATAAGTGAGATTCATATAGTCGACCCCAAACAACTTGTATGAGATTGAGGCATAATTGTTGTTGTTTGTTGCATGTTGTTGAGATTCATATAACTGACCTCAACTTTGTTTGGAATTGAGGCCCGGAGATTCATATAGTTGATCCCTACTTGTTTGGGACTGAGGAGTAGTTGTTGTTTGGGTATCCAAATCTCAACTCCCATTTAGCCAAATACTCAAAACTTTAGCTCACTAGACACCCCTTATAATTTTCTTGAAATTGTACTCTGAAATCTGAATGTCTTTATAGTGTTAAAATTGAATTTTTATCTTGTGTTGGTAAGTTGGTAGTGTCTAAAACATACTGGCCGCAGTTCTCATCCTTCGAAACCAATGCTAGCGGTGTATTTCTAGTTTGATAGTGTGCATTCCTGGGTGCGTGGAAGTTATCTGATTCCTGTCAATACACATTAAGCAAAACATTACCAGCAACTAGTTAAATAAAAGCCTAAATGGATATGGACAACAAAAACACATTCCTTTTTTCTTTTGCTTCCTTGCTCGTTATGGTATTATACATGATCGTCCAACTTACCCTCTTTAAATGTGTTGTCAAATAAGTTCTAATTGATTTTATTTATTCTTTTTTTGTAGGTGTCGAAAATGAAGAAGGAAATGAAGAAAGAATTGATGAAGAAATTGACCTTACTTGAGAAGATTTAGAATTGTTGATAGCTGCTTTAATATCAATCTTTTTGATATTGAATTTAGTGATATTTATCACCACTCGAACTTGATACTATATGTCAAAACTAATGATCATTTGACTTTATACATTTAGCTTTGCATTAGATTACAAGTTTGTTGCATAGAAGTTCAATTTGGATTATGATTAATGAAAGATTTTATTGTGATGTGTATATATATGTAAATACTAATATATTCATCTAACTGTCAACTGGTATTGGAAATAGTTGCAATAGGTAGCAAAAATCGTTGTAATAGTTAATTAAAATAGTTGCAATAGGTAGCACAAAAGTGTTTCAAAAGATTCAAAAACCATTGTAATAGGTGTAAGAAAGTGTTGCAATAGATAGTTAAAAAACATTTCTAAAGACAATAACCGTTGCAGTAGATATTCAAAAATTATCGCGCTAAGGTTATTACAGAGCTTTTGTATCGTTGAAATAAAGTCTATTGCAACGGTTCTTAACTGTTGCTATAGAAAATATGAAGCGTCCCAATAGGAGTTTAAAATAATTGTTGCAATAGATAGACCTATTGCAACACTTGTTGTAACCATCGCAAATGTCATTGTGATACATCAATTGCAACGCTCACCTATGCAACGCCTGCCAATCCATTACGAAAGCTCTATTACAATGGTTTCTATGTCTATCACAACGATTTTTGAACTGTCTCCATAGAGGTAATTTCTAGTAGTGAAGGTTGGTGTCAGACCATGGTTTAGAGTTGTTGGGTGTCCACAAAACAAAGCCAATTAAAGTCTTTTTTATGGGTGTGTAGTGTGCCACACTTATAAGAATGAGGCTGTTGAAATCTTAGGGGTTGCACACACAGTGAGGGACTAGGTTCCTCCAAATAAGTCACAGTCAATAAAACTGTAAACCAATTAGGAACACAACACAATCAAGGGAATATAAAGAACACATGATTTAATATGAAAACCTCCTTACTCAAGAGAGGAAAAACTACAGCGTGCCCTAATAAGCTCTTAAAAGTTAACTATAATCAACCTCTTGATTACACACTTGAACTCGAACCTAACTCTAGTCTCCTCCTTCTTGTAGTAACTCTACTACAATCTCAACTTGACAACTCTTCAAAGACTTCTCAATATTGGATAACTCTAAACAGTTTCAAGATTAGGCAACTGTACCTAAAGCACACTCAAAACAAGAAGAAACGATCATTATTCTTATATACTAAGTAATCATTTACAGCCTCAAGAACATTTTCTATTTTAGAACACAACAAATAAAAAATTGAGCAATATTGAAATTGAGTTTTTGCCTTTCTTTCAGTCTTCAGCTTTCCGTCTTTGCAAAACTACATGATAGAGAATAATCCTTTTACTTTTATAGCTGAGTGATGATTAGGGTTAAAATGCAATTGGACCAAGCGTCCTAAATAATACAAGTAACACATGCACATTTTGTTACACAAGAGGACAAAACTATGCAAACGCGTGCCTGTTGTACTTTAGCCTTGAACATCCAGGGACCTTGTCTATTTTAGTTAGTTTCTCATCATCAAAACATGATACAACAATTTCCCCCCTTTTTGATTATGACCAACCTACCATAAAATTTTGAGCATCAATAGATATTCATCATATTTAATTAATGTGATTACCACTACTGAAGATGAATGCTCACCCTATCATGCAGCACCATGCTTCCATCATCATGCAACTTAGGGACCTGGTCCATTGTTGTCGTTTGCTATAAAAAACTCAACTCATTTACTCCCACATATCAATATGCACCATATTTTCTTCCCCTTATCAACATGCCATACTCATCTAGTACCTATACACACCTGGTCCTTAACACATAAAGTCAATATTCCCCCTTTTGGAATTATTAATAAGTGAAAACAGTAAACCAAGAGTAAAGATAAGCACATGTTTGTTAACACATGTCTACTAGGGTAACATTATCATGAAGAACAACTTTAAAATGAAGTAGACAAATGCAACACACGAACCAAGATTCATTCATAAAATAGAAGTCAATACCATTACAATTATGCTAAAATAACACATAAAAATAACAATCCTTAAAAGCCATCATGATAACCAAGATGTGAAACTAACACAATATTAGCGAGGGAATAGGGATAATGGGGTTCAGGCAGAGGGAGGCTTGGTGGAAAAGAATTTAATCAGTAACTCCATTATTGCATTTTCAGAGGCATGGGCATCTAACAAATGTTTGTTGAGAATATTCACTTCAACATTGAGTCCTTAAACTTCGCCAGTCAGTTCTACTACTTTAGCCTAGAGCTTTATTGTAATACCCCAAAGTTTTCTAACTAATTTCGTCCCAAGAATGTCAAGTATTAGCTTCTAAATTGAATTATGTTTATTCCATCTGGAATTTTCAAGATTTTCAATTGAATTGTGTGTAAAATTCAATAAGATTACCATCGGTACTAAATTCGCCTAAATTTGACAACCGGGTAAGAAGTTACGGCGATTTAAAGTTTCAGTTGTAAAATATCGTCATCTCAGTCAGTGGCGCGTCGCGCCATAAGCCAAAATGACATTTTTCAATTTCCAGTAAGACTCTACGATTTCACCACATCGCAGAGGGCTCCCAAATCCCAATTGTCAAAATTCAGTGAAGCTCCGCGATGACTGAAAATGCTCAACTTACATGTTAATTTAGTGCAAGACGATCGTCGTCAATATATTTACCCAACTTTGGAGTTGGGGTCGAATTCACAGGGAACAATGTGAGAGGCGATTAAACTAATTTGAAACTAAAGCTATAAGTTGAATTCAAACAAATGATACGAAAAGATAAAATGGGGGTTTTCAATGATCAAACAAATGTTAAGGTTGTAACTTGCTTTAGAACTCAAAGCCAAAATTTCAATAGTTCAAATCAATGATAAAGGAAAACTAGGGTTGTGATCACAATGATTACTAATCCCCATTAAATAATAACTGTAGCATTGAGTTCTCATGAATTGCGAGAAACACCAGATTATCAGTTTCGACAGTCCATCAAAGTGTTTCTCAACCTACCTAGATGTTGAACTCCTTAATTATCTCGAACTTAGGGAAACATTCTATTCATACTGATTTTTCTCAAGTTGATCAATCTTGTTACAACATTAATCATTAGATGGGAGCTTAACCTTCCCAAATCCTCGTTGATAATTCGCTACCTTTAGTTTATTTCTCAGTTTGAGCAAATCAACATAAGATGGGATCTATTGTTTGCAACCAATAAATAACAATAATAACAAAGGAATTATCAAGATGTCCCCATAATTACTCAAACCCTAATCAACTATTAAATCCATGGAGGAATAATCATAGATCCCACAACCCTAGTTATGGGTTTTAGTGCCACATGAAAAAAAGAGATAGCAATAATTTTATTCATCATTCAAAGTAATTAAACTTACAAAAGATGAAGTCTGAAGTTGATTCTCTTCCAAGTTCATGAGAAAATTCCCACAACCAAATCAAAGAGTTGAAAGTTCAATTCTAAGTTAAGAGCCCCCAAAGAGAGATAAACTCCCCCTCTTCCAATAAGTTCAAGATGTCCAGCCCCTCTCATCATTAGAAAACCCTAACTATGCTTTAAATACTTCATCCTAATTATGGAAACAAAATCACAGATCACAGTATTTTCTCGAACAGACGATGACATGTGTGATGGCTTATCAGGAGTCTGACGATTTATTAGGAATGTCGTCAGCTCCTCTTCACTTTTGACAATCTCTGCCTTAGGTTGACTATGAGACGTGACGACTTATCAGACATGTGATGACTTATCAGAATTATCATCGCTTCTTTACCTTAAATCCCATTCCCTGCCTAAGCCTAATGAAGAGCATGAAGGCTTATCACACTTCTGACGACCTATCACAGATGTCATCATGAATTCCAGCTGAAGCACATTCTCTGTCTAAGACTAATGACGATCCTGATGGCTTATCATACTTCTGATGGCCTATCACGGATGTCGTCATAGATTTCAGCTGAAGTCCATTCTCTGTCTAAGGCTGACGATGAGTCTGATAACTTATCAGGGAGTTGACGACTTATTAGACAAGTCGTCAACTACACTTCCTTCTTATTTTGCTCAAAATTCTACTCTTTTATCTCAGTTGTTGTTGGTTTTCTTTCATCATGACTTTTCTACAATAACAAAGAGAAAACAATCAAAAATAACAAAAGTTGCTTCAGACTTTGTAATTATTCTCAGTTAAAAGCCTCAAATGTGTTAGTATCTGCTCACACATCAACACCCTCAACTTAAAACAATTTCTTGTACTCAAGAAACTAAAACACAACCATGAGGATAAAAAGTACATTCAACAGTCAACCATCCATATTATCTCAAAACATCTTCACCATCTCCAAGGTCAATTAATTTTAAAAAAACTATGTATATTATTGAAGAACAACAATGCGATACACAGGAATTAAGATATGGCATCAATTTAACAACAACAACCATGAATGTACCAAGATTACACTATCCAAACAAGTTAGCAACTAGCAACATAACCAGTGTGCCTTTACTACAAAGTAGTCCCACTTCACTTTTATCAAATATCACATATGTAACCATGGGGACAATCAAAAGACGCTCACTCTCAGAATGAAGTTCTAATCAATATATGCCAAATACCATAGGCTTGCCCTTATTTTCATTACCAAGATTTGCAAACAGGTCAACTAGGATCACTATAGGTCTTCTCTTTGGCTTGTAATGTACGCTAGGGGCTGGTATGATACTCAGTGATATTTAAAGTGATTAAGCCTACTTGACACTACACTAGCTTCTGGGGTCTCGCTTATTAACCTTTTTCTATTCTTCTCTTTTCTTGATCACACATATTCAGGATGGGTACAGTCTTTTCTACAATCACTTTTTTTTCACAACTTTTCTTTTCTTGTTCTTTTCCACCGCACCCAGCTTTTTATTCCTTTTTTTACCCTTCTTCATACTCACATTACATCACGCACCCCTATGATAACCACCCTCAACTTAGGCTATTTACCTAAGTCAAAGTGCACAATGTCTAAGGAGGACCAAGGATAAAATAGATTTATTGCAATACAAATGGGAAGGTGATAGGTATTATAAAAAAATAGTCATTCAGGCTCAAAATCAGGATCAAGGGATATTATTCACACATGGAAGGTCATTTAGGCTAAAAGTGGACTAATATCAACAACGACCTATGATCCTTTCCTAACTGCTATCCTATAACCAAGGCAAGACCAACCGGGTAAGTTCTGGATTTAACACACAATAGGAACTAGGTAGTATCTCACACACACACGGCACAAAGGTACATCACAAGCTACTACCCATTCGGTCATGTAATTTTTTAGCAATGGTTATCATGTCACTTGTACTAATGCCATAACAAGATGCACAATGGTCACACATAAATGCATACCACACAGTTATAAAATAAACCATTGTAGAGGTGTTCAAAAATCAACAAAAACATGTTAACTGCCTAAGGTACTTATATTTCTCATAGTCAACTACAATATTTTACAACAAATCATAATACGTTTAAATATGCCGGCTCTACTAGGAACAAGACTCCGGGGAAAAGAGGCAAGGCAACAAAACCCCCAGGAGGACATCAACACCCACAAGTATCCCTACTCTCAACTTAAAATAATGAAATGTCCCCAAGGCATCAAACCAAAAAAAGAGAGTTAGAAACATACATGTGGCACCATGGGTGCGAAGATCTGATGTCAATCACATAATACGAATACAAACAACAAAATACCTTGGGTTGCCTCCCAAGAAGTGCCTAATTTAGTATCGCGGCACGACCCAACTCAGTTTTTTCCTCCACCTTGAGGATATGAATTTCACCCCCAACTTAGAATCCATCTTCTTGCCTCGCTCATAGGGGTTGGTACAAATATTAAGGAATCGAGAAATAGAATGTGCATGGTAAATCACTCGGCCCTAAAGTGAGGTGTGTTTTTATGTTGCTAGTCTAGTGTAAAATCAAGAATATAGGATTCTTGTTCCTTATCTTCATACTATTCTACTATTTTAAATGATTCCACTGACAATATATCATCTAAACATAATATAGAAAAGTGCTTCGAATGCAGCCCAATAAATCCTACTTCAAAATTTACACTATCCTCAACACCTTCACTTTTATTCACCTTCTGAATGTCAGTCTCAAGATCAAGATGACAATCGAGTGGCTGCGATTCTTGTGTTTTCTCTACAAATTGGCTAATGTCCTCCTCATATATTTCTTTGTTTAGCCATTGTATACATGGTGGCATTAGTAACTCCTTCAGCTCTGCCCACAACTGTGCTTGATTGTCTAAAATTCTATTTCATCAATTTGTCCGTTTGAATCGTGACAACATACATATCTTTAGAATGATCACTTTGACCACAAGCCAAACACCAAGTTACAGTCTATTCCCCCAGTTAGAACAGTCTCCGCATCATATTGTGAAGGTCCCGTCCTCGCACTCCATCTAAATCTGGATAGTAAGCCTCATAATGTGGTCCCCCACACTAATAACAAGAATCGTCATCACTCAAAAAACTATCTATCCAGGCTAACATCTCAAGAAAGGTGTGAAAAAAATAAAAATAAGAGGAAATAAAAATAAAAAAATAAAAAACAAAACAAAATAAATATTTACAAGTTTGAATTCAAGCAAGTAAGCTAAAATTCCAAACCAACTCAATATGCCAAATTGTTCTCCGGCAATGGCGCCATTTTTGATAACGCTCAACTTACACGTCAATTTAGTGCAAGGCGATCGTCGTGAATATATTTACCCAACTTTGGAGTCGGGGTTGAATCCACAGGGAATAATATGAGTGGCGATTAAACTAATTTAAAACTACAGCTATAAGTTGAATTCAAACAAATGATACGAAAAGATAAAATGTGGGTTTTCAATGATCAAAAAAATGTTAAGGTTGTAAATTGCTTCAGAACTCAAAGCCAAAATTTCAATAGTTCAAATCAATGATAAAGAAAAACTAGGATTGTGATCACTGTGATTACTAATCCCCGTTAAATAATAACTGTAGCATTGGGTTCTCATGACTTGCGAGAAATACCAGATTATTAGTTTCGACAATCCATCTAAGTGTTTCTCAACCTACCTAGATGTTGAACTCCCTAATTCTCTCGAACTTAGGGAAATATTCTATTCATACTGATTTATCTCAAGTTGATCAATCTTGTTACAACATTAATCATAAGATGAGAGCTTAACCTTCTCAAATCCTCGTTGATAATTTGCTACCTTTAGCTTATTTCTCAGTTCGAGCAAATCAACATAAGGTGGGATCTATTGTTTGCGACCAATAAATAACAATCATAACAAAGGAATTATCAAGATGTCCCCATAATCACTCAAACCCTAATCAACTATTAAATCCATGGAGGAATAATCATAGATCCCACAACCCTAGTTGTGGGTTTTAGTGCCACATAAAAAAAAAAGATAGCAACAATTTTATTCATCATTCAAAGTAATTAAACTTACAAAAGATGAAATCTGAAGTTGATTCTCTTCCAAGTTCAAGAGAAAATTCCCACAACCAAATCAAAGAGTAGAAAATTCAATTCTAAGTTAAGAGCCCCCAAAGAGAGATAAACTCCCCCTCTTCCAATAAGTTCAAGATGTTCATCCCCTCTCATCATTAGAAAACCCTAACTATGCTTTAAATAATTCATCCTAAATATGGAAAAAAATCACAGATCATAGTATTTTCTCGGACAGACGATGACGTGTGTGACGGCTTATCAGGATTCTGATGACTTATCAGGAATGTCGTCAGCTCCTCTTCACTTTTGACAATCTCTGCCTTAGGTTGACGATGAGACATGACGGCTTATCAGACATGTGATAACTTATTAGAATTTTCGTCGCTTCTTCACTTCAAATCCCATTCCCTGCCTAAGCCTAATAACGTGCCTGACGACTTATCACACTTCTGACGACCTATCACAGATGTGTCGCTAATTCTAACTGAAACCCATTCTCTGTATAAGCCTAACGATGAGACTAATGGCTTATCAAACTTCTGACGGCCTATCACAGATGTCGTCATGGATTTCAGTTGAAGTTCATTCTCTGACTAAGGCTGATGATGAGTCTGATAACTTATCAGGGAGTTGACGACTTATCAGACAAGTCGACGACTACACTTCCCTTCTTATTTTACTCAAAATTCAACTCTTTTATCTCAGTTGTTGTTGGTTTTCTTTTATCTTGACATTACCTGCAATAACAAAGACAAATCAATAAAAAATGACCAAAGTTGCTTAAGACTTTGCAATTATTCTCAGTTAAAAGCCTCAAATGTGTTAGAATCTGCTCACACATCAATGACCCCCCATCGTGTTATTGTCCAATTTACCAGTTGTCGAATTCTAGTGACAGCACGATAGCACCGTGCACGCCAGAGGTCTAGGTTGGGAAATTTTTCACAAAATTTAAAAGACGCGTCTAGGGTTAAATGGGTCTTTTCCTATGATTTTAGTTTAGCCTTAAACATGAAATTTAACCCTATATGACCTAAGGATATCATTATTCACTCTATTTTTCCCTAATTTCTTCATACACTCTCAAAGACAAGAAACCCTAATCTTAAAAATTCAAGGGCAAGGATCAAGAATCTCTCCAAGGATCTATACAGAGTTACATTCTAAGATATTTCATGTTTTGATTCGTGGGTCTCTTTCACCCATGAAGCTCAAGAATCTCTTTTCAAAATCCAAGATTTGTATATTTATGAATGTTTATGATTTGATTGAATTGAAAAGTGATGTTCATATTGTTGGTTGGTTTCGTTCCATGTTATAGACTATTTATTTACAAGAATTGATTCTAATATGTGATAATTTAGGCGATATTCATGATAAACCCTTCAATATACAAGTTGGTTTATGTATCCATAATTATTAGATGTGTTGATAATTGTATAACTAAAGAATGCTCCCCATACGTTTGATTAAATGTCTATGTGAAGGAAAAGTGTCATAATAGTATGATAATATGAAATCCCCATTTATGTAAGATATGTATGTCAAGTGTTTGATGAAATGCCTTAGCCAATGGATTATGTATTGTTGATACTGGTCCTGTATTCAAGAAAGTGATGCTTTGTCAGTTTCCTTCTATCGAGTCCTAGGGGTACTTGTACCCAGAAAATATAGTTGTGTGCCTAGAGTCAGTGACATGTTTCACGATATACTTAGACAATCCATGATCCATAGAACTCAGTCAGTTATGTGAATCAGGAAAGCTTAGTAATTCAGTAATCTTAATAGTATTCCGTCAATTAACAGAACTCCATGAATTCAGTGTTGTCCAGTTCAGTTAATCATGTTCAGTGTCTATTCAGATGGGAGTAGAAATTAGCACCGAGTGAACCCAAGGATGGGAACACACACTATCATATGAGTGTATGATTCTTAGAAGTCATCCTTGTATTTTAGAACTATGTATCCAGCATTGGTTGAGACATCAACACTGTCAGATGATGGTTGATGAGGTGGATAAACACTGTCAGATGAGGGTTCCACCATTCTCTTTTGGAGACACTATCAGATGAGGGTCACTCACAGCTTATCCTTACCGGTGGCATGGTATTGACACCCTTTCAATTGGGGTTAAAGATTGGACACCAACTCAGCTATATTGTATTATTTGGGGCATGTCGGTTAGATGACTACTTCCCATATTTTCAGTTAAAGAATCAGGACAGTCAGATACCGTCATTCAGTCTCAATAATAAAACTCAGATAGTTCTAAAGAATTTAGGAATGTCAGATATAGTCAACTAAAAATAGAACGGAACTTAGCTAATTCTATCAGAACCTAGACTGTCAGATACAGTCACTCCATATTAGTTATTTCAGTTATACAGTTATCAGAATCTCATGTTATCTGTACTTATGCTAAGTAATTATGTTATTATCGAACTCATTTACAGTTATTATATATTCATGCATGCAGTCTCACGTTTATGTTATCCAGTGGGTTAGTATAGTTCATGAATGTGAACCCTTTGTATTCAGCCTACCTCACATGCATATCAGTACATTCAAACGTACTGACACATTTTTTCTATGGTGTTTTATATCATAGGTTCAGAAGCACGAGCTCTAGAGCATCAGTAGTATTCCAGTCTCAGTAGTCAGAGTTAGCAATGAGTCCTCATTCTTTGAGGACATGAACATTACTTTATTATCTCATTAATTAATTTATTTCAGTAATTGGAGTTACTTGGGGACATGTTCTATCAACTTCTTATTCAGACAGTTTAGAGGCTTTTAGATTATCATGTTCAGACAGTTTATTTCAGTTGCTTTGGGTATTTCATACCCCATCTAGATGTTATGTTTTATCAGTTATGTTACAGTTTTGAACCTTATGGCCTTTCAACATTTATTTCCATATTTATACAGTACAGTATGTAGTGTTTAGGTACAGATATCAGTCATGGGTTAGCTTGTGGTCCTTTGAGGTTATAAGCACTATGTAGCATTCTGGGTACCAGATTCGGGGTGTTACAAACTTGGTATCAGAGCCTAAGGTTCAATAGAGTCCTAAGAAGGTTGAAAACCGCATCTAATAGAGTCTTATACATGGGTGTGTTGCATGCCACATTCATGTACATGAGGCTATGAGATGTTTTAGGAACAATTTCCCTTCTTTCATTATTCATATCGTGCCAGTGAGCGTAATCTCAAGTCAATCTCTTAGTCTAATCCATTTCTCCCTTTCTTCTACAGAACATGCCTCTTAAAAGAAGAAATGAGAATCATCCAGCCCCTCAGCCCGAACATCCTTTGGGCGAATATGTTTCTCATGCAAAGTTCAGAGCTGCATTCACTACTCTTGCTCAGTCAGTTGCTGGTCAGAATGAATGACCAGCTATCGTTCTGGCTAACCTAGTGGCCAATTCAGTTGCATCCAGGATTTGGGACTTCAACCGAATAAATCCTCCATCCTTTTTTAGGTCTAATATAGGCAAGGTCCTTCAGGAATTCCTTGACCAGGTTTAGAAAGTTACAGATATCATGGGGGTTTCTTTGAGTGAGAGTGATGATCTTGCTGCATACTGCATATCATATGCAGGATGTTGCTCACACTTGGTACAAATAGTGGAAGTCAGAGAGAGTTGTAGATGCAGGGCCTATTGAGTGGAAGTAGTTTTGTATCGCATTCTTAGATAGATTCTTTCCCCTTGAGCTGAGAGAAGCTAAGGTGTTAGAATTTATCAACCTCAAGCCAGGCAATATGACGGTGAAAGAGTATTCTCTTAAGTTTACTCAATTACCCAGATATGCTCCTCATGTGGTTGCAGATAGTAGGGCCAAGATGAGTAAGTTTGTTTTCGAGGTAAATGATAGTGTGGTTAATGAGTGCAGGTCTGCGATGTTAAATAGTGACATAAACATAGCCAAGCTTATGACTCATGCTTAGTAGATAGATGAGCAAAAAATTAAGATGAGGGAGAAGCATAATAAGAGAGCAAGGACAAATAGTTTCAACTTTGCTCAACCTAAGTCAGAGGGAGGAAACCGTTCTCAGTTTTGTCCTAAGTCAGTAGTTCCAGCTCTTTTTTCAGCTAGTGCTCTAGATCCTAGTTTAGGGATGTTAATAGAGATAGGGTGCCAGGCTCTAAGTCTCAGGGTAGTGTCATTAATGCCCAAACTAATCCCCTTTGTCAGTCTTGTGGTATGAACGACAAGGGTGCTTGTAGAGCTGGTAATGATGTCTGCTTCGAAAGTGGCAAGCCAGGCCACAAAGTCAGAGATTGTCCCCAGTCAGGTTATCAGGGTCAATAGAACCATTTCTCATCCCAGTATGGTCGTCCAAATCAGCAGGGTGCCACTTCCAGTGCTACTAGTGTGCAACCCCCAAATCGACTTTGTGCTCTCCATTCCTGGCAAGATCAGGAAAATTCTCCTGATGTGGTTACTGGTACATTACAGATCTTTTATGTATATGTTTATGCTTTGCTAAATCTAGGAGCTTTTTTGTCTTTCGTTACTTCCTAAATAGCAGTTGATTTTGGAGTCAATCCCAAAATTCTAGCAGATTACTTTTCTGTCTCTACCCCAGTGAGTAAAGCCATCATAGCCTACTGGGTATACAAGAGCTTCCCGATTATGATATTTCAGAAAATCACCTCAGCAGACTTGGTCAAATTTGAGATAACTGATTTTGATGTCATTCTCATCATGGATTGGCTTTACTCCTACTATGCCACAGTCTACTGCAGAAATAGAATAGTCCAGTTCCAGTTTTTGAATGAACCTGTCCTAGAGTGGAGGGGTAGTACTTCAGCTTTCAGAGGTTAGCTTATTTCCTACCTTCGGGCATGGAAAATGATATCTAAGGGATGTGTCTATCATCTTGTTCGAGTTAAGGACACTAGCTCCAAAACTTCCTATCTTGAATCAGTCCCAATAGTGAATGAATATTTAGATGTCTTTCCCGAAGATTTTCCAGGAATTCCTCCCGTAAGGAAAATAGACTTAGGTTTAGAGCAGTTGAAGGATCTCTTAGATAAGGGGTTCATCAGGCCTAGTATGTCCTCGTGGGGTGCACCAATTTTATTCGTGCACAAGAAATATGGTTCTCTCAAGATGTGTATTGATTATCATTATCTCAATAAAGTCACGGTCAAGAACAAGTATCCTCATCCCAGAATCGATGACTTGTTTGACCAACTTTAGGGTGCTAGCTATTTCTCTACGATAGACCTCAAATCAGGCTATCATAAACTCAGAGTCAGAGAATGTGACATTCCAAAAATAGCTTTTCAAACTCGGTATGGTCACTTCGAATTCCTAGTCATGTCCTTTTGTCTTACCAATGCTCCTGCAGCTTTCATAGACTTAATAAACCATGTTTTCAAGCAGTACTTGGACATGTTCATTATAGTCTTCATAGATGATATTCTTGTCTATTCTCATAGTGAACCTGATCACGCAGACAGTCTTAGAATTGTACTTCAAACTCTCACATCCTATCAGTTATTTGCTAAATTTAGTAAGTGCAAATTTTGGCTAAGGTCAGTAGTATTCCTTGGTCATATCATTTCTGGCGATGGCATTAGAGTAGATCCTCAAAAGACTGAAGCAGTAAGAAACTGGCCCAGACTTATCTCTCCATCAGATATCAGGAGTTTCTTAGGTTTGGCTAGCTATTACAGATGGTTTATTAAGGGATTTTCTTCTATTGCATCCCCCATGTCCAGATTGACTCAGAAGAAAGTCAAGGTTCAATCGTCAGAGCTTTGTGAGAAGAGTTTTCAGGACTTGAAGACTCGACTCACCTCAGCTCTAATTTTGGCTCTTCCAGATGGTTCAGATAGTTTTGTAGTGTATTATAATGCATCCAGAGTAGGTTTGGGTTTTGTCCTCATACAACATAGTAAGGTCATAGCATACGCCTCTAGACAACTTAAACTCCATGAGAGGAATTATCCTACTCATGATATTGAGTTAGAAGCCGTAGTATTGCCTTAAAGATTTGGAGGCATTATCTATACGGTGTTCATGTAGATGTGTTCACAGATCATAAGAGCCTTCATTATGTATTTTCTCAGAAAGATCTCAATGTTCATCAGAGAAGGTGGTTAGAGATCTTGAAAGATTATGACATGAGTGTCCTTTATCATCCACGAAAGGCCAATGTAGTGGTCGACGCTCTCAGTAGACTATCTATGGGTAGTGTGGCTCATGTTGAGGACAGTAAGAAGAAGCTAACTTAGGAATTCCATCAGCTTTCCAGACTAGGCATTCGCTTAGTCAATATAGATGAGGGTGATATATGGGTATAGAGTGGTTTAGAATCATCTCTAGTTTCTGAGGTGAAGGAAAAACAAGATAGATATCCCAATCTAGTCAAGTTGAAAAAGTCAATCAAGGATAAAAAATAGAGGTTTTCTCCCAAGGGGGAGATGGTGTTCTGCGCTGTCAGGGTCGTCTGTGTGTTCCAAGAGTAGATGACTTAAGGAAGCAAATTCCTGCAGAAGTGCAAGGTGCGCGCTACTCTATTCATCCAGGGGCCACAAAAATGTACCGCGAATTGCGAGAGGTCTATTGGTTGAGTATAATGAACAGAGATGTTGCAGATTTTATGGCTAAGTGCTCTATATGTCAGTAGGTTAAGATAGAGCATTAGAAGCTTAGTGGGTCTATACAGGAGTTCAGTATTCTTGCTTGGAAGTGGGAAGAAGTAAACATGGACTTTGTGATGGGTTTGCCTCATACTCTTCATTAGTATGATTCAGTTTGGGTCATTATAGATAGGATAACCAAATCAACTCATATCCTTTGAGTCCATACCTCTTATTCAGCCGAGGATTACGCAAAGCTCTACATCAGAGAGTTGGTCAGATTGTACGATGTTCTGTTATCTATTATCTCAGATAGAGGTACCTAGTTCACCTTTTATTTCTGGAAAGTGTTCTTAAAAGGTCTTGGTATCCAAGTTCATCTCAGTGCAACCTTTCATCCTCAGATAGATGGTCAAGCAGAAAGGACCATTCAGACTTTGGAAGATATGCTAAGGGCGTGTGCAATTGATTTCAAGGGTAGTTGGGATGACCACTTTCCTTTGATTGAGTTTCATACAATAATAGCGATCATTCCAGTATTAAGATGGCTCCATTTGAAGATCTCTATGGTAGGAGATGTAGATCTCCAGTATGTTGGTTCAAAGTTAGTGAGACTTCAGTTATAGGGCCTGACTTAGTATTCGATGCCTTATAAAAAGTCCAGTTGATCAGAGAAAGACTCCGAGCTGCTCAGAGCTGGTAAAAGTCTTATACAGATGTGTGTATAAAGGACCTCGAGTTTGAGGTTGGTGACTATGTCTATCTAAAGATATCTCCCATGAAGGAAGTGAGGAGATTCAAAAAAAAAGAAAGCTCAGTCCCTGATATATCGGTCCCTTCAAAATTTTCAGTCGCTTCAGCAAGGTAGCTTATGAGCTTGAATTTCCATCAGATCTAGCCGCAGTTCATCCAGTCTTCTATGTCTCTTTGAACAAAAAGTGCATAGGTGACCCAGCAGTTGTAGTCCCTATTCAGAGCATAGATGTTCAAAACAGCCCCTCTTATGAAGAGATTCCGATTGAAATTCTTGACTATCAGACTCGCAGACTGAGGAACAAAGAAGTCCCTCTAGTCAAAATTCTTTGGCGAAATCAGTCCATTGAGGGAGATACCTGGGAAGCAGAAGCATACATGCGTACCAAGTATCCTCACTTTTTCCCCGCTAACTCAGATCAAGCTGAAGGTAACAGTTCTCCTTAAGCTTTTCAGTTTTCATGTCCAGATTTTAGTTACAAACTTGGTATCAATTTCATGTTTAGAATTCTATAATAAACTTGGTACTAAGTGTCATTGCATATTCAATCATGTGTTAATGCATCATATTTGCCATGTGTTTATGCATCAGACATGCATTCTTCTAGTGCAAAACACAAATATTAGAAATCCCAAACATGTGTTCATGAGTTAGTTAAGTCATAAAATCATGCATCAGATATGCATGCTCAGTATAAATCTCAAAAATATCAGTCATGTTTCAGTTGTTCATGTTCAGTATATACTTCAGCTCATCGTTTCTCCCAACTCAATCAGTCGCATTCGAGGATGAATGTTCCTAAGGGGAAGATATTGTAATTCCCTAAAGTTTTCTAACTAATTTTCTCCCAAGAATGTCAAGTATTCGCTTCTAAATTGAATTTTGTTTATTCCATGGGGAATTTCCAAAAATTTCACTTTTTGTTGTGTGTAAAATTCAATAAGATTCCCATCGGTACCAAATTTGACTAAATCCGACAACCGGGTGAGAAGTTATGGCGATTTAAAGTTTCAGTCATAAAACACCGTCATCTCAGTCAGTGGCGCATCATGCCATAAGCCAAAATGTCATTTTTCAATTTCCAGTAAGACTTCGCGATTTCAACGCGTCGCGTAGGGCTCCCAAATCCCAATTGTCAAAATCTAGTGAAGCTCCGCGATGACCCTGCATTGCGCCGTTGTCCAATTTTGCAGTTGTCGAATTCCAATGACACGGCGCTATAGCACCGCATCACGCCAGGGGGCCAGGTCAGGAAATTTTTTACAAAATTTAAAAGACATGTCCAGGGTTAAATGGGTCTTTTCCCATGATTTTAGTTCTGCCTTAAACACGAAATTTAACCTTATATGACCTAAGGATATCATTATTCACTCTATTTTCCCCCAATTTCTTCATACACTCTCAAAGCCAAGAAACCCTAATCTTAAAAATTCAAGGGCAAAGATTAAGAATCTCTCCAAGGATGTTTACGAAGTTACATTCTAAGGTATGTCATGTGTTAATTCATAGGTCTCTTTCATCCATGAAGCTAAAGAATCTCTTTTCAAAATCCAAGATTTGTATATTTATGAATGTTCATGATTTGATTGAATTGAAAAGTGATGTTCATGTTGTTGTTTGGTTTCGTTCCATGTTATAGACTATTTATTTACAAGAATTGATTCTAATATGTGATGATTTATGCGATATTCATGATAAACCCTTCAATCTACAAGTTGGTTTATGTATCCATGATTATTAAATGTGTTTATAATTGTATAACCAAAGCATGCTCCCTATATGTATCATTAAATGCCTATGTGAAGGAAAAGTGGCATACTAGTATGATAATATGAAATCCCCATTTATGTACAAGTTATGTATGTAAAGTATTTGATGAAATGCCTTAACCAATGGATTATGTATTGTTGATGTTGGTCCTGTATTCAAGAAAGTCATGCTTTGTCAGTTTCCTTCTATCGAGTCCTGGGGGTACTGATACCCGAAAAATAAAGCTGTGTGCCTAGAGTCAGTGACATGTTTCATGATATCCTTAGTCAAGCCATGATCCATAGAACTCAGTGAGTCATGTGACTCAGGAAAGCTCTGTAATTCAGTAATCTTAATAGTATTCCGTTAGTTAATGGAACTCTATGAATTCAGTGTTATCCAGTTTAGTTAATCATGTTCAGTGTCTATTCAGATGGGAGTAGAAATCAGCATCGAGTGAACCCAAGGATGGGAACACACACTGTCAGATGAGTGTGTGATTCTTAGAAGTCATCCTTGCATTCTAGAACTATGTAGCCAGTATAGGTTGAGACATTAATACTATCATATGGGAGTTGATGAGGTGGATAAACACTGTCAGATGAGGGTTCCACCATTCTATTTTGGGGACACTGTCAGATGAGGGTAACTCACAGCTTGTCTTTATCGATGGCGTGGTATTGACACCCTTCTGATTGGGCTTATAGATTGGACCCCAACTCAGCTATATTATGTTATTTGGGGCATATCGGTTAGATGACTACTTCCCTTTGTTTCCGTTACAGAATCAGGACTGTCAGATACAGTCATTCAGTCTCAGTAATAGAACTTAGATAGTTCTACAAAATTTAGGACTGTCAGATACAGTCAACGTAGAACAACACAGAACTCAGCTATTTCCATCAGAACCTAGATTGTCAGATACAGTTGCTCCATATTAGTTATTTCAGTTATACAGTTATCGGTATCTCATGTTATTAGTACTCAGGCTCAGTAATCATGTTATCATCGAACTCAGTTATAATTACTATGTATTCATGCATGTAGTCTCACGTTCATGTTATCCAGTCAGTTAGTATAGTTCATACATGTGAACCCTTTGCATTCAGCCTACCTCACATGCATACCAGTACATTCAAATGTACTGACACATTTACGCTATGGTGTTTTATACCATAGGTTTAGAAGCACGAGTTCCAGAGCATCAGTAGCATTCCATTCTCAACAGTCAGAGTTAGCAGTGAGTCCTTATCCTTCGAGAAAATGACCATTAATTTCTTATCTCATTAATTAATTTATTTTAGTAGTTAGAGTTAGTTGGGGACATGTCCCATCAACTCCTTCTCCAGACAGTTTAGAGGCTTTCAGACTACCATGTTCTGATAGTTTATTTCAGTTGTTTAGGGTATTTGATACCTCATCCAGATGTTATGTTTTATTAGTTATGTTACATTTTTGAACCTTATGGCCTTTTAGCCTTTATTTCCGCATCTATACAGTATATTATGCAGTGTTCAGGTACAGATATCAGTCATGGGTTAGCTTGCTGTCCTTCGGGGTCATGAGCACCGTGTAGCATTTTGGGTACAAGATTCAGGGCGTTACATTTATATTTTCTGCTGCAAGTTCTTCAATGGAACCTTGACCCTCAAAAGATAACCTTTGATTCTGTAGCTACAGGTGAACTATTTCAGCATCCTTTGTAGCTAATTTATTTCTAATTCCTCCATTTCCCTACCAAAATTTTCTTAGGCATCCAGAAACTTAAACACTTGAGACACTATTCCAGCCTTGACTTTAACACATTCATTTTACACTAGAGATGATGATTGAACATCTTCTTGACTGTTCCTGGTGTTTTCTTAGTTCGAACCAAGCCAAAATACTCAAACACTTTATTCAAGAAATAATCATATGGTATCCTATGTCTTCCTTCCTTTTATGCAACCACCTTGTTTATATGCTCTATCATTAGAGTAGGCAGACTTAATAGTTCAAATTTTCTCAAGTATTCAATCAAAAATAGGTCAGCAACTGATATTATCACTCTTTTCTCATATCTTTACAGTAGAACCTTGCTAATGAACTTAAATACTAAGTGAAACTCACTAATTAAAAACTTTTTTTTCACTATAGTAGTTGATGACCCTCCCACCTTTGAGACAGTAATTATAAACTCAGTGTTAGTGTGTTGCTTTACCACAGTTGTCACACCTACAATAGGTACATCCAAGATCTTTCCTAATGTCTCTTCATCCATTTTGATATTCTTTCCATTCACTTGGGCATTCAATCTTAGCCCATATTTTAAGAAATCCATGATGTAATAAAATTCTGTGACCTCATTCTCAAACACTATGGGAGTTGATTCCTCAAATAACTATAATCAACCATACTGTCTGATATACTAAACAAGCTATATCATTACATGGTTCTAATATATATTGGGATCAAAAGCTCTTCTTGACAGAACCTTCTGTGTCATCAACATTTTATTCATTCGTTCTCTTGCCTTATCCATCATCCCTTCCTCCTTTCTACTTCTCTTGGGACTACTACATAATTTTTCAACCATAACTATTCACTTCTTGGGACCAGGTCCCACACAGACTTTTTTTGTCTTTCCACCTAAATGTTTCTTTTCCTTTCCTGCACGGCTATAGTACTTTGAACAAGAGGACCTGGTTCTTTTAGTAATATGAACTTTCTCTTTTCTTTCCTGAATTGCAGCAACAACCTCTAATTCAATGTCCTCCCATCCTTCAAGTCTACAACATCAATATTTTATTTCTCCTCTACTAAAATATTTTTCTTGAGCCTTCTTTTTATGGTTGAATACTTACTAGACTTTATATAATCTTCCAACAATTTTTTTTGGATCCTCTTCTGGAATAGGATCTAGCCACTTTCATAATAGAATCCACTGTTTTCCCATTACCTTTTCTTCAACTCTATACTAGTTTTAATCCTACCCAAGTGTGCTTATGGTTTTGTTGTGTATGGTGATTCATCTTTTGTAGACAGGATTGTATTTTGATGTAACATAGTAAGAAGGTGGCCTATGCTTCTAGAATACTTAAGGTTCATGAAAGGAACTATCCAACTTATGATCTAGAGTTGGCCGCTGTGTTGTTTGCTTTGAAGATTTGACACCATTAACTGTATAGGGTGAATATGGATATCTATTTGGATCATAACACTTTTAGTATGTGTTCACTCAAAAGAATTTGAATCTTATGCAAAACAGGTGGATTTGAGTTTTTTAAGGATTATGATATGAGCCTTCACTACCATTCAGGTAAAGCTAATGTTTCTGCTGATGCTCTTAGTAGGTTATCTATAAGGAGCTTATCCCATGTTGATGAGGCGAAAAAAGGATTAGTGGAGGACATTCACAGATTGGATAACATAGGACTTCATCTTTTAGACTCTAAAGATGGGGAAGTTATTGTTCAGGAAGTGGTCAAGTTATATCTTGGTTTTGAGATGAAGGAGAAGCAAGCTCTGGATCCCATACTAATGTAGATTATAGATGATTTGGTCTAGCAAAATATTATGGCTTTTGATATTGGAGGAGATAGTATTCTAAGGTACTATGTTAAACTGCATTCCAAATATTGATATGCTGATTGAAAGGATTCTGACTGATGCTCAAGAGTTAGATATACAGTTCATCTATGTTAGATACAGATGTACCATGATTTGAAGGAAATCTACTAGTAGAAAAATAAGAAAAGGGATGTGGCAAATTTCGTTGCTAAGTATATGGTTTTTTAGCAAGACAAGGTTGAGACCTTGATTCCTAGTGGTTTATCTCATGAGATAGAGTTGCCTATGTGGAAGTGGGAGAAGATCAGTATGGATTTTATAATAGGTCCTCTAGGGTCTCATAATTAGTATGATTCACTGTGTGTTATTGTGGATTGGATGGCTATGTCCCCTCACTTCTTATCTATAAGGACTAACTACTTAGGAGAGGGTTATGCCAGGTTGTTTAATTAGGAGATTATGAAGCAACATGGTATGCCAGTGTCCATTAATTTAGACCGAGGTATGCAGTTTTCATCTCAATTCTGGTGTTCATTTCTGAATGGTTTGGGTACACAAGTGAAACTTAGCACCGCTTCCCACCCTTAAATAGATGGGCAAGAGAAGTGTACTTTCAGAACTTAGAGGATATGCTAAGGGACTATGTGATTGATTATAAGGGTAGTTGGGTTGACCATTCACCTCCTATTAAGTTAGCATATAGTAATAGCTATTATTCAAGCATTCAGATGGCTTCTTTTGATGATCATTATGCTATGAGGTGTAGGTTCCTGTCAGATGGTTTGAGGTTGGTGACACTAGGTTTTTTGGTCCTAACTTGGTTCACCAAGCCACGGAGAAGGTAAAAGTCATTAGAGAAAGACTTAAGACTTCTCAAAGGTTCCAAATGTATTATGAGGATGTGAGAAAAAGAGAATTATCATTCGAAGTAAATGATTGGGTGTTCTCAAAGGTGTCTCCTATGAAATGAGTCATGAGATTTAGGAAGAAGGGGAAGCTTAGTCCTCATTAAATATCTCCATATTTTATCTTGAGCAGAATTGGTAATGTTGTATATACGTTAAATTTTTCTGTGAGTTTGGGTTCTATTATCCCATGTTTTATGTGTTCGTATTGAAAAAGTTTGTGGGTGAATAGTGCCTGTAGAGTATGTTGATGTTACGGATTCTTTATCTTACGAGGAAGTCCTAGTTAAGATATTGGATAGGGAAGTTCATATATTAAGGACAGAGGATGGATCTTAAGTTAAGGTCCTTTGGAGAAACCAAAAGGTAGAAGAGGCTACATGGGAAACATAGAAAGATATGAAGTCTAAATATACATTCTTGTTCCCCGAGTTTCATGAAAGTTCTTGAGGCATGGGTTTCATTTTCCTTTTGTCATTTTTCAAAATTTTCAAGTGATTCTGTTGTTTTCTTGCTATTCTTGTGCTGAATGATTCCTAACTCATGATTTGGGTACGAATGAATAAAAAGGGGGATAATGTAAGACCTTTAAAATTTTGATCAATTTATTTTTGACCTCCTGTACTTGTAATATTGATTTTTCACTTGAATAGTGTTTAGGGATGTTAAAATTGTGTTCGAGAAAAGTCTCAAAATTTTTAAAAACGATTTGGGGTCATTTTGGGACCTTAAGGTAGTGAGGGTCCACGTTATTTCCGTGTCATGGAGGTTACTCTCTGCGATATTTTCGTGGCAAGGAGGATAACCTCCAAGATATTAGGATGCCATGCCAAGGTGCAAATTTTGTCGAGTATTATTTTTAATCACTTGGGATGAGGGGCTTTTGGTTTTTTCACCTATTCCACGACTTTTGAACATAAAAGAGTCCCATTCCCATACGTTTTATAAGATCAAATCCCCCTATTTCACTCCCAAACACAAAAACCTAGAAAAGTCAAGGGTTTCACTGTGCATTCATCATCCGGGATCCAAACTTCAAATTTATTACAAATTCTTGTATGTTTCAGGCATGTATCTCTTCCCAAAAATGTAATCTTACATTGTGGTGTTTATTTGAAGGATTTCTATGTGATTTAAATTGTGGATTTGAAATTGTGTTGATGGATTTTGGTTGTTATTGGTTTAATTACTTGTCCCATGATTTGAAATAATTATTCATGTTTTAAATGGTTGTTTTTGTGACAGAATTGATACTTTAATTATATAGTTTGAATAGGGAACATGGATTTTCCCCCATTGTGGATGAATTTTTGCTTTGAATTGCATGAGCCTCAACCCTCTTTATGAATTCAATTTATATTATGGAAAATTACATGGTCTAATTTGTTTTTGAACTCAATGCATTTCAATAATGGATAAATGGTTATTTAATTTGGTTTTGGATGGCCTTGGTGGCCATGGAATTGATTTTAATGAAACTTAGATAGTCAATGTGGTTGTGTGAATCTATTTGGCATATGCGATTTAGCTTGCAAGCATATTTGTATAATGATACCAAGTTGTTAATACCTTAATGAATGACTCTTGGGTTAACGGTTGGAATTATGTGCTAAATATATTTAATTTGGGCTTAAAAGGGGTTTTGTAGCTTGTTGTGGATGGTGGAGTTCCCAAGGGGTCCGATACTGGAAAACACTTTTGCTAGTGTGGGGGTCTTTATGACCATGTGCAGAGTTCACACAGTATAAATATTTTTGAATGACTGGAGCCTCAGTGCCTTTGACCTTTAGTCAGATTTCTCTAGTTTGTGCGTTTAACATGAACTGGGCCCTTTCAGTAGGGGAGCTGTACCTAAATAGCTCATGGGTGACTATAGGGCAGTTAGAACTACATAATCCATGTTAATGGTTTTAAATCTCTAGCTTAAACCTTGTTTCCTATCCTAGTAACTTATAGATGTATATATGAATGTATGCACAGGGGTTTTGAATGGTTTTGGACTAATATGATTATGGAATTATTTTATCCCTTCCCTGAGTTACATTCTAGAGCTCACCTCGCTAACCATCCTAGGATGATACATTTTTTCATACTATAGGGTCTGAAGACACATCTTTTACCATTGTGCAGTGTAAATTGGATTAGTACATTCATCGAGTAGCTGTCAAATGATGAGCCTCCATCCTTCAGAAGGCCTTATCATTTACATATTCTTTTAATTTGACCTAGTACTATCAGATTCTTTTGGTTAGGTTCGGGGGCATGTCCTAACCTAATTGGTATTCTGTTTTAAGAGGCTATTATGGAAAAATATGGGTCGATTGGTTGTTGGTTGACTCTTATCTTTCATAGAGTTATGTATTCATCATTATTACTATTTAAATGGATTTCACATTTGTTATTATAGTTATTAATTTGTGCTCATGAAGTAAGGCGATGGGTGTGGTATCTGGTCCATGGTGGGCTTTAGATAACCGTCATGGCCAGTCCATGGTTTGGGTCATGATATCTATACACACCCTCCAACCCGTGATCGAACGGACGGGGACAAGGTCATTCTTCTCATTTGGAACTACCGTTATTCCATATTTTTTGGGATGCATTTAACTGGGCTTACCAATGTGCTATTTGAAATTAGGTAAATGACACCCACATCAAGCCACTTTATGATTTCCTTTTTTACCACCTCTTGCATTTGTGGGTTGATTATCCTTTGATGCTTTACACTGGGGACATGATCGATTTCTAACTTGATTTTGTGGGAACAAATTTCGGGAGCTCTGCCTATAATATCCACTATAGTCCATCTGATAGTACAAATAAACTTCTTCATGATAGCTTTCAAGTCTTCCACTTGGAAAGACTCAAGACCACCCACAACAATTATTGGCCATGTATTGTTATCACCTAAGAAAATATACGGAAGGTAAGAAGGTAATGGTTTTAATTGAAGTTTAGGGGGCTCAATGATGGACGGCTTGGTGGGTGGGCTTTAACTATTTTAAAGTCAAGATCCAATTTTTCTGGGTTCTTTGTATAAGGACCAAGACCCATCAATGAAGAAACCACCTCATCATACCCTTTAAATCCTAACTCTCGAAGTTAAAAAATACACCCTCTAAAGGGATCATTCATAAGATCCACATCAATTGTGGTCATTACTTCATCATCAATGACATCAATCACCGAGATCACTTGCAAGTTCATAGGTTGCTTCATGGACATTCATACATTGAAGGTAATTTCTTCATTATTCACCTAAAATTTCATCTCCCAACACTCAATAACAACTAACGCACTTTCGGTGGCTAAAAATGGCCTATCAAGAATGATAGGGACTTCATGATCAATTACACACTCTAGGAAAAAAAAAGTCAGCTTAAAACATAAACCGGTAAACTTTTACCAACACATCAAATAATACCTCAATTGGTTTCTTGATTAAAAAACACAAGCATCAATAGCCTCATAGTGGTAAAATTAGGATCACCCAAGCCGAACTTCCAAAACACGACAAATGGCGTCAAGTTGATACTTTCACTAAGATCACACAATGCTTTTGCAAATTTAAACATCTCGGTGGTGCAAGGGATGGTGAATGCATTCGGACTTCTTTCTTCAACCCCATTATGTTTGACATGATATTACTACAATTCTGAGTTACCTATATAGTTTAACAATCCCCATAGCATTTTTTGGAGACCAAGTCTTTCATGAATTTAGCATACCCTAACATTTCATGCAAAGTTTCTATCAATGGAGTGTTGATGGATAAGTTGCTAAATTTCCCTAGAAACTTATTGAACTTGGTATTATCATCTTTCTTCTTAAGCCTTTGTGGGAATGAGGTAGGATTTTTAATTTGTAGCAATGGGAAAATTTGTTGTACATTCACTATCGGATCATCACCCTTAGACACACTACAAGGTTCTTTCCACTCACTCTTGTCTTTTACTTCCTTCGATTGCTCACCAATCACTTCACTGGGTTAGGAGCATCATCATTTGGATTATCTACCAAATTCCTTTTACTATTTTCTTAAACATCATTTTCCTTTTAATCGGAGTTTTAACTAAGATCAACACTCTTCCTACCAAGATATCAACCACTACTAGTTATGACATCCCATATGTAAGCAATATCTTTTGGATTTACCACCGTGTCACTAGGTTGTCTCACTTTTTATCTAGCCTTAATTTTTACTGATATTTGGCCTACTTGTGCCTCTAATTTCTTGATGGAGGTCGAATGGGATGTCACCATATGGTTTAAATTAGAAAAATAACTTTTCATTTCCATTACCATCTTATTGGTCCCTTCAACTCCGATTAAAATTTAAGCCAAAACATCGTAATTTTAGTATTTTTATCGGTCATTTCAACCTTGATTACCCACTTTGCCTTTGATAGGTGGGGTGGGAACCTCCTACATGGTTTGAAAAAAAAACTTATTTCTTAATCAAGTTCCTCTCTTTCCTTATCTTAATACACCCTAGTAATTTTGTAAGTAATTGCATTGACCGTTTTAAGAGGTTACCATCGCATGTTTATCAAGAAGGTCAAGTTGGGTCATTACATTGTCCATATTTTAATCTCTTTACTCGACCCTTTTCCTTTTTTCTAGGATCAAAAAAGATTTTGATGGAGCCCCAACTTCCACCTTGGCATCTCTTGTATGCCAACCTCTAGATAGGTTTGGCACTTGATTTGACAAATTTGATGCAACCCCATAGGAAAACATGACAAGAGACCCTCAAGATGCATTGTCAACCATAGTTTTATTCAATTGGTCTAATGCCCTATAGAATATTTTGAGTAGAATCTTCTCTGGCACTTTATGGTTTGGGCATTGCATGAGCTTGTCATTAAACCTTTGACATTCTTCATACAAGGGCTCACCTCTAAGTTGAAAAAAATTGTGATCTCGTCCCTTAGTTTCATCATTCTAAAAGAAGGGAAATATCTATCAAAAAAAGGCCTTTATGAGCTCAACCCAAAACATGATAAAACCCATGGGCAAAGACCACAACCATAGAACTGATTCTCCTATTAATGAGAGTGGGAATAGTCGCAATCAAATTGACTCTTGAGAATTATGAGCAATACCTAATAGAGATAATACATTAATAAAGTTTTTCAAATAGATATTGGCATCCTCATATGATTGACCCCTAAATAAACCTTTCATTTGAAGTAAATAGAGCATTACACTAGTTACATTAAATACTCTATTTCCCTCGATCAGTGTGATGCGGGGGGAACTAGCATGCCCAGCATCACCAAGACAATCCATATCTTTACTACGCCCATGAAATGTTCCATCATTGCTCCCATGTTGGCTCATGGTGATATGGATGCTATCATAGTCACCTAATAAAAAGAAAAAAAAATAAAGTAATCTAGCACACTATGGATAACCCGAAGTTACTAACAACACTACACAAGTGAAAACTATGTTTCACTCTCCATGAATGATACCATTTTTTATAATTCTCAACTTACATTTCAAATTCAATGCATGGCAGAAGTAGTCAATATAATACCCAAGTATAAGTCGGGGTCGAATCCACGAAGAGTGCAAACTTAGAATTTACAACTTATAACTGTTGAGAGCTAACTATATGTTGATCCATAATGCCAAATTAAAAAATTAATGAACTCAATTAGGGGGTATGGTTTTAAGTGAAGTTAAATGCAACAAAAATTAACACTATTATGAGATTAAAAGATTTAGAAGTGTTTACAAATTGATAGAGGTCTTGGGGTTATGCCATCTTAGGTAGGATTCATGCATGTTTTATCAATAATTTGTCCAAGTATAGTTAAGGTTTTTGGGTAGGCTAGATTTTAGGTCATGGTGTTAATTTTTCAATGAAACACCATATCTCATTCATGGATTCATTTGAACACCTCATGGGCGCTTCCAATCTACAAATTTACTACCTTAATTAACACCCATATTTCTAAGATGATGCCATTGAATGAGCTATCTCAAATAACACCCTTATTTCTATGATGATGCTACTCAATAAGCTAATTCAAATAATTTTTTTACAATTAGTCTTCACCCACATTCTCTTTTAAGGATGATATGGTATCCAAGACAATCGAGGTTTTCACCCACCATTAACAATTAAAACATAGAGTAAAAGCAAAACCTATCACAATTAACTATCTTATTTGACTAACAATCAACCCTTACACATAATTCACCACCTTATCAACATAATCCTAAGATATAGGCTTATATACTTATGAAATTAAAGGGAATAAATATACCTAAGTTTGAATTCAACTCATCCATTGAAAGCAAAGTAAATATATTCTCCAAGCTTTAAATTCAATCAACCAAATCACAATCTCCCTTAGGAATATACAAAAAATTATTCTTAGATATTAAAATTTAGAAATTTTATGCTCAAAATATGAAGTGTTGAGCCTTTTATATTTTGGGACTCAGCAACGTGAAATGACAAGTATACCCTTGGAAACATGCTCAATAGTCATGATCGCACCCTCTTTGTCTCAATCGCGACCCTTGCGATCATGACCCTTGCAATTATAGAGGTCATCTCACGATTGCCACACTCTAACATTGTTGACTGATTGTAATTGTGACACTCAAATTGTGATAACAATATTTGAGGATCATTTCTTAGAGCTTATCTTTAACCTTTATCAATCTTTTGGTCATTTCCCTTCTTTTCCTGCTTTTCCTCAACTCTTTTTCATCAGATTTACTTGTAAAATCATAAATACTTAAAATTGGTATATTTTATACAGAACTTGTCTAGTATATTAAATTATTTCACCATAGTGTAAAATAATTTAGACAGAAATGAGTAGTAATTTTTTTACTCAATGATGCATCCTCATACTTAAAAAGGATATAATTGTTCCTACCATAATATTTATTGTTGGTAAACAAATAGATTCTTAAAATTGTCTATGTGGATCAAGACACGACTTTGTTTCTTTTATATTCTAGATTGAACAACATGTTGATTTGTCTTCGAACATAACTTGTAATATTTTAGATGTTGGCTTCACAAGGCTTGTATTCATAGTTTGTATATTATTGATACCTATTTATTATGTGAACTTGATTGTGAATGATGATCATTAGTTGTATGGTCGAATAATGAACTAAAGTTATACATTTGTTCATACAAATTTATACCACTCTTATTGCTATATGTTAACTATTGATTGATATTGATTATTGAATTTTTTTGTTAAATTCATATTCTTATTATGGTAATGGAAAATAATTTTGGTGAGTGTTATTGTGATGATGGGAAATGGTTCCAGTATGTGTTATTTCTTATGCAAAATAGTTCTTACAAGCGGTATTGTGGTTATTTATGAAATTCATATTTTTATTATGACGATGTGAAATGATTTCTGCGAGTATCGTTGTTATGATAAGAAATAATTTTGTAGGTATATGGACCCTAGTCATACAAGTAATAATTATTGCACAAAAATAAGTCACCTTAGTATGTGTATATAAATTAGTGATGGTGATGTGATTTGTCATTGTACATTAATCATAGTGTATCCTTCGTAGTTCATGACTATTGTGCAAAAATATGACCCCTTAGCATATGTTTACAGATTGAGGGGCTATTGTGAAATCTAGTATAGCTATGTGAGACTGATGAGGTATGGAAGTTCTATGAAGTTTGTGTGGACATGATCCAAGTTTTTTGACATAATTTTAAATATATCATTGTTAGATATTGACTTTATATGTCTACTTGATCAATGGTATGTTATATGGCTTCTTATAATAATATAGTTTTGTGATGTCTTGATTTGTCCTCTTTATAACATATATGTTGTATGACTGCTTATAAGATTTGTAATGACTATATGTGTCTACTTAAAGGCTTAATATCATATGACTTCTTATAATGGCATGATTCTGTGATGACTTAATATGTCTACTTGATATCTTATATGTCATTATTGTTTAGACCTTGATATATCTATGAGTGACTTTCATCTAATTGTGATTATTGCTTTTATTGACAAAGCTGATGGATATCAAATGTGGCTGTGAACTACTTGAATTTTGTGTTGTTGTATAAAGATGAATTACATCAATATGTCCTAACTTATTGATTAAATCATTAATTATTTTTCCATTTTTAGAGGTTAAATAAATGTTCTATTGTTTTGTTGATGGGTTTCTTGGGTTGTGAGTGACAAATCTATTATAAATCATGGGTAATTTATAATTATAATTATTGTTGGTTGAAACTGCTCAGTGGTAATTGTTGAATTTACAGAAAGTGAAGCAAAAGTTTTAGTTATAACTGTTAGGGTCTAAATCTAAATAAGAAAGGTAATCTTAAACTTCAGAAATTTTCAGAAAGTTATGTAAGTGGTAAGAAATAAAGGTAAAAGGTGGTTGTGTGATATTTGTTACTGAGTTTGTTGATTCTTATATCGAGTTGATTAAACTAATCTTAGTTAGAAGATGATGCCTAATATTACATGTGGTGCATTGATACTATTGCAATATCTTTTTTGGGATGTAGGTGTGTTGCAGGTTCACTAAAGTTCCTTGTTTCAGGTTGTGGGAACTCATCATCAATATTTGCATATCTCATATTTTGATAAAAATTAGGTCTTTTGTTTTATTTTCCTTAAACTGTATTAGAAGCTCTTATACATATCTTGACAATGCCCATGGGAAGAGTTTTACTTCATTGGTTAAAAAGTTATAAATTTTTCGTATGGTTTAATTAGGTTCATGAGTTTCTAGTTGCATTACTAATTTAATAATATTGTTTTAATATTTCTTCTTAAAATGACATGGTGGTAAAGGGTTAACTTATTTAGTTAGATCAGAATAGGAGCCAACACAACCTCATAATAAGGGTTGTAATAGGATTGATTGTGTGGTGTTTGATTGCTTTGCAAAGATTATTACTTTGGTTGTTCTAGGGATCACTTAAATTGTGTGGAAGGGTGTCGATAGCCATGTTTTAAAAGGGGATATATCATTTTTGTATGTAAGGTGGATTGTAGGGAAGGATTGTTTAGATTATCTAGCATATATTCATGGTACTAGTGCTGAAATTCTTTCACTTGAGTTAGTTCTTATGTTTAGTGAGTTTGCAAGTGTATTCCCATAGATTTATATGTTTTTTCTACCTGATTATGATATTGAATTTAGTATTGATGTTTAGTTTATCACTCAGTCCATTTCTATCTTACCATATTGAATGGCATCAGTAGAGTTGATGGAGTTAGAGGAATAGCTTCTAGATCTTTTGAGTAAGGGGTTTATCATGCCTTTTGTTTCTCCATGAGGTGATCTTGTCCTATTTTTGGATAAAAATAATGGCTCATTATATATGTGTACTGATCATGGGTACCTGAATAAGGTGTCTATTAAGAATAAGTATCTGATGTCATGTATCGATGACTTATTTGACTAACTTCAAGGTACATTCATTTTTTCTAAGATAGATTTAAGATAAGGCTACAATCAATTTAGTATTAGTGAAACATATGTTGCTAAGACCACCATTACTTGTTATTGACTCTATGAGTTCTTGGTATATCTTTTTGTATGACCAATGCACTAACGACATTTATGGATTTCATGAACATAGTGTCCATGGCCTATGTTAAATGATTTTTATTGTGTTCATCAATGACATTTTAGTCTATTAAAAGGGTAGGGAGGAACATAAACTACACTTGAGAGTTGTGTTCCAGACTTTATGGGATCTACAATTGTATGCCAAGTTCTCTATGTTTATGATCCATCTTGTGTTGGTGGAATTCCTGGGGAAGATGGATTCTAAGAATGGGGTTATGATGGATCCAACAAAGATTGTGCCAGTTCATAATGGTTAGGGCCACTTCATATATTGAGGTTTGAAGTTTCATTGAATTTTTAGGTCAGTACAAATAGTTTATGAAGGAGTTTTCTTCGACTACATTGTCAATGACTTGATTGACTCAAAATAATATCCCTTATTTACGGTAAGTAATGGTAAGCATCATTGGTCAACTAACATAATAATTTACAAATCAACAAGTCAAACAAGTATAAAAGCGATCATACAAAAACTCATAAGCAATAATACAATTCACAAATTCTCTTTCACAGGCATTTACATTTAACCATGTTTTTCAATCATCTATCATCACATATATTCATTAAATTAGCACTCAGTGCATATGAATGAATGCATTTATGCAAGAGGTGTGAATCATCTCTTATCCATCTCATCCTCATTATCATAACATACCATACTAGCATGGTACCCGACTCATTATCACAACATATCACATTATAAAGGCTTTGTACCCGACCCATCATCTCAACGCCTAATTACAATGCTAGGAAATTGCAATGTAGTCATCAAATCATAACTTATGATAGAAAACAATCTTATATGTTCAAATAAAAACAAGAACAAAGCAAAGAAAGTATAAGTGCTAAAGAAATTCATAACCTAGCTTAACTCCTTTACTCAAAGTCACCTTTAAGATACACTTTTTCCTTTTTGTCCTTATTCAATTTGTTCTTGATCTACAATTCATAATCCACACATATTTCAATAATCATCCCTTTTAACTACTAGGAATCAAAAGTCATCTGTTTTGACCATAAATTACCCTATATCATCTTCTTAGGGTTTTCTTACCATTTCAATCTCATGTATTTTTATTTAAAGTAGCATAAACAACCGTAATCCTAATTCCATTAGTTTTTTCTAACATACTAGGATCATTAATTTCTAAATTCGTAAACATTAATATCATTTTTAATCAATAACCACAAACTAAGATTAAACCCAAAATCCCACCATTTATAAGTTTCTAGTGATTCTCTAATGTTAAATGAACTAATTGCATGTCTAGAACATAATTTCTTACCTCTAAAGATGAACAATATTGAATTTTCTCTCAAAGTTGCCTTTCCCAGAGTGTTAGTGTATTTTTTTTCAAAAAGTTAGAAATGAAAATATTGTTTGGATTTTAAAAACTAGAATTTTACTATGGATTACCATTGTAGGAATTCACACCCTTTTATACGGCGGCCGCCACTATGATTTTAGCTATACCATAATGGTACTACTGCATTAGTTCTTTTTTCGACTAAAGAAGCGTTCAAAGGTAGAAATTCAAAAGTCCTCCTCAGTTTTGCTAATTTTACAACAAAATCCACAAATTTTTACATTGCAAATCAATCCCTCTATAATAAATGCTATAACCGAAGTTCAATGACACCATTTTAGGAATCAAAAGTTTCTATGAATTTCTATATCCATTGGTATCTAATTATCACATCCAACCCCATCGTCACAAACCTTATTCACACTTTATTTTGTTCAACTACCACATCCTCGAAATTATACCAAATCTAGACTAGCCTTGAACTCTTAAAAATTTAACAAAGGGAAGTCTAGGTGCATTGTTCACTTCCTATTTCAGCATAACTATATTTTGGATCATTACATCAGTTAAAAATTTACCATTCATTCATCCCTGAATAACAATCAAACCAAAAGAGAACATAGCATCTGAAAGAGAAATGTACCTATATCAATGAACAAGTGAGGATACCGCTTACACATGTCTGATTTTTTCTCCCATGTTGATTCAACAATAGTATGATTCCTCTACTAAAACACAAAAATGAATTAATTTAAGTCCTTAATTTCCATACTTCTCTAGCTAGGATATCAATCAATTCTACTTCATAGGATAAATCCCTATCAAATAGTTTCGGATCACAATAAATGATATAATCATCACCTTTATGGTATTTCTTTAACATTGACACAATGAATATTAGGTGAACCCCAAACATACTAGGGTATAAGGCAATTATGTATTCTACCGAACCCATATTCGATAATACCTCAAAGGTTTCTATTCTTCTTAGGATCAACTTGCCTATCATGCCAAATTATTTAAACCCTATATGGGTGTCACCTTAAAAAATACCTTCCTTCCTTTCTCAAGTTTATATATCTTACCTTTTTATCTGTTTATTCCTTATGTCATATTTGAGCGGCTATAAGCTTTTCCTTTATAAACCTTTATTTTTTCATAAAGTCCTTAATCATGTCAGTACCCCAAGGCCTCACCTAGAATGCATCTAACCACCCTACTGGGGACCTATATTGCCTACCATATAAAGCCTTAAAAGAAGCCATGTTCGTACTAGAGTGATAGCTATTGTTGTTGGAAAATTAATATAATGGTAAGTATTGATACCATAGACCATTGATATCCATAACACAAGAATGAAGCATGTGTTCAAGTCTATGGATAGTCCATTTTAATTGACCATCATTTTATGGGTGAAAAGTTATCCCATGTCCAATCTAGAACCCAAATCATACTAGAACCTTTCAAAAAAAAATTAGAAATGAACTAAGTAGCCTAGTATAACACAATAGATATCGGTACCATATGTAGAACAACAATTTATCTTCACATAAACCTCGGCAAACTTGGTTGTATTATAATCAATTCTTATAGGACTAAAGTGAGCCGACATAGTCAATCTATAAGCAATGACCCAAACGTAATCATATTTCTGAAATTTTTTTGGAATATCAACCTTAAAGTCTATCACTATTCGTTCCTACTTCTATTATGCAATGGACATTTGCTGAAAAGTGCCATTAGGCTTCTTATGTCTGTATTTGACTTACTGGCAGATGTATTACCTAAAGTGTCTACAAATCATATTGGAACACAAATGCATAGAGTACTTGGAATTACGAGCCTTCACTAAAATGGTTTGAATTAAGTTATTTACTCGAGGTACACACAAGCGACCTCTGATTCTCAAAGCCTTGTTATCATCTAGAGTGGCTTTCTTCACTTTCCCTTGCAACATCTTTTATTTGAGGTTACTCAATTTGTTATATTCATATTTTCTTTTGTTAATTTTATCATAGAAAGTGGACCTAGCCTCCAAGTGGTCCAACACCCTTCCCTTAATAGATTCCTTCAATCTTATAAAATCATTAGCTAAGGACTATACCTCTCTTGCTAATGAGCACCTGTATACCTCAATAAATTCTAAGCTCCCATTCTCATTAATTTTTGGCTTAGTGTATCGACGACAACGTTAACTTCACGAAGGTGTTATAAGCTTGAGATGTCATATTCCTTAATCAACTATATCGATCTCCTTTTCATAAAATTTTATTATTTTTGGATGAAAACATGTTGTAAGTTACAGTGTTCTGTGACCACATCACACTTCACCACCTATAGATAGTGTCTAAAATTTTTTAATACAAAACACCACGACTGACAATTCCAAGTCATGCATAGTGTAGTTCTTCACATAGGTTTACCTATCTTGAAGCATAATCAATCACATTCTAATCCTGCATCAACACAGAACATAAAACCAAATGTTAGGCATCACAAAATATAACAAATCCTATACCATTGGTAGGCAGGTCTAGCACTGGAGCTGAAGTCAACATTATTTTGATCTTTTGTAATCTATCCTCATATTTTTTTATCCTATTCACTTAGTACTTCCTTCTAAGTCAAGCGAGTCATGTCTGAAGCAATGACATCAAAACCCTTAACAAACTAGCAATAATAACTAGCCAATGGCATAAACTATAGATCTCTATCATGTTAGTCAATTTAGCCTAATTTTTCATAGCCTTAACCTTTTGGGGTCCATCATAACCCCTTTTTTAGAAATCATGTGCTCCAACAAGCACATCGAAGGAATCCAAATTCATACTTAGAGTACCTAACATACAATTGTTTCTCTTTTAAAAACTTCAACATATTACATAAATGAGAGTAATGTTATTCTTCATTCTTAGAATAAATAAGTATATCATCAATAAAAACAATAATGACGGAATCCACAAAGGACTTAAAAACTCCATTCATCATGCTTATGAATGTAGTTAGTGCATTGGTCAAGATAAAAGACATAACCAGAAACTCGTAATGCTTGTAATGTGTTTGGAAAGCAGTGTTTGGGATGTCCTCTACCATAATTTTTAGTTGTTAACTAACCTATAATTGATCTTACAGATTACTTGAGCTTCAAGAAGTTTGTCAAATAGGTCTGGTATTATGGGAAAGGGATACTTGTCACGAGAGATTACCTTATTCAACAAGCGATAATCTATACACATTCTTAGACTACCATTTTTTCATAAACAACACTGGTGTACCCCAAAGAGAGACACTTGGTGAATAAATCCCTTTTATAACAACTTTTGCAACTGTAAATTTAAGTCTCTTAATTTTGAAGGTCATAAATGATATGGAGATAGAAATGGGTCTAGTCCCCATATTTATGTATAAAAAATCAACTTCTCGATCTAGAGAAATACCCAAAATATCATTCAAAACACTTTTATGAAGTCACATACCTGTGGAATTGATATTATAGGATGAACTATAGATATATCTTTCATTAGGTGAGTAAAATGCACTACATCTCTTCCTTAACAAACTATAGTTATATCATTCATTAGGTTAGCTAAAATGTACTACATCTCCTTCTTACTTATTTCTTTACACAAATTATGGACAAAACCCTCACATGATTAGGATTAAATGAAGTCTCCTACTCTTATTTTCCCTGGTCAATACTATAGTAGTGATTTTGGCCTAACTATTAAAATCCACATTGTAAGGGGATAAGTAACTAATTAACAAAATAACATCAAATTACTTCATATCTAAAATGACTCAGCCTAATAGGGTCTTAAAATACATGAACATTAAAGAACATATAGTTTGTACCTGATCAACACAGACAGACACCCTAATCAGTTCAGACACATACATAAGCGTATCAAGATATTCACTGTCTAAGTGCCAACCTAAAGTTAATTTCTTAGTCATATAAAAAGGTGGTTCCAAGATAAATTAATATATAATCCATACTATCATAGACAAGAATAGTACCTATTACCACCACATCTAAAGCTATTGCCTCAGGATGAGCCAAAACAGCATATAAATGTGCCTTATCACCACCCTGGCTACCACCTTTGCAACATCTATCCCCATTATTTCAAATTTTTCCTACACCCTAGTTAGCATGGTTTTCTAGTACTAGCCTGTCCACCACTCCAATAATTCCTTTCATTTTAACTACTAAGGATCAAAGTCATCTAATTTAGCCATAAATTCACTAATTTCATCATCTTATGGTATTATTATAATTTTAAACTTATGAATATTTATTTGAATTATCATAAACTACCATAATCCTAGTTTTGTTAGTATTTTCTAAAACCCTAGTATCATTAAATATCGAATTCTTCACATTTTATTTATTTTTTATTCATTGCCATAAACTAGTGTTAAACCCCAAATCCCATTATAAATCTATTTTTGTAATTTTCTAAGGTTAAAAGAAGTAATTTTAAGTCTAGAACATAATTTCTTAACTATAAAATTTAACAACTCAGAATTTTCTTTGGACCCACACACCTTGTGCAGTTTTTGAAAATTAGAGAATTAAACTATTTTCTTGATTTAAAAAATGATATTTTACTATGTATTACTGCTACAACAGTTTGCGCTCTTTTACAAGGAGGTTGTCATTGAGGTTTGGGGTACGATTACAACGATGCGACTATACTGCTTATTTTTCTATTGTAGTAGTTTGAGGATGAAACTCAGGCCCCCTCCTATGTTTTTCATATCTTACAACACACACCATGAATTTTAACATTGTGAACCAATCCCTCCATGATATGTGCTATAACCAAAATTCTAGAACTCTATTTCTGGTGAAAAAGTTGCTTCTTATGACCATTTCTATCTAATTATCACATCCAAACCCACCATTACAACCACTATTGATACTAAATTTCATTCAAATATCACATCCTCAAAATTAAGCCAAAACTAGACCATTTGTAAACTCTTTAAAATTTAGCTAAGCTAAATCTAGGCATAATATTCAGCTCCTATTTTATAATAATGATATATTTGGTTGTTACAATTACATATGCCTCCAAGAAACCTAAGGTTTGTTATAAGAACTACCTCACTCATGGATTTATGTTGGCATTCTTAGTCTTTGTGTTAATGTTTTTGAAGAACTATCTGTAAGGGGTTCATTTTGAGATCTTTACTAACCATTGTATCCTACATTATATTTTCTTATAGAAAGACCTTAATTTGGGCCAGTGTAGGTAGTTGGAGTTTCTTAATGACTATGATATTTGGATTCTCTATAATATGAGCAAGTTAAAAGTGGTGGCAGGTGCCTTCAGTTTAAAGGTGGTGAGTATGGGGATTTTTGCCTTTTATTCAAGTGAGGAGAGACCTTCAACCTTATTTTTCTTATCCAATATAGGTTCTTGTGTATTTGAAGACTATACCAATATTATATGAGTATATTCGAGCATAGTAGTTTGTGGATAAGAAGTTGAGGGTGATCTATAATAAGGTGCTGAGTAGTGAGGTGAGAAATATGACCTTAGATCTAAAGGGTGTATTTAGGATCAAGGTCATATTTGTCTATCTAGATTTAGAGATGTGGTTAGGTTAATTATGGAGAAGAACTGTTATTCTAAATAACTTTTTAGGGAAGTGAAGTTGTATCAGGTCTTAAGGCAGCATTACTGATGATGTATAATAAAGTGATGCTTTGTAGAATTTGGGTCTTGTCTTTTAAAATATTAACAGGTGAAGTATGAACAATTTAGACTTAGTGGTTTGACTTAGAGACTTCCTATTCTATAGTGGAGGTAGAAGTGGATACTATGGAACTGATGGTATACTTGCCATGTATATTGATGATAGGCGTATTTACACGCCTAAAGCACCATAATTTACCCATATTTTAGCTAAGTTTTAAGGACAAAATATATAATTCCTGTAATTTTAGTCTATTTTCCTGTAAGTGAGCTAACCAACGTGATTAGCATGTTTTCAGGTATTAATGATGAATATTTCAGCACTTTGTGGACCTTTTGGTAGCAAGGGAAACTTCACATAAGAGGGAAGGCAGCTTTTGGAAGCTTATGGACTGAAAGTAATGCATGGAGAACTTGTCCCGGGCAAAAATAGTATTTCTAAAGACTTGGGGATCAACAGTAACTTAGTAGGAATAGGACAAGGATGTTATAAAAACCCTATTTTGCTGAATTTTTCAGCATTCATGCTTTTCATTATTCACGAATTGAGAGATACTCTCATTATTCATTTGACTTTCTAGTATTATTCAGTTTATAGATTCTGTAAGTTTTAACAGAGAAAAAAAACGCTAACTTGGGGGAAACGTCTAGAGGAAAAAAATGTCAACCTAGTTTGACGCCACACCCATCTTCAACGGGAGATTCTTTGAGCTTTGGTACGATGATGATGTTTATTGTGATCTCCATTGTAATCATGAGTAGCTAAACTTCTCTGTTAGGGTTATGGAAGCCTTATGATATACTATCTATTACTATGAGTTTGTGAATTCTTGATACTTATGCTACTTATATCATTACTCTCTTCATCTTAATTACATTCTTGTGGTTGCAAACATATAGAATACGCCATTATAGCATTAACTTATTCGAGAGAAAAGTTACATGTTTGGAAAAGAGAGTGTGACAAGGAAATAGGGCTACCAACCCCTATTTACACGTTAGTGTCGTAATTGGATTAACTCTTGGAGAGTTCGTACCATTAGTTATACGCTTTAAGCTCGAGAGAGTTAAAGTGAGATAATCCTTGATGGTCGAGAGACACTAGGATTTACAAGTAGAATACGAATCTCTATAAGTTCATGCATGTCTGAATCCTGCATTACTCATAGTTAATAGATACGTATAATTCATAAGGTGGACATAACCCTAACTTACAATTCTCATTGATTAAAATCTTACTAAACAAAGCATTCCGCTTTTACTTTGCTATTTTGATACTTTTAATTCACGCCTAAACCATCCCCCCTTTCTGTAGATTTTTTGACCAACAGTCTGCTAACAATTACAACACTTAGTGACCAAGTATTCCCTATGGGATTCGACACCCAACCCAGTTGGGTTCTATATTTGACAGCGACCGCTTACACTCTTACGAGAGCTGTAGTTTGGGCGTTATCAAATTTTGGCGCCGTTGCCGGGGAATACGGTTGTCAACTAAGTTTGTGATTGTTACTAGACCTTGTGGTAAAAAATTCTCAGATTTTACTTTTAGTTGTTGTTTTTGTTTTATTCAGGTTTGTTTGAGTGCATGCCAAACACTCAAAGTTCAGGTCAACCGTTATTACCCATAAATCCTGAACCTCAACTTATTGGCAGAATGGATGCACAGCATGACATTGACAGAAGGGCGGCTCAACAGGAGCAGGCTAGATTAGCTGCACTGGAAGCTGCTCAAGTACATCAACAGAATATTGATAACCCAGGGCGAGCAACAAATCCTGATGATGAGGACCTGGGTGATGATGAGTTACTGAATCCTAGGCGTACTGATGAGGTGGTGGCACCTATGCATAGGAGGGAACGTCAAGCTAGAATGAGACCTGACCGCCGAGCTGTGCAGGCTCCTTTTGATGATGATGATGGCGATCTTGATGGAGCTGGTGCCACAGGGGCTATTATTCCTCCGCCCTTGGCACCCGGAGCCAAGTTCAATATCACTAGCACCATGATTCAGCTATTGCAGCTCAAGGGATTATTTGGTGGACTTGCAGGCAATGATCCGAATATGTATCTGATCAACTTTATTTCAACATGCAAGTCGTTTGTCAATCCAGGAGTTGGACAGAACGCAATTCGGCTGCGCTTATTTCCATTGTCTCTGTCTGGGGAGGCAACTCTATGGCTGAACGGGCTAACTCCTGATTCTATTACTAATTGGAGGCAACTGAAAGACGCTTTCCTAGAAAGATTCTTTCCGCCATCCAAGAAAGCACAGTTAAGAGATGAGATCAGCAATTTCCGATAGCTTCCAATTGAAGCTCTCCACGAAACATGGGAGAGGTTCAAGAAGAAGCTTATGTGGTGCCCAAATCATCAGATGACCAACATCCATTTGATGGAGATACTATACAGGGCTTTGAACTCAGTGACAAAGCCAGTGGTTGATAATACTGCAGGTGGGTCATTCATGGACCTTACTTTCATTGAGGCAAGTGATATGATGGACCGTATGACAAAGCAGAGTAGAGCCTGGCATACTAGGGATGCTGAGGTAGCAAGCTCTACTTTATCTGTTAGCATGACTGCAGAGCAGAGGCGTAGACAAGAGAAACGTGACCAAGATATGGCTCACATGAAAACGCAGATGGATCTTCTTACCAAGCATTTATTATCATGGAAGATCGAAAAGGTTGAAGCCGTTGTATCACAGGGAAGATATGATTCCGATTCTGAGGGGGAAGCAAATTACTTGAATAATCAGGGGGGTTTCCGAGGCAATGCCCAAGGAAACCAAGGTCAGAACTATTATGATAAATCTGGATACAAGGACCGCGATCAAGGTGGTTGGAAGAATAAGACTGACAGGAGTGGTTTGTATGTTCCTCCTGGAAACCGTGAGGCTGTGGCGTTTGTCTCTGGAAAGATGTCCATGGATGATATGATGGCTAAGCTGTTGAAAGAAGTGGAGGCAACTAACATGGGTGTAACCGAGGTGAAGAATGATTTGTCTTCAATAAACCAATTGGTTGACTCGCATTCTACTGCAATAAATAGCTGGAGCAACAATTGAGTCAACTATCAGCGGCATTCAACCAAAGAAAGGCTAGAACGTTACCTAGTGACACTGTGCAAAACCCAAGGAATGACGGATCATGTATGGCTATTACTACCCGAAGTGGTAAAGTATTGGAAAATCCATCCAAGGACAAGCAGGTGGTTGATGATATAGCAGAGAATGTTGATGAAACAAAGTTTGAAGATGCCGTAGAAGCTGAAGTGAGTGCTCATGATGTTACACCTAGACATCACCAGCCTGAAAAGAGTGATAATCGGAAGCAAGATAAAAAGGAAGTGGTGGAGAAAACGATTCCTCTTCCACCACTACCTTTTCCTCAGAGACTGAAGAAGAAGGCTGATGAAACTCCTAAAAAGGTTGATAATCGAAAGCAAGATAAAGAGGAAGTGGTGGAGAAAATTATTCTTCTTTCACCACCACCTTTTTTGTAGAGACTGAAGAAGAAAGCTGATGACACCAGGTTTAGTAAATTCATGACCATGTTGAAGCAGCTAACTATTAATGTTCCGTTGGTGGAGGCGCTGGAACAGATGCCTGGGTATGATAAATTCATGAAGGACCTGTTGACAAAGAAACGGGCAGCAAGTTATGAGCTGGCAGATAATGTTCATCATTGCAGTGCAATCGCTACAAGGTTTCTAGTATAGAAGAAGGCAGATCCTGGTGCTTTCACTATTCCTTGCACGATTGGATCATTGGATTTTGCTAAGGCGTTGTGCGATCTGGGGGCTAGCATCAATTTGATGCCGTTATCCGTTTACAGAAAGTTGGGGTTGGGCGATCCTATACCAACCAATATGCGGCTCGTGATGGAAGATAGGTCGATAAAACGGCCTGTTGGTATCTTATATGATGTGTTGGTGAAGGTTTCCACCTTCATCTTTCCTGCAGACTTTGTTATTTTGGATTGCGAGGTGGATTCTAAAGTTCCCATAATTTTGGGGCATCATTTCCTTGCAACAGGAAGTGTGCTTATTAATCTAAGAGCTAATGAGCTTTTATTTCGGATGAATGATGAAGTGGTCCATTTTGATGTATGCAAATTGATGAAGCAGCCTAGAGATATGGATGTGTTCTCTGTAGCTGATTTTTATTATGAGGATGAGAAAGAATTATCTGTAGAGAAGCAACTTACTGTTGAGCCATTGTCTGTTGTGCTGTTGAATTTCGAGCATGAGGATGTTGAAGAATATGAAGAAACTGTTTGTGCTCTAACAGGAATAAAGTCCTATTCTCATGCTACTAAGAAGCCGGACCTTTATCTTAGGAATCGATCTTCACCAACAACAAAAACTTCCATTGAAGAGCCACCAGTGCTAGAATCGAAAGAGCTCCCCAGTCACCCAAGGTATGCATTCTTGGGAAGTGGAAATACACTTCCGGTGAGTGTTGTGGCTGATTTAGGTGAACAGCACGTAGAGACTCTCATCTCTGCTCTGAAGAGGTACAAGAGAGCTATGGGTTGGACTATTGATGATATAATTGGTATCCCTCCTGGGATATGTATGCACAAGAGTCATCTCGAAGAAGATTGCATGCCTACAAGTAAGCATCAACGTCGTCTGAATCCATTCAGAAAATGATGCACTATCTATCTCGACGAAGTCTAAGTAATCGAGGTAACTATATCGTGCCGCGACAATAAATCAAGCGCTACATGGGAGGCAACCCATCATTTTTAGTCGTTTTGTTTTCCTAGGAGTTTGTTTTGTTAAATAAAAATCCAAAAAAAAAAAGTCGAGCCACGACCAAAACTAAGGCGCTTGGTGGGAGGCAACCCATCCTTCTAATCATTTTTGTTATTTTTGATTAAGTAAAGGTGCAAGACGTATAAAAGAGGAGCTTGGTCTCAAATTTTGATTTGAAAGTGAGCAATGTTAAAGGTGGTAAGTGAGTAATGAAGGAGCAAAAGGCTTTCGGTTAGGCATTGCCTATACAAATCTAGGCAATGGACAAGGCAAGGCCTATGTAAATCTAGGCAACGGACAAGGCAAGGCCTATGCTATTTCCTTTGCTCTCTGAATCGACAATGCTATAGCATAGGCGCTGCCTATGCTCAACTAGGCAAAGCTAAAGGCACCGCCTATGCCATTGCCTTTGCTCTATGAATCTACAATGCCATAGCATAGGCGCCGCCTATGACCAACTAGGCCATAGCATAGGCGCCGCCTATGTTCAACTAGGCAAAGACAAAGGCGCCGCCTATGCCATTGCCTATGCTCACTGTTTCAACTAGGCCATAGCATAGGCGCCGCCTATGCCCAACTAGGCAATACCATAGGCGCCGCCTATGCTAAGCATAGGCAAAGCATTAGGCACCGCCTACTTATTATTTTTGACTTCTAACCCAATTTTTCATGGGTCAAACCCGACCCAAGCCTTGGTCTATAAATAGAACTTCAACCTTAAGACAAAATCTCATTGTTTGCTCAAGTTAGGCGCCGTCCAAGCTTCCAAATCCTTTCAAAAAATTTTCTTTTTGCTCATCTAGTCTTGTGAGTTCATCTTCCGGATCCATCACCAAGTAAGTCATTCTTTTATATTCCTTAGTTGTTGAAATGCTACGTTTATAATGATTTGTTAGATCTTGAAGTGGTGTTGGTTATTTGAATGAGGGTGGTTTGTTATGATATATCTAGTTGAGTGAAAGAATACGTGTGGGTGTTCTTGACTTTGTTCCGAATTGTATTTGATTTTTATACACTGTCATAGTTTTATGAAGTCGAAATTATAAAGTTAATACATAATCTTATAAGTTGAAAGATTGAATGTTTGAATGACTCGTTCATTGAGATACCGATTATGATTGACCACAAGCATAAGATGGTGTGGTTATGCCTATGCAATAACTTGTTTCTATTTGTGGTACGATCCTTATGTGGTAGTTTTGTTCAAAAAGTGCATTCATCCAAACATGAAAGTATAGAAAAGATTACATGAAATAGAATTGGAAAGGATAGTTAAGATGACATGAACGTATGACTGTGCTGAACATGTTGTTGGAACATATCGCCTAAATGTATGTCGATGAAGTCTGAGTAATCGACTCACTTAATTAGTCTGTTCCAACAAATAAAGTGTGGGGTGGCGCCACTACTGTTTGTTTTTCGATTGAATCTTTCGAGATGAAGCTAACATGACTCTATTTTAATCTCAGGTAGAATGTCCCCAAAAGGACGACAAGGAAAAGAAAAAGCGTCCACCTCACAGAAAGGGAAGAAAAGGTCAAGAAAGGAGCAAGCTGAGTCCTCCTTTCTACAAATACCTCGACGCACTTTTGGGATCAAGTGGGGTACATTTTGAGGAAACTCTGTGGATGACGACTCTGATGATGATCCCGATGCAGGGGGTATGACCCCAGACATAGAAGAGGAGTCCGACTAATCAGGTTTTCCTTATTTATTTTCCACTGAGGGTAGTGTGTCCCATCTAAGTATGGGGTGCTGGTATTTGTATGCTTCTTGTACTGCTTTGCCTAAATTTATTCTAGTTCTTGTTTGTTTTAATTACTCGTAATTAGTTAGTTTAATTTTAGATTTTTTAGATTTTGCATGAAATTGTTCTGATAGGCGGCATGGTATTATGACAAGAGTTTGTGCCAAAATCATCATTACTATTGAGACGTTTAGTCTCTAAGTGTGACTCACTGTGTGATAAGTGTGTGGTTTAATTCATTCATCTGTTGGGTCAAGAGTCTATACTTCTCCCAATAAAGTTGACCATGTGCCTTGTGTGTGTGAGGTTATAGTATATTCTGTGTTGTGACTGATACTAGAACTTGCCTGGTATGTGTGTAAAGCGAAATAAAGAGTGTGAGTTTAGGAGATGATTTAGGCATTTCTTTGGCAGCCTGTGATTGTTTACCTTCTTTTTACCTACCCGTGGACATTATCCTAGTTAACCCCCTTTGAGCCTTTAGCTATTTTCTTTGACAGCCTCATATGTAGCCTAATCCATTTTTTTTCAAGACCATAATTTGATCCAAATTCCTAAGCGTTTTAAATTGTAGAGTCATGTGACAAAATAAGAGGAAATTGGGTGAGAGTGATGCCTCAGAGTGTATTGGTACTTGAAATTGTTGTGAAAAGGAGTGTCTATCATAGAGGTGTTTTATAAAAAAAAATAGAAATAGAAAAATAAAAAAATAAATAAGTTGTATATTCTCATCTTTGTGTTTATAATTGAATAACAAAATAGGTGAAAAAGGGTGTTAGATGAAAAGAAAGGTAGAAGGGTTGTTTAAAAGAGAGTGTTAATGACATAACGTAGTGTATTAAAGCGCTTAGGGAACATAGTCACTATTTCTGGCCAAAATAGTCCTACCTGTCCCTTAGCCTACATTACAACCTGTAAAGACCTACTTGATCCTAAGCTTAGCATTCTGATATTAGTGGAGCATTACACTAAGGGCAAGCCTATGGTCATCAGTTGCAACATATGAATTCTTTGTGAGAGTGAGAGCAAGGAGAATCTTGTACCCATGTTTCAAAAAATGCAAAACTTATGAGTGATTATGGGTGATATCTTGTGTGAGACACACATGGTTGATGATTGTTGGGTAGTGTTATATGATTCTTTGTGACTTAACTTGTGGATACAAATTAACCATCATCACTAGTCTATGTTGGAGGTTGAATTATTTTTAGTAGTGAACAAGAAAACTACTCTTTGTTAATAATTAACGTGCCTGTCTTGTTGAACATTTTATGTTGTTGCTGTGATATTCTAAGTATATGATTGCATGGACGTAATATTTTGTTCGAGGACGAACAAATCTTTAAGTGTGGGGTGTTGATGATAGGCGTATTTACACGCCTAAAGCACCATAATTTACCCATATTTTAGCTAAGTTTTAAGGACAAAATATATAATTCCTGCATTTTTAGTCCATTTTCCTGTAAGTGAGCTAACCAACGTGATTAGCATGTTTTCAGGTATTAATGATGAAGATTTCAGCACTTTGTGGACCTTTTGGTAGCAAGGGAAACTTCACATAAGAGGGAAGGCATCTTTTGGAAGCTTATGGACTGAAAGTAATGCATGGAGAACTTGTCCCGGGCAAAAATAGTATTTCTAAAGACTTGGGGATCAGCCGTAACTTAGTAGGAATAGGAAAAGGATGTTATAAAAACCCTATTTTGCTGAATTTTTCAGCATTCATGCTTTTCATTAATCACGAATTGAGAGATACTCTCATTATTCATTCGACTTTCTAGTATTATTCAGTTTACAGATTCTGTAAGTTTTAACAGAGAAAAAAATGCTAACTTGGGGGAAACGTATAGAGGGCAAAAACTTCAACCTAGTTTGACGCCACACCCATCTTCAACGGGAGATTCTTTGAGCTTTGGTACGATGATGATGTTTATTGTGATCTCCGTTGTAATCATGAGTAGCTAAACTTCTCTGTTAGGGTTATGGAAGCCTTATGATATACTATCTATTACTATGAGTTTGTGAATTCTTGATACTTATGCTACTTATATCATTACTCTCTTCATCTTAATTACATTCTTGTGGTTGCAAACATATAGAATACGCCATTATAGCATTAACTTGTTCGAGAGAAAAGTTACATGTTTGGAAAAGAGAGTGTGACAAGGAAATAGGGCTACCAACCCCTAGTTGCACGTTAGTGCCATAACTGGATTAACTCTTGGAGAGTTCGTACCATTAGTTATACGCTTTAAGCTCGAGAGAGTTAAAGTGAGATAATCCTTGATGGTCGAGAGACACTAGGATTTACCAGTAGAATATGAATCTCTATAAGTGCATGCATGTCTGAATCCCGCATTACTCATAGTTAATAGATACGTAGAATTCATAAGGTGGACATAACCCTAACTTACAATTCTCATTGATTAAAATCTTACTAAACAAAGCATTCCTCTTTTACTTTGCTATTTTGATACTTTTAATTCACGCCTAAACCATCCCCCCTTTCTGTAGAATTTTTGACCAACAGTCTGCTAACAATTACAACACTTAGTGACCAAGTATTCCCTGTGGGATTCGACACCCAACCCAGTTGGGTTCTATATTTGACAGCGACCGCTTACACTCTTACGAGAGCTGTAGTTTGGGCGTTATCATATATTAAGAGGTTCGGTTTTATTTTAGATATAATTTATAGGTTTACCAAGTGTACTCACTATTTGCAAGTTTAGAATTCCTCTATTTTAGAGATGTTAGATCAAATATACATTCAAGAGACAGTCTATCTGCATTGGGTGCCTATCTCATTTATTTGTGATCATCTTACTTAGTTCATATCATGTTTTTGGAGATTGGTTCAAAGGTATTTGGATACCTGAGTTGAGCTTTGGCACATGTTCTCACCCTCATACTGGTGGTCAATCTGAGTTGACTATTAAGGTTTTGGAGAACATACTTCAGCCATATGTTATCAAATTTTTGGTCAGGTGGTCTTGTTCTTGGATTTGGTAGAGTTCATGTCTAATAACACTATAATTTAAATTTTTAGATGTCTTTATTTGATGTATTGTAGGTAGGATGTATAGGTATTTAGTTGGGTTGTTTGATGTTTTCAATGTTAGACTGTGGGGCAATGATATGTTGCATAATCCTATGGATACGGTGTGAATAAATTAGGGAGGAACCATACAACTTAGATAAAGTATAAGAGTTATATCAATTTATATGTATGAGACTTAGAGTTTTCAATAATGGATAGACTACTTCTTTTTACAATGCAAATGGAAGGAGTGATAAAATTTTGGAGGAGGGAAAGATTAGCGCTAGCTTTATTAGTACTTTTGAGATCCTTTAATGTGTTGTTTATATGGCATATGAATTAGCGTTTCGTTTATCCCTTATTGGTGTTCATCTAATGCTTTATGTATCTATGATTAAGTGTCCTGTTTTAAGTAAGTCTCAGGTTCTTTACTTGAATTTGGTTCATCTAAATAAGACTAGCTTACGAGGAAGAAACTCTGGTTATTCTATATAGATAGGTTAAAAAGTTAGGGTCTAAGAAGATTCCATTGTTAAAATATTAGGGGAGACATTATCCAATCGAGGTGGTTATTTGAGAGATCAAGTTGGGCATACAAACAAGAGTCCATAAGTACCTTCTATCCATTGACTTTTGAGGTAAAAAGTCCATTTTAGTAGTGAATGATATAAAGATTCTCTAGGTAATTTACTTATTTTCATTCATTTATTGTTTCAACCATTCTTATAGCTTCTATTCAATTTTATGGGATTGGTTCTCGGGTAGTTTAGTTGGCTTTTTGATGAGATTTTTATTTATGATCTTTTGACTTGAAAGAGTTTGACTTCAATCAACATTATTGGAAAACGCGATTGAAATTGAATTTTGATAGTTTTGTTAGCTTGAAAAGGTGGATTTGGGTTAGGGGACCTCCAATTCTAGTCCTTAAGCTTTTGGACTCACTCTGGGCGCTTGGTTTGGGATATAACTAATTTGATTAAGTGTTGACTTTGGTAAAAATTTTGTCAATATGAACTATGTTTGTCATTTCATCAATTCCATTGTGTTTCTAATGTCATCTCCAATTTGGTAGTATATCCTATTAGCTTTTTAAAGACTCTAAATGAATCCCGATGGTCCATTTAGATTCCTTATAGACTTATCTTTTTCTAGTTGTTTTAGGTGTTCGTAAAGAGAAACTTTATTCTTTGTGTTCATAATGAGCCTTTCGCATTTGCAATCCTTTAAAACTCAAACTTTGCAATCGCATGGGGATGTCCTGATTGTGAACACGAGGGTTGTTGGGTCTGGTTCAGTTTGCCTTTTATGTTTGTGAAGGCACCTATTGTGATTAGGTTGGGTCATGACACGACCAAAACCAGGTCCTTGTCGTAATGGGCTTCCCAAGTCCATCAAGGACCGGGGACTACCCCCGTTACCCAACCCAACCTCGAAATGTGCATACCCTAAGTCAACTAAATTTTTAAAGTATAACAAGAAAGCATTTATTACAATTCTAGACTCAGAGATAGGTCTATAACCATGACCGACCAAAATAAGTCCAACAATCTATTACCAATTATCAACCATAACCAAACCAATATAAAAACCAAGTTCCTGTCCATAACATACCAAAAAAAGAATGGAACAATCATAAATTCAGTCCAATGGTATTAGACCCAATACCAATGATAATACTATGGTTGACACCAATACCAACACCGCCCATTCCAACCCATAGTAGTCATATAAAGCCTCTATCCAAAAGAGACACAATATCCAGTTAGGACATGCTATCAACCATAGCCAAAACCAATATCCATAAAATAACCAAAGTATGTAAAGACATCCATGATATGAAATGGATCCTATTAGAATATGAAAGCTTACCACTTCAATCCAATAGCTGAACCCAAATATGATAGCTAAGCAGGAGGAGTACGATCGGTTCCTGCATTGCATGGGGATACAGCCACCAAAAGACAGGTTGGTGGGTGAATGCTAAGATTAACTCAAGATAAGGATAAATAATGAAATCCAGTAAAACCAGGTAAACCAACCATATACACACAACCATACATATACATATGTATAACCATGCCAGGAAAGGGACTCGAGTTTAGCATGCATTCAAATAATAAATATGGGTATGCATAGCTTAACCATTGTAGAACCACCCACGAGCTATATTGGTCCAGAGTAACCCTCTAAAAAGTCCACGATACGTATAGTCTCACAAATCGGATATACCATATGAGTAGGGGATTACCAAGTACCCTTCACTCTCCATGATACATATATACAATGTACTTAGAGAATTCCCGTGTACCTACTAGTATCATAAATGGTCACATGAAAAGCCCTAATATCGACAAACATGAGTTTCCAGTGTCCGTCCATTTGACTCGCACTTTCACGGTTATCTATAAAACCCCACCATTATTTTCCAATTAAATCGAGTACCGTCCAACAAAACCATTATTCCATTATTATTAACCAAGGCTTTAAGTAGTGGTATCGTAATATCGACTATATCTTTCAATAAATATTCTTAGCCAACATTTTTATGTAAAGAGATTCCCATGTACCCATAGATTACATTATAAAGATAATTGGGAAGAATCCCGTATACCCCACAAGTGTTTCATTATTATGTTTGCTTGTGGGAATCCCTTGTACACCACAAGTTGTTCATTAAAAAGTTTACATGGGGGATTCCATTGTACCCCACAATGACGTTTACTTAACCATAAACATGGCCACTAAACCTAACCATTTAAACATTCAAAACCATTTAAACCATTTAGGGTTCCATTATCAAACCATACCATGCAACAGTTCCATTAAAAAGTCCAACAATATAGTAAAAGCATTCTCATAGGCACTTTATCAAACATGTTAGGGGCATAGTCTTTGCAAAACGAATTCCAGTTACCAATTAGCCATTACCATGCAAACAATTATCCAGACCACCATTAAAGTGTCACGACCCGAACTAGGGCCTGGCCGTGATGGACATCCCGAACTATGAAGGCTCGGACGACCTACTCTATATGGTAGTCATGTAGAATATTTATATAATAAACTAAAATATGGAATTATGATCTAATACAGAAACATGGTCATACACTGGATTAAGTTTAACAATAAGGAATGAAATCTGAAAATCAGTAACAACATCTGGAACAATCTGTGAAATCTCTACTATTTGAAAATTGACAACTATCTGAAAACTGGGACAAGTCCCTCAGTAGACCAAAACTGTAATAAATGACATAATTTTAAAGGACAAGCCTTCTGGAATAGATAAGGCTCATCACTGCACAATCTGATTTGTTGTCTGAATTATCTACTGCTTATCTGGACCCCTAGATTGGGCCTCAGAACCTGAGAGGTAGGGGAGGGGGGTCAATACAGATGTACTGGTATGCAGAGAAAATCCAAAATAATCATTTATATTCAACATATATGAGAGAAATTTAAAGAATTTCATAAACACATCATATAGTAAGAAATCACATGGGCATTTTAAAAGACTCTATGAAAACATCTGAAATCTGTGATACTTTTTGTCTTACTTCTGCTCTAGGTGGTGTACCCTACAATCTGTAATCCCACGGGCTATATAGGATCTGCCATTAACTCGGCAGCGAAGCCCCTAACCCAAGTGTGCCGCAAGGATCGGAGTCTCTGAATCTACTACGCCACACGGCCGTCGGAAGCGTACAATAATAATCTACCCATATCCGCAAATATGGTTTCAGGCTAAGAGTTGCTTAAACTCATCCCTTCTTTGGGTAACCACCTAACCCTCTTTATACCTATTTTTAGTTCTTTAAACATGCATGCTATGAAAACATACTCTGAAATCTTTAACTCTGTCATGGCATATACACATATAAGGTATCGTCATACCAATGACTTGCAAGTCACATTCTCTGAGCCATTTATAGTAATTTATATTTCTGTTTTCAAATCATGAAATTCAGGACCACCATAACAATAATTCGTTCAAGGAACTCATGCTTTAAAATTCATGTAAAACCATGCAAGCAATTCTCTTTATGATCAACAATTTAACAAACAATGGTGGTCATGTCCAAAGTCTCTATCTCATGCAATTCTTCTCTTTAACACAAAACATAGTTATCTCAAGACACCCTCTCAATAATTCTAAATCAATATTTCAAATACTATGATGTTGAGAAAACATCTTTCAAATCACCGACATGCATTTCAACTCTTTTCCAACAAAACCAAAATCTTTAATTTATCACAAGAGAGGGAGTCCATAATTTATGCTCTTAAATAATCTTAAACCTCAAATTTTATACATATACGTATACGTGTAAATCAACTTAGGGGGAAAGGCCTAAGGTCCAAATCAACAATGCATTTAACATTCATAATGCATAATAAAATCATGTATTTCAAAACCCTTTTTCTAAAATCATGCTTGAAAATCTTTAAATCAGGTTTTAGTGTTTCCAAGCCCAAGTAATTTTTAGGATAAACCCCACATACCTTAAATTATAATATCTGAAAGATGGAACCTATATCTTGATATATGGAACCCGCATCTTGATTTGTTTCTTGGAGATATTAAACTTAAGGCTTGATTTTCTTGAATTTCTTATTCTTGGAGAGAACCCTAATTTTATCTTATTTTGAGAGTGAAGAGGAATTTTTTGATGTTGTAAACTGATAATGATTGATTAATAACACTTAAGGGGTGATTTAATTCGTGTGAAAGGTTTTTGGAGTTAGGGAAAAAAAAAAATACCCCTACAAAATCACTTCCCAGTTGGTGAAATTGTCGGTTAACGACCAAGGCTGACGAGCCATCAGATCTGTGACAAGACATCTACTTTTGCCGTCACTTAGGAGCTGAAATTGATGGATTTCTGCCTAAGGCTGGCGACATATTATGACAAGTCATCAGATTTGTAACAAGCCGTCAGAATTGTCGTCATTCAGCTGCCAGGCTGATATGCTGGAGTAAAATAGGTATAAATTTTTTATCCAATATTGGATATTGTCAAAATTGGTGGAGTTGAAAAGTGGACTCAAATACATTTCATTTGATATATAGTAGGCCACACAGTTCGTCATATAAAAGGAGTTATGGTGGATTGAATTTGACCTAAGTTTTGACGCTCACTAAAACTCTAATGATAGGAAAGCTTTCAACTAGTCCTTGAGTTAAGGGACCTATATGATCTAGACTCATGATCAACTAAATTCACACACTAAATAATTGATTAAAACATTATATGTACATTGAATTTATGGCTTTTGTAACACCTACGCAAAGGAATGACGATTTTCGTTCTAGCCCAAAATGCTGGGTGTTATATTATCTCCCCCTTGGGATCATTCGTCCCTGAATGATGGGTAGGAATGTTGTAGCTTAAAGGTATAGAATAACACAGACATGATGTGTCTTCTAAGAAAGGATATAACTGATATGAAACATTTAAACTTCTATCATGAAACTGAATTTTTAGTTGACTTGACTTTACTTGCTTCAAGGAACTGATTCATGCTGAGAGTTTAGGATTTCCTTGGAGTGTTCATGATCTAATCATACATATTGAATTGAGGAGTGATAACTTATGAAAGTATGAATCATGAGACAACTGGACTTAGATCGGATCAGGGTATTACACTGTCTGAGCTAAAATACTTGGGAAAATTTGGGATTATACGCTGAACTCTTATGAACTGAGTCATGACTAAATAGCTGAATCTGAAACATGATGCTTGGACTGAACTGGATTCACAATTTACATGGATGGAATAGATTATCTCTCAACACTCTTTCTAAAGAAGTTCCAGTAGCATTAGGGAGCAATGGATTTGGGTACAATTTACACCAGGCATCCAACTACGGAATCACAACATTGACACTACTCTATAGCACGGAATATAGACATGTAACTCAGAAACTAGGATAGAATTACCAAACCTTAGGCAATGCAACTTCTTACTTTCAAGGTTAGCCATACTTCTAAAATACTCACTTAACTATACTTTCCCCTTAAACACTATGCTCATTGATTCCACTTATTTTTCTTACATGGCCGGTGATATTTCCATCTACTAATGTCTAAACTGAACTAAATCCCCTCACCATCTTCAAGCCTAACTCAAAATTGTAGGACGCACCACATAATAATGTAGTACTAGTTTGAATCATGAATTCAGTACACCCTGTTTTTCACAATTCCTCATCTCATGCATAATTATTATTGACACTCCAACAATCGCCTTCAACTTCGCATTAGACATTCACAAACACTCAAAGCATCCATTCGTATGTATACAAACATGACATTCAAGCCTATCTTCATACCCACATATGCACTTCTAAACAAACACTCATAAAGAATCTTTCTCAAATTCTCTAATACTTCTATCCATAACAACTTCCCAGCACTATTCAGATGATACACATAAAATATTCTCAACTAACCAAGTCATACACGAAACTTCACCTCAAAATTCTTTCAATTTATGGACTTACATAAAACAAGCACACAATAATTTTTCGCAAATATAACACATAAAACTTCAACTAACCTTGACATGTATCAAAGACTTGGCCTCAATCTTACTCCATAATTACTACCTTAACTCAAATAAGCACACAACCATCTTTCATCAACAAGAAATATTTACTCTTATCCATCTAGATACCTATTCATCATCACTATCTCGACCTAAGGGAAAAAGGTCACTAAAAAATTGGAATACCGGAATCCAAAAAATGAGGGGAGTACTAGTCATAACTTGATACCCTACTGAGGCGTAAGGAATAGAGCACTCACGACATGGACTCATTAAAGAGATCTAATCTGAGGGCGTACCTGCTATAAATCTGAATTTTCACTGATCGTTAAATGGATCACATGTGCATACGAGTCATGAACTGCATGACCAGAATTTTTTTGGAATTCATAACTTACGAAAAGTGATTCTAACTGCTGAACAAACTGGGAACTCATCATACTAGGAACTAGGAGAGTACATGATTCTTTATCATATGCATGAACATGGACTATGATCATGAAGCTGAAACGTAAAGCATGAGTATGTATTGGAATAACTGAAGTAAACTGCTGAAATAAGAATAGATTGAGCATCGTTCTTTCTCACGACCAATTCCACAACTTACTGGTACATCTATTAGCATCTGAAAACTTGACTTGTTACTCGTTCTATCATCACCCCCTTGGATTTAATCCATTACTCTAAGTCTGTGAACCACTATATACACTCTGGTATAAACTGAAATAACTTTACTCTAGAGTCGAGGATATAACAATACACATAAAACTAAACTTACCCTGTAAGGCGGTATCTTCATGTATAACAACCAATGCTAATACTTCTTTCTAAGATTCAACCCTTAGGTTTCTATAGCCACAAAAGTCATCATATAATAGCTTAAACATTCACCAACTTAGATTCTTCTAACACTAAACATAGATATCTCCAAACCTTTGATAGACCAAACCACTTCTGTCATAGTCTACCTGCATCATTCCTGCAAACTTATATTTCTAAACCATGAGAATCAAGATTATGAAAAAAAAGGCTCAACATCATTAATCTTAACTCCATAACTTAGCTATCAAGAACATCACATATTATCTAACTAGTCTTTCTTCCCCTAGCAACTCAGTACTACTAACCACACAACATGCAATGATCCTTGAAAATAATGCAGTCCCATAGCACCTTGGACGTACTTCTACACCATACTTACAACATCAGACTTGATTACGAATCAAATAAACTTAAGCTCTTGTATACACTGTTCAAGCCTACTAGATCACTTTCACACAACTACACCCACCATAACAATCATTATATCCACCTTGATCACCATCTACTATTCCCACTTAGTGTCTAGATCAAGCTATGATGAACCACAACTTCACACAATTTCCTTACATGCCAAACATCTGAAAACATTAATCCACCAAAACTTCATAACAGTAAGGATCAATCACAATCCTATGATCTATCTTATTTAAAATCCATTCACACATCCTCCTTCTACACATCATTACTATCTACCCTTTTATACAACTAAACTTAGTTCATATCTCTATAAGTCCCAACTAAACTCCCTCTTGCAACCTCAGGGGCATCTAAATTAACAACACTCATCCACTAAGTACCTTCATCAATAACCTATAATTTTTTGCACAACAAACACCTCCAACAACTCTTTTCATACTTCAAGTAAACATTAATTCACCTTAACTAATAACTCCATATCTACCTTACCTTCTACTAAACTAACACACAGGGACGTATCACTTCATTATCAACTGAATCTCATACAAAAAGATTCGTCCATACTTATATTCAAAAAATTGCCCTTACCACTTTTCTTGCCATTACACCACTAAATCCCTAGTCCCAACCAACACTAAATCCCCAGTCCCAACCAACACAGGAACAACAAGATGAACAACAAGTTGCTAGTGAATTGAAATAGGCCCCACACAGCTTTACTAGACTTTGATTTTTTTAGCAAGAAAATGAGATGAATGACAAGTCAGCTATGCTAGTGAATTAAAAGAGCCCCACACAGCTTCACTAGACTTTCAGTTTCAACAACACAATGATAACAAGATTACAAGAGATAGAAACTTGACACACAATATTCAATGATATAAGAATACATATCTTACCCTGTATAAATAAAAATCTCAGACAAACACTTCCCCCATAGACTACCATACAATCCATACATGCTACTAGCTACTACATTAGTCTATCACTATAAAAGGGTAAATCATTCTCAAACATCAGTTATTCAACTAAATTATTTATTCACACAAAAGTCACCCTCACTCAGACTTCTAACTTTGTGACTTCATATCACCAGCTTCTTCGTCTAATCTCACTTCCAATAGATCATGACACCGACACTTTAACTTATACTACTACTCGGGTGGAAATATAGTTCCAACATTCTGCTACACCTCATTCCCTCTTATGTATGACATTTGCAACATAAATTTTTAAAAAGGACTGAATACCCTTAATACCGCAGGCTGAAAAGCATGATTTCATCTGAACAAAAATTCGCACTAGAATCAATCCACTCTGAAGCACTAACGGACTCTTCTTAAGTCCTTGCATAAATTTTAAAATCTTATATGACATAAATCAGAATGGACTGTACCATTTAAATTCTAATCTTCCACACTTGATTCACCACAATAATGAGACATATCGGAGCCTATCAAAGGAAGAAAAGAATTGGGATAACTTTACTTTCGTATGGGCAGCACCATAGCACGAATTAGAGTATGAAAGAGGAACATTCTGACTCTATAGTATGAACTAGAACATGAAGAAAGGGAAACATTCCTAAATGCCTAGTATCCTTCTATTTATAATAGCCTCATATTTATAAGTGTGGCACGTTACACACCCATAAATAAGACACTACTCGACGGGATTTCGCAGACACCCTGGGACCATGAACCGTGCTTTGATACCAAGTTTTTTATGACCCAAACTAGAGCCTGTCCGTGATGGACATCCCAAACTATGAAGGCCCGGACGTCCTATTCTATCTGGTAGTCATGCACAACATTCATATAATAAAGGAACATGCGGAATTATGATCTAATACGAAAACATGGTCATACTCTGGATTAAGTTTAGCAATAAGGAATGAAATCCAAAAATCACTCACAACATCTAGAACAGTCTGCGAAATTTCTACTACATGAAAATCTGACAACTATCTGAAAACTGGGACAAGGCTTCCAGTAAACCAAAACTGTAATAGATGACATAATCTGAAAGGAAAGGCCTTCTGGAATAGACAAGGTTCACCACTACACAATTTGATCTGTTGTCTGAATTATCTACCACTTATCTGGACCTCTAGACTGAGCCTCAGAACCAGAAAGGTAGGGGAGAGGGATCAATACAAATGTATTGGTACGCAGAGCAAATACAAAATAATCATTTATATTCAATATATATGAGAGAAATTTAAAGTAGTTCATAAACATATCATATAGTAAGAAATCACATGGGCATTTTAAATGACTCTGTGAAAACATCTGAAAGTTATGGCACTCTTTGTCTTACTTCTACGCTAGGTGGTGTACCCTATAATTTTTAATCCCATGGGCTATTTTGGATCTACCATTAACTCGGCAGCCAAGCCCCCAACCCAAGTGTTCCTCAAGGGTCAGAGCCTCTGAATCTACTACGCCACACGACCGTCGCCAGTGTACAATAATAATCTACTCGTATCGGCAAATACAATTTCAGGCTAAGAGTTACTTGAACTCATGCGTTCTTCGGGTAACCACCTAACCCTCTTTATGCCCATTTTTAGTTCTTTAAACATGCATGCTCTGAAAACATATTCTGGAATCTTTAACTTTGTCATGACATATACACATATAGGGTATCATCATACCATTGACTTGCAAGTCACATTCTCTGAGCCATTTATAGCAATTTATATCTCTGTTTTCAAATCATGAAATTTAGGACCACCATAACAACAATTCGTTCAAGGAACTCATGCTTTAAAATTCATGTAAAACCATGCAAGAAATTCTCTTTACGATAAACAATTTAACAAACAATGGTGGTCATGTCCAAAGTCTCTATCTCATGCAATTTTTCTCTTTAACACAAAACATAGTTATCTCAAGACACCCTCTCAATAATTCTAAATCAATATTTCAAATACTATGACGTTGAGAAAACATCTTTCAAATCATAGACATGCATTTCAACTCTTTTCCAACAAAACCAAAATCTTTAATTTATCACAATAGAGGGAGTCCATAATTTATGCTCTCAAATAATCTTAAACCTTAAATTTTATACATATACGTATACATGTAAATCAACTTAGCGAGAAAGGCCTAAGGTCCAAATCAACAATGCATTTAAACATTCATAATGCATAATAAAATCATATATTTGAAAACTCCTTTTCTAAAATCATGCTTGAAAATCTTTAAATCATGTTCTAGTGTTTCCAAGCCCATGTAGTTTATTGGATAAACCCCACGTACATTAAATTATAAGATCTGAAAGATGAAACCTAGATCTTTATAGATGAAACCCGAATCTTGATTTGTTTGTTGGAGATATTGAACTTAAGGCTTGATTTTCTTGAATTTCTTGTTCTTGGAGAAAACCCTAATTTGATCTTATTTTGAGAGTGAAGAGGAAGTTTTGATGTTGTAAAACTGATAATGATTGATTAATAACACTTAAAGGGTGATTTAATTCGTGTGAAAGGTTTTTGGAGTGAGGGAAACACCAAAATACCCCTACAAAATCACTTCCCAGTTGCTGAAATTCTCGGTTGACGAACAAGATTGACAATCCATCAGATCTGTGACAAGCCGTCAGCTTTTATCGTCACCTGGGAGCTGAAATTGATGGGTTTCTGCCTAAGGCTGACAATATATTCTGACAAGTCATCAGATTTATGACAAGCTATCAGAATTGTCGTCATTCAGTCGCTAGACTGATATGCTGGAGTAAAATATGCATAAATTTTTTCTCCGATATCAGATTTTAGCAAAATTGGTGGCGTTGGAAAGAGGACTCAAAGACCTTTCATTTGATTAATAGTAGGCCATCCAGTTATTCATATACAAGGAGTTATAGCAATTGAATTTGACCCAAGTTTTGACACTCACTAAAACTCAAACGATAGGAAAGCTTTCAACTAATCCTTGAGTTAAGGGACCTCTATGATCTCAACTCATGCTCAACTAAATTCACACACTACATAATTGATTAAAACACTATATGTACATTGAATTTATGGCTTTTGGAACATCTATGCGAAGGAATGATGATATTTGTTCGAGCCCGAAATGCGGGGTGTTACATAAAGTATGTAAAAACATAATTAAAACAAGGGAAAACTAAAACCAAGAATCTGATACCAAACCCCCAACATATATATGAAAACCCCAAAACTATGCAATAATCATGCCTTAAAAACATTTTATAAAACATGCCTTTAGTTGGAACAAACAATGAGGGAGGAGTACATACCTTAGATTACGAAGATGATGGAGATAAATCACTCGTACAAGCCCAGAATTGATCCTCTCGATGAAACCCTAGCCTTACTTTACCCAAGATCCTTAGAGAGAATTAGAGAGAGTTTCTAAGTGTTTAAGATTAGAATAATAGTGTAAATGATGTCCCAATAGTGATATAAGTTGTTGGGCCTTCATAAGTTATGTGGGGAAATGTCTAGATTACCACCAACTTAATCTTTTAAAAATTCCCGTCAGATGGTATGACTACCCCATGCAAGTTGTAACCTCCAATACATATGGTACACATCACTCGTACCCTAGACCTCCCCCTTGGACCAAAAACTCTCCAGCATATGACTTATCCAAACCAAGTCGTACCCAAACAATACGATCAGTACCCCTAAACAGTATCCTTAGCAGAATACAATCAAAGAAAGTTTGAACACGACCTACTATATGAGCCAATGGTATGACTCATTCCCTATCTTATGGTTCATAGTAAGACACCCATACAAAGATCTAAGTTAAGTTACTAAGTCTCTGATTAAGTCAAGGAAAAATCCAAACAATACGACTTGTCACCAACTATATAACTTGCACCCACCTAGTCGTACGCATTACAAAAACCAATCAAACCCACCAAACAACACTGGTTAGTATACAACCATCCCATACTAAACAAACCCCACCATAGGACTGGTACCTCCAAGTCGTATGATGTCTAGAAACTAGAAATCCAAGAAATTTTCTAAGGATCGAAACCCTGGGTGTTACAATCCCCCCCATTAGGAGCATTTTTTCCCAAATGATAAACAAGGTAGGCCATACACAAGCACGATTCTTTTACATTATAAAACATCAATCCAACCTTTAACCTAGTTAGAAAACAAAGATGCAAAGATTTATTCTAGCTATTAACTAAGTTAAAAAATAAAGATGTGGTCAAGAACATATATCTTTCTTATGAATATCTGAAGCAGAAAACAAATGCAGATATTTGGATTTTATTTCCATTTTTGTTTCCCATGTAGCCCCTTCCGCCTTATGGTTTTCCCATAGAACCTTAACCAGGGCCACATCCTGTGCCCATAACCGACGAACCTGCCAATCTAATATCTCAATTGGGACCTCTTCATAAGAAAGAGAAATCGAGATACCCAGTCCTTTAAAAGGAACCGCTGAAGAAGGATCACCAAGACACTTTCTCAACATAGAGACATGAAATATTGAATGAATGGAGCTCAAACTAGAAGAAAATTCCAATTCATACACCACACTACTAACCATCCGCAAAATCACATAAGGACCAATATAGTAAGGAATAATCTTCTTCTTTTTACCAAACCGCATCACTCTCTTTATGGGGGATACCTTTAAGAAGACCATATCCCTAACCTCAAACTCTAGGTCTCTACGCCTTACATCCGTATAGGACTTTTGGCGACTTTGGGCAGCCTTAAGCCTTTCCCGAACACCTTTACCTTTTCCATTAGCTGGTAAACCAAATTTGTGCCAAACAAATCTGCCTCATAAAGTTCAAACCACCAAATACGAGATCTACACCTTCTACCACACAATTCCTTAAAAGGGGCCATCCCAATGCTAGAATGATAGCTATTGTTGTAAGAAAATTCTGCCAAAGGTAGATGCTAAATCCAATTATCACCATAATCAATCACACCTGCTCATAGCATGTCATCTAATGTCTAAATAGTCCTCTCTACTTGCCCATCTACTTGCGGGTGGAAAGCATTACACAGACTAATATTGGTCCCCAACCATTTCTGAAAAGACCGCCAGAAATTAGATGAATTCTCTATAACACGATAAGAGAAGATCAAAATAGGTACCCCATAAATATTAGTCTGCACTGGCATAAAGTGAGCGGACATTGTCATCCTATCCATAATGACCCTAACAAAATCAAATTCTTTTTGAGACCGAGGAAGACTGGTAAAAAAAATCCATATTGATTACCTACCATTTCAATTCAGGCAACTTAATTTCCTGATATAACCTTCCAGGCCTCTTGTTCTCAACTTTAACTTGTTGACACACCATACACTTGGACAAAAAATCTGCCACGTCTTTCTTCATACCATTCCACTAATACATCTCCTTGAGATCATGATACATTTTTGTCAAATTGGGATGAACAACATAGGACGATTCATGCACCTCCGCTAAAATCCTTTATAGCAAACAGTCGATGTCAGGAACACATAACCTCCCTTGGTACCTCACGGTACCATCACCATTGATCTCAAACACCATCACCCTTTTGCCCACCAACATCACTCTTTATTTTCATTAAGATGGGATTTAGCATTTGCTTTTCCATGATATCTGTACCAAGAGATTACCGAACCACTTATTGTACAATCACACTACCATCATTAAAATCTAAGAGACGAACTCCAAGATTATCTAAGAGATGAATATCCTTCACCAATTCCCTCTTCTCCTTATCCATATGAGTTGAAATCCCCATGGATAACCTACAAAGAGCATCAACAACAATATAAACCTTACTTGGATGGTAGTGAAGATTTATATCATAGTCCTTGAAAAGCTCCAACCATCTCCTCTACCTGAGATTTAGCTTCTTCTGAGTGAACACATACTGTAGACTCTTATGATCATAAAAGATGTCCACGTGCACTCCATATAAATAGTTCCACCAAATTTTCAAAGCAAAACCACTGCTAAAAGCTCCAAATCATAAATAGGATAATCCTCTCATGAACCTTCAACTACCTGGAAACATAGGCAATCACCTTCCCATGTTGCATCAAAATTCAACCAAGTCCCACCTGAGACACATTATAATAATCCACAAACCCCTCATTACCTTCAGGCAATGTTAAAATCAGAGTCAAAGTTAGCGTATCCTTCAGTTTCTCCAAACTTCCTTCACAAGCATCCGAACAAGAAAACTTTACCTTTTTAGTCAACTTAGTCAATAGGGCAACTATCATCGAGAAAATTTCCACAAACCACCTAGAATACCCAGCCAAACCCAAGAAGCTCCAAATGTCAGTTGGAGTCGTGGGTCTAGGCCACCTTTTATCCACCGCCACCTTTTGCAAATCCACCATGATCCCCTTACTAGAAATAATATGACCGAGAAAAGTTATAGCGTTAAACCAAAACACATATTTCAAGTATTTGGCATGAAACTACTGTTCTTTTAAGTCCCACAATACCACACAGAGGTAATTAGCGTGATCTACCTCATTCTTAGAATAACCCAGAATGTCACCAATGAACACAATAACAAAAAGATAAAAAAATTGCCTGAAAACCCAATTCATCAAATCTATAAATGTCGTCGGGGCATTAGTTATACCAAATGACATCACCAAGAATACAAACTGCCCATTCGGGTAAGGAAAGTTGTTTTAGGCATATCCACCTCCATATTCTTAAGCTAATGATAACCAGAGCAAAGATCTATCTTAGAAAAGAATTTTGCACCTTGCAACTGATCAAACAAGTCATCTATCCTTGGGAGAAAAAATTTGTTCTTAATTGTCGCCTTATTCAATTAAGGGAACCTTTCTTCATAAGCACGAATAACACCAGTGCACCCTAAGGGGATAAGCTAGGATAGGTGAAACCCTTATCCAAAAGATCCTTAAGTTGCTCCTTGAGTTCCCTTAACTCACCCGGATCCATTCTGTAAGGAGGAATAGATATTGGACGAGTGTACAGAATAAAATCAATCCCACACTCAATCTCCCTATCCAGAGGAACACTAGGAAGACCATCCGAAAAGACCTTAGGAAAGTCATTTACCACAGGAACCGAATGTAAAGAGGGACTTTCTGAGTTTGAATCTTTAACCCATACAAAATGATAGAGACACCCTTTGGAGATTAATCTCTGAGATCTAAGATAAGCAATAAATCTTCCCCTAGGAGCTAGGGAACCACTCTCCCACTCAATAACCGGTTCACCAGGGAACCTAAAGACAACCTTATGGGTATAACAATCTAAGAATGCGTGACATGAGTGTAACAAATACATCCACAGAATAACATTAAAATCTACCATATATAATCCACCAAAGTCTGTCTAGTGCCAACAGATACCACACACCCCCTATAGACCCTTTTAGCTATCATAGAGTCACCTACTGATGTAGAAAGAGTTAAAGTATCCGAAATAACCTCAGGATCAAAACAAAAATACACAACCATAACTGTGGTCACATAAAAGAGTGTGGACATCAGATCAAGTAAATAATGTAAGTCATAAGAAAAAGGTTGTAACGTACCAGTAACGACATCAGGTGATGCCTCGAATTCCTATCGAGTAGAAAGAGCATATAACCTATTCTGACCTGTGCCGGTTCCAGAAGCAGAAACTGATGTAGAAATAGCAACTTTTTGTACAGAAACAAAAAATGAAGCAACCGGAGCCTTACTCTCTCCCGAAGAACCCTTATCAATTGGACAATTTCTAAGCATATAGCCTGGCTGACCACATTTAAAACACTTGTCCCTCCCCTAATCATAGAATCATCTATGAAACCTACTACAAAACCAATAAAGAGGACACAATGAAGATAATTGTGCCCCACTTTCCTGAGATTAGGCACCCTATTACTAGACTATTCCTATCACCTGACTGGTTTGTGTAAGGAGCACTAGCTGTAGAGAAGGAACCAGAACTCCCCCACTTATTTTTGGCCACTTACCACCATCCCGACAACCTTGCTGTTGAGCACTACCCTATTTAGATAACCTAAACTTCTTACCTTGTCTTTCCCCAAACTCATCTTTCTTCCTCTTATCCTCTTCCACCTTCTTCATATGAACCACCAACCTAGAAATATCCATATCTTTGATCAGCAAAGCAGTCTTGCTTTCAAAGATCAAATCCCAAGATAGTCCAGAAGTGAACTTTCTTATCCTTGCCCTCATATTCAACACCAATTTTGGAGTATATCTTGACAACTGAAGAAATTTCAAGGCATATTCCTTAACAAATATTTTCCCTTATCTTAGACTGACAAATTCCTCTGCCTTTGCTTTTCTCAGAGAGTGAGAAAAGAAGTAATCCATAAAAGCATTAGAGAAAGTCTCCCACAATGATGACTCCTCAGCACTACCTCTCGCCCTATCCCACTCCTAGTACCACTGGTACGCCACATCCTTAAGAAGTTAAGTAGAAAAATTCATCCCTTCCACATTTGTGGCCTGCATTACCCTAAAAATTTTCTCTTTTTTATCTAAGAAACCCTGAGTACACCTTCACACCAATAAAATTAGGAGGATTCATCATAAAAAACTGGCCAATCCTTGTGGACTTAGTAAATGAAATTCCAGATGCATCCCGCTCATCTTGAGGAGCAACTAACTGAGCAATAACATGAATTGATTGATGAAATTTTGCATTCATCACCTAACCCTGAGGAGGACTAGTAGCAACCGATGGAACTCTAGAAATATCAGGGATGGGACCCCTAGACCGAGCATGGATCCCCTAAGTAGTACGTGTTCCTTCAATATTGTCCCCAGTTGGGACAAAAGAGTTACCTTGTATCTCAGATCGTCGAGGTATAATCTATAAAGCGATTAAACCAGAATTAGAGATGATTTAAGGACATAGACTCCAAGCTTGAAAATAGAATACCAAGAATATAAAACATTCCTAAATGCCTTATATCCTCTCCCTAACGAGTATGGCATGTTAAACATCCTTAAAACAGACCCAATTCGACATGTCTTTATGGACACCAAATTGACCACGAACTTAAAGCTTTAATACCAACTTGACACGACCCAAACTAGGTCCTTATCGTAATAGGCATCCTAAGTCCATCAAGGGCCGAGGACCACCCCGTTACCCAACCTCCAAATATGCATACCTTGTATCGAATGAATTCCAAACATATAATAAAATAGCATTTATGAAGATTCCAGAATCTGGGATAGGTCTATATCTATAACCATCCCTAAAAAGTCCAACCATTCATTACCAACTATCAAACATAACAAAACAAATATAAAAAACAAGTTCTTGTCCATAACATAATAAAAAAGGATAGAAAAACCATAAATTCAGTATAAAAGTATTAACTCCAATACCAATTTCAATACTACGACTGACACCAATACTGACACTGCCCATTACGACCATAGTAGTCACATAAAGCCTCTAACAAAAAGAAAAACAATATTCGATTGGGACAAGCCCTCAACTATAGCTAAACCCAATATCCCTAACTTGACCAAAGTATGTAAAGACATCTATGATATAAAATGGCGCCTTTCGAAATATAGAAGCTCACCACTTAAATCTAATAGTTGATCCTGAATTTGATCACTAAGAAGAAGGAGTAGAATGGTTGGTTCCTACATCGCATGGGGGATACATCTGCCCAAAGATGGGCTAGCGGGTGAACGCTAGCATAAACTCAGGATAAGGATAAAATAATACCTTCCAGTAAAACCATGCAGGGAAAGAGAGATAGGTTTAACATGCATTTAAACTATTAACCTGTGTATGTGTAGATGAATAGCCCTAAAACCAACCACGGGCTATATGGGTCTATTTTAACGCCCTAAATTAGGACCGATGCGTATAGACACACGAATCAGAGATACCATAAGAGTTAGGGATTGCCAAGTACCCTTCGCTCTCTATGATACATAGTACAGTGTACTTTGAGGATTGACGTTTACCTCCTAGTATCATATATGGTCTCTATGACCAATCCTTATGTTGGCAAATATGAGTTTCCAATGTCCTCCTATTGGACTCGCACCTTCATAATTAGCTATCACACCCCGCCATTATTTCAAAATTAAAACCAATACTATCCAACCAAACAATTCTTCCATTATTATTAACCAACACTATAAGTTGTGGTATCACCATGCCGACTATAGCTTGCAAGAAATGTACTTAGCCAAACTTTTTATGTAAAGGGATTCCCCTCTACCTGTAAAATACATTATCAAGATAACTTAGGGTAATACGGTGTACACCACAAGTGTTTCATTATTATGTTTGCCTCGGGGAATCCCTTGTACCGCAAAAGTTGTTCATTAACAAGTATACTAAGGGGATTCCCTAGTACCCCACTAGGAAGTTTATTTAACCGTAACCATGACCACCAATCCTTACTATTTATCAATTCCAAACCACTTAAACACTTTATGCAATTTATGGTTCCATTACAAAACCATACCATGTAATAGTTCCATTTGAATGTCCAACAATATAGTAAAAGCTTTCTCATAGGCATTTTATAAAACATTTTGGGGGCATAGTGTTTCCAAAGCTAATTCCAATCACCAATTAAACCAATCCCATGCAACCAATTGTCCAAACTATAATTAAATCATTTAAAAACATAATTAAAACACGGGAAAAACATAACCAAGCATTTGATACCAAAACCCCAACATATATTTGAAAACCCCAAAACCATAAAATAATCATGCCATAAAAAACATTGTATAAAATATGCCTTTAGTTGGAACTAACAATGAGGGAGGAGTACGTGCCTTATATTATGAATATACAACAATAACAAAAACATACCCAGTGTATTTCCACATAGTGGGGTATGGGAAGGGTAGAGTGTACACACACCATACCACTACCTCAGGTGAAGTAGAGAGGCTGTTTTTGATAGACCCCCATCTTATAACCGATAACAGTATAATAACCATAAAGGATAAGTTCAAAATAAACTAAGACCATTTACAAAAAGATAATACTACAACCACAAGATAAAAATAAGAACTATCTAACCGAAATCATAGACCTTACAAAACACCACGAATACAAACACGAAAGACCGCTCCCTTTTTGTTATTGATGCACTCCTACCCCCTAACCCTCTACTATAATCCGCGTCCTCCACACCTTTTTATCAAGGGTCATGTCCTCCGTAAGTCGTAAATACTCCATATCATGCCTAATCACCTCCCTTCAATGTTTCTTTGGTCTACCTCTTCCCCGCCTAAAACTATCCATAGCTAGTGTCTCATACCTCTGCACTGGAGCATCTGATTCCCTCCTTATCACGTGCCTGAACTAGTATAACCTCACTTTTCACATCTTATTTTCCACTAAAAAACTCCCATCTCTTCCCCAATAATCTCATTCCTCACCCTATCTTTCCTGGTATGTCCACACATCCATCGTAATATTTGTATCTCCGTCACCTTTAACTTTTGAATGTGGGAGTTCTTAACTGGACAACATTCTTCTCCATACAATATAGCCAGCCGTATTTCCACTCTGTAGAACTTAACTATAAGCTTTGGGGGAACCTTCTTATCACATAATACTCCCAAAGTGAGCCTCTATTTTAATTAGCCTTCCCTAATATGATGCATAATATCCTCGTCAATATTCCCATTGCCCTAAATCATAGTCCCTAGATACTTGAAACTCTCCCTTTTCTGAATGACCTGCGAGTCCAGCTTCACCCACACTCCATCCTCTTATGACACCTCACTAAACTTACACTCCAAGTAGTCTGCCTTATTTCTACTCAACTAAAATCCTTTAGACTCAAACATCTTTCTACAAATCTCCAACTTATCATTAAATCCTCCCCAACACTCATCAATTAGTACCACCTCATCTGCAAATAACATACACCAAGGAACCTACCCTTGAATATGTCGTGTCAAAACATCCATCACCAAGACAAATAAAAGTAGGCTAAGAGTTGATCCCTGGTGCAACTTTATCAAAACTGGAAAGTGCTCTGAATCCCCAACTACAGTCCTCATATTAGTCTTCGCCCTATCATGCATGTACTAGATTGACCTAGAGTACGCCACGGGAACCCCTCTAGTCTCCAAGCACCTCCACAGAATCTCCCTCGAAACTCAATCATATGCCTTCTCTAGATCAATAAACACCATGTGGAAGTCCTTCTTCCTTTCCCGAAACTACTCTACTAATCTCCTCAAGAGGTGAATGGCCTCAGTGGTCGAGCGAACTAGCATAAAATCGAAATAATTCTCAGAGATCTTCACGATCTCTCTTAGCCTCAAATCTACCACCCTTTCCCAAACCTTCATAGTATGAATCAACAACTTAATGCCTCTATAGTTGTTGCAACTATGAATGTCTCCCCTTTCTTATATAAAGGAACCATCGTACTCTACCTTCATGCTTTATGCATCTTTGCCATCCTAAAAATGGTATTAAATAACCTAGATAACCACTCAAAACCTACCCCACTAGTACTCTTCAAAAAATTCATTGGAATCTTATTTGGCCTCATCGCCCTACCCCACCGCATCCTGCGAATAGCCCCCTTGACCTCATTAACCTTGATATGCCTACAATAACCATAATCGCGATACTCCTATAACTTCTCCAAGTCCCTTAACATGAAACCTTTGTCCCCCTCATTGTTCAAAAGTTTATGGAAGTAGGAATGCCACTTCTCCTTAGTAAGGGAATCCTCAACCAACACTGTACCTTTCTGTCTCTTGATGCACTTCACTTTATCAAGGTCTGAGCCCTTCTCTCACTGGCCTTGGAAAGCCTATACAAATTCTTATCCCCTCTTTTCTTCTTTAACTCCGCATACAAACTCTCATAAGCTGTTGCCTTAGCCACCTTAATCACTAATTTGGCCTCTCTTCTAGAAACCTTATACTCCACCTTATACGTCTGCCTTTACTTATCATCCTTTCTCTCCACCAACTTAGCATAAGCCACCTTATTAGAAACCACCTTCTTCTTAACCACTTTGTTCCACCATCAGTATCCTCGAAGCTTGCCAGACCAACCTCTCAAGATACCCAATACCTCTTTAGTGGTCTCTCTAATGCAACTGGCTGTCCTCTTTCACATACTATCCATATATTCTTTACTCTCCCAAGCCCCCTACTTTTCAACTCCTCCCCTATCTCTAAAGCACTAGCCAAAGTCAAGCTACCTTAATCTTGGGCCGAGCCTCCACACTCCTTTTTTTTGCCCTTATAGATAACCAAGTCCATTACCAACAACCTATGATGAGTCAAAATATTTTCACTAGGTATTACTTTGCATTCTTTACATAGCGCTCTATCACCTTTTCTAAGGTGCACAAAGTCTATCTGAGTCTTAGCCACTAAACTACAAAATATGATAAGGTGATCCTTCTTCTTTAGAAAGCTCAAATTGCTATCCACAACCCAAAAGCCCGAGAAAAATCCAAAAGAGAAGCTCTACCTTCATTCTTCTCCCCAAAATCAAAACCTCCATGCACATCATCATAACCTCTCGACAAAGATCTAATATGCCCATTGAAATCCCCTTCCACGATAAGCCACTCAGTGCTTGGGATTCTACTCACCACCTCAATTAAAACCTTACAAAAAGCCTTCTTCTCCTCCTCATCCAAACCTAATTGTGGGGCATAGACACTAATAACATTCACCATAGACCCTCCATTGACCAAGTTAATAGACATCAAACTATCACTAACTCTCTTAACTTCTACCACCTTCTCCTTAAGTTTTTCATCTACTAAAGTATATACCCCATTTCTATGTTGTACGCTACCCAAATACCATAACTTATAACCATCCACATCTCTTTCCTTATTGCCTACCCATTTAGTTTCCTGGACACACTCTATACTAACCTTCTTCTTCCTAAGAGTCTTCATCAGCTCTATAGACTTACCCTGCAAAGCTCCTATGTTCCAAGATAAAAATTGCAACCTAGACGCTTCCTTATACCACCTAAACTTACTACCCCTTATCCCTAACCACAAACTCGATCCTAGCCCCAACCTAAAACCAATACCGCCTATCACTGACCCCAGCCCCGGCCAATGACATGACTCTAGTCTACCCTCACCATTCACAACCACTATGTAAATAATAAAATAAGGATGAAAAGAAAAAATGAAAAGAGATAACAAAAGGGATAAAGAAAACCAATAATATATGGAAAATAACAAAAACAATAATAAAACTAATATAATGGAGAGAAATCACCAGTAGAAGCCTAGAATTAATCCTCTAGATAAAACCTTAGCCTTCCTTTACCCAAGAGCCTTAAAGAATATTTGAGAGATTTTTGAAGTGTTAAAGATTAGAATAATAGGTTAAATGATATCCCAATAATGATATAAGTCATGGGGCTTTAAGAGGTTAGGTGGGGAAATTTCAAGATTACCCCTAACATAAACTGTTTAACATTCCTGTCAGATGATACAACTACCCTATACCAGTCGTACCCTACAATGAGAGACGTACCCACCACTTGTAGCCTAGGCCTCCCCCTTTGATACAACACTATCCAGCATACAACTTATCCAAATCAAGTCGTACCCAAACCATACAATCAGTACCCCTAAACTGCATACCTTATAAAATAAAATCAAAGGAAGTTTGACTACTTCCTACCATATGAGTAATAGTACGACTCATACCTTATCTTACGGCTCATGGTGAGCCATTCATACTCAGATCCAAGTTATGTTACTAAGTCTCTGATTAAGTAAAGGAAAAACAAAAGCTATATGACCCAAAACCAACCATACGACTCGTATTGACCAAGTCATACCCATTCTTGAGACCAATCCAACCAAACAACCAATACTAGTTAGCATACAACCAGCCCATAACAACCTCACACCACCATATAGCTAGTACCCATAATTTTTGTGATGTCTAAAAACCATAAATCCAAGAAATTTCGAAGGCTCCAAACCCAAGGTGCTTGAGGTCAGTTGGGGGTTTGTCCCTTGGTTGCAACAAGGGTCCTCATATTTGTTGTGAAGGACCACTGACAATACATGATTTTCCAGCTATGATTTCTATTTTATTTTTATTTAACTTTGGACCTTGAGGGCTTATAAGTTCTTTATTCTTAAAGAATTTTTAGCTGATTTTATCTGGGTAAGCTTTCCCACATACCTAACATGAATTTTATGGTGTTATTACACTTAATACCTTTTATTAAATCAAAATTGGAATTTGATCATTAATTTTATTTGAGTTAAAATTGAACTTTGTGGGATATTGTGAACTCTGAATTTATTTTTTTACCTAACTTTTGGGTAAGAGTTTCTCATCCTAGTGTTAAGGATTCTCTTAAGAAAAATTATATTTTCATTAATTTTCCTCAAATGTTGATTTTTGACTGTACATTCAACCCAAATTCTAAATTATTAATATGTGTGTCGTTAATCTCATGTTGACATGTAAATTATTGTATTGATGGTAAGAGAGTTTTTTGTGGCTTTGCATAAGAGGAAGGTGACTTGGTAATGATTCAAGTCTCTTATTTGGTCCCTGATAGATTATATTCTTTCCAACCTTTAGACTTGTCTAAAATACATGATACGTATTATAATTACATGTTGGTTAGGGGATTTTTTTGAGGATTGGGTTTTGTTTGATTCTTTATACTATTGGCCAATTATGAGAATATTAGAAAAGTATTATTGCTTATGTCTTAATAGTAGGAAGCTTATTAGTCTTTAGTTTAGGGTATAATTAAGGTTGAATTTGCATATCTCATGCACCCATTCACATGAAAAATGATTTGGATTTAAGGAAAAATACTAATTTTCTAGTTTAATTCCTCTTAAAGATAAATTTTACAACTATTTACTAAATCGGGGGTAAAGCTTCAAATTGAGCCATTGTTTTTCCTAAGTTGAGGTAGGACCTCAGATCGTGCCAACTTTACTTGGTTACTTTTATAGTTTGAGTATGGTATCTAGGTAGTCCATTGTAAAATTTTGGGTCTCATTAAATTTTCCAAGGTGAGGTACCAGGAGACCTTAGGGATGATTTTGGGACTCATGGATAAATCCAAGGTGAAATTCTAGGTAGATAGAGGTAAGATTTCTAGTTTCACTGCATTGGCCACACACTGTATTACATATATGTATATATATATATATGTACATATATATATAGATATATGGATAAATATATAAAAGGATAAATAAGTATATTATTAATATAATTATTAATAATGTGGTTTGCTATCAACTATTCAGACCTATTTAAGTGTTACTTTTTCTTATTTTAATTCATATTATTTATTATATTCTTGAGTATGTTTGGCCTATGATGCCTACTAAGTTCTCATAATTTGTACTCATTCTACCCTTTTATATTTTTTCTTGTGTAGAGCCTAGTATGAGTCACCCTAACTGATCCTACTTGTTTTAGGATACCTATTAATTAAATTTATGGTGAGTTATTAGTGTCTAGACACTTGTCCACTTGCTTTTGTAATCCATGTTAATATTTTATAATTTTAGAAAGACTTTCACTAAATTAGGAGCTACTCTATTATCTTATCAAATCTTATACTAGTGACACCAAGTCTGGAGAAAGTTTTTTTTTTGGGTAAATTTTGTTATCTTTCACTTCAGATTGGCATGTCATGTGATTTTTTTATCTCCCACTTTTTGTGGGCCTATCTTATGTATTTTATATCTATTTAAATATATAGTTGGCCTATTCCATTTATTTTCATTCTTTTAGTATTCATTAGCTTGTTACTTATTTTATACGACTATGGAGTTAGCATACCTACTAAATGACGGGTCTTGACAGTACTCTTTTATACTCATGCTTACTTGCTAAAGCTTTATGAATTCATCTACCTTAGTTATATTCATTTCAAAGGGTAGGGAGTGATCCACAAATGCATCGATAAAGATCATCCCACAATGTGGGAGCCATGTCACTCCCTTAGGACAATTCCTAATATTCATACCATTTGTGAGAAACATACTTCATATGGTAAGAAACAAGTTAAATTCCCTCTATCTTACTAATATGCATAGTTTTAAGGATTTTATAAACCTTATTGATGATGTTTTTGGGGTCCTCTTCAACTTTAGTCCCTATGAAAGCTAGTTGATTCATATAGAGCAATTTCTAATTTTTTAGGTGTTTGATGTTTCACGATAGCTAGCACTAGAAAAGGCTGCAGCCTGACATAATGAATAAAAGAAACAATAGGGGGTTTTGAGAAACTTTTATGGGGTGTGTGTTAATTCATAAGAAGCATAATGACTTGGAGGATTCGATTAGTAATGTCTTAGAGGATTTGATTAGGCTAAGGGTTTTAAATACTCCTTATTGGTGACACTTAAAATTTGATCCATATTTTACTATTGAACTCAATCCATATGTAGGTAGAGTTGGTGAGTGATTTTCTAAAGAAGTTGATCCCACCGAGGAAAAAGTGCAAATTTAGAGATAAGATCTTTAACTTCAGACAAATTCTAAAGGGGAAACTGTACAATGCTTGGGAACACTTCAACCAATATAAATAGAGGAAACCAAATCATAGTTTTCCATATCACATATTTCTATAGATGTTCTATACAGGGTTAGATCCATTGAATAAATTTATGATAAATAATAGAGTTGGTATTGCTTTATAGATAAACCCTATGTATGAATTACTGATCTAATAGATAAGTTTATGATGCATAACTACACCAAGCAATATACTAAGAATAGTTTCTACATAAATTATGGTAATCTTTCACTGACTGTATAAATCAATAAGAACTAAGATAGATATCTATCGATCTCCAACATGGAAAATAACATTAAATTGCTGAAAATAATAGTCAATAAGCTAACAAAGGTAATGGAAGTTGAAGAAGTGTAGGCAGTGTCTTAGTGAATTCCTGAACAACTGTTGGTGCATTACAAAGAAGATCCTCTAGTGTATTTTTCGGAGGCTAATTTTTTTCACAAATCTTAAGGGATTTATCAATGTCAGAACCATCAAAATAAAAACAACTAGATTAGTGGTGAACTTAACCTCAAGATGAGGATAATCATAGATCTAGTTGTCAAAACCATGGTTGCCAAATTTGTAAGAACCTCTCCTATTGTTAGTATGAATACTGTTAAAATGAAGCCTTAATTGAGATATTTTCTAATAAGATCTTCTAGAATTTAAAACATAGGTATAAAAACACGCAAAGTTAGAATAATTGATAAAAAATTTAAAAGGGTTGGACCACCCTCCAGTTTAGTGCAGCGATATTTTTATCGCTGCAGCAATATTATTGCAATGACACTCTGGCCTCTACAGAGGTGTTGGGGCCACCAACCCTATATTTTAATACTATTTTCCACCTAGTGCTTATTCTAAATTATATCTTCTCTTACATAAAAACATCCCAGGGTTACCTATAAGCTAAAAACAACTTTGGAAAAGTGGCAAGTCTTCAAGAGGACGTGTCCTAATGATGTTTTTGTGTAATATTTTGTACAATCAATATCATTGGATCAAGGAGAGAAAATCCATGCACGTTGTGGTAAAAACATGATATTATGGTGGGTTATGGTTAAATAGTCGTTGTTTTGGGTTAGTTCCATGTGCAAAATATATTCTTAGGAAGGAGATATTATTCTTAGGCTTATGAAAATATAGTTTGTTTGATTAAATTATTTAAAAATCATAGGGTATATGAGATTTTGTTGTTCAATATGTTATATGCAAGTGAAGCTTGAAGTATCTAATTTAGAAATATTAAAAATTATTTAATACCATATGAACTAGGTTAAATCGGGTGAGGATAGAGTAACGTGTGCATAGTTGTGAAAGTAGTATAGAGGGTTTAATTAATGGAATAGGTCCCTATAGTGGTCTTGCAAAAATTTGGTCTTACAAGAGATCGGTGCAGTGGAAGTATGGTTAATGTTTGAAGACTGTATCATAATATGGTGGTTCTTAAGATAATATTAATTATGTAAAATAGTTTGAACAGAGTAAGGCATAATAGTAAGGTAGTAACGATAGTGGCGTATAGATAGCAATTAATTACAATTGGCTAAAGAACTTATTTATAGATTAGATATGTCATCATATAAGGGAACCTAGTAAATATGAACTTTGTTATGTGTTGAAAAAGATTGGATTGGTAAATAAAAATTTGGGTAATTAAATTGAAGTTACATACTTAACTTGAATTCCTACCTATCTATGAGATGAATAATTTAATTTGGTAGTTGACTTCATAAATAAAATGATAGACCTTGAGTTTGACTAAGTGTCTTGATAAATTATGTAATTATTTATTTGGTGCACTTCATCAAATATTTTTTTATATTGATTGACATATTCATTTATCAAGATATTCGGTGGGTCGGCTACCATGCATGTAAGGTACATGGATTGAGATCGACCCCTGCAAGTCATGACTAATAGGCATATAAGACCCTTGTAAATGTATACACATTCTATGATTGATTTTATTATTGTGGTGTATTGTTTCATATTACTGCTCTTTTATATTTTATTGAATTGTATTTTATTAAGTTTTTTATAGAAAACCAAGGTAGAATGAGTCCACTCTTTTGAGTTGATTAAGTGATGAAGGAAATTGGTAAGTTTGCACTTGTGATGTTTAGATAAGTCGTAGGTCTCCCCACTTTATATGGTTAAACTCTCGCTTGTAATTATAATTTTGAGATCTCTGATAGGGGGTAAATGCTTTTGGGGTGGGTATTTGCAGATTTAGTGATCTATATCTGGATGATAATTGTTATAAAATTCCATAATTTATGTCTTAGCATTGCTTCTGTAGTTACCCTAAATGTTCTTGTGTAAATAAGGAGATAGATATAATATGTGGAGAATTAGTGGAGTTGTCGAAGGTATTAGTAAGAAAGGTTGATATCATATGGTTAAGTATGTGGGTTGTCATGGTGCACTATACTTGTAGCATTAATATGTAAAAGTTTGGGTGTTTTAAGAAATAAGGATAATGAAAATGGTCCAAAGGAAAACTTTGATGCTAAAATTATATGTAAGTATGAAATTTAAGATGCAATGTATAATTCTTTAATTTTCATTATGTGTCTACGTGTTTCTAATAATACTAGTAGACTTATAATTCTTACCAGTAGATGTGCTTATACCAATACTACTCTTGATATATCCTATTTTTTGGATATGGATATGTAGTAGGGTCAGTTGTGGTTTCGTAATTAACACAACAAGTATTCACCAATAACTTTTGCGCATCCTGTTCCAATGGTGGAAGCTACATTATTGTTTTTATTATATTAGAGCTCTTGTACATGTCTAGACTAGTCTTGGGTAGAATGTATTTTTCGAATTGTAAAAGTTCTTGCTACATTATTTAATGTTACATTTAATTTTTTGGGTTAGTTTGAAAAATAATTATGATTATTTCTACAGATTTGGCTTGGTGATAAGGGTTCTCCTATATAGTTAAAGTAGGTGCTGCATGATATTGGGTCAGTTGGTATCAGAGCCTAGTTTACTACTCTCATGAGTAAAAGAGAAAATTTTGAGTAGAGTCCTGCAAATTGATGTGTTGATGTCTACATCAAATCATTAGGAGGCTATGAGGCATCTAGAATCATTCTCTTTCTTCTTTTATTTCACGCTACCTTAGTTTTTTACCTGGGTTGAGTCCTATTGGTATCTAGACTAATTTAATTGGTATCTCCATAACCACAACTTGAACATACTCAACCTCAATTAGTATCTCGTTGGCATTTAGATGTTTGAATCTAGATGTTTCTAACTAGTATAGACTAATAGGAGGAATAAATTTTAGATTCCTAATATTGATTTTCCTTGACTTAATTAAGTGTTATATTTTGTATTTCTATATAATTGGTTTGATAATGAACTGGAATGTTACAAATTTAAATTGATAGGATTGAATTACTTGTTGATTTTCTTGATTGTGTCTTGTGAGGTTAATTATGGTGAGTTGCCAATTTAAAATATATCTTGGTCTAGTGTAGGAAGGTTTTGGGCATAAATAAAATTTGTTGAATCTTGATTATTAGGAATGTTGAGTTGTAAGAGAAGTAATAAACGTGGCTTGGTGACTATACGGTAAAATTGTTATGGTGAATCTAAGATAGTACCTCATTGTGAAGGGGAGGGGAGACTCAGAAGTTAATTTTTCCAAAGTCACTGCCTAGTAATCACCAAAAGAAGATAAAATGTAGCTGTAATGGACTCAATACAGTGAACTACTAGCCTCTCCTATTTATTATAATTCTATTCAAACATATTTGAAGTGATCACATTTATAAAATAACAATAAAATGATTTAGCTACCTCATAAAATTCTTGACTTAGATAATAGTAATTTCAACAATCCAGCAAGTTGATAAAATATTAAAAGTACGGGAAATAAAAATTTATTTAATAACTCCCCGATCGGAGGCAACAAACAAAACAAGTATCTAAAAAGGTGAAAGGAGAATATCAATTCCAGAAACTAACTTGAGGCCCCATCATCATTAAGTGTAACACCCTGCATTTTTGAGCTAGACTTTAAACCATCGTTCCTAAATGTATAAACAAAAATCCCTTGATTTATATTTGAATACATATGTCATGATCATTATCCTAGTGTGAAGAGTGCTTATGAGGTGGAAAAATGGTCGTAGGATTCACTCAGAACAAAGTTGAGCTAAGATCCTTCGATTAGGCCAAATTTTTGTATTTGATTCTACAAGGGTCAACTTTGAATATGTATAACATTTTATGTGTATGAAGTGTTGCATCTCAAGACCCACCAATTTGTAGATAATAGAATTAGCTTTCCAATGATACCAATTTTGCCTTAATTTGATATCCGAGCAAAAAGTTATGACCATTTTTGTGAGAAACAGTAAGTGTAACACCTCATTCTTTTAATGCTCTAGCAATGCCTTAAAAATGACCCTTAGGACCCCCATATCAATGGTAAACCATGTATAGTTGAAGTAGGTAGTGTTAGGAGTGTTTTTAGACGTTGTAATTTGGTGTGCATTGCCATATAGACCCTCCACAAAAGTAGTGCATCGTGGGGCAAACACCAATAGCAACTAGATGGGCTTGGCTTTGGGTGTGAGCTGCCAACCCTGGTCTTTGCTTTTGGCATACGCCACACACTCTTTCCTTGGGTTTTGGCGTGTGCCTCCCAACAAAAGCCAAGTTTCCAAGTTGCTCTATTTTGACTTTATTTAATAGAGTTAAGGTCTTTTCACACCCGTTAACCATTTATAATTATTCTTAAATGAATTAAGGGGCTTTAAAACACATTATTACCAAATTTTCATGTGATTAACACACGTAAACCCTCCCTCACTTTTCAAGAACAAAATTGAATCTTCTTCCCTCAAGAACTCAATAATTTAAGTTCTAATTTAAAGCTTTTCTTTAAGAAGTTATCTAATTAAGGTATGTGGGGAATTCATAAATGGGTTCCTTTCACCCATTGAGTCCAAAAACCCTTTTTTGTTTAAAGTATGAATTGTATCTTATTTTTTTAAATTATCCATGTAACTTATGAACTTAATCTATGTATTTCTTAGTAATTTGAATTCAAGCCATGTCAACATGTGTTCCCAGGGAAACTAGTTTATTTCATGCTTTAAATTTCAATTACTCATGCTCTATTCAAGTGATTCCATGTCAAATCATTGATTTATGAATTAAATCATGTGAATATGTTGTTTTCTTAAGTTTAACTTATCCCCATGTTCAAGTTTATGTATTTTACTCAATTGTTGAAATGTCTTATGATTTTGGGCTTTGAACTATTATCTCGTACCACTGTTTTAAGCATTGTTATCATATTTTTACGATCATTCAGTGCTAGAGGGTTATGACTACCCGATACCTATGTATTTTACATGATTTTATTTCCATGTAACAAGTCAGTCAGACCATGATTTTATTACTATGTTCAGATTATCTTGTTCATGTTGAGCACTTATCAGTACAGTACCATGTCATGTTAAATAAATAATAATAATACTAGTATCATTCAGTTGGGACTAACACTTAGCACCGAGTGAACGCAGATATGGCGGCTCCTCCATCAGTTAGACATAAGTCAATAGTTGCAGTCCCTAAGTTTTATACCTACGGCCACCATAGCTTATGAGGTGTCCCGCGTCAGTTATGCATGACACCTTGGTTCTTTTGTACATCAGCCTTGTGGATCCACATCATCAGTTATTTGTTGGTACCCATGGCAAGGTACCAACACCTTTCCAACTAGGGTTATAGGTTAGACGCCGATATCTTAAATTGGGGCATGTCAATTGTAGTTTTCTCCGATAGTCTCAGTGTAGTATTCAGAGTAGGTCAGTTTAGGTTTGCATGACCAAGTGTACATATATTAGTTATACAGTTATATAGATCTCAATTATCCAGTTATGCAGATAACAGTGATTCGGTCATTCATATTGCAAATTATTTCAGTACATGTTTATGCTTGCTCATGCATTCTCAATATTACATGTTCATGTTTTCATGCTCAATATCCATACATGATCCTCAATTCAGTTTTACAACATGTTCAACTTTACATAAGATTTACATACAATATTTATGTTTCTACCGCTTTCTAGTTTATCAAATTATTTTTGGCTCAAGATTTATAAATCTCACTTTGACTTATGATTTTCACGTATAGCCATGTTTTAAATCTATGTTTTAGAAAATAACTTATGATCCTCAGTTTGAAAGCATGTTTTAATTATTTCCATGATTTAGTGCATGTCTCCATATAATCAGTACCTTCCAATGTACTAATCATATATATGCATTTGTGTCTACATTCTTATATAATGTGGACACTAAATGTAGTCCACAAATCAAGGTTAGATAGTTCTCATCAATCAGCTAGCAGGTGATGAGTTTCCTTATTTTAGGGACTCCAGTCCATTGCAATTTATGTGTTGTATTTTGATTATCTATACGTATTGATTAGTGGTAGTTGTAGGCATTTTCCAGCCATTTATAGTCAGTATAGTAGAGGCTTCATAGATAGTCAGTCAGGGTTATGATATGTAATTCTAGTTCTTTCTTTAGTTTTATCATATTGTAAACTTTATCAGTATTATACTTATTCAAATTTCCTCATGCTTATGTTTCTAATTAGTAAATTTAGCTATTATATACATTCTAAATCAGTTGTTCAATTATCATACCAGTACATAGTTTAGCTTGGGATCACTTATGGTTCTAAGGACCATGTTACAACTAGGGGGTAGTCATAGGACGTGACAAACTTTGTATCAAAGCATAAGGTTCAAGTTTCCTAGGGTATCTATGAAGACGTGTCTAGTATAGTCTTGCCGAACAGTATGGAGACATCTGTACTTTTCTTTGAGAGGCTACAGGGTATTTAAGAAATATTTCCCTTCTTTCATACCTCAGATCATGATATAGAGATATTCTCTATGATACTTATACAGATTATGGTTTTGCTCAATTCATGCCAACTCTACCTTTTTTCCAAGTAATAGAAAAAGTGAAGCTTAAGTTCCTATCGATAGAATTTTCTCAGATAGTCCCCGCAGATAACTGTGGGATTGCATGTTGGATCAAAAGGTATCCCACCAGTTCCTTTATTTATCGAAGTATGATAGATTTCATTTATGATCATGAAAAATTGTGCATTGAGCTGACGTCATGTATGCCCTCAAATCCTTTCTCAGAATCCTATGATAGCATATGATTTGGAGTTGGAAGCATGATTCTAGAAGTTTTGCAGTAGTAAAGTGGGGATAGTGTTTATCTTGATTTAGTATATTATGTATTCATAGGGCTAGTTGTATGAAAGGTGAATCAATAGGCTTGAAATAGTGCATGCAAGAATCTAAGTTTGTTGATTCAAAATTTTATGTGATGATATGTCTATGATGTAGAGGTGGACCCAAGGTGATATGGGATTATATTATTTTAATATTTATAAAGTATGTGTGCTTAGATAGTACCCATGAGTTTCTAAGCATAAATGGGGCCAGTTATATAGTATATGGTGTCCTTACCATCTAAGTTATGGGTTGTAGGTCGTGATGTTGGGTATTTCGGTGTAATGGTAATTCTCATGGTTTAGGAAAAAAATATAAGTTTAGTTGTGTGATATTAGTAGTCTATAAAGGAAGTTAGTATGGTTCATTAAAAGTTTGGGAATATCCATGTTAAGTGTTAGAATCTAAGTTAGAATATTTGATGATTGATTTAATAGAAAGAACAGTTAAAATTCTAGATGGTGTGAACTCATGGTATGGTGATAATCCCAAAGATTATAAGTTAGGCAGTGTTTAAGTTGTTTTATGATGACAATTGGGTCTATCAAAAGTTATGAGTTATATATAAGTAGGAAGTACTAGTAACAAATTTTACACTTTTAGGGTGAGTTTACTATTTATGTGTATTATAAATCTCAAACTCTAGAGTAAAGTGGTTACGCTTCAGTTTAGAGTTTACTAAAAGGGTCTACAGACTTAGAATAATTGCACAAAGATAAGGGGTAGATTATAGAACAGGGAACTATGTTAGGCTCTCAGATTCTTGTAGTGATGCTAGTTTATTATAGAATAGCACTAGGGGAGAAAGATATCTGTCCCATTCTTATCTTAGTGCAAATTTTTGTACTTTACTCATTATTACATCTACTCATGCCTTACATGTCAACTCCAGTAGCATAGGTCATAATCATGCACTTTCCATAGAATCATGTATGCTTCTAGTTCCTGCTATGAGGAGTTTAAGTACATTCAGCAGTAAAAATTATATTCTAAGAATTTATGAACTCCAAACTCAGGGCATGCAGCTCATGACTCATACACTCATGCTTTACAGTATGTTCAATTTAAGGTACTCATGCTACACTCTAAATGATAATGAAATTCAGATTATGTCTGTATGTCCTCAGTTTTTATCTTTTAAATAAATTCATTCTTTTGATACTCTATTCCTCAGGCCTCAATTATGTGTCCAAGATATTCATAGTATTCTTTCATGCTTCAAGTCCTCATATTGTAACCTTTCAGTGAACTCTACTTATGAAAAGATTGTGGTGATGAAAATTGATGAACAATTGTTTAGATGGGAAAGAGTAAATGTTCCGTATTATGAAAAGATTGTTGTATGCTTATTTTATTTAAGTCTATAAAGTTGAAGGATAATTAAGGAAGAGCTTTTGATATATGCCATGGTTAGTTGAAATTTCATGTGCGTTTTCTTGGGGATAGAGCATAGAAGCTACTATTGATATAGGTATTAGAGAATATGAGAAAGATGCTTTGGTGGGTTGTTTTCCTAGAAGTTCATATGTGGTTATAATTAATGGCTTGAACATCATGTTGGTGTATAAGTGGATGGGTGCATTATGCGCTAGTGAATTCCTAGTAAGAGTTTGAATTTAGTTTAAGTGGTAAGATGAATTATTCTTAAGATGAGAGATGTGAAACACAAATGGGGTATAGAATTCATGGTTTAGACTAGTATTACAATGTTGTATGTTGCACTTTGTAATTTTGAGTTAGAGTCAAACATGGAGGGAGTAGGTAGTTCAACTCAGACTTTGTCTAGAGTAGTTATATATATCCATGTAAGGATTATAAGTTGACTCAAATGAGCATAGTATTCAAGAGGACAATTATGTTTGTGGGAGTATTTGAGAAGTGTGGCTAAGTTTGAAATTTAGCAGTTGCATTGCCTGATGCCTAGTTATTCTATTATAGATTATGTTTTATAGTCCTATATTCTATGTTATAAAGTTGTAGATATGTTGGGATTCCTTAATCAGATATCTTAGTCAGATCATGCCCAAAAATTCTTTCTCCCTAATGTTATTAGCACTTCTTAGCAAGAGTGTTGAAGAAATACTCAAGTTGATTATGATATTTTAGTATGAGTTAGTCTGTATAGCTAAAAATTAAGTTTAGTAATCTGACAGATATGATCTAATAGCTTTCCAACTTTCCATCTAGTCTTACTATCCAATTTTTCTTAAATTTGGCTATTCGATGAGGTAATTCATTCACGTACATGCAAGTTGTGAATTTAGTTCAATCCATGCATCATGTCTATGATTCAGATATTTAGTCATGATTCAGTTTATAAGTGTTCAGTGAATGACCTAAATTTTCCAAGTATCCCCTCTCCGGCATTGTAATATCCCTTAGACGACACTAGCCTCGTTATCTCATGATTAATGATTACATAATCTCCTTGGTGATGCCATAAAGCCCTATTTCTTTTGATTTCTATATGTGTTTGTTGAGGGATAATTCCGAATGAGAAGTTACGTACTTTATTCCATGCTTAGTAACTCTTGGGATTTTGTTGCATCAACTGTCACTTCACAGTTTTATATGTATGATCATATCATGAGCATTTTTAGTGAGTTCAAAACACTCAGCACTAATCAACTTCTTATTGTTTGTAAAGTCAAGTCAACTCAAAAATCAGTTTCATGATATAAGTTCTAATGTTTCAGATTATCTATATCCTTCATTAGCAGACATGTCATGTCTAAATTATTTCATACTTCTAAAGTTTCAATGAGTTCCTACCCATCATTCGAGGATGAATGATTCCAAGGGGGAGATAATGTAATACCCTGTATTTTGGGGATAGATTTTGAACCATAATTGTTATGTGTATAAACTCAAATCTCTTAATTTATATTTGAATACATGTGTGATGATTGTTAGCCTAGTGTGAAGAGTTCTTATGAGTTGTAAAAATATTCATAGGAATCACATAAAGAAAGGTTGTGCTAAGAGCCTTTGATTCAAATAAATTTTGGTATTCGATTCTACAAGGGTAAACTTTGAATGTGTATAAGTTTTTTCGTATATAGAATTTTTAATCTAAGAACCCACCAACTTATAGATAACTCAATTAGCTTTCCAACAACACTAATTTCTCCTAAATCCGATATTCGAGCATAAATTCATGATCAAATTTTGTGATAAATAGTAAGTGCAACACCCCATGCTTTTAATACTCCAGCAATGCCTTAAAAATGACCCTTAGGATCCTATATCGATGGTAAAACATGTATAGTTGTTGTGGGGCGGGTTGGGGGTGTTTTTGGATATTCAAATTTAGTGTGCGTCACCAAATAGATGCCCCGTAAAGACCATGCATCACAGTTCAAATGCTAATAGCGACTGGATGGGCTTGGCTTTTGGTGTGATCCACCTACCCTGGCCTTGGATTTTGGCGTGCGCCACACACTCTTGCCTTGGATTTTGTCATGTACCGCCTAGAAAAAGCCAAGTGTCCAAGTTGTTCTATTTTGACTAAATTTAAGGGCATTAAGGTCTTTTCACACTCCTAAAACATTTCTAATCATTGTTAAACAAATTAAGAGGCTTTAAAAGACGTTATTGCCCATTTTTCATGAGATTAACACACTTAAACCCTTCCCCTATTTCTAAGAACATAATTCAAGCTACTTATCTTAAGAACTCAAGAATTTTAGTTCCAATTTCAAGATTTTCTTCCAGATGTCATTAAATTGAGGTATGTGGGGTATTCATCAATGGTTTCCTTTCACCCATTGAGCCTAGAAACCCTCTTTTTGGTTTAAAGTATGAACTGTATCCTATTTTATGAAATTATCCATGTAACTTATGATCTTAATCCATTTTATTTTTAGTAATTTGAATTCAAGCCATGGCAACATGTTTTCCCATGTAAACTAGTTTATTTCATGCTTTAAATTTCAATTACTAATGTTCTATTCAAGTGATTCCATGTCAAATCTCCGAGTTATGAATTAAATCATGTGACTATGTTGTTTTCTTATGTTTAACTATCCTGATGTTATTGTTCATGTAATTTACTCAAATATTGAAATGTCTTATGATTTTGGTCTTTGAACTATGATCTTGTATTACTGTTTTAAGCATTGTTATCATATTTTTGTGATCAGTAAGGGCTTGCACATTATAAACACTCGATACCTATGTGTTTTACGTGATTCCTTTTCAAAGTCAGACCATGATTTTATTACTATGTTCATATTATCATGTTCATGTTGATCACTTATTAGTACAGATCCATGTCATGTTAAACAAATAATAATACTAGTGTCTTAAGTTGGGAGTAACACTTTGCACCAAGTTAACATAGGGATGATGGCTTCCTTGTTAGTTAGGCATAAGTCGTTAGTAGCAGTCCCTAATTTCCAAACCTATAATGCCACTGTAGATTAGGAGGGGTCCCCCATCAGTCAGACATAACACCCTCATCCTTCGGGATATCAACCTTGTGGATCCACTAGTCATGTGTTGGTACTCTGTCAATGTACCAATAATCTTCTAACTAGGTTACAAGTTAGACCATGATAGCTCAAATTGGAGCATATCGGTTATAATTAGATCTCACAGTCACAGTGCAGTATTCAGAGTAGGCTAGTTCAGGTTTGTATGTCAAAGTGTACATATATTCATTATTTAGTTATACGGATCTAAGCTATCTAGTTACGCAGATGACAGTGATTTTGTCATTTAGATTACATATTATTTCAGTACATGTTTATGCTTTATCATGCATTCTTAGTTTTACATGTTCATGTTTTCATGCTTAGTATCCATACATGATCCTCGGTTTAGTTTTACAACATGCTCAACTTTACATGAGATTAACATATAGTATTGTAAAACCCCGCAAAATTTCCTCATAGTTTGAGCCTTAGAGCATGTTGAGTGAAGTGTCATTTCGGCCTTAAAATTTTGAGAGGTGTCTTCCCCAAGTGTAAAATATTTTGAACCGTATCAAATTTCCCTAATATAAACTTTTTGTCATGTAGAGCATTGAGTTAGCTTTCCAAAGATACCAATTTCATCAAAATCCGACATCGAACGAGGAAGTTATGGCCGATTCACTAAACGTTGTCGGAATCACCCAGGTTTGACGGATGATTCGGTGTACCATCAAGTTCGCGATGGACCGTCAAATCATCCCGTTGAAACCAAGGCAGTGACCCCTTTTTCTGGCCATTGTGCGACGACCAAAATGATGGACCGCCAACTTTTTGACGGACCATCACTTTGACTGTCGCTCTGAGGTAGTGTGGCCTTATCCTGGCCATCGTGCGATGGCCAAAATGGCGGACCACCAAACTTTCAATGGACCATCACTAAGACCGCAGCGAGGCAGTATGTCCCTTCTTCTGGCCAGCTTGTGACGGACGATCCGACGGACCGTCAAATTTTTGATGGATCGTCGATTCGACCGTCGCATCCCCCGTTCAGTATTTCTAACCTATTTTTGAAGGAATATTTTGGTATTTTCCACTCTTTTAAACCCTCTTATATATTCTATGTGAAGCAGCTGCCTCATTTTCCCATCTCTAACACTAGTGAGCTAGGGTTTTCTCCTCCAAATCAAATCAAAACAAAATTCTTCTCCAAGAAATCTAAGAACTCACCATAGATTCTTCAAATTGAGTTGAGATTCAAGTTCCCTAAGTCAAGTGTGGGAAGCACCCTCTCTTTCAAGGATAAGAAGAAGAGTTTAGAGAAAGCTTGTTCATCCAATGTCATAATCTAAGGTATGTGGGGTTTTGAACAAGGGTAACCCTTTCACCCTTATTCCCAAAGTCTTATTTACATCATGATTTTCCTAAAATCTATGAGGTTTTACATGAATTTGAATTGGGGGTTTTCACCCATTATTATTGAATGCATTATCTTGATATTTTCCATGAATTAAGAGTCAAATGGCATGATTTTTGCATGTTTTATTGAGAATTTACAACTGGTTATAAACCCCATGATTTTACTTATTGAAAAGCTAATATTTGCAATGTTTGAGATATTGAAGCATATGACTATATTGAGATTTTGAGATAAATTGCTGAAATTCTCAGATTTCCACATGATTTATGAATCTATATGCTATATATTATGCTTTTGATGAGCTTTAACTTGAGATTGAACTATGGGTTAGTAATCCCTATTTGGGACTTGTGAATTTGTGAACTTTGTGCTATAAGCACCTATGATTTGAGTATTTTGAGATGATTGAGAAATGAATTGACCTAATGGTCCAAGAACTTTGAAATCCACTTCACTATATGAGATTATTGATTTGATTATTGGGTTCGTGGTGAACCATGAGATTATTCTAAAAGTGGATTTTTATGAGATGAGCGCAGATAATCCTAAGGGAGTAGTATTTAGCACCGAGCATGTAAGTTACTACGGTTTCTTACCCCAAAACTACGTGACACCATAGGTTGGACCTGAGGCCGAGTTTATGATTATTGTGCCTAAGGTTGAGTTGATATTGGGATCGAGGCCGAGTTTTGTGTAGTGATCACTAGACCCAGGTTATACTCCCTGGCAAGAGTATGACGCTCCTCCCCAACGTGGGGTCTCTTCCTTAGGAGGACAAAATATTGGACTCCATGTAGCTTGCATGGTTTATATCGGTTACGAGAACCTCCCTTGCCTTTAAAAATTGAGATCAGCTACTTCCTCAGAAACTAAAGTATTTTCCCTCCTATGAGCTATTTTCCTACTAATGAGGTTGAAAAATGGTTTCCTAGCTAAATTATTCCCTTGATATGAATTGTCTCTTCAAAAGGAAGTATTTTCCCTTGATTTGGTATTTTTCACATGAAACCTTGAGATGAGTTATGTTCACTAAACTAGAGTATCTTTCTTTTGAGATTGAATAATTTCCCTAAAGCTTGAAATGAGATATTTTCCTAAAGTGAATGAAATGCCTTCAAGTATGTTTCAAAGTGATAAGATTTTGAATTCCAAGTATTTGAGTTCAAAAAAAGTTATGAGATCTTGAGAAGTAATGAAATTTTACCCTCCTTGAGGCATATGCATGAGTTGATAGTATTGTTTAAAGCCCCTTTAGTCTTGAGTATTGAGAATAAGAAAAGATTTCTGATTTTAAAGTTAAAAAATGATGACTCACAAGATTTGTATGTTCCTCATCTTACGTGATTTATGAGATTTACATTTGATACTTGTTCAAGCTATGTGAGTCATCCCATACCGCATCCATGATTTGACTGAACAAGGTTGATACTATTTTATACATGTGTATTCACCACCATATACTCAGTACATTCCCAAGTGATGATCCATATATATGTCTATGTGCTACATTGTCTCATAATGTAGGTACAAATTATAGCATATGTACCATGTCTGATCAGTTCGTAGCTTCTAGTTGGGAGGTGACGAGTCTTTTTGATTCAAGGGATCGAGTCAGTGATACAGTTGAGACGAGTGGTATTTTACTTTTTAGTCGTATTAAGTCGGGGTGCTTGGGAGTCATGATCCAACTACCCATGGTCAGTACTAGTAGAGGCTTCATAGATAGTGGGTATTAGTTGATGTATTGGGTTTCAATTTTTTGTAAAAAGTTGAGTTGTAACCTTGTGACTCCAGTTTTGGTATTGAGCAAATTCATTTTAGAGTTATATTCTGCCTTATTCTTTCGGTTTTATGCATTTTATTCAGTTATTTATGTGTGATGCCAAGTGAAGGGTTAGCTTGGGGTCACTTATCACCCTAGGCACTGTGTAGCGTCCCGAGAGGTGATTTCAGGTCGTTACAAGTATTCATGTTTCTACCGCTTCTTTGTTTAAAGAGTTGTTTTCGGCTCATGATTTATAAATCTCACTATGACTTACAGTTTTCACATATAGCTATGTTTTAAATGTATGCTTTATCATTTAATTTATGGTCCTCAGTTTTAAAGAATGTTTTAAAAATTTCCATGATTTAGTGCATGTATCCATATAATCAGTACATTCCTACATACTTACCATATTTATACATTTTTTGCTACCTTCCTTCATAATGAAGGTACCAGATATAGTCCATACATCAAGTTTATACAGTTCTCAACATTCAGCTAGCAGGTGATAAGTTCCCTTATTTTGGGGACTCCAGTCCATTGCATTTTTTTATCCATATATTTTTTATTAGTGGTAGTTGGAGCATGCCCCAGTTATCTATAGTCAGTATATTAAAGCCTTCATAGATAGTTAGTCAGGGTTATGATATGTAATTCAAGTTCTTTCTTCAGTTTTATCATGTTGTAAACTTTATTAGTATTATACTTATTCAGATTTCCTCATGATTATGTTTCCACTAAGTAAGTTTAGCTATTATAAACATTCTAAATCTGTTTCTCTAGTATCATGCCAGTACTTGGGTTATCTTGGGATCACTTTTGGTTCTAAGCACCGTGTTACGACTAGGGGGTAGTCTCGGGCCCTGACATTATGGCTCTATAAAATTGAGCCCTCCTTTTTTATCCCGCTCAAGAGTGAAAACTCTTCTACATCTTCCATCTTCATCTAGGGTATTTTTTGGTTTTTGGATGATGCATGGAAATGTGGCCTTTATGGTATACCACATGTTTGCAAACAAGTAGTCATAGGAGTGCCTCTTCTAATTCTTCTCATCCAAGGCCCTAAGGATTTCCTCATAGGCTGAACTGGGTAGAATAAGAAGCCTTGAGATTTGGTGAGTCTTTAATATTAGATAAAGCCTAACCCCAGAGATGCATGTGTGATTGTATAAAAAAGTTCATCATAGAGTACAAGTCCAACTCCAATTGCTCAAATGACTCCTTAAGTTGTGTGGGGAAATTATAAGGCTTTCACTTCTCTTGGGCCCAACTACTCTTCCCCTCTTCTCATATCTTTCTATTCTTCTTGCTCCTCCCTTGTGAATTCTTTATCATCAGCGGTTTGAATGGAAAGCCATATTCAAAGTATGAATAATCTATATTCTTAGGCACTTGGGCCCAGTTTCACAATATGATACTTAGTCAGGAAAGGGATATATTCTTCCCAGTATTGCGATAGAGATCCCTCTATTTACCCATTATCTCTTCCTTTAAGTTTGTCTCTATGCCCTACAACATACAATCCACCACCAAGTCTTAATGGTAGGTCATGTTGGTGAAATTTTTTGAAGGACGCTTCCTCTAAGACACCATGTTTAGCCACCTCCAATCCTCAACCCAAATTTTATGCTTTTGAATCCCTATTCACAATCCAATAACTCTTTCCCCTCATGGATTCCATCAATAAACATCTGTCAACCATCACATGTTGCTCTCCATGTCTTTTGCCTTAAATTAACCTAAAACAATCATTTCAGTGATTATGGTGTTGATTTGTATGCAAAAATTTGAGTTATGTTTTCCATGGATCAAATTTTAAAATTTTAGGCTAGGCAATATTTGAATAAATTTCTAGTGCTAAATGTTTAAGATAATTTCTATTATCAATTGTGCGGTGTTTATTGGATTTTATTTGATATTAGGTTAGCAAAGTGGTTTAGTAATCCATAGAAAAACTTTAGAATGGAAGTTGGATTAGTAGAAATCCAATTATAGTATTTGACGTAAAGGGGTTTACTCGTAAGGTCTAATACAAGGGCGTGTGTTATGAAATGGACAAGACCTAGAAATTAGTCCAAGTTTCTCCCTTAGTGCCGCTATAGTGTGAATGAGGGGTGCTGTAGTTGACCAACTATAGCGCGATATAGGTTGCTACAACGGACCTGCTATAATAGGATATAGGTTTTTATAATGGAGGTTTGAGCTTCACCAGAACCACTAACATGAATATAGCACCACTGTTGCAGTGGAAATTAGACCACAATTATGGGATCAACGCAATAACTATCATTGAGTTTAGAATTTATTTCATAGAAATCTCTCAAGGTTCAACTTTGGGCAAGAGAAGAGTAATTTTCTTAGTTATTGACTTCCTATCATGTCACGACCCAATTTATGAGTCATGATGGCACCTACTAAATCACACCAGTAGGTAATTCGAATTGTAGTCTAGAGTTGATTTCAATGGGCTAATTTGGTGGAAAATGACCCCAAAAGGCGAATTAGACAATACAATTCATACATAAGTAGGGAAATAAAAATAGTTTGAAAGGTAGCCATAACATAAAAAACCATCCCACGGCCTGGTAGAGTCAGTACAAGAGCTACTACTACTCACCATAAAATTTAGAATAATTAATACAATCTGTCTCAAAGAAAAAGCCTAGACATAGATAAATAGAGGGAAAAGGGCAACTCCTACACCAACACCTCATCCGATCACCGAAATCCTACATAACACGAACCTAGAATTAGCTATGGCGACTAGTAATCCGATCTGAACAAAAAAGGTACAAAAGTGTAGTATGAGTACCAAAACAATGGGTACTCAATAGACATCATCGACTGACTGAGCTAAATCATGACATAAATACAATAAGATGCAAGATAACATAACTAAGTTGAAATAAACGGGAAACCTGGAAGTACTCCAACCTTGTTGTTCACAATTAAATACATAACTTGAACAAACATAAAGATCAAGCGATTGTAACTAAAAAATTTACCCCCATTAGCCAATAAATATGAAAAAGTAAGCTACCCAATGCAGGCCTCCATAAGCCTGGGGGATACATTCAAGGAAAGGACTATCACATGTACCCCAAAATCCATAATTTTCTAACGTTCATGCTATCACTAGGAATCCATCCGTGCTCAGTCATATTAAGAACCACTCCACTTAACTTACTAAAATTGGTGTTTATATCGTCAATATCATAACCAGTAGCGGAACTTGAAATGATATACATAGCATCAATATGATAATCAATCGCTAGACTCAAACTGATATGTATATATATATATCAATATAATTCAATAGTCGGAATAGAACCGGTATATATGTCATCCATATAAAAATCAATAGTTGGACTCAAATTTGTATTCATATAATAAATAACATATCTACCTATTTTTATCATAATTAACATTAACTCCCAATCGAACCAGCATGAATATCCAGTACTTAGCCTCATCAAGCCTCATAATAAGAATTTAAAATTATATAACGAGCTTATAATGTCTACAAAAACTAATTCAAGTCTTGGCCTAAGGCGGGCAGAAGGGGACCACTTCTAATCATCAAAATCCATTATAAGAAAAGTCTACCTTGGACACAACTATGGTATCTAAATCCACTTTTAGTTGTTAAGCATGTATTAATTATCTCTCTGATGGACATTCTTCTAAGTACTAAGAAACTAAGCTAACTATGACCAATTTATGAGTTTGGGATAGCCTAAACGGTCCAACTAATCCAAATAATGTCATTCATATCACCAATCCATAAAACCCATCCCAAATCTAACAGAATATCATAAGCATACCATAAAATGGCTCAATGTATAAGGGAGGAAAACCTTGCCTACCTTGACATAGAAGAAAGCTCGATGAATCTGCTAAATCACCAATATTCCCTTTCGAGAAGCTTCCACAAAGTACCATGCTATCAAAATCACAATCTACACATCAAAATGAGGACCATGATACCCATATTGCACTATTGTTCTTTAGGTCAAAATTAACGCAAAAATCCCATGAGGGGTCAATTTATGAAAATTGCATTTCCAAAACCAAGCCAGTATCCCTATATTCTCAAGGAGTAATTAACCTTAAAAATTGCTGATTTTTGAGCTATATTGGTGCTAAAATTAATTCACCAAGCCTTTGAAATTTTTATATGAGAATAGGAAAATCAACCTTGAAAATGAAGAAATCTTACCTCTATTATCTTTATCCAATCTTAAAAATCATCCACAATTGCTATTCCCAAGCTATCCTATTATTTAGGGTTTAAGAATCTTGAGAGTGGATGAGAAATGGGGGGAAACGGGTTGAATGGGGTATTCATACCCTTCCTAGTTACACATGTATCACATACGCAATATGTCGATCACAATCGCGATACCTAGCAAAAACAAGAATAAGTCGCATTCGTGATAAATGATACCACTTATGTAATACATGTCCGCAGCCAAAGGATGTAATATGTATGAAAAAAAAATTGTTTGTTGTACTTATTGGTAGAACATAGATCACTTAAGTGATTGGATACTAGTAAACGTGAGTGTGCAAGCACCAACTGATACTTGGAATTTTTCAAGTTTTCGCAAACCCCTCAAGATTTATTCAGAATCTCGTATTCAAAAATGAACTATGGTACCTTATCAACTTTGATGTTTCAGACTCAATGGTGTAGTCAAAATTTCAAACAATGGTTGTTTTGAAGAAAAGTGGGCCCCACACCCATATTCCAATTTCTTAACTTACAACTAATATCTCAAAATGAGCATGGGTGTATCGGGACCTAAACCAAAAGTCCACCTAGACTAAAATAAACATACTAGAGTTGTTGGAATAGTCAACATTGGCATACAATGTCTTTTGACTGATGTTTTTTCTCAAAAGAAAAATTGATCCAAAGAACACTTCAAAATTAGGAATTGGCTCTAAAAAACAAACGAACTGCCCAGTAACCAAACTGTAAGTCACAGGAATTCATTAATGACTTGGGTTGCCATAGGATAGTTCTAACGACTAAAATAAGAGAAAATACAGAAAATGACCTAAAGGGTCATTACAATATTCACTACTAAAGGAACCTTCGTTCGAAAAAGTAAAGAATTAGGTGTACCTAAAGCCTCGAACAGGTGAGGTTACAACGTCCTTATCTCGCTCTTTATCTCCCATGTAGCCTCCTTAATTGGGCAATACCTCCACTAAACCGTAAATACAGTAAACTTCCTAATTTGTAATTGTTCGACATCAATATCTAAAATTAGAGTAGGCTTCTCTACGAAGGTCAACCGTTTATCCAACAGGACTAAATAACATCTACGCATATGAGATGGATCAGAAATATATTGCTGCACCATGGATATGTGTTAAACTAGATGAAAAACAAAAAAAATCTTGGGGTAAGGCTAACTCATAAGCCACCTCCCCCAATATGTGAAGAATCTTAAAGAGTCTAATATATCTGGGGATAAGCTTGCCATTCCTCATGAACCATATCACACTCTTAATGGGCGACACGCGAATAAATATTCGATCACCAACTCCAAATCTCATTGTACGAAGCCTATGGTCTACATAAGACTTTTGCCTACTCTGAGCTGCCGTCAACCTATCCTGAATCACTCTGACTCAATCTAATAATGTCACGACCCAAACAAGGTCTTGGCCTGACGAGTATCTCTAGTACCACGTAGACCAAAGATTACCCTCTGTACCTAACCAACCAAACACATCAAACCACATAATAAGATCGTCTGAATTTCTTATATATAACAGGATTAGAGATTACAAATTTAAAGACATTATAATAAGTCTATAACAAATACCAACCATCTACAACCAAGCAACCAACCAATACCAATATCAATGCCACTACAAATACCAGTACCAATACCGACACCACCCATGCCCACAGTAGTCCGATAAACTCTCTAATCAAAACCAAGGAATATCAAGTCGAGATATACCCCCCGACCATCAAAAAAACCAAAACCAAAGGATTAGTAAAGTCATAAAGAAATCAATAGCATAAAATAGAGTCCTCCAAAGTAAGGAAGCTCACCACTTCATTCTAACTTAAAAGTTATCACTAAATCACCAAGTAACTGAGAAGGAGGAGTGAAATTATGATCGATTCCTGCATCGTGGGGGATATAGAATTCAAAAATGGTTAGCGGGGTGAATGCTAGAATGTAACTCGAGGATAAGAATAACATAATGATATGATAAATAGTTTAAAATCATTCAAAAGACAATGCACATAATCAAATGCATATATATATATTTATATATATAGCATGCGCTGAGATAGGGAACAAGGCTTATCTTGATGTTCAAAACTCTAACATCGGTTGTGTAGCTCAACCATCATATAATAGTACCCACTGGCTATATGAGACCCAACACTCACCCCGTGGTAAGGCCCAAGTATGTGTTGCTGCACGAACCAGAGAATAACCTCATATCTATAAACATGGGGGACACAAACCCTCAATCATATACCAACTAAACTTAAGCACCCGATTAAATAATGATTTACGGGGACTAGAACATCCCTAATCATGAACAATAATAAGGGGTCGAACCTCCCCGATCACTTTGACGCCCATGTCGGGAAAAGCTATTTCCAATACCGGTTACTCGGACCTCCACTTTAATGCCTCAGCTACACAACCCTTATTAGAACCTAATTAAAACAAGTATAACACATTCCCCAATCATTTTAACATATTCCAAATCAGGGCATACACTGTTGGTATCGTCATACCAACTACACTTGTAATATAACAACAACATGCCAAAATAATTCTCATTAACTTCGGGAGAACAACTCCCTTTGTTCAATAATACACATTGAGGAACGCCGACTCACTTTGTTTATTAAATCATACCATTGTATTTCAAATAGCTCTTTATATTATGCAATAGATCAAGAAAAATTTATCTTTACAAGTTATCACAGTTCTCATAATCATAACTAATTTCACATTATGGGGTTAGGGTTATAGCTACTTTAAATATCACAAGTTTGGGAAAATCACAATTCCCTATTTCATATACAAACACCCATGCACCGACAAGTTCAAAACCATATTAAAAGCATAAAATCCATAAATATAAACCACCCTTTAGAGTCCTAATAGATCAACCTCTTGAAACCCTAGCCTTAACTTGAACAGAGATTTTGAGAGAGAATTTTGGAGTTTTTTATACGGAATGATATGATAAAGAAGTCCCAAAAAGGCATTAAGTTGTGAGATCCAAGGGGTTAAAGTTAAAAATATCTAGAGTGCCCTAAACTTAAAAGCTAAAAAAGTGTCGCCTTTGATCACGAAATGACCCCTTAACTCGTAACCACACCATACGACTCATCACCGCGGGTTGTAGCCAAGACGGTTACTAGGATACCAATACTCTATCAACCTTGAGACTCAATCAACAAATTTGTAATGATACCCTATGACTCGTAAGGTCCTTCCATAGTCAAAAAAAAAATTGGGACTTACCCTGGTTACCCAAAGATTTCACCTAACGACTCATGACATAACCTTATGGCTCTTAGTGATCCACTACTCAGAGAAGAATCAATCCTCAAACTTACTAGTTTGGTTATGACTCATCACAATGAGTTTTCTAGACACCTTACAACTCCGGGGGTCCAGTAGTAACCATGGCAATTAGCCCAATGCTCAAGAAAATTTCAAAGGCCAAAATCTGGGGTCTTTCAATTCTCCCCCACTTGGATCATTCATATTTAAATGATGGGACAAGACAATTTCTAGACTATTCCTACCAATAACAAAATTGGGAAATAAAGATGCCAAGAAAATCACCTTTTTCTTTAACGAAGTAAGAACACACAAATGTTAAGAATAACACATACCTTACGCACGATTGTCCAGAGCAGGAAAGAAGAATTCATACTTGGATTTCTTATCCTCTTCGACTTCCCAAGTAGCCTTTTCAACCTTGTGGTCCCTCCATATAACCTTTATTGAAGCTACATCCTTCGTTTGTAACCGACGAACTTGTTGATCCAAGATTTCAATAGGGACTTCCTCAAATGATAAGGAATCCAAAATACAACCTCCTCCAAAAGAACAACTATCACATCATCACCCACACATTTTCTCAGCATCAAAACATGAAACATCGGATGAATATAGCTTAAACTAGGAGGCAACTCCAACTCATATGAACCTTTCCAACCCTATTCAAAACCAAGTATGGGCCAACATACTGGGGACTGAGCTTCCCCTTCTACCCAAATAACATTACTCCCATCATAGGAGATACCTTTAAGAATATCCATTGGCCAACCTTAAACTCTAACTCCCTAAGCTTCATACTATATAAAACCTTTGGCGACTTTGAGTAACTTTAAGTCTATCTCAAAACACATTCACCTTCTCCATCGCTTGGTGAACCAAATTTTATCCAAACATCTACTCCACCAACCTCAAATCATCCTATAGGAGATCTACATCTCCTTCCATACAACACCTCAAACGGAGCCATCCAAATACCATAGTTGTAGCTATTATTATACGCAAACTCTATAAGAGGTAAATGTTCAACCTAACTACCACCATAGTCAATCATACAAGCCCAAAGCATATCTTCCAGTGTCTGAATAGTTATTTCTGCTTGCCCATCCAGCTGTGGGTGGAATGTAGTACTCATGTTCACCTTAGTTACCAAACCTCTTTGAAACGATCGCAAAAAGTGTGATTACAATTTAGTACTATTTTGTGAAATAAAAGAAACAAGCACTACATGCAATTTAACAATCTCTTGGAGGAACAACCTCGAATAATCCTCTATTGAGTAATTAGTCCTCATTGGCCAGAAGTGAGCAGACTAAGCCATCCTATCCACAATGAACCAAACCGAATCAAACTGATTTCGAGACCGAGGAAGACCGGTAACAAAATCCATATTAATTATGTCCCATTTTCACACCGACTGTTCAATCTCTTGAGTCAACCCATTGGGCCTCAAGTGCTCAACCTTCATTAGGTGGCACACCATCTATTTAGCTACAAAACTAGACATATCTTGCTTCGTATTGTTCCACCAATAAATCTCTACATGATCATAATACATCTTCATCGTACCGAGATGAATGACATAACATGACTCATAAGCCTCAGCCAATATCTTCTCTCTTAACCCACCTACACCGAGAAGACATAATTTTCCTTGGTAACTCCAGATACCATCAGCACCAATCTAAAAAATAACAACCTTTTACTTACCCACATCCCTCTTAATCTTCATTAATACAGCATCCAGTATTTGTTTCTCTTTTATCTTTGCAACAAGGGATAACTTCGCCACTTCTTGCAAAAACTCACCACCATTCTCAGAGTCCTAGAGATGAACTCCAAGGTTATCCAAATGGTGAGTATCTTTTACCAACTCCCTCTTATCCTTATCCACAAAATCTTGATTCCCTATGGATAACCTACTAAGAACATCAGCAACCACATTCGCTTTACATGGGTGATAGTGGAGACTTATGTTGTAATCTTTCAATAAGTCAAGTCACATCCTCTACCTAAGATTCATCTCCTTTTGGGTGAACACATATTGCATTTTCTTATGATTAAAAAAGATATCTACATGGACTCCATACAAATAGAGATGTTGAATCTTCAATGCGAACACCACAACCAACAACTCCAGGTTACGAATCGGGTAGTTCTACTCATGAATTTTCAACTGCCCAGAAGTATAGGCCACCATCCTACCATGCTATATCAACACATAAAAAAGTCCCACACGGGATGCATTACAATAGACAACAAAACCATCAGTACCTTCTGGCAGAGTCAAAATTGGAGATGAAGTCAACTTATCTTTCAGCTTTTCAAAACTACACTCACAAGCGTCAAACCATAAAAACTTCACCTTCTTCAAGGACAATATAGTAAGCGGGGAAACTATAGTCGAGAAACTCTCCACAAATCTCCTATAGTAACCGAATAAACCTAAGAAGCTTCTAATATCGATTGGAGTCGTGGGACCAGGCCACTTTTTAACCACTACAACTTTCTGCAGATCCACTATGATATCTTTACTGGAAATGACATGTCCCAAAAATGTAACAGCTTTCAACTTGAACTTGCACTTTAAAAACTTAGCATGCCATTACTAGTTTTTCAAGGTTTGCAACACGATATGGAGATGATCGGCATTATCTGTCATGATACTAGGATACACAAGAATATCATCTATAAATACGATAACAAACAAATCTAGAAACTAATGAAAGACTTTGTTCTTGAAGTCCATGAATGTCGCCGGGGCTTTAGTCAAACTAAAAGACATGACTAAGAAATCATAATTACCATACCACGTTTGGAAGGTAGTCTTAGATATATTCACTTCCCTAATCTTTAGTTGATGATAACCGAGCCCAAGATCAATCTTAGTGAAACAACTAACACCCTGAAGCTGGTCAAATAAATCATTAATGTGGGGAAGAGGATTCTTATTCTTTATCATTATCTTATTCAATTGATGGTAATCGATGGACATTCGAAGGGAATTATCCTTCTTATGCACGAACAAAATAGGAGCACCCCATAAAGACACACTAGGATGGATAAAATCCTTGTCAAGGAGGTCTTTCAACTATTTTTTAAGCTCCTTCAACTCGACTGTAGCAATTCTATAAGGAGTGATAGAGATAGGATGAGTTTACGTAACAAGGTCAATCCCAAAATCCATCTAAATATTAGTGGGGAAACTAGGAATATCATGAGGAAAAACCTTGAGAAATTCATTAACCAAGGGATTAGATGTCACTGTAGGACCCTCCAAGTTTGAATCTTTAACCAGACCAAATGATAAAGATATCTCTTAAAAATCAACTTCTATGCTCTAAGTTATGATACGAAAATTCTACGAGGAATAAGAGAACCCCCTTCCCACTCAATGACCAGCTCATTAGGGAATTTAAACATGACATTTTGTGTTCGACAATCTAAGTAGGCGTAGCACGAATCCATTCAATCCATCCCTAATATGACATTAAAATCAACCATATCCAATTCTAATAGATCCACCTGAGTTTCTCAACCACCAAAAAATACCATAAAACACCTATAGACTTGTCTAGCAACCATTGCCCACTTACTGGGTATAAATAGAAAACGTATAATAGATACACTCGGGATAGAAACCAAAATGCACAGCCCCAAATACAGTAATATAAGAAAGAGTAGACCTTAGATCAAATAAGTAATACACATCACAAGATCAGAGTCATAACATACCAGTGAAAACATCAGGACATGCCTCAAAGTCCTAGCGTGTAGCAAGAGCATACAAGAAATTTTGGTCAGTGTTGGTACTAAAGGCAAAAGTAGCATCCTTTGGTGTAGGAGATGATAAAATGGAAACATAAATCTTATTTACCCCCGAAGCAACCATAGATGGACAATCCCTCTTCAATCGACAAATTTGGCATCATTTAAAACACTTGTTCCTCGCTTCATCACAAAACCCATGGTGCACCTAGCAGCATAATCTATATGGAGGATATAATGGAGTGAAACAAGCCCCACAAGCATGAGATTGGGTGCCATACGTCCTAAATCCATTATCATGTTGAGAAAAACTATCACCCAATGGATTTGGATAAAGAGCATTAGCCTTAGAGTAGGAACCAAAACTCCCTACTTCTTCTTAGACCACTTTCCACCATCTTTACCACTCTGTTGTTGACCTCTACACCAATAAAATATTCCAAGCTTCTTATTCTATCTTTCCCCTATCTCTATTTGCTTTTTCTTCTCTTTCTTAACTTGTTGCATATACACAACTAATCTAGAGATGTCCATATCCTTGTTCAACAAGGCAACCTTACTTTTTAGAATCAAATCACGGGATAATGTAGAGGCAAATTTCCTTATGCTAGACCTCATGTTAGACACTAAATTGGGAGCATATCGGGACAACTGATGGAATTTCAAGGAATACTCCTTGGCCATCTTCTTGCCTTGCTTCAAATTAATAACTTTTTCTATTTTTTCCTTCCTCAACTCTTGAGGAAAGAAGCCGTCTAGAAAAGCACATGAGAAATCATCCTACTATGAAGATTTGGCATCATCTCACCTAGACTGTTCCCATCCTTATACCATTCGTATGCTATATCCTTTAGTTGATAGACATCAAATTCTAAACCCTTCACTTATTAGCATGCATGAAGCAGAATATCTTCTCTATCTCATCAATGAAACCTTGAGGATCCCCCTAAACCTTAGCACCAATGAACACAGAGGGATCAATCTCATAAACTTACCAGTATTTGTGGCCTCGGAAGATGGAGTAACAGAAGCTACACACTCGGAATGAGAAGCTACAAATAGACCCTTCATATGAATGGACTGAAAAAAATTTGCATTCGACACATTAACTGAAGGATCTTGAGGAGGACTAGTGTGGACCGGTGGAACTCTAAGAGGACAATTAGGAACTGGACCCCGAGACTAAGTGTATACCCTATAAGTAGGACGTGTCTCGTAAGCATTATCCTTAAGTAGGATAGAGGATTTTTCATAAGCTCAGATCATCTGGGAGGCGTGATCTACAAAGAAAACAAACGTTAATTAGAGAAACTCAAATCCTTAGTCTCTATATCTTAAAATAGAACAACAAAAAAGGGAAACATTCCTAAATGTCTCGTATATTCTATCTGATCAGTGTGGCACACTACACAACCATAAAAGAGACTCTACTCGACATGGCTTTATTCGACACCCAATGAAACCAAACCTAGGCTTTAATACTACCTTTATCATGACCCAAACCAGGTGCTGGCCATGACGGGCATCTCAAGTCCCATATGGATCGGAGATCACCCCTTGTACCTAACTAACAAAACACACCATACCCTAAGGTCGGCTGAATTCCGAATATATAACAAGATAAGAGATTATCAATTTGAAGAAATTATAATAAGTTTATAACCAATATCAACCCTCAATATCCAAGAAACTAACAAATACCAGTCTCAATGCCAATACAAATACAACTACCAATACCAATACCAACACCGCCTATGCCTACGTAGTCCGACAAAGCCTCTAATCAAAACCAAAGAATATCCCATCGGAACACCCCCCCCCCCAACCGTAGCCAAAGCCAAGACCAAAGAAATAGTAATGTCATTAAGAAATTCATAGCATAAAATGGATTCCTCCAAAATATGGAAGTTCTACACTTCATTCTAACTTAAAAGTTGTCCCCAAATCACCTAGTCACTCAGTAGGAGGAGTGGAAGTATGACCAATTCCCACATCACGTGGGATACAATAACCGAAGACAATTAGCGGGGTGAACGCTAGCATATAACTCGATAATAAGGATAACATAATAATATGATCAACAATTTAAAATCATTCATAAGACAACGCATATAATGAGATACACATACATGAATATATATATCATATGCCGGGATAGGGAACAAGGTTTAACATGTTGTTCAAAACTTTAACCTAGATTATGTATCTCAACCGTCATATAATAGTACCCACTGGATATATGGGATCTATCTCTCACCCCCAAGCCCCAGAGCATGTAGCCACACGATCCGAAGAATAATCTCATATATATGTACATGGGGGACTCGAACCCTCAAACATACACCAAGGTGACTTAAGCACCCGATTACATAATGATTTTAGGGGACTTGAACCTCCCTAATCATTAAGAAGAAGAGGGACTCGAACCTCCCTAGTCACTTTGACCCTTGGTCGGTAAATGTGGTTTTTAGTATCACTCACTCAGACCTACAGTTTCACTACTTAGCTACAAAACACTTATTAAATCCTAATTAAAAAAGTATTACAAATTCCCCATTCTTTTAAACATATTCCATAATAAGGCATACATTGGTGGTATCATCATCCTAACTATACTTGCAAGGTAAAAACAACATGCCAAGATAATTCTATGTAACTTTTGAAGAACAACTCTCGTTGTTCATTAATACAGATTGGGGAACACCGATAACCTTCTTCTATTAAATCATATCATTGCATTTTAAATACCTCTTTATATTATGCAATAGTTCAAGAAAAATTCATCTTCACAAATTCCAACGATTGTCATAATTAAACCAATGTCACATTATGGGGTTAGGGTTATAACCACTTCAAAAGTCACAAGTGTGGGAAAAAAACAATTCCCTAGATCATTTACCACACCCATGCACCCACAGGTTCAAAACTATACTAAAATCATGAAATTCATATATATAAACCATGAGAAACATTGTTCAATTCATAACATTCAAAACACCCAAGCTTTGTTTTCAAAACCAAAACAATAATCTTAAGGACAATACTTTAAATCACGTGCCTTTGAAAAATTAACAATGAGGGAAGAGTAACATGCCTAAAATAGTAAGATGTATGGAGAGAAACCACCCTTGAGAGAATTAATGGATCAACCTCTAGAAAACCTAGCCTTAACTTAAATAGTGAGCTTGAGAGAGCATAAAGGAGTGTTTTATTTAGAATAGTGTGATAAAAAATCTTAAGGAGGGCTTTAAGTCGTGGGGTCCAGAGGGTTAATATGGGAAATGTACAGAGTGCCCTCCACTTAAAAGCTGAAAAAGTGTCTCCTTTTACCACGAGTATCACATACTCAATATGTTTATTACAATCGCGATACCTATCCAAAAGAAGAACAAGTCACATTCGCGACAAAGAATATCACTTACGTGATACATGTCCCCTTCCAAAGGGAGTAACATGCATAACAAAATTTTGGTGTTAGCTATACTTGTTGTTGGTGGAAAGATCACTTAATCAATAGGAGATTCATAGACGTGAGTGCACAAGCACCAACTGAGACTTAGAAATTTTCAAGTTTCTGCCAACACCTCAGGATTTATTCAGGATCTCGTATACCAAAATGGACTGTCATACCTTAAAAAATTTGATGTTTCAGAATCAATGGTTTAGTCAAAATTTCAAACCGCGATCGTTTTGATGAACCACAGGTCCCACACCTTTATTCCATTTTCTTAACTTACAACCAATAACTCAAATTGACCCTGAGTTTATCGGGACCTAAACCAAAAGTCCACCTAGCCTAACATAAACATTCTAGAGCTTTTGGAATAGTAAAAAATGGAATAAGAGGTCTTTCGACTGAAATTTTAGCCCGGTGGGAAATTTGAACCAACGAAGACTTCAAAATTAGGAATTGGCTCTAAAAAGTAAACGAACTTCCCAGTAACCAAACTATTAGTCCCAGGAAGTCATTGATGACTTGGGGAATCCATAGGATACCTCTAACGGCTAAAATAAGCAAAAATAAAGAAAAATACCTAAAGGGTCATTACACTATCTACTACATGAGGAACCTTCATCCGAAAAAAATAAAGGATTAGGATGTACTTGAAGCCTCGAACAGATAAGGAAACTGTGTCCTTATCACAATTTTTATCTTCCATGTATCCTCCTCAACTAGGTAGTGCCTCTACTAAACTGTAACAATATTAAACTCCCTAGTTCGTAACCGCCCAACATAAATAGCCAAAACGTGAATAGGCTCCTCTATAAAGGTCAACCGCTCATCCAACAGGACTAAATCATATCTATGCACATAAGATAGATCAGGAATGTATCTCTGCAACATGGTTATGTGGTAAATGGGATGGATAACAAAATAGTCTCGGAGTAAGGCTAACTCAACAGAAAACTCCTCTACTGTGTGAAGAATCTCAAAAGGTCCAATATATTTAGGGATAAGCTTAACATTCCTCATAAACCTCATCACACTCTTCACAGACAACACTCAAAGGAATACTTAATAACCAACTCCAAATCTCAAGGCATGAAGACTACAGTCTACATAAGCCATTTGCCTACTCTAAGCTTCCCTCAACCTCCCCTGAATAGCTCCGACCTAATTAAATGATGTCAAGACCGAAAAAGGGCCTGGCCTGAGGGGTATCTTGAGTCCTACATGGATTGCAGATTACCCCTCTGCACCTAACCAACCACACCATACAAAGGTCAGTTGAATTTTGTACATATAACAAGATAAGAGATTATCAATTTAAAGACATTATAATAAGTCAATTACTAAAACCAACCATTCACAACCAAGAAACCAAACAATACAAGTATCAATGGGAATCCAAATACCAATACCTATACCAGTGTCAATACCGACACCACCCATGCCCACAGTTGTCCGACAAACCCACTAATCAAAACCAAAGAATATTAAGTTGGAACATACCCCTAATCGCAGAAAAAAAACAATAGGATTAGTAAACCTATAAGGAAATCCACAGCATAAAATGAAGTCCTCCAAAGTAAGGAAGCACACCACTTCATTATGATTTAAAAGCTATCCCAAAATCACCTAGTCACTGAGCAGGAGGTATAGAAGTAGGATCGATTCATGTATCGTATGGGGATATAGCATCCAAAAATGGCTAGCGGGGTGAACTATAGAATATAACTCGAGGATAAGGATAACATAATGATATTATAAATAGTTTAAAATCATTCAAAAGCCAATGCACATAATCAAATACACATACATATATATTTATCACATGTCGGGAAAGGGAATAAATCTTAACATGATGTTCAAAACTCTAACATGGATTATGTAGCTCAACCGTCATATGATAGAACCCACAGGCTATATGAGACCCAACATTCAGCCCCTGGTCGGTCCTTAGTACGTGTAGTCGTACAAACCGGAGAATAACCTCATATCTATGCACATGGGGGACTCAAACCCTAAACCATATACCAACTGGACTTAAGCACCCAATTAAATAATAATTTACGGGGACTTAAACCTCTTTAATCATGAAATAATAATAAGGGGTCAAACCTCCCTGGTCACTTTGACCCCCACATCAGCAAATGTTATTTCCAATATCGGTCACTCTAACCTCTACTTTTATGACTCAGCTACACAACTCTTATTAGAACAAAATTAAAACAAGTATAATACATTCCCCATTCATTTAAACACATTCCACATTAAGGCATACACTGTTGGTATCAGCATACCAACTACACTTGCAATGTAACAACAACATGCCAAAATAATTCCTATTACCTTAGGGAGAACAACACCCTTTGTTCAATAATACACATTGGGGAACACCGACTCACTTTATTTATTAAATCATACCATTATAATTCAAATACCTCTTTATATAATGCAATAGATCAAGACAAATTCATCTTTACAACATACCATAGTTCTCATAATTACAACCAATTTCACATTATGAGGTTGGGGTTATAACCACTTCAAAAGTCACAAGTTTGGGAAAATCATAATTCCCAAATTTATTTACCACACCCATTCACCCACAAATTCAAAACCATATTAAAAGAATGAAAACCATATATATAAACCATGACAAATATTGTTTAATTCATAATATTCAAAAAACCCAACCTTTGCTTTCAAAACCAAAACAATAATTTTATGAACAATACTTTAAATCATATGCATTTGTAAAATTAACAATGAGGGAAGAGTAACATCCCTAAAATATTATGATGTACACAGAGAAACCAACCTTGAGAACCTAATGGATCAACCTCTTTAAACCCTAGCCTTAACTTGAACAGAGAGTTTGAGAGAATTTGTGATTGTTTTAATTAAAATAATATGATAAAGAAGACTCAAAGAGGTCTTTAAGTTGTGGGGTCCAAGGGGTTAAAGTGGGAAATATCTAGAGTACCCTAAACTTAAAAGCTGAAAAGTGTCTTGTAACCACAAATTGACCCCTTGAGTCGTAACCACACTATACGACTCATCATCTCAAGTTGTAGCCAAGACGGTTAATAGGATACCAATACATTGTCGACCTTACAACTCGATCTACCTATTTTTAATAAAACCCTATGACTCATAGGGTCTAGCTGTAGTCAACAAAGAACAAAATTTAAAACTTACAGTAGTCACCCTAAGATTTCACCTGAAGACTCATGACATAACCTTACAGCTCTTAGAGAGACACTCATACTCAGAGAAGAATTAATCTTCAAACATACTAGTTGTGCTATAACTCACCCCTATGAGTCGACAAGACACCCCACGACTCTGATAGTCCAGTAGTAACCAAAGCAATGAGCCCAAAGCTGTAACGCCCCAAAATTGGGTCCCGAGACGTCACACGGTGCTTAGGGTCAGAAGTTACCCTAAGCTAACCCTTCTACTGGCATAACTCATAAGAAACTGAATAAAAATACAAATCCATACAAATCAGCAGAAATTAACTCTTTTCTGAATCTGATCGATACAAAAATGGAATTTTACAGGATTACAATTTTGCCTTTACAACCAAAATTGAAACAAAATACATCAACTTCTACTGACTGTCTATGAAGCCTCTACTAGTACTAACTGTAGGTAGCCAGGTCATGACTCCCGACTACCCCAACTCAATACGACTGAATAAAGAAAATATAACACTATAAACTCTGCATAACCAACCCAAGCCCTTGAATCAAAATGACTCATCACCTGCTGACTGGATACCATGAACTGACTAGATCCAAAGGTGCAACTATACCTTATGCCTACATTCCGAGAAAATGTAGCCCACATACGAATGTGTGGGTCAGTACCATGGAAAGATACCGAGCATATGGGGGTGCAATGCATATATAAAATAATATCTTAATATCATCATAGTTTATAAAATTATTCATGCTGATATAGATGACTCACCTAGCTCAAATTAAATCATCAAAATTATGGATGAATAATACATGTAAAGTAAAACAAGTGAGTCATTACAATACGTTCTCAATTCACTTTCATCTCAATTTCAAATCATCAGAACAATCAAATCTCATGTCAATTCTCATTAGAATATATTCATTAAATCTTTTAAGAATAATGACTTTCTCAAACTCAGCCTTTTAAGCAAATATGTTTTTATCTCAGATAGAAGAGTACACACACACATATTGGGAGATCCAATAACCGACATAAACCATATGAGCCATATGGAGTCCAACCCACGTTGGGGAGAGCCGTCCTATCCTTTCCATCGGAGTAGGACTTCTAATATCAATCCAAAAATACTAGTGATCACTATATAAATCAGCCTCAGGCTCACTCCTACGGGGGCACATAGTTCTAGGGAAGTAAGGTCACTTTATACCTCCCACTCGGTGCTAAAGATTACTCCCGGACTTAGCTCAGAAATTTAAATCAGCCTCAGGCTCACATTAAAGAAAATCTACAATAAACACTTCAATAATTTTCATCGGGAGCCAATTTGCTACCCCTTTATCATAATCAATAAAAACGTGGATTTCTTTCACAGTCGAGTTCAAAATAACTCATTCACGACCAAAAGGTCAAATAATTAAAAACATCTCAAATATTCAACATCAACGTGCTTATAACACATATTTTCTCAAAAACACAATTTCAAATGGGGTTCGCGACCCAAATATCAAAATCATGATAAATATTGTTCAAGATTCATGCTTTATATCACCACATATGTAAATTCATCTTTCAAAATCATAAACATCAAGATTTCATAATAATCATCATAAGATATGGGTTCATGCTTCAAATTCATAAAAGTCAAATAAAAATCATGCCTTTGTAAAGAAAATTACTTTTGGGCACAAGAACGAAAGAGAGTTCTTGTTGAAAAACCCCACATACCTTTAATGATGAACTTTAGATCGATACTTATTTTTGAGATGTTAATCGTGCCTTTGAATGATGGTTCTTGGAGTTCTTGAACTAGGAACTTGGAATCTTGAATAAATTTGCGGAATTAATGGTGAACTTTGGAGGTTCTTGAAGTTGGATGTAGGAGCTTAGGGTTTTCTTTTTGAGGGAATTTGATGAAATATAACATATAATGCTTCTAACAAGCTTTAATATAGGGTTTGGACGGATTTTGGGTGAGAGGGAATGACCAAAACGCCCGTAAAAATCAAATAATTCTCGCATCTGTCCTTTGGTGGACTGTTTTGATAGTCTGAAGTAGATCAACCATAACGTTTTACTCCGATATCCAAATTGGATGAAACCAATTTCATTAGAAAGAGGACTCTCATATCTTTTCTTTTATATATAGTATCTCACCCAGATCATTGTGTACAAGGAGTTATGATCATTTGAAGTTGACCCAAAAATTCACTTTTGATAGGCTGAAGTAGATGGACCCTAACTTTTTGCTCCGATAAAGAAATTGGATGAAACCAATTTCATCGGAAAGAGGACTCTCAGAGATTTCCATTTATATATAGTAGATCACCCAGATAATTATGTACAAAGAGATATCATCCTTTAAAGTTGGAGCAAAAATACGCCAGGCCTCAGTACTTTTTTTCCTGCACATTTTACTGTTCACTACTATTCACGGCTCGATCAGAATGTTCATAACTCGTGGCTCGGGTGTCCATTTTGGATGATCCACATATTGCTGGAAAGATTATTCGATACTATACTCAATGGTGGGTTATAATCTAAGACATTATGTACGAAAAATTTATAATTCATTCGAGAATTTAGAACCCAACACGTTTACGCACAAAATTTCAATGAAAAATTTCCCGGTGTATTAAATCATCTCCCCCTTGGAAACATTCATCCTCGAATGTCGATGAATAAGTACAGAATACCATGGAAATGAGGACAAAAGACTGAGATAACGAAATCAATCCACTTACTTCACTCCAAACTTTTGAATACTTCATAGAACATGCGATTCATAATGAGAATAATCACATAGTTGGATCTTAAACAAAGGAGACTGATTTTAAGGAATCGATATCTTTGGTTTATTCAGAGACTGAGAATCAAAGGTCTCAAAGGGGATCTCATCAAAAAAAGGACCACTTGCGCCCAAATGAAACGTCCCTCAACACTCCCTCCAAAAGATTCAAATGACATTGTTCGGGGAGAAAATGAACCATAATTTGATACAATTCTATCGTATGGGAACAAGGACCCATATGTCATAAGTTAAGATAGGAATTTCTAGGTCTTTGGAAACATAACTCCTTGCTTCCAAACTTAGCAACACTTCCCAACTACTCCCTCGACTATGTTCAAGCCTAACTCCAAGTACTCATGAGATATGCTACATAACACTATAATATTAATCTATATCATGAACCTCAATACATACTGAGCCTCACAACTCCTCACTTCAAACATAACTCTTATTGCTACTCCAACAGCCACATACAATCTTATACTAAGGATCCGCTAACTTGCAGTGCATTCTTTTAGATATACAACCATAACATTCAAGCCTATACTCATAACCACATACGCACTTTGCACATGCACCTTTAAACGAACACTCATAAAGAATCTTCCTCACTTTCTCTAAGATTCCATCAACTACATCATTCACACATACTGGTCAATTCTTTAAACGGCACACATAACATTTTCTCAACCAATTGAACTATACACAAAAACTCTGTATTACTATTCCTACAACCTCATAGAAGTGCATAAAACCAATGCACAATAATCTTTCCAAATAAACATTTAAAACATCAACTAACCACGGCATACATCAAGGACTTAGCCTCAATCTAACTTCACTTCACCGCCGTGAGCACACCACCTTCTATCATAGATAAGGAAGTATCTTCTCTCCCTTCTAGACAACTTCTCAACACCATTAGCTTGACTTAATGAAAAGGTCACAAAATTTTAAAACATGAAGGGATAATGTAAATAACTTGACTCTCTCCATTGAGGCCTTAGGAATAAAATATCAAATACAATGGGTTCATTAAGGTATCAAAACTGAAGACACCCATAACGAAAACTGAATCTCACTGATCAATAAGAGTATTGCCTGAGTACTGGAACTGAACATACTGTAAAACTTGAGTATATGAGTCATGGGAGGCATGCCCTGAATTTATAGCTCATAACTTATGGAATGTGATTCCACTGCTAGAAGAACTGGAATTTCTCATTTTTGGAAACTAGAAGAGTATGTAATTCTCCATCACGTGTATGAACATGAATTAAGATCATGGAACTGAAATGTAAAGCATGAGTAGGTTTTGGGACAGCTGGAAATACTGAAATAACATTAGGTCAAGCACCGATCTTTCTCACAACAAATTTACAACTTACTGGTACTTCTACTAAAATGTAAAAGCTTGACTTGACTACTTGTTCTATCATCTCCTCCTTAGCTTTAAGCCACCACTCAAATTCTCAAATGCTTACTAATTTTGAATCTCCACGAACATCTCTATCACCGGAATGTACACCATCTAGTGTTTCAACTCTTATTTCTATTAGCTCAACTTGAATACTTTCTAACCTTTTGATAGACCATGCTACTTCTTGTCTTCTCCCTCTAATACCATGCATATGAACTTATGTTTCTAACTCATAAGAATGTAAATCACACTTAAGAGGCTTAACATTTTCAATCATACGCCTCGCCTTAACTTAGCCATCAAAACATCATCCATCGTCTAACTAGTATTTATCCATCTAACAATCCCATGGCACGACTCACTACACCATATACACTAATCCTCGAAATTAAAGCAGTCCCATAATATCTTGGGTGAACTTTCTCATCATAATATAATATTAAACTTAATTACAAGTCAACTACACTTAAAATCTTGTGTACACTGTTCAAGCCTATTAGGTCACTTCCGGCAACTAATATCATTAATCTGGAAACCGTCACATTCGGCTTCATGATCACCAATCGTTCAAACTTAAGGTCTCACACTTCCCATAATTTACAACTCCATCTCACGCATAACTCCTACGTGAAGATTATAAAACAACACATCCATGAACACTACCCCACTTAAACTTCCTAACAATAATAATTGGTCCTAATCATATAGCCTATCTTATTCACAATCCATTAACACATCCTTCTTTCGCCCGTCACTACTATCTATCCTTCATACACAACTTAACATAGTTCATAGATCTCTACGTCTTAACCTAACTTCCTCTTGCAATCTGGAGAGCGCCTAGATTAACAACACTTACCCACCAAGTACTTTCATCAATAACCTATACTTTTCTAACACCACAAATACCATCAACACCCGTTTCATACCTCAAACAAACTATATCACTTCCTATTAACCCAATTGCATGCAAAAAGGGATTTTTTTATACTTATGCTCAACAAATCACACTTACCATCCTTCTTACTACTACACCTCCACATCTCACATTTTCAGCCAGCACAAGGAACAAGATGAACTACAAGTTGCTAGTGGATCGAAATAGGCCTCACACGGCTTCACTAGACTTTGGTTTTGTATTTTGATCAAGAAAGTAATATGAATAACAAAGTAACTATGCTAGTGAATCGAAATAGGCCCCACACAGCTTCACTAGACTTTTGTTTGTATTTTGAACAAGAAAATGAGATGAATAACAAAGAAGCTATGCTAGTGAATCGAAAAAGCCCCACATGGCTTCACTAGACTTTGATTTTTCACAAACATAATGATAACAAGATTACATAATAAAAAAGATAGAAACTTGACACACAACATTCAACGATCTAAGAATACACCTTACTCTGTCTTAATTAAATAACTCATAAGAATGAGGGCATAACTTTCAACTTAAGGAACTTAACACACTAGAGAGCTCCTCTCAAGCCCTTTGTGTGACTTTTGAAATTTCTTCTAGAAAATATAGAAGCATTGCTTGGGGAGAACTGGAGCTTGCGAATCATGTTATCTCAAAAATAATACATAGAGGGAGAAGTATAGATTAACATTGTAGATTCTGAGGAGGAATCTGAAAGCACATCTAACCTAGGCTTAGTTCACGACTTTTATGAACATGAATAAAGTACTTCAATCTTTGGAACTCAAAAGCACTGACAGGATACTTTCTAGCTCTCTTACAATCCCATAACTATCTACGAAGAATTAAGCTTAACTATTTCTGATACCTTGAAAATAAGGCAGAGTTGGCCAGAATAAAGTAAGATGAGAATCTATATAAGCTTCTAGGAAAACCTTTTATAGCACGATCTTAGACTTGAAAGAAGGGAAACATTTCCTAAATGCCTTGTAGACTCTCGAAGAAAAGTACAGACATCTCCGTACCGTTCCGCAAGAATCTCCTAGACACAACTTCATAGACACCCTAGGACACTTGAACTCTGTGCTCTGTACCAAGTTTGTAACGCCCCAAAATTGGGTCCCGAGATGTCACACGGTGCTTAGGGTCACAAGTGACCCGAAGCTAACCCTTCTACTGGCATAACTCATAAGAAACTGAATAAAAATACAAATCCATACAAATCAGTAGAAATTAACTCTTTTCTGAATCTGATCGATACAAAAATGGAATTTTACAGGATTATAATTCTGCCTTTACAACCAAAATTGAAACAAAATACATCAACTTCTACTGACTATCTATGAAGCCTATACTAGTACTGACTGTAAGTAGCCGGGTCATGACTCCCGACTACCCAAACTCAATACGACTGAATAAAGAAAATACAACACTATAAACTCTTCATAACTAACCCAAGCCCTTGAACCAAAAGGACTCATCACCTGCTGACTGGATACCACGAACTGACTGGATCTGAAGGTGCAACTATACCTTGTACCTACATTCCGAGAAAATGTAACCCACATACGAATATGTGGGTCAGTACCATGGAAAGATACCGAGCATATGGGGGTGCAATGCATATATAAAATAATATCTTAATATCATCACAGTTTTTGAAACTATGCATGCTGATGTAGATGCTCACTTAGCTCGAATTAAATCATAAAAATCATGGATGAATAATACATGTAAAGTAAAACAAGTGAGTCATTACAATACGTTCTCAATTCACTTTCATCTCAATTTCAAATCATCAGAATAATTAAATCTCATGTCAATTCTCATTAGAATATATTCCTTAAATCTTTTAAGAATAATGACTTTCTCAAACTCAGCATTTTAAGCAAATATGTTTTCATCTCAGATAGAAGAGTACACACACACACATTGGGAGATCCTATAACCGACATAAACCATGTGAGCCACATGGAGTCCAACGTCCAACCCACGTTGGGGAGAGCCGTCCTATCCTTGCCATCGGAGTAGGACTTCTAATATCAATCCAAAACAGTAGTGATCACTATATAAATCAGCCTCAGGCTCACTCCTATGGGGGCGCGTAGTTCTAGGGAAGTAAGGTCACTTTATACCTCCCACTCAGTGTTAAATATTACTCTCGTACTTAGCTCAGAAATTTAAATCAACCTCAGGCTCACATTAAAGAAAATCCATAATAAACACTTCAACAATTTTCATCGGGAGCCAATTTGCTATCCCTTTATCATAATCAATAAAAACGTGGATTTCTTTCACAGTCGAGTTCAAAATAACTCATTCATGATCCAAAGGTCAAATCATTAAAACATCTCAAATATTCAACATCAACGTGCTTATAACACATATTTTCTCAAAAACACAATTTCAAATGGGATTTGCGACCCAAATATCAAAATCATGATAAATATCGTTCAAGATTCATGCTTTATATCACCATACATGTAAATTCATCTTTCAAAATCATAAACATTAACATTTCATAATAATCATCATAAGATATGGGTTCATGCTTCAAATTCATAAAAATTAAATAAAAATCATGCCTTTGTAAAGAAAATTACTTTTGGGCACAGAAACAAAAGAGAGTTCTTGTTGAAAAACCCCACATACCTTGAATGATGAACTTTAGATCGATACTCATTTTTGAGATGTTAATCATGCCTTTGAATGATGGTTCTTAGAGTTCTTGAACTAGGGATTTGGAATCTTGAATAAATTTATAGAATTAATGGTGAACTTTGGAGGTTCTTGAAGTTGGATGTAGGAGCTTAGGGTTTTCTTTTTGAGGAAATTTGATGAAATATAACATATAATACTTCTAACAGGCTTTAATATAGGGTTTGGATGGATTTTGGGTGAGGGGGAATGACCAAAACGCCCCTAAAAGATAAATAATTCTCGCATCTGTCCTTTGGTGGACTGCTTTGATAGTCTGAAGTAGATCAACCATAATGTTTTACTCCGATATCTAAATTGTATGAAACCAATTTCATTAGAAAGAGGACTCTCATATATTTCCATTGATATATAGTATCTCACCCAGATCATTGTGTACGAGGAGTTATGATCGTTTGAATTTGACCAAAAAATTTACTTTTGATAGGCGGAAGTAGATCAACCATAACTTTTTGCTCCAATAGATAAATTGGATGAAACCAATTTCACCGGAAAGAGGACTCGCAGATCTTTCCGTTGATATATAGTAAATCACCTAGATAATTATGTACAAAGAGCTATGATCGTTTAAAGTTGTAGAAAAAATACGCCAGGCCTCAGTATTCTTTTCATGCATGTTTTACTGTTCACTACTATTCACGGCTCGATCGGAATGTTCATAACTCATCGCTCGGGTGTCCATTTTGGATGATCCACATATTGTTGGAAAGCTTATTCGATACTATACATAATGGTGGGTCATAATCTTAGACATTCCGCACGAAAAATTTATAATTCATTCTAGAAGATATAACCCAACACATTTACGCACAAAATTTCAACAAAAAATTTCCCGGGGTATTACAAAAGCTCAATAAAATTCCAAGGACCAAATATCGGGGTGTTTTGATGCTCCCCTACTTGGATTATTCATCTTCAATTGATAGGACAAAATAATTGCTTGCATGATTTGACTCTATATACCTGTATTCTTATGTTTAACAAACTCAGAAAATAAACATGCCAAGGAAATCACCCTTTTCTTTAACAATGTTTGTACACAAAGATATTAAGAATAACACATACCTTATGCACGATTGTTCGAAGCGGGAAAGAAAAATGCATACTTGGACTTTATGTCCTCTTCGACATCCCAAGTAGCCTCTTCACGCTTCTGGTTCCTACATATAACCTTTATTGAAGCTACATACTTCGTCCGGAACCGAAGAACTGACCGATCCAAGATTTAAATTGGGGCATCCTAATACGATAAAGAATCTGAAATACCAACCTCCTCCAAAAGAAAAACTATTGGAAGATCACCCAGACATTTTTTATCATCAAAACATGAAACACCGGATCAATAGTGCTCAAGCTATGAGGCAACTCGTACTCATACGGAACCTTTCCAACCCTTTTCAAAATTAAGTAGAGGCCTACATACTAGGTACTGAGCTTCCCCTTCTTCCCAAACCGCATTACTCCCTTCATGGGAGATATCTTTAAGAACACCTAATGGCCAACCTCAAACTCTAACTCCCTATGCCTCTCACCACATAGGACCTTTGGTGACTTTGAGATTCATTATGTCTATCTTGAAACACATTCACCTTCTCCATTATTTGGTGAACCAAATTTGGGCCAAACATCTATGCCACTAACCTCAAACCACCCTATTGGATATCTGCATCTCCTACCATACAACATCTCAAAGGGAGCTATCCCAATACCAGAGTTGTAGCTATTATTATACGCAAACTCTATAAGAGACAAATGATCAACCCAACTACAACCATAGTCAATCACACAAGCCTAAAGCAAATATTCCAATGTCTAAATAGTTATTTCAGCTTTGCCATCCGACTGCATGTGGAATGTAGTACTAAGGTTCACCTTAGTTCCCAAACCTCTCTGAAATGATCTCCTAAAGTATGAAGATAACTGGGTACCACGATGTGACATAATAGAAATAGGCACCCCTTGCAACTTTACAATCTCTTGGAGTAACAAACTTGCATAATCTTCTACTGAATAATTAGTCCTCACTAGCAAGAAGTGAGTAGACTTACTCATCCTATCCATAATGACCAAACAAAATCAAAATGATTCCGAGATCGATGAAGACCGGTAACAAAATCCATATTAATTATCTCTCATTTCAACACTGACAGTTCATTCTCTTGAGTAAACCCATCGGGCCTCAAGTGTGCAACATTCACTAGTTGGCACACCATGTATTTAGCCACAAAACTGGCCACATATTGCTTTATATTGTTCGACCAATAAATCTCCATAAGATCATAATACATATTCGTCTAACCTAGATGAATTACATGACACGACTCATGAGCCTTAGACAAGATCCTTTCTCTCAACCAATCTATATCGAAAAGACATGATCTTCCTTGGTACCTTAAGTTTTTTTTGAAGTACAAACTTTTGTTGTCCCATGTCCTCCTTAATCTTCATTGAGACAAGATCCAGTACCTGATTCTCCTCTACCTCCACAACAAGGGAAGACTTTTCCACTGCTTGTACAAACACACCACCATCCTCAGAATCCTAGAGACGAACTCCAAGGTTATCAAAATGGTAAGTATCTTTTACCAACTCCCTCTTATCCTCATCCACATAAGCTAGACTCCCCATGGATAACCTACTAAGAAAATCAACAACCATATTAGCTTTACATGGGTGATAGTGGAGACTCATGTTGTAATCTTTCAAAAATTCAAGTCACATCCTCTTCCTGAGATTCAGCTCTGATCTAAGGTGGTTTATACAATTTTATATCATTGTTCTAGCTTATTTCTTCTTATTTTGAGAGCAATTCGGGGGGTTTAACATGTTGATATTGAGATAAATAATTATTTAAGTGTCCAAGTGCGTGATTACAATGTCCAAAGTATTTTTCAAACAAATTTGTGCTTAATTGAGTAATTTAGAGTTCAACCCGGAAAACTAGTTTTACTAGCTTGAGCTAGGTGTGTGTCTAGTTGATCTTGGTGGATTCTAATGTGTTTAATTTGTTTCAAATATTTTAATGGTGTAATTATGAGTGGAATAACTTATTTTTAATGTGCAGAGTTCAACTTTATTAAGTCAAGAGTAGGAATAATAAGTGAAAGATCATTGCAAAGTTGCCTTATCTTAGCTCTTGTTTTGAATTGTCGTTGAGAATATTGTGTTGTTTTGATCTTTTATTTGTGGTGTATGATATTGTAGGAGACTTTGCGAGATGAATATGATGATATATTAATGATTTAAAGGCTGAAAATTCATTCAAAATACACTACAAAAGGTATGAAAAAAAAGAGGAACGTTTAATACTTAACCAGATTTTTTAATGTAAATTCCAATGAGTCAACGCGAAGTCAACGCATCACATTGAAGCTGCCAGATCAGCGACGCGTTGCGTCGCTAACTTAAAATATGCAAAGTCAATTTATGCCGACATAACTGGACATTGTCCTATTTTAGTTAAAAAAAAAAAAGGGTACGCTACTTAAGGAGCAGCAGGGAATCTTTTTTACTTATTCCACTACTACTAACAATATATTATATTATATATTTGGAGAGGTGGACAACATTAATAATAACTTTGGATAGCTGGGATTATTTTTATACAAATACCTGGACACGTTATTACGGTTGAGCATTGTTTGGAGAGAAAATACGGTGACCGCTACACGGTTTACTACGTTTTAATTATTTTATTTAGTCTTTAATTTTTCATATCATATATTCAAATATTTGGATCATGATTATGATTATTAGTGGCTAAAAAACCTCCTCTCCGGGGTTAAAGCTAAGAACATGAGTACTATTGTTTTGAATTAATTTCGTTAATTTTGCTTATCATATTTGTATTGCTCTGAGTTCTATTTTACTATTTATGATTCTTTACTTCTGTTAAGCCACCCATCCTGCTTCACGTTTCATTACGATTTTTCTTTATTATTTATTTATTTATTTATTTATTTATCTTGAGCTAGGGGTCTATCAGAAACAGCCTCTCTACATCTTCGGGGTTAGCGGTATAGACTGCGTACATTTTACCCTCCTCAGACCCCACTGTGTGGGAATACACTGGGCTTGTTGTTGTTGTTGTTGCTTATCATATTTGGGTGTTTGTTTATTCTTGTTTTAATTATTTTATGGATTGATCACCCATAAAATACATATATTGTCGACCTTTTGATCTTGGGAGATGGAACATGGATATAAATAAAGTTTGAGTTTTTATTCTATTATAAAATAAAAAATTAAACTTAGCATCTAGGACAGGGATGTACTTAGATATCTTACTTGATTCAAACGTAGGATGATAGCTTTAATTAACTTAATTGGATTATTTCATCCCGCTTAACGATGTAGTTGTAATATCCAGATTAGGTAAAATATTCGAGGTTGGAAAACCATGATCATGCAATTAACCCTACGAATCAACAACCAAGATAAGCAAATGAGCGGATGAGATTCAATAACATAGTATGATTGTTCGAAGTGCTTTAACCCTGGGCTTTTCTCCATTGATTGTCCCAAGAATTTAATTTTTGAATTGCTTAGTTTATTTTAAAAATTTACAAAATTTACAAACTCTTTCTTTAGTTACTTTTGCACTAAATTAATCTAGATTGTGAACTAAAATTAAATCGTTGTTAAATCAACTCTCTGTGGGATCGATACTCGGCTTTCTTGAAGGCCACTATATTACTTGGTAGACCACGTACACTTACGTGTGCGTTGTCAAATTTTTGACGTCGTTGTTGGGGACTTGTTATTTGGCAATTGTTTATTTTAGTTTTACTTTTAGATTTAGTTGGTGTTTTATACGCTTGATCTTAGCTTTATTTTTTTTTTGCAGGAAATAAGTTTTCAACCTAGAAAGCTGGCAAGGGATCACGACTTGGTTGAACCAAGCTCCGAACCTGAGCAACTTTACCATCAACGCAGGATAGAAGTAATCCTTCTCTCTAGAATTCTGCAATTCCAAGAAGACCAAGTGCATATTGTTCCTATGGCTGAACAACAAGCAGCTGGTAGGAATTCAAGTTGAAACACAATATAGTGCAACTTCTTATTAGCAGTGGACAGTTTGCAGGGCTTTCACACGAGGATCCACAAGTCCACTTACAGACCTTCATTGAGCTTACTGATACATTAACTCCGATCGGGGTGACTCCAAATACGTGAGACTGACGATGTTTCCCTATTCACTTTTAGGAGAAGCTAAAAGGTGGTTAAATGCGGAGCCGGCCAATTCAATCACATCATGGGACAACTTAGCCAGAAAGTTCCTCATCAGATTCTTTCTACCAGGCAAGACTGTGACACTTTGCAGTGAGATAGTGAGATTTAAACAGAAGCCTGATAAAAACCTATATCATGTTTGGGAACACATCAAGGCTCTACTTTGAGATTATCCATATCTCTAACAGTCGAATGAGGTAGTTGCTCACACTTTTGTAGAAGCTCTTGATCACAATACGATGATTTTGCTAGATTCAGCCGCAGGTGGTTAAGTATTGGAGCTAACTTATGATGAGTTGTGCAAATTGTTGAACAACATAGCACAAGGAAATCTAGAGTGGCATTCAGATTCTAAAAGTGCCACAAAAAAAATTACGGGTGTGTGTTAGAGGTGGAAAAAATCACAGCCCTGTCAGCTCAGGTTTCTGCATTGCAGAATTTGATCATCACGTAATTTAATAGCATAAAGTTAGGGGCAACACAACCTGCAGCCATAGTCAATGCCATCCATCAAGCTGCAGGTTGGCGTGAAGTATGCGGAAATAGTGGTCGTGCGGCCACCATGTGTGCTTCAAATCCAAAATCTGTGATGTATGTAGGCAATTCTCAAAGGATAAATTTTGGTAATGCCTACAACACGGAGTGGAAAACTCAACCACCTAATCAACCATGGAATGCCCCATGGCCATAGGCCTAATTGAATCAATCAACGAGCAATATGGAAGAGATAATGAAATAACACTTAGCTGGTCAAGCACAATTATGTGTAGATCTGAATAGTCAAAGGGAAGAATTACAGAATCAGCAAGTGGCCACAAGAAGTTTAGAGTTGCAAGTGGGGCAATTATCAAAGGTACTGATACCAGATGATAAGATGGCTTGCCAGCTGATACAGAAAATCCCAAAAAAGTCATGGCAGTCACTTTGAGAAATGGTAATGATCTTCAAAGAGAACCTCACATGGCAACAAATAAGGTAGATGCTGATGTGGTGACCCAAAATATGGATGAAAAAGTTGTTATAAATTCAAGAAAGTTTGAGTACTTGAATGAAAAAGTTGCTGAACAAGAGAAGAAGAAGACACTACCACTACCTTTCCATTAAAAATACATAAAAGCGAAGAAGGATGCCTTGTTCAAAAAGTTCATTGACACATTCAATGAGCTTCATATTAACTTACCTTTGCTAGATGTTTTGCAGAGTATGCATAAGTATGTAAAATACTTGAGGGATGTGGTGGTTAGAAAGGTGAAATTGCAAGATGTAGGAGCTATAACACTCACTGAAGAGTGTAGCGCGGTGATGTCATATAAAATCCCCAAGAAATTTAAAGATAAGGGGAAGTTTGCTATTCCTATACAAAATGGGGAAAAAGAAGTCCATACATTGAGTGACTTAGGGGCAAGCATAAATGTGATGCCCCTTTCATTGTTTAAAAAATTAGGCTTGGGAGATCCTAAAGCGACACGAGTGATTATGAAGCTCACAGACGGATCCATAGCATATCCGGATGGAATCAATGAGGATGTCCTCATAAAGGTTGGTAAATTTGTTATTCCTGTTGATTTTTTTTGTTCTTGATTTTGTGGAAGATGAACAGGTACCAATTATCTTAGGGTGCCCATTCTTAGTAACTGGAGGTACATTGATTGATGTTAGAGAAGGTATACTAAAGATGAGGGTAGATGATAAAGAGGTGGTATTTGATATTTACAAGGCCCCTATTGAAAATCCCTTATATAAAGATTGATGCATGGTCAATGTCTTAGAAAAGGGATGAGTGTGGTTTGTCTAAGCCACTAAATACCTCTTCCAACTACCTGATTGAGAAGCCTAAGATGAAACTACCAATTCCAAATATATTAAAAGGAGGTCTGAAATGAATGAAAAAATGGCTCCCAAAAAGGGGTAAAAGGGTGAAGGATTATGGTTGAGTTGAATTGGGTCTTGCCGCGATAATAAATCAGGCACTTCTTGGGAGGCAACCCAAGTTAAGTAGGTATGTTTTATGGTTTTTAGTTTTTATTTCATGTAGTTTTTGTTTTTTGTTGAGTCACAGGTTAATGGGAAGTCTGAGTACCATAATATTGAGCTTGAAGCATGGCAAAGATTGAGTGTGGGGTCCTAGGGATCCCCTTTTTTGTGTGAAGATACTACTAGCTAGGCCTAGAGGCCTCAGTGAGTATTTCTATCTCTTACTTTTAAATTCACTTTGTGGACAAAGTAGATTTTTAAGTGTTGGGTGATGGGAAATTCCCAAAGTTTGGCTCAATTTAATTTTTTTTAATTAGAAATAAGTGAGATATACTTGTTGGTGCTATTTTTTATTACATGATGCAAGTGTGTTTGGTTGGCAAAAGCATGTTGAATGAGTGAATTACTATTTTTGAAACTTCTAGGCTCATTTTTGTTACTCTTGTACTTTGTGGCTGAAATTTGAATTCATGTTATTGTTGGGTGAGAGTCTATGATGATCCTATTGAATTGAGCATGTGCCATGTGTGTGTGTGATTTTTGTAAATTCTTTGTTGCATATGATGTCTAGAACGTGCCCAGTGTGTGTGTGAAGCGAAATAAAGAGTGTAGATTTAGGATATGATATAGGCATTTCTTTGATAACCTTGTTTTATACCTTTTATGTGTTCTACCCTTGTGCATAATCCTAGTTAAACCTCATTGAGCCTCTATCTTTTTATTTGGCAACCTTATAAGTAGCCTAATTCCTTCTTTGATGGACTATAATTTGATCTACGAAGCTCCTAAGTGCTTTAATGGAAAAATATTGAATTAGTGAGGAGTTTGAGAAATTAAAGAAGAAAAAAGGTGAAATTGATGCCCCAAGGTAATAGTTATTGGAGTTTATAATTTATGTGTGGTGGATGGTTATGATATAAATTATGCTAGAAATATTGCCATGATTGTGAAAAAAGAGAAAAAATTGATTCTTGTGGTAGTAAACTATGTGTCCACCAAATGTTTGTGAAAATTCTTAAAAGAGATGGGGCAAAAACAAAAGGATGAATGAATAAGTGTAATTTGGTTGTTGGAGATTGATTTTAAATGTATAATGTAGTGTATTAAAGCGTTTAGAGAGGTTAGTCACTATTCCCAAATAGTTTCTACCCGTCCCTTAGCCTACATTACAACCCGGGAAAGTCCTAATTGATCCTAAACTATATATTCGACTATTAGTGGAGCCTCACACTAAGGTCAAGCCAATGGTTCATTATGTGTGACTTGTGAATTCTTTGTGAGAGTGAGCGAAATTTGATTCTTGTACTCATGCATATTTCTCAATCAAGAACATCATACAAATCTTCCACATTATGTTATAAATTGCATTATTTTGAGTGATTATGGGTAACTCTCTTGTTGTGAGGGAACATGTTTGATGAATATGGATGATTTGTTTGATGTTCTTGATTGAGCAATATGCATGAGTTTGCCACTTAGGTGAGTCAATTCTTGAGGCTAGGATGTTTTAAAGTAGTGGTCTTGAGCTTTCAATTGGGTAAATAACATGCTTTGTGTAGAAACTTGCATTTTGTGCAGTCATTGTAGTACGAGCTTGAGTGTCTTTATTTTAATAGAAGTGTAGCGTCACCTCAGAGTTTTATGCTTAGAGTAAAGAGTTGTTCGAGGACGAATAAGAGTTTAAGTGTGGGGTGTGATTTGAGGTGATTTTATACACTTTTGTATAATTATTTTAGCTTATTTTATCTTGTTTTCAAAGCAATTCGGGGGCTTAACTTGTTGATATTGATATAAATAAGTATTTAAGTGTCCAAGTGCATAATTACAATGTCCAAAGTATTTTTCAAACAAGTTTGTGCTTAATTGAGTAATTAAGAGTTCAACACGGAAAATTAGTTTTACTAGCTTGAGCTAGGTCTGTGTCTAGTTGATCTCGGTGGATTCTAATGTGCTTAATTTGTTTCAAATATTTTAATAGTATAATTATTAGTGGAATAACTTGTTTGTAATGTGCAAAGTTTTATTTGATTAAGTCAAGAGTCAGAATAATAAGTGAAAGATCATTTCAAAGTTGCCTTATCTTCGCTCTTGTTTTGAATTGTCGTTGAGAATATTGTATTGTTTTGATCTTTAATTTGTGGTGTTTGATATTGTAGGAGGCTTTGTATGGTGAATACAGTGATATATTAATGATTTAAAGGCCGAAAATTCATTGAAAATACACTACAAAAGGCATGAAAAAAAGGAGAGTTGTTCAATACTTAACCAAATTTTTGAACGCAAATTCCAATAAGTTGATACGAAGTCAACACATCACATCGAAGCTGCCAGATCAGCGATGCATTCAGCAATGCATCGCGTCGCTAACTTAAAATGTGCAAAGTCAATATATGCCGACATAACAGGACATTGTCCTATTTTAGTTGAAAAAAGGGCATGCGATTTAAGGAGCAGCAGGGAATCTTTTTTCCTTATTCCACTACTACTAACAATATATTATATTAAATAATTTACCTATTTCAACAAATAAATAAGTCATTAATTGCAAATTCAAACATGTATGCTATTTCTGTACTTTTTAAATTACTGGGCTCTGATATCATTTGGAGGGAGGTGCGGATTAGGTACGATAATTTAACTAGATAATAAATACGTAGGTATTTATTTTTATTGATTGGAATAATTTTTATTTTTATCTTCTTGACTTAAGATGTTTTATTAATTCTTATTCTAGATTAGATATTATCGTAATTAAATTATTTAGTGTTTTAGGATTCTCGTTCTTAATATGTAACCTTTTGTATTCTAGGTATAAATTATATAGTTGGGTTTCTATTTCTTTTAATGATTTATTCTTTTCGTAAGATGTATTCATTAATTTGTTTAGTTTATTATTTTATCCTATTGAAATTTTAGCAATTTCTGTGTAGTATTTTATTCTAACTTTGCTATATTCAATGCGTAGATTTATATTTTTTATTTGACTAATTAGTATTTGTTGTTCATGTATAACTAATTTTCCATCTGTATTAAATAATTTTTCGTACGTATTAAATAAATTATTACTTGTATCTTCCTTTTCTAAGGTTAATTTTATTTTAAGTAATTTTTCTTCTAGTTGTCTTTTCTCTATGTCAAGTTGATTTCTGTAATTAACTTCTTCATATATCCAATTTTTCCTTTCTCTAATTTTCTTTATATATTCTAACATCTTTTAATCTGAATAATATCCATCTGGGTAATTATCTAGGTATAACTGTGCTATCCAATTCATAATTTCAATTTCATAGTCTAATACTTTTTCTAATATTATTCTCTTAATATCTATAATTTCTATATCTCTAAGTATATATAAGATTAAGACTTTAAGATTATCTATCATTTAAAATTGACTAAATATTTTATTATAATATTTTGTAGTTGTTTGTTTTAGGCTTAGTAGTTCTTGTATATTTTTATTAAGAAATTCTATGTAATTTATCATGGCAAGTATTTATAAGAGTAGTTAGGTAGGTATGGTATATAATTTACTCTAGTCATGTAATATTTACCAAATGTTTTTTCTAATATGATTTTTCTTATATCTACTACTTTTATATCTTTAAATTCATACAAAATAAGTATTTTAAATTTATCTACCATCACATCAGATAAATAATTATTCATTTTCATAAAATTGCTTTTTTTAAAATATTCCCTTCAACCATGTACATAACAAAATATAGTCATCTTAGATTACTATATACTAGATTATTCTTAAATAACATGTTCTTCGGTCACTATTAGCATGATAATCTGGATATTTTCCCTTAAACAGCGCCTCTACTCTGGTTACTCCCTACCACGGCTTCTTGCCATATTGGTTTCACCTTTAGGATGGCATAGTTCTTAGGGATTTTTCTCCTTTTCCACTTTGCTAATAAACTTCTTAACATATTATTCTTCGAATAATTCTACTATAAAGTAACTAACATGAATTTATTTTATCATACCATGATTGTTGGGAATTATGAATTTAGCTATTCATAATCATAAATAAATATACCTGTTCGGGTAGGTTTGATATTTCTGAGCTTTGTTCCTCCATAGATTTTTCCATTGAAATATACCTATTTTTTAATTAACTGAGCAAAATATTTGTTGTGGACTTGAGAGAGTATTTGCTTCAACGCATGAAGGCTTGCTTTGCAATGCCTTCTTACTTCTTCATTTATAGAGTGAACGAACTTTACAAAGTATTTTACATGTGTTCTCAAAAGATAAAAACAAAAAGGCTAAAAAACAAAAAAGACTCAAAAAGTCCTATAAGATAAAAAGGCTATTCTACCTAGGCTACAAAAAGTCTTTACAAAAATAGTAACTTTCAATAATTTGAAAGACTTTTACGTAAATAATATTTATACAATAAATATCTTGTCTCCGTTTATTGTGTCGTATCTGTTGTATCTCCATTATTGCTCCTGATCTTATCTTTCCAGCTGTCACTTTTATGTCCTTCTTATTCAAGTTGAACTTCTGGTACAATATTATCTTCTCCATTACATTTTGAACATTGATGGTCTGGATATTTATGTCCAATTAACTTGCAATATCTGGTTAATAGTTCTTCCAAAATAATTTTTCCTTTAATGGCTCTGGCGATAGGTTTTTTCTCTGGATTGAGTAAGGTCAAAATCCATTGCCTTACGTCTTCCATATCTGCTTCTCGTAGATCCTTTGAATTCGAGTATATTATTACATTACCTCTTGAATAATAACTCCATATGGGATTTCTGTTGCGATAATTATTTGCTAATTCTTGAAGAATCGTAGATAGTCCAATAATTCTCTTATTTGCATAAAAATTTGGTATCTCAATTCTAGGTATTTCTGGTTGTTGAGTAATATCTTCTGGTATAATCATATCTCGGGTCATTCCTATTTTTACAACTTGTATAGGTGATTTAACTTCATCATACAATATCTCTGCTGGTGCCGTATAAAATTTTATAAAAAATAGGTTACCTTTGGTTATTCTTTTAAAAATGCTAAATGAATCATATATTTCTGGTATAGTGGATATTTCATTTCCGTCTTGGGTATATATGGTGCTAAGTAGTCCATATTCGTAACATGTTTTAACTAGACCTGGTTTGGTCTTGGGCAAAACAATTAGCTTATTGTATCCGGTTAGCTTCTGGGTTATGTAATTTGTATGTGGCTCTTGGATGTTTATAGCTCTGGGGTTGGTATTTAAGAAGGTTTGTATTTTGTAAATATTTTCTATGTATGTTCGGGCTGTATGGATGTAGGTCTTTTTATCTTGGTTTAGACTTTCTCGGTATGTGGTGATTTGTGGGGGTATAAACATAGGATCTTTTGGTGTATTTGGAATAAATGGTTTATCAAATAGCTTGTTTAGGTTCATATTTGTATTTCTCCTAACTCCTTTGCTTGTACCTGCAGAAGTAGATTGATAAATGTTATGGGTTTTATGGAGTATCCCAACGTCTCCTTCTAGCTCTGGAATTTTAATGTCTTCCGATCGACATAGCTCTGCACACTGCTGAGTTAGCTGATTTGTAGCTATAGACTTCAGTTTATCTTCATTAGTCTTTAGCTTTTCTATCTCATTACCCATACTGTCCACTTTCATTGAAAGCGTAGTTAGGGTGTTGAGTATTTTTTCTAGAGTTTCTTCTTCTATTATATCAGTCTGTGTAGCTTTGTCTTGATATGTAATTTGCAATAACATTTTTGTTAGTACTGATCACTTCTATTATAAATGTGAAATTTAATATATTTAAAACTAGTCTCCGAATCTCATTCGTTGTAACTGAATTTTATATTTTCTTTGTTAGCCACCAGCGTACTTGTGTATTATCTGTTCGCACAATAAATTTGTTATATACAATATATGGATCAAACGCTAACAAACATTTATATAATGAACATAATTCTTTCCTATTTATTTCCCATTTTATTTCTGTCTCGTTGAACGTACCTGAGTAGTATCTACAATGGTGTTCTATTTTTTCTGTTTCATATCTATATTTTAGTACTACTCCGTAACTATATTCACTAGCATCTGCTTCTACTATATATATGAATTTTCTATTTTCATCTGAAAATTGTAATTTGGTAATTCTTTACAAAGTAATTTTATTTTTTGAACTTGTTTTTTATTTTCTTCATTATAGTTATATTCTATGTCCTTTTTTAATTTTTTCTGTAGTGGTTTTAAGTTTTCTGCTAATTTTGGAATATATTCTCTTACTTGGTTTACTAATCCTAAAAATGATTGTAATTTCTTTTTCGTATCTAATTCTTCTTTTGAATTTATTATTTTTTGTACTATATGTTGTTGCATTTTTACTCCACTTTTATCTATTTGTATTCCTAAAAATTTGATTTGATTTTTCATAATTTCGGCTTTCTTTTTACTTAAACTTATTCCTGACTTTTCTATTATATCCGTAAATTGTTCCAATAATTTTAAATGTTCTTCTTTGGTCTTTGTATATAATAGTATATCGTCTATATATACTATACAATTAGGTAGTTGTTTAAAATAACTATCCATAAAATGTTGATATCTACCTGGTGCATTTTTATATCCAAATGGTAGTACATTTCATTCATAAAATTCTTGTGGTACCGTAAATGCGGTTAATTCCTTAGATTCTTCTTCTAACTTTAGATGGTAAAATCCTGATTTGCAATCAAATTTACTAAAATAATTATATCCTTGTATTTGTCTTATTTTTAATATCTTATTTGGTATTGGGTAATTATAAGTTATTGTTTTTGCATTTAAATTTCTATAATCAATAACCATTCTACTTTTTCCTCTTTTTTGTTCACTATGTTTATTTACTATAAATGCTAGGCTATTATGTTTACTATTACTTTTTTGTATATATTGTTTTTCTAATAATTCTTCTATATGCATTTTAAATTCTTTTAAATCATCAAAATTATATGTTAATGGTTTCTGGGTTATTATGCTATTTTTGTCTATTAATTCAATTTTTATAATGGTTTTATGTTTTTCCCATCCTTTTAATGGATCTTCACTATATAATTGTTCTAATTTTCTGTTAATTATTTATATCTTATTTATTAAAAATATAGTTATTTCTGTTTTATTTATCGAAAATACGACTAGTTCTATTGTATCTTCAATATTTTTTATATTTTCTAACTTTTGTGTAATTTTTTCACTTCCTTTTATCCAATCAGTTTTCTTTCTTATTTTATTATTAACTCTTTTTGCTCTTACTTTCTGTTTACATGGTGTTGTAAACCACCAATCTGTTCTAGTTATTATATGTGGGTATAATTTATCTAGAAACGGCATTCCTAAAAGTATATCTTTTGATGTTAGTTCATAATTATAAATTTCTTCTATTGTTAATATTTTATCTCATACTTGTGTTTTTACATTCTTAGCTTTGTAAGTAATTAAGCTTCCTTCGTTATTAAATCCTTTAACTATTATTGGTGTTTTTAATTTATCCCATTTACTTTCTGGTAAGCAATTATATCTACATAAATTAGCTTCTGCTCCTGTATCTATCATAGGCGTATAATATCTACTGTAATATCCTTCTACTACTATCTTCATTAATACATATATTTTCATTTTATGTTAAAGCTCTTCTTAAGAATAATTTTTCTCTGTTATATGTTATAGTTAATTGTGTATGTTCTATATTATATGGCTTTACTTGTTCTAACCATTTTATTCCTAATATTATGTCTGTTTTTTGCATTTCTTCTTTTACTTCAAATTCTATTTTTATTTCTCTTATTCCTATTATTATTTCTTTTTCTGCTATATTTTTAGTATTTATTAAACTTCTTGGTAGATCTGGGCATATATTATTGTCAGTTTTTATTTTCTCATTTTTTACTAGATATTTTGCTATATAATTTTCTTCTTGTCCTGTATTTAAGAGTATTAAATATTCTTTTTCATTTACCTTTCCTGTTATGTAATATTGGTTTGAATTATCCATTGAACTTGTTTCATAACTTATTCTTTTTGATGAGCTTGATGATTCCGGTTTATCATAAGATGTTCTTTTTGTTGTACTTATTCTATCATTTATTATTTCTAGATTTTCTTCTACATCTATGTCTCTATAGCTATAATCATTATAATCTATTATTTTTACAATTTGTTCGAATGAGCTGTCTATTTGTATCTTGTTAATCTTATTTTTTCCTGTTATTTTATGTTTTGTTGTTAATACATATAAATTTTTGCATCTTGCTGTAAATATTTTACTTCCTGGGGTTAATTTTATTCCTGATATCTTCCAATATAATACTAGTGATTTATCTATATTTCTATCTGTTACTGCTACTGAATAATTTACACTTATTATAAATTTAAATTTTTGGTATATTAAATTTCCTTTTATGGCAGTTATTATACTTTTTTCTATAGGTTTTATTATTCTATCATCTGCTAAATATAATTCTATTGGTGTATCTATTACTTCTCTAAAACATGCTTTTATTAATATTTCTGTACCTCCAAGGTGTACATATTTTATTGGGTCTCTACTTTTTATATCGTTTATCTCTTTATTAATTATTCTTTTTGTTACTAGTGGTATACTAGCTTTACCTTTTGCATATCTACAGTCTATTACATGCTCTTTTTGACTTACTAAATAATATTCTTCCTTTTTTCTAGTAAATATATTTTTTATTGTTGGTATTTTAAATATTTTTTCTACACTTAAGTCTAACTCTTTTCCTTTTATTTCATCAAATACATTGTTATCAAATATTATTTTTTGATCTGTTCCTTCGTCATTTAAATATTCTTCTTTTGTTAATATTTTTATATCTTCTTCAGTCATTTAATCCGTCTAATTCACTATCTATTTCGTTATCTGTTTCATTCTCTGAAATTTCATATATACTGTCTTCACTTTCTAATTCGTAATCTATGTAATCTATCTGCATATATTCTATATTTTCTATTTTTATTTCTGATATTTGTTTATTTTTTGGGTTTTTAGGTAATTTACAATCTCTAGCTAAATGTCCTAACTTTCCACAATTATTACAAGTACATTGTTTTATAAATTTTTTCTTTCTATATGGTCTTTTATTTTTATAATTTTTTACATAATATCTTTTTCTTGGTTTTTTGTATTTATATTTTGATTTTTTGTATTTCTTATATTTCTTATGTCTTTTTCTTTTTTTTTTATAATATCTTTCTTCGCATCTAAATTGAGGTGCTATTTTATCTTTGCAACATGCTAAATTTCTTATTAATGTTTTTTTCATTTTTATTTCTTCTCTGTATTTTTCACATAGGTTTCTATACCATTGTTGTAAAAATTTTATTCTTGCTCCTAGAGTATCTACTGTTTTTGTTTCATCCCAACTTTTTATTATTTTTGAACTAAATGGTTCAGGTAATTTATTAAAATATAATTTTCTTATTTCTTTACTTTCTTCTATATTATATGCTCCTTTATAATAATATTCTTTAAATGCGCAAGTATATTCATCTATATAGCACATATTACATATTGCTAATTTTAACATTAAATTCCTATTTATATCTTTCTCTTCATTTTGTTCTTCTTCTTTTGTTGTCATGCTACTAAATTCGTCTTTTATAGCTGTTTCATATTTTTTTAATAATTCTATAGGTGTTAATTTTGTTGATGATGTTCCTTCTGTGGGTTTGTCAGTTCTTAATATTCTTTTACTATTCTCAGTTAGATTTAAAAACCATAGTTTCACTGTTCCTATTAGTGTTCTTTCTATATATTCTGGTGCATCTATTACACTTATATTATTATTTAATAATAGTTTTGTCATATATCCTATCCATAATTGTATTGTTTTTTCTGTATCTATTACACAATCTAAGTCTAAAAAGTTGTAATTTTTATTAACTATTTGTTTGGGTGTCCATTTGTCATATTCATTCTTTAGATTATATCTTTTAAACTTATTCTTATAATATGTAGGTTTTCTTATTTCTGATGTACTAGGTATTATATTTTGATCTTCTTTTTTATCAAGAGTATTTATTTTTTTGTTGATGTTTTCTAAATTTTCTTCATTAATTACTTCTTGTTTTTCATTGATTTCTAAATTTTTTGTATTTGTTAATATTTCTGTATATGTTTCACTATCTTCTGAATCATAATTATCTGTTTCTTCAACATCTATATTATTTATTTCCAATTCCTTGTCTTTTATTTCTTTATTGTCTATTTCTAATTTTTCTTTAAATTGATTTATCTCATTTAATAATTTTTGTTCTTTATCTTTTTCTTCTTTTTCTTTCTGTCTTTTTTCATACAAATCTTTTAATATTTGTAATTCTTTTTCTAATTCAGCAATCCTATTATTTTTAGTTTCTTCTATTTTGCGTATTTCTTCTGTAGTTTGTTGTTTTATTTTTTCTATTTCCTTTTTTCTATCTATTTCTTCGTTTTCCCTTTCTATTCTTACCATAGCTGTCAATTTATCTTCTAATTTTAATTCTTCTTTTTCTAACATTAAATATAAATGTTCACCTATTTTCTTATATCTTCTTCCTAGATTAGAAAATACTATTCTTATTTTTAGTCCTTCGTGATTTTCATATATTTTTTCGTCTATTATAAATTCTTCTTTGTTCATTTAATTGTAAATAGTTCATGTTGATATATATATTCTAAACTATCTATTTGTGATTCTAAATTTGATATTTCATCCTTTTGTGCATTTATTGAGTTTTTACTAACTCCGGCAAATATATTATAACTTAATCTTTCTATTCTTATTTTTATTTCTTTACGTTTTTCAGAAATAGTTTGTCTTAGTTCTTTGTATTTTTGTATTTTATTCATTTAAACCGTATTTATAGTATCTTGGCGGATATCTAAATCTGATTTTATCATAATTAGGTGGTATGTGTCTCATTCTCCTAGATTTTAAATGGATTATTAATTTTGCTTCAATACTAGATACTAAGGTAATTAGGTAGGCTAGTCTTTGTGGGTTTTCTTTTGTTTTATTTAGACTTATATATTCTGAATAATTACTAATCAAAAATTCTTTAATTTTTCTAAAAGCTTCTCTATTTTTAAATGGTCTTCTCATAATTAATCAATATTAATTATTGTCAAGTAAATCCAATCTAAATTAATAAATTCAAACATGTATGCTACTTCTGTACTTTTTAAATTACTGGGCTCTGATACCATTTGGAGGGAGGTGCGGATTAGGTGCGATAATTTAACTAGATAATAAATACGTCTCTTTCGTTGTAACTGAATTTTGTATTTTCTTTGTTAGCCACCAACGTACTTGTGTATTATCTGTTCGCACAATAAATTTGTTATATACAATATATGGCTCAAACGCTAACAAACATTTATATAATGAACATAATTCTTTCCTATTTGTTTTCCATTTTATTTCTGTCTCGTTGAACGTACCTGAGTAGTATCTACAATGGTGTTCTATTTTTTCTGTTTCATATCTATATTTTAGTACTCCTCCGTAACTATATTCACTAGCATCTGCTTCTACTATATATATGAATTTTCTATTTTCATCTGGAAATTGTAATTTTGGTAATTCTTTACAAAGTAATTTTATTTTTTGAACTTGTTTTTTATCTTCTTCATTATAGTTATATTCTATGTCCTTTTTTAATTTTTTCTGTAGTGGTTTTAAGTTTTCTTCTAATTTTGGAATATATTCACTTACTTGGTTTACTAATCCTAAAAATGATTGTAATTTCTTTTTCGTATCTAATTCTTCTTTTGAATTTATTATTTTTTGTACTATATGTTGTTGCATTTTTACTCCACTTTTATCTATTTGTATTCCTAAAAATTCTATCTGATTTTTCATAATTTCGACTTTCTTTTTACTTAAACTTATTCCCGACTTTTCTATTATATTCGTAAATTATTCCAATAATTTTAATTGTTCTTCTTTGGTCTTTGTATATAATAGTATATCGTCTATATATACTATACAATTAGGTAGTTGTTTAAAATAACTATCCATAAAATGTTGATATCTACCTGGTGCATTTTTATATCCAAATGGTAGTACATTCCATTCATAAAATCCTTGTGGTACCGTAAATGCGGTTAATTCCTTAGATTCTTCTTCTAACTTTAGATGGTAAAATCCTGATTTGCAATCAAATTTACTAAAATAATTATATCCTTGTATTTGTCTTATTTTTAATATCTTATTTGGTATTGGGTAATTATAAGTTATTTTTTTTGCATTTAAATTTCTATAATCAATAACCATTCTACTTTTTCCTCTTTTTTGTTCACTATGTTTATTTACTATAAATGCTGGGCTATTATGTTTACTATTACTTTTTTGTATATATTATTTTTCTAATAATTCTTCTATATGCATTTTAAATTCTTTTAAATCATCAAAATTATATGTTAATGGTTTCTGGGTTATTATACTATTTTTGTCTATTAATTCAATTTTTATAATGATTTTATGTTTTTCCCATCCTTTTAATGGATCTTCACTATATAATTTTTCTAATTTTCTGTTAATTATTTCTATCTTATTTATTGAAAATATAGTTATTTCTGTTTTATTTATCGAAAATACAACTAGTTCTATTGTATCTTCAGTATTTTTTATATTTTCTAACTTTTGTGTAATTTTTTCACTTCCTTTTATCCAATCAGTTTTCTTTCTTATTTTATTATTAACTCTTTTTGCTCTTACTTTCTGTTTACATGGTGTTGTAAACCACCAATCTGTTCTAGTTATTATATGTGGGTATAATTTATCTAGAAACGGCATTCCTAAAAGTATATCTTTTGATGTTAGTTCATAATTATAAATTTCTTCTATTGTTAATATTTTATCCCATACTTGTGTTTTTACATTCTTAGCTTTGTAAGTAATTAAGTTTCCTTCGTTATTAATTCCTTTAACTATTATTGGTGTTTTTAATTTATCCCATTTACTTTCTGGTAAGCAATTATATCTACATAAATTAGCTTCTGCTCCTGTATCTATCATAGGCGTATAATATCTACTGTAATATCCTTCTACTACTATCTTCATTAATACATATATTTTCATTTTATGTTAAAGCTCTTCTTAAGAATAATTTTTCTCTGTTATATGTTATATTTAATTGTGTATGTTCTATATTATATGGTTTTACTTGTTCTAACCATTTTATTCCTAATATTATGTCTGTTTTTTGCATTTCTTCATTTACTTCAAATTCTATTTTTATTTCTCTTATTCCTATAATTATTTCTTTTTCTGCTATATTTTTAGTATTTATTAAACTTCTTGGTAGATCTGGGCATATATTATTGTCAGTTTTTATTTCCTCATTTTTTACTAGATATTTTGCTATATAATTTTCTTCTTGTCCTGTATTTAAGAGTATTAAATATTCTTTTTCATTTACCTTTCCTGTTATGTAATATTGGTTTGAATTATCCATTGAACTTGTTTCATAACTTATTCTTTTTGATGAGCTTGATGATTCCGGTATATCATAAGCTGTTCTTTTTGTTGTACTTATTCTATTATTTATTATTTCTAGATTTTCTTCTACATCTATGTCTCTATAGCTATAATCATTATAATCTATTGTTTTTACGATTTGTTCGAATGAACTGTCTATTTGTATCTTGTTAATCTTATTTTTTCCTGTTATTTTATGTTTTGTTGTTAATACATATAAATTTTTGCATCATGCTGTAAATATTTTACTTCCTGGGGTTAATTCTATTCCTGATATCTTCCAATATAATACTAGTGATTTATCTATATTTCTATCTGTTACTGCTACTGAATAATTTACACTTATTATAAATTTAAATTTTTGGTATATTAAATTTCCTTTTATGGCAGTTATTATACTTTTTTCTATAGGTTTTATTATTCTATCATTTGCTAAATATAATTCTATTGGTGTATCTATTCCTTCTCTAAAACATGCTTTTATTAATATTTCTGTACCTCCAAGGTGTACATATTTTATTGGGTCTCTACTTTTTATATCGTTTATACACTTAAGTCTAACTCTTTTCCTTTTATTTCATCAAATACATTGTTATCAAATATTATTTTTTGATCTGTTCCTTCGTCATTTAAATATTCTTCTTTTGTTAATATTTTTATATCTTCTTCAGTCATTTAATTCATCTAATTCACTATCTATTTCGTTATCTGTTTCATTCTCTGAAATTTCATATATACTGTCTTCACTTTCTAATTCGTAATCTATGTAATCTATCTGCATATATTCTATATTTTCTATTTTTATTTCTGATATTTGTTTATTTTTTGGGTTATTAGGTAATTTACAATCTCTAGCTAAATGTTCTAACTTTCCACAATTATAACAAGTACATTGTTTTATAGATTTTTTCTTTCTATATGGTCTTTTATTTTTATAATTTTTTACATAATATCTTTTTCTTGGTTTTTTGTATTTATATTTTGATTTTTTGTATTTCTTATATTTCTTATGTCTTTTTTTTTTCTTTTATAATATCTTTCTTCGCATCCAAATTGAGGTGCTATTTTATCTTTGCAACATGCTAAATTTCTTATTAATGTTTTTTTCATTTTTATTTCTTCTCTGTATTTTTCACATAGGTTTCTATACCATTGTTGTAAAAATTTTATTCTTGCTCCTAGAGTATCTACTATTTTTGTTTCATCCCAACTTTTTATTATTTTTGAACTAAATGGTTCAGGTAATTTATTAAAATATAATTTTCTTATTTCTTTACTTTCTTCTATATTATATGTTCCTTTATAATAATATTCTTTAAATGCGCAAGTATATTCATCTATATAGCACATATTACATATTGCTAATTTTAACATTAAATTCCTATTTATATCTTTCTCTTCATTTTGTTCTTCTTCTTTTGTTGTCATGCTACTAAATTCATCTTTTATAGCTGTTTCATATTTTTTTAATAATTCTATAGGTGTTAATTTTGTTGATGATGTTCCTTCTGTGGGTTTGTCAGTTCTTAATATTCTTTTACTATTTTCAGTTTGATTTAAAAACCATAGTTTCACTATTCCTATTAGTGTTCTTTCTATATATTCTGGTGCATCTATTACACTTATATTATTATCTAATAATTGTTTTGTCATATATCCTATCCATAATTGTATTATTTTTTCTGTATCTATTACACAATCTAAGTCTAAAAAGTTGTAATTTTTATTAACTATTTGTTTGGGTGTTCATTTGTCATATTCATTCTTTAGATTATATCTTTTAAACTTATTCTTATAATATGTAGGTTTTCTTATTTCTGATGTACTAGGTATTATATTTTGATCTTCTTTTTTATCAAGAGTATTTATTTTTGTGTTGATGTTTTCTAAATTTTCTTCATTAATTACTTCTTGTTTTTCATTGATTTCTAAATTTTTTGTATTTGTTAATATTTCTGTATATGTTTCACTATCTTCTGAATCATAATTATCTGTTTCTTCAACATCTATATTATTTATTTCCAATTCCTTGTCTTTTATTTCTTTATTGTCTATTTCTAATTTTTCTTTAAATTGATTTATCTCGTTTAATAATTTTTGTTCTTTATCTTTTTCTTCTTTTTCTTTCTGTCTTTTTTCATACAGATCTTTTAACATTTGTAATTCTTTTTCTAATTCAGCAATCCTACTATTTTTAGTTTCTTCTATTTTTCGTATTTCTTCTGTAGTTTGTTGTTTTATTTTTTCTATTTCCTTTTTTCTATCTATTTCTTCGTTTTCCCTTTCTATTCTTACCATAGCTGTCAATTTATCTTCTAATTTTAATTCTTCTTTTTCTAACATTAAATATAAATGTTCACCTTTTTTCTTATATCTTCTTCCTAGATTAGAAAATACTATTCTTATTTTTAGTCCTTCGTGATTTTCATATATTTTTTCGTCTATTATAAATTCTTCTTTGTTCATTTAATTGTAAATAGTTCATGTTGATATATATATTCTAAACTATCTATTTGTGATTCTAAATTTGATATTTTATCTTTTTGTGCATTTATTGAGTTTTACTAACTCCGGCAAATATATTATAACTTAATCTTTCTATTCTTATTTTTATTTCTTTACGTTTTTCAGAAATAGTTTGTCTTAGTTCTTTGTATTTTTGTATTTTATTCATTTAAACCGTATTTATAGTATCTTGGCGGATACCTAAATCTGATTTTATCATAATTAGGTGGTATGTGTCTCATTCTCCTAGATTTTAAATGGATTATTAATTTTGCTTCAATACTAGATACTAAGGTAATTAGGTAGGCTAGTCTTTGTGGGTTTTCTTTGTTTTATTTAGACTTATATATTCTGAATAATTACTAATCAAAGATTCTTTAATTTTTCTAAAAGCTTCTCTGTTTTTAAATGGTCTTCTCATAATTAATCAATATTAATTATTGTCAAGTAAATCTAATCTAAATTAATAAATTCAAACATGTATGCTACTTCTGTACTTTTTAAATTATTGGGCTCTGATACCATTTGGAGGGGGGTGCGGATTAGGTGCGATAATTTAACTAGATAATAAATACCGTCTGTTGACAAATTATCCAATCCACTATATATTTGGAGAGGTGGACAACAATAATAATTACTTTGTACAACTGGGATTATTTTTATACAAATAACTGGACACGTTATTACGGTTGAGCACGGTTTGGAGAGAAAATACGGAGGCAGCCACACGGTTAATTAGGTTTTAATTATTTTATTTAGTCTTTAATTTTTCATATCATATATTCAAATATTTGAATCGTGATTATGAATATTAGTGGCTAAAAAAAACCCTTCTCCGGGGTTAAAGCCAAGAACATGAGTACTATTTTTTTTTTTTTGATTAATTTCGTTAATTTTTTTTATCATATTTGGTTGTTTGTTTATTCTTATTTTAATTATTTTATGGATTGATCACCTATAAAATACATATATTGTCGACCTTTTGATCTCGCGAGAGAGAATAGGGAGATAGAACATGAAAATAGACAAAGTTTGAGTTTTTATTCTTTTATAAAATAAAGAATTAAACTTAGCATGTAGGACAGAGATGTACTTAGATGCCTTACTTGATTCAAACGTAGTATGATAACTTTAATTAAATTAATTAGATTATTACATCCCCACTCAACGATGTAGTTGTAATATCTAGATTAGGTAAAAAATTATAGGTTGGGAAACCATGATCATGTAATTAACCCTACGAATCAACTACCAAGATAAGAAAATTAGCGGATAAGATTCAATAACATAGTATGATTGTTCGAAGTGCTCTAACCCTGGGCTTTTCTACATTGATTGTCCCAAGAATTTATTTTCGCATTGCTTACTTTATTTTTAAATTTACAAAAAATACAAACTTATTCTTTAGTTACTTTTGCACTAAATTAATCTAGATTGTGAACTAAAATTAAATCGTTGTTAAATCATGTCTCTATGGAATCGATACTTGGCTTTCTGAAAGGCCACTATATGACTTGGTAGACCACGTACACCTGCGTGTGTGCTTGGGCGCTGTCAAGCTCCTTCTTGGTTAACACATATTGCATGCTCTTATGATCAAAAAAGATATCTACATGGACTCAATACAAATAGTGATGCCGAATCTTCAATGCGAACACCACAGACAATAACTCCAAGTCATGAGTCAGGTAATTCATCTCATGAACATTTAACTTACTAGAAGTATAGGCCACTACCCTACCATGTGGCATCATCACACTACAAAGTCCCATACAGGATGCATCACAATACACAACAAGACTATCAATGCCTTCTGTCAAAGTCAAAATTGGAGCTCAAGTCAACTAATCTTTCAGCTTCTCAAAACAACCCTCACAAGCGTAAAAAAATAACAACTTCAACTTCTTTTGGGTCAACTTAGTCTGCGGGGAAACTATAGTCCAGAAACTTTCCACAAATCTCCTATAGTAACTTGCTAAACCCAAAAAGCTCTAAATATCGATTGGATTCATGGGCCTAGGACACTTATTAACTACTGCAACTTTCTGGGGATCCACTATGATACCTTCACAAGAAATGACATGACCCAGAAAAGTAACAACATTCAACTAGAACTCGCACTTTGAAAACTTAGCATAAAATTACTGGTCTTTTATGGTCCGTAACATGATAAGAAAGTGATTTCTATGATCCGTCTTGTCATTGAAATACTCAAGAATATCATCTATTAATACGATAACGAACAAACCTAAAAACTGATGAAAGACTCTATTCATCAAGTCGATGCATGCCGCCGATGCATTAATCAATCTAAAAGACATGACTAAGAACACATAATTACCATACCGCATTCGGAAGGTAGTCTTAGAGATATGAACCACCCTAATCTTTACCTAATAATAACCGGACCTAAGATAAATTTTAGAGAAACACCTAACACCATGAAGCTAGTCAAACAATCATCAATTCGAGGAAGTGGATACTTATTCTTCATCGTAACCTTATTCAACTGACGGTAATCGATGGACATTCAAAAGGTACCATCATTATTACGTACAAACAAAATAGAAGCACCGGACGGAGACATACTATGACAGATAGAATCCTTGTCAAGGAGGACTTTCAACTGTTCTTTAAGCTCTACCAACTTGGTCGGAGCCATTCTATGAAGATGGATAGAGATAGGATAAGTGTCCGTAACAAGGTCAATTCAAAAATCAATCTCACTACTAGGTGGGATTACAAGAACATCATTAGGAAAAACCTTTGAAAATTTACTAACCATAAGAATGGATGTCACAGTAGGACCCTCCGAGTTTGAATCTTTAACCTAGACCAAATGATAAAGACATCCCTTGGAAATCAACTTCTAGGATCTAAGATATGATACAAAACTTCCCTTAGGAACTAGAGAACCCCCTTACCACTCAATAACTGGCTTATTAGGGAATTTAAATAAGACCTTATGGGTTGACAATCTAAGAAGGCATATCACGAATGCAACTAATCCTTCCTCAATATGACATAAAACTCAACCATGTCAAATTCTAATAGATCTACCACTGTTTCTCTACCACCAAAAAATACCACACAACACCTATCGACTTTTCTAGCAACCACTAATTCACATAACGAGTAGTAAAAAAAGGGATAAAGGATATAGTCTGGACCAAAACCAAAATGCACATCCACAAATACGGTCAAATAAGATAGAGAAGACCTTGAATCAAGCAATTAATAGACATCTCAAGAAAAGAGTAATAACATACCAGTGATAATATTAGGAGATGCCTCAGAGTCCTAGTAGGTGCCTAGAGCATACAAGCGATTTAGGTCAATACCGGTACTAGAGGCTGAAGCAGTACCCTTTGGTGCAGGAGATGATGAAGTGGCTACATGAATCTTATTTTCCCCGAAGCAACCATAAAAGGATAATCTTTCTGCAACTAACCAATCTAACATCATTTAAAATACTTATTCCTCCCTTCATCATAAAACCCATGGTGCACCTGCCTGCAGAATCTACAAGGAGGATATGATGGAGTGAACTGACCTCCACAAACATGAGATTGTGTTCCCTGTTCCCTAAATCCATTACCATGCTGATAATGATGATCACCCGATGGCTTTAGAGATAGAATATTAGCCGTAGAGTTGGAACAAGAACTCCCCCACTTCTTTTTATACCACCTTCCTCCATCTCTACTACCCTTCTTTAGACCTTCACCCCTATAAGAAATTCTAAGATTCTTATTATATCTTTCCCTTATCTTTGTCTACTTCTTCTTATTTTCCTCAACCTATTGTATATACACAACCAATTTTGAGATGTCCATATTGTTATTCAACAAGGCAAACTTACTCTCTAGAATCAAATCATGTGACAATCCAGAGGCAAATTTCCTTATTATAGCCCTCATGTTAGACACTAACTTGGAAGCATATCAGGATAATTGATGGAATTTCAAGGAATACTCCATTACCATTATCCCGCCTTGCTTCAAATTAACAAACTCTTCTGATTTTTCCTTCCTCACTTCTTGAGGAAAGAAGCAGTTCAGAAAAGCACTAGAGAAATCTTCCCACAATACGGATTCAGCATCATCAACCCTATAATTTTCCCATTCCTCTCACCATTCATATGCTGCATCCTTCAATTGATAGGTAGCGAATTCTACACCCTACAAATTAGTAGCATGCATCACACAAAATATATTCTCCTTCTCATTAATGAAACCTTGAGGATCCCCCTCAACTATAACAATAGTGAACAAAGAGAGGATCAACCTCAGAAACTAGCAAACCCTTATGGCCACAGAAGATGGAGTAACAGAAGCTACACACTTAGAATGAGAAGCTACAAACTGAGCTAACATATGTATTGACTGACAAAATTTCACATTAGAATAATCAATTTGAGGATCTCGAGGAGGACTAAAGGGGACCGGTGGAACTCCAAGAGGACAATAAAGAACTGGACCCCAGACCGAGTCAGTACCCTATAAGCAGGACGTGTCCCATCAACATTGTCCTCAAGTAGGATAAAAAAGTTTTCATGAGCTTCAGATCATCTGGGTGACATGATCTAAGAAGTGATCAAATGGAAATTATAGAGACTTAAGACCTTAGACTTTATATCTTGAAATAGAACAACAAGAAATGGAAATTTTCCTAAATGTCTCATAGCTTCTCGATTATAAGTATGGCGTGCCACACACCCATAAAAGAGACTCTACTCGACACGATTTTATTTGACACTAAATGACACCAAACATAGGCTCTGATACCACCTTTGTCACGAACCAAACTAGGGCCTGTCCATGACGGGTATCTCAAGTCCCATGTGGATCGAAGATCACCCCTGCACCTATCTAACAAAACACAACCACCTCAAGGTCGGCTAAATTTTGATTATATAAAAAGATAAGAGATTATCAATTTAAATATATTATAATAAGTTTATAACCAAAACCAACCCTCCACAACCAAGAAACCAACCAATACTAGTATCAACGCCAATACCAATTCAAATACCAGTACCAATTCTAACACCACCCATGCCTATATTGTCTCATAAAACCTCTAATAAAAATCAAAGAATATCTAGTCAAGACATACCCCCAACCATAGCCAAAACAAAAACAAAAGGAATAGTAAAGTCATAAAGAAATTCAGAGCATGAAATAGAGTCCTCCAAAGTATGGAAGCTCACCACTTCAATCTATCTAAAAAGTTATCCCCAAATCACCTAGTCACTCAGTAGGAGGAGTAGAAATAAGACCAATTCCCACATCGCATAGGATACAACATTCAAAGATGGTTAGCGAGGTTAATTCTACCATGTAACTAGGGGATAAGGATAACATAATGATATGATCAGTAGTTTAAAATCATTCCAAAGACAATACATAATCAAATGCACATATATAAATATATATATCACATTGTGGGATAGGGAACAACGCTGAATATGTTGTTTAAAACTTTAACCTGTATTATGTATCTCAACAATCATATAATAGTACCCAGGGTTATATAGGCCCCAGCTCTCACCCCTGGGCCCAGTGCGTGTAGCCACATGATCAGAGAATAATCTCATACATATGTATATGGTAGACTTAAAACCTCCAACATACACCAAGGTAACTTAAGCACCCAATTACATAATAATTATGGAGGACTCTAACCTACCTAATCATGAAATAATAATAAGTGGGACTCAAACCTCCCTGGTCACTTTGACCCCGGGTCGGCAAATGAGATTTTTGGTATCAATCACTCAGACCTGCACTTTCACGATTCAACTACACAACCCTTATTAAAGCCCAATTAAAAAAAGTATTACACATTCCCCATTTATTTAAACATATTCCATAGAAAGGCATACACTGTAGGCATCTTCATACCAACTATACTTGCAAGGTAACATAGGCTTGGAGTATATCCACAAGAACCTATATAGTTTGTTGTGATTGGCCATCAGTATGCGGATGAAAGGTTATACTAAGATCAACCTAAGTACCAAACTTCTCCTGGAAAGCTCTCACAAATATTGAAGTGAATATGGAGCCTCGATAAAAAAAGATAGACATAAGTATGCTGATGAGTGGTGATTTCACCACTCATTATCTCTCAACATTTATGTACATTATCATGATTTGAATGAATAAATAAGACATATTCATGAGTAAATGCACTAATATCAACTCTTTATAGGTATAGAGTTGAAAAGATAGAAAGATGTGGATTAGAGCTTACAAAGATAAAAAAATGGAAAGTGCAACTGAAGACCTACAACAGAAGAGCCTCAGGTACCACGGTCGTAGTTTGCTGAACGCGATAGCAGTCGATCAAGTTTGGATGAGACAATGTGATTTCTCAATCTTAGAAGTAACCATAGTTGCACAATCACAGTCAAATCTCTGCGACTACGACCTAGAAGGAGGAATGAGTAAAAGGCATTGTGGTAAATTAGACAGCTGAAGGAAGATTAATAGGGAGAATTCAAAATACTTTTGGTGTGTCGGGAAATAACCTTAGAATTGGAGAGTAAACAAAATTTATTTATTCATATTTTATTTTAAAATTACTGTTCCAAAGGGAATTTAGTGAAATTAAATAGTGGAATTGAAGATTATTTTACCCTCTCTTATTATGAATTCCATGGATGCACTACTTGGTAAAATTCTTTTCTCCTATCTAATGAGTAACTAACTTCTTTAGTCTTGGGATTATGTTGAACTAGAGTGTAATTTATGTGTAGGTATTGTGTTTGCATGATTTTTAGTTGTTGTGTGAGGATTTCACCATTGCTTGAGCTGGTGAGTTGGAATTTGATAGGTGAAAGCCCCAAATCTCCAAATGGGTTTGATGGGTGAAAACCCCAAACTCTATAAACCCTTTATCATCCTTAAAAGAAGGATAAAAGTGAATATAAGGTAATCCATAACATCCTTAAAATAGGGTTATAGGGGACGAGGCAATAGTGGACAATTAAGCCTATAGTTTTCTCCCTTTTGCAATATTAGAAATAAGTGTATTAGGAGTGCAAATCATGTCAATAGCATTATCCTAGAAATAAGAATGCTTGATTGAGATTTTGGATGATTACGAATTTCACACTTGATAGGTTCTCGAAAGAGCCAACGGTTGAAATCGTTGTGGTTTTATCAAAAAATTAACCACAATGACCTTTTATCTATCCTATCCTTTAGTTAACTACTAAATTTAATGCTAAACCATTATTATCCCACATACTTTTACCTTTAGGTAGTCATAATCCCTAGATTTCCCCCAATATTGCTGCTTAAAATGAAAGTGTCATCTCTTGATCATTTGATAATTATTGTACAACAAGTTTCCAAAGAAATCCCCCATTTTATTCTACATGTCATTTTATTAGCATTCTGGGTAACCTCGTAGTAATTTGAGAAACCATAGGGTTTGAAGTCTGTAATTCGCACATTGAGATTCGACCCCAATTCAAATTGAGTTACTTGACAATGACCCCCTCACCCCTAAATTATGGGAGTGAGTTGAGCATTATAAAAATAGCACCTTTGTCGGGGAGTGAAATATAGATTTCTCTTTTATGGTGCTATTCTTACATAGGAATAACCAAAGTAGTGAAATTTAATTTCATTGATGTATTTGATCTTTGAGTAGATAAATATTATTATTCCCAAATCATCATGAGTCATGGAGACTTGGTTTGTATTGGGACCAGTGATCATGAAAGTGCAATTCTTATTCCCTCCACTGAGGAGCATGGAATATTTTATGTCACAAGTGTGATGATGACATTGCTCCACTTAAAGGGATTCTTCGGAGGTAAATCTTATGAAGACCTGAAATCTCCCATAAAAGGTTTCTTGGAAGTATGTACTCCGCTTAAAGTCGCACATATATCCCAAGAGTCCATCTAGTTACCCCTTTCCCATTATCTTTCATGGGAAAGGTGGTACTATGGCTAAGGTCTTTGCCTGCTGGATCTATTATTTCATTGACAAGTCTCACGGAGGATTTTTTAGGTCAATAATTCCTACCATCTAGGAAGTTGATGTTGAGGGATGAGATTGTTTATTTTTGACAATACCCCAAAGAATAATGGTACGATACTTGGGGATGATTTAACGAAACACTTTTGAAATGTCCCGCACATGAGGTGCCAGAGAAGATGCTCCTCCAAATCTTTTTCGAGCATTGTATCAAAAAAATAAGGTTGTAGTGGACAACGCATCTGGTGGATCATTCATCAACTGACCATATGGGATTATTTCAATAGTCTTGGACTAAGTGGCAATTTGGTGTAGGGGTTGGGACATAGAGGACGCCGAGGTGTCCATCGAGGCTCCCTCCACATCCTTTGGGTGATATGATGGGAAATATAAAGAGAAAGAGACCGATGCAAAGATGAGCAAAGTGATCTCTTGCCTCAAACTCCAAATTGAGAATATTTTGGAAGACTCAATGGAAAGTGTAAGTGTGATAAATACAATAGAAGTTGAGACTTATGAATACAAGGAGGAAGAGGTGATTGGTGATAACTTAAGGATGAAACCTAGGAGCTTGGAGGGTTTCCATCTTGCTTCACAAGAATAAGATGGGAATCAAGGTCAGAATCGGGAAAATCTAAGCACGACATATTTTGAAAGAATGGAGGAGATTGATAGAGATATTTTGATGTGGATCTTAAGTAATGTTAAGAGGACCGGAGAAATAGTAAATGAGATACGAAGTGAATTCTCCATGCTCCACCAAATGATAGCATCTCACTCCTCCGTTATCCAACAACTTGAGGCAAAAGTAGCAAAATATCAAAGTATCTAATAGAGAGTCAAAGTGAAGAAATGCAAAATGGGGAGGCAACAAAGGAAGAGAGAAAAAGACCCAATATTGAAGAGCCTAAGTTAAATGAGATGTTGATGAGAAAACCTATGAATAAAGAGTGTCAAATTGTTTCTATACCTCAAACCCCTATTCATCCTCCTTTCAAAAAATGGTCATTGAGAAAGGCAAATCATGATAAACTCAACAAACGTTTTGATAAATTTAGCAACCTTTCTATTAAAATTCCTCTCATTGAGGAGTTGTAAGACATTCTAGGGTATGCTAAATTTATGAAAGATTTTGTGTATAAAAAATCTTTTGGTGGATGAAAATATTGAGATTACTCACCATTGTAGTGCTATGATGACAAACACGTATGTTGAAAATAAGAAGGATCCCGGTGCTTTTACAATCTCATGCACCATCGGTGCCTTCACATTCGCTAGGGCATTATGTGATCTTGGGGAAAGTATGAACCTCATGACTTATACTATATTTCACAAACTTTGTTTGGGTAAGCCAAATCCCACTAAAATAAAGTTTCTTATGGCTGATCGATCCATTAAGAAGCCTATAGGGATCCTCCACAATGTTATAGTACAAGTAGACCAGTTCATTTACCCGTTTGACTTTGTTATTGTGAATTGTGAAATACACGTCAAAATTTCCATTATCCTTGGAAGACCATTTTTAGCTATCCGGATGGCATTGGTAGATGTGTATTTTGGGGAGATGAAGTTTTGATTGAATGGTGAAATAGTAACCTTCAATGTATATAGGACTATGAAACAAAAAATAGAATTACAAGTCCTTTCGGTAATCGATGTTGTTGGTGGGGAAGTGTCAAACCATGTCGATGTGGGATTGTTTAACGACCCTTTAGTTGGGGTGCTTTGGAATTGTGGAAGAGAAGAAGTGGAGGAGTATGATGAAGTGGTAGCTTCTCTAACAGGGCTTGGGTTTCACACTAGGAATCCATTTAAATTAGATCTTGATCTTAAAAACCGTGAAAGTTAACACACCAAACCATCTATCCTTGAACCTCCTAAAATCAAATTAAAGCCCTTACCATCTCATCTCAAATATGTGTTATTGGGAGAGGATTAGACGCTGCAAATCATTATTGTTAGTGACCTAAACTCCCCTTAAGTAGAAGCATTAAAGTTGGTGGTAAAAAAATTCATTCGGGCCATTGGGTGGACAGTAGCGGATATCATCGGCATAGCTCCCGACATATTCTCACACAAAATTAAACTCAATCCAGATCACATACCAAGAGTAGAGCACCAAAGAAGATTAAACCAACCCATGCAAGAGGTGTTAAAAAGGATATTATAAAGTACCTCGATACAGGAGTGATCTATCATATATCCAATAGCACGTGGGTGAGAACGGTGCAATGTATTCTGAAAAAGGGTGGTATCACAGTAGTCAAGAATGAAAAAAATAATCTCATCCCCATCCGACCAGTCATCGGATGGCGAGTGTGTAAGGACTATCGAAAATTGAACTCATGGATCCAGAAGGACTATTTACCAATATTATTCATGGATCAAATACTAGATAGTGTAGTCGGTAGAGGGTGGTATTACTTTTATGTTGGGTAATCAGATACAATCAAATTGTATCGCCCAGAGGACCAAGAAAAGACAACTTTTACATTCCCATATGGTATGTTTCCATTCAAGTACATGCCATTTGGGTTGTGTAATGCCTCGACAACCTTTCAATGTTGCATGTTGTCAATATTTATGGATATAGTTGATGTCTCCATGGAAGTATTTATGGATGAATTCTCGGTAGTTGGTAATTCTTTCGAGTCATGCCTTGAACACTTGAATAAGGTTCTTGAAAGGTGCATGGAAACAAACCTTGCCTTGAATTGGGAAAAGTTCCACTTCATGGTCAAAGAAGGAATTATATTAGGCCATAAGATCTCGGGAAAAGGCATTCAAGTTGATCAAGCTAAGTTTGAGGTAATTGCAAAGCTCCCACCCCATATTTCCGTAAAAGGTTTTTGAAGTTTCCTTTGCCATGCCAGGTTCTATCGTTGTTTTACCAAGGAGTTTTCCAAGATAGCGTATCCGATGTGTAAAATTCTTGAGAAAGGATCTAAGTTCAACATTGATGAATCATGTTTCAAAGACTTTGAGTATCATAAGGAATTGCTCATTTCAGCCCCTATTATTATGGCTCCGGAATGGTCATCCCCATTTGAGGTAATGTATGAAGTAAGTCATGTTGCATTGCATTCAGTGCTAGCGAAGAACAACGACAACCTTTTTCATTCAATATACTACGCTATAAAAACTTTGAATGACGCTCAAAGAAACTACATCGTCACCAAGCAAAAATTATTGGCAGCTGTTTATGCCTTTGAAAAGTTTTGGGCCTATTTGTTAGGAACGAAGGTTGTGGAGCATATGGACCACTCTATTCTAAAGTATCTCATGGACAAAAAAGAAGCAAAGACACATTTAATTAGGTGGATTTTGTTATTACAAGATTTCAACTTTGAGATGAAAGACTAAAAAGGGTGTGAGAATCAAATGGTCGATCATCTCTATAGACTCAAAGGCAATAATAAAAATCATGGGAAAATAGAAATTGATGATGATTTCCCCGATGAATTGATTATGGCCATCGAGGGGAATAGTACACCATGGTATGCCGATTTTGCCAGCTATGTAGCAAGTGGTGCACTCCTAGAGGGACTGAGTTACCATCAAAAGAAATAATTCTTATTTGATGCAAAACGATATTTCTGGGGTGAGTCATTTTTATTTTGATAGTGTGCCAATGGAGTTATTAGATGGTGTGTCATGGATTTTGAAATAAATAACATCTTGGTGGCTTGTCACTCGTCATCTTACAGTGGTCATCATGGAGGGATCCGAACTATCGCCAAGATTCTCCAAAGTGGATTGACAGTGCACAAGCGCACACATAAGTGTATGTGGCCTTATCAAGTAGTAAAGTGGATTTCAAGTAGCTAAGTATCGATCCCACAGAGACTTGATTTAGCAACGATTCAATTTCAGTTCACAGTTTATAATAATTCGATGCAACAGTAGCCAAAAAGAGTTTAGAATTTGTAAATTGTAGAAAAGTAAACAATGTAGAAAGTAAAGATCTTGAAACAATCAATAGGATAAAATCCAAGGTTAAATCACTTTGAACAATCATACTATATTGTTGAACTTCATTCGTTAACTTGCTTATCTTGGTTTTAGATTCGTAGGGTTAATTGTGTGATCATGGTCTCCCGACCTCTAATCCTTTACCTAATTTTAACCTTACAACTGCATCATTTAGCGGGGATGTAATAGTCCACTTAAGTTATTTAAGCTATCATCCTACGTGTGAATCTAGTAAGGTGTCTATGTACATCCCTGTCCTAGACACTAATTTAGATTCCTTATTTCATAAAGGAATACAAACAATACTTTGTTCATCTCTATGTTCTATCCCTTATTCCTTCTCCCGAGATCAAAAGTGATATATTCTAAGGGTCGCTAATCCTTAAAATAGTTAAATCAAAGATGAACACACAACCAATAATGATAAGCAAAGTTTACCGAATTTAATAAAAATCAAGAGTACTCATGTCTTTTGGTTTAACCCCGGAAAAGACGTTTAGCCACACATAGTTATAATCGTAATCACAAGTTAGTTATTAACGACTAAAAATATGAATGAACTAAATTAAAATAATAAAACCTAAATATGAAGTTTATCATCCCCTTTATCTCCAAAATATGTTAAAATATATGTAAAAATGTGATATAACATGTATTTATAGTATAAGAGTAAGCCAAGTACATGTTGGAATTGGAAATGTTCAGTTATTGAGCCCGGGAGTGGAGAGAGAGGTGACCCAGGTAGATCCCTGCTCCTTCCAGGGAATGGCCTCACCTAGATCACTGCTCCATCTAGGGCAACGCCCCATATATTTTCCCTCTATGACTAAGGCGTCGCCTCCAAAATGCCTTGGCTCTCTGGAAGTTGTCTCTTGGATTTTGGCTAAGTGTTGTGTATCCCCTCTTAGTTACATGTATTGTGGTGTATTTACCATGGATTTATAGACTTTTCAACATAAAAATATCATAATATTCATATCAAAAATCTTCCTATACAATAACACACCACAAATTAAGAGATAATCATAATACAATACTCTTAACGATGAATAAAAACAAGAGCTAAGCCTAGTTAGTTCATGTCAATCTTCAACTTATTGTTCAAGCTGTACACTCAATAAAATTGCACTTTGATCACTAACAACAAGTTATTCCACTCATAATTACATATAAAAACCATAAGAAACTCATTAAACACACTAGAATCCAACGAGACCAGCTAGACAAAACTAGTTTTCCGGGTTGAACTCTAAATGACTTAATTAAGTACAAACTTTTTTGGAAATCACTTTGAACATTGTAAACACATGCATTAACACTCTGATACACATTTATCTCATTATCAACCCATATAGCATACAAATCATCCTCAAAAGAAGGCTATAAAGGTTAGAATAGCAACGCTGGAATGCATAAATACACCCAACATCACCACCCCACACTTAAATCCTTGTTCATCTTCTAACAACTCTTTACTATAAACATCATGATCTGGAGACTCTACACATATACTACATGCAAGAATCTTAAGCTAGTACCACCATGACTATATAGATTGCAAGTTTCTACACTAATCATGTTACACGCACAATTGAAAACTTATGAACCTACTCCAAAACATCCTAGCCTCAGGAATTGACTCACCTAGTTTGCAAAATCATACTTATAATTCAATCAAGGACATTGTACAAATCACCCACATTCATCAAATATGTGTCCCTCACAACAAAGGGTTACCCATAATCACTCACAATTATGTTATTTATCACAATGGGTACAAGAATTAAATTACACTCACTCTCAGAAAGAATTCACACATTAAACAAAATTAACCATAGCTTGACCTTAGTGTAATTCTCCACCAATATCATAATGATGAATATAGGATCAATTAGATCTAGGATCAATTAGATCTTTTTTGGGTTGTAATGCAGGTTAAGGGATGAGTAGGAACTATTTAAGAATAGTGAATAACCTCTCTAAGCAATTTAATACACTACATTAAACATTTAAAACCAATATCCAATAAAAAATTAACACTATTTTTGTTTAACCTATTTTTTTGTTTTGCCCCATCTCTTTTAAGCATTTTTACAAACACATGGTGGGCGTATTGTTTATTCCTTTAAGATTCAATTTTTCTGATTTTCTACAATCATGGAAATATTTTTAACACCATTTATATCACTCCCAACCACCACACATCAAATATAAAAGCCAATAACTATTACCTTGGGGAATTAATTTCACCTTTCTCCTCTTATTTCTCAAACTCCTTACTCAATAATTTTTTTATCTTAAAGCACCTAGGAGTTTTTTGGAGAAAATTATGGTCTATCGAAGAAAGGGTTAGGCTACTCATAAGTCTATTACAGAAAAAACTAAAGGCTCAATGAGGGTTAACTAGGGTAATGCACAAAGGGTAGGACAAATAGAAGGTATAAAACAAGGCTGTCAAAGAAATGCCAAATCATCTCCTAAACCCACACTCTTTATTTCTCTTTACATACACAACGAAAAAGTTATAGACATCACATGAAACAAGGAATATACAAACACCTTACATCACACATGACACATGCTCAACTCAATAGGATAATCATACACTCCTAACAAAAAAATATCATTAATTCAAATTTTAAGTCAAAAAGTACAAGAGTAAAAAACATGAGCCTAAGTGTCTTAAAAGTATCAATTCTCACAATCCAACAAGGTTACACACTCAAAACACTTGAACCATGCAATCAAAAATAGCACCAACTCGAATATCTTACATAATTTTTTTTTAAATTGAGCGAAAATTTAGGAATTTTCCCATCCCACACTTAAAAACCTACTTTGTCCCCAAAGTGAATTTAAAAGGAAGAGACATAAATATTCCTTAAGGCCTCTAGGACTAGCTATTAGCATCTTAACACATAAATGAGATCTATGGGACCCCACACTCTATTTTTGCCATGCTCCTTAGCTCAGGTTTTCGGTACTCAAACATCCCATTATCATGTGACTCAACCAAAAAATAAAAACTACGTGAAATAAAAACTAACAACTAAAAAGAAATCATACCTACTTAACTTAGGTTGCCTCCCAAGAAGCAACTGATTTAGTGTCGTGGCACGACCTAACTTCGACTTAGTTATTTTCTTTCCTTCTCATTCTTATGCTTGTCCTCAATCATTTTATTCTCTTCACCCCTCCTAGGTGTGAATTTTTAATAAAAATAGGTTTTTTAACTTTAGCCTTTTCAGGCTCATTAGTTAGCATCAAATCAAGATTAGGCGATAGAAGCTTAGGCTGCTCAATCAGTTAGTCCAACGAGGTCTTTGGTGGACAAACAACCCCACACTTGTCCTCTTTAATAACATTGATCATACATAAATCTTTATAGTGGGACGTTATTTTAGGTACTTTTTAAACATCAAATGCCTCCTCTTTATCCTCTACTCTTATTTTTAGTGTGCCTTCTCTAATATCAATCAACACTCATCTAGTTACTAAAAATGGATGCCCCAAGATGATTGGTACCTATTCGTCTGCCTCAAAATCAAGAACAATAAAGTTAGTAGGAATAATAAATGTACCAACTTTTATGAGGACATCCTCTATTATCCCTTCCGAATATGCCATGGATTCGCCTGCTAGCTGTAAAATCACCTTGGTCGATTTAGCATTTCCCAAGCCTAATGTATCAAACAAAGATAGGGGCATCAAATTTATGCTCACCCTTAAGTCACTCAATGCACAGACAACTTTACTCCTAATTTGGACAGGTAGAGTAAACTTCCCCGGATCCCTCAATTTCTTGGGGATTACTATGTTATTACAGTGCTATACTCTTCAGTCAGTGTTATTTCCCCCACATCCTACAATTTCACCTTATTATCAACCACATCCCATATGTACTTTGCATACTTAGACATACCCAGTAAAACATCTAATAAAGGTAAGTTAATGTGAAGCTCTCTGAATGTATCAAAGAACTCCTTAAACATAGCATCCTCCTTTGCTATAATTTGCCTCTAAGGGAAGGGTAGTGGCAATGTCTTCTTTACTTTTGGTCCAACAACTTTAGTTTTCAAGTACTCAGACTCCCTTGATTCTTCAAAACTTTTTCAAAAACCTGTGGGGGAGTTAACTTTGCATCTTCCTATTTAGTTACCTTTGGACGTTCTCCTTAAAGCTATTTACAACTTCTTAAGGTGATTGCCATAACCTACTTTGGATTTTCTATATCTGCTGGAAATCCACCTTGACGCCTAGTATTTAATGGTTGTTGTTGCTACCTCATCTGCAACTCTATGATTCTTTGGGTTGCTTGCAAATTTTTCATGTCCGCATTCAACTATGCTTGATTAGCTAAAAGTTTCTTCAACATCACTTCCATGTTGCTAGTTGAATTATTCCCTTATGCCTGTAGTTGCTAAATTTGTTGCTATTGGTCTTTCCATGGCTTAGTCTGCCACTTCATACTGTAGGCATTACAGTAATTTGGTCATTGAGCATTGCCTACATACATCAATGATTCCGAATTTGAAGAACACATGGCCGTAAAATGCCTACTATTTCTGCGGATCTCACACCAACCACTAGTTTGCTAAACTGCATTGACTACTGTCGTAGGCTGTGGAGCTCTAAATTTTAGGTTGCTGAACTGAGTGTTTATAATATTTTGCAATGCTGCAACCTGAGATGATAAGGCACTGAACTGGTCTACCTCAAATACTCTAGCAATTCTTTTTGTGGAACTTCAAGATCTAAATTCCAATCGGGATTTCCTTGTGCTATGTGGTTCAATAATGTGTATAGCTCATCATAAGTCAATTCCAGTGCTTGACTACCTGCGGTTGAATCTAGATAAATCTTTGTATTGTGATCAAGTGCTTCTACAAAAGTATGAGCAAGTACCTCGTTGGACTATTGATGGTGTGGACAGTATGTATGAAGAGCCTTGAACCACTTCCAAGCATGATAAAAATTCTCCTCCGGCTTCTGTTTGAAGTATATTATCTCATTGCAAAGTCTCATAGTCTTACCAGGCGAGAAAAACTAAATCAGGAATTTTTTAGCTAAATCATCCCATGAAGTGATTGAATTTTTCGGTTCTACAGCCAACCACTTTTTTGTTTCCCCTAGCAGAGAAAAGGGAAAAAATGTTATCTTCACATATCTTGATTTATGCTCGTTCGGATGAACATATTGCTGATTTCTAGAAAATTTCACAAGTGGACCTACGGATCTTCATGTGAAAGCCTTGTGAATGGTCCACTGCTAATCAGAAGTTGTACCATATCCTTCTTAATTTTGAAATTGCCTCCAGCTGTCGGCTTCTGAAATAGGGAGATCAAAATTGGTTAGAAGTGGGATTGCCACTTCTCTAACTATCCTGTGGGCTTCTAGTTCATCAGCCATGATGGCAAGATTCTCTTGGTTTTCTTGGATATACGGAACTTGGGGGAAAAGGTTTGCTTGTCTCCTTCTTTGATGAAAAAGTTACTCAGGTCTAGCACTTGGTTCAACCAAAACCTGATCCTTTTCCATCTTTTGTAAACCTATTTCCTTCAAATAACAACCAAGATCAAGCATCAAAACACCAAATAAATCTAAAACTAAAACTAAAATAAACAGTTACCAAATAACAAGTCCGTGGTAACGGCCCTAAAAACTTAATAGCCCCAAGCGCACACACAAGTGTACATGGTCTTATCAAGTAGTAAAGTGGCCTTCAAGAAGCCAAGTATCGATACCAAAGAGACTTGATTCAGCAAAGATTCAATTTCAGTTCACAGTTTAGATTAATTCGATGCAACAGTAGCAAAAAAAAGTTTGGAATTTGCAAATTGTAAAAAAGTAAACAATGCGGAAAGTAAAGATCTTGAAACAATCAATATGAGAAAAGCTAGGGTTAAAGAACATTGAATAGTCATACTATGTTGTTTAGCTTCATTTGTTAACTTGCTTATCTTTGTTGTAGATTCATAGGGTTAATTGCGTGATCATGGTATCCCGACCTCTAATCCTTTACCTAAGTTAAACCTTACAACTACATCATTGAGCGGGGATGTAATAGTCCACTTAGGTCTTTAAGATATCATCCTACGTATGAATAAATTAAGGTATCTAAGTAAATCCCTATCGTAGACACTAATTTAAATTCCTTATTTCATAAATGAATACAAACCATACTTTGTTCATCTCCATGTTCTATCCCCTATTCCCTCTCCCGAGATCAAAAGGTAGACAATTGATATATTCTAAGGGTCGCAAATACTTAAAATAGTTAAATCAAAGATTAACACATAACCAATAATGATAAGAAAAGTTAAATAAATTTAATTCAAAAGAGGAGTACTTATGCCTTTAGTTTTAACCCCGAAAAAGGGGGTTTAGCCACACATAGTCATAATGGTAATCACAAGGTGGTAATTAACGACTAAAAGCATGAATGAAAAAAATTAATATAATAAAAACCTAAATATAAAGTTATAGAATACCCTTGATCTCCAAAATATGTCCAAATATATGTAAAATCATGATATAACATGTATTTATAGTATACGAGTAAGCCAAGTCCGTGTCAGAATTGAAAATATTCAGTTATTGAGCTCGTGAGTGGAGAGGGCACCGCCCCAGGTAGATCCCCACTCCATACTGGGAGTGGATTTACCTAGATCCCACCTCCATCCAGGTAATTTACCCACATATATCCCCACTATTGCTAAGACGTTGCCTCCAAATAGCCTTGGCTCTCTAGAAGTTGTCTCTCAGATTTTTGCTAAGTGTTTAGTATCCCCTCTTAGTTCCTTATTTTTTGGTGTGTTTCCCATGGATTTACAACCTTTATAACATCAAAATATCATCATATTAAGATCACAAAGCTTCCTACACAATCACACACCATAAAGTAAGAGACAATCACAACACAATACTCATAACGATGAATAAAAATAAGAGCTAAGCCTAGTTTGTTAATGTTAATCTTCAACATATTGTTTCAGATGTACACTCAATAAAATTGAACTTTTATCACTACCAAAAAGTTATTACACTCATAATTACACATAAAAACCATAAGAAACTCATTAAACATATTAGAATCCAACAAGACCAACTAGACAAAACTAGTTTTTCTGGTTGAACTCTAAATGACTTAATTAAGTACAAACTTATTTGGAATTCACTTTGAACATTGTAAACATATGAGTTAATACTTTGATACACATTTACATCATTATAAACCCATATAGCATACGAATAATCCTAATAACAAGGCTAAAAAGTCTAGAATAGTGACGCTAGAATACATAAATTCACCCAACATCACAGATTCTATTGGTCTTCCATGCATAGGGGAACCATTGAATGTGTTAAATCTTGTCACAATTTTCAAATGCATGGTGGTATTTCAAGAAGGCACGAGATTCCTATAAAGCCTAACTTGGAGGTGGAACTTTTTGATGTATAGGGAATCGATTTCATTGGTCCTTTTGTGAGCTCCTTTAGGAATAAGTACATTTTGGTGGCGATAGACTATGTTTCTAAATAGGGGAAAGCCATTGAACTCCCTAATAATGAGAGGAAATGCGTCACCTAATTCTAAGAAAATAATATTTTCACAAGCTTCGGCACCCCTCGGGCCATCATTATTGATGATAGTTTAGATTTTTGCAATTGGATATTTGGTGCTCTTCTTTACAAGTATGGAGTTAAGAACAAAGTCTAAACCCTATACCACTCCCAAATGAGTGGTCAAGTGGAGGTTTCGAATCATGAAATCAAAGACATACTTGAAAAGAAGGTAAATACAGGCTACACAAATTGGGCAAGACAACTTGATGAAGTGCTTTGGTCCTATAGAACAACTTGCAAAACACCAATAGGTATGTCTCCCTATCAATTGGTGTTTAGTAAGGTATGGAATTTAACTATTGGGCTTGAGCATAAGGCTTTTTGGGATTTGAAGAGATTAAATATGAACTGGGGAGAAACATCTAAGGCACGGGTGACACAACTCCATGAGATGGAATTTTTTTGACTAAAGGCTTATAAGAGCGCAACTTTGTATAAGGAGAAAATAAAGAAATGGCATGATGCTAGAATATTGCGGCGAGAATTCCATGAGGGAGAGCATGTACTCCTCTACAACTCCCACTTTAAACTCTTAACAGGGAAGCTCCGCTCAAAATGGTCAGGACCATTTATGATTTCTAAAGTCTACTCAAGTGGTGCAGTCAAGTTTGAAGATAATGAAGGGATAAATTCGCAGTCAATGGTCAAAGGGTGAAGCACTACAATGATAAAATTTCCGTGGCGGCCAAGGTGGAGTGCGTCAACTTCAAAGATGCTATATTGTGAAAGGAGAGAGTTGTATCGCGACATTAAATTAGGCGCTTGATGGGAGGAAACCCATCCTTAACTTATTTTTTTTTATGCTTCGTAGGTCTTTTAACATAAATAGTGTACTTAGAAAAATAGGGAAAGAACAGAGCTGGAAAATTGATAGCTGTGCAGGAAATGAAAAATAGAGCAAAAATAGGGGAATTTAGTCTCAGTTACTGTGATCGCAGACATATTTCCGCGATCGCGGCATCAGACTCCTACAACATCTACTGACCATGGAAGCCTTTCTCATCCCTTTAACTTTTTGAATTTTAAATTTAGTGGGATCTCCTTTCTATGAATGAACCTTTCCCTATGATAGATTGAGTAACGAATCACGAATAAAAGGAAAGTCTTAGTACCTATGGCATTACAATTGATAAATCTGGGTTCACCATTGGTGAATTCTGAGTAGCCATATTGTTTGCCCGTTTGGAGTTGAATTGTAAGATGAAGGTTTTGGTGGTATCCATAGGTACCAAGTTGTATGTGGTGCTAATGTAAAATACACAATTTGTGCTTAGTGCTAATACAAAATGGACAACTGCCCCCCTCCTTCGTTTATCTAAAATTTTTGAAAAATCAAGGGTATGGATGTGAGTAATGTTGCAACAATACTTTCTCTCTGGTTGTGGTTCCATAAATTTTTGGATTATGAATAATGATAAATACTCCACTTGTGTCTCTAGCGAGAGGGAAATTTGATCTACCTTAGTGATTTTTTCATGCCATGTATGGTGAGACTTTGGTATTCATCTCTTTTACACTTATGTTATCTAGAACTTTCTTTATTAGTCTTTCAAAGCTAATGATGATTGTACTTGGTTGGAGAAATGATCTTAGGCCACCTTTGTGATTTTGGAAGGCCACTCTAGCCTAAAAATCCTACCCAAGCATTAATATAATCCCTAGTTACCCCCTTTAAACCTTTGGACCTTTCTTTGGTAAACTCATTACAACCTATGTTCAATTCTTTTTATTCCTCTTTTGAACTGTACCCTCCTTAAACTTGAAAATGCAACTTGAGACTTATAGCTTAAGTTGGGAGTGGTAAAAGTGATGGAAGGAAGTTTGGAGCCACAAATTGTTAGTAAAATGCCCAATGTGCCTACGTGATGAAAATAAATAAATAAAAAGGAATAAGTCCATCAAAGAATGGAATTGCACGAAATTTGCAAGAAAAGGAAATGAAAGAAAAGTGATGAACAAAGGAAGCGAATTGTAGGCATAAGAAAAGAAAGAAAACAAAGAATAGTGGCCCTTAGTAAAAAAAAAGAATTATAAAGGGTGATGTAGACGTTCAAAGAAGGGTGTAGCCATGTTGTTCCTAAATTGAGATCTTACCCTAACCCAAACCTACATTACAAGATTAAAAAATTCTTTGATATCTCTAACTATTTACTAACTTTATAATGGCGATTGAATATAGGGGCAAACCTATGGTATGACTCTTTTTTCATTGAGATTTCCTTTGTGATATAGAGAGTCTGTGCACTTAAAACTTATTGTTAGATAGTTGGTAGTTTGGTATGTGGATTTTCTCTTTCATGTGAGTATGGCATGCGAATAAGTTGAGGAGGGTGATTTTTGTCACGTCCTGAGAAATGAGGCAAATGGAGTATAGCTTAATTGAGATAAAAAAAAGAGCCACCTCTAGAGTATTGGTCGTTGTTGCTTAGTGGATTTTTAAAGTCTTAATCATTCTTGAGTATTGCATTTTATAATGAGGGGTGTAGCAAAATTATCCTAGCACATGTGCAATGTGCTACTTGTGGTTGAGACTAAAGTCGAAGTCATTGTGACCTTTAAGGCATTAAAGTTAGGCATTAATGATTGTGTCTCATAATAAGAGGTAGTGTTGCTTGAGGACAAACAAATGCTTTAAGTTGGGGGTGTTGATGAGTGTTGATTTTATCAATCATTCTCGCTCAACATTTATATACATTACCATGATTTGAATGAATAAATGAGACATATTCATGACTAAATGCACTAATATCAGCTCTTTGTAGGTATAGGGTTGAAAAGACAAAAAGATGTGGATTGGAGCTTACAATGATATAAAGGGAGAAGAAAAACTGCAGCTAAAGACCTACAACAGAAGATACCACGGTCGCGGTCCGCTGAACACGATCGCAGTCCGCTGAATGCAATTACGATTTGCAGAATGCGATCGCAGTCGGTCAAGTTTAGATGACACAATGCGATTGCATAATCATAACCGCGACCATGGTTGCACGATCGTAGTCAAATCTCTGCGACCGCGGCCTAGCAGGAGGAATCAGTAAAAGGCATTGTGGTAAGTTAGATAACTGAAGCATGATTTATAGGAAGAATTCAAAATACTTTAGGTGTGTGGGGGAAAGAACCCTAGAATTGGAGTGTAAAAAAATTGGATTCTTCATTTTTTATTTTGTAATTATTGTTACAATGGGAAGTTAGTGAAATTAAAGTGTGGAATTAAAGATTATTTTACCCTCTCTTATTATGACTTCCATGGATACACTACATGGTAAAATTCTTCTCTCCTATCTAACAAGTAGTTAACTTCGTTAGTCTTGGAATTTTGTTGAACTAGAGTGTAATTTGTGTGTAGGTATTGTTGTGTTTGCATGATTGTTAGTTGTTGAGTGAGGATTTCACCATTTCCTAAGCTATGAGTTAGAATTTGATGGGTGAAAGCCCTAAATCTCTAAATGGGTTTGATAGGTGAAAACCCCAAACTCTAGAAACCCTTTATCATCCTTGAAAGAGGGTTGAAAGTGAATATGAGGTAACCCATAAAATCCTTAAAAGAGGGATATAGGGGGACGAGGTATTGGTGGAAAATTAAACCTATATTTTGCAATCTTAGAAATAAGTGTACTAGGAGTGCAAATCATGTCAAGAGAATCATCCTAGAAATAGGGATGCTTGATTGAGGTTTTTGGTGATTACGAAATTAACACTTGATAGGTTCTCGAAAGAGACAACAGGTGAAATCCTTGTGGTTTTTTCGAAAGATTAACCTCAATGTCCATTTACCTAGCCTATCCTTTAGTTAAAAACTAAACTTCCTGCTAAACCATCATTAGCCCACATACTTTTACCTTTAGGTGGACATAATGCGAAGATTTCCCCCAATGTTGTTGCTTAAAATGAAAGTGTCACTCCTGATTATTTGCTGAAGATTGTACAACAAGTTTCCAAAAAAATTCCCCCATTTTATTTTACATGTCGTTTTGTTAGCATTTTGGGTAACCTCGAAGTAATTTGAGCACCCATAGGGTTTGAAGTCTATAATTCGCTCCTTGAGATTCGACCCCAATTTATATTGGGTTACTTGACAACGACTACCATACCCCTCAATTATGGGAGTGAGTTAAGCATTATCACATAACAAGAATACTGACCCGACCTGACCGGGGGCTTGTCGTAATAGGAGTCCCAAGTCCTACCGGGAACAAAGACCACCCCATTACCCAACCCGACCTCCATCCGCCTTCCCTGAGATTGCTGAATTTTAAGCAAGTAACAAAATAATGCAATAGCTCACATGAATACTCTGGGCTAAGATCACAGTCGTAACCGACCCAACTGAGTGCAACCATCCCATACCCATAATCGAACCATACCAAACCATACCAAAGGCCATAAAACAATCCATAACCAAAAGTGATATCAAAACATAATATAATTAATACCAAAATGAAATAGGATGGAATAACCAACAATATCATCCAATGATCTTAGACCTTCAGATTATTCCAATTCCAAGGCCGACACCAATATTGATTCCACCCATTACAACCCATAGAAGTACCCCAAAGCCTCATATCGAAGAGAGTAATAAAATCCAATGGGTATATGCCCCAAACCATAGAAAAAAACAATATCCAAAAAATAATCAAAGTGTCTAAAAGTGCCCATAACATAAAATGGAGTCTTTCGAAAAGAGGAAGCTCACCACTTCAGTCGAAATATTATCCCCGAGTCAATCACAATGTAGGAGAGTAGAACGACCGATTCTTGCATAGCGTGGGTCTACAACCGCCAGTAGACGGGTTAGCGGGTAAACGCTAGCATGATCTCAGGATAAGAATAAAATAATGCCATTTATAAAACCAAGTAAAACCTTTCATATGCACACAACTATACATATACATATATATAACCATGCCAGGAAAAGGTGACTGGGTTTAGCATGCCTTTAAAACCATTACCTGGTTTATATAGCTTTGTTGTCCTGAATAACTCACGGGCTATATGGGTTCATCTCCTCGTGCTGAAAGTGCCCCAGTGCATGTATTTGCACGACTAGGGAAGAAACCCAAGGGATGACTAGTACACACCTAAAATATAGTGTGACATCATGCACACGGTCACCAAGACCAACCTCATATCGGCCAATATGATTTTCTAGTTTAGGTACCCCTGGGAACTTAACCTTCCACGACATTGCTACACATCTTGCCATTATTGCCTAATTAAAACCAATTTCTAAATAACCAAACCGTTATCCATTTATTAACCTAGGCCATTAATATTGGTGTCATCATACCAATCCTTACTTGCAAGTAGCATCCATAACCAACCATTTATAGGTTTAAGGGGACTTTCAAGTGCCCTTCCATTTATCATATTAAACCACTTGGGGGATTCCATGTACCCCTCACGTATAACCATTTTGCAATTTACCTTTCCAAACTATTTAAACCATGCATAATTCATTTACCAAGTTTCAAAACAAGCAAGAGTTCCATTAAAAGTAGTCAATGCAATGAACATATCCTTATAAGCATTTTGTCAAGCACATTGGGGGCATAATATGACCAAAACCAATTCCAATTACCATTAAACCATACCCATGCAATCCAATTTTCCAAAACCACCATTAATATCAATAAAAGGATAATTAAAACCATCGGAAACCATAATCAACCATTTAATATCAAAACCTCCAAATCATATTTGAAAACCAAAATCATACAATCAATGAAATCATGAAAATATTCAAAAAAATATGCCTTTAGATAGAATTAACGATGAGGGAATAGAACATGCCTTAAACCATGACGATAATGGAAAGAAATCACCAAGATAAACACCAAATCAAACCTCTAGTAGAGACCCTAGTTTCCCTTGCCCGAAAGCTTTTGAGAGAATTATGAAGTGTTTCGAAGAGTTTTTAAATGTTAATGAGTGAATAATAGGGTAAATAACCTTTCATGTACGTTAGATGTCATGGGAGTTTAATAGGGTAAGTGGGAAAATGTCCAGAATACCCCCACTTAAGTTGCACCAAAATCTCATCACAGGGATATGACTGACTGTCACGAGTGGTACCCTTACAATACGAGTGGTACACTCCACTCGTACCCTATCCTCAACCCTTGGATGATACACTGTCTAAGATATGACTCATCCAACCAAGTAGTAGTCAAAGCATATGATCTGTACCCTTCATTCGTATCCCTGGCAGATATAAACCCAATGAAGATTTAGACACTTTCCCCTATATGAGTCCTGGGTACGACTCGTACCTTAGCTTACGGCTCATGGTGAGCCACTCATACTCAGATCCAACCTAAGTAACCAAGTCTATGATAAGTTAAGGAACTAAATTGTCCGTAACCATAAATATGACTTGTACTCGTAAGTCATACCTATTTGAATAACTAAAATCCATCCTACCAACAAACACTTTTCAGCATACGACTAGAACATACTATCTGTAACCCAATATACGGCTCGTACCCTCGAGTCGTATTGGGTTCAGAGATCAGAATTCTAGGAAATTTTCTAAGGTCTAGAAACTAAGGTGTTTCTGTCTTCCCCATTAGGAAAATTCATCCCCAAATGACGGACAGGGTAGAGGTAACAACGCATATCATCCATTTTCATTATCAAATATATTTCTAAACTTTAACAAATTTTGAAAACAAAGAGGAAAAGATATTAGCCTTTCCTTTTACAAATTCTGAAAATAAAGATGTGTTAAAGACACATACCTTCCGTACAAATCCCAAGAGCTGAAAAAAATGAGGATATTTGGACTTTATGTCCTCTTTCGCTTACCATATAGCTTCTTCCACCTTATGGTCCCTCCATAGAACCATAACCGAAGTTACATCTTGGTCCGCAACCAACAAACCTACCTATCAAAAATCTCAAGTGATATTTCCTCATAAGACAAAGAATCTGAGATACCTAATCCTTCCAAAGGAACAACCGATGAAGGATCACCAATGCATTTCCTCAACATGGAAACATGAAAGACTTGATGAACCAAGCTCAATCTAGAAGAAAACTCCAGCTCATAAGCAACATTACCAATTCTCTACAAAACCTTATGAGGACCAACATAATGGGGACAGAGCTTCCCCTTCATACCAAACCGACCTACTTCCTTTATGGGAGATACCTTGAGGAAAACCATATCCCCAACCTCATACTCCAAGTCTCTAAGCCTATCATTCGCATAGGACTTTTGGTGACTTTAGGCAGCTTTATTCCTCTCCCGAATCACCTTCACCTTCTTAATAAACTAGTAAACCAATTTAGGACCAAACATTTCCGCCTCACCAAGCTTAAACCAACCAATAGAAGATCTACACCTCCTACTACACTATTCCTCAAAAAGGGCCATACCAATACTAGAGTGATATCTATTGTTGTAAGAAAACTCCACCAAAGGTAAATGACCAACCCAAATTCCACCATAGCCAATCACATAAACCTGAAGCATATCTTCTGTGTCTGAATAGTTCTCTCCGCTTTTCTATCTATATGCGGGTGAAAAACAGTACTTAGACTAACCTTAGTCCCCAACCCTCTTTGAAAAAATCGCCAGAAGTGAGATATAAACTGTGTACCATGATTAAAAATAATCAAAATAGGCACCCCATGCATCTTCACAATCTCCTAAAGATACAACTTTGCATAATCTTCCACCGAGAAGGTAGTCCGCACTGGTAAAAAGTGCGCAGACTTAGTCATCCTATCCACGATGACCCAAATCAAATCATATTAATTCTGAGACCGAGGAAGACTTGTAATGAAGTCCATATTGATCACCTCCTATTTCTATTTGGGAAAATTATTTTCATGATACAACCCTCCTGGCCTCATGTGCTTAACCTTAACTTGTTGACACACCATTCACTTGGCCACGAAATTAGCCACATCGCTCTTTATGCCTTTCCACTAATAGATATCCTTGAAATCATGATACATCTTAGTCAATCCAGGATAAAAAAATAGCGTGACTCATGCGCCTCAGCCAAAATCCTTTGCCACAAACCGTCGACATCAAGAACACATAACCTACCTTGGTACTGTAAAGTACAATCACCATAAATATCAAACACCATTACCTTTACCTACCAACATCACTCTTGATTTTCATTAGGATAGGATCTATCACTTGCTTCTCCTTAATCACCATACCAAGAGACGATCGAACCACTTCTTGCACCACCATACCACTTTCCTTAGTGTCCAAGAGGTGAACTCCAATATTAGCCAACCGGTGAATATCCTTCACCAATGCCCGCTTTTCTTCCTTCACATAAGCCAAACTATCCATGGATAACCTGCTAAGAGCATCAACAACCATATTAGCCTTACCTGGATAATAGTGAAGACTCATATCATAGTTTTTAAGAACCTCAAGTCATCTCCTCTACTTGAGATTAAGCTCTTTCTGAGTGAACACATACTGCAGGATCTTATGATCAAAAAAGATATCCACGTGAACACCATACAAATAATGTCTCTATATTTTCAAAGCAAACACAATCACAAACAACTCCAAATCATAAGTAGATAATTCCTCTGATGAACTTTCAATTGCCTGGAAGCATAGGTAATCATCTTCACATGCAGCATCAACACACAACAAAGCCCTACCCAAGATGGATCATAATAAACCATGAACCCAATATTGCCTTACTGCAAAGTCAGAATTGGAGCCGAAGTCAACTTATCCTTTAACTTCTCGAAATTCCCCTCACAAGCATCTGACCAAGAAAACTTAACCTTCTTTTGAGTTAACATAGTCAAAGGAGTAGCTATTGATGAAAAGCTCTCCGTAAACTTCCTATAATACCTGGCTTAACCCAAGAAGCTCTGAATGTCAGATGGAGTCATGGGTCTAGGAAACCTGTTCATCACAACAACCTTTTGCTAATTCACCATAATTCATTCACAAGAAATAATATGTCCCAACAAAGTTTCAACATTTAATCAAAACTAAAACTTAGAGAACTTGGCTTACAACAACTATTCTTTAAGGTGTGCAACTCCACACGGAGGTGATTAGCATGATCCATCTCACTCTTTGAATAGAATAGAATGTCATTAATTAAAACAATTACCAAGAGATCCAAATACTGATGAAAAAACCTGTTCATCAAATCCATAAATGTTGTCGGAGCATTAGTCAACAAAAATGACATAACTAACACCTCAAAGTGCCCATACCATGTACGAAAAGCCATCTTTGGGATGTCCAAGTCCCTAATCTTTAGCTGATGGTACCCAGACCGAAGATCAATAGTATAAAAGAATTTGGCACCTTGCATCTGTTCAAACAGATCATCTATTCTTGGAAGAGGATACTTGTTCTTTAATGTCACCTTGTTCAGCTGACTATAGTCAATGCACATATGATGGGAACCATCCTTCTTGCGCAAAAAAACATGGGTGCCCCCTATAGGGATACACTAGGATGAATTAAACCAATATCCAGAAGATTCTTATATTGCTTCTTGAGTTCCCTCAACTCAGCCAGAGTCATTCTATTCATAGGAATAGAAATTGGATGAGTGTCTGGAACTAGATCAATACAAAACTCGATTTCTCTATCCGGAGGAACACAAGGAAGATCATCTGAAAAGACCTCTGGAAACTCATTAACCACTAGAACTGACCAGGAAAAAGGACATTTTGAGTTAGAATCTTTAACCCAGACCAAGTGATAGAGACAATCAATCTTCAGAGATCAACCTCTGAGATCAGAGATAAGAAATAAATCTCCCCTTATGATCTTAAGAAACATTCTTCTATTCCATAACCGTCTCACCAGGGAACCTAAGGATAACCCTATGGGTCCGACCATCCGAGGACGCTGAACAAGAATGCAACCAATCCATACCAGAATGACATCAAAATCCACCATACCTAACTCAAATAGATTGACCAAGGTTTACTTGCCACAAATATATACCACAAACCCTGATAGACTCTCTTAGCAATAACCGAGTCACCTACTTGGGTAGAATCAGAAAAAAGGATCTGAAATAACTTCTAGATTAAAACCAAAAGATACAGCCACATAAGCACTAACATAGGAGAGAGTGGACGTCGGGTAAAGCAAAAAATATATGTCACGAGAGAAAAGCTTTAATGTACCAGTAACAACATCAGGTAATGCCTTGGATTCATTTCGAGACACTAAAACATACAACCTATTCCAACCAACACTAGAACCAGGAGTAGTAACAGATTTAGATGCAACACCACCAGGTATAGACGCAGAAGATGAGGCCACAGGAATCTTATTTGCCCCCATAGCAACCTTAGTAATTGGAAAATCCCTGAGCCTATGGCCTTCTTGGACACAATTGAAGAATTTTTCCCTTTCTTCATTGCAATAACCCTAATAAGGATGGCCAAAGAACCGATAAAAAACATATGAAAAAACTAACTGACCTCCTCTTGCCTAAGATTTGGTACCCTATGCCCGAAAGTTTTCACTATCATGATGACGCCTGTCACCCGACTGTTAAGGAGAACTAGAAAAAGAGTAGTAACTAAGACTCCCCATATTTATTTTATGTCATTTAACACCACCCCGACCACCCTGATACTAAGAACCTCTCTTATTAGAAAACCTACTTCTCTTACCATGTCTATCCCCAAACTCAAGCTGCTTTCTTTTTTATCCTCCACTTACTGTAGATGAATAGTCAACCTAGAGATGTTCGTATCTTTATGCATCAAGACAGTCTTGCTCTCCAAAATCAAATCCCAATTCAACCTAGAATCGAACTTCCTTATTCTTACTTACATATGAGCTACCAAATCAGGAGCATACCTTGAGAACTGATGAAACTTCAAGGCATATTCCTTGACAGACATCCTCCTCTACTTAAGGTTCACAAACTCCTCCATCTTTGCTTCCCTCAACTCTTGGGGAAAGAAACAATCCAGAAAAGCACCAGAGAAGGCATCCCAAAAAGATGACTCCTCCACATCCCCTCTATACTTATCGCACTCTTCATACCACTGATAAACAACATCTTTAAACTAATAAGCTTCAAAGATTACCCCTTCAACATTGGTAGCCAATATATTTTCCATTTCACCAAAGAAGCTTTATGGATCCACCTCCACCATTACTCCAAAAAAAGTGGGAGGACCTATCTTCATAAATTGGCCAACCTTTGTGGCCTTAGCGGAAAACCCACCTAACATGTCTCGCTCAACCTGAGCAGCAACTAATTTAGCAATGGCATGTATATACTAATGGAATTCTGCATTAGTCACCTCACCTTAAGGTGGACTAGAAGCAACCAGTGGAACTCCAGAACTATCAGGGATAGGACCATGATATTTAAGATGAACCCCTGAAGTAGGATACACCCCTTCAGCATTACCCCAAGATAGAATAGAAAAATTTCCTTATGTACCAGATTTATTAGCCATGATCTGAAAGATGAACAAACAGGGATTAGAGAAGATTCCAGGACTGAGATCAAAGCTTGAAAATAGAATACTAAGAAGGTAAAACATTACTGAAGGCCTTATAGCCTCTACCTTAAAAGACACTCTATTCGACACAACTTTGTGGACTCCCAATTGACCATCAATCTAGACTCTGATACCAACTTGACGCGACCCAATCGGGGGCCATAATGTAATGGGGTTCCAAAGTCCGACTAGGACTGGAGATCACCCCCATTACATAACCCAACCTCCAGTCGCTTTCCCTGAGTTGGCTAAATTTAGAATATATAACAAAATAGTGCCACAAATTACATAAAGACTCTAGGATAAGATAACAACCATGACCGACCCAACCGAGTCCAACCATCCCATACAAATAATCCAACAATACCAAACCATACCATAGGCCATAAACCAAGCCATAACCAAAATGGATATCAAAACATAATATAATTAATCGCCAAATTAAATAGAATGAAACAACTAACAATATTATCCAATTATGTTAGCCCTTCACCTTATTCCAATGCCAAGGCCAACACCAATACGATCCCACCTATTCTTACCTATAGAAGTACCATAAAGACTATAATCCAAAAGAGTAATAAAATCTAATTGGCACATGCCCCCAACCATAGCCAAAACCAATATCCAAAATAAAATAAAAGTGTCTAAAAGTGTCCATAACATGAAATAGAGCCTTCCAAAAGGATGGAATCTCACCACTTTAGTCCAAATATTGTCCCAGAGTCAATAACTATTTAGAAGGAGTACAATGGTCAGTTCCTATATAGCGTGGATATACAACTGCCAGTTTACGCTAGCTTGATCTCATGATAAAGATAAAATAATACCATTTATAAAACCAACTAAAACCATCCATAGACAGATAACCATACATATACATATATATAACCATGCTGGGAAAAGTGGATCGGGTTTAGTATGCCTTTAAAACCCTTACCTGGATTGTATAGTTTTGACGTTCTATACCACCCACGGGATATGTGGGTTCAGCTCCCTCTATTGAAAGAGCCTTCGTGCAGATAGCTGCACGACCAGGGAAGGAAACCTTGGGATGACTAGTACACTCCCCAAATATAGTGTGACATAATGCATACGATTCCTAAGACCAATCTCATATCAACAAATATGAGTTTCCAATTTTGGTTCCCGTGGGACCTCCACCTTCCACGGCTTTGCTACATATCCAGCCATTATTGCCCAATTAAAATAGATTTCTAAATAACCAATCCATTATCCATTTATTAAACAAGTCTAATAATATTAGTATAGTCATACCTATCCTTACTTGCAATTATCAATCATAGCCAACGATTTATAGGTTTAAGGTAACTTTCAAGTTCCCTTTCATTTTCCATATTAAACCACTTAGGGGATTCTATGTACCCCTCAAGCATAACCAAGTTTAAACCATACCATTTAAACCATGCATAATTCCTTTACCAAGTTTTAAAACAAGAAAGAGTTCCATTAAAAGTAGTCAAGGCAATGAACTTAACTTTATAAGCATTTTGTCAAACACATTAGGAGAATAACATGACAAAAACCAATTCTAATTACTTTTAAACCATTCTCATACAATCCAATAATCCAAAACCACCATCGATGCATATAAAATCATAATTAAAACCATGGGAAACCATAATCAACAATTTAATATCAAAACCCCCAAATCATAATTGAAAAGCAAAATCACAAATTCAATGAAATCATGAAAACATTCATAAAAACCATGCCCATAGATAGAATTAACAATGAGGGAATAGAACATTCCCTAAACCTAGATGATGATGGAAAGAAATCACAAGACAAGCCCCAAATAAATCCTTGAGTTAAAACTCTAGCTTTCCTTGCCCAAAAGCTTTTGAGAGAATTATAGAGTGTTTAGAAGAGTTTCTAATTTTTAATGAATGGAATCATAGGGTAAATAAACTTCCAAGTAGGTTAGAAGTCATGGGACCTTATTAGGATAAGTGGGAAAATGTCCAGAATATCCCTACTTAAGTTGCACCAAATCCCATCATAGGGATACGACTGACCCTCACGAGTCGTACCCTTCCAATACTAGTGGTAGCCTCCACTCGTACCCTAGCCTCAACCTTTGGATCAAACACTATCCAGCATATCACCCATCCAACCAAGGTGTATCCAACGCATACGATTCTTACCCTTTATCCGTATCCCTTGCAGATTTAAAGCAAGGAACATTTTGACACTGTCCCTTATACGAGTCCTGGGTATGAGTCATACACTAGCTTACGGCTTATGGTAAGCCACTTGTACTAAGATTCAACCTAATTAACTAAGTCTAAGATTGAGTTAAGGAACGAAATGATCAGTAACCACAAATACAACTCGTACCCCTAAGTCGTACCCATTTCAGTAACCTAAATCCATTCAACAAACCAATATTGGCCAGCATATGATTGGATAATACCATCCGTACCACAACATACGACTTATACCCTCGAGTCGTATTGGGTCTAGAGATCAGAATTCCAAGATATTTTCTAAGGTCAAAAAACTAGGATGTTTCAGTCTCCCCCACTAGGAACATTCGTCCCTAATCACGGACAAGGTAGGTGTAACCAGATGCATGAGTCATTCTCATTATCAAATATATTTCCAATCTTTAACAAATTATGAAAACAAAGAGGCAAAGATATTAGTCTTTCCTTTTATAAACTCTAAAAATAAGGATGTGTTAAGAAAACATACCTTCCGCACTAATCCCGGGAGCAGAAAACAAATGCGGATATTTGGATTTCATCTCTTCTTCTGCTTCCTATGTAGATTCTTCCACCTTATGGTTTCTCCATAGAACCTTAATCAAAGCCACATCCTTGGTCCATAACTGATGAACCTGCCTATCCAAAATCTCAACTGGGATTTCCTCATAATACGAAGAATCTGTGATACCCAATCCTTCAAAAGGAAAAATCAAAGAAGGATCACTAATGCACATCATCAACATGGAAACATGAAAGCCCGAATAAACCAAGATCACTCTAGAAGGAAACTCCAGCTCATAAGCTATATTACCAATTCTCCACAAAACCTCATAAAGACCAACATAGCAGGGACTGAGCTTCCCATTCTAACCAAACCCCACTACTATTTTCATAGGAGATGCCTTGAGGAAAACCTTATCCCCAACATCAAATTCCAAGTCTCTATGCCAATCATCCATATAGGACTTTTTTCAACTTTGGGCAACCTTAAGCCTCTTCCAAACAACCTTCACTTTCTCCATATCCTGTTAAACCGAGTTGGGAGAAAACATGTCCAGCTCACCAAGCTTGAAGCAACCAATAGGAGATCTACACCTCCTACCTTACTATCCCTCAAAAGCGGCCATAATAATACTAGAATGGTAGCTATTGTTGTGAGAAAACTCCACCAAAGGTAGATGCTCAACCCAATTGCCACCATAACCAATCAAACAAGCCTGAAGAATATGCTCCAATGTCATAAGAGTTCTTTCCGCTTGCCCATCCATCTGCGGGTAAAAAGCAGTACTCAGAGTATCCTTAGTCCCTAACCCTCTGTGAAAAGATTACCAGAAGTGAGACATAAACTGTGTTCCACAATCAGAAATAATCAAAACAAGCATCCCGTGCAACTTTGCAATCTCTTAAAGATACAACCCACCGAGAAGGTAGTCCGCACTGGCAAAAAGTGTGTAGACTTAGTCAACCTATCCACGATGACCCAAATAGAATCATATTAATTATGAGGCTACGAAAGACCGGTAATAAAGTCTATATTAATCATCCCATTTCATTTAGGCAAATTTAATTTCTTAATACAACCCTCCTGGACTTATGTGCTCAACCTTAACCTATTGACACATTATGCACTTGGCCATAAAATCAGCCACATCCCTCTTTGTGTAAATCCACTAATAGATCTCCTTGAGATCTTGATACATCTTAGCCGAGCCGAGATGAACAACATAGCGTGACTCATGTGCCTTAGGAAAAATCCTTTGTCGCAATCCATCGACATTAATAACACATAGCCTCTCCAGGTATCATAAAATACCATCACCGCTGATCTCAAATACCATTACCTTTTGCCCCCCAATGTCACTCTTGATTTTCATTAGGATAGGATCTAAAACTTGCTTCTCCTTAATATCCGCACCAAGAGATAATCAAACCATTTCTTGCAACACCACACCACCATCCTTGGAGTCCAAGAGACGAACTCCAAGACTAGCCAAGTGGTTAATATCCTTCAATTATTCTATATTTCCTTCCTCCATATGAGCCAAACTCCCCATAGATAACTTCCTTAATGCATCAACAACCACATTAGCCTAACCTTGGTGATAGTAAAGACTCATATCGTAGTCCTTGAGAACCTCAAGCTATCTCCTCTGCCTGAGATTAAGTTCTTTCTAAGTGAATACATACTATAGGCTATTATGATCAGAAAAGATATCCACGTGAACACCATACAAATAATACTGCCATATTTTCAAAGCAAACACAACCACTAACAACTAAAAATCATGAGTAGGATAAATCCTCTCATGCACTTTCAATTTCCTGGAAGCATAGGCAATCACCTTCTTATGCTGTATCAAAACACAACCAAGCCACAATAAACCATGAACCCATCATTGCCTTCCGATAAAGTGAGAATTTGAGTTGAAGTTAACATATCCTTCAACTTCTAAAAACTCCCATCGCAAGCATATGACCAAGAAAACTTGACCTTCTTCTGAGTTAACTTTGTAAAAGGTGCAACTATCAATGAAAAGCATTCCACAAACTACATATAATACCTGGCCAAACCCAAGGAGTTCTGAATATCGAATGGAGTCATGGGTCTAGGCCACCTCTTCACCATATCAACCTTTTATGTATCCACCACGATCCACTCACTAAAAATAATATGACCTAAGAAAGTTACAACGTCCAACCAAAACTCACACTTGGAGAACTTAAAATCCAACTGTTGTTTCTTTATGGTCTGAAACACCACAAGGAGGTGATTAGCATGATCTACCTCACTCTCTGAATAGAACAAAATGTCATCAATAAACACAATAATGAATACATCCAAATACTGATGAAAACCCTATTCATCAGATCCATAAATGTCGCTAGAGAATTAGTCTACCAAAATAATATCACCAAAAACTCAAAATTTCCATATTAAGTACGGAAAGCCGTCTTAAGGATATCCACCTGCCTAATCTTTAGAGATGGTACCCAGACCGAAGATCCATCTTAGAAATAAACTTGGTACCTTTAAACTAGTTGAACAAATCATCTATCCTTGGAAGAGGATACTTATTCTTGACCGTCGCCTTGTTCAACTGCATATAGTCAATGCACATCCAAAGGGAACCATGTTTCTTTTGCACAAACAACACCAGTACACCCAATGGGGATACACTAGGAAGAATAAACCCCTTATCCTGAAGATCTTTAAGTTGCTCCTTGAGTTCCCTCAACTTAGCCAGTGCCAGAGGCATTCTATATCGAGGAATTAAAATTAGGCGAGTGTCCGTAACTAGATCAATACCAAACTTGATTTCCCTATTCGTAGGAACACCTGGAAGATCATCCGGAAAGACCTCTGGAAGCTCATTAACCACTAGAACTGACTAGAAAGAATGACCTTCTGAGTTATAATCTTTAACCCATACCAAGTGATAGAGACAAGATTTAGAGATCAACATCTGAGATCTAAGATATGAAATAAATCTCCCCATAGGAGCTAATGAAACACCCTCCCATTCTATAACCGGTGCACCAGAGATTATAAAGATAGCCCTAGCGGTCCGAGAATCCAAGGATGTATAACAAGAATGCTACCAATCCATACCCAGAATGACATCAAAATACACCATACCCATCTCAAATAGATCCACAGAGGTTTGATTGCCACCAAAAGATACCACACATCCCTTATAGAGTCACTTATAAATAACCAAGTCACCTACTGGGTAGAAATAGAAAAAGAATCTGAAATGACATCTCGATAGAAACAAAAAGATACAGCCACATAACGAGTCACATAGGAGAGAGTGTACCTAGGTAAAATAGACAATATATTCCACGACAGAAAATATGTAATATCCTTGTAAGGACATCAGGTGATGCCTCAGATTCTTGTCAGGACTCCAGAGCATACAACCTGTTCTGACAAACACTAGAACCAGGAGCAGTAACGGAAGTAGATGCAACAACACCAGGTGGAAGAGTAGTAGATGAATCTATAGGAAACTTATTCGCGCCTGTAGAAACCTTATTAATTAGACAATCCCTGAGACGATATCCTGCTTTGCCATACTTGAAGCATTGTCTCTTCCATCATTGCAATAACCATGATTAGGATGACTATATAACTTACAAGGAGGGCATAAGTTAATTGAATGACTTATACTTTCCTGATATTGGGCACCCTGTGTCCAAAATTTATCAATAGAATAATGATTCCTATCGCCCGACTGTTAAGGAGAACTAGTAGAAGGGAAGGAACCAGAACTCCCTCACTTATTTTTCTGGTATTTACTACCATCCCAACCACCCTGAGACTGAGCACCTCCCTAATAAGAAAACCTATACCTCTTACCCTGTCTATCCCCAAACTCTGCCTGCTTTCATTTTTCATCCTTCACTTGCTGCATATGGAAGTCAACTTAGAGATGTCCATATCTTTAATCAGCAAGGAAGTCTTTCTCTCCAAAATAAAATCCTAATTCAACGTAAAAGAGAACTTCCTCATTCTTTTCCGTATGTGAGCCACCCAATCTGGAGCATACCTGAAAAATTGATGAAACTTAAAGGCTTATTCCTTGAAAGACATTTTCCCTTGCTTGAGGTTCACAAACTCCTCCATATTTTCTTTCCTCAAATCTTGGGGAAAGAAATTATCCAAAAAAGCACCAGAGAAGGCATCCGATAATGATGACTCCTCTACATCTACTCTATCCCTATCCCACTCTTTATACCACTGAGAAGCGACATCTTTGAGTTGATATTCTTTGAAGTTTACCCCTTCCACATTGGTAGTATATGTTGGAGAGATTGAACCAGATCATGAGTGTTAAGTGATATGTCTGCGTTGAATAGTATAGATAATATAGAGTTTGTATTTAAAATAATGTAGTAGCCATACATATTGTAGAACTCTATTCTCATTGTAGAAGTTAAGATACTATAGGAGTCTACTTCGGTCACAATTCAGCATACTGAATTTGTATAAATACAGGCCATGTCTGCCTTTGAAATAGAATGAGAAAAGCCTCGATTATTTCTAAAATATTCTGCCAATCTCTTATTTTCCTACATGGTATCAAAGCTAATCTAAAGCTACGCTGCCTCTACCAGAAACTAGATCAAACATGGCCCTGAAAACATCCTCAACCCCCTTGTCTTTGTGTTTGTCACTTGCCTCACTACACCATTTGATTGCCTCTTGTCCCATTAAGTTGAAGCCTTCAAATTATTTGATTTGGAGGACACAAATACTATAATTGATACAGGTGATGAATGTATCCTATCTAATCAAAGAGGCTAATCCAGAATTAGGCAGTACATCCACCACCACTGATGGAACTGGGAAAACTGTTGAGAAAGATGCTGAGAAAGCTAACTGGGAGGAGAAAGATGTGCTACTTAAGAGTTGGATATCTTCCACGATGATAGAGGAAAGTATGTAACTCATTATGGGATCTTCAAATGCTAAAGAAATGTGGGAATGCTTGGAGGAAGCATACTTGCAAACAACCAAAGATAATGACTTTAAACTTAAGCAGCAGTTGCAGAACATCAAGATGGGATCCAAAAAGCTTGATGAATATCTGAAGGAATTCAAAAGCATATGTGATGGCCTCTCGTCCATACACAAGCCTGTTGATAAGGACAACAAGGTTATTAACTTTCCTAGAGTACTTGGTCCAAAATACAAGACCTTTAGAACTGTCATGTTGGGAAAAGCACAATATCCCACCTTTAATCAATTTGTCAATTTACTTAGAGGTTTTGATATGAGAGAGGATGAGGAAGAAGTGGTCCAATAAGGCTACAACAACATGGACTTTGCTACTCAAAGAGGAAGAGGTTGCGGGGGTTACCCTCATAAAAGAGGAAACCCAAACTTTACCTCAAGAGACAGGGGTTTCAGACCTACTGGGCAAGGCAACAACAAAGTTGGTCAGTCTTCTGAAAATATTTAGAATTCAAACCAAGCTAGGGATAAGGAAAACTGCCAGATATGTGGAAGGAACAATCACACAGCCATGAAATATTTCTATAGGTGGGACTATTCCTACCAAGCTGCCTAGGATCAACCACAGGCCTTCTCTGCAGTTAATATGCAGAACACCACAAGTGAGGATGAGACTATGTATCTTGACACTGGTGCAAGCAGTCATATAACACATTCAACAGGTAACTTGTCAAATCTTCAACCTTATATTGGCCCTGATAAGATAATAGTTGGAAATGGATCAAAACTTGACATCACACATACTGGCAATACAGTTAAGTCCGGACTAAAAATAAAAGAAGTTCTTGTTGTTCCTAATATTAAAAAGAATTTGTTATCAGTTAGTAAGCTTGCTAAGGACAACTCTTATGTGCTTTTGTTTGATGAATCTGAATTTTCTGTAAAGGACAAGAGCTTGGGGAGCCTTTTGGCCAAGGGATATAGGAAGGATGGCTTGTATGCATTGGAGGACAACAACTATTATGCTTTATCTGCAACCAAGAAGTGGAAGAACTCAGAAAATATTTGGCATGCTAGATTAGGCCATCTTAGTCTAAAGTCCTTGAAGATTCTTAGTAGTAATAAGTGTGTTGATGTCAAGTACTGGAATAAAGTTCCTACTGTATGTATTTGTTGCTAGTTAGGAAAAGGATGTAAGCTTTCCTTTGAATTGAGAAATAAAATTGAAAAAGAGCCTTTGCTTAAAATTCATTGTGATCTTTGGGGTCCGGCACTTGTTGAATCATCTCAACACATGAGATACTATGTAATATTTGTTGATGATTGTACAAGTTACACCTGGTTATATCTGCTAAAGAGAAAATCTAAATTTTATGAAGTCTTTGTTAAGTTTCAAAAGATGGTTGAGAAATAATTCACAAAAACCATTAAGATTTTCCAATGTGATGGAGGAGGTGAATTTAATAATATTGACTTTGTTAAGCATCTTGACAATTGTAGAATTGTTAGATATATCTTATGTCCTCACACACCTGAACAAAATAGGGTCTCTGAAAGAAAGCACAGGCACATTGTGGAAACAGGTTTGACCTTACTGTCTCATGCAAAGTTGCCACAATTTTTTTTAGTTGAAGTCTTCTTAACAACAACTTTCTTAATCAACAGAATGCCCTCATCGGTGTTGAAAATGAAAACTCCATTCTTTAAGCTTTTTGGAGAATATTCAGACTATAACAGTCTCAAAGTATTTTGATGCAGGTCTTTTCCTTATTTGAAAGACAATACTAAATTTTCTCCAAAGACCTATCCATGTGTGTTCATTGGATACAGTAGCCTTCATAAAGGTTATAGGTGCTATCACCTCTCTACCAGAAGAGTTTTTGTCTCAAGACATGTGATATTTGATGAACATACACTACCTTATGTTCAACCGAATGAACCACTAGTTGGTTTGAATGATTACACTCACCTTGCTACCTTTTCTGAGTTTTTCTCTAAGTTGCAGGATTCCTCAAACTCAATTGAGGATCACGTATTTTCAAGTACTTCACCATTAATATATTTTGAGAAAGTGCTGAATAATACACCACCAATATGTTCAGGGGAAGTATTGTCAAGTGTTGCACCACCATCAACTAATCAGTCTATTCCTATCAAAGATGATCACATTACTGCAGTTGACATTTCTGGTGAGACTTCTACTGAGCCTCGGTTTGCTGGATCAAGGGGAGATTCAACAAATGCTCCGTCAGTACATGACCCGGAGGACATTCAACTTAAAGAAGATCCATCACAGTGGTTCAACACTAGTGACAATCAAGAGGAACTGACTCCGATTGCAGAAGTACCTACTACCGAGACATCAAATGCGCAGACTCATCACATGGTGACAAGGCTAAAATCAGAATCCATGCCACAGAGTCATATTTCTCTTATTGAAGCCAAGAAATCCACAGTGCAGGAACCACAAACAGTGAGTGTAGTACTCAACTCTCCAGAGTGGTTTGCAGCTATGAAGGAGGAGATAAATGCACTTTACCAAAATAATACTTGGAAATTGGTGCCTAAGGCAACTGGTATGAACATAGTTGGCTCTAGATAGGTGTTCAAAACCAAACTGAAGGTAGATAGATCCATAGAAAGGTATAAGGTAAGACTAGTTTCCGAGGGATATTCACAACTTGAAGGAGTGGACTTTGAAGAAACCTTCAGTCCAGTTGTGAAGGCCGCTACTATAAGAATAGTTCTTTCAGTTGCCGTCAGCTGTGACTGGTGCATCAGGAAACTAGATGTGAAGAATGCATTGTTGCATGGACATCTCCAAGAGGAGGTGTATATGAATCAATCACCAGGTTTCAAGGATTCTAGATATCTTGACAGGGTGTGTTTACTGAAGAAAGCATTGTATGGCCTTAAACAGGCTCCTAGAGCTTGGTTTGATAGGTTTAGCTTACATCTACTTCACCTTGGATTCAAGTGCAGCAAGGCAGACTCATCACTTTTTGTACTACACTGTAAAAGAGGAACAATTCTACTGCTCCTATATGTTGACAACATAATTATCACTGGAAGTCATACTGCATTAATTTCAAAAATTATTAGTGAGTTAGGAAAAGAATTTGGTATGAAGGATCTTGGCTCCTTGCACTTCTTTCTAGGAATTGAGGTCGCTTACTTTAGTGGAGGCATTTATTTAAGTCAGAGTAAGTATGCAGCAGAACTACTCTCTAAAACCAGCATGGCCTTTGCTAAATCAGTAAGCACACCACTGGCACAAAAACATGGCTTGCAGGAAGCTGAAGGTGACCCTGTGGATGCTTCATTATACAGAGTATTGTTGGCAGTCTACAATACTTGACACTAACAAGACCAGACATAACTCATGCAGTAAATCTGGTAAGTCAATTTATGCAAAGTACCAACAATACACACTATCAAGCTGTCAAGAGGATACTTAGATATGTGAAGGGCACAACTCAGTTTGGTCTGAGGATCTTATCTCACTCCTCATTTAGGCTATATGGTTTCTCTGATGCAGATTGGGGGGGATGCCCTATGACTAGAAGATCAACTAAAGGGTACAACATCTACCTTGGAGAAAATTGTGTATCTTGGACATCCAAGAAACAACATACAGTGGCAAGGTCCAGTTCGAAAGCAGAATATAGGGCACTAGCCTCAACAGCAGCTGAATTGACATGGATAACATACATTCTCAGAGACATTGGAGTACATCTAAAGGTTGCACCTACATTGTTCTTTGGAAACTTGAGTGCATTATACATGACAGTCAATCCAATCATGCATGCCAGAACAAAACATATTGAGATGGACTATCACTTTATTAGAGAAAAGGTTGCTAGTCGACAGCTTGTCACAAGGTTTGTTAGGTCAAAGGATCAATTAGTTGACATCCACACAAAGGTACTAACGAAGGAGATGTTTGCAGGATTTAGAAACAAGATATGAGTGGTTATTACACCTCCCACTAGCTTGAGGGGAAGTGTTGGAGAGATTGAACTAGATCAGGAGTGTTAAGTGATATGTCTGCCTTGAATAGGATAACTAATGTAGAGTTTGTATTTAAAACAATGTAGTAGTCATACATATTGTAGAACTCTATGCTCATTGTAGAAGTTAGGATACTATAGGAGTCTACTTAGGTCACAATTCAGCATACTGAATTTGTATAAATACAGGATATGTCTGCCTTTGAAATAGAATGAGAAAAGCCTCGATTGTTTCTAAAATATTCTGCCAATCTCTTGTTTTTCTACAGTATACATCATCCAAAATATCTTTTCCATTTTATCAAAGAAGACTTATGGATCCTCGTCCATCTTCAATCCAGAAAAAGTAGGAGTACCCATCATCATAAATTGGACAACCCTTGTGGCCTGAGAAGACAAACCACCTGACATATCCCGTTCAGCCTGACTAGCAACAAATTTAGCAATGGAATGAATAGACTGATGGAATTCTACATTAGTCACCTCACATTAAGAAGGAATAGTAGCAATCGGTGGGAACTCAAGAACTATCAGGGATAGAACCGTGAAATCGAAGATGAACCCCAGAAGTACTATGCACCCCTTTAGCATTACCCTCAGATAGAATAGACGAATTTCTTTTTGTTCCAGATCTATGAGGCATGATGTGAAAGAGGAACAAACAAGGATCTGAGAAGATTCTAGGACTGAGACTCCAAGCTTGAAGTTAGAATACTAAGAAGGTGAAACATTACTAAAGGCCTTGTAGCCTCTACATACCTTTAAAAAAGACTCTACTAGACACGCCTTTGCGGACTCCCAATTGACTCTAAACCTAGGCTTTGATACCAACTTGATGTGACTTGACCGGGGGCCTTATCATAATGGGTGTACCAAGTCTGATTGAGATCGGAGACCAACCATATTGCGCAAACTCCAGCCGCTGCCCTGAGTTGGCTAAATGTTGAACATGTAACAAGATAGTGCAATAACTCACATAAAGACTATGGGATAAGACCAGTACCGTGACAGACCCAACTTAGTTCAACCATCCCATATAATAATCCAACCATGCAAAACCCTATCATAGGCCATAAACCAAGCCATAACCAAAAGGGATATCAAAACATAATACAATTAATCCCAAAATTATATTGGATTGAACAACCAACAATATAGACTAATGATGTCAGCCCTTCAGCTTATTCCAATGCCAAGGCTGACACCAATACCGATCCCACCCATTACAACCCATAGAAGTACCACAAAGCCTTTAATCCAAAAGATTAATAGAATCCATTTGGACATACCTCCAACCATAGACAAAAACAATATCCAAAATAAAATCAAAGTGTCTAAAAGTACCTATAACATGAAAAGGAGCCTTTTGAATAATAGAAGCTCACCACTTTAGTCCAAATGCTATCCCCGAGTCAATAACTATGTAGAAGGAGTAGAATGGCCAATTCCTGCATAGTGTCGATATACAACTTCCATTAAATGGGTTAGCAGGTGAATGCCCGTATGATCTCATAATAAGGATAAAATAATGTCATTTATAAAACCAAGTAAAACAATCCATATGCACCCAACCATTAATATACATATATATAACCATACCGGGAAAACAGTACCAGGTTTAGCATGCCTTTAAAACCTTTACCTGGACTGTATAATTTTGCCCTCCTAAACCACCCACGGGTTATATGGGTTTAGGTTCCCTTGCTAAAAGGCCCCCATTTTGTATAGCAGCACGATAAGGGAAGAAACCCTTGGGATGACTTGTACATCCCCCAAAATATAGTGTAACATCATGCACACGGTCACCAAGACCAACCTTATATCAGAAATTATGAGTTTCTAGTTTTGGTCCCCCTAGGACCTCCACCTTCCAGGGCTTTGCTACACATCCCGCCATTATTACCTAATGAAAACCAATTTCCAAATAACCAAACCATTATTCATTTATTAAACAAGGCCATTAATATTGGTATCTTCATACCTATCATTACTTATAAGTATTATCCATAGCCAACCATTTATAGGTTTAAGGGGACTTTAAACTGCCCTTCAATTTACCATATTAAACCACATGGTGGATTTCATGTACCCCTCAAGCATCACCATTTAGCAATTTACCTTTCCAAACTATTTAAACCATGCATAATTCATTTACCATGTTTCAAAACAAGTAAGAGTTCCATTAAAAGTAGTCAATGCAATGGACATATCTTTGTAAGAATTTTGTCAAACACATAGGGGTATAGTATGACTAAAACCAATTCCAATTGCCATTAAACTATTCCCATGCAATCCAATTATCCAAAACCACCATTAATGCTTATAAAAGCATAATTAAAAGTGTGTGTAACCATAATCAATTGTTTAATATAAAAAAACCCACATCAAATTTGAAAACTAAAATCATACAATCAATGAAATCATGAAAAAATTCATAAAACCATGCCTTTAGATAGAATTAATAATGAGGGAATAGAACATGCCTTAAACCAAGATAATGATTGAAAGAAATCACCAAGGCATGCCCCAAATCAATCCTCTAGTTTAAACCCTAGCTTCCCTTGCCCAAAATCTTTTGAGATAATTATAAAGTGTTTAGAAGAGTTTCTAAGTGTTAATTAACCTTCCAAGTAGGTTAGAAGTCTGGGACCTTATTAGGGTAAGTGGGGAAATGTCCAGAATACCCTACTTAAGTGGCACCAAAATCCCATCACAGGGATACAACTAACCCTCACAAGTCATAACCTTTCAATATGAGTGGTACCCTCCACTCGTACCCTAGCCCTAACTGAGGGACCAAACACTATCCAGCATACGAATCATCCAACCAAGTCTTATCCAAATCATACAATACATGACCTTTTTTTGTATCCCTGGTAGATTTAAACCCAAGGATAATTTAGACACTGTACCCCATGCGAGTGCTAGGTAGGACTCGTACCCTGAATTATAGTTCATGGTGAGCCACTCGTACTGAGATCCAACCTAAGTAACAAAGTCTAAGATTAAGTTAAGGAGCCAAACAATCTATAACCACCAATACAACTCGTACCACTGAGTCATACCCATTCTAGTAACCAAAATCCATCCGACCAACCAACACTGGTTAGCATATGACTTGACCATACCATTCATACCCCAACATACGACTCGTACCCTCGAGTTGTATTGGGTCCAGAGATCAGAATTCCAAGAAATTATCTAGGGTCCAGAAACTAGGGTGTTTCAGTCTCCCTCACTAGAAACATTCATCCTCGAATGACATACAAGGTAGGGGTAACCACACGTACGAGTCATTTTCAATATAAAATAAATTTCAAATCATTAACAAAGTTTGTAAACAAAGAGGCAAATAGACCAATCAATCCTTTAACAAACTCTAAAAATAAATATGTTAAAGACACATCCTTCCGCACGAATCCCAGGAGTAGAAAACAAATGTGGATATTTGGACTTTATATCCTCTTCCGCTTCCTATATAGCTTCTTCAACATTGCGCTTTCGCCATAGAACCTTAATCGAAGCCACATACTTGGTCCACAGCCAACAAAACTGCCTATACAAAATCTCAATTGATATTACCTCACAAGACAAAGAATTGTAGTTACCCAATCCTTCCAAAGGAAAAATTGTAAAATGATCACCAATGCACTTCCTAAACATGGAAGCAGTAAAGATCGGATGAACCAAGCTCAAATTGAAGGCAACTTCAGCTAATAAGCGACATTACTAATTCTCCAAAAAAACCTCATAAGGACCAACATAATGGGGACTGAGCTTCCCCATCGTACCAAATTGCACTACTCCCTTTATGGGAGATACCTTAAGGAAAACCTTTTTCCAAACCTCAAACTCCAAGTCTCTATGTCTAACATCTGCATAGGTCTTTTAGTAACCTTAAGATTCTCCCAGATCACCTTCACCTCCTCCATATCCTGTTAAACCAAGTCGGGACCAAATATCCTTGCCTCACCAGGGTCAAACCAACCAGTAGAAGATCTAGACCTTCTACAATATTATGCCTAAAAAGGGGCCATACTAATATTAGAATGATAGCTATTGTTGTAAGATAACTCAACCAAAGGTAAATACTTAACCTAATTTGCAACCATAACTAATCACACAAGTTTGAAGCATGTCCTCTAGTGTCTGAATAGTTCTCTCTGATGTTCTATCCATATGCGGGTGGAAAATAGTACTCTCTGAAAAGACCTCCAGAAGTGAGACGTAAATTGCGTGCCATGATCAGAAATAATTGAAATAGGAACCCCATGCAGCTTTATAATATCTTGAAGATACAACTTTCCATAATCCTCAATTGAGAAGGTAGTCTGCACTAGCAAATTGTGTGCAGACTTAGTCATTCTATCCACGATGAACCAATTTGAATCATATTGATTCTTAGACTGAGGAAGTCCATTAATGAAGTCCATATTAATCTCCTATCATTTTAATTTGAGTAAATCAATTTCTTGATACAACCCTCTTGGCCTCATGTACTCAACCTTAACCTACTGACACACCGTGTACTTGGCTAAAAAATCAGCCATATCCCTCTTCGTGCCATTCCACCAATAGATCTTCTTAAGATCATGATATATTTTTGTTGATTCGGGATGAACAACATAGCATGACTCACGTGCCTCAGCCAAAATCCTTTGTTGCAAACCATCGACATCAGGAACACGCTGCCTTCCTTGGTACCATAATGTACAATCACCACCGGTCTTAAATGACATTACCTTTTACCTACTAACATCTTGATTTTAATCAGGATCGGTTCTAGCACTTGCTTATGCTTAATCTTTGCACTAAGCGATGATCAAACCACTTCCTGCACCACTACACCACCATCCTTTGAGTCTAAGATTCAAACTCTAAGATTAGCCAAGTATTGAATATCCTTAACCCATTCGCTCTTTCATTCCACTACATGAGATGGATAATATGCTAAGAGCATCACCAACCCCATTAGCCTTACCTGGGTGATAGTGAAGACTCATATCGTAGTCCTTGAGAAGATCAAGCCATCTACTCTGCCTGAGATTAAGCTCTTTCTGAGTGAATACATACTGTAGGCTCTTATGATAAAAAAAGATATCCACGTGAACACCATACAAAGAATGCCGCCATATTTTCAAAGTAAACATAACCGTCAAAAGCCCCAAATCATGAGTAGGATAATTCCTCTAATCCATTTTCAACTGCCTGGAAGAATAAGATAATTCCTCTTATGCACTTATCCTTTAACTTCTTCAAAATCCCCTCACAAGTATCTGACCTAGAAAAATTTACCTTCTTCTTAGTTAACTTAGTCAAAAGAGAAGCTATCAATAAAAAGCTTTCCACAAATATCCTATAATACCTGGCTAAACCAAAGAAGCTCTGAAAGTTAGATGGAGTCATGAGTTTAGGCCACCTTTTCACCACAACAACCTTTTACAGATCCACCATGATCCGCTAACTAGAAATAATATGACCAAATAAAGTTATAATGTTCAACCAAAACTCACACTTGGAGAACTTGACATATAATAGTTGTTCTTTTAAAGTTGACAACACCACACAAGGGTGATTAGCATGATCCACCTAACTCTTCGAATAGTGTATAATGTCATCAATAAACACAATAATGAAAAGATCCAAATACTGTCAAAAAACCCTGTTCATCATATCCATTAATGCCACTGGAGCATTAGTAAACCCAAATGACATCACCAAAAACTCAAAGTGCCTATACAAAGTTTGAAAAGTTGTTTTAGGGATATCCACCTCCCTAATCTTTAGATGATGCTACCCAGACCGAAGATATATATTAGAATAGAACTTGGCACCGTGCAACCCATTGAACATATCATCTATCCTTTAAAGAGGTTATTTGTTCTTGACTGTTACCTTGTTCAGTTGCCTATAGTCAATGCACATCCGAAGGGAACCATCCTTCTTACGCACAAATAACACTAGTACACCCTACGGGGATACACTAGGATGAATAAGGCCCTTATCCAGAAGATCCTTAAGTTACTCCTAGAGTTTCCTTAAATTTTTTGGAGCCATTCTATATGGAAAATAGAAATTGGATTAATTTCCAAAACGATATCAATACCAAACTCGATTTCCCTATCCAGAGGAACATCGGGAAGATCATCCAGAAAGACCTCTGGAAACTCATTAACCACTTGAACTGAATGGAAAGAAAAACCTTCCAAGTTAGAATCTTTAACCCAGACCAACTGATAGAGATAATATTTTGAGATCAACCTCCAGGATCTAAGATAAGAAATAAATCTCCACTTAGGTGATAAAGAAACACCCTCCCATTCCATAACCAGCTCACTAGGGATCCTAAAGATAACCCTACGCGTCCAACAATAAAAGAATGCATAACAAGAATGCAACCAATTTATACCCAGAATGACATCAAATCCACCATACCCAACTCAAACTGATCTACCAAGGTTTGATTGCCACCAATAGATACCACTCACCCCCTATAGATTTCTTAGCAATAATTGAGTCACCTACTGGGGTACTAATAGAAAAAAAATCCAAAATAACTTCAAGATTGAAATTAAAAGATACAACCACATAAGAAGTCACATAGAGAGAGTGAACCCCAGGTCAAGCAAATAATATATGTCACAAAAGAAATGTTGTAATGTACCAATAATGACATCAGGTTATGCCACGGGTTCCTGTTGGGACTCTAAAGCATACAACTTGTTCCGACTAATACTAGAACAAGGAGCAGTAACAGAAGTAGATGTAACACAACCAGGTGTAGAAGCAAAATATAATGCCATAGGAATCTTATTCACCCCCATAGAAACCTTATTAATCAAACAATCCTTGAGCTGATAGCCTGCCTGGCCATACTAGGAGCATTTGTCCTTTCCGTCATCATAATAAACCCGATGAGGAAAACCACAGAACCGACAAGTAGGGCATAAAGAAACTGACTGAGCTTTGCTTGCCTGAGATTGGGCGCCTTCTTCCCAAAAATTATCACCACCATGATTATGTATGTCGCCCGAATGGTATAGAGTACTAGAAAAAGAGTATGAACAAGAACTCCCCTACTTATTTTTCTGCCATTTACCACCGTCCCGACAACCCTGAAGTTGAGCACCTCCCTGGTAAAAAATCTATTCCCTTTACCTTGTCAATCCCCAAACTCCGCATGCTTTCTTTGTTTGTCCTCCAATTATTGCATATGAACAGTCAACCTAGAGATATCCATATCTTTAATCAGCAAGGCAGTCTTGCTCTACAAAATAAAATTCCAATTTAACCTAGAAGAAAACTTTCTTATTCTTGCCCATATGTCAGCTTCCAAATTATGAGCATACCTTGACAACTGATGAAACTTCAAGGAACATTTCTTGACAAATATCCTCCGCTACTTGAGGTTCACAAACTCTTCCATATTTGCTTCCCTTAACTCTAGAGGAAAGAATTGATCTAGAAAAGCACTATAGATGTCATACCATAAGGATGACTCCTCCACATCCCCTCTATACCTATCCCACTCTTTATACTACTGATAAGCAACATCTTTGAGCTGATGAGATTCAATGTTTACCCCTTCCACATTGGTAGCCTGTATCACCAAAAATACATTTTTAATTTTATCTAAGAAGACTTATGGATCCTCCGAAACCTTCACTCCAGAAAAAGTGAAAGGACCCATCTTTATAAATTAGCCAACTCTTGTGGCATCTGCAGATAACCCAACTGACACATCCCGCTTAGACTGAGTAACAACCATCCTATCAATGGCATGAATATACTGACAAAATTCTTCATTAGTCACATCACCTTATGAAGGAATAGTAGCAACTGGGAGAATAAGACAACTATCAAGGATAAGACCGTGAGATCAAAGATGAACCCTCAAAGTAGGATGCACACCTTCAACATTACCCCCAGACGGAATAGAAAAATTTCCTTGTGTTCCAGATATACCAGGCATGATCTGAAAGAGAAAAATAGAAAAATTAGAAAAGATTCCAGGACTGGGACTCCAAGCTTGAATAAATATAATACCAAGAAGGTGGAACCTTCCTAAATACCTTGTAGACTCTCCCTTATGCATGTGGCATGCTACACATACTTAAAAGAGACTCCACTCATCACGGATTTGTGGACTCCCTATTGAGATCTGATAACAACTTGATGAGATCCAATTGGGGGCCTTGTTATTATAGGCATCCCAAATCTGGTCAGGACCGTAGACCACCCCCATTACCCAACCCAACCTCAAGTCGCCTACCCTATGTTGGTTGAATTTTGACCATGTAATAAGATAGTGCAATAGCTCACATGAAGACTCTGGGATAAGATCACAACTATGATCGACCCAATCGAGTTCAACTTTCCCATACCAATAATCCAACCATACCAAACCATACCATAGGCCATAAACTAAACCATAACCAAAATAGATATCAAAACATAATATAATTAATCCAAGAATTTAATAGGATGGAACAACAAACAATATCGTCCAATGATGTCAGCCTTTCAACCTATTCCAATGTCAATACTGACAGTAATACTGATCCTGCGCATTCTAAACCATAAAAGTACCACAAAGCTTCTAATCCAAAAGAGTAATAAAATTCAGTTGGGATATGCCCCCAACCATTGCCAAAACCAATATTCAAAATAAAATCAAAGTGTCTAAAAGTGTCCATAATATGAAATGGATCCTTCCAAAAGGATGGAAGCTTACCACTTTAGTCCAAATATTGTCCCCGAGTCATTACTATATAGTAGGAGTAGAACGGATGGTTCTTGCATAGCGTGGGTATACAACCGCCAGCAGATGGGTTAGCAAGTGAACTCTAGCATGATCTCAAGATAAAGATAATATAATGCCATTTATAAAACCAAGTAAAACCATCCATATGCACACAACCATACATATACATATATATAACTATGCCAGTAAAAGGGGACTGGGTTCAGCATGCCTTTAAAACCTATACCTGGGTTGTGTAGCTTTTCTATCCTAAACCACCCGTGGGCTATATGGGTTCAGTATCTTCTGCTAAAAGGTCCTAGTGCGTTTAGCCGCACAATCAGGGAAGAAACCCTTAGGATGATAGCTACATCTCCCAAAATATAGTATGACATCATGCACACGATCACAAAGACTAACCTCATATCGACAAATATGAGTTTTAAGTTTTGGTCCCCCCGAGACCTCCACCTTTCACGGCTTTTCTACCAATTCTTCCATTATTTTCAAAGAAAAAACAATTTCCAAGTAACCAAATCATTATCCATTTATTAACAAAGGCCATTAATATTGGTATCATCATACCAATCTTTACTTGTAAGTATCGTCCATGGACAATTATTTATAGGTTTAAGGGGACTTTCAAGTGCCCTTTCATTTACCATATTAAACAACTTGGGGGATTCATTGTACCCCTCAAGCATAACCATTTTCCATTCACCATTCCAAACCATTTAAACCATGCATAATTCCTTTACCAAGTTTCAAAACAATAAAGAGTTCCATTATAAGTAGTCAATGCAATGAACATATCAGTAATAGAATTTTGTCAAACATATTGAGGGCATAATATGACCAAAACCAATTCCATTTACCATTAAACAATTCTCATGCAATCCAATTATTCAAAACCACCATTAATGCATATAAAACAATAATTAAAACAATAGGAAACCATAACCAACCATTTAATATCTAAAATCCCAAATCATATTTGAAAACCAAAATCATACAATCATTAAAATCATGAAAACATTCATAAAACCTTGCCTTTAGATAGAATTAAGATTCATACAAAAAAGTCGTTACCAAAGCATATGATTCGTACCCTTCAGACGTATCCTTGGCAGATTTAAACTTAATAAAGATTTAGACATTGTCCCCCATATGATTCCTGGGTATAACTCATGCCCTGGCTTACGATTCATGGTGATCCCCTCATACTCAAATCCAACCTAAGTGACCAAGTCTAAGATTAAGTAAAGGAACAAAAAGATTTGTAACCACCAATACGACTGGTACCTCTAAGTCGAAGTCATTCTAGTTACAAAAATCTATCCCACCAACAAATAATAAAAAGCATACAACTAAACCATACCTTCCATACCCCAACATATGGATCGTACCTTCGAGTCGTATTGGGTCCAGAAATCAGAATTCCACAAAATTTTCTAAGGTCCAAAAACTAGGGTGATTCAACTATGATCGATCTCTATCAAATAGATAGATGCTAACTTCTCAATGCTAAAAACATCTTGATAGGAATGTAATGCACCAACTTGGTCAACTGATCCACAATGACCCAAATACCACTGAAACCACGAGAAGAGCAGGGAAAATCACTAACAAAGTCCATGGTAATTTGATGTTATTTCTTTTCTAGAATAGGCAACCTCTGAATCAATCCACTAGGTCATTGGTGCTCGACCTTCACCAATTGACAACAAAAGCAACGAGCAACAATGTCAACCACATCCCTTTTCATGCCACTCCATTAATAATGTTTTCTTAAATCTCTATACATCTTAGTTGTACCCAGAGGAATAGAATACCTAGAGCTATGAGCCTCATGCAAAATCAAATAAATCAAGTCATCGACCCTTGGAATATAAATGCATCTATCAAACCTCAAGAAACCCTCACAATTAATGTTATCCCTCTTGGACCTACCACTCACTAGATCACAAAATATACAAAGCCTCTAATCCTCAAACTAGCAATTTTGAATCTTCTCAAATAGAGAGGACCTCGCTTCAGCACTAGCAAAAAACCTCCTAGGGTCTGAAATATCAAGTTTTACCATCAAGTTAGACAAATATTGAATTTCTCGTGCCTACAAGATCTTAGAAACTGAAATACAAGACAAGCTTCACATATTGACTTCCTTTCAACCCAAGGCTTCTACTACCATATTCACCTTGCCCGTATTATACAAGATGGAGATATTATAATCCTTAAGAAACTCCATCCATCTATGCTCCAGGAATTAATCTCTCTCTTGGTCATTAGATGCTAAATAATAAGATAATATTTGAAAATTTCATAATGAACAACATAAAGATAATGCCTCAAAATTTTAAGGGTGAAGACTACCACCGCAAACTCCAAATTATGAGTGGTGTAGTTTCCCTCGTGTACCTTAATCTTCCTCAAAGAATAATCAATAACATGACCCTACTTCATCAATACACAACCCAAACCAATACCATAAGAATCACAATACACAAAAATCCCTAACTTTCAATAGGAAGAGAAAAAATAGGAGCCAAAGTGAGTAATTCCATTATCTTTCTAGTGCTCTACTCTCATTCCTAAAATCATAGGAAATAAACCTCCTTCTTAGTCTATTTAGTCACAGGTACTAAAATAGTGGCAAAATCCTCAACGAATAATCTATAATAATAAGCAAAATCGATAAAGCTGTGAATCTTAGTCGGAGATGTGGGCCTAGCCCAATCACGAATAGACTCAATCTTTGTCGAGTCCTCTATAATACTATCTTTAGACACCAAATTCCCTAGGAATATCACTAACTCATCCCAAAGCTCACATTTTGTAAACTTGGAAAAAAGCAAATGATCTCTAAAGTGTCGACCACTACTCTCATATATTGTATGTGCTCCTCTCTACTCCTCATATACACAAGGTTGTTGTTGATGAAAACAATCATAAAGAAATCCAAATAAGTCCTGAACACTTTGTTCATCTAGTCCATAATGACTATAACGAGTCCATAAGGCTGCCCTCGAGATATTCTCTGCCTGAAACCTCAACTGATGATAACTAGACATTAAATCAACCTTAGAAAACACCATTATACAATGAATATTGTCAAGTAAGTCATCAATTCCACTAACACCAGCTGAGATATAGAATCCCGTATACTAAAATGAAATATGCTAACCTATCAACTTCAATATTTTAAACTCAATGAGATAATCAATATTTTCTTTTGAGGTCATTTTGATGAAAAGTGGGTCCCACTCCCATATTCCATTTTCTTAAATTCTAACAAATAGCTCAAAATGAGTCCGGTTGTCTCGGGACCCAAACCAAAAGTCCTCCTAGACTAAAATTTACATTCAAGAGATTTTGAAACAGTCAATTTGAACCAACAAAGACTTAAAAATAGGGAATTGACTCAAAAACTAAATGAACTACTCGATGACTAAATTGTTAGTACCATTAAGTCTTTAATGACTTTGGGAAACTCTCGAAAATTGCTAATTGCTAAAATAGGCAAAATTATAGAAAATGACCTGAAGGGTTATTACAATATCCACTACTAAAGGTACTTTCATCCAAATAAAGTAAAGGATTAGAATATACCTGAAGCTTCAACCATGTAAGGATACTACATCCGCATCTCTCTTTTAATATCCCAAGTATCCTCTTCCACTGGGTGGTGCCTCCACTAAACCTTAACAGTAGAAAACTCCCTAGTTTGAAACCGCTTGACATCAATAGCCAAAATGAGCAGAGGCTCCTCTATAAAGGCCAACTGCTCATCCACCTAGACTAAATCCATTCTTAGCACATGAGATGTATTAGGAATGTATTACTACAACATAGATCATGGAAATTTGAATGGACAAAAAAAAATCTAGGCATAAGGATAACACAAAAGCCACCTCCCCCATAGTGTTTAAAAATCTCAAAGGGTCCAATATATCTGGGGATAATCTTGCCCTTCCTATTGAACATCATCACACTCTTCATAGGTGATGTTATATCGAGTTTTAATGATGAAAAACTGACAACAAGGAACCAGGACCCTAGATCTTAAAGGATACAGTACAGATGGCATGAGTAATATTTTTATTGCTTTCTTGAGTAAGCTTAGGTAGAGTTACCTAAGGTGGATTCTAGTTAGAGTTAATCAATATCAAGGTGTGTTCTTGGAAGTATTTTCAAGGTTAGCTTGTAGTAGAGTTATTACAAGGAGGTGGAAGCTAGAGTTAGATTCATTGGAGCCTGTAATCAATAGTTTTATTATAGTAAAGTTTTGGGTGCTTGTGAGGGAAAACCGAGGTTTTTCCTCCCTTGAGTAAGGGGGTTTCTACATTAAATCTTGTTTTTCTTAAGTTTCCTATAGTAATTTGTGTTCCTGGTTGGATTACTATATTATTGTATATGACTAATTTTGAGGGACCTTTTCCCTCACTATGTGGTACAACCCCAAGGTTTCAACAATTTGTATAAGAGCCAGAACACTCTAAAAGGTTCACACCTAGAGTGATTTGGTTAGAATGGTTTCTCCACTTAACTTAGAAGGAAGGCAATCAACCACTAAGCCACCTAGATTTAATGAGTAGTATTATGGGTAGTGGAAAATCAGATTTTTTGATATCATTATGGCTGAGGATAGTGAACAGATGAACATAATTCTTGATGGTACTCATGTTCCTGTTAGTGATGTCAAAGAAGAAGAAGTTACAAGAATGGTTATCAAAAGTTGAAGAGAGTTTAGTGATGAAGATAGAAAGAAAGTTGAGAAAAACTACAAGGCCAAGGAACTACAAGTTTGTAGCATAGGAATAGATTAATACAATAGGATTTAAGCTTGTCAAATAGCTAAGGAAATTTGGGAGTGCTTAAAAATACCTCATGAAGGGACCACTGATTTGACGTATTCAAAAGTTGATATGTTAACTACTCAGTATGATACCTTCACCCTGAAAAAAGGAGAAACTATCCAAGATATGCAAACAAGATTCACTTCAATCGCTATTGAGTTGCAATGTTTAAGAGAAGTGATTCCTGTGTACAAACAGGTGAGAAATTTTTTGGGGGTTATGCATAAATCCTGGGAAAGCAAAGTAGATGCTCTCTCTGAGTTAAGGAACCTGAAAACTCTCACAATGGAGAAGCTAATTGGTAATTTAATGACCTATGAATCAAGAAGCAACAAGGGCATGAGAAGAAGGAAGTAAAAAGAGAAAAATATCTGGAATTGAAGGTTTCTAAGTCAAATTCAAGTAAAGAAGATGCTGTCTATTTGGCAAAAAGAATTGTCAGAGTAATGAATAAAAGTTATCATCTTCAAAGAAGAGAAAGCAACAACATGAATAGAGGTTTTGTTGAAGTTTATCACAAGTGTGGAAGTCCTGAGCATTTCATTAAAGACTATACAAAGACAAAATGGATTTCCAGGAATATCTCATGTTTGGAGGTGACAAAGAAAAGAACAGGGATCAAGTCTCTATAAAGTCAAGAAAAAATGCTACAGGTGATTTTGCAGTTAAGCAGACATTAACTATTTAGGGAGATTGCTCTAGTGAATCTGAGGTAGATGAGAAGCAGGAAGATCTTTCCATGCTAGCAGTGGAGGATAGGAAAGTGACATTTGATTCCTTGTTTTCTCTCATGGAAAACACTGAAGATGAAGAAGAAAATGAGGTAATACTTTTTCATATTTAATAAAACTTAGAGAACTACTATGCTAGAAATATTAAAAAGCTTGTTAATGTGTTGATTGATTCCATGTGTAATATAACTGCTGCAAAAAAATGCTCTGGAAGAAATGGTATAAATTCAAGAGCTTGAGTTGATAGCCTTGACCCTCTAGATATTTAAAATTGAGCAACAAGTTACAAAGTTGAAATCTAACAATCTAAGCTTGGTTAGTCAACTAGAGAAAAATAATAGTGCTTGTGATAAAGAAAAAAATGATACAATACAAGGAAATATCAAAGATCAGGAGGCTTAATTTATAGACTTAACTCTTAAGATATCTAAAATAGAGCAACAGGTTGCTAAGTTGAAATCTGAAAATCTGAGTTTTGTGAATCAACTGGTGAAAGTAGAAAATTCAAATGGCAAAGGGAAGAAAGAAGCCTTAGAGCTTCAGATTTAGCTTAAAGAAAAAGTTAGACTCCTAAAACCATCTTACAACTGCACTGCAAAAGAATAAGGATTTGGAAAAGGACCTGCTCCGTCTGAGGGATGAACTTAAAAAATTTATACAATGGACTTCATCCTCACAGATTCTTTATAACTTAACTAGTCAAAGAGTTAATATTGATGAATAAATTGGGTATCAGTACAAAACTCAATCACCTGAGTCACAAGGCAAGGTGTTTCATGTTGTTAGAAAAAAAGTAAACAAAACTTTATACACTCACTGTAAAAAGTAAACAAAACTTTATACACTCACTGTACAAGAGATGGACAAATAAAAAAATTGTAAAAGTTAGAATAGAATAAGAATGATCAATGTTTGATATATCCAGCAAGGGAATACATATCAAAAAGGTTTCATACCTTTGAAAAATATGAAGAAGCTCTTATTACCTAGATGGGAAAAGAAGGATTTGATCACACCTTTGTCTTCCTACTAGGAACTTAAACTCAATTGGGTTCCCAAATCTAACAAATGATTTTTTTTGTAGGAGGGAGAAATGGTTTGCAGTTAGAATAGGTTCACTGATAGTAGTTATTCAAATCTTATGATAAGAAGGTTAGACTGTATTCTTTCTCTCAAGACAATTCAAGGTAAAAGTGTCTCATGTGGAAATGGTAAAAAGGATCAAAAGTATGTGGTTGATATGAAGTAAGTTTCCTTGTTATTCAATACAAAGATGGTGTTTCATGAGACATATAAGTTCTTTTTTTCTTAACCAGTTGATTTAAAGGGACCTGATTCTTGGAAAACCAAATCTAAAACATCCAGGTAGCATGTCCTAAGTAGAGGTCGAAATAATATTAAATCCAAGAGGTGGTGAAGATTCAATTTCAAAATATTTGATCTCAGGTCAAAGGGATGATATTGATAAAAATAAGGGTCACAAAAAAATTTAATAGAAAGGGGAGTGATGATAACAATGGTGATCAAAAATCTCAGTAGAAGAACCTCAAGAAGTGTCTAGTCAAGATTTTATAGGGACTTGGTGCCAATTGAATTCATCTCAGAAGGTCAAACTGGAAGCACATATCTTCCCATCTCCCTAGACAATCTATGTTCATATTTGGAGACAGGAGTACAAACAAGAGTCTAGAAGGAACCTTGGAAATTTGATGAATGTTAAGTATGAGACCTTGTCCATAAACCTTTTTCAGAGAAAATTTTGGTATTAAGTGGTGATTAAACCTAACAAGCTAAGGTTGGCATTGATCAAATTAATCTGACCTACTAGATAGATCAAGTTTCTCTCCTCAAAATTGACTATGTTAATGAGATAGGTATCCTTGGTAAAATAGGTACTTATTGGTCTAACTCATTATAATACATTTGCAGGTATAAACCCATGGGAACAACTTTGGAGGAGGAAAATATGACATGCACAAATTCAACTAATCACTCAAAGAAAGAGAGGGACCTAGTAATCTCACAAGTTAGTATCATGAATGTGCATTTTTTTGTTCTAATAGATAAAGTTGTGACCATTCTCTTTTCCTTGTCAAAAAATTATCTTATTCTAAAATAAAATGAGGAGTCACCCCTAAATTAAAATTGATCACATAAAATTATTTCAAGAACCCTTCGTATTCTTACTTCCTCATTTATGTCTATTTATACCCATCCCTTCTCTTATCAAAAAGAAAAGTTCAATCACAAAAAATTCTATTGAAAGGATCTACAAATTGCTACGAATACCTTATTTTTATGTCTTCTAAAGGTCACTGAGCCTAGCATTAATCAAAGTCCATTCTCAAAACCTCTTGAAAACTACCCTTCATCTTCTACTCTCTCAAAGTCAAACCTCTTCATCACTCAAATTGTTGATAAAGAATCATTCCTGAACCCTGAAACATTTTTTGATAATAAATTGATGATGATACTTAGGTAGCTGAAAATTTCATCTTACTGTAAAATAGCCTAGGAAAGGGTATATTTGGTCTCAAAAACAAAATGTTAGTGAAACACTAAGATATTCTAGAGAAAAGTATGAATGCATTACTGAAAAAAGGAGATTCTTGAGGGATCTGGTCCCAAAAAGAAAAAAGTCGCTGACAAGGAATCTGTGATCAGTTATAATAGAAGGGAAAATGAGGAAAAAAGTAGGGTTTTCTCATTAAAAGTGAGAAATGGGTTATTGAGAAATAAAAAGGTGTTAACTAAAAGGATTTTGACTTAAGTGTGTTAACGGAACCTGGTATGTTGGAATTAGTTGAGCTGGTAAAACATTAAGGTTGGATGCATCTTATGGAAGGATGTATTCCCATAGATTTTGATGAATTAGTCAGGGAATTCTATTTCACATTGGAGTTTTCTTAAGACAAAATGAAGAAGACTACTGTAGTTCTAGGAAAGAAGCTAATATTGTTGTTATATTATATGGGAGAATTCTGGATGTTTCTATCTATGGTGTAAGGACTGCCTCAAGAAAACAACCATCAATAGAGTTTCTGGAAACTACATAAAAGGTTAAAGGTAAATTTGTGGTTGTAATGCATAGGAAATGACTCAAGAGTGAGTTGCAATTGGTCTTTGATTTTGTAATCTTAGTGGTTTTGCGTAGATAAAAAAAAGGAACATTATTTCAGGTACTGACTTGTATGTCATTGATTATATTAGCTTTTTTGAGTTTATTAGTTTACCTGCATTGATAATGGAACACATACACAAAGTGGTTCTTAGGAAAAATGACAAACATGGCATGCCTTATGGTTACTGGTTAAATAAAGTATTTGATCACATTGGTATTGTCTGTGAGAATAGAACTCCTGGAATTATATTGCAAATGTTGGGTATGAAAAAACTGGTCAAAACTGAGTGTGTCAAGAAGAAATCAAGTACCAACTGCCAAAGGGAGTTAAATAAAGAGATAGAGGAGTTACATCTTAATATAGCTTTTAAAGATGCAAATTTAAAGAAATTGAACATGACAATTCAGCGTCTGACAATTAAGGGTCTGAGTGTCACAGATGAGCTTAAAACTGAGATTGCTGACCTAAAGAAAATTTTCTCTACTTTTAAAAATAAGGTTCTTAGCTTGAATGTAGGGATAAGGCATTTAACAAAGGAATTATTTCATTGTCATGCTACAAAAATCTATAATCTGCTCTAATTTTTCAAACCATCCTTACAAATCCCTCCCATGTTTAATCATTCTTGATTCCTATGGATTTTTCTCTAGAATATTTAAATTATGCACTTCAATGATACTTATCCCCTACATATGAATGAATCTTTATTGTGTGTTGCATGTTTTACCTCTTTCTATTAAAGATGTTCTTCATGTTAGATTGGCCCAGTGGCCATGAGTTAACTAATCTATCCTAATTTTACTCTTGGTTTACTATTTTCACTTTTAAATGATGTCAAAAATGGGAATACTAATTTCATGTAGTAGGGTAGGGACCCTAGGTACAAGGTGTGTTAATATTAAACTATAGATAAATATGGAATATTGATAAAGAGAAGTATGTGAGGTGGTAATTAGATGGTAAGAAGGTTAGTGACAAGAAATTTTTGACATCAATTGACAACAAGGTACCAGGTCCCTAAGTTGCATGACCATTGAATTATAGGGGGAACATTCATCTTCAGAAGTGGTAATTACTCTGATTCAATGTGATGAATTAATGTAGATGCTCAAAACCTTTGTGGTTGATTTTTCATCATCCAAAATGGGGGAAATTTCTATATCTTGTTTTGATGAAAAGAAGTTGACAACAAGGTACTAGGTACCTGGATCTTCAAGGCTGCAGTACAGTTAGCACGAGTTTGCATTATTTTGTCCTCTTGTGTAACAACTATGCAGGTGTTGCTTGTACTATTTAGGACCCATGGTACAATTGTAGTTTAGCCTTAATAATTACTCCACTATAAAAGGGAAAGAATGCTTCTCAATGAAGCAGTTTATACAAAAATCTGAGTTTAAGATATTGAAAGAGGAAACTCAATTAAGCTTCATTACTCAAGTATTTCTCAAGTTCTTATTTCCTTAGTAACCTAAAAGAGTGAGTGTTCTTTTGTTGATTCCTAAATTATAACTGAATTACTCATACTATAAAAGCAATGTTTTTTTTTACTTTCTTGAGCGAGCTTAGGTAGAGTTACCTAAGATGGATATTTGTGAGAGTTAATCAATATCAAGGTATGTTCTTGGGAGAGTTGTCAAGGTGAGCTTGTAGTAGAGTTATTACAAGAAGGTGGAACCTATAGTTATGTTAATTTGAGTAAGGTCTTGGTGCTTGTGAAGGCAAGCCGTGTTTTTTCCTCCCTTGAGCAAGGTGTTTCCACGTTAAATCTAGTGTTCTTTAATTTTCCGGCACTAATTTGTGTTCCTAGTTGGTTTACTGTTTAATTGCCTGTTACTGATTTAAAGGGATCTGGTCACTCACACTATGGTGCAACCCCTAAGGTTTCAACAGGTGACACACAAAGAAATACTCGATCGCCAACTCCAAATCTTAAGGTATAAAGCCTACGGTCTACATAAGCCTACTTCCACTCTGAGTTGCCCTCAACCTCTTATGCATCACTCTTACTCAATCAAACGACTCTTGAAGAAAGTTAGTACCATGGGGTCTAACCTCGAAAGTTTCAAATCATCCAATCGAGGAACGACATCGCCTACCTTACAAAGCTTTAAAAGGTGCTATCTCGATAGTTGAATGATAACTGTTATTATATGAGAACTCTACTAAGGCTAAGTGTTTCTCCCGCTGACCTCTAAAGTTCATAACATAAGATCGGGGCATATACTTATGAACCGAAATAGTCATCTATGATCAACCATTAGTTTGTACTAAGATACAGCAAAGTATCCAACTTCTCCTGGAAAGCACTCCAAAAGGTAGAAGTGAATGCAGAGCCTCAATCTAAAATGATAGACATAGTCACACCATGAAGATTGACTATCTCACTCACATAGATACGAGCTAACCTCTCGGTGCAAAAGGACATCTAGATGGGAATGAAATGTGTTGACTTTGTCAACCCATTCACAATGACCAAAATATCATCAAAACCATAAGAAGCGAGAGGCAAACCACTAACAAAGTCCATGGTAATCTTCTCCCATTTCCACTCGGGTATGGGCAACCTCTGAATTAATCCACAAGCTCATCGATTCTCGATTTTCACCTGCTGACAATATAAGGAACGAACTACAAAATATGCCACATTCCATTTCATGATACTCCGCCAATAATACTATCTCAAGTCTCTATACATCATAGTGTACTAGGATTAATAGAATACCTAGATCTATGAGCCTCATGCAAAATAAACTTAATCAAGTCATCAACCCTAAAAACATAAATGCATCTATCAAACCACAAGACACCCTCAAAATCTATGGTAGCCCTCTTGAACTCACCACTGACTATTAGATCAAAGGAAGATGCAAAGCCTTTTATCCCTAAACAGGTGATTTAGAATCATCTCAAATAGTGAGGACCTCTCATCAATACTAGAAAAATCCTCCAAGGGTCATAAATATCATGGCATACCATTACGTTAGCCGAAGATTGAATGTACCATGCCAATGGCCTCTAAGAAATTTAAATACAAGTCAAGCAACCCATACTCACTTCCTTACGACTGAAGGCTTCTGCAACTATATTCACCTTGCCCAGATGATTCAAGTTGGAGATATCATAATCCTTACAAAACTCCATCAATCTATGCTGCTTGGCATTAAGCTCTCTTTGTGTCTTAAGATGTCGAAGATTATGATTATTCGTGAAAATCTCACAATGCTCACTGTAAAGATAATGCCTCCAAATCATAAAAATGAAAACAACTACTGCAAACTCAAAATCATGAGCGGGGTATTTACAGCGTGTACCTTAAGGTACCTCAAAGAAAAAGAAATAACGCAACCCATCTGCATCAATACACAACCCAAACCAACACCAAAATATCACATTACATGGATAATCCCTCACCGTTAACAGGAATAGCCTAAATAGGAACCAAAGTGACGAATTCCCTTATCTTACCAAAGCTCGACTCACATACTAGAACCATTAGAAAGGAACCTCCTTTCTATTCAATCTTTTCATAAGTGCTGAAATAGTAGCAAAACCCTCAACAAATCAATTGTAACAATTAGCAAAGCCAATATATGTACGAACCTTAGTTGAATATGTGATCCTAGCCCAATCAGAAATAGCCTCAATCTTTGTTGGGTCCACCATAATCCCATCCTTAAATACCATATGGACAAGGAATTTCACTAACTCAATATAAATTTAACACTTAGAGAACATGGCAAAATGGAAATGATCTCACAAAGTCTGGACTAATACCCTCAGATATTGCTCGTCCTCCTCTCAACTCCTCAAATAGACAAAGATGTCATCAATGAACACAATCATGAAACAATCCAAATAAGGCCTAAACACTCAGTTCATCAAGTCAATGAATGTGGCTGGGGTATTATTCAACCCAAAGGACATCACCGAGAACTCATAATGACCATTATGTGTCATAAGACTGGCTTTAGGATATCCTCAACCCGAATCCTCAATTTATTGTAACCAGACCTCAAATCAATCTTAAAAAACATTACTTTACCCTGAAGCTTGTGAAACAAGTCATCAATGCAAGGCATAGGATAATGGTTCTTCACTTTTACCTTATTAAGCTGCCTATAATCAATACATATAGACATGGATCCACCTTTATTATTAATAAACATTTTAGGATCTCTCCAAGAGGACATACTAAATCTAATGAAACCCTTACCAAGAAGATCCTGAAGTTGAGAATTTTGCATCTTAAGATCGGAAGGTGCAACACGGTAAGGTGCCATAGAAATAGGTCGGGTGCTAGGCTCAATGTCAATAATAAACTCAATCTCAAAGGGAGAAGGAATATTAGAAAGATCGATAGGGAAATATCTAGAAACTCATAAGCTATAGAATCATAGTCTAGCGATGGACTCTCTATACTAACATCATGAATATAACCGAGATAAGACATGGAACACCTTGGGATAAATATCCTAGCACAAGCATAAGAAATAATCCCTATCGGTTCGTTGATCATAGCTATCTTCCATACAATCAGGGTATGCCAAGAATAGATAAGGTAGCATAAGTAATGGGATCAACATAATTATCAACATCCCTAACAATCACAACACGTGATCTGAAAACCCAATCCACTACTAAAGAATCACCCACTGGAGTAGATAGCTATAAATGCCTGGAGAACAATTCCTAAGATAACTCTAACCGTTGAGTGTAATAAGATGTCACATAAGAGTAAGAGGATACAAAATCAAATAAATCAAAGGCTGACTAATTGCATACCAAACTCGTACCTGTGATAACAATATTTGAAGACTCATCAAAGGCCTAATATGTAGCGCATTCAACTGGCCACGCCTGCCACCTAGTTGGGCTCCTGACTGATCTCCTGTCCTACCTGCTCGAGAACCTCTATGATCACCATAAGGACCACCTCTACAACCATGTATATAACCTCCGTCTGAGGGATGGACTTCTTTAATAGGGGGAACGCCCTGAGCTACAGTAAAAATTTCCCCATGACTATGGAACTCTTATAATAATGTCCAAAATCTCCATAAACATAGAAAGCCCCATGAGATGAACCAAAACCAGAAGATTTGGTTGACTCGGAATAACTATCTTGACTCAAATAATCAGAAGATAAGCCTATCAAAGACTGGCCATTACCCTATTCAGGGTGATCACTAACACAAGACTGAACATAATTAGGAATAGGATGTGCTGAATGATCAACTCTACTAGTCTAACTCTTAGGATGATACGCCCATAGAGGGTATCCACCCTAAGAACTGTTACCTCTGAATCTGGAGCTATTACGACTCCCACTGAAATAACCCTAATATCATTGTTGTTTATCGCTGCCCTACTAGGCTTTGCGATGCATTTCTTCTATCACTTTAGTGTGGTCAAAAACCTTAAAAAAAGACCAACCCACAACAACCAAAATCTATGTAGACATGTAAAGAGAAAGTCTTAGACCTCGAAAAAAGCAACAAACCCTCTTACACGTAGTAGTCAGAATAGAGGTAGCATGCCTTGTCAACTTGTAAAAATAAGCATCATACTCCATAACCATCATGGATCCCTATCTCCAACCTTAGGAACTAATCCCTCAAATGGTCCCTAAGACTATGAGGCATGTACTTCTCCAAGAAAAATCTCAAAGAACTGAGTCTATGTCATAAGATAATATCCAACTGGCCTAGAATCATGATGAACTCTCTACCAATGTTGAGATACCAAGTCCAACTAAAAAGTAGTGCAATCCACACAATGAGTCTCAACTAAGACAACATTTTGGAGCCTTTCCTCAAAAACTAGAAGAAACTCATATGAATCCTTGCCCAATGCACCAGATAACCTAGACGGAGCCAATCTCAATAATCTTCCTAACATCTTCTTCTCCTTAATAAAAATAGCAGGCTAGGAAACCACTGGTTTAGCAACTACCGATGTAGAAGAGACCTCAATTATAGAAGCCACAACTATAGACTATGCCCCCGTCTCAGTACCACTCTAATCCATAGATTATGCTCCATCAAGCGGTGCACCACCAACCTTCCTTGAATTCTAAACCAAAGAATCCTTGATTACTGAAGAAAATATAAAACATAGTAGAGCCTGGGTAGGTACTTAGCCCACCCCTGACAGAGGCAGAAGAATCTCTGGCTCAAGAGAGGGAATAGGGTCTAGTGAAACCCCTATCCTGGCCCTAAGCTTGGGACACATGTTGAGGTTGTCCATGACCTATGTATCATCTATGAACATCAACCTTATCCCTTGGATAGGTCTCAGGATCCTTGTCTCATGTAGGTATAGAACGTGTACTATCAATCTACAAAAGAGTGAAACCAATGAAATACCTAATCAAATTAGATGTTCCAGACTCAATGGTGCAGTCAAACTTTCCATTCGAGAACTTTTTGATTAAAAGTGGGTCCCACACCTACGTGTCATTTTTCTTAACTTCCAGCCAATGGCTCAAAATGAGTACGCAAGCCTTGGTATCTTGACCAATGGTTAACCTAGACTAAAATCATCTCTTGGGAGTCTTTGGAAATTTCAAAATTTGCATACACGGTTATTTGAGTAAAGTTTTTTATTGGTAGACAATTTTAAATAGTAAAAAATTCAAAATAGGGAATTGGCTCTAGAAACCAAATGAACATCCCCATAATTGAATTGTCAGCTTTAGTAAGTCATAAATTACTTAGGGTATCTCTAGGAAAGATCTGAATGACAAAAATGTAAGGAAAAGTAGAAAATGACCTCGAGGGTCATTATATTATCCATTGCTAAAAGAACTTTCGTCTGCAAAAGTGAAAGGTTAGGATGTACCTGAAGATTTGAATAGGTGAGGATACTAGGTCTGCATATTGCTCTCAATCTCCCAAATACCCTCCTCTACTAGGAAGTGCCTTCAATTAGACAACTACTAAAATCTCACTAGAGCGCAATTGCCTGACATCCCTAGCTAATATGAACACAGGTTCCTCCATGACGGTCAACCGCACATCCAACTGAACTGAGTCGTATCTAAGAACATAAGATGTATTTGAAATGTATCACTACAACATTGAAACATAGAAAATCAAATAGATAATAGAAAAATATGGGGTTAAGGCTAACTCATAACCTACCTCCCCATTGTGCGAAGGATCTCAAAAAGTCCAATATATCTAGGGCTTAGCTTGTGTTTCCTCTTGAACCTCATTACACCTTTCATGGTTGATACATGGAGAAATACTTATTCACCAACTCCAAATCTCAAGGCAATAAAGTCTACGGTCTTCATAAGCATTCTGCCTCCTCTGAGCTAACCTCAAACTACCCTGAATAACCATGACTCTAACAAACAACTTCTAATCCCAGTCAGTACCACTGGCTCTAATCTTTGTGGTCTCAAACAAACAAATCTAATAACGATATTGCCTATAATCTAAAACATCAAAAGGTTCCATCTCAATACTCAAATTTTAACTATTATTATATGTGAACCCTTCCGTAGCCAAGTAATGCTCCCATTGACCTCTAGAATCCATAATAAAAGATATGAGCATATCCTTAAGAACCTGAATAGTCTACTCTAAAATCTTGTTTTTCCAAGGATGAATTATTGTACTAAGATCTATGTGAGTACCCAAATCCTCCCAAAAAGCTCTCTAAATGCTATAAGTGAACACTTAACCCTGATTTGAAATAATGTATATAAGTACACCATGCAAATGGACTATCAGACAAATAAAGATATGGGAAAATGTCTCATCACTAAAGGACATCTGAAAAGGAAAGAAATGTGCCAATTTGGTCAACCAATCTATAATGACCCAAATACCATCGGAACCATGAGATGTATAAGGTAGACCAATAATAAAGTCGATGTTAATCTGCTCTCACTTCCCCTCAGGAATGGAAAATCTCTCAATAAATACACCGGGTCTCTAATGTTCGGGCTTTACTTGTTGACAACATAGGAAATAAGCTACAAAGTCCACTACATCTCTCATTATACCACTCGACTAATAATGATGCCTTAAATCTCTAAACATCATAGTTGTAACTAGTTGAATAGAATACTTGGACCTATGAGCCTTATGTTATATCATCTATATCAAGTCACCCACCTTTGGAACACAAGTGTAGCCATCGAATCTCAAAACACCCTCAGAATCCACGGTAGCCCTCTTAGACTCACCACTCAACACATGATCATGAATGATACAATATTTCATATCCTCAAACATATGAATCTGAATATGTTAAAATAGGGTAGACCTTGGCTCAACAATAGAAAAAATCCTCTTGGGATCTAAAATATCAAGTTGAACCATCAAGTTAGCTAAGAACTTGATGTCCCATTCCAATACTATCTAAGAAACAAAAAAAAAAGCTATGCTACCTTTACTCACTGCCTTTCGTCTCAAGGCAACAACCACTATGTTTGTCTTGCCCATATGATACAAAATAGAGATATCATAATACCCAAGCAACTATATCTATCTGCGCTGCCTAGAATTTCACTCTCTCTGGGTCATAAAATATTGATGACTAGTGATCTATGAAAATCTCATAGTGCAAGACATAAAGATAATGCCTCCAAATATAAAGTATGAAAAATATTTCCGTCAACTCTAAATCATGAGTAAGGTAGTTGTCTTTATGTACCTTCAACTTCCTCGATGCATAAACATTAACTCAACCATGTTGCATCAACATACAACCAAAACAAACACTAGAAGTATCAGAATATATTGTGAATCCCTCACCATCCACCAAAAGAGCCTAAATAGGAGCTGAAGTAAGAAATCTCTCGAGCTTTTAAAATCTTGACTCACACTCCTTAGATCATCAAAAAGTAACGTCATTTCAATTCAATATAGTCATCGATGTGGTAATAGTAAAAATCTCTCATCAAACCGTCTATTTTAACTAGACAAATCAATAAAGCTATGAACCTTAGATAGAGATATAGGCTAGCCCAATCTTGAATAGCCATAATCATTAGTGGGTATACTATGATACCATCCTTACATACCAATGCCAAAGTAATGTCACCTACTCAATCCCAAACTCCTACTTAAATTATTTGGCAAGAGCAAATGAACTCTAAAAGTCTGGAGCAAAATTATCAAATATTGCATATGCTCTCTAACCTCGAATACATAAGGATGTCATCGATTAACATATTCACAAAGGAATCCAAATAAGGTCTGAATATACAATTAATCAAATCCATGAACATCGTTGGGGTATTGGTAAACCTAAAAGGCATCACTAGGAACTCATAATGATTGTGATAGGTCTTAAAGTCTATCTTTGGGATATCCTCATACCAAATCCTCAATTGATGGTAACCGAATCTCATGTCAATCTTAGAGAACACCGCTGCACCTTGAAGTTATTAAACTAAATAATCAACGCGAGGAATAGGACATTGATTATTTAGTCACATTATTAAGTTTTCAATAATAAATACACATATGCATGGATCCATTCTTTTTCTTCATAAACAAGACAAGAGCTCCCTAAGGTGACACACTCAGTTTAATAAAACCTTGCCTAAAAGATTCAAAAGTTAAGAATTTAGATCCTTAAGCTTGACAAAAGCCTTACAGTGAGGTGCTATAGAAATAGGTTAGGTTCGTGGTTCAATATTAGTAACAAACTCAATATCATGCTCAAGAGAAAGACAAGGTAGATATCCTACCCTAAATATGTGAAATAATCCCCATCCACTGACAACCAATGGCTCTCTTCCACACAATAGATGGTATGCCGGGTATAGCTAAGGTAAGGGTCTTGCCAAAACAATCCAAGATTGAATGATTGTGGGAGAACCAGTCTATGCTCAGAATCACATCAAAATCCACTATATCTAATACAATAAGATGAGCCTGAGTATCAAACTCTCAAACAATCATAACACATCATTAATAAATACAACACGGTACTACAGAATAACTTATGAGTGTAGATACACATAATGGCACAGATAATGAATCCCAAGATAACTCAAATTACATGACCTGATAAGACGACACATAGGTATAGGTTTATCCTAGAATAAATAAGGAAAAGGCTAGGTAAATTCACAATAAAATCATACCTATAATATCAACATCTGAAGACTTAGCCTCAAGTCTAGCTGGCCTGACATACAACTGACCACACCTGCCACCTGGCAGGGCTCCTGACTAATCTCCTATACTACCTATCTGAGAACCTCCATGAGCACCCTAGGAACCACTAGACGACCATACAGACCACCTATAGTGAGTGCATGCATGGCCCGTTATTGGTGAAACCCTCTAAGCTAAAGGAACTATTGCATTACGATTGGGGCACTATCTCGAGAAATGGACAAAATCCCCATAACCATAACATGCCCTAGACACTGTAATGAACCTACAAGATCTATTTGATTAGAATAATCACCATGGCTAGAATAACCAGAAGATTAACCTCTTAGAGGCTGGCCACTACTCTGGATAGGATAACCACTATAAGTAGACCGATCTCAATTAATAATCTAAAGTGAAAAATGAAAGAGACTAATAAACTGACTCTGATGCTAATAAAGTTGACACAGATGGAACCTACCCTGAAGATCGTTGCCTTTGAATCGTGACCTACTAAGGCTCCTACTAAAACTACCCTGATATCATAGCCTGTTATTTTTGCCCCCTTAGGCATCGCATATATCTCCTTCATAACTTAAGCATAATAAAAAAACTCATTAAAATGCCTACATGTAGCAACCAATATTTTTGTAGACATTCAAATAGAAAGTCTCAATCACCAAACAATGCATTGAACCCTCTCATACTCGATTATTAGAATAGAAGTAGCATGACAAGATAACTCATAAAATCGAGCCTCATACTCTATTATAGTCATGGAGCTCAACTCCAATCTCAAGAACTTATCTTTCAGATGATCCCTAAATTATGAAGCAAATACTTCTTTAAGAACATCTCAAAGAACTAAGTCCATGTCAGGAGCAGAGATCTAGCTATCTTGTAATCAAGATGACCACTTCATCAATGTTAAGTTTCTATGTCCAACTGAAAAGTATTGAAATCTAGACTATGAGGATCATCTAAGCCTAAATTATGGATCCTATCCTCACAAGTAATGAAGAACTCATAAGCTTCCTCGCCAGGTGTACCTGAAAACTTGCACAGAGCCAATCTCAAGAATCTACACAATATATTTTTCTCCTTAATAGACATAGTAGGTTGGGAAACTACCCACTGAGAAACTACAAACAGGGACACTGCCGGATAGGAGGGACCTAAACTCTTGGAGGCACAACTACAAGTTGCGCCACCGCCTCTGTACTACTCAGTACCATCAGACGGTGCTCCACCAACTAATCCCAAGATCTGAACTGATGTATCCCTAAGCACTGATGTGAAAAATTAAGCTCTAGTAGAGCATAGGTTGGTCCCTGTACCATCGTTGGTTTTGATAGAAGAATATCTAGCTCGAGAGCATAAATAGTGCTTGGAAGCCCCCTATCCTGGTCCCTATCTAGGGATGCATCTCTAGGATTTCCTTGACATCTCGGTCATCCATTGGTTATAATAAGATTCACAGGTACAGGTTTAGGGTCTTCATCTTCTATAGTTATAGCATGTGTCCTAGCCATCTACAGAAGAATCAAACCAATAAAAACATTAGAAACCAACTTAGACCCTTGCACAAAATGAGTGAAGGAATTGAAGAGCTCCTAAGAATATCCTATAGCCTCTCAAAGATAAGAAACATACATCATTTTTATAATTGACAATACTTTACTATACACTTGAAATTATACAAATAATACTAATGAACCTAGGATCTAATACCATTTTATCATGACATGATTTACGAGTCATGATCGTACCTACTTTATCCTATCAGTAGGTAAGATGAACTGTAGCCTAGAGCTATAAGTAATGGGCTAATTTGGTGGGAAAATGCATAGATGTCCTAAATTTGCAAGTAATAATAGCCCTAAAAGATAGATTAAACATCAAACCATCCTATGACCTAGTAGTATTGGTATAAGAGATAAAACAGAAAGGAACAAAAACACCAAAATAGTCAAATATAAATCTATCCACAATAAAAGAAGAAATAGGTCAACTCAAACTCCAAGAGCTTACCCTATTTTTTTCAAACACAAATTAGCATGATCTCGGCATCCACGACATCTACTAATACTCAGATCTACACCAAAAAGGTACAGAAGTGTAGTATGAGTACCAAAGCCTTGGATACTTCACAGAATACTATAAGATGCAATATAAATAAGTTAAGTCAAGATAAAAAAGTAAAACCTGGAATAGCGCTCCAATACTATAAGTAAATAATTGGAACAAATATAATATGGAAGAAAGAATAAATAATACTACAGATTGGCCCCCATAAGCCAGTAAGGACAGAAAAAAATAACCCTATGCAAGCCCCTATAAGCTTGGTGGGTGTAATCAAAGGAAAGTAAAATAGAAAAGTTTCAGAAATTTATCAAATATCAAGCCACAACCATGAATCCATCCATACTGTATCATATCATAAATAAATTCTCAATGCCAGATACAAATCAAAACTTAATAGCATCATCATCATTCACTTGACTTAAACCAAAATTCATGTTATCAATATCATCATCAATTGTTGGACATGAACCGAAACTCAATTTCAAGAAACCAACAGATTTTTCTTGGAATTAACACCAACTCTCGAGTACCAAACTAGAATGAATATCATGTATCCAATATCCTTAAAATAAAAATAGCTATTTTGAAGGTTATAACATGCATATTTAAGTCTTCAAGAGATAACACATATCTTGGCCTAAGGTGGGCTGGAGGGGCCCACTTCTAATCCTCAAAAACCCATACTAAGGTAAATTCTACCCTTCACTAAGACAAGGTATCTAAAATAACTTCTAGATGTTAAACAAGAAACTTTTAGTCCTAATAAAACAATTCTATCTAAACATAACTAATAAGTAAACTATACCTAATTTATAGTTCAAAGATTGCCTAGACAATCTAAATAATGCTAGTTATACAAACTATATCTCCATGTCTTAATTTCCCATATCAAATATTGCATAAAATCATAAATATACTATGAATTAGCTTAATATATGAGGAAGGTAAACCAGCCTACCTGGATGTCGAATAAAAATTTGAAAAAATTAGCTAAACCGTCAATTTCCCTTTTTAGAAGTTTCGCAAGATGTCATAGTATTAAAATCACAATCTACTCATTATAATTATTTAATGATACCCATATTGGACTATTGTGCTTTGGGTAAAAAATTCCATAAAAATACCATGTGAGACCTACTTACAGAATCACATTTTCAAAATTGTTAATGCGTCCCTCTATGCCCATGGAACTTACCATCAAGAATGGGTGAATTCCGAGATCAAATGGTGCTATAATTAACCCACCAATATTTTAGGGATTTTTTAAAAGGATAAAATATTTAATCATTAAACTGATGGAAGCTTACAAAGAATTCGGTAGAGAAACTTATTATTCGAGCTTATGAACACTCCAAAATCACCAACTAATAGTTCTCCCAAGTTTTCATATATTTTAAGATTCTACACTCATGAAAATTGGTGAAAAAAGGAGAGAAAATAGGCTAAGTAGCAAATTTATTGGAATCCCAGATATCCATGTGTTGCTTAACGGGACATTGGGTTGCTAAAGTAGGCATCTCATAAAAAGCCATGTTCTACTTTAGTGACACTTGCTAAATTTGTGCAAGTCACTTAAACAGTCTTTAGCCGCTTAAGTGGCCATCACTTAAGTTCTATAGGCATCGCTTAAGCGGTACCTACTGAGAAAAATAGGTCGATTAAGTGATCGACTGGCCGTTTTTTGACTTCCAGCCAAAAAAATAGACTCTCAGCAAAAGAAAAGGATCTTAGGTAAAACTTGGAGTTGATAAACCTGAGATATGCGTTACTTAGTGAATACTTATGGGTTTGAGAATCCCACTATCTCCATAATAGTCGTATCTATTATTTTGGAAGGATTATAGAACAAACTAAAAGTAAAAAAGAAAGAACAAGGGAAAGATTCTTACTAGGAGTTGGTAAACATAGTCAGCTGACAAGATCCTTAAAGGAAGAACAAAATGTTGATTTTTGTCCTATCCACTGTAGAGCACAACTAGTGAGCAGAAAATCAAAAGAAAAACAACTTAAAAATCAATTTAAAGACATCAAAGAAAGAATCACAATGTCTTACTTCTGCAAGATGGTAAAAGCAAGAATATGAAGCATGCATGATACCGAATTTATCACCCAGAGCTGAAGAAAGAAGAATTGATAGTTGAATAGTGGTGGAGGTGGAAGCGTATCTCAATAGGAGAAGAGGGAAATGAAAAGTTGTTTTAGAAAACCCTATACATTGGTATATATATAATAAGATAAGGGTTTGGGTTGGGCTAGGTTGGGCTTTATTTTATGTCCTTTTATTTTATTTTTGATGGGTTGCCCCATATGGTGTAAAGACTATGGTCATGTTTATTTTTAAATAATAAAATTAAAAAATTAAACCAAAAAAAACTCTCACAGATAATGACCATGACCCTCGCAACTATTACATATCCCACGAGTTGATCAAAAACTAAAAGATCCAACTAACCGGAAATAGCCATAACAACTAGAATAACTGGAAGATGAACCCCTCAAAGACTGGCCGCTACCATGACCTTGGTGATCACTGACACTAGACTGACCTACCATATTAATCTAGAGTGTTGCCAGAATAGGTCTACTAGGATAACTTTAAGGATGATACAACTAATGCAGAGGGTACCTACACTAAAAACCACTACTTCTAAACTGGGAGCTACTATGACTCCTACTGAAACTATTTAACATCTAGGACTCTTATTGTTGTCCCCTTAGGACTTTCTATGTATTTCTTCTATCACCTGAGCATGATAAAATGCCTCAACAAAATACCTCCAGGTAGAACCAATCTCTAAGTAGACATAAGAAGGGGAAGTCTCAATCTTAGAGCAAAACAACAAACCCTGTCATACTCAATGTCCAAAATAGAAGTAGCATGCCTTGCCAACTCATTAAAACAAGCCTCATACTCCATAATTGTCATGGAGCCCTACGCTAATATCAAGAATTTATTCCTCAAATGATCCATCAGACTGTGAGCATGTACTCCTCAAAGAAAATCTAGGAGAAATGAGTCGATGTCACTAAAGAAGATCCAACTAGCCATGAATCAAGATGACCTCTCATCCAATGTTGAGGACGTAAGTCAAACTAAAAAGTAGTGAAATCTATGTCATGATTCTCAACTAGGCCCCAATTATGGAGCCTATCCTCACAAGTGACCATAAACTCAAGTGCATCCTCGCCTAGTGCATCAGAGAACCTTAGCGAAGCAAATCTCAACAATTTGCCCAATATCTTTATCTCCTTAATAGACATAGTAGTCTTGCCAACTAAGAAACTATCAGCATAGGAGGGACCTCAACTTTGGGTGTCGAAGGCATAGGACACTCCACTGCCTCAATACAACACTTATCTGTAGACTATGCACCATAAGACGATGTACCACAAACCAACCCCAAAAGCATAACAAATGCTTCCCTAAGAACTGAAGATGAAATAAACCCTAGTGGAGCTTGGGATGGTCTCTAATTCACTACTTTCTGGGGTAGAAGAACCTATTATTCAGGAGAAAAAAAGGTCAAGTGAATGTCCCTAATCCTAGCCCCTAGTTGGGGACACATATCAAGGCTATCCATGACCTCTGGGTCATATACGAATAGAGAAAGGATCCCTATGCTTTGTCTTGGAACCCTCATCTGATGTTGTAGTAGCACGTGTCCTAGCTATTCATAAAAGAGTGAAATCAAAGAAATGTTTTATAAACAAGCTCAGACTCTTAGAACAAAATGAGTGAACTATGTGAAGAACTCCTAAGAATTTCCTATAGCCTCCGGAAGATAAGAAACAGGTGTCATTGTTCTGATCCGCATGACTCTACTAGACATTTTCTCTAGTAACCACAATACTAGTGAAACCTAGGCTCTAATACTAATTTGTCATACTTCGACTTATGAGTCATGATGGAACCTACTTTATCCCACCAGTAGGCAAGTCCAACCGTAACCCAGAGCTTAATGCAATGGGATTACTTGGTGGAAAATACCCAAAAGGCGGCAAAAATGGATAACTGCAACTTATAAATAAGCAAAGCAATAGAGAAAGTCTAAAAGGTAACCATAACATACATAAACATCGCACAACCTAGTAGAGCTAGCACAAGAGATAGTATTAATAAAATTAAAGTTCAATAATAGTTAATACAATCTATCTCGATGCAAAATACTAGGCATAAATAAGATATAACAAAATGGGAAACTCTGACTCAAAGAGCTCACCTTATCTTCAAAATCTAATACAACACGATCGATGATTCAATGGAGAACAATTGTACTCGGATATACACCAAAAAGGTATAAAATTGTAGTATGAGTACCAAAACTATGGGTACACACTAGACATCATCAACTGACCGAGCTAAATCACAATATAAATATGATAAAATAAAAGATAACATTACTATGTAAGGGTAATAAAGCAAACCTAAAAAAAACTCCAAAATCATTGTACATGAATGAGTAAATAAAAATAATAATAGCATAGCATAAAGAATCAACACATGTAATTCAAACAACAAAATTAACCCCAAAATCCAATAAGTTGGAAAAAGTAAATAACCCAAAGCAAGCACCATAAGCCTAGAGGGTGTAGTCATGATAGTACAATCTGAAACATCATCATCTACCTAGTCCCATGATACAACTAGAATCCATTCATGCCATACCTTATTATATTCATTTTCCCATTTTTAGAATTAACGAATGTCCATATTCTCAATTATTATACCCCAACATCTTTAATGTGATATTATTAATATCATGATGAATATTATAGTAATTGTCGAGCTCAAACCGGTAAGTATGTGATCAATAACATAATCATCCTCTAGACTCAAATTGAGAATATTTATATACATATATATATAAGCAATGCCATAATCATCTTTCGGAGCTTGAATTGAGAATATACATCATTAATATCATCATCAATATCCAAACTCAAACATTATAATTATATAATCAATAGCCAACATCAATATCCAAACTTGAAGTGGTAATCATATATTATTATAAAATAGTAAATATCATAATTCCTAGCATAATCAATAGAATAGTTTGTAGCATACTTAATAAGCATGATCACTAGCATGATCAATAGCATAACCACTATCATAGTCAATATCATAACCACTAACATAATCATTAGCATAATCACTACCATAATCAATAGCATAATAACTAGCATAATCCATGGCATAACATCTAGCATAGTCAATAACATAATGGCTAGAATAATCTCTAGCATAATCAGTAGCATGATCACTAGAAAAATAAATAAGCACAAACCCAATGTAAACCCATCATAACTATCTATTTCCAAATTTTATCAATATAACCTTAATAAGAATTTTTAAAGTCATACAACAAGCGGATAGAATATTTTAAATAGATAAGACAAATATTGGTCTAAGATGGGTCAAGGACCCACTTCTAAATCCCCAACATCCATTAAATGGAAAATTGTACCCAAACTATGCTAAGGTATAAAAATCCACATTTAGATGGTAACTATTCTATATTCCACACTAAAATAGAGGTTTTACCTAAAGCATAAGCAACTAAACTAATCACACCTATTTTACGATTTTTGAATAGCCTAATTGGCTCAACTAACCCAACAATTTAAATTTCCATCACCATCACCTAAAACTCATCAACATTCTAACAAAATATCATAAACATACTATTACAAATATCAATTTAGTAAGAGGGAAGACCTAGCCTACTTGGACGTCGTAGAAAGCTCGAAGAATCCGCTAATTCACCAACTTTTCCTTTCAAGAATCTTTTGCAAGACATCATGCTATCAAAAATATATTCTGACCATCAATACGAGAATTATTACACACATATTTCACCATTGTGCTTCAAGTTAGAAAATACTCAAAAATCCCATGTGGGTTCCATTTCGAAAAACATATTTGTGAAGCCAACCCAACATTTTCTTAAGATCAAGGAGTAATTAACCTAAAAATGGGTAAAATCTGAGCTATATTTGTGAAAATATAATGTCATAATGTTTTAGAGATTTTATAAAAGAAATGAGAAAATCCATAATGATATTAGAGAAACCTTACCACAAATTCAAAACAAAATTGTGAAATAATCATTACCTAAGCTCCCAAATTACCCACAAGAGTTAATCCTTTGATTTCCCTAATTTTTAGGGTTTTAGACTCTTTAGAATGGATATGGAATGGGGAAAATGCTAAAAAAGGCTTTTTAAACCTTTCCTAGGTGTTTGGGTATCACAATCGCGAGTAAACCCTCATGATCACCACATATAGTAGCTGCTAATGTGATTCTCTATCACAACATGCAACCACAATTAGTACCTACAAATGGTATCGTAATTGCAACCCCTGGCAACACTAATGGTGATGGCAATAGATACAACTGAGACTTGGAATTTTCCAAGTCTCAGCCAACTCCTTGGGATTTATCCAAAATCTTGTATATGTAAACAGAATATCCAATCATACAAAATTCAATATTCCATACTGAATTGCACAATAGAAACTTCCATCCGATGTTATTTTGACAAAAAAATGGGTCCTACTCCTATTTTGAATTTTCTTAATTTTTTTACCAATAGGTCAAAATGAGCTTGGGTGCCTCAGAATTTAAACCAAAAGTCCACCTAGCATACAATTAATATTTTGAAGCTACTGAATAGTCAAAATTGGCATACGAGGATATTTGCTTGATGTTTTCACCTAGTAGCTAATTTGAACCAAGGAAGGTTTCAAAATAGGAATTAGATCTAAGAACCAAATGAACTCCTCGATAACTAAACTATCAAACAAAGAAAGTCATAAATTGCTTAGGGCAACTATAAGAAAGCTCTAACGGATAAAAAAATTAGTTGAAATATAGAAAATTAACTGAAGGGTCATTACATTATTCTTGGTCTGCATGATCGTCATGTTCTAATTAATCTCATGTGGAATGTTATGGATGTGGATATTTTGGTCATTACTAATGAGAGTGACATTAACATTGGGATATTTTTACCGCAGCTTAGATTGTCCCCTTTTAAAGAAGTTTATCATTTTGCTAATGGTGGTATGCATGGTCATAGGGTGGTCCCTAGGGTTCTCATGGAGATTCAAGCAGGTAGGGCAGGTGATCAGTAAAGAGCCCAACCAAGTTTCAGTTATAGCCAGTTGTATGCAGTATTTTCTATGCTTGAGGGTGAGTCTTTGGATGTTGTTACCACAGGTATGATTTTTGTATGCTATCAATCAGACTTTTCATTATTTCATTTATGACCTACTTACTTATGATTTCTCATCGTTAGATTTATCTTTAGATTTTTTATTTATGCCTTTATGTGTATCTGCTTTCAAGGGTGATTCTTTAGTTGAGAATCAAGTTTCCAAATCTTGTGTTTTGACTGTTAGAGATGTTGATAATCATGTTAATCTCATTATATTGGACATGGTAGATTTAGATGTTATTTTAGGATGGATTTGTTATACCAATATCATGTGATCACAAACTATTTTGTAAAGACCGTTACCTTATCCATGCCCATCATACCTCCTATTATATGGTAGGGAGTTGTTAGCCATGAACCAATGCATTGAGGGATTGTGAGTCCACTACTAGAAATTACCCCTATGGCAACGAACTTTTTGGCAACGGTTCCAAAAGCATTGTCATAGATAGTCTATTGCAATGGTTTCAAGTGTTGCTAAAAAAATTATTCTAGTACAATAATTTATTGTTGTAACCTTGACTATTTCCATTGCAATAGGTGGTCATATCTATAACACCCAATTGGGAAAAAAATCTATTGGGTTGCTTATTTTTATTCCCTCCATAATATTGGACAAGGCTTCCTAAATATTTAGAAAATATTTCCAAAACCCTTTCTGTACTGCTCTCAATCGATTTGCTCCCTCAAAAACTTAAGAAATTGATTTTCTTTCTCCCTCAAAGCTTTTTATCGATTCCCTCCAACCACCACTACACCTGTACGCGCTGCTCCAACCATTTTGGAGCTTCTCTGACCATTTTGGAGTTGCTCCGACCATCACTACTCCGTTAGTGCTCCGACCACCATTTTGGAGCTATTACCAAAAATTCAAATAGAAGGACACTGCTTCTCTGACTTAAATTTCATCCCCTCTATTTCTACGACCACCACTTCAATTTTAGCTCTCAAATTCGCACTTCAATTTTGAGCAATTTTAGGATTTTCTTCTTCAATTTATCGATTTTAAGGTTAGTATATTCTTCTAATTAATGATTTTGATCTAATTTTGTGAGTTTCTATTTTAGGATTTTCTTCTCCTTCACTTTGATTGCTTACTGAATATTTGGGAATGGGTTTAAATTTCGACATGCACTAATATTTGGATGTGAAAGCCTTATGAATTTACAATAAATGATGAGGATTATGCTGAATATATTTGAATGTTGATTTATAGCCGAGTATTGGGCTATGTTTTCTATTTTTGATAGTTTACTGGTGCAAATTTTTGCGTTTCTTATCTTTACTATAAAAAGATGAGTTATAGACACTAGTGGGTTTGGACCGGTGACTACTGTTCTCATACTTCTAATGTCTAAGGTTGTTCATGATAAAGACTTGCCTATACTCTGACATGATTCTATCTTTATCTTGATCTTCGCGATGCTAACTAACATTATTGTATTTATGGCAAGTACTTTAAGAATTTGTATTTATGTCAAGACTTACCAGCTATTTGTTGGATGCTACGGGATTTTACTCTCTAGGACTCCATGCTTTAGGTATTCATATTTTTTGGGCCACAGGAACTGGTATGTCTGTAGACTATTTCTTATTAGTATCTCTCTGTAATCAAGCCCTCTAAATAAGGTAAAACTTTTACATCCTCCGTTCAATTTGTATCTTACTTTTCTTTTTAGTTTGCAGGTTAAAAAAGAATATCACTTTTTATGTTTAATAACTCATTAACTCAATATTCTGTATGATATTCTAAAGATCAAAAGATTTAAGGTCAGTGTGATACATTATACACATCTTTGGTTTAAGAACACCGTATTTAAATGTCTTTCTTACTTTATTAAACATCAAGTTTAATCAAATTAAGACATATGAAATGAAACAAGGAGAGTAGTACTCTTTCTTTTACCCAAGATTCTCCATATTTCTTTCATTATTACTAATGTCCTACAATTTTTTTAACTTGTGCAGGTGAAAATACCTAGATAGCCAATGCACTTCTTTACTCCATGAAAACTATCTGCCAAACAAAGAGACCAGGGGTAAGTTCTCTACATTTGAGTTTGATTGATTGGTCAATGAAACTACTAGTATAAAGCTATTGTTTTCACCTAAGAATTTTGTAGAAAGTCAACGAGCAAGTTAGATAATTGAATAGAAAAGTTAAATGCAGAGTATAGTGTCAGTTCAAATATTATCCACGCCAAATCCCATGGAAAGTTAGAAACAGACCTAACTAAAGAGTGTTGTCAAGTATTTCTGGTTGGCCTGATGAAACCAATTTGGCCAAGTCATTAGTGGGTAAAATAATCTTCTTCTCTAGGCAATACTTTGACATGACAAGTAAATAATACTCCTACTTTTTTGGCTTCATGCTAGCATGTGTTTACTTGCTGCTTAACAATTTGTCTCATTATTAAGTTATTCAATCATTTTTTGTGTGTTTGTGTGTGTCAGAGAGAGAAAGAGAAATGTCAAGAACTGACACTCTAAACTATCATTCACAACTGATAATATGTTTCCCATTTCGATCCTACTTTCTGTTATGTGTCACATGAGAACATTCTGAAGTGTTTTTACACTTGTACAGATAATAAAATCTTTCAAAAAAAGGGAACCTAGAGAATAGGAAGAGCAAAAGATAACTGTAGGAAAAGAACTGTTCCATAAAAAAATAAGAAGAGGAAAAGATAACATGGAAGTCATGTTAGATTATTTTCAAGTATCTTGAAAAATCGGACGGAAAAAGTATGTTAAAAGAAATTCTCTCTTCATTATACTTTTGGTTGAGAAATTTAGTATTAATTGTGTAAGTTTAACTTAACTTGATTCCTGTTTGTGAAGGTTTCAAAGGGCAAAGCCAATTATAATTGATCCGGGATTGTACACAACTCAAAAGGTGGATATTTTCTGTATTACACAAAGAAGAAGTGTGCCAACTTCTTTTAAGCTTTTCACTGGTGAGGTTTGGAATCATTTATACTTGGGTTCAAAGATGTGAACTTTTTCTTTTAGCATATGTTATAAGACTTTATATGTGGTGATGTGTTGTGTTAATCATTGTTCTGTCCACCTTTGTTAAATAGTGTTGTATTGGTTTCATTTCTTTACTCTCTCACGAATCTAAATTGATAGTTGCTAGTCTCTGTTGTACATCTTACTAGAGTATGTCATTAAAATAAAGATTTTGGGGTGCTGTGGGGTTGATTATAGGTATTGATGTAGGTCCATGTACAAAATAAAATAATTATTTATTTTGTATGCATCTTTTACTAATTTTAACAACTTTCACAACGAACTTTAAACTTCCTGGATTGACAGTTCTTATTTCAATGAAATAAAAGGCATAATTACATTATGTTAGTTGATCCGTCAAGGAAGCAACTACTAGCAGCTAGCCAATAGAGAAGGAAAAAAATAAAATATCCACTATTTAAATATTAAATATTGACCAAGTGAAGGTGGTTTTATGAATAGAGATTTTGAAGGCAAAATAAGGAATGTACAAAATGAAAATTACAAGTGACAATATCATATCCTAAGTATTTAACAGAACACCTGTGGAGAAGTTTCACAAAATTAATACAAACAGTTATACACAGTTCTGGAAAGGCTTCACAAGAAACAAGAATGCTACTATTTATCCAAAAAGAAAGAGAAGCAATATACTCTTTACCCATGTTTCCCTTTCTTGTAGCAGGAGGGTGTGGGGTTGAAGCAGTAGGAAAATAGGAAGAAAAGGTTGGGTACCTTTTTTTCCTGTGATGTTCCCTCCAAAATGCGATATCTCTTTGCTAGGTGACTGTATATAATGGATTGATTTACTATAACCTATAACAACTGTTCCTTGGTTAACTCAAGTTAAAGCTTTTCTCTTATAGTTAGTGTGAATTTAGGACATGTTTTCTGCAGTTCTCAATTTGAATTTTCTTGGAGAAGTACTTTAGCATTTGTGTTAATGTATTCATATTTCTATAAACTTGGGTTGGTGAAAAAAGTTTTATTTGTGTTGGAATACTTTACTCGGGATAAGATCTACATTTTCAAGATAGATATTACAAAAAAAAGACTATGCTTTCATAATTCATAGTCCTCGTCATTGGGGGTAGTTGCTTTGTTTGATGGGTAGGGTAAATTGTGAGGTTTAAGAATTTACAATTGAAAAGATAGTGCTCTACTAGTATGAGAATACTCAGATATTTTTTGTTCTTCGTCTAAAGACAGAGATTGATTAAGTGTGTTTTGTGTAGGACTGAGAACTAATTAGAATTCAATAATATCTATGTTGGGACACAGAAATGCAAGCCAGAGGAGGTATATCAGGGAAATGTATCACCAACTTTACAACAAGTCTCTTATCGATGATATCTTTTCTGAATTTCTTGTTATTTCAGGGTATAATCTCTTCTCTTACTTTATCTAGACCTGATCATTTTATTGTCACATTCCAGTACTTGTTGATTCTTGGTGAGAAAGTACTAGCCACTGGAATTATGTTTCTTTCACTTACACCATTCACAATAATGTTATTTGGCAATATCATCAATTTATCAGTAGGAAAATGCATGACCATTTTTGTTTCTCTTATTGTATCAGCCATGTTTCTTCACATATAATTTTGGCATTTGTATTTCTACATTTGTTGTTTCTTTCTCGCCACCAGATGTATTAAGACTCTTTTCTAAACCTCATTCTTTTTTTAGGTCGTGTATGGTCATATGAGGGAGTAATAAAAGAGACTTAATAGATTAGAATAAGTTAGCCTACAGTTAGCGGGAGTTCCATGTGGATACAAAAACTCGAGTGCAATTGTAATTTGTAAAAATAGTCAAGTGTCCTAAACAGAGGAATATAGTGCCTTGGAAAAGAAAGAAAATAAGTATGAGAGATGGATTATAGTTTAAATAGGCTCTTATACGTTTAAATCATGCATCTGAGCATTATAAAATTACAGGTTTGGCTAGTTTAGAGAAACATATTGCATCAAAAAAGTTGTAGTTTCCAAAAAAGACCAGGGATGTGAATAGGTATTTGTCTGGCATAAATAAGGAAAAGATATGAAGGTAAAAGGTACATAAAGACTTTACATTTTTGTTGTATGGACACGAAGAGCCTCATTACTTACATGAGAATCCCTTTTTGCAGTTTCTGCCATACAAGTTTATAATATTTATGTAAGTACTAGCTGTGAATATCAAATGATATGTAGATAGCTTATGGAAATTTTTGAAGTATGTAGGATCCTTTGAGGGGGTTAGAGAATATAAAACAGATATGATACGATGGTTTTCTCTTCTCACCAAAGATATAGTAAGAAAATTACTATAAGGACAAGGCATGTCAGAAATATTTCTTTAGTGGATTGATCCTCATTTGAAGAGGGTCTTCCTGGTAAGGTCATGATGTATCTTACGTGCTCTGACTCTATCCAGCATGTGGAGAAAAGAAAATTAGATTTTGAGATGGATAATGACTAACAAGGGTCATATTACTGCTTTATGACCTTTTATATATCTTATGTTAAAGGTTTATTAGCTATTTCTTCTCAACTTACTCATTGTGCTTGTTCTGATGTTATACATCTTTTTTTTGAATAATCAATTCCCATAGACGATTCTTTTAGTCATATGTTTAATTGTTTTTGTCATATTATTGAGATATCGTTGACTTATTTCCTTTCCTACGGGCTTCTATTCCTTAATCTAAAGTATTTCCTTTAATGTGTTGTTTTTGAGTGACCTAATGATGTAACCCTTTGTCATGTTGTATTCTCATACTAATATAATCAATCCTGCTGTAGTGAGTAACTTGCAAATATTTATTTCTTTATTATCTTTTAGCTGACTTAATGTCAACTTTATTATTTCAATATATCTATGAATAAAGGCTCAAGGATTTATATTTTGTCCACCAATTGCTTTGACGATATGGGAAAAGTTTGTCCCTTTGAGAAAACCAAAGAAATTGTCAGGTACGTTTTCTTCCAGTGATGACTTTCTTCAGAATCATACACCTTTTATCATGTGTGCCTTATTACTTAAATGAGTTGGCTATATTGGATGGAAAGTGTGTTTGTCACATTGATCAGTACGCCATTGTGAAACTATCATTTCATGCAAACACATTGATATTTACTTTTCTTGCCTGTAAATAAAGTTACTTGACGCAGGTTCTTCCATGGAATTATTTAAATCCTAATGTTTGATTAATATGATGTCTGATCTAGGCGGCAAAAGGAGAAAGAATTCAACTTTTAACTTTGTACACATTTTAACGTGTCATACCTTAACTTGCTTTATCCAATAAATCTATGATTCCCCTATTCAGTCTCTGCAAAAAAAATTTAAATCAAGAAATCCCCGAAGACTAGTGGTGCTCATTAGTTGTTTTCTAATATGGATATAAAAAGAAAAAAAAAGAAAAAGAAAACAGTGACCAACCAGTAATCATTGGCTACTAATTTTAGGTGCAGGAGCAAATTCACTTTATGAAACCTCTGCAGATCAAATCACTGCAACCAATATTGCCAAAGAGTGTTTACTATCATCTTTGAAAGCAGACTCAAAAGAAGCTCACATTTGGAAAAAATCTACCTAATGCTTATTACTTGATGAGTGACCATAGGAGCTCTTCTAAATGCTTGGAAAAGGTGCTTCATCTTCAAGTTTGAAACCTCTCTTTTATCTAATGTATAAGTAAATTACACTCTTTTGCTTTAATGAGTAGGCAAGAAAAATTGAACCTTATTGTTTAGCAACAAGATATGCTATTGGAGTTCATCGCATCAGGGATGCAGAGAGGTTGCAGAATCCTAAAAGCAGCTCTCATGGGTTGGTAGTAAGATAGAGTTCATCGCATCTAATCAATAAGCTTGTTGCATATTTTGAATTATGAGATTATTAATGAATGATTTTGTTTTGTGATATGTATCTATTGTGTTTTAATTTATTATGTATGTAAATACAAATTTACATTAATACAAGTGGCTATTTATATAAATCATTTCAATTTAATAACATATGGCAATAATTGTTATAGTAGATCAATAAACCAATGCAATAGGTAGTCAAAAGGCATTGCAACAGAATACTAAAAGTGTCGCAATAGATGTTATTGCAACGGTTTAATGTCATTGCAATAGAATTTATTGCAACAGTTAGTAACTATTGTAATAAATGAAAATAGGCGTCCCAATAAGTAATGAAATAGTTGTAATAGGTACTCAAAAAGCGTTGCAATAGAATAACAAAAGTGTCGCAATAGAGGATGTTGCAACGGTTTAATGTCGTTGTAATAGATTCTATTACAACGGTTAGAAACCATTGCAATAGATGAAAATAGGTATCTTAATAAGTCAAAAAATAACCGTCGCTATAGGTTAAGCTATGGCGATGGTTGTTTGAAACCATCGTCATAGCTTGACCTATGGCGACGGTTCATACAACCATCCATAAACTTTTGCCATAGACCTATCGCAACGCCCACCTATAGGATGGTTAATGAACCATTGTGGTAGAGCTATGATAACAATTTTTTTGTCTATTGCAATGGTTTTGCAACCGTCACCATAGGGGTAATTTCTAGTAGTGGTCTTATCTCACTTATATTTGTGATGTTATTATGGAGAGTCCATCGCATGACTCTGTTTCTATAGTCCATGAGTTTACTAAGATTTCTCTACCGATCCGCTTGGTATAACTCTATCCTGTGAGATTGAGTTTGTTATTAATCATGAGCCTAGCACCCAACCTATTTCTATGTCACCTTTCCATATGGCTTCTATCGACCTTAAAGAGTTAAACTCTCAACTTTAGGATATTCTTGGAAGGTATTTTAATAGAGAGAGTGTGTCTCTTTGGGGAGATCCTAATCTTTGTGAAGAATAAAGATTGATCCATGCATATGTGCAATGATTATAAGCAGCTTATAAGGTGGTGTTGAAGAGCCGTTATCCTATTCCTCGAATTAAAGACTTGTTTGAGTGGCTTCAAAGTGCAACAATGTATTTTAAGATTGATTTAATGTCTAGTTAGCATTAGTTGAAGATTCAAGATGAGGATAAATTTAATACAACCTTTAGGAAATGGTATTGTAATTATGTGTTCTCAGTGATGTCTTTTAGGTTTACTAATGCCCGAACCGCATTATTGGATTTGATGAACCAATTTTGCATACCTTAATTAGATTTCTTTGTAAATGTGTTCATCAATGACATCTTTTTTTATTCAAAGAAAAGGGAGGAGCACACATATTATCTAAGGGTAGTGCTCTGGGCTTTGAGATATAATTCACTTTTTTCCAAGTTCTTTAAGTGTGATTTTTGTGTTGAGTTGGTGGTATCCCTAGGACATGTGGTGCCTAAGGATGGGATTATGGTTGACCCAACAAAGATTAAGGCTATTCTTAACTGGTCCAAGCCTACATCTCTGACTTAGGTTTGCAAATTTATAATCTTGGCCAATTATTATAGACAATTTGTTAGGGGTTTTCTGCTATTTTAGCAATTTTGAAAAGAATGTCTCGGAAGGAGGTCCCTTTCCAATGGTCCAAGGATTTTGAGCCAAGCTTTAGGAAGCTCAAGTAGTTCCTCACATCAACTTTAATTTTTTCTCTTCCTATTGAAGGTAAAGGATTCACCATGTATTGTGATGCTTCTGGTGTTGGTTTGTGTTGTCTATTACTATAGCAAGGTCATGTCATTTCTTATGCTTTGATCCATCTTAAGGTGCACAAGTGCAACTGTAATACCCCGAGATTCCCAACCAATAGTAGAACCATGATTTAAGCTCATGAGAAATAAATACTAGTGATTTGGTATTTTTATGATCAAGTTTGATGCATATTAGTGTCTTAAATACGTCCTAGCTATTAGAAAAATCATAACATCCCTTACCGATTGAATTCTTGAGAAGGATTTTGGTATAGTCAACTTCAAATACGCATATCATTTGTTATACTATGAATTTTTGAGCTCATGACCCACCAAAAGATAGATAATTGAATTATATTTCCAACGATACCAATTTCGCCAAAATCCAGCATCGGATTAAAACGTTATGGTTGTTTTACTGAGAGTTATCCGAGCTGCCCAGGAGCGATGGGCAAGTTGACGGACCATCAAGTCAGCGACGGACCGTCGCTGAGGCCATCGTAACTGAAGTGGTAAGGCCATTTTATGGACCAAAAATCATGGTTGGAGTGACAGTCAGTCACCAGAGTGACAGTCAGTCACTCAGACTATTAGCTTTGTACGAAAAAGCGCTGAAAGACCGTTTTAAAGGGATTTTTGGGTTTTTTTCCACCCTATTTAACACCCAATCACGTCAAATCAAAGCACAAAACTCCTCATTCATCCATAACATCAAAATTAGGATTTCTTTCAAGATCAAAACCCAAGAACAAGATCAAAACCCTTCTTCAAGAAACTAAGAAATTCAAGTTCTTCAAATTCAAGAACCATCAAGAAAACATCAAGATCCATGTTTTCCAATCCAAGAACGTTCAAGAAACATTAGTTATATTTCAAGATTCAAGCTTTTGAGGTATGTTAAATGTTGATTCTTGGGTCCCTTCCACCCAAGAAGTTCAAAAATCCTTTTCTAAATTTAAAAATTATAATTTTGTGAGATTTTCATGATTTATGTGAATCAAAGTTCTTGTTCATGTTATTTTTGAGATGTAACTCATGCTTTTGAATACAGGTTGGAAGTATTGATCTTTATATGGGTTGAATTACATCATGTCCATGTTAAATCCATAAATTTTGCAAGATGGTTGGTGTAATCATGATACTTGGGTGTTACTTATTTGTTGTATAACTAAATCATGCTCCCCAAATGTTTGACAAAATGCTTATATGAAGGAAATAGAGTCAATATAGCATGGTTAGCAAGAGATCCCCAATTATGTATAAGTTCATGTAAGCCAAGTGTTTGTTGAAACGCCTTATTGAATGATTTATGATATGTTGTATGCATTCCCATTCACGTGTATTCCTTATTGAGTGAACTTTAAGATATTGGTATGCATTCCTATACCATTACATGTTCATGATATTCAAGTGATTGGAGAGATGTCGTATTGATTATGTTATAGATGATAGCCTATTGTCATGTCATGTACGAGTTGTCATATTTTATGATATTTATGTTATCTAGTCCTGGGGTATTTAATACTCAAAATTTAGCTGCTTGTCTAGAACTGAGTCAGTCTCAAAATAATCTCAGTCGTGCTATGCTCAATAGAATTCAAACGGTTACAGAACTTAAGGAAATTCAGTGATCTCAGTATAAGTGAAATCCAGTCTCAATATCATTCTAATCCGACTTAGTATTCAGTTCTGACTCAACAATATTCAAAAGTAATTAGTATTCAGTAGTACTCAGTTGTATTTAGTATTCAGCTCATACTTCAGTGAGACTAAGTAGGCTAATAAGAATTCAGTAACATTTAGCCAGATAGTAGAATCCAAGTAGCATTCCATCAGATAACGGAACCAAGTGAACTCAGTTAGATCAGTCAAGAAATATGAATAGTAACAAATTCATCTCAGTCCAAGTTTAGTAGAGAATCAGTTCAGAGTCCTTCAGTTGGGAGTAGGAACTAGCATTGAGCGAGTGCAGGGATGACGGCTTACCTGTTAGAGAGGCATAGTCGTTAGTAACAGTCCCTAAAATCTAGAACTACGTAGCCAGCGTAGGACTAGGAGTTATCTGTTAGATTAAGTCTTGACTATCATACTGCCTTATCCTTGACTTCCTTTTCAGGGTCACCCATTAGAGAGGCTTAACCATAGCATAGGTCTTTACCCATGGCACGGTATTGACACCCTTCCAGCTGGGGTTACATGTTGGACCCCATTAGTTCAGATTTGGGGCATATCAGTTAAGTGAGAACTCCTACAGTTGCAGTTTTGGTATCAGTCTTCAGAGTAGAACTCAAAAATCAGGATTGTCAGATACAGTCACCCATCTCAGTAAGGAACTTAGATAGTTCCATATATTCATAGACCACACGCTAAATAGGCCTGGTCTCACATAAAGTTAATCAGTATCAGTGCTAATAGATCCAGAGATCACCCATTAGTTGGCCTAATCTCAAACTCAGTCCATCATTTCTATTATTAAAAGATTCAGAGATCTTCCGCTAGATAGGTTTGATCTCAGATACAATCATTCTTTATCATTATTAGTAGATTTAGAGATAATCTGTTAGAAAGGTTTGATTATAGATTTAGTCAGTCGATAGTAGCAAGCTCAGAACTCATTCATTGATATGAGTAGATTCAGTTTATTATCTTTGGTATCGTTAGATTCAGAGATCACTCTCTAGATAGGACTGATCTCAACTTTAGTACTCAGTTATCAATATCAGAAGATTCAGCTATTCAGTTTCTTAGTATTAGTAGTGAGTTCAGACGTCAATAAAGTAGTATCTATGTCTCATTATTTAGAGTCATGATGATTTCAGTTATGGTTGTGCATTCATGCATATGTCCTCATTCAGTACTCTCATGATTATTCAGTTGATTTATGTTCATGCATAAGCCCTTCCATTTATCCTTACCTCATCTATCATACCAGTACATTCAAAGTACTGACGCATACTCTTCTCTTGCACTATGGTGTATTATACCATAGGTTCAGAAGCACGAGATCTAGAGTACCCTTAGAAGTTCAGACTCAGTCAGCAGCAGTAGACGTAGAAGTGAGTCCTCTTCTTCGAGGATGATCTTCATTTTATTATCGTATTAGATTCAGTTTATTTACAGTAAACAGAGTTAGTTGGGGACATATCCCATCAACTCTACAGCTCAGACAGTTAGAGTCTTTTTGGACAGATGTATTAGTATTCAGTTTTCAGTATTGATTATTTTAGATATTTTGAACCTTATGGAATGTTTTCACTAGTTTTCTGCATTTATTTTAGTATATTATGCAGTGTTCAGTTACAGATATCATAAAGGGTTAGCTTGTGGTTCCTCGAGGTCACGAGCACCGTGTGGCATTTCGATTCTAGAAAATTAGGGCGTTACAACAACTGCCCTACTCATTATTTTAAGTCGGCGGTTGTAGTTTTTGTACTTAAGATTTAGAGGTATTATCTTTATGGTATGCATTGTGAGATTTTCATAGATCATCATAGTATGAAGAATCTTATGACCACAAGATATCTTAATGATAGGTATAATAGATGGATGAAGTTTCTTAAGGATTAGACTATCTCTATTTAATATCATTCAAGAAATGTGAAAATGGTAGCAGACACCTTGAGTCAAAAGGAAGTGAGTATGGGTAGCTTTGATTGTATTTCATTTTCTTAGAGGCCATTGGCAAGGGATTTTCAGTATTTGGCAAATTTGATTATACGCCTTGATATTTCAGAAGCTAGGGAGATTCTTACAAGTGTTGAGGTTAGTTCCTTGTAATTTGAGAAGATTTGGACTCGCCAGTTTGAGGATAAGAGACTTTGCATCCTCCATTATTAGGTGTTGAGTGGTGAGTATAAGAGGGCTACCAAAGATTCCGTGGGTGTCTTATGGTTTTATAGCTTCTTTTGTGTTCTAAGAGTTGATAACTTGATTCATTTGATTTTGCAAGACGCTCACAACTCCAGGTATTCTTTTTATTTATGTACAACTAATATGTATAAATACTTGAACCAACATTAATTATGTAGTGGCATGAAGAGAGATATGCCAGACTTTGTAGCTCAATACCTATATTATCAGCAGGTGAAGTCCGAGCATTAGTGACCTGGTGGATTAATTTAGAGGTTGTCCATTCTCAAGTAGGAATAGGAGCGAATTACCATAGAATTTATTAATGGTTTTCCTCACACATACCATGGTTCCAATGGTATTTAGGTCATTTTGGGCCGGTTGACCAAGTCGACCCATTTTATTCCTATCCATATGTCCTTTAGCATTGAGAGGTTAGCCCGTATCTATGTGTGTGATATAGTCCATCTGCATGGTGTTTCTATAGCTATGATTTTGGATTAAGGCTCTGTGTTCCCTATAGCTTTTGGAGTACTTTCTAGGAGGAGTTGTGTACTCAGGTGGATTTTAGTACAACCTTTCATCCGTAGAAAAATGACAAGTCGGAACAAGCTATTCAAGTTCTTAAGAATATTCTTTGAGCCTATGTTATAAACTTTGGATATCAGTGGGAGAAACACTTAGCATTGGTAGAGTTCACATATAATAACAATTATAATTTGAGTATTGAGATGGAACCTTTTGAAGCATTGTAAGGTAGGTGATGTTGTTCCCTAATATGATGGTTTAATACTTTTGATGCTAGACCCTGTGGTACTGTCTTTCTTCAAGTGTCATATAATAGATTCATGGTGATTTAGGATAGGTTTAGAGTGGCACAAAGTATGCAGAAGGCCTATAAAGAACATACGCTTCGTGCCTTGAGATTTAGAGTTGGTGATTGGGTATTACTCAAAGTATCACCCATGAAAGGTGTGATGAGGTTTGATAAAAAGGGAAAGCTAAGCCATAAATATATCGAATCCTCTGAGATTCTTTGTACAGAGGGTGAGGTGTCTTAATAATTATCCTTGCCCCTATATTTTGTAGTTGATCATCCAATTTTCCATGTTTCTATGTTATGGCATACATTCCTGATACATCTCATGTACTTAGATGGTTTTTGGTCCAGTTGGATGGGTGGTTGACCTTAATAAAGGAGTTTGTGTTCATTTTGGTTAGTGATTGCACGCTGTTGTGCTCTAGGAAGATTCGTGTAGTTAAGGTTCATTGGAGAAATGGCCTAGTGAAGGAGGCTACTTGGAAGTACTCGAGCGAGATGTGGATGTAGTATCCTTACCTACTATAGGCTTTAGGTACATATTAATCGTTTACTTTCACAGATGAAAGTCCTTTTAGTAGTGGATATTATAATGACACTTCTAGTCATATTCTATATTTGTTCTCATTTTTGCCATTAGATATTTCCTATAGCTAGACCAAGTCATTTATGACTTTCTAGGACTAACAATTTGGTTATTGGGCAATTCATTTGGTTTCTAGAGCCATCTCCCTATTTTGAAGTCTTTGCTAGTTCAAATTAGCTACCGAGAAAAAAATTAGTAAAAAAACCTTATATGCTAATTTTGACTGTTCCAAAAGCTTCAAAACGTCGATCTTAGGCTAGATGGAACTTTTGTTTGGGTCTCGAGGAAACCGGGCTCATTTTGAGCTATTAGTCAGAAGTTAAGAAAATGGTAAGTTGGGTTTGGGACCAACTTTTCATCCAAATGACCTTGGATGGAAATTTCAACTTCGTGGTTGAGTTCAAAATAGCAAATTTGAAAGGATATCCTGGTCCATTTTTGTATATGGAATTCCTGATAAATCCTGAGGTGTTGGTAGTCACTTGGAAATTACCAAGTCTCAACTGATGTTTGTGCACTCATGTTTGTGAGTCTCCGATTGCTTAATCAATCTATCACGAATGCAACTCTCATATTACAAAAGAAACTCCCAATGGAAGGAAAAACGTATCGCATAAGTGATATGCCTTGTCGCTAACACAAATTTTATCCCTTTTGATAAGTATCTTGAAAGAGACATCCTCTGTTAGTCATCTTAGCATTATCCAAAATACACTAAAACAATGATCCATATACTACCATCTGAGTCATAGCAAGTTGAAAGAAAATATCTAACACCTTTATGAACTTCTGAATCTTCTCAGAGTCGTTGGAAATATTGTCTTAAGAATATCTTGACAAGGCCTAGAGTAACTCATACTCCCTAACATTCATGGAGATAGAAACCCAAGAGTCATGAATGTGACTACTGAGTATCGCGTAAGCTATTGGGTGACAATGGGTGAGTATCGCATATGCGATCGATAGATTGTGAACGCGACTCTCGTGTACTTGGGAAGGGTATAAATACCCCCATTCAACCTGTTTTTGCCCAATTCTCATCTGTTCTCAATGGTTTTTACCCTAAAGAATGGGATACAATGGGAATATCATTGTTAGTGATTTTGTGAGCTTTGATGAAGGCCATTTAGGCATTTTTACTTCATATTTGAGGTAAGATTCCTTCATTTACATGTTTTATTTCCCCTTTCTTCCCCCAAAAATACCAAAATCTTGGTGTCTTGATTTTAGCATCAATAAATCTCAAAATTCACCAATTATTTAGTGTAAATATTCCTTGAGCATAGCGGGACGTTGAGTTGGTTTCGGAAGCACAATTTTTGTAAATAGGCACCACATAGGATTTTTGCATAATTTTAGTACTGAAGTAAAATATTGCTATATAGGTATCATCATTCTCATTTTTATGAGTAGTTTGTGATTTTCTTGGCATTGCACCTTCCGAAAGCTTCACGGAAGGGAAAATTGGTAATTTAGCAGATTCTTTGAGCTCTATTCATTGTCCAAGTAGGATAGGTTTTGCTTCTTCATAGATTGAGCTATTTAATAGTATGTTTATGATATTGTCTAAGATTTGGGATAGGTTTTAGGTGTTGATGTTAAAATATTCATCACTTGGGTTTGTTGGACCATTTAGGTTATTCGAAAATCATAATTTGGCCATAGTTGGCTTAGTTTCATAGTTACTAAGTAAAATTTCTATCTTAGGGATAATTAGGACTTTCTTAACATGTAAAATTAGATTTATATACATTAGTCTAGTACGGGGTAGAGTTGCCTTATAATGGATTTCGGGAATTAGAAGTGGGCCTCTTTGGCCCGCCTTAAGGCGAGACCTGAACTATTTTTGGTAGACATTTATATGTTTGTTATGAATTTTGAAATGTTTGTTATGAGGATTGATTAGGATAAGTACTTAATAATCATGATGGATTGATGTTGGAAATTTATGTTGATTATCGTAAAAACCCGATAGTTTGATATTGATAATATATGTATCGATTTGAGTTCGAATATTATTTATGATATTGAGGATATAAGCACCGGTTTGAGTCATGAAGAGGGAGTCATTATTAGTGTGACATAATATGGATGGATTCCCATTGATAGAAAAAAGGTTGGTAATTCATGGTTTCTCAGTTCTATTATCCTTTATTTTACCCTCCAGACTTATGGGGGCATATGTTGGGTTATTTACTTTGCTGCACTTATTGGCTTATGGGGTACAATATTGTAGTTATAATCTAATTTTCCGTATGATATTGTTCTGGTTTATTATTTAATGGTGTACACCAAGGTTGGAGTTAGTTCACGGTTTACTCTTTTTTTGACTTAGTTATGTTGTATCTTATCATATTTATATCATGATTTAGCTACTCGGTTGGTCATGCCTACTCAATAGCCATGATGTTGGTACTCATACTACACTTCTGTACCTTTTGGTGAAGATCCGAGAACTAGTTACCCCATTTATTAGAGGATCGTATTGTGGTGGATTTCAGAGATAGGGTGAGCTCTTGGAGTTTTAGTTTCCCCTTTTCCTTCTATTTATCTATGTCTCATCTTTTATTTTGAGAATGATTGTATTGACTATTCTTAAACCTATGGTGTATTGTAGTATCTCTTCAACTGACCATGATTGGTCAGGGAATGGTTGTTTATGTTATGGCTACCTTTCAATCTATTTCTTTTTCCTTTCTTATTTATGATTTGTATTGTCTAATTCGCCCTTGTCGGGGAATTTTCAACTAGGTTATTCCATTTCAAATAGCTTTAGGATATGGTTTGGCTTACCAACTAGTGGCATAGAGTTGATGCCGCCATAACTCATAAATTGGGTCGTGACAAAAGGAAAGAAAATATATGATGAGTTGTACACTCTTATCGACTATATTTCACAAAGTAATTTAGAGTGGCAAGGTTGATATACAAAAAAAACTTTAGAATTAAAAACCAAACTCCGATACAAAAATAAAAGATAAAAGGATAGATAGAAAGAAAGAAAGAAAGAAATAGAAACAATGAATAAATGGATAAAAAACTAAGGGTATATTAAACCCCTAATCCTCTAGTCAATATCAATTAAGGAATCAATCTCTTATGTAGACTTCAAGGGAGTCGTATTCCCAAGAAACCCATGTTTCAAAACACGATGTAAACAAAATCTAATCCAAGATTTCATCCATTCTCAAAAGAGTATACATTCATAATTCATCAAAACTCCATACTAAATGAAAGAGAGGACCTATTTATAGTCTAGGTTAAATTATTACATCTTATGGCCCCAAAACTTACCAATTTGTAAAGGAAAAGCATGGTAGCCCAATGGCATCTGCTTAAGCATTTTTGGAGCATGTGGGGTGAATATCAAGTGCATCCCAAAGGCATGGTTGATTGTTTTGACCCCCTCTAGCAGATTTGGATAAGGTTGGCACATTTCCAAAAAGGATGGGGCGCATATCCTCTTTCGGGGATTTCTAGCCCTATTTTGCCTTACTTTGGCTTCTTTAACGTCCCTTGACTCTCCTTAAAGAACATCAACATCCAATTGGCACATTTTGGTAGTGCTAAGGAGTAATCAAGCACCTTTTGAAGAATAATCATCTCTCCGAAGATCCAAAGGAAATTGGGATTGTATTATCCTCTCCTTCTTGAGAAAGATTTATCCTCAAATCTACAACCTTAATGAAAAATATAAGAACTCACAACCAATACATACTCGAAGCATGAGGTTAGAACAAGGGTTATAATCAAAACATTTATGCCAAGTAGGCACCCATTTGACATAAAACTAATGGTCATTTGTTTTCAATAAAACAAATTCATCATACGTTATATAAAGGTGTTTTGTATAAGCTTCCTTATGAAACTAGAAAACTACCATGTTTATAAGCCACAACTGTTTCATTATTTCACCAAAGATAATACCCAAGAATTTCTACCTCTATCTAAAACAAATCCAACATCTACACTGATATCATCAAATACAAAGAGGTAGTAAAGGAAGGTATGAAGAAGATGATTCCCATCTAAGGTTTTTCTGTATTTTAGAATTTAGATGTACTAAAGAAATCTAGTAATCAAGTCACTAGAATTTGGAGCAACCAAGGATTGATTCAATTCGTTAGGATGCACATCACCCTTCCTTCTGGGACAACCCATTTCCACATAAAATGCATTTTCACCATAAACATGGTCATCATCATATTCAAAAAAATAGAAAAGAAAAGAGTTAGGATACCATTCTTATCTAAATTACACTCAAATATGAGTATACAATAAGATGAGAAAAGAAAATTGAAGCATATTACATCTTTTCTCTAAAAGAAACTTACCAGAAGAGATGCATTCACCAATGAAATCATGCTATTAGAGGAATTAGGGAATCCAATAGAAACCAATTCACTCCAAACCAAAAGGTATACATAATAATTTGAGTGACTTATTTTTATGACACTTAGTGTTCTCTTAAGAGTCCTTTCTATTACTTTAACTTGTCTAACCACACAAGTTTAACAAGGGATTGGAAACACATATTGTATATCAAGTACAAACCAAGGACTTTTCATACAATAATAAATAGATTGTGCATTTAGATTACCACTCCCACACAATTCAAGCACAAAAGGCAAACTCCCTAAAAGAATATTGGAAACACTAATACTTTCAAGATATGGAATGATATTAAGAAACTTCTAATGTCTATCTAATATGAGAAAAATATCATCACACCTATAAGGATTACTAAGAAAAGAAAAGGGTAGGTACATCCATTGGAAGCAATTTCTTGAGCTTATTCTCAAGTCCTCCATAGATGCTTTACAAGGATCATCAAACTTATGCTCATGAGAGGTTTCCTTTGAATCCTCATTTGGAAGCATTGGCTCATGAACCTGAAAAAAGAGAAGTATTGGTACTATGTAAAATTCTAGTTTAATGGTTAATATGTAACAATGTCTTGGGTTTGACAAGTTGCAAAACTATGTGTTCCTTGTATACATCATTCAACACAATCCTTAGCTCAAAATCCTCACACAACTCTTTTTCTAGAGCCAAATTTTTTCTCTTCTTCCTTATATTCATCATCCCTACCATTATCAAATTTATAGGATTGAAATTGGTTTGGTAGAGGTTGGGGTAGTTGAGAGAAGGTATCTTGAGCATGTCCACTCAAGGAAACTTAAAGGTTTGGTTGATTGAAAAGTGTGGAATTAGGGATGTTAAGATGGACTATCATGTTGTGCCTCCTTTTTGATAGACATCGTTCCATGTTAACCATCCTACCATTTATGCTAGTCACACTCCCTTTAAGAGATCCTAATCGGCTCAGCATTTCACTTACATCTCATTTCAAACTCATTACGTGTGCTACTATAGATTCTAAGTTTATCTCTCCCAAAGCACATTGGTTATCATATACCTATACCATGTACCTAATAATAAATACTAACAAATATAAAAACAACAAACAAGTTATAGTTAAGAACTCAACCTCACAAGCTCTCAAAGTTTACACCATTGACTTATCTCTCAATTGTCATTGCAACCGTTGACACATCATTTATACTGCAATGAGAATTCTTTGTACAAATTATGTGTTGAGGTGGGAATGGATTTTTATTTGAAAGACTCAAATAAAAATTATTTAAGGACTTGAATCAAGAATTAACAACAAACATGAAAATAGAAAATCTAGAATGAAATAAGACAATGAACGTAATAGGACTCAAGCACTAATCAATAAACTTAGTGGGTGAATTACAATTTTATAGTTGTTTGACCTTGAGGTATTGAGTAATTAAGGTGTTGAAATGTATTTGACAAGTTGAATTGGTGTTTTTTTGGCTTGACCTGCGTTAGGGAGTAGATGATCTACATTGGCCAGCCTACTCTAGTAGGTGTGGCATAGGTCCAATGCAAATTGGGAGAAGGTTCTTCCCTTGGATACTTCCTCGTGGTGTGGCCGTAGGTCTGGAGCAGACCAGGTGCACCTACAACGCAAATCCAAAGCAAGTTGGCAACCCCTTGCTCTTTGAAATGGCTTAAATGGCCTTCAATTGGTCCCCCCTTGTACTTTCTGCTTGGAATATTCATTGAATCCTTTGAGATTTCTTAAACAAACACTTTTCACTCTTTTTTCTTCCCTTTTTTGGATCAAACATCAAGTTTAGCTAAAAAATTGAACTTGAAGATAGAAATTTCTTCAAGGACACCAATTTTCCTAACCTTTTCTCTTTAGCTCGGAAACCTAGGAACTTTTAACCTTATAAACTCATTAAAAATATTATTTAGCAAAAATTCTTCACCAATTTTTACATATTTTTTGACACACTTTAAATTTTTTTTAAGTTCAAGCTCTCAACAATGGTAAATGCTAAATATGATTCCAATTTAGTTCAAATTTGATTTCTAGACTCCTATAATGTTAGAGAACATAAAGATAACACTATAAACAAAAGAAAACATAAAAATCAAAAACTCAAAAATTGACCTAAGATAAATAAACATGAATAGTAACTTCTTTGTGAATTTTAAATTTTCTCATGATAACAAAGTAAAGATTGAATTCGTGGGAATAAAATCAAGCTCAAATCTAATACCAAATAATATCCAGAACAAACTACGATATCAAAAAATAAACTATGATACAAAAGTTAAAGTTAAAGGGATAGATAGAAAGGAAGAAATAGATAGACAAAATGAATCAATACATAGAAAACTAAGGGTATATTAAACCCCTAACAATATTTTCAATATCAATCAAAGGACAAATTTCTTTTGTAGAACTCAAGGGAATCAGATTCCCAAGAAACACACATTTTAAAATAAGGTATCAACACAAGATAATACAATCATTCCTGACACTCTCAAAATAATTTACTTTAATAATTCATCGAAAACTACCTACCAAATTAAAGAGAGGTCTTATTTATAGTCTAGGATAAATTATTACATCTAATGGGCCCAAAAGTGACCCATTCAGAAAGACAAAGCATGGTAACCAAAAAGGCATCTACTTAAGCATTTCTGGAGCACATTAGGCACTTCTCAAGAACATTACATGGGCATGGTGGACTTTTTTGTCCTGCTCTAGCAGACCTAGAGCAAATTTGTTGCACCTTTAAAGTGGAGGGAGCATGTCTTTTTTAGAGGGCTTTCTTGCCCCATTATACTATACATTGGCTTCTGTAACGTCCCTTGACCTTATTTGAAGATTATCACCATCCAATTGACTATTTTTTATAGAACCAAGGATTTATCAAGCCCCTCTTAAACCATAAACATTCTCTCTATAAATCCAAAGGCAATTAAGATTGTATCAAGGGTGATGTATCCTAAAGTATGGTGAAAAATCTGTAGGTATGATCGAGGTATATAGTATTATAACATTGGCTACATAGTTGGCCTCTTTTTAAAACCAGATGATTACTCAGTTCAATAAGTTGACTATAGCTTATCTCCTAGCCCATCTTAATATAGTTTAGTTGGTTCGTACTTGGTGTGAAATTTGAGGAGTAGTGGTCACTCTATATATTTATGTGGTGAATGTTCCGAGTTGGTAAGTTTTTTTAACAATGTACCAAAAGTAAATTAGAACTATGGTAATACTTACAATCATAATTGCATGAGTTAGCCAGCTAATATTGGGACAATAATTAGTTTCAACATCAAAAATTCCAATAACAAAAGGAAATTCAAAAAAACACATTGCTAAATTTTACACAAGTTCAATAGTGAAAAACTCTAGAAAGTGTGGAAATTGGAAGACGTATTAATCAACGATTTTAGGGTGTTTGTGAGATTGTATTAGTCTTGTATTATCCAAATTCATTATGATTTTCCATTTAATACATGGTTAAATTCTCTATTACGTCCCCAAATACCTAGATTATTATTAGGTTGATTTAAGCACCATTTAAGATTGAAATTTACCCATTCTTTAGGGTAAGTGTTCTATGAACTTAGAGAGCCGCATTGATAATTTCAAATGTGTTATTCTTTAAGTGGGCCTCACATGGTATTTCTCTATAATTTATGATCCAAAGAACGAAATGCAAAATAGGTACCATTGTTCTCCTATTGAGAATATTATTATTTTTATTGTGAAGCTTCTCAAAAGAGAAATCACTGATTTAGCAAATTTCACCGAGCTTTCTTCCGTGTTTAGGTAGACTAGGCTTACAATTATCATAGATTGGGCTAAATTATAGTATATTTATGATAATATACTAGATGTTGGTTGGAAATTAGGTCTTGGAGTTACATTTATCGTGAATTAGATTATTTAGTTGACTAGAGGCCATAATTAGGCCTAACTATTTTACTTAATCATTTTTTAGGCAGAATTGCTATCTTCAGATTAAATGTGTCTTAGTTAATATCTAGTAATGAAATTAGAAGCCTTAGCCTATTCTGGTGTAGAATTTGCCTTAGAATGGATTTTTAGGATTAGAAGTTGGCCTCTCCAGTCCATCTTAGTCCTAGACTATCATTAGCTCCTTATAGACTTTATAGGAATATTATATCTCTTAAATGTGTAGTTCAGTGTAGAAGAGTCTAGTTATATTATTCGTATGCTAGATTTGTATTTGGCAGTTGATACAAGTTCCGATTCTATTCCTACAACTTATGACCTTAAGTTCGATTTGACTTTGACCCTATTCATGCTATGCATTCTAGTTCAAGTCTGTCAAATGATTGTATGAGTTCTAATTCAAGTCCGACAAATGATTATCTTAGTTTCAGTTCAAGTTAAGGATTAATAGGTCATTTATTACAGTTATGGAATTAGTTTAATTTTGATATTTATGGTATGGAAGAATTCATAGTTGTGGCTTTAAGTTACAGTTAGTTAGTATAAATTAGTTTACTTTTCTTCATGATTGCATCCTCTAGACTTATAAGGGGCCGTGTTGGGTTATTTAATTTTTTGCACTTTCTGGCTTATGGGAGCCAGTGTTATAGTGATAGTTATGTGATCTTTTAAGTTATTATTTTAGATTATTTATTTATTTATAGTATCTGGAGAGTTATTCCAGGTTTTTCCTTTAGCCTTAACTTACCTAATTTCCCTCACACTTTTATTATATTTAAATTATGATCTAGCTCAGTCGACCAATGATACCTACTAAGTACCCATGGATTTAGTCCTCATTATACCCTTTTATACCTTTTTGGTGTAGATCTGAGTACTAGTTGGCACTATTTATATTGTGAACATGCTAACTAGAGTTTGAAGACAACGTGATCTCTTAGAGCTAATGTTGACCTTTTCTTCTTTTCTATTTTTTTCTTAGTATTTCTCTTTCAAGATTGATGTACATTTGACTATTACAGTATTCATATTATTTTCTTATTGGCTCTTTTACCAACACAACTAGTTTTTGGGATTGTCTTTTATTTATTCTCTATATTATCTTTATTTTTAAAATTTATTATATTTCTCAACCAAATTAACTCATTATGTATAGCTCAGGATATAGTTTGGCTAACTTACTGGTAGGTTAAAGTAGGTTCCATTATGACTCATAAATTAGACTGTGAAAAATGGGTATCAGAGTGTTAGGTTCACCAGAATTGTTGGTATAAGAGCAAGTGTCTTGTAGAGTTGAGCAGACTAGAAAGATGATGTCTATTTCGCATCTTTAGGAGGCTATAGGACTTTCTTAGGAGATATTCCTTTATTTCAATCATTTCATGCGTAAGTATAAGTTGGATTCTAAAAATTCCTTTTTTCAATCATTTGAAAATATTTAGGATATGTTCTATTGATGTACGAGATGAGGACCTTGAGTCCATTACAAGGGATCCTATCATAGTTCATGGATGACCTAGATATAGAGGAAAATTGAGAGATGCAGGCCCAGTTTGAGACTAGGCTATGGAGCCTTCACCAGACCCTATTTCTAGTCCGCACTAAAGATTCATCCACCCTAGCTAATAGTGGGCCAAGGAATAGCCTAGGCTCCATCAAGGATTATTTCTGCTTCAATAACTTAGGATGCATTGTTACAATATTTGGAATTTGTTAGTGTTACACCATATGATTGTATACAGTCTATGGATCAGACGGGTATTAAGGTGGGGTGTTTCCTATAGCTGCAACTTCTAATATTGAGGTCCCTCATGTGCTAGTGGTTGCTCAATGAGTATTTTCTTACCTAGTAGATGTCCAACCTTCTATGTCTATGAAGGAGCAAAATATGTTGGGTTGATTTTTTAGATTTACTTCGCCTTAGTTTTTGGTGCACCGAGCGCTGACACTTATAACTTCTGGGTTGCTTGCGAGGATAGGCTCTTTAATTTAAGATTGGTTTAGGCTCGTGTTATGGACTGCACTACCTTTCAATAGGATTGGGAAGCAAGACACATGTGGAGAGGCTATCTTGATTTTAGGCCAGTTGGATCTCCAATATTGACTTGGGCTTAATTCAACGAGGTTTTCTTGGAGAAGTATATACCTCAGCCTTAGAGATTATTTAAGAGATCAATTTTATGGTTAGAGTAGGGGTCCATGTCTTTGATTGAGTATGAGGTTCAAGTTTATGAGTTGTCTAGGCATGCTATATCTATCTTACTTATCAAGTATGAGGGTGTTTGGTATTTAATTTAATGGTTGAAACATACTCTCTTCATGGCTACACATAGTTTGGTTGTCACTTGTAGATATTCTGTTGAGGTTTTTAATCATGCCTAGGTTATAAGGGTGATGGATCACAAGGCCCAAGGGTGCAACAATACGAGGACATGATATCAAGATAGTTTTAATGGGAGTCATATTAGCTCAAAGTTTAGAGGCAGTGGTTCATATGATACATACCCTTTGTATCAGCCTTATCTGTATCAGGGTTATTTTAGAAATCTCGGTCATTCCATTCTATAGATAATGGATACAGGTCAGTAGAGCTATAATGAATCATCTTGGATAAAGTAGTGGTCTATCCATAAGAGTTTTATGTTTTGGGTATTCTAGTTGTGCTATTTATTCTAGGTCAGCTAAATTTTTAGGGTTTTGTACAACTCTAGCAACATGTTATTGTTATGGTTCCTTTGTCCATTTTTTTAGAGAATGTCTCCAACGTAGGGAAATTGATCTAATATCTCAGAGTGTTTAGATGATTAGAACAATACTGGACCTTGATAGATGTGGTGTGCATAATAATTAAGGTGATCCCCAGGGTGACCGTAAAGGTCCTCGGGCAGGTAGGATAGAAAATCAGTTAGGAGCCAAGCTAGGTGGCAGGAGTGGTCAGTTGTATGCCATACCTGTTAAAGCCGAGACAACCTTCTGATGCAGTTATTATTGGTAAAATTTTATTGTGCCATTAGTCGAGGTTTGCTTTATTTGATCAAGGATCCATTTATTCTTATGTATCTACTTATTATTCCATACAGTTTGAGTTATCTTAGGATTCTTTATCTGTGTTGCTATGTATATCTACTCCCGTGGGTAATTCTTTAGCGTTAGATCGGGTTTATAAATCATGTTTTATAACTGTTTGAGAGTTTAACACTCAGGTTCATCTTTCTATGGTAGTCATGGTTGATTTTTATTTAATTCTAGGCATAGACTGGTTATCCCTCTGTCATACAGTCTAAGATTTTTTTGCTAGGACCATTACCTTAGCCATGCATGACATACCCATGATTGTGTAGCTAGGATCTATTTGCCATAATCCAATGGGGATTATATTTTATGTTCAGTCTAGGAGACTATTTTGAGAAGTTTAAACTCTTTATCACTTATATTTGTGATGTTAGTATGGAGAGTCCCTCACTTGACTCTATTCTTATAGTTCATAAGTTTCCTGATATTTTCCTACCAATCTACCTGGTCTTCCTCTTGAGCATGATATTGAGTTTATTATTAACCTTGAGTTATCCCTCAACCTATTTCTATGACACCTTACCATATGGATCTTATCGAGCTTAAAGAGAAAAATTCTTAGATTTAGGATCTACTTGGTAAGGGATTTATAAGACTGAGTATGTCTCCTTGTGGTGCTCCTTTTTTCTACATGAAGATGAAGGACGCATTCATAATTTTGAATGTGTGATTTCGCTAGCGGGCTTCACATTGGATTTTTATGTAAATTTGGATACAAAGAACAAAGATGCAATATAGGTTACATTGTTCTCATATTGATGAGTTGATTGTTATTTTTATTTTATGGCATCAAGCTGAAGCTTATCGAAAGGGAAAATCACCAATTTTGCAGCTCTCATGAGGCTTTTTTGGCATCCAAGTAGGTGAGGTTTACCTTTCTCATAAATTGGGTTAAATTGTAGGTTATATATGATGATGTGCTAGATATTGGGTGGAAAGAAGAACTTAGAGTTACATTTAGCATTAATTGGATTATTTAGCTAATTAGAGGTTGTAATTAGGCATTATTGACTTGGTTACTTATTCTTTAGGTAGAATTTCTATCTTAGAACTAAATGTGTCTTAGTTAATATCTAGTAATGAAATTAGTTTCCTTATCCGAGTCCGAGGTAGACATTACCTTAAAATGAATTTTAGGGATTAGATGTGGCCCCACCACTCCACCGTAGGACAAAACTATCATTAACTCCTTGAAGAACTTTATAGGAAAGTTATATCTTTTTAATGTATATTTTAGAGTTGAAAATGCTAGAAACATGATACTTATGTTAGATTTGTACTTAGGATTTTACACTTGTTATGGTTCAAGTCCGACATTTTATGTCTGTATGATTGGTTTGACTCAGACCCTATTCATGATAGAAGTTCCGGTTCAAGTTCAAGAATGATTATATGAGTTTTGGTTCAAGTCCAAAATTAAGAGGTGATTTATGATGATTATGGAACTATTTTAAGTCTGGTGGTTATGGTAAAGAAGGATTCATGGTTATGGATTCAAGAAATGGTTAATTAGTATATTTTCCATTATTTGTTCTTTTGAATGAACTCTTCGAGGTTATGGAGGCCTGTATTGGGTTATTTACTTTATTGCACTTTCTGGCTTATGGAGGCTTGTTTTGTAGTTATAGTTATGTGTTCTTTTATGTTATTATTTTTGATTAATTATTTATTTACATTATTTGGAGAGGTATTCAAGGTTTTTCCTTTTTCCTTAACTTTTCTTACTTACCTTGCTCTTTAATATATTTATATGATGATTTTGCTTAGTCGTCCAATGATGCCTACTGAGTACATGTGGCTTTGGTACACATACTACACTTTTGTACCATTTTGGTGCATATCTAAATAGTAGTTATCATTGTTGATTCTGAGATCATGCTGAGTAGAGGTCGGGTAGAGGATGAGCTATTAAATTCGGAGTTGACCTTTTCTCCTTTTTTCTATTTTTGCTTAGGCTTTCCATTCTGAGATTGATGGGCCATTGACTATTACAGTACTCATATTATTTTTTTAGTGGCTGTTGTACCGACATTACTACGTCGTGGGATGTTATTTTATATTTTATTTATCCTTCATCTTATCTTTATTTTTTTGATGATTTATTATTGTAAGCTTTTACTTACATATTTCCCGCATTTACATCATTATCCACCATAGTATCCCATTGCTTATAGCTCTGGTCTATAGTTTTTCTTACCTACTGGTGGGTTGAAGAAGGTCCCATCATGACTCATTAATCGGGTCGTGAAATTTAACTAAATTTAAAAAATTACAAAAACATTATCTTTATTTACTTTCAGTTGGTGTTGTTTGGTCTGTTTAGTAGAAGCACACTTTAACAACTCACCAATTTTCTTTTTGGTTCTTTTTAGAGAGGGAGCCCTTTAAACCCAATATCATTTTTGATTTGTTGTAGTAATTTTAAAATATTCATCATTTAGATTAAATAAAGATGATTTATCTAAGTTCTACACATTATTACTTAAGTTAGTGGATTTGAATTCTAAGGCATGATTTGAAAATTGAATTACTTTTGTAGGACACCTCAACTCTTTTATCTTACACTTTTTTTATGTTGGGTTAAATTTGAATTCCTGTGATTTCCTGGTTGAGAGTCCATAGAGATCCTTCATGAGTTAGACATGTGCTACATATGTTGAGTTTTTTTGTATTTTATGCTTGCATATTGATGTCTAGAACTTTGCAGGTGTGTTTGCAAACTGAAATAAGGAATTTGAATTTTGGAGATAATATAGGTGTTTCTTTGACATACCTACCTTATCTACCCTTTCTGCATGACCTTAGTGAGCCACGTGGAGCCTTTAGCCTATTCTTTGGTAGCCTCATATGTAGTTTATTCCATTTCTTCAAGTGTCCGTAATTTAATCCTAATCTCTAAAGCTTTTTAGTTTAAAAATTAAGATGATACGGAGTGTCTGAAGAAGGAAAATGTAAAGTTGAAGGCGAGAGTAGTAAGTATATGTGTGTTTTAAAAGTTCATATACTTTAAGTGGGATATAGTATAATGAAAAGAAAAATGGATCAATAGAAGTGAATCATGTGTTGATGGCAAATACACATAACCTAGAGATGTGTAAGCTAGCTTTAAGAGTTGGGGAAAAACAAAAGAGAGGTAAAAATATAAAAGTGGTAAAAAATAGGTTGGTTGGAGATGACTTTAATGTGAAGTGTGATGTATTAAATCGCTTAGGAAAGATATTCTCTATTGCTTGTAAGAATAGTTCCTATGCATCCCTTGGCCTACATTACAATTCCTAAAGTCCTACTTGATCTTGAGCTTTGATATTCTGATATTATTAGAGTAATACACTAAGGTCAAGCTTATGGTTCATTGTATGTGGCATATTTGTGACTGTGAGCGAAATTCAGTTCTTACACCCCTTCTTAGGTTAAAATTGTGTGTTTGGGACTGGATACAGGTGAATCTTTTTTGTTGAGAGTGCATGTTTGATGATAGATAGGTGACTTTTATGATCTCTTTGTGGATTATAATGCATTAGTTTTAAACTTGGTAGAGTCAATTCTTTAGTCTATGAAGTCTTGAAGTAGTTTTCATGGGTTTTAAATTAAAATATGACATGCGTAATGTAGAACTTACTATTCATTTACTCGTTGTAGTCCTTGATTGAGTGTCTATGTTAAAGTAGTGATCTTTGATTCTTCCTTGATTGTGATTAATATAAAGAGTTGTTCGAGGACGGACAAGGCTTTAAGTGTGGCGCGGTGATCTTAGGTGTATTTCTACACCTTAGTGTAATTATATACACATGTTATTCTTAGTGAAGTATAATGTGTTCTTTGTGTGATTTTCGGCTAAGTTTCATGTTTAAAGTGTGTAAGATTCATTTGAAACATCTCACAAATCAAAATGATCAAATAGAGTTTTTGACAAAATAGCGTAAGCAATGCTTGTTCAAGTGTATTTATATGAGCTTTATTACTTTGTGTGGACTAATGGTTGTTATGTGATGTTGTAGTAAACCATTGGAGAAACTATGGAATCTAGATAATGGCTACACACAAGACACAATGAGTAGGAAAATGATGAACAAGTAAAAAAGAAGAATAGGACGATGATTGGACAAGATCGTACCTAGTGAATACAACCATGTGCCACACCCCCTATAGAATGGGATGGGGCCATGCACCGCACCCCATAGGGAGAGGGTACACATCATTGGACATTCTAAATCTATGCAGTGAACCCACTAGGACATGCTATTGGCTATGTGACGCACACCCCCTCCCCTCCAAAAAAAAATTGTCTAAAATTATTTTTTCTTGGCTATATGGCGCACGCCCCTCCTAAAAAAGGCAAAAATTGATTTTTCTCTTCGTTTAAGTCGAGAGATAAGTGGTAAATGCTTATATTTCATATGGATACAATTATTGACGACATAAAGGGATATACACATAGTAATTATAAATATTTACATGATATTTTTGGAACAACACGCGTTTAGAATGAGGATAAGGCATCAAGGGAACTACGTTAAGGTTTTTCACCCATTAACTTCTAGTTTTCTTGTAATTTTACATATGAATTAATTAGTGGTATTCATTGAATGATAATGAGTTTCTAAACAACCTTTTTCATGTGTTGAGGCTAACAACAAGATTTCTTAGCGTATATTAAAGTTTTTTAATATTAAAATCATATTTGGTTATTCTTGTGTTCTTGTATTTATTATTCTATTGATTCACTAACTTTAGAATATACCCATATTTATTTAGTGAGACCAGAATGAGTAAAATTAGATTATATCATAGAGTTATTTCTTGATAATATTTCAAGAAATAAGGAATTATTTCTTGTCTTTTAGATAAATTAATGATAATATTTCTGGTTAAATAGGAATAAACATAATTTTCCCCGTTTAGCTCAAATATGGGATATAAATGTGTTTAAATTAATGGCCATATCCCCGCTCAATGATGTAGATGTGAGGATTATATAAATAGATTATTAGAGGTGTGGAATACCATAATCATGATATTAACCCAATGAATCAATAACAAAGATAAATTACTTAACCAACGAGTTTGTATAGCTTTGTATGAATGTTCAAGATGACTTACCCCCGGAATCCTCCTAATTGTTGTTCACAATTCTTCTAGGTTCTGCTATTGATCATTGTTACCTTTATCATAAAAAAACTAAAACTTTCTCTGGTTAAAAATTGCACTCATTTTACTGCAATAGTAGTCCTTGAATTGAATTTTGTATTAAATTCTAAGCCTCTATGGGGTGATATTCGACTTACAAGAGCCACTTTATTACTTGCATGACAATGTACACTTCAATTTGTGGTTGCACCCAACAATTAACACCTAAAGTCGATAATAAATCATCCAAAATTGTTGGGAGGGTTTACCTTTCATCTTTACCCCATCCATTCTCGGAAATCACCATAAACATCATCAGTTTAATGCCTAGAATATTGTAGGAGCATTGGGACATAAGAAAATCTATAATTCATGCCATTTCATGCAGGACCACCACCAAAATTCAAATTCAAAACATTACCAATAAAAACAATCCAAAAAATCCTCTTCAACTTTAGATTTCTATGATTCTAAAATGATTAAGATGAAAAAGAAGTAGTAGACGCAAGAATTTACCTTGAATTGTCAGTAGAAAGAGGTTACACCAGAGAGCTTGAGATATTTTATAGTGAATAAGTGAAATATTTCACCCTACTTAAACTGCCGCAAATCGTAGCACGGTAATTGATTGTTGTACAAGTAGTTCAGCCATAGTAGTGTTAAATCACAAATGTGTTTCATTTTATCCTGATTATTCATGCATTACAACATTTAGCAATATCTGAAGTATTTTAATTAATAACCCATAACATAAGATATCATCATAATCTCATTTCGTGGATATTATTATTTTTGTAGTGTTCATCTAGACAATTCAATTACCTACTAGTGTGTAGGGTGGTAAGTTACATTGAGTTCAGTTTTAAATTAACTGGGGTTCAATGAAGTGAGGTAATGAAGAGTAAGAGTGATTTTTTTTCAATGCATTAAGTACATGAATATTAAGTTGTGCCTAGAGTCCTATTACTCCCTCTCTAAAGTTGTTCAAGGACAAATGATGGATAAATTGTCTAATGTTACCACCCAAAATGTTATTATATAAAAAATTGTTCCAAAAAACATTGCAATGTATAAAATCCTTTTTTAGGTCTCGATAAAAGTTATTATGGGGGGAAATGGTCCCAACATAATTAGATTGAAAAATTAAAATAAGTGGGACATGCCTGCTAGCTTCCACAATAGTAACACCTAGACAATAGACAACTCAGGTTTTATTTGAAACCCTTTTTAAAATAAGAAAAAACATCCCGCGCAAACCTAACTCCAAGAATGATGAGGTTTTGAATGCCCTACTTCATGAGAATAGTATTGAGTCATACCCTGTGAGATTTCAATGCGAGAGCATGCCATGTGCATATGGGACAACTCTTCACTCTACATAGTAGAATAATTCATATATGAGGTAGGATATTGTTTGTTGTTGTAGACTTGGTCTAGATGCATGCATGTCATGATGTTGGTAATGTCAGGAGTTTTCATGTCATAGGTCTTGAGGCATAGTGTTAGCATAGATTCAATGATAATAACTACTTTAAGATTTAATATGTGCTTTTTATTGTTATATTATTAAACTATTGCGGCATTTGAAGCCGTAGAAGTGCAGTTTTGAATTAGTTAGAGTTATTAGGTGGGTTATAATGAATATTTAAAGGATTAACATGAGTGTAAGAGTGCTTGACTAATTGGGGAAGGGTAGTTTTTTTTTTTAGATCCCAAGAGCTTAGTGGTGGAGAACAGAGAGAGAGAGAGAGTATAAGTGTAGTCAAGAGTGCTACTAGTAGTTTTGATAGAGCCTAAAGATTCGTAAGAACATACTTATATAGATGTATTGACAGATGATAGCCTACAAATTGTGGGTAATAAGTGTAACGAAACTACATAAGGACTTAGTGGATAAAGATATAAGAATGACCAAAGTGTATGAGCATGCGTTTGTATGGAGGATTTGTCAGTGTCATATATTGTCACGTCCCGAGACTATCACTAGTCAAAATACGATGCTTAAAGTCACAAGTGACCCTAAGCTAACCCATATCCTAGCATAGGCTATAAATATTGAAGGAAAGTAACAAATTATTGAGAAGAAAATAAGTGAAATGAACTGATATTGAATAACAACCAAGTCAATAGTAATATTGTCTGAATTACTCAATGAAACTGGAAACCTAACATTTCTCTGACTATTCAAAAGACTCTAAATCATGACAAGTTGTTGGGACAGGTCCCCGACTAACTCTAACTAGCTAAAATAAATGAAAATACTAAAAATAAATGAATGATAACTAGTCCTATAACTTATGAGGACTCACCAAAGATATGGATGAACGGAATAGGAAAGTGCTATTTGTGGTCCGAGTATTGAGTGTCTAAACATATATTATGAGACAATATAACTCAAAGATGTATGCGATAACTACTTTGAATATACTTAGTAAGCAAGATGGGAAGCAAACTTATATATGCATGTACATGTAAACTTAATGCAAGACTAAGTATGAACATGTGTTGGATAAACTAAATGACTGACTACTAAACACTACGTCAAGAAAATCTGGACTTAACATACACTGAAGCCGAACTGAGGACTGTGGAAGGTAACAATACCTGAAATACTACAACCCGAGCTAATTAGGGTCAAACCTGTAACCCTAATTGGAAGTGTGTTAGTACCTTAACAAAGGTACCAACACTGGCTGGAGTGAATCCACTAAGTGATGCCACGAAGGACTAGTGTTTCATGCCTGTACTGATGGGTGACCCCATATAACCTACGGTGGCACTATAGTTCTAGAACATAGGGAATTCTTTACATGACCCAAACCAGAGCTTGGTCGTGTTGGGTATTTCAAGTGAAACCAGGACCAGAAACCATTCCTAATACCCAAACTGTTGACCATGCTTCACCCCATGTCCTATGAATTGTAATGAGTCTATAACCAAAACCAAAATCCTTTACCAATTAACCATACAATAACAAGCCCAATGCTAATACCAATACCGACATCGCCCATAATAATAGTAGTCAAACAAAGCCTCTAGTTAGAATCATAGAATATTCATCCAGGACATCCCCCCGACCATATCCAAAACTAAAACCAAGGACATAATAAAGACATAAAGAAATCCATTACATGAAATAGGGTATTCCGGTGTATGGAAGCTCACCATTTCAACCAGACTCAAAAGTTGTCAGCAAAACACCAATTTACTAAGTGGGAGAAGTGGAAGTATGGGTGGTTACTACATCGTATGGGGATATAGCGACCGAATATGATTAATGTGGTGAACGCTAGAATGTAACTCATGGATAAAGATAAAGTAATGTCGTTAATTCAAATGCAAATCAAACCAATATGAATAACCATATGCAAGTACATATATACGTATATGTCATGCGGGATAGGGAACAATGTTTAGCATACATTTTAAAACATTAGCCTGGGTTGCGTAGCTTTAACATCATAAATCCACCCATGGGCTATTTGGGTCAAGTGTTACCCCCTGAACAGGTCCTAGTATGTTTAGCCGCATGAACCATAGATATCATAGATGGCCGGGGATTCCATTGAACCCTTCTCCCTCCATGATAAATATATACATGTATAGTCTTAGGGATTCCCTTGCACCCCACAAGAACATGTTCATCAAGACCAACTATTATGTCGGCAAACATGGGTTTCCAGTGTCCGTCCATCGGACTCACACCATTAAGGTTGGCTATCACAACCCTCTTTATTGCCCAATTTAAACATTTAACATATAACCAAACCAGCAATTCCAGGAGTCAATTATTAAGGCATTAATTAGTGGTATCATCATATCGACTATAGCTTGCAAGAAATGTCACTAAACCAACACTTAGGGGATTCCCATGTACCATGCAAACTCCATCATTAAAATAACTTGGGGGATTCCCGTGTACCCCACAGGGTTTTCAAAAAACATCCTTAACCATTAAAGAATTTATTCCATGCATTATTTTAAAGAAATAAGTCAAACCGAACACTTTTGGGATTCCATTGTACCCTTAATTCAAATTTCCACCTTTCAAATAACTACAATTGAATTTTACAGTATAAGGTTAGGGTCATAACCACTTCAAAAGTCACAAGTTTAGAGAATGTTACCTTTCTCATGTTCAACCACCATACCCATGCACCCACATGTTCAAAGCCATATTTAAAACATGGAAAATCACAATTAAACCATGGGAAACATTATTCAATGATAAGAATTCAAAAACCCCAACCACTATTTCAAAATCATAACATTACCAAGAAATCCATACATTAGAATACGTGTTTTTAATAAAATAACATTGAGGGAGGAGCAGCATACCTGAAATACCAAGAAATTTGTAAGAGATAGCACCCTTAGAACCCTAGATGATCACTTTCTTTGAAAGCCTAGCCCTAGCTTGAACAGAGAGTTCAAGAGAGAATTTTGGGACTATTTTATTGGGAATGATGTCATAATGAAGTCCCAAGAAAGGTTTTAATTCGTGGGGTCCAAGGGGTTAAAGGGTGAAATATCTAAAATGCCCCCAACTTAAAAGAAAAAAAGGTGTTGCCTTTGACTACAAGTCAACCATTGACTCTTAACCACTCCTTACGAATCATGACCATGAGTAATAACCTAAACAGTGACCAAGACCCCCATATAGTGTAAACTTTATGACTCAACCACCCAACTTGTAACCAGACCCGATGACTCAAAATGTACAGTCGAAGGCAATGCAGAACTCGAAGGGGTTAGACACTTGACAACCTGTGATTTAATCTTACAACTCGTAACCTATCCTCACAACTCTTAGTGAGCCACTCGTACTAAGATCAGAGTCAAGAAACAAACTTACTAATTTGGTTATGGCTCATCCTAGGGACCCATTATCTTTCCTTACGACTAATATCCCTAAAGTCGTAACCAAGGAAGAAACCCAAACACCATCAACTGGAAACCCTATGACTAAGGATACCTGACCCATCAAGACAACATATAACCTACACGGTCAAGTCATAATCAAGGCAATGAGCTAAAAGCTCAAGAAATTTTCAATGACCAAAACCTAAAGTGTGTCAATTCTCCCTACTTGGATCACTTGTCCTCGAATGATCGGACATGTTTTGATTCCATAGACCTCCACTCTTACCTTTAGCAAAGTTTGATAACACAACCCAAAATTGGGCCTTTTCGTATGGTTATCTCAAGCCCAACTTGGGCCGGAGATCGCGCCGTTAACCTAACCCAACAATCACATAAATCCATAATTATTGGGTAAACTCCAACTATATAATCTAGGTAGCGGAAACATATGTTAAAATCATAACTTAGACAATGTTTAACCATTTCATTTACATCAACATACTACAAACATACCCAAGTTCACAGTCATCAACGATGCCTCTACACAAATCTGATGTCTATATATATATATATATGACCAAAGATAAGAGACTATGAAATCTATTCCTTTCAAAAAACGGAAGTTGACCACTTCAATGTCAACACACGAACCGCCCAACCACCTGTTACTATGCAGGAATAGAAGAAGAAGCTCCAGCCCCTATGTCATGTGGAGATATGGCATTCGGAGATGGTTAGTGGTTGGAACGCTAGCATGTAACTCAAGGATAAGGATAAAATAACATCATTATTTAAAGACAAATATTCACATTATTTTCAATTATATTTACATACATAATTATACATGTAGAAATATAAACAACATGTCTGTAAAGTGCCACAAGAAAACAAGGTTTATCAAACATTCTCGATGTACTCATTCACATGTCTTGAGGTGGAGGACTCCGAGATTCCACCCTTATAGATTGAACCATTTCTTATTAGGTAATAGACTTTAACCGCACACATATTTTCACTGGGAAAGGGACTCTACCCATAGACAAATTCATTAATCAATTGACTTTACCCACACACACATCTTTGTTAGGCAAGGGAGTCTAACCTCATCCCCTTTCATTAGGCATGGGACTCTAACGTCATGCATTATTATTTGGAAAGGGAATCTAACCTCAAGCCATATTAGATAAGGGACTTTAAACACATGTGAGATCATTTGGTGAGGGACTCTAACCACATGTAATTTCATTAAGCAAGGGACTTTAACCACAAGTAATATTATTAGGCAAGGGAATTTAACCTGAAGCCAATTAGTAGGCAACAGAATTCAATCATAAGAAGTCACGACTATCATTAGTCAATATTAGGAATCTAACGTGTTGTCCATACACCACAACCATCAAATTTCCACTTAAAGACTTTAACCCATTTTAACCAAATCAGTACCATAAATGACCAAAAGGTCTTCGGGGGACCATTCTTCCATCTAACATTCTAATAAGCTAATAACTTATTTCAATTCATTATTTAATTCAATGTACGGTCATCAAGACCCTTTTAAGCCATTCATTCCTTATTTACACTATTATACCACTCTTTAGTTCAAGCACCATTTAATTTTATGTTTAGGGACTTTAACCTCTTTTTACCATCAAACCAAAAAGGTAATGATTTAACCCATTACACAGCTAGAATTATCTTTACCATACAATTTGTTTACCATTTATACTCATTAGGCCATTGCCCTAATTCAAAACATCATCAACATGTGACTAGTCATTTCACTTCGACATTTTCACAAACACCTTGTGTGCAAACCTTTATCAAGGCCAAATTCATTGTAGAATTCATCAATAATAGGGTTACGCAAGAACCATTTACTAAATCCAAAATAACAAGCACACAAATATGAAAATCATCACCCATAAGATGTATAAACACAATTCTAAGAAAGAACAAACATTATTCATCATTAGGCAACCAAACCCTTATCATTTGAACTCAAAATCACCTTTTTCTAATATAAAATCCTTGTTTAAAATACATAGTATTTGAGTTATTTAACAAGGGATAGAGTTACATGACTTAAACAAGATGATCCAACAAGAACTATGACTCTTCTTTGCCTCTAGATGACCACCCTTGAAACCCTAGCCTCCAAATCTTCAATGATGTGTTTGAGAGAGTATTTAGGATGTTTGATCAACTTAAAAATATGTTTTAGGAGGCCACACACACTTATATAGAAAGGGGGCTTTAGGGTTTTGTGGTAGGAAATGACCATAGGGCCCTTAACTTATAAGCTAGAAAATGACCCTAAGTTTGGATATGACTCACTTAGTCAACCGTACCCTAGGGTACGAGTGGTACCCTAACTCATACCCTAGGCTTCACCTATGACTCATAAACTTTCCAAGTTATGACCATGTACCCTAGAATCGTATCCAAAGGGTATGACTTGTGCCCTAAACCATCCCATAATTCTTACCACAAATAGGCAACTATAGTTCAAGGCAATAATCTATACAACTAGGTTAGGTACGACTCGTACCCTAATGCACGATTGAGTGGAGGCTAACTTGTACCTAAGATAGTGAGTAACCCCCGCCATATTTCCTAGGGTACAAGAGGGGGTCACCCAGTTATATCCACGAGGTACGACTTGTATCCTAAGTCTTACAAAGTCTAGAACCCTCAAACCAAGGGAATTCTCTAAGGGTCCAAAGCATAGGTGTTTCAATTCTCACCCACTTGAATCATTCGGACACGAATGATGGGTAAGATAAACATAAACACATGTTATTACACATCAACAAACCTTGTTAACAATTTTAAAACAATGCACATAACAAGGATACCACACATATCAAAATCATTATTAATCAAGCATTCATCTCATTTACTATGGGACTCAAACCCATTATTTATCAGATACTAGTTTGATTCAAATATTAGGCACTTGAATCCCATTATCTATCAAGGACATAAATCATCTCAAAGCATTGGGGACCTTAACCCATAGTCTATAAAGGACATAATTCAAGGTATGAAGATTAACACATACCTCAATCATGAGTTTCTAGAATGTAAAACAAATATGGATACTTAGACTTCATGTCATCTTTCGCCTCCCAAGTATCTTCCTTAGACTTTTGGTTCTTCTATAAAATCTTTATCGAAGCCACCTCTTTTATTCTCCATCGACTAATTAGCCGATCCCAAATCTTTATCGGGACCTTCTCATAGGACAAAGAATCCAAAATACCAACATCCTCTAAGGGAACAATCAATGAAGGATCACTCACACATTTGCGCAACATAGAGACATAAAAAAACAGGTGAATAGAGTTCAAACTAGAGGGCAACTCTAACTCATAGGCAATATTTCCAACCTTATTATAAATCAAAGAGGGACCAACATACCGGTGACTAAACTTCCTCTTCATACCAAATCGCATAACTCCCAACATGGGAGACACTTTCAAGAATACCTAATCGCCAACATTAAACTCCAAATCCCTATGCCTTACATCCTCATACAACTTTTGGAGACTTTAAGCGTTTTCAACCTCATGAATCGCCTTTTTCCTCTCTAAGGCTTGGTGAACTAAATCGGAGCCAAGAAACTTACCCTCGCAAACTTCATACCACCCAATAGGAGAACGACATCTCCTACCATACAATGCCTCAAAAGGGGCAATGCCAATTCTTGAGTGGTAACTATTGTTATAGGCAAATTCAGTCAAAGAAAAGTGGTCATACAAACTACCACCATAATCAATCATACAAGCCCTCAACATATCCTCCAATATTTAGATAGTACTTTCTGTTTGTCCATCATTTTGTGGGTTGAAAGTGGTACTAAGGACACCTTAGTCCCCAAACTATTTTGGAACGACATCCAAAAGTGAGATGAAAATTGAGTACTACAATCTAAAATTATAGAAACTAGGGAATCATGCAGTTTCACCATCTCTGCAAGATAAAACTTAGCATAATCTTCCGCCTAGTAGTTAGTCCTCACAAGCAAGAAGTGTGTGGACTTGATAGTCCTATCAATAATGACCCAAATAGAATCACATTAATTTTGAGACCAGGGAAGACCTGTAATGAAATTCATATTAATCACCTTCCACTTCTATTTTGGCAATGAAATCTCTTGGTACAAGTCTTTGTTCCTCGTGTGCTCAAATTTCACTAGTTCGCACACCATACACTTAGCCACATAACAAGCCACATCTCATTTCATATTACCCCACTAATAGAGCTCTCTAAGATCATGATACATCTTCATAGAACTGGGATTAATAGCATACCATGATACATAAGCCTCATCCATAATCATTTCCCTCAATCTATCAATGTCGGGAATACATAGCCTACCTTGGTACCTCAAGATACCATCACCACCAATCACAAAGTCAACTACCTTTTGTTGACCCACATTACTCTTGATCTTCATCAAATCGGGATCCAAAACATGCTTTCACTTTATCTCAACAAAAAGCAACAATTGAGATATCAGATGCATAAATACACCACCATCCTCGGAGTCCGCAAGATGAACTCCATGATTAGACAAATGGTGAATGTCCTTCACCAAATCCCGTTTATCCTCATCCATATGGGCTAAACTTCCCATGGATAATCGGCTAAGAGAATCGGCGACTACATTAGCTTTACCCGAATGGTAATGAAGATTCATATCGTAGTCTTTCAAAAACTCGAGCCACCTCCTTTGCTTGAGATTTAACTCTTTCTGAATAAATAAATAAATAAATAATGAAGACTCTTATGATCGAAAAAGATATCAACATGAACTCCATAGAGATAATGTTGCCAAATCTTCAAAGCAAAAACCACCGCTAACAATTCCAAGTCATGAGTAGGGTAGTTATTCTCATGAACTTTTAATTACCCAGAAGCATAGGCCACCACCTTACCATGATGCATTAAAACACAACCAAGCCCAATATGAGAAGAATCACAATATACCACAAAACCATCATTACCCTTAGGCAAGGTCAAAACTAGAGACAAAGTTAATTTATCTTTCAACTTTTTGGAACTACCCTCACACAAATTTGACCACAAGAACATGATTTTCTTCTGGGTCAACTTAGTCAATGGTGTAGCTATAGTTGAAAAACTCTTCATAAATATCCTATAGAAACAGGCTAAAACCAAAAATCTCAGAATATTAGTTAGAGTCGCAGGTCTAGGCCACGTCTTAACCACCACGACCATTTGAGGATCTACCATGATCCCTTCACCAGAAATAACATGACCAAGGAAGGTCACCGCATTTAACAAAAACTCGCACTTAGAGAACTTGGCATACAAATGATAATCCTTAAAAGTTTGTAATACGGCGGAAGGTGATCGACATGATCCACATCACTCTTAGAATTGACAAAGATATCATAGATTTATACAATTAAAAATAAGTCCAAGAACAGACTTAAGACCTTATTCATCAAATCCATAAATACCGCCAGGACATTGGTCAACCCAAAGAACTTGACTAGAAACTCATAGTGATCTTACTAGGTTCTAAAAGTGGTCTTAGGGATATGAACCTCCCTAATCTTAAGTTGGTGATAACCTGACCTTGATTAATCTTAGAGAAACACTTCCCACCTTGAAGTTGATCAAACAAATCATCGATCATAGGAAAAGGATATTTATTCCTTATAGTCACTTTGTTCAACCAACGATAATCAATGCAAATATGAATGAAATCATCCTTCTTTCGCACAAATAACACGGGAGCACCTCGAGGAGACCCAATAGGATGGATAAAACCTTTATCTATAAGATCTTTCAATTACTCTTTATGCACTTTGACCTCAGTCCGAACCATTCTATAAGGAGGGATGGAAATCAGACGAGTACCTGGAATAAGATCAATTCCAAAATCAATTTCCCTATCGGGAGGAATACTGGGAAGGTCATCGGGGAAAACCTCTAGAAACTTACTAAGCACTGGAAAAAATTCTAGAGAAGGACCATCTGAATTAGAATCTGTAACTCAGGCTAAATGATACAAACACCCTTTTGAGATTATCTTTTTGACTTTTAGGTACGAAATGAACTTCCCCTAAGGCACTCAAGAACCCATTTCCCATGCAATGACCGATTTATTTGAGAATTTAAACATGACCTTATGGGTTTGGCAATATAAGGAAGCATAACATAAATTCAACATATCCATCCCTAGAATAACATCAAAATCAACCATGTCAAACTCTATGAAGTCTACAAGAGTTTCTCTACTACTAACAGATACCACACACCCCCTATAGACCCTTAGAACAACCAACTAAGTCTCCAACCAGGGTAAAAATAGAAAAAGAAATTGACAGACTCTTAGGACCAAAACTAAGATGCACAGCCACAAATGAGGTCACATAAGATAAGGTAGACCTTTGATAAGCAAAAAATACACATCACAGGAGAAAGGTTTCAACATACCCATGAAAACACGAGAGATACCTCAGAATCCTGGTGAGTAGCGAGTGCATACAAATGATTAAAGCCAGCATCGATATGAGAAATATAGGCAGAAGTAGAAATAGCACCCTTTGGTGCGATAAGTAGATGAAGTAGCAATAGGGTCCCTATTGGACCATAAAGCTGCTAAACAGAGGCACTCTCTCTATATGTGCCAAATTTGACTACATCTAAAGTATCTATTCCTCCTTTTCTTGCACTGACTCCAATGAGGCTGACCATAAAATCTTCAAGGTGGGTAGGATGAAGTCGAACGAGCCCCACTAATTTGAGATTATCCAAATAGTGCCCAAAATCTACCACTAAACAAAGATCGATGATCGCCTGACGACTTCAGATAAGAATTATTAACCGAGGAGAAAGAACTCGAACTCCTCCACTTCTTTCTAGGACACTTACCCTCACCTCCACTACTATATTCAAAAGTTTTAAATTTCTTCCCTTACCTTTCACTAAACTCAACTTGTTTCATTTTCTCCTCTTCCACTTATTGCATGTACACAATAAAACTAGAAATATCCATGTTTTCGATCAACAAAAGTCATTTTTCTCTCAAGCACCAACTCACAGACAATCCCAGAACAAACTTATGCATTCTAGACCTCATGTTGGAAACCATTTTGGGAGCATATCTAGACAATTGATGGAACTTCAAGGCATACTCCTGAATGGACATCCTCTCTTGTTTTAAGTTTACAACTCTTTCGCATTTGCTTCCCTCAACTCTTGCGGAAAGAAGGGGTCCATGAAAGCCACAGAGAAATTCTCTGACACGACAGTACAAGAATCCATACCTCTAGAAAATTCCTACACTTCATAATATTGGTATGCTACATCTTTCAACAGGTAGGAAGAAAACTCAACAGCTTCAACCTCCAAAGCATGCATGATTTGGAAAATCTTATCCATTTCATTAACAAAGCCTTGAGGAACTTTCCCAACTTTTGTATCCATTAACATAGGAGGGTTCAACCTCATAAATTTGCAAAATCTTGTGGCCTCATAGGAGACAGTATCCGGATCACCATGCTCCAATTGTGAGGCTACAAATTAGGTCAAAAGGTTGATAGAGCGATGAAATTCAGCACTAATAGCATCCTCTTGAGGTGATGGAATTATAGGGCAACTTTAATAGTCAGGGTTGGTGGGGGCAGGTTGAGCCCCATAAGGATGGTCAGATGTCGCATCTTTAGCCTTGGTTTATACCACGGAAGTTTGATGAACTCTATCCATAGGTCTCGTAGAAGGGTTTGACTGAGTCTTAGATCTCCTTTGGGCCTGATCTAAAAGATAAGAAAAAAAAATTAGAGGAATCCAATACCTTAGGTTCTATAGCTTGAGATTGAAGCACAAGAAAGGGAAATAATCCAAAATGTCTTGTAGCCCCTGTCTTATAAGTATGGCATGCTTCACACCCATAAAATATACTCTACATGACACGAAATTGTACTGACTATAAACCTAGGCTCTGATACCAAGTTGACATAACCCAAAATTAGGCCTTGTCGTATGGGCAACATCGTCCCAAGATGGGCTTGAGATGACCATACGACAAGGCTCGATTTTGGGTCATGTCATTAGAAAAAAAAAGATGCCACAAAAATCAATCTTTTCTTTAACAAAGTCAGAAAACTAAGATGTTAAGAATAACACATACCTTATGTAAGATTTTCTAAAGCATAAAACATGAATGGATACTTGGACTTCATGTCCTCTTCGGCATCCCAAGTAACCTCTCCAACCTAGTGGTTCCTCCATAAAACCTTTACCGAAGGTACATCCTTTGCCAGCAATAGATGAACTTGACAATAAAAAATTTCAATAGGGACTTCCTCATAAGATAAGGAATCCTAAATACCAATATCCTTGATAGGTACATTCAACGACAGATCAACCACAGGCTTCCTTAACATTGACACATGAAACACCGACTGAATGGAGCTCAAACTAGTAGGAACCTCTAACTCATACGCAATATTGCCAACCCACTTTAATACCAAGTATGGGACGACATACTGAGGACTGAATTTCCCCTTTTTCCCAAAGTGTATTACCCCCTTCATGGGAGATACCTTCAAGAATACCCAATCACTAACCTTAAATATTAACTGCCTAAGCCTCACATCTGCATCAAACTTTTGGTGACTTTAGGTAGTTCTAAGTCTATCCCAAATCATCTTCACCTTCTCTATGCTTTGGTGAACCGAATTCGGGCCAAACATCTCTGCATCACCAACCTCAAACCACCCAATAGGAGACCTACACCTTCAAACATGCAATGCCTCAAATGTGTCTACCTATTGCTAGAGTGGTATATTTTATTATATGCAAACTCTATAAGAGGCAAATGCTCAAACCAACTGCCACAATAGTCAATCACGCAAACTTGTAACATATCCTCTAATGTCTGAATAGTCCTCTACACTTGCCCATTCGACTGTAGGTGGAAAGATGTACTAACACTCACTTTAGTCCCTAAACCTTTCTAAAATAACCACCAAAAGACTGATGAAAACTCAGCACTATGATCCGACATGATAAAAAATGTACCACATGCAACTTCATAATTTCCTCAAAAAATAAATTTGCATAATCCTCTGCCGAGAAGTTTGTCATTACTGGAAAAAAGCGAGCAGACTTTGTCATCCTATACACGAGAACCAAAAGTGAATAGACTTAATTCTGAGACTGGGGAAGACCAGTAACAAAATCCATATTGATTACTTTCCACTTCAACATAGGTAACACAATTTCTCAATACAACTCTACGAGCTGCAACTGCTTAACCTTAACCTATTGACACACCATGCATTTAGCCATAAAACTGGCCATATCTCACTTTATATTGTTCCACCAATATATTTCTTTAAGATCATGATATATCTTTGTCGAACCTGGATCACTGGCATAATGAGACTCATGGGCTTTTACCAGTAACCTTTATCCTAAACCATCTAAATCAAGAATACACTATCTCCCTTGGTACCACAAGGTACCATCACAGATAACCTAAAAGGTCATCAGTTTTAACACCCTATATCACCCTTGATTTGTATCAAGATAGGATCTAACACTTTCTTTTGTTTCACCTCAGCACCAAAAAAATAACTTTTCCACACTTTTAACAAACACACAACCATCCTCTGAGTCCAAGAGAACTCCAAGGTTAGCTAAATAGTGAATATCTTTTGCCAATTCTCTCCCTCTTCATCCGCATGAGCTAGACTCCACATGGGTAACATGCTAAAATCATTAGAAATGACGTTAGCTTTACCTAGATGGTAGGGAAGGATCATATGATAATCTTTGAGCAACTAAAATGATCTCTGTTGCCTGATATTAAGCTCTATCTGCGAGAACACATATTGCAGGCTTTTATGATATGAAATGATATCCACATGCACTCCATACAAATAGCGATGCTAAATATTATATGCCAACACCACAGCTAATATTTCCAAGTCATACGTCGAATAATTATTCTCATGCACCTAACTCCTTAGAGGCATAAGCTATCATCTTGCCATGCTGCATCAAACCAAAACCAAGCCCCTCGCGGGACGCATCATAATAGAACACAAATCCATCAGTGCCTTTAGGTAAATTCAATATTAGGGCCAAATTCAGCTTATTCTTTATATTTTGAAAACTACCCTTACAAGCATCAGACTACAAGAACATCACTTTCTTCTGAGTGCACTTATTCAATGATGTAGCTATAGTAAAAAAGCTTTCCACAAACCTCCTGTAATAACTGACTAAACCCAAAAAGCTCTAAATATCAATTAGAGTCATGGGTCTAGGCCACTTCTTAACCACTTTGGCTTTTTACGGATCTACCATGATCACTTTACTAGATATGACATGACCCAGAAAAGTGACAGCGTTCAAACAAAATTCACATTTCAAAAATTTGGCATACAACTGTTGCTCTTTCAAGGTCTGCAGTATAATACGGAGGTGACCGGCATGATCCACCTTACTCTTAGAGTACACAATAATATTTTCTATGAATATAATGACCAAAAAATACAAAATCTTACGAAATACCATATTTATCAAATCCATGAATGCCGTCAGGGCATTAGTCAACCCAAAAGACATAACCAGGAACTCAAAATTCTCAATTAAGGTATGGAAAACAGTCTTAGGATATCTTCCTCCCTAATCTTTAACTGATGATACTCGAACCGAAGATCAGTCTGGAAGAAAAACATAGTACCCTGAAGTTGATTAAATAAATTATCTATCGTTGGAAGATTGTACTTATTCTTTACGATCACTTTATTCAATTACCAATAATTAATACACATCCAAAGGGAACTATCATTCTTACGCATGAACAATACTGGTGCACCCCTCAGGGATACACTAGGATAGATGAAACCATTGTCTAAAAGGTTCTTTAATTACTCCTTAAGATCCTGTAACTCAACTGGAGCAATTATATACGGGGGAATAAAGATAGGACAAGTGTCCAGAACAAGATCAATCCCTAAATCAATATCTCTATCAGGAGGCACACCAGGAAGTTCCTCAAGGAAAACCTCAGGCAATACATTCACCACCAAAATAGAATCTAAAGAAGGACTCTCTGAGTTAGAATATTTAACCCAGACCAGATGATCAAGACACCACTTGGAGATTAATCTCCAGGGTCTATGATAAGATATGAACCTGACCTTGGGTGCTAAAGAACCACTCTCCCACTTAATAACCAACTTATTAGGGAATTTAAAAATGACTTGTCGGGTCTGACAGTCTAAAGAAGCATACCACAAGTGCAACCAATCCATCCCTAATATGATATCAAATTCAACCATGTCTAATTCAAATAGATCCACCAAAGTTTCCCGTCCACCCACTGATACCACACAGCCTACATAAACTATTTCTAGCCACCATAGAGTCACCCACCAAGGTAGAAATAGAAAAGAGGTCCAAAATAGAATCAGGACCAAAACAAAAATACACAGCCACAAATGAGGTCACATTAGAAATAGTGAACCCCGAATCAAGTAAATAATAAACATCACAAGAAAAGAGATTCAACATACAAGTAATGAAATCAGGTGATACCTTGAACTCTTGACGGGTAGTGAGAGCATAGAGATAGTTTCCACCAGTGTCGAAGCTAGATGGTGCATTCTTTAGAGCTGTAGCTTATGAAGATGCAACAGGAACCTTGTTTTCCCTAGAAGCACCATTACCCATGGGACAATTCCTAAGTATATGGCTTGGTTGACCACAGTTAAAGAACTTGTTCATTACCTCATCACATAAACCATGATGCAATCGACCATAAAATTTGTAGGTTGGATATTATCCAGTTGATTGGGCCCCACCAGCTTGAGAATAGGCAACCTGAACCCTAGAACTATCTCCACCCTAAAATTACCTATCCCCAGGGATCTTTGGGTAAGGAGCACTAGCCATTGAGTAGGACCCAGAATTGCTGCACTTCTTCTTCGGCCACTTTTCACCAACCCTATCACTCTGTTGTTGACCTCCACCCTGCTTAGAAAATCTAATTTCTTGATCTGCCTCTCTACTATGTTTGTCTGCTTCTTCTTTTCTGCCTCAACCTAGTACATGTACACAACCAATGTGGAGATATCTATAACCTGGTTTAACAAGTCATCTTTACTCTCCAAAATCATGTTTTGGGATAACTTAGAAGCAAACTTCCTTATTCTGTCGTCCTTGATAGATACCAATTTTGGAGAATAGCAGGATAACTGGTGAATCTTCATGGCATATTCCTTGTCTGACATCTTTCCTTACTTCAAGTTAACAAAATCTCCTGCTTTTGTTTCCCTCACCTCTTGAGGAATGAAACGGTCTAAGAAAGCATTAGAAAAATCATCCCTTAAGACTGACTTAGTATCATCACCCCTTGACTGGTCCAATACCTCAAACCACTAATATGCCACATAATTCAATTGGTAGGCAGTGAACTCCACCCTTCCACAGTAGTGGCATACATCTCACGGAAGATCGTTTATATCTTATTAAGAAAACATTGAGGATCCTCCATGACCTCAACACTAGTAAAGTATTGAGGGTTCAACCTCATAAATTATACAACCCTTATGTCATTAGATGATGGAGTAACAGAAGAACTACGCTCAGACTGAGAAACTAGAAATTGAGCCAACATATGAATTGACTGATGGAACTCAACATTTGTCATATAATCCTATAGAACTCAAGAAGGAATGGAGGGGACATTTGGAACTCCAGAAGAGAAATTAGAAACTTGACCCCTAGACCAGGTTTGGACCCTATAAGAAGGATATGTCCCATCAATATCCTCAGGTGGGATAGAGAAGTCTCCGTAAGCTTTCGATCATCTGGGAGGCATGATCTAAAAAGTGAACAAATGTAAATTAGAGGATATTTTAAGACCTTAGACTCTACAACCCAAAAATAGAACACAAGAAATATAAACATTTGTATATGCCTCATAGCCTCTTCCTAATGAGTGTGGTGCACTACACACCACACACCCTTAAAAGAGACTCTAGTTGACATGACTTTATGGACACCAAATTGACTAGGAACTTAGGGTCTGATACCAATATGACATGACCCAAAATATTGCATGGCCATGTCGAGTATCTCAAGTTGAACCAGGACTGGTGACTGATAACTCACATGCTCAAGTTATGTTATTTTGAAAGTAAAAATGCATGCATAATTTGAAGTAATCATGACTCAATAAACTAGCGTATGTTTAAACTAATAGGTATCGGGTGTTCATAACCCACTAGCTCTATCTAAGGCAATTGGATATGATAATAATTTTGGAGCATGATAATGGAATTTCATAATTTAAAGCCAACAAACTAAACAACATATCACGATGGGGAAAGTTCATGGTATTGAACATAAGGGATAACTAATCATAGGGAAATCATATATTCATTATTTTATTAGGCATAAAAACTCATGAGAGTGGAGAATCTCATATTTAAACTAGACCCCAATTTAAGGGAAAGGGAAGTTGGCTTGAAAATTTAATTAGTTTATTGGGATCAATGGGTGACAGGAAAATATTGAAGAAAACCCTCATACCTGAATTAAATTACTTGGGGAATTTCTTAGAACTTGTGCTTGAATATTTAGAGCCCTTGTCTTCTTTGGAGAAAAAGAGATCCGTTGTATTTTTGTAAACTATATGGATTTTGGAGTTTATGAAGTGTCAGAGTAAATTAATCCCTCAATAACTGATATTGGAGAGACCAAATAATGTGGGTTTGGGATTAAAAGGATGGGAAATACCAAAAAGCCTCTTTTAAAATCATGCAGAATTTGTGGTTCCAGTCGTTATGGCCAACCCAATGACTTATTATGATAGGTCATGAGTTGTGGTCTGAGTTGTTTCTTGTGGTTTTGAGGTCTGACCCCTTACATTTGTGAAAAGGACTCCTCCTTCTTATGACTCATTAGGTGTGATGACAAGTCATTAGGAGTAGTCGTGGTCTGAGACTCAATTTTAAGATTCCTTGTTGGTATGGTAGTAGGTCCAAAAGATGACTCATTACGTCTGATAACTTGTCGTATGCTAGATCAGTTACTAGTGAGTTGAATTCTTGGGTCATTCACTACCATGGTAATGAGTCTAGGACATGACTCATTATGTTAGTTAATGAGTCATTGCTAGAACCGCTACCACTAGTTGCTTGACAGTGCCTTTCAATAAAATGCCATAACTTTTTGCCACAACATTGGATCAAGGCATGACTTATGGCATTAGAAAGATAATTTAATGACCTAACTTTTTATGGGTCTAGATCTTGAGAACTTTGGGTATTACAATATATCCCCCTTTAGATCATTCATCCTCAAATAAAATTGATTAAGTGGAGAGGCTAGGGAAAACTGGGATCTTGCACTAAATACTTAAGAACAAAATCATGAACCAATATATGAACTTATGAATGATGCATGAACTGAACTAAAGAAATGAATTCATGCTATGACATGAAGATGGATGGATGACTAACATAGAAATGAGAGAATTAATTTTTAGGGAAATTATTACCTCAAGTTGGAACTAAATTCTAAAAGAAAAGATGGGGGTACTTCATCATTATGTCTGCTTTTACTTCCCAAGTATCTCCCTAGACTAACTGATTTCTCCACAGAACTTTGACTAAATAGACCTATTTATTCCTCAACCTAAGAATCTAACGATCAGTTATATAAATAGGAACTTCATCATAAGAAAGAATATCACCCAAACTAATCCTTAATATAGGTATTACTGATGTTGGATCATCAATACACTTGTTCAACAATAAGACATGGAAAACTAGGTGTAATGATGCCAACTCTACGACAATTAAAAAATATAGTCTACCTTCCCATACCTTCCCAAAATCTTATAAGGACTAACATATCAGGGACTAAGCTTCCTTTTCTTACCAAACCTCTTAATCCCCTTCATTGGTGAAATTTTAAGTAAACAAAATCACCAACATCAAACTCTAGATCCCTTCTCCTTATGTTTGTATAGGATTTCTGATGACTTTGAGTCACCTTAAGTCTCTTTATAATATCCTAAATTTTCTTCATTGCCTCATTCACTGAATATGTCCATATCAAGGTAGCTTCACCATCCTCAAACCAACTAATAAGAGATCTACACATCCTACTATAAAGAACTTCAAACGGAGCCATCTGAATACCAGAGATATAGTTGCTATTATAGCAAAACTCAATCAAAGGCAAATGATCATCCCAACTACCCTTGAAATTAATTATGCAATATCTCAACATGTCCTCTAAATTCTAAATGGTCCTCTCTTCCTACCATCAATATGTGGGTGAAAATTTGTACTAATATGAACTTAGGAACCAAGACCCTTATGAAGTGTCTTACAAAATTAATAGGTAAACTGGGTACCTCGATCTGAAATAATGGTCAAAGGGACTCCATATAATTTTACAAACTATCTAAGATAAAGTCTAGGATAATCTTTGGCAAAGTCTAAAGTATTAACTAGAATAATATGAGCTGACCTAGTCATTTGATCCACCATAACCCAAATTGAATCATGCTGATAATGAGTATGTGGTAACCTGTGATGAAGTTCATATTCACCACTTCCTACTTTCAAGTAGGGATACTGAATTCTTGAAGCATTCCACTAGGTCTCGGTGCTCAATCTTAAACTATCAATAATTTGGATGCTTTGACACAAATTCCACAATGTCCTTCTTCATACAATTCCACTAATATACTTCCCGCAATTTGCGATAAATCTTATTAGCTCATGGATGAATAGAATATCACAAATCACCAGCCACTGCTATCATTTGATACCTCAAAACAACCACATTCGATATATATAACATACCCTGACAAAGAAGCACACCATCTCACCTTCAGGAGAAAACCTCAACCCTCTGATCCCGAACTACCTCCTTCAACTTAAACAACGCAAGATTACTATTTTGCATTTCCTTTACCTTGGAAACCAATAATGATTCTGAACTATTCTAAACCCATACACTACCTTCGACCAAATAAACCAATCAAAATCCTAACCCAACAAGCTTATAAACCTCATAAACTAGATCCTTATTTTCATACTCAATATGGACAACACTTCCCATAGATAATATGCCAAGGGCATCATCCATAATGTTTTCCATACTTATGAGATACAACAAACTCATATAATAATCCTTAAATAATTCTAGCCACCTTTTTTGACAAAGATCTTTTTGCGTGGACCCATACTATAAACTCTTGTGATCAGTGAACACATCAATTGAACCACATAAAGGTAATGCCTCCAAATATTTAAGGAAAAATCAACAACTACCAATTCAAGATCGTGAGTCGTATAGTTTATCTCATTAGGTTTAAGATTTCTAGAGGCATATGCAATAACTTTACCTCATTGCATCAACACGCAACCAAGACAAACCCTTGAAGCATCACAATAAACTACAAATCAATCTAAATCTCTAGTAAAGTAAAAAATAGATTAGAAAGTGAGTCGAGTCTTCAACTCTGGAAAACTCTTCTCTCAAGAATCAGACAATTGGTACTTGACTTTCTTTTGATTCAGTCAGGACATAGGAGAGGCAATATATGAAAATCCTTCAAAAAACCATCCATTGTAACCATCTAAACCTAATAAACTCTTGTCTTCTGATGGAGTGATGGATCTAAGCCAGTTCCTTTTCACTTTGGTCTTTTGAAGATCAACTTGAATGCCTTTACCAGAAATAATCTAATCGAGGAAATCTATTGATTTAAACCAAAATTCACACTTATTGAACTTATAGAATAACTGGTGATCTTTAAGAGCCTATAAAATAATAATTAAATGGTCTGAATGCTCACCCTCACTACAAGAATAGATGATCATGTCATCTATGAAGACTATGACGAACATGTTAAGGTACTTCTTGAATAACCTATTAACCAGGTCCATAAGAGATGAAGGAGTATTTCTTAGTCCAAAAATCATAAATACGAATTTAAAGTGATCATATTGAGTTTTGAAGGTTGTTTTTAGTATGTCGCATTCTCTGATTGTAAGTTAAAGATCGCCAAATATGAGGTCTATCTTAGAAAAACAATTAGCACCATAAAGTTGATTGAACAAGTCAAAAACCTGGAGATGGGATATTTATTCATGACTGTAACTTTGTTTAATTGATGGTAGTAGATGCACATTCTAAGAGAACAGTCCTTCTTGCACACAAAAAGAATTAGAAGCACTCTATGGAGAAACACAAGGCCTGATAAAAACCTAATCTAAGAGATATTTTAATTGTTCCTTTAATTATATAATGTCGGTTAGAGCCATTTTATATGGTTGAATCGAAATAGTCTTGGTATCTAGAAGAAGATCTATTCTGAAGTCGATTTCCCTCTCTTGAGAAACTTTAGGAAGATCAACAAGAAATACTTTGGAAATTTATTCACTACTGAAACCAACTCTAGACTCGAGATTAAGGAACTTGAGTCTTTGACTCAAAAAAAAATATATGCACCCCTTGTAAATCATCCTTCTTTCCTTAAGGAATGAGAATAATCGGTATATGGGCATTGATGTACTACCCTTCCATTCTAGGACTAGCCTATTTGGAAACTAAAATTGAACTACTCTATTTCTACATAAACAAAGGCATAGAAAGAATATAGACAATCCATGCCAAGAATAACATCAAAGTCGGTCATGTCTAACTCTATAAGGTTAACTAAGGTGACTTTCTTGGATACTGTGACTGGGCAATTTTTGTATGCTCGCCTTGCTATAACAGAACTACTAACTGAAGTAGAAATTAAGAAAGGTTCTGCTAGAATTTTGGGACTCACACCAAAGTCTACTGCTATAGAGGGAGTTACAAAAGAAAGCGTGGACGCAGGGTATACTAATGCATACCCATTAATATTAAAAACTTGCAACATATTGGTAACAACATAAAGAGAAACCTCATTATCTTATCGAGTCTAAAGTCCATAAAGCTGATTAAGATATTGTCCACTAGTAGCAGTAGATATTGTACCCTGCTGAGTTGGGCAACCTGTTGGAGATGGTGAGGAGTTAGTTTGGCCCTGCTGATGATCATTATTACCTATCCACATACCAATCGAGAAATTTTTTATTATGTGTCCTTGATTTCCATACTTAAAGCATGCATCATTGATAGCCATGCACTCACCCTTTTGGATTTTACAATATCTCTTTTAGACTAGGTTGGTATGAAAGACCCTAGTTTCTGGACCTTAGAAAATTTACTGGAATTCTGGTATTTAGACCCAATATGAATCATGGGTACAAGTCGTATAATGGGGTATGAGTGGTATGGTCCAACCGTATACTGACCAATATTGGTTGGTGGGATGGATTTTGATCACTAGAATATGTATAACTTTCTGGTATGAGTCATATGGTTTGTTATGGATTATTCTGTTCCTTTACTTAACCTTAAACTTGGTAACATAAGTTGGACTTGAGTACGAGTGGCTAACCTGGAGCCATAAGCCAGGGTACAAGTCATTCTTAGAACTCGTATACTGGTCAGTGTTTAAACCTTCTGTGATTGTATCTTGCAAGGGATACGGGTAAGTGTTAAGGATCATATGCTGTCAGTATGAGTTAGATAGGATGAGTCATACGGTGGATAGTATTGGGTCCAAGGGTTAAGTGTTAGTATACAAGTCTTGGGTACCACTTATATTGAAGGGTACGACTCATGAGGTTTAGTCATACCCCTGTGATTAGATTTTGTGCCACTTAATTGGGGGTATTCTGGACATTTCCACACTTAACTTGATAATATCCCATTACTTCTAACTCTCTTAGGAGGTAATTTACCCTATTATTCTATTCATTAAAACTTACAAACACTTCCTAAACACAATATAATTCTCTCCAAAAAGTTTGTGCAGGAAAGGTAAGGTTTAAACTAGAGGATTAATTTGGGTCTCTTAGTGGTGTTTTCTCTCTATCTACTTTGTCTATTATGTCATGATCTCTTTCCTCATTGTTATTTATAACCAAAGTCTTGGTTTTATACAATGTTTTTTATGATTTGAATGTTGTATGATTTTAGGTTTTTAACTATGGTTTGGGGGTTTTCGTTATAAATGCTTGTCTATGGTTTTCCTATGTTTTAATTATTCTTTTATATGAATTAATGGTTGTTTAGGATAATTGGTTATATGGGAATGGTTCTTTGATAATGGACTTTGGTTTTGGAAATACTATGCCCCCAATATGTTTGATAAAATGCCTTTAATAATGTTTCCACTATAATATTAGTTTTTCAATTAAACTTATGCACGGTTTAAACTTCATCATTGAACCATAAATTATATGAATGGTTTAAATAGTTTTAAATGGATTTCAAAGTGATTGGTGTCCATGGTTTTGGTTAATTTGAAATCTTGAAGGGTACATTAAATCCCTTAAAAATATATATGATTGGTTATGGACAAAACTTGCAAGTTATTCTTGGTATGATGATACCACTATTAATGGCCTTATTTAATAAAATAGTTAATGGATTAGTTGGTTGCTTGGTAATTATTTTAATTAGGCAATAATTGAGGGGTGTGTAATAAAGTCGTGGAGGTCTCGGGGGGGCCAAAACTAGAAAATCATATTTATCGATGTAAGGTTGGTCTTGATGATTGTTTGCATGATGTCACACTTTATATATGGGGGGTGTACTAGCCATCCCAGATTTTCTTTAATGGTCATATGGATTCACGAACTGGGGCTCTTTCAGTAGGGGGAGCTGAACCCATATATCCTGTAGGTGATTTAGGGAAACAAAGCTACACAGCCTAGATAAAGTTTTTAATGCCATGCTAAACCCGGTCGCCTTTCCCGATATTGTTATATATATATATGTATGGTTGCGTGCACATGGATGGTTTTACTTGGTTTTATAAATGGCATTATTTTATCCAAATCCTAAGTTCATGCTAGAGATCACTCTCCAACCCATCTTTGGGAGGTTGTATACACATGCTATATAGAAACTGGCCATTCTACTCCTCCTATATAGTTATTGACTCGGGGACAATTGTTGGATTGAAGTGGTAAGCTTCCATCTTTCTGGAAGGTTCCATTTCTTGTTTTGGATATTTTTAGTCATTTTGGTTTATTTCTTGATATTGGTTTTGGCTATAGTTATGGGCATGTCCCAATTGGATATTCTTACTCTTTTGGTTAGAGGTTTTCTGGTACTACTATGGGTTAGAATAGGCGGGATCGATATTGGTTTTGGCCTTAATATTGGCATTGGAATTAGGGATGACATCATTTGACATAATTTCTCACTGTTCCATCATATTTTATTTTATAATAAATTATATTATGTTTCAAATCTTATTTGGTTTATGTCCCTTATTTCAATATTGGTTTGGTTTGATATGGTTGGTATGCCTTGGTGTGATGGGATGACCTGATAGGGTTGGTCATGGAATAAGCCTATCCCAAAGTCACTCTTTGTCTAGTTATTCTATCTTGTTATATGTTCGATACTCAGCTGACTTAAGGTATGTTAATGGTGTTTGGGTTGGTAACAGGGGGTTTTTCCCGATCCTAGATGAACTTGGAAATCCCATTACAATAAAGCCCCTGGTCGGGTTAGGTCAAGTTTGTATCAGAGCTTTACGTTCAAGGTCAATTGGGAGTCCATAAAGCTGTATCGAGTAGAGTCTCTTTTAGGGGTGGGTAGCATTCCACACTCATAACAAAGAGACTACAAAGTATTTAGGAATGTTTTACTTTATTGGTATTCTATTTTCAAGCCTGGAGTCTAAGTCCTAGAATTCTTCTCTAATCCTTGGTTGTTCAAATTTCATATCATGCCTCGATGATCTGGATCACAAGGAAACTTTTTTTTCCTACTTGGGGACAATGCTGATGGGTATGTTCTACGTTGGAATTCATCTTTGATCTCAAGGTTATATCCTTGATAGTCTAGGAGTTCCTCCAGTTTCTACTAGTCCTCCTTAGGGTGAGGTGACTAATGTAGAATTTTTCCAGTCTATTCATAGTATTGCTAAATTGGTTTCTGCTTAGGTTGAGTGGGATGTATCTTGTGGGTTGTCTGTTAAAGCAACAAGGGTTGGTTAGTTTATGAAACTGAATCCTCCTACTTTTACTGGTATGAAGGTGGATGAGGATCCTTAGGGTTTCTTAGATAAAATGGAGAAAATATTCAGGGTGATGTAGGATACTAATGTGGAAGGTGTATATTTTATAGCTTATCATCTCAAGTATGTTCAGTACCAATGGTACAAAGAGTGGGATAGGGATATAGGTGATGTGGAAGAGTCATCTTTATAGGATGCTTTCTCTGATGCTTTTCTGGATTGGTTCTTTTCTCTAGAGCTGAGAGAAGAAAAGATGGAGTAGTGTGTGAATCTTAAGCAAGGAAGAATGTCTGCCAAGGAATATGCCTTGAAGTTTCATCAGCTATCAAGGTATGCTCTTGATTTGGTGGATGATATAAGAGCAATAATAAGAAATTTTACTTCCAGGTTGAATCAAAACTTGATCTTGGAAAGAAAAAATGCCTTGCTGATTAAATATATGGATATTTCTAGGTATACTATTCATATGCAGTAGGTAGAGGATGAGAAGAGAAAACCGATAGAATTTGGAGATCGGTACGATAAGAGAAACAGGTTTTTTTATCAGGGAGGTGCTCAGTCTCAAGGTAGTCGGGATGGTGGCATATGGCAGAAAAATATGTGGGGGAGTTCTAGTTTTTTCTCTACGGATAGTGCTTATTACCTGAAGTAGTCGGGTGACAGGCATCATCAGGGTGGTGATAATTTTCTGGCACAGGGTTCCTAATCTCAGGTGAATGCGGGTCAGTCAACTTCTTCATGCCCTCTTTGTCGGTTCTGTGGGCATCCTCATTGGGGTGATTGTGGTGAAGGGAGGGACAAATATTTCAAGTGTGGCCAGATAGATCATCGACTTAGGGATTTTATTGTTAATAAAGTTGTTATGGGAGCAAATAAGGTACCAATTGCATCATCTTCTGCTTCTACACCCAGTGGGTCTGCATCTACTCCTGTTACTGCTCTGGGTTCTTGTGTTGGCCAAAACAAGTTGTACGCTTTGGTATCATAATTGTAATACGAGGCATCGCTTGTGGTCGTTATTAGTACGTTATAACTTTTTTCTCGTGACATGTATTGTCTTCTTGATCTTAGGTCCACTCACTCTTATGTGACCCGATTTGTGGTTGTATGTATTGGTTTTGATCCTAAGGTTGTTTCAGATCCTTTTTCTATTTATACCCCAATAGGTGACTCGATTATTGTTGAGATAGTCTATAGAGGGTATGTGGTATCTGTTGGTAGTAGGTAGACTTTGGTGGATTTATTTGAACTTGATATAGTGGATTTTGACTTTATTTTGGGGATGGATTAGTCACACTCTTGTTATGCGTCCTTGGATTGTCGGACCCATAGGGTTGTCTTTTGGTTCCCTAGTTAATCGATTATAGAGTGGGAGGTTGGCTCCGGAGCTCCTAATGGGAGGTTTATTTCTTATCTTAGAGCTCAGAGGTTAATCTTTGAAGGTTGTCTTTATCACTTGGTCCAAGTTAATGAATCTAACTCAGAGGGTCCACCTTTTTATTTTTCTCCAATAGTAATTAAGTTTCCTGAGGTCTTTTTGGATAATCTTCCTGATGTTTCTCTAGATAGGGAAATAGAGTTTTGTATTGATTTGGTTCCAAACACTCATCCAATATTTATTCCTTCTTATAGAATGGCTACAGCTTAGTTGAGGGAACTTAAGGATCAACTTAAGGATCTTCTGGAAAAGGGGTATATTCATCCTAGTGTATCCTCGAGGGGTGAACCAGTGTTGTTCGTGCACAAGAAGGATGGTTTCCTTCGGATGTGCATTGATTACAGACATTTTAATAAGGTGACGGTCAAGAAAAGGTATCATTTCCCAAGTATAGATAATCTATTTGATTAGTTGCAAGGTGATAAGTTGTTTTATAAGATAGATCTTCAGTCTAGGTATCATCAACTAAAGATTGGGGAGGTGAATTTCCCTAAGATGGCTTTTCGTACTCAGTATGGGCATTTTGAATTTTTGGTAATGTCATTTGGATTGACTAATGCACCAGCGGTATTTATTGACTTGATGAATAGGGTTTTTAGGCAATTCTTTGATCACTTCATCATTGTGTTTATTAATGACTTCTGGTTTATTCCAAAAGTGAGGTGGATCATGCTAATCACCTCTGGGTGGTATTGCATACATTGAAGGAACAACAGTTGTATGCCAAGTTCTCCAAGTATGAGTTTTTATTGAATGCTATGACTTTTCTTTGTCTTATTATATCTAGCGTGGGGATCATGGTGAATCTGGAAAAGGTGGTTGTAGTTAAAAGATGGACTAGACCCACGACTACAATTGACTTTCGAATCTTCTTGGTATTGGATGGGTATTATAGGTGGTTTGTGGAAGGCTTTTTATCGATGTCTGGTCTTCTGACAAAGTTGACTCAGAAGAGGTTAAGTTTTCTTGGTCAAATGATTGTGAAGGGAGTTTTGATAAGTTGAAAGATAAGCTGACTTCGGCTGCAATTCTGACTTTATCGGAAGACAGTGATGGGTTTGTGGTCAATTATGATGCATCTTGGGTAGGTTTTTATTTTCTGTAGAAGGTGATTGCCTAGGCTTCTAGGTATTTTAAGGTTCATTAAAGGAACTATCCTACTCATGATTTAGAGCTATTGGCAGTTGTCTTTTCTTTAAAATTCTGGCAGCATTATTTTTATGTTGTACACGTGGGCATCTTCTCTGATCATAAAAGTCAATAGTATGTGTTCACTAAGAAGGAGCTCAATCTCAGCAGAGGATATGGTTAGAGCTTCTCTCAAGGACTATGATACGAGTCTTCATTATCACCCAGGTAAGGCCAACGTGGTTGCTGGTGATCTTAGTAGGATGTCCATAAGGAGTTTATCTCATATGGAGGAAGAAAAGTGAGAATTGGTGAAGTCTATTCACCGTTTGGATAATATTGGAGCTAACCTCTTGGACTCCAAGGATTGAGGCGTAATATTATACGGAGTAGTTCGGTTATCTCTTGGTGGAGAGATCAAGGAGAAGGAAGTGATTAATCCTGTCATGATAAAAATAAAGGGAAAGTTGGTGTGCAAAAGGTGATGGTGTTTGTGATCAGTGGTGATGGTACTTTACAGTACCAAGGAAGGTTGTTAGTTCTTGATGTTGATGTTTTGCAACAAAGGATTTTGGTTGAGGCGTATGAGTCACGCTATGTGGTTCATCTCGATTCTACGAAGATGTATAGTGATCGGAAAGAGATGTATTGATGGAATGGTATTAAGAGAGATGTGGCTAATTTTGTGGCCAAGTGTATGGCGTGTCAACAAGTTAAAGTTGAACACATGAGATGTGGTGGGTTTTATTAAGATATTGTTTTTCTCGAATGGAAGTGGGAGGTAATCAATATGGATTTCATTACTGGTCTTCCTCGGTCTAAAAATTAATATGATTCAATTTGAGTCATCGTGGATAGGATGACAAAGTCTACTCACTTCTTGTTAGTAAGGACTACCTTCTTGTCTAAGGATTATGCGAAGTTATACCATCAGGAGATTATGAAGATGCATGGAGTACCTATTTCGATTATTTTTTATCATGGTATGCAGTTTACGTCTCACTTTTGGCAGTCTTTTTAGAAAGGGTTAGGGACTACCGTAATTCTGAGTATCGCTACGTATCAGTAGATGGTTGGACAAGAAGAGATGACTATTCAGATTTTTGAGCATATTCTTTAGGCTTATGTGATTGATTAAGGAGGCAATTGGTTTGAGCATCTACCATTGGTAGAGTTTGCTTACAACAATAGTTGTCATTCTAGTATTGGTATGGGTCCTTTTGAGGCATGGTATGGTAGGAGGTGTAGATCTCCTATTGGTTCTTTTGAGATTAAGAAGGCAGATATGTTTGGTCCCAACTTGGTTTACCAAGATATGGAGAAAGCGAAGGTGATCTGAGATAGGTTTAAGGTTGCCCAAAGTCGCCAAAAGTCCTATGCAGATGTGAGGCGAAGAGTCTTGGAATTTAAGGCTGGGGATAAGGTTTTCCTCAAGGTATCTCCTATGAAAGGAGTAGTGTAGTTTGGTAAGAAGGGAAAGCTCAGTCCTTTGTATGTTGGTCCTTATGTGATTATGCGGAGGGTTGGTAATGTTTCTTACGAGTAGGAGTAACCTTCTAGCTTTAGTTCGGTTCATCTGGTATTTCATGTCTCCATGTTTAGGAAGTGTCTAGTGATCCTTCTTCATTGTTCCTTTGGAGGAGTTGGGAATCTCGAATTCTCTTTCTTGTGAGGAGGCCCTGGTCGAGATCTTGCATAGGCAGGTTCGTCGGTTGCGAACCAAGGATGTGGTTTAGGTTAAGGTTCTGTGAAGGAACCATAAGGTGGAAGCAGCTACATAAGAAGCGGATGAGGACATGAATTCCAAGTATTTGCATCTATTTTCTTGACGCGACGCAATCGGGGGCCTTGATGTAATGGGCATCCCATGTCCGAACGGGATCGGAGACCACCCCAGTACACAACCCAATCTTCAGTCGCCTTCCCTGAGTTGGTTGAATTTCAAGCATGTACCAAGATAGTGAAATAGCTCACATGAAGACTGAGATAACATCACAACCGTGACCGACCCAACCAAGTCCAACCATCCCATACCAACAATCCAACCAAACCAAACGATACCATAAGACATAAACCAAGCCATAACCAAAAGGGATATCAAAAGATAATATAATAAATCCCAAAATAAAATAGGATGGAACAACCAACAATAGCGTTCAATGATCTTAGCCCTTCAACTTATTCCAATGCCAAGGCCGACACCAATGCCGATCCCGCCCATTCCAACACATAAAAATACCACAAAGCTTTTAATCTAATAGTGTAATAAAATCTGGTTTAGACATGCCTCCAACCATAGAAAAAAATAATATCCAAAACAAAATAAAAATGCCTAAAAGTGTCCATAACATGAAATAGAGCCTTCCGGAAGGATGGAAGCTCACCATTTCAGTCAAATAGTTGTCCCAGAGTAAATCTCTATGTAGAAAGAGTAGAACGGCCAGTTCCTGCATAGCGGGGGTATACAACCGCTAGTAGATAGGTTAACAGGTGAACACTAGAATGATCCCAAGATAAGGATAAAATAATTTCATTTATAGAACCAAGTAAAGCCATCCATATGAACACATCCATACATATATTTATAACCATCTCGGGAAAAAGGGACATGATTTAGCATGCCTTTAAAACCTTTACTTGGGTTGTGTAGCTTTGCTATCCTAAACCACCCACAGGCTATACGGGTTAGCTCCCCTTGTTGAAAGGGAACTAGTGCATGTAGCTGTACAACCAGGGAAGAAACCCATCGGATGACTAGTACATCCCCCATAATATAGTGTGACATCTTGCACACGGTCACCAAGATGAACCTCATATCGGCAAATATGAGTTGCAAGTTTTGGTCTCCCCGGGACCTCCACCTTCCACGACTTTGCTTCACATCCCACCATTATTGCCTAATTAAAACAAATTTCAAAATAACCAAACCATTATACATTTATTAACCAAGACCATTAATATTGGTATCATCATACCAATCTTTACTTGCAAGTATTATCCATAGCCAACTATTTATAGTTTTATGGGGACATTCAAGTGACCTTCCCTTTACCATATTAAACTACCTAGGGGTTTCTATGTACCTCTCAAGAATAACCATTTAGCCATTTACCTTTCTAAACTATGCATAATTCATTTACCAAGTTTTAAAACAAGCAAGAGTTCCATTAAAAATGGTCAATGCAATGAACTTATCTTTATAAGCATTTTGTTAAACATATTGGGGGCATAATAAGACCAAAACCAATTCTAATTACCATTAAACCATTCCCATAAAATCCAATTATTCGAAACCACCATTAATGCATATAAAAGCATAATTAAAATCATGGGAAACCATAATCAACCATTTAATGTCAAAACCCCCATATCATATTTGAAAACAAAAATCATAAAATCAATGAGATCATGAAAACATTAATAAAAACTATGCCTTTAGATAGAATTAACAATTAGGGAAGACAACATGACTTAAACCAAGATGAAGATGGAAATAAATCACCAAGACAAGCCCCAAATCAATCATCTAGTTGAAACCCTAGCTTCCTTTCCCCAAAAACTTTTAAAAGAATTATAGAGTGTTTAGAAGAGTTTCTAAGTGTTAATGAATGAAATAATAGGGTAAATAACCTTCCAAGTAGATTAGAAATCGTGGGACCTTATTGGGGTATGTGGGGAAATGTCTAGAATACCCCACTTAAGTTGCACCAAAATCCTATCACAGGGATACGACTGACCCTCACGAGTCATACCCTTCCAATATGAGTGGTTCCCTCCACTAATACCCTAGCTACAACCTTTGGATCAAACAATGTCAAACGTACGACTCATGAAACCAAGTCGTATCCATAGCATACGATCTATACCTTCTACCCGTATCCCTAGCTGATTTAAACCCAAGAAAGATTTATACACTATCCCCCATACAAGTTCTGGGTACGGCTCGTACCCTAGCTTACTGCCCATGGTGAGCCACTCACTCGCACACATATCCAAACAAAGTAACCAAGTCATAGATTAATTTAAGAAACTAAACGATTTGTAACCACAAATATGACTTGTACCCCTAAGTCATACCCATTCCAGTAACCAAAATCCATACCAGCAACCAACACTGGTAAGCATGCGACTGAACCATACCAATTATACCCCAACATACGGCTCACACTCATGATTCCTATTGGGTCCAAATGTCATAATTCCAAAAAATTTACTAAGGTCCAGAAACCAAGGTTTTTCAGTCTCCCCCACTAGGAACATTCATCCCCGAATGATGGATAAGGTTGGGGTAACCACACGCATGGGTCATTTGCATTATTAAATATATTCCCAATCTTTAACAAAGTTTGAAAACAAAGAGGCAAGGATATTAATCTTTCCTTTAACAAACTCTAAAAATAAAAATTTGTTGAAGACACATACCTTCCACTTGAATCCCAGGAGCAGAAAACAAATGCTGATATTTTGACTTCATGTCCACTTCCGCTTCCCATGTAGCTCCTTCCACCTTATGGTTCTACCAAAGAACCTTAACCAAATCCATATCCTTGGTCTGCAACCGATGACCCTTCCCATCAAAGATCTCAAAAGGGTTATCATCATAAGACAAAGAATCTAAGATACCCAATCCTTACAAAGGAACAATCAAAGAAAGATCACCAATGCACTTTCTTAACATGGAAACAAGACAGGATGGATGAACCAAGATCAATATAAAAGGTGAATCTAGCTCATAAGCCATATTACCAATTCTACAAAAAAACCCCATAAGGACCAACATACCAGGGACCGAGCTTCCCCTTCTTACCAAACTGCACTACTCCCTTTATGGGAGATACCTTGAGAAAAACCTTATCCCAAACCTAAAACTCCTAGTCTCTACACCTAACATCCACATAGGACTTTTGGATACTTTGGGTAGCCTTAAGTTTCTCCCAAAGCACCTTTACCTTTTCTATAGTCTGGTAAACCGATTCGGGAAAAAATATGTCCACCTCACCAAGATCGAACCTACCAATAGGAGATCTACACCTCCTACAAAATAATGCCTCAACCGGGGACATACCAACAATAGAATTATAGCTATTGTTGTAAGAAAAACCCATCAAAGGTAGATGCTCAACCCAATTGCCACTATAATCCATCACACAAGACCAAAGCATATCCTCCAACATCTGAATAGTTTTCTCTGCTTGCCCATCCATCTGTAGGTGGAGATCAGTATTCAAACTAACCTTAGTCCCCAACCCTTTCTAAAAAGATAGCAGAAGTGAGATGTAAACTTCCTGCCACAATCAGAAATAATCAAAATAGGCACCCCATGCAACTTTACAATCTGTTGAAGATACAGCTTTGCATAATCTTCCACTAAGAAGGTAGTCCACGCTGGCAAAAAGTGCTCAGACTTAGTCATCCTATCCACAATGACCCAAATCAAATCATATTGATTCCAAGACTAAGGAAGACCAAAAACAAAGTCTATTTTAATAACCTCCTTTTTCTATTCGAGAAAATTAATTTCTTGATACAACCCTCCTGACTTTATGTGCTCAACCTTAACCTGCTGACACACCATACACTTGGCCACAAAATCAACCACATCTTTCTTCATACAATTCCACCAATAGATCTTCAGGTGAACATTAGTCATATGATGGTTTGGACACCTCGCTAGCTTTGTCTTGAACCTCTCCCATATTTCATGAAGAGCTTCAGTGGGAAGCTGACGAAAGTTGTTGATTTCATCTCTCAATTGTGCTCTTTTGGATGGCAGAAAGAATATTTCTAGGAAAGCGTCTCTCAATTGCCTCCAATTTGTAATAGAATCAGGAGTCAGCCCATTCAACCATAGTGTTGCCTCCCCAGACAGAGACAATGGAAATAGACGTAATCGAATTGCATTCTGACCAACACCAGGATTGTCAAAAGATTTGCATGTAGAAATAAAGTTGATGAGATGCATATTCGGATCATCGCCTGCTAGTCCACCAAACAATCCCTTGAGTTGCAATAACTGCATCATGGTGCTTGTGATGTTGAACTTGGTTCCGGGCGCTAATGGTGGAAGAATAATGGCTCCTGTGGCTCCGGCTCCATCAAGATCATCATCATCATCATCGAACGGTATCTCACATTGTGCATCCATTGATGCACTGAACAAAAACCTGCAGTAAACAAAAACAAAAACTAAAAGTAAAAGTACGAGAGTCTTCGACCAAAGGGTCTAGTAATTATTACGAACTTGATTGACACTTGTATTCCCCGACAGCGGCGCCAATTTTTTATAACGCTCAATCTACAGCTCTCGTTTGAGTGTAAAGCGGTCGTTAGCAAATATAGAACCCAACCTGGGTTGGGTGTCGATCCCACAGGGAATAGCTTGGCCAACAAGTAAGTAAAATTACTAAACTTTTGGTGCAAGTCTCGTAAGAAGGGGGGATTCTTGTTTTGCAAGTAATGTAAACAAAAGCTGAAAATAATAAAGTAAAAAGAGAGAGATTGTTATGTTGGTTGTAAACAATGAGAATTGAAGCGTTGGGGTTATGTCCACCTTCTGAGGTATACGTCTCTATTGGCTATGAGTGTGTAGAATTCTGACATGCAATTGCTTATAGAGGATTGTAGTCGATGGTAACTCCAAGAGTCTCTCGACCTAAACAAGGACTATTTCACTTTAACTCTCTCGAGCTTAAAGCGTGTCTAACGGTACGAATTCTCCAAGAGGTTAGTCCAGTTACGGCACTAGCTTTTTAATAGGAAAGGGTGTCCTACTACCTTGACATTATCTCTTTTCCAGACAAATAACTTTTCTCTCGAACAAGTTAAATGTTAGACTGGCGTATTCTTGCGTTTGCAACCACAAAGAATGTAGATTTAAGATGAAGAGAATAATGATATAAGCAATATACGTGCCTCGAACTCACAAACTCACAGCAATAGATAGTAACTCATTCGGCTTCCATAACCCCAACAGAGAAGTTTAGTTACCCATGAATGCGAAGGAAATCACGATTGACATTGTTATTATATCACGATATTGAGTAATGGCGTGTAGATCAAGTGATAGGCGTGAGGCGTGATTCCTTAGCAAGTAACGATTCTCTTGTTGTGGAGTTTAAGAATAGAAGAGTAGATTAGAAGTGTTTGTAGTGGAAGATGAGAGGGATGGAAGAAAATTAATTGTTGAATGATGAATGTTAAGAAGATGTAAGAAGATGTGTTTTTTAAAATCTCTAGCATGATAGGGTATTTATAATACCCATATCCTAATCCTACTAAGCTAATGAAATAAATAACCAAATCCTACTAGACTAATGAAATCCTTAACCCAAATGTACTAGGTTAAGGTAACATTATCATAATCCACATAAAATAATGAAATACATAACCTAATTGTACTAGGTTAATGTATCATTGTCAAAATCCAGCTTTGTGTCTGTAAGTCCCCAAAGTCTTCAGAATTGTTGTTTTAGCCCGGGACAGATTTTCCATGCAGCAGTTTTGGTCCTTAGGCGTGTAAACTCCCTTCCCTTCCTTCGTGAGCTTTCTTTTGCGTCAAGTAAGCCATAAAATGCTGAATTCTGCATCATTTATACCTGAAACTTTACTAATCATGTTCGTTAGCTCATTTACAGGAAAAAGGACTAAAAGTGCATGAAATATATAATTTGTTCTCAAAACTAGGCTAAAATATGGGCAAAATATATTGATATAGGCGTGTAAATTCGCCTATCATCAGTAATACCCCTTAAAATTTTGGTTATTATATTTTAGACCCTTTCATGAGCGTAATGTCGATTTGTGACTTAAATTATCTTTAGGGATGTTAAAAGGGTGTTTTGGAAAAGTTTTAGATTTCTTGCAAGGGGTTTGGGGTTATTTTTGGACTCCGAGGCAATTAGGGTCTGCGATAAGATCGTGTCACAGAGGTTAACCTCTGTGATATTGGTGTAGCATAGAGGATAACCTCCGCGATATTTGTGTACTACAGTGATGTTTTAATTTCATCTATTTTTTATTTTTTTCACTTGGGGTGGGGGCTTTTTGTCTTTTTACCCCTTGTACGATCTTTAAACATAAAATAACCCTTTCCTTCTAGTTTTTAAAGATCAAGACATCATTCATTCTCTCTCAAACTCAAAGCACAACAAAATTCAAGGGTTTTATATAGAATTCAACATCCGGGCTCCCAAATTCAAATTGACTTCAATTTCTCGTGTGTTTTAGGCATGTTTCTCTTCCCTAAACATGAATTTTTCATTGTGGTATTAATTGAATGGATTTTTATGTGATTTAACTTGTGGGTTTTGAAATTTGGCTGAGAAGTTTTGGTTGTTACTAATTGAATTACTTGTCCCATATTTTAAATTAATTATTTTTGCTCTAAATTAATGTTTTTAGGATTGAATTGGTGCACTATTTAAATGATTTGGATGGGTAACATAGGTTTCCTTAAATTTGAAAAATTTTATCTTGGAGTTGGCATTAAACTTACCCCACTTTAAACTCTTGGTTTTAAATGTTAATAATTTTATGTTTTAACATATTTTGAACCCAGTGCATTTCATTAAAGGATAAATGGATATGAATATGGTTTTGGATGGCCTTGGTGGCCTTGGTTTAGTATTCAAATCGAAATTGGGATCCAATTTCATTGTGGAATTGGTTTGGTATAATTTATTTAGTCTGGAAGACTATTGGTATGATGATCCCAATTGGTAATGGCCTTAATGAATCACTCCTGAGTTAATGGATTGGTTTAAGTGCAAATTGTTTTAATTTGGATTTAATGAGAATCATGCGGCTTGCCGTGAAGATGTATGCCCCGTGGGGACAAAAACTGAAAAACACATTTACCGGCAATAGGAGTCTATATAACCGTGTACTTGACTTACACTTAATGTATATATTTTTGGATGGCTATTGCCTTTGTGGATTTAGTCTTCCCTAGGTTTTTCATCGATTTATCTGGCTAACATGCACTGGGACCCTATCAGCAGGGGAGTTGAACCCATATAGCCCATAGGTTCCTTTAGGACGGATCGATCTACAAAATTTAGGTTAAATCTTTAAACTTTCATATTCATGATGTGTTACCCTATCTCTACATCCTATATATGTATAAACGAATGTGTGCATGTGGTTTTGACTGATTTTGTACATGGCATTATTTTTTCACTTTTCCTGAGTTACATTCAAGAGATTATCCCAATGAAAATCCTAGGATTCTATATTGTTTGATGATGTAGGGTCCAATGACTTTTCTGTTGCTCCTATGCAGTGTTAGGTGGCTGAGTACCCCGATGGGCTTACTGTAAAGTAGTGAGTTTCAAACTTTTGGAATGCCCTGTCATTTCACAAATATCATTACTGATTTAGAACTTTATTTGGATCCTTTTGGTCGTGGTCGGGGGCATGTCCCGACTTTGTTGCTATTCTAATTTAAGAGGCTATTGTGGAAAAGTGTGGGTTGGTGGTAATTTGACTCCTAGTTTTCATTTGAGACATCTATTCATCTTCTTATTTCTATTTTTATTGGCTTTTGCTTAATCATTATTGTTATTATTATGCTCTTGAGGTTAGGATAAGCAGGTAGTCTCAAGTCTATGACGGCTTTGAGATACCATTCATGGCCAGGCCTTGGTTCGAGTCGTGATATGAAAGGAACCTCCTTCTGAGTCAATCTAGTCATAGGTGCTGAAATAGTAGCAAAACCATCGATGAAGCATCCATAATAATCGAGCAAACAAATGAATCTACGAACCTCATTTGGCAATGAAGGTCTACTCCAATCACGAGAACCCTCGATCATGGATGGGTCTACCATAATACCATCCTTATACACCACATGTCCAAGGAAAGTCATTGACTCAATCCAAAACTAAAATTTAGAGAACTTGGAAGAAATCACATGATATCTCAAAATCTGGATAACAATCCTCAAATATTACGCATTCTCGTCTCTACTCCTCTAATATACAAGGATGTTGTAGATGAACACAATCACAAAGTAATCCATATAAGGTCTTAATACTCTGTTCATCAAGTCCATAAATGCGGTTGGGCATTTGTCAACCCAAATGACATCACTAAGAACTTATAATATCCATAAAGAGTCCTAAAGGCTGTCTTCGAGATATCCTCACCCCGAATCCTCAACTGATGGTACCTAGATCTCAAATCAATCATAGAAAATAGTGTCACACACTGAAGCTGGACAAACAAATCATCAATATAAGGTAGAGGATAATAGTTCTTCATTGTCACCTAATTAAGCTTCCTATAATCAATACACATACACATGGAAACATCTTTCTTCTTCACAAACAATATAGGATCTCTTCAATGGGATACACTCGGTCTAATAAAACCCTTACCAAGAAGATCATGAAGCTAAGAATTCATCTACTTAAGCTCGATAGGATCCATATGGTAAGGTGCAATAGAAATAGGTTGGATGACATGCTCGAGATCCATAGCAAACTCAATCTCACAAACAGGGGGAATACCAAGCAGGTCGGTGGGGAACACTTCAGTAAATTCACAAACAACAGAAACAAAGTCATGTGACAGACTCTCCATAGTAGTATCATAAATATAAGTGACATAAGACTCGTAAACCCTCAAAATAATACTCCTAACATCAACATAAGAAATAATCCCATTAGCTCACTGCTAACCGCTCTCTGCCATACAATTGGGGGTACATTAAGCATCGGTAAGGTAACAGTCTTTGCAAAAAAATCCATGACCAAATGATAGTGGTATAACCATTCCATGCCCAGAATTAAATAAAAATCAATATTATTCAAAACAATAAGGTCATCATACATATAAATATCTCTAACAGTCACAACACATGATTTTAAAACTCGATCAACTACTAAAGAATCACCTATTAGAGTAGATACTCATAATGGTATAGATAATGAATCACAAAATAACTCTAACCGTGGTGCATAGTACACATATATATAAGAATAAGTGGATCCCGGATAAAATAAAGCAAGGAATAAATAGTGGTACACCAAAATCATACCAATAACTATAGCATCCAAAGTTTCAGCTTTGGGTCTAGTAGGTACTTCATACAACTGACCCACCAGCCACTTGGCTGGGCACCTGACCGACTTGTTTTCCTTCCATTTTGAGAACCTCCTCTACCTCCCTACAAATAACCCTTACAACCATGAGAACCACCACTAGCTGAGGGGTGAACTTCTCTATTAGAGTGTATAGTCTTAGTTGAACAAAAAATTGCCTTACGACTACGTCAATCTCATGATTTGCGACCAAGGTGTGTACAAGTAATATAAAAAATATGAGATGAACCAAAACCACTAGATCTTGCTAACCTAGAATAACGACCATGACTATAATAACCAAAATACAAACCTCTCAAAGATTAATCACTGCCCTTACATGGGATATCACGAGCACTAGACTAACCTCTATCAGTAATCTAAAGCACTGCCTGAACAGGTCGTCTAGGCTGACTCTGAGACTAATAGGATGGATGCCGAGGATACCTACTCTGAGAAATTCCATCATTGGTTCTAGAACTATGACGTCTCCCATTGAATTTGCCTTGAACCCTATGCCTCTTATCACTACCCTTACGATGCATCTCCTCCATCACCCTACCCTAATTTGGCACATCAGGAAAAGACCTACCCGCAGCAACTAAACTTTAAGTATCCATACAAATGGGAAGTCTTAACCCTCTATCAAAGCAGCAAACTCTTTCATACTCATTATATAGAATAGAAGTTGCATGCCTAACCAAATCATGAAAATGAGCCTCATCCTCTATAACTATCATGGATCACTGCTCTAATCTAGAGAACTGATCCCTCAAACAATCTCTGAGACTGCTAGTCATGTAATTCTATACTAATGTCGAGCAGTTAAATTCAATTAAAATATGGTGTAATCTATACCCCGAGTCTCAACAAGGACCAAATTATGAAACCTATCCTCACAAGAAATCAAAATGGCATATGCATCCTTAGCTGGAGCACAAGAAAACCTAGGTAGAGATAAACTCAAGAATTTACCTAAAATTTTCTGCTCTTCAAAAAACATAGTTAGCTGGGCAACCACTGACTGAGCACATATTTGTGCAGCAAGAACCTTAACTATGGGAGAGATAACTACAGGTTACGTCCCTGCCTCATTACCACTTTGATATATAGACTGTGCACCATCAGACATTTCACCACCAACTAAACCCAAAAGTTAAACCAATGCATCTCTAAGCACTGAAGAAGAGATAAACCCTAGTAGAGATTGGGCTGGTCCCTAGCCCACTACTAGATGGGGCGGAATAATCTCTTCCTTAAGTGTAGGAATAAGACTTGGGAAAGGCATCCTATCCTAGCCCATAGCTAGGGATACATAATGAGGCTATCCTGACCTCTAGGTAATCCATAAACAAGAGAAGGATCCCTAGGCTCGATCTCAGAACTCTTATATAATGTAGCGGTAACACATGACCTTGCAATCTATGAAAGAGTAAAGTCAAAGGAATACTTATACAAACTATCTCAAACTCTTAGTTCGATATGAGTAGACGAAGTGAAGAACTCCTATGAATGTCCCATAGTCTCCCAAAGATAGGAAATAGACATCATCGTTCTGATCTGCAGGACTCTACTAGACACTTGCTCTTGTACCAACTATATTGGTAAAACCTAGGCTCCAATACTAATTTGTCATGAATCAACTTACGAGTCAAGATGGAACCTTTTAAATCATCTAGTAGGTAAGCCTAAACCATAACCCAAATCTAAGGCAATGGGTAAATTCATTAGGAAATGCTCAACTTAGGAAAAATTTCAAGAACATAATTTAGAAATAAACAAAATATTATATATAGATAAAATAGTCAACACAAGATACCAATACCATGACCTAGTAGACCAAATACAAGAGCATCTAATAGTATTAGTATAACTCAAAAGTTTAGAATAGTTAATACATCTATCTCAAAATAGAAGACTTAAAATAAAGATAGAGCAAAATGGGCAACTCAAACTTTAAGAGCACACCCTATCTCTGAAAATTAATCACCGCATAAGTAACGGTTATCGGCAATATCAATTACTTAAATCTGCACCAAAAAGGAAGAAAAGTATAGTATGAGTACCAAAACAATGAGTACTCAGTAGGCACCATTGGCCGACTAGGCTAAATCATGATATAAGTATGATAAAATGCAAGATAATATAACTAAGTCAAGGTATAGAAATAAACCAGAATCATCACCATTATCGATGTACATAAAAAGTAATTAAACCTGAATAATGGTATAACATAAGGTATTTACACAAGTCAATATCACCTTGTATAGTAAGTAAATAATCTATAATAGTAATGTATTATAAAATATTAACACAAGCAACCACAACTATAAAATTGGCTCCCATACGCCAATTGATAAAGTAAAGTAAAGAACTCATCACATCCTCCCATAAGAACGGAGAGTATACTCAAGACGAGAATAAAGCAATCAAGCAATATTATAACTAACTTTCATTGCCATTTAACCATCATTCCATAATTATCATCAATTGGTCATTTACAAATATTTCACAATTCCCCAATATTAGACATTGTACTCACAATCCATAATATTATCATTATTTAACAATCTTAGAATCAATATACACTAGTCACCATTTACTAGTTAACCATCTCTTATTAACTATTCTTTTTGACTACTAGTCATCATATAACCTCTAATCATTATTCAACAACTATTTACCACATAGACATTAATTATCACTGTTAGATAACCATAAATTATCACTATCATCATTTATCACCAATCATCATTACCAACTAAAGCTCATTTATCAACTTAAAGAAATATCCACCAATAATCATTATTTTGCACAAATCATCAACTATACTAATTTATAAATATTTTATACTTACAAGCTACAACTGGCATCACTAATATCAACAACATACTAAAATTTCATACAAGTGGATATAAGAATACAATATTCATACATAGCGCTGGTCAGACTCAAACCAGTAGATGTACACATAGGCACATCAATATAATCATCCTCTGGCCTTGTCGGGTATTAATTCATCATCATAATCAACCTTCCGCCTTGTCGGGTATTAATATCATCATTATGTCCTCCTTCATTGATTGGTGGCATCATATCATCCTATTATCCTTTGGACTTGTAAGTTATCTTCATATCATTATACCTCCGGCCTTGCCGAGTATCATCATATCATCATACTATCCTCCGTCCATACCGGGTATCAATATAATCATAATGTCCTCTAGTCTTTTCGGGTATCAAAATAAATATATAAAAATAATATTTTAAAAATTAATAGCATACGAAATCATAAAATGAAGTATCATGATTTTAAACATAATTAATGGCATAACCTCCCAATATAATCAATAAGCATGACTTCTAACATAATTCATGAGACAAATTCTATCATCATCATTCAGAATATTTTTTAGCATGAATTTTAGCATAATTTCATAGCATGATCAGAATGATAAATAATATCATGAGTAATGACTCATTAATAGTCTATCATTATCACAAAAGATAGTTTATTAATAATTTGAGCAATAACTAATACATGGGATAATATATAGCTTTCATGGCATAATTTATAACTAAGACAATATCATAGGCAAGGACTCATTTAATAGTATAGTCGGTAGCCCAATCAATAGGCAAAATAATAGCATAGTAAATATCTCACCATAACCTTAACTAATAAATCATACATATGGCATAATTACTTAGGCATTACTTCTAATGTCATTCATCATGACCAACAAGTACCTAGGTTTGTCAATATTGACTAAAAAGTCCATTCTCTAGGCATTTTAAAGGTACAAAGGATTTTTGGAGACCTATCATCAATCTTGACTTAAGGTGGGTAAAAGAGCCCACTTCTAAATCCCCAAAATACGCTTTAAGTCAATTTTTACCTAGGAATAGGCTAAGGTATCTAAACCCACTCAAAGATGTATATCGAGCCATAGTTATCCATAAGGTAGAGGTCCTTCCCAAACACTATAACTCACTTAATCATAGAAACTATGGAACTTCCATTAGTGTAAGCAACTAAGGCCAACTAACCTTAAGCATGATTAATTATAGCATGATACTTAATCTTTATAAATATATGGCATTCTCATGTTAAACATTAGTAATGAATTCTAATTCACCTACGACCTAAGGAATAAGTCAAGCATTGAAACTCTATGATTTAAATTTATCATAAATTGTCCAACTAATACCAAGTCTTGCATTTTATTAATCTGACACCTAAAACCCATCCAAATATAACAAGGTACCATAAAAATATTGAAACATCCCAAGTGTTGATCCTTAATAGTAAATTTATTAAAAACATATATTTTGAAGTGTTGTTCATATGATATTGATGATGGTTTTAAAATGTGGGTTGAGGGTTTTGAATTCTTGTTGTTAAACAATGTTTTCCTATTGTTAGCATATGATTATTTATGCTTTAATTATGGTTTTGAACGTGTGGGGTGCATGGGTATTGTGAATAAACAAGGGTCTTATCATTTTCTAAAACTTGTGACTTTTGAATTAGTTATGACCTCAATCCCATATTTTATAATTAGTTTTGAATATGAAAAGTATGCATATTGAATTACTCTTGAACTATTGCATAATGTGAAAATTTAGTAAAGAATAATGATTTTTGAATTTAACGATAAGTGGTTGTGTAATTCTCCAAACTAATGTATAATATAACAAGGGGGTTGTGAATTATCTTAAGTGATGATAATTGGTTTGGAATATTTATATTACCTTACAAGTGTAGTTGGTATGACAATACCAATAATGTATGCCTTAATGCGTAATATGGATTAATGATTGTAATGTGTGACAAATGATTTAATTGGGCTTTAATGAAGGTCTTGTAGCTGAGTCGTAAAAGTTGAGGTCCCGAGGGACCAATACTGAATACCACAGTTGTTGATGTGGAGGTTTAAATGACCGGGTGGTTTAAGTCCCCCATATTATTATCATATGATTAGGAGGTTTGAGTCCCCTATATTATATTACATGATTGGGTGCTCGTGTCTTCTTGATATATCCAGAGGTTCAATTCCCCCATAGAGCATATGCATATCCTTTTGTTCAGTGGCAACACACACTGGGACCCTTTTAGCTGGGGAGAGCTGGGTCCATATAACCCCTGGGTTCCTTCTTATATTATGACTGTTGAGCTAAAAAATTAAGGACAAAGTTTTAAAGTGGATGTTGAGCCTTTTTCTATATTCCAACATTAGATATATATATATGTATATACATTTAATTATATGCATTTAATCCAAACTATTTGAATTTCTTATCATGGCATTATGTTATACCTTATCCCTGAGTTACATGTTAGTGTTCACCCTGCTAACCATCTTCGGACATAGTATCCACATAAAATGTAAAAACTGGCCATACTTCTACTTCTCCTACTCAGTGATTAGGATTTGGGATCAGTTTGTGAGTTGATATTAAAATAGTGAGCTTTCATATATAGGAAGTCTACATTTTATGTTTTGGTCTCTTATATCTCAAACTTCTATAAACTTATTTTTCATTATAGTGGGGGGCATGTCCAGACACCCTCTTGATATGCAGTTTGGTAGAGGCTTTGGATTACTTTGGGGTTAGGTGATGTTGGTGCTTGGTTAGTGATTATAGATTATTGACATGTCTTTTATTCTTTAAACTTACCTTGTGCTATCTTGTTATATGTTTGGAATTTATCTATTATTTGGTGGCTTGTGGTATTTTGTTAGGTTCAGGGGGTGGTGTCTGGTCCACGGTGGATTGGAGATGCCCGTCACGACCAAGCCATGATTTTGGTCATGAAAAATTTTGTATCAGAGCCTTGGTATAGTTTCATTGTGTATCCACAAATCCATGTCAAGTAGAGTCTCTTTTATTGGTTTGTAGTGTGCCGCACTTATAAGGGAAAGGCTACGAGGAATTTAGAAATGTTTCCCTTTCTTATTATTTTATAGGAATTTAGGAATTTGTAGTGTGCCACACTTATAATGTTTCACTAGAATTTGTGAACTTGAAGCAAGGAAGGATGACAGTAAATGAGTATGTCTTTAAGTTCCATCAGTTATCACGATATACTCCTTAGTTAGTGTTTAGTGTGAGGGGTAGAATAAGCAAATTGGCCTCTGTGTTGTCCTGTGATTTGATTCTAATATCAAGGTTGCCTTTTTTTAAAATTATATGGACATCTCAAGGTTTTTAGATTATATGCAACAAGTAGAGGAAGAAATGAAAAAACAGATAGAGATAGGGGAAAGGCAGAGCAAAAAGTTTTGGGTTTTGGTTTGGAAGTCAGAAACAAAGTGGTAGAGATATTGGGAAATGGTCAAAGTAGAGGTGGAACAACTCTGGTTCTTACTATATGGATAATGGTCCTTATCCTAAGTCATCAAGTGATTGTCGTTCACATTATGATAATGCATTTAAAGAACCAGTCACCCAGTCTTAAGATAGTGGGGTGTAGTCTACTCTATCATATTATCTCTTTATATTTTATGGCCAGGAGCATTATGGTGTTTGTTTAGAGGGTAGGAATAAGTTTTTTTAATGTGAACAAGTTATTCACATACAAAGGGATTGTCCTTCTAAGGTTGTTTCTGGGGTAAATAAGATTCATGTTGCTACTTTATCAGCTCCAGCACTAAAGGGTGCTACTTATGCTTCTATCTACGACATTATTAAAAACCATTTGTACATTTATGCCACCCATAAAGATCTTGAGGCATCCCCCAATATTGTTACTGGTTCTCATAAATTTTTCTCCTGTGATGTATATTGTCTTCTTGATCCTGGGTCTATCCTCTCCTATGTGACCCTGTATGTAGTTACCTATTTTAGTTCTAATCCTGAGTGTAATCGAAATACCCTTATCGTGTCCACCCCGATGGAGGACTACATTGTGGCTAGAAGGGTCTATAAGGGCTATGTGATGTCGATTTGTAGTAGAGAGACCTTAATGGATTTGATAGAGTTTGATATGATAGAATTTGATATGATTTTAGGGATGGATTAGTTCTATTCATGATATGTTTTGCTTGATTATCAGACCCGAAGGCTCAATTTCCACTTCCCCATTGAGCCGGTGATTGATGGGAAGGTAGTTCCATAGTGGCTAAGAAAAGTTTCATTTCATATCTTATAGATGAAAAATTGAATTCTAAGGGGTTTCTCTATCACTTAATGTATGTTAAGAATTCTAGGTCCGAAGGACTTTCTTTGCAATGTCTCCCTGTGGTATGTGAGTTTCTTGAGGTGTTCTCTGATTATCTTCCTGGTGTTCCTCCCGAAAGGGCAATTGATTTTGTGATTGATCTTATTTTGGACACTTTTCCTATCTCTATCCCTCCATATGGAATAGCTTCAGCCGAGTGTAAGGAACTCAAGGAGAAGTTGAAAGACCTTATGGAAAAGGCTTTTATCCATCATTGTGAAGAATAAGTATCCCCTTCCTAGGATTGATGATCTCATCGATCATCTTCAAAGTGTTAAGTAATTTTCAAAGATTGACCTTCGGTCTGGTTACCATCAGTTGAATATTAGGGAGGTGGATATCCTTAAGACTTCTTTCCGGACCCGGAATAGCCATGTTGAGTATATGGTGATGACTTTTGGTTTGACTAATGGGTAGGTAACATTTATGAATCTTATAAACTAAGTTTTCCATCAATTCTTAGATTTATTCATGATTGTATTTATTGATGATATTTTGGTATATTTGAAGAAAGAGGCAAATAATGTCGAACACATCCTTTTTGTGTTGCAAACCCTTAAGGAGAATAGATTGTATGCAAAATTATCTAAGTGTAAGTTCTTGTTGAATGTTGTGACTTATATAGGTCTTGTTGTTTCTAGCTAAGGGATCATAGAAGATCCACAAAAAGTTGTGGTGGTCAAAAAGTGGCCTAGACCCACGACTCCAATCGATATTTGGAGTTTCTTGGGTTTAGCCAGTTATTATAGATGGTTTTAAGAGTGTTTCTCTTCTATTGCTGCCCAATTGTCAGTTTGACTTAGAAGAAGGTGATGTTCTTATTTTATGATACTTTTGATGGTAGTTTTGAGAAGTAAAGGGATAAGTTGACTTCAGCTCTGGTGTTGACTCTATCTGACGGTACTGAGGGTTTTGTTGTCTATTGTGACATGTCTTAGTTGGGAATGGGTTGTGTGTTAATTCATCATGGAAAGGTGTTTACTTCAGCATGCTTCTAGGTAGCTAAAGGTTCATGAGAAGAACTTTCGGACTTATAAATTGGAATTGTTAGCTTTGGTGTTTGTAATAAAGACTTGGCGTCATTATTTGTATGGAGTCAGTGTAGATATTTATCCTGATCATAAGAGCTTGCAATACGTATTCTCCCAGAAGGATCTAAAGCTCAGGTTAAGGAGTTGTCTTAAGTTTCTAAAGAACTATGACATGAGTCTCCACTATCACCTAGGTAAAGCTAACGTGGTTGTTGATGATCATAGCAAGTTGTCCATGGATAGCTTATATCATATGGATGAAAAGAAGCTGGATTTTGTGAAGGATATTCATTGATTGGATAATCTTGGAGTTCGTCTCTTAGATTCTAATTAAGGTGATGTTATTATGTATAAGGCGGCGAAGTCATCTCTTAGAGCTGAGGTAAAGAAGAAGAAAGTGTTGGACCCTATCTTGATGCAAATCATGAAGGTTATAGGTTGGCAAATAGTGATGGCTTTTGAGATTGGTGGTGATGGTATATTGATGTACAAAGGTAGATTGTGTGTTCCCGATGTTGATGGAATATGAGGAAAAAAAATTGTTGAATCTCACGTGTCGAGATATACTCTTCATCCTTGTTTTACAAAGATGTATCATGATCTTTAGGAGATTTATTGGTGGAATAATATGAAGAGGGATGTGGCCAATTTTGTGGCCAAGTGCATGGTGTGTGAAAAAGTTAAGGTTGAGCACTTGAGGCTCGGTGGATTATTTCAAGAGATTGAGCTACCTATATGGAAGTGGGAAATAATTAATATGGATTTTGTTACTGGTCTTTCGCTATCTTGAAAGTAGTTTAATTCTATTTGGGTCATGATGGATAGGTTGACTAAATCTGCTCAATTCTTGTCGGTGAGGACGTATTTCTCTTCAGAGGATTATGCCAAGTTGTTCATTGAAGAGATAGTCAAGTTACACGATGCTCAAGTTTTCATTATATTAGATTGAGGTACTCAATTCTCTCCTCACTTTTAGCTTTCAATTTAAAGAGGTTTGAGGACTAAAGTGAGCCTTAGTACCGCTTCCACCTGCAGGCGGATGGGCAAGCGGAGAGAACCATTCAGACATTGGAGGATATTCTCAGATCTTTTGTAATTGACTATGGAGTAGTTTGGTTTACGACCTACCTCTCATAGAGTTCGCATATAACAACAGTTATCAATCTATTATTTGTATAGCTCTATTTGAGGTTTTGTACGATTGGAGGCATAAGTCACTTATTGCATGGTTTGAGGTTGGTGAAAACATATTATTGGCCCTGATTTGTTTCACAAAGCCATGGAGAAGGTTAAGGTTATTAGAGATAGTCTTAGGACTGCCGAAAGTCTCCTAATGTCCTATGCATATGTGAGGCGAAGGGAGATTGAGTTTAACATTAGTGATTGGGTGTTCTTAAAGGTGTTTCGACATAAAAGGGGTGATGCGGTTTGGAATAAAGAGGAACCCTAGTCCCCATTATCTTGGTTTGTTTTTTAAGAGGGTTGGCAATGTTGCATATGAATTGGAGTTTCCTTCAATCTTGAGCTCAATTAAAGAAGTGTTTCATGTTTCGATGTTGACTAAGTGCACAGGTGACCTTCATTGGTTGTTCCTTTTGATTATATGGGGATTTCATATTCCATGTCTAATATGGAAGTTTTGATAGAGATTTTAGATCAGAAAGCCTGTCAGCTGTGGACAAGGACATGACTTCAATAAAGGTCCTTTGGAGGAATCAACAAATTAAGGAAGCTACTTGGGAAGGAGAGGAGGACATAAAGCCCAAGTATCCATTCCTATTCCATATTTTTGAAAATTATTCTTAAGGTATGTATGGTCTTAGCATCTTTATTTTCTGGCTTTGTTAAAGGAAATTGTGAATTCTTTGATGTCTTTGTTTACTGTCTTTGTTAAAGGTAAGTACTGTTGTGTTTGGGGTCAAGTCGTTCTAATAAATGACTTAACCCATCATTCAAGGACGAATAATCCTAAGGGTGGGGGGGGAGAATAAAACATCTCATGTGTTGGTTCCTTAAAATTTCTGAAAATTTATCCTCACTGTTGTTACTATGCCTCATCCTATGCTTTGTAGGCTGTCTTGACGGGTCATATGACCCTAGTTTTAATGTGTCCAGTGAATGGTGCTTGAGTTTCTATCCTAAGTACGACTTGGGGACATGAGTCATAGAATTCCAAGACAAGTCATTGGACTTAAATATTAGTCTAAACAATGTGTGTGGAAATGTTATGTTCTGAGTACGAGTGGCTCACTACAAGTTGTGAGGACTCATTACGAGTCGTTTGGTGCAAATCGTAGGGTGACCAGTGCAAGGCCCAAATGGTTCTATTTTTGATACAACTTGGACCCTACGAGTCGTAGGGTCATGATGCAAGTCGTAAGGTGTGGGTACGAGTCATCGGGTGACCCGTTGTCACTGGCGACACTTTTCCAGCATTTAATTTGAGGGCACTTTGGAAATCTCACACTTTAACCTCTTATACCTCACGTCCATAAAACACCTTTGGGGCATTTTTTTCACACTTTAACACATCAAACACTTTATTTATTCTCTCTAAATCCCCTCAAGCAAGATACTTAGGTGTTGTTCAGTAGAGTATATTGAAAAATATAATGCATGCATTAAATAATATGTATTATAATTATCTTTTTTGGTATATTTTTTAGCCTATCTATAACTAATTCTTGCATTAGTTATACACTCTATTGTGTATTGAGGTGTGTACTAAAAATACACAATACTTCCCATGTATTAATAATACAAAGACTCTCGACATATGTGTTAACTTGTTAAATAAAAAATTTACCCCTCCTTTTTAGCTTTTTTTGGATTTGGTTTGTAGCTGCTACTGCCCTTTTTTAAAATCATAATTCCCTTTAACATATAACCAACACAAGAAGAAAATCATTCTAAAATGCAGAAATTATAAAAGCTTAATCCCAAATCCTAATCAATTTTCCTTTTTTACATGAAAAGTCCCTAAATTGAAACACTAAACTGAAAATTATAAAACCCTAAATCCCTAAAATTCAAGCACTCGCAAATTTTATAACAGCTTTAGTACCCTCAGAAATAGCATGTTTCTAGGATGTATCCCTCGGTCATCATAGTGCCTCCTTGTGTTTTCCAATAGTGGTTGCTACCACTTCTACGCTTGAAAGAGAGGGTACAAAGAACGGTATTTTGGTAAACAAATATCCTTTTATAAAAACTATGTAAATATATATTATTTTTAATACATCAAAACAAACACTATGTAAGAAATGATGTTTGTATAACTAATACCAGCATTACTAATACTTGCATGAATAATACAAGCATTAATAATTCAAGCATTACTAATACATCTTATTCAACATTATTCTTATACACTATACAAAACAACCCCTTAGGGTTTCCAAGAAGTGGGTCATCCAAGGGTTCAAGGGTCAACTTGTTTCCTTGAAATTTGGTATATCAGACATGTTACTCTTCTCTAATTGTTAATTTGTTAATAGCATATGTTTTAAAGTGTTGGTCATATGATATTGAAAATCGTTTTGAAGCATGGTTGAAGGTTTTTAATGCTTGTTGTTTAAAAATATTTTCCCGTGGTTTACATAATACTGTTGATGCTTTAATTATGGTTCTGAATGTGTGGGGTGCATCAGTATGGTAAATAAACATTGAGAATGTGATTTCCCCAAACTTGTGACTTTTGAAGTGATTATGACCTCAACCCTATATTGTGGAAATGGTTTTGAATATTAAAATCATGAATATTTAACTACTTTTGAACTATTGCATAATGTGAATATTCAATAAAGCATAATGATTTTTTAATTGAACCTTAATTCATTGTGTAATTCCCCAAGCTAATGTATAATTGAACCAAGGGGGTTTTGAATTCTCCCAAGTAATGATAATTGGTTTGGCATGTTGATGTTACCTTCAAGTGTAGTTGGTAGTGCGATACCAACAATGTATGCCTTAATGTGTAATGTGGTTCAATGAATTAAAATGTATGATAAATTATTTAATTGTGTTTTAATGAGGGTTGTGTAGATGAGTCATGAAAGTTGAGGTCCCGAGGGACCAATACTGGAAACTGGGGTTGCCGACGTGGGAACCTAAATGATTGGGTGGTTTGAGTCCCCTTTATTATTATCATATGATTAGGAGGTTCAATTCCCCTATTTTATATAACGTGATTGGGTGCTTGTGTCACCTTGATATGAAGGAGGTTAGAGTCCCCCTTAGAGCATCTGTATATGATTTGGTTCGTATGGCCACATGCACTAGGGCCCTCTTCCAGCTGGGGGAGTGCTGGGCCATATCGCCCGTAGGTGACTTCTTATGTTATGATGTTTGAGCTATACAATCAAGGATAAAGTTTTAATGTGCATGTTAAGACTTGTTCCCTAAACCAACATGTGATATATATGAATTTGCATTTGATTATATGCATTTAATCCAATTGATTTTGAACTGTTGATCATGGAGTTATGTTATCCCTTATCCCTGAGTTACATGATAGTGTTCGCACCACTAATTATATGCGGATGTTGTATCCCCACAAGATCTAGGAAATGGACATACTTCTACTTCTCCTGCTCAATGGTTAGGATTCAGGATCAGTTCATGAGTTCACATTGATGTGGTGAGCTTTCATACATCGGAAGTCTACATTTCATGGTTAGGTCACTTATGTCTCAGACTTGACTAGACTTGTTGTTCTCTATAGTTGGGGGCATTTCCCAACACCCTATTGATATACAGTTTTGGTAGAGGCATTGTTTGATTATTGTAGACATGGGTGATGTTGGTCGGTTGTTTTGATCGGTTAACAGTTATCGATTACAGATATGTCTTTTATTCTTCAAACTTACCTTGTGATATGTTGTTATATGTTCGGAATTTAGACATTATTAGGCAGTTTATTGAGTTTGGTTAGGTTTAGGGTATGGTCTCCAGACCATGGTGGATTGGAGATTCAAGTCACGGCTAGGCCCTGGTCGGGTCGTGACATATTCTATGACATAGATCATGCTAACAAGGAATAAACCTAGCCTACCTTATCGTCGAAGAAAGCCCAACGAACTGCTAAACCTTCTCTTTTCTTTCTCGAGAAGCGTCCTCAAGATTCTATGCTATCAAAAATAGATTCTACTCATAAATATGAGAATATCGATGCCCGTATTGCACCATTGTGCTTCGGGACCAAAAAATGACATCAAAACCCCATGTGGATCCCATTCACGGAAGTCATGTTTTTTAGGCCAACCCAACATTCATACAAGCTCAAATAATCATTACCCTCTCCAATGGGTGAAACCAAGCTAAATTGGGACTAAAATCAAGCCCTAAAGAATTTGGGGTTTTGAGCAAATAATCAAGAAATTTTACCAAGAAAAGGGTAAATTCTTACATTAAATCTGATGATAATCACGAAAATAAATGTTAATCTAGCTTCCAAGATCCCAAAAGCTTCAATTTTCAGTTGACACAATATTTAAGGTTATTAGCTCTCAAGATAATGATGAAAATTGCCAAAAATCATGGAAAATGGCTCAATTTATACCCAGCCAAGGGCCTGGGCAGTCTCTAGTGCGACATCTAAGTATCCGCTAACCCCTCGAGATTCTTCAAAAATCTCATGCGGTCGAACAAACTATGCTACCTTATAGAATTCAATGATCCAATTCAATGACCTAGTCAAAATTTCAATACGAGGTCATTTCGACCAAAAGTGGTCCCAGACCCACTTGCCATTTTCTTAACTTTCTGTTAATAGCCCGAAGAGAATCTCGGAGACTCGGGACTATAACCAAAGGTTCTTCTAGCCTAAAATAAATGTTATAGAGCTATTAGAATAGTCAGAATTGGCATAAGAGGTTGTTTCAAAAAAGGTTATGCCCGGTAGCCAATTTTAACCAACAAAGGCTTCAAAATAGGAAATTTGTTTAAAAACCAAATGAACTACCCGGCAACCTAACTATCAGTTCCACTAAGTCATATTTGTCTTGAGGTTTCTATAGGAAATCTCTAAACGGAAAATATAAGTAGAGATAAAAAAATGAACTGAAGGGTCATTCAATATCAACTAATAAAGGAAATTTTATTTGCAAAATTAAAGAATTAGGATGTACCTGAAGTCTAGAAAAGGTGAGGACACTGGGTCCTCATCTCTCTCTAAATCACCAAGTAGCCTCCTCTACTAGGTGGTGCCTCTACTAAACTTTAACTATAGGAATCTCCTCAATGCGCAACCGCCTGACATCACAAGCTAAAATTAGCATAGGCTCCTCCACAAAGATCAATTGCTCATCTAACTAGACTGAGTCCTATCAAAGAATATGAGATGTTTAAGAAATGTTTCGCTGCAACATAGAAACATAGAAAAGTAGTTGAACGACTACAAAATTTCAGGGTAAGGTTAGCACATAAGCCACCTTACCAATTCCTCAAAGAATCTCGAAGGGTGAAATATATCGATGACTGAGCTTTCTTTTCCTTTTGTAAGGTAAGGTTAGCACAAAAGCAACCTCACTATACGCGATAAATGGAGGAATACCAAGTCATCAACTCCAAATATCAAGGCACAAAGTCTATGATTATCATAAGCATTTTTCCTACTCTAAGCTACCCTCAACCTGTCCTCAATCACCCTAACTCTATGCAATAACTTTGAAGCAAGTCAGTGTTGTGGGGCCTAATCTCTGAAGTTTCGACCAATGCTATCGGGGAACGACAACTCCTACCATACAAAGACTTCAAAGGAGCCATCTCAATAATCGAATGGTATCTGTTATTATACCCAAACTCTACCAAGGCTAAGTACTTCTACCATTGACCTTGAAAATCTATAACACAAGCTCAGAGTATATCCTTGAGAACTTGAATAATTTTCTTTGATTGCCTATCAATCTGAGGATGGAAGGCTTTACAAAGATCCACCTGAGTACGCAACTCCTCTTGAAAAGTTCTCCAAAAACTAAAAGTGAACACTGAACCTTAGTCTTAAATGATAGATATGGGCATACCATCCAAATAAACTATCTCATGAACATGTATATGGGCTAACTTTTTGGTACTTAAGGACATCTGAATAGGCATGAAATGTGTTGAATTGGTCACCCCATCTATAATGACCTAAATACCACCAGAACCATGGGAGGTATGAGGTAAACCACTAACAAAGTCAATGGTAATCCATTCCCACTTTCACTCGAGAATAGGCAACCTCTAAATCAATCCACCTGGTCTCTAATGTTAGGCCTTCATATGCTGACAACATAGGAAATGAGCTACAAAGTCTGCCATATCTGTCTTCATTCCACACCACCAATAATGTTGTCTCAATTCTCTATATATCTTAGATATACAGGGGAAATAAAATATCTGTAGCTGTGAGTCTAATGCAAGATCAACTAAATCAAGTCATCAACCCCGAAAACTCAAATTTAGAAAAACCATTCAAATCTATGATTGCTCTCTTGGACTCACCACTCAATACTTGATCGTGGATGATGCAAAGTCTCTTATCATAAGACTGGATATCCCGAATTTTATCAAATGGAGAGGACCTCACCTCAACACTCTCAAGAATCCTCCCAGGGTTTAAAATATTGAATCACGCTATCAAGTTGTCTAAGGATTGAATGTCCCGTGTTAACGGCCTCTTAGAAACTGAAATATATGACAAGCTACCAATACTCACCGACTACAAACTCAACGCGTCTACTACGACATTTACCTTGCACGGATGATACAAGATAGAGACTTTAAAATCTTTATGCAAATCCATCCATCTACAATACCTAGAATAAGCTCTTTTTGGGAAATAAGATGATGAAGTTTACCATGATTGATAAAGATCTTACAATGCATGTCATAAAGATAATGCCTTCAAATCTTATACACAAAAAATACCACCGCCAACTCTAAATCATGAGTGAGGTAGTTGCGCTCGTGCACCTTCAGCTATCTCAAAGCAAAAGTAATAAAACAACCCTGTTGCATCGACTAAAACCCTAAAAAAATACATGAAGAACCACAATACATGGTGAATCCCTCACCCTCTAAAGAAAGGGCTACAATAGAAGCCAAAGTAAAAAACTCCTTGAGCTTTATAAGCTTAACTCACTCTACCTACACCATCAGAAAGGTACTCCTCTTTGAGACAATCTTGTCATAGGTGATGCAATAGTAGAAAAACACTCCACGAACTGTCTATAGTGATCGACAAAACCTATAAAGCTATGAACCTCAATAGAAGAAGTAGGCCAAACCCCATCATTAATGACCTCAATCTTTGTTGGGTCTACCATAATCCCATCCTTATAAAACATATGTCTAAGTTATGTCACTGCTAAAGTAAAAACTTACAGTTAGAGAATTTGGCAAAAACCAAATGATCTCTCAAAGTCTAGAGCACAATCCTAAAATGCTACAACGATCCTCTATACTCCTCGAATACACAAGGATGTCTTCGAAGAACACAATCGTGACAGAATCCAAATCTAGTCTAAACAATCGATTAATAAAATCCATAAATGTAGCTGGGGCATTAATCAACCTAAAAGATATCACGAGGAACTCACAATTACCATAATGGTTCCTTGAGACTGTTTTTAAGATATCCTCAGCTGGAATTCTTAATTGATGCTTACCAGACCTTAAATAAATCTTAGAAAACATAGTTGCACTCTGAATCTGTTTAAACAAATCATTAATGCAAGGCATAGGATACCAGTTCTTCATTGTCACCTTATTAAGTCGCCTATAATCAATACGCATATGCATGAAGCCATCCTTTTTCTTTACAAACAACACTGGAGCTCCAAATAAGGGCACACCCGGTCTAATAAAACCCTTACTAATGAAGGCACACTCGGTGTAATAAAACCCTTACTGAGAAGATCCTAAAGCAATGAATTAAGATCCTTAATCTATGCAAGAGCTATACAGTTAGGTGTCATTGAAATAGGTAGGGTGGCAGGTTCAAGATCAATAAAAATCTCAATATCACGCACAGGAGGAATAGTAGGTACATCGGAAGGGAAAACATCAGGAAACTCATGAACTATAAGAACAGAGTTAAGCAATGGACTCTCAACACTAGCATAAGAAATATAACTGAGATAAAACTCTCAACCCCACTAAATAATCTTCCTAGCATGAATATTAGAAATAATGCCTTTCATCTTGAAGCTAACCACTCCCTATAATACAACAGGTGTATAACGAGCATGGAGAAGGTAATGGTCTAGGAAAAACAATCAATGACCGTGTGATACTCGAATAACTAATCCATGCCTCGAATCATATGAAAATCAATCATGACTAATATAATAAGATCAGGATTGGTATTAAAATTTCTCACAGTCACAACACATTATATGAAAACCCGATCCACTATTAAAGAATCATCTACGGGAGTAGATACGCATAGTATCACAGATAATGAATCCTAAGATAAATCTAATCGTGGTGCATAATACGCAACCATATTAGAATAAGTGGATCCCAAATCAATTAAAGCAAAGGCTAACAACTAGATCGCAAAGATTTTTTCGATGATAACAGCACCCAAAGACTAAGCCTCACGTCAAGTAGGTACATCGTACAATTGAACACACCCGCTACATGGATGGGCTCCTGATCGATATCTTGTCCTACCTGCCTGAGAGCCTCCATGAAAACCTGGGGCCCACCCCTACAACCATGCATACCACCTCTAATTGAGGTGTGAACTTCCCTAATCGGTTGAAAACCCTAAGTTAAAAGAAAAATTACTCTAAGACTAGAGCACTTACATGTAAAGTGACCAAAAACTCAACAAACATGACATGCCCCATGAAGTGCACCTAAGCTAGAAGATTCGACTGACAAAAATAACCACCATGACTAGAATAACCCAAAGATAAACCCTCAAACACTTACAACTACCCTAGTCAAGATGATCACTGACAACGTAGGCAATGAGCTACAAAGTCTGCCATATCTCTCTTCATTCCACACCAAAAATAATGTTGAGACTCTATACATCTTAGTTGTACCTGGGTAAATTAAAAATTTATAGTTGTGATCCTAATGCATGATCAACTAAATAAAATCATCAACCCTAAAAACACCAATATTTCTATGAAACATCAAAACACCCTTCTAATCTATTTTATTTCTCTTGGACTCACCATTCAATGCCTAATCATAGATGATGCAAAGTCCCTTATCCTAAAAAAGAAGATCCCAAATTTGCTCCAATGGCAAGGACCTCACCTCTACACTAGCAAGAATCCTTCTAGGGTTTAAAATATTGAGTCACACTATCATGTTAGCTAAGGACTGAATGTCCAGTGTGAACAGCCTCTTAGAAACTAAAATACAAGACAAGCTACCCCTAGTCACCGATTACAAACTCAACATGTCCACTACCACATTCTCTTTGCCCGGATGATACAAGATAGAGACTTTATAATCTTTAAGTAAATCCATCTATCTACAATACCTAGAAAAAGATCTCTTAGGGTAATAAGATAATAAAGACTACGATGATTGATAAAGGTCTCACAATACATGCCATAAAGATAATTCCTTTAAATCTTAAGCTCGATAAAACCCATACAGTTGGTTCCATCGAAATAGGTCGGGTGCTAGGCTCAAGATCAATAAAAAAACTCAATATCATGCACATGAGAAATAGCAGTACATCGGTAGGAAAAATATCAAGAAACTCATGTGCTATAAGAACAGAGTAAAACAATGAACTCTCCACACTAGCATCACAGATACAACTGAGATAAGACTCAAAACCGCACAAAATAAGCTTCCTAGAAAAAATATAAGAAATAATATCTGTCAGAACCACTCCCTGCCACAAAATGGGTGTATGCCAATCATAGAGAAGGTAATGGTCTTTTAAAAACATTCAATGATCGTGTGATACTAGGATAACTAATCCATGCCCTAAATTACTTCAAAATCGACCAGGTCTAATATATTAAGATCATCATGAGTATTAAAATCTTGCACTGTCATAATACATTTTCTAAAAAACTAATCCACTACTAAGGAATCACCTACGGGAGTAGATACGCATAGTATTATATATGATAAATCCCAAGATAAATCTAATCACGATGAATAATAAGCAGCCACAAAAGAATAAGTGTATCCCAAATAAAATAAAGCAAAGGTTGACTAACGAACCATAAAGATTTTTCCTATGATAACAGCATCCAAAGACTTAACCTCGTATTAAGTAGGTACATCATACAATTGAACACACCCACAACCTGGATAGGCTCTTGATCGATATCTTATCCTCCTGCCTGATAGCCTTCATGAGCACCCTGGGGACCACCCCTACGATTATACATACCACCTTTAACTGAGAGGTAAACTTTCCTAATAGGTTGAAATCCCTTAGATAAAGGAACAATTACTCTAAGACAAGAGAACTTATGCGCTAAATGACCAAAAACTCCCCAAACATTACATGCCCCATGAATTGTACCAAAGCCAAAAGATCTGACTGACTGAAATAACCAATATGACTAGAATAACCCAAAGATGAACCCCTCAAAGATTGATAACCATCCAAGTAAAGATGATCACTGACACTAGACTGACATCAATTTATAATTTGAGGCGCAGCCTGAATGGATCTACCAGACTGAACGGGTTGCTTATATGGATAATGCGCTTAAAAACCACTGTCTCTAAATTGTGAGCCATTATTACTCCCATTGAAATTACCCTAATATTGAGGACTCTTATTACTGCCTTTTTGTGCCTTGTGATGCATCTTCTCTATAACTTGAGTATGGTGTCACACCTCAGCAAAAGCCTACCTATAGAAACAAAAATATATGTAGAAAAGAGAAGAGGAAGTCTTAAACCCCAAATAATACCACCAACCCTCTCGTACTCAATATTTAGAATTGATATAGCATACATAGAAAAATCATGAAAATGAGCCTCACACTAAAAAATAGTCATGTATCCCTACTCCAATCTAGAGAACTGATCTCTCAGACTATCTCTATGACTGCTAGGCATATACTGCTCCAAGAATATCTCAGAAAATTGAGTCTATGACAATGAAGAAGAACTAATTCCATCACAAAGAAGAAGATCCTCCTAGCTTGGAATAAAGATAACCTCACCAAAAATGTCTAGCTATAAGATTCAACTAAAAAGTAGTGTAATCTACACTTATAGTCTCAACTAGGCCCAAATTATTAGCTTATCATCAGAAGACATAGAAAACTCATAAGCATCCTCACCTAGTGCACTAGAAAACCTCGACGGAGCCAATATTATGAATTTACCAAACATCTTTTCACCTTAATATACATAGCAGGTTAGGAAACCACTATCTGAGTGACTATTAGTTTAGCAAATACCATACAAGAAGGACCTTAACTTTGGAGTCGCAGCTACAGGATACGTTCTCACCTTAGTACCACTCAAATCTATAGACTGTGCACCATACGATGGTGCACTACCAACCAATACCAAGAGATAAACCAATGCATATCGAAGGAATGGGGAGGAAATAAACCCTAATGGAGCCTAGGCTGGTCCCTAGCCCATAGTAGGCTGGGGCGAAAAAGTCTTTGGCTAGGGAGCAGGAATAGGTTCTTGAGAAGGACCCATATCTTTGTCCTAATTTGGGGACACATCTTGAGGCTTTCCATAATCTTTACGCCATCTATCAACATCTTAAAGAATACTAGGCTCAGTGTTGTGACCCTCATCTTATGTAAAAGTATCATCATCCTAGCCATCTGCAAAGAGTGAAATTAAAAGAATTATATAGAAAATTACTCTGACTCTCAACACGAGATTAGTGAAAGAGTGAAAAAAATCCTAAGAATGTCCTATAGACTCTCGAAGAGAAGAAACAAAAGTCATCTTTCTTATTTGTGGGACTATACTAGACATTTGGCCTTATACCAACAATACCGGTGAACCTATGCTCTAATACCAATTTTTCATGACCCGATTTACAAGTCATGAGGGCACCTACTTTATCCCACCAGTTTGTAAGCCAAACCATAGCTCGAATCTATGAGCAATCAGTAAAATTGGTGGGAAATGGTCTAAAAGGCTAAAAATCAGCAATTTAACATTTATGATAAGGACAAGGCAATAGATATAATACAAAGTAGATAAAATACATACAATCATCCCACGACCTAGACTATAAATTTATTATAAGTTCTGAAATAGTCAATCCATGCTGTCTCAGGAACAAAATACTAGACATAGATAAATAAAAGGAAAAAGGGCAACTCCGACTCAAAGATCTCACCCAATCTCTTAAATATAATCTTAGCACGACCATCATATTAAAGACAACAACTAATACTCAGATTGGCACCAATAAGGTACAAAAGTGTAGTATGATTACCAAAACTAAAGGTACTTAAAAGGAATCATCAATCGACTAAGCTAAATTATGATATGGATACAATATAATACAAGATAAAATAAACTAAGTCAAGGTAAAAGGGAAAACCTGGAAATAAACTCCAACACTATTGTGCATAAATGAATTTATAAATCTAAGATAATATGGTAAGGATCACACGATTGTATATACTAGATTGACCCCCATAAGAAAATAAATGCAAAAACTAAATGACCCAACACAGTCCCCATACGCCAAGAGGGTACAATAAATGTAAAGTAAATAATTGGCTAGCTATAATCTAGAATAATCTTTCAATGAATGAAAATCAAATCATAACATATCACATCATAACAAACTCTAAGTATCGAACTTGAACCGGTGCTTATATTATTAATATTATAATCAATTGTCAGACAAGAACTAGTTCTTATATCATCATTTAAGAATCAATTACCGAACTTGAACTGGTGCTCATATCATAATCATAATATATTACAGGACTTGAACTGATGCTCATATCATAATTATGATAATCATATTATCGGGCTTCACCATAAATGCCATGACCCAATTTATAAGGTCACGATGGAGCCTACTAAAACCCACCAGTATACAAGCAAACACATTAGTCCAGAAGGCCTAGTTACCCACTACCCACATATAAATAAAAAATAATGATAAATTTATGAAATAAGAGAATCAAATACATAATAAAGTCCTAAAACCTGGTGGTATCAGTACAAGAGCCTTTAATATAACAAGAGTACAAAAGTTGAATAGACGAAGTAAATTACACGAATAGAACTTATCTCTGAATAAAACTTAGAAACAAATCTAGTACATAGGAGAGAGATAAGTAATACTCTGAACGTTAAGATCTCACTATATGTATCTAAACTATGTCTACTCTGCATAATTCAAACATCTATGGTGATAACCCACACTATTACCTGCAGACTATATAAGTATAGTATGAGTTATAAGTCTAAATTACACCTCTCTTATGAAAGAGTAAGTGGTCGTTGTCAAATATAGAACCCAACTAGGTTGGGTGTCGAATACCACAAGGAATACTGTGTTCACTAAGTATTGTGATTGTTATCAGACTGTTGATCGAAGGATCCTAAATAAAAGGGGTTTTAGTTTATGAATTATATTCTAAATAATGGCAACAGAGTTGTTCCAACTAATAATTATTTATTCAAGTCGTGATTCAATGGTATTAATGAATCTAAAGCCATGGTTACCAAGATGCTTAAATAGTTAGGGTTATAAATCACTCTTGAGTTCCAATCAATAACTTTGATTCCAAGAGTAGCTAAATTCTATTATTTACCCATTAGTTTCTCGACCTTAATGGATTGTTTATCCTTTAATTCTTTCAAACTTAAGGAATTCATTGATTATTCAATCATTTTCTCATGTAGGTCAATCCTGCTAAGGCATTTTCCATTAATCTAAATGTTTAGGTCTCTAGATTCTATGTAAACCCTTTCTTTTTCCAACAAGCATTTTTCTATTCAAACAAGTGATGTTCTTGGGTTCACCTTTCAAGTTTGAAACCAAGAAAAGTCATTAACATAAAGAAGGGTTTATGAAATATCGATTACCTATAGAAACTCAATTGGAATCTCAACCCATATCGGTTGTTCACATTAAGGCTCTCATAAACCTAGTTATGGGAGCTTAGCCACTCATCTAAATAGAAGAAAGAGAAAGAATCCTTGTATCATTCTTAAATAAACTCATAATTCACTTACAAAAGTTACAAGAGTCAGTCCTTAAATCTTCAATAGCAATGGAATGATGAGATCCATAAGTTCAGCTTGATTCCTAAATTTCTATGTTACAGAGAGTTTCAAAGATGGAAAACTAAGGTAACAATATCCAAGATTCTGAATATTCATCAATAAAACCCTAACTGGGTATTTATATTCTCCTAAGTTTAGAAGATTTAAAATTTAAACTCAGAAAATGCCGCGTCCAAGCGGATGGTCCAACTGATGACCCGTCGGAAGTCTGAAAGTCCATCACACGGACCATCGCTGAGAGCCCCAGGATGTCAACTTCTGTTTAATCTTGACGGCTACCTTGGTGGAACGTCGATGGCCCGACGTTCCATTATATAGTCCGTCGATAAGTCATCTGAAGTCCTGTATTCTGTTTAAACCTGACGGCCAAGTTGGTGGTCCACCGCAAGCCTGACATCTGCCACTTGGTCCATTGCATAGGTATTCCACCAAGAACCTTCTATTTAGCTCTGAAAGTCCTCCCAGCGGTCCATAGCATGACTGACGGTCTACCATTTGGGTTATCAATGACTTTTTTCTACTGTTTTCCTGAGTTTTCTGCTTCAGCTAACTCTTTAAGCCAAAATAACTCAGATCCACTATTTAATACAACTTTAGTTGCTTGAAATATGCAATTTTCTCGAGAAAAAAATGTAAAATATTCCATCTAAAGTTGGAACATCAACTACATCAACTTAAGATAATTTCTTATCCTCAAGCAACTCAACACCAAATTACAAATATGAATAATACAATGACAAACACTCAACTTGCTGAACCAGTTTACACAGAACCATTCACTTATCATCCTAATTATATGTCTCAACATGTCAGGGTCTATAACCAGCATTATTTCAAAATCAGTACATATACACCAATATGGATACAAGAATCTATAGAGATCAGTTGAAATAAGTGTGACTCAAGTTACCCTCATAGTCAAGGAAATCCACCACTTATTTATTGTGTGGATACAAATAAGAACTCTCACACTTATAAAAGAAGTTAAAAACATAGTACACATACCCATAGTCTTGCCCTTATCATCTAATGCTCCCTTACCATATTCGGCTGATATGACCCAGAGGGCTTCCTCATCCATGCCAATTCGTACTTATTAAAATGATGCTCTAACTCAGGATATTCATGTAACTACATTTTTACAATCTAATACTCCTTAGAAAATGGACTTTGGATTGGCCTACTTGTTGTTGGTCATCATAAAAAATTTTCCTCGCTCCATCTAGTTGCCATCTGATAGCCTCTCTGATTTGAGGATCCTTATGCCTGATCAATTTGGCATCCTCAGTCTCATTCTCTACATTGGCTGCATCATTTTGTGCCTCTACATTGGTAGCCTTAGTTTTGTCCTCAACTAGGTTGGGGAAAGATGTGACTACCCTTGCCTCATCGGGACTCGATCTAGTACTATTGGTGCTGCTGTCACTCTTCTCTTTAGATGGAGAGAGTGTAGGAAGTGTTTTATCCCTTTGACGAGTGTTGAAGTCTGTGCCTCCTCTTTCCTAAAAGGTTCACCTCATTCTTTTGCCCAACCGTCGCCTCTAGTCAATGGGAGTTTTCATGCCATGATGCCTGAAAATGGAGTAAGGAATCAGTTATAGTAAAAAAATCTACAAAAACAGTGATAAAAATTAGCTTGACGGTCAAAATGTCAGGTCGGCGATGATGCGATGGTCCGTCGGTTGGGCCCCCAGGCCTTATCCAGTAAGATATGACTTTCAGGGCCTTACGACGGTCAAATTGGTGGTTGGTCAGGTTACTGATGGTCCGCCAGGTTGTCCATCGTGGCTTATAAAGTGAGAAACTTTCTTTGAACATTTGCGAGAATCAACCTGACGGTTCATCACAGATTCAACGGTCCACCAAGGTGACCATCAGTCCCTATTTTCAATTTCAGACTTCCTTTTGTCATTTTGTCGAACAATTGGTATACCTTATTTGATTTTTAGCATAGTAACAACAATAATTTATTGTTTATGCACACATTTTTCTACCCTACATATGTGGGTTACTCAGACTTCACCCAAACAACGTATACCAAAGTTCAAAACTAAGAATATCAATAATTTAAACCACAGAAGGTAACAAGATGAAATTTTATATACCACAACTATTTTAATTATGTTTTGCACTTTGGAGATAAAAGAAAATGGGTTATGATAACGCTCAACTTACACCTCAAATAAGTGCAAGGAGGTCTTCGTCAATACATTTACCCAACTTTGGAGTCAGGGCCGAATCCACAGGGAACAATGTGAGTGGTGATTAAACTAGTTTGAAATTATAGCTACAAGTTAAATTCAAACAATCAATATAAAAAGATAAAATGGGGGTTTAAGGTTTACAGAGAGTTAATTATCACTTTCAATACTTCAGTAATTGTAATCAAGATAAATGGTAAACCAGAGCTATGTTCACCAAGGATTTCGAGAATTGACAGATACTAGGTAATGCTAGAGATTCTCGGAATGAGTAGAACAGCAGAATATCCCTGACAATTATACTATATGACTTATCTCTCGACCTCACTAGACAATTTATTATCTAATTCTCTCAAACTTAGATAACTTATCTATTTCCAATAGGATGTTATCTCAGGTAGATTAATCCAGTTACGACATTAATCATTAAACAAAAGGTTGGTAGCTTTTGAGTCCCTATTGATAATTCACGTTCTCTAGTCTATTTCTCCGTTAGAAGCAAATAGAACCTAAGGCATAACCTAATGTTTGCAACCACTAGATTTTAGTTAAAACAACAGAATTTCAAGATGTTTTACTACTCTTTGAATCAGTTAAACACCTAGTATCATATCAAACCCTAATCCATGGATCCCATAACTTCGGCTAATGAAATTAGCCGCTCATGATTTGATGAACGAAATAACAAGTTGAATTCATTATTATAATGATAAAATTACGAATGGATAGAAAATAACAAGTAGTTCCTTTGATTTAATAACAAGGTAGAGACCCCAAAAATAGTTGATACAAAAACACAAGAATATTTTATGAAAGAGAGTAAAAATACATCTCTCTCTTCTTAGAGTTGATGTCTGACAGATGAATTATGAATTAAAAACTCTAAAATATGCTATTTATACTAAAGCCTAATTAAGGAAATAAAATAACAAAATTACAGCTGGGCTTGGATTTAGGTGACGGCATATTGGTGTTGATCAACAGGCTTCTGACGGCGTCTCAGATATGTCGTCAGAAGTCGTGCCTTCTTAACCTATTCTACCTCACTCTGATGATGTCCTCCGAAGGCTTACCAGAGGAGTGACGGCATGTAGAAAATGTCGTCATACCTTCAGCTTATTTCACCATGTTCTGTCCCACTTAACGGCATCTTCTGACGGCTTACCACACTTATGACGACATATTGAGAATGTCGTCACCTTCATCCATCAACTCTTCTTCACTGTTCTTCCTGATGCCTTTTTTTGGTAGCTTACCACATCTCTGACAGCTTGTAAGAAATGTCGTCAGACTCATATCAGCTCACTTATACCAGATTTTACTTATTTTGTTCATATTTTCTATTTTTTCTCCCATCCTTGCTACAAATACAATATCACAAGAAAATGATCAAAAACAACCAAAAGTTGCTTAAGAATTCACAATTATTTAGAGTTAAAAGCCTCAAATGTGTTAGCATCTGCTCACATATCAAGTTAAAATTGTACCTTGATGATGCAGAAGTTTCACTCAAGTTGCTTACACTTTAGAAAGAAAACTACGTAATACTTTAGCTTGTGATTTCTTCTTTTATTTTGATGAGGAGAAAATAGGGGAAGGGACTTATTTAAATAGGGGAGAAGAAAGAAGATGGAGAGTCTTAGAGGGAGTAACTTCCCTCAAATACTTTGAATCCAGAGGGAGTTATACAGTTGTAGAATTTGAAGAGGTTACAACGTATGTAACCATCCTATTTTATCTCTTTAAAAACCTTTGTTTCAAGTACAGGTCATTTAAATAGGAATCAAATTTAACCCGACCCGACCTGTAACTAGGGTTATGCTTATGATTAACCAGATGGTCCGTCGTCTTTGTAATGGTCCTCCAAGTTGACCGTCAGGTCTTACCAGAGACATAACTTCCAAGCCTTTCTATGACGGTTACTCCAAATGTCCGTGAATTATGCGACGTTCCATCGAGTGGTCCGTCAGTCAATTCCAAAAACCTAAATTTTTAGCCTCAGGTTGATGGTTTGTCCGACGGTCTATCAATTTGTTGACGGTCCGCCAACTCAGCCGTCAAACCTTATCCAGAATGTTCAACTTTTCACCTTGGCTTTGATGATAACAGTAGCGGCCTATCTATAACTTGACGGTTCATCAGTTATCCCGTCGACCAACCATCAACTATAAAAACTCTTCTTTTTCAGTAATTCCAGTCCTGCACACTCCACAAACACATCAGATTGCACAAACACATCAGATTGCACAAAAACAACAAATAAACATTGATTATAATTATAACAACACTTGGTGCGTTTCCTTCCACTAGCGCCTTGTTTAATATCGCGGCATGACGTAAATATCTCGATTACTCAGACTTCATCGAGATTGATAGAAGCTATACATTTTATCAAGTCTATTAGACCGATATACAACTTCAATCACTGCCCATTCACTTTAAAGACACTTCCATCTCCGTTTGCAAGTTCAACTACTCCAGACGAGTAGACTTGATTAACTTTGAATGGACCTGACCATTTTGATTTAATCTTACCTGGGAACAACTTCAGTCTGGAGTTGAAGAGAAGAACCCAATCACCTTTCTAAAATCTCTTTTTTGCAATTCAGTGATCATGGTACTTCTTCATCTTCTCCTTATAAAGATCAGCTCTTTCATATGCCTCGAGACGGAACTCATCCATCTCATTCTGCTGCCCCATCTTAACTGCACTGCCTCATTCGAGTTCAAATTTAGCCTGCGAAGTTCCCACAATGCCTTATTCTCTAATTCAACATGTAAATGACATGCCTTGCCATAAATTAACTGGTACAGTGACATGCCAATTGGTTTCTTGAAAGTTGTTCTATATGCAGATAAGGCGTCATCAAGCTTTCTAGACCAGTTTTGTCTACTAGCATTCACTATTTTAGCAAGTGTGGCTTTGATCTCTCTATTTAAAATCTCCGCTTTCCCACTAGTTTATGGGTGGTATGAAGTCGCTACCTTGTGTTTGTTAACACCATACTTTGCTATGGCATCCCTAAACACACGATTGCAAAAGTGAGATCCACCGTCTCTTATAATGATGCATGGCACCCCAAATCGAGAGAAAATATTCCTTTTAAGGAATACAACTACTCTCTTCCTATCGTTGTTATCCAAAGCAATGGCTTCAACCTATTTCGAGACATAGTCAACAACAACTTGAATGTATTTCATCCCATATGAGCTCACAAAAGGCCCCATGAAGTCTATGTCCCAGACATCGAATAATTCTACCTCTATTATTTTTGTCAAAGGTATTTCATGGCACTTGGAGATTGGCCCCTACCTCTGACATTGGTCACATCTTATCATGAACTCATAAGTATCTATGAACAAAGTCGTCCATAGTAACTTCTTTATAGAACCTTTCTAACAGTACGGTCACCAGCATGGTGACCTCCAATCGGGGAAGCATGGCATTCTTCTAAGATACTAAACATATCTACTTCTGAAACATATATCTTTATGATATTGTCAGCACAACGTCAAAAAATATACAGCTCATCCCACATGTAATGTGTCACATTATGGAGAAACTTTTTTCTTTGATGAAAAGAAAGATTCTCCAAAATCACCTCGCTCACCATATAGTTTGCGAAATCAGCGTACAAAGGTATTTTCTCCATAACAGCAGCCAAGATTTCCTCATCCAAAAATGCATCATTGATTTCAAATTCATCTCCAACTACTTGCTTCCATTCCAACCTAGATAGATAGTCTGCAACTTAGTTTTTGCAACCCTTCCTATCTTTGACTTTGAAGTCAAATTCTTGAAGTAGCAGCACGCATTAATCAACCTTAGTTTTGCATTCTTTTTCACCATGAAATATCTTAAGGTTGCGTGGTCAGTGTAAATCGCCTCCTTGGTTCCTAGCAAATAAGCTCGAACTTCTCAAAAGCATAAACCACTTCAAGAAATTCCTTTTCAGTGACAGTGTAGTTCTTTTGGGCCCCATTTAGTGATTTGCTAGAATAGTAAATGGGATGAAATAGCTTATCCCTTTTCTTCCCAACTACAACTCCAAGTGCAACATCGCTTGCATTACACATAATCTCAAACGGCTTTGACAAATCCAGTGCAACAATAATAGGTGTGTCAACTAGCTTCCTTTTGAGGCATTCAAATGCCTTCAAGGAATCATCATTAAAGTTGAACTTAAGGTCCTTCTCCAAAAGTTTGCAAATTGGCTTTGTAATTTTTTAGAAGTCTTTTATAAACCTTCAACAAAAGCCCGCGTGACCAAGAAAACTACGCACCCCCTTTACTGAAATGGATGGTGGAAGCTTTTCAATATCCTCAACTTTAGCTCGATCGACCTCAATTCCTTTTGCAGAAATTTTGTGTCCTAGAATAATGCCCTCCTTTACCATGAAATGGAATTTCTCCCAATTAAGTACCAGATTGAACTCCTTATACCGCTCAGATTCCCTAAACACAGCTCAAATGAATCTCCTACCACCAAAAAGTCATCCCTAAACACCTCGAAGGTGTCTTCATCAATATCTGAGAAAATAGGCATCATGCACTATTAAAAGGTAGTGGGTGCATTACACAATCCAAATAACATCCGATTGAATGCCAAAGTACCATACGGGCAGGTGAATGTCATTTTATCCTAATACTCCGGGGCTATAGAAATATGATTATAACCAGAATTACCATCCAACAAATAATAACAACCGATCAAGCATCTGATCCATAAAAGGCATTGGGAAGTGGTCCTTCAATGTTCATGAGTTAAGTTTTTGATAATCCTTTCAAACTCTCCACCCAGTGACAAGTCTGAGTGGTATCAACTCATTCTTCTCGTTCGCTACAACTGTCAATCCCCCTTTCATGGGAACACATTACACTGGGCTTACCCATTTACTATCAGAAATAGGGTAAACCACTCCTGCATCTATCAACTTAATAATTTCCTTCTTAACTTAATATTTGCAATAGTCCAGTCTGTTGCTCTTTTGTACCTTCAAAGCAAAAACATAAGTGTTTCCACCTGCTGTTCACCCAAATAAGATGCAATAATCACGAGTAGCATGTTTTCATTGCCCAAAAACACGTACCTTAAATGCCCTAGCAGATCCTTCAACTCAAACACCGGTGGCTCTTCAATGGACGACTTAGCTGATGGTGTTGGCCGATTTTTAAGATCAAGATCTGGCTTCTTAGGAGCATAAGAGTATGATCCCATTTATGTCAAAGCACAAATAGTTTCTTCATACTTTTCAATGCCTTCACGATCAAAATTCATCAGCACTGCAGCTAAAGGTTTGACAACAAATTTCTCCTCTATCGGCACCTCCTACTCATCCTCATAATATACATCAACAATCGAGAACACACTCATTTATTTGTGTTTCTTCATGGATTGGAACACATCAAACCATACCACTTTATCATTCAGCCTGAATAAGAGCTCATTAGCTCACAAATCAATAAGCACGCTTCCGATTGCGAAAAAAGGTTGACCCAATATTATGGGGACCTCGAACTCCACCTTATAATAAAGAATAACTAAATTATTAGGAAATATGAATCTATCCACCTTCACTGGCACATCATACAGGATACCAACAGGTCAATTTACCGACCTATCCACCATCACAAGTCACATATTTATGGGTGTGGGATCTCCCAACCCCAACTTCTTATAAACATCTAGTGGCATGAGATTTATGCTCGCTCCCAGATTACATAAGGCCTTAGAAAAATCTGGATACCCAATTGTACAAGGAATGGAAAATACTCCTTGGTCTGCCTTCTTCTGTATTAAGGATCTTTTAGAAATAGTGCTACAATGATAGAGATTATCCACCAGTTTGTAGATTACTTCTCTCATCTTTGTCACAAGATCATTCATAAATTTAACATATCCTGGCATCTGCTCAAGTTCTTCCACCAAAGGCATATTCACTGTCAGCTGCTTCAGCATTACCATGAATTTACTAAACTTTGTATCATCAGCCTTCTTCTTTAATCTATGAGGAAAGGGAGACGGTGGTTTTGGGAGAGTATCCACCAATGCTTTCTCTTCCCTGTCTTTACCTTTTTCTAACTCATCAACCTGCTAATGAGTAGAAGAAATATCAATGCAATCCAGTTTCTTGGACTCTACTAGATTACTTTTTTCTTGCTTAACATCCTCTTTGACCACCTCATCATTCACAACTTTGCCAACAGAAGAGCCTGGTAATACTTTACCACTTCGAGTGGTAATTTCCATGCAAGATCCATCATTTTAAGGATTCTAAACTGTATCGGTTGGCAAAGTTTCATTCTTTCTTTGATTCAATACTGCTGAGAGTTGACTCATTTGCTGCTCCAACTGTTTGGTAGAAGTAGAGTGTGTGTTTACCAACTGACTCTTGGAAGACAAATCACTCTTCATAGTAGTCACCCCAAAGTTGGTAGCCTCAACTCTCTTTAATAATTTCTCCATCAATCATGTCCTCCATGGACATCTTTCCACAGGTAGTTGTAGTATTATCTCTGCTTCCAGGAGGTACATTTAGTCCACTTCTATCATTCTTGTTCTTCCAGTTTCCTTGATCCCTATCCTTGTAACTAGCCTTGTCATAATAGTTCCGACCTTAATTTTCTTGGCTATTTCCTTGGAAACCCCCATGATTACTTAGATATTTTACCTCTTCTTCCAAATTAGAGTCAGCTCTACCTTGAGATGCAACAACTTTCACCTTCTTGTTTTTTCCCGACAATAAATGCTTAGTCAGCAAATTCATCTGTGTCTTCAAGTGTGCCATCTATTGGTCATGTTCTTCCTCTTTCTTTCGTTGCTCTGCAGTCATATCACCAGACATAATAGGTCTTGGTACCACAGAATCCCTGGTATGCCAAGCTCTACTTTGTTTGGTCATCCTATAAAGCATCTCTGAAGCCTCTGGAAAAGTGAGATCAACAAATGACCCTCTTGTAGAATTATCCACAACTGGCTTCATAATAGAGTTTAGAGACCTATAAAGAGTTTCCATCAAATAAATATCTGTCATATTATGATTCAGGCACTGCATCAGCTTCTTTTTAAATCTCTCCCAGGTCTCATGAAGAGCTTCAGTGGGAAGCTGCCAAAAGTTACTGATCTCATCCCTCAACTGTAATCTCCTGGAAGGTGGAAAGAACCTTTTAGGAAACCCTCATTCAATTACCTCCAATTGGTTATAGAGTTGGGAATTAGTCCATTGAGCCATAGTGTCGCATCCCCAAACAGAGATAATGTAAATAAGCGTAGTCGGATAACATTCTGTCCCACTCTTGGGTTATCAAAAGATTTGCAAATGGTTATAAAGTTCACCAAATGCATGTTAGGATCATCTCCTGGAAGACCACCGAACAACCCCTTAAGATGAAGGAATTCAATCATCGTACTGGTAATTTTGAATTTAGCTCCAGGTGCTAGAGGCGGAGGAATAATAGCTCCAGTGGAACCTACTTCATCCATTCCATCTTCGTCATCATTCAGATCAACTATACCAGTTGTCGATGTTGCCTCTCCCTAAAGGGACAATTCCTGTTTACATACTAATTCACTGGTGCAGCCACATTCTCTGCATGCCTTAGGTTAACAGGATCTAACAAATCATCATCCCCCAAATTATCATCATCAGGATAAGGATGACGCACCGGCTGGCCTTCATTTTGCTGATTAAGTTAAGCTCGAGCCAGAGCGGCTAGTCTTTCAGCGTCTTGAGGATCTACCACTCTTCTAATTAACTGTGGTTCCGGATGTATTGGTAAAAATGGTGCACCCTATCTCTATGTACTTAGCATACACAATAACTACCCTGCACAAAACAAAACCAACAAATAAAAGTAAAATTTAGGAAACTTAACCAAAGGTCAATTAACAAACACAAATTTAATTGACAACCGTATTCCCCGCCAACGATGCCAAAATTTGATATGCACAAATTACACCTCTCTTACAAGAGAGTAAGCGGTTTTTGTAAAATATAGAACCCAACTAGTTTGGGTTTTGAATCCCACAGGAAATACTGTGTTCCCTAAGTATTGTGATTGTTATCAGACTGTTGATCGAAGGTTCCTGAATAAAAGAGGTTTTAGTTTATGAATTGTATTCTAAATAATGGTAACAGAGTTGTTCCAACTAATAATTCTTTTTTCATATCGCAATTCAATGGTATTAAACAAACTAGAGTCATGGTTAAGAAGATGCTTAAACAGTTAGGGTTGTAAATCACTCTTGAGTTCCAATCAATAACTTCAATTGTAAGTGTAGCTGATTTCTATTGTTTACCCATTAGTTTCTCAACCTTAATGGATCGTCTATCCTTTAATTCTTTCAAACTTAAAGAATGCATTTATTATTCAACCATTTTCTTGTGTAGGTCAATCCTACTAAGCCATTTTCCATTAATCTAAAGGTTTAGGCCTCTAGATTCCATGTAAAGCCTTTCTTTTCCCAACAAGCACTTATCTATTCGAACAAGTGATGTTCTTGGGCTCACCTTTCAAGTTTGCAACCAAGAAAAGTCATTAAAGTAAAGAAGGGTTTATGCAATATCGATTAACTAAGGAAACTCAATTGGAATCTCAATCCAATTCAGTTGTCCACATCAAGGCTCCCATAACCCTAGTTATGAAAGCTTAGCCACACATCTCCATAGAAGAAAGAAAAAGAATCCTTGTATTATTCATAAATAAATTCACAATTCACTTACAAAAGTTACAAGAGTTAGTCTTTGAATCTTCAATAGCAATGGAGTGATTAGATCCACAAGTTCAACTTAATTCCTAAATTTCTACATTACAGAGAGTTTCAAATATGGATAACTAAGGTAACAATATCAAAGATTCTGAATATTCCTCAATAATACCCTAACTAGGTATTTATATGCTCCCAGGTTTAGAAAATTTATAATTTAAACTCAGAAAATGTCGTGTCCAAGTTGACGGTCCAACTGACGACCCATCGGGAGTCCGAAGGTCTATCAGACGGACCGTCGCTGAGAGCCCTAGGATGTCAAGTTCTATTTAATCTTGACAGCTACCTTGGCGGACGGTCGATGGCCCGATGGTCCGTCGCATAGACCGTCGATAAGTCGTCTGAAGTCCTACATTCTGTTTAAACCTGACGGCCAAGTTGGCAGTACGCCACAAGCATGATGGTCTGCCACTTGGACCGTCGCATGGTTCTTCCACCAGAAACCTTCTGTTTAGCTCTGATGGTCCTCCTGGAGGTCCGTCGCATGACTGACGGTCCATCATTTGGGCTGTCAGTGACTTTTTTCTGTTGTTTTCTTGAGTTTTCTACTTCAGCTAACTCCTTAACCTGAAATCACTCAAATTCACCATTAAATACAACTTTAGTTTCTTGAAAACACACAATTTTCCCGAGTAAAAGAAGCAAAATATTTTGTAAAAAGTCAGAACATCAATGAGTACCAAACAAATGGTACTCAGTAGGCAACTATCAACTAACCTCCAAAGATAAAGCAGATATATGCAACATATAAATAGAATGGAAACTACATCAAAGAGTCCATAAATCTTATAACAAGCCAATGAGACGATAAGTAACAACCATCTTGTTCATGTTAAATAGACCATCATAATAAGGCTAAGTGAGTTATAAAGGTGCACTATCTTATTACAGAAATACCTAGGAATCTCAACACTATACCGTATATCCCTAACCAATATATCAATAAAGAGAGAAAGAATAAAATATAATAATATACAACGATAAGTAATAAATATACAATCAGAACTAATGAAGAAATAGATATAGGGTAGTATCGTAGCTATATATAGCTATACATATATATATTTATGTATGTATATATATAACTATGAGGTCAGCTCAAAGCATAACCTATGTCATCATTTCCTCATTTAAAGACCTTATTATAATCCAATCAGGAATTAATACTATCATACTCGAAGTTTCTAATCCACAACACTAGACAAGAAATAATCATGCATGATGATGCAATCACAAGATAGTAGAGGCCGAAAATATACCTCAAGTCTCTCTACCTAATCAATGACCAATCTGTCATAAACGTGTCCATAATAATGATCAAAACAATGATAATAACAATATCAGTAACAGCATGGGTAACAAACTCTTTCATAAAACCAAATACCTAGTTGAGCATATGCGTACCCCCACTACCCTAAGCTCGGAAGTCTTAATAAGAATAAAACAACATAAGGCATGGTCATCACACATATATATGCAATTGTCCCATACCGGCTCATAGACATAGACGCATACTGGTGATAAGTGATGCGCATGAAAGAATGAATGCAAGGTACAAAATCAATATCACAATATCATCATCAAAACTAATTGTCATCATCGTAAACATCATAATCATAATCAACCTCTTACCTTCTCGGATATCAGTATCATCATCACAATATCCTTCAGCCTTACCGGGTATCAAAATCAGTATCATAGAATCCTCTGGCCTTTTTGGGAATCAATATCATCATCAAAAGATCCTCCGGCCTTGTCGGGTCTCAATATCATCACAATCATTTATATATATGATAGGAGCACAGACTCAAGCGATGGCTAAAAGAGTGTAAATTCGTAGTCTGTTGCTAGGAATGATCTTAAGGACTATATCATTGTAAAGATATAGAAAGGGTCAGAATATCTCATGATTAAAGTACGTAATAGTGTCAAATCATAGACTAGGATCCACCTCGGTCAAATCTTTAGAACATCATTATTAACACCTTTTATTTATATATGTTATCTATTAAGTTTGGCAATTATTAATGCAGAGAAATCTATTTATAAAGGTGAAAAGTGGGTTTTAACACTTATTTAGGAAAACTGTTATAGGATTGTATTCTTCTAGAATCACATCAATTATCGATTAAATAATCATGAATGTACGATTCTATGCATTCCATTACCAATAATCAATCAATAAAATCATAAGCAGCATAACGCATCTTCCTCTATCCCATAATAGAGAGATGTCTTTGTAAACACATATACATATATTCATAAATGACAAATGCATCCTTTACAAGGATAATTACTTCCTGGATGTCCAACTTATATCATAACCCGACCTTTGGCCCAATACTATGTTTGAAATAATCACAACATCATAATTACAGCCTTATAACCATATACATATTCAGAACTCATATTGATAGTAATATTTATAAGTCGTAGCATATCTATAATCATCTCACATATAGGATACATCTCACATCTAGGAGGCATCTCAAACATATAAGGCATCTTACATCCACGAGGAATAATGTCAATAAGACTTTCACATCTATAAGACATCTCATGTCTATAGGTCATACATTATTAATATGAGAAATAGAAACTCTCTAGGCCAATTATCACATCTAAGAGGAATATCATCTCTATATTACCAATAATCATAACTACGAGGAAAATCATCTTTGTAGGACCAATAATCTTAACTAAGAGGAAAATAATCTATATAGGCCCAGTAATCATAACTAAGAGAAAGATCATCTCTATAGGCTAAATAATTATAACTAAAAGGAAAATAATCTCTATAGTTCCAATAATCTTATCTAAGAGGAAGTAGCAAATCTATGGAACAAATATCACTCCTAAGAGAAATATCAACTCTATAGGCCAAAATCACATCTATGAGGAATAACACCTCTAAAGGACCAATATCATAACTATAAAAAAAATCATGTACATAAGCCATCTAGTGAAAAATACATCATTATCCATTATTTCACAAGTAAAATATCATAAATACGATTCATTAGTCTCAATAAGACCTAACATTCGAAACTTAGTCAACAAGGGCTAACACCAATCTTTTCCTAAGTGAGCCAAATGAACCCACTTCTAATCCTCAATTTCCACTTTTATGCAATCTACGACCCAAACTAGGCTAAGGTATCTAGTTAAGCTTCTTGATGTCAAGTAAGCCATAACCAATACTAGGATATGATCCTCGTCTAAGAGCATGGGCATTCAAGTCAACTCTACTCAAATTACGAGTTTAATATGGCTAGACTAGCCCAACCATGGTTAATCATAATACCAATGATTCAAACACTTAAACCACATTCCGAACCAAGCATCATATCATATCCATACTATAAATTAGTCAAATCTAGGGAGAATGCAATAGGATTAAAAAAGGGGTCATAAACATACCACTTTACGGATACAAAACCCTCATTTAATACACAAATATTAGTAATCATGGTTAAGTTATTCTACTCATAATCAAGCATAATATTCAGATTCACTTGCCATATATAACATACATCATCTTCGAAGAAGAGTAGATAGAATCCTACCTCGAAGAAAAATGGCAAACCTCACATCATTGACCAACATCCATCTTCATTTCACAATCCCAAAATGCCATTAACTACAAAAATCATAATTTACTCATCAATATAAGTCTAATGAAACCCATATTGCATTATTGTTCTTTGGGTCCAAAAACATACCAAAAACCCTTAAATGGGTTCCACTTATGGAAAATGCATTTACGAGGTCAACCTAACGTTCATACATTAGCAAGGAATCATCACCCTCAAGAAATAGGTGAAAATAAAAAAAAATTGGGGCTAAAATTAATCCCTAAGCTATATTGGGGTTTTAGGCCAAGAATCGAGAAATTCATCAGTAAAATGATGAAATATTATTAATCAAGCTCTGTAGACACCCACGAGACTCGATTCTGAGTTATTACACTTATTTAGAGGTTCTGGGTCTCAAAGATGGGTTATAATGTCAAAAATGTGGCCTACAGGGTCCTTATATACCATACTTATTATGGAGAAGTTGCTATATCCATCCTAGGGACCATAATCATACTATCACAATCGTAATAGGAATTGTACGATCATGATGCACCAGCACCAAAAAAGTGTGCGATCGCGATGCACAAGCACTAACAAAGTGAAAACTTGTTTTTGACACTCAAAACTCATTCGGACTCAATTTTTCGCAAATAAACTATGTAATCTAAATTTGATGTACTGGACATGTTGGTGAATTTATATTTTTCATCCAAGGTCATTTAGTCCATTTATGGGCCCCAAACCCATAGCAAGAAATTTTCCCACTTTTTGACCAGTAGGTCGAAATGAGTTTGGGTTCATTGAGAATCAAAACAATGGTCTACCTAGCCTAAAATTGATATTCCAAATCCGCTGGAGTAGTTGGAATTTTTACTCGAGATTGTATTACTAAAGTTTTTTATCGATGGCCATTTGGAACAAACGAAGACTTTAAAATAGAGAATTGTCTCTATGAACCAAATGAACTGCACAATAACAAAATTGTCGGTCCCAGCAAGTCATAAATTAAATGGGGCAACTATATAAAATCCCTAACAGGGAAGATAAGAGGATGTATGAAAAATGATCTGAAGGTTCATTACAATATCCACTATAATAAGGACTTTCCTCCCTAAAAGTCAACGGATAGAAAGAACATAAAAAGCTTAAAAGGATGAGGTATTGGGCCCGATTGCTCTGAGCATAACTTCCTAGGTAACCTCAATAAAGAAAGTAACTTTCAAGGGATTTTTCCATAGATGTCCCATTTTCAACCAGCACTCTCACTTTACTTCCAACCACTAAAACTCAACTTTAATAACTTACTATCCTCCAACTCAACCGAAAAGGTTGATGCAGACAAATCTGAGCCGCAATATGCTGATACCATCTCGATACCCACAAAAATCAATCAAAGGCTCATCCAAGCAAAAAATAACCAAAGGCATGAGTCATACCAACGAATCCTAATCCAAATATAACTATCTTTTTCTAATTCATACTTGTTATCTACTCCAAAAAAGGAGGAAAATTACCTGAGTCATGTCCGCACAATCTCATCACCGAGAACTCAAAGAACTGAAGTTGATCTTCTAAAAGTCCATTTGAAAAACATTAGAATAAGCTCATAAGGCACTATATGGCTAATGAATAGAGATAATCAAGGAATAGAATTCATGCCAATGCTGCAACAAGTTCAGATGGCAATCAAAAACTAGAATCTCGAAGATCAAGGTATAACTACTCATCACTAAATATTTTTCTCCTGGATGTCCCATCAATCTTGAATTAATCCATAATTAAACCTGAGTATACTACTCCCACAGAGTATATAATCAAAAATTCCAAAAGAAAACTGAAAACTTAAGGTCAAAGCTAAAAGAACCAATATCGAGTTCATGGGCTATCACCTGAACACTTATCAACTATAATCCATTCAAACTTGAGAAGACCCAATAGGAAACCACAAAGTATCTCAACCATCCTATAAATAAAATCTGATATGAGACAAGTCCAAAACAAAAGTTACACAAAAAATCTATAACACAAAGCTAAAATCTCAATATCGAGGCTGAATCGTCCAGTCTCAAATACCTAATCCAAATCTAAAGGAGGGTAGGCATCATACTCAAAATCAATAATAACTTCAAAATCACCATCCCAATATGTCAAGACAAAACTGAACTAATAAGACTATATCATTGTCAACCATTCAAATTGACTTTAGTATTAAAATCTGACATATTTGAGATAAATCTTATCAAGCCACAGTTGAGACATATCTAAAGAACAAAAAATAACCATAGGTATGACCATCGAATTAAAATGCAAGCAACTAACTCTATAACATCTAGACAGTATAAAATATAGACACAAAACAGAAACTATGCCAAAGGATAAGACCAGCAGCTAAAAATATAAATAATTCTCTCCATAACATCTAGAGGGCATAAACTATAAAACATACTCAAAAACTCTCCAATGTTGTAAACCAGATCAGTAAAGGGAAAAACTCTAGCAACTTGGAGAAATGCAACTTTAGCCAAAATCTAACCAGTCCAACACTCCGTCTATGAAAGAATAGCCATATGCACGTATCATAAAGGAGAAACACTCAGTCAAGCCTCATTAGGCTGAAAAAACTCTAGAATGGAGATTTCCTCAATCCACTCAATAGTCACATCATCGAATAATGAATATACTATTCTCAAAACCAAGGTTAAAGTCCAAATTACCACTAGAAATCAACAACTCAAGATAAATAATTTCCAAATTGGCAAATTAAGAAGCAATCACAGGAAAGGCCACATGTCTTTAACTTTCTAACTCCATTAGAAAAAACCATAACATAGTAATAAAGGAGGATCCAATCTCTACACTAATAACAGGGCAACCCATCACAAGGGAATGAACCCAACAAACCTATGAGATGATTCCACAATATCTCAATCTCAATATCAAAACCACTATCGGGCGAGGAAATAATCAAAACTGAAGAACGGACATCAAACTGGTTAATCTCACAAAGGGCTATAAAGGAAGAGATAGCCAAATCAAAAGGCTTCACAACCCAAGAGGTAAGAATAAGAATCTCAAACTCAATAACAGGTAATATAACTAAATTGCCAACTCTAGAGACATAATGGAACAACAGAAGATCAACATACCCATAATACTATAATACATCCCCAAATCTATCAAGCCAAGCTAACCAAGAGGGAACACAATCAACCTCACCGCGCTAGGTGAAGGAAATCATCAAGTTGGGCTATATCTACTCAAGCCATCAAATAAGATCACAAAGAAATTAAAGTCTAACTAGAAAATACTAGTCTATATAGCTACCTAGAGAGGATCAATAACATCGAGTAATAATATCAAATAATATCAATAAACTCATGCAATGATAGCAATAACAATAATAATATAAATATCAATATAATGAATAGTTGTACCAAAATAAACATCAATATTATGTACCACTCAAGGACCACATTAAAGACAATGTACCAAGATAAATGGGACACAAACTCAAATGCTAAAATCATGATGAGAAATATCAGTAAAGATTTATGACATCGACTACTAAAAGAAATAAACCACAGATTAGTAACATAATCATGAATTCGATAATAATACACATAATAACCAATATCAATTCATCTAGGCATATAATCATCGATGAGTATGAAAACCCCGATACATATCATAAGAGATAAATGTGAGAAATAAAAGCACAACTTTCATGGTAAAATTTATAATCACATGCCTGACGGGCATAAGAAGAATAAATTTGAATGGGTCCAAGCTCAAACCGACCGACCAAATCATCAAATATGGTGACAAGCACAATATCTCTAACTAAATATGGCACAACATCATAGGGCTGATTTGAATGAGCTGAATGACAAGAAGTCCTATGAGAGGGACAATCTTTAGTCCAGTAGTCAATCTCTCTGTAGTCGTAGTATCTCTTGAAGCATCAACATGGTGAGAACACAAACTAAGCCCAAATAGATGCCTAACTGACACTGAGAGCAAAATATATTAGAATATCCATCCTTCCAACAATCATAGCATGTATAAAAAACTCTAGTTTGGCAAGGAAAACATACTAACTCTACTTGACCACTAACCCACATCTGGGGTACTCTCCGAACTGAGTTCTCATCTAGCCACAATTAAATCAAGATCTCAAATGGAATACTAATAGCACTATAATGATGGCATGATCTACTTTCATATATAAATACAAAAGAATGTGGAATAGATGAAATAAGAGAACCAAATACATAATAAAGTCCCAAAACCTGGTGGTATCAGTTAAGAGCCTCTAATATAAAATAAGTCCAAAAGTGAAATAGACGAAGTAAATTACAGTGATACAACTTATCTTCAAATATAATATAAATCTAGTACATAAGATATATATAAGTAATACTCCAAACTTAAGGAGCTCACTCTAAGTCTCAAACCATGAATGCTCCACATGATGCACACATCAATAATGATAACTCATACTATGATGTACAGGCTGTAGAAGTGTGGTATGAGTTCCAAATGAGTGGTACTCAGTAGGCAACTGCGTATTGAGATCCAAAGAAAGAACAGATATATACAATATATAAGAATAATAGAAACTACACTTAAGAGTTCGTAAATCATATAACTAGCCAATGAGGTAATATGGAACAAGCATTATGTTCATCTTTAATAGACCAACAAAATAAGGCTAAGTGAGTAATAAGGATGCATGATCTTATTCCATCCATACTATGGAATCTCAACACTGTATCATATATCCCTAGACAATATACGAATAAAGATCAAAAGAATAATATATAATAACATACATAGCCAAGGAATGAAAATACAATCTGAACAAATAAAGGAAGGGATATACAGTCGTACCATAGCTATATATAGCTATATATATGTGTGATATGTATATAAATAACTATGAGGTCAACTCATAGAATAACCTAAGTCATCATGTCCTTTTTTTAAGACCTTTTTATAATCCTATTAGGATTTAATACTATCATACTCAGGATTTTAATCCATATAGCTAGACATAAAATAATCATGCATGACGATGCAATCATAAAATAAAAGAGAACGAAAACATATCTTAAGTCTCGATACTAAATAAATGAGCAATATATCATAACCTATCCATAATTATAATCAGGAGAATGATAATAACGATATCACTAACAACAAGGGTAACTAGTTATTTTTTATAACTAAATACCTAGTTGATCCTATACGTACCCCCACAACCCAGGCTCAGAAGATTCAATCAGTATACAACAACTCAGTGCATGGTCATCACCCATACCTATGAAAATATCCCATATTGGATGATAGCCATAGGCATTTACTAGTGATAGGCGACACACATAGAAAAATAAATGCAAGGTACATAATCAATATCACAATCTCAACTTCATAACAATCTATATCATCGCTGTCATCATCATGACCATTATCATCATAGTAAAACTCCATCCTTTCCAAGTATTAATATTTTTATCACAACATCCTCCAGCCTTGTAGGGTATTACAAGAAGAAGAAGAAGCCTAGAGTTAGGTTTATTTGGAGTATGTAATCAATAGTTTTATTTTAGTGAATTGTTGGGTGTTTATGAGGGAAAGCCATAGTTTTTCCTCCCTTGATCAAGGAGGTCTCCACGTTAAAGTATTTATGTTTTTACCTTCCTAAAAATTTTAAAGTTTTCCAATGCCTTATTATTTGATTTCTAGTGACTGACTTGAAGGGACTTGGTCCCTTACTGTGTTGTGAAACCTCCCAAAGTTTCATCAATTGGTATCAGAGCCAGAACACTCTAAAAGGTCAACACCTAGAATGATTTGGTTATCATGGATACTCCACCTAATCTCAAATATGGGTAATCTATCACTAGACCACCTAGATTTAATGGGCAGTACTCTGGGTGGTGGAAAACCAGAATATTTTACTTTATTAGTGCTAAGGATTGTGAGCTTATGGATATAATACATAATGGTTCTTATGTACCTATCAAGGAGATCAAGAAAGGAGATATAACAATAATGGTGGAGAAAACTAGAAGAGGTTTTAAAAATGAAGATAGAAAAAAGTTTGAGAAAAACTACAAGGCCAAGAAATTGCTTTTTTGTCGCATAGGACCAAATGAATACAACAGGATTTTAACTTGTCAAACAATTAAGGAAATTTGGGATTGCTTGAAAATAACTCATGAAGGAACCACTGATGTGAAGGATTCAAAATTTAATATGTTGACTACACATTATGAAACCTTCATCATTAAAGAAAGAGAAACTTTCCAAGGGGTGAATAAAAGATTCACTTCAATCAACAATGTGTTACATTATGTAGGAGAAGTTATTCCTTTGTACAAATAGGTGAGGAAGATTGTGGGGGTTTTGCCTAAATCCTAGGAAAGAAATGTCGATTCTATCACTGGGACAAGGAACCTGAAAAATCTCGCTATGGATGAGCTTATTAGAAATCTACAGACACACAAACTCAAGAAGCGACAAGGGCAAGAGAAAAAAGATCTAAAAAGTAAAAAATCTCTGGCATTAAAGTCTTCTAAATCAGATTCAAGTGACGAATACATTGATGCTACCTATTTGGAAAAGAGTATGGTTAAAGCATCAAATAAAATTGGTAAGTTTAAAAGAAGAGAAAGCAATAACAAGAAGGGAGGCTTTGTTAAAGTTAGTCACAAGCATGGAAGTCCTAAGAATTTCATTAAGGACTGTCCAATGCAATAAGTGGATTACCAAGAATATCTCAAGTATGGAGGTGACAAAGGAAATAATAGGGACACGGTCCCTTTAAGGATAAGAAGAAAGATTGCAGGTGACTTTGCAGTTAAGCAGGCCTTATATGTTTTGGGGGATTCCTCCAGTTAATTTTAGGAAGATGGGAAACATGAAGATGTTCTTATAGTTTTAGTACAGGATGAGAAAGTGACCTTTGATTTTTTTTCTCTCATGGAAAACACTGAAGATGAAGAGGAAAATGAGGTAACACTTTCTGACATTAAAGAAAACTTATAAAACTACTTTAATTGTAAGATAAAAAAGCTTGCAAATGTGCTATTTGATTCTCTGTGAATTGCCTTTTGAAAAAATTTCTCTAGAAAAATATTAGAAAGTTAATATCTTGAGTTAATTTCTTTAACTCTCCAAATATCTAACTATTAGGAACAAGTTTTTAAATTTAAATTGGAAAATCTGAATTTAGTAAGTCAACTAAAGAAAGGAGATGGTGCTTTTTGATAATGAAATGAATAATTCTCTAGAAGAAAAAAAGACCAGGAGCTTGAGTTGATAGCTTTGACTCTTCAAATATCTAAAATTGAGGAATAGGTTTCTAAGTTGAAATTTGAAATTATGAGTTTGGTGAGTCAACTAAGAAATTAGATGATTTAAATGGAATAGGGAAGAAAGAAGCCTCAAAGTTTCAAATTGAGTTTGAATAAAATTGGTGGATTTCCAAAAAAGTCTCATGACTGCCTTCCAAAAGAATTAGGAGTTAGAAACGGACTTGGTATGTTTGAGGGAAGAACCTAAAAAATCCCTACAATGGACTACATTCTCACAGATCATTTCTAACATAAATGGTAAAGGGGTTAATAATGGTAAAACCCTTTGGTATCAGTACAAAACACAATCACCTGGGTCTTAAGGTAAGGTTTTTTAATACATTAAAAATAAGGTCAACAAACATTTATGTATTCACGATGGAAGAGATTGACACATAAAAGAAAATTGTCAAAGTAGGAATAGAGGAAGAATGATCAATTTTAGATATATCCAATAGGGGAAAACCTATCCTAAAGGTTTTAGACCTTTGTAAAATGTGAAGAAGCTCTTATTACATAGATGGGCAAAGAAAAAATTGATCACACCTCTGTTGTCCTACTGAGAACTCAAACTCAAGTGGGTTCCAAAATCTAATAAATGACTCTATTTGTATGTGTAGAAAGGGTTTGCAGTCAAACCTTCTTCTTTATAAGTAATTGTTAAAAGCTATATCTGGAATGTCTGACTGTATTCTATCTTTCATAACACTACAAGGTGGAGGTGTCTCATATGGAAATGGTAAATGGGATCAAATATATATGTGGCTGATGGGAAGAAACTTCTTTGTTGTTTAATATGAAGATGTTGACTAATGGAACTTTTAAATTTTTGTGTTGAACTAGTTAATTTCAATGGACCTGATCTGTGGAATGCCAAAGCTAGTTAATCCAGGTACTAAGGAAGATTATGAGTTTGAAGAATTCATTCTTGTTCAAAGGGATGATATTGGTGAAAATAAAGATCAAGAGGCAAACGATGCTGATGAGAATGAGGAAAGAAATGGTGATCCTGGATCATAGTCAAAGACCCCAACTCCAGCAAAAGAAATTCAAGTAGTTTATACTCAAAATTTCACAAGGACCTCATCCCAGTGGAATTCATCTAAAAAGCTCAAATGAAAGCTTAGCTATTTGAAGATGCTATGTCTAGGTCTTAATCACTAGTCCTATTTTTCTAAAAAAAAATTGGTAAAATATGTCCTGAAACAAACAAGTTGAGGCTTGAATTCATCAAGTCATAATGGGATACTAAATAAATCAGTTCTCTACCTAAAATTGGCTATGGTAAGATGATAGGTATCCTTGGTAAAGTAAGTAGTTAATGATCTAACCCATTACCATACCCATGAAGGTATAAACCTATGGGAATAGCTTAGGAAAAAATAATCGGGGCAAACACATATGAAAAATTCACTCAAGAGAGAGAGGGACCTTGTCCCATCTCTCAAGTTAGTACAATTAGTGTGCCTTAAAAATTATAAAACTTCTGTATAAAAAGCCACATATCTTTTCTCATCTAAACAAAAGTGTTCAATACACAGTAAATGTGAAGAGTAGCACCCATTTAGAGTTTGGCATGACTATTCTAAAGGCACCTATTTATGTCAAATGATCATTTTCTTTATTTACAAATCAAATCCTTTGAATTTTATTCTCAATATAATTAAATCCTATCATGTTCTTCAATCTACCTTTTCTCTAAATTAAACAAGTACTTTTCTTATTTCTTTCTCAAAAAATTAAAAATAGTTGTAATTTTATTTGCCTCAACCCCTGTTAATGAGCCAGAAGTTGTTAAAGTCACTTAAAATCTGTTGAACAACCTCAAAATGAAACATCTATTTCCTTAGAACCAGTTTCATAAAAGAAATCACCTCAAGTCCTTAATAAGAACCTGCATTAAATCTGCTTACGGAATCTTTCTCAGAAAAACCAAATCCCTAATAGAATCTACTCCTTCTTCCACTATTAAAATTACAACTATGTTATCAATGGAAGAGGATTTAAATCATGAATTTGGTTCACCAATTGAAAAATAAATTCCTTAATCCTAATCACCTTCTTCCTTATTAGACTAAAAATTATTTGAAGGTTTTCAAATCCTTATTTCTTTCGAAGAACCAAAAAAGTTTGAAGTCACCAAAACCCTGCAAGTACCTAGTTCTCCTACAGACTCTGAGTCAAACCCAATCTTTTCCTAACTGGGTGATGATGAATTACCTATGAAAAGTTTTGATCTCTCCAGCGGTGAAAATTGGGTTGCCAAAAATTTTTTTCTACTTGCATATGATCCCAAGGAAAGCACCGTTAGTGTAGAAGATCAAACATGAGGTGAAAGTGATGAACATACAAATGATGAAGAAGTTTTGATACCTCCAAATGAGAAGTATGAAGATGAAACACCTTAGAGGTGGTCTACAAAGAAACAAAGGGGAAGAAAAGGCCAGGAAAAGATGATAAATACTTATGTAAAGGTTGTTAGACCCTATTCCACTAGGGTATCAAAAAAAAAGTGTTGGAAGATGCTATAAAGTCGAGAAAGCCTTCAACCACAAGGAGAAAAAGTCTTAAGAAAGTTGTTGTAGAGGAAGAAGAGGAAATTGTTAAAGGTGTAGAAATTTGTGATAGTGAGGACATTGATTCATACATTGTTGTTGTAACTGAGAAGAGAAGAAAAGAAGTTCATATTGGTGGAAGGACTAGGTCCTACAGTGCAAATCCTGGTATCCCTATGGTAAGCAAAAAGAAACACATTTCTGTCAAAAAAAAATAGTCTTTGGGGACCTTATTCAAAGAAGAGAAAAATTGTTGAAAAGGAAGAGTCCAGTAGTGATCCTAAAACAAGAATAGAATAGGAAGAAAATAAAGATGAATCAGGAGAATCAAGAATTCCTAATTTGAAAACTCAGAAGGTATTGACTAGTAGAATGTTTGATCCCAGGATTTATGATTAACCTAGAATGACAGAGTTAGTTATGTTAGGAACCAGGGATTGTTAAACCTCCTTAAGGAACCTGTTCCCATGTTTATTAAGGAGAAATTAAGTGATTTCTGCTATTCAATATATTTCCCAAAAGATGGGTTGAGTTTGACAACATAGGTACATGGAAAATATATGAAGCTAGATGAGAAGGCACTGTGAAGGATTCTGGATATACCTATGATGGGTATGGGAACTATTGTAAAACAACAACACTAAACTAAGTTTATGATTAATGCTTCTAAAGTAGGAGGTATATCAATAGCTAGTGTAACAGTGAAATTTCTCACAAGTGAGTTCAAATTTGGTGTATGAATTTGTGAAAAAGTCCTTTTACCCAGGTCTGGGAAAGGACTATTCCCTCTGGTGTTGATTCATTTTTGATACAATGTCTGGGTAAGTTTGAGTTAATAAGACTTGTTACTCTTATGATAGAAAACATATATAAGATGATAAATAAGAAAAAAGGAAGACATGGGATACCATATGGATACATTTTCAATAATATGTTTGATCACTTTGGAGAAAAGTGATTGAGACAAAAAGGAATCCAAGAATAGTCAAAAAAAGTGTAGTGTGACAACATTGGTGGAGAATGAATGCAATGAAGGGAAAATGGGAACTGTTTCCCAAGTTTTAGAACTGTTGACTGCTCAGGAGAATTTTTATAGAGAAATAGAGGAGATGAATAACAAGTTAGCTGCAAAGGATGATAATATTGTTCATTTGAAGATACATAGCTAGAAGTTTTCCTTAGAGGAACCTGGTTCCACTGAGGAACTTTTAGTAGAAAATGCAAATCCCTAAGGTAATATTGCAGAAATTACTAGTGAGGTACAGTGTTGAATGCTTAAGTGAAGACCCTCACAAAATAGTTGATGGATTCCTTTTCTACTGAGGCTTACTGAATGAAATTATTGCTAAAATCCTTCTCTCCTAAGCCCCCTACTTGAATCCTATTGAGTCAAGTTTCCAGTTCTTGTCTCTATTGCGGCTTATGAAGATAATAGTTTTATATTTTATTTGTATTATTGTAATGGTATTGATCCTTCTTAAAAATGAATGAACTTCTATTTTTGTTTTTCATTTGTTTTCTCTATAATTTAAAGTTGTTCTTCATGTTTGTGCTTCCTCAATGGTCATGAGTTAACCATCTTGTACTTACTTTATTTTTTATTTATTATTATTACTTTTCAATGATAAAAAAAAGGGGGAATACTAAATGCATAAGTTAGGGATCAAGTGTGGGTGTATTCTAATGTGTAAGGGACAAGGTACCAAGAAAATCCATATAATAGGTGATATGTGAAGAATGCAAAAATGGTTAAGAAATTATGGTGTATTGAAGAATGAAGGCAGATTGATATGGGGGAGAATGCTCAAATGCACTTTGATAAGTGCATATTTATCGATTGGGGGAATATTAAAATATATCAAATGAGTTGAGTTTTTTATGTCAATTTAAAATAAGAGACCAGGTCCCTAATTTGTATGATATATTAATAAAGGGAAGCAAAGTACAAAGTGTAAGTTGAATAAAATTAATGCTTTAAAGAACTGTGGTCATGTTTTGAGGTTTGTCATCATCAAAATGGGGGAGAATTTCTATATATTGTTTTGATGATAAGCAGGTGAAAACCAGGGACCAGGTCCATGGGTGGTCATTAAAAAATACAACTATCACAATATCTGCACAGTTTTGTCTTCTAGAGTAACAAACTGCGTAGGTGGGATGTGTACCTTTCAAGGACAAATGTCCAATTAAGATTTCTAACCTAATCATTATTCCACTATAATAGTAAAAGATGTTTCTCAAAAATGTAGCATTTACAAAAATCAGAATTGATGAAATTGAAAAAGGTGAAAACTCAATTCAACTTCATTTTCTCTAGTATTGCTCATGTTCTTATTTCTTATGTACTAAAAAGAGTGAATTTTCTTGAGTTGAGTTCGTATTCGTAATTGAATTACTCGCATTATAAGAGTAACGTTTCTCTTCGCTTTCTTTAGAGTGCTTTGGTAGAGTTGCATGAGTTCAATATTTGTTAGAGTTAATCAATATATAATTAAGTGCTTGGCAGAGATGTCAAAGTAGGCTTGTAGTAGAGTTATTACAAGCAGGAGGAGCATAGTCTTAGGTTCTTTTGGAGTCTGTAATCAAAAGCTTAATTATAGTGAATTGTTGGGTGCTGGTGAGGGAAAGTTGTAGTTTTTCCTTCCCTTGAGCAAGGAGATTTCCACGTTAAAATAATTCTATTTTTACCATCCTAAAATGTTTTAAGTTTTCCAATGTCGTACTATTTTATTCCATGTGATTGACTTTAAGGGACTTGGTACCTCACTGTGTGGTACAACCTCCCCGAGTTTCATCAACACTAGACTGAAACTAGAAATACGGTTGACCCAAAATAACCACCATTACTAGAATATCTAGAAAATGAACACCTTAAAGATAGACTAGGACTCTGGCTAGAACAATTACTTGGGCTAGACTGTCCATTATCGATAATATGAACTATGGCCTGAACAGGTCTACTGGACTTACCCTGATGCTAATACGGCTAATGTGAAGGTTACCTACCATGAGAACCACTACCTATGAACTATGAGCTACTATAGCTCCTATTGAACCTACTCTTATATCGCGTCCTGTTATCGCAGCCCCGTTGGGCCTTCCAATGCATCTCTTTCATAAAATAAGCATGATCAGAAACCTCTATAAAAGACCTACTTACATCAACCAAACATTGTATAGATAGGTAAAGAGAAAGTCTCAATCCTAGGATAAAGAAACGGACCCTCTAATACTCAATAGTCATAATAGAAATAGCATTCCTAGAAAACTCATGAAATCAAGCAGAATAATCCACAACAGTCATGGGGCCCTTCTCCAACATTGAGAACAGATCCCTCGAATCTCTAAGACTGCGTGGCATGTACTTCTCTATGAAGATCTCAGCGAACTAAGTCCATACCAAAGAGAAAGATCCAGTTTCTTGGAATCAAGATGACTTCTTCACCAATTTAGAAATACCATGTCTAATTTAAAAGAAGTGTAATCACCCTTCTGAGTCTAAACTAGGGTCAAATTGTAGAGCCTATCCTCACAGGAAATGAAAAATCATACGCATACTGATACGCCTAAATTATACCTTTCTTATGAGAGAGTAAGAGGTCGTTGTCAAATATAGAACCCAACTGGGTTGGGTGTCGAATCCGACAGGAATACTTTGTTCACTAAGTATTGTGACTATTATTAGACTGTTGATCTAAGATTCCTGAGAAAAAAAGGGGTTGGATATGTTAACAATATTTTTTCATATTTGTATTACACAAGGTCCAGCTAATGAGAGTTAATGTAGATGTAATTTCAATAAGAATAAATTAACTAAAGTTATACTCACCAAGATGTTCAAACAGTTAGGGTTGTGAATTTGTGCTAGAATTCTAACTTATGTATTCAATTGTAAGAATTACCCATGTGTTTCTCAACCTAATGAGTTTTTCACCCTTTACTTCTCTCGAACTTAAAGGATTCAGGCATTATTAAATAACACTCTCATAAGAGTTGATCCTGTTTAGGCAACAACCCATTAACCCAAAGGGTAAACCTATGGGGTTCATGTGAATCACTTCTTTTCCCAACATCCACTTTCTTGTCAGAAAAGTGGTGTTCATGGGATCACTTCCCAAGTTTGAAACCAAGAGATGTCATTATAATGAATAAAGATTCATGCAATTTTGATAGATGTTAGAAATCAAACTGATTCACAATCCCAAAATAATTCTCTATATCAAGGCTCTCATAACCCTAGTTATGGGAGTTTAGCTACTCATCTCCATGTAAGAAATCAAAGATATATTGATATTCATAAATGGCTTCAAGAGAGTACTTACAAAAGTCACAATATTTTTCTTCTCAATCTTCAATGGAAAATATAAAAAATAATAATCAGATCTCAATCTCTAGATACAAATCTCAATGAAAAGTGTTACACAACTCTCAATAGAGGAGAAAGTATGAAACTAATGACCAAAAATACAGAATAAACTATAATACTTTGTATTTATATGATTCCAGAACTGGGGTTTTAAAATTCAAACTTGAATTATTAGTTTCATGGTCGATGGGTCAAGCGATGGTTTATCGTGGGGCCGACGGTCCATCGTCTAGACTATCACTGGAGCTCCAGTGAGTCTATGTTCCATTTCTAGTCGACGGGTAGGGAGACGGTTCATTGTAGCGCCGACATTTCATCGCCTGGACTGTCGCATGACATATAGTGTTTCGTTATTCTATTTCTTGGCGATGGTTTAGGCCAATGGTTCATTGTAGAGTCGATGGTCCATCGCCTTAACTGTCGCAGGTTGTCTAGTGTCACTGTCTTCTATTTTTGGGCGATGGTTCAGGCCGACGGTTTATCGCAAGGTCGATGGTCCGTTGCCTGAGCCGTCGATGATGTTTTTCCTTTGTTTTGCCCAGTTTATCCAAGTTATCCTTTACACTCAGTTCTTATCCTAAAAATACTAAAGTACACAGTTAAATTCAATAATAGTTGCTTGAAAACACACAAGTATCCTAAGACAAAGGCATAAAATATTTTGTGAAAAGACAGAACATCAACACCCTCAACTTAAGGCAATTGCTTGTCCTTAAGAAACTCAACACCAAGATACATATACAAACAACATCATAACGGGCACTCAATATTCATATCAACCCAGCTATACAATCATTCACTTGCCAATTCGGCTAAGTGCTCTAACACATAGGGATCTATAACTAGTATCAACTACTACTTAGCATATTTATAGCCACAGATACAATATCCCAAAGGAATCAATAGTCAATGGATAACTGTTGTGCTTTTACAGCCAATGAATTCCACCTGTCCTTATATATAATCAATCTATAGACAAAGCTAATACTCCCGCTCTTATAAAATAAGTTGCAATCATAGTGCACACCCATAGGATTTCCCATATCATCTAATGTTCTCTCATGATTTACTCGCTAAGATCAAGTAGGACTTGCTAAGGTTTGAAAAAAGGTTTTAGGCTCGGTGTTGGTTATTCATTTGGATGAGTGACTTAAAGTACAAAACTTCACCCTTTTTACCATTTTCGGTAGCTACTCACTAGAATTAAAGTTCCTTTCACTAATTCGCAATCAATATTATCCATTTGCGCCCTTGTCATAACCCTGATTTTTTTAAACAACAGCATCAGCCACTCTCAACTTACGCTAATACAGAAAGTTGAGGTGCATAATATCTATTTAGACAGCTAACTAGACCAGGGCCGGATGCTACCTCTTAAATCAATTTCAACTCAACCTCCAAGGCTGCCAACAATCCAATAGTATCCACCCTCAACTTAGCCAATTTTCCTGAGTTAAAGTGTACAATGTCCAAAAATTGGACCAGGGGCAAAGCTAAGTGCTAATTCCTTCTAGAGAGTGAATCACTATTTATTTGGGTAGAACAAAGATTAACAAGGCTCAACAGGGTTGCAACAAAAACAAAACATTTTTGGTGGGTTATTATTTTGGCTAAACGGACTAACAAACAAGGAGGCCTACTACGAACCTATTTTATTGAGTCAAAAACAAAACAACAACAAATGAACCGTCTAAGTTCTGGGTGTAGAATCTATGTAAGAACTATACAAACATGCACACATACAAGCACTAAGTTAATTCCTATTCTACTAACTCTTGGGATTCGTAACAAATGGCTATAATCACTTACATTCGTATGTTAGTTTTGGAGTCACAGATGGTCACACAACACTTTTACCAAAATAAAAAAGGAGAATTAAGTATATCATAAATGTACACAAACACTTTTCCACAGTCACTTATCATTCACATATATAAACTGATGCTAACATAATAGGAAAGAGAAATTTCAAATCTATAGTTAAACCTTGACAAGAAATAAAAATGCAATAACTTAATAACAACCCAAACATGCCAATTATCCTAGATAGCACATGGGAGGAAAATCATATCATCAACACAAAACCCATGGTACAATCATATCCCCCACCCCCCACAAAAAATAATGTTTTGTCCTTAATGCATATAATTGAATTACAAAGGAGGGGAAATACTAATAGTGCCTCTTAGTCATCTGAGGAGTCTGTGAAGTGGGTGAGGCTCCAGTGTCCTCACCAGGTGCAATGTTGACCCCCATGGTGGTGGTAGTTCTCAAAATCTCTCCCTCTAGAATTGAAGGTACCACATCTCCAGCAGGATCTACAGTTTGCCTCTTAGATGGGGTAGAACTGGTAGACACTCCAACTGATTCATCCTCTACTCTCTTCCTTCTTATCTATTCATCACTCCTTTATTTTATTATTTATTTCTTCATGTCATAATGATCTCGCTCCTCTATCGACATGGCTTCAAGTTTCTTTCTTTTAACAACTTTTCATGCAGCTTTTTCATCAGTCTCCACTACTTTCTTACCCTTATCTTTGATCGATCGCCCCATTAAGTCAATGAGACCTTCGTCTTGATCACTTTTGATCTATACTAGATCAAATATAGACTACTGTGGTTAATAATTCATCTTGTCAACATCAGCCCAGATTTGTCTAACTTCCTCCATTAATTTCGCAAAATCCGGGATGGATATGGCATCCAGCTTCTTGTTGATTCGCTCCTCCATGTTGTCCATTCTTAGCTACATGTACCAAAAATTCCTCACTACTTCCTCCACAATTCTTTCAATGAAGGGTTTGAAATCTGCCCCCCATATAGCCAACTGTTTTTCAAACCTCTTCTGTGCTCGGACTGTCTTTGCAAAGCTCTCTTGGTTTAGCCTATACTTAGAATATTGGGGTGGAACTGATGTAGAATCTGTGGTCCTACCCATAGGCATCAAATATGAACTTGCATATGTGGTCGGAGGTACGTATGTAGCAAAAGGTAGTGGCATACCTGAAGAGAATTCTGTGTTTGTTGAGCTTGGGTTCTGTTGACTTGCATGTCGAACTTGAGTCATCCCTACCCTTTTCAATATTGTTCTTTTGTATTGCCTATATCGCATTATCTATTCTTCTGATCAAAGGTACCTTTGCCTACTTGCACAATTCTGTGATAAGGCATGGAAATGGCAGTGCAGTCTGAGTCTTGCGAACGTGGTAAAACAACTCATCAGAAATGATGTGGCCAAAATCCACTATCAACCCCTCAATTAAAGCATCAACAATCATAGCTCTAGAGAGTTCTAGGTGGTCATCCCTACCTGTTGGAATCAACTTTATCCTCATAATTGCCCACCAAAACTTAGCCCTAAAGCTTATGGGAAACTTGGATATCTTTTTACGGGGATTGTGTTGCCATGAAAGCTCTTCTCCATCTATCAATATTCTAGCTAACCATGGTTTTTGTTGAGTCTGCATGAATAACCGATGCTCTAAGTCTAGTATTGTACCTGGTATCTGATATTCTGATCTGAACATGAATCTATTCAACGTACGCTCTGAGATGTCTATGCTAACTCCACGAACAGGAACTGTGTCCTACTTGTTCATGTCAGCAGATGACTTTCCTAGGGGATAATTCTTCTCCAGCAATGCCAAGTAATTGACAAAAAACTCATGTACCAAGTTTGGTTGATAGGATTCAAGTGGTCTGCTCATCCAGGCAAACTCATATTCATTGAATCGGCGTTCAAGTCTGGGTACTTTGGAAAGTTTGTTGTCAAAATCTAATGTTCTTCAAAAATAGACCTCTTTATGGTACCCTATCTCTCTGTGCCAAACCTTTGTAGAAATGCTCTCGGGCACCCTCAACCTGTCATCTTATAGCTTCCCACACTTATGGATCCTTGCGTCGAACCAAATTCAGGTCCCCTTATTCTGGGCTCTCTGCTTAAAAGGGGTTAGATACTTCAACCCCTTCCTCAACCATACTTCAACTTGATCTACTGCTAATACTACTTTCACCCTCCTTTACAGACTAGGAGGATGAAGAAATGACTTGATGATTACACCGGGTGTTGTTTGCCGGGGTATCTGCATCTTGTCATAACCCTTGTCTGTCCCCTTGGACTCTACCTCTACCCCTGGTGGTTGGTAATTTGTTTTCCATGATACCTGCAAATGAAATGTTTATCAGTTCATAGACATAAACTAGAAGATAGGAAAAATTATTGACCAGCGACGGTTAGGGCAACGGTCCGTCGGTCCTGCGACAGTGTGTCAACCTAAACCATTGGGGTCATTCCAGTAACACTGATTTTGAGAAAGTGGCAACGGTTTCAGGAGATGGGTCATCGTGTATCCGATGGTCTATCTCTCTAACTGTCGCCTGCCATTTTTACTTTTAGGCCTCATTTCGGTATTTTATCAAACACTTTGCATATACTTCCATTAAGGATGATTTTTGTGGTATTTTTATCAATAGTATATCACCATATTTTTCCATCTTTGGTCCATGGGTTGCTCAGACTTTACCCAAGATAATGTTTGCTAAATTCAGGCCACTCACAGAACTAAATCTAAATCAAGAAAAGTATTTCAATATTCACAGACTTCACATGGTTTTCTTTGTTCTTAGAGATGAATAAAATGTACACAACAAACTGATCATACCTGAGTATTAGAATACTTGAAGAATATCCTCTCTTTCACTCTAAATAATGGACACAAGTTCACCCTTTTTACTTTTGAGAAGAGTTCTTGTTGCTTATATTTGAAAGACTAAGGAGGAGATGAAGTTTAAATAGATGGGGGAAGGGAACATGAGGAGTTTAAGGAGGTACTGAAAAGTCTCAGATTCTTTGAATGCAGGGACACTAAATAGACTCAGGTACTTGAGTAGTTGGGGTGTTATTCAACCTCCTTAAATTATCAATTTAAAACTATTTGGGTCGGATAAGAATGAAAAATCTGACTATTTAAACTAATTCGACCCGACCTGCATAAATAAGGTTATAAGCAACGGTTAACGCGATGGTCCATCGCACATGTGATGGTCCATCGGTCAACCTGTCGACCCAATCTGATGAACCTACCTTGTGACTCATCAGCAATGGTCCATCGATAATGCGACGGTCTATCGGCCAACCCGTCACTACATTCTAGATTCCTGGTTTCTGGACTTTGTTGTGATGGTTACCACGGCAATCCGTCGAGGTTGTGATGGTCCATCGATTAATCCATCGGTCACCTGACTTCCTTCAGCTTTTGTTTTCCTACACTGTTGTACCTGCACACTTCCACAAACCCTTCAGCTTGCACAATACAACTAATAACTAAAACTAATGCTTATAATAACACACCGTGGGTTGCCTCCCACTAGAGCCTTATTTATCATTACGGCACGACTCAGTTATCTCAATTATTCAGACTTCATCGAGATATATAGTATCAATACTTCTTATCGAGTGTATTTGACCGATGTATAGTTTGACTCATTGCCCGTTGACTTTGAAGACATTTCCTTCTTCATTTTCGAGTTCCACTACTCTAGATAAGTAGACTTGGTTACCTCTAAATGGGATAGACCATTTGGATTTGAGCTTACCTGGAAAAAGCTTGAGTCGAGAGTTGAAGAGAAGCACTAAGTCACCTTTCTGAAAATCCCTCTTTTCAATTATGTAGTCATGGTAGTTCTTCATTCTTTATTTGTACAAGTCAGCTCTTTCTTAATCTCCAAGACAAAACTCATCCATCTCATTTAGCTTCCCCAGCCTCATATCTACTGCCTCATTCCAGTTCAGATTAAACCACTTCAGTGCCCACAGTCTTTATGCTCCAGTTCAATCGGCAAATGACACACCTTGCTATAAACTAATTGGTATGGTGACATACCAATTGGTGTCTTGAAAGCAGTTTGATATGCCCATAAGGCATCATCCAGCTTCCTAGACCAATCTTTCCTGCTAGCATTTACAGTCTTGGCAAGTATAGCTTTAATTTCCCGATTAAAGATCTCCACCTACCCACTGGTCTGTGGGTGGTATAAGGTATCCACCTTATGTTGTTTGACTCTATATTTTGCCAAGGGAGCTTTGAATATCTTGTTGAAAAAGTGTGATCCTCCATCACTTATGATGGTACGTGGTACCCCCAAGTGAGAGAAGATATTCCTTTTTAAGAATGCTATAACCCACTTTCCTTCATTATCCTCCAGAGCCACAGCCTCGACCTATTTTGACACGTAGTCAACAGTAACTACTAAGTACTTCGTCCCAAATGAGCTCACGAAATGCTCCATGAAATCAATTCCCCACACATCAAATAATTCTACGTCAAACATTTTAGCTATTGGCATCTCATGGTGCTTTGAGATGGACCATTTACTTTGAAATTGGTTACATCTCTTCACGAACTCATACTTATCCTTAAACAAATAGGTCCAATAGTAACCACTCTAAAGCACTTTCCTTGCAGTCTGATCACCTGTATGGTGACCTCCAACTGGAGAAGCATGGCTTACTTCCAGTATACTCAACATATCTTCTTCTGGGATGCACCGTCTAATAATACCATCCGCACATCGCCAAAATAGATACGGCTCATCCCAGAAGTAATGGGTCACATCATGGAGAAACTTTTTCCTTCGATGAAAGAAAAGATTCTTTGGTATCACCTCGCTCACCATATAATTTGCAAAATCAGCATACCAAGGTATTTTCTCCCTAACAGCAGCCAAGATTTCCTCATCTGGAAATGCATCATTGATCTCAAATTAAACTCTAACTGCTTGTTCACTTTCCAGCCTAGACAGATAATCCGCAACTTGGTTTTCACACCCCTTTTTATCTTTGACTTCAAAGTCAAATTTTTTAAGAAGCAACACCTATCTAATCAACCTTGGCTTCGTATCCCTTTTCGCCATCAAATATCTCAATGTTGAGTGTTTAGTGTGGACCACCACCTTGGTTCCTAGAAAATAAGCCAGGAACTTTTCAAAAGCATAGACAAATGCAAGAAGTTCCTGTTCTATGATGGTGCAGTTCTTTTGAGCTCGATTCAACATTTTGCTGGCATAATAGATTGGATGAAATAATTTGTCTTTTTTTGGTCCCATCACAGCTCCAAGGGCAACACCCCTTGCATCACACATTATCTCAAATGGTTTTGACCAATCTAGGGAAACAATAATAGGAGCATCAACCAGCTTCCTTTTAAGGCATTCAAATGCCTTCAAGAAATCATCATCAAAGGAGAATTTGACTTCCTTCTCCAAAAGTTTGCAAAGGGGGTTTGCAATCTTTTAGAAGTCCTTTATAAACCTCCTATAGAAGCCAACATGACCAAGGAAACTTCACACTCCTTTCACTGAAATATGAGGTGGAAGATTCTCTATAACCTCAACTTTAGCTCGACAACTTCAATCCCCTTTTCTGAAATTTTATTTTTAAGAACAATGCCTTCCTTCACCATGAAGTGGCATTTCTCCCAATTAAGCACAAGATTGAACTCCTCACACCGCTGTATGGCCCTACTCAGATTTACCAAGCAAAGCTCGAAAGAATCACTGACAATTGAGAAATCATCCATAAATACCTTTAAGGTATCTTCAACCGTATCAGAGAATTTTGACATCATGCACCGCTGAAAAGTGGCAGGTGCATTACACAACCCGAAAGGCATCCTTTTGAAAGAAAATGTTCCATATGGGAACGTGAATGTTATCTTCTCCAGATCTACAGGAGCAATTAATAACTGGTTGTAACAAGAATACCCATCTAAGAAATAGTACCAACCCTTTCCCGCTAGCCGATCAAGCACCTGATCCATGAAAGGCATTGGGAAGTGATCTTTCAATGTTCACTAGTTGCGTTTTCTGTAATCCATACACACCCTCCATCCATTAACCGTCTTAAGTGGAATCAACTTGTTCTTCTTGTTAGCCACCAATGTCATTCCCCATTTCTTGGGCACGCACTGAACATGACTAACCCACTTACTATCTAAGATGGGGTACACCACACCTGCATCTAGCCACTTAATAATTTCTTTCTTTACCACCTCTTGCATAAGAGGGTTAAGACAGCATTGATGTTTAATAGTCGCGACATAATTCTCCTCTAGCTGGATTTTATATTTGCATATACTAGGAGAAATATTGATAATGTCTGTAATTGTCCAACCAATAGCCCTCTTATATCTCTTAAGAATAGAAATGAGGGCTTTCACTTGTTGTTCACCTAAGTCAGCCGCAATGATAGCAGGTAATGTATTCTCACTTCCCAGGAACACATACTTAAATTGACCAGGCAACTCTTTCAACTCCAAAGTGGGTGGCTCTTCAATAGACGGCTTGGCTGGTGGACTGGAATGATTTTTTAAGTCCAAATCCAGCTTCTTGGGTTCATAAGAATAAGACCCCATGCCTATCAAGGCACACACAGTCTCCTCATAATCTTCAGTATCGTCTTGATCAAAATTCATTAATACGGCAGAGAAAGTCTCCACAACAAATTTTTCTTCTATAGGTACTTCCTGCTCCTCCTCATAATTAACATCTATAATAGAAAATATGCTCATATCTTTATGCTATTTCATGGACTGGCAGACATCGAATTGAACTACTTCATTATTCAGCCTGAATAGTAGCTCATTTTTCTTAAGATCAATAAGTACACTCCCGGTTACAAGGAAAGGTCTACCCAAGATTATGGGAACCTCGAAGTCTACCTCCCAATCGAGAATGACAAAATCAGCTGGAAATATGAAACTGGACACTTTCACTAATACGTCATATAAAATCCCCATGGGCCACTTCACAGATCTATCTTCCATAACTAATCTCATGTTTGTGGGAGTAGGATCCCCAAAACCCAGTTTCTTATACACAGCAAGCGGCATCAAGTTTATACTGGCTCCTAAATCACAAAGAGCTTTTGCGAACTCAAGAGGCCTAATAGTACATGGGATAGTAAATGTTCCCGGGTCTGTCTTCTTCTACACCAATGACCTTGTGGAAATAGTACCACAATGTTGGAGATTGTCCACCATCTCATAACTAATTGTCCACTTCTTCGTAACAAGGTCTTTCATGAACTTTGCGTACCCGGGCATTTGCTCCAATGCTTCCACCAATGGTATGTTGATTGTCAACTGCTTAAGTATGTCTATAAACTTACCAAACTTTGTATCGTCGGCCTTATTTTTCAACCGATGGGGAAATGGATGAGGTGTTTTTGGGAGCGCAGTAATCCCCACTTTAGTCTCCTTTCCCTTGTTTTTCTCCAACACATCAACCTACTTATGGTTGGATGGTGTATTATCAATAACTTCATCCAGTTTTTCAGACTCCATTGGATAAGTTTCTTCAAGCCCAATATCCTCTGTAATCACATTTTTACTCACAGACGGTCCGGGTAATACCTTACCACTCAGTGTGGTAATGTCCATGAAGGAGCCATCATTTTAAGGATTCTGAACAGTATCACTTGGCAAAGTTCCACTCTTCCTCTGATTCAATGCTTCTGAGAGTTGGATCATTTGTTGCTCCAACTGTTTGATAGAAGTAGAGTGTTAGTTTACCAACTGACTCATGGAAGACAAGTCACTCTTTATAGTAGTCACCCCAGAGTTGGTAGTTTCAACTCCCTTTAATAATTTCTCCATCATGTCCTCCATGGACATTTTACCAGAGATAGTGAAAGAATTATCTCTTCTTCCAGGAGGTACATATAGTCCACTTCTATCATTTTTGGTTTTCCAATTCCCTTTATCTCTATCCTTGTAACAAGCTTTATCGTAATAATTCCGACCTTGATTTCCTTGGCTAGTGCCTCGAAAAACCCCTTGAGTATTTAGATAGTTTGCCTCTTCTTCCGAATAGGAATCAAATCTTCCCTGGGATGCAACAACTTTCACCTTCTCCATTTTACCAGACAATAGATGCTTAGTCAACAAATCTATCTGAGTCTTTAAATGTGTCATATCCTGGTCATGTTCTTTCTCCTTCTTGCATTACTCTATCGTTATACTACTAGACACAGTAGATATTGTTACCACAGAATCCCTAGTATCCCAAGCTCTACTCTATTTGGTCATTCGATCAAGCATCTCTGAGGCCGCTGGGAAAGTAAGGTCAACAAACAACCCTCCTACAGCATTATCCATGACTGGCTTCGTAATAGAATTCAAAGCCAATAAAGAGTCTCCATCAGATGAATATCCATCATATTATGGTTCGAGCATTGCATCAGCTTTTTTTTAAGCTCACCCATATTTTATGAAGAGCTTCAGTGGGAAGCTGTCAGAAGTTACTCATTTTATCCCTAAACTGTACCCTTCTGGAGGGTGGAATGAACCTTTCTAGGAAAGTATCTTTCAACTATCTCTAATTGGTTATAGAGTTAGGAGTCAGTTCGTTCAACCATAGTGTTGTCTCTCCAGACAGAGACAACGGAAACAAACGTATATGGATAGCATTCTGACCCACTCCTGGATTATTAAAGGACTTGCAAATGGTGTCAAAATTCACCAAATATATGTTTGGATCATCTCCAGGAAGACCCCCGAACAACCCCTTTAGATAAAGGAGTTAAATCATCATACTGGTGATATTAAATATAGCTCCTGGTGCTAGAGGTGGAGGAATGATAGCTCCAGTTGCACCTACTCTATACATTCCATCTTCGTCATCGTTCAGATCAAGCTGCACTAGTTGACGCTCTTGCCTTGCCCTAAAGGGGCGATTTATGTTGACATTTGATTTACTGGTGCAGCCACATTTTCTGCACACCTTAGATTAACAGAATATAACAAGTCATCATCCCCTAAATCATCATCATAAGGATTAGGATGACATGCCTACTGACCATCATTCTGCTAATTTAGTTGAGCTCTAGACAAAGTGGCTAGTCTTTCAGCATCTAGGGGATCTACCATTCTGCCAATTTGCTACGGTTCTGGATGTATTGGTAATAATGGTGCACCTGATCTCCATATACTTGGCATACACAATAACTCCCTTGCACAGAAAAAAAACAACAAACAAAAGAAAACTTTGGGAAACTTGACCAAAGGTCAACTAAAAAACATAAACTTAATTGACAATTGTATTCCCCGACAACAGTGCCAAAATTTGATACGCCCAAATTACACCTCTCTTACGAAAGAGAAAGAGGTCGCTTTCAAATATAAAACCTAACTGAGTTGGGTGTCGAACCCCATAAGGAATACTGTGTTCACTAAGCATTGTGGCTATTATTAGACTGTTGATCTAAGGTTCCAGAGAAAAAGGGGGTTAGTATGTGTTAATAATATTCTTTCGTATTTGTACCACACAAGGTCCAGCTAATGAGAGTTAATGTAGATGTAATTTCAATAAGAATGAATTAACTAAATTTATGCTCACCAAGATGTTCAAAAAGTTAGGGTTGTGAATTTGTGCTTGAATTATAACTTATGTATTTAATTGTAAGAATTATTGAATTCTAAGAATTACCCATGTGTTTCTCAACCTAATAAGTGTTTCACCCATTACTTCTCTTGAACTTAAAGGATTCATACATTATTCAATAACTCTTTCATGGGAGTTGATCCTGTTAAGGCATCAACCCGTTAACCCAAAGGGTAAACCTATGGAATTCATGTTAATCACTTATTTTCCCAACATCCACTTTCTTGTCAGACAAGTGGTGTTCATGGTCTCACTTGTCAAGTTTGAAACCAAGAGAGGTCATTACAAAGAAGAAAGATTCATGCAATTTCGATAGATATTAGAAATCAAACTGATTCACAACCCCAAAATAATTCTCTACATCAAGGCTCTCATAACCCTAGTTATGGGATTTTAGCTACTCCTCTCCATATAAGAAATCAAAGATATATTGATATTCATATATGGCTTCAAGAGAGTACTTACAAAAGTCAATATATTATTCTTCTCAATCTTCAATGAAAAATATAAAAACTAATAATCATATCTCAATCTCTAGATTCAAATCTTAATGAAAAGTGTTACACATTTTTCAATAGAAGAGAAAGTATAAAACTAATAACCAAAGATACAGAATAAACCCTAATACTTGGTATTTATATGATTCCAGAACTGAGGTTTTAAAATTCAAACTCGGATTATCTACTTCAAGGTCGACGGGTCAAGCAATGGTCCATCGTCTAGACTGTCATTGGAGCTCCAGTGAGTCTAGTTCTATTTTTGGTCGACGGGTAGGGCGATAGTTCATCGCAGAGCCGACAGTTTATCGTCTATACGATCGTATAACATCTAGTGTTTCCTCATTCTATTTCTTGCCAACAGTTTAGGCCGATGGTTCATCTCTGAGTCAACGGTCCGTCACCTGGACCATCGTAGGCTATCCAGTGTCACTGTCTTCTATTTTTGGGCGATGGTTTAGGCCGACGGTTCGTCGCAAGGTCGACGGTCCGTCGCCTGAGATGTCGATTATCTTTTTCCTTTGTTTTGCCCAGTTTATCCAAGTTATCCTTTATATTCAGTTCTTATCCTGAAAACACTAAAGAACACAGTTAAATGCAACAATAGTTACTTAAAAACACAATTATCCAAAGAAAAAGGCCTAAAATGTTCTGTCAAAAGCTGAAACATCACATACTCGAATTGTGCATGAAAAAAACTAGGGAGCCAATCTTTAGAATGTACCCAACATCTTTTTCCATTGATAGACATTGAAATCTAAACAACTACTAGCTATACAATTACCGGTGCAGGAGGGACCTCAACTCTAGGAGTTGCGGCTATAGGCGGTGCCCCGCCTTAGTACAACTCTAATCAGTATACTATGCTCTATCAGATAGTGAACCACCAACAAAGCCCAAAATCTAAACTAAAGCACCTCTAATGACTGAATAAGAATTAAACCCTGGTGGAGCCTAGGCTGGTCCCATTATTCACTGGGCCTGAAGAATCTCTATCTTGGAAGTAGTAATATGGTGTGGGGATGGCCTCCTTTCTTTGCCCCTATATGGGATACATCTTTCTGCTATCCACGACCTCTAGGACATCCACTAACAGCGATAGGATTCCCTGGCTCAGTATCGAGGCCCTCATCTCGTATAATGGTAGCACGTGTCCTATCAAGCTGCCAAAAAGTGAAACCAAAGAAATGCTTAAGAAACTGTAATACCCCGCATGTTTCTAAGCTAGGAAGTGAATAAGTTTTCCTACATATGAAACCTCCTATCCTGTGTGTAGCATTTTAGTGCATGACTTACAATGAATATCCTAGCGATAGGATAGCTTATGATGCGCTAAGCATGTTCATATGAGTCACTTAAGGTAATACAAGCTAAGAGTTTTTGAATCCATCAAGTTTTAGTGTTTGATTTTTAAAGGGTCATCTTTGAACAAGAATAACGTGATTTATATGTGGTATTTTGGCAGATTTAAACCCACCAAATTATAGAGAATCGAATTAGCTTTCTAAAGATACCAATTTCGCCTTAATCCAATACCCGAGCGAAAAGTTATGCCCATTTTTGTGAGAGACATTAAGGATAGGCGATTGGTTAGGCGCCGCCCAACCTAGCTTGTGCAATTACTTGGGCGCCACCTAAGTCAGTTCTAGGTGCCAAAAACACTCCGTTTTGAGTTATTTTAAGGGTAATTAAGTCTTTTAACACTCCTTACACATCCCTAAACTTAACCCTACGAAATATATAGCTTCTAAACATATTACAACCCTATTATCATCTCAAAGCTCATCATCCAAGAGCACTAAAAGAGAAAAACAACTAGGGTTTCATAATTAAGCTTGATGATCCGATTTCAAGGAAATTCCTTCGTCAATCATCAAGAATCTTCTTTCTAAGGTATGCGTGAGTTGATTCATGGACTCCTTATGTCCATGAAGCTCAAGGACCATCTTCTAAATTATGTATTATGATGTTTATGTTGTTGGTGGTTGATGTTCATGTGTTTGGAGTTTGATAATGCCTAAGATGGAATCTTTGTATGTTTTATGTGAGGATATGGTGGTATTTAACGTATAAATATGTGAAATTGGTGGTTGAATATTTGAAATCTTGATGAATCCACCTATGCCTAAGATGTGCATGTAAGGTGTTTGTGAAAATACCTAAGGGAATAGAAATCATGCTTTTATGACATAATAAGTTCGAAATGACTATTCCATGTTCTAAGTTTATGTTCAACGTGATCCCCATGCTATTGTCTTGAATTGAAGATGTTGTATGAGATGCTCATGATATTGTTTTGATATGGAATAACCATGTTATTGAAGCCATGCAAGTATATACATGTTGTGTGCATTCCCGATCATATGATAGTTTGTTGAGAATCATTCTTATTATGAAATCCTTACTTATGATATTATGAATTGTGGATTCAAATCTTGTGATCAAGTCATGTCATGTGTGTCAGTTTTCTCCTATCGAGTCCTAGGGGTACTTGTACTCGAAAACTATAGTTGTGTGCCTAGAGCCATGTCATGTTTCACGATATCCAAACTCAAGCTATGATTCCATAGACTTCAGTCAGTCATGTGACTCAGGAAAACCTCATGATCTTAGTCAGTTGTCAGATATCAGTAACATTCCACTAGTCAACGGAATCCAGTAAGATTAAGTCATGTATAGTCAGTTATTCATGTGCAGTCCCTCCAGATGAGAGTAGAGGTTAGCACCGAGTGAACCCAAGGATGGGAACTCACCCGCCAGTTCAGGGTGTGATGCTTAGTAGTCATCCTTGTGTTCCAGAACTACGTAGCCAGCATAGGTTGAGATATCTAAACCTATCAGATTAGGGTTGATGAGGTGGCTTAACCCGTCACTTTAGGGTTCCTACCATTCACATTGAGTACCTTCCAGATAAGGGTCACTCACAGGCTGTCCTTACCCGTGGCACGGTATTGACACCCCTCCAGTCGAGGCAGATATTGGACCCCAGCTTAGCCATAACGGCATACATGGGGCATATTTGTTAAACACTACCTCTCACAGTTTCAGTATCAGTCTCAGTAAAAGAACTCAGGGCGTTCTTCAGATTTTAGTATATACAGGACTGTCAAATATAGTCGTCCATGTTATCAGTTGCAGTATCATTCATGACAGTTATCAGTAAACCATGTATTAGCTTACAAGTCATGCTATCACGTATTCACGGTCCCAGTTTCTATATATGTGTGTTTGCACTCCCACATTCATATTAGTCAGTCAGTGTTGTTCATACATGAAACCCTTTATGTTCAGCCTACCTTCCTCGTATACTCAGCACTACAGTTGTACTGATGCATTTGCGCTATGGTGTTTTCTTTTCATGTTACACCATAGGTTCTGAGGCACGAGCTCCAGCTCAGCAGTAGCGGTAGCATTCCAGTCGTAGAGACACAGTGAGTCCTCATTGATTCGAGGACAATATGATTTGATACATTTATTTATTTCTTCAGTTCAGTTTTACGGAGTTAGTTGGAGACATGTTCCTTCAACTTCTTATTCGGATAGTTTAGAGGCTTTAAGATTTATGTTCAGATTTACGTTTAGACTTAGCTTTCAGATTGAGTTATTTTGGGTATTTTCACCCACATGGTTTTATTCAGTTGAACCTTGTAGCCTTACAATTTTATGTGTTCCGCATTATTATATCATGATTTGCAGTATACAGGTACAGATATCAGTCATGGGTTAGCTTGTGGTCCCTCGGGGTCATGAGCACCGTGTAGCATTCCGGTTCAGCAAATTGGGGTGTTACAAACTTGGTATCAGAGCCTAAGGTTCAATAGAGTCCTAGGAAGTCTGAAAGCCATATCTAGTAGAGTCTTGTACATGGGTGTGTTACGCGCCACATTTATGTACGGGAGGCTATAAGATTTTTTAGGAATAGTCCCCTTTCTTTAGTATTCATGTCATGCTAGTGAGAATAATCACAAGTTAAACTCTCAGTCTAATCCATTCTTCTCTTATTCCAGACCATGGCCCCAAAGAGAAGAAACCAGCCAGCTCCTCATCCTGAGGATCCTTTGGGCGAACATGTTTCCCATGCGGAGTTTAGAGCCGTGTTTACCACACTTGCTCAGTCCGTGGCTGCATAGAATGAATGGCCACCAGTCATTCCGGCCAATCCCAAAGCAGCTAGGGTTTGGGACTTCACCCGGATGAACCCTTCATCTTTCCATGGGTCTAATTCTTATGAGGACCCTCAGGAGTTCATTAACCAAGTCCATAAGGTCATTGACATCATGGGTGTTACTTTTATTGAGAGTGCCAAGTTAGCCACGTACCAGTTATACGATGTTGTTCATGATTGGTACAAATAGTGAAAGTCTGAGAGGTTAGATGATGTAGGCCCTATTGAGTAGGAGGAATTTTTCATGGCCTTCTTAGACAGATTCTTTCCCCAAGAGATGAGGGAAGCCAAAGTTCTTGAGTTCATCAACCTCAGGCAGGGGAAAATGATGATTAGGGAGTATTCTCTCAGATTTACTCAGCTAGCTAGGTATGCTCCTCATGTGGTTGCAAACAATAGGGCCAAGATGAGCAAGTTCGTGTCAGGGGTCAATGATAGTGTGGTAAATGAGTGTAGTTCTGCGATGCTGATTAGTGATATGACCTTAGCCAGACTCATGACCTATGCACAGCAAGTAGAAGAGCAGAACTTTAAGGCTAGGGAGAGGCAGAACAAGAGAGCAAGGTCAGGTAACTTCAACTTTGATCGCCCTAAATCAGATGAACGAAACCGTTCACAGTTTTTCTATAAGCCATCCATTCCAGGTCCTTCCTCTGCCAGCGCTCCAGTGCCAAAGTTCAGAGATGGAAACAGAGATAAAGTGCCAGGCTCTAAATCTCAGGGTAGTGTTAGTAGTGCCCGAATGAATCTTCTTTGTCAGACTTATGGTAAGAACCACAAGGGCATCTGCAGAGCCGGTAGTGATGTCTATTTTGGTTATGGCAAGCCAGGCCACAGTATTAGGGAGTGTCCGCAGTCAAGTCTTCAGGGTCAGCAAAATCATTCTGTAGCTCAGTTCGGTCGCCCGAACAAGAAGGGTGCCATTTCCAGTGCTACCAGTGGGCAACGCCCAAACAGACTCTATGATTTTTATTCCCGGCAGGATCAGGAAAGTTCTCCTGATTTCGTTACTGGTACGTTATAGATTTTCTATGTTCATGTTTATGCTTTGCTAGACACAGGTGCATCCTTGTTTTTTGTTACTCCATACATAACAGGTGATTTCGGAATCAGTCCAAAAATTCTAGTAGAGCCCTTTTTAGTCTCTACCCCAGTGGGTAAAACCATCATATCCCAGCGGGTATACAGGAACTACCCGGTTATGATATCTCAAAAATCCACATCAGCAGATTTAGTGGAGTTAGAGATGGCTGATTTTGATGTCATTCTCGACATGGATTGGCTTCATTACAGCTATGCCACAGTCGACTGCAGAAAAAGGATAGTTCAGTTTCAGTTCCCGAATGATCCCATCCTTGAGTGGAAGGGTAGCATTTCAGCGTTCAGGGGTCAACTTGTTGCCTACCTTTGGGCAAGGAAAATGATTTCTAAGGGGTGTGTGTATCATCTCGTGCATGATAAAGATTCAATTTCTGAATCTCCCAGTCTCGAAATAGTCCTTGTTGTTAAGGAATACTCAGATATCTTTCCCGAAAATCTTTCAGGCATTCCTTCCGAAAGGTAAATAGACTTCGGCATAGACCTTCTTCCGGATACTCAACCTATTTCTATTCTGCCATACATAATGGAACCAGAAGAACTCAAGGAACTGAAAAATCAGTTGAAGGATCTCTTAGATAAGGGATTCATCAGACCCAGCATTTCCCCATGGGGTGCGCCGGTACTATTTGTGCACAAGAAAGACGATTCTCTCAGGATGTGTATTGATTACCATCAACTCAATAAGGTCATGGTCAAGAACAGATATATTCTTCCCAGGATTAATGATCTATTCGACCAACTTTAGGGTGCCATCTACTTCTCCAAGATAGACCTCAGATCAGGCTATCATCAGCTCAGATTTAGAGAATGTGACATTCTGAAAATAGTTTTCCGTACTTGGTGTGGTCACTTTGAATTTTTAGTCATGTCATTTGGTCTTACCAATGCCCCTACAGCTTTCATGGATTTGATGAACCGTGTGTTCAAGAAGTACTTGGAAATGTTTGTCATAGTCTTTATAAATGATATTTTGGTCTATTCTCGCACAGAGTGTGATCATGCATACCATCTCAGGATTGTTCTTCAGACTCTCAGGGATCACCAGTTATTTGCTAAGTTCAGCAAGTGTGAATTTTGGCTAAGATCAGTAGCATTCCTTGGCCATATTATTTCCGATGATGGAATTAGAGTAGATCCTCAGAAAACCAAGGCAGTAAGAAACTGGCCCAAACCCATATCTCCATCAGATATCAGGAGTTTCTTGGGTTTGGCTGGCTATTACAGGCGGTTTGTAGAGGGATTTTCTTCTATTGCATCTCCCATGTACAGATTAACTAAGAAGAAGATTAAGTTTTAGTGGTTAGATTCATGCGAGAAGACCTTTCAAGAGTTGAAGACTCGACTTACCTCAGCTCAAGTTCCAGCTCTTCCAGATGGTTCAGACAGTTTTGTAGTCTATTGTGATGCATCCATAGTGGGTTTAGGTTGTGTCCTCATGCAGCATGGTAAGGTCATAGCCTCGCCTCCAGACAGTTAAAGCCACATGAGAAGAATTATCCTACTCATGATCTTAAGTTAGCAGCGGTAGTTTTTGCCTTGAAGATTTGGAGGCATTATCTCTATAGCGTTCATGTAGATGTCTTCACAGTCCATAAAAGCCTCCAGTATGTCTTTTCCCAGAAAGATCTCAATCTTCGTCAGATAAGGTGGTTAGAGCTCTTGAAGGATTACAACATAAGTGTTCTTTATCATCTGGGCAAGGCCAATGTTGTGTCCGATGCTCTCAGTAGATTCTCCATGGGTAGTATTCTCACGTTGAGGGTAGCAAGAAAAAGATAGCTCAGGATATCCATCAGCTTGCCAGACTAGCCGTTCGCTTAGTCGATTCTTCAGAGGGTGGAGTATATGTCCACAGTAGTTCAGAGTCATCTCTAGTTTTTGAGGTGAAAGAGAATCAAGATAGGGATCCTAGCCTTTTTAAGCTTAAAGAGTCAGTTCAAAATTAGAAAGTCAAGGTTTTCTCCCAAGGGGGAGATGGTGTTCTTTGTTGTCAGGGTCATCTATGTGTTCCAGGTGTAGATGAATTGAGGCAGCGAATTCTTGCAGAAGCACATGGTGTGTGATACTCTATTCATCCAGGGGCCACTAAGATGTACCGCGACATGTGGGAGATCTATTGGTGGAGTGGGATAAAGAGAGATATTGCAGAGTTTGTGGCTAAGTGCTCTACATGTCAGCAGGTTAAGATAGAGCATCAGAAACCTAGTGGTTCCATGCAAGAGTTTACCATTCCTACTTGGAAGTGGGAATAAGTGAACATGGACTTCATGATGGGTTTGCCTAGAACTCATCATCAGCATGATTCAGTCTGGGTCATTATAGATAGAATAACCAAGTCAGCTTATTTCCTTCCTGTTCGTACTTCTTATTCCGTCGAGGATTATGCCAAGCTCTATATCATGGAGTTAGTCAGGTTACACGGTGTTCCACTAACTATCATCTCAGAAAGAGGTACCCAGTTCACCTCTCACTTTTGGAAAATGTTCCAAAAGGGTCTCGATACCCAAGTCCATCTCATCACAGCGTTTCATCCTCAGACAGATGGTCAAGCAGAGAGGATCATTCAGGCTCTTGAAGATATGCTAAGGGCGTGTGCAATTGACTTCAAGGGAAATTAGGATGACCACTTGCCTTTGATTGAGTTTGAGTACAACAATAGCTATCATTCTAGTATTCAGATGGCTCCATTTGAAGCTCTCTATGGTAGGAGATGTAGATCTCCAATTGGTTGGTTCGAAGTTAGTGAGGACTCAGTCATTGGTATTGACTTAGTATTCAACGCCTTAGAAAATGTTCAATTGATCATAAAGAGACTCCGGGATGCTCAGAGCCAAAAGAAGTCCTATGTAGATGTTCGTAGAAAGGATCTTGAGTTGGAGGTCAATGACTATGTCTATCTTAAGATCTCTCCCATGAAGGGAGTGAAGACGTTCAGCAAGAAAGGGAAACTCAGTCCCCGGTATGTCGGTCCCTTCAGAATTCTCTGTCGCTTTGATAAGGTAGCTTATGAGCTTGAGTTGCCTTCAGATCTAGCCTCAGTCCATCCAGTCTGCCATGTCTCTCTGCTCAAGAAGTTCATAGGTGACCCAGCAGTTGTTGTCCCTATTCAGAGCATCGACATTCAGAACAGCCTCTCTTATGAAAAGATTCCAGTCAAAATCTTAGATTATCAGACTCGCAGATTGAGGAACAAAGAAGTCCCTCTAGTCAAGGTTCTTTGGCGAAATCAGTCTCATGAGGGAGCTACTTGGGAATAAGAAGCAGATATGCGTACCAAGTATCCTCACCTCTTCCCCGCCAATTCATATCAAGCTCAAGGTAACAGTTCTCTTTAATATTATTCAGTTTCATGTTCATGTTTCCAGTATAAACTTGGTACCTATTAACCGTTGCATACTCAGTTATGCATTCATGTAGTAGTTGTCTGTGCATCAAATATGCACGAGTTCAGTATGTTTAGTATGTCAGTCATGAAATCAAGTTTCAGTTCTTCATGTTCAGTTCAGGTTCTGTTTTCTTGCATCCCTTCTCAGTAAATTCTCATTCGAGGATGAATGTCCCCAAGGGGGAGATATTGTAATACCCCGCATGTTTCTAAGCTAGGAAGTGAATAAGTTTTTCTACGTATGAAACCTCCTATCCTGTGAGTAGCATTTTAGTGCATGACTTAAAATGAATATCCTAGATATAGGATAGCTTATGATGTGCAAAGCATGTTCATATGAGTCACTTAAGGTAATACAAGCTAAGAGTTTTTGAATCCATCAAGTTTTAGTGTTCGATTTTGCAAGGGTCATCTTTGAACAAGAATAACGTGATGTATATGTGGTATTTAGGCTGATTTAAACCCACCAAATTATAGAGAATCAAATTATCTTTCCAACGATACCAATTTCGCCTTAATCCAATACCCGAGCGAAAAGTTATGCCCATTTTCGTGAGAGACAGTAAGGATAGGCGATTGGTTAGGTGCCGCCCAACCAAACATAGGCGATTGGTTAGGCGGGTGCAATTACTTGGGCGCCGCCTAAGTCAGTTCCAGGTTCCAAAAATACTCCGTTTTGAGTTATTTTAAGGTTAATTAAGTCTTTTAACACTCCTTACACATCCCTAAACTTAACCCTACGAAATATATTGGCCCCCATAAGCCAATAAGTACAAAAAATTAAATAATCCAACACAGGCCCCCATTATCCTGGAGGGTATAATCAAGGGAACTAAGTAATCATTTATCCATAAGTTTAACCATAAGTTATCAATTATAATGCCATAACTCTAGAATTCATTCAAACCATATCATCTCATACATAATTCCCAATGCCGAACTTGAAACAAAACTCAATAGTATCATCATCATTATTCTCATTCTCGGACATAAAACGGAACTTATATTACCAAGATCATTTTAAATTTCCGGACTTGAACTAGAACTCATAATTATAAACTATATCAACAAATCTTATCAACAAGCCATATTAATAAACTAACCCAATATACTATACCAATACCATATCTGTAAAGTCATGCTAATAACCAAGCCCATAAGTCTTATCAATTGTCGTAATCATAAGCTATTACAATAATCATATCTATAAGGTATTAATCAGATCTATAAGCCACTAATTATATCTATAAGCCATATCATATCCATGAGACATTAATCATATCTATGAGCCATTAATCATATATGTAAGCCATATCATATTTATAAACCATTAATCATATCTATAAGTCATATCATATCTTTAAGGCATTAGTCATTAATCACATTGATATCTATATCTTTAAGCATGTCGATAGGTTATATTATTAACCATAAATGGAATCTATATCAATAATCATGTATATGTAAGCCATATCAATGCTATAAATCATATCTTTAATCATGTATAAAAGTGATAACACTAGCAATACCCGAAATTAGCATCAATCCTTTAATACCTAACTACCATACTCAATAAATATATTCAATCTCCTCAAGTGTCAAACAACCCATTAATAAGATTATATCATGTGTAAATACGTCTACAAGGCTAACACAATCCTTTGCCTAAGGTGGCCAGAGGGTGCCATTCTAATCCCCAAAATCCATTTTAGGCAACTTCTACTCTAGACTAGGCTAAGGTATCCAAGTTCATTCCTAGATTTCAGTTAATCAATAAATATCCCAAAGGTAGTAATCCTTCAAAAACATGAACAACTGCGGTAATCCTACCTAAAATAATAACAACTACGACAATTTCACCTAACTTAAGCAACTAAGGAAAATTCTACCCTAAATATGAATGACTAAGGCATTTTTACCTAGCTTAAGTAATTAAGGAATTTCTATTCTAAACAGGATCCAAGAAGCCTCATTTTGACTAATATTTGAATAACTACACTAGTTACTCCCAGTTTATAGTTTCAAGAAAGCCTACATGGTCCAACTAAACAAAATATTCTCCTTCATACTTCAAACTTATACATCCTACCAAATATCTAGAATAATATCATAATCATACTATGAGATATCTCAATCTATGAAGAAGGTAAACCTAAACTACCTGGATGACAAAAAAAATTGAAGAATATGCTAAATCATGAATTTTCCTTTCCTAGAAGCTTCGCTAGTTGCTATACTATAAAAATCACCATCTACTCATACCCATATTTTACTAATGTGTTTTAGGTCTAAAACTATGTAAAAATCCCATACACGGCCTATTTAGGGAATCAACATTTGAAACCAACACAAGGTCCCTCTATGCTCAAGGAACAATTACCCTAAAAAATTTGTGGATTCCAAGCTATAATGGTTCCAAAATTAAGTCAACAAACTTTTAGGGATTTTAGATAAAAGAGGAGAATTTAAGCATAAAAATTAATGAAACCGTACCTCAAATTTGATGATGAATCGTGTAAAAAAAATTTCCCCATGCTCTAACATCACCCACAAATATTTCTCCAATGTTTTCATGCTATTTAGGATTCTAGTTTCTTGACAATAAGAGAATAATGGTGAAAATAGGGCTAAGTGTGGTATTTATACCCTTCAAAGGAATGTGGGTACTGCTAAGTCAGAGAATGGATTGCTTTAGTGGTCACCGCTAAAGCACCTGGTACTAGTAAAAAGGTATCTGACATAACAAGCTAGTCGCTAAAGCAAACCATAGTCTACTTTAGCGCTAGCTGCTAAAGCACCCAGGTGCCTCTAAACCAATACTTGTTGGTTGGGTTGGGGACGCTAAATCACCTTCTTCTAAAGCACCCAAAAAGCTGCTTTAGAAGTCACACCAGATATCAGGCACCAGTTGGAGAGTTGGAATTTTTCTAAGTCATTACTAACCCCTACAGATTCATCGGGAATACCGTATACTAAAACAAACTGTGCAATTCTATAAAATACAATGATCCAAACTCAATGGCACAGTCAAAGTTTCCATCTGAGGTTGTTTCAATGAAAAGTGGGTCCCAAACCCACTTGGCAGTAGATTAACATCCAACTAATATCCTGAAATATGTTAAGGAGCCTCAAACCCAAACCAAGGGTCCACCAAACCTAAAATTTATGTTTGAAAGTTGTTGTAACTATCATGATTGGCATGCATGGTCATTTAACTAATGTTTTATCCCATTAGCCAATTGGAATTAACGAGGGCTTCAAAATAGGGAATTGGCTCTCAAAAATAAATAAACTACCTGGTAACAGAACTGTTAGTTCCAGCGTGTCATAAAAGACTTAGTGTAGCTATAGGAAAGATCTAAATAGCAAAAATGAGTGGAGATATAGGAAATTACATCCTGGTTTATTACAATCAACAATAATACTTTTGTGAGTCCTCTTAATTCGAGGACTAGCTATCTATATTTATTTTATTGTTATATTGGTTTTCAGATAGTTTGAGTTAGTTGGGAGCTTTTCCTAGAAACTCATCTTAGTAAATACTTTCAAACAATCAGAAAGACTATTATCATGATTGTTTTTTAGACATTATGGGTCTTGCTATTACGTATTTATTTTATTTTATCATTGTTTTATGTGTTAACTTAGCTTCTACTCATTATATATTGATTTATATTATTTTTCTTATCGTCATGATAGGCTATTTTTAGATTGGGATCACTTCGGACCCTAAGTATCATATTGCAACTAGGGGTAGTCTCCCGTCATGACAAGATGACCCAGGTAATGGCATGGATTTATTTCCCTGACATTTTGCCTACATATATTATGAAGGATTCCCTCTTTTCACTGGCTTCATTAGTGGGCAAGCATATAAAATTAGTTTAGCCACCATTTATTCAACCAACCTTACTATTCAAAGGTAAAGGTAAAACTTGATTTGGCATCTTAGATACCTAAAATTGTACGTATGATTGGGGTCAATGAGACTATAATAGCAGAATGTGCAATAAATAAAAGGGTTTGTTATTATTATCACCAAAATATTGTAAGGTGTGTATGTTATATGGCTATAAACAACAAAAATATAGAAAAATTTAGCCTAAGATAATGAAAGAAAAAACAAGATAGAGAAGATAAGCAACAATCACATGATTAAGTATACAAGCCTTTTCTGTCAACAATAAGTACTTTCCCAAGCTTCTATCGAATGGAAAAGTGGTATGTGATCAACCTTCATGTAACTTGGTGAAAGGCAAGGTGGAGAATACTTGTAACATAATTAGAGATACAAGTCCAAACAAAAATATAGTTTTGGTTAACACTATTATTAATTTAAGAATTTTGGCAGAAGAAGTTGAGAACAATAAAGGTGAAGAAAATAGGCAACAATATAAGGGAATAACTAAGGAAAATGAAGCCAGCCATCAGCTACAAATATCCAATAATAAATAATGGATATCAAAGGCATTCTATAAGAAAAATGGAGTAACATGGCAGAACACAAAAAGAAAGACGAGAAGAAGAGACGTTTATAAAAAAAATTCAATAGAGTATTATAGAACTAGTGCAGTAATTTCAATTAGAACGGCATAAATAAACCAAAGAATAAATTAACATGCACATCATTACAAATAAATCTAAGGTGATAAACAAAGTGAAAGTTTTGTCGACTAATGGAGATACACAACTAACACCATAAGGAAATGGTAAATTTCAAGTACTATCTTCTTAAGGGGATATATAGTAACCATAACATAATATAGAAAAAGAAGAAAAGATATTAGAGAGAATAAGATTTGATGAAGATATAGAGAAATGGGTAAAAAGAAATAAGGAGTTAGTACTTATCATGAAGGATCATAAGGTCATTCCTCTAAACAAAATATCTCCAAAGAAAGCATTAAATGGCATATGCAATGCATCCATAGTCATCACCTTTCCATCGAACTCAACTATTAAAAAATATTGAAAAACATTGAAAAAAAAGATTTAGAATAAGATATGGAAGAAAACAAAGATAATGGAGACAATGAAGATATATATATTTAAATATAATAAGGTGTAATACCCCGTACTTATACCTAGCTTGAAATCATCTCAAGAATGTTAGAAATTTACTTTGAAAGATGAATTCACTTTTATATACATGGAATTTTTTTATGATTTTCACTTTTTGTTGAGTGGGAAATTGAATTAGCTTTTCAAAAATACCAATAGCATCCAAATCTGGTATCGAGGTAGAAAGTAATGGCCATTTTACAGAAAGCAGTCAAAACTGCCCAGGTGCGACGATGAGGGACGAAAAACCGTCGAGATAGCAACGGACCATCGCACAAACCATCACAGCGAAGGTAGTGAGACCACCTTATAACTAAGGGTGATGGCTCCGGATGATAGACCATCGAGCAAGCGACGGACCATCGCTCAAGCCATCACAGCAGATACAGTGAACCCCTATTATGCCAAGGTTCGACAGTCAAGACCGATGTACCATCGACCCTGCGATGGACCATCATACCCATCATTGCATAGTTCATTCAGTTATTTTAAAGTCATTTTTAAAAGGGTATTTGGGTCTATTTCTACCCGTTTTAACCCCTAATAATATCAGATCAAGGCTTATAAGTTCTTTATCCATCTACAACATCAAATTAGGGTTTTCTCTCAAAGATAATCCCTAAGAACAAGATCCTAATCATCCTTCAAGAAACTAAGAAATTCAAGTTCTTCAAGTCTAAGAACTTCAAGAAACTCACAACCCAGGTATGTCATGTGTTGATTCATGGGTACCTTTCACCCATGAAGCTCAAGAATCTCTTTTCAAAAATCTAAGATTTGTCTAATTATGAATGTTCATAATTTAAATTGAATTGAAATTCATGTTCATGATGTTGTGGGGTTTTGATTCATGTCTGAAATTACATATTTCAATGATTGACCCTAAGATGTGGTGATTTGCATAATAATCATGATAAACCCTTAAATTTACACGTTGATTGATGTATCCATGATTATTATATGTGTTGATGATTGTATAACCAAAGCATGCCCCCCATGTGTTTGATTAAATGCCTATGTGAGAGATAAGTACCATGCTAGTATGATAATATGAAATCCCCATTTATGTACAAATTTATGCATGTCGAGTGTTTGATGAAATGTCTTAGTCAATGAATTATGGATATATGTGTAGCCATTGTGGTGCTTTAGACCCTGTACTTCATGAAATCTCCAACTTATTATATTATGGATTGTTGATATTGGTCATGTATTCTAGAAAGTTATACTTTGTCAGTTTCTTCCCATCGAGTCCTGAGGGTAATTGTACCCAAAAATTTAGCTATATGCCTAGAATTAGTGTCATGTTTTCAAGGTACTCTTAGTCAAGCCATGATCCATAGAATTCAATCAGTCTCATAACTCAGGAATACTAAATAATCTCAGTTGTTTCTATCAGTTAACAGAACTCAGTTAATTCAGTTTAGTCCAGTTCAGTTAATCATGTTCAGTGTTTATTCAGATGGGAGTAGGAATTAGCACTGAGTAAACCCAAGGATGGGAACAGACACTGTCAGATAACGGTGTGATTCTTAGAAGTCATTCTTGTATTCTAGAACTATGTAGCCAGCATAGGTTGAGACATCAACACTATCATATCAGGGTTGATGAGGTGGATAAACACTGTCAAATGAGGGCCCCACCATTCTCTTTTGGGGACACTATCTGATGAATGTTTCCCATAACTTGTCCTTACCAGTGGCACGGTATTGACACCCTTCCATTTGGGTTTACAGATTAGACCCCACCTCAGCTATATTGCTTTATTTGGGGCATGTCGGTTAGATGATTACTTCCCATAGTTTGAGTTACAGATTAGGACTGTCAGATACAGTTATTCAATCTCAGTAAAAAAACTCAGATAGTTCTTCAGATTTAAGAACTGTCAGATACAGTCAACTCAGAATAGTACGGAACTCAGCTAGTTTCATCAGAACCTAGACTGTCAAATACAGTCTCTTAGTATCAGTTATTTCAGTTGTACAACTATTAGTATCTCATGTTATCCGTACTCAGACTCAGTAATCATGTTATCATGAACTCAGTTACAGTTACTATGTATTAATGCATGTATTCTCACGTTTATGTTATCCAGACAGTTAGTATAGTTCATACATGTGAACCCTTTGCATTTAGACTACCTCACATGTATACCAAAACATTCAAACGTACTGACGTATTTGCGCTATGGTGTTTTATACCATAGGTTTAGAAGCCTGAGCTCCAGAGTATCAGTAGCATTCCAGTCTCAGCAGTCAAAGTTAGCTGTGAGTTCTCATCCTTCAAGGACATGACCATTACTTTACTATATCATTAATTAATTTATATTAGTAGTTGGAGTTAGTTGGGGACATATCCCATCAACTCCTTATTCATACAGTTTAGAGGTTTTCAGACTAGCATCTTCAGACAGTTTTTTCAGTTATTTTGGGTATTTCATACCTCACCCAGATGTTATATTTTAATAGATATTATGTCTCAGTTCTGAACCTTACGGCCTTACAACCTTTATTTTTGTATTTATACAGTATTTTTTGTAGTATTCAGGTATAGATATCAGTCATGGGATAGCTTGTGGTCCTTCGGGGTCATAAGAACCGTGTATCATTCCGAGTACAAGATTCGTGGCGTTAAAAACTTGGTATCAGAGCCTAAGGTTCAACAGTGTCCTAGGAAGTTTGAAAAGTAGCATCTAGTAGAGTCTTGTGCATGGGTGTGTTGTGAACCACACTTATGGATAGGAGGCTATGAGATATTTTAGGAATAGTTTCCCTTCTTTCAGTATTCATGTCGTTCCAATGAGTATAAGCTCAAATGTAGACTCCCAGTCTTAACCGTTCTTTTATTTTATTTATAGAATATGTCTCCCAAAAGGGCTATCAAAATAAGAACCGGAAATTAGTCAGTACCTTCGCCTATTCAAGCAGATTCCTTGGACGAGTATGCCTTTCATGGCAAATTCAGAATATACTCCCTCACTTTATCTTACTTCATAGTAGCTTAGATCAATCAACAGGCTATTTTCCTAGCCCTTTCTTCATCCAGTTCTCTAGTGTTGAAATTTAGAGATCGCAACAGGGATAGCGCACCAGGACCTAAACCTCAGGATAGTGTTAGCAATGCCCGAACTAATCCCCTTTGTCTGACTTGTGGTAAGAACCACAAGGGTGATTGCAGAGCTAGTAGCGATAGCTATTTTGGATGTGGCAAGCCAGGCCATAGAGTTAGAGATTATCCCCAGTCAGGTTATCAAGTTCAGCAGAACCCTTCCCCAGCTCAGTTCGGTCGACCAAATCAGCAGGGTGCCACCTCCAGTGCTACTAGTGGGCAACGCCCAAATTGACTTTATGCTCTCCAGTCCTGAAAAGATCAAGAAAATTCTTCTGATGTGGTTACTGGTACGTTACAGATCTTTCATGTACATGTTTAAGCTTTGCTAGATCCAGGAGCTTCTTTATCTTTTGTTACTCCCTATATAGTAGTTGATTTTGGAGTCAGTACCAAAATTCTAGCAGAGCCATTTTTAGTATGTACCCCAGTGGGTAAAATTATCATAGCTCGATGTGTATACAGGAACTGCACGATTATGATATGTCAGAAAGTCACTTCAGCAGACTTAGTCAAATTAGAAATGACTAATTTTGATGTCATTCTCGGCATGGATTGGCTTCATTCCTTCTATGCCACAGTCGATTGTAGAAATAGAATATTCCAATTTCTATTTCCTAATAAATCTGTCCTAGAGTGGAGGGGTAGCACTTCAGCTTTCAGAGGTCATCTTATTTCCTATCTTCGGGTAAGGAAAATGATATCTAAAGGATGTGTCTATCATCTTGTTTGCGTTAAGGACACTAGTTCTGAAACTCCCAATCTTGAATCATGTGCAAGAAAGATAGTTCTCTCAGAATGTGTATAGACTACCATCAACTCAATAAATTCATCATCAAGAACAAGTATCCACTTCCCAGAATTGATGACTTGTTTGACCAACTTCAAGGTGCCAGTTATTTCTCTAAGATAGACCTTTGATTAGGATATCATCACCTTAGATTCAGAGAATATGACATTCCAAAAATAGTTTTCCATACTCGGTATGGTCACTTTGAATTCTTAGTTATGTCATTTCATCTTACCAATGCCCCAGCAGCTTTCATGGACTTGATGAACTGGGTGTTCAAGCAGTACTTGGACATGTTCATCAAAGTCTTCATAGATGATATTCTGGTCTATTCCCGCAGTGAGCGTGATCATGCAGACCATCTTAGAATCATACTTCAGACTCTCATAGATCATCATATATTTGCCAAATTCAATAAGTGTAATTTTTGTCTTAGGTCAGTAGCATTCCTTGGTCATATCATTTTTTATGATGGCATTAGGGTTAATCCTCAAAAGAACGAGGAGGTAAGAAACTAGCCCAGACCTATCTCTCCATCAGATATCAGGAGTTTTTAGGGTTTGGCTGGCTATTACAGATGGTTTGTTGAGGCATTTTCTTCTATTGTATCCCCTATGTCCAGATTGATTCAGAAAAAAGTTAAGTTTCAGTGGTCAGATCCTTGCAAGAGGAGTTTTCAGGAGTTGAAGACTTGACTCACCTCAGCTCCAGTCTTACCTCTTCCAGATGGTCCAGATGGGTTTGTAATGTATTGTGATACATCCAGAGTAGGTTTGGGTTGTGTCCTCATGCAGTATGGTAAGGTCATATCCTACGTCTCCAGACAGCTTAAACCCCATGAGAAGAATTATCCTACTCATGATCTTGAGTTAGCAGTCGTAGTATTTGCCTTGAAGATTTAGAGGCATTATCTATACGGAGTTCATGTAGATGTGTTCACAGATCATAAGATCCTTTAGTATGTCTTTTCTAAGAAAAATCTCAATCTTCATCAGAGAAGGTGGCTAGAGCTCTTGAATTATTATGATATAACTGTCCTTTATCATTCGGGCAAGGCCAACATTATGGATGATACTCTCAATAGATTGTCTATGGGTAGTGTTGCTTATGTTGAGGACAGTAAGAAGAAAATAGCTTAGGAAATTCATCATCTTGCCAGACTAGGCATTCTCTTAGTCGATTTGGAGGAGGGTCACATATGGTTTCAGAGTAGTTCAGAATCATCTCTAGTTTACGAGGTAAAAGAAAAGCAAGATAGAGATCCCAGTCTAGTCAAGTTGAAAGAGTCAGTCAAGGATCAGAAAGTAGAGGTTTTCTCCCAAGGGGGAGATGGCATTCTAAGTTGTCAGGGTCGTCTGTATGTTCCATATGTAGATGACTTGAGGCAGTGAATTCTTGTAGAAGCGCATGGTGCGAGCAACTCTATTCATCCAGGGGCCACAATGATTTACCACAACTTACGGGAAATTTATTGGTGAAGTGATATGAATAGATATATTGCAGAGCTCTTGTCTAAGTGAACTAAATGTCAGCAGGTTAAGATAGAGCATTAGAAGCCTAGTTGGTCCAGGCAGGTGTAAAACCCCGCAAAGTTCCCTCGTAGTCTGAGCCTTAGAGCGTGTCAAGTGAAGTGTAATTCTAGACCTAAAAGATCAAGAAGTGACTTCCCAAGTGATTGGTTTTTAAACCATATAGAATTGAATTAGCTTTCCAATGATACCAATTTTATCCAAATCCGGTATCGGGGTGAGAAGTTATGGCCGTTTTACTGAGAGTTATCAAAACCGCCCAAGTACGACAGATGATCCAACGGACCATCGAGTCTATGAAGTACCATCACTCGGCCTATTGTAACTAAGGAATTAACTCCCTTTATTGTCCCAAGTATGACGGCCAAAATGATGAACCGTCAAGGATGCGATGGACCATCGCGCTCAGGCAGTGTGGCCTCATCCTGGCCAACGTGCGATGGATGATCCGAAGGATAATTGGGTATGCGATGGACCATCGTTGAGACCATTGCATTAAGGCAGTGTGTTTATTTTTTGTCCAACGTATGATGGAGAATCCGACAAACCATCAGACCTGTGATGGACCATAGCTCCGACTATCGCAGCCCCCGTTCAGTATTTTTAACTCATTTTCAAAAAGGGATTTTTGGTATTTCCACTCTTTTAACCCTCAGGTATATTCCAAATGAACATGATAGCCTCATTATCTCTCAAAACATCCAAAGGCTAGGGTTTCTCCCTCAAAAGCAAATCTAAAACCCTTCTCCAAGAAATCCAAGAACTCACCATGGATTCTACAAATTGAGTTGAGAATTGAGTTTCTCAAGTTCAAAGGTTGTGAGAACCCTCTCTCACGAGTAAGAAGAAGATTTTAGAGCAAGCCCATTCATCCAATTTCATAATCTAAGGTATATGGGCTTTTGAACAAGGGTAATCCTTTCATCCTTATGCCCAAAGGCTTATTTAAACTATGATTTTCTGCAATCTATTATATTTTTACATGGATTTGAATTAGGGTTTTTCACCCATTATTATTTATTGCAATATTTTAATGTTTTCTATGAATTGAGAGTCTAATGGCATGATTTTCACATGTTTTCTTGAGAAATTGCAGCTGGGTCTATACCCCATGATTTTAATCCTTGAGAAATTAATAGTTGAAATGTTTGAGATATTGAAGTATATGAGTATGTTGAGGTTTTGAGACAAATTGCTGAAATTTCCAGATTTCTACATGAGTTATAAATCTATATGCTATCTATTATGCTTTTGATAAGTTTTAACTTGAGATTTAACTGTGGGTTATTGAGCCCTACTTAAGATTTGTAATTTTATGAACTTTTATGCTATAAGCACCCATGATTTGAGTATTCTAAGATTATTGAGAAATGTTTTGACCTAATGGTCATGGGGTTTTGAAATTCACTTCACTACATGAGATTATAGATTTGATTATTGGGTTCTTGATGAACCATGCGATTATTTTAAAGTCAATTTCCATAAAATGAGTGAGATAAACTAAAGGGAGTAGTATTTGGCACCATGTTGGGTAAGTTACTATGGTTTCTTAACCCAAAACTATGTGCCATCATAGGTTTTAGATTTTGGGCCTAAGGCCAAGATATTGGGCCCGAGTCCAAGATAAGTGATCACTGAATTGAGGTTATACTCCTGGGCAAGAGTATGATGCTCCTTCCCAACTTGGGGTCTCTTTCTTAGGAGGACAAAACATTGTACTCTATGTAGCTCGCATGGTTTATGTCAGTTAAGAGAACCTCCCTTGATACAAGTTATTTCCCTAAACTAGAGTATCTTTCCAGTGAGATAGAATAATTTCCCTAAAGCTTGAAATGAGATATTTTCCTAAAGTGAATGAAATGCCTTTAAGTATGTTTCAAAGATAAACTATGATGACTCACGAGATTTGTGTTTCATGCTCCATTCTATATGATTCATGATCTTTACATTTTATACTTATTCAAGCCATGTGAGTCATTTCTTATCGTATGTATGATTTGATTAAAGAGTATTGATATTTTTTTATATAAATGCATTCACCCCCACATACTCAGTACATTCCCAAGTGCTAATCCATATATGCGTTTATGTGTTGCATTATCTTATAATGTAGGTTTAGGTGCTCAGTCCTAGCCTCATTAGTGACTTTCGAGTACCTTTATCTATATTTTTTTAGTGGTGAGTCCTCATGGTTTGAGGACCTATCTTCATACATTTCCACATATGAGAGACTATGTTATCACTTTCAGTTCATTTTGAGTCAGTTGGGGACCTGTCCCAACGGCTCTCTCATTCATGGATTAGTAGAGGCTTTGTCAGACTAGTTATTAGATTTTGATTGAGTTGATAATTCTAGTATTGTGGTCGTTTGGACCGAGTATTTTCTCCATATCTCCCTTTATATGATATGACTATACTAGTGTTTGAATTATTTCATCTTGAAATAAGTATTATTAGTAGAAACAGGCTCAAAGGGTTAGCTTGGATCTACTTGTAGCCTTAAGCACCGTATGACATCTCGGAAGGCGACTTCAGATCGTTAAAAACTTGGTATTAAAGCCTAAGGTTTTAAGGAATCCTAGGGATTCTGACAAGCTGCGTTAAGTAGAGTCTTGATCATCGGTGTGTAGCGTGCCATATCTAAGAGCAAGAGGCTACAAGACGTTTTAGGAAAAAGTTGTTTCTTCTTTCAGTTTCTATTGTTCCTACAGTTGTCCCTCTCATCTAATAATTCATGCTCTTCTATTTTAGAAAATGCCTCTCTGAAGAGTGAATGTCTGTAGGGACGGTGATAAGCAACCCCCACCTGTTGATTCTTTAAATGAGACTGTGTCTCATGCCGAGTTTTGGGCGACCTTTCAGGCGTTAGTCCAGGCAGTCACTGCCAATGTTCAGGCTAATAACCAAGATGTAGTTTCTAATCAGCAGGGAGGTGATGTAGCTATGGCTAGGATTTGTGATTTTATGTGGATGAATCCGCCAGAGTTTTTGGGTCTAAGGTAGATGAGGACCCACAGTTGTACCTTGAGAAGGTGAGAAAGATCACGTAAGTGATGCATGTTTCTGAGGAAGAAAGTGTTGAGTTGGCGTCTAACAGACTGAAGGACATTGCTTATGACTGGGTTGTATTGTGGAGGAAGGGTAGAGGTGATAATGCTGCTCTTATGACTTGGAAGGTATTCCAAGATGCATTCTTGGACAAGTTCTTTCCACTTAAGATTAGGGAATCAAAGATTGAGGAGTTTATGAACTTGAGGCAGGGCTTCATGACTGTTAAGGAGTACTGCTTGAAGTTCAACCAGTTGGCCAAGTATGCTCCTGATTTGATTTCTGACACCTGAGCTAGTATGAGCAAGTTCGTGATCGGTGTTTTTGGGTTGGTACTGAAGGAGTGTAGGATTACGATATTGCATAGGGATATGGATTTGTCTAGGTTGATAATGCATGCCCAGAAGATAGAGGCTGATAAGATTAGAGAGAGAGATAAAGTGAGGGGTAACAAGAGGTCTAGATCTGAGCAACATGAGTTTAGCCAGCCTAGGTTCCATGGAGGGAACTGCCCTCAGTTTCAAAGACGTTCGTCTATGCCAGTACCTTCATTAGCTATTTCTCTCGTGCCTAGAGGTAGGTAGGAGAAAGGGGGTAGGTCTTTTATGTCTAGGTCACAGAACAGTATTGTAACAGGCCCCGTTATCCTCCTTGTGCTAAGTATGATAGGGATCATCCTAGAGAGTGTTTCATAGATTTGAGGGGCTATTTTGGTTATGGAAAGCAGGGCCACAGACTTAGAGATTGTCCTCATGCAAGACAGGGGAACAGAGATGCCCGACCTCAGGCATAGGCTACTGGTGCACCAGCTCATATACCCCGTCCCGCCCCTGCTCAGGGTGCTTCATCTAGCACTGCTGGCGGTCAGCACCAAAATAGATTCTATGCCTCACCATACCGTCAGGAGCAGGAGGACTCTCCTGATGTTGTTACCGGTATGATCTGTTTCTTTTGCTTTGTTGTTTATGTGTTGTTTGACCCCGGGTCAAGTCTCTCTAATATGACCCCACTTGTAGATGTGAATTTCAAAGTGAGTCTCGAAAAGATTTCTAAGCCCTTCCTAGGTTCTACACCAGTAGGAAAGTCAGTTGTTGCTAAACAAGTGTATAGAGATTGTCCTGTTACTGTTCTTTATAGAGTCATACTTCCGAATTTGATAGAGATAGACATGGTGGATTTTGACCTTATTCTGGGTAATGATTGGCTTCATTCTTGTTATACATCTATAGACTGTCGTACCCATGTGGTCAAGTTTTAGTTTCCTGATGAACCAGCTTTTGAGTGGTCCGAAAGTTCGGTATCTCCCAAGAGTCATTTTATCTCCTATCTCAAGGCCAAAAATCTAATATCCAAGGTTTACATCTATCACCTAGTTAGAGTCAAAGACACTAAGTTTGAGGCTCCAACTATTCAGTCAGTCGATATTATTAATGAGTTTCCAGATGTTTTTTTGGAAGATCTCCTTGGGGTACCTCCCGAGAGAGATATAGAATTCCAGATTGACCTTCTTCCCTATACTCGGCCTAGTTCTATTCTTCCATACCGTATGGAACCCGCAGAGCTTAAGGAGTTGAAAGAGCAACTCAAAGATCTTTTAGACAAAGGCTTTATTAGGCCCAGTATTTCTCCTTGGGGCGCACCTATCTTACTCGAAAGAAAGACAGTTCTTTGCATATGTGTATTGACTATCGTCAGCTTAATAAGGTTACAGTAAAAAATAAGTATCCTCTTCCGAGAATTGATGACCTGTTTGATCAGTTGCAAGGTACAAGTTATTTATCCATGATAGACCTTAGATCCGGCTATCATCAACTTAAAGTGAGGGAATGTGATATTACAAAGACAGCCTTCCAAACACGCTATGGTCACTGTGAGTTTCTAGTTATGCCTTTTGGGCTAACCAATGCCCCAGCCTCCTTAATGGACCTCATGAACTAAGTATTCAAGAAATATCTTGATATGTTTGCCATAGTGTTCGTAGACGATATCCTTGTGTACTCCCATACTGAGAATGACCATGAATATCACCTTAGAATTGTCTTGCAAACTCTTAGAGGTCACCAGTTATTTGCCAAATTTAGTAAGTGTGAATTTTGGCTAAGGTCTGTAGCCTTTCTGGGTCATATTGTTTCAGCCGAAGGTATTAGAGTTGATCCCCAAAAGACAAAAGTTGTAAGAAATTAGCCTAGACCTATCTTTCCATCTGACATTAGAAGTTTTTTGGGTCTAGCGGGCTACTATCGCCGTTTTGTTGAAGGTTTATCTTCTATTGCATCTCCCATGACTCGATTGACCCAAAATAAAGTTAAGTTCCAGTGGTCAGATTCTTGCGAGAAGCGTTTTCAAGATTTGAAGACTCGACTTACTTCAGCCCCTATGTTTACCTTACTTGATGGTACAGATGGTTTTATGGTGTATTGTGATGCCTCTAGAATTGGTTTAGGTGGTGTGTTGATGCAAAGAGATAAGGTTATAGCCTATGATTCTAGAAAGTTAAACTCGCATGAGAAGAATTACCCAAACCATGATCTTGAGTTAGCTGTTGTAGTCTTTGCTTTGAAAATCTTGAGACACTATCTTTATGGTGTTCATGTTGATGTGTTTACTGATCATAAGAGCCTGTAGTATGTGTTTACTCAGAGGGAGTTGAATCTTAGGTAGAGAAGGTGGTTAGAGTTGTTAAAAGACTATGATATGAGTGTGTTGTATCACCCGGGCAAGGCCAATATAGTGGCGGATGCCCTTAGCAGATTATCAATGAGTAGTATTACTCATGTAGAGGAAGGTAAGAAAAAGTTAGCTCGTGATGTGCATTGTCTGGCTAGATTGGGTGTTAGGTTGCTTGATTCGGCTGAGGAAAGTACTTTGGTGCAAAGTAGTTCCGAATCCTCTTTAGTTTCAGAAGTGAAGGAGAAGCAAGAAAGAAATCCTAGTTTGGTCAGACTGAAGGAGACAGTTAAAGACCAAAAGGTAGAGGTTTTCTCCCAAGGGAGAGATGGCATGTTGATATTGCAGGGTAGATTATGTGTTCCATGTGCTGATGATCTGAGGCAGAGGATTATAGCTGAAACGCATGGCGCGCGGTATTCTATTCATCCCGGCACTACCAAGATGTACCGCGACTTGCGGGAAATCTATTGGTGGAATGGTATGAAGAAGGATATAGCTGAGTTTGTAGAAAAGTGTGCAACATGCCAACAGGTTAAGGTAGAGCACCAAAACCTGGTAGTGTGATGCAAGAGTTTGGTATACCCACTTGGAAGTGGGAGGTGGTGAATATGGACTTCTTGACCAGGTAACTCTTTTGCATCATCATCATGATTCTATTTGGGTTGTTGTAGACAGGCTGACTAAGTCCGCACACTTTTTGCCCGTGCATACATCTTATACATCTGAGTATTATGCTAGATTGTATATCTGGGAGTTAGTCAGGCTACACGGAGTTCCCTCGTCTATCATTTTTGAAAGAGGTACTCAATTTACTTCCCAGTTTTGAAGGGCGTTTCAGCAAGGTCTTGGTACCCAATTTCTTTTGAGTTCTGCTTTTCATCCACAGATAGATGGTCAGGCTGAGATGACCATTCAGACCCTAGAAGATATGTTAAAGGGTGTGTGCTCTTGATTTCAAAGGAGGTTGGGATAAGCATTTGCCTTTGATAGAGTTTGCCAATAACAATAGTTACCATGCTAGCATCGGGATGGAACCATTTGAGGCCTTGTATGGTAGAAGATGTAGATCACCCATAGGTTGGTTTAAAGTGGGTGAAGCTACCATGATTGGGCCTGATGCAGTATTTGAAGCTATGGAGAAAGTTAAGTTGATTAGAGAAAGGTTAAAGACATCTCATAGTAGTCAAAAGTCTTATGCCAATGTAAGAAGAAGAGATCTTGAGTTTGAGGTGGGTGATTTGGTATACTTGAAGATTTCACCCATGAAAGGGGTGAAGAGGTTTGGTAAAAAGGGAAAGCTTAGTCCCTGTTATGTTGGCCCGTATAGAGTCTTGAGCCGTGTTGGTAAAGTAGCCTATGAGGTTGAGTTGCCCGCAGAGTTGTCAGTTGTTCATCCTATTTTTCATGTCTCCATGCTTAAAAAGCATATTGGTGATTCTTTTGTAGTAGATCCCTCAGAGAGTTCTGAAATTCAGAACAGTCTTTCATTCGATGAGATTTCTATTGAGATCCTAGATTTACAAATCCGTAGACTGAGGAACAAAGAGGTTCCCTTAGTCAATTTTTTACGGCGGAACCAGTCAGTTGAGGGCGCTACTTAGGAGGCAGAAGCAGACATGCGATTCAAGTACCCGCACCTCTTTTTCACGAGTTCATATCAATCTAAAGATATTATTCTTCCTTAATTCAGCCCTTCTAATCTAAAGTTCAGCTATATGTATCTATTCATGCATGAGTTCTTGCAATTTTTTAGGAATTCGAGAGTTTAGAGAGATTTTGAGCCTATTTTAGCAACTTGCTTCAGCTATGTGAACTCTATTTTCCTGTGTTCCTTATCTAACTAGCAACATTCGAGGATGAATGTTTCCAAGGGGGAATATTGTAAGACCCCGCAAAGTTTCCTCATAGTCTGAGCCTTAGAGCATGTCAAGTAAAGTGTAATTTTGGTCCTAAAAGATTGAGAAGTGACTTTCCAAGTGATTGGTATTTAAACCATATAGAATTTTTTAAAATTTGACTTTTTTTCATGTAGAGAATTGAATTAGCTTTTCAACGATACAAATTTCGTCCAAATTCGGTATCGGGGTGAGAAGTTATGGTCGTTTTACTGAGAGTTGTCAGAACTGCCCAGGTGTGAAAGACAATCCGATGGACCATCGAGTCTGCGATAGACCATCGTTCGGCCTATCGCAACCAAGGCAGTAACTCCCTTTCTTGGCCCAAGTGCGACGGCCAAAATGACGAACTGTCAAGGATGCGACGGACCGTTGCTGGGACCGTCGCACTTATGCAGTGTGGCCTCATCCTGGCCAACATATGACAGATGATCCGATGGACTGTCGCATATGCGACGGACTATTGCTGAGACCATCGCAGCGAGGCAGTGTGTTCATTTTCTGGCCAACATGCGACGAACGATCTAACGGACCATCAGACCTTTGATGGACCATCGCTCTAACCGTTGCAGCCCTCGTTCTGTATTTTTAACTCATTTTTAAAAGGGGCTTTTCAGTCTTTCCATTCTTTTAACCCTCAAATATATTCCAAATGAACCTGATATCCTCATTATCTCCTAAAACATCCAAAGGCTAGGGTTTCTCCCTCAAAAGCAAATCTAAAACCCTTCTCCAAGAAATCTAAGAACTCACCATGGATTCTACAAATTGAGTTGAGATTTGAGTTCCTCAAGTTCAAAGGTTGCGAGAGCCCTCTCTCAAGAGTAAGAAAAAAAGTTTAGAGCAAGATTATTCATCTAATTTCGTAATCTAAGGTATGTGGGATTTTGAACAAGGGTAATTCTTTCATCCTTGTATCCAAAGGCTTATTTAAACTATGATTTTCTACAATCTATGAGATTTTAACATGAATTTGAATTAGGGTTTTTCACCCATTATTATTGATTGCAATATTTTGATGTTTCCCATTAATTGAGAGTCTAATGGCATGATTTTTACATGTTTTCTTGAGAAATTGCAGGTGGGTCTATACCCCATGATTTTAATCCTTGAGAAATTAATAGTTGAAATGTTTGAGATATTGAAGTATATGAGTATGTTGAGGTTTTGAGACAAATTTCTGAAATTTCCAGATTTCTACATGAGTTATGAATCTATATGTTATCTATTATGCTTTTGATGAGTTTTAACTTGAGATTTAATTATGGGTTATTGATCCCTACTTAAGATTTGCAATTTTATGAACTCTTATGCTATAAGCACCCATGATTAGAGTATTCTGAGATTATTGAGAAATGTTTTGACCTAATGGTCATGGGGTTCACTACATAAGATTACAAATTTGATTATTGGGTTCTTGATGAACTATGAGATTATTTTAAAGTGGATTTCCATGAGATGAGCGAGATAAACTAAAGAAAGTAGTATTTATCACCGAGTTGGGTAAGTTACTGTGGTTTCTTACCCCAGAACTATGTGCCACCGTAGGTTTGAGATTTTGGGCCTAAGGTCAAGATATTGGGCCCGAGGACAAGATAAGTAATCACTGAATTGAGGTTATAATCCCTGGCAAGAGTATGACACTCCTCCCCAATGTGGGGTCTCTTTCTTAGGAGGACAAAATGTTGGACTCCATGTAGCTCGCATGGTTTATGTCGGTTAAGAGAACCTCCCTTGATACAAGTTATTTTCCTAAACTAGATTATTTTTCCAGTGAGATAGAATAATTTCCCTAAAGCTTGAAATGAGATATTTTCCTAAAGTGAATGAAATGCCTTCAAGTATGTTTCAAACTTAAACTATAATGACTCACGAGATTTGTGTTACATGCTCCATTCTACATGATTCATGAGATTTACATTTTATACATATTCAAGCCATGTGAGTCATTACTTATTACATGCATGATTTGATTAAAGAGTATTGATGTTGTTTTATATAAATGCATGCACCCCCACATACTCAGTACATTCCCAAGTGCTGATCCACATATACGTCTATGTTCTACATTATCTTATAATGTAGGTTCAGGTGCTCAGTCCCAGCCTCGTCAGTGACTTTCGAGTACCTCTGTCTACATTCCTACAGTGGTGATTCCTCATGGTTCGATGACCTATCTTCAGACATTTCCACATCTGAGAGACTATGTTATCACTTTTAGTTTATTTCGAGTCAGTTAGGGACCTATCCCAATGTCTCTCTCGTTCATGGATTAGTAGAGGCTTTGTCAGACTAGTTATCATATTGTGATTGTGTTGAGAATTCCAGTATTGTGGTCGTTTGGACCAAGTATTTTCTCTGTATGTCCCTTCATATGATATGACTATACTAGTGTTTGAATTATTTTATCTTGAAATGAGTATTATTAGTTGAAACAGGCTTAAAGGGTTAGCTTAGGGCTACTTGTAGCCTTAAGCACCGTGTGACGTCCTGGGAGGCAACTTTGGGTCGTTATAGCAGGAGTTCAGTATTCCTACTTGGAAGTGGGAAGAAGTAAACATAGAATTCGTGATGAGTTCGTCACCAACATGATTCAGTTTGGGTCATTGTAGATAGGATGACCAAATCAGCTCATTTCCTTCCAATCCATACCTCTTATTCAGCCAAGGATTATGCCAAACTCTAAATCAAATAGTTGGTTAGATTGAACAATATTCCGTTATCTATTATCTCAGATAGAGGTACCTAGTTCATATCTTATTTCTGGAAAGCATTCCAAAAGGGTCTTTGTACCCAAGTTCATCTCAGTACCGCCTTTCATCCTCAGATAGATGGTCAAGCAGAAAGGACCATTCAGACTTTAGAAGATATACTAAGGGCATGTGCAATCGATTTCAAGGATATTTGGGATGACCATTTCCCTTTGATTGAGTTTGCATATAACAATAACTATTATTCCAGTATTCGGATGGCTCTATTCGAAGCTCTCTATGGTAGGAGATGCAAATCTCCAATCGGTTGGTTTGAAGTTAGTGAGACCTCAGTTATAGATCCTGACTTAGTATTCGACGTCTTAGAAAAGTTCAGTTAATCAGTGAAAGACTCCTGGCTGTTCAGAGCCGAAAGAAGTCTTATGCAGATATCCGCAGAAAGGATCTCGAGTTTGAGATTAGTGACTATGTCTTTCTAAAGATCTCTCCCATGAAGGGAGTGAAAAGATTCGGCAAGAAGGGAAACCTCAATCCCCGATATGTCAGTCCCTTCAAGATTCTCAGTCGATTCGGCAAGGTAGCTTATGAGCTCAAATTTCCTTCAGATCTACCCTCAGTTCATCCAGACTTCCATGTCTCTTTGATCAAGAAGTGCATAAGTAACCCCGCAGTCGTAGTCCCTATTCAGAGCATAGATGTTCAGAACAGCCTCTCTTATGAAGAGATTCCAGTCGAAATCCTAGACTATCAGACTCGTAGACTGAGGAACAAAGAAGTCCCTCTAGTCAAAGTTCTTTGGCGAAATCAGTCCGTTGAGGGAGTTACTTGGGAAACATAAACAGACATGTGGACCAAGTATCCTCACCTCTTCTCCGCCAACTCAGATCAAGATCAAGGTAACAGTTCTCCTTAAGCTTACTCAGTTTCATGTTCAGAATTCCATTATACTTAGTATTAAATACCATTCCATATACAGTCATGCATTCATGTATCAATTCAGTTATATAATCATGCATCAGACATGCATTCTCATTGTGAGAACCTTGGTTCATCAGAACACTTAGTCATGCATTCATGAATCAGTTACATATGTATTAGATGTGCGTGTTCAATATAATATATTCATTTATCAGCCATGTTAGTCATGAAATCATATTTCAGTCATTCATGTTCAGTATGTACGTCAGTTGATCTTTTCCCCTCTCACTCAGTGTCATTCAAGGATGAATGTTCTCAAGGGGGAGATATTATAATACCCTGTACTTATACCTAGCTTGAAATCATCTCAAGAATGTTAGAAACTTACTTTGAAAGATTAATCCACTTTTATATACATGAAAATTTTTTGATATTTTCACTTTTTGTTAAGTGGGAAATTGAATTAGCTTTCCAACGATACTAATTTCATCCAAATCCGGTATCGGGGTAGAAAGTTATGGCCGTTTTATAGAAAGCAGTCAAAACTGCCCAGGTGCGACAATGAGGGCTGACGGACCGCCGAGCTAGCAACGGACCATCGCCTAAACCATCGCAGCGGAGGTAGTGAGACCACCTTCTGCCTAAGGGCGACGGCTCAGGCCGACTGACCGTCGAGCTAGCGATGGATCGTCTCCCAAGCCGTCGCAGCAGAGACAGTGAACCCCTAATCTACCCAGGTACGATGGTCAGGACTGACGGACCATCGACCCAGCGATGGACCGTTCATATAGTTAGTTTAATTATTTTAAAGTCATTTTTAAAAGGGTATTTGGGTCTTTTCCACCCGTTTTAACCCCTAATAATATCAGATCAAGGCTCATAAGTTCTTTATCCATCTACAACATCAACTTAGGGTTTTCTCTCAAAGATAATCCCCAAGAACAAGATCCAAATCATCCTTCAAGAAACTAAGAAATTCAAGTTCTTCAAGAAACTCACAACCCAGTTATGTCATGTGTTGATTCATGGGTCCCTTTCACCCATGAAGCTCAAGAATCTCTTTTAAAAAATCCAAGATTTGTGTAATTATGAATGTTCATGAATTAAATTGAATTGAAATTCATTTTCATGATGTTGTGGGATTTTGATTCATGTTTGAAATTACATATTCCAATGATTGACCCTTGGATGTGGTGATTTGCATAATAATCATGATAAACCCTTAAATTTACACGTTGATTGATGTATCCATGATTATTAGATGTGTTGATGATTGTATAACCAAAGCATGCTCCCCATGTGTTTGATTAAATGCCTATATGAAAGATAAGTGTCATGCTAGTATGATAATATGAAATCCCTATTTATGTATAAGTTTATGCATGTCCATTGTTTGATGAAATGTCTTAGTCAATGAATTATGGATATATGTGTAGCCATTGTGGTGCTTTAGAACTTGTACTTCATGAAATCTCCAACCTATTATATTATGGATTGTTGATGTTGGTCATGTATTCAAGAAAGTCATGCTTTGTCAGTTTCTTCCCATCGAGTCCTGGGGGTACTTGTACCCAAAAATTTAGTTGTGTGCCTAGAATCAGTGTCATGTTTTCAAGATACTCTCAGTCAAGCCATGATCCATAGAATTCAGTCAGTCTCATGACTCAGGAAGACTCCGTAATCTCAGTAGTATTCCGTCAGTCAACGGAACTCCGTTAATTCAGTTTAGTCCAGTTGAGTTAATCATGTTCAGTGTCTATTCAGATGGGAGTAGGAATTAGCACCGAGTGAACCCAAGGATGGGAACACACACTGTCAAATGAGGTTGTGATTCTAGAAGTCATCCTTGCGTTCCAGAACTATGTAGCCAGCATAGGTTGAGACATCAACACTGTCAGATGAGGGTTGATGAGGTGGATAAGCACTGTCAGATGAGGACCCCATCGTTCTCTTTTATGGACACTGTCAGTTGAAGGTTTCCCACAGCTTGTCCTTACCAGTGGCGTGGTATTGATACCCTTCCAATTGGTGTTATAGATTGGACCCCACCTCAGCTATATTACTTTATTTGGGGCATGTCGGTTAGATGACTACTTCTCAGAGTTTCAGTTACAGATCAGGACTGTCAGATACAGTCATTCAGTCTCAGTAAAAGAACTCAGATAGTTTTTCAGATTTCATGACTGTCAGATACAGTCAACTCAGTATAGTACGGAACTCAGCTAGTTCTATCAGAACCTAAACTGTCAGATACAGTTGCTCAGTATCAGTTATTTGAGTTATATAGCTATCAGTATCTCATGTTATCAGTACTCAGACTCAGTAATCATGTTATCACGAACTCAATTACAGTTACTATATATCCATGCATGTATTCTCACGTTCATGTTATCCAGTCAGTTAGTATAGTTCATGCACGTGAACCCTTTGCATTCATCCTACCTCACATGCATACCAGTACATTCAAACGTACTGACGCATTTGCGCTATGGTGTTTTATACCATAGGTTTAGAAGCATGAGCTCCAGAGCATCAGTAGCATTCCAGTCTCAGCAGTCAGAGTTAGCAGTGAGTCCTCATCCTTCGAGGACATGACCATTACTTTATTTTCTCATTAATTAATTTATTTCAGTAGTTGGAGTTAGTTGGGGATATGTCCCATCAACTCGTTATTTAGACAGTTTAGAGGTTTTCAGACTAGCATGTTCAGACAGTTATTTCAGTTGTTTTGGTTATTTCATACCCGACCCAGATGTTATATTTTAACAGATAATATGTCTCAGTTTTGGAATTTATGGCCTTACAGCCTTGATTTCCGTATTTATACAGTATTTTATGTAGTGTTCAGGGACAGATATCAGTCATCGGTCAGTTTGTTATCCTTCGGGGTCATGAGCACCGTGTAGCATTTCAGGTACCAGATTTGGGGCGTTACATAAGGAGTGGTGGAAAATAAAGAAAGTAGAAAGAAGTAGATCACAACAACCATCCTGCTAGGATGTTGACAAGAGTGACAACCATGAAGCCTAACATTTTAGGAGGTTAAAGGCTTTTATTTGGAATATCAGGTCTTTTAATACTCATAAGGATTTTAATAGACTTCTAATGTTTAATAGTCATCATCAATTTAACTTAATAGCTTTGAACGAACATTTTCAACAAGCAAGATGTATTCACAAGTACAAAAGGATACTAGGTATGCATAAAACAGGAGCAACAACAAATGGGAAGATATGGTTCTTCATAAGAGAGGATATAGGAGTGGGAGTGATGCTTGATACAGAACAATAGATTATAGTAAAACTCGGCATACAAGAAATTAGAGAGAATATTATTGCTACATTGATATAAGAAAAATGTAACACAGGACAATGGCGGCAATTGTGGGATAATATTACTAAATATTTTTACAAAAGCACTTTCTTGGCTAGTTGGGGTAGATTTTAATATGGTGCTAATTGATAAGTAGAAAAATGTGGGTTTGCTTATTTTACCTCACGATTGTAAAGAGATTAAATGGTGTATCAATTTATCTAAATTATTTGATGAGGATTCTCGAGGGAATCCTTTTACAGGATGGAATTAAGGAAATGATGAAGAGTGTATTTTGAGATGCTTGATGGGATGTTGGTCAATTCTCATCTACAAACTGCTTATGGTTTCTAGGAAGTAGAGACTCAAGATAGAAAGAGGTCAGACCATTCTCCAATGCTTATTTCTATGGGATCATATAACCAAGTTGTTAATAAACCATTTAGGTTCCTGAATTTTTTGATAGAACAAGCTGATTTTCTATGTATTGTGGAACAAAACTATGTGGTAGACTGCGAGGGACATCCTTTTTTAATATTCAATCAGAGGGTGAAGCAGGCCTAGTCTAACTGGAGGAAGGACATATTTGCAAATATATTAAAACAACTAATGATAAGGGAGGAGTTCATTAAAATCAAATAATAACTATTTGTCGTAAAGCCTACCGCAATCAATATACTTATCTTACAACAAACACAAGCAGAATTAAAAAATATGTTCATTTTGATAAATAAATATACATGCAAAAGGCTGGAATCATTTACGATACTTAAGGTGACAAAAATACAAACATTTTCAATATTCTTTCAAAGGGTATAAGAAAGATTTTGCGGATTAAGTGGATTAAAAATAATAAAGTGGTTTGGCTAAAGAATGAGGAGCAACATAAAATAGGCTGAACGTTTCTATCAAAACCAACTCACTCAAGGTAGGAAAGGTTCTGATTATCCAATATTGACTTCTATTCCATATATGGTGTCTAGTTAGGATAATCAGAATTTGACGATTACTCTTATTTATGAGAAGGAGAAGCAATCAATGATTAAAATAGATGGTACAAATGCAAGTAGACCAGATGGTTTAACAAGGAAGTTTTTTTAGGTTTCTTTGACTATGATTGGGTTTGATGTATTTAATGTAGTAAAATCTTTCTTTGATTGAGGAACTTTACCAAAGTCCATTACTGACACAAACTTAGTGTTGTACCCAAGAATGAATTGGTCCATACTTTCTTTAATCTTACAGTTATCAATCAAAGTAACTTTAGGAAAAAGAATGATGTATATGGTTGTTCATGGATGATTCGAATGTATCATACCGAAATAAATTTCTCCAAATCAAGTAGGTTTTGTGCAGGAAGATGCATCATTGAAAATATGTTACTGACACAAGATATGGTAACTGGTATAAGTGGGGAAAGCCTAAAAATGTTGTTATCAAATTAGATATGACCAAGTCATATGATAGAATGTCTTGGTTATACCTAATTAAATTCCTAAGTAAGATAGGATTTAATGAGTTTTTCATTGACCAGGTAAAGAGATTGCTCTAAATAACTATACTCCATGCTATTTAATGGGTAAAAATTAGTTTTTCTCTGCTCAACAAGGCGTGAAGCAGGGGAACCTTTTTCCCCTATATTATTTTAATCAGACGTTGAGGTACTTTCAAAGACTCTAAAATAATTATACTATAATGTTTTTTACAGAGGTTTGTTAGACAAGAAAATTTCAAGACCGAAAAAAAAAAAAAAATTCGAGACAAGAAAAATATTGCAACAATCGATTTTATTGATTTCAATGCGAGTGTTACAATCTCTATAAATCCTCTGATTCGTCTTTTAAAATATAAATTTAAGGGCTAATTAAAGCTTGATCTTGAATTTGAACTTGATTTGATGGACTTGAGGGACTTGATCTTGACTTGTGCTTGAATTCAAGAGCTTTTGAGCTTGTTCTTGAATATTGCAGTCTTGATCTTGAATCTTGATAAACTTGATTTGGATGCTTGAGCTTTTAGAGAAATTGCGGCGTTTGATCCACGAGCTTTCTCTTGCTACTTGTTAGAGTTCTAGGGGGTTCCTCTTTTCTGAATTATGAGAACTCTATTTATAGTTGTGGAAAGGAAAGAGTCATGATGGAGATGGACTTCCTTTGACCAATCAAATTCAAGTGACGTGGCGCTTTTTATGGGCTTTTATTTCATGGGTCTGCTGCATCATTTTGACATGTGGCATGGTCCTATTGGCTCCTTCACTTGATTTGGCATGCCACGTCATTTGGCACGTGACACTTATTTGGGCCTCTAGAATATGACAATATCTTGGGCTTATTAAAGTGGGTTCATCATTTGTAGCCTAAATCAATGGGCTAGCCCAATAAAAATTGGACTTTAATTAAATCCATATATGTTTGGACTTAAATAATTAATCCAATAATATTAATCCGTAATATTTATTTGGGACTAATATATTTTGAATTTAATATAATTCAAATTTTGTACGAATTTAAATTTAATAAAATTGCATCGCCCACAAGGTTATGGTTTGGAAACATAATGCTCAAAATTGAGTCATCCAGCCTATGCAGAGGTCATAATTGTATTCACATCTACTAACATTGACTCCATTAGGTTGGTCATGGAGTCAACTAGTCAATTTTAATTCAATGCACCAGATGTTTTAATACTATGAAAAAGCATTTAATCAAGCCTAAATGACAGATGATATTAAAATACTTGTTTTATATATAATTTCTATATCTCAAAGTATATATAAAACAAGTATTTTAATATCATCTGTCATTTAGGCTTGATTAAATATTTTTTCATAATATTTACTAGTTGTTTGTTTTAGTCTAAATAATTCTTGCATATTTTCATTAAGAAATTCTATATATTTTATATCTTTAGTTTTCATATATTTGTCTAAATTTGTTTTCATTTATTTTTCTACTAGTTGTATGTTTCTCATATCTTTTTTCCAAAATTCTAGATATACATAATTTATCATAGTTGGTGTGTACGTAAGTATTTGTAAGAGTAGTTAGGTAGGTATGGTATGTAATTTACTCTAGTCATATAATCTTTACCAAACATTTTTTCTAATATGATTTTTCTTATATCTATTATTTCGATATCCTTAAGCACATACAAAATAAGTATTTTAAATTTATCTACCATTTCGTCAGATAAATAATTATTCATTTTTCATAAAATGCTATTATCAAAATATTCCTTCCAATCATATACATAACAAAATATGATCATTTTAGATTACTATTTACTAGATTATTCTTAAATAACATGTTCGTCGGTCACTATTAGCATGGTAATTCAGATACTTTTCCCTTAAACAGCGCCTCTAATCTGGTTACTCCCCTATCACGGCTTTCTTGCCTCACCGGTCTCACCTTTAGGATGGCATAGTTCTTAGGAATTTTTCTCCTTTTCTACTTTGCTAATAAACTTCTTAACATGCTATTTTTCGAATAACTCTACTATAAAGCAACTAACATGAACTTATTTTATCATATTATGATTGTTAGGAATTTATGAATTTAGCTATTCATAATAGTAAATGAATATACATGTTCTGGTAGGTTTGATAATTCTAAGTTTTGTTCCCCCTATAGATTTTTCCATTGAAATATATACCTGTTTTTTAATAAATAAGCAAAATATTTGTTGTAGACAAGAGAGAGTTTTTTGCTTCAACTCATGAAGGCTTACTTTTCTTTCTACCTTTGATGCCTTTTATTTATAATCTGAAACTTTACAAAAGTTTTCCTTCCTCATTTTACATGTTTCTAAAACATTACAAAAAGTCTTCAAAAATTATCTACCTAACCTAATTTGCTATACTTTACAAAAGTCTTCTAAAAAGACAAAAACTAATTAAAGCCTAGACTAATAATAGTCAAAAACCTATACAATTCTAATAATTTACGTAAAGAAAATTGTGAAAGTTTTTTACATATCGCTTTCACAATTTAATAGCTTGTCTTTTATCTCCATTATTCTTTCCGCTGATATCTTCTTCTTGTCGTATCTGCTATTTTTTTATCTTCTTGCTAGCTGGCATGCTTATCTTCTTGATTTTTTATTTTATTCTAGCCGAACTTCTGAGATTATATTATCTTCTCCATTATATCTCGAACATTGATGATCTGGATATTTGTGTCCAATTATCTTGCAATATCTTGTCAATAATCCGTCTGAAATAAATCCTCTCTTAATTGCTCTTGTAGTAGATTATTTTTCTGGGTTAAGTAATGTCATTATCCATTGTCTAACATATTCCATATTTGCTTGTCGTAATTCTTTTGAATTTGAATAAATCATCTGATGGTCTCTTGAATAATAGCTCCATATTCGATTTCCATTGGTATAATTGTTTGCTAGTTCTTGAAAAATTGTAGCTAGTCCAATAAGTCGTTTGTTTGCATAAAAATCAGGCATCTCGATTCTGGTTATCTATGGTTGCTGCACAATATCTTCTAGTATAATCATATCTCTGGTTAATCCTATTTTTATAACTTGTATAACTGGTTTTATCTCGTCGTATAATATCCTTGTTGGTGCAGTATAACACTTTATATAAAATAGATTTCCTTTGGTTACTCTTTTATAGGTGTTGAATATTTTTTGTAATTCTTCCATAGCTGATAGTTCTTCTCCATCTTGGGTTGTATATGGTATTTAATAATCCATAATCAAAACAAGTTTTTATTAAGCTTGGGTTGGTTTTGGGTAGTGCAATTAGCTTGTTGTGACCTTGTAATCTTTGAGTTATATAGTTTGTGTTGGGTTCTTTGATATCTGTAGCTCTGGGGTTAAGGTTTAGAAAAGTTTGTACTCGGTAGATATTTTCTATGTATTTTTGGGTTGTATAGTTATGAACTTTTTTATCTTGGTTCAGACTATCTCGATATGTGGTAATTTGTGGGGGTATGTTCAAGAGGTCTTTTTGTATTTTTGGTGTAAATGGTTTTTCAAATATCTTATTTAAGTTCATATTCTGGTATCTTTGTCCAATAACTCCTTTGCTTGTACCTGCAATTGTAGATTGATAAACGTTATGGGTTTTACGGAATGTCCCAACGTCTCCTTCTAGCTCTGCAATTTTAATATCTTTCGATCGACATAGCTCTGCACACTGCTGAGTTAGCTGATTTGTAGCTACAGACTTCAGTTTATCTTCATTAGTCTTTAGCTTTTCTATTTCATTACCCATATTGTCCACTTTCATTGAAAGCGTAGTTAGGGTTTTGAATATCTTTTCTAAAGCATCATCTTCTATTATATCAGTGTGTGTATCTTTGTCTTGATATGTAATCTGCAATAACATTTTTGTTAGTACTAATTACTTCAATTGTAAGTGTAAAATTTAATATATTCAATACTAGTCTCCAAATCTCTTTTGTTGTAACTGAATTTTGTACTTTCTTTGTTAGCCACCAACGTACCTGTGTATTATCTGTTCGTACAATAAACTTGTTATATACAATATATGGCTCAAATGCTAATAAACATTTATATAATGAACATAATTCTTTTCTATTTATTTCCCATTTTATTTCTGTTTCATTAAACGTTCCTGAATAATATCTACAATGATGTTCTATTTTTTCATTTTCATACCTATATTTAAGTACTCCTCCATAACTACATTCACTAGCATCTGCTTCTACTATATATATAAATTTTCTATTTTCGTCTGGGAATTGTAATTTTGGTAATTCTTTACAAAATATTTTTATTTTCTGGACTTGTTTTTTATCTTCTTCGTTATAATTATATCCTACATCTTTTTTAAATTTTTTTTTGTAAAGACTTTAGATTTTCTGCTAATTTTGGTATATATTCCCTTACTTGATTTACTAATCCCAAAAATAATTGTAATTTCTTTTTTGTATCTAATTCTTCTTTCAAATTTATTATTTTTTGTACTATATGTTGTTGCATTTTTACTCCACTTTTATCTATTTGTATTCGTAAAAATTCTATCTGGTTTTTCATAATTTCAGCTTTCTTTTCACTTAAACTAATTCCCAATTTTTCTATTATATCCGTAAATTGTTCTAATAATTTTAAATGTTCTTCTTTGGTTTTTGTATATAATAGTATAGCATTTATATATACTATACAATTAGGTAATTATTTAAAATAACTATCCATAAAATGTTGATATCTACCTGGTGCATTTTTATATCCAAATGGTAGTACATTCCATTCATAAAATCCTTGTGGTACCGTAAATGCGGTTAATTCCTTAGATTCTTCTTCTAACTTTAAATGGTAAAATCCTGATTTACAATCAAATTTACTAAAGTAGCTATATCCTTGTATTTGTCTTATTTTTGAAATCTTGTTTGGTATTGGATAATTATATGTCACAGTTTTTACAATAACCATTCTACTTTTACCTCTTTTTTGTTCACTATGTTTATTTACTATAAATGTTGGACTATTGTGTTTACTATTACTTTTTTGTATATATTATTTTTTTGAGTTATTATGCTATTTTTATCTATTAATTTAATTTTTATAATTGTTTTATGTTTTTTCCATCCTTTTAATGGATCTTCACTATATAATTGTTCTAATTTTTTCTTAATTATTTCTATCTTATTTATTGAAAATATAGTTATTTCCTTTTTATTTATTGAAAATACGACTAGTTCTATTGTATCTTCAGTATTTTTTATATTTTCTAATTTTTGTGTAATTTTTTCACTTCCTTCTATCCAATCAGTTTTCTTTCTTATTTTATTAGTAACTCTTTTTGCTCTTACTTTCTGTTTACATGGTATTGTAAACCATCAATTCGTTCTAGTTATTATATATGGGTATAATTTATCTAAAAACAACATTTCTAAAAGTATATCTTTTTATGTTAGCTCATAATTATAGATTTCTTCTATTGTTAATATTTTATCTCATACTTGTGTTTTTACATTCTTAGATTTATAAGTAATTAAGCTTCCTTCGTTATTAAATCCTTTAACTATTATTGGTGTTTTTAATTTATCACATTTACTTTCTGGTAAACAATTATATCTACATAAATTAGCTTCTGCTCCTGTATCTATCATAGGCGTATAATATCTACTGTAATACCCTTCTACTACTATCTTCATTAATACATATATTTTCATATCATGTTAAAGCTTTTCTTAAGAATAATTTCTCTCTGTTATATGTTATAGATAATTGTGTATGCTCTATATTATATGGTTTTACTTGTTCTAGCCATTTTATTCCTAATATTATGTCTTCTTTTTGCATTTCTTCCTTTATTTCAAATTCTATTTTTATTTTTCTAACTCCTATTGTTATTTATTTTTCTGTTATATTCTTAGTGTTTATTAAGCTTCTTGGTAGATCTGGGCATATATTATTGTCAGATTTTATTTCCTCATTTTTTATTAGATATCTTGCTATGTAATTTTCTTCTTGTCCTGTATTTAAGAGTATTAAATATTTTTTTCATTTATTGTTCCTGTTATGTAATATTGGTTTAAATTAGTTGTTGAACTTGTTTCATAACTTGTTCTTTTTTATGAACTTGATGATTCTGATTTTTCATAAGCTATTCTTTTTGTTGTACTTATTCTATCATTTATTATTTCTAAATTTTCTTCTATATCTATGTCTCTATAACTATAATCATTATTATCAAATTTTTTTACAAATTATTCGAAAGGACTTTCTATTTGTATTTTGTTAATTTTATTTTTTCCCGTTATTTTATGTTTTGTTGTTAATACATATAGCTTTTTACATCTTGCTGTAAATATTTTACTTCCTGGGGTTAGTTTTATTCCTGATATTTTCCAATATAATACTAATAATTTATCTATATTTTTATTTGTTATTGCTACTGAATAATTTGCACTTATTATAAATTTAAATTTTTGGTATATTAAATTTCCTTTTATGGCAGTTATTATACTTTTTTCTATAGGTTTTATAATTCTATCATCTGCTAGGTATAATTCTATTGGTGTATCTATTCCTTCTCTAAAATATGTTTTTATCAATATCTCTGTTCCTCCAAGGTGTACATATTTTATTGGGTCTTTACTTTTTATATCGTTTATTTCTTTATTAATTATTCTTTTTGTTACTAGTGGTATACTAGCTCTTCCTTTTACATATCTACAATCTATTACATGTTCTTTTTGACTTACTATGTAGTATTCTTCTTTTCTTCTACTAAATATGTTTTTTATTGTTGGTATTTTAAATATTTTTTCTACACTTAAATATAATTCTTTTCCTTTTATTTCATCAAATATATGACTATCAAATATTATTTTTTGATCTGTTCCTTCTTCATTTAAATATCCTTCCTTTGTTATTATTTTTATATCTTCTTCAGTTATTTGGTTTATTCTTATATCTTCTTCAGTCATTTAATTCATCTAATTCACTATTTTATTTCATTATCTGTTTCATTCTCTGAAATTTCATATATACTATCTTCACTTTCTAATTCATAATCTATATAATCTATCTGCATATATTCTGTATTTTCTATTTTTATTTCTGATATTTGTTTATTTTTTGGGTTTTTAGGTAATTTACAATCTCTAGCTAAATGTCCTAATTTTCCGCAGTTATAACAAGTACATTCCTTTATAGATTTCTTTTTCCTATATGGTCTTTTATGTTTATAATTTTTATATAATATCTTTTTCTTGCTTTTTTATATTTATATTTTGATTTTTTGTATTTCTTATATTTCTTATGTCTTTTTCTTTTCTTATAATATCTTTCTTCTCATCCAAATTGAGGTGTTATTTTATCTTTGCAACATGTTAAATTTCTTATTAATGTTTTTTTCCATTTTTATTTCTTCTCTATATTTTTCACATAGGTTTCTATACCATTGTTGTAAAAATTTTATTCTTGCTCCTAGAGTATCTACTATTTTTGTTTCATCCCAACTTTTTATTATTTTTGAACTAAATGGTTCAGGTAATTTACTAAAATATAATTTTCTCATTTCTTTACTTTCTTCTGTATTATATGTTCCTTTATAATAATATTCTTTAAATGCGCAAGTATATTCATCTATGTAACACATATTACATATTGTTAATTTTAACATTAAATTCCTATTTATATCTTTCTGTTCATTTTTTTCTTCTTCTATTTTTGTCATGCTGCTAAATTCGTCTTTTATAGCTATTTCATATTTTTTTAATAATTCTATAGGTGTTAATTTAGTTGTAGTTGTTGATGATGTTTCTTCTGTAAGTTTGTCAATTCTTAATACCCTTTTACTATTTTCAGTTAGATTTGAAAACCATAATTTCACTGTTCCTATTAGTGTTCTTTCTATATATTTTGGTGCATCTGTTACATTTATATTATTATCTAATAATTATTTTGTCATATATCCTATTCTTAATTGTATTATTTTTTCTGTATCTATTACACAATCTAAGTCTAAAAAGTTATAATTTTTATTAACTATTTGTTTTGGTGTCCATTTGTCATATTCATGCTTTAGATTATATCTTTTAAACTTATTCTTATAATATGTAGGTTTTCTTATTTCTGATGTTCTAGGTATTATATTTTCATCTTCTTTTTTATCAAGAGTATTTATTTCTGTGTTTCTATTTTCTAAGTTTTCTTCATTAATTACTTCTTGTTTTTCATTGATTTCTAAATTTTTTGTATTTGTTAAGATTTCTGTATATGTTTCACTATCTTCTGAATCATAATTATCTGTTTCTTCAACATCTATTGTATTTATTTCTAATTTTTCTTTAAATTAATTTATCTCATTTAATAATTTTTGTTCTTTATCTTTTTCTTCTTTTTCTTTCTGTCTTTTTTCATACAAATCTTTTAGCATTTGTAGTTCTTTTTCTAATTCAGCAATCCTACTATTTTTAGTTTCTTCTATTTTTCGTATTTCTTCTATAGTTTGTTGTTTTATTTTTTCTATTTCCCTTTTTCTATCTATTTCTTCATTTTCTTTTTCTATTCTTACCATAGCTGTCAATTTATCTTCTAATTTTAATTCTTCTTTTTCTAACATTAAATATAAATGTTCACCTATTTTCTTATACCTTCTTCCTAGATTAGAAAATACTATTTTTATTTTTAATCCTTCATGGTTTTCATATATTTTTTCATCTATTATAAATTCTTCTTTGTTCATTTTTTATTTAATTGTTAATAGATCATGTTGGTATGTATATTCTAGACTATCTATTGTTGATTCTAAATTTGATATTTCTTCTTTTTGTGCATTTATTGAGTTTTTACTAACTCCGGCAATTATGTTATATTGTAGTCTTTCTATCCTTATTTTAAATTCTTTACGTTTTTTAGATATTATTTGCTTTAATTCTTTATATTTTGGTAATTTTTATACGTTATTCATCTAAATAATATTTTGGGGAATATCTAAATCTAGTTTTATCAAATAAATCATAATTAATAAATCAATCAAATAAATCTAAATATATACTACTTTCGTAACTTTAAACAGCATAGACTCTGATACCAATTGTAGGGAGGTGCGGATAACCTGTGTGGTAAAATAGATCTATTATAAATACAATGAATCTATTTTTATTTGTGCGTGGATATTTCTTAACTTCTCTAAATATTTTTATTTTTATTTTTATTTTGAGTTTAGTTATGTTAGTTTTATCGATATTCATATCTTGGGGGTGATTAAATGGTAGTTGATTAAATGCTTTGCTATAATATTCTTTAGTTTTTTCTCTTAGTTTTTGTAAATCTTCTATATTATTTTTAAGATATTCTAAATATTCTATATCTTTGTTTTAAAATATTCAATTAAATTTATTTTTATAAAGTTTTCTGTTAATCTTATTTCTTCCATTTCTTGTCTCCAATATTTTAGATATTCGTAGTTTATCATTTTATTCTTCTAAAGTAAATGTATAATAATCTATTCTATTTGTACTATATTTAATATCTTGTTTGAGATTATTAATACTACTAACTATTTTTTCTTGTTCTCTTCTTAATGAATTTTTTAAACTATCTAAACTTTTATCTTTGTTTTTTTCTAAATTTTTCAAGGTTTCGTCTATCCATTTTAATTTTTCTATTAGATTTTCCATTATTTCTCTAATTTATTTTCTATAATTAATTTCTTTATGTAGGTCTTCTTGGTTTTCTCTAATTTTCTTAATATATCTTGACATTTTTAGTCTGTATAATATCCATCTGAATCTAAATAATATTGATGTTCATAATATATGTGTAAGTTTTCTATATTGTTTAATAATTCTTCCTCTTCGTAATCTTGTAATTTTTCCCATATTATTTTCTTTATGTCTATAATTTTTATATCTCTAAGTATATATAAAATAAGTATTTTACTATCATCTATGTCTAACATCTTCCATATCTGTTTGTCTTAATTGTTTTGAATTTGAATAAAACATCTGGTGCATTGAATTAAAAGGTGGGAAAGCTGACATGGAGAGAGGTTCCTTTCCTTTTAGTATTTGGGATTCCATATCTTTAATTATAGAAAAAGAAGTTCTACTACAATAATCTCGTCAAAAAGATCAAACTCGGACAACAGTATTGGAAAAGAAAATTATTATCATACGGAGGTAAGGTTTTATTATTAGGAATATTCTTAAAATCATGCAAATATATCTTTTTTATACTTAGGCCCCTACTAAAAACAATCTTAATGATATTAATAAGTTCTTTTTGAGATTCGTTTGGAGTAATAAAGTGGAAGGTAGAAGAAAGCATTGGGTATCTTAGGAGAAAGTGTATTATCCTAATCAAGAAGGTGGACTTAATTTTAGATCTATATTTGACATCTCCAAAGCTTTGGTTGAAATTTGGGAACAATACTCTCTGATCTAACTTTATGTTGACATAATATTATAAGAGATACAATCCTTCTATAGTCAAATAGAGGGGAGGATCTTAATTGTGGAAATTCATGTTAGAAGCAAGCGACAAGATTTAGAATTAATGCGATGGGAACCTAGGAGTGGTGGTGTTAATGTATGATGTGACAATTAGAATAATTAGGTTCTCTAATATAAGATTTTACCCTTAGATTTTGGGTAAGACCAATTAAAAATAGACCTTGCCTTTTTCATGCAGCAAGGGAAGTGGAACCATACACTCATATAATAACATCGTCATATAAATATCACGACTCATGTGACTGATAAAAAAATATTTTATGAAGGAATAGAAGGGATGGACAAAGCATGGTGAATTTTAACAAACATTGGTAAGTTCAAAAAAAGAATCATTCTGTTGCTGGAGCAAAATGTGGAAGAAAGGGCTTCCATTTGAATTCATTCTTCTTTTGGAGACTGTGGAAGTTGAAGTTACATGTAGATGATCTTGTGGCTACATGGGGAGCAACAGTTGTGTCAATATGTGGATGTTGTGATTAGCCATAATAATAAACTATTACATACTTATTCTTGACTGGCCAGTTTGCTAATGATATATGGGGTTTGTATTCTAGAGCAGCTGGTGTTCTAGGATCTTTTGTGCAAGTAAATAAAGCAGTTATTTAATGGTAGAATACTTTTATGGAGCTTATCACAAACCATTATTCGTAAATAGACCTACGATTATTTTTTGCTAGCTTTGAAGAAGGATAGAAAGTTTTTCATGTAGGGATAACATGACCTGGCAAAAATTTATCCAAGAAATTGACTACAGTTCTTACAGGTTAGCTAAAATTAGGTATTCCTGGCTACCAAATGTTAATAAAGAGTGGAGTCAAATATTTTAATACTTTGAGAGGTAAGGGCCTCAAATAATCTTCAAAGTGATTAGTTGGGAGTTTCCACCAAATGGATACTTTAAATGCAACTCAAATGGTGCCTCAAAGATAAATCATGGACCTAGTGCAACTTTATTTTGTGTTAGAGAAGCCAGGGGTTAATTTTTTTAAGCTAGCTCGAGTAGAATTAAGGATACCTCTAACTGGATTGTAGAAGAAGTAGCCTTTGAGGATGGATTGGAATCGGGTATAAGGATTAACTACACACTTGTTAACTTTGAAGTTGATTATCTAGTATTAAAAAAGTATTAGAAGGGGAATGGGAGACACCTTGGAGTGTGAGTATGGACATAAAGAGATAAATACATGGAGAGCAAGAGGAGTTCTTAAAATCATACTTATCATGTGAGAAGGGAACAAAGTAGAAGATTTTTTAATAGTTGGTTGTTCAATTTAACAGGAATAATACATTTCAAATATTTTTGTAAAACACCAAATCAAGAAAAATAATATCATCAAGTTAGAGCAACAACATATACCAAATATTAGAGTCAGACTAAGAAGGGTGAAAGCAACTAACTAATGAAGCATGAAAGGTTCTAATTTCTTAGGTTGAAAAGAAATACTTTCAAGGCATAGTCGTTGATGTTTTCATTCATTTTAACCTTCTTGATTTGTGCAATTAGCTTCCTTAAAGGCTCAACCTGCAAGAATTATTTATTGGGTTAAAGGGTCAAAAGACAATGTAACATGATTAGATAAGGGCATTCAGATTTGATGTTTGGCGAAGAGCTATATGCTGTTAGATAGGCTAACTTGACTTAAGGATAGAGATAATCTAATGGGGCCAGTTAAGCCATAACACCTATGTGAGAGTTTGAGGTCACTTATAATTTGTAAATTCCAAGATTTAAGGCCTTAGGGTTGAGGTATAGCTAAAAGGAACTCAAATCTACTTCTAACAACTCGATAAGCCTAGGTATAACTCTGATCTTGCTTATTTATTGAATATTGTCCATGGCGGCATACATAGAAGAAGATGAGAAGCTGTCTAGATCTTTTGTCTATTCGTTTCATAATTTTGTTTTTTCTTTATTTGTTTGCTTTGGCCTTCTGTTTTTCTTTTGGGCTGTCGGTTAGCTGATGGTCCTCCTTCACTTGGCCATTTGTTATGTAAATATTTGTTTGCTTTTTAATAAAATAGCCACATCGTGGCCTTTTAGTTACACAATAGGGAAATGTCTATGAAACCAATTTAAATGTCTTTCCCAATCTGTGATAAATGAATTTGGCCTACTATTAGAAGGCTCTAAATAAAAAAAATGTAGGACATCAATAATGATGTGGAGGGTCATTATAACATCTACAACTTAATGGACTTCACTACTAAAAAGAACTGAAAAATCGATCATATGTGGTCGCTTTTTTTTTTTTAAAAAGCGGCCACAAGTGGTCGCTTTTATATTTTAAAATTTCAAAATAATTTTTTCAATATTTTTTATATTAATTATTAATTATTTTATAAATAAAAATTAAAAAAAATAAGAAAATCGACCACTTGTGGTCGGTTTTTATATATTTTTTTAAATTTATTTTTAAGCAAACCGACCACTAGTGGTCAGTTTTTAATTATTTTTTAAAAACCGACCACAAGTGGTCAGTTTTTAAAAATTCTTTTAAATTTATTTTTTAAAAAAACCGACCACTTGTGGTCGGTTTTTGAACTAAAAAAAATTAATAAATAAATAATTTTGTAGTGAGCAATAATTATATATATGTAATCATATATATATATATATATACATATTATTTTCATTAGAAATAATTATATATATATTTTTTCAAATTACACTGATCACACGATGTCGATAACGGTCTATTATAAGGTAATATAATTGTGGATATGATATATATAGTACTCATTCAAGCATTCATATATATATATATATATATATATATATATATATATATATAATCTAGTGATCGATTGATGAACGATGTAGTCAAAACCTAATATTGTATTAAGATAATCAAATATAATTAATCGATCACCTATTTGAGTAAGTATAAGAAGCACATCGCATTATATTATTGGATAATCTACTTGTGTACGTATTTGATAGATATAGTACGTATTTAGAACTTGATATAGTCGATAGTGTGTATATGTGTGTATGTATAGGTATATATATATATACATATTATACAGTGCAGGTATATCAATGACATACGATAATATAATCGATAATTCATCTGAGTATTTGTAAAATACGTTGTATATTATTATGGGGTAGTAAAATCATGTATTTGATGTTTATAGTAAGTATCTGAAAGCTGATAGACAATTAAATATATGTATATACGTATATCACGTGTAGTGACATATGCAATAATCGATATATATTTAACACGTTGTATTACGAGGTGTATATATATATATATATATATATATATATATATATATATATATATATAAGGGTGTAGGAAGTAATCAGAGTGGTTTACATTTATAAGCTTACCATTTTTTACGATTTATCAATTCAAATATAATATTTTATTATTTTTCATAAACATACACATTCACAATTATTATACAAAATACATTATCTATTATAATTGAAATAACGAACATTTTTTAAATTTGTGTATTTTCTAATTCAATTGTGCCAATTCAGAACAATTTTAAATTAATTTTACCCGATTTATTATAATTCTAGCCAAATTGGATCTAATTAAACTAAACTAAATTTTTTCATCTAATTTTAATCAAAATCTTAATATTTAGGTATCAGCCGTTATTAATATTTATTATTTATTATATTTTATTTACTATTTTATATTATCCAAGTTCTTACAATTTTAGCCTATTTTATTTAATTCATTACAATTTTAGCCAATTTATTACAATCATAGTAAATTTGTAATTCAATTTTTAAATTTTAGTCAAATCATAATTAAATTCTCAACCTCTAGATCTCAACCGTTGTTGACACCCAATTTTGACCTCCCGATACTACATTTAGGCTGCTATTTTAACAAAATTACTATTTTTTTAAATATTATTATTTTTTGCACATTTTTTTCTTGCATCAAACAGATTGTCGACGTGTCACATTCGTGATTTAAATATATATAAATTATTTTATTAATTTTTGATATCATTTTACAATTTATTAATTCAAATACAACATTTTACATAATTTTATTAATTAAATTACTTTTTCACGTAATTGTGCGCACTCACATTTTTTGCAAATACACTGTCTAAGTTTTCTATTATTTAATACTATTTATTGATATTATTATTTTTATTATTATTTATTAGCATATATATTGTTATTATTTATTATTTATATTATTATTATTATTATTATTATTTAAATTATTGTTATTTAATTATTATTATCATTATTTATTATTATTATTATTACATATTTAAATAACATCCTAATTAAAATTACCTTGCCTAATTCATTTACCTTTTAATCCAATTTAATTCAATTTTTTACAATTATAGCCTACTCTACTCAGTCCATTACAATCTTAATCCAATTTCTTGCAATTCTAGCCATTTGTTACAATCTTAGCCTAATTGCTTACAATCCTACCAACATTCTAACCTCACATAATCTTAAAATCCTAGCCGTTGATCAAAATTGATCTAACGGCTGAAGTTTGATCTGCCTCTTTCCTTATTAAAAACAACCTAACCCTAATCCCTAATTTCCAAAAAAACAAAAAAAAGAGGCAGTCTCCATTGGTCTTTCTCTTTAGACTCTCTCCTTCTTACCTCCCCCATCGACAATAACAGCGCCGCTCCAACACCACCACGAGGTCCCCCTCGTTCTCCTCCTTCTCCACTCCAACGTCGTTACTGGCGCCGTCCTTCCGTTCCAACAAAACAGCCCCCGTCGGCGCCTCTGTTCCCTCCGCGCTGCTCCACCTTAGACCAGACCTCACCAGTCATGGCGTCACCCCTCCAGCGCCGCAGACACCACCATCATCAGCGACAATCCAACCTAGCGCCGCCGCTGTCTTCTTTTGTCCGTCCCCATGCCTCCACCAACGGCGAACCAACCATGCATCCCTTTTCTCATAAAAAATGATGTATTCTGAGAGAATCCATCTCAAGTTTGCTATTCCGTTCAAACTCGTACTTCTTTATCTATTTTCTCTTATGAACGATCCTATTAAGATCTAATTGTGAGTTTTGAGTTAAATCCTCCAATTTTTGTGTGTTGTTATGTGCCTAAACTAGCATTGTGGGAGAAATCTCAAAAATACATGACACTTGCGCTATCACTTTAACTAGATTGTTTTGAATACATGTTTATTTATATCTGTTAACTAACATATGTTTCCATCCCTCTTCTTTTTAAATGAAAAAATCCGCTAGATTTTGATTGTCAATCCCCTATTCTAATTTCAAGTTTGTTTATACTCATATATCGACATATGTAAAAGTTGTATTTTTGTATGATTTTTGTTTGCCCTAAGCTATGACTTGTGGATTCGTGAACTGTTACTATAATAGTATTTAGTTCAACGTGTAATCTTGATTTCTCCATGTATAGGTGATTTTTTGTACTTAGTTGAGTTGTTCGTAATTATTTGAATAATATTGAACCTGATTGTGTGCAAATTAAGGAGTAATCTCCTTATATCATCTGTCCTCTCCCTCTCTCTATACTTCTCTGTACCCTTCTCTCCCTCTAGACCTCTTCACCATCAATGGCGGCGTCGCTGCTGCTCAGCCGTCGCGATCGTCTCGGTTCTCCTGAACTTGTGGACTGTTTTGGATGTATGTTTTGGTGTGTTCTTGGTCGCTGGTCGTTCTTGTATCAAAATGTATAGTACTGACTTGAAAACGGTTAAGTTTAGTTACTTGAAAATGGATACATATAGAAGTGTAGTTGTTTGAAAATGGTTAAGTATAGTGACTTGAAAATGTGAATTAGTTAATTGAAAATAGCTAAGTGTAGTGACTTGAAATGCTAGTACATGACTTGAAGATGGTTAAGTGTAGTAACTTGAAAATAGTTAAGTGTAGGGATTTTAAAGGGGACTTTGTGTTTAGAAAGTGGTTTGGTTGTTGACTTAGTCACTTGAAAAAGGTTAAGTGTAGGTACTTTAAAGGGAATTTGTTTTAAAGGTACTTGAAATGTGGACTTTTATTTTGAATTTAGTTAAGTGTGGTCACTTGAGAAGTGAATAAGTACTTAAATTTTAAATATTTTTTTTACAAAATTATCAAAAAAACCGATCACATGTGGTAGCTTTTTTTAAAATTTTCAATATTTTTTTTTTACAAAATTATCAAAAAAATCGACCACATGTGGTAGCTTTTTTTAAAATTTTTTTAATTAAAAAGTATTTATAAAAACCGACCACAAGTGGTCGCTTTTTTTAATTTTATTTTTTTTAAAAACTTACCATTTGTGGTCGATTTTAATAAAATTAATTAATAAATTTTAAAATTTATTTTGAATTTTTTTATTCTTAAAATCAATTTTTTCTATTTTAATAAAATAATAATAAATTAAAAAAAAAAACGACCACACGTGGTCGGTTTTTAAAAAGCTACCATAGTTTTACCGACCACAGTTTTACCGACCATGCACTTTGGTCAGTTTTGTGGTCGGAAATTAAGGAAATTTTCCTCTTTTTTTAGTAGTGCTTTCATCTACGAAGGTAAAGAGTTAGGAAGTACCTTACGACCTTAATATGTAAGGATTCTGAGTCTGCATATCATGCTCAATTTCCTAAGTATCACCCTCAGCCGAATAGTATCTCGACTAAACCATAACAACTAGAATATCTTTGGAAGGCCAACGTCTAACATCTAAAGCTTCAACAAACACTAGATCTTCTACAACAGTTAACCTATAATCCAACTAAATAAAGTCTAATCGAAACATATGAAACTCATCATAAATATAACACTGAAGCAACAATACATAAATGACTGGGTGAGTAGATAATAATGATGAAGGCAATGCTAACTTATAATATTTCCTTAAATTGTCTAAAGTATCTCAAATAACCTGATATACCTAGGGCTGAGATTTCCCCTCTTCTCAAACCTTATCTGGTCAGTTATGGGTGACATATGTAGGAAAACCCAATCACCAACAACAAATCTTAAGGAACAAAGCTTGCAGTCAATATATCTCTTCTACCTATTCTGAGCGGCATAAAGTCTGCAGTCAATATATCTCTTCTACATATTCTGAGATACTTGAAGCCTATCTTGACTGACCCAAACCTTATCCAATGACTATCAAAGTAGATACCTTGGGGCCTAGCCTCTGAAGTATCAAACCACCAAACAAGATATCAACACCGCTTACCATATAATTCCTCAAATGGTAGCTATTATTGTAGGAAAATTCCATGTTTAAAAACTATTCCAACTAACCGCCAAAGTCAATGGCTTATGCTCAGTGCATATCCTCCCAAACCTAAATACTCTACTAAAACTATCTATCAATCTTCCGATGAAATGAGATACTAAGGTTTACCAGTATACGCAACTCTTTGTAAAATTCTATCCACAAACTAGATATAAATTGTGAGCCTCTATCTACAATATTTTGCACAGGCATACTATGTAGAAAAACCACCTCTCAAACATAGATCCAAGATAGATGCTCTGCACTTTAGAAGTCTGAATAGCTATAAAATGGGAAAATTTGGTTAACTAAGCCATGATAAACCAAATTCTATCAAAACGATGAGAAGTATGAGGCTAACTACCTATGAAATACATAGTAACCCGCTCCTACTTAATGAGTAGAACCTTTAAGCAAACCACTTGGTCACAAATTCTCAGTCTTTACCTACTCAAAACACAAACACCGAGATAGGACATTCTCTATGTCTCTCTTTATACCATTAAACCATTAATGTTGCCTCAAATATCTACACATCTTAGTTGTCCTGGGGTGAATAGAATATTTAGAACTAGCTTCCTAAAATATCGACTAAATTATACCTCTTAATTTTAGCACAAAAATATGGCGGTGTAACTCAATAAACACACAGATATAAGGAATCCCTTCTAGATTAACCCATAAGGACTTGATATTGAATTCCACACAACCTACTATGCTCAAATTATCAGTCGTCAATCTTCTCCAACAAGGTATAATTAGCTCAACACTACTATGAATCCTCTAGGGATCTCAAATATCAAGACTAATCAATATGTTGGCTTAGGAATGGATGTTTAAGGCTAAAGATTGCTGTGAAAATAAATGAAATGCCAAGCTCCCAATAGTCACCACCTTTCAGCTCAAAGTGTCCACTACCGTATTTTTCTTACCTAGATGATATAAAATATACAGACCATAGTCCTCCCATTTCTCAATCCATATATGTTGTCTTGAATTAAGTTCCTTCAGATACTAATATACTAAAGACTACTATGGTCAATGAATATTTTGCAATGAATGCGATGCAAGTAATCTCTCCAAATCTTACGTGTAAAACCTACCACCGACAACTCTATGTCCTGAGTGGGGTAGTTGTGTTTGTGTATCTTCAGCTATTTTGAAGCATATGTTGTAACACAGTTTTGCTGCATCAAACCACAATAGAAAGAAACACCTGAAGCATCACCTCATCTATTAAACTCCTCTTTTTCAACTAGAAGAGTTAGAATATGAGCTGAAGTGAGCAGGTGCTTTAGCTTTAGAAATCTTGCCCCACATTTGTCAGACCATTGAAACAGAATTTCCTTCCTAGTCAATCAAGTCATAGGTGCTACAATAGTGGTAAATCTCTTGATAAACTATATGTAGAAGCTTTCCAACCAAATGAAATTGCACACCGTAGTTGAAGATTTAGGCCTAGCCCAATCACGAATGCCCTCAATATTTGCCAGGTCTAGAAGTATCATATCCATGGACACCACATGCCTAAAGAATAGTATTGACTCAAGAAAAAACTTGCACACTTAGAATTTGCACTAAAGTCGATGATTTATCAAGGTGTGGAACATAGTCCCTAAATGGTGCTTGTGCTCCTCCCTACTCCTATAAAGACAAGCATATCATAAATAAAAATAATCATGAAAGAGTTCAAATTAGGCCTAAATACGTGGTTCATCAAGTATATTAATTTTCTTGGGGCATTGGTTAACTAAAAAGACATCACAAAGAACTAATAATTGTTATAATGAGTCTTGAATGTTTTCTTAGGGATGTCCTCCACTAAAATCTTAAACTGATGGTAGCTAAATCTCAAGTCAATCATAGAAAATTCTAATGTACCATAAATTAGGTCAAATAGATCATCCATATGAGGTACTAGATACTTATTCTGCACTATAAACTTATGTAGTTTCCTATAATCTATGCATATATGCATTGAACCATTATTCTTTTTAATGAATAGAAAAGGAGCACCACAAGTTGAGATACTTGATCTAATAATACCCTTACTTAGAAGGTTGTGAAGCTGAATATTTATTATTTTTAGCTCGACAAGAGCTATGCATGATGGTTCCAAATAATAGGTTTGGTGCCTAAATCAAGATCAATAGAAAACACTAGATCATGCTCGGAAGGAGGCCAGGTAGTTCGATAGGAAAACATCAGAAAAATCATGGAGTATAGGAACAAAGTCACAAAAAAGAGTCTCACTACTGACATCGCAAATATAATCCACATGAGCCATACAAAACCTTAATACTAGTCTCCCAGCAGAAAAATAAGAAATAATCCCCACCAGCACGCGACTATAAGATCCTACCATACAATCTATATATGATCAAAATGGATAAGGTTACAGTCATAGAAAAGAAATATAAGTCTACATAATAGGGGTATAACCAGTCCATGCCAAGAATCACATCAAAATCTACCATATAGAATAATAAGGTCAGCTATAGTATTATACTCTACACTGTCACAAAACGCAATGTATATACCTAACCCACTACTAAGGAATCAACCACGGGAGTAGCTATATGCAAAGACACAGATAATGGCTCCCTAGAAAACCCCAATAGAGGTGCATAATTTCTTGACACATAAGATTACATAGAGCCATGATTAAAAAAGAATAAATTAGTTAATGGAAGATTACGATCATACCTATAATAGTAGTATTTGAATCCTTAGCCTTTGCCCTACCAGAATCAGTATTAAAGATGACCCCGCCCATCTAGGAACAAGGTGCCTGCTGATACGCCCAAATCACAACCTTCATATGAAAGTGTAAGTGGTCGCTGTCAAATATAGAACCCAACTGGGTTGGGTGTTGAATCCCACAGGGAATACTGTGTTTACTAAGTATTGTGGTTGTTATTAGACTATTGATCGAAGGTTCCTGAAGAAAAAAAGGGTTTTTGATTTATCAATTGTATAAAAATGCTTGTCATAGAAAGTAATCCACTTGTTAATTGTATTAAAAAAATAGTAATTTAGTAAGAGTAGTCAAACTAGGGTTATGGTTACCAAGATAGTTGAATAGCTAAGGTTGTGAACTATTTTGAATTCCCTATGAATAATTCTAATTGCAAGAGTAATTGAATTCTATGGTTTACCCATTAGTTTCTCAACCTAAATGAGTAATTTAATCCCTTAATTCTTTCAAACATAAAGAACATAATATTTATTCAACTATATTCTCACATGGGTTGATCCAGTTAAGGCATCTACCCTCTATCCAAAGGTTAAAGCCTTTAGATTTGTGTAAACCCTTTCTTTTCCCAACAAACACTTTTCCATTTGAACAAGTGATGTTCTTGGGCTGACTTTTCAAGTTTGAAACCAAGAAAAGTCATTAAAGGGAAGAAGGGTTTATGCAATATCAATTAATCATGGGAATCTACTGGATTCACAACCCAATTCAGCTTTTCATATCAAGGCTCCCATAACCCTAGTTATGGGAGCTTAGCCACACATCTCCATAATAGAAAGAGAAGAAATCATTGTATTATTCATAATTAATTCAAGATTTACTTGCACAGGTTACAAGAATTTGTTCTTAAATCTTCAATAGAGATGGAATGATTAGATCCACAAGATTTGCTTAATTCCCCAAAATACTAGGTTATAAAGAGTTTCTAGATATGGAGACTATGATAAAAAAATAAAGAAAATGAAAGATATCCCCCATAATAAAACCTAAAACTAGTATTTATACATTCCCAGGTAAAAAGAATCTAAAATTTGAATTCAGAAAACCGCGTCCAAACTGGCGGCCAAATTGGTGGTCCGTTGAGGGGTTGACGGTCTTCCATTTGGTCCGTCGCTGCTGATCCTGGATAGTCACATTCTGGATAAGGCTGATGGCCAATCTGGTGGTCTGTCGAAACACTGATGGTCCATTATTTGGTCCGTCGCTGAGTCTTTTAGGAGGCAATTTTTTGGATAAAACTGACGGCCCAGATGGTGGTCCGTCAAAGATCTGACGGTCCACCATTTGGTTCGTCGCTGAGTCTTTCAGAAGGCAATGTTCTGGATAAGACTGATGACTAAATTGGTGGGCCGTCGCAGATCTGACGGTCCACCATTTGGTCCATCGTTGATTCTTTCAGGAGGCAATGTTCTCGATAAGACTGATGGCCAAGATGGTGGTTCGTCGTAGATCTGACGGTCCACCATTTGGTCCGTCGCTGAGTCTTTCAGGAGGCAAATGTTCTAGATAAGATTGACGGCCAAGATGGTAGTCCGTTGCAGATCTGATGTTCCATCATTTGGTCCATCGCTGAGAGTTCTGAAACGTTGAGTTCTGCCTAAGATTTGACGGTAAGGTTGGTGGTCCGTCGAAGGTTTGATGGTCCACTATTTCAACCGTCAGAAGCACTTTTCTGCCACTTTCTAGAGTTTTTTCCTTCAGCTAAGTCCTTGCCCTAAAATACTAAACGCCCGCATCAAATGCAACCTTGGTTGCTTGAAAACATCTAATTTTTCTAAGAAAAGATGCAAAATATTTCGTCAAAAGCCGGAACATCAACACCCTTAACTTAAGATCATTACTTGTCCTCAAGCAACTCAGAACCTAATTCTGAACATGAACAATATCATGATAAGAAACCAACTAATGAATCATTTTGTCTCAATCATTCACTTGCATGAATTTAACACATCAGGCTCTACACCCAACATTGATTATAATTCAGCACACATGGATGTTATGTCCCATTGAGAAAAGCGAACCAAAATAAAACTCCAGTTTCCCTCACAACAAAGAAGTCTGCCACTCATTATATGATGTGGACATAATCTAAGCTCTCACACTCACAAAGAAGTTACAAGCATAGTCCAAGTGCCCATAGGCTTGCCCTTTCCATATGACTCACCCTCATAGTTGATTCGCTAAGATCAAACAGGTCTTTTCTAGGTTTGCAATGAGGCTTCAGGATAGGTGAGGATACGCTTTTGGGTAAAATAACTCATTAAGACTCAACTCTCCCTGCTCTAACATCTTTGAAAACCCAATCTGCTATTTTAAATAGCTATTTTCACTCTTCATTATTCACTTTTTTTTAGAAAGGGATCAACCACCCTCAACTTATGCTGATGTATCCAATAATGTGCACAATAACTTTGACAGATTAGAGCCAAATGCCTTTAATTAAGTTCTAAAACAACTTTACACCAGGAACTTTTATTTTGACAACAGCCACCCTCAATTTAGGTGTTTTGCCTTAATTAAGGTGCACAATACCCAATATTTGGTCAGGGCCAGAGTTGAACTTCAATGCTAAACTCTTACGGAGAGTTAATTAAAATTATTGGTAAATAAAAAAATTACTAAAATCTCTAAACGGGTTCAAGTGAGGGAGAAATCATTTGGTGGGGTTAATTATTTAGGCTCAGCGGACTGAAGGTACAAGAAGGCCTGCCATCCTATCCTAGTGAATCTACTAGAAGATAGTATCAATGACTCAGGCAAGTTCTAGGCATTAGACTATACAAGAACTAAAGATAAATCCTCACACCCACAGGCAACTGAGTTAAATTTCTTCTGCTACCCTTAGAATCTTCATCACATGATTCATGCACCTCTTACAAATTAATACCAAATATAGATTTACTGAAGGTTATGTACACATGCTAGCATAAATAAAGTAAATAATTACACACATATGTTAATAGTCTTATGCCAACATCATTCATTATTCATATCTGTAAAGGTACTGAAACTGAGCATTTTATAAATAACATTAAACACAGATATTTACATCACAAGCTTAAGAAATCTGACATGCAGAACTAAAAGAACTAAAACACCCTAGACATTCCGCTTCAACTAGATAATTCATGATAGGGTTCAGAATATCGACAACATAACCCAACCATGAGACAAGTACACCCACCCCCATACGAAATCATATGCATTATCCTCAAAGCATTCAAAGTAAGGTAAAAAGGATTGAGTATACTTGTTTTGCCTCTTATTTAGTCTGAGGCATCTATCAAGTATGGTGAGATGTATGCATCCTTGACTGGTGCAATGTTGGCACCTATGGTGGTAGGGCACTCACAACCTCACCCTCCACAATTGAAGGGGTCATCTCCCTAACTAAACCTACACTTTGCCCCCTTGCTGGGGCTGCGCTAGTAGATACTCCTGCTTTTTTTTCTTCTACTCTTTTTTTTCTTTATGCTTCATCTTTCAATGACTTCTTTTTAGCCTTCTTAATAGCATGCTGTTTTTGTTCCTCCGGTTATATTGCTTCTCTTTTCCTCTTCCTTTCTTCTTTCCTTGCAGCTTTTTCATCCATTTATTACTTTTCTTTACCCTTCACGGGTCTTCCTATCAGATCCACAATTCCTTCATCATCATCGCTTATTGCTAAAACTGGATCAAACACAGGCTGCTGTGACTGCTTTCCCTTTAACTCTGCTATGTCATCCTTTGCTTGCTCGAATTTTGCCATGAGCTTGGCAAGATCAGGGAGAGATAATGAATCTAGACTTTTGTTGATGCGGGCTTTCATGTTATCCATCCTAACTTGGATAGTTTGAAACGGCCTGACTGCTTTAGCTATAATTTCATCAACAAATGGCTTGAAGTCTCCAACCCACTTTTCTAGATATCTCTGAAATCCCTTTTGAGTTTTCACCACTTTGGTAAAGTTTTCTGGATTGAACCTGTACTCAGCAAAATCTGCTCCACCCATAGACTATACAAAACCTGACCTTGTAGACATATCTTGAGGCAAATAATCAGGTGGTACATATGTGGTGATGGGTAAAGGCGTACCTTCGGGTATTTCTATAGCATCGGGAGCTGGTACAGACTGAGGTTGATAAGCTTTAGGCTTGGTGACACGCATCTCAAACTCAAACTTTGATTCGTCTTTTGACTTCTTAATGTCCTGTCTATGTGTAGCCTGTATTTCATTGTCAACTACACCAATCAGTGTCACACCAGCTTGCTTATATATATCAGTGATTAAGACCTCACGAATAACTCATCTACAATTAACTGACCGAAATCAATCAACAGCTCTGAAACCAAGCTAGCTACTAACACAGCTCTGGATGATCCAAGTTCCTGTCCCTTTTTGTTGGCATTAACCTCAAACGAACAATAGCCCACCAAAACTTAGCCCTGAAGCTAAGGGTTGATTTTGCAATGAGCTCACATGAGTTTGTCAACCAGAAAGTGTTACCGTCATCAGTAAACAATGAAGCCACCCAAGGTCTCTGAGTGGATTCACTTCTCATTCTATACTCAAAATTAGGGACAGCTGGTGGAGCCTAGTATCTTGTCCCAAACAACATTCTGTTGATTGATCAGCCTGGGATATCAATAGTGACCCCTCATACCAGTACAAACTCTCTGTTTGGAATTGGCGTCCCCTTCGGGTAGTTCTTTTTCACCAGACAAAGATAATTGGCAAAGAATTCTCTTACCCAGTTTGGTTGATATGCTCCTGGTAGCCTTCTCATCCATGCTATTCCATACTCGTTGAAATGGCGTTCCAACTTAGGATATTCATGTAGCTCTGTCTTCATGATCTGATGTTCTTCCATGACCTTCTGATCCCTCTTGCTGTGGGTGTCAACCCATCATAGAATTCTTTTTGCGCTCCTTCTATTTTCCACCTAATTGCATCACTAATTTGGGGATCCTTCCGCCTGATAACATTAGCATTCTCTGGTTCATCTTCCACTTCTGAAACTTCTATTTGTTCTCCTAAGTTAGAAGCTTCAATTTTACCCTCTGCAAGCTATGGTTGAGTTTCAGCAATCGTTGCTTCAACGGGGCTTGAACCGGTGCTGCTAGTACTATTCTCACTCTCCTCCTCAGAATGGGAGAGTATGGGATCTTCTAATCCATGTTGTCTAGTGTTATAGGTAGGTGTGGATGCATTTCTACCCGTTTGAGACCTTCCACCTCTGATTTGTGGAAGTTTGGGAGCCATAACGCCTGAAAAAGAAGTAAGAAATTAGTTTAAAGCTAAAAAATAGTCAAATTATTACATTTTGTGTCTTGACGGTCAAAGTGGTGGTTCACCAGTGATGGGATGGTCCACCAGTTTGGCCGTCGAGCCTTAACGAGTGTGTAAAATATTTCAGAACCCTGTGACGGTTAATTTTGTGGTCTGTCACAAAGTTGACGGTCCACCAGCTTGTCCGTCGCGGCTTATCCAGTAAGTGCCATTTCAATGAGTCCTTCGATGGTCAATTTGGTGGTCTATCACAAAGTTGATGATACACTAATTTGGCCGTCACACCTCCGTCTTCAGCTACAGCTTTTGATTCGACCTTATATCGAGCAACTCATATGCCAGATCAATTTTTAGCTATAGTAATGACATAAAATTCACATTTGAAGCACCATTCTTCTCATTTTAAGCAATTTAATTTATTCAGAATTCACCCAACAGGATACATTAAAGTTTCAACTCAAAACATCCATACTCAACATAAAAGAAGAACTCTAGGATAACAAATTATGCTTTTACCTTTCTTATAGAGAACAAAAAGAGAAGGCTATGCGCATACCTTGGTTTTGTATTAATCTACTTTCTTGGAACTTCAGGGGCAAAAATTAACTTAGAACTTTAGCACTTCTTTCACTCTTTGTTTGTGATGAATAAAGGGAGAGATTGAGCTTGATTAAATAAGGGAAGCTGAAGGAGATAGGGAGTCATAGATGGAAGAACACCCTTCATATTCTTTGAATTCTAAGGTAGTGGAGCAGTCAAAGGACGCAAAATGGTTACAATAAATGGAACCGCTCAATTTTATCCTTAACACTCAATTGGGTCAAATACGGATCACCTAAGAAAAGTATAGATTTAATCTGACCTAATTTGGAATTAGGGTTAAAACAACAGTGATACTGACGGTAGATTATATGTACGATGGACCACCACCCTAGCCGTTGCTCCTTACAAATATTTTGGTGATTCTGCTTCATTGTGACAGTCAGTGGGACAGAACACCAAGATTTTGACGATCTGCTAGTTTGACCATCATACCTTTCCAGAACGTAGGTCACCCATCTTGAGTTTGATGATTGATTTGATGGCCCACCAAGATTGTGACGTCCTACCACTTTTACCATTAACTCAATCTAGTGAATGAACTTTTTTGCCTTATTTCAATGGTCGAAATGATGGTCCGTCAGATGACTGGTGGTCCACTAAATCAGCTGTTAATTTTGTTCTAGTAGCTCAAATTTGTGTCCTATCTTAAACTGTATACCTCCTTCCCTCTTTTTATTGTATTTTTGGTCCTGCACACTCCACAAATACATCAAAAATACACAAACACATAACATGAACTCTAGCTATGGTTACAATAACAATTTGTGGGTTGCTTCCCACTAGCGCGTGATTTATCATTGCGGTATGACTCTGATATCTTGATTACGCAGACTTCATCAAGATAGAAGGTATCAATACCTTTTATCGAGTATTTTGAACCTATATAAAGTTTGATTCATTTCTCGTTAACTTTGAAGACGTTTCCATCTTTATTTTCAAGTTCAACTACTCCAAATGAGTAGACTTGACTGACTTTAAATGATCCTGACTACTTGGACTTGAGTCTACCTGGAAATAATTTGAGTCTGGACTTGAATAGAAGCACCAAATCTTCTTTCCAGAAATCTCTACTTTCAATTCTTTGATTATGGTACTTCTTCATCTTCTCTTTGTAAAGATTTTCCTTTTCATAACCCTTGAGATAAAATTCATCTATCTCATTCAGTTTCCCCAATCTTAGCTCTGCTGCCTCCTTCCAATTCAGATTTAACCTTTTAAAAGACCATAAAGCCTTGTGTTCCAACTCGATCGGTAAATGACATGATTTTCCGTTGACTAATTGATATGGTGACATACCAACTAGTGTCTTAAAAGCAGTCCGATACTCCCACAATGTGTCATCTAGCTTTCGAGACCAATCTTGCCTATTAGCATTCACTGTTTTGGCTAGGATGGCTTTAATCTCCCGATTCGACACCTCTATTTGCCTACTAGTTTTTAGGTGGTATGGAGTTGCTACTCTATGCTATTTTACCCCATATTTCACCAAAGCACCCTGGAACACTTTATTGCAGAAATAAGATCCTCCATCACTTATAATAGTACGTGGTACTCCAAAGCGAGAGAAGATGTCCTTCTTGAGAAATGCCACAAGTCTCCTCCCTTTGTTATCAGACAAGGCAACGGCTTTGACCCATTTTGACACATAATCCACAATAACTAAAATGTACTTTATTCCATATGAGCTTACAAAAGGGCCCATGAAATCGATGCCCCAGATGTCAAACAATTCTACTTCAAGCATCTTCGTCAAAGACATCTCATGCCTCTTGGAGATTGACCCCTGCCCCTGACATTGGGCACCCTTTATCACAAACTCATGAGCATCCTTGAATAACGTTGGCCAATAGTAGCCACTCTGCAACACTTTTCTAGCCATTTAGTCACCTGCATGGTGACCTCCAACTAGGGAAGCATGACATGCTTCCAATATACACAATACATCCACTTCTAGCATACATCTCCTTATAATGTTGTTAGCACATTGTTGAAAAAGATACGACTCATCCCAGAAGTAGTGTTTCACATCATGAAGGAATTTCTTTCTTTGATGGAAATAATGTCTTTCTAGAATGACTTCGCTCACCATATAGTTTGCAAAATTAGCATACCAAGGAACTTTCTCCATAGCAGTAACAAAGATCTCCTTATCAGGAAATGCATTCTTTATCTCAACTTCCTCACCAACTACTTGCTCACCATCCATCCTAGACAGATGATCTACAACTTGATTTTCGCAACCCATTCTATCTTTGACTTCAAAGTCAAATTCTTAGAGAAGCAATACCCATCTAATTAACATTGGTTTTGTGTCCTTCTTATACATCAAATACCTCAAGGCTGTGTGGTCAGTGTGGACCACCACCTTTGTCCCTAGCAAATAAGCTTAAAATTTCTCAAAAGCATAGACTACAGCAAGGAGTTCCTGTTCGGTGATGGTGTAGTTCTTTTGAGCCCCATTCAGTGCTTTGCTAGCATAACTTCTTCTGTCCCAACACTACTCAAAGGGAAACACCACTTGCATCACACATGATCTCAAATGGTTTTGACCAATCTGGTCCGACAATAATAGGGGCCTCAACTAGCTTCTCTTTAAGGCATTTGAGGCCTTAATGCAACCATCATCAAAGACAAACATAGCCTCCTTATCTAAGAGTTTGCAAAGTAGATTTGTAATCTTAGAGAATTCCTTTATAAACCTTCGATAAAAGAAAGCATATCCAAGGAAACTACGTACTCCCTTCACTGAAATAGGGGGTGGTAGATTCTCAATAACCTCAACCTTGGCTCGATCAACTTCAATCCCTTTTGTTGAAATTTTATGCCCGAGAAAAATGCCCTCCTTCATCATGAAGTGACATTTTCCCCTAGAAGCACCAGGTTAAATTCCACACACTGCTGCAAGGCTCTACTCAAGTTCACTAAACATAACTCAAATGAATTTCCTACTAGATAAAAGTCATCCATGAACACCTCCAGGGTGTATTCAACCATATCTATGAAAATAGACATCATACACCGTTGAAAGGTAGCAGGGGCATTTCATAACCCAACTGGCATCCTCTTAAATGCGAAAGTGCTATATGGGTATGTAAAAGTTTTCTACTGATCTTCAGGAGCAATGCATATCTGATTATATCCAAAATAACCATCCAAGAAGTAATACCACCCCCTTCTTGCCAATCGATCGAGCATTTGATCCATGAAGGGCATCGGGAAGTGATCTTTCAAAGTCCATGAATTTAGTTTGCAGTAGTCCATGCAAACTCTCCACCCAGTTACAGGCCTGAGTGGAATCAACTCATTTCATTCATTTACAACAATAGTCATGCCCCCTTTCTTGGGCACACATTGAATTGGGCTCACCCATTTACTGTCGAAAATAGGATAAACCACTCCTACGTCCAATCACTTAATAATTTCCTTCTTCACCACCTCTTGAATCGGTGGGTTAAGACGACGTTGGTGCTCGATGATAAGAGTACAATCTTCTTTAAGTTGTATCTTATGAGTATAGATGCCGGGGGAATGCCAATAATACCTGCAATAGTCTACCCTATTGCTCTCTTGTACCTCTGAAGTACAGAAATAAGTGCTTCCACCTGCTGCTCGCCCAAATCAGCTGCAATAATAATGGGTAACGTGTTTTCATTGCCCAGAAATATGTACCTCAGATGCCGTGGTAGTTTTTTCAATTCCAACACCGGTGGCTCTTCGACAGATGGCTTAGTCGGTGGTGTTGGTCGATTAGAAAGATCAAGATCTAAATTTTTGGGAGTATAAAAGTATGAACCCATTCCTGTGAGAGCACAAACAGTCCCTTCATACCCCTCGACGACAAACTTCTCTTCTATTGGCACTTCCTGCTCTTCCTCATAATATACGTCAACAATTGAGAACACACTCATTTCCTTATGATGCTTCATCGATTGGCACACATCAAAGTGTACTAATTCATCATTTATCCTTAATAAGAGATCATTATCTTGTAATTCAACCAATACACTTTCGATTGCGAGAAAAGGTCGACCCAAGATTATGGGCACTTCAAAGTTGTAATACCCCGAAAAATCTAACTCAATATTAGCTCCATGTTTAAAGCTCATACATAGTACATCATGGTTCCTTGGTAGTTTCATGATCAAGGTTGATGTGAATTAAGGTCTCAAATATGTCCTAGCTATTGTGCGAATCAAAACATTCATTACCGATTGAATTCAAAGCAATCGAGTATGGAAATTCAACAGCTTTCTAGGGTTTCCATTGGGGTTTCAAGCTTCAAGAAAATTCAATCGTAGATTCCACGAATTCTTAATCTAAGGTATGCGTAGTATTCATATATGGATCCAATACATTCATAGATCTAATGAACCAAGTTTTTAAATGTTATTTTCTAAACTTTTTGTGGTGATATAAGCATGTACATGTTGATGAGTGTTGTTTAAGTTTCAAAATGATATATAAAGATGTTTTCATGAAATATATGTGGTTGTTAGTTGAAAAACATGAACTTTAGGTGGTTTGATGTGATGCAAGTATGAAATCCACCTATGCTTTAAAGAATGTATGCAAGGTGTTTGATAAAATGCCTAGGATGATAGAAACCCATAATTCCATGATTCCATGATATCTAAATGACAAGTCCATATTAGCTATACACTTCCATATGAATTTCCATGCTATTTATGTGTTGTTGTTGTTGTGGCATGAAGCATGTGTGATAATGGAAATATGAATTATATACACAAAATATATCCATGCTCTCCCTACTATGTTGAGATGTGAATAAATACATGAAGTATACTATTCCCTACTTATAATATTGTGAATTGTGGACTCTAATCTTGTGATCAAGTCATGTCATGTGTGCCAGTTTCCTTCTATCGAGTCTTGGGGGTATTTGTACCCAAAAAATATCGCTGTGTGCCTAGAGCCATGTCATGTGCCACGATAAATCTCAGTCAAGCTATACTCTATAGAACTCAGTCAGTCATGTGTCTTAGGAAACATCAGAAATCTCATGATCTCAGTTAACTCTCAGATAATAGTAATACTCCGTCAATAAACGGATGTCAGTTATTCAGTCTATGTACAACTAGTTGAATCATGTTCAGTCCCTTCAGATGGAAGTAGAAGTTAGCACCGAGTAAACCAAGGATGGGAACTCACCTGCCAGTTCAGAGTGTGATTCTTAGCAGTCATCCTAGTGTTCCAAATGTATGTAGCTAGCGTAGGTTGAGACATCTTAACCTGTCAGATTTGGGTTGATGAGGTGGCTTAACCTGTCAGTTTAGGGTTTCACCATTCTCACTTTGAGTACCTTCTAGATAAGGGTCACTCACAACTGTCCTTACCAGTGGCGTGGTATTGACACCTCTCTAGTTAGGGCAGATGTTAGACTCCAACTTAGCCATAATGGTATACATGGGGTATATCGGTTAAACAACTACCTCCCACAGTTTCAGTATCAGTCTTAGTAAAAGAACTCAGACAGTTCTTCAGATATCAATATACCAGGACTGTTAGATACATTCAAATTCAGTTATAGCACAGGACTCAGAGAGTTCTACCAGATTCAGGACTGTCAGACACAGTCTCTAATATATCAAAACTACAGTTCCAGTCATGTATTAGCGTACATATTTCGCTACCATGTACTCACGATCTCAGTTACTATGTATGTATATTTGTACTCTTATATTCATATCAGTCATTCAGTTAGCTTTATTCATGCATGTAAACCCTTTGCATTAGCCTACCTCACTCATATACTCAGTACTCCAGTTGTACTGACACATTTGCGCTATGGTGCTTTCTTTTCATGTTTCACCATAGGTCCAGAGCCACGAGTTCCAGACCAGCAGTAGCTTTCCAGTCGCAGTGTTGCAGTGAGTCCTTATCCATTCGAGGATAATATGATTTGACTTATTCATTTATTATTTCAGTTCAGTTTTACGGAGTTAGTTGGAGACATGTTCCTTCAACTCCTTATTCAGATAGTACTTAGAGGCTTTCAGATTTAGTCAGATTTGGCTATCAGATTTAGTACTCAATTTTATATTCAGTTGTTTTGGGTATTCATTACCCTATGGATGTTACTATATCTCTTCAGTTGAACTTTATGGCCTATATGTTCAGGTTTTCCGCATATTATATGTATATTAAGCAATGTAAGATATCAGTCATGGGTTAGCTTGTGGTCCCTTGGGGTCATGAGCACCGTGTAGCATTCCGATTCAAAAAACTTGGGGCATTACAAACTTGGTATCAGAGCCTAAGGTTCAATAGAGTCCTAGGAATTCTGAAAGCCGCATCTAGTGGAGTCTTATGCAGGGGTGTGTTGCGCGCCAAATTTATGTACAAGAGGCTATAAGATTTTTTAGGAACAGTTTCCCTTCTTTCAGTATTCATGTCGTGCTAGTGAGCATAATCTCAAGTTAAACTCCCAGTCTAATTCGTTCTTCTCTTGTTTCAGAATATGGCCCCAAAGAGAAGAAACCAGCCAGCTCCTCAGCCCGAAGATCCTTTGGGCGAACATGTTTCTCATGCATAGTTTAGAGCCGCATTCACCACACTTGCTCAGTATGTGGCTACCCAAAATAAAAGGCCACAAGCTATTCTGTCCAATCCAGTGGATAATTCCACAACAGCTAGGATTCGAGACTTCACCCGAATGAACCCTCCATCTTTTCATGGGTCTAAGTCTGATGAAGACCCTCAGGAGTTCATTAACCAAGTTTAGAAGGTCATTGACATCATGGGCATTACTTCTGTTCAGAGTGCTGAGTTAGCCATATATTAGTCGTAAGATGTGGCTTACACTTGGTACAAACAGTGGAAGTCCGAGAGGGTAGATGGCTCAGGTCCCATTGGGTGGGAGGAATTTGTCATGGCTTTCTTAGATAGATTCTTTCCCCAAGAGCTGGGGGAAGCGAAAGTTCTTGAGTTCATCAACCTCAGGCAGGGAAATATGATGGTTAGAGAGTATTCTCTCAGATTTACTTAGTTAGCTAGGTATGCCCCTCATGTGGTTGCAGACAATAGGTCTAAGATGATCAAGTTCGTGTCAGGGGTGAATGATACTGTGGTGAATGAGTGTAGATCTGTGATATTGAATAGTGTTATGACCTTATCTAGACTCATGACCCATGCTCAGCAGATAGAGGAGCATAAGGTTAGGACTATAGAGAGGCAGAACAAGAGAGAAAAATCAAGCAGTTTTAGTTTTTCTCAGCCCAAATCAGAGGGAGAGAACCGTTCACAGTTTTATCCCAAGTCAGCAGCTCTAGCTCCTTCCTCCGCTAGTGCCCCAGTGCCGAAATTCAGAGACGGCAGCAGAGACAAAGTGCCAGGCTCTAAATCTTAGGGTAGTGTTAGCAGTACCCGAACAAATACCCTTTGTCAGGCTTGTGGTAAGAACCACAAGGGTATTTGCAGAGCCGATAGTGATGTCTATGTTGGTTGTGGCAAGCCAGGCCACAGGATTAGAGAGTGTCCGCAGTCAGGACTTCAGGGTCAGCAAATTCATTCTGCAGCTCAGTCTGGTCACTCGAACCAGCAGGGTACCACTTCCAGTGCTACTAGTGGGCAACACCCAAATAGAGTCTATGCTCTTCAGACTCGATCGAATCAGGAAAATTCTCCTAATGTTGTTACTGGTATGTTACAAATTTTCCATGTTCATGTTTATGCTTTGCTATACCCAGGTGGATCCTTGTCTTTTGTTACTCCATACATAGAAGGCGATTTTGGAATCAGTACCGAGATTTTAGCAGAGCCCTTTTCAGTCTCTACCCCAGTGGGCGAAACCATCATATCCCGGTGGGTATACAGGAACTGCCCGATTATGATATTTTATAAATCCACGTCAACAGATTTAGTCAAGTTAGAGATGACGGACTTTGATGTCATTCTCGGCATGGATTGGCTTCATTCCTGCTATTCCACAGCCGATTGCAGGAATAGGATAGTTCAGTTTCAGTTCCTGAATGAGCCTTCCTTAGAGTGGAAGAGTAGTGTTTCAGCATTCAGGGGTAAGCTTGTTTCCTATCTCTAGGCAAGGAAAATGATTTCTAAGGGGTGTGTGTATCATCTTGTGCATGTTAAAGATTCTAGTTTCGAATCACCCAATCTTAAAATCAGTCCCAGTGGTTCGTGAATATTTAAATGTCTTTCCCGAAGATCTTCCAGGTATTCCTCCTGAAAGGTAAATAGACTTTGGCATAGAACTTCTCCCAGATACTCATCCTATCTCTATCCAGCCATACAGAATGGCACCAGCAGAACTTAAGGAACTGAAAGATCAGTTGAAGGATCTCTTAGATAAGGGATTCATTAGGACCAGTGTATCCCCATGAGGTGCGCCAGTCTTATTCGTGCGCAAGAAAGATGGTTCTCTCAGGATGTTTATTGATTACCGTTAACTCAACAAAGTTATGGTCAAGAATAGGTATCCACTTCCCAGAATAGATGATCTGTTCGACCAACTTCAGGGTGCCAGTTATTTCTCCAATATAGACCTCAGACCAGGCTATCATCAGCTTAGAGTTAGAGAATGTGACATCCCAAAGACAGCTTTCCATACTCGGTATGGTCACTTCGAATTTCTAGTCATGTCCTCTAGCCAGGTTTCCATATTCTGGTCTATTCTCGCACTGCGCGTGATCATTCAGACCATCTCAGAATTGTTCTTCAGACCCTCAGAAATCATCAGTTATTCGCCAAGTTCATTAAGTGCGAGTTTTGGCTAAGATCAGTAGTATTCCTTGGCTATATTATTTCCGATGAGGGCATTAGAGTAGATCCTCAGAAAACCGAAGCGGTAAGAAATTGGTCCAGACCCGTATCTCCAACAGATATCAGGAGTTTCTTGGGTTTGGCTAGCTATTACAGACGGTTTATCGAGGGATTTTCTTCTATTGCATTGCCTATGTCCAGATTGACTCAGAAAAAGGTCAAGTTTTAGTGGACAGATTCATGCGAGAAGAGTTTTCAGGAATTGAAGACTCGACTCACTACAGCTCCAGTTCTAGATCTTCTAGATGGTTCAGATGGGTTTGTAGTATATTATGATGCATCCAGAGTGGGTTTAGGTTATGTGCTCATACAGTATGGTAAGGTCATAGCCTACGCCTCCAGACAATTAAATCCCCATGAGAAGAATTATCCTACTCATGATCTTGAGTTAGCATCTGTAGTTTTTGCCTTAAAAATTTGGAGGCATTATCTTTACGGAGTTCTTGTAGACGTATTCACAGATCGTAAGAGTCTCCAGTATGTCTTTTCTCAAAAAGATCTCAATCTTCATCAGAGAAGGTGGTTTGAGCTCTTAAAGGGCTATGACATAATTGTCCTTTATCATTCGGGCAAGGCCAACATTATGGCCGATGCTCTCAGTAGACTCTCCATGAGCAGTATTTCTCACGTTAAGGATAGTAAGAAAAAGATAGCTCAGGAAATCTATCAGATTGCCAGACTAGGCGTTCGCTTAGTCGACTCTTCAGAGGGTGGTGTATGTGTTCAAAGTAGTTTAGAGTCATCTTTAGTTTTCAAGGTCAAAGAAAAGCAAGACATGGATCGTAGCCTTGTCAAGCTGAAAGAGTCAGTTCAGAATCAGAAAGTTTAGGTTTTCTCCCAAGGGGGAGATGGTGTTCTTTGTTGTCAGGGTCATTTGTGCGTTCTAGGTGCAGATGACTTGAGGCAACGAATTCTTGAAGAAACGCATGGTTCATGATACTCCATCCATCCAGGGTCCACTAAGATGTATCGTGATTTGTGAGATATCTATTGGTGGAGTGGGATGAAGAGTGATGTTGTAGAGTTTGTGGCTAAGTTCTCTACATGTCAGCAAGTTAAGATAGAGCATCAGAAACCTAGTGGTTCTATGCAGGAGTTCACCATTCCTACTTGGAAGTGGGAAGAATTGAACATGGACTTCGTGATGGGTTTGCCTAGAACTCGTCATCAGCATAATTCAGTTTGGGTCATTGTAGATAGAATGGCCAAGTCAGCCTATTTCCTTCTAGTTCGTACCTCCTATTCAGCCGAGGATTACTCCAAACTCTACATCAGGGAGTTGGTTAAATTACATGGTGTTACCTCATCTATCAACTCAGACAGGGGTACCTAGTTCACCTCTCACTTTTGGAAAGCATTCTAAAAGGGTCTCGGTACCCAAGTTTATCTCAGCACAAAGTTTAATCCTCAGACAGATGGTCAAGCAGAAAGGACCATTTAGACTCTTGAAGATATGCTAAGGGCGTGTGCAATTGATTTCAAGGGAAGTTGGGATGACTACTTGGCCTTGATTGAGTTTACATACAACAATATCTATCATTCCAGTATTCAGGTGGCTCCATTCGAAGCTCTCTATGGTAGGAGATGTAGATCTCCGATCATTTGGTTCGAAGTTAGTGAGGCCTTAGTCATAGGTCCTGACATAGTATTCGACACTTTAGAGAAAGATTAGTTGATTAGAGAGAGACTCCGGGCTGCTCAGAGCTGACAGAAGTCTTATGAAGATGTTCGTATAAAGGATCTCAAGTTCGAGATCAATGACTATGTCTATCGTAAGATCTCTCCCATGAAGGGAGTGAAGAGGTTCGGCAAGAAAGGGAAACTCAGTCCCCGATATATCGGTCCCTTCAGGATTCTCAGTCGCTTCAGCAAGGTAGTTTATGAGCTAGAATTTCCTTCAGATATAGCCTCAGTTCATCCAGTCTTCCATGTCTCTTTTCTCAAGAAGTGCATAGGTGACCCAACAGTTGTAGTCCCTGTTTAGAGCATTGACATTCAGAACAGCCTCTCTTATGAAGAGATTCCAGTCAAAATCTTAGACTATCAGACTCGTCGATTGAGGAACAAAGAAGTCCCTCTAGTTAAGGTTCTTTAGCGAAATCAGTCTCATGAGGGAGCTACTTGGGAAACAAAAACAGATATGCGTACCAAGTATCCTCACCTCTTCCCCACAAATTCAGATCAAGCTCAAGGTAACAATTCTCCTTAAGATTATTAAGTTTCATTTTCATGTCCCCAGTTTAAACTTGGTATCTATTACCATTTCATAGTCAGTCATGCATTCATGTATCAGTTCAATTATAAGGTCATGCATCAGATATGCATTCTCATATTGAGAAGATTAGTTTATCAGATTTCTCAGTTACGCATCCATGTACCAGTTATCCATGCGTCAGATATGCATAAGTTCAGTATGTTTAGCATGTCAGTCATGAGATCATGTTTCAGTCCTTCATGTTCATTTCACGTTCGGCTTGTCTTATTCTTCCCTCTCAGTTAAGTCTCATTCGAGGATGAATGTTCCCAAGTGGGAGATATTGTAATACCCCAAAAAATCCAACTTAATATTAGCTCCATGTTTCAAGGTCATGAATAGTACATCATGGTTCCGTGGTAGTTTTATGATCAAGGTTGATGTGAATTAAGGTCTCAAATATGTCCTAGCTATTGTGCGAATCAAAACATTTCTTACCGATTGAATTCTTGAGAAGGATATTGGTATTTTCAACTTCAAACAAGAATATCTCTCATTATAATATGAATTTTTGATACCATGACCTACCAACGGATAGATAATTTGATAAAATTTTCGTCTATACCAAATTCGCCTAAAACGGACACTCGGTGAAGTTATGGCTATTTTAAGTTTCTGCTATAAGATGAATGCCATTTCAGTGCATGGCGCGTCGCGCCGGAGGCCAAAGTGGCACTCGTCAATTTACAGAAAGCCTACACAATAGTCCCACTTCGTGCCAAGCTTCTAGGTCGCAATAATTGGCATTTTACCAAGCTCAGCATCGCGTCGGAGCCCTAAATCGGGATAAATTTTGCATAGTTTTCAGTTTTCATTTTAAACTCCTCAAGGGCAATATGGTAACTTCCCAAAATCTATATATACTCTTTAAACATGGGATTGAAGCCCCAAAGCATCCTTTTACATTATTTTTATCAAAATTCACTCAAGAAAAGTCAAGAACAAGTCTAGGGTTTCCATCGGGGTTTCAAGCTTCAAGCAAATTCAACCGTAGATTCCACAAATTCTTAATCTAAGGTATGCATAGTGTTCATCTATGGATCCAATCCATTCATAGAGATCAAGCACCAGGTTTTTAAATGTTATTTTGTAAACTTTTTTTTGTTATATAAGCATGTACATGTTGATGATTTTTGTTTAAGTTTCAAAATGATATCTAAAGATGTTTTCATGAAATATATATGGTTGTTAGTTGAAAAACATGAACTTTAGGTGGTTTGATGTGATACAAATATGAAATTCACCTATGCTTTAAAGAATGCATGCAAGGTGTTTGATAAAATGCCTAGGATGCTAGAAACCCATAATTACATGATTCCATGTTATCTAAATGACAAGTCCATATTAGCTATACACTTCCATATGAATTTCCATACTATTTATGTGTTGTTGCTGTTGTGGCATGAAGCATGTATAATAATAGAAATATGAATTATATACACAAAATGTATCCATGCTCTCCCTACCATGTTGAGATGTGAATAAATACATGAAGTATACTATCCCCTACTTATAATATTGTGAATTGTGGACTCTAATCTTGTGATCAAGTTATGTCATGTGTGCCAGTTTCCTTCTATCGAGTCCTGGGGTTATTCGTAGCCAAAAAATATAGCTGAGTGCCTAGAGCCATGTCATGTGTCATGATAAATCTCAGTTAAGCTATACTCTATAAAACTCAGTCAGTCATGTGACTCAGGAAATATCAGAAATCTCATGATCTCAGTTAACTCTTAGATAATAGTACTACTCCATCTGTCAACGAATGTCAGTTATTCAGTCCATGTACAACCAGTTGAATTATTTTCAGTCCCTTCAGATGGGAGTAGAAGTTAGCACCGAGTAAACCCAAGGATGGGAACTCACCTTCTAGTTTAGGGTGTGATTCTTAGCAGTCATCCTTATGTTCCAGAAGTACATAGCCAGTGTAGGTTGAGACATCTTAACCTGTCAGATTTAGGTTGATGAAGTGGCTTAACCTATCAGTTTAGGGTCCCACCGTTCTCACTTTGAGTACCTGCCAGATAAGGGTCACTCACAACTGTCCTTACCAGTGGCGCGGTATTAACACCCCTCCAGTCGGGGCAGAGATTGGACCCCAGCTTAGTCGTAATAGTTTACATGGGGCATGTCGATTAAACAACTACCTCCCACAGTTTCAGTATCAGTCTCAGTAAAAGAACTCAGACAATTCTTTAGATATTAGTATACCAGGACAGTTAGATACAATCAAATTCAGTTATAGCACGGGACTCAGAGAGTTCTACCAGATTTAGGACTGTCAAACACAGTCTCTCATGTATCAGAACTATAGTTCTAGTCATGTATTAGCATACAGATTTCGCTACTATGTACTCATGATCTCAGTTACTATGTATGTATGTTTGTACTCTTACGTTCATATCATTCATTCAGTTAGCATTAATCATGCATGTAAACCCTTTGTATTATCCTAACTCACTCGTATACTCAGTACTCCTATTGTACTGACGTATTTGAACTATGGTTCTTTATTTTCAAGTTACCCATAGGTCCAGATCTACGAGTTCCAGACCAGCAGTAGCTTTTCAGTCGCAGTGTTGCAGTGAATCCTCATCCATTCGAGGATAATATGATTTGATTTATTCATTTATTACTTCAGTTCAGTTTTATGGAGTTAGTTGGAGACATGTTCCTTTAACTCCTTATTCAGACAGTACTTAGAGGATTTCAGATTTAGTCAGATTTAGCTATCAGATTCAGTATTCAGTTTTATATTCAGTTGTTTTAGGTATTCATTACCCCTTGGATGTTACTATATCTCTTCAGTTGAACCTTATGGCCTACATATTCAGGTTTTCCGCATATTATATGTATATTATGCAGTGTACAAGTAAAGATATCAGTCATGGGTTAGCTTGTGGTCCCTTGGGGTCATGAGCACCGTGTAGCATTCTGATTCAGAAAAATCGAGGCATTACAAAAGTCCACCTTGTAATCTAGAATTACAAAATCCATAGGAAATATGAAGCTAGACACCTTCACCAACACATCATACAAAATACCAATAGGTCATTTTACCGACCTATCTTCCTTCACAAGTTGTATATTGGTGGGTGTGGGTCTCCCAAACCCAATTTTTTATAAATAGCCAGCGGCATCAAATTGATGCTCGCTACCAGATCACATAAGGCCTTAGTAATTTCTAGAGACCCAATCGTACAAGGAATAGTGAATGCCCCTGGATCTGCTTTCTTCTGTATAAGGACCTTGTAGAAATAGCACTGCAATGATGGATATTATCCACCGGTTCGTAACTCACCACTTTTTTCTTCATCATAATATCCTTTATAAATTTAGAATATCCTGGCATTTGTTCAAGTGCCTCTACCAAAGAAACATTCACAGTCAGCTGCTTCAACATTGCCATGAATTTACTAAACTTTGTATCATCATCCTTCTTTTTTAATCTCTGAGGAAAGAGAGGTGATGGTTTTGGGAGAGCATTAACCACTACTTTCTTTTTCTTATCTTTCCCTTTTTCTAACTCATCAACCTACTGATGATTAGAAGGAATATCAATGCCATCCAGATTTTCAGACTCTACTAGATTACCTTTTTCAAGCTTAACATCTTCTTTGACTACCTCATCATTTACAGCTTTGCCCAAAGAAGGGCCTGATAAAACCTTACCACTACGTGTGGTAATATCCATGCATGAACCATTATTCTGAGGGTTCTAAATTGTATCACTCGATAGAGTTCCACTCTTTCTCTGATTCAATACTGTAGAGAGTTGGCTCATTTGCTGTTCCAACTGTTTGATCAAAGTGGAGTGCGAGTTTACCAACTGACTCATAGAGGACAAATCAGTCTTCATGGTAGTCACCCCAGAGTTTGTAGCCTTAACTCCCTTTAATAGTTTATCTATCATGTACTCCATGGACATCTTGCCAGAGCTAGTTGCAATATTATCTCTACTTTTGGGAGGTACATACAACCCACTTCTGTCATTATTGCGCTTCTAGTTTCCTTGATCCCGCTCCTTATATCCAGCCTTGTCATAATAAGTCCGACCTTTATTTCCTTGGCTATTGCCTTGGAAACCCCCTAGATTATTCAAATAATTTGCCTCTTCTTCTGAATCAAAATCATCTCCACCATGGGATGCAACAACCTTCACTTTTTCATTCTTTATAGATAATAAGTGCTTGGTCAACAAGTCCATTTGCGTCTTCAAATATGTCATATCTTGATCACGTTCTTCCTCTTTCTTACGTTGTTCTGTAGTTATACCAAAAGAAATAGTATGGATTTCTACCACAGAATCCCTGGTATGCCAAGCTCTGCTTCGTTTGGTCATCCGATCAAGTATCTCCAAGTCCTCTTGAAAAGTGAGATCCATAAATGATCCCCCTGCAGTATTATCAACAACTAGTTTTGTAATAGTGTTCAAATCCTGATAAAGAGTCTCCATCAGATGAATTTCCGTCATATTGTGTTTGGGCACTGCATGAACTTCTTTTTAAACCTCTCCTAAGTTTTGTGAAGAGCTTTGGTTGGGATCTATCTAAAATTACTGATCTTATCCCTCAACTGTACCCTCTTGGAGGGTGGAAAGAACCTTTCTAGGAAAGCCTCCTTCAACTGCCTCCAGTTGGTTATAGAATCGGGCGTCAGTTCGTTAAGCCACAATGTTGCCTCCCCATATAAATAAAATGGAAATAACCTCAAGAAAATAACATTCTGACCTACTCCAGGATTATCAAAAGATTTGCAAATGGTGAAAAAATTCACCAAATGCATATTAGGATCATCTCCCGGCAGACCGTCGAATAGCCCCTTTAGATCAGGAGTTGGATCATCGTGCTGGTGATATTGAATTTTTCTCCAGGTACTAGAGGTGGAGGAATAATATCTCCAGTCACTCCTGCTTTATCCATTCCATCGTCATCGTCATTGAGATCATACTAAATAGGTTTGTGGTCCTACCTTTCCCTGAAATGGAGATTTCGATGTACATTGTGATTCATAGGTGCAGCTGTATTCCCAGCATGCCTTGGGTTTATAGAAACCAATAAGTCATCATCTCCCAGGTCCTTATCATCAGGATTTAGTACCAAACCTGGGTTATCAGCATTTTGCTGATTTACTTGAGCATTAGCCAAGGCGGCTAATCTTTCTTCCTCTTGTGGATTAGCTATTCTACCGATCAACTGAGGCTCTGGATGGATTGGTAATAATGGTGCACCTGATCTTTGTGTATTGTGAAAATAGAATTATCAACCTGGACAAACAAAACAATAAATAAAAGAAAAGCTTTAGGACACTTTGACCAAAGGGTCGATTAACAATCACAAACTTAATTGACTACTGTATTCCGTGACAACGACACCAAAATTTGATATGCCCAAATAACAACCTTCTTATGAAAGTGTAAGCGGTCGCTGTCAAATATAGAACCCAACTAGGTTGGGTGTCAAATCCCATAGGGAATACTGTGTTTACTAAGTATTGTGGTTGTTATTAGACTGTTGATCGGAGGTTCCTGAAGAAAAAGGGAGTTTTTGATTTATCAATTGTATAAAAATGCTTGTCACAGAAAGTAATCCACTTGTTGATTGTATTAAAAAAAATAGTAATTCAGTAAGAGTAGTCAAACTAGGGTTATGGTTTCTAAGATAGTTAAATAGCTAGGGTTGTGAACTATTTTGAATTCCCTATGAACAATTCTAATTGCAAGAGTAATTGAATTCTATGGTTTACCCATTAGTTTCTCAACCTAAATGAGTAATTTTATCCCTTAATTCTTTCAAACGTAAGGAAAATATTATTTATTCAACTATATTCTCACATGGGTTGATCCGGTTAAGGCATCTACCTTCTATCCAAAGGTTAAAGCCTTTAGATTTGAGTAAACGATTTCTTTTCCCAACAAACACTTTTCTATTCGAACAAATGATGTTCTTGGACTCACTTTTTAAGTTTACAACCAAGAAAAGTCATTAAAGTGAAGAAGGGTTTATGCAATATCAATTAATCATGGGAATCTATTGGATTCGCAACCCAATTCAGCTTTTTACATCAAAGCTTCCATAACCCTAGTTATGGGAGCTTAGCCACACATCTCCATAATAGAAAGAGAAGAAATCATTGTATTATTGATAAATTAATTCAAGATTTACTTACAAAGGTTACAAGAATTTGTTCTTGAATCTTCAATAGAGATGGAATGATTAGATCCACAAGATTTGCTTAATTCCCCAAAATACTAGATTACAAAGAGTTTCTAGATATGGAGACTATGACAAAAAAATGAAGAAAATGAAAGATAGACCCCATAATAAAACCTAAAGCTGGTATTTATACATTCCCAGGTAAAAAGAATCTAAAATTTGAATTCAGAAAACCGCATCCAAACTGACGGCCAAATTGGTGGTCCGTTGAGGGGTTGACGGTCTGCCATTTGGTCCTCACTGCTGATCCTGGATAGTCACATTCTGGATAAGGCTGACGGACAATCTGGTGGTCCTTCAAAAGACTGATGGCCCACCATTTTCTCCATCATTGAATCTTTTAGGAGGCAATTTTTTGGATAAGACTGACGGCCAAGCTGGTGGTCTGTCAAAGATCTGACGGTCCATAATTTGGTCCGTCACTAAGTCTTTCAGGAGGTAATATTCTAGATAAGACTGACGACAAAGCTGGTGGTCCATCACAGATCTAACGGTCCACCATTTGGTCCTTTACTAAGTCTTTCAGGAGGTAATGTTCTGGATAAGATTGACGGCTAAGATGGTGGTTCGTCGCAGATCTGATGGTCCACCATTTGGTCCGTCGCTGAGTCTTTTTTGAGGAAAATGTTCTGGATAAGAATGACGGCCAAGTTGGTGGTCTGTTGCAGATCTGACGGTCCACTATTTGGTCCGTCACTGAGAGTTCTGAAACTTTGGTTCTGCCTAAGACTTGACGGTAAGGTTGGTGGTCCGTTGAAGGTGTGATGGTCCACCATTTCAACCATCAGAAGAACTTTTGTGCCACTTTCTAGAGTCTTTTCCTTTAGCTAACTCCTTTCCCTGAAACACTAAAAACCCGCAACAAATGCAACCTTGGTTGCTTGAAAACATCCAATTTTCCCAAGAAAAGATGCAAAATGTTCCATCAAAAGACGGAACATCAACTGCCTGACCTCCTACTATGCCTATGTAAGAATCTCTTCTAGAACCTTAGGGAACACCCCTACAACCATTTAAACCTCCTCTAACTAGAGGCAACAATAATGTGATCCGCATAATACTCTTGGCAGTTGATTCAATCTTCTTACGTTGGGACACTATATCAAAATGGGCCACAACACCATAATCATCGCATTCCTTGGGAAATCTACACTATTAGAAAGGTCTAGCTACCTTGAAAACCATTTTAGCCTGAAGACAAATATTTGATACCTCTCAAAATTTGGCCACTACTCTTTCTATTATAATTACTGTAACCAAGTTGACCTTCATCTAATATCTGTAGTGTTGCCTAATGGGCTAACTCGATTGACCCTAATGCTGATATGGATGATATTGGGGATTTCTACCTTAGAAATATCTACCTCTATACTCCAAGCCACTATGTATTTAGCTTAAATTTCCACGTTGTCTTGGCCTTTTATTATTTCCCTCTTGGGACTTACAATGTGTACCCTTTATATTTTTAGAATAGTTAGCAATATCAACAAAAGACCTGCTATAATTACCAGACTCTAAGTAGACTTATGAAGTGTAATTCTCATCCCTCTGACAAATCGTAATATCCCTTCGTACTTAGTAGGTAAAATTATGGGCTATATCTAGCTAGTTCATAAAATATCATTCTATACTCTTCCACAAACAAAGAACTATGTAATAATATTATGAACTTGTCTCTGAAATGTTAACAAATGATGCAAGGTATATACTTCTCCATGAAGGTCTTAGAGAACTTAGTCCATTACATAAAAGGAGATCTATATTTCCTACAATGAAGATATCCCCTCCACTATTGTCTCATATATTTGGTTCTAGTGATGTTCTTATTATGTTTATCATGCTCATCTATAGATAATTGACATACTTCACCACTTGAATCTGATCCATTCATGTATGATTCTTATTCATGTTCTTATGATTGTCTAAACTAGTAGAAGGACCAATTATGATAATTCATTCCATTGTATAGTTTTATAGTTTCAAAAATTTTTCTTATATGCTAGACGTATAGTACTCTTATCCACTAATGAGAAAGATTGTTTCCAATGCTCATCATATATGTTTATCATTCACTATGATTGAATTTTATGTTCGTGCAAAAATTTCAAAAGGTAAAGTCTTCTAAAGCAAAAGCCTCACCTGATACTAAAGAAATTTAGCAATTTAGAAACCTTTTGCTCATAGTGAAATATGTTTTTTTCTGGGTTGATTGAGTTTCCATATTGATAGTACAAAAATAAACTCATGTCTCATGTAGGAGATTAGTGTGACTAATTTTGTATTTGAGTTTTTGTTAAGTCATGTTTCCGACTAGAGTTAGATAATGCAGTTCCCACAATAGAGTTTTTATGAGCGATTGCAGCAATAGAAGTTATGCTAGTGAGTAGGAATTATGAAAATTCCTAGATTATATAAGGGTTGTAATTAGTTTGTTTTCATGGAGATTAGTGGAAAATTTTTTATGATCCTAGTAGGGTAGGTTGTGGTTTTAATTCCTTGAGCAATGAGGTTTCGACAAAAACATCTCTTGTCATTTTCTATCATTCACTTACCTTATGTATTGTTATTGTTCTGTAGTATTATTATAAAGGGACCTGGTACCAAATTAGGTCCTAACTATAGTAGTGGACTCCTACAAAACATCACTTTAGCTCTGTCAGATTAAACGCAACTTAATCAATCCTAAAGTATGCAACCTATTCTCACAACTATTTAGGGACTCAAATGTATCCTCACGTAGGTTCCCTAAAAACCTCGGTGGAACCAATCTAAAAAAATAACCCAACATATTTTTCTTCTTAGAAGTTATGGTTGTTTGGGTTGTTGTTGGATTTAGAACTATCGGTTCTAGTGAAACATCTACATTGGAAGCCCCACCTGCAAGTTGTACCCCTGTACCAAGTCCACCCTTATCTGCTGTTTGGGCCCTAAACATCCCCTGGCCATTATGAATACCCAACAAAAGTACCAACACATCATACAGGACTAATCAACATATAAATCTTGATGGAGCTTGGGCTGCCCTTAGACTATTTTCTATTGAGGTGGATGACATGTTGGTGCAATCCCAGGTTCAAGATCAATAACTTGATTTGGTGAAAGGTGTTTGGCCTTGCATCTAGATACAAATGTAGCAATATCTTGACTTCAACCACGGGGTCAAACTCTATCTCTAACTAGTGTTGTAGCTGTAGGCTAGGGGTACCCATCTTTATACACCCTAGATTGTATCCCAGCTACATAAAAAAATGCAAATATAGAAATCAATAGAGACACAATTCACGATAATAAACTTAAAAGGTTACATTTTCCTATGAATGTCATGACAAAATCACGGATCATGCGAGAACATACAAACCCTATCCTTGATAGGAGAACCCTTACTACCTATCTATTCAGCTCATGAGGAAAACATATAAAATAGCCTCAAGTATAAGTAATTAGCATAAATTTTGTTTAAAATACCCTTATTAATGTAGAAAAATGTTAAAGTTAAACAAAACTATAAAGAGAAACAAGAAGAATCCTTTAATCACAAATGAGCCTTTGCTTAATACATTTGATAAGTAAATACAATGCGGAAAATAATAAGTAGTGAATCATCAAAACCTAATCTAAATCCATACAAAAGAACAAGATATGGAACAGGAAAATCTAAGACACAACTTCCATGTAAGAGTTAAAGGACAATATCTTTTTGAGTATGATAACCATCCTATGTATAGAAACTCCAATTGAACTGCAACATGGATATACCCCTGAAAGGAAGTATAGTAAGTGTAGTATTAGTACAACCACACATATTTGTAGGTAACATCGATCAATAGGTTTAGAAACAAACTACAGTAGAAATAATTGTGATGTAATCATGACATCAAGTGATGTTTTTGTTACTAAATTGTTTCTTTACATTATGGTTGGTATGTTGCATTAGCATCTCCGTGACATATGTGCCATTTAAAATTTTTGTGTATCTTTTTCCTTTGACAATCCCATTGTTCTTTTTATTTATGAAGCCCTTTAATACCTTATTCCCTTTCCTAATGTTGTGACCTTGTCTCTAACACTTCATCCAATTCTATAAATTTCACTATTCTAAGCTCCTAAATGTATTAAATACGGTAACTACATTTCACTACCACTTGATAACATGGATTATAACAAATTATAAAAGCTATTGTTCCTCCCCTTAGATATATATACAGATAAGAAATCACTCTTGTTAGACAGGTTTCCACAATTAAGATCACCATAACATACAAATATAGGCGCTACATGAAGTTTACTAAATACATGTAAGCTATATGCATGTATCATCTTATCATCGTCTTATCATCATATCATAACCATTATCTATATTACCTCATCTTTACATAATCAACATAATGGTATCATCTCAATATCATTAACAAAATTATATAATCATCAATATAATCACATCATCACAGCATTATCATCATGATCTCAATATGATCATCATCATCATTAAATTATTTCCATGACAAATTAATATCCACTATCCATATCAATAAGAATTTAATGCAATTAATAATCACAAGTAGTGCCCGACAATAATTACAAACCCTAAATTTACATATAAGAAAGAAGTCAAATAAGCCTTCTTGCTACATATAACAATTCACACAATCTTAAAGGTTATTCTAAAACTTTATCCTAGACATATACATGCCTAGGATTGCAATAAACATATATCCTAATTCATAGAATTCCGCACATATATGTAAGAACCCAAGATTTCAAGCTCTAGATCCATAAAAGTATAGGCCATTAAATTAGATTTCCAATGCAATAAGTCTCGACTTAATACAATGTCGTGGCAAAAAGTTATGGCATTTTGTTCAAAGGCACTATCAAGCTACTAGTTATAATGGTTTAGGAAATGACTCATTACCATACGTACTAAGTCGTGACCTAGACTCATTACCATGGAAGTGAGTGACCAAAGAATTCATCTTAATGGTAATGAGTCCAACACATAATTGTTATCAGACAAAACAAGTTGTCATGTGGACCCATTTCCATACAAGCAAGGAATTATGAAATTGAGTCTCAGACCATAACTACTCCTAATAACTTGTGATCAGACCTAACAAGTCATTAGGCGGGGGAGTCTTGATCATAATAGAAAGGGGCTAGAACTCATATCCTTTGTCCACGAATCATATAACATATCGTGACCTATCTTAATAAGTCATTAGGTGAGTCGTGACGACTGGAACCAAAAATCCAGCATGAATTTAAAAGTTTTTTTTTGTATTTTCCATCCTTTTAACCCTAAACCCATGTGTTTGGGCACATGGGTTTGGGGGCTATAACTCATATCCTCTGGCCACGAATCATATAACATATCGTGACCTATCTTAATGAGTCATTAGGTAAGTCGTGACGACTGGAACCAAAAATCCAGCATGAATTTAAAAGTTTTTTTTTTGTATTTTCCATCCTTTTAACCCTAAACCCATGTGTTTGGGCACCCCGAATATAAGTTATTAAGGGATTGAATTACAATAAAACTTTATAAACTTAAAAACCCTTACCCTTAGCATATTGAAAACGATTCTCATCTTCTCCAAAGTAGACTAGGGTTCACAATGTTCAAGTGCAAGTTTCATTCAATTCCAAAGAAATTCACTTCAGGGGTGTGGGATTTCATCAGTGGGTCTCTTTTACCCATTGAATCCCAAGAAATTCTTAAATTTTCAAGCTAAATTCCCTTCGCCTTGAATTGGGTTGCAGGTCAAATATGAGATTCTTTACTCTAATCATTTATATGTTTTATGAAACCATGAATATGTGTTTTCCCTTAGATTAGTGATCCTCCATGTTCAATACCATTAATATTCCCTATCATGACAAGTTGTTGAATTTGTTGGCTTTAAAGTGTGAAATTCCATTATCATGCTCAGAAATTGTTATCATGTCGAATTGCATTAGATAGAGCTAGTGGGTTATGAACACCCAATACCTAAGAGTTTAAAGATACATCAGTTTATATGTTCTTGATTACTTTAGATTTTGAAAGTAATATTGCATTAAGAATACCATGACTTGAGCATATCAGTTATCAATACATGTTTCAGTTATACTTTAGTGTCATTCAGTTTGGAGTAATACTTAGGACTGAGTGAATTCAAGAATGATAACTCCCCCATCAGTTAGGTATGAGATCATTAGTAGTAGTCCCTATGTTCCAAAACTAAATCACCACCATAGGTTATAAGGGGTCCCCCGTCAGTAGAGGCAAGACACCCTAGTCCTTCGGAACATTAGTTTAGTAGATCCACACCAGGCAGTGTTGGTACTCTTAGCAAGGTACTGAAACCCTTCAAACTAAGGTTATAGGTTGAACCCTAATTTTATAAGGTTGGTGTATATCAATTATTGATAGCTACCACAATCCTTAGTTTAGTTTTATTTTGTGTTCAGTCTTGGTTTGTTTGACTAAATGTTCAGTTGTCAGTTATTAAGTTTATACAACACATGTTTATACTTGGCCTTGCATTTAGTTTAAATTTTCATGCATTCACATTCAGTTTATATATGTCAGTTAGCTTCTCATCCTACAGACTTAGTATATTCAAAGTACTGATCGCATACTTCTTTGCACTATATTGTCTCGTAATATAGGTTCAAATACTCAATACCCAAACCACACTTAGTACGTTAATATTCTGCTCAGCCATAAACTTTGTAAGTCCTCATCAGTTGAGGATGAGTTATCATTTGATTATTTTAGTATTTTTATTTATTTTAGGTAGTCAGAGTTTGTTGAGAAATTTAGACAGTTTTAGTATTGACTTGGTTGTTATTTAGTATCGGTTTATTTCACTTATATTCTGCACAGTATTTTGTTACTTTTTTTCAATACTAATATCTTATGTTAGGCCATGTGTTATCTTAGGGTGACTTGTGACTGTAAGCACTGTGTTATGACTAGGGGTAATCTCGAGTCATGAAAAACATAGTATTAGAGCACAAAGTTTAAAGTGTCTTAGGGTGTCTGATAGCCGTTTTAAGTAGAGTCTTATTCATGTATGTGAATCACTCCATACTTATGGAGAGATGCTATGAAACATTTTAGGGAAGTCTCACTTATTTCATTATTCATGTCATGCGATGAAGCATAATATATATTAAACTTCTTTTTATAGCTCATCCTCTATCTATTTATATAAAATGACTCATATAATGGCTAAAAGAGGGAGAAATAGAGGCCATCTAGTGCCACCGGTTGTTCCCAAGGATCCTCTAAATAAGAAGTTCTCTTATGTTGAATTCAGGGCTTCTTTCACAGAATTATCCAAATCTATGTCTGCTCAGAATAACTAGCAAGTTGTTTTCCCAGTCAATCCAACTATGAATATGGTATGAACAAGGATCCGATATTTCTCACATATTAGTCCTCTGATGTTCTTTGGATCCAATCTTGAGAATGATCACCTGAATTTTTTGATAGTTTACAAAAGATGACTGATATCATCGGTCTTACCTTAAGTGAAATTACTGACTTAGGTTTATACTTATTGCAATTTATGGCTCTCACTTTGGTTAAAAAGTGAAAGGAGGACATAGGTGTCAATGTACTGCTAGTAGAGTGGGATAAATTTTTTACTAATTTTATAGACAGGTTCTTCCCACTTGAGCTACGAGAAGCAAATTAGAAAGACTTTATCAACTTGAAGTAGGGTAGCGTGAGTGTGAATGAGTAATTACTCAAGTTTTCTTAGTTGGGGAGGTATGCTTTAAATGTAGTTGTTGATTCTAGAGAAAGGATAAGCATGTTTGTATTTGGTGTTTCTAAGGAGGTGGTCAAAGAGTTCAGGACGTCTATATTAATTAAGGAGATAGACCACTCTAGATTGATGGTTTATGCTCAACAGATTAATAAAGAGAAGCTAAAGGAGAAGGAAATGGAAAATAAGAAGGCCAGGACCGGTAGTTTAAATTTCTCTCAGCAAAGGTCAGATGGTTAGAATCTTTCTTAGTTCCACCAGAAATCTTTAGCCCTATCCCCTTTATCTGCTAGTGCTCCAGTTACTAAATTTATTCAAGAAACCTATAATAAATCATCGGTCTTTATATCCTAGGGTAGTGTGAATTGTGGTAACACTATGACCCAACCCGACTGGGGGCCTTGTCATAATGGAAATCTAAGTATAACTAGGTCAAGCGGCCACCCACTTTTCCCAACCCAACCACCATTAGCATACCTTGAGTCGGCTGACTACCGAACATATAACAAGATAACATAACTGGATAAGTAATGACTTCAGGATACTTCTATTCCTAGACCAACCCTATCAGGTCATCCTATCACACCAAATTGTACCAACCATACAAAAGCAAACCAATACCAAAACAAGGGCCGTAAACCAGGTCAAAACAAAATAAGATTTGAAACATATTTTGATTAATCCAAAAATTAAATACAATAGAATAGTGAGAAATTATGTCCAATGACGTCAGCCCCAATTCCAATGCCAATATTAAGAGTGACACCAATATGGATCACACCCATTCCAACCCATAGTAGTACCACAAAGCCTCTAACCAAAAGAGTAATAATATCCGATTGGGACATGCCCCTAACCATAGCCAAAAACAATATCCAGAAATAAACCAAAATGTCTAAAAATATCCATAATATGAAATATAGCCTTCCAGAAAGATGGAAGCTCAACACTTCTATCTAACAACTGTCCCCAAGTAAATCACTATGTAGGAGGATTAGAATGGTCGATTCCTATATAGCGCGAGTATACAACCACCCAAATATGGGTTAATGAGTGATCAATATTATGAACTCATGATAGGGATAAAATAATGCCATTTATAAAACCAAATAATGCCATTTATAAAACCAAGTAAAACAATTCATATGCACACAACTATACATATATATATATAACCATGTCGGGAAAGGGTACCGGGTTAAGTATGCCATTAAAACCTTTACCTGCGCTGTGTAGCTTTGCCATCCTAAACAACCCATAGATTAGATGGGTTCATCACCTCAATTGAAAAGGCACCACGCTTTAAGATACACGACCAGGGAAGAAAACCTGGGATGACTAGTACATCTCCCAAATATAAAGATTGACATCATGCATATAGTCAACAAGACCAACCTCACATCGGCAATTATGAGTTTCTAATTTTGGTACCCCTGGGACCTCCACCTTGCACAACTTTGCTACACACCCTGCCATTATTGACCAATTAAAACCATTATCACGAAACCAACCAATCCATTAATCATTTATTGACTAAGGAAATTAATAGTGGTATCGCCATACCAATAATAAATTACAAGTTTTTTCCATAGCCAACCATATATAGGTTTAAGGGATTCCATATACCCTTCATGATTTCCAATTAACCAAAACCATGTACACCAAGGCCATTCCAATCCATTTAAACCATTCATATCATTTAGGGTTTCATTACAAAGTTTAAACCATGCATAAGTTCTCTTAAAAAACCGATATTATAGTAGAAACATTGCTAAAGGAATTTTATCAAACACATTGGGGGCATAGTATTTCAAAAACCAAAGTCCATTACCAAAGAACTATTCCCATGAAACCAATTATCAAAAAACACATTTAATGCACTTAAAATCATCATTAAACATGGGAAAACCATAACCAAGCATTTATAACCAAAACGCCCAAACAATAGTTAAAAACATAAAATCATACAAAATTTAAATCATAAAAACATTGTATAAAATCATCCCTTTAGTATTAACTAAAAATAAAGGAAGATAACATGCCTAAATTGACAAAGTACACGGAGATAAACCACCAAAAAGACCCCCAAATTAGTCATCTTGTTAAAACCCTACCTTTCTTGCCCAAAAGCTTTTGAGAGAATTATAGAGTGTTTAGGAAGAGTTTCTATATTTTAATGAGTAGAATAATAGGGTAAATAGCCTCCCAAGAGAGTTAGAAGTCATGGGACCTTATAAGAGTAAGTAGGGAAATGTCTAGAATACCCCCACTTAGGTAGCATAAAATCCCATCATGGGGGTATGACCGACCCTCATGAGTCGCACCCTTCGATATGAGTGGTACCCACCGCTCATATCGTAAGTCTTAGACCTTAGACCCAACATTGTATAGTGTATGACTCATCCTACCTTAAGTCTTATTGAATGCAAATAATCAGTACCCTTCACCTGTATCTCTACCAAGATAGAATCACAAAAGGTTTGAACACTAACTACTGTATGAGTCTTGGGTATGACTCATACCCTGGCTTACAGATCCTGGTGAACCACTCATACTTAGATACAACTTAAGTTACCAAGTATAAGGTTAAGTGAAGGAAACAAATGATCCATATCAAACCATATAACTCTACCACAAAGTCATACCTATTCAAGTGACAAAAATCCATCCCCCCAACCAATACTGGTCAACATACGACTGGACCATACCACTCGTACCCTAATATACGGTTCATACCCATGAATTTTATTGGGTCCAGAGACCAAAAATCCAAGAATTTTTTTAAGGTCCAGAAACCAGGGTGTTTCAGTCTCCCTCACTAGGAATATATGTCCCTAAATGACGGATAAGGTAGGGGTAACCACACGCACAAGTCATTTGCATTATCAAATATATTACTAAAAGTTAACAAAGTTTGAAAAAAAGAGGCAAACATATTAATCTTTTCTTTAATAATCTAAGAAAATAAAAATGTGTTGAAGACGCATACCTTATGCACGAATCCTAAGAGCATAAATAAAACTCGTTGGTTTCTGGACCATAGAAAATTTCCTAGAATTTTGATCTCTAAACCCAATACAACTCAATGGTATGATACATATTTTAGGGTACAAATGGTATGGTCCAGTCGTCTGATGACTAGTGTTGGTTGGTGGGATGGATTTTGGTTACTGGAATGGGTATGACTTAGGGGTATGAGTCGAATTGGTGGTTACAGATCATTTAGTTCCTTAACTTAATCTTATACTTGGTTTCTTAGGTTATATCTAAGTATGAGTGGCTCACCATGAGCTGTAAGGTAGGGTATGAGTCATACCCAGGACTCATATAGAGGACAATGTTTAAATCTTTCTTAGGTTTAAATCATCCAGGGATATGGTGAAAGGTACGGATCATGCAGTTTAGATACAACTTGGTTTGATGAGTCATATTCTTGATAGTGTTTGGTCCAAAGGTTAAGGCTATGGTACAAGTTAAGGGAACCACTCATATTAGAAGTGTGCGACTCGTGAGGGTTAGCCGTAATCCTGTGATAGGATTTTGGTGGAACTTAAGTAGGGGTATTTTGTACATTTCCCCACTTACCCTAATAAATTCCCATGGATTTTTACCTACTTGGAAGTTTATTTACCCAATTATTTCATTCATTAACACTTAGAAACTCTTCTAAACACTATGGTTCTACCAAAAGCTTTTGGGTAAGGGAAGCTAGGGTTTCAACTTGAGGATTGATTTGGTGCTTGTCTTGGCGATTTCTTTCAATCATCATCTTAGTTTAAGGCATGTTATCTTCCCTCATTTTTAATTATATCTAATGGCATGGTTTTTATGTTTTTTTTTCATGAATTCATTGATTGTGTGATTTTTGTTTTCAAATATAATTTAGGGGTTTTGATAATAAATGGTTAATTATGGTTTCTAGTGGTTTGAATTATGATTTTATATGCATTAATTGTGGTTTTGAGATAATTTTATTGCATGGGAATGATTTAATGGTAATTTGAATTTGTTTTGGTCATATTATGCTCCCTAATGTGTTTGACAAAATGCTTATACAATTATGTTCATTGCATTGACTACTTTTAATGGAACTCTTACTGGTTTAAAACTTGGTAAAGGAATTATGCATGGTTTAAATAGTTTAGAAAGGTAAATGTCTAAATGGTTATGCTTGTGGGGTATATAGAATCCCCCAAGTGGTTTAATATGGTAAATGGAAGGGCACTTAAAAGTTCCCATTAACCTATAAATGGTTGGCTATGGATGTTACTTTTAAGTAAGGATTAGTATGATGATACCAATATTAATGGACTTGGTTAGGAAATAGATATTAGTTTGGTTATTTGGAAATTTGTTTTAATTATGAAATAATGGCAGAATGTGCAGCAAAGTCGTAGAAAGTGGAGATCCCGGGGGGACCAAAATTAGAAACCCATACTTACCGATTGTGGTTAGTCTTAGTGACCGCGTGCATGAGGTCACACTATATTTTGAGGGATGTACTAGTAATCCCTAGGGTTTCTTCCCTAGTCGTACAACTATACGCACTGGGACCCTTTCAGTAGGGAAAGCTAAACCCATATAGCCAAAGGGTAGTTTAGGACGACAAAACTACATAGCCCAGGTAAAGGTTTTAAAGGAATGCTAAACCTGGTCCATTTTTACCAACATGGTTATATATATGTATGTATGTGTGCATATTGATGGTTTTACTTGGTTTTATAAACTTCATTATTTAATCCTTATCTTGTGTCATACTAGCTTCCACCCTGCTAACCCTACTACTGGTGGTTGTATACCCATACTACATTGTAACCAGCCGTTCTACTTCTCCTATATAGTGATTAACTCAGCAAAAACATTTGGAATAAAGTGGTAAACTCTCTATTCTTTTGGAAGACTCCATTTCATGTTATGGATACTTTAAGGAATATTGATTTTATTTTGGATATTGGTTTTGGTTGTGGTTGGGGGCATGTCCTAACCAAATTTTATTACTCTCTTGAATTAGAGGCTTTGTGGTACTTCTATGGGTTCTAATGGGTGGGATCAGTATTAGTGTCGGCCTTAGCATTGGAATATGCTAAAGGGTTGACATCATTGGACAATATTGTTAGTTGTTCCATCCTATTGAATTTTGGGATTAATTATATTATTTTTTGATATCCCCTATTGTTATGGCTTGGTTTATTGCCTATATAGTATGGGTCTGTCTGTTGGATTATTGGTATGGGATTATTAGACTCGGTTGGTTCGGTCATGGTTGTGAGCTTATATCAGAGTCTTTATGTGATGTATTACACTATCCTGTTATATGCTCGAAATTTAGCAAACTCAAGGTAGGCAATAAGAGGTTAGGTTAGGTAATAGGGGTGGTCTCCGATCCCAGTTGGACTTAGGACGTCCATTATAATAAGGCCCACGGTCGAGTCCTATCAAGTTGGTATCAGAGCCTACATTCATGGTCAATTAGGAGTCCACAAAGTCTTATAGAGTTATGTCTCTTTTAAGGATATGTAGCACGCCACACTAATAAGGGAGAGGGTACAAGGCATTCAGGAATATTTCACCTTTTTGGAATTCTATTCTCAAGCTTGGAGTCTCAGTCAAGGAGTCTTCTCTAATCCTTATTTGTTCATCTTTCAAATCATGCCTCGCAGATATAGATCACAAGAAAATTCTTCAATTCCATCTGGGGATAATGATGAAGTGTGCATCCTACTTCTGGGGTTCATCTTTGATCTCATAGTCTTATCCCTTAAAATTCTGGAGTTTCACCAATTTCTACTAGTTTTCCTTATAGTGAGGTGACTAATGTAGAATTCTATCAGTCTATTCATGTTATTGCTAAATTGGTTGTTGCTTAGGTTAGCGGGATATGTCAGGTGGGTTATCTGCCGAGGCCACAAGGGTTGGCCAATTTAAGAAGATGGGTCTTCCCACTTTTTCTAGAGTGAAGGTAGATGATGATCTATAAGGCTTCTTTGATGAAATGGAAATAATATTTCGGGTGTTGAAGACTACTAATATGGAAGGGGTAAACATTGTAGCTTATTAGCTCAAAGCTATTACTTATTAGTAGTATGAAGAGTGGGATAGGGATAGATAGGATGTGGAGGGGTCATCCTTATGGGTTGCCTTCTCTGGTACTTTTCTAGATCATTTCTTTCCCAACAAGTTTAGGGAAAAAAAGTTGGAGGAGTTTGTGAACCTGAAGCAGGGGAGGATATCTTTAAAGGAATATGCCTTGAAGTTTGATCAATTGTCAAGGTATGCTCCTGATTTTGTTGCTGAAATGCATGCCAAAATGAGAAAGTTTGTTTCAGGGTTGAATCGGGATTTAATTATGGAGAGCAACGTTGCCTTACTGATTAAATACATGGACATCTCTAGGTTGACTATCCATATACAATAAGTGGAGGATAAAAGACTATGCAGACAGAGTTTGGGGATAGACAGGGTAAGAGTAGTAGATTTTCTAACCAAGGAGGTACTCAATCTCAAGGTGGTCGGTATAGTGGTTGATGATAGAAAAGAAAGTGGGGAAGTTATGGTTCCTACTCTTTTTTTAGTGCTCCTTACCAGGCAGGTGACATACGTCATAATGGTGGTGAAATTTTTTTGGCACAAGTTGCGCAATCTCAGGAAAACAAAGGCCAGTCAGTTTCTTCATGCCCTCCTTGTAAGTTCTATGGTCGTTCTTATCGGGGTTTTTAAGATGAAGGAAGGGATAAATTCTTTATGTGTGACTAGGCAAGCCATCGACTCAGGGATTATCCAATTAATAATGTTGCTACGAGGGAAAATAAGATTCCTGTAGCTTTATCTTCTACTTCTACACTTAGAGGTGTTGCATATACTTTTGTTACTGTTGTTGGTTCTAGTGTTAGTCGGAATAGGTTGTATACTTTGGCATCCCGATAAGAATTTGAGGCATCACTTGATGACGTTACTTGTACATTACATTTTTTCTCTTGTGACATATTATTTTGTTTAATTTAGGGTTACTCTTTCCTATGTGATTCCTTATGGGGTTGTATATTTTTGTTTTGATCTGGAAGTTATTTTGGATCCTTTTTTATTTCTACCCTAGTAGGTGACTCAGTTATTTCTTAGAGAGTCTATAGGGGGTGTGTGGTATTTGTTGGTGGCAAATAGACCTTGGTGGATCTATTTGAGTTGGGTATGGTGGATTTTGATATCATTCTTAGTATGGATTATTTACATTCTTTCTATGTGTCCTTGGATTGTCGGACCCGTAGGGTTATCTATAGGTTCCCTGGTGAGCCGGTTAAGGAATGGGAAGGTGTGTCCATAGCTTCTAGGTGGATATTTATTTCTTGTCATAGCGCTCAGAGGTTGATCTCTAAAGGTTGTCCCTATCACTTGGTCAAGATTAATGATTCTAACTCGATAGGTCCTTTTTTCCAGTTAGTTCCAGTGGTTAATGAGTTTCTAGAGGTCTTTCTGGATAACCTTCTTGGTGTTCCTTTGGATTGGGAAATCGAGTCTGATATTGATCTAGTTCTGGACACTCATCCAATATTTATTCCTCTGTATAGAATGGCTCAGTCTGAGTTGAGAAAACTCCAGGAGCATCTTAAGAATCTTCATGATAGGGGGTTTATTCATCCTAGTGTATCCCCAAATATTTGCACAGGTGTTGTTTATGAACGAAAAGGATGGTTCCCTTCGGATGTTCATTGACTATAGGCCGTTCGAAAGATGAATACACTTTTGTACATGTGGTATTTTCATGATTTTTGCGTTTATTCATGTGGAAAATTCAATAAGCTTTCCATCGATACCAAATTCGCCCAAATCCGACACCCGGGTGAAGAGTTTGAGCCTATTTAGTGAGACAATGTGTCACCCGAGCCTTCAGCGCGTCGCGGAGATAGCTCAAATGGCAATTGTCAATTTCCAGTATTGCTCCACGATAGTGGCGCGTTACGCCAAACTTCCAGGTCGCAGACAAGGTGGCAACGCGATAGCTCCGCGTCGCGCCACCGTGCAATATTCCTATTTGTCACGTTCCAGTGACTTGGCGCGATAGTGGCACGTCGCGCCAAGGATGAAAATTGGGAAATTTTCTCAGAAATTAAATATGTGTCCTAGTGTTAAAAGGCTCGATTTCCCTCCCTACATAAGCCTTTTAGCATGAGACTTGGCCATAATTCAACAATTTATACTCAATTACAATAAAAAACCTCTCAAGCAACGAGCCCTCTCTTCACCTCGAATATAGAATCTAATTCATAATAGAGGGCAATCCAGTTCTTTCCCCCTCACTCAGTCTCATTCGAAGAAGAATGTTCTCAACGGAGAGATATTGTAGTACCCCGTACTTTTCCTAGCTCAAAAAGTTTACCAAGAATGTTAGAATCTTTCTTTGAAAGATGACTCCACTTTTGTACATGTGGTATTTTCAATATTTTCGCGTTTATTCATGTGGAAAATTCAATAAGCTTTCCATCGATACCAAATTCGCCCAAATCCGACACCCGAGTGAAGAGTTTGAGCCTTTTTAGTGAGACAATGTGTCACCCGAGCCTTCAGCGCGTCGCGGAGATAGCTCAAATAGCAATTGTCAATTTCCAGTATTTCTCCACGATAGTGGCGTGTTGCGCCAAACATCCAGGTCGCAGACAAAGTGGCTACGCGATAGCTCCGCGTCGCGCCACCGTCCAATATTCCTATTAGTCACTTTCTAGTGACTTGGCGCGATAGTGGCACGTCGCGCCAAGGATGAAAATTGGGAAATTTTCGCAGAATTTAAATATGTGTCCTAGAGTTCAAAAGGCTCGATTTACCTCCTTCCATATGCCTTTTAGCATGAGACTTGGCCATAATTCAACAATTTATACTCAATTACTATAAAAAAACCTCTCAAGAAACGAGCCCTCTATTCTCCTCGAATAAAGAATCTAATACATAATAGAGGGTAATCCAGTTCTTTCCCCCTCACTCAGTCTCATTCGAAGAAGAATGTTGTCAACGGGGAGATATTGTAGTAGCCCGTACTTTTCCTAGCTCAAAAAGTTTACCAGGAATGTTAGAATCTTTCTTTCAAAGATGAATACACTTTTGTACATGTGGTATTTTCATGATTTTTGCGTTTATTCATGTGGAAAATTCAATAAGCTTTCCATCGATACCAAATTCGCCCAAATCTGACACCCGGGTGAAGAGTTTGAGCCTTTTTAGTGAGACAATGTGTCACCCGAGCTTTCAGCGCGTCGCGGAGATAGCTCAAATGGCAATTGTCAATTTCCAGTATTGCTCCACGATAGTGGCGCATTGCGCCAAACTTCCAGGTCGCAGACAAGGTGGCAACGCGATAGCTCCGCGTCGCACCACCGTGCAATATTCCTATTTGTCACTTTCCAGTGACTTGGCGCGATAGTGGCACGTCGCGCCAAGGATGAAAATTGGGAAATTTTCTCAGAAATTAAATATGTGTCCTAGTGTTAAAAGGCTCGATTGCCCTCCCTACATAAGCCTTTTAGCATGAGACTTGGCCATAATTCAACAATTTATACTCAATTACAATAAAAAACCTCTCAAGCAACGAGCCCTCTATTCTCCTCGAATATAGAATCTAATTCATAATAGAGGTCAATCAAGTTCTTTCCCCCTCACTCAGTCTCATTCGAAGAAGAATGTTCTCAACGGAGAGATATTGTAGTACCCCGTACTTTTCCTAGCTCAAAAAGTTTACCAAGAATGTTAGAATATTTCTTTGAAAGATGAATCCACTTTTGTACATGTGGTTTTTTCAATATTTTCGCATTTATTCATGTGGAAAATTCAATAAGCTTTCCATCGATACCAAATTCGCCCAAATACGACACCCGGGTGAAGAGTTTGAGCCTTTTTAGTGAGACAATGTGTCACCCGAGCCTTCAGCGCGTCGCGGAGATAGCTCAAATAGCAATTATCAATTTCCAGTATCGCTCCACGATAGTGGCGTGTTGCGCCAAACATCCAGGTCGCAGACAAGGTGGCTACGCGATAGCTCCGCGTCGCGCCACCGTGCAATATTCCTATTATTCACTTTCCAGTGACTTGGCGCGATAGTGGCACGTCGCGCCAAGGATGAAAATTGGGAAATTTTCTCAGAATTTAAATATGTGTCCTAGAGTTCAAAAGGCTCGATTTCCCTCCCTAGATATGCCTTTTAGCATGAGACTTGGCCATAATTCAACAATTTATACTCAATTACTATAAAAAAACCTCTCAAGAAACGAGCCCTCTATTCTCCTCGAATAAAGAATCTAATTCATAATAGAGGGTAATCCAGTTCTTTCCTTTTCACTCAGTCTCATTCGAAGAAGAATGTTGTCAACGGGGAGTTATTGTAGTAGCCCGTACTTTTCCTAGCTCAAAAAGTTTACCAAGAATGTTAGAATCTTTCTTTGAAAGATGAATCCACTTTTGTACATGTGGAATTTTCATGATTTTTGCGTTTATTCATGTGGAAAATTCAATAAGCTTTCCATCGATACCAAATTCGCCCAAATCTGACACCCGAGTGAAGAGTTTGAGCCTTTTTAGTGAGACAATGTGTCACCCGAGCCTTCAGCGCGTCGCGGAGATAGCTCAAATGGCAATTGTCAATTTGCTGTATTGTTCCACGATAGTGACGCGTTGCGCCAAACTTCCAGGTCGCAGACAAGGTGGCAACGCGATAGCTCCGCGTCGCACCACCGTGCAATATTCCTATTTGTCACTTTCCAGTGACTTGGCGCGATAGTGGCACGTCGCGCCAAGGATGAAAATTGGGAAATTTTCTCAGAAATTTAATATGTGTCCTAGTGTTAAATGGCTCGATTTCCTTCCCTACATAAGCCTTTTAGCATGAGACCTGGCCATAATTCAACAATTTATACTAAATTACAATAAAAAACCTGTCAAGCAACGAGCCCTCTATTCTCCTCGAATAAAGAATATAATGCATAATAACGGGTAATCCAGTTCTTTCCCCCTCACTCAGTCTCATTCGAGGAAGAATTTTGTCAATGGGGAGATATTGTAGAACCCCGTAGTTTTCCTAGCTCAAAAAGTTTACCAAGAATGTTAGAATTTTTCTTTGAAAGATGAATCCACTTTTGTACACGTGGTATTTTTAAGATTTTCGCTTTAATTCAGGTGGGAAATTCAATAATTTTTCCATCGATACCAAATTCTCCCAAATCCGACACCTGGGTGAAGAGTTTGAGCCTTTTTAGTAAGACAATGTGTCACCCGAGCCTTCAGCACGTCGCGGAGATAGCTCAAATGGTAATTGTCAATTTCCAGTATTGCTCTATGATAGTGGGATGTTGCGCCAATCTTCCAGGTCGCAGACAAGGTGGCTACGCGAGAGCTCCGCGTCGCGCCACCGTGAAATATTCCCATTTGTCACTTTCCTATGACTTGGCGCGATATGGCACGTCGCGCCAAGGATGAAAATTGGGAAAATTTTCTCAGAAATTAAATACGTGTCCTAGTGATAAAAGGCTCGATTTCCCTCCCTATATAAGCCTTTTAGCATGCGACTTGTCCATAATTCAACAATTTATACTCAATTACTCTAAAAAACTTCTCAAGAAACGAGCCCTCTATTCTTCTCGAATAAAGAATCTAATTCATAATAGAGGGTAATCCAGTTCTTTCCCCCTCACTCAGTCTCATTCGAGAAAGAATGTGCTCAAGGGGGAGATATTGTAGTACCCCATACTTTTCCTAGCACAAAAAGTTTACCAAGAATGTTAGAATCTATCTTTGAAAGATGAATCCACTTTTGTACACGTGGTATTTTCCATATTTTCGCATTTATTGATGTGGGAAATTCAATAATTTTTCCATCGATACCAAATTCTACCAAATCCGACACCCGGGTGAAGAGTTTGTGCCTTTTTAGTGAGACAATGTGTTACCCGAACCTTCAGCGCGTCGCGGAGATAGCTCTAATGGCAATTGTCTATTTCCAGTATTTCTCCATGATAGTGGCGCGTTGCGCCAAATTTCCAGGTCACAGAAAAGGTGGCTACGCGATAGCTCTGCGTCGCACCACGCTGCAATATTCCCATTTGTCACTTTCTTGTGACTTGGTGCGAAAGTGGAATGTTGTGCCAAGGATGTAAATTGGGAAATTTGTCTCAGAATTTAAATACGTGTCCAAGTGTTAAAAGGATCGATTTCCCTCCCTACATAAGCCTTTTAGCATAAGACTTGGCCATAATTCAACAATTTATACTCAATTACTATAAAAAAACCTCTCTAGAAACGAGCCCTCTATTCTCCCCGAATAAAGAATCTAATTCATAATAGAGGGTAATCCAGTTCTTTCCCCCTCACTCATTCTCATTCGAGGAAGAATGTTCTCAACGGGGTGATATTGTAGTACCCCATACTTTTCCTAGCTCAAAAAGTTTACCAAGAATGTTAGAATCTTTCTTTGAAAGATGAATCCACTTTTGTACACGTGGTATTTTAAAGATTTTCGCTTTAATTCAGGTGGGAAATTCAATAATTTTTCCATCGATACCCAAATCTCCCAAATCCGAAGCCTGGGTGAAGAGTTAGAGCCTTTTTAGTAAGACAATGTGTCACCCGAGCCTTCAACACGTCGCGGAGATAGCTCAAATGGTAATTGTCAATTTCCTGTATTGCTCCATGATAGTGGGATGTTGCGACAAACTTCCAGGTCGCAGACAAGGTGGCTACGCGAGAGCTCCGCGTCACGCCACCGTGAAATATTCCCATTTGTCACTTTCCTATGACTTGGCGCGATAGTGGCACGTCGCGAAAAGGATGAAAATTGGGAAATTTTCTAAGAAATTAAATACGTGTCCTAGTGATAAAAGGCTCGATTTCCCTCCCTATATAAGCCTTTTAGCATGCGACATGGCCATAATTCAACAATTTATACTCAATTACTCTAAAAAACCTCTCAAGAAACGAGCCCTCTATTCTTCTCAAATAAAGAATCTATTTCATAATAGAGGGTAATCAAGTTATTTCCCCATCACTCAGTCTCATTCGAGGATGAATGTTCTCAAGGGGGAGATATTGTAGTACCCCGTACTTTTCCTAGCACAAAAAGTTTACCAAGAATGTTAGAATCTATCTTTGAAAGATGAATCCACTTTTGTACACGTGGTATTATAAGATTTTCGCTTTTATTCATGTGGAAAATTCAATAAGCTTTCCATCGATACCAAATTCGCCCAAATCCGACACCCGAGTGAAGAGTTTGAGCCTTTTTAGTGAGACAATGTGTCACCCGAGCCTTCAGCGCGTCGCGGAGATAGCTCAAATGGAAATTGTCAATTTCCAGTATTTCTCCAAGATAGTCGCGCGTTGCACCAAATTTCCAGGTCATAGACAAGGTGGCTACGCGATAGCTCCGCGTCGCTCCACCGTGCAATATTCCCATTTATAACTTTCCAGTGACTTGGCGCGAAAGTGGAATATCGCGCCAAGGATGAAAATTGGGAAATTTTCTCATAATTTAAATATGTGTCCTAGTGTTAAAAGTCTCGATTTCCCACCCTACATAAGCCTTTTAGCATGAGACTTGGCCATAATTCAACAATTTATACTCAATTACTATAAAAAAACCTCTCAAGAAACGAGCCCTTTATTCTCCTCGAATAAAGCATCTAATTCATAATAGAGGGTAATCCAGTTCTTTCCCCCTCACTCAGTCTAATTCAAAGAAGAATGTTCTCAATGGGGAGATATTGTAGTACCCCGTACTTTTCCTAGCTCAAAAAGTTTACCAAGAATGTTAGAATCTTTTTTTGAAAGATGAATCCACTTTTTTACATGTGGTATTTTCAAGATTTTCACGTTTATTCATGTGGGAAATGCAATAAGCTTTCCATCGATACCAAATTCGCCCAAATCCGACACCCGGGTGAAGAGTTTGAGCCTTTTTAGTGAGACAATGTGTCACCGGAGCCTTCAGCGCGTCGCGGAGATAGCTCAAATGGAGATTGTCAATTTCTAGTATTGCTCCACGATAGTGGCGCATTGCGCCAAATTCGCAGGACGCAGACAAGGTGGCTACGCGATAGCTCCGCATCGCGCCACCGTGCAATATTCCTATTAGACACTTTCCAGTGATTTGGCGCGATAGTGGCACGTCGCGCCAAGGATGAAAATTGGGAAATTTTCTCAGAATTTAAATATGTGTCCTAGTGGTCAAAATGCTCGATTTCCCTCCGTACATAAGCCTTTTAGCATGAGACTTGGCCATAATTCAACAATTTATACTCAATTACTATAAAAAAAACCTCTCAAGAAACGAGCCCTCTATTCTCCTCGAATAAAGAATCTAATTCATAATAGAGGGTAATCCAGTTATTTCCCCCTCACTCAGTCTCATTCGAAGAAAAATGTTCTCAACGGGGAGATATTGTGGTACCCTGTACTTTTCCTAGCTGAAAAAGTTTACCAAGAATGTTAGAATCTTTCTTTGAAAGATGAATCCACTTTTGTACATGTGGTATTTTCAATATTTTCGCGTTTATTTATGTGGAAAATTCAAGAAGCTTTCCATCGATACCAAATTCGCCCAAATCCGACACCCGGGTGAAGAGTTTGAGTGTTTTTAGTGAGACAATGTGTCACCCGAGCCTTCAGCGCGTTGTGTAGATAGCTCAAATGGCAATTGTCAATTACTAGTATTGCTCCACGATAGTGGCGTGTTGCGCCAAACTTCCAGGCCACAGAAAAGGTGGCAACGCGATAGCTCCGCGTCGCGCCACCGTGAAATATTCGTATTTGTCACTTTCCAGTGACTTGGCGCGATAGTGGCACGTCGTGCCAAGGATGAAAATTGGGAAATTTTCTCAGAAATTAAATATGTGTCCTAGTGTTAAAAGTCTCGATTTCCCTCCCTACATAAGCCTTTTAGCATGAGTCTTGGCCATAATTCAACAATTTATACTCAATTACTATAAAAAACCTCTCAAGCAACGAGCCCTATATTCTCCTCGTATAAAGAATCTAATTCATAATAGAGGGTAATCCATTTCTTTCCCCCTCACTCAGTCTCATTCGAGGAAGAATGTTGTCAACGGGGAGATATTGTAGTACCCCGTAGTTTTCCTAGCTCAAAAAGTTTACCACGAATGTTAGAATATTTCTTTGAAAGATGAATACACTTTTGTACATGTGGTATTTTCCAGATTTTCGCGTTTATTGATGTGGGAAATTCAATAAGCTTTACATCGATACCAAATTCGCCCAAATTCGACACCCGGTTGAAGAGTTTGAGCCTTTTTAGTGAGACAATGTGTCACCCGAGCCTTCAGCGCGACGCGGAGATAGCTCAAATGGCAATTGTCAATTTACAGTATTTCTCCACGATAGTGGCGCGTTGCGCTAAACTTCCAGGTCGCAGACAAGGTGGCAACGCGATAGCTCCGCGTCGCGCCACCATGCAATATTCCTATTTGTCACTTTCCAGTGACTTGGCGCGATAGTGGCACGTCGCGCCAAGGATGAAAATTGGGAAATATTCTCAGAAATTAAATATGTGTCCTAGTGTTAAAAGGCTCGATTTCCTTCCCTATCTAAGCCTTTTAGCATGAGACTTGGCCATAATTCAACAATTTATACTCAATTACTATAAAAAACCTCTCAAGCAACGAGCCCTCTATTCTCCTCGAATAAAGAATCTTATTCATAATAGAGGGTAATACAGTTCATTCCCCCTCACTCAGTCTCATTCGAGGAAGAATGTTGTCAACGGGGAGATATTGTAGTACCCCGTAGTTTTCCTAGCTCAAAAAGTTTACCAAGAATGGTAGAATATTTCTTTGAAAGATGAATCCACTTTTGTACACGTGGTATTTTCCAGATTTTTGCGTTTATTGATGTGGGAAATTCAATAAGCTTTACATCGATACCAAATTCGCTTAAATTCGACACCCGGGTGGAGAGTTTGAGCCTTTTTAGTGAGACAATGTGTTACCCGAGCCATCAGCGCGTCGCGGAGATAGCTCAAATGGCAATTGTCAATTTCCAGTATTTCTCCACGATAGTGGCGTGTTGTGCCAAATTTCCAGGTCACAGACAAGGTGGCTACGCGATAGCTCTGCGTCGCTCCACCGTGCAATATTCCCATTTGTCACTTTCTTGTGACTTGGTGCGAAAGTGGAATGTCGCGCCAAGGATGTAAATTTGGAAATTTTTTCAGAATTTAAATACGTGTCCTAGTGTTAAAAGGCGCGATTTCCCTCCCTACATAAGTCTTTTAGCATGCGACTTGGCAATAATTCAACAATTTATACTCAATTACTATAAAAAAACCTCTCTAGAAACGAGCCCTCTATTCTCCTCGAATAAAGAATCTAATTCATAATAGAGGGTAATCCAGTTCTTTCCCCCTCACTCATTGTCATTCGAGGAAGAATGTTCTCAACGGGGAGATATTGTAGTACCCCGTACTTTTCCTAGCTCAAAATGTTTACCAAGAATGTTAGAATCTTTCTTTGAAAGATGAATCCACTTTTGTACACGTGGTATTTTCATGATTTTCGCTTTAATTCAGGTGGGAAATTAAATAATTTTTCCATCGATAACAAATTCTCCCAAATCCGACACCTGGGTGAAGAGTATGAGCCTTTTTAGTGAGACAATGGTTCACCCGAGCCTTCAGCACGTCGCGGAGATAGCTCAAATGGTAATTGTCAATGTCCAGTATTGCTCCATGATAGTGGGATGTTGCGCCAAACTTCCAGGTCGCAGACAAGGTGGCTACGCGAGAGCTCCGCGTCGCGCCACCGTGAAATATTCCCATTTGTCACTTTCCTATGACTTGGCGAGATAGTGGCACGTCGCGCCAAGGATGAAAATTGGGAAATTTTCTCAGAAATTAAATACGTGTCCTAGTGATAAAAGGCTCTATTTCCCTCCATATATAAGTCTTTTAGCATGCGACTTGGCCATAATTCAACAATTTATACTCAATTACTCTAAAAAACCTCTTAAGAAACGAGCCCTCTATTCTTCTCGAATAAAGAATCTAATTCATAACAGAGGGTAATCCAGTTCTTTCCCCCTCACTCAGTCTCATTCGAGGAAGAATGTTCTCAAGGGGGAGATATTGTAGTTCCCCGTACTTTTCCTAGCACAAAAAGTTTACCAAGAATGTTAGAATCTATCTTTGAAAGATGAATCCACATTTGTACACGTGGTATTTTCTATATTTTCGCGTTTATTGATGTGGGAAATGCAATAAGCTTTCCAACGATACCAAATTCGCCCAAATTCGACACCCGGGTGAAGAGTTTGAGCCTTTTTAGTGAGACAATGTGTCACCTGAGCCTTCAGCGCGACGCGGAGATAGCTCAAATGGCAATTGTCAATTTCCAGTATTTCTCCACAATAGTCGCACGTTGCACCAAATTTCTAGGTCACAGACAAGGTGGCTACGCGATAGCTCCGCATCGCTCCATCGTGCAATATTCCCATTTATCACTTTCCAGTGACTTGGCGCGAAAGTGGAATGTCGCGCCAAGGATGAAAATTGGGAAATTTTCTAATAATTTAAATAAGTGTCCTAGTGTTAAAAGTCTCGATTTCCCACCCTACATAAGCCTTTTAGCATGAGACTTGGCCATAATTCAGTAATTTATACTCAATTACTATAAAAAAACCTCTCAAGAAACGAGCCCTTTATTCTCCTCGAATAAAGAATCTAATTCATAATAGAGGGTAATCCAGTTCTTTCCCCCTCACTCAGTCTCATTCGAAGAAGAATGTTCTCAACGGGGAGATATTGTAGTACCCCGTACTTTTCCTAGCTCAAAAAGTTTACCAAGAATGTTAGAATCTTTCTTTGAAAGATGAATCCACTTTTGTACACAAGGTATTTTCCAGATTTTCGCATTTATTTATGTGGGAAATTCAATAAGCTTTGCATCGATACCAAATTCGCCCAAATCCGACACCCGGGTGAAGAGTTTGAGCCTTTTTAGTGAGACAATGTGTCACCCGAGCCATCAGCGCGTCGCGGAGATAGCTCAAATGGAAATTGTCAATTTCCAAAATTTCTCCACGACAGTGGCGCGTTGCGCCAAACTTCCAGGTCGCAGACAAAGTGGCAACGCGATAGCTCCGCGTCGCGCCACCGTGCAATATTCCTATTTGTCCCTTTCCAGTGACTTGGCGTGATAGTGGCACGTCGCGCCAAGGATGAAAATTGGGAAATTTTCTCAGAAATTAAATATGTGTCCTAGTGTTAAAAGGCTCGATTTCCCTCCCTACATAAGCCTTTTAGCATGAGACTTGGCAATAATTCAACAATTTATACTCAATTACTATAAAAAAACCTCTCAAGAAACTAGCCCTCTATTCTACTCGAATAAAGAATCTAATTCATAATAGAGGGTAATCCAGTTCTTTCCCCCTCACTCAGTCTCATTCGAAGAAGAATGTTCTCAACGGGGAGATATTGTAGTACCCCATACTTTTCCTAGCTCAAAAAGTTTACCAAGAATGTTAGAATCATTCTTTGAAAGATGAATCCACTTTTGTACATGTGGTATTTTCAATATTTTCGCATTTATTCATGTGGAAAATTCAATAAGCTTTCCATCGATACCAAATTCGCCCAAATCCGACACCCGGGTGAAGAGTTTGAGCCTTTTTAGTGAGACAATGTGTCACCCGAGACTTCAGCGCGTCGCAGAGATAGCTCAAATGGCAATTGTCAATTTCCAGTATTTCTCCACGGTAGTGGCGCGTTGCGCCAAACTTCCAGGTCGCAGACAAGGTGGCAACGCGATAGCTCCGCGTCGCGCCACCGTGCAATATTCCTATTTGTCACTTTCCAGTGACTTGGCGTGATAGTGGCACGTCGCGCGAAGGATGAAAATTGGGAAATTTTCTGAGAAATTAAATATGTGTCCTAGTGTTAAAAGGCTCGATTTCCCTCCCTACATAAGCCTTTTAGCATGAGACTTGGCCATAATTAAACAATTTATACTCAATTACTATAAAAAACCTCCCAAGCAACGAGCTCTCTATTCTCCTCGAATAAAGAATCTTATTCATAATAGAGGGTAATCAAGTTCTTTCCCCTTCACTCAGTCTCATTCGAGGAAGAATATTGTCAACGGGGAGATATTGTAGTACCCCGTAGTTTTCCTAGCTCAAAAAGTTTACCAAGAATGTTAGAATCTTTCTCTGAAAGATGAATCCACTTTTGTACACGTGGTATTTTCCAGATATCCGCATTTATTGATGTGGGAAATTCCTTAAGCTTTCCATCGATACCAAATTCGCCCAAATCCGACACCCGGGTGGAGAGTTTGAGCCTTTTTAGTGAGACAATGTGTTACCCGAGCCATCAGCGCGTCGCGGAGATAGCTCAAATGGCAATTATCAATTTCCAGTATTTCTCCACGATAGTGGCGCGTTGCGCCAAATTTCTAGGTCACAGACAAGGTGGCTACGCGATAGCTCTGCGTCGCTCCACCGTGCAATATTCCCATTTGTCACATTCTTTTGACTTGGTGCGAAAGTGGAATGTCGCGCCAAGGATGTAAATTGGGAAATTTTCTCAAAATTTAAATACGTGTCCTAGTGTTAAAAGGCGCGATTTCCCTCCCTACATAAGCCTTTTAGCATGAGACTTGGCAATAATTCAACAATTTATACTCAATTACTATAAAAAAACCTCTCTAGAAACGAGCCCTCTATTCTCCTCGAATAAAGAATCTAATTCATAATAGAGGGTAATCCAGTTCTTTCCCCCTCACTCATTGTCATTCGAGGAAGAATATTCTCAACGGGGAGATATTGTAGTACCCCGTACTTTTCCTAGCTCAAAATGTTTACCAAGAATGTTAGAATCTTTCTTTGAAAAATGAATCCACTTTTGTACACGTGGTATTTTCATGATTTTCGCTTTAATTCAGGTGGGAAATTAAATAATTTTTCCATCGATACCAAATTCTCCCAAATCCGACACCTGGGTGAAGAGTATGAGCCTTTTTAGTGAGACAATGTGTCACCCGAGCCTTCAGCACGTCGCGGAGATAGCTCAAATGGTAATTGTCAATGTCCAGTATTTCTCCATGATAGTGGGATGTTGCGCCAAACTTCCAGGTCGCAGACAAGGTGGCTACGCGAGAGCTCCGCGTCGCGCCACCGTGAAATATTCTCATTTGTCACTTTTCTATGACTTGGCGAGATAGTGGCACGTCGCGCCAAGGATGAAAATTGGGAAATTTTCTCAGAAATTAAATACGTGTCCTAGTGATAAAAGGCTCGATTTCCCTCCCTATATAAGTCTTTTAGCATGCGACTTGGCCATAATTCAACAATTTATACTCAATTACTCTAAAAAACCTCTTAAGAAACGAGCCCTCTATTCTTCTCGAATAAAGAATCTAATTCATAATAGAGGGTAATCCAGTTCTTTCCCCCTCACTCTGTCTCATTCGAGGAAGAATGTTCTCAAGGGGGAGATATTGTAGTTCCCCGTACTTTTCCTAGCACAAAAAGTTTACCAAGAATGTTAGAATCTATCTTTGAAAGATGAATCCACTTTTCTACACGTGGTATTTTCCATATTTTCGCGTTTATTGATGTGGGAAATGCAATAAGCTTTCCAACGATACCAAATTCGCCCAAATTCGACTCCCGGGTGAAGAGTTTGAGCCTTTTTAGTGAGACAATATGTCACCTGAGCCTTCAGCGCGTCGCAGAGATAGCTCAAATGGCAATTGTCAAATTCCAGTATTTCTCCACAATAGTCGCACGTTGCACCAAATTTCTAGGTCACAGACAAGGTGGCTACGCGATAGCTCCGCATCGCTCCACCGTGCAATATTCCCATTTATCACTTTCCAGTGACTTGGCGCGAAAGTGGAATGTCGCGCCAAGGATGAAAATTGAGAAATTTTCTCATAATTTAAATATGTGTCCTAGTGTTAAAAGTCTCGATTTCCCACCCTACATAAGCCTTTTAGCATGAGACTTGGCCATAATTCAATAATTTATACTCAATTACTATAAAAAAACCTCTCAAGAAACGAGCCCTTTATTCTCCTCGAATAAAGAATCTAATTCATAATAGAGGGTAATCCAGTTCTTCCCCCCTCACTCAGTCTCATTCGAAGAAGAATGTTCTCAATGGAAGAGATATTGTAGTACCCCGTACTTTTCCTAGCTCAAAAAGTTTACCAAGAATGTTAGAATCTTTCTTTGAAAGATGAATCCACTTTTGTACACGTGGTATTTTCAATATTTTCCCATTTATTCATGTGGAAAATTCAATAAGCTTTCCATCGATACCAAATTCGCCCAAATCCGACACTCGGGTGAAGAGTTTGAGCCTTTTTAGTGAGACAATGTGTCACCCGAGCCTTCAGCGCGTCGCGGAGATAGCTCAAATGACAATTGTAAATTTCCAGTATTGCTCCACGATAGTGGCGTGTTGCGCCAAACTTCCAGGTCGCAGACAAGGTGGCAACGCGATAGCTCCGCGTCGCGCCACCGTGCAATATTCCTATTGGTCACTTTCCAGTGACTTGGCGCGATAGTGGCACGTCGCGCCCAGGATGAAAATTGGGAAATTTTCTCAGAAATTAAATATGTGTCCTAGTGGTAAAAGGCTCGATTTCCCTCCCTACATAAGCCTTTTAGCATGAGACTTGGCCATAATTCAATAATTTATACTCAATTACTATAAAAAACCTATCAAGCAACGAGCCCTCTATTCTCCTCGAATAAAGAATCTAATTCATAATAGAGGGTAATCCAGTTCTTTCCCCCTCACCCAGTCTCATTCGAGGAAGAATGTTGTCAACGGGGAGATATTGTAGTACCCCGTAGTTTTCCTAGCTCAAAAAGTTTACCAAGAATGTTAGAATCATCTTTGAAAAATGAATCCACTTTTGTACACGTGGTATTTTCCAGATTTTTGCGTTTATTGATGTGGAAAATTCAATAAGATTTCCATCGATACCAAATTCGCCCAAATCCGACACCCGGGTGAAGAGTTTGAGCCTTTTTAGTGAGACAATGTGTCACCCGAGCCTTCAGCGCGTCGCGGAGATAGCTCAAATGGTAATTGTCAATTTCTAATATTGCTCCACGATAGTGGCGCGTTGCGCCAAATTTCCAGGTCGCAGACAAGGTGGCTACGCGATAGCTCCGCGTCGCGCCACCGTGCAATATTCCTATTAGTCACTTTCCAGTGATTTGGCGCGATAGTGGCACGTCGCGCCAAGGATGAAAATTGGGAAATTTTCTCAGAATTTAAATTAGTGTCCTTGTGTTCAAAAGGCTCGATTTCCCTCCATACATAAGCCTTTTAGCATGAGACTTGGCCATAATTCAACAATTTATACTCAATTACTATAAAAAAACCTCTCAAGAAACGAGCCCTCTATTCTACTCGAATAAATAATCTAATTCATAATAGAGGGTAATCCAGTTCTTTCCCCCTCACTCAGTCTCATTCGAAGAAGAATGTTCTCAACGGGGAGATATTGTAGTACCCCTTACTTTTCCTAGCTCAAAAAGTTTACCAAGAATGTTAGAATCATTCTTTGAAAGATGAATCCACTTTTGTACACGTGGTATTTTCCATATTTTCGCATTTATTGATGTGGGAAATTCAATAAGCTTTCCATCGATACCAAATTCGCCCAAATCCGACACCCGGGTGAAGAGTTTGAGCCTTTTTAGTGAGACAATGTGTCACCGGAGCCTTCAGCGCGTCGCAGAGATAGCTCAAATGGAAATTGTCAATTTCCAGTATTTCTCCACGATAGTGGCGCGTTGCGCCAAACTTCCAGGTCGCAGACAAGGTGGCAACGCGATAGCTCCGCGTCGCGCCACCGTGCAATATTCCTATTTGTCACTTTCTAGTGACTTGGCGTGATAGTGGCACGTCGCGCCAAGGATGAACATTGGGAAATTTTCTCAGAAATTAAATATGTGTCCTAGTGTTAAAAGGCTCGATTTCCCTCCCTACATAAGCCTTTTAGCATGAGACATGGCCATAATTCAACAATTTATACTCAATTACTATAAAAAACCTCTCAAGCAACGAGCCCTCTATTCTCCTCGAATAAAGAATCTAATTCATAATAGAGGGTAATACAGTTCTTTCCCCCTCACTCAGTCTCATTCGAGGAAGAATGTTGTCAGCGGGGAGATATTGTAGTACCCCGTAGTTTTCCTAGCTCAAAAAGTTTACCAAGAATGTTAGAATTTTTGTTTGAAAGATGAATCCACTTTTGTACACGTGGTATTTTCCAGATTTTCGCATTTATTTATGTGGGAAATTCAATAAGCTTTGCATCGATACCAAATTCGCCCAAATCCGACACCCGGGTGAAGAGTTTGAGCCTTTTTAGTGAGACAATGTGTCACTCGAGCCTTCAGCGCGTCGCGGAGATAGCTCAAATGGCAATTGTCAATTTCCAGTATTTCTCCACAATAGTGGCGCGTTGCGCCAAACTTCCAGGTCGCAGACAAGGTGGCAACGCGATAGCTCCGCGTCGCGCCACCGTGCAATATTCCTATTTGTCACTTTCCAGTGACTTGGCGTGATAGTGGCACGTCGCGCCAAGGATGAAAATTGGGAAATTTTCTCAGAAATTAAATATGTGTCCTAGTGTTAAAAGGCTCGATTTCCCTCCCTACATAAGCCTTTTAGCATGAGACTTGGCAATAATTCAACAATTTATACTCAATTACTATAAAAAACCTCTCAAGCAACGAGCTATCTATTCTACTCGAATAAAGAATCTTATTCATAATAGAGGGTAATCCAGTTCTTTCCCCCTCACTCAGTCTCATTCGAGGAAGAATGTTGTCAACGGGGAGATATTGTAGTACCCCGTAGTTTTCCTAGCTCAAAAAGTTTACCAAGAATGTTAGAATCTTTCTTTGAAAGATGAATCCACTTTTGTACACGTGGTATTTTCCTGATTTTTGCGTTTATTGATGTGGGAAATTCAATAAGCTTTCCATCGATACCAAATTCACCCAAATCCGACACCCGGGTGAAGAGTTTGAGCCTTTTTAGTGAGACAATGTGTCACCCGAGCTTTCAGCGCGTCGCGGAGATAGCTCAAATGGCAATTGTCAATTTCTAGTATTTCTCCCCGATAGTGGCGCGTTGCGCCAAATTTCCAGGTCGCAGACAAGGTGGCTATGCGATAGCTCCGCGTCGCGCCACCGTGCAATATTCCTATTAGTCACTTTCTAGTGACTTGGCGCGATAGTGGCACTTCGCGCCAAGGATGAAAATTGGGAAATTTTCTCAGAATTTAAATATGTGTCCTAGTGTTCAAAAGGCTCGATTTCCCTCCCTACATAAGCCTTTTAGCATGAGACTTGGCCATAATTCAACAATTTATACTCAATTACTATAAAAAAACCTCTCAAGAAACGAGCCATCTATTCTCCTCGAATAAAGAATCTAATTCATAATAGAGGGTAATCCAGTTCTTTCCCCCTCACTCAGTCTCATTCGAAGAAGAATGTTCTCAACGGGGAGATATTGTAGTACCCCTTACTTTTCCTAGCTCAAAAAGTTTACCAAGAATGTTAGAATCTTTCTTTGAAAGCTGAATCCACCTTTGTACATGAGGTATTTTCAATATTTTCGCGTTTATTGATGTGGGAAATTCAATAATCTTTCCATCGATACCAAATTCGCCTAAATCCGACACCCGGGTGAAGAGTTTGAGCTTTTTTAGTGAGACAATGTGTCACCTGAGCCTTTAGCGCGTAGCGGAGATAGCACAAATGGCAATTGTCAAATTACAATATTGCTCCACGATAGTGGCGTGTTGCGCCAAACTTCCAGGTCGCAGACAAGGTGGCAACGCGATAGCTCCGCGTCGCGCCACCGTGCAATATTCCTATTTGTCACTTTCCAGTGACTTGGCGCGATAGTGGCACATCGTGCCAAGGATGAAAATTGGGAATTTTTTTGAGAAATGAAATATGTGTCCTAGTGTTAAAAGGCTAGATTTCCCTCCCTACATAAGCCTTTTAGCATGAGACATGGCCATAATTCAACAATTTATACTCAATTACTATAAAAAACCTCTCAAGCAACGAGCCCTCTATTCTCCTCGAATAAAGAATCTAATTCATAATAGAGGGTAATCCAGTTCTTCCCCCCTCACTCAGTCTCATTCGAGGGAGAATGTTGTCAACGGGGAGATATTGTAGTACCCCGTAGTTTTTCTAGCTCAAAAAGATTACCAAGAATGTTAAAATCTTTCTTTGAAAGATGAATCCACTTTTGTACACGTGGTATTTTCCTGATTTTTGCATTTATTGATGTGGGAAATTCAATAAGCTTTCCATCGATACCAAATTCGCCCAAATCCGACACCCGGGTGAAGAGTTTGAGCCTTTTTAGTGAGACAATGTGTCACCCGAGCCTTCAGCGCGTCGCGGAGATAGCTCAAATGGCAATTGTCAATTTCCAGTATTTCTCCATGATAGTGGCGCGTTGCGCCAAACTTCCAGGTCGCAGACAAGGTGGCAACGCGATAGCTCCGCATCGCGCCACCGTGCAATATTCCTATTTGTCACTTTCCAGTGACTTGGCGTGATAGTGGCACGTCGCGCCAAGGATGAAAATTGGGAAATTTTCTCAGAAATTAAATATGTGTCCTAGTGTTAAAAGGCTCGATTTCCCTCCCTACATAAGCCTTTTAGCATGAGACTTGGCAATAATTCAACAATTTATACTCAATTACTATAAAAAACCTCTCAAGCAACGAGCTATCTATTCTACTCGAATAAAGAATCTTATTCATAATAGTGGGTAATCCAGTTCTTTCCCCCTTGATCTCATTCGAGGAAGAATGTTGTCAACGGGGAGATATTGTAGTACCCCGTAGTTTTCCTAGCTCAAAAAGATTACCAAGAATGTTAGAATCTTTCTTTGAAAGAAGAATCCACTTTTGTACACGTGGTATTTTCCAGATTTTTGCGTTTATTGATGTGGGAAATTCAATAAGCTTTCCATCGATACCAAATTCACCCAAATCCGACACCCGGGTGAAGAGTTTGAGCCATTTTAGTGAGACAATGTGTCACCCGAGCATTCAGCGCGTCGCGGAGATAGCTCAAATGGCAATTGTCAATTTCTAGTATTGCTCCCCGATAGTGGCGCGTTGCGCCAAATTTCCAGGTCGCAGACAAGGTGGCTATGCGATAGCTCCGCGTCGCGCCACCGTGCAATATTCCTATTAGTCACTTTCTAGTGACTTGGCGCGATAGTGGCACTTCGCGCCAAGGATGAAAATTGGGAAATTTTCTCAGAATTTAAATATGTGTCCTAGTGTTCAAAAGGCTCGATTTCCCTCCCTACATAAGCCTTTTAGCATGAGACTTGGCCATAATTCAACAATTTATACTCAATTACTATAAAAAAACCTCTCAAGAAACGAGCCCTCTATTCTCCTCGAATAAAGAATCTAATTCATAATAGAGGGTAATCCAGTTCTTTCCCCCTCACTCAGTCTCATTCGAAGAAGAATGTTCTCAACGGGGAGATATTGTAGTACCCCTTACTTTTCCTAGCTCAAAAAGTTTACCAAGAATGTTAGAATCTTTCTTTGAAAGCTGAATCCACCTTTGTACATGTGGTATTTTCAATATTTTCGCGTTTATTGATGAGGTAAATTCAATAAGCTTTCCATCGATACCAAATTCGCCTAAATCCGACACCCGGGTGAAGAGTTTGAGCTTTTTTTGTGAGACAATGTGTCACCCGAGCCTTTAGCGCGTAGCGGAGATAGCACAAATGGCAATTGTCAAATTACAGTATTGCTCCATGATAGTGGCGTGTTGCGCCAAACTTCCAGGTCGCAGACAAGGTGGCAACGCGATAGCTCCGCATCGCGCCACCGTGCAATATTCCTATTTGTCACTTTCCAGTGACTTGGCGCGATAGTGGCACATCGTGCCAAGGATGAAAATCGGGAAATTTTTTGAGAAATGAAATATGTGTCCTAGTGTTAAAAGGCTAGATTTCCCTCCCTACATAAGCCTTTTAGCATGAGACATGGCAATAATTCAACAATTTATACTCAATTACTATAAAAAACCTCTCAAGCAACGAGCCCTCTATTCTCCTCGAATAAAGAATCTAATTCATAATAGAGGGTAATCCAGTTCTTTCCCCCTCACTCAGTCTCATTCGAGGAAGAATGTTGTCAATGGGGAGATATTGTAGTACCCCGTAGTTTTCCTAGCTCAAAAAGATTACCAAGAATGTTAGAATCTTTCTTTGAAAGATGAATCCACTTTTGTACACGTGGTATTTTCCTGATTTTTACGTTTATTGATGTGGGAAATTCAATAAGCTTTCCATCGATACCAAATTCGCCCAAATCCGACACCCGGGTGAAGAGTTTGAGCCTTTTTAGTGAGACAATGTGTCACCCGAGCCTTCAGCGCGTCGCGGAGATAGCTCAAATGGCAATTGTCAATTTCCAGTATTTCTCCATGATAGTGGCGCGTTGTGCCAAACTTCCAGGTCGCAGACAAGGTGGCAACGCGATAGCTCCGCGTCGCGCCACCGTGAAATATTCCTATTTGTCACTTTCCAGTGACTTGGCGTGATAGTGGCACGTCGCGCCAAGGATGAAAATTGGGAAATTTTCTGAGAAATTAAATATGTGTCCTAGTGTTAAAAGGCTCGATTTCCCTCCCTACATAAGCCTTTTAGCATGAGACTTGGCCATAATTAAACAATTTATACTCAATTACTATAAAAAACCTCTCAAGCAACGAGCTATCTATTCTCCTCGAATAAAGAATCTTATTCATAATAGAGGGTAATCCAGTTCTTTCCCCCTCACTCAGTCTCATTCGAGGAAGAATGTTGTCAACGGGGAGATATTGTAGTACCCCGTAGTTTTCCTAGCTCAAAAAGTTTACCAAGAATGTTAGAATCTTTCTTTGAAAGATGAATCAACTTTTGTACACGTGGTATTTTCCAGATATCCGTATTTATTGATGTGGGAAATTCAATAAGCTTTCCATCGATACCAAATTCGCCCAAATCCGACACCCGGGTGAAGAGTTTGAGCCATTTTAGTCAGACAATGTGTCACCCGAGCCTTCAGCGCATCGCGGAGATAGCTCAAATGGCAATTGTCAATTGATAGTATCGCTCCACGATAGTGGCGCGTTGCGCCAAATTTCCAGGTCGCAGACAAGGTGGCTATGCGATAGCTCCGCGTCGCGCCACCGTGCAATATTGCTATCAGTCACTTTCCAGTGACTTGGCGCGATAGTGGCACGTCGCGCCAAGGATGAAAATTGGGAAATTTTCTCAGAATTGAAATATGTGTCCTAGTGTTCAAAAGGCTCGATTTCCCTCCCTACATAAGCCTTTTAGCATGAGACTTGGCCATAATTCAACAATTTATACACAATTACTATAAAAAAACCTCTCAAGAAACGAGCCCTCTATTCTCCTCGAATAAAGAATCTAATTCATAATAAAGGGTAATCGAGTTCTTTCCACCTCACTCAGTCTCATTCGAAGAAGAATGTTCTCAACGGGGAGATATTGTAGTACCCCGTACTTTTCCTAGCTCAAAAAGTTTACCAAGAATGTTAGAATATTTCTTTGAAAGATGAATCCACTTTTGTACATGTGGTATTTTACATATTTTTGCATTTATTCATGTGGAAAATTCAATAAGCTTTCCATCGATACCAAATTCGCCCAAATCCGACACCCGGGTGAAGAGTTTGAGCCTTTTTAGTGAGACAATGTGTCACCCGAGCCTTCAGCGCGTCGCGGAGATAGCACAAATGGCAATTGTCAATTTCCAGTATTGCTCCATGATAGTGGCGTGTTGCGCCAAACTTCCAGGTCGCAGACAATGTGGCAACGCGATTGCTCCGCGTCGCGCCACCGTGCAATATTCCTATTTGTCACTTTCCAGTGACTTGGCGCGACAGTGGCACATCGCTCCAAGGATGAAAATTGGGAAATTTTCTCAGAAATTAAATATGTGTCCTAGTGTTAAAAGGCTCGATTTCCCTCCCTACATAAGCCTTTTAGCATGAGACTTGGCCATAATTCAACAATTTATACTAAATTACTATAAAAAACCTCTCAAGCAACGAGCCCTCTATTCTCCTCGAATAAAGAATCTAATTCATAATAGTGGGTAATCCATTTCTTTCCCCCTCACTCAGTCTCATTCGAGGAAGAATGTTGTCAACGGGGAGATACTGTAGTACCCCGTAGTTTTCCTAGCTCAAAAAGATTACCAAGAATGTTAGAATCTTTCTTTGAAAGATGAATCCACTTTTGTACACGTGGTATTTTCCAGATTTTTGCGTTTATTGATGTGCGAAATTCAATAAACTTTCCATCGATACCAAATTCGCCCAAATCCGACACCCGGGTGAAGAGTTTGAGCCTTTTTAGTGAGACAATGTGTCACCCGAGCCTTCAGCGCATCGCGGAGATAGCTCAAACGGCAATTGTCAATTTCTAGTATTGCTCCCCGATAGTGGCGCGTTGCGCCAAATTTCCAGGTCGCAGATAAGGTGGCTATGCGAGAGCTCCGCGTCGCGCCACCGTGCAATATTCCTATTAGTCACTTTCCAGTGACTTGGCGCGATAGTGGTACTTCGCGCCAAGGATGAAAATTGGGAAATTTTCTCAGAATTTAAATATGTGTCCTAGTGTTCAAAACGCTCGATTTCCCTCCCTACATAAGCCTTTTAGCATGAGACTTGGCCATAATTCAACAATTTATACTCAATTACTATAAAAAAACCTCTCAAGAAACGAGCCCTCTATTCTCCTCGAATAAAGAATCTAATTCATAATAGAGGGTAATCCAGTTCTTTCCCCCTCACTCAGTCTCATTCGAAGAAGAATGTTCTCAACGGGGAGATATTGTAGTACCCCGTACTTTTCCTAGCTCAAAAAGTTTACCAAGAATGTTAGAATCTTTCTTTGAAAGATGAATCCACCTTTGTACATGTGGTATTTTCAATATTTTCGCGTTTATTCATGTGGAAAATTCAATAAGCTTTCCATCGATACCAAATTCGCCCAAATCCGACACCCGGGTGAAGAGTTTGAGCCTTTTTAGTAAGACAATGTGTCACCCGAGCCTTCAGCGCGTAGCGGAGATAGCTCAAATGGCAATTGTCAAATTCCAGTATTGCTCCACGATAGTGGCGAGTTGCGCCAAACTTCCAGGTCGCAGACAAGGTGGCAACGCGATAGCTCCGCGTCGCGCCACCGTGCAATATTCCTATTTGTCACTTTCCAGTGACTTGGCGCGATAGTGGCACATCGTGCCAAGGATGAAAATTGGGAAATTTTTTGAGAAATTAAATATGTGTCCTAGTGTTAAAAGGCTCGATTTCCCTCCCTACATAAGCCTTTTAGCATGAGACATGGCCATAATTCACCAATTTATACTCAATTACTATAAAAAACCTCTCAAGCAACGAGCCCTCTATTCTCCTCGAATAAAGAATCTAATTCATAATAGAGGGTAATCCAGTTCTTTCCCCCTCACTCAGTCTCATTCGAGGAAGAATGTTGTCAACGGGGAGATATTGTAGTACCCCGTAGTTTTCCTAGCTCAAAAAGATTACCAAGAATGTTAGAATATTTCTTTGAAAGATGAATCCACTTTTGTACACGTGGTATTTTCAAGATTTTTGCGTTTATTGATGTGGGAAATTCAATAAGCTTTCCATCGATACCAAATTCGCCCAAATCCGACACCCGGGTGAAGAGTTTGAGCCTTTTTAGTGAGACAATGTGTCACCCAAGCCTTCAGCGCATCGCGGAGATAGCTCAAATGGCAATTGTCAATTTCCAGTATTTCTCCATGATAGTGGCGCGTTGCGCCAAACTTCCAGGTCGCAGACAAGGTGGCAACGCGATAGCTCCGCGTCGCGCCACCGTGCAATATTCCTATTTGTCACTTTCCAGTGACTTGGCGTGATAGTGGCACGTCGCGCCAAGGATGAAAATTGGGAAATTTTCTCAGAAATTAAATATGTGTCCTAGTGTTAAAAGGCTCGATTTCCCTCCCTACATAAGCCTTTTAGCATGAGACTTGGCCATAATTTAACAATTTATACTCAATTACTATAAAAAACCTCTCAAGCAACGAGCTATCTATTCTCCTCGAATAAAGAATCTTATTCATAATAGAGGGTAATCCAGTTCTTTCCCCTTCACTCAGTTTCATTCGAGGAAGAATGTTGTCAACGGGGAGATATTGTAGTACCCCGTAGTTTTCCTAGCTTAAAAAGTTTACCAAGAATGTCATAATCTTTCTTTGAAAGATGAATCCACTTTTGTACACGTGGTATTTTCCAGATATCCACATTTATTGATGTGGGAAATTCAATAAGCCTTCCATCGATACCAAATTCGCCCAAATCCGACACCAGGGTGAAGAGTTTGAGCCATTTTAGTGAGACAATGTGTCACCAGAGCCTTCAGCGCGTCGCGGAGATAGCTCAAATGGCAATTGTCAATTTATAGTAGTGCTCCACGATAGTGGCGCGTTGCGCCAAATTTCCAGGTCGCAGACAAGGTGGCTATGCGATAGCTTCGCGTCGCGCCACCGTGCAATATTCCTATTAGTCACTTTCCAGTGACTTGGCGCGATAGTGGCACGTCGCGCCAAGGATGAAAATTGGGAAATTTTCTCAGAATTTAAATATGTGTCCTAGTGTTCAAAAGGCTCGATTTCCCTCCCTACATAAGCCTTTTAGCATGAGACTTGGCCATAATTCAACAATTTATACTCAATTACTATAAAAAAACCTCTCAAGAAACGAGCCCTCTATTCTCCTCGAATAAAGAATCTAATTCATAATAGAGGGTAATCCAGTTCTTTCCCCCTCACTCAGTCTCATTCGAAGAAGAATGTTCTCAACGGGGAGATATTGTAGTACCCCGTACTTTTCCTAGCTCAAAAAGTTTACCAAGAATGTTAGAATCTTTCTTTGAAAGATGAATCCACTTTTGTACATGTGGTATTTTACATATTTTCGCATTTATTCATGTGGAAAATTCAATAAACTTTCCATCGATACCAAATTCGCCCAAATCCGACACCCGGGTGAAGAGTTTGAGCCTTTTTAGTGAGACAATTGGTCACCCGAGCCTTCAGCGCGTCGCGGAGATAGCTCAAATGGCAATTGTCAATTTCCAGTATTGCTCCACGATAGTGGCGTGTTGCGCCAAACTTCCAGGTCGCAGACAAGGTGGCAACGCGATAGCTCCGCGTCGCGCCACCGTGCAATATTCCTATTTGTCACTTTCCAGTGACTTGGCGCGATAGTGGCACTTTGCGCCAAGGATGAAAATTTGGAAATTTTCTCAGAAATTAAATATGTGTCCTAGTGTTAAAAGGCTCGATTTCCCTCCCTACATAAGCCTTTTAGCATGAGACTTGGCCATAATTCAACAATTTATACTCAATTACTATAAAAAACCTCTCAAGCAACGAGCCCTCTATTCTCCTCGAATAAAGAATCTAATTCATAATAGAGGGTAATCCAGTTCTTTCCCCCTCACTCAGTCACATTCGAGGAAGAATGTTGTCAACGGGGAGATATTGTAGTACCCCGTAGTTTTCCTAGCTCAAAAAGTTTACCAAGAATGTTAGAATATTTCTTTGAAAGATGAATCCACTTTTGTACACGTGGTATTTTCCAGATTTTCGCGTTTATTGATGTGGGAAATTCAATAAGCTTTCCATCGATAACAAATTCGCCCAAATCCGACACCCGGGTGAAGAGTTTGAGCCTTTTTAGTGAGACAATGTGTCACCCGAGCCTTCAGCACGTCGCGGAGATAGCTCAAATGGCAATTGTCAATTTCCAGTATTTCTCCACGATAGTGGCGCGTTGCGCCAAACTTCCAAGTCGCAGACAAGGTGGCACCGCGATAGCTCCACGTCGCGCCACCGTGCAATATTCCTATTTGTCACTTTCCAGTGACTTGGCGCGATAGTGGCACGTCGCGCCAAGGATGAAAATTGGGAAATTTTCTCAGAAATTAAATATGTGTCCTAGTGTTAAAAGGCTCGATTTACCTCCCTACATAAGCCTTTTAGCATGAGACTTGGCCATAATTCAACTATTTATACTCAATTACTATAAAAAACCTCTCAAGCAACGAGCTCTCTATTCTCCTCGAATAAAGAATCTTATTCATTATAGAGGGTAATCCAGTTCTTTCCCCTTCACTCAGTCTCATACGAGGAAGAATGTTGTCAACGGGGAGATATTATAGTACCCCGTAGTTTTCCTAGCTCAAAATGATTACCAAGAATGTTAGAATCTTTCTTTGAAAGATGAATCCACTTTTGTACATGTGGTATTTTCCAGATTTTCGCGTTTATTGATGTGGGAAATTCAATAAGCTTTCCATCGATACCAAATTCGCCCAAATCCGACACCCGGGTGAAGAGTTTGAGCCATTTTAGTGAGACAATGTGTCACCCGAGCCTTCAGCGCGTCGCGGAGATAGCTCAAATGGCAATTGTCAATTTCTAGTATTGCTCCACGATAGTGGCGCGTTGCGCCAATTCTCCAGGTCGCAGACAAGGTGGCTATGCGATAGCTTCGCGTCGCGCCACCGTGAATTATTCCTATTAGTCACTTTCCAGTGACTTGGCGCGAATGTGGCACGTCGCGCCAAGGATGAAAATTGGGAAATTTTCTCAGAATATAAATATGTGTCCTAGTGTTCAAAAGGCTCGATTTCCCTCCCTACATAAGCCTTTTAGCATGAGACTTGGCCAAAATTCAACAATTTATACTCAATTACTATAAAAAAACCTCTCAAGAAACGAGCCCTCTATTCTCCTCGAATAAAGAATCTAATTCATAATAGAGGGTAATCCAGTTCTTTCCCCCTCACTCAGTCTCATTCGAAGAAGAATGTTCTCAACGGGGAGATATTGTAGTACCCCGTACTATTCCTAGCTCAAAAAGTTTACCAAGAATGTTAGAATCTTTATTTGAAAGATGAATACACTTTAGTACATGTGGTATTTTACATATTTTCGCATTTATTCATGTGGAAAATTCAATAAACTTTCCATCGATACCAAATTCGCCCAAATCCGACACCCGGGTGAAGAGTTTGAGCCTTTTTAGTGAGACAATTGGTCACCCGAGCCTTCAGCGCGTCGCGGAGATAGCTCAAATGGCAATTTTCAATTTCCAGTATTGCTCCACGATAGTGGTGTGTTGCGCCAAACTTCCAGGTCGCAGACAAGGTGGCAACGCGATAGCTCCGCGTCGCGCCACCGTGCAATATTCCTATTTGTCACTTTCCAGTGACTTGGCGCGATAGTGGAACTTTGCGCCAAGGATGAAAATTGGGAAATTTTCTCAGAAATTAAATATGTGTCCTAGTGTTAAAAGGCTCGATTTCCCTCCCTACATAAGCCTTTTAGCATGAGACTTGGCCATAATTCAACAATTTATACTCAATTACTATAAAAAACCTCTCAAGCAACAAGCCCTCTATTCTCCTCGAATAAAGAATCTAATTCATAATAGAGGGTAATCCAGTTCTTTCCCCCTCACTCAGTCACATTCGAGGAAGAATGTTGTCAACGGGGAGATATTGTAGTACCCCGTAGTTTTCCTAGCTCAAAAAGTTTACCAAGAATGTTAGAATCTTTCTTTGAAAGATGAATCCACTTTTGTACACGTGGTATTTTCCAGATTTTCGCGTTTATTGATGTGGGAAATTCAATAAGCTTTCCATCGATACCAAATTCGCTCAAATCCGACACCCGGGTGAAGAGTTTGAGCCTTTTTAGTGAGACAATGTGTCACCCGAGCCTTCAGCACGTCGCGGAGATAGCTCAAATGGCAATTGTCAATTTCCAGTATTTCTCCACGATAGTGGCGCGTTGCGCCAAACTTCCAGGTTGCAGACAAGGTGGCACCGCGATAGCTCCGCGTCGCGCCACCGTGCAATATTCCTATTTGTCACTTTCCAACGACTTGGCGCGATAGTGGCACGTCGCGCCAAGGATGAAAATTGGGAAATTTTCTCAGAAATTAAATATGTGTCCTAGTGTTAAAAGGCTCGATTTCCCTCCCTACATAAGCCTTTTAGCATAAGACTTGGCCATAATTCAACTATCTATACTCAATTACTATAAAAAACCTCTCAAGCAACGAGCTCTCTATTCTCCTCGAATAAAGAATCTTATTCATAATAGAGGGTAATCCAGTTCTTTCCCCTTCACTCAGTCTCATTCGAGGAAGAATGTTGTCAACGGGGAGATATTGTAGTACCCCGTAGTTTTCCTAGCTCAAAAAGATTTCCAAGAGTGTTAGAATCTTTCTTTGACAGATGAATACACTTTTGTACATGTGGTATTTTCCAGATTTTCGCGTTTATTGATGTGGGAAATTCAATAAGCTTTCCATCGATACCAAATTCTCCCAAATCCGACACCCGGGTGAAGAGTTTGAGCCTTTTTAGTGAGACAATGTGTTACCCGAGCCTTCAGCGCGTCGCGGAGATAGCTCAAATGACAATTGTCAATTTCCAGTATTTCTCCACGATAGTGGCGCGTTGTGCCAAATTTCCAGGTCACAGACAAGGTGGCTACGCGATAGCTCTGCGTCGCTCCACCGTGCAATATTCCCATTTGTCACTTTCTTGTGACTTGGTGCGAAAGTGGAATGTCGCGCCAAGGATGAAAATTGGGAAATTTTCTCAGAAATTAAATACGTGTCCTAGTGATAAAAGGCTCGATTTCCCTCCCTATATAAGTCTTTTAGCATGCGACTTGGCCATAATTCAACAATTTATACTCAATTACTCTAAAAAAACTCTCAAGAAACGAGCCCACTATTCTTCTCGAATAAAGAATCTAATTCATAATAGAGGGTAATCCAGTTCTTTCCCCCTCACACAGTCTCATTCGAGGAAGAATGTTCTCAAGGTGGAGATATTGTAGTACCCCATACTTTTCCTAGCACAAAAAGTTTACCAAGAATGTTAGAGTGTATCTTTGAAAGATGAATCCACTTTTGTACATGTGGTATTTTCTAGATTTTCGCATTTATTCATGTGGAAAATTCAATAAGCTTTCCATCGATACCAAATTCGCCCAAATCCGACACCCGGGTGAAGAGTTTGAGCCTTTTTAGTGAGAATATGTGTCACCCGAGCCTTCAGCGCGTCACGGAGATAGCTCAAATGGTAATTATCAATTTCCAGTATTTCTCCACTATAGTGGCGCGTTGCGCCAAACTTCCAGGTCGCAGACAAGGTGGCAACGCGATAGCTCCGCGTCGCGCCACCGTGCAATATTCCTATTTGTCACTTTCCAGTGACTTGGCGCGATAGTGGCACGTCGCGCCAAGGATGAAAATTGGGAAATTTTCTCAGAAATTAAATACGTGTCCTAGTGATAAAAGGCTCGATTTCCCTCCCTATATAAGCCTTTTAGCATGCGACTTGGCCATAATTCAACAATTTATACTCAATTACTCTAAAAAACCTCTCAAGAAATGAGCCCTCTATTCTTCTCGAATTAAGAAGCTAATTCATAATAGAGGGTAATCCAGTTCTTTCCCCCTCACTCAGTCTCATTCGAGGAAGAATGTTCTCAAGGGGGAGATATTGTAGTACCCCGTACTTTTCCTAGCACAAAAAGATTACCAAGAATGTTAGACACTTTTGTACACATGGTATTTTCCATATTTTCGCATTTATTGATGTGGGAAATTCAATAAGCTTTCCTTCGATACCAAATTCGCCCAAATCCGACACCCGGGTAAAGAGTTTGAGCCTTTTTAGTGAGACAATGTGTCACCCGAGCCTTCAGCGCGTCGCGGAGATAGCTCAAATGGCTATTGTCAATTTCCAGTATTACTCCACGATAGTCGCGCGTTGCACCAAATTTCCAGGTCACAGACAAGGTGGCTACGCGATAGCTCCGCGTCGCTCCACCGTGCAATATTCCCATTTATCACTTTCCAGTGACTTGGCGCGAAAGTGGAATGTCGCGCCAAGGATGAAAATTGGGAAATTTTCTCATAATTTAAATATGTGTCCTAGTGTTAAAAGTCTCGATTTCCCACCCTACATAAGCCTTTTAGCATGAGACTTGGCCATAATTCAACAATTTATACTCAATTACTATAAAAAAACCTCTCAAGAAACGAGCCCTTTATTCTCCTCGAATAAAGAATCTAATTCATAATAGAAGTTAATCCAGTTCTTTCCCCCTCACTCAGTCTCATTCGAAGAAGAATGTTCTCAACGGGGACATATTGTAGTACCCCGTACTTTTCCTAGCTCAAAAAGTTTACCATGAATGTTAGAATCTTCTTTTAAAGATGAATCCACTTTTGTACATGTGGTATTTTCAAGATTTTCGCATTTATTCATGTGGGAAATGAAATAAGCTTTCCATCGATAACAAATTCGCCCAAATCCGACACCCGGGTGAAGAGTTTGAGCTTTTTTAGTGAGAAAATATGTCACCCGAGCCTTCAGCGCTTCGCGGAGATAGCTCAAATGGCAATTGTCAATTTCCAGTGATGCTCCACGATAGTGGCGTGTTGCGCCAAACTTCCATGTCGCAGACAAGGTGGCAACGCGATAGCTCCTCGTCGCGCCACCGTGCAATATTCCTATTTGTCACTTTCCAGTGACTTGGCGCGCTAGTGGCACGTCGCGCCAAGGATGAAAATTGGGAACTTTTCTCAGAAATTAAATATGTGTCCTAGTGTTAAAAGGCTCGATTTCCCTCCCTACATAAGCCTTTTAGCATGAGACTTGGCCATATTTCAAAAATTTATACTCAATTACTATAATAAACCTCTCAAGCAACGAGCCCTCTATTCTCCTCGAATAAAGAATCTAATTCATAATAGAGGGTAATCCAGTTCTTTCCCCCTCACTCAGTCTCATTCGAGGAAGAATGTTCTCAACGGGGAGGTATTGTAGTACCCCGTAGTTTTCCTAGCTCAAAAAGTTTACCAAGAATGTTAGAATCTTTCTTTGAAAGATGAATCCAATTTTGTACACGTGGTATTTTCCAGATTTTCATGTTTATTGATGTGGGAAATTCAATAAGCTTTCCATCGATACCAAATTCACACAAATCCGACACCCGGGTGAAGAGTTTGAGCCTTTTTAGTGAGACAATTTGTGACCCGAGCCTTCAGCGCGTCGCGGAGATAACTCAAATGGCAATTGTCAATTTCCAGTATTTCTCCACGATAGTGGCGCGTTGCGCCAAATTTCCAGGTCATAGACAAGGTGGGTACGCGATATCTCCGCGTTGCTCCACCGTGCAATATTCCCATTTATCACTTTCCAGTGACTTGGCGCGAAAGTGGAATGTCGCGCCAAGGATGAAAATTGGCAAATTTTCTCTGAATTTAAATATAGTCCTAGTGTTAAAAGGCTCGATTTCCCTCCCTACATAAGCCTTTTAGCATGAGACTTGGCCATAATTCAACAATTTATACTCAATTACTATAAAAACCTCTAAAGAAACTAGCCCTCTATTCTCCTCGAATAAAGAATCTAATTCATAATCGAGGGTAATCTAGTTCTTTCCCCCTCACTCAGTCTCATTCGAAGAAGAATGTTCTCAACGGGGACATATTGTAGTACCCCGTACTTTTCCTAGCTCAAAAACTTTACCAAGAATGTTAGAATCTTTTTTTGAAAGATGAATCCACTTTTGTACATGTGGTATTTTCAATATTTTCAAGTTTATTGATGTGGGAAATTCAATAAGCTTTCCATCGATACCAAATTAGCCCAAATCCGACACCCGGGTGAAGAGTTTGAGCCTTTTTAGTGAGACAATGTGTCACCCGAGCCTTCAGCGCGTCGTGGAGATAGCTCAAATGGAAATTGTCAATTTCCAGTATTGCTCCACGATAGTGGCGCGTTGCACCAAACTTCCAGGTCGCAGACAAGGTGGCTACGCGATAGCTCCGCGTCGCGCCATCGTGCAATATTCCTATTAGTCACTTTCCAATGACTTGGCGCGATAGTGGCACGTCGCGCCAAGGATGAAAATTGGGAAATTTTCTCAGAATTTAAATATGTGTCCTAGTGTTCAAAAGGCTCGATTTCCCTCCCTACATAAGCCTTTTAGCATGAGACTTGGCCATAATTCAACAATTTATACTCAATTACTATAAAAAAACCTCTCTAGAAACGAGCCCTCTATTCTCCTCGAATAAAGAATATAATTCATAATAGAGGGTAATCCAGTTCTTTCCCCCTCACTCAGTCTCATTCGAAGAAGAATGTTCTCAACGGGGAGATATTGTAGTACCCCGTAGTTTTCCTAGCTCAAAAAGTTTACCAAGAATGTTAGAATCTTTCTTTGAAAGATGAATCCACTTTTGTACATGTGGTATTTTCAAGATTTTTGAATTTATTCATGTGGAAAATTCAATAAGCTTTCCATCGATACCAAATTCACCCAAATCCGACACCCGGGTGAAGAGTTTGAGCCTTTTTAGTGAGAATATGTGTCACCCGAGCCTTTAGCGCATCGCGGAGATAGCTCAAATGGCAATTTTCAATTTCCAGTATTTCTCCACGATAGTGGCGCGTGGCGCCAAACTTCCAGATCGCAGACAAGGTGGCAACCCGATAGCTCCGCGTCGCGCCACCGTGCAATATTCCTATTTGTCACTTTCCAGTGACTTGGCGTGATAGTGGCACGTCGCGCCAAGGATGAAAATTGGGAAATTTTCTCAGAAATTAAATATGTGTCCTAGTGTTAAAAGGCTCGATTTCCCTCCCTACATAAGCCTTTTAGCATGAGACATGGCAATAATTCAAGAATTTATACTCAATTACTATAAAAAACCTCTCAAGCAACGAGCTATCTATTCTCTTCGAATAAAGAATCTTATTCATAATAGAGGGTAATCCAGTTCTTTCCCCCTCACTCAGTCTCATTCGAGGAAGAATGTTGTCAACGGGGAGATATTGTAGTACCCCGTAGTTTTCCTAGCTCAAAAAGTTTACCAAGAATGTTAGAATCTTTCTTTGAAAGATGAATACACTTTTGTACACGTGGTATTTTCACGATATCCGCATTTATTGATGTGGGAAATTCAATATGCTTTCCATCGATACCAAATTCGCCCAAATCCGACACCCGGGTGAAGAGTTTGAGCCTTTTTAGTGAGACAATGTGTCACCCGAGCCTTCAGCATGTCGTGGAGATAGCTCAAATGGCAATTGTCAATTTCTAGTATTGCTCCCCGATAGTGGCGCGTTGCGCCAAATTTCCAGGTCGCAGATAAGGTGGCTATGCGATAGCTTCGCGTCGCGCCACCGTGCAATATTCCTATTAGTCACTTTCCAGTGACTTGGCGCGATAGTGGCACTTCGCGCCAAGGATGAAAATTGGGAAATTTTCTTAGAATTTAAATATGTGTCCTAGTGTTCAAAAGGCTCGATTTCCCTCCCTACATAAGCCTTTTAGCATGAGACTTGGCCATAATTCAACAATTTATACTCAATTACTATAAAAAAACCTCTCAAGAAACGAGCCCTCTATTCTCCTCAAATAAAGAATCTAATTCATAATAGAGGGTAATCCAGTTCTTTCCCCCTCACTCAGTCTCATTCGAAGAAGAATGTTCTCAATGGGGAGATATTGTAATACCCCGTACTTTTCCTAGCTCAAAAAGTTTACCAAGAATGTTAGAATCTTTCTTTGAAAGATGAATCCACCTTTGTACATGTGTTATTTTCAATATTTTCGCGTTTATTCATGTGGGAAATTCAATAAGCTTTCCATCGATACCAAATTCGCCCAAATCCGAAACCCGGGTGAAGAGTTTGAGCCTTTTTAGTAAGACAATGTGTCACCCGAGCCTTCAGCGCGTAGCGGAGATAGCTCAAATGGAAATTGTCAAATTCCAGTATTGCTCCACGATAGTGGCGAGTTGCGCCAAACTTCCAGGTCGCAGACAAGGTGGCAACGCGATAGCTCCGCGTCGCGCCACCGTGCAATATTCCTATTTGTCACTTTCCAGTGACTTGGCGCGATAGTGGCACATCGTGCCAAGGATGAAAATTGGGAAATTTTTTGAGAAATTAAATATGTGTCCTAGTGTTAAAAGGCTCGATTTCCCTCCCTACATAAGCCTTTTAGCATGAGACATGGCCATAATTCAACAATTTATACTCAATTACTATAAAAAACCTCTCAAGCAACGAGTCCTCTATTCTCCTCGAATAAAGAATCTAATTCATAATAGAGGGTAATACAGTTCTTTCCCCCTCACCCAGTCTCATTCGAGGAAGAATGTTGTCAACGGGGAGATATTGTAGTACCCCGTAGTTTTCCTAGCTCAAAAAGATTACCAAGAATGTTAGAATCTTTCTTTGAAAGATGAATCCACTTTTGTACACGTGGTGTTTTCCAGATTTTTGCGTTTATTGATGTGGGAAATTCAATAAGCTTTCCATCGATAAAAAATTCGCCCAAATCCGACACCCGGGTGAAGAGTTTGAGCCTTTTTAGTGAGACAATGTGTCACCCGAGCCTTCAGCGCGTCGCGGAGATAGCTCAAATGGCAATTGTCAATTTCCAGTATTTCTCCATGATAGTGGCGCGTTGCGCCAAACTTCCAGGTCGCAGACAAGGTGGCAACGCGATAGCTCCGCGTCGGGCCACCGTGCAATATTCCTATTTGTCACTTTCCAGTGACTTGGCGTGATAGTGGCACGTCGCGCCAAGGATGAAAATTGGGAAATTTTCTGAGAAATTAAATATGTGTCCTAGTGTTAAAAGGCTCGATTTCCCTCCCTACATAAGCCTTTTAGCATGAGACTTGGCCATAATTTAACAATTTATACTCAATTACTATAAAAAACCTCTCAAGCAACGAGCTATCTATTCTCCTCGAATAAAGAATCTTATTCATAATAGAGGGTAATCCAGTTCTTTCCCCTTCACTCAGTTTCATTCGAGGAAGAATGTTGTCAACGGGGAGATATTGTAGTACCCCGTAGTTTTCCTAGCTCAAAAAGATTACCAAGAATGTTAGAATCTTTCTTTGAAAGATGAATCCACTTTTGTACACGTGGTATTTTCCAGATATCCGCATTAATTGATGTGGGAAATTCAATAAGCTTTCCATCGATACCAAATTCGCCCAAATCCGACACCCGGGTGAAGAGTTTGAGCCATTTTAGTGAGACAATGTGTCACCCGAACCTTCAGCGCGTCGCGGAGATAGCTCAAATGGCAATTGTCAATTTCTAGTATTGCTCCACGATAGTGGCGCGTTGCGCTAAATTTCCAGGTCGCAGACAAGGTGGCTATGCGATAGCTTCGCGTCGCGCCACCGTGCAATATTCCTATTAGTCACTTTTCAGTGACTTGGTGCGATAGTGGCACTTCGCGCCAAGGATGAAAATTGTGAAATTTTCTCAGAATTTAAATATGTGTCCTAGTGTTCAAAAGGCTCGATTTCCCTCCCTACATATGCCTTTTAGCATGAGACTTGGCCATAATTCAACAATTTTTACTCAATTACTATAAAAAAACCTCTCAAGAAACGAGCCCTCTATTCTCCTCGAATAAAGAATCTAATTCATAATAGAGGGTAATCGAGTTCTTTCCCCCTCACTCAGTCTCATTCGAAGAAGAATGTTCTCAACGGGGAGATATTGTAGTACCCCGTACTTTTCCTAGCTCAAAAAGTTTACCAAGAATGTTAGAATCTTTCTTTGAAAGATGAATCCACTTTTGTACATGTGGTATTTTACATATTTTCGCATTTATTCATGTGGAAAATTCAATAAACTTTCCATCGATACCAAATTCGCCCAAATACGACACCCGGGTGAAGAGTTTGAGCCTTTTTAGTGAGACAATTGGTCACCCGAGCCTTCAGCGCGTCGCAGAGATAGCTCAAATGGCAATTGTCAATTTCCAGTATTGCTCCACGATAGTGGCGTGTTGCGCCAAACTTCCAGGTCACAGAAAAGGTGGCAACGCGATAGCTCCGCGTCGCGCCACCGTGCAATATTCCTATTTGTCACTTTCCAGTGACTTGGCGCGATAGTGGCACTTTGCGCCAAGGATGAAAATTGGGAAATTTTCTCAGAAATTAAATATGTGTCCTAGTGTTAAAAGGCTCGATTTCCCTCCCTACATAAGCCTTTTAGAATGAGACTTGGCCATAATTCAACAATTTATACTCAATTACTATAAAAAAACTCTCAAGCAACGAGCCCTCTAATCTCCTCGAATAAAGAATCTAATTCATAATAGAGGGTAATCCAGTTCTTTCCCCCTCACTCAGTCACATTCGAGGAAGAATGTTGTCAACGGGGAGATATTGTAGTACCCCGTAGTTTTCCTAGCTCAAAAAGTTTACCAAGAATGTTAGAATCTTTCTTTGAAAGATGAATCCACTTTTGTACACGTGTTATTTTCCATATTTTCGCCTTTATTGATGTGGGAAATTAAATAAGCTTTCCATCGATACCAAATTCGCACAAATCCGACACCCGGGTGAAGAGTTTGAGCCTTTTTAGTGAGACAATGTGTCACCCGAGCCTTCAGCACGTCGCGGAGAAAGCTCAAATGGCAATTGTCAATTTCCAATATTTCTCCACGATAGTGGCGCGTTGCGCCAAACTTCCAAGTCGCAGACAAGGTGGCACCGCGATAGCTCCGCGTCGCGCCACCGTGCAATATTCCTATTTGTCACTTTCCAGTGACTTGGCGCGATAGTGGCACGTCGCGCCAAGGATGAAAATTGGGAAATTTTCTCAGAAATTAAATATGTGTCCTAGTGTTAAAAGGCTCGATTTCCCTCCCTACATAAGCCTTTTAGCATGAGACTTGGCCATAATTCAACTATTTATACTCAATTACTATAAAAAACCTCACAAGCAACGAGCTCTCTATTCTCCTCGAATAAAGAATCTTATTCATAATAGAGGGTAATCCAGTTCTTTCCCCTTCACTCAGTCTCATTCGAGGAAGAATGTTGTCAACGGGGAGATATTGTAATACCCCGTAGTTTTCCTAGCTCAAAAAGATTACCAAGAATGTTAGAATCTTTCTTTGAAAGATGAATCCACTTTTGTACATGTGGTATTTTCCAGATTTTCGCGTTTATTGATGTGGGAAATTCAATAAGCTTTCCATCGATACCAAATTCGCCCAAATCCGACACCCGGGTGAACAGTTTGAGCCATTTTAGTGAGACAATGTGTCACCCGAGCCTTCAGCGCGTCGCGGAGATAGCTCAAATGGCAATTGTCAATTTCTAGTATTGCTCCACGATAGTGGCGCGTTGCGCCAAATTTCCAGGTCGCAGACAAGGTGGCTATGCGATAGCTTCGCGTCGCGCCACCGTGCAATATTCCTATTAGTCACTTTCCAGTGACTTGGCGCGATAGTGGCACGTCGCGCCAAGGATGAAAATTGGGAAATTTTCTCAGAATTTAAATATGTGTCCTAGTGTTCAAAAGGCTCGATTTCCCTCCCTACATATGCCTTTTAGCATGAGACTTGGCCATAATTCAACAATTTATACTCAATTACTATAAAAAAACCTCTCAAGAAACGAGCCCTCTATTCTCCTCGAATAAAGAATCTAATTCATAATAGAGGGTAATCGAGTTCTTTCCCCCTCACTCAGTCTCATTCGAAGAAGAATGTTCTCAACGGGGAGATATTGTAGTACCCCGTACTTTTCCTAGCTCAAAAAGTTTACCAAGAATGTTAGAATCTTTCTTTGAAAGATGAATCCACTTTTGTACATGTGGTATTTTACATATTTTCGCATTTATTCATGTGGAAAATTCAATAAACTTTCCATCGATACCAAATTCGCCCAAATACGACACCCGGGTGAAGAGTTTGAGCCTTTTTAGTGAGACAATTTGTCACCCGAGCCTTCAGCGCGTCGCGGAGATAGCTCAAATGGCAATTGTCAATTTCCAGTATTGCTCCACGATAGTGGCGTGTTGCGCCAAACTTCCAGGTCGCAGAAAAGGTGGCAACGCGATAGCTCCGCGTCGCGCCACCGTGCAATATTCCTATTTGTCACTTTCCAGTGACTTGGCGCGATAGTGGCACTTTGCGCCAAGGATGAAAAATGGGAAATTTTCTGAGAAATTAAATATGTGTCCTAGTGTTAAAAGGCTCGATTTCCCTCCCTACATAAGCCTTTTAGAATGAGACTTGGCTATAATTCAACAATTTATACTCAATTACTATAAAAAACCTCTCAAGCAACGAGCCCTCTATTCTCCTCGAATAAAGAATCTAATTCATAATAGAGGGTAATCCAGTTCTTTCCCCCTCACTCAGTCACATTCGAGGAAGAATGTTGTCAACGGGGAGATATTGTAGTACCCCGTAGTTTTCCTAGCTCAAAAAATTTACCAAGAATGTTAGAATCTTTCTTTGAAAGATGAATCAACTTTTGTACACGTGGTATTTTCCATATTTTCGCGTTTATTGATGTGGGAAATTCAATAAGCTTTCCATCGATACCAAATTCGCCCAAATCCGACACCCGGGTGAAGATTTTGAGCCTTTTTAGTGAGACAATGTGTCACCCGAGCCTTCTGCACGTCGCGGAGATAGCTCAAATGGCAATTGTCAATTTCCAGTATTTCTCCACGATAGTGGCGCGTTGCGCCAAACTTCCAAGTCGCAGACAAGGTGGCACCGCGATAGCTCCGCGTCGCGCCACCGTGCAATATTCCTATTTGTCACTTTCCAGTGACTTGGCGCGATAGTGGCACTTTGCGCCAAGGATGAAAATTGGGAAATTTTGTCAGAAATGAAATATGTGTCCGAGTGTTAAAAGGCTCGATTTCCCTCCCTACATAAGCCTTTTAGCATGAGACTTGGCCATAATTCAACAATTTATACTCAATTACTATAAAAAACGTCTCAAGCAACGAGCCCTCTATTCTCCTCGAATAAAGAATCTAATTCATAATAGAGGGTAATCCAGTTCTTTCCCCCTCACTCAGTCACATTCGAGGAAGAATGTTGTCAACGGGGAGATATTGTAGTACCCCGTAGTTTTCCTAGCACAAAAAGTTTACCAAGAATGTTAGAATCTTTCTTTGAAAGATGAATCCACTTTTGTACACGTGGTATTTTCCAGATTTTCGCGTTTATTGATGTGGGAAATTCAATAAGCTTTCCATCGATACCAAATTCGCCGAAATCCGACACCCGGGTGAAGAGTTTGAGCCTTTTTAGTGAGACAATGTGTCACCCGAGCATTCAGCACGTCGCGGAGATAGCTCAAATGGCAATTGTCAATTTCCAGTATTTCTCCACGATAGTGGCGCGTTGCGCCAAACTTCCAGGTCGCAGACAAGGTGGCACCGCGATAGCTCCGCGTCGCGCCACCGTGCAATATTCCTATTTGTCACTTTCCAGTGACTTGGCGCGATAGTGGCACGTCGCGCCAAGGATGAAAATTGGGAAATTTTCTCAGAAATTAAATATGTGTCCTAGTGTTAAAAGGCTCGATTTCCCTCCCTACGTAAGCCTTTTAGCATGAGACTTGGCCATAATTCAACTATTTATACTCAATTACTATAAAAAACCTCTCAAGCAACGAGCTCTCTATTCTCCTCGAATAAAGAATCTTATTCATAATAGAGGGTAATCCAGTTCTTTCCCCTTCACTCAGTCTCATTCGAGGAAGAATGTTGTCAACGGGGAGATATTGTAGTACCCCGTAGTTTTCCTAGCTCAAAAAGATTACCAAGAATGTTAGAATCTTTCTTTGAAAGATGAATCCACTTTTGTACATGTGGTATTTTCCAGATTTTCGCGTTTATTGATGTGGGAAATTCAATAAGCTTTCCATCGATACCAAATTCGCCCAAATCCGACACCCGGGTGAAGAGTTTGAGACTTTTTAGTGAGACAATGTGTTACCCGAGCCTTCAGCGCGTCGCGGAGATAGCTCAAATGGCAATTGTCAATTTCCAGTATTTCTCCACGATAGTGGCGCGTTGCGCCAAATTTCCAGGTCACAGACAAGGTGGCTACGCGATAGCTCTGCGTCGCTCCACCGTGCAATATTCCCATTTGTCACTTTCTTGTGACTTGGTGCGAAAGTGGAATGTCGCGCCAAGGATGTAAATTGGGAAATTTTCTCAGAATTTAAATACGTGTCCTAGTGTTAAAAGTCTCGATTTCCCTCCATATATAAGCCTTTTAGCATGCGACTTGGACATAATTCAACAATTTATACTCAATTACTCTAAAAAAACTCTCAAGAAACGAGCCCACTATTCTTCTCGAATAAAGAATCTAATTCATAATAGAGGGTAATCCAGTTCTTTCCCCCTCACTTAGTCTCATTCGAGGAAGAATGTTCTCAAGGGGGAGATATTGTAGTACCCCGTACTTTTCCTAGCACAAAAAGTTTACCAAGAATGTTAGAATGTATCTTTGAAAGATGAATCCAATTTTGTACACGTGGTATTTTCCATATTTAGGCGTTTATTGATGTGGGAAATTCAATAAGCTTTCCATCGATACTAAATTCGCCCAAATCCGACACCCGAGTGAAGAGTTTGAGCCTCTTTAGTGAGACAATGTGTCACCCGAGCCTTCAGCGCGTCACGGAGATAGCTCAAATGGTAATTATCAATTTCCAGTATTTCTCCACTATAGTGGCGCGTTGCGCCAAACTTCCAGGTCGCAGACAAGGTGGCAACGCGATAGCTCCGCGTCGCGCCACCGTGCAATATTCCTATTTGTCACTTTCCAGTGACTTGGCGCGATAGTGGCACGTCGCGGCAAGGATGAAAATTGGGAAATTTTCTCAGAAATTAAATACGTGTCCTAGTGATAAAAGGCTCGATTTCCCTCCCAATATAAGCCTTTTAGTATGCGACTTGGCCATAATTCAACAATTTATACTGAATTACTCTAAAAAACCTCTCAAGAAACGAGCCCTCTATTCTTCTCGAATAAAGAAGCTAATTCATAATAGAGGGTAATCCAGTTCTTTCCCCCTCACTCAGTCTCATTCGAGGAAGAATGTTCTCAAGGGGGAGATATTGTAGTACCCCGTACTTTTCCTAGCACAAAAAGATTACCAAGAATGTTAGACACTTTTGTACACGTGTTATTTTCCATATTTTCGCGTTTATTGATGTGGGAAATTCAATAAGCTTTCCTTCGATACCAAATTCGCCCAAATCCGACACCCGGGTGAAGAGTTTGAGCCTTTTTAGTGAGACAATGTGTCACTCGAGCCTTCAGCGCGTCGCGGAGATAGCTCAAATGGCAATTGTCAGTTTCCAGTATTCTCCACGATAGTGGCGCGTTGCGCCAAATTTTCAGGTCATAGACAAGGTGGCTACGCGATAGCTCCGCGTCGCTCCACCGTGCAATGTTCCCATTTGTCACTTTCCAGTGACTTAGCGCGAAAGTGGAATGTAGCGCCAAGGATGAAAATTGGAAAATTTTCTCTGAATTTAAATACATGTCCTAGTGTTAAAAGCCTCGATTTCCTTCCCTACATAAGCCTTTTAGCATGAGACTTGGCCATAATTCAACAATTTATACGCAATTACTATAAAAAACCTCTCAAGAAACGAGCCCTCTATTCTCCTCGAATAAAGAATCTAATTCATAGAAGAGGGTAATCCAGTTCTTCCCCCCCCCCCCCCACGCAGTCTCATTCGAAGAAGAATGTTCTCAACGGGGAGATATTGTAGTACCCCGTACTTTTCCTAGCTCAAAAAGATTACCAAGAATATTAGAATCTTTCTTTGAAAGATGAATCCACTTTTGTACATGTGGTATTTTCAAGATTTTCAAGTTTATTCATGTGGGAAATTCAATAAGCTTTCCATCGATACCAAATTCGCCCAAATCCGACACCCGGGTGAAGAGTTTGAGCCTTTTTAGTGAGACAATGTGTCACCCGAGCCTTCAGCGCGTCGCGGAGATAGCTCAAATGGCAATTGTCAGTTTCCAGTATTCTCCACGATAGTGGCGCGTTGCGCCAAATTTTCAGGTCATAGACAAGGTGGCTACGCGATAGCTCCGCGTCGCTCCACCGTGCAATATTCCCATTTGTCACATTCCAGTGACTTGGCGCGAAAGTGGAATGTCGCGCCAAGGATGAAAATTGGAAAATTTTCTCAGAATTTAAATACATGTCCTAGTGTTAAAAGGCTCGATTTCCCTCCCTACATAAGCCTTTTAGCATGAGACTTGGCCATAATTCAACAATTTATACGCAATTACTATAAAAAACCTCTCAAGAAACGAGCCCTCTATTCTCCTCGAATAAAGAATCTAATTCATAATAGAGGGTAATCCAGTTCTTTCCCCCCCACTCAGTCTCATTCGAAGAAGAATGTTCTCAACGGGGAGATATTGTAGTACCCCGTACTTTTCCTAGCTCAAAAAGTTTACCAAGAATGTTAAAATCTTTTTTTGAAAGAAGAATCCACTTTTGTACATGTGGTATTTTCAAGATTTTCGCATTTATTCATGTGGGAAATGAAATAAGCTTTCCATCGATAACAAATTCGCCCAAATCCGACACCCGGGTGAAGAGTTTGAGCCTTTTTAGTGAGAAAATGTGTCACCCGAGCCTTCAGCGCATCGCGGAGATAGCTCAAATGGCAATTGTCAATTTCCAGTGTTGCTCCACGATAGTGGCGTGTTGCGCCAAACTTCCAGGTCGCAGACAAGGTGGCAACGCGATAGCTCCGCGTCGCGCTACCGTGCAATATTCCTATTTGTCACTTTCCAGTGACTTGGCGCGCTAGTGGCACGTCGCGCCGAGGATGAAAATTAGGAAATTTTATCAGAAATTAAATATGTTTCCTAGTGTTAAAAGGCTCGATTTCCCTCCCTACATAAGCCTTTTAGTATGAGACTTGGCCATAATTCAAAAATTTATACTCAATTACTATAAAAAACCTCTCAAGCAACGAGCCCTCTATTCTCCTCGAATAAAGAATCTAATTCATAATAGAGGGTAATCCAGTTCTTTCCCCCTCACTCAGTCTCATTCGAGGAAGAATGTTCTCAACGGGGAGGTATTGTAGTACCCCGTAGTTTTCCTAGCTCAAAAAGTTTACCAAGAATGTTAGAATCATTCTTTGAAAGATGAATCCAATTTTGTACACGTGGTATTTTCCATATTTTGGCGTATATTGATGTGGGAAATTCAATAAGCTTTCCATCGATACCAAATTCGCCCAAATCCGACACCCGAGTGAAGAGTTTGAGACTTTTTAGTGAGACAATGTGTCACCCGAGCCTTCAGCGCGTCGCGGAGATAGCTCAAATGGCAATTGTCAATTTCCAGTATTTCTCCACGATAGTGGCGCGTTGCGCCAAACTTCAAGGTCGCAGACCAGGTGGCTACGCGATAGCTCCGCGTCGCGCCATCGTGCAATATTTCTATTAATCACTTTCCAGTGACTTGGCGCGATAGTGGCACGTCGCGCCAAGGATGAAAATTGGGAAATTTTCTCAGAATTTAAATATGTGTCCTAGTGTTCAAAATGCTCAATTTCCCTCCCTACATAAGCCTTTTAGCATGAGACTTGTCCATAATTCAACAATTTATACTCAATTACTATAAAAAAACCTCTCAAGAAACGAGCCCTCTATTCTCCTCGAATAAAGAATCTAATTCATAATAGAGGGTAATCCAGTTCTTTCGCCTTCACTCAGTCTCATTCGATGAAGAATGTTCTCAACGGGGAGATATTGTAGTACCCCGTACTTTTCCTAGCTCAAAAAGTTTACCAAGAATGTTAGAATCTTTCTTTGAAAGATGAATCCACTTTTGTACATGTGGTATTTTCAAAATTTTCGCATTTATTCATGTGGAAAATTAAATAAGATTTCCATCGATACCAAATTCGCCCAAATCCGACACCCGGGTGAAGAGTTTGAGCCTTTTTAGTGAGACAATGTGTCACCCGAGCCTTCAACGCGTCGCGGAGATAGCTCAAATGGGAATTGTCAATTTCCAGTATTGCTCCACGATAGTGGCGCGTTGCGCCAAACTTCCAGGTCGCAGACAAGGTGGCAACGCGATAGCTCCGCGTCGCGCCACAGTGCAATATTCCTATTTGTCACTTTCCAGTGACTTGGCTCGATAGTGGCACGTCGCGCCAAGGATGAAAATTGGGAAATTTTCTCAGAAATTAAATATGTGTCCTAGTGTTCAAAAGGCTCGATTTCCCTCCCTACATAAGCCTTTTAGCATGATACTTGGCTATAATTCAACAATTTATACTCAATTACTATAAAAGACCTCTCAAGCAACGAGCCCTCTATTCTCCTCGAATAAAGAATCTAATTCATAATAGAGGGTAATCCAGTTCTTTCCCCCTCACACAGTCACATTCGCGGAAGAATGTTGTCAACAGGGAGATATTGTAGTACCCCGTACTTTTCCTAGCTCAAAAAGTTTACCAAGAATGTTAGAATCTTTCTTTGAAAGATGAATCCAATTTTGTACACGTGGTATTTTCCATATTTTGGCGTATATTGATGTGGGAAATTCAATAAGCTTTCCATCGATACCAAATTCGCCCAAATCCGACACCCGAGTGAAGAGTTTGAGACTTTTTAGTGAGACAATGTGTCACCCGAGCCTTCAGCGCGTCGCGGAGATAGCTCAAATGGCAATTGTCAATTTCCAGTATTTCTCCACGATAGTGGCGCGTTGCGCCAAACTTCCAGGTCGCAGACCAGGTGGCTACGCGATAGCTCCGCGTCGCGCCATCGTGCAATATTTCTATTAATCACTTTCCAGTGACTTGGCGCGATAGTGGCACGTCGCGCCAAGGATGAAAATTGGGAAATTTTCTCAGAATTTAAATATGTGTCCTAGTGTTCAAAATGCTCAATTTCCCTCCCTACATAAGCCTTTTAGCATGAGACTTGGCCATAATTCAACAATTTATACTCAATTACTATAAAAAAACCTCTCAAGAAACGAGCCCTCTATTCTCCTCGAATAAAGAATCTAATTCATAATAGAGGGTAATCCAGTTCTTTCGCCTTCACTCAGTCTCATTCGATGAAGAATGTTCTCAACGGGGAGATATTGTAGTACCCCGTACTTTTCCTAGCTCAAAAAGTTTACCAAGAATGTTAGAATCTTTCTTTGAAAGATGAATCCACTTTTGTACATGTGGTATTTTAAAAATTTTCGCATTTATTCATGTGGAAAATTCAATAAGATTTCCATCGATACCAAATTCGCCCAAATCCGACACCCGGGTGAAGAGTTTGAGCCTTTTTAGTGAGATAATGTGTCACCCGAGCCTTCAACGCGTCGCGGAGATAGCTCAAATGGGAATTGTCAATTTCCAGTATTGCTCCACGATAGTGGCGCGTTGCGCCAAACTTCCAGGTCGCAGACAAGGTGGCAACGCGATAGCTCCGCGTCGCGCCACAGTGCAATATTCCTATTTGTCACTTTCCAGTGACTTGGCTCGATAGTGGCACGTCGCGCCAAGGATGAAAATTGGGAAATTTTCTCAGAAATTAAATATGTGTCCTAGTGTTCAAAAGGCTCGATTTCCCTCCCTACATAAGCCTTTTAGCATGATACTTGGCTATAATTCAACAATTTATACTCAATTACTATAAAAGACCTCTCAAGCAACGAGCCCTCTATTCTCCTCGAATAAATAATCTAATTCATAATAGAGGGTAATCCAGTTCTTTCCCCCTCACACAGTCACATTCGCGGAAGAATGTTGTCAACAGGGAGATATTGTAGTACCCCGTACATTTCCTAGCTCAAAAAGTTTACCAAGAATGTTAGAATCTTTCTTTGAAAGATGAATCCACTTTTGTACACGTGGTATTTTAAAGATTTTCTGGTTTATTGATGTGGGAAATTCAATAAGCTTTCCATCGATACCAAATTCGCCCAAATCCGACACCCGGGTGAAGAGTTTGAGCCTTTTTAGTGAGACAATGTGTCACCCGAGCCTTCAGCGCGTCGCGGAGATAGCTCAAATGGCAATTGTCAGTTTCCAGTATTCTCCACGATAGTGGCGCGTTGCGCCAAATTTTCAGGTCATAGACAAGGTGGCTACGCGATAGCTCCGCGTCGCTCCACCGTGCAATGTTCCCATTTGTCACTTTCCAGTGACTTAGCACGAAAGTGGAATGTAGTGCCAAGGATGAAAATTGGAAAATTTTCTCTGAATTTAAATACATGTCCTAGTGTTAAAAGGCTCGATTTCCCTCCCTACATAAGCCTTTTAGCATGAGACTTGGCCATAATTCAACAATTTATACGCAATTACTATAAAAAATCTCTCAAGAAACGAGCCCTCTATTCTCCTCGAATAAAGAATCTAATTCATAATAGAGGGTAATCCAGTTCTTTCCCCCCCACTCAGTCTCATTCGAAGAAGAATGTTCTCAACGGGGAGATATTGTAGTACCCCGTACTTTTCCTAGCTCAAAAAGTTTACCAAGAATGTTAGAATCTTTCTTTGAAAGATGAATCCACTTTTGTACATGTGGTATTTTCAATATTTTCAAGTTTATTTATGTGGGAAATTCAATAAGCTTTCCATCGATACCAAATTCGCCCAAATCCGACACCCGGGTGAAGAGTTTGAGCCTTTTTAGTGAGACAATGTGTCACCCGAGCCTTCAGCGCGTCGCGGAGATAGCTCAAATGGAAATAGTCAATTTCCAGTATTGCTCCACGATAGTGGCGCGTTGCGCCAAACTTCCAGGTCGCAGACAAGGTGGCTACGCGATAGCTCCGCGTCGCGCCATCGTGCAATATACCTATTAGTCACTTTCCAGTGACTTGGCGCGATAGTGGCACGTCGCGCCAAGGATGAAAATTGGGAAATTTTCTCAGAATTTAAATATGTGTCCTAGTGTTCAAAAGGCTCGATTTCCCTCCCTACATTAGCCTTTTAGCATGAGACTTGGCCATAATTCAACAATTTATACTCAATTACTATAAAAAAACCTCTCAAGAAACGAGCCCTCTATTCACCTCGAATAAAGAATCTAATTCATAATAGAGGGTAATCCAGTTCTTCCCCCCTCACTCAGTCTCATTCGAAGAAGAATGTTCTCAACGGGGAGATATTTAGTACCCCGTACTTTTCCTAGATCAAAAAGGTTACCAAGAATGTTAGTATCTCTCTTTGAAAGATGAATCCACTTTTTTACATGTGGTATTTTCATAATTTTCGCATTTATTCATGTGGAAAATTCAATAACATTTCCATCGATACAAAATTCGCCCAAATCCGACACCCGGGTGAAGAGTTTAAGCCTTTTTAGTGAGACAATGTGTCACCTGAGCCTTCAACGCGTCGCGGAGATAGCTCAAATGGGGATTGTCAATTTCCAGTATTGCTCCACGATAGTGGCACGTCGCGCCAAGGATGAAAATTGGGAAATTTTCTCTGAAATTAAATATGTGTCCTAGTGTTGAAAAGGCTCGATTTCCCTCCCTACATAAGCCTTTTAGCATGAGACTTGGCCATAATTCAACAATTTATACTCAATTACTATAAAAAACCTCTCAAGCAACGAGCCCTCTATTCTCCTTGAATAAAGAATCTAATTCATAATAGAGGGTAATCCAGTTCTTTCCCCCTCACACAGTCTTATTCGAGGAAGAATGTTGTCAACGGGGAGATATTATAGTACCCCGTACTTTTCCTAGGTCAAAAAGTTTACCAAGAATGTTATAATCTTTCTTTGAAAGATGAATCCACTTTTGTACACGTGGTATTTTCCAGATTTTGGCGTTTATTGATGTGGGAAATTCAATAATCTTTCCATCGATACCAAATTCGCTCAAATCCGACACCCGGGTGAAGAGTTTGAGCCTTTTTAGTGAGACTATGTGTCACCCGAGCCTTCAGCGCGTCGCGGAGATAGCTCAAATGGGAATTGTCAATTTCCAGTATTGCTCCACGATAGTGGCGCGTTGCGCCAAACTTCCAGGTCGCAGACAAGGTGGCAACGCGATAGCTCCGCGTCGCGCCACAGTGCAATATTCCTATTTGTCACTTTCCAGTGACTTGGCTCGATAGTGGCACGTCGCGCCAAGGATGAAAATTGGGAAATTTTCTCAGAAATTAAATATGTGTCCTAGTGTTCAAAAGGCTCGATTTCCCTCCCTACATAAGCCTTCTAGCATGATACTTGGCTATAATTCAACAATTTATACTCAATTACTATAAAAGACCTCTCAAGCAACGAGCCCTCTATTCTCCTCGAATAAAGAATCTAATTCATAATAGAGGGTAATCCAGTTCTTTCCCCCTCACACAGTCACATTCGCGGAAGAATGTTGTCAACAGGGAGATATTGTAGTACCCCGTACTTTTCCTAGCTCAAAAAGTTTACCAAGAATGTTAGAATCTTTCTTTGAAAGATGAATCCAATTTTGTACACGTGGTATTTTCCATATTTTGGCGTATATTGATGTGGGAAATTCAATAAGCTTTCCATCGATACCAAATTCGCCCAAATCCGACACCCGAGTGAAGAGTTTGAGACTTTTTAGTGAGACAATGTGTCACCCGAGCCTTCAGCGCGTCGCGGAGATAGCTCAAATGGCAATTGTCAATTTCCAGTATTTCTCAACGATAGTGGCGCGTTGCGCCAAACTTCCAGGTCGCAGACCAGGTGGCTACGCGATAGCTCCGCGTCGCGCCATCGTGCAATATTTCTATTAATCACTTTCCAGTGACTTGGCGCGATAGTGGCACGTCGCGCCAAGGATGAAAATTGGGAAATTTTCTCAGAATTTAAATATGTGTCCTAGTGTTCAAAATGCTCAATTTCCCTCCCTACATAAGCCTTTTAGCATGAGACTTGGCCATAATTCAACAATTTATACTCAATTACTATAAAAAAACCTCTCAAGAAACGAGCCCTCTATTCTCCTCGAATAAAGAATCTAATTCATAATAGAGGGTAATCCAGTTCTTTCGCCTTCACTCAGTCTCATTCGATGAAGAATGTTCTCAACGGGGAGATATTGTAGTACCCCGTACTTTTCCTAGCTCAAAAAGTTTACCAAGAATGTTAGAATCTTTCTTTGAAAGATGAATCCACTTTTGTACATGTGGTATTTTCAAAATTTTCGCATTTATTCATGTGGAAAATTCAATAAGATTTCCATCGATACCAAATTCGCCCAAATCCGACACCCGGGTGAAGAGTTTGAGCCTTTTTAGTGAGACAATGTGTCACCCGAGCCTTCAACGCGTCGCGGAGATAGCTCAAATGGGAATTGTCAATTTCCAGTATTGCTCCACGATAGTGGCGCGTTGCGCCAAACTTCCAGGTCGCAGACAAGGTGGCAACGCGATAGCTCCGCGTCGCGCCACAGTGCAATATTCCTATTTGTCACTTTCCAGTGACTTGGCTCGATAGTGGCACGTCGCGCCAAGGATGAAAATTGGGAAATTTTCTCAGAAATTAAATATGTGTCCTAGTGTTCAAAAGGCTCGATTTCCCTCCCTACATAAGCCTTTTAGCATGATACTTGGCTATAATTCAACAATTTATACTCAATTACTATAAAAGACCTCTCAAGCAACGAGCCCTCTATTCTCCTCGAATAAAGAATCTAATTCATAATAGAGGGTAATCCAGTTCTTTCCCCCTCACACAGTCACATTCGCGGAAGAATGTTGTCAACGGGGAGATATTGTAGTACCCCGTACTTTTTCTAGCTCAAAAAGTTTACCAAGAATGTTAGAATCTTTCTTTGAAAGATGAATCCACTTTTGTACACGTGGTATTTTCCAGATTTTCGGGTTTATTGATGTGGGAAATTCAATAAGCTTTCCATCGATACCAAATTCGCCCAAATCCGACACCCGGGTGAAGAGTTTGAGCCTTTTTAGTGAGACAATGTGTCACCCGAGCCTTCAGCGCGTCGCGGAGATAGATCAAATGGCAATTGTCAGTTTCCAGTATTCTCCACGATAGTGGCGCGTTGCGCCAAATTTTCAGGTCATAGACAAGGTGGCTACGCGATAGCTCCGCGTCGCTCCACCGTGCAATGTTCCCATTTGTCACTTTCCAGTGACTTAGCGCGAAAGTGGAATGTAGTGCCAAGGATGAAAATTGGAAAATTTTCTCTGAATTTAAATACATGTCCTAGTGTTAAAAGGCTCGATTTCCCTCCCTACATAAGCCTTTTAGCATGAGACTTGGCCATAATTCAACAATTTATACGCAATTACTATAAAAAACCTCTCAAGAAACGAGCCCTCTATTCTCCTCGAATAAAGAATCTAATTCATAATAGAGGGTAATCCAGTTCTTTCCCCCCCACTCAGTCTCATTCGAAGAAGAATGTTCTCAACGGGGAGATATTGTAGTACCCCGTACTTTTCCTAGCTCAAAAAGTTTACCAAGAATGTTAGAATCTTTCTTTGAAAGATGAATCCACTTTTGTACATGTGGTATTTTCAATATTTTCAAGTTTATTCATGTGGGAAATTCAATAAGCTTTCCATCGATACCAAATTCGCCCAAATCCGACACCCGGGTGAAGAGTTTGAGCCTTTTTAGTGAGACAATGTGTCACCCGAGCCTTCAGCGCGTCGCGGAGATAGCTCAAATGGAAATAGTCAATTTCCAGTATTGCTCCACGATAGTGGCGCGTTGCGCCAAACTTCCAGGTCGCAGACAAGGTGGCTACGCGATAGCTCCGCGTCGCGCCATCGTGCAATATACCTATTAGTCACTTTCCAGTGACTTGGCGCGATAGTGGCACGTCGCGCCAAGGATGAAAATTGGGAAATTTTCTCAGAATTTAAATATGTGTCCTAGTGTTCAAAAGGCTCGATTTCCCTCCCTACATAAGCCTTTTAGCATGAGACTTGGCCATAATTCAACAATTTATACTCAATTACTATAAAAAAACCTCTCAAGAAACGAGCCCTCTATTCACCTCGAATAAAGAATCTAATTCATAATAGAGGGTAATCCAGTTCTTTCCCCCTCACTCAGTCTCATTCAAAGAAGAATGTTCTCAACGGGGAGATATTTAGTACCCCGTACTTTTCCTAGCTCAAAAAGGTTACCAAGAATGTTAGAATCTCTCTTTGAAAGATGAATCCACTTTTTTACATGTGGTATTTTCATAATTTTCGCATTTATTCATGTGGAAAATTCAATAACATTTCCATCGATACCAAATTCGCCCAAATCCGACACCCGGGTGAAGAGTTTAAGCCTTTTTAGTGAGACAATGTGTCACCCGAGCCTTCAACGCGTCGCGGAGATAGCTCAAATGGGGATTGTCAATTTCCAGTATTGCTCCACGATAGTGGCACGTCGCGCCAAGGATGAAAATTGGGAAATTTTCTCAGAAATTAAATATGTGTCCTAGTGTTGAAAAGGCTCGATTTCCCTCCCTACATAAGCCTTTTAGCATGAGACTTGGCCATAATTCAACAATTTATACTCAATTACTATAAAAAACCTCTCAAGCAACGAGCCCTCTATTCTCCTTGAATAAAGAATCTAATTCATAATAGAGGGTAATCCAGTTCTTTCCCCCTCACACAGTCTCATTCGAGGAAGAATGTTGTCAACGGGGAGATATTATAGTACCCCGTACTTTTCCTAGGTCAAAAAGTTTACCAAGAATGTTATAATCTTTCTTTGAAAGATGAATCCACTTTTGTACACGTGGTATTTTCCAGATTTTGGCGTTTATTGATGTGGGAAATTCAATAATCTTTCCATCGATACCAAATTCGCTCAAATCCGACACCCGGGTGAAGAGTTTGAGCCTTTTTAGTGAGACTATGTGTCACCCGAGCCTTCAGCGCGTCGCGGAGATAGCTCAAATGGAAATTGTCAATTTCCAGTAATTCTCCACGATAGTGGCGCGTTGCGCCAAACTTCCAGGTCGCAGACAAGGTGGCTACGCGATAGCTCCGCGTCGCGCCATCGTGCAATATTTCTATTAGTCACTATCCAGTGACTTGGCTCGATAGTGGCACGTCGCGCCAAGGATGAAAATTGGGAAATTTTCTCAGAAATTAAATATGTGTCCTAGTGTTCAAAAGGCTCGATTTCCCTCCCTACATAAGCCTTTTAGCATGATACTTGGCTATAATTCAACAATTTATACTCAATTACTATAAAAGACCTCTCAAGCAACGAGCCCTCTATTCTCCTCGAATAAAGAATCTAATTCATAATAGAGGGTAATCCAGTTCTTTCCCCCTCACACAGTCACATTCGCGGAAGAATGTTGTCAACGGGGAGATATTGTAGTACCCCGTACTTTTTCTAGCTCAAAAAGTTTACCAAGAATGTTAGAATCTTTCTTTGAAAGATGAATCCAATTTTGTACACGTGGTATTTTCCATATTTTGGCGTATATTGATGTGGGAAATTCAATAAGCTTTCCATCGATACCAAATTCGCCCAAATCCGACACCCGAGTGAAGAGTTTGAGACTTTTTAGTGAGACAATGTGTCACCCGAGCCTTCAGCGCGTCGCGGAGATAGCTCAAATGGCAATTGTCAGTTTCCAGTATTCTCCACGATAGTGGCGCGTTGCGCCAAATTTTCAGGTCATAGACAAGGTGGCTACGCGATAGCTCCGCGTCGCTCCACCGTGCAATATTCCCATTTGTCACTTTCCAGTGACTTGGCGCGAAAGTGGAATGTCGCGCCAAGGATGAAAATTGGAAAATTTTCTCAGAATTTAAATACATGTCCTAGTGTTAAAAGGCTCGATTTCCCTCCCTACATAAGCCTTTTAGCATGAGACTTGGCCATAATTCAACAATTTATACGCAATTACTATAAAAAACCTCTCAAGAAACGAGCCCTCTATTCTCCTCGAATAAAGAATCTAATTCATAATAGAGGGTAATCAAGTTCTTTCCCCCCCACTCAGTCTCATTCGAATAATAATGTTCTCAACGGGGAGATATTGTAGTACCCCGTACTTTTCCTGGCTCAAAAAGTTTACCAAGAATGTTAGAATCTTTCTTTCAAAGATGAATCCACTTTTGTACATGTGGTATTTTCAAGATTTTCAAGTTTATTCATGTGGGAAATTCAATAAGCTTTCCATCGATACCAAATTCGCCCAAATGCGACACCCGGGTGAAGAGTTTGAGCCTTTTTAGTGAGACAATGTGTCACCCGAGCCTTCAGCGCGTCGCGGCGATAGCTCAAATGGAAATTGTCAATTTCCAGTATTGCTCCACGATAGTGGCGCGTTGCGCCAAACTTCCAGGTCGCAGACAAGGTGGCTACGCGATAGCTCCGCGTCGCGCCATCGTGCAATATACCTATTAGTCACTTTCCAGTGACTTGGCGCGATAGTGGCACATCGCGCCAAGGATGAAAATTGGGAAATTTTCTCAGAATTTAAATATGTGTCCTAGTGTTCAAAAGGCTCGATTTCCCTCCCTACATAAGCCTTTTAGCATGAGACTTGGCCATAATTCAACAATTTATACTCAATTAATATAAAAAAACCTCTCAAGAAACGAGCCCTCTATTCTCCTCGAATAAAGAATCTAATTCATAATAGAGGGTAATCTCGTTCTTTCCCCCTCACTCAGTCTCATTCGAAGAAGAATGTTCTCAACGGGGAGATATTGTAGTACCCCGTACTTTTCCAAGCTAAAAAAGTTTACCAAGAATGTTAGAATCTTCCTTTGAAAGATGAATCCACTTTTGTACATGTGGTATTTTAAAAATTTTCGCATTTATTCATCTGGGAAATTCAATAAGATTTCCATCGATACCAAATTCGCCCAAATCCGACACCCGGGTGAAGAGTTTGAGCCTTTTTAGTGAGACAATGTGTCACCCGAGCCTTCAACGCGTCGCGGAGATAGCTCAAATGGGAATTGTCAATTTCCAGTATTGCTCCACGATAGTGGCGCGTTGCGCCAAACTTCCAGGTCGCAGACAAGGTGGCAACGCGATAGCTCCGCGTCGCGCCACAGTGCAATATTCCTATTTGTCACTTTCCAGTGACTTGGCGCGATAGTGGCACGTCGCGCCAAGGATGAAAATTGGGAAATTTTCTCATAAATAAAATTTGCGTCCTAGTGTTCAAAAGGCTCGATTTCCCTCCCTACATAAGCCTTTTAGCATGAGACTTGGCCATAATTCAACAATTTATACTAAATTACTATAAAAAACCTCTCAAGCAACGAGCCCTCTATTCTCCTCGAATAAAGAATCTAATTCATAATAGAGGGTAATCCAGTTCTTTCCCCCTCACACAGTCACATTCGCGGAAGAATGTTGTCAACGGGGAGATATTGTAGTACCCCGTACTTTTCCTAGCTCAAAAAGTTTACCAAGAATGTTAGAATCTTTCTTTGAAAGATGAATCCACTTTTGTACACGTGGTATTTTCCAGATTTTCTGGTCTATTGATTTGGGAAATTCAATAAGCTTTCCATCGATACCAAATTCGCCCAAATCCGACACCCGGGTGAAGAGTTTGAGCCTTTTTAGTGAGACAATGTGTCACCCGAGCCAACAGCGCGTCGCGGAGATAGCTCAAATGGCAATTGTCAGTTTCCATTATTCTCCACGATAGTGGCGCGTTGCGCCAAATTTTCAGGTCATAGACAAGGTGGCTACGCGATAGCTCCGCGTCGCTCCACCGTGCAGTATTCCCATTTGTCACTTTCCAGTGACTTGGCGCGAAAGTGGAATGTCGCGCCAGGGATGAAAATTGGAAAATTTTCTCAGAATTTTAATACATGTCCTAGTGTTAAAAAGGCTCGATTTCCCTCCCTACATAAGCCTTTTAGCATGAGACTTGGCCATAATTGAACAATTTATACGCAATTACTATAAATAACCTCTCAAGAAACGAGCCCTCTATTCTCCTCGAATAAAGAATCTAATTCATAATAGAGGGTAATCCAGTTCTTTCCCCCCCACTCAGTCTCATTCGAAGAAGAATGTTCTCAACGGGGAGATATTGTAGTACCCCGTACTTTTCCTAGCTCAAAAAGTTTACCAAGAATGTTAAAATCTTTCTTTGAAAGATGAATCCACTTTTGTACATGTGGTATTTTCAAGATTTTCAAGTTTATTCATGTGGGAAATTCAATAAGCTTTCCATCGATACCAAATTCGCCCAAATCCGACACCCGGATGAAGAGTTTGAGCCTTTTTAGTGAGACAATGTGTCACCCGAGCCTTCAGCGCATCACGGAGATAGCTCAGATGGAAATTGTCAATTTCCAGTATTGCTCCACAATAGTGGCGCGTTGCTCCAAACTTCCAGGTCGCAGACAAGGTGGCTATGCGATAGCTCCGCGTCGCGCCATCGTGCAATATACCTATTAGTCACTTTCCAGTGACTTGGCGCGATAGTGGCACGTCGCGCAAAGGATGAAAATTGGGAAATTTTCTCAAAATTTAAATATGTGTCCTAGTGTTCAAAAGGCTCGATTTCCCTCCCTACATAAGGCTTTTAGCATTAGACATGGCCATAATTCAACAATTTATAGTCAATTACTATAAAAAAACCTCTCAAGAAACGAGCCCTCTATTCTCCTCGAATAAAGAATCTAATTCATAATAGAGGGTAATCCAGTTCTTTCCCCCTCACTCAGTCTCAGTCGAAGAAGAATGTTCTCAACGGGGAGATATTGTAGTACCCCGTACTTTTCCTAGCTCAAAAAGTTTACCATGAATGTTAGAATCTTTCTTTGAAAGATGAATCCACTTTTGTACATGTGGTATTTTCAAGATTTTCAAGTTTATTCTTGTGGAAAATTCAATAAGCTTTCCATCGATACCAAATTCGCCCAAATCCGACACCCGGGTGATGAGTTTGAGCCTTTTTAGTGAGACAATGTGTCACCCGAGCCTTCAGCGCGTTGCGGAGATAGCTCAAATGACAATTGTCAATTTCCAGTATTGCTCCACGATAGTGGCGCGTTGCGCCAAGGATGAAAATTGGGAAATTTTCTCAGAAATTAAATATGTGTCCTAGTGTTGAAAAGGCTCGATTTCCCTCCCTACATAAGCCTTTTAGCATGAGACTTGGCCATAATTCAACAATTTATACTCAATTACTATAAAAAACCTCTCAAGCAACGAGCCCTCTATTCTCCTTGAATAAAGAATCTAATTCATAATAGAGGGTAATCCAGTTCTTTCCCCCTCACACAGTCTCATTCGAGGAAGAATGTTGTCAACGGGGAGATATTATAGTACCCCGTACTTTTCCTAGGTCAAAAAGTTTACCAAGAATGTTATAATCTTTCTTTGAAAGATGAATCCACTTTTGTACACGTGGTATTTTCCAGATTTTGGCGTTTATTGATGTGGGAAATTCAATAATCTTTCCATCGATACCAAATTCGCTCAAATCCGACACCCGGGTGAAGAGTTTGAGCCTTTTTAGTGAGACTATGTGTCACCCGAGCCTTCAGCGCGTCGCGGAGATAGCTCAAATGGAAATTGTCAATTTCCAGTAATTCTCCACGATAGTGGCGCGTTGCGCCAAACTTCCAGGTCGCAGACAAGGTGGCTACGCGATAGCTCCGCGTCGCGCCATCGTGCAATATTTCTATTAGTCACTATCCAGTGACTTGGCTCGATAGTGGCACGTCGCGCCAAGGATGAAAATTGGGAAATTTTCTCAGAAATTAAATATGTGTCCTAGTGTTCAAAAGGCTCGATTTCCCTCCCTACATAAGCCTTTTAGCATGATACTTGGCTATAATTCAACAATTTATACTCAATTACTATAAAAGACCTCTCAAGCAACGAGCCCTCTATTCTCCTCGAATAAAGAATCTAATTCATAATAGAGGGTAATCCAGTTCTTTCCCCCTCACACAGTCACATTCGCGGAAGAATGTTGTCAACGGGGAGATATTGTAGTACCCCGTACTTTTTCTAGCTCAAAAAGTTTACCAAGAATGTTAGAATCTTTCTTTGAAAGATGAATCCAATTTTGTACACGTGGTATTTTCCATATTTTGGCGTATATTGATGTGGGAAATTCAATAAGCTTTCCATCGATACCAAATTCGCCCAAATCCGACACCCGAGTGAAGAGTTTGAGACTTTTTAGTGAGACAATGTGTCACCCGAGCCTTCAGCGCGTCGCGGAGATAGCTCAAATGGCAATTGTCAGTTTCCAGTATTCTCCACGATAGTGGCGCGTTGCGCCAAATTTTCAGGTCATAGACAAGGTGGCTACGCGATAGCTCCGCGTCGCTCCACCGTGCAATATTCCCATTTGTCACTTTCCAGTGACTTGGCGCGAAAGTGGAATGTCGCGCCAAGGATGAAAATTGGAAAATTTTCTCAGAATTTAAATACATGTCCTAGTGTTAAAAGGCTCGATTTCCCTCCCTACATAAGCCTTTTAGCATGAGACTTGGCCATAATTCAACAATTTATACGCAATTACTATAAAAAACCTCTCAAGAAACGAGCCCTCTATTCTCCTCGAATAAAGAATCTAATTCATAATAGAGGGTAATCAAGTTCTTTCCCCCCCACTCAGTCTCATTCGAATAATAATGTTCTCAACGGGGAGATATTGTAGTACCCCGTACTTTTCCTGGCTCAAAAAGTTTACCAAGAATGTTAGAATCTTTCTTTCAAAGATGAATCCACTTTTGTACATGTGGTATTTTCAAGATTTTCAAGTTTATTCATGTGGGAAATTCAATAAGCTTTCCATCGATACCAAATTCGCCCAAATGCGACACCCGGGTGAAGAGTTTGAGCCTTTTTAGTGAGACAATGTGTCACCCGAGCCTTCAGCGCGTCGCGGCGATAGCTCAAATGGAAATTGTCAATTTCCAGTATTGCTCCACGATAGTGGCGCGTTGCGCCAAACTTCCAGGTCGCAGACAAGGTGGCTACGCGATAGCTCCGCGTCGCGCCATCGTGCAATATACCTATTAGTCACTTTCCAGTGACTTGGCGCGATAGTGGCACATCGCGCCAAGGATGAAAATTGGGAAATTTTCTCAGAATTTAAATATGTGTCCTAGTGTTCAAAAGGCTCGATTTCCCTCCCTACATAAGCCTTTTAGCATGAGACTTGGCCATAATTCAACAATTTATACTCAATTAATATAAAAAAACCTCTCAAGAAACGAGCCCTCTATTCTCCTCGAATAAAGAATCTAATTCATAATAGAGGGTAATCTCGTTCTTTCCCCCTCACTCAGTCTCATTCGAAGAAGAATGTTCTCAACGGGGAGATATTGTAGTACCCCGTACTTTTCCAAGCTAAAAAAGTTTACCAAGAATGTTAGAATCTTCCTTTGAAAGATGAATCCACTTTTGTACATGTGGTATTTTAAAAATTTTCGCATTTATTCATCTGGGAAATTCAATAAGATTTCCATCGATACCAAATTCGCCCAAATCCGACACCCGGGTGAAGAGTTTGAGCCTTTTTAGTGAGACAATGTGTCACCCGAGCCTTCAACGCGTCGCGGAGATAGCTCAAATGGGAATTGTCAATTTCCAGTATTGCTCCACGATAGTGGCGCGTTGCGCCAAACTTCCAGGTCGCAGACAAGGTGGCAACGCGATAGCTCCGCGTCGCGCCACAGTGCAATATTCCTATTTGTCACTTTCCAGTGACTTGGCGCGATAGTGGCACGTCGCGCCAAGGATGAAAATTGGGAAATTTTCTCATAAATAAAATTTGCGTCCTAGTGTTCAAAAGGCTCGATTTCCCTCCCTACATAAGCCTTTTAGCATGAGACTTGGCCATAATTCAACAATTTATACTAAATTACTATAAAAAACCTCTCAAGCAACGAGCCCTCTATTCTCCTCGAATAAAGAATCTAATTCATAATAGAGGGTAATCCAGTTCTTTCCCCCTCACACAGTCACATTCGCGGAAGAATGTTGTCAACGGGGAGATATTGTAGTACCCCGTACTTTTCCTAGCTCAAAAAGTTTACCAAGAATGTTAGAATCTTTCTTTGAAAGATGAATCCACTTTTGTACACGTGGTATTTTCCAGATTTTCTGGTCTATTGATTTGGGAAATTCAATAAGCTTTCCATCGATACCAAATTCGCCCAAATCCGACACCCGGGTGAAGAGTTTGAGCCTTTTTAGTGAGACAATGTGTCACCCGAGCCAACAGCGCGTCGCGGAGATAGCTCAAATGGCAATTGTCAGTTTCCATTATTCTCCACGATAGTGGCGCGTTGCGCCAAATTTTCAGGTCATAGACAAGGTGGCTACGCGATAGCTCCGCGTCGCTCCACCGTGCAGTATTCCCATTTGTCACTTTCCAGTGACTTGGCGCGAAAGTGGAATGTCGCGCCAGGGATGAAAATTGGAAAATTTTCTCAGAATTTTAATACATGTCCTAGTGTTAAAAAGGCTCGATTTCCCTCCCTACATAAGCCTTTTAGCATGAGACTTGGCCATAATTGAACAATTTATACGCAATTACTATAAATAACCTCTCAAGAAACGAGCCCTCTATTCTCCTCGAATAAAGAATCTAATTCATAATAGAGGGTAATCCAGTTCTTTCCCCCCCACTCAGTCTCATTCGAAGAAGAATGTTCTCAACGGGGAGATATTGTAGTACCCCGTACTTTTCCTAGCTCAAAAAGTTTACCAAGAATGTTAAAATCTTTCTTTGAAAGATGAATCCACTTTTGTACATGTGGTATTTTCAAGATTTTCAAGTTTATTCATGTGGGAAATTCAATAAGCTTTCCATCGATACCAAATTCGCCCAAATCCGACACCCGGATGAAGAGTTTGAGCCTTTTTAGTGAGACAATGTGTCACCCGAGCCTTCAGCGCATCACGGAGATAGCTCAGATGGAAATTGTCAATTTCCAGTATTGCTCCACAATAGTGGCGCGTTGCTCCAAACTTCCAGGTCGCAGACAAGGTGGCTATGCGATAGCTCCGCGTCGCGCCATCGTGCAATATACCTATTAGTCACTTTCCAGTGACTTGGCGCGATAGTGGCACGTCGCGCAAAGGATGAAAATTGGGAAATTTTCTCAAAATTTAAATATGTGTCCTAGTGTTCAAAAGGCTCGATTTCCCTCCCTACATAAGGCTTTTAGCATTAGACATGGCCATAATTCAACAATTTATAGTCAATTACTATAAAAAAACCTCTCAAGAAACGAGCCCTCTATTCTCCTCGAATAAAGAATCTAATTCATAATAGAGGGTAATCCAGTTCTTTCCCCCTCACTCAGTCTCAGTCGAAGAAGAATGTTCTCAACGGGGAGATATTGTAGTACCCCGTACTTTTCCTAGCTCAAAAAGTTTACCATGAATGTTAGAATCTTTCTTTGAAAGATGAATCCACTTTTGTACATGTGGTATTTTCAAGATTTTCAAGTTTATTCTTGTGGAAAATTCAATAAGCTTTCCATCGATACCAAATTCGCCCAAATCCGACACCCGGGTGATGAGTTTGAGCCTTTTTAGTGAGACAATGTGTCACCCGAGCCTTCAGCGCGTTGCGGAGATAGCTCAAATGACAATTGTCAATTTCCAGTATTGCTCCACGATAGTGGCGCGTTGCGCCAAACTTCTAGGTCGCAGACAAGGTGGCAACGCGATAGCTCCGCGTCGCGCCACAGTGCAATATTCCTATTTGTCACTTTCCAGTGACTTGGCGCGATAGTGGCACGTCGCGCCAAGGATGAAAATTGGGAAATTTTCTCAGAAATTAAATATGTGTCCTAGAGTTCAAAAGGCTCGATTTCCCTCCCTACATGAGCCTTTTAGCATGAGACTTGGCCATAATTCAAGAATTTATACTCAATTACTATAAAAAACATCTCAAGCAACGAGCCCTCTATTCTCCTCGAATAAAGAATCTAATTCATAATAGAGGGTAATCCAGTTCTTTCCCCCTCACACAGTCTCATTCGAGGGAGAATGTTGTCAACGGGGAGATATTGTAGTACCCCGTACTTTTCCTAGCTCAAAAAGTTTACCCAGAATGTTAGAATCTTTCTTTGAAAGATGAATCCACTTTTGTACACGAGGTATTTTCCAGATTTTCGCATTTATTGATGTGGGAAATTCAATAAGCTTTCCATCGATACCAAATTCGCCCAAATCCGATACCCGGGTGAAGAGTTTGAGCCTTTTTAGTTAGACAATGTGTCACCCGAGCCTTCAGCGCGTCGCGGAGATAGCTCAAATGGCAATTGTCAGTTTCCAGTATTTCTCCACGATAGTGGTGCGTTGCGCCAAATTTCCAGGTCATAGACAAGGTGGCTACGCGATAGCTCCGCGTCGCTCCACCGTGCTATATTCCCATTTGTCACTTTCCAGTGACTTGGCGCGAAAGTGGAATGTCGCGCCAAGGATGAAAAATGGAAAATTTTCTCAGAATTTAAATACATGTCCTAGTGTTAAAAGGCTCGATTTCCCTCCCTACATAAGCCTTTTAGCATGAGACTTAGCCATAATTCAACAATTTATACGCAATTACTATTAAAAACCTCTCAAGAAACGAGCCCTCTATTCTCCTCGAATAAAGAATCTAATTCATAATAGAGGGTAATCTAGTTCTTTCCCCCCCACTCAGTCTCATTCGAAGAAGAATGTTCTCAACGGGGAGATATTGTAGTACCCCGTAATTTTCCTAGCTCAAAAAGTTTACCAAGAATGTTAGAATCTTTCTTTGAAAGATGAATCCACTTTTTTACATATGTATTTTCAAGATTTTCGCATTTATTCATGTGGAAAATTCAATAAGCTTTCCATCGATACCAAATTGCCCAAAATCCGACACCCGGGTGAAGAGTTTGAGCCTTTTTAGTGAGACAATGTGTCGCCCGAGCCTTAAGCACGTCGCGGAGATAGCTCAAAAGGCAATTGTCAATTTCCAGTATTCCTCCACGATAGTGGCGCGTTGCGCCAAACTTCCAGGTCACAGACAAGGTGGCAACGCGATAGCTCCGCGTCGCGCCACAGTGCAATATTCCTATTTGTCACTTTCCAATGACTTGGCGCGATAGTGGCACGTCGCGCCAAGGATGAAAATTGGGAAATTTTCTCAGAAATTAAATATGTGTCCTAGTGTTAAAAGGATCGATTTCCCTCCCTACATAAGCCTTTTAGCATGAGACTTGGCCATAATTCAACAATTTATACTCAATTACTATAAAAAACCTCTCAAGCAACGAGCCCTCTATTCTCCTTGAATAAAGAATCTAATTCATAATAGAGGGTAGTCCAGTTCTTTCCCCCTCACACAGTCTCATTCGAGGAAGAATGTTGTCAACGAGGAGATATTGTAGTACCCCGTACTTTTCCTAGCTCAAAAAGTTTACCAAGAATGTTAGAATCTTTCTTTGATAGATGAATCCACTTTTGTACACGTGGTATTTTCCAGATTTTCTCATTTATTGATGTGGTAAATTCAATAAGCTTTCCATCGATACCAAATTCGCCCAAATCCGACACCCGGGTGAAGAGTTTGAGCCTTTTTAGTGAGACAATGTGTCACCCGAGCCTTCAGCGCGTCGCGGAGATAGCTCAAATGGCAATTGTCAGTTTCCAGTATTTCTCCACGATAGTGGTGCGTTGCGCCAAATTTCCAGGTCATAGACAAGGTGGCTACGCGATAGCTCCGCGTCGCTCCACCGTGCTATATTCCCATTTGTCACTTTCCAGTGACTTGGCGCGAAAGTGGAATGTCGCGCCAAGGATGAAAAATGGAAAATTTTCTCAGAATTTAAATACATGTCCTAGTGTTAAAAGGCTCGATTTCCCTCCCTACATAAGCCTTTTAGCATGAGACTTAGCCATAATTCAACAATTTATACGCAATTACTATTAAAAACCTCTCAAGAAACGAGCCCTCTATTCTCCTCGAATAAAGAATCTAATTCATAATAGAGGGTAATCTAGTTCTTTCCCCCCCACTCAGTCTCATTCGAAGAAGAATGTTCTCAACGGGGAGATATTGTAGTACCCCGTAATTTTCCTAGCTCAAAAAGTTTACCAAGAATGTTAGAATCTTTCTTTGAAAGATGAATCCACTTTTTTACATATGTATTTTCAAGATTTTCGCATTTATTCATGTGGAAAATTCAATAAGCTTTCCATCGATACCAAATTGCCCAAAATCCGACACCCGGGTGAAGAGTTTGAGCCTTTTTAGTGAGACAATGTGTCACCCGAGCCTTAAGCACGTCGCGGAGATAGCTCAAAAGGCAATTGTCAATTTCCAGTATTCCTCCACGATAGTGGCGCGTTGCGCCAAACTTCCAGGTCACAGACAAGGTGGCAACAAGATAGCTCCGCGTCGCGCCACAGTGCAATATTCCTATTTGTCACTTTCCAATGACTTGGCGCGATAGTGGCACGTCGCGCCAAGGATGAAAATTGGGAAATTTTCTCAGAAATTAAATATGTGTCCTAGTGTTAAAAGGATCGATTTCCCTCCCTACATAAGCCTTTTAGCATGAGACTTGGCCATAATTCAACAATTTATACTCAATTACTATAAAAAACCTCTCAAGCAACGAGCCCTCTATTCTCCTTGAATAAAGAATCTAATTCATAATAGAGGGTAGTCCAGTTCTTTCCCCCTCACACAGTCTCATTCGAGGAAGAATGTTGTCAACGAGGAGATATTGTAGTACCCCGTACTTTTCCTAGCTCAAAAAGTTTACCAAGAATGTTAGAATCTTTCTTTGATAGATGAATCCACTTTTGTACACGTGGTATTTTCCAGATTTTCGCATTTATTGATGTGGTAAATTCAATAAGCTTTCCATCGATACCAAATTCGCCCAAATCCGACACCCGGGTGAAGAGTTTGAGCCTTTTTAGTGAGACAATGTGTCACCCGAGCCTTCAGCGCGTCGCGGAGATAGCTCAAATGGCAATTGTCAGTTTCCAGTATTCTCCACGATAGTGGTGCGTTGCGCCAAATTTCCAGGTCATAGACAAGGTAGCTACGCGATAGCTCCGCGTCGCTCCACCGTGCAATATTCCCATTTGTCACTTTCCAGTGACTTGGCGCAATAGTGGAGTATCGCGCCAAGGATGAAAATTGGCAAATTTTCTCAGAAATTAAATACATGTCCTAGTGTTAAAAGGCTCGATTTCCCTCCCTACATAAGCCTTTTAGCATGAGACTTGGCCATAATTCAACAATTTATACGCAATTACTATAAAAAACCTCTCAAGAAACAAGCCCTCTATTCTCCTCAAATAAAGAATCTAATTAATAATAGAGGGTAATCCATTTCTTTCCCCCCCACTCAGTCTCATTCGAAGAAGAATGTTCTCAACGGGGAGATATTGTAGTACCCCGTACTTTTCTTAGCTCACAAAGTTTACCAAGAATGTTAGAATCTTTCGTTGAAAGATGAATCCACTTTTATACAGTGGTATTTTCAAGAATGTGGTATTTTCAAGATTTTCAAGTTTATTCATGTGGGAAATTCAATAAGCTTTCCATCGATACCAAATTCGCCCAAATCCGACACCCGGGTGAAGAGTTTGAGCCTTTTTAGTGAGACAATGTGTCACCCGAGCCTTCAGCGCGTCGCGGAGATAGCTCAAATGGAAATTATCAATTTCCAGTATTGCTCCACGATAGTGGCGCGTTGCGCCAAACTTCCAGGTCGCAGACAAGGTGGCAACGAGATTGCTCCGCGTCGCGCCACCGTGCAATATTCCTATTTGTCACTTTCCAGTGACTTGGGGCGATAGTGGCACGTCGCGCCAAGGATGAAAATTGGGAAATTTTCCCAGAAATTAAATATGTGTCCTAGTGTTAAAAGGCTCGATTTCCCTCCCTACATAAGCCTTTTAGCATGAGACTAGGCCATAATTTAACTATTTATACTCAATTACTATAAAAAACCTCTCAAGCAACGATCCCTCTATTCTCCTCGAATAAAGAATCTAATTCATAATAGAGGGTAATCCAGTTCTTTCCCCCTAACTCAGTCTCATTCGAGGAAGAATGTTCTCAACGAGGAGATATTGTAGTACCCCGTACTTTTCCTAGCTCAAAAAGTATACCAAGAATGTTAGAATCTTTCTATGAAAGATGAATCCACTTTTGTACACGTGGTATTTTCAAGATTTTCGCTTTTATTCATGTGGGAAATTCAATAATTTTTCCATCGATACAAAATTCTCCCAAATCCGACACCCGGGTGAAGAGTTTGAGCCTTTTTAGTGAGACAATGTGTCACCCGAGCCTTCAGCGCATCGCGGAGATAGCTCAAATGGTAATTGTCAATTTCTAGTATTGTTTCATAATAGTGGGGCGTTGCGCCAAACTTCCAGGTCGCCGACAAGGTGGCTACGCGAGAGCTCTGCGTCGCGCCACCATGAAATATTCCCATTTGTCACTTTCCTATGACTTGGCGCGATAGTGGCACGTCGCACCATGGATGAAAATTGGGATATTTTCTCAGAAATTAAATACGTGTCCTAGAGATAAAAGGCTCGATTTCCCTCCTATATAAGCCTTTTAGCAAGCGACTTGGCCATAATTCAACAATTTATACTCAATTACTCTAAAATACCTCTCAAGAAATGAGCCCTCTATTCTTCTCGAATAAAGAATCTCATTCATAATAGAGGGTAATCCAGTTCTTTCCCCCTCACTTAGTCTCATTCGAGGAAGAATGTTCTCAAGGGGGAGATATTGTAGTACCCCGTACTTTTCCTAGCACAAAAAGTTTAGCAAGAATGTTAGAATCTATCTTTGAAAGATGAATCCACATTTGTACACGTGGTATTTTCCAGATTTTCGCATTTATTGATTTGGTAAATTCAATAAGCTTTACATCGATACCAAATTCGCCCAAATCCGACACCCGGGTGAAGAGTTTGAGCCTTTTTAGTGAGACAATGTGTCACCCGAGCCATCAGCGCGTCGCGGAGATAGCTCAAATGGCAATTGTCAATTTCCAGTATTTCTCCACGATAGTGGCACGTTGCGCCAAATTTCCTGGTCCCAGACAAGGTGGCTACGCGATAGCTCCGCGTTGCTCCACCGTGCAATATTCCCATTTGTCACTTTCCAGTGACTTGGCGCGAAAGTGGAATGTCGCGCCAAGGTTGAAAATTGGGAAATTTTAACAGAATTTAAATACGTGTCCTAGTGTTTAAAGGCTCGATTTCCCACCCTACATAAGACTTTTAGCATGAGACTTGGCCATAATTCAACAATTTATACTCAATTACTATAAAAAATCTCTCAAGCAACGAGCCCTCTATTCTCCTCGAATAAAGAATCTATGTCATAATAGAGGGTAATCCAGTTCTTTCGCCCTCACTAAGTCTCATTCGAGGAAGAATGTTCTCAACAGGGAGATATTGTAGTACCCCGTACTTTTCCTAGGTCAAAAAGTTTACCAAGAATGATAGAATTTTTCTTTGAAGGATGAATCCACTTTGGTACACGTGGTATTTTCAAGATTTTTGCTTTTATTCATGTGGGAAATTCAATAATTTTTCCATCGATACCAAATTCTCCCAAATCCGACACCCGGGTGAAGAGTTTGAGCCTTTTTAGTGAGACAATGTGTCACCCGAGCCTTCAGCTCGTCGCGGAGATAGCTCAAATAGTAATTGTCAATTTCCAGTATTGCTCCATGATAGTGGAGTGTTGCGCCAAACATCCAGGTCGCCGACAAGGTAGCTACGCGCGAGCTCTGCGTCGCGCCAATATGAAATATTCCCATTTGTCACTTTCCTATGACTTGGCGCGATAGTGGCACGCCGCGCCAAGGATGAAAATTGGGAAATTTTCTCAGAAATTAAATACGTGTCCTAGTGATAAAAGTCTTGATTTCCCTCCCTATATAAGCCCTTTAGTATGCGACTTGGCCATAATTCAACAATTTATACTCAATTACTCTAAAAAACCTCTCAAGAAACGAGCCCTCTATTCTTCTCGAATAAAGAATCCAATTCATAATAGAGGGTAATCCCGTTCTTTCCCCCTCACTCAGTCTCATTCGAGGAAGAATGTTCTCAAGGGGGAGATATTGTAGTACCCCGTACTTTTCCTAGCACAAAAAGTTTACCAAGAATGTTAGAATCTTTCTTTAAAGATGAATCCACTTTTGTACACGTGGTATTTTCCAGATTTTTGCGTTTATTGATGTGGGAAATTCAATAAGCTTTCCATCGATACCAAATTCGCCCAAATCCGACACCCAGGTGAAGAGTTTGAGCCTTTTTAGTGAGACAATGTGTCACCCGAGCCTTCAGCGCGTCGCGGAGATAGCTCAAATGGCAATTGTCAATTTCCAGTATTTCTCCATGACAGTGGCGCGTTGCACCAAATTTCCAGGTCACAGACAAGGTGGCTACGCGATAGCTCCGCGTCGCTCCACCGTGCAATATTCCCATTTGTCACTTTCCAGTGACTTGGCGCGAAAGTGGAATGTCGCGCCAAGGATGAAAATTGGGAAATTTTCTCAGAATTTAAATACGTGTCCTAGTGTTAAAAGGCACGATTTCCCTCCCTACATAAGCCTTTTAGCATGAGACATGGCCATAATTCAACAATTTATACTCAATTACTATAAAAAACCTCTCAAGCAACGAGCCCTCTATTCTCCTCGAATAAAGAATCTAATTCATAATAGAGGGTAATCCAGTTCTTTCCCCCTCACTCAGTCTCATTCGAGGAAGAATGTTCTCAACGGGGAGATATTGTACTACCCCGTACTTTTCCTAGCTCAAAAGGTTTACCAAGAATGTTAGAATCTTTCTTTGAAAGAAGAATCCACTTTTCTACACGTGGTATTTTCAAGCTTTTCGCTTTTATTCATGTGGGAAATTCAATAATTTTTCGATCGATACCAAATTCTCCCAAATCCGACACCCGGGTGAAGAGTTTGAACCTTTTTAGTGAGACAATGTGTCAACCAAGCCTTCAGCGCGTCGCGGAGATAGCTAAAATGGTAATTGTCAATTTCCAGTATTGCTCCATGATAGTGGGGCATTGCGCCAAACTTCCAGGTCGCAGACAAGGTGGCTACGCGTGAGCTCCGCGTCGCGCCACCGTGAAATATTCCTATTTGTCACTTTCCTATGACTTGGCGCGATAGTGGCACGTCGCGCCAAGGTTGAAAATTGGGAAATTTTCTCAGAAATTAAATACGTGTCCTAGTGATAAAAGGCTCGATTTCCCTCCCTATATAAGCCTTTTAGCATGCGACTTGGCCATAATTCAACAATTTATACTCAATTACTCTATAAAACCTCTCAATAAATGAGCCCTCTATTATTCTCGAATAAAGAATTTAATTCATAATAGAGGGTAATCAAGTTCTTTGCCCCTCACTTAGTCTCATTCGAGGAAGAATGTTCTCAAGGGGGAGATATGGTAGTACCCCGTACTTTTCCTAGCACAAAAAGTTTACCAAGAATGTTAGAATATATCTTTGAAAGATGAATCCACTTTTGTACATGTGGTATTTTCAAGATTATCGCGTTTATTTATGTGGGAAATTCAATAAGCTATCCATCGATTCCAAATTCGCGCAAATCCGACACCCGGGTGAAAAGTTTGAGCCTTTTTAGTGAGACAATGTGTCACCCGAGCCTTCAGCGCGTCGCGGAGATAGCTTAAATGGAAATTTTCAATTTCCAGTATTGGTCCACAATTGTGTCGCATTGCGCCAAACTTTCAGGTCGGAGACAAGGTGGCTACGCGATAGCTCCGCGTCGCGCCACCGTGCAATATTTCCATTTGTCACTTTCCAGTGACTTGGCGAGATAGTGGTATGTCGTGCCATGGAAGAAAATTGGGAAATTTTCTTAGAAATTAAATATGTGTCCTAGTGTTAAAAGGCTCGATTTCCCTCCTTATATAAGCCTTTTAGCATGAGACTTTCCCATAATTCAACAATTTATACTCAATTACTCTAAAAAACCTCTCAAGATACGAGCCCTCTATTCTCCTCGAATAAAGAATCTAATTCATAATAGAGGGTAATCCAGTTCTTTCCCCCTCACGCAATCTCATTCGAGGAAGAATGTTCTCAAGGGGGAGATATTATAGTACCCCGTACTTTTCCTAGCTAAGAAAGTTTACCAAGAATGTTAGAATCTTTCTTTGAAAGATGAATCCACTTTTGTACACGTGGTATTATAAGATTTTCGCTTTTATTGATGTGGGAAATTCAATAAGCTTTCCATCGATACTAAATTCGCTCAAATCCGACACCCGGGTGAAGAGTTTGAGCCTTTTTAGTGAGACAATGTGTCACCCGAGCCTTCAGCGCGTCACGGAGATTGCTCAAATGGCAATTGTCAATTTCCAGTATTGCTCCACGATAGAGCGCGTTGCGCCAAATTTCTAGGTTGCAGACAAGGTGGCTACGCGATAGCTCCGCGTCGCTCCGCTGTGCAATATTCCCATTTGTCACTTTCCAGTGACTCGGCGCGAAAGTGGAATGTCGCGCCAAGGATGAAAATTGGGAAACTTTCTCAGATTTTAAATACGTGTCCTAGTGTTAAAAGGCTCGATTTCCCTCCCTATATATGCCTTTTAGCATGAGACTTGGCCATAATTCAACAATTAATACTGAATTACTCTAAAATAAAGAATCTAATTCATAATAGAGGGTAATCTAGTTCTTTCCCCCTCACTCAGTCTCATTCGAGGAAGATGTTCTCAAGGGGGAGATATTGTAGTACCCCGTACTTTTCTAGCACAAAAAGGTTACCAAAAATGTTAGAATCTATATTTGAAAGTTGAATCCACTTTTGTACACGTGGTATTTTCCAGATTTTTGCGTTTAATTATGTGGGAAATTCAATAAGCTTTCCATCGATACCAAATTCCCCCAAATCCGACACCCGGGTGAAAAGTTTGAGCCTTTTTAGTGAGACAATGTGTCACCCGAGCCTTCAGCGCGTCGCGGAGATAGCTCAAATAGTAATTGTCAATTTCCAGTATTGCTCCATGATAGTGGGGCGTTGCACCAAATATCCAGGTCGCCGACAAGGTGTTTACGCGAGATCTCCGCGTCGCGCCTCCGTGAAATATTCCAACTGTCACTTTCCAGTGACTTGGCGCGATAGTGGCACGTCGCGCCACAGATGATAATTGGGAAATTTTCCCAGAAACTAAATATGTGTCCTAGTGTTAAAAGGCTCTATTTCCCTCCTTATATAAGCCTTTTAGCATGAGACTTGGCCATAATTCAACAATTTATACTCAATTACTCTAAAAAACCTCTCAAGATACGAGCCCTCTATTCTCCTCGAATAAAGAATCTATTTCATAATAGAGGGTAATCCAGTTCTTTCCCCTTTACTCAGTCTCATTCGAGGAAGAATGTTCTCAAGGGGGAGATATTGCAGTACCCCGTACTTTTCCTAGCACAAAAAGTTTACCAAGAATGTTAGAATCTATATTTGAAAGTTGAATCCACTTTTGTACACGTGGTATTTTCAGATTTTCGCATTTATTGATGTGGGAAATTCAATAAGCTTTACATCGATACCAAATTCGCCCAAATGCGACACCCGGGTGAAGAGTTTGAGCCTTTTTAGTGAGACAATGTGTCACCCGAGCCTTCAGCGCGTCGCGGAGATTGCTCAAATGGCAATTGTCAATTTCCAGTGTTGCTCCACGATAGAGGCGCGTTGCGCCAAATTTCTAGGTTGCAGACAAGGTGGCTACGCGATAGCTCCGCGTCGCTCCGCTGTGCAATTTTCCCATTTGTCACTTTCCAGTGGTTTGGCGCGAAAGTGGAATGTCGCGCCAATGATGAAAATTGGGAAATTTTCTCAGAATTTAAATATGTGTCCTAGTGTTAAAAGGCTCGATTTCCCTCCATATATATGCCTTTTAGCATGAGACTTGGCCATAATTCAACAATTAATACTCAATTAATCTAAAATAAAGAATCTAATTCATAATAGAGGGTAATCTAGTTCTTTACCCCTCACTCAGTCTCATTCGAGGAAGAATGTTCTCAAGGGGGAGATATTGTAGTTCCCCGTACTTTTCCTAGCACAAAAAGTTTACCAAGAATGTTAGAATCTATATTTGAAAGTTGAATCCACATTTGTACACGTGGTATTTTCAAGATTTATGCGTTTATTCATGTGGGAAATTCAATAATCTCTCCATCGATACCAAATTCCCCCAAATCCGACACCCGGGTGAAATGTTTGAGCCTTTTTAGTGAGACAATGTGTCACCCGAGCCTTCAGCGCGTCGCGGAGATAGCTCAAATGGTAATTGTCATTTTCCAGTATTGCTCCATGATAGTGGGGCAATGCGCCAAACTTCCAGGTCGCCGACAAGGTGGCTACGCGAGAGCTCCGCGTCGCGCCACCATGAAATATTCCCATTTGTCACTTTCCAGTGACTTGGCGCGATAGTGGCACGTCGCGCCACGGATGAAAATTGGGAAATTTTCTCAGAAATTAAATATGTGTCCTAGTGTTAAAAGGCTCGATTTCCCTCCTTATATAAGCCTTTTAGCAAGAGACTTGGCCATAATCCAATAATTTATACTCAATTACTCTAAAAAACCTCTCATGATACGAGCCCTCTATTCTCCTCGAATAAAGAATCTAATTCATAATAGAGGGTAATCCAGTTCTTTCCCCTTTACTCAGTCTCATTCGAGGAAGAATGTTCTCAAGGGGGAGATATTGTAGTACCCCGTACATTTCCTAGCACAAAAATTTTACCAAGAATGTTAGAATCTATATATGAAAGTTGAATCCACTTTTGTACATGAGTTATTTTCCAGATTTTCGCATTTATTGATGTGGGAAATTCAATAAGCTTTCCATCGACACCAAATTCGCCTAAATCCGACACCCGGGTGAAAAGGTTGAGTCTTTTTAGTGTGAGAATATGTCACCCGAGCCTTCAACGCGTCGCGGAGATAGCTCAAATGGAAATTCACAATTTCCAGTATTTGTCCATGATAGTGGCGCGTTTCGACAAACTTTCAGGTCGGAGACAAGGTGGCTACGCGATAGCTCCGCGTCGCGCCACCATGCAATATTCCCATTTATCACTTTCTAGTGACTTGGCCCGATAGTGGAACGTCGCGCCAAGGATGAAAATTGGGAAATTTTCTCAGAAATTAAATATGTGTCCTAGTGTTACAAGGCTCGATTTCCCTCCTTATATAAGCCTTTTAGCTTGAGACTTTCCCATAATTCAACAATTTATACTCAATTACTCTAAAATAAAGAATCTAATTCATAATAGAGGGTAATCTTGTTCTTTCCCCCTCACTCAGTCTCATTCGAGGAAGAATGATCTCAAGGGGGAGATATTGTAGTACCCCGTACTTTTCCTAGCACAAAATGTTTACCAAGAATGTTAGAATCTATATTTGAAAGTTGAATCCACTTTTGTACACGTGGTATTTTCCAGATTTTCGCATTTACTTATGTGGGAAATTCAATAAGCTTTCCATCGATACCAAATTCCCCCAAATCCGACACTCGGGTGAAAAGTTTGAGCCTTTTTAGTGAGACAATGTGTCACCCGAGACTTCAGCGCGTCGCGGAGATAGCTCAAATGGAAATTGTCAATTATCAGTATTGGTCCACGATAGTGGCGCGTTGCGTGAAACTTTCAGGTCGAAGACAAGGTGGCTACACGATAGCTCCGCGTCGCGCCACCGTGCAATATTCCCATTTGTCACATTCAAGTGACTTGGCGCGATAGTGGCACGTCGCGCCACGGATGAAAATTGGGAAATTTTCTCAGAAATTAAATATGTGTCTTAGTGTTAAAAGGCCCGATTTCCCTCCTTATATAAGCCTTTTAGCATGAGACTTGGCCATAATTCAAAAATTTATACTCAATTACTCTAAAAAACCTCGCAAGATACGAGCCCTCTATTTTCCTCGAATTGAGAATCTAATTCATAATAGAGGGTAATCCAGTTCTTTCCCCTTTACTTAGTCTCATTCGAGGAAGAATGTTCTCAAGGGGGAGATATTGTAGTACCCCGTACTTTTCCTAGCTAAAAAAGTTTACCAAGAATGTTAGAATCTTTCTTTGAAAGATGAATCCACTTTTGTACACGTGGTATTATAAGATTTTCGATTTTATTGATGTGGGAAATTCAATAAGCTTTCCATCGATACCAAATTCGCCCAAATCCGACACCCGGGTGAAGAGTTTGAGCCTTTTTAGTGAGACAATGTGTCACCCGAGCCTTTAACGCGTCGCGGAGATTGCTCAAATGGAAATTGTCAATTTCCAGTATTGCTCCACGATAGAGGCGCGTTGCGCCAAATTTCTAGGTTGTCAGACAAGGTGGCTACGCGATAGCTCCGCGTCGCTCCGTTGTGCAATATTCCCATTTGTCACTTTCCAGTGACTTGGCGCGAAATTGGAATGTCGCGCCAAGGATGAAAATTGGGAAATATTCTCAGAATTTAAATACGTTTCCTAGTGTTAAAAGGCTCGATTTCCCTCCCTATATATGCCTTTTAGCATGAGACTTGGCCATAATTCAACAATTAATACTGAATTACTCTAAAATAAAGAATCTAATTCATAATAGAGGGTAATCTAGTTCTTTCCCCCTCACTCAGTCTCATTCGAGGAAGAATGTTCTCAAGGGGGAGATATTGTAGTTCCCCGTACTTTTCCTAGCACAAAAAGTTTACCAAGAATGTTAGAATCTATATTTGAAAGTTGAATCCACTTTTGTACACGTGGTATTTTCCAGATTTTCGCGTTTATTTATGTGGGAAATTCAATAAGCTTTCCATCGATACCAAATTCCCCTAAATCCGACACCCGGGTGAAATGTTTGAGCCTTTTTAGTGAGACAATATGTCACCCGAGCCTTCAGCGCGACGCGGAGATAGCTCAAATGGTAATTGTTATTTTCCAGTATTGCTCCATGTTAGTGGGGCGTTGCGCCAAACTTCCAGGTCACCGACAAGGTGGCTACGCGAGATCTCCGCGTCGCGCCTCCGTGAAATATTCCAACTGTCACTTTCCAGTGACTTGGCGCGATAGTGGCACGTCGCGCCACAGATGATAATTGGGAAATTTTCCCAGAAACTAAATATGTGTCCTAGTGTTAAAAGGCTCTATTTCCCTCCTTATATAAGCCTTTTAGCATGAGACTTGGCCATAATTCAACAATTTATACTCAATTACTCTAAAAAACCTCTCAAGATACGAGCCCTCTATTCTCCTCGAATAAAGAATCTATTTCATAATAGAGGGTAATCCAGTTCTTTCCCCTTTACTCAGTCTCATTCGAGGAAGAATGTTCTCAAGGGGGAGATATTGCAGTACCCCGTACTTTTCCTAGCACAAAAAGTTTACCAAGAATGTTAGAATCTATATTTGAAAGTTGAATCCACTTTTGTACACGTGGTATTTTCAGATTTTCGCATTTATTGATGTGGGAAATTCAATAAGCTTTACATCGATACCAAATTCGCCCAAATGCGACACCCGGGTGAAGAGTTTGAGCCTTTTTAGTGAGACAATGTGTCACCCGAGCCTTTAACGCGTCGCGGAGATTGCTCAAATGGAAATTGTCAATTTCCAGTATTGCTCCACGATAGAGGCGCGTTGCGCCAAATTTCTAGGTTGCAGACAAGGTGGCTACGCGATAGCTCCGCGTCGCTCCGTTGTGCAATATTCCCATTTGTCACTTTCCAGTGACTTGGCGCGAAATTGGAATGTCGCGCCAAGGATGAAAATTGGGAAATATTCTCAGAATTTAAATACGTTTCCTAGTGTTAAAAGGCTCGATTTCCCTCCCTATATATGCCTTTTAGCATGAGACTTGGCCATAATTCAACAATTAATACTGAATTACTCTAAAATAAAGAATCTAATTCATAATAGAGGGTAATCTAGTTCTTTCCCCCTCACTCAGTCTCATTCGAGGAAGAATGTTCTCAAGGGGGAGATATTGTAGTTCCCCGTACTTTTCCTAGCACAAAAAGTTTACCAAGAATGTTAGAATCTATATTTGAAAGTTGAATCCACTTTTGTACACGTGGTATTTTCCAGATTTTCGCGTTTATTTATGTGGGAAATTCAATAAGCTTTCCATCGATACCAAATTCCCCTAAATCCGACACCCGGGTGAAATGTTTGAGCCTTTTTAGTGAGACAATATGTCACCCGAGCCTTCAGCGCGACGCGGAGATAGCTCAAATGGTAATTGTTATTTTCCAGTATTGCTCCATGTTAGTGGGGCGTTGCGCCAAACTTCCAGGTCGCCGACAAGGTGGCTACGCGAGATCTCCGCGTCGCGCCTCCGTGAAATATTCCAACTGTCACTTTCCAGTGACTTGGCGCGATAGTGGCACGTCGCGCCACAGATGATAATTGGGAAATTTTCCCAGAAACTAAATATGTGTCCTAGTGTTAAAAGGCTCTATTTCCCTCCTTATATAAGCCTTTTAGCATGAGACTTGGCCATAATTCAACAATTTATACTCAATTACTCTAAAAAACCTCTCAAGATACGAGCCCTCTATTCTCCTCGAATAAAGAATCTATTTCATAATAGAGGGTAATCCAGTTCTTTCCCCTTTACTCAGTCTCATTCGAGGAAGAATGTTCTCAAGGGGGAGATATTGCAGTACCCCGTACTTTTCCTAGCACAAAAAGTTTACCAAGAATGTTAGAATCTATATTTGAAAGTTGAATCCACTTTTGTACACGTGGTATTTTCAGATTTTCGCATTTATTGATGTGGGAAATTCAATAAGCTTTACATCGATACCAAATTCGCCCAAATGCGACACCCGGGTGAAGAGTTTGAGCCTTTTTAGTGAGACAATGTGTCACCCGAGCCTTTAACGCGTCGCGGAGATTGCTCAAATGGAAATTGTCAATTTCCAGTATTGCTCCACGATAGAGGCGCGTTGCGCCAAATTTCTAGGTTGCAGACAAGGTGGCTACGCGATAGCTCCGCGTCGCTCCGTTGTGCAATATTCCCATTTGTCACTTTCCAGTGACTTGGCGCGAAATTGGAATGTCGCGCCAAGGATGAAAATTGGGAAATATTCTCAGAATTTAAATACGTTTCCTAGTGTTAAAAGGCTCGATTTCCCTCCCTATATATGCCTTTTAGCATGAGACTTGGCCATAATTCAACAATTAATACTGAATTACTCTAAAATAAAGAATCTAATTCATAATAGAGGGTAATCTAGTTCTTTCCCCCTCACTCAGTCTCATTCGAGGAAGAATGTTCTCAAGGGGGAGATATTGTAGTTCCCCGTACTTTTCCTAGCACAAAAAGTTTACCAAGAATGTTAGAATCTATATTTGAAAGTTGAATCCACTTTTGTACACGTGGTATTTTCCAGATTTTCGCGTTTATTTATGTGGGAAATTCAATAAGCTTTCCATCGATACCAAATTCCCCTAAATCCGACACCCGGGTGAAATGTTTGAGCCTTTTTAGTGAGACAATATGTCACCCGAGCCTTCAGCGCGACGCGGAGATAGCTCAAATGGTAATTGTTATTTTCCAGTATTGCTCCATGTTAGTGGGGCGTTGCGCCAAACTTCCAGGTCGCCGACAAGGTGGCTACGCGAGATCTCCGCGTCGCGCCTCCGTGAAATATTCCAACTGTCACTTTCCAGTGACTTGGCGCGATAGTGGCACGTCGCGCCACAGATGATAATTGGGAAATTTTCCCAGAAACTAAATATGTGTCCTAGTGTTAAAAGGCTCTATTTCCCTCCTTATATAAGCCTTTTAGCATGAGACTTGGCCATAATTCAACAATTTATACTCAATTACTCTAAAAAACCTCTCAAGATACGAGCCCTCTATTCTCCTCGAATAAAGAATCTATTTCATAATAGAGGGTAATCCAGTTCTTTCCCCTTTACTCAGTCTCATTCGAGGAAGAATGTTCTCAAGGGGGAGATATTGCAGTACCCCGTACTTTTCCTAGCACAAAAAGTTTACCAAGAATGTTAGAATCTATATTTGAAAGTTGAATCCACTTTTGTACACGTGGTATTTTCAGATTTTCGCATTTATTGATGTGGGAAATTCAATAAGCTTTACATCGATACCAAATTCGCCCAAATGCGACACCCGGGTGAAGAGTTTGAGCCTTTTTAGTGAGACAATGTGTCACCCGAGCCTTTAACGCGTCGCGGAGATTGCTCAAATGGAAATTGTCAATTTCCAGTATTGCTCCACGATAGAGGCGCGTTGCGCCAAATTTCTAGGTTGCAGACAAGGTGGCTACGCGATAGCTCCGCGTCGCTCCGTTGTGCAATATTCCCATTTGTCACTTTCCAGTGACTTGGCGCGAAATTGGAATGTCGCGCCAAGGATGAAAATTGGGAAATATTCTCAGAATTTAAATACGTTTCCTAGTGTTAAAAGGCTCGATTTCCCTCCCTATATATGCCTTTTAGCATGAGACTTGGCCATAATTCAACAATTAATACTGAATTACTCTAAAATAAAGAATCTAATTCATAATAGAGGGTAATCTAGTTCTTTCCCCCTCACTCAGTCTCATTCGAGGAAGAATGTTCTCAAGGGGGAGATATTGTAGTTCCCCGTACTTTTCCTAGCACAAAAAGTTTACCAAGAATGTTAGAATCTATATTTGAAAGTTGAATCCACTTTTGTACACGTGGTATTTTCCAGATTTTCGCGTTTATTTATGTGGGAAATTCAATAAGCTTTCCATCGATACCAAATTCCCCTAAATCCGACACCCGGGTGAAATGTTTGAGCCATTTTAGTGAGACAATATGTCACCCGAGCCTTCAGCGCGACGCGGAGATAGCTCAAATGGTAATTGTTATTTTCCAGTATTGCTCCATGTTAGTGGGGCGTTGCGCCAAACTTCCAGGTCGCCGACAAGGTGGCTACGCGAGATCTCCGCGTCGCGCCTCCGTGAAATATTCCAACTGTCACTTTCCAGTGACTTGGCGCGATAGTGGCACGTCGCGCCACAGATGATAATTGGGAAATTTTCCCAGAAACTAAATATGTGTCCTAGTGTTAAAAGGCTCTATTTCCCTCCTTATATAAGCCTTTTAGCATGAGACTTGGCCATAATTCAACAATTTATACTCAATTACTCTAAAAAACCTCTCAAGATACGAGCCCTCTATTCTCCTCGAATAAAGAATCTATTTCATAATAGAGGGTAATCCAGTTCTTTCCCCTTTACTCAGTCTCATTCGAGGAAGAATGTTCTCAAGGGGGAGATATTGCAGTACCCCGTACTTTTCCTAGCACAAAAAGTTTACCAAGAATGTTAGAATCTATATTTGAAAGTTGAATCCACTTTTGTACACGTGGTATTTTCAGATTTTCGCATTTATTGATGTGGGAAATTCAATAAGCTTTACATCGATACCAAATTCGCCCAAATGCGACACCCGGGTGAAGAGTTTGAGCCTTTTTAGTGAGAGAATATGTCACCCGAGCCTTCAACGCGTCGCGGAGATAGCTCAAATGGAAATTCACAATTTCCAGTATTTGTCCATGATTGTGGCGCGTTTCGACAAACTTTCAGGTCGGAGACAAGGTGGCTACGCGATAGCTCCGCGTCGCGCCACCATGCAATATTCCCATTTATCACTTTCTAGTGACTTGGCCCGATAGTGGAACGTCGCGCCAAGGATGAAAATTGGGAAATTTTCTCAGAAATTAAATATGTGTCCTAGTGTTACAAGGCTCGATTTCCCTCCTTATATAAGCCTTTTAGCTTGAGACTCTCCCATAATTCAACAATTTATACTCAATTACTCTAAAATAAAGAATCTAATTCATAATAGAGGGTAATCTTGTTCTTTCCCCCTCACTCAGTCTCATTCGAGGAAGAATGATCTCAAGGGGGAGATATTGTAGTACCCCGTACTTTTCCTAGCACAAAATGTTTACCAAGAATGTTAGAATCTATATTTGAAAGTTGAATCCACTTTTGTACATGTGGTATTTTCCAGATTTTCGCATTTACTTATGTGGGAAATTCAATAAGCTTTCCATCGATACCAAATTCGCCCAAATCCGACACCCGGGTGAAGAGTTTGAGCCTTTTTAGTGAGACAATGTGTCACCCGAGCCTTTAGCGCGTCGCGGAGATTGCTCAAATGGAAATTGTCAATTTCCAGTATTGCTCCACGATAGAGGCGCGTTGCGCCAAATTTCTAGGTTGCAGACAAGGTGGCTACGCGATAGCTCCGCGTCGCTCCGTTGTGCAATATTCCCATTTGTCACTTTCCAGTGACTTGGCGCGAAATTGGAATGTCGCGCCAAGGATGAAAATTGGGAAATATTCTCAGAATTTAAATACGTTTCCTAGTGTTAAAAGGCTCGATTTCCCTCCCTATATATGCCTTTTAGCATGAGACTTGGTTATAATTCAACAATTAATACTGAATTTCTCTAAAATAAAGAATCTAATTCATAATAGAGGGTAATCTAGTTCTTTCCCCCTCACTCAGTCTCATTCGAGGAAGAATGTTCTCAAGGGGGAGATATTGTAGTTCCCCGTACTTTTCCTAGCACAAAAAGTTTACCAAGAATGTTAGAATCTATATTTGAAAGTTGAATCCACTTTTGTACACGTGGTATTTTCCAGATTTTCGCGTTTATTTATGTGGGAAATTCAATAAGCTTTCCATCGATACCAAATTCCCCTAAATCCGACACCCGGGTGAAATGTTTGAGCCTTTTTAGTGAGACAATATGTCACCCGAGCCTTCAGCGCGACGCGGAGATAGCTCAAATGGTAATTGTTATTTTCCAGTATTGCTCCATGTTAGTGGGGCGTTGCGCCAAACTTCCAGGTCGCCGACAAGGTGGCTACGCAAGAGCTCCGCGTCGCGCCACCGTGAAATATTCCCATTTGTCACTTTCCAGTGACTTGGCGCGATAGTGGCACGTCGCGCCACGGATGAAAATTGGGAAATTTTCTCAGAAATTAAATATGTGTCCTAGTGTTAAAAGGCTCGATTTCCCTCCTTATATAAGCCTTTTAGCATGAGACTTGGCCATAATTCAACAATTTATACTCAATTACTCTAAAAAACCTCTCAAGATACGAGCCCTCTATTCTCCTCGAATAAAGAATCTAATTCATAATAGAGGGTAATCCCGTTCTTTCCCCTTTACTCAGTCTGATTCGAGGAAGAATGTTCTCAAGGGGGAGATATTGTAGTACCCCGTACTTTTCCTAGCTAAAAAAGTTTACCAAGAATGTTAGAATCTTTCTTTGAAAGATGAATCCACTTTTGTACACGTGGTATTATAAGATTTTCGATTTTATTGATGTGGGAAATTCAATAAGCTTTACATCGATACCAAATTCGCCCAAATGCGACACCCGGGTGAAGAGTTTGAGCCTTTTTAGTGAGACAATGTGTCACCCGAGCCTTCAGCGCGTCGCGGAGATTGCTCAAATGGCAATTGTCAATTTCCAGTGTTGCTCCACGATAGAGGCGCGTTGCGCCAAATTTCTAGGTTGCAGACAAGGTGGCTACGCGATAGCTCCGCGTCGCTCCGCTGTGCAATTTTCCCATTTGTCACTTTCCAGTGACTTGGCGCGAAAGTGGAATGTCGCGCCAATGATGAAAATTGGGAAATTTTCTCAGAATTTAAATACGTGTCCTATTGTTAAAAGGCTCGATTTCCCTCTATATATATGCCTTTTAGCATGAGACTTGGCCATAATTCAACAATTAATACTCAATTAATCTAAAATAAAGAATCTAATTCATAATAGAGGGTAATCTAGTTCTTTACCCCTCACTCAGTCTCATTCGAGGAAGAATGTTCTCAAGGGGGAGATATTGTAGTTCCCCGTACTTTTCCTAGCACAAAAAGTTTACCAAGAATGTTAGAATCTATATTTGAAAGTTGAATCCACATTTGTACACGTGGTATTTTCAAGATTTATGCGTTTATTTATGTGGGAAATTCAATAATCTCTCCATCGATACCAAATTCCCCCAAATCCGACACCCGGGTGAAATGTTTGAGCCTTTTTAGTGAGACAATGTGTCACCCGAGCCTTCAGCGCGTCGCGGAGATAGCTCAAATGGTAATTGTCATTTTCCAGTATTGCTCCATGATAGTGGGGCAATGCGCCAAACTTCCAGGTCGCCGACAAGGTGGCTACGCGAGAGCTCCGCGTCGCGCCACCATGAAATATTCCCATTTGTCATTTTCCAGTGACTTGGCGCGATAGTGGCACGTCGCGCCACGGATGAAAATTGGGAAATTTTCTCAGAAATTAAATATGTGTCCTAGTGTTAAAAGGCTCGATTTCCCTCCTTATATAAGCCTTTTAGCAAGAGACTTGGCCATAATCCAACAATTTATACTCAATTACTCTAAAAAACCTCTCATGATACGAGCCCTCTATTCTCCTCGAATAAAGAATCTAATTCATAATAGAGGGTAATCCAGTTCTTTCCCCTTTACTCAGTCTCATTCGAGGAAGAATGTTCTCAAGGGGGAGATATTGTAGTACCCCGTACATTTCCTAGCACAAAAATTTTACCAAGAATGTTAGAATCTATATTTGAAAGTTGAATCCACTTTTGTACATGTGTTATTTTCCAGATTTTCGCATTTATTGATGTGGGAAATTCAATAAGCTTTCCATCGACACCAAATTCGCCTAAATCCGACACCCGGGTGAAAAGGTTGAGCCTTTTTAGTGAGAGAATATGTCACCCGAGCCTTTAACGCGTCGCGGAGATAGCTCAAATGGAAATTCACAATTTCCAGTATTTGTCCATGATAGTGGCGCGTTTCGACAAACTTTCAGGTCGGAGACAAGGTGGCTACGCGATAGCTCCGCGTCGCGCCACCATGCAATATTCCCATTTATCACTTTCTAGTGACTTGGCCCGATAGTGGAACGTCGCGCCAAGGATGAAAATTGGGAAATTTTCTCAGAATTTAAATATGTGTCCTAGTGTTACAAGGCTCGATTTCCCTCCTTATATAAGCCTTTTAGCTTGAGACTATCCCATAATTCAACAATTTATACTCAATTACTCTAAAATAAAGAATCTAATTCATAATAGAGGGTAATCTTGTTCTTTCCCCCTCACTCAGTCTCATTCGAGGAAGAATGATCTCAAGGGGGAGATATTGTAGTACCCCGTACTTTTCCTAGCACAAAATGTTTACCAAGAATGTTAGAATCTATATTTGAAAGTTGAATCCACTTTTGTACACGTGGTATTTTCCAGATTTTCGCATTTACTTATGTGGGAAATTCAATAAGCATTCCATCGATACCAAATTCCCCCAAATCCAACACCCGGGTGAAAAGTTTGAGCCTTTTTAGTGAGACAATGTGTCACCCGAGACTTCAGCGCGTCGCGGAGATAGCTCAAATGGAAATTGTCAATTATCAGTATTGGTCCACGATAGTGGCGCGTTGCGTGAAACTTTCAGGTCGAAGACAAGTTGGCTACGCGATAGCTCCGCGTCGCGCCACCGTGCAATATTCCCATTTGTCACATTCAAGTGACTTGGCGCGATAGTGGCACGTCGCGCCACGGATGAAAATTGGGAAATTTTCTCAGAAATTAAATATGTGTCTTAGTGTTAAAAGGCCCGATTTCCCTCCTTATATAAGCCTTTTAGCATGAGACTTGGCCATAATTCAAAAATTTATACTCAATTACTCTAAAAAACCTCGCAAGATCCGAGCCCTCTATTTTCCTCGAATTGAGAATCTAATTCATAATAGAGGGTAATCCAGTTCTTTCCCCTTTACTTAGTCTCATTCGAGGAAGAATGTTCTCAAGGGGGAGATATTGTAGTACCCCGTACTTTTCCTAGCTAAAAAAGTTTACCAAGAATGTTAGAATCTTTCTTTGAAAGATGAATCCACTTTTGTACACGTGGTATTATAAGATTTTCGATTTTATTGATGTGGGAAATTCAATAAGCTTTCCATCGATACCAAATTCGCCCAAATCCGACACCCGGGTGAAGAGTTTGAGCCTTTTTAGTGAGACAATGTGTCACCCGAGCCTTTAACGCGTCGCGGAGATTGCTCAAATGGAAATTGTCAATTTCCAGTATTGATCCACGATAGAGGCGCGTTGCGCCAAATTTCTAGGTTGCAGACAAGGTGGCTACGCGATAGCTCCGCGTCGCTCCGTTGTGCAATATTCCCATTTGTCACTTTCCAGTGACTTGGCGCGAAATTGGAATGTCGCGCCAAGGATGAAAATTGGGAAATATTCTCAGAATTTAAATACGTTTCCTAGTGTTAAAAGGCTCGATTTCCCTCCCTATATATGCCTTTTAGCATGAGACTTGGCCATAATTCAACAATTAATACTGAATTACTCTAAAATAAAGAATCTAATTCATAATAGAGGGTAATCTAGTTCTTTCCCCCTCACTCAGTCTCATTCGAGGAAGAATGTTCTCAAGGGGGAGATATTGTAGTTCCCCGTACTTTTCCTAGCACAAAAAGTTTACCAAGAATGTTAGAATCTATATTTGAAAGTTGAATCCACTTTTGTACACGTGGTATTTTCCATATTTTCGCGTTTATTTATGTGGGAAATTCAATAAGCTTTCCATCGATACCAAATTCCCCTAAATCCGACACCCGGGTGAAATGTTTGAGCCTTTTTAGTGAGACAATATGTCACCCGAGCCTTCAGCGCGACGCGGAGATAGCTCAAATGGTAATTGTTATTTTCCAGTATTGCTCCATGTTAGTGGGGCGTTGCGCCAAACTTCCAGGTCGCCGACAAGGTGGCTACGCGAGATCTCCGCGTCGCGCCTCCGTGAAATATTCCAACTGTCACTTTCCAGTGACTTGGCGCGATAGTGGCACGTCGTGCCACAGATGATAATTGGGAAATTTTCCCAGAAACTAAATATGTGTCCTAGTGTTAAAAGGCTCTATTTCCCTCCTTATATAAGCCTTTTAGCATGAGACTTGGCCATAATTCAACAATTTATACTCAATTACTCTAAAAAACCTCTCAAGATACGAGCCCTCTATTCTCCTCGAATAAAGAATCTATTTCATAATAGAGGGTAATCCAGTTCTTTCCCCTTTACTCAGTCTCATTCGAGGAAGAATGTTCTCAAGGGGGAGATATTGCAGTACCCCGTACTTTTCCTAGCACAAAAAGTTTACCAAGAATGTTAGAATCTATATTTGAAAGTTGAATCCACTTTTGTACACGTGGTATTTTCAGATTTTCGCATTTATTGATGTGGGAAATTCAATAAGCTTTACATCGATACCAAATTCGCCCAAATGCGACACACGGGTGAAGAGTTTGAGCCTTTTTAGTGAGACAATGTGTCACCCGAGCCTTCAGCGCGTCGCGGAGATTGCTCAAATGGCAATTGTCAATTTCCAGTGTTGCTCCACGATAGAGGCGCGTTGCGCCAAATTTCTAGGTTGCAGACAAGGTGGCTACGCGATAGCTCCGCATCGCTCCGCTGTGCAATTTTCCCATTTGTCACTTTCCAGTGACTTGGCGCGAAAGTGGAATGTCGCGCCAATGATGAAAATTGGGAAATTTTCTCAGAATTTAAATACGTGTCCTAGTGTTAAAAGGATCGATTTCCCTCCATATATATGCCTTTTAGCATGAGACTTGGCCATAATTCAACAATTAATACTCAATTAATCTAAAATAAAGAATCTAATTCATAATAGAGGGTAATCTAGTTCTTTACCCCTCACTCAGTCTCATTCGAGGAAGAATGTTCTCAAGGGGGAGATATTGTAGTTCCCCGTACTTTTCCTAGCACAAAAAGTTTACCAAGAATGTTAGAATCTATATTTGAAAGTTGAATCCACATTTGTACACGTGGTATTTTCAAGATTTATGCGTTTATTTATGTGGGAAATTCAATAATCTCTCCATCGATACCAAATTCCCCCAAATCCGACACCTGGGTGAAATGTTTGAGCCTTTTTAGTGAGACAATGTGTCACCCGAGCCTTCAGCGCGTCGCGGAGATAGCTCAAATGGTAATTGTCATTTTCCAGTATTGCTCCATGATAGTGGGGCAATGCGCCAAACTTCCAGGTCGCCGACAAGGTGGCTACGCGAGAGCTCCGCGTCGCGCCACCATGAAATATTCCCATTTGTCACTTTCCAGTGACTTGGCGCGATAGTGGCACGTCGCGCCACGGATGAAAATTGGGAAATTTTCTCAGAAATTAAATATGTGTCCTAGTGTTAAAAGGCTCGATTTCCCTCCTTATATAAGCCTTTTAGCAAGAGACTTGGCCATAATCCAACAATTTATACTCAATTACTCTAAAAAACCTCTCATGATACGAGCCCTCTATTCTCCTCGAATAAAGAATCTAATTCATAATAGAGGGTAATCCAGTTCTTTCCCCTTTACTCAGTCTCATTCGAGGAAGAATGTTCTCAAGGGGGAGATATTGTAGTACCCCGTACATTTCCTAGCACAAAAATTTTACCAAGAATGTTAGAATCTATATTTGAAAGTTGAATCCACATTTGTACATGAGTTATTTTCCAGATTTTCGCATTTATTGATGTGGGAAATTCAATAAGCTTTCCATTGACACCAAATTCGCCTAAATCCGACACCCGGGTGAAAAGTTTGAGCCTTTTTAGTGAGAGAATATGTCACCCGAGCCTTCAACGCGTCGCGGAGATAGCTCAAATGGAAATTCACAATTTCCAGTATTTGTCCATGATTGTGGCGCGTTTCGACAAACTTTCAGGTCGGAGACAAGGTGGCTACGCGATAGCTCCGCGTCGCGCCACCATGCAATATTCCCATTTATCACTTTCTAGTGACTTGGCCCGATAGTGGAACGTCGCGCCAAGGATGAAAATTGGGAAATTTTCTCAGAAATTAAATATGTGTCCTAGTGTTACAAGGCTCGATTTCCCTCCTTATATAAGCCTTTTAGCTTGAGACTCTCCCATAATTCAACAATTTATACTCAATTACTCTAAAATAAAGAATCTAATTCATAATAGAGGGTAATCTTGTTCTTTCCCCCTCACTCAGTCTCATTCGAGGAAGAATGATCTCAAGGGGGAGATATTGTAGTACCCCGTACTTTTCCTAGCACAAAATGTTTACCAAGAATGTTAGAATCTATATTTGAAAGTTGAATCCACTTTTGTACACGTGGTATTTTCCAGATTTTCGCATTTACTTATGTGGGAAATTCAATAAGCTTTCCATCGATACCAAATTCGCCCAAATCCGACACCCGGGTGAAGAGTTTGAGCCTTTTTAGTGAGACAATGTGTCACCCGAGCCTTTAGCGCGTCGCGGAGATTGCTCAAATGGAAATTGTCAATTTCCAGTATTGCTCCACGATAGAGGCGCGTTGCGCCAAATTTCTAGGTTGCAGACAAGGTGGCTACGCGATAGCTCCGCGTCGCTCCGTTGTGCAATATTCCCATTTGTCACTTTCCAGTGACTTGGCGCGAAATTGGAATGTCGCGCCAAGGATGAAAATTGGGAAATATTCTCAGAATTTAAATACGTTTCCTAGTGTTAAAAGGCTCGATTTCCCTCCCTATATATGCCTTTTAGCATGAGACTTGGCCATAATTCAACAATTAATACTGAATCTACTCTAAAATAAAGAATCTAATTCATAATAGAGGGTAATCTAGTTCTTTCCCCCTCACTCAGTCTCATTCGAGGAAGAATGTTCTCAAGGGGGAGATATTGTAGTTCCCCGTACTTTTCCTAGCACAAAAAGTTTACCAAGAATGTTAGAATCTATATTTGAAAGTTGAATCCACTTTTGTACACGTGGTATTTTCCATATTTTCGCATTTACTTATGTGGGAAATTCAATAAGCTTTCCATCGATACCAAATTCCCCCAAATCCGACACCCGGGTGAAAAGTTTGAGCCTTTTTAGTGAGACAATGTGTCACCCGAGACTTCAGCGCGTCGCGGAGATAGCTCAAATGGAAATTGTCAATTATCAGTATTGGTCCACGATAGTGGCGCGTTGCGTGAAACTTTCAGGTCGAAGACAAGGTGGCTACGCGATAGCTCCGCGTCGCGCCACCGTGCAATATTCCCATTTGTCACATTCAAGTGACTTGGCGCGATAGTGGCACGTCGCGCCACGGATGAAAATTGGGAAATTTTCTCAGAAATTAAATATGTGTCTTAGTGTTAAAAGGCCCGATTTCCCTCCTTATATAAGCCTTTTAGCATGAGACTTGGCCATAATTCAAAAATTTATACTCAATTACTCTAAAAAACCTCTCAAGATACGAGCCCTCTATTTTCCTCGAATTGAGAATCTAATTCATAATAGAGGGTAATCCAGTTCTTTCCCCTTTACTAAGTCTCATTCGAGGAAGAATGTTCTCAAGGGGGAGATATTGTAGTACCCCGTACTTTTCCTAGCTAAAAAAGTTTACCAAGAATGTTAGAATCTTTCTTTGAAAGATGAATCCACTTTTGTACACGTGGTATTATAAGATTTTCGATTTTATTGATGTGGGAAATTCAATAAGCTTTCCATCGATACCAAATTCGCCCAAATCCGACACCCGGGTGAAGAGTTTGAGCCTTTTTAGTGAGACAATGTGTCACCCGAGCCTTTAGCGCGTCGCGGAGATTGCTCAAATGGAAATTGTCAATTTCCAGTATTGCTCCACGATAGAGGCGCGTTGCGCCAAATTTCTAGGTTGCAGACAAGGTGGATACGCGATAGCTCCGCGTCGCTCCGTTGTGCAATATTCCCATTTGTCACTTTCCAGTGACTTGGCGCGAAATTGGAATGTCGCGCCAAGGATGAAAATTGGGAAATATTCTCAGAATTTAAATACGTTTCCTAGTGTTAAAAGGCTCGATTTCCCTCCCTATATATGCCTTTTAGCATGAGACTTGGCCATAATTCAACAATTAATACTGAATTACTCTAAAATAAAGAATCTAATTCATAATAGAGGGTAATCTAGTTCTTTCCCCCTCACTCAGTCTCATTCGAGGAAGAATGTTCTCAAGGGGGAGATATTGTAGTTCCCCGTACTTTTCCTAGCACAAAAAGTTTACCAAGAATGTTAGAATCTATATTTGAAAGTTGAATCCACTTTTGTACACGTGGTATTTTCCAGATTTTCGCGTTTATTTATGTGGGAAATTCAATAAGCTTTCCATCGATACCAAATTCCCCTAAATCCGACACCCGGGTGAAATGTTTGAGCCTTTTTAGTGAGACAATATGTCACCCGAGCCTTCAGCGCGACGCGGAGATAGCTCAAATGGTAATTGTTATTTTCCAGTATTGCTCCATGTTAGTGGGGCGTTGCGCCAAACTTCCAGGTCGCCGACAAGGTGGCTACGCGAGAGCTCCGCGTCGCGCCACCGTGAAATATTCCCATTTGTCACTTTCCAGTGACTTGGCGCGATAGTGGCACGTCGCGCCACGGATGAAAATTGGGAAATTTTCTCAGAAATTAAATATGTGTCCTAGTGTTAAAAGGCTCGATTTCCCTCCTTATATAAGCCTTTTAGCATGAGACTTGGCCATAATTCAACAATTTATACTCAATTACTCTAAAAAACCTCTCAAGATACGAGCCCTCTATTCTCCTCGAATAAAGAATCTAATTCATAATAGAGGGTAATCCCGTTCTTTCCCCTTTACTCAGTCTGATTCGAGGAAGAATGTTCTCAAGGGGGAGATATTGTAGTACCCCGTACTTTTCCTAGCACAAAAAGTTTACCAAGAATGTTAGAATCTATATTTGAAATTTGAATCCAGTTTTGTACACGTGTTATTTTCCAGATTTTCGCATTTATTGATGTGGGAAATTCAATAAGCTTTCCATCGACACCAAATTCGCCTAAATCCGACACCCGGGTGAAAAGTTTGAGCCTTTTTAGTGAGAGAATAGGTCACCCGAGCCTTAGAAGCGTCGCGGAGATAGCTCAAATGGCAATTGAAAATTTCCATTATTGGTCCATGATAGTGGCGCGTTTCGTCAAACTTTCAGGTCGGAGACAAGGTGGCTACGCAATAGCTCCGCGTCGCGCCACCGTGCAATATTCCCATTTATCACTTTCCAGTGACTTGGCGCGATAGTGGCACGTCGCGCCAAGGATGAAAATTGGGAAATTTTCTCTGAAATTAAATATGTGTCCTAGTGTTAAAAGGCTCGATTTCCATCCTTATATAAGCCTTTAAGCATGAGACTTTCCCATAATTCAACAATTTATATTCAATTACTCTAAAAAACCTCTCAAGATACGAGACCTCTATTCTCTTCGAATAATGAATCTAATTCATAATAGAGGGAAATCCAGTTCTTTCCCCCTCACTCTGTCTCATTCGAGGAAGAATGTTCTCAAGGGGGAGATATTGTAGTACCCTGTACTTTTCCTAGCAAAAAAAGTTTACCAAGAATGTTAGAATCTTTCTTTGAATGATGAATCCACTTTTGTACACGTGGTATTATAAGATTTTTCCCTTTTATTGATGTGGGAAATTCAATAAGCTTTCCATCGATACCAAATTCGCCCAAATCCGACACCCGGGTGAAGAGTTTGAGCCTTTTTAGTGAGACAATGTGTCACCCGAGCCTTCAGCGCGTCGCGGAGATTGCTGAAATGGCAATTGTCAATTTCTAGTATTGCTCCACGATAGAGGCGTGTTGCGCCAAATTTCTAGGTTGCAGACAAGGTGGCTACGCCATAGCTCCGCGTCGCTCCGATGTGCAATATTCCCATTTGTCACTTTCTAGTGAGTTGGCGCGAAAGTGGAATGTCGCGCCAAGGATGAAAATTGGGAAATTTTCTCAGAATTTAAATACGTGTCCTAGTGTTAAAAGGCTCGATTTCCCTCCCTATATATGCCTTTTAGCATGAGACTTGGACATAATTCAACAATTAATACTCAATTACTCTAAAATAAAGAATCTAATTCATAATAGAGGGTAATCTAGTTCTTTCCCCCTCACTCAGTCTCATTCGAGGAAGAATGTTCTCAAGGGGGAGATATTGTAGTACCCCGTACTTTTCCTAGCACAAAATGTTTACCAAGAATGTTAGAATCTATATTTGAAGTTGAATCCACTTTTGTACACGTGGTATTTTCCAGATTTTCGCATTTATTTATGTGGGAAATTCAATAAGCTTTCCGTCGATACCAAATTCCCCCAAATCGGACACCCGGGTAAAAAGTTTGAGCCTTTTCAGTGAGACAATGTGTCACCCGAGCCTTCAGCGCGTCGCGGAGATAGCTCAAATGGAAATTGTCAATTTCTAGTATTAGTCCACGATAGTGGCGCGTTGCGCCAAACATTCAGGTCGAAGACAAGGTGGCTACGCGATAGCTCCGCGTTGCGCCACCGTGAAATATTCCCATTTGTCACTTTCCAGTGACTTGGCGCGATAGTGGCACGTCGCGCCACGGATGAAAATTGGGAAATTTTGTCAGAAATTATATATGTGTCCTAGTGTTAAAAGGCTCGATTTCCCTCCTTATATAAGCCTTTTAGCATGAGACTTGGCCATAATTCAAAAATATATACTCAATTACTCTAAAAAACCTCTCAAGATACGAGCCCTCTATTCTCCTCAAATAAATAATCTAATTCATAATAGAGGGTAATCCAGTTCTTTCCCCTTTACTCAGTCTCATTCGAGGTAGAATGTTCTCAAGGGGGAGATATTGTAGTACCCCGTACTTTTCCTGGCATAAAAAGTTTACCATGAATGTTAGAATCGATATTTGAAAGTTGAATCCACTTTTGTACACGTGGTATTTTCCAGATTTTCGCTTTTATTGATGTGGGAAATTCAATATGCTATCCATCGACACCAAATTCAACTAAATCCGACACCCGGGTGAAATGTTAGAGCCTTTTTAGTGAGAGAATATGTCAACCGAGCCTTCAACGCGTCGCGGAGATAGCTCAAATGGAAATTCACAATTTCCAGTATTGGTCCTTGATAGTGGCGCGTTGCGTCAAACTTTCAGGTCGGAGACAAGGTGGCTACGCGATAGCTATGCGTCGCGCCACCGTGCAATATTCCCATTTGTCACTTTCCAGTGAATTGGCGCGATAGTGGCACGTCGCGCCAAGGATGAAAATTGGGAAATTTTCTCATAAATTAAATATGTGTCCTAGTGTTAAAAGGCTTGATTTCCCTCCTTATATAAGCCTTTTAGCATGAGACTTTCCCATAATTCAACAATTTATACTCAATTACTCTAAAAAACCTCTCAAGATACAAGCCCTCTATTCTCCTCGAATAAAGAATCTAATTCATAATAGAGGGTAATCCAGTTCTTTCCCGCTCACTCAGTCTCATTCGAAGAAGATTGTTCTCAAGGGGGAGATATTGTAGTACCCCGTACTTTTCCTAGCTAAAAATGAATACCAAGAATGTTAGAATCTTTCTTTGAAAGATGAATCCACTTTTGTACACGTGGTATTATAAGATTTTTCCCTTTTATTGATGTGGGAAATTCAATAAGCTTTCCATCGATACCAAATTCGCCCAAATCCGACACCCGGGTGAAGAGTTTGAGCCTTTTTAGTGAGACAATGTGTCACCCGAGCCTTCAGCGCGTCGCGGAGATTGCTGAAATGGCAATTGTCAATTTCTAGTATTGCTCCACGATAGAGGCGTGTTGCGCCAAATTTCTAGGTTGCAGACAAGGTGGCTACGCCATAGCTCCGCGTCGCTCCGATGTGCAATATTCCCATTTGTCACTTTCTAGTGAGTTGGCGCGAAAGTGGAATGTCGCGCCAAGGATGAAAATTGGGAAATTTTCTCAGAATTTAAATACGTGTCCTAGTGTTAAAAGGCTCGATTTCCCTCCCTATATATGCCTTTTAGCATGAGACTTGGACATAATTCAACAATTAATACTCAATTACTCTAAAATAAAGAATCTAATTCATAATAGAGGGTAATCTAGTTCTTTCCCCCTCACTCAGTTTCATTCGAGGAAGAATGTTCTCAAGGGGGAGATATTGTAGTACCCCGTACTTTTCCTAGCACAAAATGTTTACCAAGAATGTTAGAATCTATATTTGAAGTTGAATCCACTTTTGTACACGTGGTATTTTCCAGATTTTCGCATTTATTTATGTGGGAAATTCAATAAGCTTTCCGTCGATACCAAATTCCCCCAAATCGGACACCCGGGTAAAAAGTTTGAGCCTTTTCAGTGAGACAATGTGTCACCCGAGCCTTCAGCGCGTCGCGGAGATAGCTCAAATGGAAATTGTCAATTTCTAGTATTAGTCCACGATAGTGGCGCGTTGCGCCAAACATTCAGGTCGAAGACAAGGTGGCTACGCGATAGCTCCGCGTTGCGCCACCGTGAAATATTCCCATTTGTCACTTTCCAGTGACTTGGCGCGATAGTGGCACGTCGCGCCACGGATGAAAATTGGGAAATTTTGTCAGAAATTATATATGTGTCCTAGTGTTAAAAGGCTCGATTTCCCTCCTTATATAAGCCTTTTAGCATGAGACTTGGCCATAATTCAAAAATATATACTCAATTACTCTAAAAAACCTCTCAAGATACGAGCCCTCTATTCTCCTCAAATAAATAATCTAATTCATAATAGAGGGTAATCCAGTTCTTTCCCCTTTACTCAGTCTCATTCGAGGTAGAATGTTCTCAAGGGGGAGATATTGTAGTACCCCGTACTTTTCCTGGCATAAAAAGTTTACCATGAATGTTAGAATCGATATTTGAAAGTTGAATCCACTTTTGTACACGTGGTATTTTCCAGATTTTCGCTTTTATTGATGTGGGAAATTCAATATGCTATCCATCGACACCAAATTCAACTAAATCCGACACCCGGGTGAAATGTTAGAGCCTTTTTAGTGAGAGAATATGTCAACCGAGCCTTCAACGCGTCGCGGAGATAGCTCAAATGGAAATTCACAATTTCCAGTATTGGTCCTTGATAGTGGCGCGTTGCGTCAAACTTTCAGGTCGGAGACAAGGTGGCTACGCGATAGCTATGCGTCGCGCCACCGTGCAATATTCCCATTTGTCACTTTCCAGTGAATTGGCGCGATAGTGGCACGTCGCGCCAAGGATGAAAATTGGGAAATTTTCTCATAAATTAAATATGTGTCCTAGTGTTAAAAGGCTTGATTTCCCTCCTTATATAAGCCTTTTAGCATGAGACTTTCCCATAATTCAACAATTTATACTCAATTACTCTAAAAAACCTCTCAAGATACAAGCCCTCTATTCTCCTCGAATAAAGAATCTAATTCATAATAGAGGGTAATCCAGTTCTTTCCCGCTCACTCAGTCTCATTCGAAGAAGATTGTTCTCAAGGGGGAGATATTGTAGTACCCCGTACTTTTCCTAGCTAAAAATGAATACCAAGAATGTTAGAATCTTTCTTTGAAAGATGAATCCACTTTTGTACACGTGGTATTATAAGATTTTCGCTTTTATTCATGTGGGAAATTCAATAAGCTTTCCATCGATACCAAATTCGCCCATATCCGACACCCGGGTGAAGAGTTTGAGCCTTTTTAGTGAGACAATGTGTCACCCGAGCCTTCAGCGCGTCGCGGAGATTTCTCAAATGGCAATTGTCAATTTCTAGTATTGCTCCACGATAGAGGCTTGTTGCGCCAAATTTCTAGGTTGCAGTCAAGGTGGCTACACGATAGCTCCGCGTCGCGCCGCTGTGCAATATTACTATTTGTCACACTATCCAGTGACTTGGCGCGAAAGTGGAATGTCGCGCCAAGGATGAAAATTGGAAATTTTCTCAGAATTTAAATACGTGTCATGTGTTAAAAGGCTCGATTTCCCTCCCTATATATGCCTTTTAGCATGAGACTTGGCCATAATTCAACAATTAATACTCAATTACTCTAAAATAAAGAATCTAATTCATAATAGAGGGTAATCTAGTTCTTTCCCCCTCACTCAGTCTCATTCGAGGAAGAATGTTCTCAAGGGGGAGATATTGTAGTACCCCGTACTTTTCCTAGCACAAAAAGTTTACCAAGAATGTTAGAATCTATATTTGAAAGTTGAATCCACTTTTGTACACGTGGTATTTTCCAGATTTTCAAATTTATTTATGTGGGAATTTCAATACGCTTTCCATCGATACCAAATTCCACCAAATCCGACACCAGGGTGAAAAGTTTTAGCCTTTTAAGTGAGACAATGTGTCACCCGAGCCTTCAGCGCGTCGCGGAGATAGCTCAAATGGAATTGTCAATTTCCAGTATTGGTCCATGATAGTGGCGCGTTGCGCCAAACTTTCAGGTCGGAGACAAGGTGGCTACGCGATAGCTCCGCGTCGCGCCACCGTGCAATATTCCCATTTGTCACTTTCCAGTGACTTGGCGCGATAGTGGCACGTCGCGCCACGGATGAATATTGGGAAATTTTCTCAGAAATTAAATATGTGTCCTAGTGTTAAAAGGCTCGATTTCCCTCCTTATATAAGCCTTTTAGCATGAGACTTGGCCATAATTCAACAATTTATACTCAATTAATCTAAAAAACCTCTCATGATACGAGCTCTCTATTCTCCTCGAATAAAGAATCTAATTCATAATAGAGGGTAATCCAGTTCTTTCCCCTTTACTCAGTCTCATTCGAGGAAGAATGTTCTCAAGGGGGAGATATTGTAGTACCCCGTACTTTTCCTAGCACAAAATGTTTACCAAGAATGTTAGAATCTATATTTGAAAGTTCAATCCACTTTTGTACACGTGGTATTTTCCAGATTTTCGCATTTATTGTTATGGGAAATTCAATAAGCTTTCCATCGACACCAAATTCAACCAAATCCGACACCCGGGTGAAAAGTTTGAGCCTTTTTAGTGAGAGAATATGTCACCCGAGCCTTAAACGCGTCGCGGAGATAGCTCAAATGGCAATTGACAATTTCCAGTTTTGGTCCATGATAGTGGCGCGTTGCGTCAATCTTTCAGGTCGGAGACAAGGTGGCTACGCGATAGCTATGCGTCGCGCCACCATGCAATATTCCCATTTGTCACTTTCCGGTGAATTGGCGCGATAGTGGCACGTCGCGCCAAGGATGAAAATTGGGAAATTTTCTCAGAAATTAAATATGTGTCCTAGTGTTAAAAGGCTCGATTTCCCTCCTTAATAAGCCTTTTAGCATGAGACTTTCCCATAATTCAACAATTTATTCTCAATTACTCTACTAAACCTCACATGATACGACTCCTCTATTCTCCTCGAATAAAGAATCTAATTCATAATAGAGGGTAATCCAGTTCTTTCCCGCTCACTCAGTCTCATTCGAAGAAGATTGTTCTCAAGGGGGAGATATTGTAGTACCCCGTACTTTTCCTAGCTAAAAAAGTTTACCAAGAATGATAGAATCTTTCTTTGAAAGATGAATCCACTTTTGTACACGTGGTATTATATGATTTTAGCTTTTATTCATGTGGGAAACTCAATAAGCTTTCCATCGATACCAAATTCGCCCAAATCCGACACCCGGGTGAAGAGTTTGAGCCTTTTTAGTGAGACAATGTGTCACCCGAGCCTTCAGCGCGTCGCGGAGATTGCTCAAATGGGAATTGTCAATTTCCAGTATTGCTCCACGATAGAGGCGCGTTGCGCTAAATTTCTAGGTTGCAGACAAGGTGGTTGCGCGATAGCTCCGCGTCGCTCCGCTGTGCAATATTCCCATTTGTCACTTTCCAGTGACTTGGCGCGAAAGTGGAATATCGCGCCAAGGATGAAAATTGGGAAATTTTCTCAGAATTTAAATACGTGTCCTAGAGTTAAAAGGCTCGATTTCCCTCCCTATAAATGCGTTTTAGCATGAGACTTGGCCATAATTCAACAATTAATACTCAATTACTCTAAAATAAAGAATCTAATTCATAATAGAGGGTAATCCAGTTCTTTCCCCCTCACTCAGTCTCATTCGAGGAAGAATGTTCTAAAGGGGGAGATATTGTAGTACCCCGTACTTTTCCTAGCACAAAAAGTTTACCAAGAATGTTAGAATCTATATTTGAAAGTTGAATCCACTTATGTACACGTGGTATTTTCCAGATTTTCGCATTTACTTATGTGGGAAATTCAATAAGCTTTCCATCGATACCAAATTCCCCTAAATCCGACACCCGGGTGAAATGTTTGATCCTTTTTAGTGAGACAATGTGTCACCCGAGCCTTCAGCGCGTCGCGGAGATAGCTCAAATGGAATTGTCAATTTCCAGTATTGGTCCATGATAGTGGCACGTTGCGCCAAACTTTAAGGTCGGAGACAAGGTGGCTACGCGATAGATCCGCATCGCGCCACCGTGCAATATTCCCATTTGTCACTTTCCAGTGACTTGGCGCGATAGTGGCACGTCGCGCCACGGATGAAAATTGGGAAATTTTCTCAGAAATTAAATATGTGTCCTAGTGTTAAAAGGCTCGATTTCCCTCCCTATATATGCCTTTTAGCATGAGACTTGGACATAATTCAACAATTAATACTCAATTACTCTAAAATAAAGAATCTAATTCATAATAGAGGGTAATCCAGTTCTTTCCCCTTTACTCAGTCTCCTTCGAGGAAGAATGTTCTTAAGGGGGAGATATTGTAGTACCCCGTACTTTTCCTAGCACAAAATGTTTACCAAGAATTTTAGAATCTATATTGTAAAGTTGAATCCACTTTTGTACACGTGGTATTTTCCAGATTTTCGCATTTATTGATATGGGAAATTCAATAAGCTTTCCATCGACACCCGGGTAAACTGTTTGAGCATTTTTAGTGAGAGAATATGTCACCCGAGCCTTCAACGGGTCGCGGAGATAGCTCAAATGGCAATTGACAATTTCCAGTATTGGTCCATGATAGTGGCGCGTTGTGTCAAACTTTCAGTTCGGAGACAAGGTGGCTACGCGATAGCTATGCGTCGCGCCACCATGCAATATTCCCATTTGTCACTTTCCGGTGAATTGGCGCGATAGTGGCACGTCGCGCCAAGGATGAAAATTGGGAAATTTTCTCAGAAATTAAATATGTGTCCTAGTGTTAAAAGGCTCGATTTCCCTCCTTAATAAGCCTTTTAGCATGAGACTTTCCCATAATTCAACAATTTATTCTCAATTACTCTACTAAACCTCACATGATACGACTCCTCTATTCTCCTCGAATAAAGAATCTAATTCATAATAGAGGGTAATCCAGTTCTTTCCCGCTCACTCAGTCTCATTCGAAGAAGATTGTTCTCAAGGGGGAGATATTGTAGTACCCCGTACTTTTCCTAGCTAAAAAAGTTTACCAAGAATGATAGAATCTTTCTTTGAAAGATGAATCCACTTTTGTACACGTGGTATTATATGATTTTAGCTTTTATTCATGTGGGAAACTCAATAAGCTTTCCATCGATACCAAATTCGCCCAAATCCGACACCCGGGTGAAGAGTTTTAGCGTTTTTAGTGAGACAATGTGTCACCCGAGCCTTCAGCGCGTCGCGAAGATTGCTCAAATGGGAATTGTCAATCTCCAGTATTGCTCCACGATAGAGGCGCGTTGCGCCAAATTTCTAGGTTGCAGACAAGGTGCTGCGCGATAGCTCCGCGTCGCTCGGCTGTGCAATATTCCCATTTGTCACTTTCCAGTGACTTGGCGCCAAAATGGAATATCGCGCCAAGGATGAAAATTGGGAAATTTTCTCAGAATTTAAATACGTGTCCTAGTGTTAACAGGCTCGATTTCCCTCCCTATAAATGCCATTTAGCATGAGACTTGGCCATAATTCAACAATTAATACTCAATTACCCTAAAATAAAGAATCTAATTCATAATAGAGGGTAATCCAGTTCTTTCCCCCTCACTCAGTCTCATTCGAGGAAGAATGTTCTCAAGGGGGAGATATTGTAGTACCCCGTACTTTTCCTAGCACAAAAAGTTTACCAAGAATGTTAGAATCTATATTTGAAAGTTGAATCCACTTTTGTACACGTGGTATTTTCCAGATTTTCGCATTTATTGATGTGGGAAATTCAATAAGCTTTCCATCGACACCAAATTCAACCAAATCCAACACCCGGGTGAAAAGTTTGAGCCTTTTTAGTGAGAGAATATGTCACCCGAGCCTTCAACGCGTCGCGGAGATAGCTCAAATGGCAATTGACAATTTCCAGTATTAGTCCATGATAGTGGCGCGTTGCGTCAAACTTTCAGGTCGGAGACAAGGTGGCTACGCAATAGCTATGCGTCGCGCCACCGTGCAATATTCCCATTTGTCACTTTCCAGTGAATTGGCGCGATAGTGGCAAGTCGCGCCAAGGATGAAAATTGGGAAATTTTCTCAGAAATTAAATATGTGTCCTAGTGTTCAAAGGCTCCATTTCCCTCCTTATATAAGCCTTTTAGCATGAGACTTTCCCATTATTCAACAATTTATACTCAATTACTTTAAAAAACCTCACAAGATACGACTCCTCTATTCTCCTCGAATAAAGAATCTAATTCATAATAAAGGGTTATCCAGTTCTTTCCCGCTCACTCAGTCTGATTCAAAGAAGATTGTTCTCAAGGGGGAGATATTGTAGTACCCCGTACATTTCCTAGCTAAAAAAGTTTACCAAGAATGTTAGAATCTTTCTTTGACAGATGAATCCACTTTTGTACACGTGGTATTATAAGATTTTCGCTTTTATTCATGTGGAAAATTCAATAAGCTTTCCATCGATACAAAATTCACCCAAATCCGACACTCGGGTGAAGAGTTTTAGCCTTTTTAGTGAGACAATGTGTCACCCGAGCCTTCAGCGCGTCGCGGAGATTGCTCAAATGGGAATTGTCAATCTCCAGTATTGCTCCACGATAGAGGCGCGTTGCGCAAAATTTCTAGGTTGCAGACAAGGTGCTGCGCGATAGCTCCGCGTCGCTCCGCTGTGCAATATTCCCATTTGTCACTTTCCAGTGACTTGGCGCGAAAGTGGAATATCGCGCCAAGGATGAAAATTGGGAAATTTTCTCAGAATTTAAATACTTGTCCTAGTGTTAACAGGCTCGATTTCCCTCCCTATAAATGCCTTTTAGCATGAGACTTGGCCATAATTCAACAATTAATACTCAATTACTCTAAAATAAAGAATCTAATTCATAATAGAGGGTAATCCAGTTCTTTCCCCCTCACTCAGTCTCATTCGAGGAAGAATGTTCTCAAGGGGGAGATATTGTAGTACCCCGTACTTTTCCTAGCACAAAAATTTTACCAAGAATGTTAGAATCTATATTTGAAAGTTGAATCCACTTTTGTACACGTGGTATTTTCCAGATTTTTGCATTTATTGATGTGGGAAATTCAATAATCTTTCCATCAACACCAAATTCAACCAAATCCGACACCCGGGTGAAAAGTTTGAGCCTTTTTAGTGAGAGAATATGTCACCCGATCCTTCAACACGTCGCGGAGATAGCTCAAATGGAAATTGACAATTTCCAGTATTGGTCCATGATAGTGGCGTGTTGCATCAAACTTTCAGGTCGGAGTCAAGGTGGCTACGCGATAGCTATGCGTCGCGCCACCGTGCAATATTCCCATTTGTCACTTTCCAGTGAATTGGCGCGATAGTGGCACGTCGCGCCAAGGATGAAAATTGGGAAATTTTCTCAGAAATTTAATATGTGTGCTAGTGTTAAAAGGCTCGATTTCCCTCCTTATATAAGCCTTTTAGCATGTGACTTTCCCATAATTCAACAATTTATACTCAATTACTTTAAAAAACCTCACAAGATACGACTCATCTAATCTCCTCGAATAAAGAATCTAATTCATAATAGAGGGTAATCCAGTTCTTTCCTGCTCACTCAGTCTCATTCGAAGAAGATTGTTCTCAAGGGGGAGATATTGTAGTACCCCGTACTTTTCCTAGCTAAAAAAGTTTACCAAGAATGATAGAATCTTTCTTTGAAAGATGAATCCACTTTTGTACACGTGGTATTATAAGATTTTCGCTTTTATTCATGTGGGAAATTCAATAAGCTTTCCATCGATACCAAATTCGCCCAAATCCGACACCCGGGTGAAGAGTTTTAGCCTTTTTAGTGAGACAATGTGTCACCCGAGCCTTCAGCGCGTCGCGGAGATTGCTCAAATGGGAATTGTCAATCTCCAGTATTGCTCCACGATAAAGGCGCGTTGCACCAAATTTCTAGGTTGCAGACAAGGTGCTGCGCTATAGCTCCGCTGTGCAATATTCCCATTTGTAACTTTCCAGTGACTTGGCGCGAAAGTGGAATATCGCGCCAAGGATGAAAATTGGGAAATTTTCTCAGAATTTAAATACGTGTCCTAGTGTTAACAGGCTTGATTTCCCTCCCTATAAATGCCTTTTAGCATGACACTTGGCCATAATTCAACAATTAATACTCAATTACTCTAAAATAAAAAATCTAATTCATAATAGAGGGTAATCCAGTTCTTTCCCCCTCACTCAGTCTCATTCGAGGAAGACTGTTCTCAAGGGGGAGATATTGTAGTACCCCGTACTTTTCCTAGCACAAAAAGTTTACCAAGAATGTTAGAATCTATATTTGAATGTTGAATCCACTTTTGTACACGTGGTATTTTCCAGATTTTTGCATTTATTGATGTGGGAAATTCAATAAGCTTTCCATCGACACCAAACTCAACCAAATCCGACACCCGGGTGAAAAGTTTGAGCCTTTTTAGTGAGAGAATATGTCACCCGAGCCTTCAACGCGTCGCGGAGATAGCTCAAATGGAAATTGACAATTTCCATTATTGGTCCATGATAGTGGCGCGTTGCATCAAAATTTCAGGTCGGAGACAAGGTGGTTATGCGATAGCTACGCGTCGCGCCACCGTGCAATATTCCCATTTGTCACTTTCCAGTGAATTGGCGCGATAGTGGCACGTCGCGCCAAGGATGAAAATTGGGAAATTTTCTCAGAAATTAAATATGTGTCCTAGTGTTAAAAGGCTCGATTTCCCTCCTTATATAAGCCTTTTAGCATGTGACTTTCCCATAATTCAACAATTTATACTCAATTACACGAAAAAACATCACAAGATACGACTCCTCTATTCTCCTCGAATAAAGAATCTAATTCATAATAGAGGGTAATCCAGTTCTTTCCCGATCACTCAGTCTCATTCGAAAAAGATTGTTCTCAAGGGGGAGATATTGTAGTACCCCGTACTTTTCCTAGCTAAAAATGTTTACCAAGAATGTTAGAATCTTTCTTTGAAAGATGAATCCACTTTTGTACTCGTGGTATTATATGATTTTCGCTTTTATTCATGTGGGAAATTCAATAAGCTTTCCATCGATACCATATTCGCCCAAATCCGACACCCGGGTGAAGAGTTTTAGCCTTTTTAGTGAGACAATGTGTCACCCGAGCCTTCAGCGCGTCGCGGAGATTGCTCAAATGGGAATTGTCAATCTCCAGTATTGCTCCACGATAGAGGCGCGTTGCGCCAAATTTCTAGGTTGCAGACAAGGTGCTGCACGATAGCTCCGCTGTGCAATATTCCCATTTGTAACTTTCCAGTGACTTGGCGCGAAAGTGGAATATCGCGCCAAGGATGAAAATTGGGAAATTTTCTCAGAATTTAAATACGTGTCCTAGTGTTAACAGGCTCGATTTCCCTCCCTATTAATGCCTTTTAGCATGACACTTGGCCATAATTCAACAATTAATACTCAATTACTCTAAAATAAAAAATCTAATTCATAATAGAGGGTAATCCAGTTCTTTCCCCCTCACTCAGTCTCATTCGAGGAAGACTGTTCTCAAGGGGGAGATATTGTAGTACCCCGTACTTTTCCTAGCACAAAAAGTTTACCAAGAATGTTAGAATCTATATTTGAAAGTTGAATCCACTTTTGTACACGTGGTATTTTCCAGATTTTTGCATTTATTGATGTGGGAAATTCAATAAGCTTTCCATCGACACCAAACTCAACCAAATCTGACACCCGGGTGAAAAGTTTGAGCCTTTTTAGTGAGAGAATATGTCACCCGAGCCTTCAACGCGTCGCGGAGAAAGCTCAAATGGCAATTGACAATTTCCATTATTGGTCCATGATAGTGGCGCGTTGCATCTAAATTTCAAGTCGGAGACAATGTGGTTACGCGATAGCTACGCGTCGCGCCACCGTGCAATATTCCCATTTGTCACTTTCCAGTGAATTGGTGCGATAGTGGCACGTCGCGCCAAGGATGAAAATTGGGAAATTTTCTCAGAAATTAATTATGTGTCCTAGTGTTAAAAGGCTCGATTTCCCTCCTTATATAAGCCTTTTAGCATGTGACTTTCCCATAATTCAACAATTTATACTCAATTACACGAAAAAACATCACAAGATACGACTCCTCTATTCTCCTCGAATAAAGAATCTAATTCATAATAGAGGGTAATCCAGTTCTTTCCCGATCACTCAGTCTCATTCGAAAAAGATTGTTCTCAAGGGGGAGATATTGTAGTACCCCGTACTTTTCCTAGCTAAAAATGTTTACCAAGAATGTTAGAATCTTTCTTTGAAAGATGAATCCACTTTTGTACTCGTGGTATTATATGATTTTCGCTTTTATTCATGTGGGAAACTCAATAAGCTTTCCATCAATACCATATTCGCCCAAATCCGACACCCGGGTGAAGAGTTTTAGCTTTTTTAGTGAGACAATGTGTCACCCGAGCCTTCAGCGCGTCGCGGAGATTGCTCAAATGGGAATTGTCAATCTCCAGTATTGCTCCACGATAGAGGCGCGTTGCGCCAAATTTCTAGGTTGCAGACAAGGAGCTGCGCGATAGCTCCGCGTCGCTCCGCTGTGCAATATTCCCATTTGTCACTTTCCAGTGACTTGGCGCAAAAGTGGAATATCGCGCCAAGGATGAAAATTGGGAAATTTTCTCAGAATTTAAATACGTGTCCTAGTGTTAACAGGCTCGATTTCCCTCCCTATAAATGCCTTTTAGCATGAGACTTGGCCATAATTCAACAATTAATACTCAATTACTCTAAAATAAAGAATCTAATTCATAATAGAGGGTAATCCAGTTCTTTCCCCCTCACTCAGTCTCATTCGAGGAAGAATGTTCTCAAGGGGGAGATATTGTAGTACCCCGTACTTTTCCTAGCAAAAAAAGTTTACCAAGAATGTTAGAATCTATATTTGAAAGTTGAATCCACTTTTGTACACGTGGTATTTTCCAGATTTTTGCATTTATTGATGTGGGAAATTCAATAAGCTTTCCATCGATACCAAATTCGCCCAAATCCGACACCCGGGTTAAAACTTTGAGCCATTTAAGTGAGAGAATATGTCACCCGAGCCTTCAGCGCATCGCGGAGATAGCTCAAATGGAAATTGTCAATTTCCAGTATTGGTCCACGATAGTGGCGCGTTGCGCCATACTTTCAGGTCGGAGACAAAGTGGCTACGCGATAGCTCCGCGTTGCGCCACCGTGCAATATTCCCATTTGTCACTTTCCAGTGACTTGGCGCGATAGTGGCACGTCGCGCCAAGGATGAAAATTGGGAAATTTTCTCCGAAATTAAATATGTGTGCTAGTGTTAAAAGGCTCGATTTCCCTCATTATATAAGCCTTTTAGCATGAGACTTTCCCATAATTCAAAAATTTATACTCAATTACTCTAAAAAACCACTCAAGATACGAGCCCTCTATTCCCCTCGAATAAAGAATCTAATTCATAATAGAGGGTAATCCAGTTCTTTCCCCCTCACTCAGTCTCATTCGAGGAAGAATGTTCTCAAGGGGGAGATACTGTAGTACCCCGTACTTTTCCTAGCTAAAAAATTTTACCAAGAATGTTAGAATCTATATTTGAAAGTTGAATCCACTTTTGTACACGTGGTATTTTCCAGATTTTCGCATTTATTGATGTGGGAAATTAGATAAGCTTTCCATCGATACCAAATTCGCCCAAATCCGACACCCGGGTGAAAAATTTGAGCCTTTTTAGTGAGAGAATATGTCACCCGAGCCTTCAGCGCGTCGCGGAGATTGCTCAAATGGAAATTGTCAATTTCCAGTATTGGTCCACGATAGTGGCGCGTTGCGTAAAACTTTCAGGTCGGAGACAAGGTGGCTACGCGATAGCTCCGCGTCGCGCCACCGTGCAATATTCCTATTTGTCACTTTCCGATGACTTGGCGCGATAGTGGCACGTCGCGCCGAGGATGAAAATTGGGAAATTTTCTCAGAAATTAAATATGTGTCCTAGTGTTAAAAGGCTCGATTTCCCTATTTATATAAGCCTTTTAGCATGAGACTTTCCCATAATTCAACAATTTATACTCAATTACTCTAAAAAACCTCTAAAGATACGAGCCCTCTATTCTCCTCGAATAAAGATTATAATTCATAATAGAGGGTAATCCAGTTCTTTCCCCCTCACTCAGTCTCATTCGAGGAAGAATGTTCTCAAGGGGGAGATATTGTAGTACCCCGTACTTTTCCTAGCTAAAAAAGTTTACCAAGAATGTTAGAATCTTTCTTTGAAAGATGAATCCACTTTTGTACACGTGGTATTATAAGATTTTCGCTTTTATTCATGTGGGAAATTCAATAAGCTTTCCATCGATACAAAATTCTCCCAAATCCGACACTCGGGTGAAGAGTTTGAGCCTTTCTAGTGAGACAATGTGTCACCCGAGCATTCAGCGCGTGGCGGAGATTGCTCTAATGGAAATTGTCAATTTCCAGTATTGGTCCACGATAGTGGCGCGTTGCGTCAAACTTTCAGGTCGGAGACAAGGTGGCTACGCGATAGCTCCGCATCGCGCCACCGTGCAATATTCCCATTTGTCACTTTCCGGTGACTTGGTGCGATAGTGGCACGTCGCGCCAAGGATGAAAATTGGGATATTTTCTCAGAAATTAAATATGTGTCCTAGTGTTAAAAGGCTCGATTTCCCTCTTTATATAAGCCTTTTAGCATGAGACTTTCCCATAATTCAACAATTTATACTTAATTACTCTAAAAAACCTCTCAAGAAATGAGCCCTCTATTCTTCTCAAATAAAGAATCTAGTTCGTAATAGAGGGTAATCTAGTTCTTTCCCTCTCACTCAGTCTCATTCGAGGAAGAATGTTCTCAAGGGGGAGATATTGTAGTACCCCGTGCTTTTCCTAGCTAAAAAAGTTGACCACGAAGGTTAGAATCTTTCTTTGAAAGATTAATCCACTTTTGTACACGTGGTATTATAAGATTTCGCTTTTATTCATGTGGGAAATTCAATAATTTTTCCATCGATATCAAATTTTCCCAAATCCGACACCCGGGTGAAGAGTTTGAGCCTTTTTAGTGAGACAATGTGTCACCCGAGCCTTCAGCGCGTCGCGGAGATAGCTCAAATGGCAGTTGTCAATTTCCAGTATTGCTCCACGATAGAGGGGCATTGCGCCAAACTTCCAGGTCGCAGACAAGGTGGCTACGCGATAGCTCCGCGTCGTGCAACCGTGAAATATTCCCATTTGTCACTTTCCTATGACGTAGCGCGATATTGACACGTCGTGTCAAGGATAAAATTTGGGAAATTTTCTCAAAAATTAAATACGTGTCCTAGTGATTAAAGGCTCGATTTCCATCCCTATATAAGCCTTTTAGCATGTGACATGGCCATAATTCAACAATTTATACTTAATTACTCAAAAACACCACTCAAGAAATGAGCCCTCTATTCTTTTGAATAATGAATCTAATTCATAATAGAGGGTAATCTAGTTCTTCCCCCCTCACTCTGTCTCAATGGAGGAAGAATGTTCTCAAGGGGGAGATATTGTAGTACCCCGTACTTTTCCTAGCACAAAATGTTTACCATGAATGTTAGAATCTATATTTGAAAGTTGAATCCAATTTTGTTCACGTGGTATTTTCCAGATTTTCGCATTTATTGATGTGGGAAATTCAATAAGCTATCCATCGACACCAAATTCTCCCAAATCCGACACCCGGGTGAAAAGTTTGAGCCTTTTTAGTGAGAGAATAAGTCACCCGAGCCTTCAACGCATTGCGGAGATAGCTCAAATGACAATTGTCAATTTCCAGTATTGGTCCACGATAGTGGCGCGTTGCGCCATACTGTCAGGTCGGAGACAAGGTGGCTACGCGATAGCTCCACGTCGCGACACCGTGCAATATTCCCATTTGTCACATTCCAGTGACTTGGCGCGATAGTGGCACGTCGCGCCAAGGATGAAAATTGGGAAATTTTCTCAGAAATTAAATATGTGTCCTAGTGTTAAAAGGCTCAATTTCCCTACTTATATAAGCCTTTTAGCATGGGACTTGGCCATAATTCAACAATTTATACTCAATTACTCTAAAAAACCTCTCAAGATACGAGCCCTCTATTCTCCTCGAATAAAGAATCTAATTCATAATAGAGGGTAATCCAGTACTTTCCCCCTCACTCAGTCTCATTAGAGGAAGAATGTTCTCAAGGGGGAGATATTGTACTACCCCGTACTTTTCCAAGCACAAAAAGTTTACCAAGAATGTTAGAATTATATTTGAAAGTTGAATCCACTTTTGTACACATGGTATTTACCAGATTTTCACATTTATTGATGTGGGAAATTAGATAAGCTTTCCATCGATACCGAATTCGCCCAAATCCGACACCCGGGTGAAATGTTTGAGCCTTTTTAGTGAGAGAATATGAAACCCGAGCCTTCAGCGCGTCGCGGAGATAGCTCAAATGGAAATTGTCAATTTCCAGTATTGGTCCACGATAGTTGCGCGTTGCGTCATACTTTCATGTCGGAGACATGGTGGCTATGCGATAGCTCCGCGTCGCGCCACCGTGCAATATTCCCATTTGTCACTTTCCAGTGATTTGGCGCGATAGTGGCACATCGCGCCAAGGATGAAAATTGGGAAATTTTCTTAGAAATTAAATATGTGTCCTAGTGTTAAAAGGCTCGATTTCCCTCCTTATATAAGCCTTTTAGCATGAGTCTTTCCCATAATTCAACAATTTATACTCAATTGCTCTAAAAAACCTCTCAAGATACGAGCCCTCTATTCTCCTCGAATAATGAATCTAATTCATAATAGTGGGTAATCCAGTTCTTTCCCCCTCACTCAGTCTCATTCGAGGAAGAATGTTCTTAAGGGGGAGATATTGTAGTACCCCGTACTTTTCCTAGCTAAAAAAGTTTATCAAGAATGTTAGAATATTTTTTTGAAAGATGAATCCACTTTTGTACACGTGGTATTATTAGATTTTCGCTTTTATTCAAGTGAGAAATTCAATAAGCTTTCCATCGATACAAAATTAGCCCAAATCCGACACCCGGGTGAAGAGTTTGAGCCTTTTTAGTAAGACAATGTGTCACCCGAGCCATAAGCGCATCGCGGAGATTGCTCAAATGGCAATTGTCAATTTCCAGTATTACTCCACGATAGTGGTGCGTTGCGCCAAATTTCTAGGTTTGTCAGACAAGGTGGCTACGCGATAGCTCCGCGTCGCTCCGCTGTACAATATTCCCATTTGTCAATTCCAGTGACTTGGCACGAAAGTGGAATGTCGCGCCAAGGTTGAAAATTGGGAAATTTTCTCAGAATTTAAATACGTGTCCTAGTGTTAAAAGGCTTGATTTCCCTCCCTTTATATGCCTTTTAGCATGAGACTTGGCCATATTTTAACAATTTATACTCAATTACACTAAAAAACCTCTCAAGAAACGAGCCCTCTATTCTTCTCGAATAAAGAATCTAATTCATAATAGAGGGTAATCCAGTTCTTTCGCCCTCACTAAGTCTCATTCGAGGAAGAATGTTCTCAAGGGGGAGATATTGTAGTACCCCGTTCTTTTCCTAGCTAAAAAAGTTTACCAAGAATGTTAGAATCTTTCTTTGAAATATTAATCCACTTTTGTACACGTGGTATTATAAGATTTCGCTTTTATTCATGTGGGAAATTCAATAATTTTTCCATCAATACAAAATTCTCCCAAATCCGACACCCGGGTGAAGAGTTTGAGCCCTTTTAGTGAGACAATGTGTCACCCGAGCCTTCAGCGCGTCGCGGAGATAGCTCAAATGGCAATTGTCAATTTCTAGTATTGCTCCACGATAGTGGGGCGTTGCGCCAAACTTCCAGGTCGCAGACATGGTGGCTACGCGATAGCTCCGCGTCGCGCATCCGTGAAATATTCCCATTTGTCACTTTCCTATGACTTGGCGAGATATTGGCACGTCGTGTCAAGGATGAAAATTGGGAAATTTTCTCAGAATTTAAATACGTGTCCTAGTGATAAAAGGCTCGATTTCCCTCCCTATATAAGCCTTTTAGCATGCGACTTGGCCATAATTCAACAATTTATACTTAATTACTCTAAAACACCACTCAAGAAACGAGCCCTCTATTCTTCTCGAATAACGAATCTAATTCATAATAAAGGGTTATCCAGTTCTTTCCCCCTCACTCAGTCTCATTTGAGGAAGAATGTTCTCAATAGAGTAATATTGTATTACCCCGTACTTTTCCTAACTCAAAAACTTTACCAAGAATGTTAGAATCTTTCTTGGAAAGATGAATCCACTTTTGTACACGTGGTATTTTCAAGATTTTCGCTTTTATTCATGTGGGAAATTCAATAATTTTTCCATCGATACCAAATTCTCCAAAATCCGACACCCGGGTGAAGTGTTTGAGCCTTTTTAGTGAGACAATGTGTCACCCGAGCCTTCAGCGTATCACAGAGATAGCTAAAATGGCAATTGTCAATTTCCAGTATTGCTCCACGATAGTGGGGCATTGCGCCAAACTTCCAGGTCGTAGAGAAGGTGGCTACGCGATAGCTCCGCGTTGCGCAACCGTGAAATATTCCCATTTGTCACTTTCCTATGACATGGCGCGATATTGGCACGTCGCGTCAAGAATGAAAATTGGGAAATTTTCTCAGAATTCAAATACGTGTCCTAGTGATAAAAGGCTCGATTTCCCTCCCTAAATAAGCCTTTTAGCATGCGACTTGGCCATAATTCAACAATTAATACTCAATTACTCTAAAAAACCTCTTAAGAAACGAGCCCTCTATTCTCCTCGAATAAAGAATCTAATTCATAATGGGGGGTAATCCAGTTCTTTCCCCCTCACTCTGTCTCAGTCGAGGAGGAATGTTTTCAATGGGGAGATATTGTAGTACCCCGTACTTTTCCTAGCTAAAAAAGTTTACCAAGAATGTTAGAATCTTTCTTTGAAAGATGAATCCACTTTTGTACACGTGGTATTTTCCAGATTTTCGCTTTTATTCATGTGGGAAATTCAATAATTTTTCCATCGATACCAAATTCTCCCAAGTCCGACACCCGGGTGAAGAGTTTGAGCCTTTTTAGTGAGACAATGTGTCACCCGAGCCTTCAGCTCATCACGGAGATAGCTAAAATAGCAATTGTCAATTTCCAGTATTGCTCCACGATAGTGGGGAATTGCGCCAAACTTCCAGGTCGCAGAGAAGGTGGCTACGCGATAGCTCCGCGTCGCGCAACCATGCAATATTCCCATTTGTCACTTTCCTATGACTTGGCGCGATATTGGCACGTCGCGTCAAGGATGAAAATTGGGAAATTTTCTCAGAAATCAAATACGTGTCCTAGTGATAAAAGGCTTGATTTCCCTCCCTATATAAGCCTTTTAGCATGCGACTTGGCCATAATTCAACAATTTATACTCAATTACTCTAAAAAAACTCTTAAGAAACGAGCCCTCTATTCTCCTCGAATAAAGAATCTAATTCATAATGGAGGGTAATCCAGTTCTTTCCCCCTCACTCAGTCTCATTCGAGGAGGAATGTTCTCAATGGGGAGATATTGTAGTACCCCGTACTTTTCCTAGCTAAAAAAGTTTACCAAGAATGTTAGAATCTTTCTTTGAAAGATGAATCCACTTTTTTACACGTGGTATTTTCAATATTTTCGCTTTTATTAATGTGGCAAATTCAATAAGCTTTCCATCGATACCAAATTCGCCCAAATTCGACACCCGGGTGAAGAGTTTGAGCCTTTTTAGTGAGACAATATGTCACCCGAGCCTTCAGTGCGTCGCGGAGATAAATCAAATGACAATTGTCAATTTCTAGTATTGCTCCACGATAGTGGCGCATTGCGCCAAATTTCCAGGTCGCAGACATGGTGGCTACGCGATAGCTCCGCTTCGCTCCACTGTGCAATATTCCTATTTGTCACTTTCCAGTGATATGGCGCGAAAGTGGCATGTCCTGCCAAGGATGAAAATTGGGAAATTTTCTCGGAATTTAAATATGTGTCCTAGTGTTAAAAGTCTCGATTTCCCTCCCTACATAAGCCTCTTAGCATCAGTCTTGGCCATAATTCAACAATTTCTACTCAATTACTCTAAAAAAACCTCTCAAGAAACCATCCCTCTAGTCTCCTCGAATAAAGAATCTAATTCATAATAGAGGGTAATCCAGTTCTTTCCCCCTCACTCAGTCTCATTCGATGAAGAATGTTCTCAATAGAGAGATATTGTAGTACCCCGTACTTTTCCTAACTCAAAAACTTTACCAAGAATGTTAGAATCTTTCTTTGAAAGATGAATCCACTTTTGTACACGTGGTATATTCAAGATTTTCGATTTAATTCATGTGGGAAATTAAATAAGCTTTCCATCGAAACCAAATTCGCCCAAATTCGACACCCAGGTGAAGAGTTTGAGCCTTTTTATTGAGACAATGTGTCACCCTTGCCTTCGGCGCATCGCGGAGATATGTCAAATGACAATTGTCAATTTCCAGTATTGCTCCACGATAGTGGCGCGTAGCGCCAATCTGCCAGGTCGCAGACAAGGTGGCTACGCGATAGCTCCGCGTCGCTCCACTGTGCAATATTCCCATGTGTCACTTTCCAGTGACTTGGCGCGATAGTGGCACGTGTCCTTGTGTGAAAAGGCTCGATTTCCGTCCCTACATAAGCCTTTTAGAATGAGACTTGGGCATAATTCAACAATTTATAATCAATTACTCTAAAAAACCTCTCAAGAAACGAGCCCTCTATTCTCCTCGAATAAAGAATCTAATTCATAATAGAGGGTAATCCAGTTCTTTCCCCCTCACACAGTCTCATTCGAGGAAGAATGTTCTCAAGGGGGAGATATTGTAGTACCCCGTACTTTTCCTAGCTCAAAAGTTTACCAAGAATGTTAGAATCTATCTTTGAAAGAAGAATCCACTTTTGTACAAGTGGTATTTTAAAGATTTTCAACGTTTATAGATGTGGGATATTAAATAAGCTTTCCATCGATACCAAATTCGCCCAAATCCGACACCCGGGTGATGAGTTTGAGCCTTTTTAGTGAGAGTGTGTCACCCGACCATTCAGCGCGTCGCGGAGATAGTTCAAATGGAAATTGTCAATTTCTAGTATTGCTCCGCGATAGTGGCGCTTTGGGCTAATTTTCCAGGTTTCAAACAAGGTGGCAAAGCGATAGCTCCGCGTCGCGCCACCGTGTAACATTCTCATTAGTCACTTTCCAGTGACTTGGCGCGATAGTGGCACGTCGCGCCAAGGATGAAAATTGGGAAATATTCTCAGAAATTAAATATGTGTCCTAGTGTTAAAAGGCTCGATTTCCCTCCTTATATAAGCCTTTTAGCATGAGACATGGCCATAATTCTACAATTTATACTCAATTACTCTAAAAAACCTCACAAGAAACGAGCCCTCTATTCACGTCGAATAAAGAATCTAATTCATAATGGAGGGTAATCCAGTTCTTTCCCCCTCACTAGGTCTTATTCGAGGAAGAATGTTCTCAAGGGGGAGAAATTGTAGTACCCCGTGCTTTTCCTAGCTAAAAAAGTTTACCAAGAATGTTAGAATCTTTCTTTGAAAGATGAATCCATTTTGTACACGTGGTATTTTCAAGATTTTCGCTTTTATTCATGTGGGAAATTCAATAATTTTTCCATCGATACCAAATTCTCCCAAATCCGACACCCGGGTGAAGAGTTTGAGCCTTTTTAGTGAGACAATGTGTCACCCGAGCCTTCAGCGTGTCGCGGAGATAGCTCAAATGGCAATTGTCAATTTCCAGTATTTCTCCACGATAGTGGGGCGTTGCGTCAAACTTCCAGGTCGCAGACAAGGTGTCTATGTGATAGCTCCGCGTCGCGCAACCGTGAAATATTCCCATTTGTTACTTTCCTATGACTTGGCGCGATATTGGCACATCGCGTCAAGGATGAAAATTGGGAAATTTTCTCAGAAATTAAATACGTGTCCTAGTGATAAAAGGCTCGATTTCCCTCCCTATATAAGACTTTTAGCATGCGACTTGGCCATAATTCAAAAATTTATACTCAATTACTCTAAAAAACCTCTCAAGAAATGAGCCCTCTATTCTTCTCGAATAAAGAATCCAATTCATAATAGAGGGTAATCCAGTTCTTCCCCCCTCACTCAGTCTCATTCGAGGAAGAATGTTCTCAAGGGGGAGATATTTTAGTACCCCGTACTTTTCCTAGATAAAAAAGTTTACCAAGAATGTTAGAATCTTTCTTTGAAAGATGAATCCACTTTTGTACACGTGGTATTTTAAAGATTTTCGCTTTTATTCATGTGGGAAATTAAATAAATTTTCAATCGATACCAAATTCTCCGAAATCCGACACCCGGGTGAAGTGTTTGAGCCTTTTTAGTGAGACAATGTGTCACCCGAGCCTTCAGCGCGTCGCGGAGATAACTCAAATGGCAATTTTCAATTTCAAGTAATGCTCCACGATAGTGGGGCGTTGTTCCAAACTTGCAGGTCGCAAACAAGGTGGCTACGTGATAGCTCCGCGTCGCGCAACTGTGAAATATTCCCATTTGTCACTTTCCTATGACTTGGCGCGATATTGGCACGTCGCGTCAAGGATGAAAATTGGGAAATTATCTCAGACATTCAATTCGTGTCCTAGTGATAAAAGGCTCGATTTCCCTCCCTAAATAAGCCTTTTAGCATGCGACTTGGCCATAATTCAACAATTTATACACAATTAATCTAAAGAACCACTCAAGAAACGAGCCCTCTATTCTTCTCGAATAAAGAATCTAATTCATAATAGAGGGTAATCCAGTTCTTCCCCCCTCACATAGTCTCATTTGAGGAAGAATGTTCTCAAGGGGGAGATATTGTAGTACCCCGTACTTTTCCTAGCACAAAAAGTTTACCAAGAATGTTAGAATCTATCATTGAAAGATGAATCCACTTTTGTACAGGTGGTATTTTCCAGATTTTCGTGATTATTGATGTTGGAAATTCAGTATGCTTTCCATCGATACCAAATTCGCCGAAATCCGACACCTGGGTGAAGAGTTTGAGCCATTTTAGTGAGACAATATGTCACCCGACCATTCAGCGCGTCGCGGAGATAGTTCAAATGGAAATTGCCAATTTCTAGTATTGCTCCGCGATAGTGGCACTTTGGGCTAATTTTCCAGGTCGCATACAAGGTGGCTAAGCGATAGCTCCGCGTCGCGCCACTGTGTAACATTCCCATTAGTCACTTTCCAGTGACTTTGCGCGATAGTGGCACGTCACGCCAAGGATGAAAATCAGGAAATTTTCTCAGAAATTAAATATGTGTCCTAGTGTTAAAAGGCTCGATTTCCCTCCTTATATAAGCCTTTTAGCATGAGACTTGGCCATAATTAAACAATTTATACTCAATTACTCTAAAAAACCTCTCAAGAAACGAGCCCTCTATTCTCCTCGAATAAAGAATCTAATTCATAATGGAGGGTAATCCAGTTCTTTCCCACTCACAAGGTCTTATTTGAGGAAGAATGTTCTCAAGGGGCAGATATTGTAGTACTCCGTACTTTTCCTAGCTAAAAAAGGTTACCAAGAATGTTAGAATCTTTCTTTGAAAGATGAATCGACTTTTGTACACGTGGTATTTTCCAGATTTTTGCTTTTATTCATGTGGGAAATTCAATAATTTTTCCATCGATACCAAATTCTCCCAAGTCTGACACCCGGGTGAAGAGTTTGAGCCTTTTTAGTGAGACAATGTGTCACCCGAGCCTTCAACTCATCACGGAGATAGCTAAAATGGCAATTGTCAATTTCCAGTATTGCTCCACGATAGTGGGGAATTGCGCCAAACTTCCAGGTCGCAGAGAAGGTGGCTACGCGATAGCTCCGCGTCGCGCAACCGTGCAATATTCCCATTTGTCACTTTCCTATGACTTGGCGCGATATTGGCACGTCGCGTCAAGGATGAAAATTGGGAAATTTTCTCAGAAATCAAATACGTGTCCTAGTGATAAAAGGCATAATTTCCCTCCCTATATAAGCCTTTTAGCATGCGACTTGGCCATAATTCAACAATTTATACTCAATTACTCAAAAAAAACTCTTAAGAAACGAGCCCTCTATTCTCCTCGAATAAAGAATCTAATTCATAATGGAGGGTAATCCAGTTCTTTCCCCCTCACTCAGTCTCATTCGAGGAGGAATGTTCTCAATGGGGAGATATTGTAGTACCCCGTACTTTTCCTAGCTAAAAAAGTTTACCAAGAATGTTAGAATCTTTCTTTGAAAGATGAATCCACTTTTGTACACGTGGTATTTTCAATATTTTCGCTTTTATTCATGTGGCAAATTCAATAAGCTTTCCATCGATACCAAATTCGCCCAAATTCGACACTCGGGTGAAGAGTTTGAGCCTTTTTAGTGAGACAATATGTCACCCGAGCCTTCAGTGCGTCGCGGAGATAAATCAAATGACAATTGTCAATTTCCAGTATTGCTCCACGATAGTGGCGCATTGCGCCAAATTTCCAGGTCGCAGACATGGTGGCTACGCGATAGCTCCGCTTCGCTCCACTGTGCAATATTCCTATTTGTCACTTTCCAGTGATATGGCGCGAAAGTGGCATGTCCTGCCAAGGATGAAAATTGGGAAATTTTCTTGGAATTTAAATATGTGTCCTAGTGTTAAAAGTCTCGATTTCCCTCCCTACATAAGCCTCTTAGCATCAGTCTTGGCCATAATTCAACAATTTCTACTCAATTACTCTAAAAAAACCTCTCAAGAAACCATCCCTCTAGTCTCCTCGAATAAAGAATCTAATTCATAATAGAGGGTAATCCAGTTCTTTCCCCCTCACTCAGTCTCATTCGATGAAGAATGTTCTCAATAGAGAGATATTGTAGTACCCCGTACTTTTCCTAACTCAAAAACTTTACCAAGAATGTTAGAATCTTTCTTTGAAAGATGAATCCACTTTTGTACACGTGGTATATTCAAGATTTTCGATTTAATTCATGTGGGAAATTAAATAAGCTTTCCATCGAAACCAAATTCGCCCAAATTCGACACCCAGGTGAAGAGTTTGAGCCTTTTTATTGAGACAATGTGTCACCCTTGCCTTCGGCGCATCGCGGAGATATGTCAAATGACAATTGTCAATTTCCAGTATTGCTCCACGATAGTGGCGCGTAGCGCCAATCTTCCAGGTCGCAGATAAGGTGGCTACGCGATAGCTCCGCGTCGCTCCACTGTGCAATATTCCCATGTGTCACTTTCCAGTGACTTGGCGCGATAGTGGCACGTGTCCTTGTGTGAAAAGGCTCGATTTCCCTCCCTACATAAGCCTTTTAGAATGAGACTTGGGCATAATTCAACAATTTATAATCAATTACTCTAAAAAACCTCTCAAGAAACGAGCCCTCTATTCTCCTCGAATAAAGAATCTAATTCATAATAGAGGGTAATCCAGTTCTTTCCCCCTCACACAGTCTCACTCGAGGAAGAATGTTCTCAAGGGGGAGATATTGTAGTACCCCATACTTTTCCTAGCTCAAAAGTTTACCAAGAATGTTAGAATCTATCATTGAAAGAAGAATCCACTTTTGTACATGTGGTATTTTAAAGATTTTCAACGTTTATAGATGTGGGATATTCAATAAGCTTTCCATCGATACCAAATTCGCCCAAATCCGACACCCGGGTGATGAGTTTGAGCCTTTTTAGTGAGAGTGTGTCACCCGACCATTCAGTACGTCGCGGAGATAGTTCAAATGGAAATTGTCAATTTCTAGTATTGCTCCGCGATAGTGGCGCTTTGGGCTAATTTTCCAGGTTGCAAACAAGGTGGCAAAGCGATAGCTCCGCGTCGCGCCACCGTGTAACATTCCCATTAGTCACTTTCCAGTGACTTGGCGCGATAGTGGCACGTCGCGCCAAGGATGAAAATTGGGAAATATTCTCAGAAATTAAATATGTGTCCTAGTGTTAAAAGGCTCGATTTCCCTCCATATATAAGCCTTTTAGCATGAGACATGGCCATAATTCTACAATTTATACTCAATTACTCTAAAAAACCTCACAAGAAACGAGCCCTCTATTCACGTCGAATAAAGAATCTAATTCATAATAGAGGGTAATCCAGTTCTTTCCCCCTCACTAGGTCTTATTCGAGGAAGAATGTTCTCAAGGGGGAGATATTGTAGTACCCCGTGCTTTTCCTAGCTAAAAAAGTTTACCAAGAATGTTAGAATCTTTCTTTGAAAGATGAATCCATTTTGTACACGTGGTATTTTCAAGATTTTCGCTTTTATTCATGTGGGAAATTCAATAATTTTTCCATCGATACCAAATTCTCCGAAATCCGACACCCGGGTGAAGAGTTTGAGCCATTTTAGTGAGACAATGTGTCACCCGACCATTCAGCGCGTCGCGGAGATAGTTCAAATGGAAATTGCCAATTTCTAGTATTGCTCCGCGATAGTGGCACTTTGGGCTAATTTTCCAGGTCGCATACAAGGTGGCTAAGCGATAGCTCCGCGTCGCGCCACTGTGTAACATTCCCATTAGTCACTTTCCAGTGACTTTGCGCGATAGTGGCACGTCACGCCAAGGATGAAAATCAGGAAATTTTCTCAGAAATTAAATATGTGTCCTAGTGTTAAAAGGCTCGATTTCCCTCCTTATATAAGCCTTTTAGCATGAGACTTGGCCATAATTAAACAATTTATACTCAATTACTCTAAAAAACCTCTCAAGAAACGAGCCCTCTATTCTCCTCGAATAAAGAATCTAATTCATAATGGAGGGTAATCCAGTTCTTTCCCCCTCACAAGGTCTTATTCGAGGAATAATGTTCTCAAGGGGCAGATATTGTAGTACTCCGTACTTTTCCTAGCTAAAAAAGGTTACCAAGAATGTTAGAATCTTTCTTTGAAAGATGAATCCATTTTGTACACGTGGTATTTTCAAGATTTTCGCTTTTATTCATGTGGGAAATTCAATAATTTTTCCATCGATACCAAATTCTCCCAAATCCGACACCCGGGTGAAGAGTTTGAGCCTTTTTAGTGAGACAATGTGTCACCCGAGCCTTCAGCGTGTCGCGGAGATAGCTCAAATGGCAATTGTCAATTTCCAGTATTTCTCCACGATAGTGGGGCGTTGCGCCAAACTTCCAGGTCACAGACAAGGTGGCTATGTGATAGCTCCGCGTCGCGCAACCGTGAAATATTCCCATTTGTCACTTTCCTATGACTTGGCGCGATATTGGCACATCGCGTCAAGGATGAAAATTGGGAAATTTTCTCAGAAATTAAATACGTGTCCTAGTGATAAAAGGCTCGATTTCCCTCCCTATATAAGACTTTTAGCATGCGACTTGGCCATAATTCAAAAATTTATACTCAATTACTCTAAAAAACCTCTCAAGAAATGAGCCCTCTATTCTTCTCGAATAAAGAATCCAATTCATAATAGAGGGTAATCCAGTTCTTCCCCCCTCACTCAGTCTCATTCGAGGAAGAATGTTCTCAAGGGGGAGATATTTTAGTACCCCGTACTTTTCCTAGATAAAAAAGTTTACCAAGAATGTTAGAATCTTTCTTTGAAAGATGAATCCACTTTTGTACACGTGGTATTTTAAAGATTTTCGCTTTTATTCATGTGGGAAATTAAATAAATTTTCAATCGATACCAAATTCTCCGAAATCCGACACCCGGGTGAAGTGTTTGAGCCTTTTTAGTGAGACAATGTGTCACCCGAGCCTTCAGCGCGTCGCGGAGATAACTCAAATGGCAATTTTCAATTTCAAGTAATGCTCCACGATAGTGGGGCGTTGCTCCAAACTTGCAGGTCGCAAACAAGGTGGCTACGTGATAGCTCCGCGTCGCGCAACTGTGAAATATTCCCATTTGTCACTTTCCTATGACTTGGCGCGATATTGGCACGTCGCGTCAAGGATGAAAATTGGGAAATTATCTCAGACATTCAATTCGTGTCCTAGTGATAAAAGGCTCGATTTCCCTCCCTAAATAAGCCTTTTAGCATGCGACTTGGCCATAATTCAACAATTTATACACAATTAATCTAAAGAACCACTCAAGAAACGAGCCCTCTATTCTTCTCGAATAAAGAATCTAATTCATAATAGAGGGTAATCCAGTTCTTCCCCCCTCACATAGTCTCATTTGAGGAAGAATGTTCTCAAGGGGGAGATATTGTAGTACCCCGTACTTTTCCTAGCACAAAAAGTTTACCAAGAATGTTAGAATCTATCATTGAAAGATGAATCCACTTTTGTACAGGTGGTATTTTCCAGATTTTCGTGATTATTGATGTTGGAAATTCAGTATGCTTTCCATCGATACCAAATTCGCCGAAATCCGACACCTGGGTGAAGAGTTTGAGCCATTTTAGTGAGACAATATGTCACCCGACCATTCAGCGCGTCGCGGAGATAGTTCAAATGGAAATTGCCAATTTCTAGTATTGCTCCGCGATAGTGGCACTTTGGGCTAATTTTCCAGGTCGCATACAAGGTGGCTAAGCGATAGCTCCGCGTCGCGCCACTGTGTAACATTCCCATTAGTCACTTTCCAGTGACTTTGCGCGATAGTGGCACGTCACGCCAAGGATGAAAATCAGGAAATTTTCTCAGAAATTAAATATGTGTCCTAGTGTTAAAAGGCTCGATTTCCCTCCTTATATAAGCCTTTTAGCATGAGACTTGGCCATAATTAAACAATTTATACTCAATTACTCTAAAAAACCTCTCAAGAAACGAGCCCTCTATTCTCCTCGAATAAAGAATCTAATTCATAATGGAGGGTAATCCAGTTCTTTCCCCCTCACAAGGTCTTATTCGAGGAAGAATGTTCTCAAGGGGCAGATATTGTAGTACTCCGTACTTTTCCTAGCTAAAAAAGGTTACCAAGAATGTTAGAATCTTTCTTTGAAAGATGAATCGACTTTTGTACACGTGGTATTTTCCAGATTTTTGCTTTTATTCATGTGGGAAATTCAATAATTTTTCCATCGATACCAAATTCTCCCAAGTCTGACACCCGGGTGAAGAGTTTGAGCCTTTTTAGTGAGACAATGTGTCACCCGAGCCTTCAACTCATCACGGAGATAGCTAAAATGGCAATTGTCAATTTCCAGTATTGCTCCACGATAGTGGGGAATTGCGCCAAACTTCCAGGTCGCAGAGAAGGTGGCTACGCGATAGCTCCGCGTCGCGCAACCGTGCAATATTCCCATTTGTCACTTTCCTATGACTTGGCGCGATATTGGCACGTCGCGTCAAGGATGAAAATTGGGAAATTTTCTCAGAAATCAAATACGTGTCCTAGTGATAAAAGGCATAATTTCCCTCCCTATATAAGCCTTTTAGCATGCGACTTGGCCATAATTCAACAATTTATACTCAATTACTCAAAAAAAACTCTTAAGAAACGAGCCCTCTATTCTCCTCGAATAAAGAATCTAATTCATAATGGAGGGTAATCCAGTTCTTTCCCCCTCACTCAGTCTCATTCGAGGAGGAATGTTCTCAATGGGGAGATATTGTAGTACCCCGTACTTTTCCTAGCTAAAAAAGTTTACCAAGAATGTTAGAATCTTTCTTTGAAAGATGAATCCACTTTTGTACACGTGGTATTTTCAATATTTTCGCTTTTATTCATGTGGCAAATTCAATAAGCTTTCCATCGATACCAAATTCGCCCAAATTCGACACTCGGGTGAAGAGTTTGAGCCTTTTTAGTGAGACAATATGTCACCCGAGCCTTCAGTGCGTCGCGGAGATAAATCAAATGACAATTGTCAATTTCCAGTATTGCTCCACGATAGTGGCGCATTGCGCCAAATTTCCAGGTCGCAGACATGGTGGCTACGCGATAGCTCCGCTTCGCTCCACTGTGCAATATTCCTATTTGTCACTTTCCAGTGATATGGCGCGAAAGTGGCATGTCCTGCCAAGGATGAAAATTGGGAAATTTTCTTGGAATTTAAATATGTGTCCTAGTGTTAAAAGTCTCGATTTCCCTCCCTACATAAGCCTCTTAGCATCAGTCTTGGCCATAATTCAACAATTTCTACTCAATTACTCTAAAAAAACCTCTCAAGAAACCATCCCTCTAGTCTCCTCGAATAAAGAATCTAATTCATAATAGAGGGTAATCCAGTTCTTTCCCCCTCACTCAGTCTCATTCGATGAAGAATGTTCTCAATAGAGAGATATTGTAGTACCCCGTACTTTTCCTAACTCAAAAACTTTACCAAGAATGTTAGAATCTTTCTTTGAAAGATGAATCCACTTTTGTACACGTGGTATATTCAAGATTTTTCGATTTAATTCATGTGGGAAATTAAATAAGCTTTCCATCGAAACCAAATTCGCCCAAATTCGACACCCAGGTGAAGAGTTTGAGCCTTTTTATTGAGACAATGTGTCACCCTTGCCTTCGGCGCATCGCGGAGATATGTCAAATGACAATTGTCAATTTCCAGTATTGCTCCACGATAGTGGCGCGTAGCGCCAATCTTCCAGGTCGCAGATAAGGTGGCTACGCGATAGCTCCGCGTCGCTCCACTGTGCAATATTCCCATGTGTCACTTTCCAGTGACTTGGCGCGATAGTGGCACGTGTCCTTGTGTGAAAAGGCTCGATTTCCCTCCCTACATAAGCCTTTTAGAATGAGACTTGGGCATAATTCAACAATTTATAATCAATTACTCTAAAAAACCTCTCAAGAAACGAGCCCTCTATTCTCCTCGAATAAAGAATCTAATTCATAATAGAGGGTAATCCAGTTCTTTCCCCCTCACACAGTCTCACTCGAGGAAGAATGTTCTCAAGGGGGAGATATTGTAGTACCCCGTACTTTTCCTAGCTCAAAAGTTTACCAAGAATGTTAGAATCTATCATTGAAAGAAGAATCCACTTTTGTACATGTGGTATTTTAAAGATTTTCAACGTTTATAGATGTGGGATATTCAATAAGCTTTCCATCGATACCAAATTCGCCCAAATCCGACACCCGGGTGATGAGTTTGAGCCTTTTTAGTGAGAGTGTGTCACCCGACCATTCAGTACGTCGCGGAGATAGTTCAAATGGAAATTGTCAATTTCTAGTATTGCTCCGCGATAGTGGCGCTTTGGGCTAATTTTCCAGGTTGCAAACAAGGTGGCAAAGCGATAGCTCCGCGTCGCGCCACCGTGTAACATTCCCATTAGTCACTTTCCAGTGACTTGGCGCGATAGTGGCACGTCGCGCCAAGGATGAAAATTGGGAAATATTCTCAGAAATTAAATATGTGTCCTAGTGTTAAAAGGCTCGATTTCCCTCCTTATATAAGCCTTTTAGCATGAGACATGGCCATAATTCTACAATTTATACTCAATTACTCTAAAAAACCTCACAAGAAACGAGCCCTCTATTCACGTCGAATAAAGAATCTAATTCATAATAGAGGGTAATCCAGTTCTTTCCCCCTCACTAGGTCTTATTCGAGGAAGAATGTTCTCAAGGGGGAGATATTGTAGTACCCCGTGCTTTTCCTAGCTAAAAAAGTTTACCAAGAATGGTAGAATCTTTCTTTGAAAGATGAATCCATTTTGTACACGTGGTATTTTCAAGATTTTCGCTTTTATTCATGTGGGAAATTCAATAATTTTTCCATCGATACCAAATTCTCCGAAATCCGACACCCGGGTGAAGAGTTTGAGCCATTTTAGTGAGACAATGTGTCACCCGACCATTCAGCGCGTCGCGGAGATAGTTCAAATGGAAATTGCCAATTTCTAGTATTGCTCCGCGATAGTGGCACTTTGGGCTAATTTTCCAGGTCGCATACAAGGTGGCTAAGCGATAGCTCCGCGTCGCGCCACTGTGTAACATTCCCATTAGTCACTTTCCAGTGACTTTGCGCGATAGTGGCACGTCACGCCAAGGATGAAAATCAGGAAATTTTCTCAGAAATTAAATATGTGTCCTAGTGTTAAAAGGCTCGATTTCCCTCCTTATATAAGCCTTTTAGCATGAGACTTGGCCATAATTAAACAATTTATACTCAATTACTCTAAAAAACCTCTCAAGAAACGAGCCCTCTATTCTCCTCGAATAAAGAATCTAATTCATAATGGAGGGTAATCCAGTTCTTTCCCCCTCACAAGGTCTTATTCGAGGAATAATGTTCTCAAGGGGCAGATATTGTAGTACTCCGTACTTTTCCTAGCTAAAAAAGGTTACCAAGAATGTTAGAATCTTTCTTTGAAAGATGAATCCATTTTGTACACGTGGTATTTTCAAGATTTTCGCTTTTATTCATGTGGGAAATTCAATAATTTTTCCATCGATACCAAATTCTCTCAAATCCGACTCCCGGGTGAAGAGTTTGAGCCTTTTTAGTGAGACAATGTGTCACCCGAGCCTTCAGCGCGTCGCGGAGATAGCTCAAATGGCAATTGTCAATTTCCAGTATTTCTCCACGATAGTGGGGCGTTGCACCAAACTTCCAGGTCGCAGACATGGTGGCTACGTGATAGCTCCGCGTCGCGCAACCGTGAAATATTCCCATTTGTCACTTTCCTATGACTTGGCGCGATATTGGCACGTCGCGTCAAGGATGAAAATTGGGAAATTTTCTCAGAAATTAAATACGTGTCCTAGTGATAAAAGGCTCGATTTCCCACCCTATATAAGACTTTTAGCATGAGACTTGGCCATAATTCAACAAATTATACTCAATTACTCTAAAAAACCTCTCAAGAAACGAGCCCTCTATTCTCCTCGAATAAAGAATCTAATTCATAATGGAGGGTAATCCAGTTCTTTCCCCCTCACTCAGTCTTATTCGAGGAAGAATGTTCACAAGGGGGAGATATTGTAGTACCCCGTACTTTTCCTAGCACAAAAAGTTTACCAAGAATGTTAGAATCTATCATTGAAAGATGAATCCACTTTTTTACACGTGGTATTTGCCAGATTTTTGCGTTTATTGATGTGGGAAATTCAATATGCTTTCCATCGATAACAAATTCGCAAGAGCCGACACCCGGGTGAAGAGTTTGAGCCTTTTTAGTGAGACAATGTGTCAACGGAGCCTTCAGCGCGTCGCGGAGATAGCTCAAATGACGATTGTCAATTTCCAGTATTGCTCCACGATAGTGGCGCGTTGCGCCAATTTTCTAGGTCGCAGACAAGGTGGCTATACGATAGCTCTGCGTCGCGCCACCTTGCAATATTCCCATTTGTCACTTCCAGTGACTTGGCGCGATAGTGGCACGTCGCGCCAAGGATGAAAATTGGGAAATTTTCTCCAAAATAAAATATGTGTCCTAGTGTAAAAAGGCTCGATTTCCCTCCTTATATAAGCCTTTTAGCATGAGACTTGGGCATAATTCAACAATTTATACTCAATTACTATAAAAAACCTCTCAAGAAACGAGCCCTCTATTCTTCTCGAATAAAGAATCTAATTCATAATAGTGGGTAATCCAGTTCTTCCCCCCTCACATAGTCTTATTCGAGGAAGAATGTTCTCAAGGGGGAGATATTGTAGTACCCCGTACTTTTCCTAGCACAAATAGTTTACCATGAATGCTAGAATCTATCTTTGAAAGATGAATCCACTTTTGTACACGTGGTATTTTCCAGATTTTCGCGTTTATTGATGTGGGAAATTCAATATGCTTTCCATAGATACCAAATTTTCCCTAATCCGACACCCGGGTGAAGAGTTTGAACCTTTTTAGTGAGACAATGTGTCAACCGAGCATTCAGCGCGTCGCGTGGATAGCTCAAATGGCAATTGTCAATTTCCAGTATTGCTCCATGATAGTGGCGCGTTGAGCCAAACTTCCAGGTCGCAGACAAGGTGGCTACGCGATAGCTCTGCGTCGCGCCACCGTCTAATATTCCCATTTGTCACTTTCCAGTGACTTGGCGCGATAGTGGCATATCACGCCAAGGATGAAAATTGGGAAATTTTCTCTGAAATTAAATACGTGTCCTAGTGTAAAAGGGCTCGATTTCCCTCCTTATATAAGCCTTTTAGCATGAGACTTGGCCATAATTCAACAATTTATACTCAATTACTATAAAAAACCTCTCAAGAAACGAGCCCTCTATTCTTCTCGAATAAAGAATCTAATTCATAATAGAGGGTAATCCAGTTCTTCCCCCCTCACATAGTCTTTTTCGAGGAAGAAAGTTCTCAAGGGGGAGATATTGTAGTACCCCGTACTTTTCCTAGCACAAAAAGTTTACTGAGAATGTTAGAATCTATCTTTGAAAGATGAAACCACTTTTGTAGACATGGTATTTTCCAGTTTTTCGCGTTTATTGATGTGGGAAATTCAATATGCTTTCCATCGATACCATATTTTCCCAAATCCGACACCCGGGTGAAGAGTTTGAACCTTTTTAGTGAGACAATGTGTCAACCGAGCCTTCAGCGCGTCGCGTGGATAGTTCAAATGGCAATTGTAAATTTCCAGTATTGCTCCATAATAGTGGCGCGTTGCGCCAAACTTCCAGGTCACAGACAAGGTGGCTACGCGATAGCTCTGCGTCGCGCCACCGTCTAATATTCCCATTTGTCATTTTCCAGTGACTTGGCGCGATAGTGGCACATCACGCCAAGGATGAAAATTAGGAAATTTTCATAGAAATTAAATACGTGTCCTAGTGTTAAAAGGCTCGATTTCCCTCCTTATATAAGCCTTTTAGCATGAGACTTGGCCATAATTCAACAAATTATACTCAATTACTCTAAAAAACCTCTCAAGAAACGCGCCCTCTATTCTCCTCGAATAAAGAATCTAATTCATAATGGAGAGTAATCCAGTTCTTTCCCCCTCACTCAGTCTCATTCGAGGAAGAATGTTCTCAAGGGGGAGATATTGTAGTACCCCGTACTTTTCCTAGCACAAAAAGTTTACCAAGAATGTTTGAAACTATCTTTGAAAGATGAATCAACTTTTGTACACGTGGTATTTTCAAGATTTACGCAATTATTGATGTGGGAAATTCAATATGCTTTCCATCGATACCAAATTCACCCAAATCCGACACCCGGGTGAAGAGTTTAACCCTTTTTAGTGAGACAATGTGTCAACCGAGCCTTCAGCGCGTCGCAGAGATAGCGCAAATGGCAATTGACAATTTCCAGTATTGCTCCACGATAGTAGCGCGTTGCGCCAATTTTCCAGGTCGCAGACAAGGTGGCTACACGATAGCTCTGCGTCGCGCCACCTTGCAATATTCCCATTTGTCACTTTCCAGTGACTTGGCGCGATAGTGGCACGTCGCGCCAAGGATGAAAATTGGGAAATTTTCTCAGAAATTAAATACATGTCCTAGTGTTAAAAGGTTCGATTTCCCTCCTTATTTAAGCCTTTTAGCATGAGACTTGGTCATAATTCAACAAACTATACTCAATTACTCTAAAAAACCTCTCAAGAAACGAGCCCATTATTCTCCTCGAATAAAGAATCTAATTCATAATGGAGGGTGATCCAGTTCTTTCCCCCTCACTCAGTATCATTCGAGGAAGAATGTTCTCAAGGGGGAGATATTGTAGTACCCCGTACTTTTCCTAGCTAAAAAAGTTTACCAAGAATGTTAGAATCTTTCTTTGAAAGATGAATCCACCTTTTTACACGTGGTATTTTCAAGATTTTCGCTTTTATTCATGTGGGAAATTCAATAATTTTTCCAACGATACAAAATTCTCCCAAATCCGACACCCGGGTGAAGAGTTTGAGCCTTTTTAGTGAGACACTGTGTCACCCGAGCCTTCAGCGCGTCGCGGAGATAACTCAAATGGCAATTGTCAATTTGCAGTATTGCTCCATGATAGTTGGGCATTGCGCCAAACTTCCAGGTCGCAGACAAGGTGGCTACGCGATAGCTCCGCGTCGCGCAACCGTGAAATATTCCCATTTGTCACTTTCCTATGACTTGGCGCGATATTGGCACGTCGCGTCAAGGATGAAAATTGGGAAATTTTCTCAGAAATTAAATACGTGTCCTAGTGATAAAAGGCTCGATTTCCCTCCCTATATAAGCCTTTTAGCATGCGACTTGGCCATAATTCAACAATTTATACTCAATTACTCTAAATAAACCACTCAAGAAACGAGCCCTCTATTCTTCTCGAATAAAGAATCTAATTCATAATAGAGGGTAATCCAGTTCTTCCCCGCTCACTCAGTCTTATTCGAGGAAGAATGTTCTCAAGGGGGAGATATTGTAGTACCCCGTACTTTTCCTAGCACAAAAAGTTTACCAAGAATGTTAGAATCTATCATTGAAAGATGAATCCACTTTTTTACACGTGGTATTTTCCAGATTTTCGCATTTATTGATGTGGGAAATTCAATATGCTTTCCATCGATACCAAATTAACCAGAATCTGACACCCGGGTGAAGAGTTTGAGCCTTTTTAGTGAGACAATGTGTCAACGGAGCCTTCAGCGCGTCGCGGAGATAGCTCAAATGGCAATTGTCAATTTCCAGTATTGCTCCACGATAGTGGCGCGTTGCACCAATTTTCCAGGTCGCAGACAAGGTGGCTATACGATAGCTCTGCGTCGCGCCACCTTGCAATACTCCCATTTGTCACTTTCCAGTGACTTGGCGCGATAGTGGCACGTCGCGCCAAGGATGAAAATTGGGAAATTTTCTCCGAAATAAAATACGTGTCCTAGTGTAAAAAGGCTCGATTTCCCTCCTCATATAAGCCTTTTAGCATGAGACTTGGACATAATTCAACAATTTATACTCAATTATTGTAAAAAACCTCTCAAGAAACGAGCCCTCTATTCTTCTCGAATAAAGAATCTAATTCATAATAGAGGGTAATCCAGTTCTTCCCCCCTCACTCAGTCTTATTCGAGGAAGAATGTTCTCAAGGGGGAGATATTATAGTACCCCGTACTTTTCCTAGCACAAAAAGTTTACCAAGAATGTTAGAATCTATCTTTGAAAGATGAATCCACTTTTGTACACGTGGTATTTTCAAGATTTTGGCTTTTATTCATATGGGAAATTCAATAATTTTTCCATCGATACCAAATTCTCCCAAATCCAACACCCGGGTGAAGAGTTTGAGCCTTTTTAGTGAGACAATGTGTCACTCGAGCCTTCAGCGCATCACAGAGATAGCTCAAATGGCCATTGTCAATTTCCAGTATTGCTCCACGATAGTGGGGTATTACGCCAAACTTCCAGGTCGCAGACAATGTGGCTACGCGATAGCTCCGCGTCGCGCAACCGTGAAATATTCCCATTTGTCACTTTCCTATGACTTGGCGCGATATTGGCACGTTGCGTCAAGGATGAAAATTGGGAAATTTTCTCAGAAATTAAATACGTGTCCTAGTGATAAAAGGGTCGACTTCCCTCCCTATTTAAGCCTTTTAGCATGCGACTTGGCCATAATTCAACAATTTATACTCAATTACTCTATAAAACCACTCAATAAACGAGCCCTCTATTCTTCTCGAATAAATAATCTAATTCTTAATAGAGAGTAATCCAGTTCTTCCCCCCTCACTTAGTCTTATTCGAGGAAGAATGTTCGCAAGGGGGAGATATTGTAGTACCCCATACTTTTCCTAGCACAAAAAGTTTACCAAGAATGTTAGAATCTATCTTTGAAAGATGAATCCACTATTGTACACGTGGTATTTTCCCATATTTTCGCGTTGATTGATGTGGGAAATTCAATATGCTTTCCATCGTTACCAAATTTGCCCAAATCCGACATCCGGGTGAAGAGTTTGAGCCTTTTTAGTGAGACAATGTGTCAACGGAGCCTTCAGCGCGTCGCGGAGATAGCTCAAATGGAAATTGACAATTTCCAGTATTACTCCACGATAGTGGCGCTTTGCCCCAATTTTCCAGGTCGCAGACAAGGTGGATACACGATAGCTCTGCGTCGCGCCACCTTGCAATATTCCCATTTGTCACTTTCTAGTGACTTGGCGTGATAGTGGCACGTCGCGCCAAGGATGAAAATTGGGAAATTTTCTCAGAAATTAAATACGTGTCCTAGTGTTAAAAGGCTCGATTTTCCTCCTTATATAAGCCTTTTAGCATGAGACTTGGCCATAATTCAACAAATTATACTCAATTACTCTAAAAAACCTCTCAAGAAACGAGCCCTCTATTCTCCTCGAATAAAGAATCTAATTCATAATGGAGGGTAATCCAGTTCTTTCCCCCTCACTCAGTCTCATTCGAGGAAGAATGTTCTCAAGGGGGAGATATTGTAGTACCCCGTACTTTTCCTAGCTAAAAAAGTTTACCAAGAATGTTAGAATCTTTCATTGAAAGATGAATACACTTTTGTACACATGGTATTTTCAAGATTTTAGCTTTTATTCATGTGGGAAATTCAATAATTTTTCCATCGATACCAAATTCTCCCAAATCCGACACACGGGTGAAGAGTTTGAGCCTTTTTAGTGAGACAATGTGTCATCCGAGGCTTCAGCGCGTTGCGGAGATAGCTCAAATGACAATTGTCAATTTCAAGTATTGCTCCACCATAGTGGGGCATTGCGCCAAACTTCCAGGTCCTAGACAAGGTGGCTACGCGATAGCTCCACGTCGCGCAACCGTGAAATATTCCCATTTGTCAGTTTCCTATGACTTGGCGCGATATTGGCACGTCGCGTCAAGGATGAAAATTGGGAAATTTTCTCAGAAATTAAATACGTGTCCTAGTAATAAAAGGCTCGATTTCCCTCCCTATATAAGCCTTTTAGCATGGGACTTGGCCATAATTCAACAATTTATACTCAATTACTCTAAAAAACCACTCAAGAAACGAGCCCTCTATTCTTCTCGAATAAAGAATCTAATTCATCATAGAGGGTAATCCAGTTCTTCCCCGCTCACTCAGTCTTATTCGAGGAAGAATGTTCTCAAGGGGGAGATATTGTAGTACCCCGTACTTTTCCTAGCACAAAAAGTTTACCAAGAATGTTAGAATCTATCTTTGAAAGATGAATCCACTTTTTTACACGTGGTATTTTCCAGATTTTCACGTTTATTGATGTGGGAAATTCAATAAGCTTTCCATCGATACCAAATTCGCCCAAATCCGACACCCGGGTGAAGAGTTTGAGCCTATTTAGTGAGACAATATGTCAACCGAGCCTTCAGCGCGTCGCGGAGATAGCTCAAATGGCAATTGTCAATTTCCAGTATTTCTCCACGATAGTGGCGCGTTGCGCCAATTTTCCAGGTCGCAGACAAGGTGGCTATACGAAAGCTCTGCGTCGCGCCACCTTGCAATATTCCCATTTGTCACTTTCGAGTGACTTGGCGCGATAGTGGCACGTCGCGCCAAGGATGATAATTGGGAAATTTTCTCAGAAATAAAATACGTGTCCTAGTGTTAAAAGGCTCGATTTCCCTCCTTATATAAGCCTTTTAGCATTAGACTTGGCCATATTTCAACAATTTATACTCAATTACTCTAAAAAACCTCTCAGGAAACGAGCCCTCTATTCTCCTCGAATAAAGACTCTAATTCGTAATGGAGGGAAATCCAGTTCTTTCCCCCTCACTCAGTCTCATTTGAGGAGGAATGTTCCCAATGGGGAGATATTGTAGTACCCCGTACTTTTCCTAGCTAAAAAAGTTTACCAAGAATGTTAGAATCTTTCTTTGAAAGATAAATCCACTTTTGTACACATGGTATTTTCAAGATTTTCACTTTTATTCATATGGGAAATTCAATAATTTTTCCATCGAAACCAAATTCTCCCAAATCCGACACCCGGGTGATGAGTTTGAGCCTTTTTAGTGAGACAATGTGTCACCCGAACCTTCAGCGCATCGCGGAGATAGCTCAAATGGCAATTGTCAATTTCCAGTATTGCTCCACGATAGTGGGGCATTGCGCCAAACTTCTAGGTCGCAAACAAGGTGGCTACGCGACAGCTCCGCGTCGCGCAACCGTGAAATATTCCCATTTGTCACTTTCCTATGACTTGGCGCGATATTGGCACGTCGCGTCAAGGATGAAAATTGGGAAATTTTCTCAGAAATTAAATATGTTTCCTAGTTATAAAAGGTTCGATTTCCCTCCCTATATTAGCCTTTTAGCATGCGACTTGGCCATAATTCAACAATTTATACTCAATTACTCTAAAAAACCACTCAAGAAACGAGCCCTCTATTCTTCTCGAATAAAGAATCTAATTCATAATAGAGGGTAATCTAGTTCTTCCCCCTCACTCAGTCTTATTCGAGGAAGAATGTTCTCAAGGGGGAGATATTGTACTACCCCGTACTTTTCCTAGCACAAAATGTTTACCAAGAATGTTAGAATCTATCTTTGAAAGATGAATCCACTTTTGTACATGTGGTATTTTCCAGATTTTCGCATTTATTGATGTGGGAAATTCAATATGTTTTCCATCGATACAAAATTCGCACAAATCCGACACCCGGGTGAAGAGTTTAAGCCTTTTTAGTGAGACAATGTGTCAACCGAGCCTTCAGCGCGTCGCGGAGATAGCTCAAAAGGCAATTGTCAATTTATAGTATTGCTCCACGATAGTGGCGTGTTGCGCCAATTTTCCAGGTCGCAGACAAGGTGGCTACACGATAGCTCTGCGTCGCGCCACCTTGCAATATTCCCATTTGTCACTTTCTAGTGACATGGCGCGATAGTGGCACGTCGCGCCAAGGATGAAAATTGGGAAATTTTCTCAGAAATAAAATATGTGTCCTAGTGTTAATAGGCTCGATTTCCCTCCTTATATAAGCCTTTTAACATGAGACTTGGCCATAATTAACCAATTTATACTCAATTACTGTTTAAAAACCTCTCAAGAAACGATCCCTCTAGTCTCCTCGAATAAAGAATCTAATTCATAATAGAGGGTAATCCAGTTCTTTCCCCCTCACTCAGTCTCATTCGAGGAAGAATGTTCTCAAAAGGGAGATATTGTAGTACCCCGTACTTTTCCTAGCTCAAAAACTTTACCAAGAATTTTTGAATCTTTCTCTGAAAGATGAATCCACTTTTGTACACGTGGTATTTCCAAGATTTTCGCTTTTATTCATGTGGGAAATTCAATAATTTTTCCATCGATATCAAACTCTCCCAAATTCGACACCCGGGTGAAGAGGTTGAGCCTTTTTAGTGAGACAATGTGTCTACCGAGCCTGCAGCGCGTCACGGAGATATGTCAAATGGCAATTGTCAATTTCTAGTATTGCTCCACGATAGTGGCGCGTTGCGCCAATTTTCCAGGTCGCAAACAAGGTGGCTACGCGATAGCTCCGCGTCGCACCACCGTGCAATATTCCCATTTGTCACTTTCCTGTGACTTGGCGCGATAGTGGCACTTCGCGCCAAGGACGAAAATTGGGAAATTTTCTCAGAAATTAAATACGTGTCCTAGTGATAAAAGGCTCGATTTCCCTCCATATATAAGCCTTTTACCATGCGACTTGGCCATAATTCAACAATTTATACTCAATTACTCTAAAAAACCTCTCAAGAAACGAGCCCTCTATTCTTCTCGAATAAAAAATCTAATTCATAATAGAGGGTAATCCTGTTCTTCCCCCATCACTCAGTCTCATTCGAGGAAGAATGTTCTCAAGGGGGAGATTTTGTAGTACCCCGTACATTTCCTAGCTCAAAAAGTTTACCAAGAATTTTTGTTTCTTTATTTGAAAGATGAATCCACTTTTGTACACGTGGCATTTTAAAGATTTTCACTTTTATTCGTGTGGGAAATTAAATAATCTTTCCATCAATACCAAATTAGCCCAAATTCGACACTCGAGTGAAGAGTTTGAGCCTTTTTAGTGAGACAATGTGTCACCCTTGCCTTCAGCGCGTCGCGGAGATAAGTCAAATGGCAATTGCAAATTTCCAGTATTGCTCCACGATAGTGGCGCATTGCGCCAATCTTCCAGGTCGCAGACAAAGTGGCTACGCAATAGCTCCGCGTCGCTCCACTGTGCAATATTCCCATTTGTCACTTTCCAGTGACTTATCGCGATAGTGGAACGTCACGCCAAGGATGAAAATTGGGAAATTTTCTCAGAATTTAAATAAGTTTCCTAGTATGAAAAGACTCGATTTCCATCCCTACATAAGCCTTTTAGAATGAGACTTGGGCATAATTCAACAATTTATACTCAATTACTCTAAAAAACCTCTCAAGAAATGAACCCTCTATTCTTCTCGAATAAAGAATCTAATTCATAATAGAGGGTAATCCAGTTCATTCCCCCTCACTCAGTCTCATTCAAGGAAGAATGTTCTCAAGGTGGAGATACTGTAGTACCCCGTACTTTTCCTAGCTCAAAAAGTTTACCAAGAATGTTATAATCTATCTTTGAAAGATGAATCCACTTTTTTACACGTGGTATTTTAAAGATTTTTCACGTTTATTAATGTGGGAAATTCAATAAGCATTCCATCGATACCAAATTCGCCCAAATCCGACACCCGGGTGATGAGTTTTAGCCTTTTTAGTGAGAGTGTGTCACCCGACCATTCAGCGCGTCGCGGAGATAGTTCAAATGGAAATTGTCAATTACTAGTATTGCTCCGCGATAGTGGCGCTTTGGGCTAATTTTCCAGGTCGCAAACAAGGTGGCTAAGCGATAGCTCCGCGTCGCGCCACCGTGTAACATTCCCATTAGTCACTTTCCAGTGACTTGGCGCGATAGTGGCACGTTGCGCCAAGGATGAAAATCGGGAAATTTTCTCAGAAATTAAATATGTGTCCTAGTGTTGAAAGGGTCGATTTCCCTCCCTATATAAGCCATTTAGCATGAGACTTGGCCATAATTCAACAATTTATACTCAATTACTCTAAAAAAACCTCTCAAGAAACGAGCCCTCTATTCTCCTCGAATAAAAAATCTAATTCATAATAGAGGGTAATCTAGTTCATTCCCCCCTCACTCAGTCTCATTTGAGGAAGAATGTTCTCAAGGGGGAGATATTGTAGTACCCCGTACTTTTCCTAGCTCAAAAAGTTTACCAAGAATGTTAGAATCTTTCTTTGAAAGATGAATCCACTTTTTTACACATGGTATTTTCATGATTTTCGCTTTTATTCATGTGGGAAATTCAATAATTTTTCCATCGATACCAAGTTCTCTCCAAATCCGACACCAGGGTGAAGAGTTTGAGCCTTTTTAGTGAGACAATGTGTCACCCGAGCCTTCAGAGCGTCGCGGAGATAGCTCAAATGGCAATTGTAAATTTCTAGTATTGCTCCACGATAGTGGGGCGTTCCGCCAAACTTCCAGGTCGCTGACAAAGTTGCTACGCGACAGCTCCGCGCCGCGAAACCGTGAAATATTCCCATTTGTTACTTTTCTATGACTTGGCGCGATAGTGGCACGTCACGTCATGGATGAAAATTGGTAAATTTTCTCAGAAATTAAATACGTGTCCTAGTGATAAAAGGCTCGATTTCCCTCTATATATAAGCCTTTTAGCATGCGACTTGGCCATAATTCAACAATTTATACTCAATTACTCTAAAAAACCACTCAAGAAACGAGCCCTCTATTCTTCTCGAATAAAGAATCTAATTCTTAATAGAGGGTAATCCAGTTCTTTCCCCCTCACTCAGTCTCATTCGAGGAAGAATGTTCTCAACAGGGAGATATTGTAGTACCCCGTACTTTTCCTAGCTAAAAAACTTTACCAAGAATGTTAGAATCTTTTCTTTGAAAGAAGAATCCACTATTGTACACGTGGTATTTTCATGATTTTCGCTTTTATTCATGTGGGAAATTCAATAATTTTTCCATCGATATCAAACTCTCCGAAATTCGACACCCGAGTGAAGAGTTTGAGCCTTTTTAGTGAGACAATCTGTCTACCGAGCCTGCAGCGCATCGCGGAGATATGTCAAATGGCAATTGTCAATTTCCATTATTGCTCCACGATAGTGGCGCGTTGCGCCAATCTTCCAGGTCAGAGACAAGGTGGCTACGCGATAGCTCCGCGTCGCGCCACCGTGCAATATTCCCATTTGTCACTTTCCTGTGACTTGGCGCGATAGTGGTACGTCGCGCCAAGGATGAAAATTGGAAATTTTCTCAGAAATTAAATACATGTCCTTCTGTTAAAAGGCTCGATTTCCCTCCATATATAAGCCTTTTTGCAAGCGACTTGGCCATAATTCAACAATTTATACTCAATTACTCTAAAAAACCTCTCAAGAAACGAGCCATCTATTCTTCTCGAATAAAAAATTTAATTCATAATAGAGGGTAATCCAGTTCTTCCCCCATCACTCAGTCTCATTCGAGGAAGAATGTTCTCAAGGGGGAGATTTTGTAGTACCCCGTACTTTTCCTAGGCAAAAAGTTTACCAAGAATGTTATAATCTATCTTTGAAAGATGAATCCACTTTTGTACACGTGGTATTTTAAATATTTTCAACGATTATTAATTTGGGAAATTCAATAAGCTTTCCATCGATACCAAATTCGCCCAAATCCGACACCCGGGTGATGAGTTTGAGCCTTTTTAGTGAGACTGTGTCACCCAACCATTCAGTGCATCGCGGAGATAGTTCAAATGGAAATTGTCAATTTCTAGTATTGTTCCGCGATAGTGGCGCTTTGGGCTAATTTTCCAGGTCGCAAACAAGGTGGCTAAGCGATAGCTCCGCGTCGCGCCACCGTGTAACATTCCCATTAGTCACTTTCTAGTGACTTGGCGCGATAGTGGCACGTCGCGCCAAGGATGAAAATCGGGAAATTTTCTCAGAAATTAAATATGTGTCCTAGTGTTGAACGGGTCGATTTCCCTCCCTATATAAGCCATTTAGCATGAGACTTGGCCATAATTCAACCATTTATACTCAATTACTCTAAAAAAACCTCTCAAGAAAGGAGCCCTCTATTCTCCTCGAATAAATAATCTAATTCATAATATAGTGTAATCTAGTTCTTTCCCCCTCACTCAGTCTCATTTGAGGAAGAATGTTCTCAAGGGGGAGATATTGTAGTACCCCGTACTATTCCTAGTTCAAAAAGTTTACCAAGAATGTTAGAATCTTTCTTTGAAAGATGAATCCACTTATTTACACGTGGTATTTTCAAGATTTTTGCTTTTATTCATGTGGGAAGTTCATAATTTTTCCATCGATACCAAATTCTCCCAAATCCGACACCCGGGTGATGAGTTTGAGCCTTTTTAGTGAGAGTGTGTCACCCGATCATTCAGCGCGTCGCGAAGATAGTTCAAATGGAAATTGTCAATTTCTAGTATTGCTCGGCGATAGTGGCGCTTTGGGCTAATTTTCCAGGTCGCAAACAAGGTGGCTAAGCGATAGCTCCGCGTCGCGCCACCGTGTAACATTCCCATTAGTCACTTTCCAGTGACTTGGCGCGATAGTGGCACGTCACGCCAAGGATGAAAATTGGGAAATTTTCTCAGAAATTAAATATGTGTCCTAGTGTTGAAAGGGTCGATTTCCCTCCCTATATAAGCCTTTTAGCATGAGACATGCCATAATTCAACAATTCATACTCAATTACTCTAAAAAAACCTCTCAAGAAACGAGCCCTCTATTCTCCTCGAATAAAAAATCTAATTCATAATAGAGGGTAATCTAGTTCTTTCCCCCTCACTCAGTCTTATTTGAGGAAGAATGTTCTCAAGGGGGAGATATTGTAGTACCCCGTACTTTTCCTAGCTCAAAAAGTTTACGAAGAATGTTAGAATCTTTCTTTGAAAGATGAATCCACTTTTTTACACGTGGTATTTTCAAGATTTTCGCTTTTATTCATTGGGGAAATTCAATAATTTTTCCATCGATACCAAATTCTCCCAAATCCGACACCCGGGTGAAGAGTTTGAGCCTTTTTAGTGAGACAATGTGTCACCCGAGCCTTCAGAGCGTCGCGGAGATAGCTCAAATGGCAATTGTCAATTTCTAGTATTACTCCACGATAGTGGGGCGTTCCGCCAAACATCCAGGTCGCTGACAAAGTTGCTACGCTATAGCTCCGCGCCGAGCAACCGTGAAATATTCCCATTTGTTACTTTCCTATGACTTGGCGCGATAGTGGCACGTCACGTCATGGATGAAAATTGGGAAATTTTCTCAGAAATTAAATACGTGTCCTAGTGATAAAAGGCTCGATTTCCCTCTATATATAAGCCTTTTAGCATGCGACTTGGCCATAATTCAACAATTTATATTCAATTACTCTAAAAAACCACTCAAGAAACGAGCCCTCTATTCTTCTCGAACAAAGAATCTAATTCATAATAGAGGGTAATCCAGTTCTTTCCCCCTCACTCAGTCTCATTCGAGGAAGAATGTTCTCAACAGGAAGATATTATAGTACCCCGTACTTTTCTTAGCTAAAAAACATTACCAAGAATGTTAGAATCATTCTTTGAAATATGAATCCACTATTGTACACGTGGTATTTTAAAGATTTTCGCTTTTATTCATGTGGTAAATTCAATAATTTTTCCATCGATATCAAACTCTCCCAAATTTGACACCCGGGTGAAGAGTTTGAGCCTTTGTAGTGAGACAATGTGTCTACCGAGCCTGCAGCGCATCGCGGAGATATGCCAAATAGAAATTGTCAATTTCCATTATTGATCCACGATAGTGGTGCGTTGCGCCAATCTTCCAGGTCGGAGACAAGGTGGCTACGCGATAGCTCCGCGTCGCGCCACCGTGCAATATTCCCATTTGTCACTTTCCTGTGACTTGGCGCGATAGTGGCACGTCGCGCCAAGGACGAAAATTGGGAAATTTTCTCAGAAATTAAATACGTGACCTTGTGATAAAAGGCTCGATTTCCCTCCATATATAAGCCTTTCAGCAAGCGAGTTGGCCATAATTCAACAATTTATACTCAATTACTCTAAAAAACCTCTCAAGAAACGAGCCCTCTATTCTTCTCGAATAAAAAATTTAATTCATAATAGAGGGTAATCTAGTTCTTCCCCCATCACTCAGTCTCATTCGAGGAAGAATGTTCTCAAGGGGGAGATTTTGTAGTACCCCGTACTTATCCTAGCTAAAAAAGTTTACCAAGAATGTTATAATATATCTTTAAAAGATGAATCCACTTTTGTACACGGGGTATTTTAACGATTTTCAACGTTTATTAATCTGGGAAATTCAATAAGCTTTCCATCGATACCAAATTCGCCCAAATCAGACACCCGGGTGATGAGTTTGAGCCTTTTTAGTGAGAGTGTGTCACCCGACCATTCAGCGCGTCGCGGAGATAGTTCAAATGGAAATTGTCAATTACTAGTATTGTTCCGCGATAGTGGCGCTTTGGGCTAATTTTCCAGGTCGCAAACAAGGTGGCTAAGCGATAGCTCTGCGTCGCGCCACCGTGTAACATTCCCATTAGTCACTTTCCAGTGATTTGGCGCGACAGTGGCACGTCGCGCCAAGGATGAAAATCGGGAAATTTTCTCAGAAATTAAAAATGTGTCCTAGTGTTGAAAGGGTCGATTTCCCTCCCTATATAAGCCATTTAGCATGAGACTTGGCCATAATTCAACAATTTATACTCAATTACTCTAAAAAAACCTCTCAAGAAACGAGCCCTCTATTCTCCACGAATAAAAAATCTAATTCATAATATAGGGTAATCTAGTTCTTTCCCCCCCACTCAGTCTCATTTGAGGAAGAATGTTCTCAAGGGGGAGATATTGTTGTACCCCGTACTTTTCCTAGCTCAAAAAGTTTACCAAGAATGTTAGAATATTTCTTTGAAAGATGAATCCACTTTTTTACACGTGGTATTTTCAAGATTTTCGCTTTTATTCATGTGGGAAGTTCATAATTTTTCCATCGATACCAAATTTTCCCAAATCCGACACCCGGGTGATGAGTTTGAGCCTTTTTAGTGAGAGTGTGTCACCGGATCATTCAGCGCATCGCGGAGATAGTTCAAATGGAAATTGTCAATTTCTAGTATTGCTCCGCGATAGTGGTGCTTTGGGCTAATTTTCCAGGTCGCAAACAAGGTGGCTAAGCGACAGCACCGCGTCGCGCCACCGTGTAACATTCCCATTAGTCACTTTCCATTGACTTGGTGCGATAGTGGCACGTCGCGCCAAGGATGAAAAGAGGGAAATTTTCTCAGAAATTAAATATGTGTCCTAGTGTTGAAAGGGTCGATTTCCCTCCCTATATAAGCCTTTTATCATGAGACTTGGCCATAATTCAACAATTTATACTTAATTACTCTAAAAAACCTCTCAAGAAACGAGCCCCCTATTCTCCTCGAATAAAAAATCTAATTCATAATTGAGGGTAATCTAGTTCTTTCCCCCTCACTCAGTCTTATTTGAGGAAGAATGTTCTCAAGGGGGAGATATTGTAGTACCCCGTACTTTTCCTAGCTAAAAAGTTTACGAAGAATTTTAGAATCTTTCTTTGAAAGATGAATCCACTTTTTTACACGTGGTATTTTCAAGATTTTCGCTTTTATTCATGTGGGAAATTCAATAATTTTTCCATCGATAGCAAATTCTCCCAAATCCGACACCCGGGTGAAGAGTTTGAGCCTTTTTAGTGAGACAATGTGTCACCGAGCCTTCAGAGCGTCGTGGAGATAGCTCAAATGGAAATTGTCAATTTCTAGTATTGCTCCACGATAGTGGGGTGTTCCTCCAAACTTCCAGGTCGCTGACAAAGTTGCTACGCGATAGCTCCGCGCCGCGCAACCGTGAAATATTCCAATTTGTTACTTTCCTATGACTTGGCGCGATAGTGGCACATCACGTCATGGATGAAAATTGGGAAATTTACTCAGAAATTAAATTCGTGTCCTAGTGATAAAAGGCTCGATTTCCCTCTATATATAAGCCTTTTAGCATGCGACTTGGCCATAATTCAACAGTTTATACTCCATTACTCTAAAAAACCACTCAAGAAACGAGCCCTCTGTTCTTCTCGAACAAAGAATCTAATTCATAATTGAGGGTAATCCAGTTCTTTGCCCCTCACTCAGTCTCATTCTAGGAAGAATGTTCTCAACAGGGAGATATTATAGTACCCCGTACTTTTCCTAGCTAAAAAACTTTACCAAGAATGTCAGAATCTTTCTTTGAAATATGAATCCACTATTGTACACGTGGTATTTTAAAGATTTTCGCTTTTATTCATGTGGGAAATTCAATAATTTTTCCATAGATATCAAACACTCCCAAATTCGACACCCGGGGGAAGAGTTTCAGCCTTTGTAGTGAGACAATATGTCTACCGAGCCTGCAGCGCATCGCGGAGATATGTCAAATGGAAATTGTCAATTTCCATTATTGTTCCACGATAGTGGCGCGTTGCGCCAATCTTCCAGGTCAGAGACAAGGTGGCTACGCGATAGCTCCGCGTCGCGCCACCGTGCAATATTCCCATTTGTCACTTTCCTGTGACTTGGCGCGATAGTGGCACGTCGCGCCAAGGACGTAAATTGGGAAATTTTCTCAGAAATTAAATACGTGTCCTTGTGATAAAAGGCTCGATTTCCCTCCATATATAAACCTTTTAGCAAGCGACTTGGCCATAATTCAACAATTTATACTCAATTACTCTAAAAAACCTCTCAAGAAACGAGCCCTCTATTCTTCTCGAATAAAAAATCTAATTCATAATAGAGGGTAATCCAGTTCTTCCCCCATCACTCAGTCTCATTCGAGGAAGAATGTTCTCAAGGGGGAGATTTTGTAGTATCCCGTACTTTTCCTAGCTCAAAAAGTTTACAAGGAATGTTAGAATCTTTATTTGAAAGATAAATCCACTTTTGTACACGTGGTATTTTCAAGATTTTCGCTTTTATTCATGTGGGAAGTTCATAATTTTTCCATCGATACCAAATTCTCCCAAATCCGACACCCGGGTGATGAGTTTGAGCCTTTTTAGTGAGAGTGTGTCACCCGATCATTCAGCGCGTCGCGGAGATAGTTCAAATGGAAATGGTCAATTTCTAGTATTGCTCCGCGATAGTGGTGCTTTGGGCTAATTTTCCAGGTCGCAAACAAGGTGGCTAAGCGATAGCACCGCGTCGCGCCACCGTGTAACATTCCCATTAGTCACTTTCCATTGACTTGGCGCGATAGTGGCACGTCGCGCCAAGGATGAAAAGAGGGAAATTTTCTCAGAAATTAAATATGTGTCCTAGTGTTGAAAGGGTCGATTTCCCTCCCTATATAAGCCTTTTAGCATGAGACTTGGCCATAATTCAACAATTTATACTCAATTACTCTAAAAAACCTCTCAAGAAACGAGCCCTCTATTCTCCTCGAATAAAAAATCAAATTCATAATAGAGGGTAATCTAGTTCTTTCCCCCCCACTCAGTCTTATTTGAGGAAGAATGTTCTCAAGGGGGAGATATTGTAGTACCCCGTACTTTTCCTAGCTAAAAAGTTTACGAAGAATGTTAGAATCTTTCTTTGAAAGATGAATCCACTTTTTTACACGTGGTATTTTCAAGATTTTCGCTTTTATTCATGTGGGAAATTCAATAATTTTACCATCGATACCAAATTCTCCCAAATCCGACACCCGGGTGAAGAGTTTGAGCCTTTTTAGTGAGACAATGTGTCACCGAGCCTTCAGAGCGTCGTGGAGATAACTCAAATGGCAATTGTCAATTTCTAGTATTTCTCCACGATAGTGGGGTGTTCCGCCAAACTTCCAGGTCGCTGACAAAGTTGCTACGCGATAGCTCCGCGCCGCGCAACCGTGAAATATTCCAATTTGTTACTTTCCTATGACTTGGCGCGATAGTGGCACATCACGTCATGGATGAAAATTGGGAAATTTACTCAGAAATTAAATACGTGTCCTAGTGATAAAAGGCTCGATTTCCCTCTATATATAAGCCTTTTAGTATGCGACTTGGCCATAATTCAACAGTTTATACTCAATTACTCTAAAAAACCACTCAAGAAACGAGCCCTCTATTCTTCTCGAACAAAGAATCTAATTCATAATTGAGGGTAATCCAGTTCTTTGCCCCTCACTCAGTCTCATTCGAGGAAGAATGTTCTCAACAGGGAGATATTATAGTACCCCGTACTTGTCCTAGCTAAAACACTTCACCAAGAATGTCAGAATCTTTCTTTGAAATATGAATCCACTATTGTACACGTGGTATTTTAAAGATTTTCGCTTTTATTCATGTGGGAAATTCAATAATTTTTCCATCGATATCAAACTCTCCAAAATTCGACACCCGGGGGAAGAGTTTCAGCCTTTGTAGTGAGACAATGTGTTTACCGAGCCTGCAGCGCATCGCGGAGATATGTCAAATGGAAATTGTCAATTTCCATTATTGCTCCACGATAGTGGCGCAGTGCGCCAATCTTCCAGGTCAGAGACAAGGTGGCTACACGATAGCTCCGCGTCGCGCCACCGTGCAATATTCCCATTTGTCACTTTCCTGTGACTTGGCGCGATAGTGGCACGTCGCGCCAAGGACGTAAATTGGGAAATTTTCTCAGAAATTAAATACGTGTCCTTGTGATAAAAGGCTCGATTTCCCTCCATATATAAGCCTTTTAGCAAGCGACTTGGCCATAATTCAACAATTTATAGTCAATTACTCTAAAAAACCTCTCAAGAAACGAGCCCTCTATTCTTCTCGAATAAAAAATCTAATTCATAATAGAGGGTAATCCAGTTCTTCCCCCATCACTCAGTCTCATTCGAGGAAGAATGTTCTCAAGGGGGAGATTTTGTAGTATCCCGTACTTTTCCTAGCTCAAAAAGTTTACCAAGAATGTTTGAATCTTTATTTGAAAGATGAATCCACTTTTGTACACGTGGTATTTTCATGATTTTCATTTTTATTCGTGTGGGAAATTAAATAAGCTTTCCATCGACACCAAATTCGCCCAAATTCGACACCCGGGTGAATAGTTTGAGCCTTTTTAGTGAGACAATGTGTCACCCGAGCCTTCAGCGCATCGCGGAGATATGCCAAATGGAAATTGTCAATTTCCATTATTGCTCCACAATAGTGGCGTATTGCGCCAATCTTCCAGGTCGCAGACAAGGTGGCTACCAATAGCTCCGGGTCACTCCACTGTGCAATATTCCCATTTGTCACTTTCCAGTGACTTGGCGCGATAGTGGCACGTCGCGCCAAGGATGAAAATTGGGAAATTTTCTCAGAATTTAAATAAGTGTCCTAGTGTGAAAAGGCTCGATTTCCCTCCCTACATAAGCCTTTTAGAATGAGACTTGGGCATAATTCAACAATTTATACTCAATTACTCTAAAAAACCTCACAAGAAACGAGCCCTCTATTCTCCTCGAATAAAGAATCTAATTCATAATAGAGGGTAATCCAGTTCTTTCCCCCTCACTCAGTATCATACGAGGAAGAATGTTCTCAAGGGGGACATATTGTAGTACCCCGTACTTTTCCTAGCTCAAAAAGTTTACCAAGAATGTTAGAATCTATCTTTGAAAGATAAATCCACTTTTGTACACCTGGTATTTTAAAGATTTTCAACGTTTATTGATGTGGTAAATTCAATAATCTTTCCATCGATACCAAATTCGCCCAAATTCGACACCCGGGTGATGAGTTTTAGACTTTTTAGTGAGAGTGTGTCACCCGACCATTCAGCGCGTCGCAGAGATAGTTCAAATGGAAATTGTCAATTTCTAGTATTTCTCGAAGATAGTGGCGCTTTGGGCTAATTTTCCAGGTCGCAGACAAGGTGGCTAAGCGATAGCTCCGCGTCGCGCCAACCGTGTAACATTCCCATTAGTCACTTTCCAGTGACTTGGCGCGATAGTGGCACGTCGCGCCAAGGATGAAAATCGGGAAATTTTCTCATAAATTAAATATGTGTCCTAGTGTGAAAAGACTCGATTTCCCTCCCTACATAAGCCTTTTAGAATGAGACTTGGGCATAATTCAACAATTTATACTCAATTACTCTAAAAAACCTCTCAAGAAACGAGCTCTCTATTCTCCTCGAATAAATAATCTAATTCATAATAGAGGGTAATCTAGTTCTTTCCCCCTCACTCAGTCTCATTTGAGGAAGAATGTTCATAAGGGGAAGATATTGTAGTACCCAGTACTTTTCCTAGCTCAAAAAGTTTATCAAGAATGTTAGAATCTTACTTTGAAAGATGAATCCACTTTTTTACACGTGGTATTTTCAAGATTTTCGCTTTTATTCATGTGGGAAATTCAATAATTTTTCGATCGATACCAAATTCTCCCAAATCCGACAACCGGGTGAAGAGTTTGAGCCTTTTTAGTGAGGCAATGTGTCATCCGAGCCTTCAGCGCATCGCGGAGATAGTTCAAATGGCAATTGTCAATTTCCAGTATTTCTCCATGACAGTGGGGCGTTGCACCAAACTTCCAGGTCGCAGACAAGGTGGCTACGCGGTAGCTCCGCGTCGTACAACCGTGAACTATTCCCATTTGTCACTTTCCTATGACTTGGCGCGATAGTGGCACGTCGCGTCATGGATGAAAATTGGGAAATTTTCTCAGAAATTAAATACGTGTCCTAGTGATAAAAGGCTCGATTTCCCTCCGTATATAAGCCTTTTATCATGGGACTTGGCCATAATTCAACAATTTATACTCAATTACTCTAAAAAACCACTCAAGAAACGATCCCTCTATTCTTCTCGAATAAAGAATCTAATTCATAATAGAGGGTGATCCAGTTCTTCCCCCCTCACTCAGTCTTATTCGAGGAAGAATGTTCTCAAGGGGAAGATTTTTTAGTACCCCGTACTTTTCCTAGCTCAAAAAGTTTACCAAGAATGTTAGAATCTTTATTTGAAAGATGAATCCACTTTTGTACACTTGGTATTTTCATGATTTTCACTTTTATTCGTGTGGGAAATTAAATAAGCTTTCCATCGATACCAAATTCGCCCAAATTCGACACCCGGGTGAATAGTTTTAGCCTTTTTAGTGAGACAATGTGTCACCCGAGCCTTCAGCGCGTCGCGGAGATATGCCAAATGGCAATTGTCAATTTCCAGTATTGCTCCACAATAGTGGCGTATTGCGCCAATCTTCCAGGTCGCAGACAAGGTGGCTACCAATAGCTCCGGGTCACTCCACTGTGCAATATTCCCATTTGTCACTTTCAAGTGACTTGGCGCGATAGTGGCACGTCGCGCCAAGGATGAAAATTGGGAAATTTTCTCAGAATTTAAATAAGTGTCCTAGTGTGAAAAGGCTCGATTTCCCTCCCTACATAAGCCTTTTAGAATGAGACTTGGGCATAATTCAACAATTTATACTCAATTACTCTTAAAAACCTCACAAGAAACGAGCCCTCTATTCTCCTCGAATAAAGAATCTAATTCATAATAAAGGGTAATCCAGTTCTTTCCCCCTCACTCAGTATCATTCGAGGAAGAATGTTCTCAAGGGGGAGATATTGTAGTACCCCATACTTTTCCTATCTAAAAAAGTTTACCAAGAATGTTAGAATCTATCTTTGAAAGATAAATCCACTTTTGTACACGTGGTATTTTAAAGATTTTCAACGTTTATTGATGTGGGAAATTCAATAATCTTTCCATCGATACCAAATTCGCCCAAATCCGACACCCGGGTGATGAGTTTTAGACTTTTTAGTGAGAGTGTGTTACCCGACCATTCAGCGCGTCGCAGAGATAGTTCAAATGGAAATTGTCAATTTCTAGTATTGCTCGGCAATAGTGGCGCTTTGGGCTAATTTTCCAGGTCGCAAACAAGGTGGCTAAGCGATAGCTCCGCGTCGCGCCACCGTGTAACATTCCCATTAGTCACTTTCCAGTGACTTGGCGTAATAGTGGCACGTCGCGCCAAGGATGAAAATCGGGAAATTTTCTCAGAAATTAAATATGTGTCCTAGTGTGAAAAGGCTCGATTTCCCTCCCTACATAAGCCTTTTAGAATGAGACTTGGGCATAATTCAACAATTTATACTTAATTACTTTAAAAAACCTCTCAAGAAACGAGCTCTCTATTCTCCTCGAATAAATAATCTAATTCATAATAGAGGGTAATCTAGTTCTTTCCCCCTCACTCAGTCTCATTTGAGGAAGAATGTTCTTAAGGGGGAGATATTGTAGTACCCAGTACTTTTCCTAGCTCAAAAAGTTTATCAAGAATGTTAGAATCTTACTTTGAAAGATGAATCCACTTTTTTACACGTGGTATTTTCAAGATTTTCGCTTTTATTCATGTGGAAAATTTAATAATTTTTCGATCGAAACCAAATTCTCCCAAATCCGACAACCGGGTGAAGAGTTTGAGCCTTTTTAGTGAGGCAATGTGTCATCCGAGCCATCAGCGCGTCGCGGAGATAGTTCAAATGGCAATTGTCAAATTCCAGTATTTCACCACGACAGTGGGGCGTTGCACCAAACTTCCAGGTCGCAGACAAGGTGGCTACGCGGTAGCTCCGCGTCGCACAACCGTGAAATATTTCCATTTGTCACTTTCCTATGACTTGGCGCGATAGTGGCACGTCGCGTCATGGATGAAAATTGGGAAATTTTCTCAGAAATTAAATACGTGTCTTAGTGATAAAAGACTCGATTTCCCTCCGTATATAAGCCTTTTATCATGGGACTTGGCCATAATTCAACAATTTATACTCAATTACTCTAAAAAACCACTCAAGAAACGATCCCTCTATTCTTCTCGAATAAAGAATCTAATTCATAATAGAGGGTAATCCAGTTCTTCCCCCCTCACTCAGTCTTATTCGAGGAAGAATGTTCTCAAGGGGGAGATTTTGTAGTACCCCGTACTTTTCCTAGCACAAAAAGTTTACCACGAATGTTAGAATCTATCATTGAAAGATGAATCCACTTTTGTACACGTGGTATTTTCATGATTGTCGCATTTATTAATTTGGGAAATTCAATATGCTTTCCATCGATACCAAATTTGCCCAAATTCGACACCCGGGTGAAGAGTTTGAGCCTTTTTAGTGAGACAATTTGTCAACCGAGCCTTCAGCGCGTCGCGGAGATAGCTCAAATGGCAATTGTCAATTTCCAGTATTGCTCCACGATAGTGGTGCGTTGCACCAAATTTCCAGGTCGCAGACAAGGTGGCTACGCGATAGCTCTACGTCGCGCCACCGTGCAATATTCCCATTTGTCACTTTCCAGTGACTTGGCGCGATAGTGGCACGTCGCGCCAAGGTTGAAAATTGGGAAATTTTCTCAGAAATTAAATACGTGTTCTAGTGTTAAAAGGCTCGATTTCCCTCCTTATATAAGCCTTTTAGCATGAGTCTTGGCCATAATTCAATAATTTATACTCAATTACTCTAAAAAACCTCTCAAGAAACGAGCCCTCTATTCTCCTCGAATAATGAATCTTATTCATAATGGAGGGTAATCCAATTCTTTCCCCCTCACTCAGTTTCATTCGAGGACGAATGTTCTCAAGGGGGAGATATTGTAGTACCCCATACTTTTCCTATCTAAAAAAGTTTACCAAGAATGTTAGAATCTATCTTTGAAAGATAAATCCACTTTTGTACACGTGGTATTTTAAAGATTTTCAACGTTTATTGATGTGGGAAATTCAATAATCTTTCCATCGATACCAAATTCGCCCAAATCCGACACCCGGGTGATGAGTTTTAGACTTTTTAGTGAGAGTGTGTCACCCGACCATTCAGCGCGTCGCAGAGATAGTTCAAGTGGAAATTGTCAATTTCTAGTATTGCTCGAAGATAGTGGCGCTTTGGGCTAATTTTCCAGGACGCAAACAAGGTGGCTAAGCGATAGCTCCGCGTCGCGCCACCGTGTAACATTCCCATTAGTCACTTTCCAGTGACTTGGCGCGATAGTGGCACGTCGCGCCAAGGATGAAAATCGGGAAATTTTCTCATAAATTAAATATGTGTCCTAGTGTGAAAAGACTCGATTTCCCTCCCTACATAAGCCTTTTAGAATGAGACTTGGGCATAATTCAACAATTTATACTCAATTACTCTAAAAAACCTCTCAAGAAACGAGCTCTCTATTCTCCTCGAATAAATAATCTAATTCATAATAGAGGGTAATCTAGTTCTTTCCCCCTCACTCAGTCTCATTTGAGGAAGAATGTTCATAAGGGGGAGATATTGTAGTACCCAGTACTTTTCCTAGCTCAAAAAGTTTATCAAGAATGTTAGAATCTTACTTTGAAAGATGAATCCACTTTTTTACACGTGGTATTTTCAAGATTTTCGCTTTTATTCATGTGGGAAATTCAATAATTTTTCGATCGATACCAAATTCTCCCAAATCCGACAACCGGGTGAAGAGTTTGAGCCTTTTTAGTGAGGCAATGTGTCATCCGAGCCTTCAGCGCGTCGCGGAGATAGTTCAAATGGACATTGTCAATTTCCAGTATTTCTCCACGACAGTGGGGCGTTGCACCAAACTTCCAGGTCACAGACAAGGTGGCTACGCGGTAGCTCCGCGTCGTACAACCGTGAACTATTCCCATTTGTCACTTTCCTATGACTTGTCACGATAGTGGCACGTCGCGTCATGGATGAAAATTGGGAAATTTTCTCAGAAATTAAATACGTGTCCTAGTGATAAAAGGCTCGATTTCCCTCCGTATATAAGCCTTTTATCATGGGACTTGGCCATAATTCAACAATTTATACTCAATTACTCTAAAAAACCACTCAAGAAACGATCCCTCTATTCTTCTCGAATAAAGAATCTAATTCATAATAGAGGGTAATCCAGTTCTTCCCCCCTCACTCAGTCTTATTCGAGGAAGAATGTTCTCAAGGGGGAAATTTTGTAGTACCCCGTACTTTTCCTAGCTCAAAAAGTTTACCAAGAATGTTAGAATCTTTATTTGAAAGATGAATCCACTTTTGTACACGTGGTATTTTCATGATTTTCACTTTTATTCGTGTGGGAAATTAAATAAGCTTTCCATCGATACCAAATTCGCCCAAATTCGACACCCGGGTGAATAGTTTTAGCCTTTTTAGTGAGACAATGTGTCACCCGAGCCTTCAGCGCGTCGCGGAGATATGCCAAATGGCAATGATCAATTTCCAGTATTGCTCCACAATAGTGGCGTATTGCGCCAATCTTCCAGGTCGCAGACAAGGTGGCTACCAATAGCTCCGGGTCACTCCACTGTGCAATATTCCCATTTGTCACTTTCCAGTGACTTGGCGCGATAGTGGCACGTCGCGCCAAGGATGAAAATTGGGAAATTTTCTCAGAATCTAAATAAGTGTCCTAGTGTGAAAAGGCTCGATTTCCCTCCCTACATAAGCCTTTTAGAATGAGACTTGTGCATAATTCAACAATTTATACTCAATTACTCTAAAAAAACTCACAAGAAACGAGCCCTCTATTCTCCTCGAATAAAGAATCTAATTCATAATAGAGGGTAATCCAGTTCTTTCCCCCTCACTCAGTATCATTCGAGGAAGAATGTTCTCAAGGGGGAGATATTGTAGTACCCCATACTTTTCCTATCTAAAAAAGTTTACCAAGAATGTTAGAATCTATCTTTGAAAGATAAATCCACTTTTGTACACGTGGTATTTTAAAGATTTTCAACGTTTATTGATGTGGGAAATTCAATAATCTTTCCATCGATACAAAATTCGCCCAAATCCGCCACCCGGGTGATGAGTTTTAGACTTTTTAGTGAGAGTGTGTCACCCGACCATTCAGTGCGTCGCAGAGATAGTTCAAATGGAAATTGTCAATTTCTAGTATTGCTCGGCGATAGTGGCGCTTTGGGCTAATTTTCCAGGTCGCAAACAAGGTGGCTAAGCGATAGCTCCGCGTCGCGCCACCGTGTAACATTCCCATTAGTCACTTTCCAGTGACTTGGCGCAATAGTGGCACGTCGCGCCAAGGATGAAAATTGGAAATTTTCTCAGAAATTAAATATGTGTCCTAGTGTGAAAAGGCTCGATTTCCCTCCCTACATAAGCCTTTTAGAATGAGACTTGGGCATAATTCAACAATTTATACTTAATTACTTTAAAAAACCTCTCAAGAAACGAGCTCTCTATTCTCCTCGAATAAATAATCTAATTCATAATAGAGGGTAATCTAGTTCTTTCCCCCTCACTCAGTCTCATTTGAGGAAGAATGTTCTTAAGGGGGAGATATTGTAGTACCCAGTACTTTTCCTAGCTCAAAAAGTTTATCAAGAATGTTAGAATCTTACTTTGAAAGATGAATCCACTTTTTTACACGTGGTATTTTCAAGATTTTCGCTTTTATTCATGTGGAAAATTCAATAATTTTTCGATCGAAACCAAATTCTCCCAAATCCGACAACCGGGTGAAGAGTTTGAGGCTTTTAGTGAGGCAATGTGTCATCCGAGCCTTCAGCGCGTCGCAGAGATAGTTCAAATGGAAATTGTCAAATTCCAGTATTTCTCCACGACAGTGGGGCGTTGCACCAAACTTCTAGGTCGCAGACAAGGTGGCTACACGGTAGCTCCGCGTCGCACAACCGTGAAATATTTCCATTTGTCACTTTCCTATGACTTGGCGCGATAGTGGCACGTCGCATCATGGATGAAAATTGGGAAATTTTCTCAGAAATTAAATACGCGTCTTAGTGATAAAAGACTCGATTTCCCTCCGTATATAAGCCTTTTATCATGGGACTTGGCCATAATTCAACAATTTATACTCAATTACTCTAAAAAACCACTCAAGAAACGATCCCTCTATTCTTCTCGAATAAAGAATCTAATTCATAATAGAGGGTAATGCAGTTCTTCCCCCCTAACTCAGTCTTATTCGAGGAAGAATGTTCTCAAGGGGGAGATTTTGTAGTACCCCGTACTTTTCCTAGCACAAAAAGTTTACCACGAATGTTAGAATCTATCTTTGAAAGATGAATCCACTTTTGTACACGTGGTATTTTCATGATTGTCGCATTTATTGATTTGGGAAATTCAATATGCTTTCCATCGATACCAAATTTGCCCAAATTCGACACCCGGGTGAAGAGTTTGAGCCTTTTTAGTGAGACAATTTGTCAACCGAGCCTTCAGCGCGTCGCGGAGATAGCTCAAATGGCAATTGTCAATTTCCAGTATTGCTCCACGATAGTGGTGCGTTGCGCCAAATTTCCAGGTCGCAGACAAGGTGGCTACGCGATAGCTCTGCGTCGCGCCACCGTGCAATATTCCCATTTGTCACTTTCCAGTGACTTGGCGCGATAGTGGCACGTCGCGCCAAGGTTGAAAATTGGGAAATTTTCTCAGAAATTAAATACGTGTTCTAGTGTTAAAAGGCTCGATTTCCCTCCTTATATAAGCCTTTTAGCATGAGTCTTGGCCATAATTCAATAATTTATACTCAATTACTCTGAAAAACCTCTCAAGAAACGAGCCCTCTATTCTCCTCGAATAATGAATCTTATTCATAATGGAGGGTAATCCAATTCTTTCCCCCTCACTCAGTTTCATTCGAGGACGAATGTTCTCAAGGGGGAGATATTGTAGTACCCCGTACTTTTCCTAACTAAAAAAGTTTACCAAGAATGTTAGAATCTTTCTTTGAAAGATGAATCCACTTTTGTACACGTGGTATTTTCAAGATTTTCTCTTTTATTCATGTGGGAAATTCAATAAGCTTTCCATCGATACCAAATTTGCCCAAATCCGACACCCGGGTGAAGAGTTTGAGCCTTTTTACTGAGACAATGTGTCACTAGAGCCTTCAGCGTGTCGCAGAGATAGATCAAATGGCAATTGTCAATTTCCAGTAATTCTCCAAGATAGTGGCGCGTTGCGCCAAATATCCAGGTTGCAGACAAGGTGGCTACGCGATAGCTACGCGTCGCTCCACTGTGCAATATTCCCATTTGTCACTTTCCAGTGATATGGCGCGAAAGTGGCATGTCGTGCCAAGGATGAAAATAGGGAAATTTTCTCAGAATTTAAATATGTGTCCTAGTGTTAAAAGGCTCGATTTCCCTCCCTACATAAGCCTCTTAGCATCAGACTTGGCCATAATTCAACAATTTATACTCAATTACTCTAATAAACCTCTCAAGCAACGATCCCTCTAGTCTCCTCGAATAAAGAATCTAATTCATAATAGAGGGTAATCAAGTTCTATCCCCCTCACTCAGTCTCATTCGAGGATGAATGTTCTCAACATGGAGATATTGTAGTACCCCGTACTTTTCCTAGCTCAAAAACATTACCAAGAATGTTAGAATCTTTCTTTGAATGATGAATTCACTTTTGTACACGTGGTATTTTAAAAATTTTCACTTTTTCCATCGATAGCAAATTCTCCCAAATCCGACACCCGGGTGAAGAGTTTGAGCCTTTTTAGTGAGACAATGTGTCACCCGAGCCTTCAGCACATCGCGGAGATAGCTCAAATGACACATGTCAATTTCCAGTATTGCTCCACGATAGTGGCGCGTTGCGCCAAACTTTCAGGGCGCAGACAAGGAGACTACCCGATAGCTCCGTGTCGCGCCACCGTGCAATATTCCCATTTGTCACTTTCGAGTGACTTGGCGCGATAGTGGCATGTCGCGCCAAGGATGAAAATTGGGAAATTTTCTCAGAAATTAAATGCGTGTCCAAGGGTTAAAAGGGACAATTTCCCACCCCATATAAGCCTTTTAGAACGAGACTTGGCAATAATTCAGCAACTTATACTCAATTACTCTGAAAAACCTCTCAAGAAACGAGCCCTCTATTCTCCTCGAATATAGAATCTAAATCATAATAGAGGGTAATCCAGTTCTTCCCCCCTCATTCACTCTTATTCGAGGAAGAAACGTTCTCAACGGGGAGATATTGTAGTACCCCGTACTTTTCCTAGCTCAAAAAGTTTACCAAGAATGTTACAATCTTTCTTTGAAAGATGAATCCACTTTTGTACATGTGGTATTTTCATTATTTTCACTTTTATTCATGTGGGAAATTTAATAATATTTCCATCGATATCAAATTCTCCCAAATCCGACACCCGGGAGAAGATTTTGAGCCTTTTTAGTGAGACAATGTGTCTACCGAGCCTGCAGCGCGTCGCGGAGATATGTCAAATGGAAATTGTCAATTTCCAGTATTGCTCCACGATAGTGGCGTGTTGCGCCAATCTTCCAGGTCGCAGACAAGGTGGCTACGCGATCGCTCCGCGTCGCGCCACCGTGCAATATTCCCATTTGTCACTTTCCTGTGACTTGGCGTGATAGTGGCACGTCGCGCCAAGGATGAAAATTGGGAAATTTACTCAGAAATGAAATACGTGTCCTAGTGATAAAAGGCTCGATTTCCCTCTATATATAAGCCTTTTAGCATGCGACTTGGCCATAATTGAACAATTTATACTCAATTACTCTAAAAAACCTCCCAAGAAACGAGCCCTCTATTCTCCTCGAATAAAGAATCCAATTAATAATAGAGGGTAATCTAGTTCTTTCCCCCTCACTCAGTCTCATTTGAGGAAGAATGTTCTCAAGGGGGAGATATTGTAGTACCCCGTACTTTTCCTAGCTCAAAAATATTAACCAAGAATGATAGAATCTTTCTTTGAAAGATGAATCCACTTTTGTACACATGGTATTTTCAAAATATTCGCATTTATTCATGTGGGAAATTAAATAAGCTCTCCATCGATACCAAATTCGCCCAAATACGACACCTGGGTGAAGTGTTCGAGCCTTTTTAGTGAGACAATGTGTCACCCGAGCCTTCAGCGCGTCACGGCGATAGCTCAAATGACAATTTTCAATTTCCAGTATTGCTCAACGACAGTGGCGCGTTGCGCCAAATTTCTAGGTCACAGACATGGTGGCTACACGATAGCTCCGCGTTGCGCCACCGTGCAATATTCCCATTTGTCACTTTCCAGTGACTTGGCGCGATAGTGGCACGTCGCACCAAGGATGAAAATTGGGAAATTTTCTCAAAAATTAAATACGTGTCCTAGTGTTAAAAGGTTCAATTTCCCTCCCTATATAAGCCTTTTAGCATGAGACTTGGCCATAATTCAATAATTTATACTCAATTACTCTAAAAAACCTCTCATGAGACGAGCCCTCTATTCTCCTAGAATAAAGAATCTAATTCATAATAAAGGGTAATCCAGTTCTTTCCCTCTCACTCAGTCTCATTCGAGGAAGAATGTTCTCAAGGGGGAGATATTGTAGTACCCCATACATTTCCTAGCTCTAAAAGTTTACCAAGAATGTTAGAATCTTTCTTTGAAAGATGAATCAACTTTTGTACACGTGGTATTTTCAAAATATTCGCTTTTAATCATGTGGTAAATTTAATAAGCTTTCCATCGATACCAAATTCTCCCAAATCCGACATCCGAGTGAAGAGTTTGAGCATTTTTAGTGAGACAATGTGTCACTCGATCCTTCAGCGCGTTGCGGAGATAGCTCAAATGTAAATTTTAAATTTCCAGTATTTCTCTGCGATAGTGGCGCCTCACGACAAACTTCCAGGTCACAGACAAGGTGGCTACGCGATAGCTCCGCTTCGAGCCAACGTGCAACTTCCCATTTGTCACTTTTCAATGACTTGGCGCGATAGTGGCACGTCGCGCCAAGGATGAAAATTGGGAAATTCTCTCAGAAATTAAATACATGTCCAAGGGTTAAAAGGGTCGATTTCCCACCCTATATAAGCCTTTTAGCATGAGAATTGACAGTAATTCAGCAACTTATACTCAATTACTCTAAAAAACCTCTGAAGAAATAAGCCCTCTATTCTCTTCGAATAATGAATCTAGTTCACAATAGAGGGTAATCCAGTTCTGTCCCCCTCAATCAGTCTCATTCGAGGAAGAATTTTCTCAAGGGGGAGATATTATAGTACCCCGTACTTTTCCTAGCTATAAAAGTTTTCCAAGAATGTTAGAATCTTTCTTTGAAAGATGAATCAACTTTTGTACCCGTGGTTTTTTCATGATTTTGGCTTTTATTCATGTGGGAAATTAAATAAGCTTTCCATCGATACCAAATTCGCCCAAATTCAACACCCGGGTGAAGAGTTAGAACTTTTTTAGTGAGAGTGTTTCACCCGACCCTTCAGCGCATCGCGGAGATAGTTCAAATGGAAATTGTCAATTTCCAGTATTTCTCCGCGATAGTGGCACGTTGCGCCAAATTTCCAGGTCGAAAACAAGGTGGCTACGCGATAGCACCGCATTGCGCCACCCTGTAACATTCCCACTTGTCACTTTCCAGTGACTTGGCGCGATAGTGGCACGTCGCGCCAAGGATGAAAATTGGGAAATTTTGTCAGAAATTAAATATGTGTCCTAGTGTTAAAAACGTCGATTTCCCTCCCTATATAAGCCTTTTAGCACGAGACTTGGACATAATTCAACAATTTATACTCCATTAGTTTAAAAAACATCTCAAAAATGAGCCCTCTAATCTCCTCGAATAAAGAATCTAATTCATAATAAAGGATAATTTTGTTCATTCCCCCTCACTAAATCTCATTCGAGGAAGAATGTTCTCAAGGGGGAGATATTGTAGTACCTCGTACTTTTCCTAGCTCAAAAAGTTTACCAAGAATTTTAGAATCTTTTTTTGAAAGATGAATCAACTTTTGTATCCGTGGTTTATTCAAGATTTTCGCTTTTATTCATGTGGGGAATTCAATAAGCTTTCCATCGATACCAAATTCTTACAAATCCGACACCCGGGTGAAGAGTTTGAGCTTTTTTAGTGAGAGTGTGTTACTCGACCCTTCAGCACATCGCGGATATAGTTCAAATGAAAATTTTCAATTTCTAGTATTGCTCCGCGATAGTTGCGCATTGGGCCAAATTTCCAGGTCACAAACAAGGTGGCTACGCGATAGCTCCGTGTCGCTCCACCGTGTAACATTCCCATTTGTCACTTTCCAGTGACATGGCGCGATAGTGGCACGTCGAGCCAAGGATGAAACTTGGGAAAGTTTCTCCGAAATTAAATATGTGTCCTAGTGTTAAAAGGGTCGATTTCCCACCCTATATAAGCCTTTTAGCACGAGATTTGTCCATAATTCAACACTTTATACTTAATTGCTCTAAAAAACCTCTCATCAAACGAGTCTTCTATTCTCCTCGAATAAAGAATCTAATTCATAATAGAGTGTAATCCAGTTCTTTCCCCCTCACTCAGTCTCATTCGAGGAAGAATGTTCTTAAGGGGGAGATATTGTAGTACCTCGTACTTTTCCTAGCTCAAAAAGTTTACCAAGAACGTTAGAATCTTTCTTTGAAAGATGAATCCACTTTTGTACACATGGTATTTTCAAAATATTCGCTTTTATTCATGTGGGAAATTAAATAAACTTTCCATCGATACCAAATTCACCCAAATACGACACCCGGGTGAAGAGTTTGAGCCTTTTTAGTGAGACAAGGTGTCACCCGAGCCTTCAGCGCGTCGCAGAGACAACTCAAATGGAAATTTTCAATTTCCAGTATTGCTCCACGATAGTGGCGCGTTGCGCCAAATTTCCAGGTCGCAGACAAGGTGGCTATGCGATAGCTCCGCGTCGCACCACCGTTCAATATTCCCATTTGTCACTTTCCAGTGACTTGGCGTGATAGTGGCACATCGCGCCAAGGATGAAAATTGGGAAATTTTCTTCGAAATTAAATACGTGTCCTAGTATTAAAAGGCTCGATTTCCCACCCTATATAAGACTTTTAGCATGAGACTTGGCCATAATTCAACAATTTATACTCAATTACTCTAAAAAACCTCTCAAGAAACGAGCTCTCTATTCTCCTCGAATAAATAATCTAATTCATAATAGAGGGTAATCTAGTTCTTTCCCCCTCACTCAGTCTCATTTGAGGAAGAATGTTCTTAAGGGGGAGATATTGTAGTACCCAGTACTTTTCCTAGCTCAAAAAGTTTATCAAGAATGTTAGAATCTTACTTTGAAAGATGAATCCACTTTTTTACACGTGGTATTTTCAAGATTTTCGCTTTTATTCATGTGGAAAATTCAATAATTTTTCGATCGAAACCAAATTCTCCCAAATCCGACAACCGGGTGAAGAGTTTGAGCCTTTTTAGTGAGGCAATGTGTCATCCGAGCCTTCAGCGCGTCGCGGAGATAGTTCAAATGGAAATTGTCAAATTCCAGTATTTCTCCACGACAGTGGGGCGTTGCACCAAACTTCCAGGTCGCAGACACGGTGGCTACGCGGTAGCTCCGCGTCGCACAACCGTGAAATATTTCCATTTGTCACATTCCTATGACTTGGCGCGATAGTGGCACGTCGCGTCATGGATGAAAATTGGGAAATTTTCTCAGAAATTAAATACGTGTCTTAGTGATAAAAGACTCGATTTCCCTCCGTATATAAGCCTTTTATCATGGGACTTGGCCATAATTCAACAATTTATACTCAATTACTCTAAAAAACCACTCAAGAAACGATCCCTCTATTCTTCTCGAATAAAGAATCTAATTCATAATAGAGGGTAATCCAGTTCTTCCCCCCTCACTCAGTCTTATTCGAGGAAGAATGTTCTCAAGGGGGAAATTTTGTAGTACCCCGTACTTTTCCTAGCACAAAAAGTTTACCACGAATGTTAGAATCTATCTTTGAAAGATGAATCCACTTTTGTACACGTGGTATTTTCATGATTGTCGCATTTATTGATTTGGGAAATTCAATATGCTTTCCATCGATACCAAATTTGCCAAAATTCGACACCCGGGTGAAGAGTTTGAGCCTTTTTAGTGATACAATTTGTCAACCGAGCCTTCAGCGCGTCGCGGAGATAGCTCAAATGGCAATTGTCAATTTCCAGTATTTCTCCACGATAGTGGTGCGTTGCGCCAAATTTCCAGGTCGCAGACAAGGTGGCTACGCGATAGCTCTGCGTCGCGCCACCGTGCAATATTCCCATTTGTCACTTTCCAGTGACTTGGCGCGATAGTGGCACGTCGCGCCAAGGTTGAAAATTGGGAAATTTTCTCAGAAATTAAATACGTGTTCTAGTGTTAAAAGGCTCGATTTCCCTCCTTATATAAGCCTTTTAGCATGAGTCTTGGCCATAATTCAATAATTTATACTCAATTACTCTAAAAAACCTCTCAAGAAACGAGCCCTCTATTCTCCTCGAATAATGAATCTTATTCATAATGGAGGGTAATCCAATTCTTTCCCCCTCACTCAGTTTCATTCGAGGACGAATGTTCTCAAGGGGGAGATATTGTAGTACCCCGTACTTTTCCTAACTAAAAAAGTTTACCAAGAATGTTAGAATCTTTCTTTGAAAGATGAATCCACTTTTGTACACGTGGTATTTTCAAGATTTTCTCTTTTATTCATGTGGGAAATTCAATAAGCTTTCCATCGATACCAAATTTGCCCAAATCCGACACCCGGGTGAAGAGTTTGAGCCTTTTTACTGAGACAATGTGTCACTCGAGCCTTCAGCGCGTCGCGGAGATAGCTCAAATGGCAATTGTCAATTTCCAGTAATTCTCCACGATAGTGGCGCGTTGCGCCAAATATCCAGGTTGCAGACAAGGTGGCTACGCGATAGCTACGCATCGCTCCACTGTGCAATATTCCCATTTGTCACTTTCCAGTGATATGGCGCGAAAGTGGCATGTCGTGCCAAGGATGAAAATAGGGAAATTTTCTCAGAATTTAAATATGTGTCCTAGTGTTAAAAGGCTCGATTTCCCTCCCTACATAAGCCTCTTAGCATCAGACTTGGCCATAATTCAACAATTTATACTCAATTACTCTAATAAACCTCTCAAGCAACGATCCCTCTAGTCTCCTCGAATAAAGAATCTAATTCATAATAGAGGGTAATGAAGTTCTATCCCCCTCACTCAGTCTCATTCGAGGAAGAATGTTCTCAACAGGGAGATATTGTAGTACCCCGTACTTTTCCTAGCTCAAAAACATTACCAAGAATGTTAGAATCTTTCTTTGAATGATGAATTCACTTTTGTACACGTGGTATTTTAAAAATTTTCACTTTTTCCATCGATAGCAAATTCTCCCAAATCCGACACCCGGGTGAAGAGTTTGAGCCTTTTTAGTGAGACAATGTGTCACCCGAGCCTTCAGCACGTCGCGGAGATAGCTCAAATGACACATGTCAATTTCCAGTATTGCTCCACGATAGTGGCGCGTTGCGCCAAACTTTCAGGGCGCAGACAAGGAGACTACCCGATAGCTCCGTGTCGCGCCACCGTGCAATATTCCCATTTGTCACTTTCGAGTGACTTGGCGCGATAGTGGCATGTCGCGCCAAGGATGAAAATTGGGAAATTTTCTCAGAAATTAAATGCGTGTCCAAGGGTTAAAAGGGACAATTTCCCACCCCATATAAGCCTTTTAGAACGAGACTTGGCAATAATTCAGCAACTTATACTCAATTACTCTAAAAAACCTCTCAAGAAACGAGCCCTCTATTCTCCTCGAATATAGAATCTAATTCATAATAGAGGGTAATCCAGTTCTTCCCCCCTCATTCACTCTTATTCGAGGAAGAAACGTTCTCAACGGGGAGATATTGTAGTACCCCGTACTTTTCCTAGCTCAAAAAGTTTACCAAGAATGTTAGAATCTTTCTTTTAAAGATGAATCCACTTTTGTACATGTGGTATTTTCAAAATTTTCACTTTTATTCATGTGGGAAATTTAATAATATTTCCATCGATATCAAATTCTCCCAAATCCGACACCCGGGAGAAGATTTTGAGCCTTTTTAGTGAGACAATGTGTCTACCGAGCCTGCAGCGCGTCGCGGAGATATGTCAAATGGCAATTGTCAATTTCCAGTATTGCTCCACGATAGTGGCGCGTTGCGCCAATCTTCCAGGTCGCAGACAAGGTGGTTACGCGATCGCTCCGCGTCGCGCCACCGTGCAATATTCCCATTTGTCACTTTCCTGTGACTTGGCGTGATAGTGGCACGTCGCGCCAAGGATGAAAATTGGGAAATTTACTCAGAAATGAAATACGTGTCCTAGTGATAAAAGGCTCGATTTCCCTCTATATATAAGCCTTTTAGCATGCGACTTGGCCATAATTGAACAATTTATACTCAATTACTCTAAAAAACCTCCCAAGAAACGAGCCCTCTATTCTCCTCGAATAAAGAATCCAATTCATAATAGAGGGTAATCTAGTTCTTTCCCCCTCACTCAGTCTCATTTGAGGAAGAATGTTCTCAAGGGGGAGAAATTGTAGTACCCCGTACTTTTCCTAGCTCAAAAATATTAACCAAGAATGATAGAATCATTCTTTGAAAGATGAATCCACTTTTGTACACATGGTATTTTCAAAATATTCGCATTTATTCATGTGGGAAATTAAATAAGCTCTCCATCGATACCAAATTCGCCCAAATACGACACCTGGGTGAAGTGTTCGAGCCTTTTTAGTGAGACAATGTGTCACCCGAGCCTTCAGCGTGTCACGGCGATAGCTCAAATGACAATTTTCAATTTCCAGTATTGCTCCACGACAGTGGCGCGTTGCGCCAAATTTCTAGGTCACAGACAAGGTGGCTACGCGATAGCTCCGCGTTGCGCCACCGTGCAATATTCCCATTTGTCACTTTCCAGTGACTTGGCGCGATAGTGGCACGTCGCACCAAGGATGAAAATTGGGAAATTTTCTCAGAAATTAAATACGTGTCCTAGTGTTAAAAGGTTCAATTTCCCTCCCTATATAAGCCTTTTAGCATGAGACTTGGCCATAATTCAACAATTTATACTCAATTACTCTAAAAAACCTCTCATGAAAGGAGCCCTCTATTCTCCTAGAATAAAGAATCTAATTCATAATAAAGGGTAATCCAGTTCTTTCCCCCTCACTCAGTCTCATTCGAGGAAGAATGTTCGCAAGGGGGAGATATTGTAGTACCCCATACATTTCCTAGCTCTAAAAGTTTACCAAGAATGTTAGAATCTTTCTTTGAAAAATGAATCAACTTTTGTACAAGTGGTATTTTCAAAATATTCGCTTTTAATCATGTGGTAAATTTAATAAGCTTTCCATCGATACCAAATTCTCCCAAATCCGACATCCGAGTGAAGAGTTTGAGCATTTTTAGTGAGTCAATGTGTCACTCGATCCTTCAGCGCGTTGCGGAGATAGCTCAAATGGAAATTTTAAATTTCCAGTATTTCTCTGCGATAGTGGCGCCTCACGACAAACTTCCAGGTCACAGACAAGGTGGCTACGCGATAGCTCCGCTTCGCGCCAACGTGCAACTTCCCATTTGTCACTTTTCAATGACTTGGCGCGATAGTGGCACGTCGCGCCAAGGATGAAAATTGGGAAATTCTCTCAGAAATTAAATACATGTCCAAGGGTTAAAAGGGTCGATTTCCCACCCTATATAAGCCTTTTAGCATGAGAATTGACAGTAATTGAGCAACTTATACTCAATTACTCTAAAAAACCTCTGAAGAAATAAGCCCTCTATTCTCTTCGAATAATGAATCTAGTTCACAATAGAGGGTATTCCAGTTCTGTCCCCCTCAATCAGTCTCATTCGAGGAAGAATTTTCTCAAGGGGGAGATATTATAGTACCCCGTACTTTTCCTAGCTATAAAAGTTTACCAAGAATGTTAGAATCTTTCTTTGAAAGATGAATCAACTTTTGTACCCGTGGTTTTTTCATGATTTTGGCTTTTATTCATGTGGGAAATTAAATAAGCTTTCCATCGATACCAAATTCGCCCAAATTCTACACCCGGGTGAAGAGTTTGAACTTTTTTAGTGAGAGTGTGTTACCCAACCCTTCAGCGCATCGCGAAGATAGTTCAAATGGAAATTGTCAATTTCTAGTATTGCTCCGCGATAGTGGCACGTTGCGCCAAATTTCCAGGTCGAAAACAAGGTGGCTACGCGATAGCACCGCATCGCGCCACCCTGTAACATTCCTACTTGTCACTTTCCAGTGACTTGGCGCGATAGTGGCACGTCGCGCCAAGGATGAAAATTGGGAAATTTTGTCAGAAATTAAATATGTGTCCTAGTGTTAAAAACGTCGATTTCCCTCCCTATATAAGCCTTTTAGCACGAGACTTGGACATAATTCAACAATTTATACTCAATTAGTTTCAAAAACATCTCAAAAATGAGCCCTCTAATCTCCTCGAATAAAGAATCTAATTCATAATAAAGGATAATTTAGTTCATTCCCCTTCACTAAATCTCATTCGAGGAAGAATGTTCTCAAGGGGGAGATATTGTAGTACCTCGTACTTTTCCTAGCTCAAAAAGTTTACCAAGAATTTTAGAATCTTTTTTTGAAAGATGAATCAACTTTTGTATCCGTGGTTTATTCAAGATTTTCGCTTTTATTCATGTGGGGAATTCAATAAGCTTTCCATCGATACCAAATTCTTACAAATCCGACACCCGGGTGAAGAGTTTGAGCTTTTTTAGTGAGAGTGTGTTACTCGACCCTTCAGCACATCGCGGATATAGTTCAAATGAAAATTTTCAATTTCTAGTATTGCTCCGCGATAGTTGCGCATTGGGCCAAATTTCCAGGTCACAAACAAGGTGGCTACGCGATAGCTCCGTGTCGCTCCACCGTGTAACATTCCCATTTGTCACTTTCCAGTGACATGGCGCGATAGTGGCACGTCGAGCCAAGGATGAAACTTGGGAAAGTTTCTCCGAAATTAAATATGTGTCCTAGTGTTAAAAGGGTCGATTTCCCACCCTATATAAGCCTTTTAGCACGAGATTTGTCCATAATTCAACACTTTATACTTAATTGCTCTAAAAAACCTCTCATCAAACGAGTCTTCTATTCACCTCGAATAAAGAATCTAATTCATAATAGAGTGTAATCCAGTTCTTTCCCCCTCACTCAGTTTCATTCGAGGAAGAATGTTCTCAAGGGGGAGATATTGTAGTACCTCGTACTTTTCCTAGCTCAAAAAGTTTACCAAGAACGTTAGAATCTTTCTTTGAAAGATGAATCCACTTTTGTACACATGGTATTTTCAAAATATTCGCTTTTATTCATGTGGGAAATTAAATAAACTTTCCATCGATACCAAATTCACCCAAATACGACACCCGGGTGAAGAGTTTGAGCCTTTTTAGTGAGACAAGGTGTCACCCGAGCCTTCAGCGCGTCGCAGAGACAACTCAAATGGAAATTTTCAATTTCCAGTATTGCTCCACGATAGTGGCGCGTTGCGCCAAATTTCCAGGTCGCAGACAAGGTGGCTATGCGATAGCTCCGCGTCGCACCACCGTGCAATATTCCCATTTGTCACTTTCCAGTGACTTGGCGTGATAATGGCACATCGCGCCAAGGATGAAAATTGGGAAATTTTCTTCGAAATTAAATACGTGTCCTAGTGTTAAAAGTCTCAATTTCCCACCCTATATAAGCCTTTTAGCATGAGACTTGGCCATAATTCAACAATTTATACTCAATTACTCTAAAAAACCTCTCATGAAACGAGCCCTCTATTCTCCTCGAATAAAGAATCTAATTCATAATAGAGGGTAATCTAGTTCTTTCCCCCTCACTCAGTCACATTCGAGGAAGAATGTTCTCAAGGGGGAGATATTGTAGAACCTCGTACATTTCCTAGCTCAAAAAGTTTTCCAAGAATGTTAGAATCTTTCTTTGAAATATGAATCCACTTTTGTACACATGATATTTTCGAAATATTCGCTTTTATTCATGTGGTAAATTAAATAAGCTTTCCATCGATACCAAATTCACCCAAATACGACACCCGAGTGAAGAGTTTGAGTTGTTTTAGTGAGAGTGTGTGACTAGACCCTTCAGCGCGTCACGGAGATAGTTCAAATGGCAATTGTCAATTTCTAGTATTGCTCCGCGATACTTTACCAAGAATGTTATAATAGTTTACCAAATTTCCAGGTCGCAAACAAGGTGGCTACGCGATAGCTCCGCGTCGCGCCACTGTGTAACATTCCCATTTGTCACTTTCTAGTGACTTGGCGCGATAGTGGCACGTCTAGCCAAGAAAGAAAATTGGGAAATTTTCACAGTAATTAAATATGTTTCCTAGTGTTAAAAGGGTCGATTTCCCTCCCTATATAAGCCTTTTAGCATGAGACTTGGCCATAATTCAACAATTTATACTCAATTACTCTAAAAAACCTCTCAAGAAACGAGCCCTCTATTCTCATCGAATAAAGATTCTATTTCATAATTTAGCGTAATCTAGTTCTTTCCCCCTCACTAAGTCTCATTTGAGGAAGAATGTTCTCAAGGGGGAGATATTGTAGCACCCCGTACTTTACCTAGCTAAAAAAGTTTACCAAGAATGTTAGAATATTTCATTTAAAGATGAATCCACTTTTGTACACATGGTATTTTCAAAATTATCGCTTTTATTCATGTGTGAAAGTAAATAAGATTTCCATCGATACCAAATTCTCCCAAATACGACACCCGGGTGAAGAGTTTGAGCCTTTTTAGTGAGACAATGTGTCACCCGAGCCTTCAGTGCGTCGCGGAGATAGCTCAAATAGAAATTGTCAATTTCCAATATTGCTCCACGATAATGGCGCGTTGCGCCAAATTTCCAGGTCGCAAACAAGGTGGCTACGCGATTGCTACGCGTCACGCCATCGTGCAATATTCCCATTTGTCACTATCCAGTGACTTTCCATGATAGTGGCACGTCGCTCCAAGGATGAAAATTGTGAAATTTTCTCAGAAATTAATTACGTGTCCTAGTGTTAAATGGCTCGATTTCCCTCCCTATATAAGCCTTTTAGCATGAGACATGGCCATAATTCAACAATTTATACTCAATTACTCTAAAAAACCTCTCATGAAACGAGCCCTCTATTCTTCTCAAATAAAGAATCTAATTCATAATAGAGGGTAATACAGTTCTTTCCCCCTCACTCAGTCTCATTCGAAGAAGAATGTTCTCAAGGGGGAGATATTGCAGTACCTTGTACTTTTCGTAGCTCAAAAAGTTTACCAAGAATGTTAGAATCTTTCTTTGAAAGATGAATCCACTTTTGTACACACGATATTTTCAAAATATTTTCTTTTATTCGTGTGGGAAATTCAATAAGCTTTCCATCGATACCAAATTCGCCTAAATCCGACACCCGGGTGAAGAGTTTGAGCCTTTTTAGTAAGAGTGTGTCACCCGAGCCTTCAACGCATCGCGGAGATAGCCCAAATGGCAATTGTCAATTTCCAGTATTGCTCCGCGATAGTGGCGCGTTGCGCCAAATCTCTAGGTCGCAAACAGTGTGCTTACGAGATAGCTCCGTATCGTGCCACCGTGTAACCTTCTCATTTGTCACATTCTAGTACACGTGGTATTATAAGATTTTCGCTTTTATTCATGTGGGAAATTCAGTAAGCTTTCCATCGATACCAAATTCGCCCAAATCCGACTCCCGGGTGAAGAGTTTGAGCCTTTTTAGTGAGAATGTGTTACCCGAGCCTTCAGCGCGTCTCGGAGATAGCTCAAATGGCAATTGTCAATTTCCAGTATTGGTCCACGATAGTGGCGCGTTGTGCCAAACATTCAGGTCGGAGACAAGGTGGCTACGCGATAGCTCCGCCTCGCACCACCGTGAAAAATTCCCATTTGTCACATTCCAGTGACTTTGCGCGATAGTGGCACGTCGCGTCAAGGATGAAAATTCGGAAATTTTCTCAAAAATTAAATATGTGTCCTAGTGTTAAAAGGCTCGATTTCCCTCCTTATATAAGCCTTTTAGCATGAGACTTGGCCATAATTCAATAATTTATACTCAATTAGTCTAAAAAACCTCTCAAGATACGAGCCCTCTATTCTCCTCGAATAAAGAATCTAATTCATAGTAGAGGGTAATCCATTTCTTTCCCCTCACTCAGTCTCGATCGAGGAAGAATGTTCTCAAGGGGGAGATATTGTAGTACCCCGTACTTTTCCTAGCTAAAAAAGTTTACCAAGAATGTTAAAATCTTTCTTTGAAAGATGAATCCACTTTTGTACACGTGGTATTATATGATTTTCGCTTTTATTCATGTTGGAAATTCAATAAGCTTTCCATCGATACAAAATTCGCCAAAAGCCGACACCCGGGTGAAGAGTTTGAGCCTTTTTAGTGAGACAATGTGTCACCCGAGCTTTAAACGCGTCGCGGAGATTGCTCAAATGGCAATTGTCAATTTCCAGTATTGCTCCACGATAGTGGCACATTGCGCCAAATTTCCAGGTCGCTCCGCTGTGCAATATTCCCATTTGTCACTTTCCAGTGACTTGGCACGAAAGTGGAATGTCGCACCAAGGATGAAAATTGGGAAATTTTCAAAGAATTTAAATACGTGTCCTAGTGTTATAAGGCTCGATTTCCCTCCCTACATAAGCCTTTTAGCATGAGACTTGGCCATAATTCAACAATTTTTACTCAATTACTCTAAAAAACCTCTCAAGAAACGAGCCCTGTATTCTCCTCGAATAAAGAATCTAATTCATAATAGAGGGTAATCCAGTTCTTTCCGCCTCACTCAGTCTCATTCGAGGAAGAATGTTCTCAAGGGGGAGATATTGTAGTACCCCGTACTTTTCCTAGGTCAAAAAGTTTACCAGGAATGTTAGAATATTTCTTTTAAAGATGAATCCACTTTTGTACACGTGGTATTTTCAAGATTTTTGCTTTTATTCAATAATTTTTCCATCGATACGAAATTCTCCCAAATCAGACACCCGGGTGAAGAGTTTGAGCCTTTTTAGTTAGACAATGTTTAACCCGAGCCTTCAGCGCGTCACGGAGATAGCTCAAATGGCAATTGTCAATTTCCAGTATTGCTCCACGATAGTGGGGCGTTGCGCCAAACTTCCAGGTCTCAGACAAGGTGGCTACGCGATAGCTCCGCGTCTCGCAATTGGGAAATATTCCTATTTGTCACTTTCCTATGACTTTGCGCGATAGTGGCACGTAGCGCCATGGATGAAAATTGGGAAATTTTCTCAGAAATTAAATACGTGTCCTAGTGATAAAAGGCTCGATTTCCCTCCCTATATAAGCCTTTTAGAATGCGACTTGGCCATAATTCAACAATTTATACTCAATTACTCTGAAAAACCTGTCAAGAAACGAGCCCTCTATTCTTCTCGAATAAAGAATCTAATTCACAATAGAGGGTAATCCAGTTCTTTCCCCCTCACTCAGTCTCATTCGAGGAAGAATGTTCTCTTGGGGGAGATATGGTAGTACCCCGTACTTTTCCTAGCACAAATAGTTTATCAAGAATGTTAGAATATATCTTTGAAAGATGAATCCACTTTTGTACACGTGGTATTTTCCAGATTTTCGCGTTTATTGAAGTGTGAAATTCAATAAGCTTTCCATCGATACCAAATTCGTCTAAATCCGAAACTCGGGTGAAGAGTTTGAGCCTTTTTAGTGAGACAATGTGTCAACCGAGCCTTCAGCGCGTCGCGGAGATATCTCAAATGGCAATTGTCAATTTCCAGTATTGCTCCACGATAGTGGCGCATTACGCCAAACTTCCAGGTCGCAGTCAAAGTTGCTACGCGATAGCTCCGCGTCGCGCCACCGTGCAATATTCCTTTTGTCACTTTCCAGTGACTTGGTGCGATAGTGGCACGTCGCGCCAAGGATGAAATTTGGGAAATTTTCTCAGAAATTAAATATGTGTCCTAGTGTTAAAAGGCTCGATTTCCCTCCTTATATAAGCCTTTTTGCAGGAGACTTGGCCATAATTCAACAATTTATACTAAATTACTCTAAAAAACCTCTCAAGAAACGAGCCCTCTATTCTCCTCGAATAATGAAACTAATTCATAATAGAGGGTAATCCAGTTCTTTCCCCCTCACTCAGTCTCATTCTAGGAAGAATGTTCTCAAGGGGGAGATATTGTAGTACCCCATACTTTTCCTAGCTCTAAAAGTTTACCAAGAATGTTAGAATCTTTCTTTGAAAGATTAATCCACTTTTGGACACGTGGTATTATAATATTTTCGCTTTTATTCATGTGGGAAATTCAATAAGCTTTCCATCGATACCAAATTCGCCCAAATCCGACTCCCGGGTGAAGAGTTTGAGCCTTTTTAGTGAGAATGTGTCACCCGAGCCTTCAGCGCGTCGCGGAGATTGCTCAAATGGCAATTGTCAATTTCCAGTATTTCTCACCGATAGTGGCGCGTTGCGCCAAACTTCCAGGTCGCAGACAAGGTGGCTACGCAATAGCTCAGCGTCGCGCCACCGTGCAATATTCCCATTTGTTACTTTCCAGTGACTTGGTGCGATAGTGGCACGTCGCGCCAAGGATGAAAATTGGGAAATTTTCTCAGAAATTAAATACGTGTCCTAGTGTTAAAAGGCTCGATTTCCCTCCTTATATAAGCATTTTAGCACGAGACTTGGCCATAATTCAACAATTTATACTCAATTACTCTAAAAAAACTCTCAAGAAACAAGCCCTCTATTCTCCTCGAATAAAGAATCTAATTCATAATGGAGGGTAATCCAGTTCTTTCCCCCTCACTGAGTCTCATTGGAGAAAGAATGTTCTCAAGGGGGAGATATTGTAGTACCCCGTACTTTTCCTAGCTAAAAAAGTTTACCAAGAATGTTAGAATCTTTCTTTGAAAGATGAATCCACTTTTGTACACGTCGTATTTTCAAGATATTCTCTTTTATTCACGTGGGAAATTCAATAATTTTTCTATCGATACGAAATTCTCCCAAATGCGACACCCGGGTGAAGAGTTTGAGCCTTTTTAGTGAGACAATGTGTCACCCGAGCCTTCAGCGCGTCGCGAAGATAGCTCAAATGGCAATTGTCAATTTACAGTAGTGCTCCACGATAGTGGGGCGTTGCGCCAAACTTCCAGGTCGGAGACAAGGTGGCTACGCGATAACTCCGCGTCGCGCAACCATGGAATATTCCCATTTGGCACTTTCCTTTGTCTTGGCGCGATATTGGCACGTCGCGTCAAGGATGAAAATTAGGAAATTCTCTCATAAATTAAATACGTGTCCTAGTGATAAAAGGCTCGATTTCCCTCCCTATATAAGCCTTTTAGCATGCGACTTGGCCATAATTCAACAATTTATACTCAATTACCCTAAAAAACCACTCAAGAAACGAGCCCTCTATTCTTCTCGAATAAAGAATCTAATAATAATAGAGGGTAATCGAGTTCTTCCCCCCTCACTCAGTCTCATTCGAGGAAGAATGTTCTCAAGGGGGAGATATTTAAGTACCCCGTAATTTTCCTAGCACAAAAAGTTTACTAAGAATGTTAGAATCTTTCTTTGAAAGATGAATCCACTTTTTAACACGTGGTATTTTCAAGATTTTCGCTCTTATTCATGTGGGAAATTCAATGATTTTTCCATCGATACCAAATTCTCCCAAATCCGACACCCGGGTGAAGAGTTTGAGCCTTCTTAGTTAGACAATGTGTCACTCGAGCCTTCAGTGCGTCGCGGAGATAGCTCAAATAGCAATTGTCAATTTCCAGTATTGGTCCACGATAGAGGCGCGTTGCGCAAAACTTTCAGGTCGGAGACAAGGTGGCTACGCGATAGCTCCGCGTCGCGCCACCGTGCAATATTCCCATTTGTCACTTTCCAGTGACTTGGCGCGATAGTGGCACGTCGCGTCTAGGATGAAAATTGGGAAATTTTCTCAGAAATTAAATATGTGTCCTAGTGTTAAATGGCTCTATTTCCCTCCATATATAAGCCTTTTAGCATGAGACTTGGCCATAATTCAACAATTTATACTCAATTCCTCTAAAAAACCTCTCAAGAAACGAGCCCTCAATTCTCCTCGAATAAAGAATCTAATTCATAATGGAGGGTAATCCAGTTCTTTCCGCCTCACTCAGTCTCATTCGAGGATGAATGTTCTCAAGGGGGAGATATTGTAGTACCCCGTACTTTTTCTAGCTAAAAATGTTTACCAAGAATGTTAGAATCTTTCTTTGAAAGATGAATATACTTTTGTACAACTGATATTTTCAAGATTGTTGCTTTTATTTATGTGGGAAATTCAATAATTTTTCAATTTTTACCAAATTCTCCCAAATCCGACACCCGGGTGAAGAGTTTGAGCCTTTTTAGTGAGACAATGTGTCATCCGAGCCATTTAGCATGAGACTTGGCCATAATTCAATAATTTATACTCAATTACTCTAAAAAACCACTCAAGAAACGAGCCCTCTATTCTTTTCGAATAAAGAATCTAATTCATAATAGAGGGTAATCCAGTTCTTCCCCCCTCACTCAGTCTCATTCGAGGAAGAATGTTCTCAAGGGGGAGATATTGTAGTACCCCGTACTTTTCCTAGCACAAAAAGTTTACCAAGAATGTTAGAATCTATCTTTGAAAGATGAATCAACCTTTGTACACGTGGTATTTTCCAGATTTTCGCGTTTATTGATGTGGAAAATTCAATATGCTTTCCATCGATACCAAATTCGCCCAAATCCGACACCCGGGTGAAGAGTTTGAGCCTTTTTAGTGAGACAATGTGTCAACCGAGCCTTCAGCGCGTCGCGGAGATAGCTCAAATGGCAATTGTCAAGTTCCAGTATTGCTCCACGATAGTGGCGCGTTGCGCCAAACTTCCAGGTCGCAGACAAGGTGGCTACACGATAGCTCTGCGTTGCGCCACCGTGCAATAATCCCATTTGTCACTTTCCAGTAACTTGGCGCGATAGTGGCACGTCGGGCCAAGGATGAATATTGGGAAATTTTATCAGAAATTAAATACGTGTCCTAGTGTTAAAAGGCTCGATTTCCCTCCTTATATAAGCCTTTTAGCATGAGACTTGGCCATAATTCAACAATTTATACTCAATTACTCTAAAAAACCTCTCAAGAAACGAGCCCTCTATTCTCCTCGAATAAGGAATCTAATTCATAATGGAGGGTAATCCAGTTCATTCCCCCTCACTCAGTCTCATTCAAGGAAGAATGTTCTCAAGGGGGAGATATTGTAGTACCCCGTACTTTTCCTAGCTAAAAAAGTTTACCAAGAATGTTAGAATCTTTCTTTGAAAGATGAATCCACTTTTGTACACGTTATATTATAAGATTTTCTCTTTTATTCATGATGGAAATTCAATAAACCTTCCAGCGATACAAAATTCGCCCAAATCCGACACCCGGGTGAAGAGTTTGAGCCTTTTTAGTGAGACAATATGTCACCCGAGCCTTCAACGCATCGCGGAGATTGCTCAAATGGAAATTGTCAATTTCCAGTATTGCTCCACGATAGTGGGGCTTTGCGCCAAACTTCCAGGTCGCAGACAATGTGGCTACGCGATAGCTCCGCGTCGCGCAACCGTGAAATATTCCCATTTGTCACTTTCCTATGACTTGGCGCGATATTGGCAAGTTGTATCAAGGATGAAAATTGGGAAATTTTCTCAGAAATTAAATACGTGTCCTAGTGATAAAGGCTCGATTTCCCTCCTTATATAAGCCTTTTAGCATGCGACTTGTCCATAATTTAACAACTTATACTCAATTACTCTAAAAAACCACTCAAGAAACGAGCCATCTATTCTTCTCGAATAAAGAATCTAATTCATAATAGAGGGTAATCCAGTTCTTCAATCCTCACTCAGTCTCATTCGTGGAAGAATGTTCTCAAGGGGGAGATATTGTAGTACCCCGTACTTTTCCTAGCACAAAAAGTTTACAAGTAATGTTAGAATCTATCTTTGAAAGATGAATCTACTTTTTTACACGTGGTATTTTCCAGATTTTCGCATTTATTGAGGTGGGAAATTCAATATTCTTTCCATCGATACCAAATTCGCCCAAATTCGACACCCGGGTGAAGAGTTTGATGTTTTTTAGTGAGACAATGTGTTACTCGAGCCTTCAGCGCGTCGTGGAGATAGCTCAAATGGCAATTGTAAAGTTCCAGTATTGCTCCACGATATTGGCGCGTTGCGCCAAACTTCCAGGTCGCAGACAAGGTGGCTACACGATAGCTTTGCGTTGCGCCACCGTGCAATAATCCCATTTGTCACTTTCCAGTAACTTGGCGCGATAGTGGCACGTCGGGCCAAGGATGAATATTGGGAAATTTTATCAGAAATTAAATACGTGTCCTAGTGTTAAAAGGCTCGATTTCCCTCCTTATATAAGCCTTTAAGCATGAGACTCGGCCATAATTCAACAATTTATACTCAATTACTCTAAAAAACCTCTCAAGAAACGAGCCCTCTATTCTCCTCGAATAAGGAATCTAATTCATAATGGAGGGTAATCCAGTTCATTCCCCCTCACTCAGTCTCATTCAAGGAAGAATGTTCTCAAGGGGGAGATATTGTAGTACCCCGTACTTTTCCTAGCTAAAAAAGTTTACCAAGAATGTTAGAATCTTTCTTTGAAAGATGAATCCACTTTTGTACACGTCGTATTATAAGATTTTCGCTTTTATTCATGATGGAAATTCAATAAACCTTCCATCGATACAAAATTCGCCCAAATCCGACACCCGGGTGAAGAGTTTGAGCCTTTTTAGTGAGACAATATGTCACCCGAGCCTTCAACGCATCGCGGAGATTGCTCAAATGGAAATTGTCAATTTCCAGTATTTCTCCACGATAGTGGGGCTTTGCGCCAAACTTCCAGGTCGCAGACAATGTGGCTACGCGATAGCTCCGCGTCGCGCAACCGTGAAATATTCCCATTTGTCACTTTCCTATGACTTGGCGCGATATTGGCACGTTGCATCAAGGATGAAAATTGGGAAATTTTCTCAGAAATTAAATACGTGTCCTAGTGATAAAGGCTCGATTTCCCTCCCTATATAAGCCTTTTAGCATGCGACTTGGCCATAATTCAACAATTTATACTCAATTACTCTAAAAAACCACACAAGAAACGAGCCCTCTATTCTTCTCGAATAAAGAATCTAATTCATAATAGAGGGTAATCCAGTTCTTCAATCCTCACTCAGTCTCATTCGTGGAAGAATGTTCTCAAGGGGGAGATATTGTAGTACCCCGTACTTTTCCTAGCAAAAAAAGTTTACCAAGAATGTTAGAATCTATCTTTGAAAGATGAATCCACTTTTTTACACGTGGTATTTTCCAGATTTTCGCGTTTATTGAGGTGGGAAATTCAATATTCTTTCCATAGATACCAAATTCGCCCAAATCCGACACCCGGGTGAAGAGTTTGATGTTTTTTAGTGAGACAATGTGTCACTCGAGCCTTCAGCGCGTCGTGGAGATAGCTCAAATGGCAATTGTAAATTTCCAGTATTGCTCCACGATTGTGGCGCATTGCGCCAAATTTCCAGGTCGCAGGCAAGGTGGCTACGCGATAGCTCCGCGTCGCGCAACCGTGAAATATTCCCATTTGTAACTTTCCTATGACTTGGTGCGATATTGGCACGTCGCGTTAAGGATGAAAATTAGGAAATTTTCTCAGAAATTAAATACGTGTCCTAGTGATAAAAGGCTCGATTTCCCTCCCTATATAAGCCTTTTAGCATGCGACTTGTCCAAAATTTAACAATTTATACTCAATTATTCTTAAAAACCACTCAAGAAACGAGCCCTCTATTCTCCTCGAATAAAGAGTCTAATTCATAATGGAGGGAAATCCAGTTCTTTCCCCCTCACTCAGTCTCATTCGAGGAAGAATGTTCTCAAGGGGGAGATATTGTAGTACCCCTTACTTTTCCTAGCACAAAAAGTTTACCAAGAATGTTAGAATCAATCTTTGAAAAATGAATCCACTTTTTTACACGTGGTATTTTCCAGATTTTCACGTTTATTGATGTTGGAAATTCAATATGCTTTCCATCGATACCAAATTCGCTCAAATCCGACACCCAGGTGAAGAGTTTAAACCTTTTTAGTGAGACAATGTGTCAACCGAGCCTTCAGCGCGTCGCAGAGATAGCTCAAATGGCAATTGTCAAGTTCCAGGATTTCTCCATGACAGTGGCGCGTTGCGCCAAAGTTCCTGGTCGCAGACAAGGTGGCTACGCGATAGCTCCGCATCGCGCAACCGTGAAATATTCCCATTTATCACTTTCCTATGACTTGGCGCGATATTGTCACGTCGCGTCACGGATGAAAATTGGGAAATTTTCTCAGAAAGTAAATACGTGTCCTAGTGATTAAAGGCTCGATTTCCCTCCCTATATAAGCCTTTTATCATGCGACTTGGCCCTAATTCAACAATTTATACTCAATTACTCTAAAAAACCACTCAAGAAACGAGCCCTCTATTCTTCTCGAATAAAGAATCTAATTCATAATAGAGGGTAATCCAGTTCTTCCCCCCTCACTAAGTCTCATTCGAGGAAGAATGTTCTAAAGGGGGAGATATTGTAGTACCCCGTACTTTTCCTAGCACAAAAAGTTTACCAAGAATGATAGAATCTATCTTTGAAAGATGAATCCAGTTTTTTACACGTGGTATTTTCCTGATTTTCGCATTTATTGATGTGGGAAATTCAATATGCTTTCCATCGATACCAAATTCGCCCAAATCCGACACCCGGGTGAAGAGTTTAAGCCTTTTTAGTGAGACAATGTGTCAACCGAGCCTTCAGCGCATCGCGGAGATAGCTCAAATGGAAATTGTCAAGTTCCAGGATTTCTCCACGACAGTGGCGCGTTGCGCCAAACTTCCAGGTCGCAGACAAGGTGGCTACGCGATAGCTCCGCGTCGCGCAACCGTGAAATATTCCCATTTGTAACTTTCCTATGACTTGGCGCGATATTGGCACGTCGCGTCACAGATGAAAATTGGGAAATTTTCTCAGAAATTAAATACGTGTCCTAGTGATAAAAGGCTCGATTTCCTTCCCTATATAAGCCTTTTAGCATGCGACTTGGCCATAATTCAACAATTTATACTCAATTACTCTAAAAAACCACTCAAGAAACGAGCCCTCTATTATTCTCGAATAAAGAATCTAATTCATAATAGAGGGTAATCCAGTTCTTCCCCCCTCACTCAGTGTTATTCGAGGAAGAATGTTCTAAAGGGGGAGATATTGTAGTACCCCGTACTTTTCCTAGCACAAAAAGTTTACCAAGAATGTTCGAATGTATCTTTGAAAGATGAATCCACTTTTGTACACGTCGTATTTTCCAGATTTTCGCGTTTATTGATGTGGAAAAAATAATATGCTTTCCATCGATACCAAATTCACCCAAATCCGACACCCGGGTGAAGAGTTTGATGTTTTTTAGTGAGACAATGTGTCACTCGAGCCTTCAGCGCGTCGCGGAGATAGCTCAAATGGCAATTGTAAATTTCCAGTATTGCTCCACGATTGTGGCGTATTGCGCCAAATTTCCAGGTCGCAGGCAAGGTGGCTACGCGATAGCTCCGCATCGCGCAACCGTGAAATATTCCCATTTATCACTTTCCTATGACTTGGCGCGATATTGTCACGTCGCGTCACGGATGAAAATTGGGAAATTTTCTCAGAAAGTAAATATGTGTCCTAGTGATTAAAGGCTCGATTTCCCTCCCTATATAAGCCTTTTATCATGCGACTTGGCCCTAATTCAACAATTTATACTCAATTACTCTAAAAAACCACTCAAGAAACGAGCCCTCTATTCTTCTCGAATAAAGAATCTAATTCATAATAGAGGGTAATCCAGTTCTTCCCCCCTCACTAAGTCTCATTCGAGGAAGAATGTTCTAAAGGGGGAGATATTGTAGTACCCCGTACTTTTCCTAGCACAAAAAGTTTACCAAGAATGATAGAATCTATCTTTGAAAGATGAATCCAGTTTTTTACACGTGGTATTTTCCTGATTTTCGCATTTATTGATGTGGGAAATTCAATATGCTTTCCATCGATACCAAATTCGCCCAAATCCGACACCCGGGTGAAGAGTTTAAGCCTTTTTAGTGAGATAATGTGTCAACCGAGCCTTCAGCGCGTCGCGGAGATAGCTCAAATGGAAATTGTCAAGTTCCAGGATTTCTCCACGACAGTGGCGCGTTGCGCCAAACTTCCAGGTCGCAGACAAGGTGGCTACGCGATAGCTCCGCGTCGCGCAACCGTGAAATATTCCCATTTGTCACTTTCCTATGACTTGGCGCGATATTGGCACGTCGCGTCACAGATGAAAATTGGGAAATTTTCTCAGAAATTAAATACGTGTCCTAGTGATAAAAGGCTCGATTTCCTTCCCTATATAAGCCTTTTAGCATGCGACTTGGCCATAATTCAACAATTTATACTCAATTACTCTAAAAAACCACTCAAGAAACGAGCCCTCTATTATTCTCGAATAAAGAATCTAATTCATAATAGAGGGTAATCCAGTTCTTCCCCCCTCACTCAGTGTTATTCGAGGAAGAATGTTCTAAAGGGGGAGATATTGTAGTACCCCGTACTTTTCCTAGCACAAAAAGTTTACCAAGAATGTTCGAATGTATCTTTGAAAGATGAATCCACTTTTGTACACGTCGTATTTTCCAGATTTTCGCGTTTATTGATGTGGAAAAAATAATATGCTTTCCATCGATACCAAATTCACCCAAATCCGACACCCGGGTGAAGAGTTTGATGTTTTTTAGTGAGACAATGTGTCACTCGAGCCTTCAGCGCGTCGCGGAGATAGCTCAAATGGCAATTGTAAATTTCCAGTATTGCTCCACGATTGTGGCGTATTGCGCCAAATTTCCAGGTCGCAGGCAAGGTGGCTACGCGATAGCTCCGCGTCGCGCAACCGTGAAATATTCCCATTTGTCACTTTCCTATGACTTGGAGCGATATTGACACGTTGCGTCAAGGATGAAAATTGGAAAATTTTCTCAGAAATTAAATACGTGTCCTAGTGATAAAAGGTTCGATTTCCCTCCCTATATAAGCCTTTTAGCATGCGACTTGGCCATAATTCAACAATTTATACTTAATTATTCTAAAAAACCACTCAAGAAACGAGCCCTCTATTCTCCTCGACTAAAGAGTCTAATTCATAATGGAGGGTAATCCAGTTCTTTCCCCCTCACTCAGTTTCATTCGAGGAAGAATGTTCTCAAGGGGGAGATATTGTAGTACCCCGTACTTATCCTAGCACAAAAAGTTTACCAAGAATGTTAGAATCTATCTTTGAAACATGAATCCACTTTTTTACACGTGGTAATTTCCAGATTTTTGCGTTTATTGATGTGGGAAATTCAATATGCTTTCCATCGATACCAAATAAGTTCAAATCCGACACCCGGGTGAAGAGTTTAAGTCTTTTTAGTGAGACAATGTGTCAACCGAGCCTTCAGCGTGTCGCGGAGATAGCTCAAATGGAAATAGTCAAGTTCCAGGAATTCTCCACGACAGTGGCGCGTTGCGCCAAACTTCCTGGTCGCAGACAAGGTGGCTACGCGATAGCTCCGCGTCGCGCAACCGTGAAATATTCCCATTTGTCACTTTCCTATGACTTGGCGCGATATTGGCACGTCGCGTCACGGATGAAAATTGGGAAATTTTCTCAGAAATTAAATACGTGTCCTAGTGATTAAAGGCTCGATTTCCCTCCCTATATAAGACTTTTAGCATGCGACTTGGCAATAATTCAACAGTTTATACTCAATTAATCTAAAAAACCACTCAAGAAACGAGCCCTCTATTCTTCTCGAATAAAGAATCTAATTCATAATAGAGGGTAATCCAGTTCTTCCCCCTCACTCAAACTCATTCGAGGAAGAATGTTCTAAAGGGGGAGATATTGTAGTACCCCGTACTTTTCCTAGCACAAAAAGATTACCAAGAATGTTAGAATCTATCTTTGAAAGATGAATCCAGTTTTTTACACGTGGTATTTTCCTGATTTTCGCATTTATTGATGTGGGAAATTCAATATGCTTTCCATCGATACCAAATTCGCCCAAATCCGACTCCCGGGTGAAGAGTTTAAGCCTTTTTAGTGAGACAATGTGTCAACCGAGCCTTCAGCGCGTCGCGGAGATAGCTCAAATGGCAATTGTCAAGTTCCAGGATTTCTCCACGACAGTGGCGCGTTGCGCCAAACTTCCAGGTCGCAGACAAGGTGGCAACGCGATAGCTCCGCGTCGCGCAACCGTGAAATATTCCCATTTGTCACTTTCCTATGACTTGGCGCGATATTGGCACCTCGCGTCACAGATGAAAATTGGGAAATTTTATCAGAAATTAAATACGTGTCCTAGTGATAAAAGGCTCAATTTCCCTCCCAATATAAGCCTTTTAGCATGCGACTTGGCCATAATTCAACAATTTATACTCAATTACTCTAAAAAACCACTCAAGAAACGAGCCCTCTATTCTTCTCGAATAAAGAATCTAATTCATAATAGAGGGTAATCCAGTTCTTCCCCCCTCACTCAAACTCATTCGAGGAAGAATGTTCTAAAGGGGGAGATATTGTAGTACCCCGTACTTTTCCTAGGACAAAAAGTTTACCAAGAATGTTAGAATCTATCTTTGAAAGATGAATCCAGTTTTTTACACGTGGTATTTTCCTGATTTTTCGCATTTATTGATGTGGGAAATTCAATATGCTTTCCATCGATACCAAATTCGCCCAAATCCGACACCCGGGTGAAGAGTTTAAGCCTTTTTAGTGAGACAATGTGTCAACCGAGCCTTCAGCGCGTCGCGGAGATAGCTCAAATGGCAATTGTCAAGTTCCAGGATTTCTCCACGACAGTGGCGCGTTGCGCCAAACTTCCAGGTCGCAGACAAGGTGGCTACGCGATAGCTCCGCGTCGCGCAACCGTGAAATATTCCCATTTGTCACTTTCCTATGACTTGGCGCGATATTGGCACATCGCGTCACAGATGAAAATTGGGAAATTTTATCAGAAATTAAATACATGTCCTAGTGATAAAAGGCTCGATTTCCCTCCCTATATAAGCCTTTTAGCATGCGACTTGGCTATAATTCAACAATTTATACTCAATTACTTAAAAAAACCACTCAAGAAACGAGCCCTCTATTCTTCTCGATTAAGAATCTAATTCATAATAGAGGGTAATCCAGTTCTTCCCCCCTCACTCAGTCTCATTCAAGGAAGAATGTTCTAAAGGGGGAGATATTGTAGTACCCCGTACTTTTCCTAGCACAAAAAGTTTACCAAGAATGTTAGAATGTATCTTTGAAAGATGAATCCATTTTATACACGTGGTATTTTCCAGATTTTCGCATTTATTGATGTGGGAAATTCAATATTCTTTCCATCGATACCAAATTCGCCCAAATCCGACACCCGGGTGAAGAGTTTGATCCTTTTTAGTGAGACAATGTGTCAACCGAGCCTTCAGCGCGTCGCAGAGATAGCTCAATTGGCAATTGTCAAGTTCCAGGATTTCTCCACGATAGTGGCGCGTTGCGCCAAACTTCCAGGTCGCAGACAAGGTGGCTACGCGATAGCTCCGCGTCGCACAACCGTGAAATATTCCCATTTGTCACTTTCCTATGACTTGGCGCGATATTGGCACGTCGCGTCAAGGATGAAAATCGGGAAATTTTCTCAGAAATTAAATACGTGTCCTAGTGATAAAAGCCTCGATTTCCCTCCCTATATAAGCCTTTTAGCATGCGACTTGGCAATAATTCAACAATTTATACTCAATTACTCTAAAAAACCACTCAAGAAACAAGCCCTCTATTCTCCTCGAATAAGGAATCTAATTCATAATGGAGGGTAATCCAGTTCTTTCCCCCTCACTCAGTCTCATTCGAGGCAGAATGTTCTCAAGGGGGACATATTTTAGTACCCCGTACTTTTCCTAGCTAAAAAAGTTTACCAAGAATGTTAGAATCTTTCTTTGAAAGATGAATCCACTTTTGTACACGTGGTATTTTCAAGATTTTAGCTTTTATTCATGTGGGAAATTCAATAATTTTTCCATCGATACCAAATTCTCCCAAATCCGACACCCGGGAGAAGAGTTTGAGCCTTTTTAGTGAGACAATGTGTCACCCGAGCCTTCAGCGCGTCGCGGAGATAGCTCAAATGGTAATTGTAAATTTCCAGTACTGCTCCACGATAGTGGCGCATTGCGCTAAATTTCCAGGTCGCAGACAAGGTGGCTACGCGATAGCTCCGCGTCGTGCAACCGTGAAATATTCCCATTTGTCACTTTCCTATGACATGGCGCGATATTGGCACGTCGAGATAAGGATGAAAATTGGGAAATTTTCTCAGAAATTAAATACGTGTCCTAGTGATAAAAGGCTCGATTTCCCTCCCTATATAAGTCTTTTAGTATGCGATTTGGCCATAATTCACCAATTTATACTCAATTACTCTAAAAAACCACTCAAGAAACGAGCCCTCTATTCTCCTCGAATAAAGAATCTAATTCATAATGGAGGGTAATCCAGTTCTTTCCCCCTCACTCAGTCTCATTCGAGGAAGAATGTTCTCAAGGGGGAGATATTGTAGTACCCCGTACTTTTCCTAGCTAAAAAAGTTTTCCAAGTATGTTAGAATCTTTCTTTGAAAGATGAATCCACTTTTGTACACGTGTTATTTTCAAGATTTTCGCTTTTATTCATGTGGGAAATTCAATAATTTTTCCATCGATACCAAATTCTCCCAAACTCGACACCCGGGTGAAGAGTTTGAGCCTTTGTAGTGAGACAATGTGTCACCCGAGCCTTCAGCGCGTCACGAAGATAGATCAAATGGAAATTGTCAATTTCTAGAATTGCTCCACGATAGTGGGGCGTTGCGCCAAACTTCCAGGTCGCAGACAAGGTGGCTACGCGATAGCTCCGCGTCGCGCAACCGAGAAATATTCCCATTTGTCACTTTCCTATGACTTGGCGCGATATTGGCATGTCGCGTCAAGGATGAAAATTGAAAAATTTTCTCAGATATTAAATACGTGTCCTAGTGATAAAAGGCTCGATTTCCCTTCCTATATAAGCCTTTTAGCATGCGACTTGTCCATAATTCAACAATTTATTCTCAATTACTCTAAAAAACCACTCAAGAAACGAGCCCTCTATTCTTCTCGAATAAAGAATCTAATTCAGAATAGAGGGTAATCCAGTTCTTCCCCCCTCACTCAGTCTCATTCGAGGAAGAATGTTCTCAAGGGGGAGATATTGTAGTACCCCGTACTTTTCCTAGCACAAAAAGTTTACCAAGAATGTTAGAATCTATCATTGAAAGATGAATCCACTTTTGTACACGTCGTATTTTCCAGATTTTCGCGTTTATTGATGTGGAAAATACAATATGCTTTCCATCGTTACCAAATTCACCCAAATCCGACACCAAGGTGAAGATTTTGAGCCTTTTTAGTGAGACAATGTGTCAACCGAGCCTTCAGCACGTCGCGGAGATAGCTCAAATGGTAATTGTAAATTTCCAGTACTGCTCCACGATATTGGCGCATTGCGCCAAATTTCCAGGTCGCAGACAAGGTGGCTACGCGATAGCTTCGCGTCGCGCAATCGTGAAATATTCCCATTTGTCACTTTCCTATGACTTGGCGCGATATTGGCACGTCGCGTCAAGAATGAAAATTGGGAAATTTTCTCAGATATTAAATACGTGTCCTAGTGATAAAAGGCTCGATTTCCCTTCCTATATAAGCCTTTTAGCATGCGACTTGGCCATAATTCAACGATTTATACACAATTACTCTAAAAAACCACTCAAGAAACGAGCCCACTATTCTTTTCGAATAAAGAATCTTATTCATAATAGAGGGTAATCCAGTTCTTCCCCCCTCACTCAGTCTCATTCGAGGAAGAATGTTCTCAAGGGGGTTATATTGTAGTACCCCGTACTTTTCCTAGCACAAAAAGTTTACCAAGAATTTTAGAATCTATCTTTGAAAGATGAATCCACTTTTGTACACGTGGTATTTTCCAGATTATCGCATTTATTGATGTGGAAAATTCAATATGCTTTCCATCGATACCAAATTCGCCCAAATCCGACACCAAGGTGAAGAGTTTGAGCCTTTTTAGTGAGACAATGTGTCAACCGAGCCTTCAGCACGTCGCGGAGATAGCTCAAATGGTAATTGTAAATTTCCAGTACTGCTCCACGATAGTGGCGCATTGCGCCAAATTTCCAGGTCGCACACAAGGTGGCTACGCGATAGCTCCGCGTCGCGCAACCGTGAAATATTCCCATTTGTCACTTTCCTATGACTTGGAGCGATATTGGCACGTCACGTCAAGGATGAAAATTGGGAAATTTTCTCAGAAATTAAATACGTGTCCTAGTGATAAAAGGATCGATTTCCCTCCCTATATAAGTCTTTTGGCATGCGACTTGGCCATAATTCACCAATTTATACTCAATTACTCTAAAAAACCACTCAAGAAACGAGTCCTCTATTCTCCTCGAATAAAGAATCTAATTCATAATGGAGGGTAATCCAGTTCTTTCCCCCTCACTCAGTCTCATTCGTGGAAGAATGTTCTCAAGGGGGATATATTGTAGTACCCTGTACTTTTCCTAGCTAAAAAAGGTTACCAAGAATGTTAGAATCTTTCTTTGAAATATGAATCCACTTTTGTACACGTCTTATTTTCAAGATTTTCGCTTTTATTTATGTGGGAAATTCAATTATTTTTCCATCGATACCAAATTGTCCCAAATCCGACACTCGGGTGAAGAGTTAGAGCCTTTTTAGTGAGACAATGTGTCACCCGAGCCTTCAGCGCGTCGCGGAGATAGCTCAAGTGGAAATTGTCAATTTCCAGTATTGCTCCATGATAGTGGGGCGTTGCACCAAACTTCCAGGTCGCAGACAAGGTGGCTACGTGATAGCTCCGCGTCGCGCAACCGTGAAATATTCCCATTTGTCACTTTCTTATGACTTGGCACGATATTGGCACGTCGCGTCAAGGATGAAAATTGGGAAATTTTCTCAGATATTAAATACGTGTCCTAGAGATAAAAGGCTCGATTTCCCTTCCTATATAAGCCTTTTAGCATGCGACTTTGCCATAATTCAACAATTTATACTCAATTACTCTAAAAAACCACTCAAGAAACGAGCCCTCTATTCTCCTCGAATAAAGAATCTAATTCATAAAAGAGGGTAATCCATTTCTTCCCCCCTCACTCAGTCTCATTCGATGAAGAATGTTCTCAAGGGGGAGATATTATAGTACCCCGTACTTTTCCTAGCACAAAAAGTTTACCAAGAATGTTAGAATCTATCTTTGAAAGATGAATCCTCTTTTGTACACGTGGTATTTTCCTGATTTTCGCGTTTGTTGATGTGGAAAATTCAATATGCTTTCCATCGATACCTAATTCGCCCAAATCCGACACCAAGGTGAAGAGTTTGAGCCTTTTTAGTGAGACAATGTGTCAACCGAGCCTTCAGCACGTCGCAGAGATAGCTCAAATGGCATTTGTCAATTTCCAGTATTGCTCCACGATAGTGGAGCGTTGCGCCAATCTTCCAGGTCGCAGACAAGGTGGCTACGCGATAGCTCTGCGTCGCGCCACCGTGAAATATTCCCATTTGTCACTTTCCTATGACTTGCCGCGATATTGGCACGTCGCGTCAAGGATGATAATTGGGAAATTTTCTCAGGAATTAAAAACGTGTCCTAGTGATAAAAGGCTCGATTTCCCTCCCTATATAAGCCTTTTAGCATGCGACTTGGCCATAATTCAACAATTTATACACAATTACTCTAAAAAACCACTCAAGAAACGAGCCCTCTATTCTCCTCAAATAAAGAATCTAATTCATATAGAGGGTAATCCAATTCATCCCCCCTCACTCAGTCTCATTCGAGTACGAATGTTCTCAAGGGGGAGATATTGTAGTACCCCGTACTTTTCCTAGCACAAAACATTTACCAAGAATGTTAGAATCTATCTTTGAAAGATGAATCCACTTTTGTACACGTGGTATTTTACAGATTTTCACATTTATTGATGTGGGAAATTCAATATGCTTTCCATCGATACCAAATTCGCCCAAATCCGACACCCGGGTGAAGAGTTTGAGCCTTTTTAGTGAGACAATATGTCAACCGAGCCTTCAGCGCATCGCAGAGATAGCTCAAGTGACAATTGTCAAGTTACAGTATTGCTCCACGATAGTGGCGCGTTGCGCCAAACTTCTAGGTCGCAGACAAGGTGGCTACACGATAGCTCTGTGTTGCGCCACCGTGCAATATTCCCATTTGTCTCTTTCCAGTAACTTGGCGCGATAGTGGCACGTCGCGCCAAAGATGAAAATTGGGAAATTTTCTCAGAAATTAAATACGTGTCCTAGTGGTAAAAGGCTCGATTTCCCTCCTTATATAAGCCTTTTCGCATGAGACTTGGCCATAATTCAACAATTTATACTCAATTACTCAAAAAAACCTCTCAAGAAACGAGCCCTCTATTCTCCTCGAATAAAGAATCTAATTCATAATGAAGGGTAATCCAGTTCTATCCCCCTCACTCAGTTTCATTCGAGGAAGAATGTTCTCAATGGGGAGATATTGTAGTAACCCGTACTTTTCCTAGCTAAAAAAGTTTACCAAGAATGATAGAATCTTTCTTTGAAAGATGAATCCACTTTTGTACAAGTGTTATTTTCAAGATTTTCGCATTTATTCATGTGGGAAAATCAATAATTTTTCCATCGATACCAAATTCTCCCAAATCCGACACCCGGGTGAAGAGTTTGAGCCTTTTTAGTGAGATAATGTGTCACCCGAGCCTTCAGCGCGTCGCGGAGATAGCTCTAATGGAAATTGTCAATTTCCAGTATTGCTCCATGATAGTGGGGAGTTGCGTCAAACTTCCAGGTCACAGACAATGTGGCTACGCGATAGCTCCACATCGCGCAACCGTGAAATATTCCCATTTGTCACTTTTCTATGACTTGGCGCGATATTGGCACGTCGCGTCAAGGATGAAAATTGGGAAATTTTCTCAGAAATTAAATACGTGTCCTAGTGATAAAAGGCTCAATTTCCATCCCTATATAAGCCATTTAGCATGCGACTTGGCCATAACTCAATAATTTATACTCAATTACACTAAAAAACCACTCAAAAAATGAGCACTCTATTCATCTCGAATAAAGAATGTAATTCATAATAGAGGGTAATCCAGTTCTTCCCCCCTCACTCAGTCTCATTCGAGGAAGAATGTTCTCAAGGGGGAGATATTGTAGTACCCCGTACTTTTCCTTGAACAAAAAGTTTACCAAGAATGTTAGAATCTATCTTTCAAAGATGAATCCACTTTTTTACAAGTGGTATTTTCCATATTTTCGCATTTATTGATGTGGGAAATTCAATATGCTTTCCATCGATACCAAATTCGCCCAAATCCGACACCCGGGTGAAGAGTTTGAGCCTTTTTAGTGAGACAATGTGTCAAACGAGCCTTCAGCGCGTCGCGGAGATAGCTCAAATGGCAATTGTCAAGTTCCAGTATTGCTCCACCATAGTGGCGTGTTGCGCCAAACTTCCAGGTCGCAGACAAGGTGGCTACACGATAGCTCTGCATTGCGCCACCGTGCAATATTCCCATTTGTCACTTTCCAGTAACTTGGCGCGATAGTGGCACGTCGCGCCTAGGATGAAAATTGGGAAATTTTCTCAGTAATTAAATACGTGTCCTAGTGTTAAATGGCTCTATTTCCCTCCTTATATAAGCCTTTTAGCATGAGACTTGGCCATAATTCAACAATTTATACTCAATTGCTCTAAAAAACCACTCAAGAAACGAGCCCTATATTCTCCTCGAATAAAGAATCTAATTCATAATGGAGGGTAATCCAGTTCTTTCCCCCTCACTCAGTCTCATTCGAGGAAGAATGTTCTCAAGGGGGAGATATTGTAGTACCCCGTACTTTTCCATGCAAAAAAAGTTTACCAAGAATGTTAGAATCCTTCTTTGATAGATGAATCCGCTTTTGTACACGTCGTATTTTCAAGATTTTCACATTTATTCATGTGGGAAATTCAATAATTTTTCCATCGATACCAAATTCTCCCAAATACGACACCCGGGTGAAGAGTTTGAGCCATTTTAGTGAGACATTGTGTCACCCGAGCCTTCAGCGCGTCGCAGAGATAGCTCAAATGGAAATTGTCAATTTCCAGTATTGCTCCTTGATAGTGGGGCATTGCGCCAAACTTCCAGGTCGCAGACAAGGTGGCTACGCGATAGCTCCGCATCGCGCAACCGTAAAATATTCCCATTTGTCACTTTTCTATGACTTGGTGCGATATTGGCATGTCGCGTCAAGGATGAAAATTGGGAAATTTTCTCAGAAATTAAATACGTGTCCTAGTGATAAAAGGCTCGATTTCCCTCCCTATATAAGCCTTTTAGCATGCCACTTAACCATAATTCAACAATTTATACTCAATTACTCTAAAAAACCACTCAAGAAACGAGCCCTCTATTTTTCTCGAATAAAGAATCTAATTCATAATAGAGGGTAATCCAATTCTTCCCCCCTCACTCAGTCTCATTCGAGGACGAATGTTCTCAAGGGGGAGATATTGTAGTACCCCGTACTTTTCCTAGCACAAAAAGTTTACCAAGAAAGTTAGAATCTATCTTTGAAAGATGAATCCACATTTTTACACGTGGTATTTTCCAGATTTTCGCGCTTATTGATGTGGGAAATTCAATATGCTTTCCATCGATACCAAATTCTCCCAAATCCGACACCCGGGTGAAGAGTTTGATCCTTTTTAGTGAGACAATGTGTCAACCGAGCCTTCAGCACGTCGCGGAGATAGCTCAAATGGAAATTGTCAAGTTCCAGTATTGCTCCACGGTAGTGGCGCGTTGCGCCAAACTTCCAGGTCGCAGACAAGGTGGCTACACGATAGCTCTGCGTTGCGCCACCGTGCAATATTCCCATTTGTCACTTTCCAGTAACTTGGCGTGATAGTGGCACGTCGCGCCAAGGATGAAAATTGGGAAAATTTCTCAGAAATTAAATACGTGTCCTAGTGATAAAAGGCTCGATTTCCCTCCTTATATAAGCCTTTTAGCATGAGACTTGGCCATAATTCAACAATTTATACTCCATTACTCTAAAAAACCTCTCAAGAAACGAGCCCTCTATTCTTCTCGAATAAAGAATCAAATTCATAATGGAGGGTAATCCAGTTCTTCCCCCCTCACTCAGTCACATTCGAGGAAGAATGTTCTCAAGGGGGAGATATTGTAGTACCCCGTACTTTTCCTAGCTAAAAAAGTTTACCAAGTATGTTAGAATCTTTCTTTAAAAGATGAATCTATTCTTGTACACGTGGTATTTTCATGATTTTCGCGTTTATTGATGTGGGAAATTCAATATGCTTTCCATTGATACCAAATTCGCCCAAATCCGACACCCGGGGGAAGAGTTTAAGCCATTTTAGTGAGACATTGTGTCACCCGAGCCTTCAGCGCGTCGCGGAGATAGCTCAAATGGAAATTGTCAATTTCCAGTATTGCTCCATGATAGTGGGGCATTGCGCCAAACTTCCAGGTCGCAGACAAGGTGGCTACGCGATAGCTCCCAATCGCGCAAAGGTGAAATATTCCCATTTGTCACTTTTCTATGACTTGGTGCGATATTGGCACGTCGTGTCAAGGATGAAAATTGGGAAATTTTCTCAGAAATTAAATACGTGTCCTAGTGATAAAAGGCTCGATTTCCCTCCCTATATAAGCCGTTTAGCATGCCACTTAACCATAATTCAACAATTTATACTCAATTACTCTAAAAAACACTCAAGAAACGAGCCCTCTATTCTTCTCGAATAAAGAATCTAATTCATAATAGAGGGTAATCCAATTCGTCCCCCCTCACTCAGTCTCATTCGAGGACGAATGTTCTCAAGGGGGAGATATTGTAGTACCCCGTACTTTTCCTGGCACAAAAAGTTTACCAAGAAGGTTAGAATCTATCTTTGAAAGATGAATCCACATTTTTACACGTGGTATTTTCCAGATTTTCGCGCTTATTGATGTGGGAAATTCAATATGCTTTCCATCGATACCAAATTCGCCCAAATCCGACACCCGGGTGAAGAGTTTGATCCTTTTTAGTGAGACAATGTGTCAACCGAGCCTTCAGCATGTCGCGAAGATAGCTCAAATGGAAATTGTCAAGTTCCAGTATTGCTCCACGATAGTGGCGCGTTGCGCCAAACTTCCAGGTCGCTGACAAGGTGGCTACACGATAGCTCTGCGTTGCGCCACCGTGCAATATTCCCATTTGTCACTTTCCAGTAACTTGGCGCGATAGTGGCACGTCGCGCCAAGGATGAAAATTGGGAAATTTTCTCAGAAATTAAATACGTGTCCTAGTGATAAAAGGCTCGATTTCCCTCCTTATATAAGCCTTTTAGCATGAGACTTGGCCATAATTCAACAATTTATACTCAATTACTCTAAAAAACCTCTCAAGAAATGAGCCCTCTATTCTCCTCGAATAAAGAATCTAATTCATAATGGAGGGTAATCCAGTTCTTTCCCCCTCACTCAGTCACATTCGAGGAAGAATGTTCTCAAGGGGGAGATATTGTAGTACCCCGTACTTTTCCTAGCTAAAAAAGTTTACCAAGAATGTTAGAATCTTTCTTTAGAAGATGAATCTATTTTTGTACACGTGGTATTTTCATGATTTTCGCATTTATTGATGTGGGAAATTCAATATGCTTTCCATCGATACCAAATTCGCCCAAATCCGACACCCGGGTGAAGAGTTTGAGCGTTTTTAGTGAGACAATGTGTCAACCGATCCTTCAGCGCGTCGCGGAGATAGATCAAATGGAAATTGTCAATTTCCAGTATTGCTCCACGATAGTGGGGCGTTGCGCCAAACTTCCAGGTCGCAGACAAGGTGGCTACGCGATAGCTCCGCGTCGCGCAACCGTGAAATATTCCCATTTGTCAGTTTCCTATGACTTGGCGCGATATTGGCACATGGAGTCAAGGATAAAAATTGGGAAATTTTCTCAGAAATTAAATACGTGTCCTAGTGATAAAAGGCTCGATTTCGCTCCCTATATAAGCTTTTTAGCATGCGACTTGGCCATAATTCAACAATTTATACTCAATTACTCTAAAAACCTCTCAAGAAACGAGCCCTCTATTCTCCTCGAATAAAGAATCTAATTCATAATGGAGGGTAATCCAGTTCTTTCCTCCTCACTCAGTCTCATTCGAGGAAGAATGTTCTCAAGGGGGAGATATTGTAGTACCCCGTACTTTTCCTAGCACAAAAAGTTTACCAAGAATAATAGAATCTATCTTTGAAATATGAATCCACTTTTTTACACGTGGTATTTTCTGGATTTTCGCATTTATTGATCTGGTAAATTCAATATGCTTTCCATCGATACCAAATTCACCCAAATCCAACACACGGGTGAAGAGTTTCAGCCTTTTTAATGAGACAATGTGTCAAACGAGCCTTCAGCGCGTCGCGGAGATAGCTCAAATGGCAATTGTCAAGTTCCAGTCTTGCTCCACGATAGTGGCGCTTTGCGCCAAACTTCCAGGTCGCAGACAAGGTGGCCACACGATAGCTCTGCGTTAGGCCACTGTGCAGTATTTCCCATTTGTCACTTTCCAGTAACTTGGCGCGATAGTGGCACGTCGCGCCAAGGATGAAAATTGGGAAATTTTCTCAAAAATTAAATACGTGTCCTAGTGTTAAAAGGCTCAATTTTCCTCCTTATATAAGCCTTTTAGCATGAGACTTGGCCATAATTCAACAATTTATACTAAATTACTCTAAAAAACCTCTCAAGAAACGAGCCCTCTATTTTCCTCGAATAAAGAATCTAATTCATAATGGAGGGTAATCCAGTTCTTTTCGCCTCACTCAGTCTCATTCGAGGAAGAATGTTCTCAAGGAGGAGATATTGTAGTACCCCGTACTTTTCCTAGCTAAAAAAGTTTACCAAGAAGGTTAGAATCTATCTTTGAAATATGAATCCACATTTTTACACGTGGTATTTTCCAGATTTTCGCGCTTATTGATGTGGGAAATTCAATATGCTTTCCATCGATACCAAATTCGCCCAAATCCGACACCCGGGTGAAGAGTTTGATCCTTTTTAGTGAGACAATGTGTCAACCGAGCCTTCAGCACGTCGCGAAGATAGCTCAAATGAAAATTGTCAAGTTCCAGTATTGCTCTACGATAGTGGCGCGTTGCGCCAAACTTCCAGGTCGCTGACAAGGTGGCTACACGATAGCTCTGCGTTGCGCCACCGTGCAATATTCCCATTTGTCACTTTCCAGTAACTTGGCGCGATAGTGGCACGTCGCGCCAAGGATGAAAATTGTGAAATTTTCTCAGAAATTAAATACGTGTCCTCGTGATAAAAGGCTCGATTTCCCTCCTTATATAAGCCTTTTAGCATGAGACTTGGCCATAATTCAACAATTTATACTCAATTACTCTAAAAAACCTCTCAAGAAATGAGCCCTCTATTCTCCTCGAATAAAGAATCTAATTCATAATGGAGGGTAATCCAGTTCTTTCCCCCTCACTCAGTCACATTCGAGGAAGAATGTTCTCAAGGGGGAGATATTGTAGTACCCCGTACTTTTCCTAGCTAAAAAAGTTTACCAAGAATGTTAGAATCTTTCTTTAGAAGATGAATCTATTTTTGTACACGTGGTATTTTCATGATTTTCGCATTTATTGATGTGGGAAATTAAATATGCTTTCCATCGATACCAAATTCGCCCAAATCCGACACCCGGGTGAAGAGTTTGAGCGTTTTTAGTGAGACAATGTGTCAACCGATCCTTCAGCGCGTCGCGGAGATAGCTCAAATGGAAATTGTCAATTTCCAGTATTGCTCCACGATAGTGGGGCGTTGCGCCAAACTTCCAGGTCGCAGACAAGGTGGCTACGCGATAGCTCCGCGTCGCGCAACCGTGAAATATTCCCATTTGTCAGTTTCCTATGACTTGGCGCGATATTGGCACATGGAGTCAAGGATAAAAATTGGGAAATTTTCTCAGAAATTAAATACGTGTCCTAGTGATAAAAGGCTCGATTTCGCTCCCTATATAAGCTTTTTAGCATGCGACTTGGCCATAATTCAACAATTTATACTCAATTACTCTAAAAAACCTCTCAAGAAACGAGCCCTCTATTCTCCTCGAATAAAGAATCTAATTCATAATGGAGGGTAATCCAGTTCTTTCCTCCTCACTCAGTCTCATTCGAGGAAGAATGTTCTCAAGGGGGAGATATTGTAGTACCCCGTACTTTTCCTAGCACAAAAAGTTTACCAAGAATGTTAGAATCTATCTTTGAAAGATGAATCCACTTTTTTACACGTGGTATTTTCTGGATTTTCGCATTTATTGATCTGGTAAATTCAATATGCTTTCCATCGATACCAAATTCACCCAAATCCGACACACGGGTGAAGAGTTTCAGCCTTTTTAGTGAGACAATGTGTCAAACGAGCCTTCAGCGCGTCGCGGAGATAGCTCAAATGGCAATTGTCAAGTTCTAGTCTTGCTCCACGATAGTGGCGCTTTGCGCCAAACTTCCAGGTCGCTGACAAGGTGGCTACACGATAGCTCTGCGTTAGGCCACCGTGCAGTATTTCCCATTTGTCACTTTCCAGTAACTTGGCGCGATAGTGGCACGTCGCGCCAAGGATGAAAATTGGGAAATTTTCTCAAAAATTAAATACGTGTCCTAGTGTTAAAAGGCTCAATTTTCCTCCTTATATAAGCCTTTTAGCATGAGACTTGGCCATAATTCAACAATTTATACTCAATTACTCTAAAAAACCTCTCAAGAAACGAGCCCTCTATTCTCCTCGAATAAAGAATCTAATTCATAATGGAGGGTAATCCAGTTCTTTTCGCCTCACTCAGTCTCATTCGAGGAAGAATGTTCTCAAGGAGGAGATATTGTAGTACCCCGTACTTTTCCTAGCTAAAAAAGTTTACCAAGAAGGTTAGAATCTATCTTTGAAATATGAATTCTCATTTTTACACGTGGTATTTTCCAGATTTTCGCGCTTATTGATGTGGGAAATTCAATATGCTTTCCATCGATACCAAATTCGCCCAAATCCGACACCCGGGTGAAGAGTTTGATCCTTTTTAGTGAGACAATGTGTCAACCGAGCCTTCAGCACGTCGCGAAGATAGCTCAAATGAAAATTGTCAAGTTCCAGTATTGCTCCACGATAGTGGCGCGTTGCGCCAAACTTCCAGGTCGCTGACAAGGTGGCTACACGATAGCTCTGCGTTGCGCCACCGTGCAATATTCCCATTTGTCACTTTCCAGTAACTTGGCGCGATAGTGGCACGTCGCGCCAAGGATGAAAATTGGGAAATTTTCTCAGAAATTAAATACGTGTCCTAGTGATAAAAGGCTCGATTTCCCTCCTTATATAAGCCTTTTAGCATGAGACTTGGCCATAATTCAACAATTTATACTCAATTACTCTAAAAAACCTCTCAAGAAATGAGCCCTCTATTCTCCTCGAATAAAGAATCTAATTCATAATGGAGGGTAATCCAGTTCTTTCCCCCTCACTCAGTCACATTCGAGGAAGAATGTTCTCAAGGGGGAGATATTGTAGTACCCCGTACTTTTCCTAGCTAAAAAAGTTTACCAAGAATGTTAGAATCTTTCTTTAAAAGATGAATCAATTTTTATACACGTGGTATTTTCATTATTTTCGCGTTTATTGATGTGGGAAATTCAATATGCTTTCCATCGATACCAAATTCGCCCAAATCCGACACCCGGGTGAAGAGTTTGAGCCTTTTTAGTGAGACAATGTGTCAACCGATCCTTCAGCGCGTCGCGGAGATAGCTCAAATGGAAATTGTCAATTTCCAGTATTGCTCCACGATAGTGGGGCGTTGCGCCAAACTTCCAGGTCGCAGACAAGGTGGCTACGCGATAGCTCCGCGTCGCGCAACCGTGAAATATTCCCATTTGTCAGTTTCCTATGACTTGGCGCGATATTGGCACATGGAGTCAAGGATAAAAATTGGGAAATTTTCTCAGAAATTAAATACGTGTCCTAGTGATAAAAGGCTCGATTTTGCTCCCTATATAAGCTTTTTAGCATGCGACTTGGCCATAATTCAACAATTTATACTCAATTACTCTAAAAAAACTCTCAAGAAACGATCCCTCTATTCTCCTCGAATAAAGAATCTAATTCATAATGGAGGGTAATCCAGTTCTTTCCTCCTCACTCAGTCTCAATCGAGGAAGAATGTTCTCAAGGGGGAGATATTGTAGTACCCCGTACTTTTCCTAGCACAAAAAGTTTACCAAGAATGTTAGAATCTATCTTTGAAAGATGAATCCACTTTTTTACACGTGGTATTTTCTGGATTTTCGCATTTATTGATCTGGTAAATTCAATATGCTTTCCATCGATACCAAATTCACCCAAATCCGACACACGGGTGAAGAGTTTCAGCCTTTTTAGTGAGACAATGTGTCAAACGAGCCTTCAGCGCGTCGCGGAGATAGCTCAAATGGCAATTGTCAAGTTCCAGTCTTGCTCCACAATAGTGGCGCTTTGCGCCAAACTTCCAGGTCGCAGACAAGGTGGCTACACGATAGCTCTGCGTTAGGCCACCGTGCAGTATTTCCCATTTGTCACTTTCCAGTAACTTGGCGCGATAGTGGCACGTCGCGCCAAGGATGAAAATTGGGAAATTTTCTCAAAAATTAAATACGTGTCCTAGTGTTAAAAGGCTCAATTTTCCTCCTTATATAAGCCTTTTAGCATGAGACTTGGCCATAATTCAACAATTTATACTCAATTACTCTAAAAAACCTCTCAAGAAACGAGCCCTCTATTCTCCTCGAATAAAGAATCTAATTCATAATGGAGGGTAATCCAATTCTTTTCGCCTCACTCAGTCTCATTCGAGGAAGAATGTTCTCAAGGGGGAGATATTGTAGTACCCCGTACTTTTCCTAGCTAAAAAAGTTTACCAAAAATGTTAGAATCTTTCTTTGAAAGATGAATCCACTTTTGTACACGTGGTATTTTCAAGATTTTCGCTTTTATTCATATGGGAAATTCAATATGCTTTCCATTGATACCAAATACGCACAAATCCGACACCCGGGTAAAGAGTTTGAGCCTTTTTAGTGAGACAATGTGACACCCGAGCCTTCAGCGCGTCGCGGAGATAGCCCAAATGGCAATTGTCAATTTCCAGTATTGCTCCACGATAGTGGCGCATTGCGCCAAATTTCCAGGTCGCAGACAAGGTGGCTACGCGATAGCTCCGCGTCGCTCCACTGTGCAATATTCCCATTTGTCACTTTCCAGTGATATGGCGCGAAAGTGGCATGTCATGCCAAGGATGAAAATTGGGAAATTTTCTCAGAATTCAATATGCTTTCCATCGATACCAAATTCACCCAAATCCAACACCCGGGTGAAGAGTTTCAGCCTTTTTAGTGAGACAATGTGTCAACCGAGCCATCAGCGCGTCGCGGAGATAGCTCAAATGGAAATTGTCAAGTTCCAGTCTTGCTCCACGAAAGTGGCGCTTTGCGCCAAACTTCCAGGTCGCAGACAAGGTGGCTACACGATAGCTCTGCGTTAGGCCACCGTGCAGTATTTCCCATTTGTCACTTTCCAGTAACTTGGCGCGATAGTGGCACGTCGCGCCAAGGATGAAAATTGGGAAATTTTCTCAAAAATTAAATACGTGTCCTAGTGTTAATAGGCTCGATTTTCCTCCTTATATAAGCCTTTTAGCATGAGACTTGGCCATAATTCAACAATTTATACTCAATTACTCTAAAAAACCTCTCATGAAACGAGCCCTCTATTCTCCTCGAATAAAGAATCTAATTCATAATGGAGGTTAATCCATATTCTTTCCACCTCACTCAGTCTCATTCGAGGAAGAATTTTATCAAGGGGGAGATATTGTAGTACCCCGTACTTTTCCTAGCTAAAAAAGTTTACCAAGAATGTTAGAATCTCTCTTTGAAAGATGAATCCACTTTTGTACACGTGGTATTTTCAAGATTTTCGCTTTTATTCATATGGGAAATTCAATAAGCTTTCCATCGATACCAAATACGCCCAAATCCGACACCAGGGTAAAGAGTTTGAGCCTTTTTAGTGAGACAATGTGTCACCCGAGCCTTCAGCGCGTCGCGGAGATAGCCCAAATGGCAATTGTCAATTTCCAGTATTGCTCCACGATAGTGGCGCGTTGCGCCAAATTTCCAGGTCGCAGACAAGGTGGCTACGCGATAGCTCCGCGTCGCTCCACTGTGCAATATTCCCATTTATCACTTTCCAGTGATATGGCGCGAAAGTGGAATGTCGTGCCAAGGATGAAAATTGGGAAATTTTCTCAGAATTTAAATATGTGTTCTAGTGTTAAAAGGCTATATTTCCCTCCCTACATATGCCTCTTAGCATCAGACTTGGCCATAATTCAACAATTTATACTCAATTACTCTAAAAAACCTCTCAAGAAACGATCCCTGTAGTCTCCTCGAATAAAGAATCTAATTCATAATGGAGGGTAATCCAGTTCTTCCCCCATCACTCAGTCTCATTTCAGGATGAATGTTCTCAAGGGAGAGATATTGTAGAACCCCGTACTTTTCATAGCTCAAAAAGTTTACCAAGAATATTAGAATCTTTATTTGAAAGATGAATCCACTTTTGAACACGTGGTATTTTCAAGATTTTCACTTTTATTCGTGTGGGAAATTAAATAAGCTTTCCATCGATACCAAATTCGCCCAAATTCGACACCCGGGTGAAGAGTTTGGGCCTTTTTAGTGAGACAATGTGTTACCCTTGCCTTCAACGCGTCGCGGAGATATGTCAAATGGCAATTGTCAATTTCCCGTATTGCTCCACGATAGTGGCGCATTGCGCCAATCTTCCAGGTCGCAGATAAGATGGCTACGCGATAGCTCCGCGTCGCTCCACTGTGCAAGGGGGAGATATTGCAATACCTCGTACTTTTCCTAGCTCGAAAAGTTTCCCATGAATGTTAGAATTTTTTTTTGAAAGATGAATCCACTTTTTTACACGTGATATTTTCAATATTTTCACTTATTTCATGTGGGAAATTAAATAAGCTTTCCATCAATACCAAATTCGTCCAAATACGAAACCCGGGTGAAGAGTTAAAGCCTCTTTAGTGAGACAGTGTGTCACCCGACCCTGCAGCGCATCGTGGAGATAGCTCAATTGGAAATTGTCAATTTCCAGTGCTTCTCTGCGAGAGTGGTGCATCGTGCCAAACTTCTAGGATGCAAACAAGGGGGCAACGTGATAGATCCGCATCGAGCCACCGTGCAACTTCCCATTTATCACTTTCCAGTGACTTGACGCGATAGTGTCGCATCGTGCCAAGGATGAAAATAGGGAAATTTTCTCAAAAATTAAATACGTGTCCTAGTGTTAAAAGGCTCAATTTCCCGCCCTATATAAGCCTTGTAGCATGAAATTTTTCCATAATTCAGCAACTTGTACTCAATTACTCTAAAAAACGCTCAAGAAACAAGCCCTCTGTTATCTTCAAAATAAAGAATCCAGTTCATAATAGAGGGTAATCATAAGTTAACACCAGAAATCCCAAACTCATCTATGGGCCAAGTATCCAGAGGCTCAGTTCATTTCACGAAATTTAGTTTATATGTCATGGTTCAGCCTTAGTCATGTTCTCACGTTCTAGTTCATGCATACTTATAGCATAGTCATGGGGTCATCAGTGCTTTTCAGTAACGTAACAATTTTCTTAAACTTACTCAGTTCCCTGCTTTGATCCCCGTTACGAACTTGGTACTAAGTACCCTTGCATATTCAGTCATGCATGCATATATCAGTGCAGTCGTGTAATTATGCATCAGACATGCATTCTCAATGCGAGAAGTTTAATTCATCTAAATATTGAGTCATGTACTCATAAGACAATTATCAGCCATGCATCAGATATGCATGAATTCATTTTATTAGTCATGCATCAGATTTGCATGTTCAGTATGTTATATTTAGCCATTAGTCATGTCAATCATGAGATCGTGTTCTAGTCTCATTCGAGGGCGAATTTCCTCAAGGGGAGATATTGCAATACCTCATACTTTTCCTAGCTCAAAAAGTTTTTCAACAATTCTAGAATATTTTTTTGAAATATGAAACCACTTTTGAACACATGGTATTTTTAAGATTTTCACTTTTTTAATTTAGGAAATTCAATAAGATTTCCATCGATACCGAATTTGCCCAAATCTGACACCCGAGTGAAAAGGTAGAGCCTTGTTAGTGAGGCAGTGTGTCACTCGAGCCTTCAGCGTGACACGGAGTTAGCTCAAATGGCAATTGTCAATTTCCAGTGTGGATCCACGATAGTGGCGCAGCGAGACAAACTACCTAGTCGTAGACAAGGTGGCAATGCGATAGCACCACATCGCTCTGCCATGCAACTTCCCATTTGTCACTTTCCAGTGACTTGGCGCGATAGTGGCACGTCGTGCAAAAGATGAAAATCGGAAATTTTCTGAAAAATTAAATATGTGTCCTAGGGTTAAAAGGCTTTATTTCCCGCTCTATAAAATCCATATAGCACAAGATTTTGCAATAATTCAGCAACTTATACTCAATTACACAAAAAAACTTTCAAGAAACAAGCCCTCTGTTCTCTTCAAATAAAAAATCCAGTTCATAATAGAGGGTAATCATAAGTTAACCCCCAAAGTCCCAAGCTCAGCTATGGGCCAAGTATCCATAGGCTCAGTTCATTTCACGAAATTCAGTTTATATGTCATAGTTCAGCCTTAGTCATGTTCTCACGTTCCAGCCCATGCATACTTCTTGCTTAATCATGGGGTCATTAGTGCGTTCCAGTCACATAACAGTTTTCTTAAACTTACTCAGTTCCCTTCTCAGATCCCAGTTACAAACTTGGTACGAAGTACCCTTACATATTCAGTCATGCATGCATATATCAGTGCAGTCATGTAATTATGCATCATACATGCATTCTCAATGCGAGAAGTTCAGTTCATATGAATATTCAGTCATGTACTCATAAGTCAATTATCAGCCATGCATCAGATATGCATGAATTCATCTTATTAGTCATGCATAAGATTTTCCTGTTTGGTATGTTATATTTATCCATCAGTCATGTTAGCATGAGATCGTGTTCCAGTATCATTCGAGGAAGAATGTCCTCTAGGGGGAGATAATGCAATACCCCATACTTTTCCTAGCTAGAAAAGTTACTCAAGAATTTTATAATATTTCTTTGAAAGATGAATCCACTTTTTTACACGTGGTATTTTCCAGATTTTCACTTTTTTCATGTGGGAAATTCAATAAGCTTTCCATCTATACGAAATTCGCCAAATCCGACACCCGGGTGAAAAGTAAGAGCCTTTTTAGTGAGACAGTGTGTCACCCGAGCCTTCAGTTCATCGCGGAGTTATCTCAAATGACAATTGTCAATTTCCAGTGTTTCTCCGCAATAGTGGCACATCATCCCTAACTTCTAGGTATTAAACAAGGTGGCAACGCGATAGCTCCGTATCGATCCACCGTGCAACTTCCCATTTGTCACTTTCCAGTCACTTGGTACGATAGTCGCGCGTCGTTCCATGGATGAAAATTGGGAAATTTTATCAGAAATTAAATACGTGTCCTAGGGTTACAAGTGTCGATTTTTCGCCCTATATAAGCCTTATAGCACGAGATTTGGCCATAATTCAGCAACTTATACTCAATTACTCTAAAAAACCTCTCAATCCCTCTGTACTCTTCGAATAAAGAATCCAGTTCATAATAGAGGGTAATCATAGGTTAACCTCCATATTCCCAACCTCAGCTTTGGTCTATGTATCCAGAGGCTCAGTTCAGTTCACGAAATTTAGTTTATATGTCATGGTTCAGCCTTATTCATGTTCTCAGGTTCCAGTTCATGCATACTTCTAGCATAATCATGGGGTTATACGTGCTTTTCAGTCACGTAACAATTTTCTTAAACTTACTCAGTTCCCAGCTCAGATCCCCATTAGGAACTTGGTACTAAGTACCCTTGCATATTAAGTCATGCATGCAAATATCAGTGCAGTCATGTAATTATTCATCATACATGCATACTCAATACGAGAAGTTCATTTCATCTAAATATTCAGTCATGTACTCATAAGTCAATTATCAGCCATGCATCAGATATGCATGAATTCATCTTATTAGTCATGCATCATATTTTCATGTTAGGTATGTTATATTTAGCCATCAGTCATGAAATCGTGTTCCAGTCTAATTCGAGGACGAATGTCCTCAAGGGGGAGATATTGCATTCCCCCATACTTTTCCAAGCTCGAAACGTTTCCCAAGAATATTAGAATCTTTCTTTGAAAGATGAATCCACTTTTTTACACAAGTTATTTTCAATATTTTCCCCTTTTTCAAGTGGGAAATTCAATAACCTTTCCATCGATACCAAATTCGCCAAAATTGGACACCCGGGTGAAAAGTTAGAGCCTTTTTTCTGAGACAGTGTGTCACCCGAGCCTTCAGCGCGTTACTGATATAGCTCAAATGGAAATTGTTAATTTCCACTGTTGCTTTGAGATATAGGCGCGTCGCGCCAATTTATCAGGTCACAAACAAGGTGGCAACACGATAGCTCTGCGTCGCCCCACCGTGCAACTTCCCATTTGTCACTTTCAAGTGACTTGGGGCGATAGTGGCGCGTCGTGACATGGATAAAAATCGAGAAATTTTCTCAGAAATTAAAGACGTGTCCTAGGTTTAAAAGGCTTGATTTCTCGCCCTATATAAGCCTTATTGCATGATATTTTGCCATAATTCAACAACTTATACTCAATTACTCTAAAAAACTCTCAAGAAACAAGCCCTCTGTTCTCTTCGAATAAAGAATCCAGTTCATAATAGAGGGTAATCATAAGTTAACCCCCAAAGTCCCATCCTTAGCTATGGTCCATGTATCCAGAGGCTTAGTTCGTTTCACAAAATTCAGTTTATATGTCATGGATCAGCCTTAGTCATATTCTCATGTTCCTGTTCATGCATACTTCTAGCATAATCATGGGGTCATCAGTGATTTTCAGTCACGTAACAATTTTCTTAAACTTACCCAGTTCCCTGCTCTAATCCCCATTACAAACTTCGTACTAAGTACCCTTGCATATAATTCATGCATGCAAATATCAGTGCAGTCATGTAATTATGCATCAGACATGCATTCTCAATGCGAGAAGTTCAATTCATCTGAATATTCAGTCATTTACTCATTAGTCAATTATCACCCATTAATCAGATATGCATGAATTCATCTAATTAGTCATGCATTTGATTTTCATGTTCAGTATGTTATATTTAACCATTAGTCATGTCAGTCATGAGATCGTGTCCCAGTCTCATTGAAGGACCAATGTCCTCAAGGGGGAGATATTGCAATACCCCATACTTTTCCAAACTCAAAAAGTTTCCCAAGAATGTTAGAATCTTTCTTTAATAGATTAATCCACTTTTGTACACGTCGTATTTCAAAGATTTTCACTTTTTTCATTTGGAAAATTCAATCAGCTTTCCATCGATACCAAATTCGCCCAAATCCAACACCCGGGTTAAAAGTTAGAGCCTTTTTAGTGAGATAGTGTGTCACCCGAGCCTTCATCGCATCGCGGAGTTAGCTCAAATGGAAATTATCAATTTCCAGTGTTGTTCAACGATAGTGGAACGTCTGGCCAAACTTCTATATCGTTGACAAGGTGGCAACGTGATAGCTACGCATCGCTCCACCATGCAACTAACCATTTGTCACTTTCCAGTGACTTGGAACGATAGTGGCACATCGTGCCAAGGATGATAGTCGAGAATTTTTATCAAAAATTAAATACGTGTCCTAGGGTTACAAGTGTCGATTTGCCTCCCTATATAAGCCTTATAGAATGATATTTGACCATAATTCAGCAACTTATACTCAATTACTCTAAAAAACTCTAAAGAAACAAGACCTCTCTTCTCTTTGAATAAAGAATCCAGTTCATAATTGAGGGTAATCATAAGTTAACCCCCTAATTCTCAACGTCAGCTTTGGGACAAGTATCCAGAGTCTCAGTTCAGTTCACGAAATTCAGTTTATATGTCATGGTTCATCCTTATTCATGTTCTCAGGTTCCAGTTCATGCATACTTCTAGCATAATCATGGGGTCATCAGTGCTTTTCAGTCACGTAACAGTTTTCTTAAACTTACTCAGGTCCCTTCTCAGATCCCCGTTACGAACTTGGTACTAAGTACCCTTGCATATTCAGTCATGCATGCATATATCAGTGCAGTCATGTAATTATGCATCAGACATGCATTCTCAATGCGAGAAGTTCAGTTCATCTGAATATTCAGTCATGTACTCTTAAGTCAATTATCAGCCATGCATTAGATATGTATGAATTCATCTAATTAGTCATGCATCAGATTTGCATGTTCAGTAAGTTTCATTCAACCATCAGTCATGTCTGTCATGAAGTCGTGTTCCACTCTAATTCTAGGACGAATGTCCTCAAGGGGGACATATTGCAATACCCCGTACTTTTCCTAGCTCAAAAAGTTTCCCAAAAATGTTAGAATCTTTCTTCTAAATATAAATCCACTTTTGTACACGTTGTATTTTAAAGATTTTCACTTTTTTTTCATTTGGGAAATTCAATAAGCTTTTCATCGATACCAAATTCGCCCAAATCCGACACCAGGGTGAAAATTTAGTGTTTTTCTAGCGAGACAGTGTAATCCGAGCCTTCAGCGCGTTGTGGAGATAGCTCAAATGGCAATTGTCAATTTCCAGTGTTGCTCCATGATAGTGGCGTGTCACGCTAAACTTGCAGGTCATAGACAAGGTGGCAACCGATAGCTCCGCATCGCTCCACTGTGCAACTTCCCATTTGTCAATTTCCATGACTTAGCGCGATAGTGGCGCGTCATGCCAAGGATGAAAATCGGGAAAATTTCTAAGAAATTTAATATGTGTCCTAGGGTTAAAATGCTCGATTTCTCACCTAATATAAACCTTATAGCACGATATTTTGCATTAATTCAACAACTTATACTCAATTACTCTAAAAACTCTCACGAAACAAGACCTCTGTTCTCATCGAATAAAGAATCTAGTTCATAATAGAGGGTAATCATAAGTTAACCCCCAAAGTTCCAACCTCAGCTATGGGCCAAGTATCCAGTGGCTCATTTCATTTCACAAAATTTAGTTTATATGTCATGGTTCAGCCTTAGTCCTGTTCTCAGGTTCCATTTCATGTAAACTTCTAGCATAATCATGGGGTCATTAGTGCTTTTCAGTCAAGTAACAGTTTTCAACAACTTACTCAGTTCTCTACTCAGATCCCCGTTACGAACTTGGTACTTAGTACCCTTGCATATTCAGTCATGCATGTATATATCACTGCAGTCATGTAATTTTGCATCATACATGCATTCTCAATGCGAGAAGTTCAGTTCTTCTAAATATTAAGCCGTGCATTAGATATGCATGAATTAATCTTATTAGTCATGCCTCAGATTTGCATGTTCAGGGTGTTATATTTTAAGTGGTAAATTCATTATGCTTTCCATCGATAACAAATTATCTAAAATCCAACCCTCGGGTGAAGAGTTAGAGCCTCTTTAGTGAGACGGTGTTTCACTTGAGCCTTCAGCACGTCGCGAAGATAGCTCAAATTGCTATTGTCGATTTCCAGTGTTGCTCCATGATAGTGGTGGGTCGCGCCAAACTTCTAGGTCGTAGACAAGGTGGCAACGCGAAAGCTCCACGTCACGGCACCGTGCAACTTCACATTTGTCACTTTCCAGTGACTTGGCACGATAGTGGGGCATCGTGCCAAGGATGAAAATCGGGAAACTTTCTCAGAAATTAAATACGATTCCTAGAGTTAATAGGCTCGATTTACCGCCCTATATAAGGCTTATAGCACGAGATTTTTCAATAATTCAGCAACTTATACTCAATTACTCTAAAAATCCCTCAAGAAACAAGCCCTCTATTCTCTTCGAATAAAAAATCCAATTTATAATAGAGGGTAATCATAAGTTAACCCCCAAAGTCCCAACCATATCTATGGGCCAAGTATCCACTGGCTCAGTTCATTTCACGGAATTCAGTTTATATGTCATGGTTCAGTCTTAGTCATGTTCTTAGTTTCCATTTCATGAATACTTCTATCATAATTATGGGGTCATCAGTGCATTTTAGTCACGTAACAGTTTACTTAAACTTACTCAGTTCCCTGTTCAGATCCCCGTTATGAACTTGGTACTAAGTACCCTTGCATATTAAGTCATGAATGCATAAATCACAGTAGTCATGTATTTATGCATCAAAAATATATTCTCAATGCGAGAAGTTCAATTTATCTGAATATTCAGTCATGTACTAATAAGTCAATTATCAGTCATGAATCAGATATGCCTGAATTCATCTTATTAGTCATGCATCAGATTTGCATGTTCAGTATGTTATATTTATCCATCAGTCATTTCAGTCATGAGATCATGTTCCAGTTTCATTCGAGGATGAATGTCCTCATGGGGGAGATATTGAAATACCCCATACTTTTCCTAGCTTGAAAAGTTTTTAAGAATGTTAGAATCTTTCTTTGAAAGATGAATCCACTTTTGTACACGTAGTATTTTCAATATTTTCGCTTTTATTCATGTGTGAAATTCAATAAGCTTTCCATCGATACAAAATTTTCCAAAATCCAACACGGGGGTGAAAAGTTAGAGCATTTTTAGTGAGACAGTGTGACACCCGATCCTTCAGCGCGTCGCGGATATAGCTCAAATGGCAGTTTCCAATTACCAGTGTTACTCCGCCATAGTGGCGCATCGCGCCAAACTTCCAGGTCGCAAACAAGGTGGCAACGCGATAGCTCCACGTTGCGCCACCGTGCAACTTCCCATTTGTCACTTTCTAGTGAATTGGCGTGATAGTGGCGTATCATCCCAAGGAAAAAATCATTAAAATTTCTCAGAAATTAAATATGTGTCCTAGGGTTAAAAGGCTCGATTTCCCTCCCTATATAAGCCTTATAGCATGAGATTTGGCCATAATTCAACAACTTATACTCAATTACTCTAAAAAATTCTCAAGAAACAAGCCCTTTGTTCTCTTCGAATAAAGAATCCAGTTCATTATAGAGGCTAATCATAAGTTACCCCCCATTTGTCACTTTCTAGTGAATTGGCGCGATAGTGGCGTATCATCCCAAGGATAAAAATCATTAAAATTTCTCAGAAATTAAATACGTGTCCTAGGGTTAAAAGGCTCGATTTCCCTCCCTATATAAGCCTTATAGCATGAGATTTGGCCATAATTCAACAACTTATACTCAATTACTCTAAAAAATTCTCAAGAAACAAGCCCTTTGTTCTCTTCGAATAAAGAATCCAGTTCATTATAGAGGCTAATCATAAGTTACCCCCCAAAGTCCGAACCTCAGCTTTGGGCCAAGAATCTAGAGACTCAGTTCAGTTTATGAAATCTAGTTTATATGTCATTGTTCAGCTTTAGTCATGTTCTAAGGTACCCGTTCATGCATACTTCTAGCATAATCATGGGGTCATCAGTGCTTTTCAGTCACGTAACAGGTTTCTTAAACTTACTCAGTTCCCTGCTCAGATACCCGTTACGAACTTGGTTCTAAGTACCCTGTCATATTCAGTCATACATGCATATATCAGTGCAGTCATGTAATTATGCATCAGGCATGCATTCTAAATGTGAGAAGTTCAGTTCATCTGAATATTCAGTCTTATACTCATAAGTCAATTATCAGCTATGCATCAGATATGCATAAATTCATCTTATTAGTCATGCATCAAATTTTCATGTTTAGTATGTTATATTTAGGCATTAGTCATGTCATTCATGAGATCGTGTTCCATTCTCATTCGAGTATGAATGTCCTCAAGGGGAAGATATTGCAATACCCCATACTTTTCCTAGCCCGAAAATTTTCCCAAGAATGTTAGAATCTTTCTTTGAAAGATGAATCCACTTTTGTACATGTGGTATTTTCAATATTTTCACTTTTTTGATATGGGAAATTCAATAAAATTTCCACCGATACCAAATTCGCTCAAATCCGACTCCGGGGTAAAAAGTTTGAGCCTTTTTAGTGAGACAGTGTGTCACACAAGCCTTCACCGCATCGCGGAGATACCTCAAATGGAAGTTGCTTATTTCCAGTGTTAGTCCGCATTAGTGGCCTGTCACGCCAAACTTCCAGGTCGCAGACAAGGTGGCAACGCGAGAGCTCCGCATCGCTCCACCGTGCAACTTCCCATTTGTCACTTTGCAGTGACTTAGCGTGATAGTGGCACGTCGTGCCAAGGATGAAAATCGGAATTTTTTTTCAGAAATTAAATATCTGTCCTAGGGTTAAAAGGCTTGATTTCCTACTCTATATAAGCCTTATAGCACGAAATTTTGCCATTATTCAGCAACTTATACTCAATTACTCTAAAAAACTTTCAAGAAATAAGCCCTCTGTTCTCTTCGAATAAAGAATGCAGTTCATAATAGAGGGTAATCATAAGTTAACCCCCAAAGTCCCAACCTCAACTATAGGACTAGTATCCAGTGGCCTAGTTCATTTCATGAAATTAAGTTTATATTTCATGGTTCAGCCTTAGTCATGTTCTCAGGTTCCATTTCATGCATACTTCTAGCATAATCATCGGGTCATCAGTGCTTTTCAGTCACGTAACTGTTTTCTTAAACTTACTGAGTTCCCTGCTTTGATCACCATTACGAACTTGGTAATAAGTACCCTTGCATATTCAGTAATGCATGCATATATCAGTGTAGTCATGTATTTGTGCATCACACATGCATTCTCAATGCGAGAAGTTCAGTTCATCAAAATATTCAGTCATGTACTCATAAGTCAATTATCAGCCATGCATCAGATATGCATGAATTCATCTTATTAGTCATGCATCAGATTTGTATGTTCAGTATGTTATATTCAGCCATAAGTTATGTCAGTCATGTTATCATGTTCCATTCTCATTCGAGGACGAATGTCCTTAAGGGGTTGATATTGCAATACCCCGTACTTTTCCTAGCTCAAAAAGTTTCTCAAGAATGTTAGAATCTTTCTTTGAAAGATGAATCCACTTTTGTACACGTGGTATTTTCAAAATTTTCAATTTTTTCATGTAGGAAATTCAATAAGCTTTCCATCGATACCAAATTCTCCTAAATCCGATACTCGGGTAAAGAGTTAGTACCTTTTTAGTGAGACAGTGTGTCACCCAAGCCTTCAGTGCATCGCGGAGATAGCTCAAATGGCAATTGTCAATTTCCAGTGTTGATCCGAGATAGTGGTGCATCGCACCAAACTACCAGGTCAGAGACAAGGTAGCAACGCGATAGCTCAGCGTCGCGCCACCGTGCAACTTTCCATTTGTGACTTTTCAGTGACTTGGCACGATAGTGGTGCGTCATGCCATGGATGAAAAGTAGGAAATTTTCTCAAAAATTAAATATGTGTCCTTGGGTTAAAAGGGTCAATTTCACGCCCTATATAAACCTTATAGAACGAGACTTGGCCGTAATTCAGCAACTTGTACTCAATTACTCTAAAAAAACTATCAAGAAACAAGCCCTCTATTCACTTCGAATAAAGAATCCAGTTCATAATAGAGGGTAATCATAAGTTAACCCCCAAAGTCCCAACCACACCTATGGGCCAAGCATCCAGAGGCTCATTTTATTACACGAAAATTTGTTTATATGTCATGGTTCAGCCTTAGTCATGTTCTCAGGTTCCAGTTCATACATACTTGTAGCATAATCATAGGGTCATCGGTGTTTTTCTGTCATGTAACATTTATCTTAAACTTACTCAGTTCCCTGCTCAGATGCCCGTTACAAACTTTGTACTAAGTACCATTACATATTCAGTCATGCGCACATATATCAGTGTAGTCATGTAATTATGCATCAGACATGCATTGTCAATGCAAAAAGTTCAGCTCATCTGAATATTCAGTCATGTACTCATAAGTCAATTATCAGCCATGCATCAGATATGTATGAATTAATCTTATTATTCATGCATCAGATTTGCAAGTTCAGTATGTTATATTTAGCCATCAATCATGTCAGTCATGATATCATGTTCCAGTCTCATTCGAGTACGAATGTCCACAATTGGGAGATATTGCAATACCAAAAACATTTCCTAGCTCAAAAAGTTTATCAAGAATATAAGAATCATTCTTTGAAAGATGAATCCACCTTTGTACATGTGGTATTTTCAAGATTTTCACTTTTTTCATGCGATAAATTCAATAAGTTTTCCATCGATATCAAATTCACCCAAATCCGACACCCGGGTGAAGTGTTAGAGCCTTTTTAGTGAGACAGTGTGCCACCCAAGCCTTCAGCACGTCGCAGAGATAACTCAAATGACAATTGTCAATTTCCAGAGTTGCTCCACTATAGTGGCGCATCGCGCCAAAATTTCAGGTCAGAGACAAGGTGGCAACGCGATAGCTCCGCGATGCACCACCGTTCAACTTCCCATTTTTCACTTTCCAGTGACTTGGCACGATAGTGGCGTGTCGTGCCAAGGACGAAAAATAGGAAATTTTCACAGAAATTAAATACGTGTCCTAGGGTTAAAAAGGTCAATTTCCTATCCTATATAAGCCTTATAGCACGAGATTTGGCCATAATTCAGAAACTTATACTCAATTACTCTAAAAAAACTATCAAGAAATATGCCCTCTATTCACTTCGAATAAATAATACAGTTCATAATAGAGGTTAATCATAAGTTAACCCCCAAAGTCCCAACCTCAGCTATGGTCCAAGTATCCAGAGGCTCAGTTCATTTCATGAAATTAAGTTTATATGTCATGGTTCATCCTTAGTCAAGTTCTCAGGTTCCAGTTCAAACATACTTGTAGCATAATCATGGGGTCATCAGTGCTTTTCAGTCACGTAACAATTTTCTTAAACTTACTCAGCTCCCTGATCAGATCCCCGTTATGAACTTGGTACTAAGTACCCTTTCATATTCAGTCATACATGAATATATCAGTGCAGTAATGTAATTATGCATCAAACATGCATACTCAATACGAGAAGTTCAGTTCATCAGAATATTCAGTCATGTACTCATAAGTCAATTATCAGCCATGCATCAGATATGCATGAATTAATCTTATTATTCATGCATTAGATTTGCATGTTCAGTATGTTATATTCAGCCATCAGTCATGTCAGTCATGAGATCATACTCTACTCTTATTCGAGGATGAATGTCCTCAAAGGGTAGATATTGTAATACCCTAAAAAAACTCACAAGAAACATGCCCTATATTCTCTTCGAATAAAGAATCCAGTTCAAAATAAAGGGTAATCATAAGTTAACCACCAAAGTACCAACCTCAGCTATGGTCCAAGTATCCAGATGCTCAGTTCAGTTCACGTAATTCAGTTTATATGTCTTGGTTCAACCTTAGTAATGTTCTCAAGTTCCAGTTCATGTATACTTCTATCATAATCATAGGGTCATTAGTTCTTTTCAGTCACGTAAAAGTTTTCTTAAACTTACTTAGTACCCTGCTCAGATCTCTATTAAGAACTTGGTACTGAGTTCCCTTGCATATTCAGTCATGCATGTATATATCAGTACAGTTATGTAATTATGCATCAGAAATGCATTCCCACTGCGAAAAGTTCTGTTCATCTGAATATTCGGTCATGTACTATTAAGTCAATTATCAGTCGTGCATCAGATATGCATGAATTTATCTTATTAGTCATGCATCATATTTGGATGTTCAGTATGTTATATTCATCCATAAGTCATTTCAGTCATGAGATCGTGTTCCAGTCTCATTAGAGGACGAATGTCTTCAAGGGGGAGACATTGCAATACCCCATACATTTACTAGCTCAAAAAGTTTACTAAGAATGGTAGAATATTTCTATGAAACATGAATCCACTTTTGTACACGTTGTATTTTAAAGATTCTCACTCCTTTCAAGTGGAAAATTCAAGAAGCTTTCCATTGATACAAAATTCGCTCAAATCCAACATTCGGGTGAAGAGTTAGAGCCTTTTTAGTGAGACAATGTGTCACCCGCGCCTTCAGCGCATCCCGGAGATAGCTCAAATGGCAATTGTCAATTTCCAGTGTTCCTCCATGATAGTGGCAGGTCGCGCCAAAATTCTAAGTCGGAGACAAGGTGGCAACGCGATAGCTCCGCATCACACATCATGGGGTCATCATTGCTTTTCAGTCATTAAACAGTTTTCATAAAATTATTCTGTTCCCTGCTCAGATCCCCGTTACTAACTTGGAACTAAGAACCCTTGTATATTCAGTCATGCATGCATATATCATTGCAGTCATGTAATTATGCATCAGACATGCATTCTCAATACGAGAAATTGAGTTCATCAGAATATTCAATCATGTACTCATAAGTCAATTATCATCCCTTCATCAGATATTCATGAATTCATCTAATTAGTCATGCATTAGATTTGCATGTTCAGTTTGTTATATTCAGCCATCAGTCATGTCAGTCATGAGATCATGTTCCAATCTCATTGGAGGAAGAATGTCCTCAAGTGGGGGATATTGTAATACCCCGTACTTTTCCTAGATCGAAAAGTTTCCAAAGAATATTAGAATCTTTCTTTGAAAGATGAATCCTCTTTTTTAAATGTAGTATTTACAAGATTTTTACTTTTTTCATATGATAAATTCAATAAGCTTTCTATCAATTCCAAATTCGCCCAAATCTGACACCCGGGTGAAGAGTTAGAGAATTTTTAGTGAGATAGTGTGTCACCCGCGCCTTCAGCGTGTCGCGGAGATAACTCAAATGACAATTGTCAATTTCTAGTCTTGCAACGCAATAGTGGCACATCGTTCAAAACTTCTAGATCGCAGACACGGTGGAAACACAATAGTTCTACATCGCACCACCGTACAACTTCCTATTTGTCAATTTTCAATGACTTGGCACGATAGTGGCGTGTCGTGCATATGATGAAAATTGGGAAATTTTCTCAGAAATTAAATACGTGTCCTAGGGTTAAAAGGATCGATTTCCCGCCCTATATAAGCCTTATAGCAAGAGATTTTGCCATAATTCAGCAACTTATACTCAATTACTCTAAAAAACTCTCAAGAAACAACCCCTCTGTTCTCTTCGAATAAAGAATCCAGTTCATAATAGAGGGTAATCATAAGTTAACCCCCAAAGTCCCAACCTCAGCTATGGGCCAAGTAACAAGAGGCTTAGTTTAGTTCACGTAATTTAGTTTATATGTCTTGGTTCAGCCTAAATCAAGTTCTCAAATTCCATTTCATGCATACTTCTAGCTTAATCATGGGGTCATCAGTGCTTGTCTTTTACGTAACAATTTTCCTAAACTTACTCAGTTTCCTTATCAGATCCCCGTTAAGAACTTGGTACTAAGTACCCTTGCATATTCAGTCATGCATGCATATATAAGTGTAGTCATGTAATTATGCATCAGACATGAATTCTAAATGCGAGAAGTTAAGTTCATCAAAATATCCAGTCATGTACTCATAAGTTGATTATCAACCATGCATTAGATTGCATGAATTCATCTTATTAGTCATGCATAAGATTTTCATGTTTAGTTTGTTATATTCATCCATCTGTAAAGTTAGTCATGAGATCATGTTCCCGTCTCATTCGAGGACGAATGTCCATAAGGGGGAGATATTGCAATACTCCATACCTTTCCTAGCTCAAAAAGTTTCCCAAGAATATTAGAATCTAACTTTGAAATATGAATCCACTATTGTACACGTGGTAATTTCAAGATTAGCAATTTTTTCATGTGGTAAATTCCATATGCTTTTCATCGATACCAAATTCGCCCAAATCCGATACACGAGTGAAGAGTTGGAGCCTTTTTAGCGAGACAGTACAACCCGAGCCTTCAACGCATCACAAAGATAACTCAAATATAAATTGTCCATTTCCAGAGTTGATCCGCGATAGTGGCGCGTCGCGCCAAACTTCTAGCTCACAGACATGGTGGCAACATGATAGCTCTGCATCGCGCCACCGTGCAACTTCCCATTTGTCAGTTTCCTGTGACTTGGCGCGATAGTGGCGGTCGTGCCATTGATGAAAATCGGAAAATTTTCTTAGAAATTAAATACGTGTCCTAGGGTTAAAAGGGTCAATTTCTCGCCCTATAGAAGCCTTATAGCATGAGATTTGGCAATAATTCAGCAACTTATACTCAATTATTCTAAAAAAACTATCAAGAATCAAGCCCTCTGTTCACTTCGAATAAAGAATCCAGTTCATAATAGAGTGTAATCAGAAGTTAACCCCCAAAGTCCCAACCTCAGCTATGGGCCAAGTATCCAGAGACTCAGTTCAGTTCACATAATTCAGTTTATATATCATGGTTCAACCTTAGTCATGTTCTCTGGTTCCAGTTCATGCATACTTCTAGCATAATCATAAGGTCATCAGTGCTTTTCAGTCACGTAATAGGTTTTTTAAACTTACTCAGTTCCCTGCTTAGATCCCCATTACGAACTTGGTACTAAGTACCCTTGCATATTCTGTCATGCATGCATATATCAGTGCAGTCATTTAATTAGGCATCAGACATGATTTCTCAATGCTAGAAGTTTAGTTCATCAGAATATTCAGTCATGTACTCATAAGTCAATTATCAGTCATGCATCAGATATGCATGAATTAATCTTATTAGTCTTGCATCAGATTTCCATGTTCAGTATGTTATATTCAGCCATTAGTCATGTCTGTCATGAGATCGTGTTCCAAGCTCATTCGAGGACGAATATCATCAAGGGGGAGATATTGCAATATCCCATACTTTTCCTAGCTTGAAAGGTTTCCCAACAATTTTAGAATCTTTCTTTGAAAGATGAATCCACTTTTGTACATGTGGTATTTTCAAGATTTTCACTTTTTTCATGGCAATTGTCAATTTCCAGTTTTGCTCCACGATAGTGGCGCGTTGCGTCAAACTTCTAGGTCGGAGACAAGGTGGCAATGCGATAGCTCCGCATCGCGCCACCGTGCAACTTCCCATTTGTCACTTTCCAATGACTTGGCGCGATAGTGGCGCGGCATACCAACGATGAAAAATAGGAAATTTTCTCAGAAATTAAATACCTGTCGTAGGGTTAACAGGATCGATTTCCCTCTATATATAAGCCTTATAGCATGAGATTTGGCAATAATTCAAAAACTTATACTCAATTACTCTAAAAAAACTATCAAGAAACAAGCCCTCTATTAACTTCGCATAAAGAATCTAGTTCATAATATTGGGTAATCATAAGTTAACCCCCAAAGTCCCATCCTCAGCTATGGGCCAAGTATCAAGAGGCTCAGTTCATTTCACATAATTCTGTTTATATGTCATGGTTCTGCCTAAGTAATGTTCTCAGGTTGTAGTTCATGCATACTTCTAGAATAATCATGGGGTCATCAGTGCATTTCAGTCACGTAATAGTTTTCTTAAACTTACTCAGTTCCCTGCTAAGATCCCTGTTACGAACTTGGTACTAAGTACCCTTGCATATTCAGTCATGCATGCATATATCAGTGCAGTTACGTAATTATGCATCAGACATGCATTCTTACTGCGAGATGTTCTGTTCATCTGAATATTCAGTCATGTACTCAGATGTCATTTTTCATCCATGCCTCACCTATGCATGACTTTATCTTATTAGTCATGCATCAGATTTGTATGTTCATCATGTTATATTCAGCCATCAGTCATGTCAGTCATGAGATCATGTTCTAGTCTCATTCGAGGACGAATGTCCTCAAGGGGGAGATATTGCAATACCTTGTACTTTTCCTAGCTCGAAAAGTTTCCCAAGAGTGTTAGAATCTTTCTTTGAATGATTAATCCACTTTTGTACATGTGGTATTTTCATGATTTTGACTTTTTTTATCTGGAAAATTCAATAAGCTTTCCATCGATACCAAATTCGCCTAAATCCGACTGCTGGGTGAAGAGTTTGAGCCTTTTTAGTGAGACAGTGTGTCACCCTAGCCTTCAGCACGTCGCGGAGATAGCTCAAATGGAAATTATCAATTTCCAGTATAGCTCCGCGATGGTCGCACATCGCGCCAAACTTCCAGGTCACAGACAAGGTGGCAACGCGATAGCTCTGCATCATGCCACTGTGCAACTTTCCATTTTTCACTTTCCAGCGACTTGGCGCGATAGTGGCGCATCGTGCCAAAGATGAAAATTGGGAAATGTTTTCAAAAATTAAATACATGTCCTAGGGTTAAAATGGCCGATTTCTTGCCCTATATAAGCCTTATAGAATGAGATTTGGCCATTATTCAGTAACTTATACTCAATTACTCTAAAAAAACTCTCAATAAATAAGCTCTCTATTCTTTTCGAATAAAGAATCCAGTTCATAATAGAGGGTAATCATAATTTAACCCCCAAAGTCAAAACCTCATCTATGGGACAAGTATCCAGAGGCTAAGTTCAGTTAACGTAATTCTGTTTATATTTCATGGATCAGCCTTAGTCATGTTCTCAGGTTCCAGTTCATTCTTACTTCTAGCAAAATCATGGGGTCATCAATGCTTTTTAGCCACGTAAAAGTTTTCTTAAACTTACTCAGTTCCCTGCTTAGACCCCTGTTACGTACTTGGGACTAAGTACCCTTGCATACTCAGTCATGTATGCATCAGATTTGCATCTCAAAAATTAAATACGTGTCCTAGTGTTAAAATGGTCAATTTCCCGCCATATATAAGCTTTATAACACGAGATTTTGCCATAATTCAGAAACTTATACTCAATTACTCTAAAAAAAACTATCAAGAAACAAGCCCTCTATTAACTTAGAATAAAGAATCCAGTTCATAATACAGAGTAATCATAAGTTAACCCCCAAAGTCCCAACCTCAGCTATTGGCCAAGTATCCAGAGGCTTAGTTCAGTTCACATAATTTAGTTTATATGTCATGGTTCATCCTTATTCATGTTATCAGGTTCCAATTCATACATACTTCTAGCATAATCATGGAGTCATCTGTGTTTTTCAGTCACGTAACAGTTTTCTTAAACTTACTCAGCTCCCTGCTCAGATCCCCGTTACGAACTTGGTACTAAGTACCCTTGCTTATTCAGTCATGCATGCATAAATTAGAATATTCAGTCATGTACTCAGAAGTTAATTATCATCCATACATCAGATCTGCATGAATTTAGCTTATTAGTCATGCATCAGATTTGCATCTTCAGTATGTTATATTTAGCGAGCTGTCATGTCAGTCATGAGATCATGTCCCAGTCTCATTCGAGGATGAATGTTCTCAAGGGAGAGATATTGTAATACCCCATACTTTTCCTTGCTCCAAAAGTTACCCAAGAATGTTAGAATCTTTTTTTGAAAGATGAATCCACTTTTGTACAAGTGGTATTTTCAATATTTTCACTTTTTTCATGCGGAAAATTCAATAATCTTTCCATCGATACCAAATTCAACTAAATCCGACTGTCGGGTGAAGAGTTAGAGCCTTTTTAGTGAGACAGTGTGTCACCCGAGACTGCAGCGCATCACGGAGATAGCACAAATGGAAATTGTCAATTTCCAGTGTTTCTCCACGATAGTGACGCATCGCATGAAACTTCCAGGTCGGACACAAGGTGGCAACATGATAGCTTCGCGTCGCGCTACCATGAAACTTCCCATTTGTCACTTTCCAGTGGCTTGGCGTGATAGTGGCGCATCGTGCCATAGGTGAAAAATAGGAAATTTTCTCAAAAATTAAATACGTGTCCTAGGGTTAAAAAGGTCGATTTCCCACCCTATATATGCCTTATAGCACGAGATTTTTCCATAATTCAGCAACTTATACTCAATTACTCTAAATAAACTATCTAGAAACAAGCCCTCTGTTCACTTCGAATAAAGAATCCAATACATAATAGAGGGTAATCATAAGTTAACCCCTAAAGTCCCAACCTCAGCTATGGCACAAGTATCCAGAGGCTCAGTTTCGTTCACGTAATTTAGTTTATATGTCATGGTTCATCCTTAGTCATGTTCTCAGGTACCAGTTCATGCATAATTCTAGAATAATCATGGGGTCATCCATTCTTTTCGTTCACGTAACAGTTTTCTTAAACTTACTAAGTTCCCTACTCAGATCCCTATTATGATCTTGGTACTAAGTACCCTTGCATATTCAGTCATGCATGCATCTATAAGTGCATTCATGTAATTATGCATTAGACATGCATTCTAAATGCGTGAAGTTTACTTCATCTGAATATTCAGTCATGTACTCACAAGTCACTTATCATCCATGAATTTAGCTTATTAGTCATGCATAAGATTTGCCTATTTATTAAGTTATATTTATCCGCCAGTTATGTCAGTCATGAGATCATGTCCCAGTCTTATTCGAGGATGAATGTTCTCAAGGGGGAGATATTGTAATACCCCGTACTTTTCGTATCTTGAAAAGTTACCCAAGAATCTTAAAATCCTTCTTTGAAAGATCAATCCACTTTTTTGTACGTGGTAATTTCAAGATTTTCTCTTTTTTCATGTGAGAAATTCAAAAAGCTTTCCATCGATACAAAACTCACCGAGATACGACTCCCGGGTTAAGGGTTAGAGCCTTTTTAGTAAGACAGTGTGTCACCCGAACCTGCAGCGCATAACGGAGATAGCTCAAATGGCAATTGTCAATTTCCCATTTTGCTCCACGACAGTGGTGCCTCGCGTCAAACTTCCATCTAGGAGAAGAGGTGTTAATGCAACAACTATACGTCGCGCCACCATTAAATTTCCGATTTGTTACTTTCTAGTGACTTGGCGCGATTGTGGCACGTCGTGCCAAGGATGAAAAATAGGAAATTTTCTAAAAAATTAAATACGTGTCCTAGTGTTAAAATGGTCAATTTCCCGCCATATATAAGCCTTATAGCACGAGATTTGTCCATAATTCAGCAGCTTATACTCAATTACTCTAAAAAAACTATCAAGAAACCAACCCTCTATTAACTTCGAATATAGAATCCAGTTCATAATACAGAGTAATCATAAGTTAACCCCTAAAGTCCCAACCTCAGCTATTGGCCAAGTATCTAGAGGCTTAGTCCAGTTCACATAATTTAGTTTATATGTCATGGTTTATCCTTATTCATGTTATGAGGTTCCAATTCGTACATACTTCTAGCATAATCATGGAGTCATCTGTGCTTTTCAGTCACGTAACAGTTTTCTTAAACTTACTCAGCTCCCTGCTTAGATCCCCGTTACGAACTTGGTACGAAGTACCCTTTCTTATTCAGTCATGCATGCATAAATCAGAATATTCAGTGATGTACTCATAAGTCAATTATTATCCATAAATCAGATGTGCATGAATTTAGCTTATTAGTCATGCATCAGATTTGCATCTTCATTATGATATATTTAGCCAGCTGTCATGTCAGTCATGAGATCATGTCCCAGTCTCATTCGAGGATGAATGTTCTCAAGGGAGAAATATTGTAATACCCCGTACTTTTCCTAGCTCCAAAAGTTACCCAAGAATGTTAGAATCTTTCTTTGAAAGATGAATGGACTTTTGTACACGTGGTATTTTTTAATATTTTCACTTTGTTCATACGGAAAATTCAATAATCTTTCCATCGATACCAAATTCCGCCAAATCCGACTATCGGGTGAAGAGTTAGAGCCTTCTTAGTGAGACAGTGTGTCACCCGAGCTTGCAGCACATCACGGAGATAGCTCAAATGGCAATTGTCAATTTCCAGTGTTGCTCCACGATAGTGGCGCGTCACATCAAACTTCCAGGTCGGACACAAGGTGGCAACATGATAGCTTCGCGTCGCGCTACCGTGAAACTTCCCATTTGTCACTTTCTAGTGGCTTGGCGTGATAGTGGCGCATCGTGCCATAGGTAAAAAATAGGAAATTTTCTCAGAAATTAAATACGTGTCCTAGGGTTAAAATTGTTGATTTCCCGCCCTATATATGCCTTATAGCACGAGATTTGGCCATAATTCAGCAACTTATACGCAATTACTCTAAATAAACTATCTAGAAACAAGCCCTCTGTTCACTTCGAATAAAGAATCCAGTTCATAATAGAGGGTAATCATAAGTTAGCCCCCAAAGTCCCAACCTCATCTATGGTCCAAGTATCCAGAGGCTCAGTTCCGTTCACGTAATTTAGTTTATATGTCATGGTTCAGCCTTAGTCATGTTCTCAGGTACCAGTTCATGCATAATTCTAGAATAATCATGGGGTCATCAGTTCTTTTCAGTCACGTAACAGTTTTCTTAAACTTACTAAGTTCCCTACTAAGATCCCCATTACGAACTTGGTACTAAGTACCCTTGCATATTCAGTCATGCATGCATCTATAAGTGCAGTCATGTAATTGTGCATCAGACATGCATTCTCAATGCGAGAAGTTTAGTTCATCAGAATATTCAGTCATGTACTCATAAGTCAATTATCATCCATGAATTTAGCTTATTAGTCATGCATCAGATTTGCTTGTTTAGTATGTTATATTTATCCGCCAGTCATGTCATTCATGAGATCATGTCCCAGTCTTATTCGAGGACGAATGTTCTCAAGGGGGAGATATTGTAATACCCCGTACTTTTCCTATCATGAAAAGTTACCCAAGAATGTTAGAATCTTTCTTTGAAAGATCAATCCACTTTTTTTTACGTCATAATTTCAAGATATTAACTTTTTTCATGCGGGAAATTCAATAAGATTTCCATCGATACAAAAATCACCCAGATACGACTCCCGGGTTAAGAGTTAGAGCCTTATTAGTAAGACAGTGTGTCACTCGAACCTGCAGCGCATCACGGAGATAGCTCAAATGGCAATTGTCAATTTCTAGTTTTGCTCCACGACAGTGGTGCCTCGCGTCAAACTTCCAGGTAGGATAAAAGGTGTTAACACAATAGCTCTACGTCGCGCCACCATGAAATTTCCCATTTGTCACTTTCCAGTGACTTGGCGCGATTGTGGCACGTCGTGCCAAGGATGAAACATAGGAAATTTTCTCAAAAATTAAATACGTGTCTTAGTGTTAAAATGGTCAATTTCCCACCATATATAAGCCTTATAACACGAGATTTTGCCATAATTCAGCAACTTATACTCACTTACTCTAAAAAAACTATCAAGAAACAAGCCCTCTATTAACTTCGGATATAGAATCCAGTTCATAATACAGAGTAATCATAAGTTAACCCCCAAATTCCCAACCTCAGCTATTGGCCAAGTATCCAGAGGCATAGTTCAGCTAACATAATTTAGTTTATATGTCATGGTTCATCCTTATTCATGTTATGAGGTTCCAATTCGTACATACTTCTAGCATAATCATGGAGTCATCTGTGCTTTTTAGTGACATAAAATTTTTCTTAATCTTAATCAGCTCCCTACTCAGATCACCGTTACGAACTTAGTACTAAGTACCCTTGCTTATTCAGTCATGCATGCATAAATAAAAATATTCAGTCATGTACTCATAAGTCAATTATCATCCATACATCAGATGTGCATGAATTTAGCTTATTAGTCATGCATCAGATTTGCATCTTCAGTATGTTATATTTAACCAGCTGTCATGTCAGTCATGAGATCATGTCCCAGTCTTATTCGAGGATGAATGTTCTCATGGGAGAGATATTGTAATACCCCGTACTTTTCCTAGCTCCAAAAGTTACCCAAGAATGTTAGAATCTTTCTTTGAAAGATGAATCTACTTTTGTACACGTGGTATTTTCAATATTTTCACTTTTTTCATGCGGAAAATTCAACAATCATTCCATCGATACCAAATTCAACCAAATCCGACAGTCGGGCGAAGAGTTAGAGACTTTTTAGTGAGACAATATGTCACCCGACCCTGCAGCGCATCACAGAGATAACTCAAATGGCAATTGTCAATTTCCAGTGTTGCTCCACGATAGTGGCACGTCACATCAAACTTCCAGTTTGGACACAAGGTGGCAACATGATAGCTTCGCATCGCGCTACCGTGAAACTTCCCATTTGTCACTTTCTAGTGGCTTTGCGTGATAGTGGCACATCGTGCCATAGGTGAAAAATAGGAATTTTTCTTAGAAATTAAATACGTGTCCCATGGTTAAAAGGGTTGATTTCTCGCCCTATATATGCCTTATAGCACGAGATTTTGCCATAATTCAGCAACTTATACTCAATTACTCTAAATAAACTATCTAGAAACAAGCCCCCTGTTCACTTCGAATAAAGAATCCAGTTCATAATAGAGGGTAATCATAAGTTAACCCCCAAAGTCCCAACCTCATCTATGGGCCAAGTATCCAGAGGCTCAGTTCCGTTCACGTAATTTAGTTTATATGTCATGGTTCAGCCTTAGTCATGTTCTCAGGTACCGGTTCATGCATAATTCTAGAATAATCATGGGATCATCAGTGCTTTTCAGTCACGTAACAATTTTCATAAACATACTATGTTCCCTACTCAGATCCCCATTACGAACTTGGTACTAAGTACCCTTGCATATTCAGTCATGCATGCATCTATAAGTGCAGTCATGTAATTATGCATCAGACATGCATTCTCAATGCGAGAAGTTTAGTTCATCAGAATATTCAGTCATGTACTCATAAGTCAATTATCATCCATGAATTTAGCTTATTAGTCATGCATCAGATTTTCTTGTTTAGTATGTTATATTTATCCGCCAGTCATGTCAGTCATGAGATCATGTCCCAGTCTTATTTGAGGAGGAATGTTCTCAAGGGGGATATATTGTAATACCCCGTACTTTTCCTATCATGAAAAGTTACCCAAGAATGTTAGAATCTTTCTTTGAAAGATCAATCCACTTTTTTTTACGTCGTAATTTCAAGATATTAACTTTTTTCATGCTGGAAATTCAATAAGATTTCCATCGATACAAAACTCACCCAGATACGACTCTCGGGTTAAGAGTTAGAGCCTTTATAGTAAGACAGTGTGTCACCCGAACCTGCAGCGCATCACGGAGATAGCTCAAATGGAAATTGTCAATTTCCTGTTTTGCTCCACGACAGTGGTACCTCGCGTACAACTTCCAGGTAGGAGAAAAGGTGTTAACGCAATAGCTCTACGTCGCGCCACCATGAAATTTCCCATTTGACACTTTCCAGTGACATGGCGTGATTGTGGCACGTCATGCCAAGGATGAAAAATAGGAAATTTTCTTAAAAATTAAATACGTGTCCTAGTGTTAAAATGGTCAATTTCCCGCCATATATTAGCCTTATAACATGAGATTTGGCCATAATTCAGAAACTTATACTCAATTACTCTAAAAAAACTATCAAGAAACAAGCCCTCTATTAACTTCGAATATAGAATCCAGTTCATAATACAGAGTAATCACAAGTTAACCCCAAAAGTCCCAACCTCAGATATTGGCCAAGTATGAAGAGGCTTAGTTCAGTTAACATAATTTAGTTTATATGTCATGGTTCATCCTTATTCATGTTATGAGGATCCAATTCGTAAGTACTTCTAGCATAATCGTGGAGTCATCTGTGCTTTTCAGTGACGTAACATTTTTCTTAAACTTACTCAGCTCCCTGCTCAGATCCCCATTACAAACTTGGTACTAAACACCCTTGCTTATTCAGTCATGCATGCTTAAATAAAAATATTCAGTCATGTACTCATAAGTCAATTATCATCCATACATCAGATGTGCATAAATTTAGCTTATTAGTCATGCATCAGATTAGCATCTTCAGTATGTAATATTTAACCAGTTGTTATGTCAGTAATGAGATCATGTCCCAGTCTCATTCGTGGATGAATGTTCTCAAGGGAGAGATATTGTAATACCCCGTACTTTTCCTAGCTCCAAAAGTTACCCAAGAATGTAAGAATATTTCTTTGAAAGATGAATCTACTTTTTTACACGTGGTATTTTCAATATTTTCACTATTTTCATGCGGAAAATTCAATAATCTTTCCATCGATACCAAATTCAACCAAATCCGACTGTTGGGTGAAGAGTTAGAGCCTTTTTAGTGAGACAATATGTCACCCGACCCTGCAGCGCATCACGGAGATAGCTCAAATGGAAATTGTCAATTTCCAGTGTTTCTACGATAGTGGCACGTCACATCAAACTTCCAGGTCGGACACAAGGTGGCAACATGATAGCTTCGCGTCGTGCTACCGTGAAACTTCCCATTTGTCACTTTCTAGGGGCTTTGCGTGATAGTGGCGCATCGTGCCATAGGTGAAAAATAGGAAATTTTCTTAGAAATTAAATACGTGTCCCAGGGTTAAAAGGGTTGATTTCTCGCCCTATATATGCCTTATAGCACGAGATTTGGCCATAATTCAGCAACTTATACTCAATTACTCTAAATAAACTATCTAGAAACAAGCCCTCTGTTTACTTCGAATAAAGAATCCAGTTCATAATAGAGGGTAATCAAAAGTTAACCCCCAAAGTCCCAACCTCATCTATGGGCCAAGTATCCAGAGGCTCAGTTCCGTTCACGTAATTTAGTTTATATGTCATGGTTCAGCCTTAGTCATGTTCTCAGGTACCGGTTCATGCATAATTCTAGAATAATCATGGGGTCATCAGTGCTTTTCAGTCACGTAACAGTTTTTTAAACTTACTAAGTTCCCTACTCAGATCCCCATTACGAACATGGTATTAAGAACCCTTGCATATTCAGTCATGCATGCATCTATAAGTGCAGTCATGTAATTATGCATCAGACATGCATTCTCAATGCGAGAAGTTTAGTTCATCAGAATATTTAGTCATGTACTCATAAGTCAATTATCATCCATGAATTTAGCTTATTAGTCATGCATCAAATTTGCTTGTTTAGTATGTTATATTTATCCGCCAGTCATGTCAGTCATGAGATCATGTCCCAGTCTTATTCGAGGACGAATGTTCTCAAGGGGGAGATATTGTAATACCCCGTACTTTTCCTATCTTGAAAAGTTACCCAAGAATGTTAGAATCTTTCTTTGAAAGATCAATCCACTTTTTTTACGTGGTAATTTCAAGATATTAACTTTTTTCAAGCGGGTAATTCAATAAGATTTCCATCGATACAAAATTCACCAAGATACGACTCCCGGGTTAAGAGTTAGAGCCTTTTTAGTAAGACAGTGTGTCACCCGAACCTGCAGCGCATCACGGAGATAGCTCAAATAGAAATTGTCAACTTCCAGTTTTGCTCTACGGCAGTGGTGCCTCGCGTCAAACTTCCAGGCAGGAGAAAAGGTTTTAACGCAATAGCTCTACATCGCGCCACCATGAAATTTCCCATTTTTCACTTTCCAATGACATGGCGCAATTGTGGCACGTCGTGCCAAGGATGAAAAATAGGAAATTTTCTCAAAAATTAAATACGTGTCCTAGTGTTAAAATGGTCAATTTCCCGCCATATATTAGCCTTATAACACGATCTTTGGCCATAATTCAGAAACTTATACTCAATTACTCTAAAAAAACTATCAAGAAACAAGCCCTCTATTAACTTCGAATATAGAATCCAGTTCATAATACAGAGTAATCATAAGTTAACCCCCAAAGTCCCAACCTCAGCTATTGGCCAAGTAACAAGAGGCTTAGTTCAGTTAACATAATTTAGTTTATATGTCATGGTTCATCCTTATTCATGTTATGAGGATCCAATTCGTACATACTTCTAGCATAATCATGGAGTCATCTGTGCTTTTCAGTCACGTAATATTTTTCTTAAACTTACTCAGCTCCCTGCTCAGATCCCCGTTACGAACTTGGTACTAAGTACCCTTGCTTATTTAGTCATGCATGCATAAATAAAAATATTCAGTCATGTACTCATAAGTCAATTATAATCCATACATCAGATGTGCATTAATTTAGATTGTTAGTCATGCATCAGATTTGCATCTTCAGTATGTTATATTTAGCCAGCTATCATGTCAGTCATGAGATCATGTCCCAGTCTTATTCGAGGATGAATGTTCTCAAGGGAGAGATATTGTAATACCCCGTACTTTTCCTAGCTCCAAAAGTTACCCAAGAATGTTAGAATCTTTCTTTGAAAGATGAATCCACTTTTGTACACGTGGTATTTTCAATATTTTTACTTTTTTCATGCGGAAAATTCAATAATCCTTCCATCGATACCAAATTCAACCAAATCCGACTATCGGGTGAAGAGTTAGAGCCTTTTTAGTGAGACAGTGTGTCACCCAACCCTGTAGCGCATCAGGGAGATAACTCAAATGGCAATTGTCAATTTCCAGTGTTGCTCCACAATAGTGGCGCGTCGCATCAAACTTCCAGGTCGGACACAAGGTGTCAACATGATAGCTTCGCATCGCGCTACCGTGAAACTTCCCATTGGTTACTTTCCAGTGGCTTGGCGTGATAGTGGCGCATCGTGCCATACGTGAAAAATAGGAAATTTTCTCAGAAATTAAATACATGTCCTAGGATTAAAAGAGTTGATTTCCCGCCCTATATATGCCTTATAGCACGAGATTTGGCCATAATTCAACAACTTATACTCAATGACTCTAAATAAACTATCTAGAAACAGGCCCTCTATTCACTTCGAATAAAGAATCCAGTTCATAATAGAGGGTAATCATAAGTTAACCCCCAAAGTCCCAACCCCATCTATGGGCCAAGTATCCAGAGGCTCAGTTCTGTTCACGTAATTTAGTTTATATGTCATGGTTCAGCCTTAGTCATGTTCTCAGATACCAGTTCATGCATAATTTTAGAATAATCATGGGGTCATCAGTGCTTTTCAGTCACGTAACAGTTTTCTTAAACTTACTAAGTTCCCTACTAAGATCCCCATTACGAACTTGGTACTAAGTACCCTTGCATATTCAATCATGCATGCATCTATAAGTGCAGTCATGTAATTATGCATCAGACATACATTCTCAATGCGAGAAGTTTAGTTCATCAGAATATTTAGTCATGTACTCATAAGTCAATTATCATCCATGAATTTAGCTTATTAGTCATGCATCAGATTTTCCTGTTTAGTATGTTATATTTATCCGCCAGTCATGTAGTCATGAGATCATGTCCCAGTCTTATACGAGGATGAATGTTCTCAAGGGGGAGATATTGTAATACCCCGTACTTTTCCTATCTTGAAAAGTTACCCAAGAATGTTAGAATCTTTCTTTGAAAGATCAATCCACTTTTTTTTACGTGGTAATTTAAAGATATTCACTTTTTTCATGCAGGAAACTCAATAATATTTCCATCGATACAAAACTCACCCAGATACGACTCCCGTGTTAAGAGTTAGAGACTTTTTAGTAAGACACTGTGTCACTCAAACCTGCAGCGCATCACAGAGATAGCTCAAATGGCAATTGTCAATTTCCAGTTTTGTTCCGCGATAGTGGTGCCTCGCGTCAAACTTCCAGGTAGGAGAAAAGGTGCTAGCGCTATAGCTGTACGTCGCGCCACCATGAAATTTCCCATTTGTCACATTCCAGTGACTTGGCGTGATTGTGGCATGTCGTGCCAAGCATGAAACATAGGAAATTTTCTCAAAAATTAAATACGTGTCCTAGTGTTAAAATGGTCAATTTCCCGCCATATATAAGCCTTATAACACGAGATTTGGCCATAATTCAGCAACTTATACTCAATTACTCTAAAAAAACTATCAAGAAACAAGTCCTCTATTAACTTCGAATAAAGAATCCAGTTCATAATATAGAGTAATCATAAGATAACCCCCAAAGTCCCAACCTCAGCTATTGGCCAAGTATCGAGAGGCTTAGTTCAATTCACATAATTTAGTTTATATGTCATGGTTCATCCTTATTCATGTTATCAGGTTCCAATTCGTAAGTACTTCTAGCATAATCATGGATTCATCTGTGCTTTTCAGTCACGTAACAGTTTTCCTAAATTTACTCAGCTCCCTGCTCAGATCGCCGTTACAAACTTGGTACTAAGTCCCTCTGCATATTCAATCTTGAATGCATATATCAGTATTGTCATGTAATTATGCGTCAGATATCCATTCTTAATGCGAGAAGTTCCGTTCATCAGAATATTCAGTCATGTACTCCTAAGTCAATTATCAGCAATGCATCAGATATGCATGAATTTAGCTTATTAGTCATGCATCAGATTTGCATGTTTCGTATGTTATATTTATGCATCAGTCATATAAGTCACGAGCTCGTGTCCCAGTATCATTCGAGGATGAATGTTCTCAAGGAGGAGATAGTGTAATACCCCATACTTTTCCTAGCTCCAAAAGTAACCCAAGAATGTTAAAATCTTTCTCTGAAAAATGAATCTACTTTTGTGCATGTGGTATTTTCAAGATTTCCACTTTTGTCATGCGGGAAATTTAATAAGCTTTCCATCTATACCAAATTCACCCAAATACGACACCCGAGTTAAGAGTTACAGCCTTTTTACTGAGACAGTGTGTCACTCGAGCCTGCAGCGCATCACAGAGATTGCTCAAATGGTAATTGTCAATTTCCAGTGTTGGTCTGCAATAGTGGTGCGTTGCATCAAACTTCAAGGTTAGAGACAAGGTTGAAACGCGATATCTCCGCATCACGCACCGTGAAACTTCCCAGTTGGCACTTTCCAGTGACTTGGTGCGATAGTGGCGTGTCGTGCCAAGGATGAAAAATAGGAAAAATTCTAAAAAATGAAGTATGTGTCCTAGGGTTAAAATAGTCGATTTCCTTCCCTATATAAGACTTATAGCACAAGATTTGGCCATAATTCAGAAACTTATACTCAATTACTCTAAAAAAACTATCAAGAAACAGGCCCTCTATTCACTTCGAATAAAGACTCCAGTTCATAATAGAGTGTTATCATAAGTTAACCCCCAAACTCCCAACCTCAGCTATGGGCCAAGTATCCAAAGGCTTAGTTCAGTTCACGTAATTTAGTTTATATGTCATGGTTCAGCCTTAGTCATGTACTCAGGTTACAGTTCATGCCTAATTCTAGCATAATCATGGGGTCATCAGTGCTTTTAAGTCACGTAACAGTTTTCTTAAACTTACTAAGTTCCCTGCTCAGATCCCCATTACGAACTTGGTACTAAGTACCCTTGCATATTCAGTCATGCATGCATATATAAGTGCAGTCATGTAATTATGCATCAGACATGCATTCTCAATGTGAGAAGTTCAGTTAATCAGAATATTCAGTCATGTACTCATAAGTCAATTATCACCCATGAATTTAGCTTATTAGTCATGCATCATATTTGCATATTTAGTATGTTATATTTATCCACCAGTCATGTCATTCATGAGATCATGTCCCAGTCTCATTCGAGGACGAATGTTCTCAAGGGAGAGATATTGTAATACCCCGTACTTTTCCTAGCTCCAAAAGTTACACAAGAATGATAGAATCTTTCTTTGAAATATGAATACACTTTTTAACAAGTGGTATTTTCAAGATTTTCACTTTTTTTATGTGGGAAATTCAATAAGCTTTACATCGATACCAAATTTGCCCAAATCCAACACCTGGGTGAAGAATTAGAGCCTTTTTAGTGAGACATTGTGTCACCCGAGCTATTAGCGCGTTGCAGAGATAGCTCAAATGGTAATTGTCAATTTCCAGTGTTACTCATCGATAGTGGTGCGTCATATTAAAATTCAAGGTAGGATATAAGGTGCCAAAGCGATAGCTCCGCGTCGTGCCACTGTGAAATTTCCCATGTCACTTTCCAGTGACTTGGCACGATTGTGGCATGTCGTGCCAAGAATGAAAAATAGGAAACTTTCTTAAAAATTAAATATGTGTTCTATGGTTAAAATGGTCTATTTCCCTCCATATATAAGCCTTATAGAACGAGATTTGACCATAATTCAGCAACTTATACTCAATTACTCTAAAAAAATATCAATAAAGAAGCCCTATTTTCACTTCAAATAAACAATCCAATTCATAATATAGAATAATCATAAGTTAACCCCCAAATTCCCAACCTCAGCTATGGTCCAAGTATCTAGAGGCTCAGTTAAGTTCACGTAATTCAGTTTATATGTCATGGTTCAGCCTTAGTCATGTTCTCAGGTTCCAGTTAATGCATACTTCTAGCATAATCATGGAGTCATCAGTGATTTTCAGTCACGTAACAGTTTTCTTAAACTTACTCAGCTCCCTTCTCAGATCCCCGCTACGAATTTGGTACTAAGTACCCTTGCATATTCAGTCATGCATGCATATATCAGTGTAGTCATCTAATTATACATCAGACATGCATTCTCAATGCGAAAAGTTCCGTTCATCAGAATATTTATTCATGTACTCATAAATCAAATATCAGCAATGCATCAGATGTGCATGAATTTAGCTTATTATTCATGCATCAGATTTGCATGTTTCGTATGTTATATTTATCCATCAGTCATGAGATCATGTCCCAGTCTCATTCGAGGACAAATGTTCTCAAGGAGGAGATAGTGTAATACCCCGCACTTTTGCTAGCTCTAAAAGTTAACCAAGAATATTAGATTCTTTCTTTGAAAGATCAATCAACTTTTTTATACGTGGTATTTTCAAGATTTTCACTTTTTTCATGCGGTAAATTCAATAAGCTTTCCATCAATACCAAATTCGCCCAAATACGACACCCGGGTTAAGAGTTAGAGCCTTTTTAGTGAGACAGTGTATCACCCGAGCCTACAGCGCGTCACAGAGATATTTGGCCTTAATTCAGCAACTTATACTCAATTTCTCTAAAAAGGCTATCAAGAAACAAGCCCTCAATTAACTTCGAATAAAGAATCCAGTTCATAATACAGAGTAATCATAAGTTAACCCCCAAAGTCCCAACCTCAGCTATGGGCCAAGTATCCAGAGGCTTAGTTCAGTTCACATAATTTTGTTTATATGTCATGGTTCAACCTTAGCCATGTTATCAGGTTCCATTTCAAGCATACTTCTTGCATAATCATGGAGTCATCAGTGCTTTTTAGTCACATAACAGTTTTCTTCAACTTACTCAGTTCCCTGCTCAGATCCCCATTACGAACTTGGTACTAAGTACCCTTTCATATTCATTCATGAATGCATGTATCAGTGTACTCATGTAATTATGCATCAGATATGCATTCTCAATGTGAGAAGTTCAGTTCATTAGAATATTCAGTCATGAACTCCTAAGTCAATTATCAGCAATGCATCAGATGTGCATGAATTTAGCTTATTAGTCATGCATAAGATTTGCATGTTCCATTTGTTATATTAATCCATCAGTCATGTCAGTCATAAGATCATGTCCCAGTCTCATTCGAGTGTGAATGTTCTCATGGACAAGATAGTGTAATCCCCCGTACTTTTCCTAGCTTCAAAAGTAACCTAAGAATGTTAGAATGTTTCTCTAAAGATGAATCCAATTTTGAACACGTGATATTTTCAATATCTCCACTTTTTTCATGCAGAAAATTCAATAAGCTTTCCATCGATACCAAATTCACCCAAATACGAAACCCGGGTTAAGAGTTAGAGCCTTTTTACTGAGACAGTGTGTCACCAGAGTTGGTCAATTTCCAGTGTTGGTCCGTGATTGTGGCGCGTCGCATCAAACATCCAGGTCATAGACAAGGTAGCAACGCGATAGCTTCACATCGCGCCCCACGAAACTTCCCAGTTGGCACTTTCCAGTGACTTGGCGCGATAGTGGCGTGTCGTGCCAAGGATGAAAAATTAGAAATTTTCCCAGAAATTGAGTACGTATCCTAGGGTTAGAAGGGTCGATTTCCTGCCCTATATAATCCTTATAGCACGAGATTTGGCCATAATTCACCAACTTATACTCAATTACTCTAAAAAAAACTATCAAGAATCAAGCCCTCTATTTATTTCGAATAAAGACTCCAGTTCATAATAAAGTATAATCATAAGTTAACCCCCAAAGTCCCAACCTCAGCTATGGGCCAAGTATCCAGAGGCTCAGTTCAGTTCACGTAATTCAGTTTATATGTCATGGTTCAGCATTAGTCATGTTCTAAGGTTCCAGTTCATGCATAATTCTAGCATAATCATGGGGTCATCATTGTTTTTAAGTCACGTAACAGTTTTCTTAAACTTACTAAGTTCCCTGCTAAGATCCCCATTATGAACTTTGTACTAAGTACCCTTGCATATTCAGTCATGTATGCATATATCAGTGCAATCATGAAATTATGCATCAGACATGCATTCTCAATGCGAGAAGTTAAGTTTATCAGAATATTAAGTCTTGTACTCATAAGTCAATTATCATCCATGCATGAGATATGCATGAATTCAGTTTATTAGTTATGCATGAGATTTGCATGTTTAGTATATTATATTTAGCCATCAGTCATGTCTGTCATGAGATCATGACCCAGTCTCATTCGAGGATGAATGTTCTCAAGGGGGAGATATTGTAATACCCCGTACTTTTCCTACTTCGAAAAGTTACCCAAGAATGTTAGAATATTTCTTTTACAGATTAATACACTTATGTACACATGGTATTTTCAATATTTTCACTTTTTTCATGCGGGAAATTCAATAAGATTTCCATCGATACCAAATTCGTCCAAATCTGACACCCGGGTGAAGAATTAGAGCCTTTTTAGTGAGACAGTGTCCATCCGAGCCTTCGGCGCATCGCGGAGATAGCTCAAATGTCAATTGTTAATTTCCAGTGTCTTTCCACGATAGTGTCACGTTGCGTCAAACTTCTAGGTGGGATACAAGGTTGCAACGTGATATCTCCTTGTCGCGCCACCGTGAAACTTCCCATTTGTCACTTTCCAGTTACTTGGCGCGATAGTCGCGTGTCGTGCCAAGGATGAAAAATAGAAAATTTTCTCTAAAATTAAATCCGTGTCCTAGGGTTAAAAGGGTTGATTTCCCGCCCTATATCAGCCTTATAGCACGAGATTTGGACATAATTGAGCAATTTATACTCAATTACTCTAAAAAAACTATCAAGAAACAAGCCCTCTGTTCACTTTGAATAAAGAATCCAGTTTATAATTAAGGGTAAACATAATTTAACCCCCAAAGTCCCAACCTCAGCTATGGGCGAAGTATCCAGAGGCTTAGCTCAGTTCACGTAATTTAGTTTATATGTCATGGTTCAGCCTTAGTCATGTTCTCAGGTACCAGTTCATGCATAATTCTAGAATAATCATGGGGTCATCAGTGCTTTTCCATCACGTAACAGTTTTCTTAAACCTACAAAGTACCCTGCTCAGATCCCTATTATGAACTTGGTACTAAGTACCCTTGCATATTCAGTCATGCATGCATATACCAGTGCAGTTATGTAATTATGCATCAGACATGCATTCTCAATGCGAGTAGTTCAGTTCATCAGAATATTCAGTCATGTACTCATAAGTCAATTATCATCCATGAATTTAGCTTATTTGTCTTGCATTAGATTTTCATATTCAGTATGTTATATTTATCCACCATTCATGTCAGTCATGAGATAATTTCCCACTCTCATTCAAGGACGAATGTTCTCAAGGAGGAGATATTGTAATACCTTGTACTTTTCCTAGCTCGAAAAGTTACACAAGAATGTTAGAATCTTTCTTTGAAATATGAATCCACTTTTTTACACGTTCTATTTTCAAGGTTTATACTTTTTTCATACGGGAAAATAAAAAAAAAATTCATTGTTACCAAATTCTCCCAAATCCGACACCCGGGTAAAGAATTATAGCCTTTTTAGTGAGACAGTGTGTTACCCGAGCCTTTAACGCGTCGCGGAGATAGCTCAAATGACAATTGTCAATTTTTAGTGTTGCTCCACAATAGTGGCACGTCGCATCAAACTTCCAGGTAGGAGACAAGGTGGCAACGCGATAGCTCTGAGTCGTGCCACCGTGAAATTTCCCATTTGTCACTTTCTAGTGACTTGGCACGATTGTGGCACGTCGTGCCAAGGTTGAAAAAGAGGAAATTTTATTAGAAATTAAATACGTGTCCTAGGGATAAAAGGGTCGATTTCCCGCCCTATATAAACCTTATTGCACGAGATTTTGCCATAATTCAACAACTAATACTCAATTACTCAAAAAAAACTATCAAGAAACAAGCCATCTATTCACTTCGAATAAAGAATCCAGTTCCTAATAGCGGGTAATCATAAGTTAACACCCAAATTCCCAACCTCAGCTATGGGCCAAGTATCCAGAGGCTCAGTTCAGTTCACGTAATTCAGTTTATATGTCATGGTTCAGCCTTAGTCATGTTCTCAGGTTCTAGTTCATGCATAATTCTATCATAATCATGGGGTCATCAGTGCTTTTAAGTCACGTAACAGTTTTCTTAAACTTACTAAGTTTCCTGCTAAGATCCCCATTACGAACTTGGTACTAAGTACCCTTGCATATTAAGTCATGCATGCATATATCTGTGCATTCATGAAATTATGAATCAGACATGCATTCTCAATGCGAGAAGTTCAGTTCATCAGAATCTTCATTCATGTACTCATAAGTCAATTATCAGCCATGCATCAGATATGCATGTATTTAGCTTATTAGTTATGCATAAGATTTGAATTTTCAGTTTATTATATTTTGCCATCAGTAATGTCAGTCATGAGATCATGTCCCAGTATTATTCGAGGACGAATGTTTTCAAGGGAGAGATATTGTAATACCCCGTACTTTTCCTAGCTCGAAAAGTTACCCAAGAATGTTAGAATATTTCTTTGAAAGATGAATCCACTGTTGTACACGTGGCATTTTCACGATTTTCACTTTTTTCATGCGTGAAATTCAATAAACTTTCCATTGAAATCAAATAAACCCAAATCCGACACTCGGGTGAAGATTTAGAGTTTTCTTAGTGAGACAGTGTGTCATCCGAGCATTCGACGCATCGCGGAGATAGCTCAAATGACAATTGTCAATTTCCAGTGTTGCTCCATGATAGTGGCACATCGTGTCAAACTTCCAGGTCAGAGACAAGGTTGCAACGCAATAGCTCCGTTTCACGCCACGGTGAAACTTCCCATTTGTCAGTTTCCAGTGACTTGGCGCGATAGTGGCGCGTCATGCCAAGGATGAAAAATAGGAAATTTTTTCACAAATTAAATATGTGTCCTAGGGTTAAAAGGGTCGATTTCCCGCCTTATATAAGCCTTATAGCACGAGATTTGGCCATAATTTAGCAACTTATACTCAATTACTCTAAAAAAACTATCAAGAAACAAGCCCTCTGTTCAATTCGAATAAAGAATCCAATTCATAATAGAAGGTAATCATAAGTTAACCCCCAAAGTCCCAACCTCAGCTATGGGCCAAGTATCCAGAGGCTCAGTTCAGTTCACGTAATTCAGTTTATATAACATGGGTCAGCCTTAGTCATGTTCTCAGGTTCCAGTTTATGCATAATTCTAGCATAATCATGGGGTCATCAGTGCTTTTCAGTCACGTAACAGTATTCTTAAACTTACCCAGTTCCCTGCTCAGATCCCTGTTACGAACTTGGTACTAAGTACCCTTGCATATTCAGTCATGCATGCATGTATAAGTGCAGTCATGTATTTATGCATTAGACATGCATTCTAAATGCGAGAAATTCAGTTCATCAGAATATTTAGTAATATACTAATAATTCAATTATCATCCATGCATCAGATATGCATGAATTTAGCTTATTAGTCATGCATCAGATTTGCATGTTCAGTATGTTATATTTAGCCATCTGTCATGTTAGTCATGAGATTATGTCCCAATCTCATTCGAGGATGAATGTTCTCAAGGGGGAGATATTGTAATACCCCGTACATTTCCTAGATCAAAAAGTTATCCAAGAATGATAGAATCTTCCTTTCAAAGATGAATCCACTTTTGTACACATGGTATTTTCAAGATTTTCAATTTCTTCATGCGGGAAATTGAATAAACTTCCATCGATACCAAAATTCGCCCAAATCTGACACCCGGGAGTAGAGTTAGAGCCTTTTTAGTGAGACTGTGTGTCACCCGAGCCTTCAGCGCGTCACGGAGATAGCTAAAATTATAATTGTCAATTTTTAGAGTTGCTCCATGATAGTGGCACGTCATTTCAAACTTCCAGGTCGGAGACAAGGTAGCAATGCGATACCTCTGCATCGCGCCACCGTGAAACATCCCATTGGTTACTTTCCAGTGACTAGGCGCGATAGTGGGGCGTCGTTCTAAGGATGAAAAATAGGAAATTTTCTCAGAAATTAAATACGTGTTCTAGTGTTAAAAGGGTCAATTTTCTTCCCTATATAAGCCTTATAGCATGAGATTTGGCCATAATTCAGTAACTCATACTCAATTACTCTAAAAAATCTATTAAGAAACAAGCCCTCTATTTACTTCGAATAAAGAATCCAATTCATAATGGAGGGTAATCATAAGTTAACCCCCAAAGTCCAAACCTCAGCCATGGGCCAAGTATCTAGAGGCTCAGTTCAGTTTACATAATTCAGTTTATATGTCATGGTTCATCCTTAGTCATGTTCTCAGGTTCCAGTTCATGCATACTTCTAGCATAATCATGGGGTAATCAGTGCTTTTCAATCACGTAATATTTTTCTTAGACTTACTGAGTTCCCTTCTTAGATCCCCATTACGAACTTGGTACTAAGTACCCTTGCATATTAAGTCATGCATGCATATATCAGTGCATTTATGTAATTATGCATCATACATGCATTCTCAATACGAGAAGTTCAGTTCGTCAAAATATTCAGTCATGTACTCATAAGTCAATTATCAGCCATGCATTAGATATGCATGAATTTAGCTTATTAGTCTTGCATCAGATTTGCATGTTCATAATGTTATATTTATCCATCAGTCATGTCAATAATGAGATCATGTCCTAGTCTTATTCTAGTACGAATGTTCTCAAGTTGGAGATATTGTAATACCCCATACTTTTTCTAGCTCAAAAAGTTACCCAAGAATGTTAGAATATTTCTTTGAAAGATGAATCCACTTTTTTACACATTGTATATTCAAGATTTTCACTTTTTTCATACAGGAAATTCAATAAGCTTTCCTTCGATACCAAATTATCCCAAATACGAAATCCGGGTGAAGAATTAGAGCCTTTTTAGTGAGACTATGTGTCACTCGAGCCTTCAGCACGTCGCGGAGATAGCTCAAATGGAAATTGTGAATTTCTAGTGTTTCTCCACGATAGTGGCGTGTCGCACCAAACTTACAGGTTGCAGACAAGGTGGCAACGCGATATCTCCGCATCGCGCCACTGCGCAACTTCCAATTTGTCATTTTCCAGTAATTTGGTGCAATAGTGGCGCGTCGTGCGAAGGATGAAAATCGGGATATTTTCTTAGAAATTAAATACGTGTCCTAGGGTTAAAAGGGTCATTTTCCCGCACTATATAAGACTTATAGCACGAGATTTTGCCATAATTTAGAAACTTATACTAAATTACTCTAAAAACACTCTAAAGAAACAAGCCCTCTATTCTCTTCGAATAAAGAATCCAATACATAATAGAGGGTAATCATAAGTTAACCCCCAAAGTCCCAACCTCAGATATGGGCCAAGTATCCAGAGGCTCAGTTCAATGTACATAATTCTGTTTATATGTCATGGTTCAGCCTTAGTCATAGTCTCAGGTTCAAGTTCATGCATACTTATAGCATAATCATGGGGTCATTAGTGCTTATCAGTCAAGTAACAGTTTTCTTAAACTTACTCAGATCCCCATTAGGAACTTCGTACTAAGTACCCTTTCATATTCAGTCATGCATGCATATATCAGTGCAGTCATGTAATTATGCATCCGACATTTATTCTCACTGCGAGAAGTTTTGTTCATCAGAATATTAAGTCATGTACTCATAAGTCAATTATCAGCCATGCATCAGATATGCATGAATTCATTTTATTAGTCATGCATCAAATTTTCATATTAGTATGTAATATTCATTCATTAGTCATTTCAGTCATGAGATCGTGTTCCCGTCTCATTCAAGGATGAATGTCCTCAAGGGGGAGATATTGCAATACCTCGTGCTTTTCCTAGCTCAAAAAGTTTCCCAACAATGTTAGAATATTTCTTTGAAAGATTAATCCACTTTTTTACATGTTGTATTTTCAAAATTTTAACTTTTTTCTTGTGGGAAATTTAATAAGCTTTCCATCTATACCAAATTCGCCCAAATCCGACACCCGGGTGAAGAGTTAGAGCCATTTTAGTGAGACAGTGTGTCACCCGAGACTTCGCCGTGTTGCGGAGATAACTCAAATGGAAATTGTCAATTTCCAATTTTTCTCCGTGATAGTGGCGCGTTGGGCCAAACTTTCAGGTCGCAAATAAGGTGGCAACGCGATAGCTTTGCTTTGCGCCACCATGCAATTTCCAATTTGTCACTTTCCAGTGACTTGGCGATATAGTGGCGCGTCGTGTGATTATAGGCGTATTTACACGCCTAAAGTACTATAATTTACCCATATTTTAGCTAAGTTTTTAGGACAAAATATATAATTCATGCACTTTTAGTCCTTTTTCCTGTAAGTGAGCTAACAAACGTGATTAGCAAGTTTTCAGGTATAAATGATGCAAATTTCAGCATATTATGGATAACTTGACGCCCAAGGAAGCTTCACGAAAGAAGGAAGGGATAGCTTGGACGCCAAGGACCAAAAGTGACGCATGGAATATCTGTCCCGGACAAAAACAGCATTTCCAAAGACTTTGGGGATCAGCAGTAACTTATTAGGATTAGGATAATGATGCAGTAAACTAGTAGGACTAGGATAAGTAATGCATTAGCTTAGTAGGAATAGGATATGGGTGTTATAAATACCCTATGTTGCTAAAGTTTTTATTATTATCTCTCTCCATTCGAATAATTCATTCAACTCTTACAATTCGATTCACTCATTAATTCAAGTATTTTCCATTTGACTTTTGCTACTACTTCACGTTACAATATTCTATAAGTTTTAACAGAGAAACACGACTCTCTTGAGAAGAATGGAAGGAGCAAAAATGTCCAACCCTAGTTGACGTTTATCACTTCCATCGCCAAGACTATCCTAAGTGGTGGTATGATGATTATATCTATTGTGATTTCCGTTGCGCTCATGAGTAGCTAAACTTCTCTGTTAGGGTTATGGAAGTCTTATGAGATACTATCGGTTGCTATGAGTTTTTGAATTTTTGATACGTATGCTGCTTATATCATTACTCTCTTCATCTTAATTGAATTCTTGTGGTTGCAAATATTTAGAATATGCCAGTATAGCATTAACTTGTTCGAAAGAAAAGTTACATGTCTAGAAAAGAGAGAATGACAAGGAAATAGGTCTACTAAACCCTGTTTAAAAGTTAGTGTCGTAACTGGATTAACCTCTTGGAGAATTCTTACCATTAGTGTACGCTTTAAGCTCGAAAGAGTTAAAGTGATATAATCCTTGATGGTCGAAAGACGCTAGGATTTACCATAGAATACGAATCTCTATAAGCGCATGCATGTCTGAATTCCGCTTAACTCATAGCCAATAGATACGTAGAACTCATAAGGTGGACATAATCCTTACTTACAATTCTCATTGATTAAAACCTACCAATCATTCCGTTTTTACTTTGATTTTATTACTTAACGTCACAATCCAAATCCTCTCTTTTTTCGTAGAATTTTTGACTAACAATCTAATAATAGTTGCATACTTAGTTACCGAGTATTCCCGGTGGGATTCGACACCCAACCCAGTTGGGTTCTATATTTGACAATGACCACTTACACTCTTACGAGAGCTGTAGTTTGAGCGTTATCAAATTTTGGCGCCGTTGTCGGGGAATACAGTTGTCAACTAAGTTTGTGATAGTTACTAGACTCTTCGGTCAAAGATTCTCAGATTTTACTTTTAGTTGTTGTTTTTTTTTTTTTTTTTTTCAGGTTTGTTTGAGTGCATGCCAAACACTCGAAGTTCAGGTCAACCGTTATTACCTATCAATCCTGAACCACAACTTATTGGCAGAATGGATGCACAATGTGACATTGAAAGAAGGGCTGCTCAACAGGAGCAGGCTAGATTAGCTGCACTGGCAGCTGCTCAAGTGCATCAACAGAATATTGATAACCCAGGTCGGGCAATAAATCCTAATGATGACGACCTGGGTGATGATGAGTTACTAAACCCGAGGCATGCTGATGAGGTGGAGACACCTGCGAACAGAAGAGATCGTCAAGCCAGATTTAGGCCTAAATGCCGAGCTATGCAGATGCCTTTCGATGATGATGATGACGAGCTGGATGGAGCTGGTGACACGGGAGCCATTATTCCTCCACCCTTGGCACCTGGAGCAAAGTTCAATATCACTAGCACCATGATTCAACTATTGCAGCTCAAGGGATTATTTGGTGGACTAGCAGGTGATGATCCGAATATGCATCTGATCAACTTTATCTCAATATGCAAGTCATTCGACAATCCAGGCGTTGGACAGAATACAATTCGGATGCGCTTATTTCCATTGTCTCTGTCTGGGGAGGCAACTCTATGGTTGAATGGGATGACTCCTGATTATATTACTAATTGGAGGCAATTGAAAGACGCTTTCCTAGAAAGATTCTTTCCACCATCCAAGAGAGCACAGTTGAGAGATGAGATCAATAATTTTTGACAGCTTCCAACTGAAGCTCTCCACGAAACATGGGAGAGATTCAAGAAGAAGCTTATGAGATGCCCAAACCATCATATGACCAATGTACACTTGATGGAGATATTATACAGATCTTTCAACTCGGTGACTAAGCCAGTGGTTGATAACGCAGCAGGTGGATCATTCATGGACCTCACTTTTATTCAGGCAAGTAATATGCTAGATCGTATGACAAAGCAGAGTAGATCTTGGCATACCAGGGATTCTGAGGTAGCAAGCTCTACCGTATCTGTTGGCATGACTGCAGAGCAGAGACGTAGATAAGAGGAACGTGATCAAGATATGGCGCACATGAAAACGCAGATGGATCTTTTTACCAAGCATTTATTATCAGGGAAGACCGAAAAAGTCAAAGCAGTTGCGTCAAAAGGAAGAGACGAATCCGATTCAGAGAAAGAAGCCAACTACTTGAATAATCAGGGGGGTTTCCGAGGCAATGCCCAAGGAAACCAAGGTCGGATCTATTATGATAAATCTGGATACAAGGACCGCGATCAAGGTAGTTGGAAAAACAATACCGACAGGAGTGGTTTGTATGTCCTTCTGGAAGACGTGACGCCACTGCATCTGGTTCTGGAAATATGTCCATGGAAGATATGATGGCTAAGCTGCTGAAAGGAGTAGAGGCAACCAGCACAGGAGTAACTGAGGTAATAAATGATCTGTCCTCAATAAAGCAATTGGTTGACTCGCATTCCACTTCAATAAAACAGCTGGAGCAATAATTGAGTCAATTATCTGCGGCATTCAACCAAAGAAAGGCTGGAACACTACCCATCGATACGCTGCAAAACCCAAGGAACGACGGATCATGCATGGCTATTACTACCCGGAGTGGTAAAGTGTTGGAAAATCCATCCAAGGACAAGCAGGTGGTTGATGATATAGCCGATAATGTTATTGATGCAGAATGTGAAGAGGCCGAAGAAGATGAAGAGTGTGATCATGACGTCACCTCTAGACGTTTACAACCTGAAAAGGTTGATAATCGGAAGCAAGATAAAAAGGAAGTAGTGGAGAAAACAATTCCCCTTCCACCACCACCTTTTCCGCAGAGACTGAAGAAGAAAGCTGATGATACCAGGTTCAGTAAATTCATGACTATGTTGAAGCATCTGACTATTAATGTTCCTTTGGTCGAGGCGCTGGAACAAATGCCTGGGTATGCTAAATTCATGAAGGACCTGTTGACAAAGAAGCGGGCAGTAAGCTATGAGCCGGCAGATAATATTCATCATTGCAGTGCAATTGCCACAAGGTCCTTAGTACAGAAGAAGGCAGACCCTGGTGCTTTCACTATTCCTTGCACGGTTGGATCTATGAATTTTGCTAAGGCATTGTGCGATTTGGGAGCTAGCATCAATTTGATGCCACTATCCGTCTACAGAAAGTTGGGGTTGGGCGACCCTACACAAACCAATATGCGGCTCGTGATGGCAGATAGGTTGGTAAAACGACCTGTGGGTATCTTGAATGATGTGTTGGTGAAGGTGTCTACCTTCATTTTTCCTGCAGACTTTGTGATTTTGGATTGCGAGGTGGATTCTGAAGTTCCCATAATCTTGGAACGTCCTTTCCTTGCAATAGGAAGTGTGCTTATTGACATGAGAGCTAATGATCTTTTATTTTGGTTGAATGACGAAGTGGTACGCTTAGATATATGCAAAGCAATGAAGCAGTCCAGCGATATGAATGTGTTCTCCATAGCTGATGTTCATTATGAGGATAAGAAAGCATTATCTGTAGAGAAACAACTTACTGTTGAGCCATTGTCTGCTGCGCTGCTGAATGTTGAGCATGAGGACGATGAAGATTATAAAGAAACTATGTGTGCTCTAACATAAATAGGGTCCTATTCTCATACTCCTAAGCAGCCAAACCTTGATCTTAAGAATCAACCGTCACCAACAGCGAATACTTCCATTGAAGAGCCCCTAGTGCTAGAATCGAAAGAGCTCCCTAATTATCTAAGGTATGCATGCTTGGGAAGTAGAAATACACTTCCGATGAGTGTGACGGATGATTTAAGTGAACAGCACTTAGAGGCTCTCATCTCTGCTCTGAAGAGATACAAGAGAGCTATGGGTTGGATAATTGATGATATAATTGGTATCCCTCCTGGGATATGCATGCACAAGAGTCATATAGAAGAAGATTGCATGCCTACAAGTAAGCATCAGCGTCGTCTGAATCCATTCAGAAAATGATGCCCCATCTATCTCGATGAAGTCTAAGTAATCGAGATAGCTATGTCGTGCCGCGACAATAAATCAAGCGCTTGGTGGGAGGCAACCCATCATTTTTAATTGTTTTGTTTTCTTAAGATTTTGTCGAGCCACGACCAAAACTAAGGCGCTTGATGGGAGGTAACCCATCGTTCTAATCGTTTTTGTTGTTTTTGAGTAAATGTAGGTGCAATATGTGTAAATGAGGAGATTGGTTTCAAATTTTGATTTGGAAGTATTGCATGTTGAAGGTGGTAAGTTAGGAATGAAGAAGCAAAAGGCTATGGGTTAGGCATTGCCTATGAAAATATAGGCAAAGAACAAGGAAAGGCCTATGTAAATCTAGGCCACGAACAAGGCAAGGCCTATGCTATGGCCTAAGCTCTCGGATTCTAGAATGCCATAGCATAGGCGCCACCTATGCTTAACAATGCCATAGCATAGGCGCCACCTATGCAAAGGCATTTTGTCTCTGAATCTAGTATGTCATAGCATAGGCGCCGCCTATGCTTAACAATGCCATAGCATAGGAGACGCCTATGCCAAGCATAGGCAAAGCATTAGGCGCCGCCTATGGTCACTTTTGGTCTCCAAATCCGATTCCAAATGGGTCAAAACCCGACCCAAGCTTGTCCTATAAGTAGAACCTTAGTCTTAGAACAAAAATGCATTGCAACTTCAACCTAGGTGCCGCCTACCTCTCCAAAATCTCTCAAAAAATTTCCTTTTGCTCTTTTACTTTGCAAGAATATCTTCCGAGGCCATCAACCAAGTAAGTACTTCTTCGTTCTTCTTTTATATTCCGTAAGTACTACACTACTACGCCTATAATGAATTGCTAAATCTTGAAGTAGTATTGGTGATTTGAATGTGGTTGATTTGTTGCGATACATCTCGTTGAGTGAAAGAATACGTGTGGGTGTTCTTGATTTTATTTTGACTTGTATTTGATTGTTATAGACTGTCATACTTTTGCGGAGTCAACATGGTGAAGTTAATTGCATAATCTTAAAAATTGAATGCTTGAATGTTTGAATGACTCGTTCATCGAGATAAAGATCATGATTGAATACAAGCATGAGATGTTGTGATTATTTCTATGCCATAACATGATACGATCTCTATGTAGTAGTCTTGTTCAAAAAGTGCATTAATCCAAACATGAAAGTATGATCAATATTACATGAAATAGAGTTGGAAAGGATAGTTAAGACGACATAAAAGTATGACTGTGCTGAACATATTGTTGGAACATAATGCCTAAATATATATCGATGAAGTCTGAGTAATCGACAATGTTCACTTAATTAGTTTGTGCCAAAACATTATGTGTGGGGTGGTGCTACTATTATTTTTTTGTCGACTGTATCTACCGAGATAAATCTAACATGACTATCATTTTAATCTCAGGTATAATGGAACCAAAAGCACGCCAAGGAAAAGACAAAGCAACCACCTCACAGAAAGGCCAGAAAAGGGGAAGAAAAGATCAAGATGAATCCTCCTCGCTACAAATACCTCAACGCACTTTTGGATCAAGTGGGGTACAATTTGAGGAAACTCTGAGGATGACGACTCTGATGATGATTCTGACACAGGGGGTATGACCCCAGACATAGAAGAGGAGTCCAACTAATCAAGTTTTTCGTATTTATTTTCCACTGAGGGCAGTGTGTCCCGTCTAAGTGGGGTGCTGGTATTCGTATGTTGTACTTCTATGCCTACATTTATTGTCATATTTTTTTTTGTTTGTTTTAATTAGTCGTAGATTTTTTTAGATTTTGATGCATGAAATTGTTCTGATAGGCGGCATAGTGTTATGACAAGAGTTTGTGCTAGAATCATTACTATTGAGACATTTAGGCTCTAAGTGTGACTCACTGTGTGATAATTGTGTGGTTTAATTCATTCATCTGTTAGGGTCAAGAGTCTATAATACTCCCAATAAAGTTGACCATGTGCCTTGTGTGTGTGAGCTGATAGTATATTCTGTGTTTATGACTGATGCTAGAACTTGCCTGGTGTGTGTGTAAAGCGAAATAAAGAGTGTGAGTTTAGGAGATGATTTAGGCATTTCTTTGGCAACCGATACTTGTTTACCTTCGGTTTACCTACCCGTGGACATTATCCTAGTCAACCCCTTTGAGCCTTTAAGCCATTTTGTTTTACAGCCTCATATGTAAGCCTAATCCATTTTTTTCAAGACCATAATTTGATCCAAATTCCTAAGTGCTTTAAGTTGTGAAGTCATGTGACAAAATAAGAGGAAATTGGGTGAGAGTGATGCCTTAGAGTGTATTGGTACTTGAATTTGTTATGAAAAAGAGGGGCTATCATAGAGGTGTGTTATAAAAAAAAAAGAAATAGAAAAACAAAATGATAAATTGTGTTTATGATTAAATAAAAAAATAGTTATGCTTGAATGGAAAAATAGGTGAAAAGGGGTGATAGATGAAAGAAAGGTAGCAGGGTTGATTAAAAGAGAGTGTTAATGGCATAATGTGATGTATTAAAGCGCTTAGGAACATAGTTACTATTTCTGGCCAAAATAGTCCTACCCGTCCCTTAGCCTACATTACAACCTGTAAAGACCTATTTGATCCTAAGCTTAACATTCTGATATTAGTAGAGCATTACACTAAAGGCAAGCCTATGGTCATCAGTTGCAACATATGAATTATTTGTGAGAGTGAGAGCAAGGATAATCTTATACCCATGTTCTGAAAAATGCAATATTTGAGAGTGATTATGGGTAATATCTTATGTGAGACACACATGGTTGATGAGTTTTTGGTAGTCTTGTATGATTCTTTGTGGCTTAACTTGTGGATACGAATTAACCATCATCACGAGTCTATATTAAAGGTTGAATTGTTTCTAGAAGTGATTAGAAAACTACTCTTTGTTAATAATTGTTGTGCCTGTCTTCATGAATATTTTGTGTTGTTACTGTGAAACCCTAAGTAGATGTTTATATGGACATGATATATTATTCGAGGACGAACAAAGCTTTAAGTGTGGGGTGTTGATGATAGACGTATTTACACTCCTAAAGTACTATAATTTACCCATATTTTAGCTAAGTTTTGAGGACAAAATATATAATTCATGCACTTTTAGTACTTTTTCCTGTAAGTGAGCTAACAAACGTGATTAGCAAGTTTTCAGGTATAAATGATGCAGATTTCAGCATATTATGGATAACTTGACGCCCAAGGAAGCTTCACAAAAGAAGGAAGGGAAAGCTTGGACGCCAAGGACCAAAAGTGACGCATGAAATATCTGTCCCGGGAAAAAATAGCATTTCCAAAGACTTTGAGGATCAGCAGTAACTTATTAGGATTAGGATAATGATGCAGTAACCTAGTAGGACTAGGATAAGCAATGTAGTATCTTAGTAGGAATAGGATATGGGTGTTATAAATACCCTATGTTGCTGATGTTTTTATTATTATCTCTCTCTATTCGAATAATTCATTCAACTCTTACAATTCGATTCACTCATTAATTCAAGTATTTTCCATTCGACTTTTGCTACTACTTCACGTTACAATATTCTGTAAGTTTTAACAGAGAAACACGACTCTCTTGAGAAGAACGGAAGGAGAAAAAACGTCCAACCCTAGTTGACGTTTATCACTTCCATCGCCAAGACTATCCTAAGTGGTGGTATGATGATTATATCTATTGTGATTTCCGTTGCGCTCATGAGTAGCTAAACTTCTCTGTTAGGGTTATGGAAGCCTTATGAGATACTATCGGTTGCTATGAGTTTGTGAATTCTTGATACGTATGCTACTTATATCATTACTCTCTTCATCTTAATTGAATTCTTGTGGTTGCAAACATTTAGAATATGCCAGTATAGCATTAACTTGTTCGAAAGAAAAGTTACATGTCTGGAAAAGAGAGAATGACAAGGAAATAGGTCTACTAAACCCTGTTTAAAAGTTAGTGCCGTAACTGGATTAACCTCTTGGAGAATTCGTACCATTAGTATACGCTTTAAGCTCGAAAGAGTTAAAGTGATATAATCCTTGATGGTCGAAAGACGCTAGGATTTACCATAGAATACAAATCTCTATAAGCGCATGCATGTCTGAATTCCGCATAACTCATAGCCAATAGATACGTAGAACTCATAAGGTGGACATAATCCTAACTTACAATTCTCATTGATTAAAACCTACCAAGCATTCTGTTTTTACTTTGATTTTATTACTTAACGTCACAATCCAAATCCTCCTTTTTTTCGTAGAATTTTCGACTAACAGTCTAATAATAGTTGCATACTTATTTACCGAGTATTCCCTGTGGGATTCGACACCCAACCCAGTTGGGTTCTATATTTGACAACGACCGCTTACACTCTTACGAGAGCTGTAGTTTGAGAGTTATCATCGTGCCAAAGATGAAAATAAGGAAATTTTCTCAGAAATTAAATACGTGTCCTATGGTTAAAAGGGATGATTTTCCGCCCTATATAAGCCTTATAGAAGGAGATTTTTCCATAATTTAGCAACTTATACTTAATTACTCTAAAAAACACTTAAGAAACAAGCCCTTTGTTCACTTTGAATAAAGAATCTAGTTCATAATAGAGGGTAATCATAAGTTAACCCCCAAAGTCCTAATCTCAGCTATGGGCCAAGTATCTTGAGGCTGAGTTCAGTTCACGAAATTCAGTTTATATGTCATTGATCAGCCTTAGTCATGTTCTCAGGTTCAAGTTCATGCATACTTCTAGCATAATCATGGGGTCATCAGTGCTTTTCAGTCATGTAAAAGTTTTCTTAAACTTACTCAGTTCCCTGTTCAGATCCCCATTACGAACTTGGTACTAAGTACCCTTACATATTCAGTCATGCATGCATATATTAGTGGAGTCATATAATTGTGGATAAGACATGCATTCTCACTGAGAGAAGTTCAATTCTTCAGAATATTCAGTCATGTACTCATAAGTCAATTATCAGCCATGCATCAGATATGCATGAACTCAACTATTTAGTCATGCATAATATTTGTAAGTTTAGTATTTCATATTTAGCCATCAGTTATGTTGGTCATGAGATCATGTTCCTGTCTCATTCGTGGATGAATGTTCTCAAGTGTGAGATATTGTAATACCTCAAACTTTTCCTAGCTCAAAAAGTTTCCCACGAATGTTAGAATCTTTCATTGAAATATGAATCCACTTTTGTAAAGGTGGTATTTTCAAGATTTTCACTTATTTGTCATATGGGAAATTCTATAAGCTTTCCATCGATACCAAATTCTCCCAAATTCGACACCCGGGTGAATAGTTAGAGCCTTTTTAGTGAGACAGTGTGTCACCCAAGTCTTTCAGCACGTCATGGAGATAACTTAAATGGAAATTGTCAATTTCTATTATTGCTCCGCAATAGTGGCAGATCGTGCCAAACTTCGAGGTCACAGACAAGGTGGTAAAGCAATGGCTCCGCGTCGTGCCACCGTGCAACTTTCCATTTGTCACTTTCCAGTGACTGGGGTTAAAAGGGTTGATTTTCCGCCCTATATAAGCATTATATTGCGAGATATGGCCATAAATCATAAACTTAAACTCAATTACTCTAAAAAACTCTCAAGAAATAAGCCTTTGGTTCTCTTCGATAAAGAATCTAGTTCGAAATACAAGGTAATCATAAGTTAACCCCCAAAGTCCCAACCTCAGCTATGGGCCAAGTATCCAGAGGCTCAGTTCAATTCACGGAATTCAATTTATATGTCATGGTTCATCCTTAGTCATGTTCTCACTTTCCACTTCATGCATACTTCTAACATAATTATGGGGTCATCAGTGCTTTTCAGTCACGTAGCAGTTTTATAAAACTTACTTAGTTCCCTACTTAGATCCCCATTATGAAATTGGTACTAAGTACCCTAGCATATTCAGGCATGCATGCATATATCGGTGTAGTTATATATCAATACATGACACATGCATTCTCATAGAGAGAAATTTAGTTCATCTGAATATTTAGTCATGCACTAATAAGTCAATTATCAGCCATGCATCAGATATGCATGAATTCAGCTTATTAGTCATGCATCAGATTTGAATGTTCAGTATGTTATATTTAGCCATCAGTTGTGTCAGTCATGAGATCTTGTTCTAGTCTCAATAATAGTGGCAATTGACAGAGTTGCACAAAGAGATAGCTCAGCATCGCGCCACAATGCAACTTACCATTTGTCACATTTTAGTGACTTGGCGTATTAGTGGCGCAACGCGCCAAGGATGAAAATTGGAAAATTTCTCAGAAATTAAATACGTGTCCTAGGGTTAAAAGGGTCGATTTTTCTCCCTATATTAGCCTTATAGCATGAGATTTGGCCATAATTCAGCAACTTACACTCAATTACTCAAAAAAACATTCATGAAACAAGCCCTCAGTTCTCTTCGAATAAAGAATCCATTTCAAAATAAAGGGTAATCAAAAGTTAACCCCGTAGTCCCAACCTCAGCTATGGTCTAAGTATCCATAGGCTCAGTTAAGTACACGAAATTCAGTTTATATGTCATTGTTCAGCCTTAGTCATGTTCTCAGGTTCCAGTTCATGCATACTCTAACATAATCATGGGGTCATCAGTGTTTTTCAGTGACATAATAGTTTTCTTAAACTTACTCAGTTCCGTGCTCAGTTCCCCATTATGAACTTGGTACTAAGTACCCTTGCATATTTATTCATGCATGCATATATCAGTGTCGTTATGTAATTATGCATCAAACATGCATTTTCACTATGAGAAGTTCAGTTTATCAGAATATTCAGTCATGTACTCATAAGTCAATTATCATCCATGCATCAGATGTGCATGAATTCAGCTTATTAGTCATGCATCAGATATGCTAGATTAGTATGTTATATTTAGCAATCAGTTATGTCAATCATGAGATCATATTCCAGTCTCATTCGAGGATGAATATTCTGAAGGGGGAGATATTGTAATACTCCATACATTTCGACACGTGGTATTTTTAATATTTCTCCTTTTTGTCAGGTGGGAAATTCAATAATATTTCCATCGATACCAAATTCGACACCCGGGTGAAGAGTTAGACCATTTTTTGTAAGAAAGTGTGTCACCCGAGCCTTTCAGCGCGTCGTAGAGATAGCTCAAATGGAAATTGTCTATTTCCAATTTTGATCCGCAATAGTGGCTCGTCGCACCAAACTTCTAGGTTTCATAAAAGGTGGCAAAGCGATAGCTCTGCGTTGCACCACTGTGTAACTTCCCATTTGTCACTTTCCAGTGACTGGGCACGATAGTGGCTCGTCGTACCAAGTATGAAAATTGGGAAATTTTCTCAGAAATTAAATAAATTTCCTAGGTTTAAAAGGGTCGATTTCCCTCCCTATATAGGCCTCATATCATGAGATTTGGCCATAATTCTGCAACTTATACTCAATTACTCTAAAAAAATCTCAAGAAACAAGCCCTCGGTTCTCTTAGAATAAAGAATTCAGTTCAAAATAGAGGGTAATCATAAGTTAACCCCCAAAGTCCCAACCTCAGCTATGGTCCAAGTATCCAGAGTCTCAGTTTAGTTCAAGAAATTCAGTTTATATGTTATGGTTCAGCCTTAGTCATGTTATCTGGTTCTATTTCATGCATACTTCTAGCATAATCATAGGGTCATCAGTGTTTTTCAGTCACGTAACAGTTTTCTTAAACTTACTCAGTTCTCTGCTCAGATCCCCGTTACGAGCTTGGTAATAAGTACCCTTGCATATTCAGTTATGCATGCATATATTAGAGCAGTCATATAATTCTGCATCAGACATGCATTCTCGCAGCGAGAAGTTCAGTTCATCAGAATTTTTAGTCATGTACTTATAAGTCAATTATAATCCATGCATCAAATATGAATGAATTCAGCTTATCAGTCATGCATCAGATTTTCATGTTCAGAATGTTATATTTAGCTATCTATTATGTCAGTCATGAGATCATGTTCCAGTCTCATTCGAGGATGAATTTTCTCAACGGGGAGATATTGTAATACACTGTACTTTTTCTATCATGAAAAGTTTTCCTAGAATGTTAGAATCTTTCTTTGAAAGATGAATCCACTTTTGTACATGTGGTATTTTCAATATTTTCACTTTTTTCATGTGGGAAATTCAATAAGCTTTCCATCGAAACCAAATTCACCAAAATACGACACCTGGGTGAAGAGTTAGATCCTTGTTAGTGAGACAGTATGTTACCCCGAGCCTTTCTACGCGTCGCTGAGATAGCTCAAATAGAAATTATCAATTTCCAGTGTTTCTCCGCGATAGTGGCTTGTCGCACCAAACTTCTAGGTCGTAGATAAGGTGGAAAAGCGATAGATCCATATCGCGCCACTGTGTAACTTCTAATTTATCATTTTCCAGTACTTGGAGCGATAGTGGCGCGTCGCGCCAGGAATGAAAATTTGGAAAATTTTCTCAGAAATTAAATACTTGTCCATGGGTTAAAAGGGTCAATTTCCCACCCTATATAAGCCTTATACCATGAAATATTTCCATAATTTAGCAACTTATACTCAATTACTCTAAAAAACTCACAAGAAACAAGCCCTCGGTTCTCTTCGAATAAAGAATCCAGTTCAAAATAGAGGGTAATCATAAGTTAACCCCCAAAGTCCCAACCTCAGCTATCGGCCAAGTATCCATAGGCGTAGTTCAGTTCACGAAATTCAGTTTATATGTCATGGTTAAGACTTAGTCATGTTCTCAGGTTCCAGTTCATGCATACTTTGAGCATAATCATTGGGTCATAAGTTCTTTTCAGTCACGTAACAATTTTCTTAAACTTACTCAGTGCCCTGCTTGGATCCCTATTACGAACTTGGTACTAAGTACCCTTGCATATTCAGTCATGCATGCATATATAAGTGCAGTCATGTATTTATGCATTATACGTGCATTCTTAATGCGAGAAGTTCAGTTCATCAAAATATTTAGTAATGTACTAATAATTCAATTATCATCCATGCATCAGATATGCATGAATTTAGCTTATTAGTCATGCATCAGACTTGCATGATCAGTATGTTATATTTATCCATCTGTGATGTTAGTCATGAGATCATATCCCAATCTCATTCGAGGATGAATGTTCTCAAGGGGGAGATATTGTAATACCCCGTACATTTCCTAGCTCAAAAAGTTATCCAAGAATGATAGAATCTTTCTTTAAAAGATGAATCCACTTTTGTACACATGGTATTTTTAAGATTTTCACTTTCTTCATGAGGGAAATTCAATAAACTTTCCATCGATACATAATTAGCCCAAATCTGACACTCGGGAGAAGAGTTAGATCCTTGTTAGTGAGACACTGTGTCACCCGAGCCTTTCAGCGCGTCGTGGAGATAGGTCAAATGGAAATTGTCAATTTAGAGTGTTGCTCCGCGATAGTGGTGTATTGTGCCAAACTTTCAAGTCACAAATAAGGTGGCAAAGCGATAGCTCCGCATCGTGCCATCGTGCAACTTCCCATTTGTCACTTTCCAAGGACTTGGCGCGATAGTGGCGTGTCGCGCCAAGGATTAAAATTGAGAAATTTTCTCAGAAATTAAATACGTATCCTAGGGTTAAAAGGGTCGATTTCTCACCCTATATTAGCCTTATAGAACAAGATTTTACCTTAATTCAGCAACTTAAACTCAATTACACTAATAAACTCTCAAGACACAAGCCCTCGGTTCTCTTCAAATAAATAATCCTATTCAAAATAGAGGGTAATCAGAAGTTAACCCCCAAAGTCCAACCTCAACTATGGGCCAAGTATCCAGAGGCTCAGTTCAGTTCACGAAATTCAGTTTATATGTCTTGGTTCAGCCTTAGTCATGTTCTAAGGTTCCATTTCATGCATATTTCTAGCATAATCATGGGGTCGTCAGTTCTTTTTAGTCACATAACAGTTTTCTTAAACTTACTCAGTGCCCTGTTTAGATCCCCATTACGAAATTGGTACTAAGTACCCTTGCACATTTAGTTATGCATGCATATATCAGTGTAGTCATGTAATTATGCATCAGACATGCATTCTCACTACGAGAAGTTCAGTTCATCAGAATATTTAGTCATGTACTCATAAGTCAATAATCAACAATGCATCAGATATGCCTGAATTAAAATTTTTATTCATGCATCATATTTGTATGTTCAGTATGTTATAATTAGCCATCAATTATGTCAATCATGAGATCATGTTCCAGTCTCATTCGAGGATGAATGTTCTAAAGTGGGAGATATTGTAATACCCCGTACTTTTCCTGGCTCGAAATGTTTCCCAAGAATGTTAGAATCTTTCTTTGAAAGATGAATCCAATTTTGTACACTTGGTATTTTCAATATTTTCACCTTTTAGTCATGTGGAAAATTCAATAAGCTTTCTATCAATACCAAATTTTCCCAAAACCGACACACGAGTGAAGAGTTAGACCCTTTTTAGTGAGACAGTGTGTCACCCGAGCCTTTCACCATGTCGCGGAGATAGCTCAAATGGAAATTGTCAATTTCCAGTGTTGCTCCGCGATAGTGGTGCATCGCGCAAAACTTCCAAGTCTCAGACAAGGTGGCAAAGCGATAGCTCCGCATGGCGCCACCGTGCAACTTCCCATTTGTTACTTTACAGTGACTTCGCGCAATAATGGCACGTCGTGCCAAGGATGAAAATTGGGAAATTTTCTTAGAAATTAAATACGTGTCCTAGGGTTAAAAGGGTTGATTTCCTGCCCTATATAAGCCTTATAGTACGAGAGTTGGCCATAATTCAGCAACTTATACTCAATTACTCTACAAAACTCTCAAGAAACAAGACCTCGGTTCTCTTCGAATAAAGAATCCAGTTCAAAATAGAGGGTAATCATTAGTTAACCCCCAAAGTCCCAACCTCTGCTATGGGCAAAGTATCCAGAGTCTTAGTTCAGTTCACAAAATTCAGTTTATATGTCATTGTTCAGCCTTAGTCATGTTCTCAGGTTCCAGTTCATGTATACTTCTAGCATAATCATGGGGTCATCAGTGCTTTTCAGTCACGTAACAGTTTTCTTAAACTTACTCAGTTCCCTGCTCAGATCCCCATTACGAACTTGGTACTAAATACCCTTGCAAATTCAGTCATGCATGCATATATCAGAGCAGTCATGAAATTATGCATCATAAATGTATTCTCATAGCGAGAAGTTTAGTTCATTAGAATATTCAGTCATTTACTTATAAGTCAATTATCATCCATGCATCAGATATGCATGAATTCAGCTTATTAGTCATGCATCAGATTTGCATGTTCAGTATGTTATATTTAGACATCAATTATGTCAGTCATGAGATCATGTTCCAATTATTCATGTTCAGTATGTATGTTAGTTTGTATTATTTCCCTCTTAATCAGTCTCATTCGAGGACGAATGTTATCAAGGGGGAGATAATGTAATACCCCATACTTTTCCTATCTTGAAAAGTTTCCCAAGAATGTTAGAAGCTTTCTCTGAAAGATGAATCCAATTTTGTACATGTCGTATTTTCAAGATTTTCTATCTTTGTCATATGGTAAATTCAATAATCTTTCCATCTATACCAAATTCTACCAAATCCGACACCCGAGTGTATAGTTAGAGTCTTTTTAGTGAGACAATGTATTACCAGAGTGTTTAGTGCATCGCGGATACAACTCAAATAGAAATTGTCAATTTCCATTGTTGCTCCGCGATAGCGGCGCGTCGTGCCAAACTTCCAGGTCGCAGACAAGGTAGCAATGCGATAGCTCTGCGTCGTTTAAGTTTAAGTTTATAGATTTCTTTATGAATTTCATGTTGGGTTTGTTTTTTTAGGTTGAGAATGTTTAATTGAATTCAAATCCATGTTTGGTGATCAATTTTATATGGAATTGATTTGCATAGATGTATATTCATGTGAACCTATATATAAACCCTAGGATGATGAAATTAGCTATGAATCATGATGTTCGATTGTTGTATAATGTTGTCTACATGTGCCATGCCAATCATGTGTTTGATTAAATGCCTATATGAAGGAACAATGCCCCATAAGTATGATATCATGAAATCCCCATGTTTGTACAAGTTTATGCATATCACATGTTCGATGAAGTGATTCAATATATGAATTATGAATTGTGTTCTTGGTCATGTCTTCAAGTAAGCCATGCCATGTCTATTTCTTCTCATTGAGTCCTAGGGGTACTTGTACACGAACATTTAACTATGTCCTTAGAGACATGTCATGTTTTCATGATCTCCTCAGTCAAGCTATGATCCATAGAACTCAGTCAGTCATGTGACTCAGGAAATCATAGAAATCTCTGTAATCTCAGTAGTTCAATAAACTCCATAATCTCAGTACTCAGTACTCTCAGTAACCTCAGTATTCCTAGTCAATCTCAGTAACTTCAGTATTCTCAGTCATTCCTCAAAACTCAGTATATTCCGTCAGTCAATGGAACTCAGTAAATTTAGTATAGCTCCGATAAACAATACCACTAATATTTGTGTAGTTCAGCGAATCAGGTCAGTTTAGTAAATCAGTTCAGTGTCTTTCAGATGGGTGTAGGAATCAGAACTGAGTGAGCCTAGGATGGGGACTCACCTACTAGATAGGACTGAGATCCCTAGAAGAAATTATAAAGTTCCAGAACTACGTAGCCAACATAGGTAGCATATGCCACTTATTAAATATGACTTACATACTCAGGGATCACCCATTAGCGCATTTAAATATATAGGACTTGTCCCAGAGGTCACCCGCTAGATTAGGATGGACTCCACAATAGTTGTCTTTACTAGTGGTGCGGTACTGACACCCTTCCAGCTGGGGTTATATGTTGCACCCCAGTTAGCTTAGTATGGGGCATGTCGGTTAGATGAATACATTACACCGAATTAAAACTGTTAGATGCAGTTAATTCATCTTAGTAGTACAGATTTGGGACTGTCAGATACAGTCACTCCTTATCAATATAAATAGACTCCGAGATCACCCATTAGATAGGAATGATATCAACTATGGTCAACCAGTAATGGTACCATCAGATTTAGAGATCACCCGCCAGATAGGACTAATCTCAGATTCAGTTACTCAGATACAGTACGGAACTCAGCTAGTTCTATCAGATTCAAGACTGTCAGATACAGTAACTCATGTTATTAGTTATATCAATTATCAGAACTCATGTTATCTTTATTCAGCTTCAGAACTTTTAGACACAGTCAACCAAACCAGTTCTTCATAATTTGAATTGCCAGAAATAGTTATTCATGTATAAGTAACATAGTATCATTCCCTCAGATATCAGTAACTCCATGTTATTAGTAAACTCAGTCATCAGAACTTAGCATTCAGTCCTACCACGATCTCAGTTACAGTTACGTATGAATGCATGTATTCTGACATTCATGTTAGTCAGTCAGTTAGTATTGTTCATTCATAGGAACCTATTGCATTCACCCTACCTCACTTGTATACCGGTGCATTAAAAGTACTGGCAAATTTGTGCTATGATGTCTTATACCATAGGTTTAGAAGCACAAGCTTTAGAGAACTAGTAGCATCCTAGTTCAGTTTTCAGAGTTAGCAATGAGTCCTCATCCTTCGAAGACATAATGATCACATTACAATTTCAGTTTTTAGTTTATTTTAGTAGTTGGATTTAGTTGGTGATATGTCCCATAAACTCCTTGTTCAGACAGTTTAGAGTCTTTCCGACTACAGTATGTTCAGACAATTATCTCAGTTATTTTGGTATTGTTATACCATATTTTATAGTTATGCACTAGTATTGGACCTTATGGCCTTTCAGTTCATGTTTTCGCATTTACGACATTATTACTATTATTCAGTGCTCAGTTTACAAATATCAGTTGTGGGTTAGCTTGTGGTCCTACAGGGTCATGGACACCGTGTAGCATTTTAGGTACCAAATTCTGGGCATTACAAAATTGGTATCAGAGCCTAAGGTTCAACACTGTCCTAGGAAGTCTGAAAAGCCACATCTAGTAGAGTCTTGTACATGCGTGTATTGTGCACCACACTTATGTGCAGGAGGATATGAGATGTTTTAGTAATAGCTTACCTTCTTTCAGTATCCATGTCATGGAAATGAGCATAGGATCAAAGTTAGCTTAGTATGGGGCATGTCGGTTAGATGAATACATCCCACAATTTTAGTTACAGAATCAGGACTATCAGATACAGTCAATTCAACTCAGTAATACAGATTTAGGACTGTCAGATACAGTCACTTCTTATCATTATAAATAGACACTGCGATCACCCATTAGACAAGACTGATCTCAACTATGTTCAATCAGTAACGGTACCATCAGATTTAGAGATCACCAACCAGATAAGACTGATCTCAGATTCAGTTACTCAGATAAAGTATGAAACTTAGCTAGTTCTATCAGATTTATGACTTTCAGATACCGTCACTAACATTATCCATTTTATTAGTTATCAGAACTCATGTTATCAGTATTCAGCTTCAGCACTGTTAGACACAGTCAACCAAACCAGTTTTTCATAATCAGAACTGTCAGAAATAGTTATTCATTTATAAGTAACATAGTATCAGTCCCTCAGATATCAGCAATTCCATGTTATTAGTAAATGGCATTCATCATAACTTAGCATTCAATCCAATCATAATGTCAGTTACAGTTACGTATGCATACATGTATTCTAACATTCATGTTAGTCAGTTAGTTAGTATTGTTCATGCATTTGAACCTATTGCATTCATCCTACCTCACATGCATACCGGTATATTAAAAGTACTAACGCATTTGCGCTATGGTGTCTTATGCCATAGGTCTAGAAGCACAAGCTCCAGAGAACCAGTAGCATCCCAGTTCAGCGATTAGAGTTAGCAGTGAGTCCTCATCTTTCGAGGACATGATGATCACATTACTATTTCAGTTTTCAGTTTATTTCAATAGTTGGAGTATATAGAGATATGTCCTATCAACTCCTTCTTCATACAGTGTAAAGGATTTCAGACTACATTATATTCAGATAATTATCTTAGTTGTTTTTGTATTGTTATACCATATTTTTCAGCTATGGACTATTATTGAACCTTATGCCTTTCAATTCATGTTTTCGTATTTATGACATTATTACTATTATTCAGTTCTTAGTTTACATATATCAATCATGCGTTAGCTTGTAGTTCTTTGGGGTCATGTTCACCGTTTAGCATTCTAGGTACCAGATTTGGGGTGTTACAAACTTGGTATCAGAGCCTAAGAATCAATAGTTTCCTTGGAAGTCTGAAAAGCTTCATCTAGTAGAGTCTTGTACATGCGTGTGTTGTGCACCACACTTATGTGCAAGAGGATGTGAGATGTTTTAGGAACAGTTTCCCTTCTATCAGTATCCATGTCATTCCAGTAAGCATAGGCTCAAAGTTAAACTCTTAATCATCAATTAGTCCATGGATGTCCTGTGGATCACCCTAGTATTTCAGTAGGGTGAGCATTCTTAGAGGGACAAAGTATCCCAATGAGGAGATACCCCATTATTTCCTCAACGTTCTCTTTCCTTAAATAAAATTTCTCTTCAAATAAAGAATCCAGTTTAAAATAGAGGCTAATCATAAGTTAACCCTCAAAGTCCCAACCTCCGCTATGGGCCAAGTATTCAGAGGCTCGGTTCAGTTCACGAAATTTAATTTATATTTCATGGTTCAGCCTTAGTGATGTTCTTAGGTTATAGTTCATGCATACTTCTAGCATAATCATGGGGTCATCAGTGCTTTTCAGTCATGTAACCATTTTCTTAAACTTAGTCAGTTCCATGCTGAGATCCCCATTACGAACTTGGTACTTAGTACCCCTACATATTCAGTCATGCTTTCATATATATGTTTAATCATATAATATACATCAGACATGTATTCTCACTGTGAGAAATTTGGTTCATCAGAATATCAAGTCATGTGCTCAGAAGTCAATTATTAGCTATGCATCAGATATGCATGAATTCAGTTTATTAGTCATGCATTAGATATGCATGTTCAGTATGTTATATTCAGTCATGAGATCATGTTTAAGTTATTCATGTTCAGTATGTACATCAATTTGTATTCTTTCCCGATCACTCAGTGTCATTCGAGGACAAATGTTCTTTAGGGGGAGATATTTTAATACCCCGTACTTTTCCTAGCTTGAAAAGTTTCCCAAAAATGTTAAAAGATTTCTTTGAAAGATTAATCCACTTTTATACATGTGGAATTTTCAATATTTTTACTCTTTTTCATGTGGGAAATTGAATAAGCTTTCCGTCGATACCAAATTCTATGAAATCCGACACCTGGGTGAAGAGTTAGAGCCTTTTTAGTGAGACAGTGTACCACCTGAGCCTTCAGTGCATCACGGAGATAGCTCAAACATAAAATGTCAATTTCTAGAGTTTCTCTATGATAGTGGCATGTTATGCAAAACTTCCAGGTCACAGAGAAGGTGGAAACGCGATAGCTCCGCATCGTGCTACCATGCAATTTTCTATTTGTCACTTTCCAGTGACTTGGCACGATAGTGGCACGTCGCGCCAAGGATGAAAATTGGAAAATTTTCTTAGAAATTAAATATGTGTCCTAGGGTTAAAGGGGCCAATTTCCTACCCTATATAATCCTTATAACACAAAATTTGGCCATAATTAAGGAACTTATACTCAACTACTCCCAAAAACTCTCTAGAAACAAGCCCTATGGTTTTCATAGAAGGTTCAATTCCAAGGAAATTCACCATCAAAATTCAAGTTGATATGCGTAGAATCACAAGCTATGGTATGCGTAGAGTTCATTCATAGACTCCTTTCGTCCATGAAGCCCAAGAATCTCGCTTCTAAATTTAAGTTTATGGATTTCATTATTAATTTCAAGTTGGGTTTGTTAGGCTTAGGTTGAGAATGATCAATTGAATTCAAATCCATATTGGGTGATCAATTTTATATGGAATTGATTTGTATAGATGTATATTCATGGGAACCTATAACTAAACCCTAGTATGATGATATTAGATATGAATCATGATGTTTGATTGTTGTATAAAGTTGTCTACATGTGCCATACCTATCATGTATATTATTAAATGCCTTGATGAAGGAACAATGCCTCACTAGTATGATATGATGAAATCCCTATGTATGTGCATGTTTATGCATATCACATGGTTGATGAAGTGCTTCAATATATGAAATATGAATTGTGTTCTTGGTCATATATTCAAGTAAGCCATGCCATGTCAGTTTCTTATCATTGAGTCCTGGGGGTACTTGTACATGATGATTTAGTTGTGTGTCTAGAGCCCTGTCATGTTTTCACAATTTCCTCAGTCAAACTATGATCCATAAAACTTAATCAGTTATGTGACTCAGGAAATCTTATAAATCTCAGTAATCTCAAAAGTTTAAAAAACTCCGTGATCTCAGTACTCAGGAATCTCAATAACCTCAGTATTCCTAGTTAATCTCAGTAACTTAAGTATTCTCAGTCAGTCCTTAGAACTCAGTATTTCCGTCAGTCTACAGAACTTCGTAAATTCAATTTAGCTCAGCTAAACAATACCACTAGTATCAGTTCAATTAAGTGAATCTGGTCAGTGAAGTTAATCAGTTTAGCTCAATTAATCAGTTCAGTGTCTTTCAGATGGAAGATGGATTCAACACCAAGCGAGCCTAGGGATGGGGACTCACCTGCTAGGTATGAATGAGATCCCTAAAAGAAACTCCAAAGTTCTAAAACTATGTAGCCAGCATAGGTACGAGATGTCACTCGTTAGATTGGACTGACATACTTAGGGATCAACCGTTATCATATTTAAATGTATAGGATTGGTCCTAGGGGTCACCCGCTAGATTAGGACTAACTCCATAGTAGTTGTCCTTACTAGTGGCGCGGTAATGACACCCTTCCAGCTGGGGTTATAGGTTGGACCCCAGTTAACTTAGTATGGGGCATGTCAATTAGATAAATATATCCTACAGTTTCAGTTACAGAATTAGGACTGTCAGTACAGTCAATTCAGTTAGTAGTACAGATTTAGGACTATCAGATACAGTAACTTCTTATCATTATAATTAGACTCCAGGATCACCCATTAGACAGGACTGATCTCAACTATGGTCAACAAGTAATGGTACCATCAGATTTATAGATCTCCCACTAGATAGGACTGATCTCAAATTCAGTTACTTAGATACAGTACGAAACTCATCTAGTTCTATCAGATTTAGGACTGTTAGATAAAGTCACTCACATTATCAGTTATATCAGTTATCAAAATCATGTTATCAGTATTCAGCTTCAGGACTGTTAGACTCAATCAACCAGACCAGTTCATCATAATCAGAACTATCAAAAATAGTTATTCATGTATATGTAACATAGTATTAGTCCTACAGATATCAGTAATTCTATGTTATGAGTAAACGTAGTTGTCAAAACTTAGCATTCAGTCGTGTCACGATGTCAGTTATAGTTACGTATGCATGCATGTATTATCATGTTCATGTTAGTAAGTCAGTTAGTATTGTTCATGCATATGAACCTATTGCATTCAGTCTACCTCACTTGCATACCAGTATATTAAAAGTATTGACGCATTTACGCTATGGTGTCTTATACCATAGGTTTAGAAGCAAGAGCTCTAGAGAACTAGTAGCATCCCAGTTCAACGATCAGAGTTAGCAGTGAGTCTTCATCCTTGAGGACATGATGATTACTTTACTATTTTAGTTTTTAGTTTATTTTAGTAGTTCGAGTAAGTTGGGGATATGTCCCATCAACTACTTCTTCAGACAATTTAGAGGCTTTCAGACTACAGTATGTTCTGACAATTATCCCAGTTGTTTTGGTATTAGTATACCATATTTTTCAATTATGTACTAGTATTGAACCTTATGGCCTTTCAGTTCATGTTTTCGTATTTATGATATTATTATAATTAATCAATACTTAGTTTACAGATATCAGTCAGGGGTTATCTTATGGTCCTTCGGGGTCATGGGCATCATGTAGCATTCTCAGTACCAGATTTGGGGAGTTAAAAACTTTATATCCGAGACTAAGGTTCAATAGTATCCTTAGAAGTTTGAAAAGCCGCATTTAGTAGAGTCGTGTACATGCGTGTGTTGTGAACCACACATATGTGCAGGAGGTTATGAGATATTTTAGGAATAGTTTCCCTTCTTTCAGTATCCATGTCGTGCCAGTGAGCCTAGTCTTAAACTCTTAATCATGAATCAGTCCGTGAATTCCCTGTGTATCACCCCAATATCTCAGTAGGGTGAGCATTCTTAGAGGGACATAGTGTCCCAAGGGGGGGATACCCCATTATTTCATCAACATTCTCATGCCTTAAATAAAGTTTCTCTTCGAATAAAGAATCCAGTTTATAATAAAGGGAAATTATAAGTTAACCCTCAAAGTCACAACCTCAGCTATGGGCCAAGTATTCAGAGGCATAGATCAGTTCACGAAATTCAGTTTATATTTCATGGTTCAGCCTTAGTAATGTTCTCAGGTTCCAGTTCATGTATACTTCTAGCATAATCATGGGGTCATTAGTTTTTTTTAGTCATGTTACATTTTTCTTAAACTTACTCAGTTCCCTATTCAAATCCACATTACGAACTTGGTACTAAGTACCCTTGCATAATCAATCGTGCATGCATATATCAGTTCAGTCATGTAATTAGGCATAAGACATGCATTCTCCCTAAGAGAAATTTAGTTCATCAGAATATTCATTCATGTACTCATAAGTCAATTATCAGCAATGCAGCAAAGATGCGTGAATTTAGCTTATTAGTCATGCATCAGATATGTATGTTCATCATGTTATATTCAGCCATCAGTTATGTCAGTCTTGAGATCATGTCCCAGTTATTCATATTTAGTATGTATGTCACTTTGTATTCTTTCCCTCTCACTCAGTCTCATTTGAGGACGAATGTTCTCAAGGGGGAGATATTGTAATACACCGTACTTTTCCTAGCTTGAAAAGTTTCCCAAGAATGTTAGAAGCTTTCTATGAAATAAGAATCCACTTTTGTACACGTGGTATTTTCAAGATTTTGGCTCTTTCTCATGTGGAAAATTTAATAATCTTTCCATCTATACCAAATTATACCAAATCCGACACCTAGGTGAACAATTAGAACCTTTTTAGTGAGACAGTGATTCACCTGAGCGTTCAGCGCATCACAGAGATAGCTCAAATAACAATTTTCAATTTCCAGAGTTGCTCCGCGATAGTGGAGCATCGCGCCAAAATTCCTGGTCACAGACAAGGTGGTAACGTGATAGCTACGCGTCGTGCTACAGTGCAATTTCCCATTTGTCCCTTTCCAGTGACTTGGTGCGATAGTGGCTCATCGTGCCAAGGATAAAAATTGGGAAATTTTCTTAGAAATTAAATACATCTCCTAGGGTTAAAGGGTTCAATTTCCCACTCTATATAAACCATATAACACGAGATTTGGCAATAATTAAGCAACTTATACTCAATTATTCTCAAGAACTCTCTAGAAACAAGCACTAGGGTTTTCATAGAAGGTTCAATTCCAAGGGAACTCACCGTCAAATTTCAAGAATATCTCCATCAATCTTCATAGAATCACAAGATAAGGTATGCGTAGTGTTCATTCATAGACTCCTTTCATCCATAAAGCCCACGAATCTCATTTTTAAGTTTAAATTAATTGATTTCTTTATGAATTTCATGTTAGGTTTGTTATGTTTAGGTTGAGAATGATCAATTGAATTCAAATCCATGATGGGTGATCAATTTTATATGGAATTTATTTATATAGATGTATATTCAAGTGAACCTATAAATGAACCCTAGGATGATGAAATTAGATATGAATCATTATGTTTGATTGTTGTATAATGTTGTTTACATGTGCCATGTCTATCATGTGTATGATTAAATGCCCAGACGAAGGATCAATGCCCACTTGTATGATATCAGGAAATCCCCATGTATGTATAAGTTTATGCATATCATATGTTTGATGAAGTGCTTCAATATATGAATTATGAGTTGTGTTCTTGGTCATGTATTCAAGTAATCCATGCCATGTAAGTTTCATCTCATCAAGTCCTGGGGTACTTTTACCCGAACATTTAGTTATGTGCCTAGAGCCATGTAATATTTTCACGATCTCTTCAGTCAAGCTATGATCTATAGAACTCAGTCAGTCATGTGACTCAGGAAATCTCAGAAATCTCAGTAATCTTAATATTTCAATAAACTCTGTGATCTCAGTACTCAGTAATCTCAATAACCTTAGTATTCCTAGTCAATCTCATTAACTTCAGTATTCTCAGTCAGCCCTCAGAACTCAGTATATTCCGTCAATCAATGGAACTCAGTAAATTTAGTTTAGCTCAGCTAAATAATACCACCAGTATCAGTTCAGTTTAGCAAATCAGATCAGTTTAATTAATTAGTTCATCTCAATTAATCAGTTCAGTGTCTTTCAAATGGGAGTACGATTCAGCATCAAGCGCTCCTAGGTATGGGGACTCACCCTCTTGATAGGATTGAGATCCCTAGAAGCAAATCCAAAGTTCTAGAACTATGTAGCCAGCGTAGGTATGAGATTTCACTCCTTCGATAGGACTGACATACTCAGGGATCACCCGTTAGAGCATTTAAATATATAGGACTAGTCCCAGGGGTCACACGCTAGATTAGAACTGAATCCACAGCAGTTGTCTTTACCAGTGGCACGGTACTAACACCCTTCCATCTAGGGTTTTAGGTTTGACCCTAGTTATCTTAGTATGGGGCATGTTCGTTAGATGAATACATCAAACAGTTTTAGTTACAGAATTAGGACTGTCTGATACAGTCAATTTAGCTTAATAGTACAAATTTAAGACTGTCAGATACCGTCACTCTTTATTATTATAAATAGACTCCGGGATAAACCATTAGATAGTACTGATCTAAACTATGGTCAACCGGCAATAGTACCATCAGATTTAGAGATCACCCTCCATATAGGACTAATCTCAAATTCAGTTACTCAGATATAGTACGGAACTCAGGTAGTTCCATCAGATTCAGGAATGTCACATATGGTCACTCACATTATAAGTTATATCAGTTATCATAACTCATGTTATTAGTATTCAACTTCAAGACTATTAGAGACAGTCAACCAGAACAGATCTTTATAATTAGAACTATCAGAAATAGTTATTCATGTATAAGTAACATAGTATCAGTCGATTAGATATCAGTAATTCCATATTATTAGTAAACTCAGTCGTCAGAACTTAGCATTCAGTCCTATCACGATGTTAGTTATAGTTACGTATGTAAGCATGTATTCTCACGTTCATGTTAGTAAGTCAGTTAGTATTGTTCATTCATATGAACCTATTGCATTTAGCCTACCTCACTTTTATACTGGTACATTAGAAGTACTGACGTATTTATTCTATGGTGTCTTATACCATAGGTTTAGAAGTACGAGCTCCAGAGAACCAGTAGCATCCCAGTTCAGCTATCCGAGTTAGTAGTGAGTCCTCATCCTTGAGGACATAATGATCACATTACTATTTTAGTTTTCAGTTTATTTCAGTAGTTGGAGTTAGTTGGGGACATGCCCCATCAACTCCTTATTCAGAAAATTTAGAGGCTTTCAGACTACAATATGTTTAGACAATTATCTCAGTTATTTTGGTATTGGTATACCATATTTTTCAATTATGTACTGGTGTTGAACATTATGGCCTTTCAGTTCTTGTTTCCGTATTTACGATATTATTGTTATTATTCAATGCTCAGTTTACAGACATCAGTCAGGGTTTAGCTTGTGGTCCTTCGGGGTCATGGGCATTGTTTAGAAGTCCGGGTACCAGATTCGGGGAGTTATAAACTTGATATCAGATCCTAAGGTTTAATAGTGTCCTAGGAAGTCTGAAAAGCCGCATCTAGTAGAGACTTATATATGCATGTGTTGTGCACCACACTTATGTGTAGGAGGCTATGAGATGTTTTAGGAATAGTTTCCCTTCATTCAGTATCCATGTCGTGCCAGTGATCATAGGATCAAAGTTAAACTCTTAATCATGAATCAGTCCGTGGATGCCCTATACATCACCCCGGTATCTCAGTAGGGTGAGCATTCATAGAGAGACATAGTGTCCCAAGGGGGGGATACCCCAGTATTTCCTAAACATTGTCATGCCTTAAACAAAGTTTCTCTTTAAATAAAGAATCTAGTTTATAATAGAGGGTAATCATAAGTTAACCCTCAAAGTCAAAACCTTAGCTATTGGCCAAGTATTCAGAGGATCAGTTCAGTTCACGAAATTGAGTTTATATGTCATGGTTCAGCCTTAGTCATGTTCTCAGGTTATAGTTCATGCATACTTCTAGCATAATCATAGGGTCATCAGTGCTTTTTATTCACGTAATAGTTTTCTTAAACTTACTCAGTTCCCTGCTTAGATCCCCCTTACGAACTTGGTACTAAGTACCCTTGCATATTCAGTCATGCATGCATATATCAGTTTAGTCATGTATTTATGCATATGACATACATTCTCACTATGAGAAATTCAGTTCATGTGAATATTCATTCATGAACTTATAAGTCAATTATCAGCCATGCATTAGATATGCATGAATTCAGCTTATTAGTCATGCATCAAATTTGCATGTCCATTATGTTATATTCAGCCATCAGTCATGTCAGTCATGAGATCATGTTCCAGTTATTCATGTTCAATATGTAAGTTAGTTTTTATTCTTTCCCTCTTACTCAGTCTCATTTCAGGATGAATATTCTCAAGGGGGAGATATTGTAATGCCCCGTACTTTTTCTAGCTTAAAAAGTATCCCAAGAATGTTAGAAGATTTCTTAGATAGATGACTCCACTTCTGAACACGTGTTATTTTCAATATTTTCACTCTTTTTCATGTGGTAAATTCAAGAAGCTTTCCATCAATACCAAATTCTACCAAATCCGACACCCGGGTGAAGAGTTAGATCCTTTTTGGTGAGAAGTGTATCACCTGAGCCTTCAGCTAGTCGCGGAGATAGCTCAAATGGAAATTGTCAATTTCCATTGTTTCTCTGTTATAGTTGTGCATCTCCACAAACTTACATGTCGCATACAAGGTGGCAACACGATGGCTTTGCATCGCGCCACCGTGAAATTTGCCATTAGTCACTTTCTAGTGACTTGGCACAATAGTGGTGAGCCGCGCCAAGGATTGAAATTAGGAAATTTTCTCAGAAATTAAAAACATGTGCTAGGGTTAAAGAGGTCAATTTCCCACCCTATATAAGCCTTATAACACGAGATTTGGCCATAATTCAGCAACTTATACTCATTTACTCTTAAAAACTCTCTAGAAACAAGCTCTAGGGTTTTCATAGAAAGTTCAATCCCAAGGAAATTCACCGCCAAATTTCAATAATATCTCCATCAATCTTCAACGAATCAAAAGATAAGGTATGCTTAGTATTCATTCATATACTCTTTTCATCCATGAATCCCAAGAATCACTTTTCTAAGATTAAGTTAATGGATTTCTTTATGAATTTCATGTTGGGTTTGTTATGTTTAGGTTGAGAATGATCAATTGAATTCAAATCCATGTTTGGTGATCAATTTTATATGGAATTTATTTGTATAGATGTATATTCATATGAACCTATAAATAAACCATAGGATGAAAAAATTAGATATGACTCATGATATTTGATTGTTGTATAATGTTCTCTACATGTGACATGCCTATCATATGTATGATTAAATGCCTAGATGAAGGAACAATGCCCCACTAGTATTGTATCATTAAATCCCTATGTATGTGCAAGTTTATACATACCATATTTTTGATGAAGTGCTTCAATATATAAATTAGGAATTGTGTTATTGGTCATCTATTCAAGTAAGACATGCCCTGTCAGTTTCTTCTCATCGAGTCCTGGGGTTACTTGTACCCAAAGATTTAGATGTGTGCCTAGAGCCATGTAATGTTTTCACAATCTTCTCAATCAAGCTATGATCCATAGAACTCAGTCAGTCATGTGACTCAAGAAATCTCAGTAATCTCAGTAGTTCAATAAACTCCGTGATCTCATTACTCAGTAATCTCAGTAACCTCAGTATTCTCAGTCAATCTCAGTAACATCAGTATTCTCAGTCAGTCCTAAGAACTTAGTATATTCCGTCAGCCAACAGAACTCAGTAAATTCAGTTTAGCTCCACAAAATAATACCACTAGTACCAGTTCAGTTCAGTGAATTAGGTCAGTTCAGTTAATCAGTTCATCTATATTAATCATTTTAGTGTATTTCAGATAGGAGTAGGATTCAACACCGAGTGAGCTTAGGGATAGGGACTCACCTGCTAGATAGGACTGATATCCCTAGAAGCAATTTCAAAGTTCCAGAACTACCTAGCTAGCATAGGAACGAGATGTCACTCGTTAAATAGGACTGACATACTCAGGGATCACCCGTTAGTGCATTTAAATATATAGGACTAGTCCCAGGGGTGACCCGCTAGATTAGGATTGACTACGCAATATTTGTCTTTACTAGTGATGTAGTACTGACACCATTCTAGATGGGGTATTAGGTTGGACACCTGTTAGATTAGTATGGGGCATGTTGGTTAGAAGAGTACATCCCACAATTTCTGTTACAGAATTAGGACTGTCAGATACAGTCAATTCAGCTCAGTAGTACAAATTTAGGACTGTCAAATACAATCACTCCTTATCATTATAAATAGACTCGGGGATCACCCATTAGACAGGACTAATCTCAACTTTGGTCAACCAGTAATGGTACCATCAAATTTAGAGATCACCCGCCAGGTAAGACTGATCTCAGATTCAGTTACTCAGATACAGTATGGAACTCAGCTAGTTTCATTAGATTCAGGACTGTCAGATACATTCACTTATGTTATCAGTTATATAAGTTATCATAATTTATGTTATCAGTATTCAGCTTCAAGACTGTTAGACAAAGTCAACCAGACCAATTCTTCATAATGAGAACTGTCAAACATGGTTATTTATGTATAAGTAACATTGTATCAATCACTCAAATATCGATAATTCTATGTTCTTAGTAAACTCAGATGTCATAAATAAGCATTCATTCCTATCACGATGTCAGTTACAGTTACGTATGCATGCATGTATTCTCACGTTCATGTTAGCAAGTCAGTAAGTATTGTTCATGCATATGAACCTATTGCATTCAGCCTACCTCACTTTCATACCGGTACATTAAAAGTACTGACATATTTGTGCTATGGTGTCTTATCCCATAGGTTTAGAAGCACGATCCCCAGAGAACCAGTAGCATCCCAGTTCAACGATCAGAGTTAGTAGTAAGTCCTCATCCTTGAGGACATGATCATTATATTACTATTTCAGTTTTTAGTTTATTTTAGTAGTTAGAGTTAGTTGGGGATATGTCCCATCAACTCTTTATTCAGAGAATTTAGAGGCTTTCAGACTACAGTATGTTCAGACAATTATCTCAGTTGTTTTGGTATTAGTATACCATATTTTTCAATTATGTACTAGTATTGAACCTAATGTCCTTTTAGTTAATGTATCCACATTTATGATATTATTACTATTATTTAATGCTCAGTTTATAGATATCAGTCAGGGGTTAACTTGTGGTCCTTCGGGGTCATGGGCACTGTGTAGTATTCTGGGTACCAGATTTGCGGAGTAACAAAGCTGGTATCAGAGCCTAAGGTTCAATAGTGTCCTAGGAAGTCTTAAAAACCGCACCTAGTAAAGTCTTGTACATGCGTGTGTTGTAAACCACACTTATGTACTAAGGCGATGAGATGTTTTAGGAACACTTTCCCTTCTTTCAGTATCCATGTCATACCAGTGAGCATAGGCTCAAAGTTAAACTCTTAATGATGAATCATTTCGTGGATGCCCTGTGTATTACCCCAGTATCTCAGTAGGGTGAGCATTCATAGAGGAACATAGAGTCCCAAGGGGGGATACCCCATTATTTCCTCAGCATTCTCATGCCATAAATAAAGTTTCTCTTCGAATAAAGAATCCAATTTATAATAGAGGGTAATCATAAGTTAACCCTCAAAGTAACAACCTCAGCTTTGGGCCAAGTATTCACAGGCTCATTTCAGTTCACGAAATTTAGTTTATATGTCATGGTTCTTCCTTAGTCATATTCTCAGGTTCTAGTTAATGCATACTTCTAGCATAATCATGGGGTCATCAGTGTTTTTCACTTATGTAATATTTTTCATAAACTTACACAGCTCCCTGCTCAGTTCCTTATTACGAACTTGGTACTAAGTACCCTTGCATATTCAGTCATGCATGCTTATATCTGTTCAGTTATGTAATTATGCATAAGAATGCATTCTCACTATGAGAAATTCAGTTTATTAGAATATTCATTCATGTAATCATAAGTCAATTATCAGCCATCCATCTTATATGTATGACTTCAGCTTATTAGTCATGCATTAGATATACATATTCAATATGTTATATTCATCCTTCAGTCATGTTTGTGATGAGATCATTTTCCAGTTATTCATGTTGAGTATGTACGTCAGTTTTGTTTTCTTTCCCTCTCACTCAGTCTCATTCGAGGACAAACGTTCTCATGGGGGAGATATTGTAATACCCCATACTTTTCCTACCTTGAAAAGTTTCCCAAGAATATTAGAAGCTTTATTTGAAAGATAAATACACTTTTGTACTCATGGTTTTTCAAGATTTTCACTCTTTGTAATGTAGGAAGTTCAATAAGCTTTCCATCAATACCAAATTCTACAAAATCCAACACCTGGGTGAAGAGTTATAACCTTTTTAGTGAGACAGTGTATCACCTGAGTATCAATATCAATTTCCAGTATTGTTCCACGATAGTGGAGCGTCGTACCAAAAGTCCATGTCGCAGACAAGGTGGCAACTCGATAGCTCTGGGTTGCACCACCGTGCAATTTTCCATTTGTCACTTTCCAGTGAGTTGGTGCGATAGTGGCGCATCACGCAAAGGATGAAATTGGGAAATTTTATCAGAAATTAAATATGTGTCCTGGGGTTAAAGAGGTCAATTTCCCACCCTATATAAGCCTTATAACATGAGATTTGGCCATAATTCAGCAGCTTTTACTCAATTACTTTCAAAACCTCTCTTGAAACAAGCCCTAGGTTTTACATAGAAGGTTCAATTCCAAGGGAATTCACCATCAAATTTCAAGAATCTCTCCATCAATCTTCGTAGAATCACACGCTAAGGTATGCGTAGTGTTCATCAATAGACTCCTTTCGTCCATGAATCCCAAAAATATCTTTTCTAAGTTAAAGTTTATGGATTTCTTTATGAATTTAATGTTGGGTTTGTTATGTTTAGGTTGAGAATGGTCAATTGAATTCAAATCCATGTTGGGTGATCAATTTTATATGGAATTGATTTGTATTGATGTATATTCATGTGAACCTATAAATAAACCGTAGGATGATAAAATTAGATATGAATCATGATGTTCGATTGTTGTATAATGTTATCTATATGTGCCATGCCTATTATGTGTATGACTAAATGTATAGATGAAGGAAAAATGCCCCACTAGTATGATATCATGAAATCCCCATGTATGTACAAGTTTATGGATATCATATATTTGATTAAGTGCTTAAATATATGAATTATGAATTGTGTTTTTGGTCATGTGTTCAAGTAAGCCATGCTATGTAAATTTCTTCTCATCGAGTCCTGGGGGTACTTATACCTAAAGATTTAGCTATGTGCCTAGAGCCATGTCATGTTTTCACAATCTCCTCTGTCAAGCTATCCATAGAACTAAGTAAGTCATGTGACTCAGGAAATCTCAGAAATCTCAGTAATCTCAGTAGTTTAATAATCTTCGTGATCTCAGTAACCTCAGTATTATTCCCAGTCAATCTCAGTAACTTTAGTATTAGTATCAGTCAGTCCTCAGAAATCAGTATATTCCGTCAGTGAACAGAACATAGTAAATTCAGTTTAGCTCCGCTAAACAATACCCCTAGTATTAGTTTAGTTAAGCAAATTAGGTCAGTTCAGTTAATCAGTTCATCTTAATTAATCAATTCAGTTTTTTTCAGATGGGAGTAGGATTCAGCACAGAACAGGCCTAGGTATGGGGACTCACCCGTAAGATAGGACTGAGATCCCTAAAAGTAATTCAAAAGTTCAAGAACTACGTAGCCAGCATAGGTACGATATGTCACTCGTTAGATAGGACTGACATACTCAGGGATCACTCGTTAGCTCATTTAGATGAATAGGACTGGTCCCAAGGTTCACCCGCTAGATTAGGACTGACTCCACAGCAGTTGTCTTTACCAGTGGTATAGTAATGACACCCTTCAAAATGGGGTTATAGGTTGGACCCCAGTTATCTTAGTATGGGTCATGTTGGTTAGATAAATACATCCCACAGTTTTAGTTATCGAATCAGGACTGTCAGATACATTCAATTCAGCTAGTAGTATAGATTTAGGACTGTTAGATGCAGTCACTCCTTATCATTATAATTAGACTCTGGGATCATCCATTAGACAGGACTAATCTCAACTATGGTGAACCAGAAACGGTACCATCAGATTGAGATATCACCTGCCAGATAGGATTGATCTCCAATTCAGTTACTTAGATACAGTACGAAACTCAGAAACAATATTCAGCTTCAGGACTGTTAGACACAGTCAACCAGACCAGTTCAGAAATAGTTATTCATGTCTAAGTAAAATAGTATCAGTCCCTTAAATATCAGTAATTCCATGTTATTAGTAAACTTAGTCGTCAGAACTTATCATTCATTCTGATTACGAAGTCAGTTACAGTTACGTATGCATGCATGTATTCTCACATTCATGTTAGTCAATTAGTATTGATCATACATATGAACCAATTTCATTTAGCCTACCTCACTTTCATACCTGTATATTAAAAGTACTGACGTATTTGCGCTATGGTGTCTTAATCCATTGATTTAGTAGCTCGAGATCCAGAGAACCAGTAGCATCCTAGTTCAGCGATCAGATTTAGTAGTGAGTCCTTATCCTTGAGGACATGATGATCATATTACTATTTTAGTTTTTAGTTTATTTTAGTAGTTGGAATTAGTTGGGGACATGTTCCATCAACTCCTTATTCAGACAATTTAGAGGCTTTCAGACTACAGTATGTTCAGACAATTATCTCAGTTTCTTTTAGTATTGGTATACCATATTTTTTAATTATGTACTAGTATTGAACCTTATGGCCTTTCAGTTCATGTTTGCACATTTATGATATTATTACTATTATTCAATGCTCAATTTATAGATATTAGTTACGGTTTAGCTTGTAGTCCTTCATGGTTATGGGCACCGTATAGCATTTTGGGTACCATATTTGGGGCGTTAAAAACTTCGAATCAGAGCCTAAGGTTCAATAATATTCTTGGGAGTCTGAAAAACTGCATCTAGTAGAGTTTTGTACATGTGTGTGTTGTGCACCACATTTATGTGCAGGAGGCTATGAGATGTTTTAGGAATATTTTCCCTTCATTAAGTATCCATGTCATACCAGTGAGCATAGGATCAAAGTTAAACTCTTAATCATAAATGATTCTATGGATGCCCTGTGCATCACCCCGGTATCTCAGTAGGATGAGCATTCTTAGATGGACATAGTGTCCCAAAGGGGGATACCACATTATTTCCTAAACATTCTCATCCATTAAATAAAGTTTCTCTTCAAATAAAGAATCCAGTTTATAATAGAGGGTAATCATAAGTTAACCCTTAAGTTCACAACCTCAGTTATGGGCCAAGTATTCAGAGGCTTAATTCATTTCACGAAATTTAGTTTATATGTCATGGTTAGGCCTTAGTCATGTTCTCAGGTTCTAGTTTATGCATACTTCTAGCATAATCATGGGGTCATCAGTGGTTTTCACTCACGTAACAGTTTTCTTAAACTTACTTAGTGCCCTGCTCAGATCCCCATTACGAACTTAGTACTAAGTACCCTTGAATATTCAGTCATGCATGCATATATCAGTTCAGTCATGTAATTATGCATAATACATGCATTCTCACTGCGAGAAATTTAGTTCATCAGAATATTCAGTCATGTACTCATAAGTCAATTATCAGCCATGCATAAGATATGTTCGAATTCAGCTTATTAGTCATGCATCAGATATGTATGTTCAGTATGTTATAGTCAACTATTAGTCATGTCAGTGATGATATCATGTTCCAGTTATACATGTTCAGTATGCACGTTATTTTGTATTCTTACCCTCTCACTCAGTCTCATTCGAGGATGAATATTCTCATCCGCGATAGTGGCATGTCGCACCAAACTTCCATGTCATTGAAAAAGTGGCAATGCAATAGCTCTGCGTCGCTCCACCATGCAATTTTCCATTTGTCACTTTTTAGTGACTTGATGCGATGGTGGCACGTCGTGCCAAGCATGAAAATCAGGAAATTTTCTCAGAAATCAAATATGTGTTATAGGTTTAAAGGGGTCAATTTCCGTCCTTATATAAGCCTTATAACATGATATTTGTCCATAATTCATCAACTTATACTCAATTACTCTCAAAAAATCCCTAGGGTTTTCATAGAAGATTCAATTCCAAGTGAATTCACCGTCAAATTTCAAGAATCTCTCTGTCAATCTTCATAGAATCACAAGCTAGGGTATGCGTAGTTTTCATTCATAACTCCTTTCGTCCCTGAAGCCCTAGAATCTCTTTTCTAAGAGTAAGTTTATGGATTTCTTTATGAATTTCATGTTGGGTTTGTTATGTTTAGGTTGAGAATGATCAATTGAATTCAAATCCATGTTGGGTGATCAATTTTATATGGAATTCATTTGTCTAGATATATATTCATGTGAACTTATAAATAAACCCTAGGATAATGAAATAAGATATGAATCATGATGTTTGATTGTTGTGTAATGTTCTCTACACATGGCATGTCTATGATGTGTATGATTAAATGCCTCGATGAAGAAACAATGCACCACTAGTATGATATCATGAAATCCCTATGTATGTACAAGTTTATGCATATCACATGTGTGATGAAGTGTTTCAATATATGAATTATGAATTGTGTTCTTGGTCATGTGGTCAAGTAAGCCATGCCAGTTATGATCCATAGAACCCAGTCAGTCATGTGACTCAGAAAATCTCATAAATCTCAGTAGTTCAGTAAGCTCAGTGATCTCAGTACTCAGTAATCTCAATAACCTCTGTATTCCCAGTCAATCTCAGTAACTTCAGTATTCTTAGTCAGTCTTCATAACTCAGTATATTCCGTCAGTCAACGAAACTCAGTAAATTCAATTTAGCTCTGCTAAATAATACGACTAGTATCAGTTTAATTTAGCAAATGAGGTCAGTTTAGTTAATCAGTTCAGATAAATTAATCAGTTCATTATATTTCAGATGGGAGTAGGATTCAGCACCGATCGAGGCTAGGGATGGGCACTCACCTGCTAAATATGACTGAGATCCTTGGAAGTAATTCCAAAGTTCCAGAACTACATAGCCAGCGTAGGTATGAGGTGTCACTCATTAGATAGGACTGACATACTCAGGGATCATCCGTTAGTGCATTTAAATATATAGGACTTGTCCCAGGGGTCACTCGCTAGATTAGGACTGACTCCACTCAGTTGTCTTTACCAGTGGCGCAGTACTGACACCCTTCCAGCTGGGGTTATTGGTTGGAACCCATTTAGCTTAGTATGGTGCATGTCAGTTAGATGAATACATCCCACAGATTTAGTTAGAGAATTAGGACTGTCAGATACAGTCAATTCAGCTCAGTAGTATAGATTTAGGGTTGTCATATATAGTCACTCCTTATTATTATAAATAGACTTCGGGATCACCCATTAGACAGGACTGATCTTAATTATGGTCAACCAATAATGGTACCATTAGATTTAGAGATCACCCGCCAGATAGGACTGATCTCAGATTCAGTTACTCAAATACAATACAAAACTCAGCTAGTTTCATCAGATTCAGGACTATCAAATACAGTCACTCATGTTATCAGTTATATCCTTTATCAAAACTCATTCTATCTATATTCAGCTTTAGGACTGTTAGACACAAGCAACCAGACCAGTTCTGCATAATCAAAACTATCAGAAATAGTTATTTATATATAAGTAACATAGTATCAGTCCCTCAGATATCAGTAATTCCATGTTATTAGTAAACTCAGTCGTCAGAACTTAGCATTCAGTCCTACCAAGATGTTAGTTACAGTTACGTATGCATGCATGTATTCTCACATTCATGTTAGTCAGTCAGTTAGTATTGTTCATGCATATGAACCTATTTTATTTAACCTACCTCACTTGCATACCGGTACATTAAACGTGCAGACATATTTGAGCTATGGTGTCTTATACCATAGGTTTAGAAGCATGAGCTCCAGAGAACCAGTAGTATCCCAGTTCAGTGATCAGAGTTAGAAGTGAGTCCTGATACTTTGAGGACATGATGATCACATTAATATTTCAGTTTTCAATTTATTTCAGTAGTTGGAGTTAGTTGGGGATATGTCCCATCAACTTCTTATTTAGACAGTTTAGAGGCTTTCATACTAAAGAATATTTAGACAATTATCTAAGTTGTTTTGGTATTGTTGTACCATATTTTTCAGTTATGTACTAGTATTGAACCTTCTGGACTTTCAGTTCATGTGTTCGCATTTATGATATTATTACTATTATTAAGTGCTCAGTTTACAGATATTTGTCATGGGTTAGCTAGTGGTCCTTCGGGGTCATGGGCACCGTGTAGCATTTCGGGCACCAGATTCGGGGCGTTAAACATATGTAGTTCCAATGCAACAAATTCTCAGACTTTTTCTTCACCTATGACTCAAAACTCCATCACAACGAGATTTTCTTAAGAATGTCATCACTCAATCCATCATATGGAAAGGATCATCCACCATCATTATTAAAAGTCCGAGTAAACTAATTTTAAGTATTTCAAACAAATATGTACTTCACACAAGGGAGGGATCATGACACCCCAACTAAAGGAGTTGTAGTGACCTCACTACACAACTGAAAAGTATAAAAAGGATAAAAGGGCTCCCTAAAACCGCAATGATAAACCATGCTAAAAGCTGGACAAAGACGCACAATCGCGACATGAGTGGTGAGATCGCGGTACTCTGATTGCGATCCTTAGGTTGCAATCGCGGTACCTGAGGACCTCTACTCCCCTGTTTTTCCCTATTTTCTTACATGGTTGCCACATTTCTAAACATGGTTTCCCCCTATTTTTTAGCTTCAAATCTCCCTAAAGTACCTGCAAGGCATGTAAACTATGTGAATTATCCCAAAAATATACAAATAAAATATGAAAATGATGGGTTGCTTCCCATCAAGCACTTAATTTATCATCGTGGTACGATACCTTTTTTATCCTCATTTGTGTCTCCTCTTAGAGGATTTGAATTTCCTGCCCAATTTTCTATCATTACATATTTTTGGCATGTTAAGAAAATATGAGGGCATGACGACCCATGTTCTATCATGCAACTTTGAAGACTTAAATCTTTTACCCAATTTCAAATCATATTTCCGAATTGGCTCATTGGGTATTAGTGAGAACATCAAGAATCCACTTGACAAACTTTGGATTTTTTTTATTTGTTGACCTTCAAGTGGTAGGATTTTTTTTTGCCCTTTTGGGATGATAAACTCCAAAATGTAGGGAGTTTTCTCCTAATCTGCAAATTTCTTCATTTTCTTTGGTGGTTCGACTTTCATCATTTCCCCTAAGAATAATTTCGAGAAATGGGTCGAGTGAAATTTTTCTATAATTTTGTAGTCACATACTTCTTGACATTCTCATCTTGAAATGAGCTAGAGTCTTCACAAAGGAGTTGCTTAGATTTTCCTTTTGACTCTTTCACCATTTTCTTCTTTTTGGCATCCTTCACTATTGTTGGTTCAGTTTGTTGTCAAATCACCATGGATTGTTCGACATCAAGATCACCATCAACCAAGTGGGTTGATTTCTTTTATTTGTCAAATCCATTTTGATGATTGGGAAGATGCATGTTACTTGAAAGATTAGTTCTCTCACCTTATTTTTCTTTCTTTTCACTCTCCTTTCCAAATACCGTCATGGATTGATGCATGTCATGCACGTCCTCCTCCAATGTAGTTGTGCCATCCAAGGAGTTTGATTGATTTCTTAAAAGCTATTATACTTTTATTGATGCATGGATTGATTCATGAGGTGTATATTATCCTTTGTTGGTTCCACCTGATCTATGACTATTTGAAGTATTTCTTCAACAACATTATTTCCATTGTAGTTCCCTGAGTCTGGTACCCGGAATTACACACGGTTCTCATGAACCCGAAGGATCATAAGCTAACCCATGACTGATATTTGTACCTGTACACTGCATAATATTCTATATAAATGCGGAATTAAAGGTTGTAAGGCCGTAAGGTTCAAAACTGTGACATAGTATCTGATAAAAATATAACATCTTGGTGTGGTATGAAATACCCAAAATATCTAAAATAACTGTCTTAACATGATAGTTTGAGAGCCTCTAAACTGTCTAAATAAGGAGTTGATGGGACATGTCCCCAACTAACTCCATTTTCTAAAATAAATTAATTAATAGTCATGTCTTCAAAGGAATAGGACTCACTGCTAACTCTATCTACTGAGACTGGAATGCTACTGAGGATCTAGAGCTCGTACTTATGAACCTATGGTATAAAAAACCATAGCGCAAATGCGTTAGTACGATTAAATGTACTGGTATGCATAAGAGGTAGGCTAAATGCAAAGGGTTCACATACATGAATTATACTAACTGACTGAAGAACATAAACGTGAGGACACATGCATGAATACATAATAACTGTAACTGAGTCCATGATAATATGATTACTGAGCCTGAGTAATGATAACATGGCATACTGGTAACATTTTAAGAAACATAACTAATACTGAGTGACTATATCTAACGGCCTAGGTTTTGATGGAACTACCTGAGTTTTGTGTTGTTCTGAGTTGACTGTATCTAAAGTCCTAAAATTCTAAAGAACTATCTGAGTTCTATTATTGAGATTGAATGACTGTTTCTGATAGTCCTAATCTATAACTTAAACTAGGGAAAGTAGTCATATAATCGACATGACGAAGATAACACAATATAGCTGAGTTGGGGTCCAATTTGTAGCCCCAATTAGAGTGTGTCAATACCGCACCACATATAAGGACAATCTGTGAGTAACCCTTATATAATAGGTGACTCTAGTGAGAATGGTGGGAACCCTCATATAACAGTTTAAGCCACCTCATCTACCCTCATATAACAGGCTTTGATGTCTCAACTTATGCTGGCTACATAGTTCTAGAATGCAAGGATTGCTTCTAAGAATCGCACCCTTAGATAATAGGTGGGTTACCATCCTTGGGTTCACTCGGTGCTAATTTATACTCCCATCTTGATAGACACTGATCATGATTACTAAACTGATTGGACAAAGTTAACTGAGTTCCGTTGACTGATGGAATATTACTGTGATTACTGAGTTTTCCTGTGTCATAAGACTGACTGAATTCTATGGATCATGGCTTGAATGCGAGTATCTTCAAAACATGACACTGATTCTAGGCACACAACTAAAATTTTGGGTACAAGTACCCCCAAAACTCGATGGGAAGAAACTGACAAAGCATGACTTTCTTGAATACATGACCACATCAACAATCCATAATATAATAAGTTGGAGAATTCATGAAGTTCAAGTTCTAAAGAACCACAATGGCCACACATATATCCTTAACTCATTGACTAAGACATTTCATCAAACAATTGACATGCATGAAATTGTACATGAATTGGGATTTCATATTATAATATTAGTATGGCACTTTTCCTTTACATAGGCATTTAATCAAACACATGGGGAGCATGCTTTTGTTATACAATCATCAACACATCTAATAATCATGGATACATCAATCAACTTGTAAATAGAAGAGATTTATCATGGTTATCATGCAAATCTTCATATACAAGGGTTAATCATTGGAAGAATGTAATTTAATCATGAATCAAAACCCCACAACATCATGAACATGAAATTTCAATTCTATTTAAATCATGAACATTCATAAATACACAAATCTTGTATTTTGAAAAGAGATTCTTGAGCTTCATGGGTGAAAGGGACCCATGAATTAATACATGACATACCTGGGTTGTGAGTTTCTTGAAGTTCTTGGACTTGAAGAACTTGAATTTCTTAGTTTCTTGAAGAAGGATTTGGATCTTATTCTTGGGGATTATCTTTGAGAGAAAACCCTAATTTTATGTTGTATATGTATAATGAACTTATGAGCCTTGGTCTGATATAATTAGAGGTTAAAACGAGTGGAAAAGACTAAAATACCCTTTTAAAAATAACCTTAAAATAACTGAACAACTATGCGATGGTTGGAACGATGGTCCATCGATGGGTCAATGGTCTATCGATCTTAACCGTTGTACCTAGGAAGACTAGGGGTTCACTGCCTCAGCTGCGATAGCTTGGGCGACGGTCCATCGCTAGCTCAACGGTCCGTAGGTCTGATCCATCACCCTTAGGAAAAAGGTGATCTCACTGCCTCCGCTGTGATGTCTTGGGCGGCGGTCCATCACTAGCTCGATGGTCCATCGATCCTCACCATCACACCTGGGTAGTTTTGACTTCTTTCTGTAAAATGGCGATAACTTTTTACCCCGATACCATATTTGGAAGAAATTAGTATCATTGGGGAAATTCTATCTGATTTGAATATTAATCATTTAGGAAGTCATCAATACCTTTTCTGGAGACTAGATTTGACTTAAAGAAAGTTTAGGGTATTGCACCCGTCCTTCATTCTTAATCTCCTTAATCTTAATACCTATCAAACTTATAAGAAGAAATAACAATTAGGTTTGCATAATGGGGGTAGAAAGTATTTGTACAATTACTCCAATGTCCATCTTGACCATCACATAGAGAACAACCATACCCCCTATAAGATCGAGATGTTATACTCATCTCTTTTTAGGGAGCATATCTAAAATCTTTCCAATAGTGGGGTCCATCACAATATGGACATGGATCATCAAGGTATGATTTCGAACCACCAAACCAACATTCATTCCACAATGCCATATCCATAACTAAATAAAATAAAAAGAACCTAACTAACAAAAGAAACAAAGTAAAATCACAAAAAACTATTTACAAGTTTGAATCAAAGCAAGTAAACTAAAATTCCAAACTAACTCAATGAGCCAAATTGTTCCCCGACAGCATCATCATTTTTAATAGCACTAAAATTATACGTTAATTTAAGTGCAAGACGGTCATCATCAATATAATTACCCAACAATAGTTGTGGTTCAATCCATGAGGAACAATCTGAGTGACTAATGAGTAAATTCAAAATATCTATTGCTTGCTAGGGTCAATCCTATGGTATAAAATTATTTGGGGAGTTTTCAATCTTGTTGAATGTAAATGCAATTTTGGTCTTCTAAGGGAATAATTCGAGAATAAGAATAATTAGAGTATAATAAATTAATATGGATCTTTGGACTATGCTTTCCTAGGGTCATGTTATGACAGGGAACAAAATAATTCAATGCAAATTCTAATAGTTGATGATGTGGTAGGCTAGGTTGATATCCTTGAGGCTAGTTCTTCAACAAAACCTCAAATATGTCACTCATTAAATATTTTGAGTACCTAATGAGTGTGTCAACTAAAGCCACCCAATACCTTAATTAGACACCCCTATTTCTAGGATGGTACCCAAGGAATAGTCAACCTCATATTCACACTTATGTCTAAGATGGTGAGAATTAGCAAACTAAGATCAATAATTGTCTACTATTTCCTTGGTTCCCACTTCCTTATTTCATGGATGATGAGGGTTCCTAATGTTCACCCAAACCCCTATTTCATGGATGGTTTGAGCTTTTAAGATTTTGGGATGTTCACCCATCAAACCCATTTGAGTATTTGGGTCTTTCACCCACAAACCCCATCGAATTTGCTCAAGAAATAGAATAATCCATAATCAACAAATTAGAATATGCACAAATGAATCATGACCCACACAACATTGCTCCCAAATCAAGCATAATCCCAAGAGAAAGAACTAGCAACTAATAATGATAATAAATTTTTTTAACCAAAATCACCATTAAATTAATCCATCAAAAATAAAGAGAATGCAAACCACACTTAAATTTTAAATGAATCCTCAATAGGATTTCCAAATTCTCCATATAGAAGTCACTCTAATATCTTCTTAGCTCAAGATTAGTACAAATTTAGCTCCAAACTCCAAAAGATTACAAAAACCATAAATTAAGGATGGTAGGTAGGGTTGTTGAACGATAATTGTTTTAATGAGGGTTTTGAGTCCTTTTTATGAGAATTTGGATCGGCATTGTGGAATGAAAATTTTTTTCCTGGCAAGAAATCCCATTATAGCACAATCGCGGCTCCTAATCACTGCATTATTCATGAGATCGCAGCCTTCTAACTTTCTTGACTTACCATGATTGTAATGGAAATCTTTTTATTGAGATACTAGAGGCCCAACCTTCATGGTTTTCTAGATTTGCACTTATCTTCCCTTTTCGCTCATTTTTTTTGCTCATTTTGCTTGTTTTCATCTCAATAATTTTTGTACCTACAAATGATGGGAATTAGTGCATTTAAATCTCAAATATTCTCTTTAATACACTTAGATCATGGTATTTTGAGATAATTCAAATTTCAATGAGAGGCAAATTTACCACTCATCAGACAAATTGGTCAAAAAGTTAGAAAATTTGAAATATTTGTGTGGGGCACAAATTTGGTCAAAATAGCCTCGAATGGAAAATCCAACTTCTCATTGTTTTTGGAACTTCATATTTAGTGTGTTTAAGTATATCATTTGTGTATACAAGATTCAGAATAAATCCAAAGTCATCAGTGGAAACTTAGAAAAATTCCAAGTTTCAACTGATATCTGGTGTCGGTGATCGCACATGATATGCAGAGGAGTGAGTGGAATCATACTAAAGTTGATGGAAATTTCATCATCTACTCCTATTGTTATATAGTATGATCACACACCTGGGTATGGGATTGAAATACCTATATACCTGGAATAGGTATTAATAGACCTCTTAGGTCACAAATTAGCTTATTTTCTACCCATCCCCTGAGAGCAAAATCCTTAATGAGTTTGAAAACTTTAAACTGATTCTTGTTTGTTAATTGGAAGCTATTTATAACATCTATTTTTGTAATTATCTTTTGATTTGAGTTAAGATTACAACTGTTTCTTGGTGGATTTTAATTATTTCTTGACCAAAACTCCAAATAGCTTAGGTGCTTTATTTTAGCCCCAAATTAGCTTGGTTTTCACCCATTATTAAGGGTTATAATTCCTTGATCGTGTTTGAATGTTGGATTGACCTTGGAAACATAATTACAGTAAGTGAGAACCACTTGGTGTTCTTAATTATTTTTTTGGACTTGAAGCACAATAGTGCAATATGGATATTGTTACTCTTGTATTATGAATTTTATAGTGTGATGGAATATTTGGATTAAAATTGATGCCAGATGTTTGGTGAATAGTGTAAGGATTTGTAGTTCGACAATGAGGTATTCCTTCTTCTTTGTAAGATGATGCATGTTATATATTCCATGTGAATATTAAGGTTAAGATTGATTATGGGTAGGATGACTTAGTCTTGATTATTGATGTTTGGGGTTTAGATGGGGAGTTTGACCCATAAGTGAAATTTTTGTTACACTTTTAGAATCCTATTTCCCTCTCCCTATATTGAAGTAATCCGTAGAATTAATATGATATAATGGTAGGTTTGTGATGTGGTTTCAACCTTAGAAGTGTGGTTAGTATGATTGACCTTATTTTGACAATTTTAGTGATCTTGAAATCGTAATTTAGGTGTAATTGTCTTAATTGATCATGTTTAAAGGTAGGTTACCTATCTTAGAGTTGATTATGGTTTAGGTACCATCGGGAAGTGAATTTTGACACCTTAGTCTAGTCCGGGTTATAAATTATCAAAATATGGAATTTGAGGATTAGAAATAGGTTGTTTTGGCACTCCTTAGTCCTAGAATTGTTTCAACCCATGTGGACTTAATTAAAGATGTTAGACATAGTTGTGACTAGTAAGCCTTTTGAGTAAGGTTACTTAGAGACTTGGCAATGATTAATGGCTCATGGACATGATATAGTTAAAGATGTGATGTTTGACTTATAAAAATTGATACTCCTCATAGTTATTGATATTTCGCCTCCTAGATGTGAGATACTTATTTATATTATGCCTCCTAGATGTGAGATAATTATTATTTTTATGCCTCTTAGATTTGAGATGCTTACTGATATTATGCCTCTTAGACGAGAGATGATTATAAATATACTTTATGGATTATAGATGTCTTATACCTCCTATTTATGTGATGGCTTATATATATAAGGTGGCTTACAACATGATTATTTATGTGAGTTTAAGATATATTTGTGTCCTATGTTCATGAATATGATGTTGTAATTATTTCGTACATATTATTGGGCCAAAGGACTTGTTATGATATCGATTGGACATTCAAGAAGTGGTTATACTTGTAATGGATGGGATTATAGTTTGTGAATATATATATATATATATATATATTGATGCTTATGATTCTATTATTTGAATACTAGTGGTGGCATGCCAGATTTGGTACATTCATGATCATTAAATTGGTAAGGGATGCTATTCTAGCTAAAATTGGATTTATTACTGTTGTACCTAAATAAACGTTAAAGCACACTTTTCACCTTAAAAAATTTCCTACGTAACAATAATTGTATGTCTTAATGAATAACTTATATGTAAAAGAGGTTAATAATGATATTTCAAAGATTTTACAAAGATAGATTCCGGTCTATGATTTGATACTACTCATTACTATGGTTGTGAGATATTCAAACCCCTTCTGCACTCTTATAATGATTTAGTCCTGAGTTTACTTCGGGCAATGAATTTACAGATTTATATTCTATTAGATAAAGCCTTAGTCCGTGCACGTATTGTATCTATATACATATCTCTTCAGTATGGGACCAAGGATGATATTATAAATTCCTAGAAAACCCGATGATAGATTTTAATATTGATGTTATGTATATGTACATTGATAATTATGATGATGTTGATTATATACCCGACAATTTTGGAGGATAATATTATGATATACTTATTTCCCCGACAAAGTCAGAGGAAATTGTGATGATTAATGGATATCCGGCAAGGCTGGAGGATATTGTGATGATGATATTGATACCCGTCAAACTTGGAGGATGGTTATATTAATATGCCTATTCGTACATCTATTGGTTAAAGTCCAGCTAGCCCTATATATGGAAACTATATACCCAGCAAGGTCAATGGATGGTTTTGATGATGATGGTTATGATGAAGATGATTATAATAATAATGGTTATGATGACAACTTTTTGATATTGAATTTATACTTTGCATATATTCTTGCATGTGCATTACATATCACCATTATGCGCCTATATCTATTAGCCCATATATAGGGTGTTACATCGGTATGGGTTATAACTATGCCTTATGGTATGTTGTATTTTCAATAGACCTTAGGAGTTTGGGGCAGTGGAGGTACATGAAAGGCTCGACTAGGTATTTGGTTGGCCAGACTAACTAGTTAGTCGCAGAAGTATTGATATTTTGTTTTATTATTGTTATTATCTATCACGACCCAATTTCTCAGATCATCATGCGCCTAATATAACCCACCAGTTAGTAAGCCAACCAATAGTCTGGAACGACTAATAATAGACTACTTAAAAATATAAGGAAAAGAATGCGAAATAAATGAAAATAAAGATCAATACATAATAAAAATATAAAACCTTGTGGTATCAGTACAAGAGCTTTTAATATAATAATAGTTTAATAAAAGTGAAATATCATGAGAAATACACTGATACATCTTATCTACGAATACAACATAGAGACTAATCTAATATATAAGAGAGAGATAAGTAATACTCTGAATGTGAGGATTTTACTTGATGTCTCCAAACAATGGTTGCTCCTCATGATGCACACATCAACAATGAGAACCTGTTCTATGATATGCATGCTGTAGAAGTGTAGTATGACTACCAAATAAATGGTACTCAGTAGGTAACTTCCATCTGATTTCCAAAGATAAAGAAGATATACAAATCATGTAAACCGAATGAAAACTACACCCAAGAGTCTAGAAATCATATAACAATTCAATGACAATAATAAAGGACAACTATTTTGTTCATGTCTAAAAGAACGACATAATATGTTTAAGGAAGCATCAGGGTGAGCTATAATATTTCAGAAACATACAATAAACGTCAATAATATATCGTATATCCCAGTCGAATATACGAATTATGAACAAAAGAAAGATACCTAGAATATACAAGGCCAAGATCGAACATACAATATGAACAAATGAAGAAAGGGATATATGGTAGTGTCATCGCTTTGTATAACTAGATATTATATATATACACACACATATATACACATAAACATGAGGTCATCTCAAAGTATAACCAAGATCATCATATCCTCATTCTAAGACCTCATTACCATACTATCATGATTTAATACTACCATGCTTAATGTTTCTAATACACATGGATAGACATGAAATAATAGTGCAAATAATGCCATCATAAGATAGAAAAGTCCAAAGACATACCGCAAATCTTGATACTGGATCAATGACTAATTTTACATAAGCTAGCCATAATATTGATCATAATACTAATAATAAAAATATTAATAACAACTTGAATAACTGGCTACTCCAGACAACGAAATACCTAACCGAGCCTATACGTACCCCCACCGCCCCAAGATTGGAAGGTTTAATAAACATATACCAACAAAAGGCATATACTTCACCCATATCTATGCAACCATCCTATACCGCTGATAGACATTGGTGCATGTTGGTGATAGACGATGCGTATGCAGGAATGAATGCAATGTACACAATTAATATCATAATCTCATCATCATAAAAATCTCTATCATAACTGTTCTTATCATGTCTTTCATTAGCATACTAAACAACTAGCATTTTCGGGTATCAATATATATCATCACAATATCGGGAATCAATATATCATCACAGTATCTTTCGACCTTGTCGGGTATTAATATATCATCACAGTATCCTCTAGAATTATACATTATCAATGTAAACATAAACATCAACATACATGTATTTATAAACATATAATAGGTGTACTGGCTCAAGACATGGCTAAAAGAGGGGTAAATCTACAAGCCTATTGCCCAGAGTAATATTCGGGACTAAATCATTATAAAGGTCTAGAAATGGTTGGAATATCCCACAATCAAAGTAATTGATAGGGTTGAATCATCGAGATGACCTCTTATTATTAGTCTAACCATTTTTTCACATCATCATTATTAACTAAATAGACAATATCTAGCACCTAGTAAAGATTTACCACTAGATCATAATCCCCAATTAAAAAATATTTATTTCTAACCATCAAAACCTCACAAGTCACCATCAAGCAAAAGACCTCTAACCATCATTTGGTTACTTTGTTTATCTATACACTAACATCTCTTATTATCTAGCATTATTAATACATAGATCCTCATTTAAAAATGAATCGGCATCTTAAACTTAGTCATCAATAGAAACTATTCTTCACCAAACCTAAACCCGTCATCTTTATTATCCGCGTATCAGCCATAATCGCAAGTTACCACATTTTAACTAGAGAAGGTTCATTAAAAAGTATATTAGATTTTAAGTCATCAAGTACTATAGTCACTTAATACAAAACTAGTTCACACATAGCCTAAACCTTAGTTAGGAAGAACTATCATAAGATCATATTTCATCTAGAATATCATCAATTACATATATAATAATCAAGAATGTACCGAATCTATGCATGTCAACACTAGTATTAAATTATATAAATAATAAGAGTCATACCGCATCTTTCTCCATCCCATACAATAGATATGTGTATTTCAACGTATCTAAATATTCAATAACTGTAACATCATCGATAAATACTTCTCAGATGTCCAACCGATATAATAACACAACCTTTAACCCAATATATGTCTGAAATAATCATAACCTCATAATCACGGCCATTGTCCCATTTACATATCATGAACTCGTATCAATAACCATGTTTATAAACTATCCCATTTTTATAAGCCTTAGCATGTATTTAATCATCTCACATATAGGAGGCATCACATATCTAGGAGGAATAACATCAATAAGCATAAAAAGTCTATAATATATCTCATATCTCTAGGTTATACATCATGACTATGAGAAATGTAACCTCTCTATGCCAACTAACATAACTAAGAGTAATATAATCACTGTAGGTCCAAAATTATTATTATGTGGAAAAATATCTCTAAGGACCCAACATCATATCTATGGGGAAATAGAATCTCTATGAGCCAAATATCGAGTATAAGAAGAAATAGCATCTCTATAACCCAAATATAAAGTCTAAGAGAAAATAGAATCTCTATGGGAAAAATTTAAAGTCTTAGAAGAAAAGCATCTCTATAGACCAAATGTCATATCAAAAATGAAATAACATCTCCATAGGCCTATATATCATTATTTAGGGAAACAATACATGATCATTCAATAATCCACAAAGTAACCTTATACGAAGGTATGCAAATCTTAAGTACGCCTAACATCCGCAGCTAAGTGCACAAGGCCACCACAAGTCTTGGCCTAAGTGAGTCAGAGAATCCCATTTCTAATCCTTAATTTCCATAATAAGACACACAATGCATAAAATAGTCTAAGGTATCTAGTTCAACTTCTAAATCTCAATTAAGCCATACTCAAGCCTAAGATAGGAACTTCAACTAGAACAAAGGCACTCAAGTCAACTCTATCCAAATTATGATTTCAACACCACCACACTATCCCAATAACATTAAATATAATAATTATGCTTCCAATATTAAAATCATGTACCAAACCTTGTATTATACTGTATCAATGCTACAAATTAATCATAACTATAGACAAGGCAACCAGAATGTAAAAGGATATAGACATACCATCTTATGGGTCTAAATTACTCATAAATCCCCAAACATCAATAATTAAGGAAAATTTATTCTATTCATAATCAAGCCCAACATCCTAATTAACATGCAATGCATATCACACATCATCTAGGAAGAATAGTGAACAATAGCCTAACTTAAAGTCGAACAAAAAAATCTCACTTAATTCAGCAATGTCCATCTTTACTTCACAATCCCAAAATCCCATCACACTATAAAAATAATAACCTACTCAGCATTACGAGTCTAACGATACCCATATTGCACTTTTGTGCTTTGGGTTCAAAATATGACACCAAAACCCCAAGTGGGTTCCACATATGAAAAATGCTTTATCGAGATTAACCCAACATGATAACATGGTCATACATCATCAAAAGACCATAACCCAAAAGAAATGGGTGAAAACAAAGATAATTTTTTTATAAAATCAAGCCCTAAGCTAAATTGGGGTTTTGGGTCAAAAACAAAGAAATTCATCAATAAATTGATGAAATCTTACCATAATCATGGTGAAAATCATGATAACAAATTTTTAGCAAGATCCCAAGTCACCTACAATGATTAATTTTGAGTTATTACACTAATTTTGTGTTTTTTAGGTCCAAAAGATGAAGGGGAAATGCCACAAATGTATCTTGGGGTTTATATATAGCTGCTATAGGTAAAAAAAATTCACTATCGCGATCCTAAGGGCCACCATCATGCTGTATCAATCACCACACTATTTTCTTCGATCGCAGTTTCTCCCCAAGGCACCAGATGTCAGCAAAATCAAAATTTTGATTTTGACCCTAGAAACCTATTCTAAATCCAAAGTACATGATCCAATAGTGAATTTTGAGTACCAACTACATTTTAAATCAGTTGTAATCATAAAATTTTTTAGCCAAGATCATTTAGCCAAAAATTGAGGCCTACGTCTACAGTTTTATTTTTTTCATAAAATCCTCTCAATAGCCCAAATTAAATGCGAAGAATTGGGACCTGAATTAAAGACCAAGGGCCCCCCTAGACTAAAATTGATATTTTGGATGCAATGGATAAGTATGAGTTTTCATCCAAGGTTGTTTCAAACAAATGTGGGTCTAACACCCATATTTTAATTTTCCAACTTTTTGACTAATATGTCGAAATGAGAATGGAGGCATTGGGACCCAAAAAATAGTCTACCTAGCCTAAAATAATTATTTTGGATTTGATGGCGTAGTCGGAATTTGCATAGCAGATTGTTTCATTGATGTTTTGCATGGTGTCCATTTGGAACCAATAGAGGTTTAAAAATTGGGAATTGGCTCTAAAAATAAAATGAACTTCTCAGTAATCAAACCGTTGCTCCCAGCAAATCATAAATGACTTGGGGAAGCTATGAATAATCACAAATATATGAAAAATAACAAAAAGGTTTGTTACAATATACACTACTAAAAGGACTTTCATTCACGAAAGTCAACGATTAGAAAGAATTTCAAAAGTTCAAAAAGATGAGGTACTAGGCCCACATTCTCCTAACATGACCTCACAGGTAACCTCAATGAAGAGAGAACACTTGCAAGGGATTTTTCCACAGGTATATAAAACATCCTAGATTTTGGAACGTTAGAAAATTTCTTAGATTTTTGGTTTCTAGACACCATACAACTAGGGGGTACTAGTCGTAATATAGGGTATGAATGGTATGGTCTTGGTCATATTGCTAACTAGTATTTGTTGGTAGGTTGGATATTTTCTTTTATTGGTACGACTTTTATGGATACTAGTCGTATGGTGGGTGATTGTTTGTATATTTTGGTTTTCCATCTGTAACGCCCTGAATCTGGTGCCTGAAATACCACACAGTGCTCATGACACGAAAGGACTAGAAGATAACCCATGAATGATATCAGTACCTGAACACTGCATAATATACTGTATAAATACAGTATAAAAGGCTGAAAGGCCATAAGGTTTAAATATCTAATAAAACATACCATCTGGAAATACGATATATCAATATGAAAACAAAACTAAAATAACTGTCTGAATATGCTATAGTCTGGAATCCTATAAACTGTCTAAAAACTGTGGAGTTGATGGGACATGTCCCCAACTAACTTTGGACTTTTGAAATAATAAAGTAATAGAATAATTATGCTATCCTTGAATGATGAGGACTCACTACTAGTCTGGCTACCGAAAGTCTGATCTACTAAGGATGCTCTGGAGCTAATACTTTTGAATCTATGGTATAAAACACCATAGCGCAAATGCATCAGTAAGATTCAATGTACTGGTATGCAAGTGAGGTAGTTTGAATGCAATAGGTTTATATGTATGAACATTACTAACTAAATGAATAAAATGAACATGAGAACATATGAATTAACACATGTACTATAACTGAGATCATGACATCACTTGTAATACCTCGAAAAAATTTCTTCGTAAAGATTTCATGAGAAACGTATCGAATTATATGCTTAAGAGCGATCCATAATTTTTTTGTGTAGTATTTCTAAGATGTTCACCTACCATTGCGTAGAGTATCAAATAAGATTTCCAATGATATGTAGATCATCAAAAACGGACACTCGAGCGATGAGTTACGACCATTCCGATCGAACTACGACCATTCCGATCGAACTGTGAACAATAAAACGTGCAGGAAAAAGTACTGAGGCCTGGCGTATTTTTACTCAAACTTTAAATGATCATAACTCCTTGTACATAATGATCTGGGTGATCTACTATAAATAAACGGAAATCTCTGCGAGTCCTCTTTCCGATGAAATTGGTTTCATCCAATTTTTCTATCAGAGAAAAAAGTTATGGTCGATATACTTCAGCCTATCAAAAGTGAATTTTTTGGTCAACTTCAAACGATCATAACTCCTCGTACACAATGATCTGGGTGAGATACTATATATCAACGGAAAAATATGAGATTTCTCTTTCTAATGAAATTGGTTTCATCCAATTTGGATATTGGAGTAAAACGTTATGGTTGATCTACTTCAGACTATCAAAACAGTCCACCAAAGGACAGATTCAAGAATTGTTCGATTTTTAAAGGCATTTTGGTCATTATTCCTTCACCTCATGGACAAAAATTGTCCATTTATACCTATATTGAGCCATAAAATTGATGTTCTTCCATCAAAAACATTGAGAAAACTAAACCCTAGGTCCATTTTGAGCTCCAAAAATCTTTAAATTGAACCGTAGAAATTTCAAATTGATTTGGGATTCGAGTTGATCATGTTAAGGGCTTCGAGAAGCACTCTTCATTTTCGTGAATAAAGTTCCGGAGTCAGAAGTTCATATTCATCTTCCATCTTAAGGTATGTGGGTTTTTGAACAAGAGCAATCTTCCGTTCTTGTGCCCAAAGCTTTAATTTTATTATGGTTTTACATGATTTTGCAAGTTAGATTATGTCTAAATAATTCGATTATGAGATTATGATGATTGAATGAATATACTTTGATTTATATTATTATCTCAATGTTTTCATGATATGATTTAATAATTATCATTGCGAATTACACACTTTTACCACGAGGTGGTATTTTGAATGTTTTTGGGATGTATGTCGAGATGGTATTTTGGAATAATATTTTGAGATATGTGTCAAGCTTTATGCTTTCCAATGAAGATTTGAATTATTTAATATATATTTGAGACATGAGATGTCTTGATATCTATAATTGTAAATTTCATATTTTTATTTTGAATGATTTCGAGATATATGTTGAAATGGTATTTTGGAATGATTTTGAGATTTATGATAAGCTTAAAGCTTCTTTATGACGAAATTGAATCATTGAGCATATTGAGATATTGAATTTGAGATGTTACCATGAGTCTTGATATTTTCTCAAAAATATTGATGTTGTCATGACTTGATAAATTGTTACATTTTGACATTTAAAAAAGTTGAGTTCTATTATTGAAATTTCATGATATTCGAAAATGGGTATACACTCAAATTACTTTATGAAGGATTTATAAGACTTTGAATTTTTTTCCAATATGGATATACATGATTATTTCATTACTCTACTTCTTAAATTGAGAATTTATGCTATGAATTGCATACTACTACAATGAATTGATATTTCTAAAGGCTTTCGAGATAAAAGTCGTGATTTGAGTCGTACTACAGGATATGTATTCTTATTATGAATTGAAGGTATCAAGTGATTTTCAAAAGCTATTGTCATGATTTAATTATCGAATTGAAAGAATAATTATTTGAGTACATTGACCTTGAACTCGCAATGTCGAGATGATTTTGACTATGAGAACGATTGATTTTGATATAGATGTTGAGATGAATTTTGATATTTTTTCCGGATAATTTTGATGAGTTGAATTGTTGAAAATATTACGTATTGAGTCTTCATATCCTTATCCAAATGTCGAGTCGGTTATGGTTAAATGGATTGATACCTTGTTGATGTTGAAAAAGATTGAAATATTTTAAGCCGAAGTTGGGGTTTGGAATCTACAAATTGTTGATGAGTTATAAATTGAGATATTTGATTTGGTCTTTATGATAGACCCTTGTGATGATGTTGGTGGATTTCCTAACATGTTCTGAGCTTGTCGGGGAGTAGTACTTAGCACTGAGAGAGAAATTTGGTATTTCCCCAAACCTATGTGCCACCGTAGGGTTGTTTGATGTTGATATTATTGGCCAGAGACCCCGATTGTGATTATTGCAGTTTTAAGGTCGTACTCCCTGGAAAAGAGTATGACTCTCCCACCAACGGGGGTTTTAAACATTGGTATTCCACGTAGCTCACGTGGGGTTGTCGGTTATAGGAAACTCCCCTGACCATAAAAGTCATGTTTCTTGAATTACCGAGTCACTCCGAGATTTGAGTCAAAGAGTTGAGATATTATGATGAATTATGATTACCTATGATGAATTTTGACAATATGATAATTTATGATGATTTATGATGATTTATCATAATTTATGATTTTTGATGATTTACATGGATTATGAGATTTTACCAGTTGAGCTATTTATTATGAAAGTATGAAGAGTATGATTTCATATAACTCAAGCGAAGTGAGTCATCATTGTCTGTATGCATGTTTTCATGAAATTGATGATGTTATTTAAAGTGTTGCATACACCCCCACATACTCAGTACATTCTCTTTATGCTAACCCTCATTTACTATTCTATTCAGTTGCAGTTTCTGGTCAACAGGTAAAGAGTCCTCACAGTTCAGGGACTTAGTTCGGTTGTTTCAGTTTGGAGCATTGTATCTTCTTTCGTCAGTCGTATTGAGTGTGGTAGTTGGGAGTCATGACCCGACTATGTACAGACAATACTAGTAGAGGCTTTATAGACAGTAGTAGTGGTTGATGTATTCAGTCTCCTTGTATATGTATATGTGTTAGTAGAATTGTCATCTTGTATTTCCATTATTGTACTGAACAGATTCTGTATTGAGACATTTTTAGCTTTATTCTCTCAGAATTATGTTTTAATCAGTTGCTTTTGAGTTATACCGATGAAAAGGGTTAGCTTGGGGTCACTTGTGACCCTAAGCACTGTGTGGCATCGCGAAACTTAATTTTTGGGGCGTTACAAACTTTGTATCAGAGCACAGAGTTCAAGTGTTCTAGGGTGTCTATGAAGCCGTGTCTAGTAGAGTCTTGCGGAGTGGTACGGAGACGTCTGTACTTTTCTTCGAGAGGCTATAAGACATTCAGGAAAGATTGTTGTTCTTTCAAGTCTTGAATCGTGCAATAAGTTTAAACCAGATAAGCTACCAAATTTCTTCTCAGGATCTATAAGTGAAGTTTGTACTTTTCTATCTATGTGCTATTCTTGAGATAGCATGAGCCGCAAGTCCCGGTTCTTTCCCTGATAATGTTTTCAGAATGATTAGCAAAATGTTTCAGAAGTCTTATAAAAGTGGCTTCATAAGAGCCTCCCAGTGTGTTATAAGTTCCTAAAGTTTTATGTTATGTCTTCTTCTTTATGACTTGTTCAGCTAAGACTGAGTGGATGCGTACTCCTTGATTATCGAATATGGTATGCCAAGTTCCTATCTCCCGTAATCTTTCTATCATCATGCTGTTGAAAAAAATGAAAGACTAGTGAAGCCGTGTGGAGCTATTTCGATTCACTAGCACAACTATTTTGTTATTCACCTCAAACTTTTTTTCAAAACTCATATTCAAAGCCTAGTGGAGCCATGTGCAGCCTATTTCGATCCACTAGCAACTTGTAGTTCATCTTGTTCCTTATGCTGGCTGAAAATATGGGATTTGGAGGTGTCGTAGTAAGAAGGATGGTAAGTATGATTTGTTGAGCATAAGTATAGCAGAATCCATTTTTGCATACATTTGGGGTTAATAGGGAGTGATATATCCTTGTGTGTAAATTTTGTGATGTAGTTTGTTCGAGGTATGAAACGGGTGTTGATGGTATTTGTATGATAGATAGTATAGGTTAGTGATAGAAGTACTCAGTGTGTAAGTGTTGTTAATTCTCACCAAATTGCAAGAGGAAGTTAAGTTTAGACGTAGAGAGCTATGAACTATGTAAGTTGTGTATGAAGGATAAATAGTAGTGACGGGTGAAAGAAGGATGTGTTAACGGATTGTGAATAAGATAGGCTATATGATTAGGAAAAATTATTATTGTTATGAAGTTTAGATGGGCTAGCATTTGTTGAGGATTGTTTTATAGTTTCTAAGTGGAAATTTCGTGCTAAAAGTTAAGTTTGAATGATTGGTGATCGTGAAGGTGACTGTGACGATTTCTTGATTAATGGTAATAGTTTTTAGGAAGTGATCTAGTAGGCTTGAATAGTGGATATAAGAGCCTAAGTTTGGTTGATTCATGATTAAGTTTGATGTTGTGTTTATGATGAGAAAGTTCACCCAAGATATTATGGGACTGCTTTAATTTCAAGGATTAGTGTATGACTGTAATGGTTGAACTTCTCAGATGTGATTTTGATTCTTATGGTTTAGAAATATAAGTTTACAAGCGTGATTTTAATAAGCGATGACAGAGGTAGTGTGGTACGTTAAGGATGAGAAAAATTTGAGTTAAGCGTTAGACTCTAAGATTGAAATTTCGAAGTTGAGCTGAAAGCGTTGAAGCTCTAGATGGTGTATACTCCGACTATCGGGTTGCTTATGTGGATTTTAGATTAGAAAGTGTGCAAGTGTTAGGTGTTGATTATTGGGGTTATAGAAGGATAGGTGGTAATTCGAGAAGTTGTGTGAGGATGTGGTTATATGCTTTCTAAGGTAGTCATTTGGGTGAAGTTTTATGGTTTATGTGTGTGATTATGTATCGGACTCTCGAGTGAAGTGACTTTAGTTTAGATTAAAGTGTATAGTGTGTTACTGACCCAGAGCGATGGATTTTGTCTAAGGGGGAGATGATAGATCAAGTAACCGAGTTAAGTGTCCAGATTCCAATAGTGGTAAGAAAAGGGGTTTTGCTAGACCCATTCCTATTTCAGTTCTTTCAGTTATTCCAGGGCCAACTCCTGCTTTACACTTCAGTTCCATGATCATAATTTGAGTTCGTGCATGTCATAAAGGACCATGTTCTCTCTCAATTCCCAATATGTAGGGTTTCAGATTTTTTTTTAAGCGGTGGAATTATATTCCATAAGTTATGAATTCCAAATCTTAAGTTATGTGACTAGTAATCGAGGTACTCTAGCCTTACCATATGCTCTATTCGAGAAATAAAGCATTTTTGTTAATGATCAATGAAAGTTTGGATTCATATCGTGCATATTCCAAAATCAAATTTCTTTGCCGAGTTCATGATGTTAAATCTTCTATTCCTTACGCCTTGGTGAACGTCAAGTTATTCAGGGTATCTAGTCATATTTTAGACCAGCATGTTCTTTCCTTTTGATAACTTCTTTCGTAGGGTGAGAGAGTGATGATGAATGGTTGGTTATATGAAAAATAACGTATTTGTTGTGGATAAGGGTGTTGGTGAATAGTTATCTAGATAGAAGAGAAAAAATGTTTCCTTATCTTGGTTAGAAAGGTGTATGCTTATTTTGAGCTAAGTGGTAATGTGAAGTAAGATTTAGATTAAGCTTTCATGTATATTGTGGTTAGTTGAAGTTTTACGTGGTTATCTTGAGGGATTGTGGTGTACATGTTTCAGATTCTGGAAGCTAGTTATTCTTCAATTCGTAAACTTCTACTAAACGATCTTTGTTTTCCAAGTATTCCAGATCAGTCAATCAGAATCGTATAGTATACCTTCTCATTTATCATTTTATCATGTTATCCAAGAATCTTAGGAATAAAATCATTTTCATATGGAGCATCTCAGTAGTTACGAGTATACCTCTGTTCGTGCGTCATGCATATGAGCTAATTCATAGGTGCCCCGTGCACAGTCTTAGTCACCCTGTGAAATAAGTGTTGTAGAAGAACATAGAGTCCCAAGGGGGAGATACCCAGTGACTTCTTAAAGCTTCCACTTTTTAAACACATCTAGTTCATGCTCAAGTTCTCATTACGAGCCTTAAATTGGCTATTGTTGCATATGCATTCATACATTCTAGAGTCAATTCAGCTAGATATTTATGTGTCAGTTATGCATGTTCAATATGAGGACTAGGAAACTGTAATTCCAATCATGCCGATATGTCTCAGATGTTCGTGTCCCTTAAGAAGGTCAGTTGATCAGTGCTTTTATCCTATCAAGCGATATTCGAGGATGAATGTTTCCAAGGGGGAGATAATGTAATACCCCAGAAAATTTTCTTCGTAAAGATTTCGTGAGAAACGTATCGAGTTCTATGCTTTAGAGCGATCCATAAATTATCTGTGAAGTATTTCTAAGACTTTGACCTACCATTGCGTAGAGTATCGAATAATATTTCCAACTATATGTAGATCATCAAAAATGGAAACTCGAGCGATGAGTTACAACCATTCCGATCGAACTAGGACCATTCCGATCGAACTGTGAACAGTAAAACGTGCAGGAAAAAGAATTGAGGCCTGGCGTATTTTTACTCCAAGTTTAAACGAACATAACTCCTTGTACATAATGATCTGGGTGATCTACTATATATCAACGGAAATCTATGAAAGTCTTCTTTCCTATGAAATTCGTTTCATCCCATTTTTCTATCGGAGAAGAAAGTTATGGTCGATATACTTCAGCCTATCAAAAGTGAATTTTTTGGTCAACTTCAAACGATCATAACTCCTCGTACACAATGATCTGGGTGAGATACTATATATCAACGGAAAAATATGAGATTTCTCTTTCTAATGAAATTGGTTTCATCCAATTTGGATATTGGAGTAAAACGTTATGGTCGATCTACTTCAGACTATCAAAACAGTCCACCAAAGGACAGATTCAAGAATTGTTCGATTTTTAAGGGCATTTTGGTCATTATTCCTTCACATCATGGACAAAAATTGTCCATTTATACCTATATTGAGCCATAAAATTGATGTTCTTCCATCAAAAACATTGAGAAAACTAAACCCTAGGTCCATTTTGAGCTCCAAAAATCTTTAAATTGACCCGTAGAAATTTCAAATTGATTTGGGATTCGAGTTGATCATGTTAAGGGCTTCGAGAAGCACTCTTCATTTTTGTGAATAAAGTTCCGGAGTCGGAAGTTCATATTCATCTTCCATCTTAAGGTATGTGGGTTTTTGAACAAGAGCAATCTTCCGTTCTTGTGCCCAAAGCTTTAATTTTATTATGGTTTTACATGATTTTGCAAGTTAGATTATGTCTAAATAGTTTGATTATGAGATTATGATGATTGAATGAATATACTTTGATTTATATGATTATCTCAATGTTTCCATGATATGATTTAATAATTATCATTGCGAATTACCCACATTTACCACGAGGTGGTATTTTGAATGATTTTGGGATGTATGTCGAGATGGTATTTTGGAATAATATTTTGAGATATGTGTCAAGCTTTATGCTTCCCAATGACGATTTGAATTATTTAATATATATTTGAGACATGAGATGTCTTGATATCTATAATTGTAAATTTCATATTTTTATTTTGAATGATTTCGAGATATATGTTGAAATGGTATTTTGGAATGATTTTGAGATTTATGATAAGCTTAAAGCTTCTTTATGACGAAATTGAATCATTGAGCATATTGAGATATTGAATTTGAGATGTTACCATGAGTCTTGATATTTTCTCAAAAATATTGATGTTGTCATGACTTGATAAATTGTTACATTTTGACATTTAAAAAGGTTGAGTTCTATTATTGAAATTTCATGATATTCGAAAATGGGTATACACTCAAATTACTTTATGAAGGATTTATAAGACTTTGAATTTTTTTCCAATATGGATATACATGATTATTTCATTACTCTACTTCTTAAATTGAGAATTTATGCTATGAATTGCATACTACTACAATGAATTGATATTTCTAAAGGCTTTTGAGATAAAAGTCGTGATTTGAGTCGTACTACGGGATATGTATTCTTATTATGAATTGAAGGTATCAAGTGATTTTCAAAAGCTGTTGTCATGATTTAATTATCGAATTGAAAGACTAATTATTTGAGTACATTGACCTTGAACTCGCAGAGTCGAGATGATTTTGACTATGAGAAAGATTGATTTTGATATAGATGTTGAGATGAATTTTGATATTTTTTTCGGATGATTTTGATGAGTTGAATTGTTGAAAATATTACGTATTGAGTCTTCATATCCTTATCCAAATGTCGAGTCGGTTATGGTTAAATGCATTGATACCTTGTTGATGTTGAAAAAGATTGAAATATTTTAAGACGAAGTTGGGGTTTCGAATCTACAAATTGTTGATGAATTATAAATTGAGATATTTGATTTGGTCTTTATGATAGACCCTTGTGATGATGTTGGTGGATTTACTAACGTGTTCTGAGCTTGTCGGGGAGTAGTACTTAACACCGAGAGAGAAATTTGATATTTCCCCAAACCTATGTGCCACCGTAGGGTTGTTTGATGTTGATATTATTGGCCAGAGACCCCGATTGTGATTATTGCAGTTTTAAGGTCGTACTCCCTGGCAAATAGTATGACTGTCCCACCAACGGGGGTTTTAAACACTGGTATTGCACGTAGCTCACGTGGGGTTGTCGGTTATAGGAAACTCCCCTGACCATAAAAGTCATGTTTCTTGAATTACCGAGTCACTCCGAGATTTGAGTCAAAGAGTTGAGATATTATGATGAATTATGATTACCTATGATGAATTTTGACAATATGATAATTTATGATGAGTTATGATGATTTATCATAATTTATGATTTTTGATGATTTACATGGATTATGAGATTTTACCAGTTGAGCTATTTATTATGAAAGTATGAAGAGTATGATTTCATATAACTCAAGCGAAGTGAGTCATCATTGTCTGTATGCATGTTTTCATGAAATTGATGATGTTATTTAAAGTGTTGCATGCACCCCCACATACTCAGTACATTCTCTTTATGCTGACCCCCATTTACTATTCTATTCAGTTGCAGTTTCTGGTCAACAGGTAAAGAGTCCTCACAGTTCAGGGACTTAGTTCGGTTGTTTCAGTTTGGAGCATTGTATCTTCTTTCGTCGGTCGTATTGAGTGTGGTAGTTGGGAGTCATGACCCGACTATGTACAGACAATACTAGTAGAGGCTTTATAGTCAGTAGTAGTGGTTGATGTATTCAGTCTCCTTGTATATGTATATGTGTTAGTAGAATTGTCATTTTGTAATTCCATTATTGTACTGAACAGAGTCTGTATTGAGACATTTTCAGCTTCATTCTCTCAGAATTATGTTTTAATCTGTTGCTTTTAAGTTATACCGTTGAAAAGGGTTAGCTTAGGGTCACTTGTGACCCTATGCACCGTGTTGCATCTCAAAACTTGATTTTTGGGGCGTTACATCACTGAATCTGAATAATGATAACATAAGTTTCGTATAACTGATATACTATTATTTGAATAACTGTTTCTGACAATCCTATTTCTGATAGAACTAGCTGAGTTCCGTACTGAACTGGGTGACTGTATCTGACAGTCCTGAATTCTATAGAACTTTCTGCATTCTATTTTTGAGACTGAGACTGAGACTGTAACTATGGGAAGTAGTTATTTAACTGACATTCCCTTAATAAGTTGTTATAGCTGAGTTGGAGTCCAATCTGTAACCCCAATTGGAATGGTGTCAATACCGCACCACTGGTAAGGACAAGCGGTGAGTGATCCCTCATCTAACAGCTACTCTAAGGAGAATGGTGGGACCCTCATATAACAGGTTAAGCCACGTCATTTACCCTAAACTAGCAGGTTTGATGTCTCAACCTACACTAGCTATGGAATTCTGGAGTGCAAGGATTGCTTCTAAGAATCGCACCGTCTAGTAACAGGTGAGTTCCTATCCTTGGTCTCACGCGGTGCTGAATCCTACTCCCATCTGAATAGACACCGAGCATAATTAACTGAACTTAACTAGACTTTGTTCATTGAGTTCTGTTCACTGATGGAACACTACTGAGATTACTGAATATCTAATTTTTCTGAGATTACATAATTTACTAATTTTTCCTGAGTCGCATGCCTGACTGAAATCTACTGAACATGGCTTGACTGAGATTAGCTGGAAAACATGACACTGGATCTAGGTACACAACTAAATTATTGGGTACAAGTACCCTCCAGGACTCGTTAGCATGAAACTGACAAGACATAACACTTATTGACATATGACCATAGTCAACAATTCATAGTACAATCATTGAGGATTTTCATAAATTATTCGCATGCTATAAGCTTACACATGAATAGGAATGCATGTAAAAATATCACAATTTCATAAGACTAATCTCATGAGCATTATGTTAATCAATTACAAAGCATAACAATAATGTGGGAGTCTGTAACGCCCCAATTCCCATGAACCGGAATGCCACACAGTGCTCGTGATCCCGAGGGACCATAAGCTAACCCTTCACTGATATCCGTATCTGTTCACTGCATATTATAATACTATAAATGCGGAAACTGGCTAAATCTAGCCATAAGGTTCAAACATCTAAATATACAGTACTGAAAACTAAATATCAATACATCTGTCTGAAAAGCCTCTACACTGTCTGAACTGAGGAGTTGAAGGGACAATTCCCCATCTAACTCCGTCTACTAAAATCATCAAAACACTGAAATCGAATATCCTCGGATGATAAGGACTCACTGTTGCACCCACTGCTACAAAATCTGACAGCTAAAGATACTTCGAATCTCGCTCTTCTGAACCTATGGTGGGGAAAACACCATAGTGTGAATGCGTCAGTACAAAGAATGTACCTATTATGCAAGGATAGGGTAAGGTGAAATATAAGGCTTATGAATGATGTTGGGCGTATTTATACCCCTAAGAACCATAATTTACCCATATTTTAGCTAAGTTTGGAGGATAAAATATATAATTCCTGCACTTTTAGTCCATTTTCCTTTAAGTGAGCTAGCCTATGTGATTAGCATGTTTTTCAGGTATTAATGATGAAGATTTCAGCACTTTGCGGACCTTTGGGCAGCTTTTGGAAGCTTGTGGACTGAATGTGATGCATGGAGAACTTATCCCGGGCAAAATCAGTATTTCTAAATACTTAGGGATGCAGCAGTAAGTTAGTAGGACAAGGATGATATAAAAACGTTATTTGCTGAATGTTTCAGCATTCATTCGATCATTATTATTCAGCACTTTTCATTTTTTAGTTTAAAGATTCTGTAAGTTTAAGACGGAGAAAAACGCTAAGGCTACACGAACGGCTAGAGGGAAGAAAAACGTCAACCTCTTTTTTGATGCCAACTTCATCCCCATCGTGAGATTATTCTAACTTTGGTATGATGATGATGTCTTCTTTGATTTCCGTTGTACTCATGAGTAGCTAAACTTCTCTGTTAAGGTTATGGAAACCTTGTAAGATACTATCTATTACTATGAGTTTGTGAATTCTTGATGTGTTATGCTACTTATATCATTACTCTCTTCATTTTGATTGAATTCTTATGGTTGCAAACATAGAGAATACGCCATTATAGCATTAACTTGTTTGAGAGAAAAGTTACATGTTTGGAAAAGAGAGTGTGACAAGGAAATATGGTTTCCAACCTCTATTTACACGTTAATGCCTTAACCGGATTAACTTCTTGGAGAATTTGTACCATTTGTTATACACTTTAGGCTCGGGAGAGCTAAAGTGAAACAAATCCTTGATGGTTGGGAAACACTTGGATTTAGAATTCAAATACGATTCTTTATAAGTGCATGCATGTCTAAATTCCGTGTTACTCATAGTTAATAGAGAAGTAGAAACTACAAGGTGGACATAACCCTAACTTATCAATCTCTGTGATTAAATCTTACTACACAAATCGTTCCATCGTTACTTTGATAATATTAGTTCACGCCTAAAACCAAACCCCCCTTTTGTCCATGGAATTTTTGACCAACAGTCTACTAATAATTGCAACACTTAGTGAACAGAGTATTCCCTGTGGGAGTCGACACCCAACCCAGTTGGGTTCTATATTTGACAGCGACCGCTTACACTTTCTAACGAGAGCTGTAGTTTGGGCGTTATCAATGAATATACATAACAATCTGAATAACATGTATTCGCTGGAATAAACATATATAGAAACTCTGCAGTTACCAATTTTGAAACATATTTGATCAACAATACACACATTGATGCATAAAGTACAACTGAAATTATCATGATATCGAATGTTACATTTTGAACGCTGACACCCGAAAATAATAATACTGACAATATGATACTGAGTATCTGAAGCTACTAGAGCTGACATCTGTACTTATCCATACTGAGAAATCGGATAACTGATATTACTGATATTTGATATTCAAATTTACCAACTTTGGAACACTGAACAACTGAATCTGAGATCAACCCTCATCTAGCAGGAAGTCTCTATACTCAATGATAATTATAATGGGTAAATAAGTTCGAGAGCAACCCTCATCTCGCAAGAAGTCTCTCTACTCAATGATAATGACAACAATACTGGGAGGCCTTTATCTGACAGCCTCAACTTCTGCAGATTAACTGAGTTCTTTTCTGAGACTGTTACTGAAACTGTGGGAGTAATTATTTAACCGACATGACCCACTTACCACAAGTGGGATCCAACCTGTACCCCAGCTGGAAGGGTGTCAATACTGCACCACCAGTAAAGACAACTGCATAGGACCCTCTACTATCAGGACCTCAAACGAGAATGGTGGGACCCTCTACGTGTAGGACAACCACCTCATCTAACCCTCTACTCGTAGGATAGATGTCTTAACCTACACTGGTGACATAGTTCTGGAGCATAAGGATTACTACCAGGAATCAAACCCTCTACTCGCAGGAATACTCCCATCTTTAGCTCGCTCGGTGCTGAATCCTACTCCCAACTGAAAGACACTTAACCAGTTTTTAACTGTACTCAACTGAACTGAATCTATTCACACATTATGATACTTTATCAATATGACAGAGTTCGCTTGATTCTGTTCTCTGACGGAGCATTTTTAAATGCCACTTACTTTTTTGATAAGCTTACTATCTCACAAAATGTACAGAGGTCTGTAACGGAGAGAATTGATATGTAAGATTTCAGAGCTTCATGGCCCGAGTATTTGATAAAGAATATTTCCGAGATTACTGAGTTTTCCCCAAGTTTTGAAACTAACCGGGAGTTCATTGTTCATTGCTCTATTGAGATTACCGTGAAACTGACTTGGCTCTAGACCAGCAGATTATTTCGGGCATACGTACCCCCAGCACACAATAGCATAAAGTAACACAAGATAGATAACTCATACACAACATGCCCATAGGCTATCATACGCAACACATAATTGTGGACTTCACACTTAGCAAATCAAATGGCCTCATTTCTTCATATAAGCATCTAATCGAACACATGGGGAGCATGCTTTGGGTCCACCGCAAATACTACGCACAAACATCATAGTTACCTCAATAATTCATCATGGAATTCCATCATACACCCACAACGCACCACAAATTCAAGGAAATTAACTATCCATAGGAACAAAGCATGAATTTATCTTTTAAGACCTAATGAACCACAATTCATAGTTTCCTATTCTCTTAAATATTTTGTCAAACATATGGTAGACATAAGTTAAGCATATGAATATGGCATGAAATCATAATTTGGATAACAAACATGTCAAATACTTAATTCTTCTTCACATAGGCATTTTAGCAATCACCTTACATGCACCATTTAGAGCATAGGTTTAATGCTCAATTTCATTCCCCACAACACCATCATCCTTCAACTTCAACATCCACATTTCTCAATTCACAATCCAACTCACATTTAGAAACTATTTGACATATCAATCAATAGTAGGGATATATAATTCCCAATAACAATTATCAAGTCATAAAAAGGAAATAATGGAATAATAGTATAAATCAAGGCTTAACAATTTAAATCATCATATATTCATAATCAATTAATTTTGGACCTATTATGTTATAAAAATAAAATCTCTAGTCTCTTAGGTATTTTCACAAACACCTTACATGCACTTCTTAGGCATAGGTGGATTCATCAAGATTACAAGTATTCAACCACCCATTTCATATATTTATACATCACACACCACCATAGTTTCCACAAACATACAAAGATCCCTTCTTGGATATCATCAACTTCAACAACATAATCACCAACCATCACACAAATACTACACACATATACTTCAACCAACACATATAATCATCCCACACATATATCTCAACCATCATGTGAATACTACACACATACATAATGAAAATTTAGAAAGTATAATCACACACATATATATACACATGTATCTTGAGCCTTTGAAAAAGGATTTGTGGGATCTATGGACGAAAGGAGCCCATAGATAAACACTTGCATACCTCAGATTTCGTAGACAAAGAGGTTGATGGAAGCAATTCGCAAAGCGAAGCCTTGAATCGATTTTCCCCCAATTGGAACCCTAACCCTAACTTCTCTTCTTCTCTCTCTCTCTATATATATATATACATATATTTTGAGAGAGAGATATAAGAGAAATGAGAGAAAATGAATAAAAATTCTCAGATCAAAGGGGGTATATATAGAGGGTTACCATAATGGGAAATGACCAAAATACCTTTAAAAATCAATTAATGTCAAATCTGCCCTTCAGTGATCTATCCGATAGGCTGAAGTAAATTGGTGATAACTTTTTACTCCGATGTCCAAATTGGATGAAACCAATTTCATTGGAAAGAAGACTCTCAGGGATTTCCATTGATATATAGAAGATCACACATTTCATTATGTACAAGGAGTTATGATCGTTTTAAATTGACCAAAAAATCGCCTGGCTGCAGTATTTTTTTCCTGCACATTTTACTGTTCACAGTTCGATCGGAATGGTCGTAGTTTGATCGGAATGGTCGTAACTCATCGCTCGAGTGTCCGTTTTGGGTTATCCACATATCGTTGGAAAGATTATTCAATGATATACAAAATAGTGGGTCGAAAACCAAGAAATGACACACATAAAAATTATAAATCATTCTCGAAGACAGGATCCCGACACGTTTACGCACAAAATTTCAACAAAAAAATTTTCCGGGGTATTACAGAGTCATATCAAACATATGGGAGAAACATGGATTCACCAATTTTGATCACAAATGAGTCATAAGGCATAATTCTTATTCTCTTAGATATATTATCAAACACCTTGCATGCATATATTTAGGATTAGTAATGAATATTGAAATAATACTTCATGGAAATATTTTACACTTCCAATGCACGAATTTCAACCACATACTAATATATTTTCATGATAGTGATGAAAGACTTCAACTTGAAAATCAAACAACAATATAAGCATGTAAATAATTCAATTCATACCATGGAATCCAAAGTTTAAATTTCAAATATTGTTTCTTGAGCTTCATGGGTGAAAGAAACCCATGAATCAACACTTGACATACCTGGATTGATGATTCCTTGAATATTAGTGGAGAAAAGCTTGAATTCTTGACTTGGAATTAAACACCTAGGGTTTCTTGTTCTTTGGGATTGATCTTTGAGAGAAACCTTAATTTGATGTTATAGATGAATAATGAAGTTATGAGCTTTGGTCTAGTTTAATTAGGGGTAAAAATGGGTGTAAAAAGACACAAATCCCCTTTTAAAAATGTCTTAAAATCTCTGATCAAAAGTGGCGACGATTTAGGCAATGATCCATCGTTGGCTCAATGGTCTGTCGGTCCATCCCATCGTACATGGCCAAAACCTGAACTTTTGCCTCATCTGTGATGGTTTGGGCAATGATCCGTCTCTAGCTTAACGGTTCGTCGTCCCTGACAATCGCACTTGGCTTGAACACAAACTTCCTACCTTAGTCGCGATAGCTTGGGAGTTCTTCCATCTCTAGATCGATGGTCCATCGGCTTGACCGTCGCTTTAGGACAGTTCCGACAGTTCTCTATAAAACGTCCATAACTTTTTACTCCGATATCAGATTTGGAAGAAATTGGTATCGTTGGAAAGCTAATTCAATTTCCCACAGATGAAATTGGGGAAATTCTATTTTATTTAAACATTAATCATTTAAGAATTCATCACTAACTCTTTTGGAGTCTAGATTTAACTTAAAGAAAGTTTGGGGTATTACAATATCTCCCCCTTGGGAACATTCATCCTCGAATGGGACTAACTAGACTGGGAAAGGTGATAGACTGATCTTACTTAAGGGACGTGAACATTTGAACATGTCCATATGACTAGAACTTCTGATATACTGAAATCATATACTCAATATGCATGTCTGGTGCATGGGTATGTGACAGATAGTCTTCATGAATGCATGACTAAAATTACTGAGAAACTAAGTGTCTCATGATGAGAATGAATATCTGATTCATGAATACGTGACTTACATGATACGTGAACATATGAATGGATATGCAAGAGTATTTGATGCCAAGTTTATAACTGAAATCTTAATATGAAACTAAATAAGTTTAAGGAAAGCTATTATCATGGGATGAGTCTGAGTTTGCAGAGAAGAGGTGAGGATACTTGGTGATGTTGGGCGTATTTATACGTCTAAGCACCATAACTTACCCATGTTTTAGCTAAGTTTTGAGGATAAAATACGTAATTCTTGCACTTTTAGTCTATTTTTAGTTAAGTGAGCTGAACTATGTAATTAGCATGCTTTTCAGGTACTAATAAGGAAGATTACGATACTTCGTGGACCTGTGGATAACAGACAAAACTTCACATAAAAGAAAAGAAGCTTTTGGACTGAATGTGATATATGGGAACTTTTTCCCGGGCAAACTCAATATTTTGAAATAGTTGAGGACTCAGTAGCAATTTATTAGAGAAGGATGTTATTAAAAGCCTTATGGCTGAATTTTTATGGATTATTCTTTATTCTGTATTATTTCCAAAAAAAAAAAAAAGGCGGCTTAGCTAAGGGTGAGAGAGAGAAAATGTTTTCTCCTCTTTCTTTCTCTATTTTGTGGACACTAAGATCATCCTCTAGTTTTGGGTATGATGAACATTCTTATTGTTATTTCCTTTTGGTTCATGAGTAGCTAAGATTATTTGTTAGGGATATGGAAACCTTGTAGTATACTCTCTATTGCTATGGGTTTTTGAATTTATGATGTGTTGATCCACTTATATAATTTCTCTCTTCGTTATGATTGAATTCTCGTGGTTGCAAACATAGGGAATGTGCCATTACAGCAATAACTTTTTTGATAGAAAAGTTAATTTTTGGAAAAGAGATTAGTGACAAGAAAATAGGGTCTCCAACCTCTATTTTACGCGTTAATGCCTTAATAGGATTGATGACTTTGAGAGTTCGTATGATTGGTTGTACACTTTGGATTCGAGAGAACTAAAGTGAATTAATCCTTGATGGTTCAGAAACACTTGGATTTAGAATTTGAATACATCTCTCTATAAGTGCATGCATGTATAAATCCTTAATACTAATAGTTAATAGAGAAGTAAAAGCTACACGGTGGACATAACCCTAACTTGTCTTTCTCTGCAATAAAATACTATTACACATATCATCTCATTGTTACACTGATAATATTATTGTGCCCTTAAACTGAAACCCCCCTTTACTTTGGAACCTGCGATCAACAGTCTAATAATAATCGCAATACTTAGTGATCATAGTATTCCCTGTGGGATTCGACACCCAACCCAGTTGGGTTCTATATTTGACAGCGACCGCTTGCACTTTCTAAAGAGAGTTATAATTTGGGCGTATCAAATTTTGCAATTATTGCCGGGGAATACGGTTGTCAACTATGTTTGTGATAGTTAATAGACCATTTGGTCAAAGATTCTCAAACTTTACTTTTGGTTTGTTGCTTTTTTTTTGAATAGGTTGACTATTATGCATGCCAAGTACACGGATATCGGGTCATCCATTATTACCTATAAATCCTGAAACACATCTCATTGGCAGAATGGATGCGCAACGAGACCCTGAAAGGATAACTTCTCAACAGGAGAAGGATAGATTAGCTGCATTGGTAGCTGTGCAAGTCAATTAACAGAGTGCTAATAACCCAGGTCGGGTACTAAATCTTAACGATGAGTACCTGGGTGATGATGAGTTATTAAATCCAAGGCGTGCAGATAATGTGGCTGCACCAGTGAACAGGAAAGTCAACAGAGATCGTCAAGCTAGGATGAGACCCAAACGCCGAGCTATGAAAGTTGCTTTTGATGATGATGATGATGACTAAGATAGGGCTAGTGCCAGAGGGGATATTATTCATCCTCCTTTGGCACCCGGTGCCAAGTTCAATATTACTAGCACTATGATCCAGCTATTACAACTCAAAGGTCTATTTGGTGGACTTGCAGGCGACGATCCAAATATGCATCTAATTAATTTTATCTCAACATGCAAATCGTTTGACAATCCAGAGGTTGGACAAAATGCTATCCGGCTGCACTTATTTCTATTGTCTCTATCTGGAGAGGAAACTATATGGTTAAACGGGCTAACTCCTGACTCTATTACCAATTGGAGGCAACTGAAAGATGCTTTCCTAAAAAGATTCTTTCCGCCGTCCAAGAGGGCATAATTGAGAGATGAGATAAGCAATTTTAGACAGCTTCCAACTGAAGCTCTCCATGAGACTTGGGAGAGGTTCAAGAAGAAGCTTATGCGGTGCCCAAATCATAAGATGACCAATGTCCACTTGATGGAGATATTATAATGGGCTTTGAACTCGGTGACTAAGCCAGTTGTAGATAATGTTGTGGATGGGTCATTCATGGACCTTACTTTTCTTAAGGCATTTGACATGATGGATCGTATGACAAAGCAGAGTAGAGCTTGGCATACTAGGGATTCTGAGGTAGCAACCTCTACTGTATCTATTGGAATGACGGTAGAACAGAGGTGAAGGGAAGAGGAACGTGACCAGGATATGGCTTACATGAAAATCCAGATGGACGTTCTTACTAAGAATTTATTATTAGGGAAGATAGAAAAGGTCAAAGCTGTTGTATCACAGGGAAGAGCTGACTCTGATTCTGAGAAGGAAGAAAATTACTTGAATAATCAGGGGGGTTTCCAAGGCAGTGGCAAAGTAAACCAAGGTCGGAACTATTATGAAAAATCCGGATACAAGGACCGAGACCAAGGGAATTCGAAGAATAAAAATGACTGGAGCGGTTTGTATGTCCCTCCTGGAAATTGTGAAGTTGCTGCACCTAGATCTGGAAAAATGTACATTGTGGACATGATGGCCAAGCTGTTGAAAGGAGTAAAGGAAACTAACACGGGAGTATCTGAGGTAAAAAATGATTTTTCCTCAATGAATCAATTGGTTGATTCGCATTCCACTTTAATAAAAAAGTTGGAACAACAAAAGATTAAACTATCGGCGGTATTCAATCCAAGGAAAGCTAGTACTTTACCAAGTGACACTGTGCAAAATCCAAGGAAAGATTGATCATGTTTGGCTATTACTACCAGGAGTGGTAAGGTGTTGGAAAATTTATCCAAGGGTAAGTATGTGGTTGATAGTATGGAGGAGAATGTTGTTGAAGCGGATTGTGATGACTCTGTAGAAGATGAAAATCAGGATAAGGTCATTCATGATACTACACCTAGCTGTCAGCAGTCTGAAAAGATTGATAATTGGAAGCACAATAAAAAGAAAGTGGTGGAGAAATCTCTTCCAAATCCACCACCCCCTTTTCCTCAGAGACTAAAGAAGAAGGCTGATAACACCAGGTTCAGTAAATTCATGACCATGCTGAAGCAGATAACTATAAATGTGCCTTTGATGGAGGCACTGGAGCAGATTCCAGGGTATACCAAATTCATGAAGGACCTTTTGACAAAGAAAAGGGCAGCGAACTATGAATCGGTAGATAATTTCCATCATTGCAGTGCAATTGCCACGAGGTATTTGGTACACAAGAAGGAAGATCCGGGTTCTTTCACTATTCCTTGCATGGTTAGATCTTTAGATTTTACTAAGGCCTTGTGTGATTTGGGGGCTAGCATTAATTTGATACCACTAGCCATTTATAAATAGTTGGGGCTGGGGGATCCTACACCAACCAACATGCGGCTTGTAATGGCAGATAGGTCGGTAAAATGACCTGTTGGTATTCTGTATGATGTATTAGTAAAGGTTGCTACCTTTATTTTTCCTGCAGATTTTGTTATTTTGGACAACGAGGTGGATTTAGAGGTGCCCATAATCTTGGGTCAACCTTTTCTCGCAACCAGAAGTGTTCTTATTTATTTGCGAGAAAATGAGCTTTAATTTCGGATGAATAACGAAGTGGTACATTTTGATGTATGCAAATCAATGAAGCATCTCAAGGATATGAATGTGTTCTCTATAGTTGATGTTTATTATGAGGATGAGCAGGAATTATCTTTGGAGAAGAAGCTTACTGTTGAGCCATTGGCTGCTGTACTTATGAACTTTGATCGTGAGGATGTTGAGGAGTACGAAGAAACTGTCTGTGATTTGAAAGGAATGGGGTCATATTCTTATGCCCCCAAGAAGCTGGACCTTGACCTTAAGAATCGACCTTCACCACCGGCGAAGCCATCCATTGAAAAGCCACCGATGTTAGAATTGAAAGAGCTACCCAGTCCTCTGAGGTAGGTATTCTTAGGTAGTGGAAATACACTGTCGGTTATTATTGCTGCTAATTTAGGTGAACAACAGGTAGAGGCTCTGATCTCTGTTCTTAAGACATATAAAAGAGCTATTGGTTGGACTATTACAGATATCATTAGTATCTCTCCTGGCATATGTATGCATAAGATTTAGCTAGAGGAAGATTGTGTACCCACTATTGAGCATCAACGTCGTCTGAATCCACCTATTCAATAGGTGGTGAATATAGAAATCATCAAGTGTCTAGATGCAGGGATGGTGTACCCAATCTCAGATAGTAAATGGGTTAGTCTTGTAAAATGTGTTCCCAAAAAAGGGGGCATGACAGTAGTGGCGAACGAGAAGAATGAGCTAATTCCACTCAGGCCTATCATAGGGTGGAGGGTGTGTATGGATTACAAGAAGCTAAACTCATGGACGTTAAAGGACTATTTCCCAGTGCCATTCATGGATCAAATGCTTGATCGATTGGCAGGAAAGGGATGATACTGTTTCTTAGATGGTTATTCCCGATATAACCAAATTTTCATTGCTCCCGAAGATTAGGATAAGACCACTTTTACATGCCCATATGTTACTTTTGCATTCAAACGGATTCCATTTGGGCTATGTAATGCACCTGCCACTTTTCAACGGTGCACGATGTCCATTTTCTCAGATATGGTCGAAGACACCTTTTTGGTGTTTATGGATGACTTTTCGATTGTAGGTGAGTCATTTGAGTCATGCTTGGCAAATCTGATGATGGCTTTGCAGCGATGTGTGGAATTTAATCTTGTACTAAATTGGGAGAAGTGTCATTTTATGGTTAACGAAGGCATTGTTCTCGGGCATAAAATTTCTGAAAAAGGAATTGAAGTTGATCGAGCCAAGATTGAAGTTATCAAGAGACTACCACCTTCAATATCTGTGAAGGGGGTTCATAGTTTTCTCGGTCATGCTAGTTTTTATCGGAGGTGTATTAAAGACTTCTCCAAGATTGCAAACCCATTATGCAAACTTTTAGAGAAGGAGGAAAAGTTTTACTTTGGTGAAGATTTCTTGAAGGCGTTTGAATGCCTCAAAGGGAATTTAGTTGAAGCCCCTATTATTATAGCACCCGATTGGTCTTTACCATTTGAAATTATGTGTGATGCAAGTGGCGTAGCTTTGTGTTCTGTACTTGGTCAAAAAAGAGAAAATCTCTTTTATCCAATCTACTACGTGAGCATGGCCTTGAATAGAGCACAAAAGAACTATACTGTCACTGAATAGGAGCTTCTCGGGATTGTTTATGCTTTGGAGAAGTTTCGTGCTTACTTGTTGGGAACCAAGGTAGTGTTTCATACAGATCATGCGGATCTGAGATATCTAATGGAAAATAAGGATGCCAAGCCAAGTTTAATCAGGTGGGTGCTACTGCTTCAAGAATTCGATTTTGAGGTAAAGGATAGAAAAAGTTGTGAAAACTAAGTAGCTGATCATCTATCTAGACTTGAGAGTGAGCACAAAGTGAAGAATGACCTTGAGATTGATGATGCATTACCCGACGAAGATATTCTAGCAACTGTGGTGGAAAACATACCGTGGTATGTAGATTTCACTAACTACGTGGTAAGCGAAGTGATTCCTCAGAATCTCTCCATTCATCAAAGGAAAAAGTTCATGCATGATGTCAAGCATTACTTTTGGGATGAGCTGTATCATTTCCGACGATGTGCTGACGATATTATTAGGCGGTGAATCCCAGAAGTAGAGGTGTCTAGCATACTAGAAGCAAGCCATACTTCCTAAGTTGGAGGTCACCATGCAGGTGATCGGGCGACCAAGAAAGTACTGCAATGTGGCTACTATTGGACATCATTATTCAAGAATGCCTACGATTTCATAAGAAGATGTGAATAGTGCCAGTGGCAAGGTTCTATCTCAAAGCACCATGAGATGCCCATGTCTAAAATTCTTGAAGTAGAGTTATTCAATGTCTGGGGTATTGACTTTATGGGCTCATTTTTTAGCTCATTTAGGATGAAATATATCTTAGTTGGTATGGATTACGTATCCAAATGGGTTGAAGAAGTCGCTCTAGCTGATAATGCAGGTAAGAGTGTTGTGGTATTCTTAAAGAGAAACATCTTCTCTCATTTTGGGTACCCTGTACCATCATAAGCGATGGAGGATCACATTTCTGCAACAAGCTATTCAGAGCCGTATTGACAAAGTATGGGGTAAAGAAACATAAGGTAACTACACCGTACCACCCATAAACTAATGGCCAGGTAGAGGTCTCAAATTGGGAAATCAAGCTGATCTTTGCTAAGACTGTGAATGCCAGCATGAACGATTGGTCCAGGAAGCTGGATGATGCCTTATGGGCATATAGGACCGCGTTCAAGACACCAATTGGCATGTCACCATACCAACTAGTTTATGTCAAGGATTTTCACTTGCTAATTGAGCTAGAACATAAAGAAATGTGGGCACTGAAGCAACTTAACCTGAACTGGGATGATGCAATAAATATGAGATTGGGACATCTGAACGAGATGGATGAATTATGTCTCAATGCATATAAAAGAGCAGATCATTACAAGGAAAGGATGAAAAAGTACCATGATCGGAGGATTATCCAACAAAACTTTTAGAAAGGCAATTTGGTACTCCTTTTCAACTCCAGACTGAAGTTGTTTCCAGGTAAGTTGAAGTCTAAATGGCCTGGTCCATTCAGAATCAGCATAGTCTACTCATCTGGAGTAGTAGAGTTAGAAAACAATGATGGTAGTGACTTTAAGGTGAATGACCAAAGAGTGAAGCTATATATCGGTCCAACCGACTCGAAAAAATGTATAGCCACCATATATCTCGATGAAGTCTAAGTAATCGAGATAACTGTGTCGTGCCGTGACAATAAATCAACCTCTATATGGGAGACAACCCATGGTTTTACTAGGATTTTGGTTTTGGTAAATGAAAATTCAAAAAGAAGAGTCGAGCCACGATCGAAACTAAGGAGCTTGGTGGGAGGAAACCCATCCCTCTAATCATCTTGTTTGTTTGTTCTGAATAAGTGTAGGTATTGCAGGCATTAAGGAGACAATTGGTTTTAAATTTGGTAAGAATATCAACTACATCAAGGGTGGTAATTCTATTGATGACGTACATATTTCTGAGTAGCATTCGAATTCACTTGAAAATTGTGAAACAAGGCATGTAGCAACTGGTATGGATGCATTGTAACTTCAAGGAAGCACATAAGTGCATATAGACACCGCCTATCCCATGACCTATGCTCACTGCCTCACTTAGACAATAGGTTAGGTGTCGTCTATGTCAACATAGGTGATAGCTTAGGCATTGCCTATGTCAACATTGGCAATAGCTTAGGCGCCACCTATGCCATTGCCTGTGCTCACTGTCTCACTTAGGCGATAGGTTAGGCGCCGCCTACTTATTCTTAGGCAATTTCATGAGCGCCACCTATCAGTGTAAGTTTTGCCTAATAATCCATTTTTGAATCGATCAAACCAACCCATGTCTCATATTTTAAACATATTCTCTACCCTTAAATCCCACTTCACTTTTCTATGACCTAAGCGCCACCCAAACACCTTTCCCCTCTCTAAGACCTTCTCTTTTCTCATCTAATCTTGCAGGCTCACCTTCACGGTTCATCAAGAATTTATCATCAAGTAAGTTGTTCTTTCATGTTCCTTAGTTATTTCATTGCTAGGAACATAATGGTTAATTGGATTTTGAAATAGTGCTTGGTGATAAGATTATGGTTAGTTTTCTATGATTTGGGAAAATACATCTCATTGAGTGAAAGGATTTTCATGGATAATCTTGATTTCACTATGGAATATATTGATTGGTATTCACTATAAAAAAAAATTATTTTAAAATTGAACTATTGAAGTTTAATGCATGATTCTGGGAGTCGTAAGCTTGAGTATGTAAGTGACTCGTTTATCGATGTATTGAGCATAGTTAACCAAAAGCATAAGATTGTGAAGTTGTTTCTATGTTATGGCGTGATGAGATTGCTATGTGGTAGTCTTGTTCAAAGATTGTATTATTGAAATGAAATGAAATTGGAAATGATAGTCAAGATTACAGGACCATTGTGTGCTGCTTTTGTATATCAAATTGAGAAATTTTTATGTAAAGTGAGGGGTTGAAAGTGTTACTGCACTAATAATGTTGTTGGCACATACCATCTAAATGTATGTCGATGAACTCTGAGTACTCGACAACACTCACTTAATTAGTTTGTGCAAATGAATTAAGTGTGGGGTGGTGCCATCACTATTTTCTTCTTTGATTATAGTGAACTTTATGAAATAAGACTAACATAACCCTATTATGATCTCAGGTAACATGTCTCCAAAAGAATGATAGGGAAAGGAGAAAGCATCCACATAACAAAAAGGTCAAAAAAGGGCATGAAAGGACCAGGCTGATTTCTCCTCTCTTCAAGTACCTCGATGCACTTTTGTGATCAAATGGGTTCTGGAGGAGGAAGGGAGGGAATGGTACAGAAACAATAAAGTGAATAAATATGTACATGTGGATTTGATACAAAAGAAAAGTTTAGCGAAGAACTGCCCTCGCATTCTGGCAAAGATTTTGGCACTAAAGCTTGACTTCATCTTTCGAGACATGGGAGAGTGTAATCTTGATTTGACTCGAGATTTTTATGCCAACTGGTCCCCAAGGACTATGGGAAATAAAGTAAAGATTCGAGGGCAGGTCTTGCAATTGAAGGTTGATTTCTTCAACTCTTTCCTGGGTACTCCAAGTATGGATCAATCACCACTCAAGGAGCTCTACAACAAACCTCCCTACAGAGCCATCAGACATACGTTGTGTGGATCAAGTTCCATGACCCGGTGGACTCGTCATAAGGATAATTGTCGTCACAATACTTACCCATATGCTTGTTTGAATAGAGAAGCTCGCATATGGTTAAGAATAGTCAATTCTTGCTTGATTCTTGGGACACAATAGACTAAGGTCACTCGTGATTTAGTCTGCTTGGTATATTCTTTAATGACGAATTTTCCCATCCACATTAGTGCAGTTATACGAGCGTCGATGCACAAAGCAAGGGTGCACAACAAGTCCCACTTCAGTTTCGGCAACTTTTTGACTGTAATTTTAAGGAAAGAGCACATTTAATAGGAGCCAGCAGACCATAAGTTATCACAAAACCCAAAGAAGGTGGATCTCACAAAAATCAAAGATCCAGAAACTAGTCAAGGCATCAACCTTACTACTGCTTAAAGACATGCTCGAGATGAGAGTTTTTTCACCATCTGTATGGCATGATTAGGTTTATTATGATGAATGAGGGTCGTGTGCCTACTGCTGCAGAGCTTCGGCAGCTTGACTATGACTACCCGCTTAATGTTCATGCTCGGGCCATGTGTGGAGTGGGGATAAATTTTAAAGAACCTCTAGATGATGATGTGCCGACAGACGATGATCACCGAATTCTAGACTCTAATATGGAGGAAAAATCTGGTGATGAAGACTCCGATGATGATTCTGACGCAGGGGGTATAACCCCGGATGTAGAGGAAGAGTCCAACTAACTATGTTTTTGCTTATATATTTACACTGAGGGCAGTGTATTCCTTCTTAGTTTTAGGTGAGGGTACAAGTACACCTTGATTTCCTTGTCTGCCATATTACCTACTGCTTGCCCGCATTTATTCTACAGTTGTTTTGGTTTAGTCGTAGTTAGTTAGTCGTAATTAGTCACTTTTCTCAATGATGGATGGATGACGACCGTCTTAAGAGAGAATAAGTCAGATTGTTCTATGAAATTGTTCTTATAGATGGCATGGCATTATAACATGAGTTTGTGTTGAATCACTACTATTGAAACATTTAGGCTCTAAGTTGTGACTCATGCTGTGATAATTTGTTGTGGTTTAATTCATTTATCTGTTAGGTCAACAATCTATAATGCTCCTAATTAAGTTGACCATGTTCCATGTGTGGGTAAGGTTATTGTAAATTCTTTGTTGCGACTGATGCTAGAACTTGCCTAATGTGTGTGTGAAGCAAAATAAAGATTGTGAGTTTAGGAGATGATTTAGGCATTTCTTTGGCAACCCTTATTTTTATCTTCTTTTTACCTACCTTTGTACATTGTCCTAGTTGAACACCCATTAGGCCTTTAGCTATTTTCTTTGGCAGCCTCATATGTAGCCTAATCCATTTTTTTTAAAGACCATAATTTGATCCAAAAGCTCCTAAGAGCTTTAAATTGTAGAATCAAGTTGAGATAAGAGTGTGGCGAAATAAGAGGAAAATGGTGAAAGTGATGCCCCAAAGATTAGTTATTAGTACATGAAAATATTGTGATTGGGAGAGGCGCCCTGGTCCTTTTTTGGACATTGTGCACCTCAACTAAGGCAAATAGTCTAAGCTGAGGGTGGCTATCATAGGGATGCATAACAAGAAATTGATGCAAAATAAAAGAGTTGTATACTCCCATGATAGTGTTTTTGATTGAGTAATAAAATGGGGTGAAGATAAAAAAGGTTGGTAGATGAAAGAAAGGTAGATTGGTTGTTAAAAGTTGGTCTAAATGGCATACTGTAGTGTATTAAAGCGCTTAGGGAACATAGTCACTATTTCTGGCCAAAATAGTCCTATCCATCCCTTTAGCCTACATTACAACCCGTAAAAGACCCATTTGATCCTAACCTTAGCATTCTGATATTAGTGGAGCATTAAACTAAGGGAAAGCACATGGTCATTAGTTGTAATCTAAGAATTCTTTGTGAGAGTGAGAGAAAGCAAGTTCTTATACCCATATTTTTTTGAAGAATGAAAAATTATGAGTGATTATGGGTAACTTTCTTGTGTGAGCGCACATGGTTGATGATTATTGGGTAGTTTTATATGTTTTCTTGGCTTAACTTGTGTACATGAATTAACCAACTTAATGAGTCTATGTTGGAGGGTGATTTGTTTCTAGTAGTGATCCAGAAATCTACTCTATATTAATAATTGTTGTGTATGTCTTGTTGAAATTTTTATGTTGCTCTTGTGAAGTTTAGTTAGGTATTTCCATGGATGTATTATCTTGTTCGAGGACAAACAAAGCTTTAAGTGTGGGGTGCTGATGTTGGGTGTATTTATACGTCTAAGCACCATAACTTACCCATGTTTTAGCTAAGTTTTGAGGATAAAATACATAATTCTTGCACTTTTAGTCTATTTTTAGTTAAGTGAGATGACCTATGTGATTAGGATGATTTTTAGGTACTAATGAGAAAGATTACAACACTTTGGGGACCTGTGGATAGCAGAGGAAACTTCACATAAAAGGAAAGCAGCTTTTGGACTGAATGTGATATATGGGAACTTTTTCCCGGGCAAACTCAATATTTTTAAATAGTGAGGACACAGTAGCAATTTATTAGGGAAGGATGTGATTAAAAGCCTTATGGATGAATTTTTATGGATTATTCTTTATTCTGTATTATTTTAAAAACAAGAAAAGGCGTCTTAGCCAAGGGTGAGAGGGAGAAAATTTTTTCTCCTCTTGCTTTCTCTATTTTGTGGATACTAAGATCATCCTCTAGTTTTGGGTATGATGAACATTCTTCTGGTTATTTTCTTTTGGTTCATGAGTATCTAAGCTTATTTGTTAGGGTTATGGAAACCTTGTAGTATACTCTCTATTTCTATGGGTTTTTGAATTTATGATGTGTTGGTCCACTTATATCATTTCTCTCTTCGTTATGATTTAATTCTCGTGGTTGCAAACATAGGGAATGTGCCATTATAGCAATAACTTGTTCGATAGAAAAATTAATGTTTGGAAAAGAGAGTAGTGACAAGAAAATAAGGTTTCCAACCTCTATTTTACACGTTAATGCCTTAATAGGATTCATGACTTGGCGAGTTCGTATGATTGGTTGTACACTTTGGATTCGAGAGAACTAAAGTGAATTAATCCTTATGGTCGAGAAACACTTGGATTTAGAATTCGAATACATCTCTCTATAAGTGCATGCATGTATAAATTCTTAATACTCATAGTTAATAGAGAAGTAAAAGCTACAAGGTGTACATAACCCTAACTTGTCTTTCTCTGCAATAAAATACTATTACACATATCATCTCATTGTTACACTGATAATATTATTGTGCACTTAAACTGAAACCCCCTTTACTTTGGAACCTTCGATCAACAGTCTAATAATAATCGCAATACTTAGTGATCATAGTATTCCCTGTGGGATTCAACACCCAACCCAGTTGGGTTCTATATTTGAAAGCGACGACTTGCACTTTCTAATGAGAGTTGTAATTTGGGTGTATCACTTGGTCTATAAGTTTGATTATGAATCCCAAGTAGTTTCCTTAACGGAATGATTTCTCCAAAGAACTTTAACTAGATGGACTTCTTTATTCCTTTATTTGTGAGTCCAGTGGTCAAGAATTTTGACTCGTATCTCATTGAAAAGAAAGGTTGTTCTAAATGACTAAGCCCTCTACCAGGACTATAACTGTTGGGTCACCTATGCACTTCTTTAGCAAAGAGACATGGAACACTAGATGATCTGAGGCAAGATCTGAAGGCTATTCGAGCTCATAGCTACCTTGCCAGAACGACTGAGAATTTTGAAGGGACCGACATATCAGGGACTGATCTTTTCCTTCAAGCCGAATCACTTCACTCCTATCATGGGAGAGATTTTCAAGTACACATAATCACCAATATAGAAATTGAGATCCTTTTTGCGCACATCTGAATATGATTTTTGTCGTCTCAGAGCTGTCTTGAGTCGTTCTCTAATCAACTGAACTTTCTCTAAGGTGTTGAATAACAAGTAAGGCCTTAATATTATGGCCTCACCCACTTCGAACCAACCGATTAGAGATCTGCACCTCCTATAGTAGAGAGCTTTAAATGGAGCCATCTGAATACTGGAATGATAGTTGTTGTTGTATGCAAAATCAATCAAAGGCATGTGGTCATCCCAACTCCCCTTAAAATCAATTGCACACGCCCTTAGCATATCTTCCAAGGTCTGAATAGTCCTTTTTGCTTGACCATCTGTCTAAGTATGAAAGGCTGTATTGAGATGAACTTGGGTACCAAGACCCCTTTGCAATGCTTTCCAAAAGTGAGAGGTGAACTGGGTACCTCTGTCTGAAATAATAGAGAATGGAACATTATGCAATCTGATCAACTCCCTGATATTTATTATCTGGCGTAATCCTTGGTTGAATAAGAGGTATGGACTAAAAGAAAATGAGCTGATTTGGTGATCCTATCTAAATTGACCCAAACTAAATCATGCTGATGACGAATACGAGGTAAAGCCATCACAAAGTCAATGTTCACTTATTCCCACTTCTAAGTAGGAATACTGAATTCCTGTATGGACCCACTAGGCTTCTGATGGTCTATCTTTACATGTTGAAATATAGAGCACTTAGCCACAAACTCTGCAATATCTTTCTTCATCCCACTCAACCAATAGATCTCCCACAAGTAGAGGTACATCTTAGTGGCCCCTAGATGAATAAAGTAGCGCGCACCATGCACTTCTGAAAGAATTCATTGCCCCAAGTCATCTACTCCTAGAACACACAAACGAACCTGACAACGGAGAACACTATCTCCCCTTGGGATAAAACCTATAACTTCAGATCTCTTACCGACTCTTTCAACTTAACAAGACTGGGATCTCTATCTTGCTTTTCTTTCACCTCGGATACTAAAGATGATTCTGAACTATTCTGAACCCATATACTACCTTTTGCTGAATCAACTAAGAGGACACCTAGTCGGGAAAGCCTATGGACTTCCGGAGCTAACTTTTTCTTACTTTCCTCAACATAAGAAACACTACCCTTACACAGTATACTGAGAGCGCCGGACACTACATTAACCTTACCTGGTTAATAAAGGATACTCATATCATAATCTCTCAAGAGCTCTAACCACCTTCTCTAAAGGAGGTTGAGATATTTCTGAGAGAATATGTACTGAAGGATCTTGTGATCTGCGAACATATATACATGAACACCGTACAAGTAATGCCTCCAAATCTTTAAGGCAATAACTACGGCTGCTAACTCAAGGTCATGAGTCGGATAATTCTTATCATAGGGTTTAACATATCTGTAGGCATAGTCTATGACCTTACCATGCTGCATGAGTACACAACCCAAACCTACTCTGGATGCATCACAGTACATTAGGAATCCATCTAAACGAGCTGGAAGAGGTAAAACCGGGGCTGAGGTGTGTCGAGTGTTCAACTCCTAAAAAATCTTTTCGCATGAATCTAACCACTTAAACAGAGCCTTATTATGAATCAATCTAGATATAGGGGATGAAATAGACAAAAATCCTTTAACAACCTACGTTAATAGCCATCCAAACCCAAGAAACTCCTGATATCTGATGGAGAGATGGTACTGGTCCAGTTTCTCACTACTTCAGTCTTTAGAGGATTACCTCTAATTCCATCACTGGAGATGATATGACAACTGAGGAATGCTACTGACCTTAGGAAAAATTAGTACTTATTGAATTTGGTGAACAACTGATGATTTCTGAGAGTCTGCAATACTATTCTGAGACGGTTTGCATGATCATGCTCACTGCTAGAATAGATAAGAATGTCATCTATGAAGACTATGATAAACTTGTCCATGTACTACTTGAACACTCGGTTCATGAAGTCCATGAAAGTTGATGGGGCATTGGTAAGACCAAAGGACATGACTAAGAATTCGAATTGACCAAAGCGAGTTTGGAAAGCTATTTTTGGAATGTCATATTCTCTGACTCTGAGCTGATGATAGACTGATCTGAGGTCTATCTTAGATAAATAGATGGCACCCTGAAGTTGATCGAACAATTCATCAATTCTAGGAAGTGGACACTTGTTCTTGAAGGTGACTTTATTGAGCTAACGGTAGTCTATACACATTCTGAGAGAACCATCTTTCTTGTGCATGAATAAGATTGGTGTGCCCCAAGGGGACACACTGGGTCTCATGAATTCCTTATCTAGGAGATACTTCAACTGTTTTTCAACTCTTTGAGTTCTGCTGGTGCCATTATGTATGACGAAATAGATATAGGCTGAGTATCTAGAAGAAGATCAATGCCGAAGTTTATTTTTCTTTTGAAAAAAATTCCTGGAAGATCTTCAGGAAAGACATCTGAATATTCATTCACTACTAGGACTAATCCGAGACTAGGTTTTTTAGAACTAAAGTCCTTAACTCGAACAAGATGATAGACACATCCCTTAGCTATCATTTTCTATGCCCGAAGGAAAGAAATAAGGTGAGCTCTGAAAACTGAAGTACTACCCTTCCACTCTATGATGGGTTCATTTTAGAACTAAAACTGGACAATTTTGTTTCTGCAGTCGACTATGGCATAGTAGGTATGAAGACAATCCTTGCCGAGAATGATATCAAAATCAGTCATCTCTAATTTGACTAAGTCTGCTGAAGTGACTTTCTAAGATACCATAATTGGATAGTTCCTGTATACCCATTGTGCTATGATAGTTTTTCCCACTAGGGTAGAGACTAAGAAGGGCTCTGCTAGAATTTTGGGACTGACTCTGAAATCAACTGGTATATAGGGAGTAAAAAAAGACAAAGAAGCTCCTAGATCTTGCAAGGCGTAAACATATACATAAAAGATCTATAACGTACCAGTAGCCACATTAGGAGAATTTTCCTGATCCTATCAGGACTTAAGAGCATCTAGTCTATTCGGGTGTTGCCTACTCGTAGCCCTGGATGAGGCACCCTGCAGGTTCGGGCGACCAGACTGAGCTGGAGGGCGATTACGCTGACCCTAAGGACCTGGATGGGGACAATCTCTTACTATGTGTCTTGACTTGCCATATTCGAATCAAACATCACTACCATCTCTGCAAGTACCCTAATGGTGTTTGTCATATATCTCACAAAGATGATAGGTTTGGGCACTGCTAACACTATCCTAAGACTTAGAGCCTGGCACCCTATCTCTGTTGCCGTCTCTGAATTTTTGCAATGGAGCACTGGATAAAGAAGGAGATAGAATGGATGACTTTGAGAAGAATTGTGCATGACTTATACCCTCTGACTTAGGCTGAACAAAGTTAAAACTACCTGTCCTAGCTCTCTTAGTTTGCTTCTCCCTCATCAGAATCTTTTGCTCTTCTATATGTTGAGCATGGATCATTAGCCTTTCTATGTCCATCTCATTAATCAGCATTGCAGATCTGCACTCATTTACCATACTATAATTCACCCTAGAAACAAACATACTCATATTAGCCCAGATGTCTGCCACTAAATTAGGAGAATATCTAGCAAGTTTAGTAAACTTAAAGGAATACTCTTTCACTGTCATATTTCCCTGCCTGGGGTTGTTAAAATCTAACACCTTAGCTTCCCTCATCTCTAGAGGAAAGAATCTATTGAGAAAAGTAGTGGCAAACTCCTCCCAATCTATGGGTCGTACATCTACACTTCTTTCGGCTTTCCACTGTTTGAACCATGTGTGAGCCACATCTTGTAATAGATATGCATCTAGCTCAACACTCTTACTATCAGTAACTCCAATGATATATGTAACCTATTGAATCTAATCAAGGAATTCCTGAAGGTCCTCGTCTGACTTAGACCCAAAAAAGGATGGAGGATTTATTCGGGTGAAGTCTCGAATCCTGGCTACAGCTGCATTGGCCACTAGGTTGTTGTAACGATAGATAGTCATTTATTTTGGGAAGCAATTGAATTAGCAAGAGTAGTGAATATAGCTATGAACTCTGCATGAGAAACATGTTCATCTAAGAAATCTGCTTGGACGGGCTGAGGGGCTGATTAATTTCTGTTTCTTCATTTGGGAGGCATTTTCTGTAAAAGAAAAGGGAAAAATGAATTTATACTGAGAGTGAAATTTGAACTCATGCTCACAAGCACGACATGAAACTGAAAAAAGGTAAACTATTCCTAAAACATTTTATTGCCTCATGTACATAAATATGGCACGCAACACACCCATGCACAAGACTCTACCAGATGAGACTTTTAGACTTCCTAGGAATCTATTCAACCTTAGTCTTTGATACCAAGTTTGTAACACCCCAAATATGGTACCTAGAATGCCACATGGTGCTCATGACCCCGAAGGGAGACAAGCTAACCCATGACTGATATATGTACCTGAGAACTAGATAATATACTGTATAAATGCATAATAAAAGGCAGAAGATCCACAAGATTCAAATATTTTATAAAACATAACAATTGGAAATACGGTATGTCAATACCAAAACAAAACTGATATAACTGTCTGAACATGCTATTGTCTAAAAGCTTCTAAACTGTCTAAAAACTATGGAGTTTATGGGACATGTCCCCAACTAACTCCGAACTACTAAAATAATAAAGTAATAAAATAATCATGTTATCCTGAATGATGAGGACTCAATACTAGTCTGGCTGCTGAACATCTGATCTATAAGGATGCTCTGGAGCTCATACTTTTGAACCTATGGTATAAAACAACATAGAACAAATGCATTAGTATGATTGAATGTACTGATATGCAAGTGACGTAGGCTAAATGTAAGGGGTTTATATGCATGAACAATACTAACTGACTGAATAACATGAATGTGAGAATATATGCATGAACACGTGAAGTTTAAATTAGATCATGACATCACTGAATCTGAATACTGATAAAATAATTTTCATATAACTGATATACCATTATCTGAATGACTGTGTCAGACAGTCCTATTTCTGACGGAACTAGCTGAGTTCCATACTGAACTGGGTGACTGTATCTAACAGTCCTGAATTCTGTAGAACTATCTGAAATCTATTACTAAGACTGAGACTTAGACTGTAACTGTGGGAAGTATTCATTTAATAGATATGCTCCTAATAAGCTATTATAGCTAAGTTGGGGTCAAATCTATAACCCTAATTAGAAAGGTGTTAATAACACGCAACTTATAAGGACAAGCTGTGAGTGATCCCTCATATAAAAGATACTTTTAAGGAGAACAGTGATACCCTTATATAACATGCTAATCCAGCTCATCTACCCTCATCTAGTAGGTTTGATATCTCAACCTATGCTGGCTACGTAGTTCTGGAGAGAAAGGATTGCTTCTAAGAATCACCCTCTCTAATAACAGATGAATTCCCATCCTCAGGCTTACTTGGTGTTGAATCTTACTCCCATATGAATAGACACTAAACATGATTAACTAAACTGAACTGGACTACATTAATTGAGTTTTCTTGACTGATGGAACACTACTAAGATTATTGATTTTCTTAGACTTATGAGATTACTGAGTTTTCCTGAGTCAAATGACTGACTGAATTCTACTAGACATGGATTTACTGAGAGTATCTGGAAAACATGGCACTGGCTTTAGGCACAAAACTAAATTGTTGGGTACAAGTACCCCCCAGGACTCAATAGCATGAAACTGACAAGACATGACACTTCTTGAAACATGACCATAGTCAACAATTCATAGTACAATCATTTTGGATTTTTAAGTATTATTCGCATGCTATAAGATTACACATGCATAGGAATGCATGTAAAAATATCATAATTTCATAGGACTAACCTCATGACCGTTACGTCTATCCATTACAAAGCATAACAATAACATGGGAGTCATATAAATCATACGGGTGAACATGGATTCATTAATTTTGGTGAAAAATGAGTCATAAGGTATAATTCATATTCTCTTAGGCTTTTTATCAAACACGTTACATGCATATCATTAGGCATAGGCATGAAAATAGAAATAATACTTCATGGCAACATTTTACATTTCCAATGCAATAATTTCAACCACATACTAACATATTTTTATGATAGTCATTAATAACTTCAACATGGAAATCAAACAACATAAACATGGATATAATTCAATTCATACCATGGAATCCAAAGTTTATATTTCAAATAGGGTTTCTTGAGCGTCATGGGTGAAAGAATCTCATGAATCAACACTTGACATACCTAGGTGGATGATTTCTTGAAAATTGGTGGAGGAAAGCTTGAATTCTTGACTTGGAATTAAACACCTAGGGTTTCTTGTTCTTAGGGATTGATCTTTGAGATAAACCCTAATTTGGTAATATAGATAAAAAATGAAGTTATGAGCTATAGTCTGGTTTAATTAGAGGTTAAAATGGGTGGGAAAAGACCCAAATACCCTTTTAAAAATTTCTTAAAATTGCAAATTGGAAGTGGAGATGGTCCGTCGCTGTCTCAATGATCCGTCGGTCCATCCCATCATTCTTGGCCAGAACATGAACTTTATGCCTCGTCGGTGATGTTTTGGGCAACGGTCCATCGCTTGGTCGACGGTCCATCAATCTTGACCGTCGCACTTGGTCAGAACCTGAACTTCCTACCTTATTAGTGAGGGATTTGGCAATGTTCTATTGGTATCTCGATTGTCTATTGTCCTGACCGTCACTTTTGTGCAGTTCTGATAGTTCTCTGTAAAACATCCATAGCTTTTTACTCCGATACCAAATTTGGACGAAATTGGTATCGTTAGAAAGCTAATTCAATTTTCCACAGTTCAAATTGGAGGAATTCTATCTGATTTAAACATTAATTATTTAGGAATTCATCACTAACTCTTCTGAAGACTAGATTTGCCTTAAAGAAAGTTTAGGGTATTACAATATCTCCCACTTGGGAACATTTGTCATCTAATGGGATTGACTAGACTCGTAAAGCTAATAGACTGATCTTACTTAAGGGATATAAAAATTTGAACATGTCCATATGACTGGGACTTCTGATATACTTAAATCTCATACTGCATATGCATGTCTTAGGCATGGATATATGGCGGATAGTCTTCATGAATGCATGACTGAAAATACTGAGAAGTTTAGTTTATCATGATGAAAATGCATATCTGATGCATTAATATGTAACTGACATGATACATGAACATATGACTGGATATGGAAAGGTATTTGAAACCAAGTTTATAACTGAAATCTAAACATAAAACTGCATAATCTTAAGAAAAACTTTTACCTTGGGCTGAGTCTGTGTTTGTGGAGAAGAAGTAAAGATACTTTTTCCACATGTCTGCTTCTGCTTCCCAAGTAACTCCCTCAACAGACTAATTCCACCAAAGAACTTTGACTAGAGGTACTTTTTTATTCCTCATTCTATGAGTATGGTAGTCAAGAATATCGACTGGGATCTCTTTGAAAGAAAGGTTGTTCTGAAAGCCTAATCCCTCTACTGGGACTCCAAATTCTAGGTCACCCATTCACTTCTTTAGCAAAGAGACATGGAACACTACATGAACTGAGGCTAGACCTGAAGGCAATTTGAGTTCATAAGCTACCTTGCCGGAATAACTGAGAATTTTAAAGGGACTGACATATCGGTGACTGAGCTTTCCCTTCTTGATGAATTGATTCTCTCCCTTTATGGGAGATATTTTAAGGTACATATAATCACCAATCTCCAAAGCGAGATCCTTTCTTTGCTTATCTGAGTATGATATTTATCGGCTCTGAGCTATCTTTAGCTGTTCTCTGATCAACTGAACTTTCTCTAAGGTGTCGAATTCCAATTCAGGCCCTACTACTGCAGCCTCACCCACTTCAAACCAACCGATTGGAGATATACACCTCCTACCCCTAGAGAGCTTCAAATAGAGCCATCTGAATACTGGAATGATAGTTGTTGTATGCAAACTCAATCAAAGAAAAGTGGTCATCCCAACTCAACTTGATAACAATTGCATATGCCCTTAGCATATCTTCCAAGGCCTGAATGGTTCTTTTTGCTTGACCATCTATCTGAGGATGAAAGGTTGTACTGTGATGAACATGGGTACCAAGACCCTTTGGAACACTTTCTAGAAGTGAGTGGTGAATTGGGTACCTCTATCTAAAATAATATACTACAAAACACCATGCAATATGAAAAACTCCCTGATATAGAGTCTAGCGCAATCATCCGTTGAATAAGAGGTATGGACTGGAAGGAAATATGCTGATTTGGTCATCCTATCTAAATTGACCCAAAATGAATCATGCTGATAACAAGTGCGAGGCAAACCCATCACAAAGTCCATGTTCACTTCTTCCCACTCCTAAGTAGGATACTGAATTCTTGTATGGACCACTAAGCTTCTGATGCTCTATCTTAATCCGCTGATATGTAGAGCACTTAGCCACAAACTTTGCAGCATCTCTCAACATCCCACTCTACCAATAGATCTACCGCAAGTCGTGGTACATCTTAGTGGACCTTGGATGAATAAAGTAGCATGAACTATTCCCTTCTGCAAGAATTTATTGCCTCAAGTAGTCTACACCTGGAACATAAAGATGACCATGACAATGGAGAACACAATCTTCCCCTTGGGAGAAAACCTCTACCTTCTAATCTATTACTGACTCTTTAAACTTAGCAAGACTGGGATCACTATCTTTCTTTTCTTTCACCTCGGATACAAGAGATGATTCTGAACTGTTGTGAACCCATATACTACCTTCTGCTAAATCAACTAAGCGGACACTGAGTTGGGAAAGCTGATGGACTTTATGAGATAACTTCTTATTATTGTCCTTACCATGAGCAACACTACCCATAGACAGTTTACTGAGAGTGTCGACCACTACATTGGCCTTGCTCGGATGATAAAGGACACTCATGTCGTATCTTTAAAGAGCTCTAACCACCTTCTATGACACAGTTTAAGATTTTTCAGAGAGAATACGTACTGAAGGCTCTTGTCATGTGCGAACATATATACATGAAGACCATACAAGTAATGCCTCCAAATCTTTAAGGCAAAAACTATGGCTGTTAACCCAAGATCATAAGTCGGATAATTCTTCTCATAGAGTTTAAGCTATCTGGAGGTGTAGGATATAACCTTACTATGTTGCATGAGGACTCAACCCAAACCTACTTTGGATGAAGCACAATACACTACGAATCCATCTAAACCATTTGGAAGAGCTAAAACTGGGGCTGAGGTGAATCTATCTAAATCTATCTAAAAACTATTTTTACATGAATATGACCACTGAATCTCAACCATCTTCTGAGTCAATATGGGCACAAGGGATGTAATAGATGAAAATCCATTAACAAACCAATGGTAATAGCCAGCCAAACCCAAGAAAATTATGATATCTGATGGAGAGATGGGTCTGGGCCAGTTTCTCACTACTTCGGTCTTTGGAGAATCAACTCTAATTCCATCACCAGAGATGATATGACAAAGGAATGCTACTGACCCTATAAAAAATTCACACTTACTTAATTTGGCGAACATCTGATGATTTTTGAGAGTCTGCAATACTATTTTGTTATGGTCTGAGTGATCATGCTTACTGCAGTAATAGACAAGAATGTCATCTATGAAGACTATGATGAACATGTCCAAGTACTGCTTGAACAAATGTTTCATCAAGTCCATGAAATCTACTAGGGTATTGTTAAGACGAAACAACATGTCTAAGAATTTTATGTGACCATACCGAGTTCGGAAAGCCATTTTTTGAATGTCATATTCTCTGATTCTGAGATGATGATAGCCTGATCTGAGGTCTATCTTAGAGAAATATCTAGCACCCTGAAGTTGATCGAATAAGTAATTGATTTTGGGAAGTGGATACTTATTCTTGATGGTGTCTTTATTGAGTTAACGGTAGTCTATACATATTTTGAGAGAACTGTGTTTCTTGCACAAATAAGATTGGTGTGCCCCACGAGGACATACTGCATCTAATGAATCCCTTATCTAGGAAATCCTTCAACTATTCTTTCAACTCTCTGAGTTCTATGGGTGCTATTCTATATGACGGAAGAGATATAAACTGAGTATTTAGAATAAAATCAATGCCGAAGTATATTTCCCTTTTGGGAGGAATTCCTTGAAGATCTTCGGGAAAGACATCTAAATATTCATTCACTAGTGGGACTAATCCGAGACTAGGAGTTTTGGAACTAGAGTCCTTAACTTGAACAAGATAATAGACACATCCCTTAGATATTATTTTTCATTCCCAAAGGTAGGAAACAAGCTGACCTCTGAAAACTGAAGTACTACCCTTCCAGTCTAGGACGAGTTTATTCAAGAACTGAAACAGGACAACTCTATTTCTGTATTCGACTGTGTCATAGCAGGAATGAAGCCAATCCATGTCGAGAATGACATCAAAATCAGTCATCTCTAATTCGACTAATTCTTCTAAAGTGACTTTCTGAGATACCATAACTGGACAGTTCCTATTTACCCATTGGGCTACGGTAGTTTTACCTACTAAGGTAGAGGCATAGAAGGGCTCTGCTAGAATTTCTGTACAAACTCCGAAATCAACTGCTATATAGGTAGTAATAAAAGACAAAGAAGCTCCTGGATCTAGCAAGGCATTAATATGTACATGAAAGATTTGTAACATACCAGTAACCACATCAGGAGAATTTTCCTTATCCTATCGGGACTGAAAAGCATAGAGTCTGTTTGGGCTTTTCCTACTGGTAGCATCGAAAGAGGCACCCTGCTGATTTGGGAGATCGGACTGAGCTGGAGGGTGATTACACTAACCCTGAGGACCTGGCTGGGGACAATCTCTGAATATGTGGCCTGTCTTTCCACATCCAAACAATCATAACTTCCAGCTCTCAAAGTACCTTGATGGTTCTTGCCACATGTCTGACAAAGAGGATAGGTTTGGGCACTACTAACACTATACTGAGACTTATAGCTTGGTGCCTTATCTCTGTTGTCGTCTCTAAATTTTGGCATTGGTGCACTGGCTGAGGAAGGATCTGGAATGGATGACTTTGGGAGGAATTGAGAATGACTTCCACCCTCTGACTTAGGCTAACCAAAGTTGAAACTACCTATCCTTGAACTTTTATTCTACTTATCCCTCATCTTAATCTTCTACTCTTCTATCAGTTGAGCATGGATCACTAGCCTGGCTATGCCTATCTCAATTATTAAAATTGCAGATCTGCACTCATTAAGCACACTATCATTTACCCTAGAAATGATCAAAGTCATCTTAGCCCTGATGTCTGCCACTACATGAGGAACATATCTAGCTAGTTGAGTAAACTTAAAGGAATACTCTTTCACTGCCATGTTACCCATACTGAGGTTGATAAACACTAACACCTTAGCTTTCCTCATCTCTAGGGGAAAGAATCTATCAAGAAAAGCTACAGCAAACTCTTCCCACTCTATGGGTCCTACATCTACACCCCTCTAAACTTTACACTGTTTGAACCATACGTGAGCCACATCCTACAATTGATATGTAGCTAGCTCATCACTCTCACTAGCAGTAACTCCCCTGATATCCATAACTTTATGAACCTAATCAAACAATTCCTGAGGGTTCTCATCTGACTTAGACCCAATAAAAGATGGAGGATTCATTCGGGTAAAGTCCCAAATCCTAGCTGCAACTGAATTGGCCACTAGGTTGGTCAGAATGGAAGTTGGTTATTCATTCTGGGAAGCAACTGAATTAACAAAAGTAGTGAATGCAGCTCTGAACTTTACATGAAAACATATTCGTCCAAAGGATCTGCTTGGACGGGCTGAGGGGCTGACTAATTTTCATTTTACTTTTAAGAGGCATTTTCTATTAAAAAAAGGTAGAATTGAATTTACACTGAGAGTTAAATTTGAGCTCATGCTCACAGGCATGACATGAATACTGAAAGAAGGAAAACTATTCATAAAACATCTTATAGCCTCTTGTACATAAATGTGGCGTGCAATACACCCGTGCATAACACTCTACCAGATGCGGCTTTTAGACTTCCTAGGACTATATTGAACCTTAGGCTCTGATACTAATTTTGTAATGCCTTAAATCTCATACGGAGAATTCCACACGGTGCTCATGACCCCGACAGACCACCAGCTAACCCATGATTGATATCTGTACCTGAGCACTTTATAATATACTGTATAAATGTGGAATAAAATGATGAAAGTCCATATGGATAAAGTATCTGATAAAGCATAATATCTAAAAATACGGTATATCAATACCAAAAAAATCTGAAATAACTGTCTGAACATGCTATAGCCTAGAAGCCTATAAACTGTCTAAAAACTATGTAGTTGATGGGGCATGTCCCCAACTAACTCTGGACTACTAAAATATTAAATTAAAAAAATAATCATGTTATTCTTGAATGATGATGACTCACAGCTAGTTTGGATGCTGAATGTCTAATCTACTAAGGATGCTCTAGAGCTTGTACTTTTTAACCTATGGTATAAAACACCATAACTCAAATGCATTAGTACAATTAAATATATTGATATGCAAGTGAGGTAAGCTGAATAGTAGGGGTTTATATGCATGAAGAATACTAACTGACTGAATAACATGAATGTGAGAATACATGCATGAACACGTGAACTGTAACTGAGATCTTGACATCACTAAATCTTAATACTAATAACAAAAGTTTCATATAACTGATATACTATTATCTGAATGATTGTGTCTGACAGTCCTATTTTGGATGGAACTAGCTGAGTTCCGTACTGAACTGGGTGACTGTATCGAACAGTCCTAAATTATGTAGAACTATCTGAGTTTTATTACTGAGACTGACACTGAGACTGTAACTGTGGGACGTAGTCATTTAACTGATATGCCCCTAATAAGCTATTATAGCTGAGTTGGGGTCCAATCTATAACCCTAATTATAAGGGTGTCAATACCGCACCACTAGTAAGGACAAGCTGTGAGTGATCCCTCATCTAAGAGTTACTCTAAGGAGAATGGTGGGACCTTCATATAATAGGTTAAGATACCTCATCTACCCTCAACTAGCAGGTTTGATGTCTCAACCAACACTGGGTACGTAGTTCTGGAGTTCAAGGATTGCTTCTAAGAATAACACTCTCTAATAACAAGTGAGATCCATCTTTGGGCTCACTCACTTCTGAATTCTACTGCCATCTTAAAAGACACTAAACATGATTAACTAAACATAACTAGATTGCGTTCATTGAGTTCCGTTAACTAACAAAACACTACTGAGATTACTGTATATAAGAGATTTTTGAGATTACTGAGTTTACTGAGTTTTCCTGAGTCACATGACTGACTGAATTATACTAAACATGGCTTGACTGAGAGTATCTGGAAAACATGACACTGGCTATAGTCACACAGCTAAATAGTTGGGTACAAGTACTCCCCAAGACTCGATAGTATGAAACTGACAAGACATGACACTTCTTGACACATGACCATAGTCAACATTTCATAGTACAATCATTGTGGATTTTCATGAAGTATTCTCATGCTATAAGCTTACACATAAATAGAAATGCATGTAAACATATCATAATTTCATAAGCCTAATCTCATGAGCATTATGTCAATCCATTACAAAGCATAACAATAATATGGGAGTTATATCAAACATAAGGGAGAAACATGGATTCATCAATTTTTTTCACAAATGAGTCATAAGGCATAATTCCCATTCTCTTTGGCATTTTATCAAACACCTTGCATGCATATCTTTAGTCTTATGTATGAATATTGAAATAATACTTCATGGAAGTATTTAACACTTCCAATGCAAGAATTTTAACAACATACTAACAGTTTTGCATGATAGTCATTAAAGACTTCAACTTGGAAATCAAACAACAACATAAACATGGATATAATTCAATTCGTACCATGAAATCAAAAGTTTATATTTTAAATAGGGTTTCTTAAGCTTCATGGGTGAAAGAAACCATTGAATCAACACTTTCCATACCTAGGTGGATAATTTCTTAAAGATTAGTAGAGGAAATCTTGATTCTTAACTTGGAATTAAACACCTAGGGTTTCTGGTCCTTGGGGATTAATCTTTGAGAGAAACCCTAATTTGGTATTAGAGATAAATAATAAAGTTATGAGCTATGGTGTGGTTTAATTACGGTTTAAAATGGGTGGAAAATACATAAATACCCTTTTAAAAATGGATTAAAATCGCTTATCAGAAGTGGCGACAGTTTGGGCAACGGTCCATCGCTGGCTCGATGGTTCGTCGGTCTATCCCATTGTACTTGGACAGAACCTGACCTTTCTTCCTTGTCTGAGATAGTTCGGGCGACGGTCCATCGGTCCTAATTGTCGCACTTGGCCAGAACCCGAACTCCCTTCCATAGTCACGATGGCTTGGGCAACGTTCCATCGCTAGCTCGACGGTCCTCAGTCTGACTTTCGCTTCTGGGAAGTTCCAACAGTTCTCTGTAAAACTTTAATAACTTTACTCCAAGACCGGATTTGGACAAAATTTGGATCTATGGAAAGATAATTCAATTTCCCACAGTCAAAATTTGGGAAATTCTATTTGATTTAAACATTAATCATTTAGGAAGTCATCACTAACTTTTCTGGAGACTAGCTTTGACTTAAAGAATGTTCGGGGTATTAAACCATCACTTAATCTAAAAATTGGTGACTTAACTTGGATCTGAGGATGATTGGCTCATCATTAGTCATAAGATAAGGAATGACTCATAACATTGATTCATATAGTAGACAATATCCAAATGCTCTTTGATTGCATTTTGTGGTAGGTACGGGTAAACAGGTCATATTATCGAATATGAATTGGCTTTGATGGTCATATGTTGGATAGTGTTGGGGTCCAAGAGAAGGATTAAGGTATGAGTTATGGGTACAATTTTTATAATAAGGTACGATGGGTACGAGGTGATCGTACCCTCCTTTGGAATTTTTATACAATTTAAGTAGAGGTAATCTGGACATTTCCCCACTTAACCTCTTAAGGCCCCATAACTTATAACTCTTTTGGACATAATTTACACTAATATTCTAATCTTAAACACTTAGAAACTCTCTTACATTCTCTCTAAAGCTCTCGATTAAAGGAGGGTTATTTAATCTAGAGGATCAATTTAGGGCCTGTACGATATATTTCTCTCTATCATATTCGTAATCTAAGGCAAGATACTTCTTGGTCATTGTTAAATCCAACTAAAGTCTTACTTTAGGAATTATTTTCATGGCATAATTGTTGTATGGTTTTGGGTTTACAATTATATGTTAAGGTTTTTTGTTATAAATGCTTGGTTATGATTTTCCCATATTTTAATTATGGATGTACATTCTTTAATAGTGGTTTGGACAATTGGTTGCATGGGAATGGTTAATTCGTAATTGGTTTTCATTTTGGAAACACTATGCCCACAATATGTTTGATAAAATTCCTATGAGAATACTTTTACTATATTATTGTACTTTTAATGGAAATATTGCATGGTATAACATGGTAATGGAACCCTAAATGGTATAAATGGCTTAAATGGTTTGGAATGGGTAAATAGTATGGTTTGGTGGTCATTGTTATGGTTATTTAAATATCCTTGTATGGTAAAAGGAAATCCCCCAAGCAAACATTAAAATGGTACACATATGGGGTATATGGGAATCTTCCAAGTCAACTCAATAATTTAATCTATGAATACTTGGGAATCCCTTCATCTTTAAAATAATGGCTAAGAACATTACTTGCAAGCTATAGTCGGTATAATGATACCACTAATGATAGCCTTGTTTAATAATAAATGGAATGGTGGTTTGGTTGTGTGGTAATAGTTTTAATTGGGAAATAATGGCGGGGTTTGATAGCTAACTGCGAAGGTATGAGTCTAAAAGGCAGATACTGGAAACTTATGTTTGATGATATGAGGATTGGGCTTGGATACCCTATACTTGAAGGGTACATGGGAATTTTCTAACAGTTGTATTTATGTATCATAAAGAGCAAAGGGTATACCAGAATCCCCTACTCCTATTGTGAGTATATTTCATGCGGCTACATGCATCGGGGCCCGTCTAGGAGGAAAGATTAATCCCATATAGCCCGTGGGTGGATTGTGATGGTTAAGCTACACAAAGACTATTAATATATTTAAATACATGATAAAACTGGGTTCCCTCTTCCCAGTATAGTCATATATATATATGTATGGTTGTGAATTGATATGGTTGGTTTACTTAGTTTTAAAGGTTAGAAATATTTTATCCTTATACTAAGTACTTGCTAGCGTTCAGCCACCAACCCATCTTCAAATGGTTGTATCCCCACACGATGCAGGAACTGGCTATTCTACTCCTACTATTTAGTAATCGGATTCAAGAACAACTATGGATTTAAATGGCGAGCTTCCATATTCTGGAAGGTTTTATTTCATATCATGGATGTCTTTTAATACATTGGTCATTTTATTGATATTGGTTTTAGCCATGGTTGGAGGCATGTCCCAACTGAACAAATTTTTTCCATTGGTTAGAGGCTTTATGAAACTACTATGGGTTGGAATAGGAAGAGTCGGTATTGGTGTCAACCTTAGTATTGTCATTGGTATTGGGGCTGATAACTTTGACTGAACTTATGATTTTTCTATCCATTTATGTTATGCTATGGACAGGAACCTTGTTTTTTTATTTGTTTGGTTATGATTATTTGTTGGTATGGGATGGTAGGACTTTTTTAGGCTGGTCATGATTATAGACCTATCCCATAGTCTACAATTTTAATAAATGCTATTTTTTTATACGTTCAGAATTGATATGACTCATGGTATGCATATTTGGAGATTGGGTTGGGTAATTGGGGTTGACCCCGATCCTGGTTGGGCTCGGGATGCCTATTACTATAAGGCTTTGGTTAGGCTCATGTCAAGTTGGTATCATATCTTTAGGTTCATGTACAATTGGGAGACCATAAAGAAGTGTTGAGTCGAGTCTCTTTTAAGGGTGTGTAGCGCGCAACACTCATAAGGTAGAGGCTACAAGGCATTTAGGAAATATTTCTCAATATTGTGTTCTATTTTCAAGCTTCGGGTTTGAGCACTAGAATCTTCTATAATTTTTGTTTATTCATCTTTTAGATCAGGACTCAATGATCTAGTGTTCATGGAAACTCCTCTGTCCTAACTGGGGATGGTGTTGATGGAACACAATCTACTCAGGGGATCCATACTCGGTCTAGGGGTCCAGTCCCTTATATTTTTGGAGTTCCAGTAATTTCTTTTAGTTTTTCTCAGGCTAATGTGACCAAATTTTAGTTTCATTAGTTTATTTATATGAATTCTTAGTTGGTAGATTCTTAGGCTAAGTGTGGTACATCTAGTATTGCATCATCTCAAACCAAACGGGTTGTCTAGTTCATCAAAATGAGTCCTTTATTCTTTACTAGTGTTAAGGTAGAGGAAGATCATAAGTGTTCACTGGATGAGATGGAAAATTTTGTTTAGGATTATGCATGTCGCGAATGTGAAAGAGGTAGAGTTTGTGGCTTATTAGCTCAATGATATGGCGTACAAACTATACGAGGAATGGGATAGGGAAAGAAGTGATGTAGAGGAATTATCCTTGCCGGATACTTTCTCAAATGAAGTTTTGGACTACTTTTTTCTTCAAGAGATGAGGAAAGAAAAATCAAAGGATTTTATTAATTTGAAACAAGGGTAGATGTCAGTCAAGTAGTATGGCTTGAAATTCAACCACTTGTCTAGGTATGCTCTGGAATTGGTGTTTGATATTTGGGATAGGATCAGAAAGTTTGCATCAGTAATATCTCGGGATTTGATCCTTAAATTCAAGACTGTATTACTAATCAAGGACATAGATATTTCTAGATTGGTTATTCAAATTCAACAGGTGGAGGTAGAAAACAGAAAGCAGGATGAGATTGGCTAACGAAAGGTTAATAGGTTTATGTTCTCTGATCAAGGTGGTGGTCAACAACAAAGTGGTTGGGATGGTGGTATATTGCCAAATAAAAAGTGGGGGAGTGTTGGTTCCTTCTCCATAGCTAATGCTCCTTGCCTGAAGCATTTTGGTGATAAGCTCCAGCAGGGTGGTGACAACTTCTGGGCACAAGGTGCCCATCTCAGGAAAGTGGGGCATAGTCAACTTTATCGTGCCCTTTTTCTAGTTTTAATGTCGGTTATATTAGGGATTCTGTGATGAAGAGAGGGACAAGTGTTTCACATATGGTCAAATAGGTCTTCTTCTTAGAAACTGTCCAGTTGGTAAGTTAGTTGTATGAGAGAATAGAGTCTTGGTCGACTCTTTATCTTATCCTAAACCAAAGGGTGATGCTTCTACATTTTCTTGTGCTTCTGGTATCGGCACATGTCAGAATAGGTTGTATGCTCATGCTACCCAATCAGAGTCTGAGGTACCTCTTGATGTCATGAATAACACGTTAAAACTCTTACATTAGGATTCTTATTGCTTACTTGATATGGGGTCCACTCTCTCTTATGTGATCTCATTTGTCGTTGTGTATTTTTGTTCTGATTCTGAGGTTATTTTGGATCATTTTTTATTTCTACCCTGGTAGGTGACTATATGGCTTCTAAATGTACTTATAGGGTTGTATGGTATCTATTGGTAGTAAGTCCACTTTGTTTGATTTACTCTAATTAAATATGGTGGATTTTGATGTTATTCTTGGGATGGATTGGTTATATTCATGCTTTACATCCTTAAATTGTTGGACTCATAGGATTGTCTTTAAGTTCCCTAGTAAACTGATTTTTTAGTAGAAGGGTTGTTCCCTAACTCGTAAGATGAGTTTTACACCATATCTTTGAGCTCGGAGGTTAATTTGTAAAGGGTGTCTCTATCGTTAAGTATGGGTTAAATATTCTAACTCAGAAGGTCTTTCTTTGTATTCAGTACTGGTGGTGAATGAGTTTCTTGAGGTATTTCCAGATAATCTTCTTAGTGTTTCTTTGTATAGGGAGATTGAGTTTGGGATTGATTTGGTTTGGGACACTCGTGCAATATCTACTCATCCTTATAGAATGGCTCCGGCTGAGTTGAGGTAACTAATGGAGATAATTAAGGACCTTTTGGATAATGGTTATACCCCTCCAAGTGTGTCTCCATGGAGTGCACCGGTGCTATTCATGTGTAAGAAGGATGGTTCCCTTCAAATGTGTATTGACTTTTGGTAGTTGAATAAGGAGACATCTAAGAACAAGTATTCTCTTCCAAGGATAGATAACTTGTTTGATTAGTTGTAGGGTGGAAAATTCTTTTCTAAGATAGATCTTTGTCTGGGTATCATAAGCTTAAGATAAAGGAGGTGGATATCTCTAATTCATCTTTCCTAACTCGGTATGAGTTCTTTGAGTTCTTTGTTATGTCATTTGGTTTTACCAATGCCCTGGTGTCATTCATGGATTTGATAAATAGGGTATTCTATTAGTTTCTAGATCTCTTAATTAATTGTGTTCATTGATGACATTTTGGTGTACTTTAAGAGTGAGATGGATCGTGCCAATTACATTCATGTTGTGTGTAGACCTTGAAACAGCTGCATCTGTATGCCAAATTCTCTAAATGTTAATTTTGGTTGAATGGTGTCACATTTCTGGGTCATATTTTTTCTAGTGAGGGGATAATGGTGGATCCACAAAAGATGTCGGTGGTTAAGAAGTGGCCTAGCCCTATGAGTCTAACTGATGTTTGTGGATTGCTTTTCAATGATATCTTCCCTAGTAGCTAAGTTCACTCAGAAGAAGGTAAAGTTCTCTTAGTCATATGCTTGTAGGGTAGTTTCGAGAAGCTCAAAGATAAGCTAACTTCAGCTCAAATTTTGACATTGCTTGAAGGCAATGGGAGGTTTATGGTTTATTATGATACATCTCGAGTTGGACTTGGTTTTCTTTTAATGCAACATGGGAAAGTGATAGCCTATTCTTCTAGGTAGTTGAAGTTGTAAGAGAAGAACTATCCTACTCATGATTTGGAACTTTTAGCGGTGGTGTTTGCATTGAAAATCTAGAGGTACTATTTTAATGGCGTGCACATGGTTATTTTTTTGGATAATAAGAGTCTACAGTATGTGTTCACTTAGAACGAGCTTAATCTCAGGCACAAGAGATGGCTTGAGATTCTCAAGGATTATGACATGAGTCTTTACTACCATGCAGGTAAGGCTAATGTTGTTGCTAATGCTCTTAGCAGGTTGTCCATTGGGAGTTTATCTCATGTGGATAAGGAGAGAAGGGAGTTGATGAAGGATATTCACTGCTTGGCTAATCATGGAGTTTGATTTTTGGACTCCTAGAATGGTGGTGTATTAGTATAGGAAGTGGTCCGATCGTCTCTTTGTGCGGAGATCAAGGAGATGCAAATTTTAGATCTTCTCTTAACGAAAATCAAGGATAATGAAGGTGGGAAAAATATAGTGGTATTTGAGATTTATGATGATGGTACGTTGCGGTATCAAAAGAGGTTTCCATTCCTGACGTCGATGGTTTGCGATATAGGGTATTTGCTTAGGTGCATGAATTGTGCTATGTTGTTCTTCTCGTTTTGGCGAAAATATATCATGATATTAAAGAGATGTCTTGTTGGAATGGTATGAAGAAGGATGTGGCTAATTATGTGGCCAAAGGTATGGTTTGTCAATAAGTGAAAGTTGAGCACATGAGTCTTGGAGGTTTGTATCAGGAGATTGAATTGCCTGAATGGAAATGGTAGGTTATGTGCTAGCTTTGTGTTAGCACATTTAAGGAATTAATCTTGAAATAATTATAAGTTCTAAATTAACTATTGTTGTTTTTTATTGTGTTTCATATAATTTTGCTAGAAAGTCAAGATGCATGAAAACCTATGAAAACTATGTCAAGAAGGACATTTTTGGTGAAACATAAATGAAGGTAAGTTGTGAAGATTTCAGTTGTAGACTTGTGTGATAAGTCATCAACCTGTTGATAAGTCATCAGAGGAAGCCATCACCCATAGAAAAAATCTAAATGATGATAAAGTTGAGTTGACGAGTTGTCTGATAAGTTGTCAACCTGTTGATAATTCATCGGAGGAAGCCATCACCCATAGACAAAATCTATATGCTGAAAATTTTGAGATGACGGCTTATATGGTAAGTCGTCAACCTGTTGATAAGTCATCAGAGGAAGCCTTCACTCATAGACAGAATCTACACATTTTGGAAAGAGTTGTTGACGACTTAAGTGATAGTTCATCAACTTGCTGATAAACCGTCAAGTGAAGTCGTCAGCTATGGTACCAAAAATTTGTAGTTTGAGATTCAAATCCTGAAGGTTATGGGTAATTATAGAAAATTCTTGGGATTTCATTAGCATCTTGAACTTACAAAAAAACAATAGCTTTTACATTTGAATCTCTTAAGTTTGAATTCAGTTTTCGAATTATTGTTTTAGTTTTTGGGATTCTTGTTTAAACTTGAAGAAGAACAATCTTCAATTCCATCTTTTGTAAGTTAATTACGTTTGAATTTTGTATTTAATCTATACTATCTCTTTCTATCTTATGAGGAACTAAATCCCTTAACTAGAATTGTGGGATCTGTGAGGTTTGTTTTATTGGATAATTAGTTGGCTAAGATTAGATTGACCGAGGGAACATCTTGTTAATTCATTTGTAATGAATGATTTTTGTTGGTTGCAAACCATAGATCTAGCCTTAAGTTGGTTGCTTGAATTTAGAAATCAATTAACCGAAGTGAATTATCAACGGGGATTTTGAAAGACCAACTTTGCATCTAATGATTAATATTGCAAAAAGATTAATCAACTCGAGATAAAATCAGCATGAAAAGGAGATTTTTCTAAGTTACGAAGAATTAGGAAATCTATTATCTAAGTAGGTGAAAAGACACTTGGATCAACTATCGATAATGATTATTTATTTTTCCCCCATGTCATAAGAATCTAATGCTACAACTATTATTGAATAAGCATCAATACTCTTAGTGAACACAACTCTAGTTTTATTATATCGTTGATTTGAAATATTGAAATATTAATTTGATTTACTAAAACAATGTGAACGACAATAATTGATTGATTGATAAAAATCCCCAAGTTAAAAGGAACCATTAACTAATAGTCGATGAACACATAAATAATCTTGATTTACACCATATTCCCTATGGGATTTGACACAAACCTAGTTGGGGGATATATTCAACGACGATAGCTTACTCTCTCATAAAAGAGGTGTAATTTGGGCGTATCTATATTTGGAACAATTTTCGGGGAATACAATAGTTAATTATGCATAACTGTGATAATTGACTCTTAGTTAAGTTTCCTAATTTTTCTTTTATTCATTATTTTTGATATTTACAATCTATTTTCTATACATGTCACGAACAAGAAGGTAAGGAGAATCTTTATTACCTATCAACCCAGAACCTTATATAATCAGGATAATTTCTTACAAATAAAAAGTTGAAGGATTAGCCGTTTTGGCTAATGCACAACTTTATCAGCAAAAATCGTATAACCCAAGTTGGGTGGCTAATGCAAATAATGATGATCTGGGGGATGATGATTTGATTGATTTTTCAAATAGAAGACGTGCAGAGAATATAGTTGTAATTGTTAATTGAAATAGGACATTTAGTGGGAGATTTAACTGTCAGGTTGTTGTGTGGTTTACCCTTGGTCACGATGATAATGCTGATTTGGATGAAGCTGGTGCCTGTAATACCCCATATTTCCTTATCATGAGATTAACTCTTAGCCTATGAGTTATCCAATATAAAATCTTTCAAATACTCAGTATTTTTTAGTTTAGAGCCAGCTATTGCGTAGGAAATTGAATTAGCTTTCCAACGAAATAAAATTTGCCTAAATCCGATAATCAGGTAAGAAGTTATGGATATTTTAAGTTTCAGTACTTAAACACCGTCATTCAGGCCAGTAGCGCATCACGGAGTATGTAAAAATGGCAATTTCCAGTTTCCAGAGAGATACGATGATACCGGAGCATCGTGCCATAACTTATTTTCACATTTATTAATTTTCAGTGTACCAATGCGATCCCACTGTGCCTCCATGAACTTCGAGTTCGCATCCAAGGTGGCAACACAATGCCACTGCATCACGCCACCGGCCACATTCCATATTGGCAATTTCCAGTCTCCCAACGTGATTATGGTGCATCACACTATGAGCCCAGATCAGAAATTTTTGACGAAAATTTGAAATGACGTCCAAGGTTAAATTGGTCTTTTCCCATGATTTTTAATGAACCCAGATATGGGATTTAATCACTAAAAATGTTTTAAGTCATTCATTATTCAATTTTTCCCCTAAAATCAAGGAATTCTCTATCAAGAAAACTAACCCTAGCTTCAAGAAATAAAGATCAAGCCTAAGAATTTCACCAAGAACTTCAAGAAACTCCCAAATTAAGGTATGTTAGGTGTTCATCTATAGGTCCCTTTCTCCCATATAGTCCAAGAATCCATTTTTGAAACTTCAAGATTTATGATTTATGATTTCCATGTTAGAATTAGACTGAATTCATGTTCATGATATTTGTTGGGTTCCAATCCATGGTTTAAGTGCAAGTTTCATGAAATTGAATAGCATGTGTGATTAAAATATGATTATCTGGATTAACCCTTGAATTAACAGAGTGATTAATGTATCTATGATGAAAATTTATTTTTCCATCCATTATTATGATAAGATTCATGAAAATAGAATAGTATTTAGGGGGAAATATATGAGTTGCATGTAAAACACATGAAATTCAAAGTTTGGGTATTGTAGTTGCCATATTTGTAATTTATCCATGATTATGTGCATTAAGTTGTGCTCCCCAAGTGTTTGATAGAATGGCCATGTGAATTAAGTGATACAATCATGAAATGCTAGTATATGTACAAGTCTATACCCTACAAGTGTTTGATAAAATGTCTATATGGATAAATTATGAACAAGTGAAAAATCTTACCCGACAATTTAGTTGTTTACCTAGAGCCAGTGTTAGTTACAAAATAGTATCAGCCATTTCACGATCAATATTACTCTCAACCAGTTTTAGAACTAAGTAGAACTCAGTCAGTTATTGAACTCAGGAAAACTTAGTAAACTCAGTATCAGTCCAGTCCAGTTTAGTATACTCAGTTAAGCGTCTTATAGTTGGGATTAGGATTTAGCACCGAGTGAACCCAAGGATTGGGGCTCACCTACCAGTAGAGGGTGTGATCCTTAGAAGAAATCCTTGAATTCTAGAACTACGTAGCCAGCGTAGGTTGAGACATCAAGCAACCACTTGAGGGTTGATTAGGTGCTTTACCTTCCAGTACAGGGTACCACCATACTCGTTTAGGGAACCTTCCAGTAGCGAGTGACTCTTCAGTTTCTTTACTCGTGGCATGGTACTCATACCCTTCCAATAGGGGTTATAGGTTTGACCCCAAATTTATTAAAAAAAAGGGCATGCTGGTTATATGATTACCTCCCATAGTCTCAGTTTCAGTTTTTAGATTAGAACTCAGTTTAGTTTTACAGAATCAGGACTGTCAGATATAGTTAATCAATATCAGTAATCTTAGATTATCAATTACTTAGTATCAGAACTCCATAATAGCTTAAGAAAAGTTCAGTTACAGTATATGTACATGCATAGTATTGCATACTTAGTATTTACATCAGTTTCAATTATCCATGTACTCTTGTATTAAGTTACTCTATATTATTCAGTAATCTATTGTTCATGCATATGAAACCTTGTATTCAGACTTACCCCATCTAGTATAACGGTACATTCCATATGCAGACGCATTTTTTTCTGCTATGATGTCTAATTTCGTAGGTTCAGACGCTCAGGTTCCCGACCGAGTATAGACAGATTCAAATTCAGACAGCAGTATCATCTTTGGTAGTAAGTCCTCATCTGTCGAGGATATTTCTTCATTTCATTATCACAGTAGACTCAATATTTTAGTAGACAAAATTAGTTGGGGGATTATCCCATCAGATCCACTTTCAGACAGTTCAGATTAAAGGCTTTTTAGACTAGTTTTTAGACAGTATTCAGCTTTATAGATTATTATTATTACAAATGTTATATTTTATCAGTATTTATATATATTTAACCTTATGTCATTTTAGCCTATTTTTTTGCAATTAATACAGTATATTATTCAGTGCTCATAGTAGATATCTGTCATGGGTTAGCTTATGATCCTTCGGGGTCGTAAGCATCGTGTAGCGTTCGGGGTATAGTATCAAGGCATTATAAACTTGGTATTAGAGCCTAAGGTTCAATAATTTCCTAGGAACACTAAAATCCACATCTAGTAGAGTCTTATGCATGGGTGTGTAGCGCGCCACACTTATGGACAGGTAGCTTTAAGATTTATTAGAAAAAGTTTCCCTTTTTTTAGTATTCATGTCGTGCGAGTGAGCATGAGATCAAATTAAACTCTCATTGTAATTCATCTCTTGATTATGATTCCAGAACATGCCTCCCAAAGAATCTAATGGAAGAAGTAATTAAAACAAGTCAGCTCCTTCGCTTGTTCAGGCATATCCCCTACATGAGCATGTCTCTCACGCAGAATTTAGAGATGATTTCACCACTTTAGCTTATTTAGTAGTTTCTTAGAATAATTGGTAGACTATTGTCCCATCTAGGCTTTTAACTTGCACTCTTCACAGTGAGGGAGGGGAGTCTAGGAAGAATAAGAGGGTTAGAACAAATAATTCTAAGCCACGATTAGGGGATAGTAACCCCTCCAAGTTCCGTCATAGATTCTTAGCCCCAGTTCTGCTTCCAGTTAGGGTGCAACTACGAAAGTCTAGAAAGGACCATTGTGATGGGGCTTCAGGTTCCAAAACCTAGGATAGTGTGAGCAGTGGTCGTACCTATCAATTTTATAGAGAATGTGTTAATAACCATAAAGTAGTGTATAGAGCTGGCAGTGATGTATGCTTTTGATATGGTAAGCCAGGCCACAGGATGCAGGAATATAGAGTATTGACTCAGAGGGGAATGGATTTTCTCTAACAGGGTCAGTCCAACTATGCTTCAGCTCAGTCTGGTCGCCTGAATAGGCAGGGTACCGCTTCTAGTGCCACCAGTGGGCAATGCCCAAAGTGACTCTACACACCTAAATCCAGAAAGGATGAGGAAATTCCTCATGAGTTGGTCACTGGTACGTTACATATCTTCCAGTTATATGTTTATGCCTTATTAGATCCAGGAGCTTGATAACGCCCAAACTAAACCTCTCTAATAAGAATGTAAGAGATCATTGTCAATATATAACCCAACTAGGTTGGAGTCGAATCCCACATGGAAAATGGTATGAACTTAAGTCGTTTGCAATTCAATCAACTGATAGCTGGATGTTTCCTGAAATAGGGGTTTTTAGTTTAGCAAGTAATTTTTGGTCACTTTAGTTACAATGTTCGTAATCAAGAGTTTATGGAAAAACCATAATTATGTTCACTAGGGTTTTGGTACTTGACAGATGCTAATGGTGGTTCAAAATTCTCACAATAGGTAGGATAGCAAGTTATCTTTATCGAAGTTAAGCCTAAATGTCTCTCGACCTGTTTAAGAAATTAATTAGCTAATCCTCTCAGACATAGGCAATTTATATTCATGACCAGATTTTAGCTGAAGTTAATCACCCTTGTTACAACATCCATTATTAAATGGATGTTTATAGTGCTTCCAAATCCCTGTTAATAATTCACTTCCCACTATATTTGATTTTTTTCTCAAGTAAATCAATGCAGGTGTTATCCATCGTTTGCAACAAATAGACCATAATTAAAACCTCAGAATTATCAAGGAATTCTACCACCTTTTGAATCTTGAACACTTAGCACCTTATCAAGACTTAACCCTATATCCCATAATTTAGGTTAAAGGAATTTAGCCGTTCATAATGTAATAATCGAAACAACTAGTTATTTTCATGATTTAAAAGATAAACTTACCACACTATGAATAGAAACTAGAGATTCTCAGATTAGATGACAATAGTAATCTCAAAAGAATGATGATAATTTCTTCAAAATAATTTCTTGTTCAAGTGAAGAACTAAAGAGACAAAATATCAAAATACGTCTCTCAATACTCAAGTTTTTTCTTTTTATTTTCCAAGAAAATCCTCAATAATGCTTTAAATAGTTCACCATAATTATGGAAACAAATAATAAAGTTCAGAAATTCCTCGGATTCAGTGACGCCATTCGTGATAACCTATCAGGAGGCTGATGACTTATCACAAACATCGTAGCTCCTCTTCACTTTTGATATTCGCTGCCTAAAGCTGATGACAACCGGTGATGTCCTATCAACTCCTTGATGACTTATAACAAATATTGTCAAGTCTCTACCTAAGCCCTCATGTTTTGCCTTAGGCTGATGATAACTTTGACAACCTATCAACTCCTTGACAGCTTATCAAAATAGGTCATCATAACTCTCAACTCAGGTGCATTCTCTGTCTTAGGCTGACGATGAAGCTAATAACTTATCACAGGGATGACGACTTATTAGAAATGTTGTCAACCACACTTTTCTTTGAGTTACTTGATTTTTCAACTCCTTTGCTTCCATCCTTGTTGATTCTCTTTCATCATATCTTCTACTGCAAAATCAAACATAAAACAATCAAAAACGACAAATGTAGCCTAATATTTTGCAATTATTCTTAGTTAAAAGCCTCAAATATGTTAGCATTAGCTCACACATTAACACCTTCAACTTAAAACAATTTCTTCTCCTCACGTAACTCGATACAACTAAGAGAATACAAAGTACATTTGGCAGTCAATCATCCATATCATCTAAAACACTTTCACCCTCTCCAAGGTAAGTCAATTTAAGAACAATGAAGAACACCAATGCAACACACAGAAATCAATATACGACATTAATTTGGTTACATTAAACATGCATATACTAGTATTACACTCTCCAAATAAGTTAACAACTAGCAACATATCTGGTGTGCCCGCACAACAAAGAAATCCCCCTCATCTCATATCAATAATACAATACATAACCATGGGGACAATCAAAGCACTCACTCCCAGAACGAAGTTCCAACCAATGTATGCCAAGTACCATAGGCTTGCCCTTATTTTCATTACCCAGATCTTAAGATAGGTTAGCTAGGATCACTATAGGTCATCTCTTAGGCTTATGATATAGGTTAGGGGATGGTACGATATTCGATGGTATTTAAAGTGACTAAGCCTCCTTGATACTACACTAGATTTTTGGGGTTTCACACATTATCCTTTTCCACTCTTATCTTTTATTAATCACACTTATTTAGGCTGGGTGCAGTCTTTTCCATATTAACTTATTCTTTTTCATAATTTTTCTTTTTCTTACTATTTTCCTCTGCACCCAACTTTTTTTATACTTTTCTTTTATGCTACCTTTGTTCATACTCATTCTATATCACGTACCCCTATGATAGCCACCCTCAACTTAGGACATTTTCCTAAGTCAAGATGCACAGTGTCCAAGGAGGACCTGGGCCAAAATAGGTTCATTGTGATCTAAATGGGAAGGTGATAGGTTTCATAAAAAGAAATAGGCTAATGAGGCTCAAAACAGGGATCAAGGGATATTATGCACATAGGAAAGGTCATTTAGGCTAAACTGAGCTCATATCAAAATGGCCTATGATCCTTTCCTAACCCCTATCCTTCAACCTAGGTAAGACTAATCGGGAAAGTTCTTACTTCAGCATACAGAGGAAACTATGTAATATCTCACACATACTTGGCACACAGGTATATCGCAATCTACTACTCATTTAGTTCATACAGCTGTTTAGCAATGATCATTGTGTTCCTATAACTAATGCCAAACAAAGATGCATAGTGGTTACACATAAAATCAAATCACATAGTTAAAGAAGTAGACCACTTGAAGAGGTGTACAAAAATAACAAAACAATACAATTCCCTCAAGTACAAGTATTTCTCCTAGTCGGCTACAAAATTTTACAACAATAATTTACCCTACACCCTCAACTTAAAATCAAAGAAAATATAAACTTAGGATTAAAGTATACCTGGAATAGATCAATCCCAGGGGTCATGGGTTGCCTCCCATGCAGTGCCTGATTTAACGTCGCGGCATGACTTAGGTATCTCGATTACTTCAGACTTCATCAAGACAGATAGTAGTGACACTTTTCATTAGTTCTTTGGGACCAATATAAAGTTTGACTAGTTGCCCATTTACTTTAAAGGTACTTCAATCTTTATTTTCAAGTTCCACTACTCCAGATAAGTAGACTTGACTAACTATAAAAGGGCTTGACCAGTTAGATTTAAGCTTACCTAGGAACAATTTGAGTCTGGAATTGAACAGAAGCACCAAGTCACCCTTTTGGAAGTCTTGCTTTTTAGCTGAGCTTGTAAGTCCCAAGCTTGCACAACCAACCCTAGTTCCCAATTTGCATCCATTTGTAAGATAACTTGATTCAAGATTCTTGGGAACTTGGATTCACCTCAGTTTATCACTTACCAATTAAAAAGAAGGGATAGGTTTCAATCATACTTGTTGGGTACCTTCACTTTGATTACACAAGCAAGAGGAAGTAAAGAAATATTCTTGATTTTGATTGCAAACCCACACACACAAGGAAGCTTTCTTTTGTTTTAGTTGGAAACACTTTGAAAAAGGGAAGAAAATAACCTAAATATAGAAAGAAATTAAATCTTCAAGTAAAATAGAGAAAATAAGCGGGAAGGTGGAAAGACAGTGTCTTGGGCTGGGTCGGATCTTTTTACCTGGGCCCAGAATTTTAGCTAATTTGGTGTTTTTTTGTGATGACATTTCTGATAAGCTGTCACAATTATGATAGCTTATTAAAAATATCGTCAGCCTTAACAGACCCTACCTCAGAGATGATGTCTCTGACAACAAATTTGACGTCTTATCACAATTGTGGCAACCCATATAAAAAATATCGTCAGGAGCACTTGGCTGAATACATCGATTCCATCTTCTTTTCACTAGAACCTAACTACAAAAATAAATAATTTGCTGTAACATAAAAATTTTGGGTTGCCTCCCAATAGTTCCTGATTTAATGTCTCGGCACGACATAATTATTTTGACTACTCAGACTTCGCCAAGACAACCTGCTGATACCTCTTTACCATTTTCATAGAATACGTCTACGATTGAGATAACACTCATCTCTTTTTGCTGTGTCATAGATGAGTGTATTTTGAATCATTCTTCTTTATCATTTAGCCTGAACTTCAGCTTATTCAGCTCCATATCTACGATCACTCTCTCGATTGCAAGGAATGGTCGGCCCAAGATGATGCGTACTTTAAAATCAACCCCACAGTCTAGGACTACAAAATTAGCAGGAAGAATAAAGTCGGCCACCATTACGAATACATCATGTAATATGCCCAATGGCTGCTTTGCAGACCTATTTCCCATCACCAATCGTATGTTCGTCGGGGTAGGATCTCCCAAACCTATTTTTTTGTACACCACAAGTGGAATTATGTTTATACTGGCTGCCAAATCGCATAGAAATTTTGTGAAATTCAGGGACCCAATAGTGCACGGGATGGTAAATTCTCCCAGGTCTATCATTTTCTGCATTAAAGACCTTATAGAGATAGCACCATAATAAAAAAAATTGTCCTCCGGCTCATGTATAACCATCCATTTCTTCGTGACATGGTCTTTCATAAACTTTGTGTATCCTGGCATTTTCTCAATTGCCTCAACCAAAGGCACATTTATTGTTAATTGCTTGAGCATTGCCATGAATTTGCTGAATTTTGCATCATCAATTTTTTCTTCAACCACTGAGTAAAGGGAGGTGGTGGTCTTGGGATAGTTTTAAACACTACCTTCTTTTCCTTTTCTTTCTTTTTTTCTGGAGCATCATCAGAATTATCCAGCTTCTCAGACTCCATTGGACTTCCTTGTTTCAGTTCATCATCAACTACCTCATCCACTATATATTTTCCCACAGAAGGGCCAGGTAATATCTTACCACTTCTAGTGGTAATGTCCATACATGAACCATTATTCCATTGATTTTGGACCGTTTCACTTTGTAACATTTCGCTCTTCCTCCGGTTGAATGCTGTGGAGAGTTGGCTCATCTGCTACTCCAACTGTTTGATTGCGGTGGAGTGCAAGTTTACCAACTGACTAATAGATGATAAATCAGTCTTCATGGTAGTCACACCAGAGTTGGTAACTTCCACTCACTCCAATAACTTAGCCATCATGTCCTCCATGGACATATTTTTAGAACTTGTTGTAGCAGCCTCACGATTTCCAGGAGAGACATAGAGCCCGGTCCTATCATTAGTGTTACTATAATTTCCCTGCTCCCTATCTTTATAATCAGTCTTATCATAATAATTTTGACCTTGATTCCCTTATCCATTGCCTCGGAAACCCCTCTGATTATTAATATATTTCACCTCTTCTTTTGCATCAACATCAACTCTATCCTGAGATCCCACAACTTTCACCTTCTTAGTCTTACCTAATAGAAAGTGCTTGGTTAGCAAGTCCATATGCATTTTAAGGTGAGCCATGTCTTGGTCACTCTCCTTATCTCTTTTTCGTTGTTCTGCACTAATACCCTGAGACACAATGAGGCTATCTACCATAGCGTCTCTAGTATGCCATGCCCGACTCTGCTTGGTCATTCTTTCTAGAATCTCTGAAGCCTCTGGGAATGTAAGTTCAACAAATGAACCACCAGAAGCATTATCTACAATTGGCTTTGTGACAGAATTAAGAGCCCTGTACAAAGTCTCTATCATGTGTATGTCTGTCATATTATGGTTCAGACACTATGTCAGCTTTTTCTTAAATTTTTCCCATGTTTCATACAAGTCTTCAGTTGGGAGATGCCTAAAGCTGCTGATCTCAACCCTCAACTATACCCTCTTGGAAGGTGGAAAGAACCTTTCTCGGAAAACTTCTTTCAACTACCTCTAGTTAGTTATAGAATTAGGTGTCAGCTTATTTAGCCACAAAGTTGCCTTCCCAGACAGAGACAACGGAAACAATCTTCACCGGATAGTATTCTGGCCTACTCCTGGGTTATCAAAATATTTACAGATGGTGACAAAATTCACCAGATGTGAGTTCGGGTCATCCCTAGGAAGGCCACCAAACAACCCCTTCAGATTGAGGAGTTGAATTATAGTACTCGTAATGTTGAATTTATCCCTAGTTGCCAACGGTGGAGGAATGGTTGCACCTGTTGCACCAGCTCTGTCCATTCCATCATCTTCATCATTGAGGGCATACTAGACCGGATGGTACTCTTTTTTTCCCAGAATTGACGGTTCTTGTTAATATTACGCCGTACTGATGCAGCTACTTACTCTGCATGCCTTGGGTTACCAGGATTTAGCAACTCCTCGTCTCCCAAATCTTCATCCTCAGGATTTTCATGTCATGCATATTGACCGATATTTTGAACATTCACCTAATCTCTAGCTAAGGCTGCCAATCTGTCAGCCTCTTGCTGTTCTACAATTCTTCCAATTCATTGCGGTTCTGGATTAAGTAGAAATAATGGTTCTCTGGAACTTCTGGTGCTTGGCACTAATAGTCAATTTTGTGAACCCAACTTCAATTTACAACCGTATTCCCCTGTAACGGCGCCATTTTTGATAACGCTCAAACTACACCTCTCTAATGAGAATTTAAGCGATCGCTGTCAATATAAAACCCAACTAGGTTAGGGTCGAATCCCATAGGGAATGTAGTGTGAACTTAAGTAGTTTACAATTTAATCAACTGATAGCTGGATATTTCTTGAAATGGGGATTTTAGTATAGCAAGTAATTGTTGGTCACTTTAGTTACAGTGTTCGTAATCAAGAGTTTATGTAAAATCTAAAATTATGTTCACTAGGGGTTTTGGTACTTGACAGATGCTAATGGTGGTTCAAGATTCTAATAGTAGGTAGGACAACAAGTTATCTTTAGCGAAGTTCTCCCTAAATGTCTCTCGACCTACTTAAGCATTTAATTACCTAATCCTCTCGGACTTAAGGAATTTATATTCATGACCAGATTTTACCTCAGGTTAATCGACCTTGTTACAACTCAATTATTAAATGGAAATTTTTAGTGCTTCCAAGTCCCTGTTAATAATTCACTTCCCACTATATTTGATTTCTTTCTCAAACAAATAAAAATAGGTTACATCTATCATTTGAAACCAATAGACGATAATTAAAACCTTAGAATTATCAAGGAGTCCTACCACCTTTTGAATCTTGAACACTCAGCCCCTTATCAAGACGTAACCCTAGATCCTATAATTCAGGCTAAAGGAATTTAGCCGCTCATGATGTAATATTTGAAACAACTAGTTATATTCATGATTTGAAAGTTAAACTTACCATAAGATGAATAAAAACTAGAGATTCTCAGATTAGATCACAATAGTAATCCCAAAATAATAATGATAATCTCTTCAAAATAATTGTTTGTTCAAGTCAAGAAACTAGAGAGAGAAAATATCAAAATACATGTCTCAATGCTCAAGTTTTTTCTTTTTTTTTTACCAAGAAAACCCTTAACAATGCTTTAAATAGTTCACCCTAATTATGGAAATAAAATAATAAAGTTCAAAAATTTCTCGAATTAGGTGTTGCCATTTGTAATAATGTATCAGGAGGATGACGACTTATCACAAATGTCGTTAGCTCTTCTTTGCTTTTGATAGTCCCTGCCTAAAGATGATGACAATCGGTGACGTCCTATCAACTCCTTGACGACTTATCACAAATGCCGTCAAGTCTCTACCTTAGCCCTCATGTTCTGCCTTAGGATGATGACAACTTTGACAACCTATTAGTTCTGTGATGTCTTATCACAAAATATCATGACAACTCTCAACTCAGGTGCATTCTCTGTCTGAGGCTGACGATGAAGCTGATAACTTATCACAGGGATAACGACTTATAAGAAATGTCGTCAACCACACTTCTCTTAAAAATACATCAAATTTTAACTCATTTTCTTCCATCCTTGTTGGTTCTCTTGCATCATATCTTCTACTGCAAAATTAAACATAAAACAATCAAAATGACAAAAGTTGCTTAAGACTTTGCAATTATTCTTAGTTAAAAGCCTCAAATGTGTTAGCATTAGCTCACACATCAGAGTTCCCTTGTCTTTTGAAAATCGTTACATAGCAATCAACTTTAAAGTAAAACCAGAAATCCTAACAGAACCATTTTCATCCTCTACCCTAGTAGGTCAGTCTACCATAGCCCAGCGGGTTTACAGGAATTTTCTGGTTATGATATCTCAAAAAGTCACTAAAGCGAACTCAGAAGAATTAGAGATGATAGATTTTGATATCATTCTTGACATGAATTGGCTCCATTTATGTTATGCCTTAGTTGATTGTAGAAGAAAAATTATTCCGTTTAAGTCTCCAAATGAACTAGTCATTGAAAGAAGGGGTAGTAACTCAATTTAAATTAATCTAATTTTGAATCTCTATATTGAACTAGTAGAAAGAAAATTTGAGGATTTTAAGTTTGTAGTGTTGAGGTTGCTATAAGATGATTGTTGTGGTAATTGAAAGCTAAGATTTGTGAATCAAAAAAAAGTACTAGCAGTGGACCTTACGTTATCAGGTGTAGCCCTTTAGAATAAGTTTAGTGGTTATGAGTATTGTTATATCTCAGAATCTAGAGTATAATGGTGATAGATAAGTCTAGAGTTGTTTATTAATTGGTTCACAACTTTAGAATATAGGCTTTAAGCTAAGGGAAGATTATAGAACAAGTAACTGAGTCAGGCTCTCATATTTTAGAAGTAGTGGCAGTATGTGTAGAAAAGTAGTGTGGCAGAATGATTCCCAACCTATTCGTATATAAGTGAAAAGTTTTTTAGTCATGACCATAGTTAATCATGCCTTACATGTCAACTCTATGGTCATAGCTCATGTTTGTGCATATTATAAAGAATTATGTATGATTCCAGTTCCTAGTATAAGGAGTTCCAGTTCACTCAATATTACGAATCATGTCCCATGAATGCTAAAGTTCAAAATTCAGGTCATGCAACTCATGACTTTTGTACTTATGACTTGATTTACAGTATGGTCAATTCCCATGACTCATGCTACCTCCTAATGATCAGTTAAATTTAGACTATATCCTATATATCCTTAGTTTAAGCCTCTTGGTAAATACTTGATGTTGATATTCTATTCCTCATGCTTTAGTCAACTTTCAAGTTCAGTAAAGTGTCCATTCATGCTTCAGGTCCTCATGTTTTAACCCATCAGTGAACTCTCCATGTGGAATGATATGGTGATGAGCAATTGCTTAGATTGGAGAGAGAAAATGTTTCATGTTAAGAAAATATTGTTACATAGTTGTTTTACATGAGGCCGTAGTTATGAAGATAGGATTGAATGTCATGTTGACGTGTAGTGATTCATTGTATTTTAGATATTTGAGTAGGATTTAATAGAGTGAGAGAATTCAGTCCAGCTCAGACCTTGTAAGTAGAGTTATCAGTGCCCATGAGAATGTTTTCATAGCCTCGAGTGAAATACGGTGTTGAAGTAGAGATTACAGATGAGGGAATAGTTGGGAAATGTGGCTAAGATGGCAAGTTAGTATTAGAAGAGAATGAGGTTGAGTAACCCTATCTTAGATAATATTTTGTGGGCCTTGCTCCATATTACCATATTAGAGCCATGTTGGGATTTCTTATTCAGATGTCTTGTTCAGACAATGCCAAGGTTCCTTACTCCCTATAGTCATTAGAACCTTATAGAAAGAATGTCAAAGGATTGATCCAATTAAGTATAAGTTTTCAGCATGAGATAGTTAGTACATCCTGCAATTCAGTTTAGCAGTCAGGAGGACAACTTCATATGTTTTCCAATATTTCCACCTAGTCTTACTATCCGATGTCTTATGAATATGGTTGTTCCAAGATAGATCATCCTATTAGTTGTGAGTTCATCCCAGTTCATGTATCATGACCTAGTTTTATATCCCAGATATTCAGTGAGGATTCAATTTGTAGGTACCCCATGCATCGTCTTGGCTTTTTCTTAGTATTTCAGCCAAGTCAACATTCTTCGTGGGACATAATGTCCCAAGGGGGAGATACATTGTAACCCCCGAGTGTTTATGTCCTAAACCTTCCAGTTTCTCTTCATGAAATAAATGCCATTTGGGGTAGGGGTACTCATAAGTTGACCCTCTCATTCCAATCTCAGTTGTAAGAACATTTCCTTGTCGTGGCATGTATTCAAGGAAATCAGTCTAGTTCATCATATTCAGTTCATATATCACATTTCAGAATCAGTTATATTCTCATGATTCCATTCATGCTTGTTCAATAAATGAACTCGATTTCGAGATCAGTGATTCCCTACTCTTGAAAATCTCTCCCGTGAAGTGTGTTAAGAGGTTCAGAAAGAAGGGAAAGCTCAGTCCCTAATATGTTGGTCCTTACAAACAATTCTCAGTCATTTCAGAGAGGTACATCCTGTATTCCATGCCTCATTGATAAAGAAATGCATTGGTGACCCAACAGTCATTGTCCCCTTAGAGGATACATTATTCAAAGTGATCTCTCTTTTGAAGAAGTTCCAGTCCAGATCCTCAATAATCAGATTAACAGACTGAGGAACAAAAAAGTTCCCTTAGTCAAAGTTCTTTGGCGGAATCAGTCCGTAGAGGGAGCTACTTGGGAAGAAAAAACAGATATGCAGACCAAGTATCCTTACCTATTCTCTGCAACCTCAGGTCCACCTTAAGGTAAAAGTCTACCTTAGCTTTACATAGTTCCATGTTCAGCCATAATTATAACTTGGTATCCATTACCGTTGCATATTTATTCATGCCTTCATGAATCAACTAAGTCATGTACTCCTACAAAAAATATGTATGTTCAGTATGAAAACCCAGCTTATCAGTAGCTTCAGTCATGTATTCTATGTATCAGATATACATGTTCAGTTTAAGAACTCAGTTTGTCAGTAGTTCAGTCATGTAGTCATGCATCAGATATGCATGTCCAGTGTGTAAACTTAGTCTATCAGTGTCTCTGCTTAATCAACCTCATTCAAGGATTAATTTTCCCAATGGGGAGATATTGTAATACCCCGTATTTCCTTTGCTTAAGATTAACTCTTAGTAAATGAGTTATCCTATATAAAAATTTTGAAATACTCAGTATTTTTCATTTTAGAGCCTACCGTTGCATTTAAAATTGAATTATCTTTCCAACAATATAAAATTAGCCTTAATCCGAAAACCGGGTAAGAAGTTGTGGCTATCTTAAGTTTTAGTCGTTAAATACCATCATTCAGGCCAATAACGCAGCGCAGAGTATTTCAAAATGGCAATTGTCAGTTTTCAATAAGGTACCGTGATACCGACGTATTGCGCCATAACTTATTTTCACATATGTCAATTTCAAGTGTACCAACGCGATACCACTGCATCGCAGTGAACTTTCAGATCATGTCCAAGGTGGCAATGACATACAACTGTGTCATGCCACTAGCCACATTCTCAGTTTGCATTTTTTGATGGCCCGATGCAATCATGGTGTATCGCGCCAGGGGCCCAGATCGAAAATTTTTGACAAAAATTTTAAATGATGTCCAGGTATAAATGGTATTTTCCCATGATTTTTAATGCACCTAGATGTGGGATTTAATCCCTAAAAATATTTTAAATCATTCATTATTCAATTTTCCCCCTAAAATCAAGGCATTCTCTTTCAAGAAAACAAACCCTAGTTTCAAGAAATCAAGATCAAGCCTAAGAATTTCACCAACAACTTCAAGAAACTCCCTAATTTAGGTATGTTAGGTGTTCATCTATGAGTACCTTTCACCCATAGAGTCCAAGAATCCATTTATAAAACTTCAATATTTATGATTTATGATTTCCATGATTGAATTAGATTGAATTCATGTTCATGATATTAGTTGGGTTCCAATCCATGGTTTGAGTGCAAGTTTCATGAATTGAATAGCATGTGTGATGAATATGTGATTATCTAGATAAACCCTAAAATTTACAAAGTGATTAATATATCTATGATGTTAATTTGGTTTTCCATCCATTATTATTATAAGATTCATGAAAATAGAATAGTATTTAGGGGGAAATATATGAGTTGCATGTGAAACCCATGAAAATGCAAGATTAGGCATTGTAATTACCATGTTTATAAGTTATCTGTGATTATGTGCATTAATTTGTGCTCCCCAAGTGTTTGAAAGAATGTCCATGTGAATTAAGTGATGCAATCATGACTTTCTAGTATATGTACAAGCTTATGCCTTACTAGTGTTTGATAAAATGTCTCTATGGATGAATTATGAATAAGGGAAAAATGTTATGTTATTCAAGATTATGCTATGCTATACTTTTTATGCTATCGAGTCCTGGGGGTGTTTAATACTCAATAATTTAGCTGTTTACCTAGAGCCAGTGTCAGTTATAGAATAGTATCAGTCATGTCATGATCAGTAGTACTCTTAGATAGTTTTAAAACTCGCTAGAACTCAGTCAGTTACAGAACTCAGGAAAACATAGTAAGCTCAAAATCATTCCAGTCCAGTTCAGTATACTCAGTTCATCGTCTTTCACTTGGGAGTAGGATTCAACACTGAGTGAACCCAAGGATGAGGGCTCACCTACCAGTAGAGGATGTGATCCTTAGAAACAATCCTTATGTTCCAAAACTACCTAGCCAACGTAAGTTGAGACATCAACCTGCCAGTTGAGGGTTGATGAGTTGCTTTACCTGCCAGTAGAGGGTACCACCATTCTCGTTAGGGCACCTGCCAGTAGAGGGTGACTTTTCAGTATCTTTACCCGTGGCACAGTACTAATACCCTTCTAACTGGGTTACAGGTTGGACCCCAAATATATTTAAAAAGGGGCATATCGATTAGATATTTACCTTCCACAGTCTCAGTTTCTGTCTTTAGATTAGAAATCTGTTCAGTTCTATAGAATTAGCACTGTCAGATACAATCAATCAGTATCATAAATCTCAGATTATCAGTTACTCTGTATTAGAACTCCGTACTATCTTTAGAAATTCTCAGCTACAATATATGTTTTTGCACAGTATTGCATACTCAGTATTTATAGTAGTTTTAGTAATCCATGTACTCTTGTGTTCAGTTGTTCTATATCATTCAGTCAGTTATTTCTCATGGATATGAACCCTTAAATTTATCCATACATCATCTAGCATACCAGTATATTCCACGTACTGAAACATACTTTTTTTTATGCTATGATGTCTCATATAACAGGTCCAAACGCTCAGGTTCCCGACTGTGCATAGACAGATTCATATTATTCCAGTAATATCTTCTTTAGTAGTGAGTTCTTATCTATCGAGGGTATTCCTTCATTTCATTATTATAGTAAACTCTATATTTCAGTAGACGGAGTTAGTCGGGGGATTATCCCATAAACTTCACTTCCAGACAATTCAGATAAGAGGCTTTTCAGACTATTTTTTAGACAATGATCAACTTTATAGATTACTATTATTACAAATGTTATATTTTATTAGTATTTAAAGATTTTGAACCTTATGGAATTTCAGCCTATTTTTCTTTAATTATTACATTATATTATTTAGTTCTCACAACAGATATCAGTCATGGGTGAGATTATGGTTCTTCGGGGTCGTAAGCATCATGTATCATCTGGGGTACATACTCGGTGCATTATAGTTCCATAAGAGCAATTATTCCACCACCATTAGTACTAGAGGTGAAGTTTAACGTCATAAGCACTATGATACAATGGATAAACCTCAAGGAGCTATTTAGTGGACTAGTAGGGAATGACCCAAATATGCATCTAGTGAACTTTATCAACATCTGGAAATCCATTGATAATCTTGGAGTGGGGAAGAATGCAATTAATCTGTGGAGATTGCTATTTTCTTTGTTATGGGAGGTAACAATATAGTTGAATATATTAGCCCCTGATTCTATAAAAAACTGGAGGCGATTGAAACGAGCTTTGCTAGAAACATTATTTTTGCCTTTCAAAATATTACTGTTGAGGGAAGAGAATAGTAATTTAAGGTAGCTACTGAATAAAGATCTTAATGAGACATGTGTGAGATTCAAGAAGAAGTTGACGAAATGCCCTAAACACAAGATGACTGATGAGCATATGATGGAAACATTCTACAAGGCTTTGTATTCTATTACAAATCCAACTGTGGACATTACTGTAGGGGGAAATTCATGGACATAACTTTTACTGAGGCTTAGGAAATATTTAACGACCTGAACTACCCCCTAGTCTTTACACGATGCTCATGATCTCGAAGGACCACAAGCTAACCTTCTACTTATATTTGTACCTGATATCTGCATAATATAAAATAATAAATATGGAAAACTAGCAGAAAACTTGCCATAAATTTTAAAACATCTAAAATACTCAAAACTGAAAATTGAATATTAATACATTTATCCGTAAAGCCTCTAGACTGTCTAAACTATAAAGTTGATGTGACATGTCACAAACTAACTCCATCAACTAAATATAAACTAAATATGATTCGATTGTAAAATAAGGATCATCCTCGAATGAAGAGGACTCGCAGCTACGTCTACTGCTGCTGACTGGGACTGAGCTACTAAAGGTACTCTGGATCTCGTTCCTCTGAACAGATGGTGTAAACTAAAACACCATAGCGCAAATATGTCAGTACGTGGAAATGTATTGAGTACACATGATTAGGTAAGGCTAAATGCAAGGGCTTATGCATGGACAATTACTTAACTGAATAATCATGAGAGTACTGAATGATGACATATGCATAAATGCACAAACCATAACTGAAATCATCGTGACTTTGAATACTAAAACTTGAGAATTGCTTTAATGACGTATGAACTCAATAATAATACTGAGATAATAAATAACTAAAACTTCTGATATTGATAACTAAGTACTAAAGTAAAGATCAGTCCTATCAAGCGAGTGATCTAGGAAAGTGATGATACTGAAGCTGATTAACTATATCTACTCATATCAATGACTTAATTCTAAGCTTGCTACTATCGACTAACTGAATCAAAGATCAAACCTATCTAATGGATGATCCCTGAGTCTACTACCAATGATAAGAAATGATTATTTTTAAGATTAGACCTATCTAGCAGAAGATCTCTGAATCTGATAATGAGAATAATCAACTGAACCTGAGACTGAGATCAGGCCTATCTAATGGGTGATCTCATGTTCTGATAATGAGAATACTCAACTGAATCTGAGACTGAGGTCAAGCCTATCTAACGGGTGATCTCTGGATCTGATAATGAGAATACTCAACTTAATCTGAGACTAAGATCAATCCTATCTAACGGGTGATCACTGGATCTGATAATGAGAATTCTCAACTTAATCTAATACTAAGATCAAGCATATCTAACGTGTGATCTCTGGATCAGATAATGAGAATACTCAAGTGAATCTAAAACTGAGATCAAGCCTATCAAATGGGTGATCTTTGGATCTGAGACTGAGATTAATCCTATCTAACAGGTGATTTTTGGATCTATAATGAGTATACTCAACTGAATCTGAGATTAAGATCAAACATATCTAACGGGTGATCTATGAATCTGATAATGTTGATACTGATTAACTTTATGAGGGACCAGGACTATCTAATGGGTGGTACATGAATCTATGGAACTATCTGAGTTTCTTACTTAGAAAGGTGATTGTATCTGAAAGTCCTGCTTTCTGAGTTCTACTCTGAAGACTGAAACTGAAACTGCAATTGTGGAAGTTTTAACTTAACCAACATGTCCCAAATTAGAACTGGTGGGTCCAACCTGTAACACCAGCTGGAAGGGTGTCAATACCATTCAATGGGTAAAGACCTCTACTCAGGTCAATCCTCTCTAACGGTTGACCCTCAACAGGAAGTCAAGCCTAAGGCAGTATAATAGTCAAGCCTTATTCTAATAGGTGACTCCTGATCCTACACTTTCTATGTAGTTTTGGAGTTCAGGGATTGGTGCTAACTTCTCTGCCTCTTTTATGGGAAAGCCATCATCCTTGCACTCGCTTGGTGTTATCTCATACTCCCAACTAAAAGACTCTGAACTGATTCTATACTGAACCTAAACTAAGCTGAATCTATTACTGATCATATTGGTCGGCTTATCTGACTGATTTAAGATGAGTTCACTTGTTTTCATTATCTGACAGAATACTACTTATTCTCGTTATCTGACTGAATGATATAATCTCTGAATAGATTACTTGAAAGCTACTTAGGTCTGAACTGAAAACTTGAATACTACTCGATTTGATCTGAGTACTGAACTGAAGCAAGAATGGTAACGATACTAAAATTACTGAGATTACTAAGATTTCTTAAGTTTTGTAATTGTATGAGTGTTTTTGAGTTCTATAACTCACTGAGTTATCAGAATTATGGCTTGACTGAGATTATCGAGAAAACTAACACTAGCTCTAGACTGCTTCTAATTTGTCGTGTATAAAAACACCAAGACTCGATAACATTAAAGTAAACATAACCATTCTTGCATAATTATAACCATGGATATTCATTCATCATCACAATCACTGGAGAATCTCTTTGAGAATTTAGAAACCATAAACATGTGATAATATAAGGAGACATGCTATTGGATCATACTCTATTCAATAAGGTCTTGCATCAAACACTTAGCATGCATAAAAGAACACATAATTAGGGAATTTCATGCTATCATGTCACAATTCATTCACTAAGGTTTTTCAACAAACACTTAACATGCATGAGCTTGCACATAAATGGAGATTTTTAGTCAACATGCTATAATGGCTCTAGTTCCTTCACATAAGCATTTTATCAAACATATGGGAAGCATGTTTTGCTTATTCAATAATTTCTACACTCAATTGACATAAACACATCATTTAACAAGCAACTTGAAGAGGGTTTATCATGAATATCACATACTAGGGGCAAAATTTAAAACCTTGTAAACAAATCATGAATTAAAACTCAATACTAACATGAACATCAATTTCAATTCATATGAATCATGAAAACTCATAAACATAAGATTTTTGAGTTAAAAAAAAGGATTCTTGAACTTTTGGGGTGAAAGGGACCCGAGATTCAACATCTACATACCTTAGGAAACTCTTTCTTAAAGGCTCTTGGAGAGATTCTTGATTTCTTGATTTTTCTTAAAGAAGGGTTTTGATTTTTGAGAGAAACCCTAATTTGATGTTGAAGATGAAGAAAGAAGCCCTCAGCTTCGTTCAAGATATATATAAGGGTTAAAAAGGGTGGGAAAAGACCAAAAATCCCTTTTTCAAAACATCTTAAAAATAATAAATAGGATTTGCGACGATTAGAGTGATGGTTCATTGCTAGTATGATGGTCTACCGCCTCGTCCGTCGCCTGTTTGTTAGAAAAAGGCCACACTGCCTTAGTTGCGACGGTCCTTGCGACGGTCCATCGCTAGGTTGACGGTCCATCATCTTAGCAGTTACACTTGGGCCAGAAAAGGGAGTCACTGCCTTTGTTGAGATGGTCCTGGTGGAAGTCCATCACAAATTCAATGATTTGTCAACCTATCTGTCGCACCTGAGTGATTCCGGCAACTCTTAGTAAAACGACCATAACTTCCTCATACGATGTCAAATTTTGAAAAAATTGGTATCGATGGAAAGCTTATTCAATTATATATGTGTAAAAAAGTTGACATTTGGGAAATTCTACACGGTTTTAAAATATATCTCACTTGGAAATCACTTTTCCATTTTTTATGGCCGGATTTATGCTTCACTTGACACACTTTAAGGCTTAGAGTATGAGGGAATTTTTTGGGGTTTGAGAATATATCCCTCTTGGAAACATTTCATCCTCGAATGTCGCTTTATAGGATAAGAATACCGATCGACTGAACTTACTTAAGAAATGAGAACATCTGAAACATGACTAAGCAACTGGAACTACTGATATTCTGAGTTCTCATACTGGAGATGCATATCTGATGCATTGAATACTCGACTGAATTTACCCATAAGATGAATTCTCTTAATAGACATGCATATCTGATTCATAGATGCATAACTAAGTTGTTCTCATTAATGCATAACTGAATACACTGAAAAGCTGAACTTTTTCTACTGAACATACATATCTAATGAACGAATGCTTGACTGAACTGACTCTTGAAGGCATGACTTGCTATGAAATGATAACTGGTGTTAACTTCAAAAAAAGAGTCTGAACATACAACTTAATGAGTATAAGGACATAAAAGCATCATAATATTATGGGGTACCTCCCCTTTGGGACTCTGTGTCCTTCTAAAAACACTTTGCTGAAATACTGGGGTGGTGCATGGGGCACCTACAAACTGGGTCTTGATTGATCGTCTGAGATCTGAAACTAATTCATGACTCATGATCTGAACTTATACTAGCAACTACTAGGCTACTCTATCTACGAATAGTTACATTCCGAAGATTTCTGATAGCATGATCAGGTGAAGAGATGAAATAACAAACTATATGAATCTGACTGTTTGACTACTAAACTGACTTGCTGGCTCTACTAACTGACTAATACTGAAATATAATGTCAATTAGAGCAAAGGATCTAACAATGCAAATATGATAATGATGAAGGACTCATAACATACCTGAATCTATGTCAAGGAACCTTTCCTGATCATGGTGTGCTTGAAGCGCTTAGAGTCTGTTCTGACGCTGACCACTATTTTCACCAAAAGTACATTCTTGCATTCTGTGGCCTGGCTTACCACACCCAAAGCACACATCGCTGTTTTCTCTACACACCAAGGTGATTCTTGCCATACACTCAAAAAATCGGGTAGGTACGAACACCATTAGCACTACTCTTAGCTTTGAAGACTCGCACTCTATCATGAATGACATCCCTGAACTTTTTTATGGGTACACTAGATGAGGATAGACCTGGGAATGAAAATTTCTTTCTATGCTGAGAATGACTACCACCCTGTGACCCGGCCTGAGAAAAACTATGACTACTGGTTCTGGATTTATTACTCACTCGCTTTCTTTTGTCTTATATGCCTTAATATGATGCGCATGCATCATCAGTCTAGAAAGGTCCATATCTCTATTGACCATAGTGGTCATATACTCTTTCTACACCAACTCGGACACACCAGTCACAAACTTACTCATACCCGCTCTAGGGTAAGCTATTAAGTTAGGTACATTCTTAGCTAACAGGTTAAATTAAGACAATACTCTTTCACGGTCATGGATCCTTGCCTTAGGTTTATAATATCTTCTACCTTAACTTCTCATCTCTAGTGGGAAAAACTTATCTTGAAAGGCATACTGAAACTCTTGCCAAGTCACGCTAGCTGCATCCTCCTCTCTTCTCTTCTTCCACATCACTACCCAATCATGAGTAATATCCTTCAGCCTATAAAATGCTAAATCTACACTCTCCTCCTCAAAAACATGCATAATATGGGTGATCTTCTTCACTTCTTCAAGATAAAGTTATGGGTCCTTACCTGCTACTGACCTAAAGAATTATGGTGGGTTTATTCTTATGAAATCTCTAATTCTGGCTGCGACTAAACCACCATCATGCTGAGGAGGGGCTACAACCTGATGATTACTCCGAACACTAGTTGTCACATTTTGTGCTAGCACCTGAAAAGTTGCCTGAAACACTGAATGTGACACATTCTGGTTCTTAGGATCTACTGGCTGAGGTGGCTGGTCATCAACCGTATGGGTATTATCTCTGCGAGGAGGCATACTCTGTAAATGGAAAGAAGAGGTGGATTAGACTAAGGATTAACTTGAGCTCATTCTCACTCGTACGATATGAACACTAAAAGAAGGGAAACATCTCCTAAAAAGATCCTATTGCCTCTTGTACATAAATAGGACGCGCAATACACCCATGCACCATACTCTACTAGATGCGGATTTTCACACTTCCTAGGACACTATTGAACCTTAGTCTCTGATACCAAGTTTCTAACGACCCGAGACTACCCCCTAGTCATTACACAGTGCTCATGCACCTAAGGGACCACAAGCTAATCTTCTACTGATATCAGTACCTGAGCCCTGCATAAAATAATATAATATAATAAATGTATAAAACTAGCGGAAAACCTTCCATAAGGTTTGAAACATCTAAAATACTCAAAACCGAAAACTAAATACTAATACATCTATCCGAAAAGCCTCTAGACTGTCTAAACTGAGAAGTTGATGGGACATGTCCCCAACTAAGTTCGTCTACTGAAAATAAACCAAATCTCATGCGATAATAAAATAAGGATCATACTTTAATAAAAAGGACCCACTATTACGTCTACTGTTGCTAAGAGGGACTGAGATGCTAAGGGTACTCTAGATCTCATGCCTTTAAACCTATGGTGTAAAGTAAAACACCATAGCACAAATGTGTCAGTTCATAGGAATATATTGAGTATGAAAGATAAGGTAAGGCTAAATTCAAGGGCTTATGCATGAAAAATTACTTAACAGAATAATCATGAGAGTACTGAATGACGACATATGCATGAATGCACAAACCATAACTAAAATCATCGTGACTCTAAATACTGAAACTCGGGTACTGCTTTACTAACATATGAATTCACTACTAATACTGAGATACTGAGAAACTGAATCTTCTAATATGGATAACTGATAACTGAAGTTAAGATCAGTCCTATCTAGCGAGTGATCTCAGAAACTGATGATATTGAAGTTGATTAACTGAATCTACACATATCAATGACTGAATTTTGAGCTTGCTACTATCGACTGACTGAATCTGAGATAAAACCTCTCTAACGGATGATCCCTGAGTTACTACCAATGAAAAGAAATAATTATATTTGAGATCAGACCTATCTAGCAGAAAATCTCTGAATCTGACAATGAGAATAATCAATTGAACCTGAGACTGAGATCAGGCCTATCTAACGGTTGATCTCGGGATCTGATAATGAGAATACTCAACTAAATTTGAGACTGATATCAAGCCTATCTAATGGGTGATCTCTAGATCTGATAATGAGAATATTCAAGTGAATCTGAGAATGAGATCAAGTCTATCTAATGGGTGATCTTTAGATCTGATAATGAGAGTACTCAAATAAATCTGATATTGAGATCAAGCCTATCTAACGAGTGATCTCTGGATCTCATAATGAGAATAGTCAACTGAATTGGAGGCTAAGATCAAGAATATCTAACGGGTGATCTCTAGATCTGATAATGAGAATACTCAACTAAATCCGAGACTGAGATCAAGCCTATCTAACAGGTAATCTCTGGATCAGATAATGAGAATACTCAACAAAATCCGATACTGATATCAAGCCTATCTAATGTGTGATCTTTGGATCTGATAATGCTGAGACTGATTAACTTTATGAAGGACCAGGCCTATCTAGCGGGTTGTCCATGAATCTATGGAACTATCTGAGTTCCTTATTAAGAAAGGTGACTATATCTGATAGTCTTAGTTTTTGAGTTCTACTCTGAAGAATGATACTGAAGCTGCAACTGAGGGATTTCTGACTGAACTGACATGCCCCAAATCTGAACTTGTGGGGTCCAACCTATAACCGCAGCTGGAAGGGTGTCTACACCATGCCATGGGTATAGAACTCTAATCAGGTCTAGCATCTCTAACGGGTGACGCTCAACAAGAAGTCAAGCCTAAGGCAGGATAATAGTCAAGACTTATTCTTATGGGTGAGTCCTGATCCTATGCTGGCTAAGTAGTTATGGAGTTAGGGATTGCTCCTAATGACTCTACTTCTCTAACGGGAAGACGTCATCCTTGCACTCGCTCGGTGCTAGCTGATACACACTACTAAAAGACTCTGAGCTGATTCTTAACTTAGCTTAATCTATTGTTGATCATATTTCTCGGCTGATCTGACTGAGTTAAGATGAGTACACTTGGTTTCGATATCTGATGGAATACTACTAATTCTTATTATATGAATGAATGATACTGAGCTTTGAATAGATTACTTTAAAGATACTGAGGTCTGAACTGAATACTTGAATACTACTAGATCTTATCTGAGTACAGAATTGAGTCAAGAAAGATAAATATACTTAAATTACTAAGATTACTGAGATTTCTTAAGTTCTATAACTATCTTAGAGTTTTTGAGTTCTATAACTCACTGAGTTTTGAGAATTATGGCTTGACTGAGATTATTGAGTAAACTGAAACTAGCTCTAGACTGTGGCTAATTTGTCAGGTATAAATACCCCCAGATCTAGATAACGTTAAAGTAAAAATAACCATTCTTTCATAATCATAACCATGGACATTCATTCACAATCACAATCACTAAAGAATCTCTTTGAGTATTTAGAAACCATAAACTTGTGATAATATAAGGAGAAATGCTATTGACTCATACTCGATTCAACAAGGTATTGCATCAAACACTTAGCATGCATTAAAGAACACAAAATTGGGGAATTTCATGCTATCATGTCCCAATTCATTCACTAAGCCTTTTCAACAAAGACTTGGCATTCATGATCTTGCACATAATTGGAGATTTTTAGTCAACATTCTATAATGGCTCTAATTCCTTCACATAAGCATTTTATCAAACATATGGGGAGCATGTTTTGCTTATTCAACAATTTCTACACTCATTTGACATAAACACATCATTTAACAAGCAACTTGAAGAGGGTTTATCTTGAACATCACATACTATGGAAAAAGCATGAAACTTTGTAAATAAATCATGAATTAAAACTCAATACTAACATGAACGTCCATTTCAATTCACATGAATCATGAAAACTAATAAACATAAGATCTTTGAATTTTGAAAAAGAATTCTTGAACTTCTTGGGTAAAAGGGACCCAAGAATCAACATTTGCATACCTTAGGAAACTCTTTCTTGAAGGCTTTTAGAGAGATTCTCTATTTCTAGATTTTTTTTTGAAGAAGGGTTTTGATTTTTTAGATAAACCCTAATTTGATGTTGAAGAACAAGAATGAAGACCTCAGCTTCATTCAAAATATCTATAAGGGTTAAAAAGGGTGGGAAAAGACCAAAAAACCCTTTTTTAAAACTTATTAAAAATACTAAACAGGATTTACGACGGTCGGAGACATGGTCCATCGCTAGTCTGATGATCCATCGGATCATCCATCGCACATGTGTTAGAAAAAGGCCACATTACCTTAGTTGCGACGGTCCTAGCAACGCTCCATAACTAGCTTGACGGTCTATCATCTTGGCCATCACACTTGGCCAGAAGAGGGAGTCACTGGCTTGGTTGCAATAGTCCGGGCGACGGTCTATTACAAACTCGATGGTCCAGCAACCTGCCCGTCGCACCTGAGCGGTTTCCACAACTCTTAGTAAAACGTCCATAACATCCTCATCCGATGTCGGATTTTGACGAAATTAGTATCGAAGGAAAGATTATTCAATTATCTACGTGTTAAAAAGTCAATATTTGGGAAATTCTACATTGTTTTAAAATATATCTCACTTGGGAAGTCTCTTCTCAATCTTTTAGGTCCGGATTTATGCTTCACTTAACACACTTTAACTCTTAGACTATGAGAGAATTTTGTAGGGTCTTACAATATCTCTCTCTTGGAAACATTCATCCTTGAATGTCGCTTGAGAGGTTAAGAATACTGATCAACAGATCTTACTTATGGAATGAGAACATCTGAAATATGACTATGCAACTGGAACTACTGATATTCTGAGTTCTCATACTGGACATGAATATCTGATGCATGGAATACTCGACTGAAGCTACTTATAAGATGAATTCTCATAATAAACATGCATATTTTATGCATGGATGTGTAATTGAGTTGTTCTCATGAATGCATGACTGAATACACTGAAAAGTTGAACTTTTTCTACTGAACATTCATATCTAATGCACGAATGTTTGACTGAACTGACTCTTGAAAGAATGAATGGCTATGCAATGATAAATGGTGTTAACTTCCTAAAGATATTTTGAACATGCAACTGAATATGTATAAAGACATGAAAGCATCATAATATTACGAGGTATCTCCCTCTTCGGACTGTGTATCCTTCTAAAAACACTTCACAAAAATACTGGGGCGGTGTATTGGGCACCTACGAACTGGGTCATGATTGATCCTCTGAGATCTGAAACTAATGCATGACTTATGAAGTGAACTTATACTCTCAACTACTAGGATTCTCTATCATGGAATAGTTAAATTCTGGAGATTTTTGATAGCATGATTCGCTGAAGAGATGAAATAACAAACTATATAAATCTGACTATTTGACTGCTAAATTGACTTGTTGCCTCTACTAACTGACTAATGCTGAAATATAATCTCAATTGGTGTAAAAGATCTAACAATGCATATCATAAAGATGAAGGACTAATATCATACCCGAATCTATGTCAGAGAACCTTTCCTTATAAGGGTGAGCTTGAAGTGCATAAAATCTGTTCTGATGCTGACCTATATTGGCACCGAAAGGGGCACCCTACAAATGTAATTCTCTACCCTTCTGAGATACCACTCTACATTCTCACATTTTGTGGCCTTGCTTACCACACCCAAAGCACACATCACTATTTTCTCTACACATATCAAGGTGATTCTTGCCACACTTTCCACAAAGTGGGTCGGTACAAACACCACTAGCACTACTCTAGGCTTTGGAGCATGGCGCTCCATCATGACTGCCATCCCCAAACTTTGGTGTGGGTACTCTAGCTGTGGATGGAGCTGGGATTGAAAATTTCTAACTATGTTGAGAATGACAACCACCCTGTGACCCGGACTAAGAAAAACTATGACTACTGGTTCTGGCTTTATTACTCACTCTCTCTCTTTCCTTCATCTTATCTACCTTAATCTGCTACACATGTATCATCAGTCTAGCAAGGTCCAGATATTTATTGAGAATAGCATTCCTACACTCTATCAACACCAACCCAGACACACCAGTCACAAATTTACTCATACTCGCACTAGGGTCAGCTTTTAAGTCAGGAGCATACTAACAAAACTAGTTGAACTTAATAAAATACTATTTCATGGTCATAGAGCCTTGCCTTAGGATCATAACCTATTCTACCTTAGATTCTCTCATCTCTAGCGGGAAAAACTTATCTAGAAAGGCATCCTAAGACTCTTGACAAGTCACGAGAGTTGCATCCTCCCCTCTACTCTTCCTCAATATCACTATCCAATCATGAGAAATATCCTTCATCTTATAGGACACTAACTCTAGACTCTCATCCTCAGAAACATGCATAATCTGGGTAGTCTTCTTCACCTCTTCAAGTTAAAGCTGTGGGTCCTCACCTGCTACAAACCCAAAGAATTCTGGTGGATTCATTCTCATGAAATCTCTAATTCTCGCTATGGATGACCTCATATCTTTCTGAAGTGGGGAAACATCCTGACGGTTACTCTAAACACTAGTTGTCATAGCTTGGGCTAGTGCCTGAAAAGCTGCTCGAAACTCTGCATGGGACACATTCTCATTCTCAGGATCTACTGGCTGAGGTGGCTGGTCATTAACCCTATGGACATTATCTCTGTGATGAGGCATACTCTGTAAATGGAAGAACAAACTGGATTAGACTAAGGATTAACTTGAGCTCATGCTCACTCACACGACATTAACACTGAAAGAAGGGAAATTACTCCTAAAAACATCTTATAGCCTCTTGTACATAATTGTGGTGCGCAACACACCTATGCCCCAGACTCTACTAGATGTAACTTTTCAGACATCCTAGGATACTATTGAACCCTAGTCGCGGATACCAAGTTTGTAGCAACTAAAGACTACCCCCTAGTCAATACACGGTGCTCATGATCCCGAAAGACAACAAGATAACCTTTTACTGGTATATGTATTTGAGCTCCCCATAATATAATATAATAAATATGGAAAACTAGAAGAAAACTTGCCATAATGTTTGAAATATCTAAAATACTCAATACTAAAAACAAAATTCTAATACATCTGTCCGTAAAGCCTCTAGACTATCTGAACTGGAGAGTTGATAGGACATATCCGCAACTAACTCCATCTAATGAAAATTAACTAAATCTGATACGATTATAAAATAAGGATAATCCTCAAATAAAGAGGACTCACTACTATGTCTACTGCTGCTGACTGGGACTATGCTGCTAAGGGTACTTTGGATATCGTGCCTCTGAACCTATGGTGTAAAGTAAAACACCATAGCGTAAATACGCCAGTACGTGGGAATGTACTGAGTATACAAGATGAGGTAAGGCTAAATGCAAGGGCTTATGCATGAACAATTACTTAACTAAACAATCATGAGAGTACGGAATGAGGACATATGCATGAATGCACAAACCATAACTGAAATCTTCGTGACTCTAAATACTGAAACTTGGGTACTACTTTACTAACATATGAACTCACTACTAACTGAGATACTAAACAACTGAAACTTCTGATAATCATAACTGAGTACTAAAGTTGAGATTAGTCATATCTAGTGAGAGATCTAAAAAACTTATGATACTAAAGTTGATTAACTGAATCTACACATAACAATGACTGAATTCTAAGCTTGCTACTATCAACTGACTGAATCTGAGATCAAACCTCTCTATCAGATGATCCCTGAGTCTACTACCAATGATACAAAATGATAATGTTTGAGATCAGACATATCTAGTGGAAGATCTCTAAATCTGATAATTAGAATAATTATCTGAACCTGAGACTGAGATCAATCCTATCTAATGGGTGATATCGATATCTGATAATGAGAGTACTCAACTAAATCTGAGACTGAGATCAAGCCTATCTAATGGGTGATCTCTGGATCTGATAATGAGAATACTCAACTAAATCTCAAACTGTGATCAAGCCTATATAATGGGTGATCTCTGGATCTGATAATGAGAATACTCAGCTGAATTTGAGACTGAGATCAATCCTATCTAACGGGTGATCTCTGGATCTAATAATGAGAATACTCAACTTAAACTGAAATTAAGATCAAGCCTATCTAATGGGTGATCTATGGATCTGATAATGAAAATACTCAACTGAATCTGATACTAAGATCAAGCCTATTTAATGGGTAATTTATGGATCTTATAATGAGAATACTCAATTGAATCTTAGATTGAGATCAAGCCTATCTAATGGGTGATATCTGGATCTGATAATGTGAATACTAAACTGAATTTGAGACTAAGATCAAGCCTTTCGAATGGGTGATCTATGTATCTGATAATGAAAATACTCAATTGAATCTGATACTAACATCAAGCCTATCTAATGGGTGATCTATGGATCTAATAATGAGAATACTCAATTGAATCTTAGACTGAGATCAAGCCTATCTAATGGGTGATCTCTGGATCTGATAATGTGAATACTCAGCTGAATTTGAGACTAAGATCAAGCCTATCTAACGGGTGATCTCTGGATCTGATAAAATAAATACTCAACTAAATCTGTGACTGAGATCAAGCCTATCTAAGGGTTGATCACTGGATCTGATAATGAGAATACTCAACTTAATTTGAGACTAAGACCAAGCCTATCTATCGTGTGATCTTTAGATCTGATAATGCTGATATTGATTAACTTTATGAGGGACCAGGTATATCTAGTGGGTGGTCTATGATTCTATAGAACTATCTGAGTTCCTTACTGAGAAAAGTGACCATATCTTCCAGTCCTGGTTTTTGAGTTCTACTCGGAGGACTGATACTGAAACTGTAATTATAGGAGTTCTCACTTAACAAACATACCCCAACTTTAAAAAAGTGGGGTCCAACCTGTAACCTCAGTTGGAAAGGTGTCAATACCATGCCATAAGTAAAGACCTCTACTCAGGTTAAGCCTCTCTAAGGGGTGACCCTCAATACGATTTCAAGCCTAAGGCAGTATAATAGTCAACCATTATTCTAACGGGTGACTCCTGATCCTGTGCTGGCTATGTAGTTCTGGAGTTTAGGGATTGCTGCTAATGACTATGTCTCTCTAACGGGAAAGCCATCATACCTGCACTTACTCGGTGCTAGCTCCTACTCTCAACTGAAAGACTCTGAACTGATTCTTCACTGAACTTAAACTAAGCTGAATCTATTACTGATCATATTTATTGGCTGATCTGATTGAGTTAAGATAAGTTCACTTGGTTCTATTATCTTATGAAATACTATTGATTCTCGTTATCTGACTGAATAATACTAAGCTCTGAATAGATTATTTGAAAGCTACTGAGGTCTGAACTAATCACTTGAATACAATTAGATCTGATCTGAGTACTGAACTGAGGCTAGAATGCTAACGATACTAAAATTACTGTGACTACTGAGATTTCTTAAGTTCTGTAATTGTCTGAGAGTTTTTGAGTTCTATAACTCTCTGAGTTCTGAGAACTTTGGCTTGATTGAGATTATCAAGAAAACTGACACTAGCTCTAGCCTGCAGCTAATTTGTCCAGTATAAAGACCCCCAGGACTCCATAACATTAAATTAAACATAACCATTCTTGCATAATCATAACCATGGACATTCATTCACCATCAAATCACTAAAGAATCTCTTTGAGCATTTAGAAACCATAAACATGTGATAATATAAGTAGACATGTTATTGGCTCATACTCCATTCAACAAGGTCATGCATTAAAAACTTAGCATGCATTAAAGAACACATAGTTTTTGAATTTCATGCTATCATATCACAATTCATTCACTAAGGATTTTCAATAAACACTTGGCATGCATGAGCTTTCGTATAATTGGAGATTTTTAGTCAATATTCTATAATGGCTCTAATTCCTTCAGATAAGTATTTTATCAAACATATGGGGAGCATGTTTTTCTTATTAAACCATTTCTACACGCAATTGACATAAACATATCATTTAACAAGCAACTTAAAGAGGATTTATCATGAATATCACATACTATGGCCAAAGCTTGAAATCTTGTAAAAAAATCATGAATTAAAACTCAATACTAACATGAACTTCGATTTCAATTCACATGAATCATGAAAACTCATAAATAAAAGATCTTTGAATTTATAAAAAGAATTCTTGAACTTTTTGGGTGAAAGGGACCCAAGAATCATCATCTACTTACCTTAGGAAACTCTTTCTTGAAGGCTCTTGGAGAGATTCTTGATTTATTGATTTTTCTTGAAGAAGGGTTTTGATTTTTGAGAGAAACCCTAATTTGACGTTTAAGATCAAGAATGAAGCCCTCAGCTTCGTTCAAGATATATATAAGGGTTTAAAAAGACTAAAAAGCCTATTTTAAAAACTTCTTAAAAATACTGAACGGGATTTACTATGGTCGAAGTGACGGTCCGTTGCTAGTATGATGGTCTGTCGGATCGTCCATTGTACATTGGTTAGAAAAAGGCCACACTACCTTAGTTGCGACGGTCCTAGCGATGGTCCATCGCTAGCTTGACGGTCCGTCATCTTGGCCGTCGCACTTGGGCCAGAAAGGGAGCCACTGCCTTGGTTACAATGGTTTGGACGATGGTCCGTCAACCCATCCGTCGCACCTGGGCCGTTTCGATAACTCTTAGTAAAACGGCCATAACTTCCATATCCGATGTCGGATTTTGACAAAATTGGTATCGATGGAAAGATTATTAAATTATCTACGTGAGAAAGTTGATATTAGGGAAATTAAACATGGTTTTAAAATATTTATCCCTTAGGAAGTCACTTCTTAATCTTTTAGGGCCATATTTATGCTTCACTTGACACGCTCTAAGGCTCAGACTATGAGATAATTTTGCGGGGTCTTACAAAATATTAGAGAGAATGAATAAGACAAGTAGATCTTGGAATTCTAGGGATTCTTTTGTAGAAAGAAATACTATGTCTAGTGGGATGCCAACTGAACTACGTAGGATAGAAGAACATAATAAGTATATGACACATATGAAGAACCAAATAGATTTTCTCACAAAGAATTTAATATCAGGGAAGACCAAAAACATGAAAGCTATGGGGTCACAAAGTAGTGGAGTTGAATCAAACTATAAGGAAGAGGCAAACTACTTAAATAATCAGCGGGTTTTTGAGGCAATAACCAAGGGAATCAAGGTTGGAATTACTATGCCAATGTTGGTTATAGAGATCATGATCAAGGTGGTTGGAAAAATAAGAATGATAGGAGTGGGTTATATGTACCTCTCGTAAACCATGACAATGCTGCTACTAGTTTCGATAGGATGTCGACGGAGGAAAGGATGGATAAGTTGTTAAAATGGGTATAGTAGAATAACGCTAGAGTGAGGGAGAAGAAGAGTGATTTGTTATCTGTGAGTCAATTAGTCGACTCATACTTTACATCTATTAAACAACTAGAGCTGCAAATATATCAATTGTCGCCAATGTTAAATCAAAAGAAGAGTGGAACATTGCCGAGTGATATTGGGAAAAATTTGATGAATAACAACTCATGAATAAATATTACTACTAGAAGTGTTAAAGTGTTACTTATCCCTTGTGTGAGAAAACTTGTTTTAGATGATATGGTGGAGATAAATGTAGAAATAGAAAAAAAACATACAGTTGAGTTTGAAAAGCTAGAAAAGATCAATGGCCCATCTAAATAGAAATAGGTTGATAATTTTGGTGAAATAAATGCGAAAAGAAGGAGAGAGTTGTTTCAAGATTACCAAAACTACCTCCTCTATTTCCTCACAGATTGTGGAAGGAGAATGGGACTAAATTTAGTTAGTTCATGGCCGTGCTAAAGCAGTTGATCGTAAATGTTCCTTTGGTTTAGGTGTTAGAACAAATGCTAGGGTATGATAAATTTATGAAGGATCTTGTGATAATAAAGTGGATTGTGAGCTATGAAGTGGTGGATAATCTTCACCATGGTAGCACTATTGCTATAAGATCTTTAGTGTAGAAGAAGGTAGACGTAATACCCCAAACTTTTTCTAGCTTAAATTCGTTCCTAGAATGTTAAGGGATGTCTTCCAAAATGATCATTACCAAATTCATCCAAATCCGACACTCGGTGAAGAAGTTAGAGAATTTTTAAGTTGACAGTGTGCCAACTGGTGAGTCACCGCATCGTGGCGAGGTCCAAATTCCCATATGTCAATTTCCAGTGGACCTTCACATTACTGGAGCATCGCGAAGAGGTCCATTTTCCCAATTATTAAATTCCAATAGCCCAATGCGATAGTGGCGCATCGCGCCGAAGGCCAAAATGGTATTTATATAGGGCATTACGATTGTGGCGTATCGCATTGAAGTTTGAGGTACCAAGTGTCAAAATATAGTGGGATAACAAGATAGATTCATATCGCAGAGAACCCCAATTTCCCATTCGTCAATTTTTAGTGAGCCATCGTGATAGTGGCGCGTAGCGGTGTCCCATTAAATTGGGACCCAGTTCATTTTATTCAGTTTTGTTTAGAAGTTAAAAGGGGTATTTTAGACTTTTCCCAACCACCAATTCCATCCAAACACAATATTTAAGGCTATTACAAGCATTTTATGAGATTTTTCTCAAGATCTCTCTCAACAAAAAATGCTAAGCTTCAACAATCAACCTCAAGAATCCTAAGATTCCACCATTCTTTTTCCAAATTAATCCAAGATTCCCAACAAAATAATTCCAAGAAGCATCATTCAAGAGCACAAATAGATTCTCAAAAGCAATGTTGTTCATCTAGTTCATCATCCAAGCTATGTGGGGTTTTGAACAAGGATAAATCTTTTATATTTGTACACAAAAACTTACTTTAAATTACAAATTGCTGAGTTTTGTATGTTTTCCCATGAAATTTATGTTAGTGTTTATACCCAATGTTGCTAATTGCATGATTTTGAGATTTTAAGTAATTTGGGTATTGAATTACATGTCTACTTTTGAAAAATAAAATTGTATGATCATATTTTCCAGATTTTAAGTTGAATTATGAATATTTGTATTTTCAAGCATGAACCTTATGGTGTTTGCCATGAAATTGAAGCATGGGTCATTAAGCCCTAGTTTATATGTTGTCATTTCAAGAATGACTATTTTTAAGCATCCCATGATTAGTTATTTTTAGATTTTGATAAAGAAAGTCGATTTTTTTTATCCAAACTAGGATAGGAATCCACATTATTCAGACAATTTATGATTTAAGGAAAAGAGAAGTATAATTTGTTTTCATTATAAACCCTTGTGCTATTTTAAGGTGGATTTCCTAAAAGTTTTGAGCATTAAGTATGGAAGTAGTATCTATCACCAAGTTGGGTATGATTCCAATGTCTCATTCCCTAGAACTACGAGCCATCGTAGGTTTTAAACGCCTATAGTGGGCTAAGATAGTGATCACTTAGGTTAAGGTTTTATTCCGAGGGCAAGGGTAGAACAATTCTTTCCATTGTGGGCAAGACTTTGGACTCCATGTCAACTCACATGGTTTATGTCGGTTAGAAGAAACTCCCTGAGTCCCAAAGTTCCATGATTTCCAAAGCTCCCAAAGCTTTTAAGTTTCAAAAGAAAGAATGATAAAAAAGCTTTTATAAGACTGAATTTTATGACTCACTACATTTACAGGTATGATTTGTTATACATTATCTTGTATTTTTATATTTTATGTAATGCATGCATTTACTTTCTAATTATGATGTTGTCTTACTTATACATTACACCTCTATATACTCTGTACATTATCAAACTGCTGATCGATATATATGTCTGTATGCTACATTGTCATATAATATAGGTTTAGGTGCTCAGTATTAGCAACATGATAAGTTTAAGCATCTCTATCTACACTCCCATAATTGGTGAGTCCTTATGATTTGAGGGCCTACTTCTTCCGATTTTCAGCTTTCGTAGTATTTGAGTTATCATTTTTAGTTTAGCCTAGGTCAGTTGGGGTTTTTGGCCAATGGCTCTCTAGTTCTTTAGTAGTGGAAGCTTACTGGACTACTAGTTTATTTACAGACTTTCAGTATTTGCTATTCAGATAGTATTTTCAGTTTATTCAGTTTAATTTTGGTATGATACAATATTATTTCTTGGTTAGTTTATCTTATAGTAAGGTTTCAACCTTGTAGCAAGATTAAAGGGTTAGCTTGGGGATAATCATAGCCTTGAGCACCATGTGTCATCTCAAGATCAGATTTTAAGGCGTTACAGTGGATCTAGGATCATTCGTCGTTCCATTTACTATAGAATCATTCAATTTTGAAAGTGCCCTTTGTGATCTTGGGGTAAGTATAAACCTTATTCCACTGGATATTTTCAAGAAGCTTGGTTTAGAAGATCCTACACCCAAAAATATGCTACTTCTCATAGTAGATAGATCGGTGAAAAGGCCTGTTGGGATTCTTTATGATGTTCTTTTAAAGGTAGCCAACTTTATTTTCCCTATTGACTTTGTAATCTTGTATTGTGAGGTGGATCTAGAGGTGCCCATAATATTGGGTAGACCGTTCTTACCACCAAGGAGTGTATTAATTGACTTATAGACCAATGACCTAAAATTTAGGCTCAATGATGAAGAGGTAAGTTTTGATATGTCTTAGTCGATAAAGCAACAACAAAAAAAGATGTATGTTTTCTCGATCAATGATGTATTCTATGAAGAAAAGGAAGAAGTACCGATTGAGGAAAGATTTGATGTTAAGAGAGTAGCTGTAGTATTGATGAACTTTGATAGTGATGGAATCGATGAGTATGACGAAACTATGTGTGCTTTGACAGGTATAGGATCGTATTCTTATGCCCCACCGAAGCTAGAGTTGGACCTTAAGAATCATCCAACACCTCCGGTAAAATATTTTGTTAAGGAACCATCAGTGTTGTCACTGAAAGAGCTGTCAAGCCATTTGCAGTATGTATTTCTAGGCAGCGGAAACACCTTACTAGTGATTATTGTAGAAGACTTGGTGGAGCAGCAATTTGAGGCTCTTATTTCTGTACTTAGGCGATACAAGAGGGCTATCAGATGGACTATTTTTGATATTATAGTTGTTCCACTGGGCATTTTCACAGATAAGATCAGGATGGAAGAAGAATGTATACCTAAAATTGAGCATCAGCGTCGGCTAAACCCACCAATGCAATAAGTAGTTAAAAAGGAGATCATAAAGTGGCATAACACAGCGGTAGTGTACCCAATCTCCGACAACAAGTGGGTATGTATGGTGTATTGTGTACCTAGGAAAGAAGGCATGACCATTGTTACAAATGAAATGAATGAGCTGATTTCTCTTAGTCTAGTGACTGGGTGGTAAATGTTTATGGACTACAGGACGCTGAACTCATGGACTCTGAATGAGCACTTTCCAATGACTTTCATGGATCAAATGCTTGATCGATTAGCAGGAAGTGTTTGGTACTGCTTCTTAGGTAGGTATTTGTGATATAATCAAATCTTGATTTTCCTGGAGGACCAAGAGAAAATGACCTTTAAATGCCCATATGGAACATTTTCATTCAAGCGAATGTCGTTCGGATTATGCAATGCACCGGCCATGTTCCAAGGATGCATGATGTAAATTTTCTTTTATATGGTTGAGGATAATTTTGAAGGGTTCATGGATGAATTCTATGTAGTAGGCGACTCATTTGAAGTATTCTTGGTAAATTTAAGAAGAGCAATATAGAGATGTGAAATATTAAATCTTATGTTGAATCGGGAGAAATGCCACTTCGTGTTGAAGAAAGGCATAATACTAGGACATCAAATTTTTTGTAAGTAGATTGAAGTTGATAGAGCAAAGGTAGAAGTTATTGAAAAACTACCTCATCCTATCTCGGTGAAGAGAGTTTGTAGTTTTTTGGGCAACACAAGATTCTACCAAAGGTTCATAAAGGACTTCTCCAAGATTTTAAATCCACATTGAAAATTATTGGAGAAGGAGACCAAGTTTTTGTTTGACGATTATTGCATGAAGGCATTCAAATTTCTTAAAGAGAAGTTTGTTGATGCTCCAATTTTTAGTTTTTTTGATTGGTCTAAACTATTTGAAATAATGTGCGATGCCAATGGGGTGGCGCTTGGGGATGCTCTTGGTTATAACAAAGAGAAGCTAATTCACCCCATCTATTATTCTAGCAACGCATTGAACGGGGCATAAAAAATACACAGTCACCTACTATGCAACATTGAGATATCGAATGGCGAAGAAATTTGCCAAATCACGGCTCATTAGAAGGGTATTATTACTGTAAAAATTTGTCTTTGAAGTAAAAGACCGTAAGGGGTGTGAAAAATTATCGCAGATCAAATTTACAGACTCGAGAAAGAACAGTCCAATATTGAGAAGATTTATATTGATGATGCTATTCCAGATGAAGAAATATTAGAGGAATCTCTTAAAATGGTACCTTATTATGCTAACTTAGCTAACATTATTGTTGGTGACACTATTCCTAAGAATATATCTTTCCATCGGAAGTAGAAGTTTCTCCGTGATGCTGCTAGATACTTATGGGATGATCCCTACTTGTTCAAACATTATGCAAACAACATCATCAGAAGGTGCATCCCAGAAGTTGATATGATAAGCATTCTAGAAGCCTGGCATACTTCTCCTGTTGGGGGACATCATGTAGGCGATCATATGATGAGAAAGGTATTTTAAATTTATTACTACTAGACTACACTCTTTAAGGATGTTTACGAGTTCGTGAAGAATTGCAATCAATGCCAAAAGCAAGGTTCAATCTCAAAACCTCATAAAATGGCAATGGCAAAGATGATAGAGGTTGAATTATTTGATGTCTAGGGTATTGACGTCATGGGACCATTCATGAGCTCCTATGACCTTAAGTATATCTTAGTAGTTATAGACTATGTGTCCAAGTAAGTTGAGGCCATTGCTTTAGCTGATAATAAAGGTAAAAAGGTGGTTACATTCCTGAATAAGAATATCTTTTCATGCTTTCTGGTGCCTCGGACAAATATAAGCGATGGGAGATCTCACTTTTGTAACAAGATATTGCGGGCGACATAGATGAAGTATGGTGTGAAGAAACACAAGGTGTCCACTCAATATTACCGATAAACTAGTGGGCAAGTAGAGGTCTTAAATAGGGAAATCAAAGCAATCTTGGCCAAGACAGGGAATGCTAGAAGAAATGACTGGTCACGGAACCTCGATGATGCTTTGTGGGTATATCGAAAATCTTTAAAGACACCCAATGGTATGTCTCTATATCAGTTGGTTTATGAAAAATCATTCCACTTTCCAATTGAGCTGGAACACAAAGCTTTGTGGGCGCTTAAGCGATTGAACATGGACTAGAATAAGGCTGCAAAATTGAGACTAGGATAGCCCAATGAGATGGATGAATTTTGTGTCGGTGCACATGAACGAGTTGACTTATATAAAGAAAGAATAAATAAGTACCATGATCAGAGAATTAAAATGTGAGACATTCGTGCTGGTGATTGGGTACTACTATTTGACTCTCAACTCAAGCTCTTTTCGAGCAAGTTAAATTCAAAATGGTCGGGACCATTCAAAGTAAGTCAGGTTTTTCCATCGGGGGTGGTGGAACTTTCAAAAAAATGAAGGAGGTTTATTCAAAGTTAATGGGAAAATAATCAAAAGTTCTATTGTCCCAATGGATGAATCTAAGTTGTTGTCTAAGGTGTATCTCGACGATATCTGAGTAGTCGAGATAACAGAGTTATGTCGCGACGTTAAATCAGGCGCTATTAGGAGGCAACCCAATTTTTGTTTAATTTTTAAGTAGTATGTAGCTAAGATTTGAAGGAAGAAAGTTTTTATTAAATGTTGATGCTAGATGGAATTGACGACAAAAGTTGTTAGGCTATCAACAGGTTGACGACCCATCACCCATAGTCGTTAATTGAATAAAAGGTCGGTGCATACACTGAATAGAGTTGATGAACAAGTTCATAGGTTATCAACAATTTTACTACCTATCACTTGAAGTCATCAACTAAAGCAAAGATTGGGTGTTTTCTTTAAAAGGGTGACGACAAAGCTCATAAGTTGTCACACTAGTGATGAGCCGTCACCCCTTTTCATAAGTTGAAACATAATTATGAAAAAATTTGTCTTAAGATAATGAGCTAAGTTATGGGTTGTCAACCAATTGTTAAGTCATCACTTAAATTTTGGGCCCAGGTAAGAAATGTTAACTCGAATCCAAAGCCACGACCCGATCCAAACCAATAAGCCTTGGCTTTTCAAATTCCTGTGAATAAATTCTTTTCCACCGACTTTTATTTTTGTTATATTTTAGTCTTAATTATTTTTTTAGTCTTTAATAATAAAAAAATAGAGAAAATTTGGAAAACAAAAAAGACGCCAATATCAGTGCGACCTCTTCATATTTCCCGTCCCATTCTTTTTAAAAATCTTGACATTTATTTCACCTCTTAAAGTTCTCAAAGAAAAGTAGATAATCACTTGAACTTCTCACTTTTGTGTAAAATGTTGAAACATACAAATCCTGAGTATTTAAAGTTCTTATTTATTTGGATCAATGTTTCGCATTCTCAAGAAGAGTGTGCTATCTCAAGTGAATATCAAGGTGTGTTCTTAAAGCTTGTCTTTTCTCTAGAGGAAGGCAATGAGAATTTCATGCAACCGAAGCATTAAAGATTACAAAGTGCTCATGAACAAATTTAAGTAATACAAAGATTATTGGGTAACCTAAAGCAACAAAACTTTGTATTGCTACAAGATAGTCATGAACAACTTCTCGTCAAGTTGTGAAATTCATCATTATTGGTGGATGATTTAAGTTTTACTTGAGTAAAAGTCATTTGTCCCCACAATTTTCAACCTTTATTGAATCAAAATAGGTGAAGTGTCTTGTTTGGGAACTGATAATTAGGGTTAACAAGTTGAAAATTGGGCATCAAGTCAAATTATTAGCCTGTAAATCAACAATGAGTGAGTTTGTAAATATTATTTGTGCTAATTACTATGTTGATAAGTTGTCAGGAAAGTGACAACTTATCAATTAAGTAGTCACTCAACATTTAAATTGTTGTGGATTCTATTTTAGGCTGATGACAAGGCTGATAAGTCATCACTCAAGTAACAACTTATCAACCAAGTCATCACCTATGTTGAAAATTTTTTTAATTTATATTTAGGCTAGAGACAAGGCTAATAAGTCATCACCCAAGAGACAACTCATCAACCAAGTTGTCACCTTTCTTTCTGAAGTGTTTTGATTCTGCCCAGGGCTGACCACATGGCTAATAAGCCATCACCTAAGTGATGATTTATCAACCAAGTCACCAACTATATGCTTATCGATTATACTTGATCACTTTTCAAATATAATAATAAAAATGATAGTAGGTTACAAAAGTTGACTGAAAAGAATTTTCTTTGTAAATTGTGTGTCAGAAGATATTAACGTGAAGTTGAGTTTATATAAAATATGTTAATTCCTTTTGTTTTTTTATTCTTGGGTACAAACTTATTCTTTTCCTTTGATGTAGATATAACCATTCCTCCAAAAAGAAAGTCAAAAAATCTAGTCAGAGAGTCAACAAAGAAAATTTTCTCAGACACTGTTCACTAATTTTGAAAATGAATAGGAATGAGAAGAACATCAAAGATACAATAAGAAGTTGAATCTTCATATAGCATAACCAACTACCCAGTCTAAAGAGGAGGTGGTTGATAAAGAGAGTTCTGAATAAGATGACTCTTACCCTCTTTCTTCTGAGCAACTTATAAAAGAAGACTCCAAAATTAGTCAATATTATAGAAAGGAAAAACCCTGGCCTCCTCTAAAGTAGTGTATGATAGAAAGTGAAAGGAGCCTCTAAAATCAATTGTGAGGGATTGTTATCTACTGTAAGAAAGAGTACCAAGAGGCCTTTGTGAAAAAGTGTGGAAACAATAACGTTCCAGCTGAGCAAATTCCCATAACTTCAAAGGCCTTTAAGCACTTATGATCTAACATGGACAACCAAGGATGGACAATCATACTTTCTGATGTTAGTAAGAGATCTCTTTGCTAACTACCCAGCAACTGTGTAAAAAATATGTAAAAATGGAGAAATAATCATATAAAATCCCAACATAAATAAAATATCGGGGTGAGGGGTTGTGGTAGATTTATATGACGTATGATCAATAGGTTTTTTTATGGTATTGAATTCATTACTCCATCTACCTCTCCAGAGTTCTATTAGAGAATGATTGATAGGATAAATCAATGTCTTTGGTTGACACAGGTTATATGAGAGAGGGAGATGGAATGGTTGAACAATCCAAGTTCTAGGATTTTAAGGTTTTGTTGTCTCAAGAAGGAATATTTTTGTGGGGAATAGTAAGATATATGATGATGCCTACTATGGGAGACAATATCCTAGGTAAGGATAGAGCGGTGCTCGTAGCAAGCTTATTGTCAAATTTCCACTTGAACTTTGGGGAATCATTACAGTTGAGATCAAAATTTGGGCAACATAACCTGATACAACATATATATTCCCTTGTATTATTAATAAATTAAGTGAAGTGACCCATGTTCTAGTCATCACTGGTATAGATAATGAAGTCTAGGACAAGAAGACTTGTAATCCCACAGATTAGATGAGAGTTGTCCTAAGCTAGTTCTAGATATAGAGTGAGTGTGCAAAGTGATATTGTCTCGTTAGAGGGAGTTCAGACACCTACAACTACCACAGGCTCTATGCAAAATGTGCAGCTATTATTACCAGAGTATTCTCAGGCTACTTCTTTTGTAGATGTTGTACCTATTCCTGAAAAATAATAAAATACCATAATCACAACACCGGTGTTTGAGTATGAAATTATCCCTCAAAGTTTCAAAATTATAGTAAATCAAGGAAAGAGGTTTGAAGCCTATTTGAGGTTGTTTTCTGACCAGTTTAAGCCGATTGTGAACAAGAAAATAAAACCAATCGGCATACCCTTCCAGAATCTCCATGAAAGTATTGATGATATAGAGTGTCGAGTGAATGAAAGGCTGAAAGAAATGTCTATGCCCGATCTTGCAGTATTTCAGGTAGCCTTTGAAAAGGATAGGGCTGACATTATGACATTATAGTTTTCAGCCCCTGTTCTTGAGGAATCAGACGAAGAGGAAGAAGCACTGTTTGACATCACTAGGAAAAAAGTGGATAAAAAAAACAAAGGAAAAAAAAAGAGAAGTAAAAGTTATGAAAAAAGGAGAGTCGAAAAGAGAGCAAAGAGGAAGTAGGATAAGAAAAACTTGAAAGAAGCATTGAGGAAGTTAAAATAGGATGGTGAACTACTTGATGAAGCACTGAGGTACCGACCTATGAGAGCCTTTACTAGTGTTCCTCCTACGACTAACAGGGAATTATTTACTCCAACAACTATTATTGTAGACACATCAGTACAACCTAATGCCACAAATTATGCTCTCCCTCTGATTATACAGCAACATAGTCATCGACTCATGATACAAGACCTTAAGGTTCTACTGGTATTTTCTCACCCTTGTTGTTATATTTCAATATATTTAAATTGGGGACAATGCATATTATTTTGTTGGGGTGGGGGGTCCTTGCAAACTCAAGGGTATATTATTTGTTTTCTATACCTTTGAGGACTATCTAGGGAAACGACATATTTAGGTTTTGTTCTTTTTTTTAGTCTTGTGTTATGTATGCATGAGGAATAGATGTGAATATGTAGCAATTGCATAAGTCCAAAAGTTTGAAAATTATGTTTTGAAAATTATGAGCCCATCAAAATGTTGGTTGTGAAATCAATTGCTAGGTGCATGGGAAACCATTTTTTTCTATGAAAGTATGAAAATATGGCATTCCCTACTTGATCTTTGGTTTTGATTGAGTAATTGGTGATGTCCGTGCAATTCCATGCCATGAGCGAGTGAGATTTTTCTTGTGAATATGTTCTTATTGTGTGCAAACATCTAGAACTTGCCCAAATCATTCTGTTAGGATTGCAATTAGTCATCTGAGAAGTGATCATAGGCTATTTTTAATTAGTAAGAGATTTAACCAAGTTAAACTACCCTTAGGCATAAAATATATCCCTTTTTGATCCCTTTTAAGCCATTAGAATATTTTCTTGATTTCAACAAATTGACCATATTTCACTGAGTGCATAATTAACCCTTGCTTTTACAAGTTCTATCTTTGGACATTTTACACATCAACTTAGGCAAATCGCCTAAGTTGAGGGTGATTACAGTAGATGGGATGAAGATTGGAAGGTGTAAAAGATGTTGTGAAATTTAATATGCCAAAAAAAATTATAATTTTGTAATAATAGTAAATAAATGGTGCTGAGTATGAATGCTGAGAGGGATACAAAGTTGATTGGGAAAAAATGCAAAGGAATAAGTGGTTGTAGTTAAGTTATGTAAGTGAAAAGAGAGGATAAGTCACTAATCCTAAATCGACCTTCCCAGCACTTAAGCCTTCACTTCAAGCTGAGAAAGCCTTGTAGTGATCTTAGTATGACTACTAGATGAAGAAAATGGAATAGTAGGGAAAGCTTATGGCATTGTAGGAGTACAATTTTAAACTTCTTTCTGGGAGTGAGAGATTTAATGTATAGTTCCTAAAAACACAAAGAATATATGGAGTAAGGAACTTCTTTCTTCTATCTGAGGGCTTCTGAATGGTAGTGCAAATTGATAAGTATTTGATTGAATACTCTAAGTTTACGTAGTTGTTTGTTTGTTTGAACTTGAAAGATATGTATGAAATCTTGATATTTCTTGGCAGAAAAATATCACATATTTTTGTATGTGTTCAAAATGAAGAAAACACGTGTTACTCTGTGCATTGATGTTCTTGTTGTGTTTATAATGCTGTGTTACTTTCTTGAGGACCAGAAAATGTTTTAAGTTGAGGGTGTTGATGTGATATCTTTATATTTGAACATTTAAGGATTTAAGTGTGAAATAATTTTAAGTTCTTAAGTAACTATTATTGTTTTTTATTGTGTTTCATGTTATTTTGCAGGGAAAGTAAAGGTGCATGAAAACATATAAAAAATATGTCATGAAGGACAATTTTGGTGAAACAGAAAAGAAGATATGTTTTGAAAATTTTAGTTAACGACTTGTCTAATAAGTCATCAGAGAAAGCCACCACACATAGATAGAATCTACATGCTAAAGAAGTTGAGTTGACGACTTGTCTTATATGTTATAAACCTATTGGTAAGTCATTAGAGAAAGCCATCACCCACAGAGAGAATTTATATGTTGAAGAAGTTGAGTTGACAACTTGTCTAATAAGTCATCAACCAGTTTATAAGTCATAGGAGAAAGCCGTCACCCATAGATAGAATCTACACGTGCAGGAAAAATCTATTGACGACTTGAGTGAAAGGTCATCAACTTGATAATAATCCATTAAGTGAAGTCGTCAGCTATGGTGCAGAAAATCTGGAGTTTGAAATTCAAATCCTGATGGTTATGGGTATTTATAGGAAAATCATAGGTTTTCATTGGAATCTTGAACCTACTTAAAAACAACAGCTTTTACATTTGGATATCTTAAGTTTGAATTCCGTTTTTGAATTATTGTTTTATTTTTTGTGATTCTCGTTTGAACTTGAATGAGAACAATCTTCATATCAATTATTTTTAAGTTAATTACATTTGAATTATGTATTTAATCTATACTATCTATTTCTATCTTATGAGGAACTAAATCCCATAACTGGAGTTGTGGGATCTATGAGTTTTGTTTTATTAGACCAATAGTTATCTAAGATTCGATTGACTGATGGTACATCTTGATAATTATATTGTAATGAATGTTTTCTATTGATTGCATATAATAGATCTAAACTTAAGTTGTTTTTCTTGAATTTAGAAATCAATTAACGGATGTGAATTATCAACGGGGATTTTGAAAGACCAACTTTCCATCTAATGGTTAATATTGTAACAATATTAATCAACTCAAGTTAAAATCAGTGTGTGTAGTAGATTTACCTAAGTTCAAAAGAATTAGTAAATCTAGTATATAAGTAGGTTTAAAGATGCTTGGATCAACTATCAATAATGATAATTTGTTGTTTCCCGCATGTCTTGAGAATCTAATGCAACTACTATTATTCAATAAGCTTCAATACTAATAGTGATCACAACTCTAGTTTTATTATATCATTGATTTGGAATATTGAAATATTGACATTGAGTTACTAAAATAAAGTGAACAACTACAATTGATTGATTGATAAAAAAACCTCCAGTTAAAGGGAACCATTAACTAATAGTTGATTAAAGAACAAATAGTCTTGATTTACACCATATTCCTTGTGACCCCAACCTAGATGGGTAATATATTTAACGATGACCGCTTACTCTCTAATAAAGGTGGTGTAATTTGGGTGTATCAGTAAGTGATCAATATGAATTTTATTACCTTTCTTCCTCGATCCTATAATAAATTTTATTCATTTTGGGTCATGGTGGATCGGATGAAAAGGTCAACACACTTCTTGCAAGTGAGGACTAACTTTTCACATGAGTATTATGCTAGTTTGTATCTTCAAGATATTTTGATGATTGAAGGGGAACCTATAATGATTTTCTAGGATCGTGGTACACAATTTTCATCTTATTTGTAGCTATTATTTTAGAAGGTGTTGGGTACTAAGGTAATTTTGAGTACTGTTTTTCACTGGCAGACGGATGGGCTAGCAAAAAGGATTACTCTAACATTAGAAGATATGATTCATGCATGTTTGATTTATTATTATGGTAATTGAGTAGAGAACCTACCTCTGGTAGGGTTTGCTTACAATAATAGCTACCATTCTAGCGTTGGGATTACCCTTTTTAAGGAATTCTATGGTAGGAGGTGTAGATCTCCTATTGGGTTGTTTGACTTTATTGGGGTAGATATGTTTCCCCTGTATTTGGTTTATCAGGCTATGGATAAGGTGAAGGGGATTTGAGATAGACTTAAGGTTTCCTAAAGATGCCAAAAGTATTATGCAAATATAATTCGTAGGGACTTAGAGTTTGAGGTTGGGATAGGGTGTTCCTAAAAGTGTCTCCCATTAAGAGAGTAATGTGGTTTGGACAAAAGGGGAAGATTAGTCCCCAGTATGTTGGTCTTTATGTGGTTATAGGGTGTGTTGGTAATATTGCATATGAATTGGAGTTTCCTTCTAGTTTGAGATCCATACATCTGGTATTGCATGTCTCTTTGTTGAGAAAGTGTATAGTGATCCTTCATTGGTTTCTCCTTGGGAAGGATTGGGTATCTCAAATTCTCTATCTTAGGCAGAGATCTCGATTGAGGTCTTGGATTAGCAGGTTCATTGATTGTTGACAAAGAATGTAGCTTCGGTTAAGGTTCTATGGCAGAACCAAAAGATTGAAGGAGCTATTTGGGAAGCGGGAGAGGACATCAACTCCAAGTATCCATATTTTCTTCTACTGTAAATATTCATATGGAAGGTATTTGTTCTTAATGACATCATTATTTTCTAACTTTTTTCAAGAAAAGGTTGATTTCCTTGCATCTTTGTTTTCTAACTTATTTAAATTTTGGAATGATCAAGTTAGGGTTTAATTTGTTCTTGTTCTACCTTTTCTGTCATTTAGGGATGAATGATCCTATTGGGGAAGATTGAAACACCCTAGGTTTTGGTTCTCTAAAATTTCCTGATTTTTAAAATTTCTGGACATCATACGAGTAAGGGTACTAGTCGTATGTTGGGATACGATTTAGGGGTCATCACTTGTATATAGATCGGTGTGGTTATGTTGGCTATTATCCAAGGTACGACTTCACCATAAGGTTATATGTTGGGTTATGAATCGTATGATGTAATTCGTACAATGTCATATGTCTTCACCTAGGTGATTTTATTCTTTCTAGGGTAAGGTTTATGGGTACCAATAGCATGATTTGGTACGAGTGGGACTTAGGAGTCATAGATTTGTCAGTGTTGGGGTTGAGATTCTTCTTGGGGTAGAAGTGGTCTGACTCGCCCTGAACTTCGAGCCATGTCATATGGGCACCTCAAGCTCACATGAATTAGAGGTCGCCCTAAAAACCCAACCGAATTAAAAATAATCATTCACATGGGTCGGGTAGATATAATAAGAATAGCAAAAATGTAAGACTAATAGTCAATGCGGGACAACATCAACCATTTCATTAATAACAATGGTATAGACAATACTACCCAAGTCCATAATCATCCACAAAACCTCTAAACAATCAAGTCAAAGATATGTCAGGACATGCCCCCGACAATATCTAAATACCTAACCTATTCAATCTATGATATAAAGTAAAACTACTATGAAAGGTAGGCCTTTTAGAGAATGGAAGATTACCACTTCAAGGCCGATGCAAGAATCCGCTCGAACACCTGATCACTATGTAGAAGAGGAAGAAGATGTTCTGGTGCCTACATCGCATGGAGACGAAACGTCTTAATATGGTTAGTGGTTGGAGCGCTAGCATGTAACTGAAGGATAAGGATAAAATAACATCACCATTGCATACAAGTCAATATATCATAATCAATAATATCCATACACTTATCCTTTCACATAGTTATTTCACATCCAAGTCAAAAGGCCAAGGCTTACCAATATTTCATTACATGCATTCATTCATAAAACATAAAGAGTAGGACTCCGACAATACCTACATAGGTTAATACCATCCTTATTAGGCATAAGTTATTAATCACCTTCTTAAACACATACATATACACATTGACATATATAAAATGTTCATATTGTGCAAAAAAGGGAACAATGCTTAGCATGCATTCCCAATTAATACCATTATTAGTCGAGATTGAACTATTGACTCATTAGATAATTCATGTTCATTCATATAATTCATATCAAATTTAAGGTCTTCGGCTCACATAGCCAATTCAACATTATACATGACCACGTGGTCCCCATGGGAACCTTCATTGCTCAGTGTCGCGCACCATTTTTCTAGCAAAAAAGCAGGATTCGACGTGATGAACTCTTTTTGGGATTATTTTGATGGAGATGTGAAGAGTCACCACCAAATGAATTAAGGTGTATTAGGGAACCGGTATAGGCTACTACAAACCTATTTTGTTGTTTAGTCTTAGTTCACCAGAAATTTGGGTAGGGGTTCAAATTACCTCGAAAGGAAGGACCTTTTAAGGTCCACAAAGGTGGTTGCCGGCTGAATTCATATTTTACATGGGGATTCTACGTGACCAAATAAATTTCACTTAATTAATATTAACGTAATGTTAGCTAAGTGATAAAGTAATGAATAAACAAACATGTTGTCTTGTTGTTTCTAATCATTTACTAGGTGGTGATAAAAAGAATATCAAATAATGTAAAGTAGAGAAACAAGGAGAAAGAAGAAAAAGTAATTTATAACAAAATATTTATCAACTTTAAAGACCTAAACTACCCCAAGCAAACAATCATGTAAAGTAAATATAAAGAAAAGAAATAAATCGTCAAATCAAACAAAGAAATATTTTTTGTCTCATTCGGATCAGAATGCCACCTTGTTTAATCCTTATCCGACCCACTAGGAGAACTCTTAAACATGTAACAATGTCAAATGTAGTTTAATGTCTTTGTAGATCATCACTTCCGAACGACTACCCGTCCCACCATACCTAGGTTGTATGTTAACTCTAAGGTGTTCTAAGAAATGGATAAAACTACCATCTTTAGTAATACTTATCATCCCACTTATCGTCCAAGAGGTATTGGACTTTGTTATTTTGGTTTTGTGGTATATATTAAATAACATTATGTTTCCTAGGACTCAAACACATAACAAGTAGGACGTCACATAGAACATAATTGTCCAAAGTTATCATCTTGGTTAATTAAAGTTCATTTAATGTGACTGTCAAGCAAACACAAATAATTATTTTTTTTATGTTGTAAACCTATAGATATGATATCTAAGTTCTCAACGATTGTTAGTATGACACAAATAAAACTATTGTTCATGTCAAATAACATTTTGTAAACTTGTTTAAAAGGGAATGTCGAAGTGGTGTGAATATGTAAAAGAGTTGTGCTCACGAATTTCATTGTGCAAGTGTTATAAACTAATGATAGTGTCAGAATTTACATAGCAAAATTTATTTTATTTTTAACTAGGAAGTCCATTAGCATGCGGGAAATTCATCCTTTAATGCTTGAGAGAATTAACATGTAGAAATATATGTAACATGAACATGCTAAACACATATTGACATACTTGAATCTCATGCTAAAAAATGACTTAGTATGTAGAAAAATATGCTTGTCATACTAACATTCAAATTATCATGCTAACATGTTGGAAACTTATTCCTTAATGCTTAACCTTTTATGAACAAGCTGAAATTTAATGTTTAACTTACTAGAAATTATTATTCATGATAGAAATTCAATTAAATAAGCTGAAGTGGTATTAAACATGCTGAAAATTCAATTCAACATGCTGAAAATATTATTGACCATGCTCGAAAATAAACTAATGCGCAAGAATTGTGTAAACAAGATGAAACTGCATTAAATGGCTGAAAAATACAATGACATACTTAATCCACGACTAAACATGCTGAAAATGCTAAAATTAAAGTTTAAACATGCTAGTAATTAATTGTATTATGCAGCATCGCAATATGCTGAAATTCTTTAAACATACTATATTACATGCTTAAAATATATCAATGCACAAGAATTTTAAGTTAATACAGTCCAAAGTATTGACGTGCATTATTTTTTATTGATATGCTAAAACATATAATGACATGCTTAAACTCACCTTAATGTGTTGACATGCATAAATGAATTAATATGCTTATTGCCAATTTAATTTAGGGTGCAAAATTCAATTAAATTCTAAGAATAAGAGTTCTAAGCGGATCATTCAACGAACCTTAAATTAAATGCCTAAATGATTCATGTGTTAATAAGTCCTAGTATTGTGTGCCAAAATGATTCATGTAGCACGTAACAAACATAAATCCTATGTTGTGTTTATCTATACTATTCATAGAGCACACAAGTACTCATCCCCGAGCAGTCCACCCAAATTTATTACTACAAAAGAATAATGTTTATACAAATTTATTACAGAACCAAGTTTTGAAAATAAAATAAACTGCTGAAAATTGCTAAACACTAGTTAGGCGACAACATGATCCAATCTTTGCATAATATGGTACCTTCTCAAGCGTCACAAAACTTACAACCATAGAAAATAACTCTTTTTTACACTTAATCATGATCAACCTGCAAACATGTATTCTTACACTCATTAAGAAAGAAAAATATAAACCATCAATATGCAAAGAAACAAGTAAGGAAACAATCACAAAGATTATAATAGGCTATCACTTAAGAGATAAGAAAAGATACGAAAACTAACCGATTATACGAAGAAATACGAGAATTAGAGGAAATGAAAATCCAAACACCAATGTTGTAATCAAGTAGCAGATAAAATCAAAAGTCGAACTCCATTTTTTAGAAAGTCAAGAGCCAAATATTTAAAGTATGGAAGAGAGAAAAGTACTGTAAAGTGTAAAGGAGTGGAGAGAGTATTAATGTCCGTCAATAGTGAAATAAATGTGTTGTTTTTATAGCTAAAGGATATGAATAATCACCACCAAAATAGAAGGGATGGAAAATATTTCATAAATAAATAACGGATATGATTTTCCTTAAACAAATGGTTGAATCAATCATATACAAATTAGTCAGAGAGTAAAAGGAAAGAAAATATAGAAAAATCAATCAAACAACATTATTTAACTTAATTAAATAGATGGAATTAATTACATAGAAAATATAAGTAACTAAAACAAGAAGATATGCATCAACTTTTACTGTTTACCATATATAACCAAATCATATTAAAAAATTAAAGCAGCTAATTTCGTTGGACATTTTCTAATCATATTATTTTAATTCGATGCAAAAATCAAAGTAATCAGATAGCATGTTGAGATAACAACATTCAACATATTAAGTTACATCAAAAATCAAAATTGTCAAGAATAAAAACTTAATATATGGTTGTCAACATTTCAAATTCACAGAATCATGAAGATAAAAAAATCAACTATACTGATAAATTCGTATCAACAACATGAGTAAATAAATATAGTGCCTCAATATTGGCAGTATTTAAACTTTAATCGGAATTAAAATTAAGGAAAATGGTCTTACAATTTTTGGGCTTTTAACATATGTCAACTAAAGAATACAAAGAAACACAAAATTAATAGAATCAAATAAAAAATCAAAATTGAATGTCACTAACTTAAAAAGAAACAAAATAAGATTATGATGATAATATTAATTTGGGGTACAAAAATTAATATGAGTATATGAACCTGGAAGAATTTATCATAAATATGTCATAATTTAATGGTGACAAGTGCGGTGGTGGCGTGAAGGTTTATTGCCTGTAGCAGTAGTGGATGAAGCATCATCGATTCACTGGTGGCTTCGGTGACTGGGCAGCGGCTGCATGGACTGTTGGCGTGGTGGATCGGCTTGGTGATTGGTCGGTCACCATTATTGTTATTGTTGTGACGCCTAGCGATGGAGGTTGCTGAAGATGGCTGTGGTCGTCGGATGCATGGCAACATGGCTCGTCGGAGTAGAGAAAGAGGTGATAAAAATAGTGGCGTGATCCTCCATCTGGTTGCGTAAGGGCTGTGATGGAGAGGAGATGGAGAACCGCGGTGGGTGTGGGTTGCATGGCGATTTGGAGGTTTAGTGCTAGTTTGTCGAAGAGGGAGAGGAAGGTGACATCTGAGTGAGTTTTGGAGAGAAGAAAGAGATAGAGAGAGAAAGGAGGGCCCTCCTTGTGCAGCTATTTATGGGTGAGAAAATGGGATTTAGGGTTTTGTTGGTTTAAATATAATGACTAGAGTGGGTTGATCTCAACGTTGGATTGATCTTGATCCATGACTGAGATTAAAAGAATAAGCAAAAGAATTGGAACCTTTTAAATTGAATTAAATGAGGCAAGAATTGTAATAAATTGTGTAAAATTAAGCTAAGATTGTTATAAATTGAATGAGAAAGGCTAGAATTTAAATAATTAGAAAAATCAATTTAAATTCGGTTGTTAATTAAATAAGAAGGAAAAAAAAATTAAGCTCGTAAAAATTAGCGTTACATAAAATTAAAATTGTTGATGATAATAAAAATAATACTAATGGACAATGCATTTGTAAATTTTGAGTGTGCACATTTACGAAAAGAATTAACAAAATATTAATAAAATTACATAGAGAAATATTATATTTAATTAATGAATTGCAAAATAATTCATATATTTCAAAATCATGGATGTGACACGTCAAAAATCTATTTGATGCAAGAAAATGTGTAAAAAATACTAACATTTAGAATTAAATTTTTTTCTAAATTAGCAGCCTAAAAGGATTATCAGGCAGACAAAATTGGGTGTCAACAGCTACTCCTTCGTTGCTTGGGATTGATAAAATAATTGTCGAGCAACAAAGTTGACGTAGAAGGCTATTTTGTCCGACCGAGAAAGATTTGTTAGAATTAAAGCAACTGGTGGTGGTTATAAAAGTAGTGTGGATGAGACTACGATTCCAAGTGGCCTACATATCTCTGTATTCATGAGAATCAAGCCATTTATAGTTCTAGATTTAGGAATGAACAACATTCCTAAAGAATGTTAATGATAAAAGACAGGGGCATCAACAATGATATCATGGCTCGGTGAGACAGTAGTGAATATAATAAAATTAATGTATGGAGATATTTGAAAATGTTGAAGTAGGTGCATTTCAGGATGAGTTCTTGTGATTGATGAATAGATCGAGTGATATTTCGAAAACAGAAGTAGAAATTGTCTTTGTTTGTTATTACTTTTCTGTTACCTACGTACTTTACCATATGCTAGATAACAAAGGTTAGGGTTTATAAGAAGATAAGAAATTGATAAACATAAAGTGAATGTGATAATAAGAAAGCATATCTGTTGTATTGTGGGATCAGTGATTTGGCTTCTAGATGCACTATGGGATCAGTTGTTTGGCTTCTTATCGTGGGATCAGCTTTTTGGGATTCTCAATGCACTGTAGAATCGTGGGATCATCTATTTGGCTTCTCATCGTGGGATCAAATTTTTGGGATTCTCGATGCACTGTGGAATCATTGGATCATCTTTTTGGCTTCTCATCGTGGGATCATCTCTTTGGCTTCTCGATGCATTATGGAATCGTGGGATCAGCTCTTTATCTTATCGATGCATTGTGGAATCATGGGATCATATCTTGGGCTTCTCATCATGGGATCATCTCTTTGGCTTCTCGATGTATTATGGAATCATGGGATGAACTCTTGGGTTTCTCTTCATGGGATCAACTCTTTAGCTTCTCGATGTGTTGTGGAATTGTGGGATCAACTCTTTGACTTCTTTATGCATTATGGAATCATTAGATCAGCTATCTGTCTTATTATTGTGGGATCAGTGCTTGGGTTTCTCGATGTACTATGGAATCGTGGGATCAACTGTCTGACTTCTTATCGTGGGATCAATTTTTTGAGCTTCTTGATGAACTATGTAATTATGGGATCAGTTGTTTGGGTTCTCATCGTGGGATCAACTTTTGAGCTTCTCGATTCACTGTGGAATTGGGGGATCAGTTGTCTGGCTTTTCATTGTGGGATCAGCTTTTGAACTTCTCAATGCACTGTGGAATTGTGAGATCAGCTTTCTAGATTCTCATTGTGGGATCAACTTTTGAGCTTCTCGATGCACTATGGAATTGTTGGATCAGTTGTCTGGCTTCTTATCTTGGGATCAGCTTTGAAGATTCTCGATGTATTGTGGAATTGCGGGATCAGCTGTTGGGCTTCTCATCGTGATGGAGTGATCTATACCTATTAGTCCTACCACTTTTAACTCAACTAGATAAAAATGCTTAGTACGTTTATGTGTATGTGTAGAAGGGCTCACATTGTAGTGAGGACAATCATAACAATAAATATAGCAAGGGATAAGAAAAGGTATCTATTGTACTATTAGATCAACTATTGGGTTTTCTCGTCATTATGTTGGACTAGCCATTGGGCCTCTCATGATGGAGTGATTATTGTCATCTGTACCTATTAATCCTGTACTCAAAGAAAAGTTGTCAGTCAAAAAAGAAATATGGATTTGTACTATGCCCCAGTCGACTCATTGGTCGTTGTTTTCTAATCCATGAACCGTTGGGATTTGTACTCCATTGTGATGAAATTTTTTAGGATTCGTCAAAAAATTCTGCCCCAATTTTTGTCTTTGGAGTCTTATATTCTGCACCACTCAAAGTAAACATTAGTCCAAGAGCAATGGCAGTCCTACATTTGAATATCATAACCTCAATTGTAATCTGTATTTATATGGTCAAGAGTTAGGTCTATTAGCTTGTTGCTTTTGAATTGTAAGAATTGAAATAAAGTGGGGAAAAATGTTTTATTATATTAAGACTGGACCAAGAGTAGGCTACCTACGTATCCAAATGGAAGTCAGGTCAAACGTAGTTCATGAGTACAATGAAATTTAGAGTAAACAAGAAAAGTTTGTTAGCCATACGACGGGTAAAATAGTGACGTGAAATAGGAACGTCAATTCATGTGATGAACTTCATGTTTCTTTCATGAACGTATTGGAAGTTGTTTGACAGAGTAGGATTGATCCTTGTTTCGAAAGTCTTATCGTACAGAGTAGGATTGAGACTGATAAGCTTTGTTTTGAGAACCAAAAACAATGTGGGTCTCTTTATTATTTTGATAACCTTGCGTTTGAGGTATGGAGGGTGATGAATTATTTTTCTCTCCTTTGGATGGATTCTTCGTTTCACATTGTAATTTCATTCCCATTGAAATTAGACTCTCAAAGGTGTGACAGACCAGGAAGAACATTATTTGAAGGTGTATTCCATCTAGTGTCTTGAGGAAAATTTGGATTAATTCCTCCTCAGGTACAAAAGGACATGTTTTGAAGCGTCTAACCTCCATTGAAATGGATATTCCTGAAAAGATTGACAAGTTCTTTCATCTCGAACAATTTCCGCATTGTTTGACCAGTATTGTTGTTAAACTTGTATTGCCTAAAAAATTCTTAAGCCAATTCTTCCCAATTATTCCATTTGTCGAAGTTATGGTGTGCAAACCATCTGAGTGCCATTCCTTACAATGTATGAATAAAAAATATCATTAGGAGAGCATCATTGTGTCCTATGCCAATTAGTCTACCACTATAGTCCTTCAGATGCGTGATTGGATCCCCATGCCCATCGAATAAGTTTAACTTTGGAACTTTGTACCCTAGAGGTAACTCAACCCTTTGATCTATACATAATTTCTCATACCCCTAAGTCACAAAGCCTTTGTGAACGTTCATTGAGCCTTTCACTTCCAAAAGTGTGACGTACAAAAGACAATTGTTGATAAGGGGTGTAGGTAAGGTGAGGATAAGGAGTCATAGTGTTTTACCTTGGCCGATTAGAAAGGGGACTGAAAACTTTTTGAATATTGAGCATATTTGTCATTTTGCAGATTGCCATTATAGTTCGATGTTCAAATGCTAGAAAACATTAAAATAAATAAGGCACAAATTACTGCATAATGCATAAGTTTAAAACATAATAAATTTAAACAAAAGGCATTTTATGATGAAGACTAAGATTTAAAAAGTGATCTAGGCATAAATATTTGAGATCGTAATATACAAAACATGATAGTGATAGAACATAAATGTCAAATTTATAATTGTGAATGTAGAGAAAATAAGAAAGATATGAAATGAGTAAGGTTGACTTTCGTTCAACATCAGATGTGTTGATTCAAAATATGATTTGTAATTGATATCACATTGTTGATTCATTCAACTCCATGTAGAAAATGACAAAATAGATAATTTTATTATGATGAGACCGAACTCATTAAATGAGCGCCTATGTATCCCTCATATATGGGAATCTGGACGACCGTAGTTCACATTACATAAACAAGAAAATCATAAAAAGAAAATTGTAAATTATAAAACTTGAAGGAATTTCAAATGTTTGAGATTCTGGAGCGAAGAATCAATATGTTCTTTGTCACCAATGTTAACAATTACCAGTCAATCTTAGAAAATCAAGTAGCATCAGAATTTGACCCCGTCATTTTTATCTCCTTGGTATCGATAATCTTTTGGATCTTGTTCTTCAAGGAATAGAACGCCTTAGTAAGATGTCATTTCATCCCAGAATGATAGGTACACGTTAGGTTAGGGAAATACCTCATGGACTTGGTATCGCAAGGCATGACAGCAATGGGCATGACTAGGCCACATCTTTGAGTTGTTGATATAACTTTTCTATGGTTTCTCCCAGAGGAGTGTACTATTTTGGTGGATTTTTCTTAGGTTTATGTTGAGGTTTGGTGAATTTGTTGGTTTGTTGATTCGTGGGTAGGTCTTGATAAGAAACTGAAATGTAGTTTGATTTTGATACAGCGGATGGATGTGGGTACCAAATAGTTTGAGGAGGATGTTTTGTGAAGGTTTGGGGATAATAGGCTTGGGCATAATTGGATGTTTGAATAATTTCCAGAGTTGGGTACCATATCAGTTGAGGTACGCTTACATCAGGATTCAAACCTTTGAATGTCTCGTCAATGATCGTCTCTCCTTTATTCTTTGATTTTGGCTTAACCAAATTTGCCTCAACTGTGAGATTCCTTTTTATCTTATTGTCTAACCGCCTAACAAAGTCAGTTGCAAAATGATCCCAAGAAACCCATTTGCTAATATCATTTTTTGCATACCACATCAATAATAGATTATTAAGTGAACTAACAAAGAGTTTTGTCTTCAGGCTATAACTTTTTCCTATAACCGATAGTTTGTCAAGGTACTCCTTCAAATGGGAATGAGGTTTCCCAACTCATCATATAATGGAAAGTTCAAACCCTCGATTTTCTTCTTATCTTCTTCCCTTGATTTGGATGAATTATTCATTTTGGGCTGTTAAGATGATCCTGCCTCATGGTTAGGAACCTATACTTCCGTCTCTGTGTCCAAACTAGTATTTGTCAACTCAATAAGTGATTTTAGCAATACAATTGAATAGTAACTTAGAGACATATGTGTATCAAAATCAGACATAGGTGAAGTTGTCAGTATAGGGGACTCTGTGGTATGGATGGGAGTGATAACGTCTATTTGAAATAGCGGCTCTAGAAAACCTGGTGGCATTTCAACTAAACCTAATAGATCATCCCTTATCCACCTAATTGTATCTATTCTTCTTCCTAACTTTCTGATGCCCAAAATAGCTCTATTTTGATGCAACCCCAAACTCTCGTGCTCAGCTTCGCTGTTGCCAAGATTGATAAGCATCGCTTGACTGGCCATTTTTTTATGTTCAACTTTATTCAACCTTAGAAGAAAGGATATATAATTAGGAACAAAGAGCACATGTTGGAGTCTAGAATAAATATTCTACTGATTTGAAAATAATGAGTTATGCTCATTCTGAGTGAATAGATGTTATGAGAGCTCTAAGTAACTTAGAGGTTGTGAAAGCTAGAGTACGACATGAGTACAATAGTATAAAAAGGGTCATGTGAGACATAGTATGTAAGCATTGAAAGTAATTTTAAAAGAAGATAAAAAGTTGTGCTAAAACATTATGAATACGATTAAAACCCTTTATCTAAGAAAGAATTGAGTCTAGAGATGATTAATATACTAACGAATGAGTCAGGAGGATAAATTGAGGAAAGGTATTGAATAGTCCCTAAGAGTGTATTGTAGGAACCTAACATGACAAGAATTTTTTAAGTAACGAGCTCTAAAGTGAGGAACACTAAATGTAAGGAGTGACTAAGGCAAGAACAGAAACAACAAGATAGGTAAAATGTCAATACATACATAGAATTGAAACACATAGCAAATAATTGTGAGTCCCTTTGAGGTCGTGAACCTCTTTGGACTTGGAATAAGACTAACATTCAACACGTCAAGGATGCCAAGGCATCCTACATTGAATGGGATACCTATTCCTTAATAAAAGAAATATGTAGCCAAGACCTAAAGGACAAGAGTGGGGTTATGACATGGTACCCTCGAGTGGACTACTCGAGAGTGGGAAAGCTTCTGAATATCGATGCACCACTGATCGACAAATCCACAAGGCATTTATTGAAGGGTGTTTTAGGAAAGAATGTCCATGCTACCATGTAGCCAGTCGTAAAAAAATAAAAAAAGGAAGTTCCAAGTGGAGGAAAGTATGAGCGGAATGATAGTTATATAAAGCGATAACACATATAAAAATACAATAGCATGCTTTACCAATATAAAAAATAAACGTTAAATCACATAACCAATAAAAGAAAGGAAGACATGGAGAAATATGAATAATACAAAAAAAGGGATAGAGGAACTATAAATTAATCACCTATCGAAAAAAAGTAGACATAGATAAACATGAATAACACTTAAAAGTGGAAAGGAGAAGATACTAATACATAAAAATGAATCGTGATATAACCAACAAGTGGGAAAGAAATTACGAAAAATAAAACAAACTAAGTGAAGAAATCCCACGTAAAACATAAAATCGTAATTGTTAGAACCTAAGATCCCCAACAGAGTCGTCTTTCTATTGTGCCTTATTTTTCTTGCAAAAAGTGGGATTTGACATGACAAACTCTTTTTGGGATTATTTTGAGAGAGATGTGAAGAGTCGCCACCTAAAAAATTAAGGTTCATTAGGTAAGCGGTTTAGGATACTACGAACCTATTTTGTTGTTTAGTCTTATTTCACCAGAAATTTGGGTAAGGTTTCAAATTACCTAAAAAGGAAGGTGATAGGTACCCTTCGAGGTCCATTAAGGTGGTTCCTGGCTGAATTCGTATTTTACATGGGGATTCTACGGGATCAAATAAAGGTCAGTTAATTACTATTAACTTAATGTTATCCATGAGATAAAGCAATGGATAAACAAACATGTTATCCTTTAGTTTCTAATCATAGACTAGGTGGTGATAAAAAGGATAACAGATAATGTAAAGTAGAGAAGCAAGGGGAAAAAAGGAGAAGTTATTTATAACAAAATATTTATCAACTTTAAAGACCGAAACTACCTTAAGAAAACAAGCATGTAAAGTAAATATAAAGAAAAGAAATAAATCATCAAATCAAACAAAGAAATGTTTTTGGTCTCATTTGGATCAAAACCACATCTTGTGTAATCCTTATCTCACCCACTATCTAAACACTTAGATAAGTAACAATGTCAAATGTTGTGTAATGTCTCTGGTGATCATCACTTCCGAATGACTACCCATCCCACTTCACCAAGGATGGTTGTTATCTCTAAGCCATTCTAAGACAAGGATGAAACTACTGTATTTAGTAATACGTATCGTCCCACTTAATCCTTCAATAGGCATTGGACTTTGTTATTTTTGGTTTGTTACCTAGACAATAAAACTATGTTGCATTGGACTCGAAACGCGTAACAAGTAGGAAGTCATATAGCATATAGTTGTCCCAAGTTAGCCTCTTGGTTAATTAAAGTTGATTTTATATGACTTATAAACAAAGACAAATAATTATTTGTTTTGTTGTTTTAAACCTATAGGCATGATATCTAAGTGCTCAACGATTGTTAGTATGACACAAATAATACTATTATTCAAGTTAAATAATGTTTTGTAAACTTATTTACAATGGGACCTTTAACTCAGACCAAATGATACAAACAACCCATTGATATCAACTTTCGGGCTTTGAGATAAGAAATAAAACCTCCCATAGACACTAAAGAACCACATTCCCATATAATGACCGGCTCATTAGGGAAATTTAACATAACCCTAAAGTTTTAACAATCTAAGAAAGAATAGCATGAATGCAACCGATCCATCTATAGGATGACATCTAAGTTAACTATGTCTAACTCTATCTAGTCAACAAGAGTATCTCTACCACCAACAGATATCACACATCCCCTATAGACTCTTTTAATAACCATAATATCTCTGATTGAGGTAGATATACAAAAAGGAACCAATAGACTCTCGGGACCACAATCAAAATTCATAGCCATATAGTGGGTTGCATAAGAAAAATATACCTTGGATCTATCAAACAATACACATCACGGGAGAAAAGTCTTAACATAGCTACATCAGCATTATAAGATGCCTCAGAATCCTGAGGGATAGTAATTGCATTGAGACAGTCCCGACCAATGTCAAAGCTACAAGTTGTACCCTGGGTTCTAGAGCTAGAGAAGGGGAACAAATATTGTTTATCTCACCCAAGAGACAACAACTTTTGGACATTCCCATTGAATATGGCTTAGTTGACTGCATTTGAAATGCTGATCCTTCATTTTCTCGCAACATTTGTGATGTGTTCGACTGCAAAACTAATAAGGAGGGTAGCTGAATGCAGATTTGCCTCCACCAGTCTTACATTGGGAACCTTATGCCCTATAAGCATCACTAGTCCGAAGATGCTTATCCCCCAACTGATTCATGTAGAGAGAACTAGTCGTAGAGTGAAAACTAGGACCTGCCCAATACTTTATCCTACACCACTTTCCACCAACCTGAGCCAACTACACAAAGGAGTGACGGAACCCAGCATTTTAAGGTAACTAAGAAGAAGTGCCACCTCTCACAGTGAAGTTTGTGGGAATAGGTGGAACCCCATGAGAATAGTTAGATTTTATGACCCTTAACCTGGTCTAAATCCAAAAGTAGGATGAGCTTCGTCTATATTCCCTCAAGTTGGGATAAAAGATCTTGCTTGAACGTTAGATCCTCTTTGATACATGATCTGAAAGATAATCAAGAAGAAATCATAGGAATACGAGACCTTAGATTCTATATAGCTTGAGATTAAAACACAAGAAAGGGAAACATTCCTAAATTCCTCTAGCCTCTCTTTTTTAAGTGTGGCGCGCTTCACCCTTATAAAAAAGACTCTATTTGACACTATTTAGTGGACTCCTGACTGATCATAAAACTAGGTTGTGATACCAAATTTACATGCCCCAAACTTTGGGCCATTTCATATGAGCACCTGAATCTCACCTGAACCAAAGATCGCCTAAGAACAAACCTAATCATCGACAATTTTTCACAAGGGTCGGGTGAATCCCAACCATATAATAAGAATAACACAAATATAAGACTAATTGTCAATTATAGGAAACATCTATAATTTCAATAATAAGAATGGTCTATACAATATGCCCAAGTCCAAAATCATCCACAAAAACCATAAACATCCAAGTAAAAGATATGCCGAGACATGCCCCCGATAATAACCAAGTACCAAACCAATAAAAGTCAATGAGATAAAGTGAAAGGACTATGAAATGGAGGTCTTCCAGAGAATGGATGCTCACCACTTCATGGTCAATACATCATTCCTATCAAATACTTGGTCACTACATAGAAGAGAAAGAAGATGCTCGGGCGCCTATGTCGCATGGGGACGTAAAATTCAAAGACAGTTTGCAATTGGAGTGCTAACATGTAACTCAAGGATAAGGATAAAATAAAATTATCATTCCACTCAAGTAGATTTATAATAATCAATAATATTCATACATTTATACTTTCAAATAGATATGACACATGCAAGTAATAAGTCCAAGGCTTAGCAATACTTCATTACACTCATTCATTCATAAAGTAAAATAGGAGGACTCCAACAATCCCTACTTAGGTTCATACAATCCTTATTATTCATAAGTATTTAATTACCTTCTTAAGCACATACTCATACACATAGACTTATACAACATGTTCATACTATGCCAAAAAGGGAAAAAGACTTAGAATTCATTCTCAATCATTCATTCATAAGACATGGAATGAAAAACTTCACTCTTCTAATTTACCAATTTTTATAACCTTGAACGTATTTGTTACCTTAGTCAAAGGTACCAATACCATAAACCAAGTCAAACAATTAACCAATTTAACCAATTTGATAAACTCATTTGGCAAGGGACTCAATCCATAAGCTATCTCATCGAACTAGGGAATCGAGCCACTAGTCATCTCATCATATTAGGGACTCAAACCACTAGTCATCTTATCTTACAAGGGACTCAAAAAAATAGTCATCTCAACGGACTAGGGACTCAAACCACTAGTCATCTTATTGGACCAGGGACTCAAACCAGTAGACATCTTATCGAACTAGGGACTCAAACCATAAGTCATTTAATTAGACAAGGTATTTTAACATTAAGAGTTCTCTTTAGGTGAAGGACTCAAACCACATGCCATATCATTAGTCTAGGTACTCAGACCACTATCCTTTTTATAGAGAAAGTGAATTTAACCACAAGCCATTTCGTTAGACTAGGAACTTGAATCCATAGTCATTTTCTTACCATTATTAGTCGACGTGGAACTCTTGACTCATTTGTTCATGCATGTTCATTAATATAATTCATATCATATTTAAGGGTTTTGGCTTACTTATCCAGTTCAACATTATACTTGACCACATGGTCCCCATGGGAACCTTCATTGCTCAACCATTTCAATAGGCCGATGAATTCATTCAATTAATCATACAATTCAATTTATGGTCCTCAAGACCCACATAATCCATTAACATGTCATTAGAAAAATCATATCATTTTTTAACCATACTTGGTTCCATAGATAATTTAATTTCAAGTTTAGGGAATTTAAACCCTCTTCTTATACATCAAACTAACATGGTCATAGTTTAAAAAATTACATGTCTAACAGCACCAATACAATTCCAATTAACAAATATTTATACAAAAAGGGCCATTGCCCCATTTAATCCATATGCTAACCCATTACAGGCTTAACAAGGTTCTAATCAACCATTTCCAAGCATTCACGGTTATTATCACTCAACACATGGACAACAAAGACTTAACCAACCATCTATAAGTATTTATATCCATTTAGACATTATTGTCAATCAGTCATGTCTACTAGGCAAATTCAATAGATATACATTTGGCCTTCACAAAACTATTTAACCATTGATCCTTTTAAAAGGCCACATGCCTTTATTGAACACGTCATTAATATAATTTAAGGTCACCAAAACCAACATTACCATTTACAATTCATTAACAAGCTTTAACAAAATTTAGGATCAACACACACATCGAGTTTATTTTAATGATTAGGGTTTCAATCCCTTATTAGTCATTAACCCAACAATATCATCAAATACACAATACATGAATCACAATATATTCAACCTAACATTTATCAATCATTCAGTCTCAATAGGCCATTTCCCTAACTCAATACATAACGCACATGCAACTAGGCATTTCACTTAGACATTTTCACAAACAACATTGTCCATACTTATATCAAATTCATTTTCCTAGAAGATATAATCAAGACTAGGGTTACTGAAGCCTCTCATCTTAAACTACATACAAAAAGCATCCACATATTCAATCTACCACAAATAACATATTTTAACACAAGTAAAAACAAGAATCATCATTATTCATTGTTAGGTAGTAAAAACCTTTCCGTTGGATTCAAAACCACCAAGTACAATTACTAATTCATGTGTGAAATATATGGGTTTAGAGTTTTTTAAGGAGTATAATAGATACATGCATGAAAAAACTTGAATCACCAACAAAATTGACCTCTTCCTTGACACTAGATGAGCACCTCTAAACCCTAGCCTCCAATCTTTCTTCCAAGATCCTTTATAGTGTTTTGGAATGTTTAAGTCTTGCAAATGAAGACATTGGAGGCTACCATGACTTATATATAGAGATGGTTTAGGGTTTTAGGCATGGTAAATGAACAAAAGGTCCTTGGTTAAAAGCTGGAACACACATGACGCCCCATCACGGTTCACTTGGTAATCGTAACCTATGTTATGAGTGGTACACTAAATCTTACCCTAGACTTCCCCTTTGTTAATGACACTGTTGTTGGTAATAAAAGGGAACCTTGATTTATAACCAATTGTATGACTCACCCTCCAATTGTGATCTCAACTCATGAACAAAACAGTCCACTCTAGGTTTGAGACTTTATTCTATACGGTTTGATAATATATGAATCGTAAGCTGGGTTATGAACAAGGAATGACCTTTTAGTATGGAGGACAGTATATTACCTTAATATACTACATATTATATTAAAGGGGAAGGAATGGTGGGTACTATTCGTGACCTAAGGTATGACTCAAGTACCCCCCAACCATATCCACTCCAGAGGCATCAAAAGTTGATATTTTCTCAATGGTTCCAAGGTCTAGGTGCTTCAACAATCTTCCACTTTGAAGGTAAGTAAATATACAAGTTAACACCTCAACATGCACCAAATAAATCTTTATAGAAGTTCGAAAGAACACACTACAAGGATACAATACAACACACATATCATGACCACTATAATAAATAAAAAATTTTCAAGGTCATATTCTCAGGTATTTCATAGTGGGTACAACTCGTACCCTAGGTATGTAAGGGGGATGGTCGTACCCTAGGGTGTATAATTAATACAGTTTAAGTGGGGGTATTTTAGACATTTCACTTTATAACTCCTTGGGACCCCACAACTTAAAATAACTTTTTAAAGATTCATTAACCTATTTGCAATCAATCAAACACTCTAAACTTTCTCAATATCTCTCAAGGATCTTGGGTTAAGAAAAATCTAGGGTTTCCTTCTAGGTGGTCAATTAAGGCTCATAGTTGTGATTTCTTGTTATCATCTTCTCAATATAAGGCATGTTACTCCTCCCTCATTGTTAGTTCAAACTAAATACATGTTTAATGAATTGTTGTATGGCTTTAGGTTTTCAAATATACGTTTGAATTTTAGTTATAATTATTGGTTATGGTTTTCCTATGTATTTTACTTATGTTTTCATATTATTATGGTGGATTGAACCTTTGGTTGCATAGGGATGGGTACTTCGTACTTGGTTTTGGCTTTGGAAATTCTATGCCCCCAACACGTTTGATACAATTCCTATGAGAATGCTTTTGGTTAAATTGTTGGACTTTCATTGTATTATTGCATATAATAACTTGGTAATTGAACAATAAATGTTTATGAATGGTTTAAAGGTAAGGTTTTGGTGGGTCTAATTAAAATCCATATGAGGTACAGTGGAATACCAATAAAATTTAATAATGAAATACTTATGAGGTACCTCAAAATCCTCTAAGTTAACTCTATAATATAATTTATAGGTATAAGGGAATCCTCAAAAAGGTTGGGAAAGGACATTGCTTGAAAACTATAGTGGGTATGATGATACCCCTACTTATAAACATGGGTAGTAATAAAGGGAATGGGGGTTTGTTGTGTGGTAATGGTTTTAATTGGGCAATAATTGTAAGGTGTGATAGCTTACGATAAAGTTATGAGTCCAATAAATGGATACTTGAAACTCATATTTTCCGACTAGAGGATTAATAAATGCGGTCATATATGATACTTATGGGGTATATGGGAATCCCCTAAGTACACTTACTTATACACATGTTTCATCGAGAGCCGAAGGGTACCCAACAATCCCCAACTCCTACGGTATCTCCAATTTGTGCAGCTACACGTATTGTGTCCCGTTTAGGGGGTACACTACACCTATATAGATCAAGGGTTGTTTTAGGATGGTTAAGCAACACAAACCCAGGATAATGGTTTTAGTGGCATGCTAAAGCCGGTTCCCTTTCCCATAATTGTTAGATATATGTATCGATGGTTGTGAATGCATATGGTTGGTTTAATTGGTTTTAAAGGTTGGCATTATTTTATCCCTATCCTGAGAACTTTCTAGAGTTCACCCACTAACCCATCTTTGAGAGGTTGTATCGCCATGTAATGCATTAAATGACCATTCTACCCTCTTTTCTTAGTGTTTGGATTTGGGATCAGCTCGATTGGATTGAGTGATGATCTTCCATATTCTGGAAGGCTCTATTTTATATCATGGATATTTTTAAATACTTGGGTTATTTAATAGACATTGGTTTTGTCTAGGGTTGGAGGCATATCTCATCTTGATATTATTTTACTTTTGGTTTGAGGCTTTGTGGAACTAATATGGGTCGGTATGGGTGGTGTCTCCAGTGGTGTTAGCCTTAGTATTGGGTTGATACCATCTGACCATATTTATAATTCTTCCAATCCTTTTATGTCTTAGGATTATATATATTTATAATGGAACTCGTTTGGTATGAGATGTATGGATTAATTTATGGTTTTATTTCAGTTTTTTTAATTGGTTGGATAATGGAGGGTTGAACGTGTTTGGGGTTGCCACGGTCATGGACCTATCACATAGTCTTTAATTGTAAAAAATGGTATCGTATTATACGTTAAAAATTCATCCGAATCAAGGTAAGAGTATGTGGAGATTGGATCTGGTAACAGGGGTGGTCCACTGTCTTTGTTAGACTTGGGATGACCATTATAACAAGTCCCCGATTCAGGTCATGTCACCAAGACATAGTATGGAAAGATAAGTAATTGCATAATCGGTGGAAATAAAGTAAATACAAGAATAACTCAACACTAACAATAAAGACATAAGCATGAGTAAAGAAACATATATATAATTCACCATATGGGGAAAAAAAGAGGACAAAATATACAACATGATTCCTCCCAATACCTAGTAAGGTCGGTACTAGAGGCATTACTACAAATTAAAAGTACTAGACAATATCCCTAAATATACGTAACACATATACACAATAGTATCTAAGGCAAAAGATTAAATTTGAATAGATGGAGGAGGATCAACCTCGAATGATAACAAGCCTAAGATACTTCAAAAAAAGTACTTTTGTAGAGGAATTGCATTAGTGTTGGTTTTTTTAACAATCTACATTAGGGAAAAGATTCAAAAGTATGGTATGGTACCAAATCAACGTGTTCTCTGTAGGCATCATTGACCTATTGAGCTCAAATACTGAAAAAGTTTAATTAAAATATGAGGGTGTAGTCTAAGTCCATAGTATACTGGGATAGAAAGGTAAACAACTACCATGTTATGATAATGCTATAAGGAATTAAGTAAAAGCATGAGAGAAAGATAAATAATGTAATAATAAGAATTCAAATAAAATATAACCTAACTGGGGCCCCATAATCCCATCAGGTACACTGGAAAATAAATTGACCCAACCGTGCCCTCATAAGTCAGTGGGACACACAATGATTAATTAATTAAAAATGTAAATAATCCATAAATAAGCCAATCCTAAGAAATCATAGTGGTCATCGAAATGTGTTCTTTGCTTGAACCAGTACCAATGTTTAATGATGATACGCTAGACGTGGGCTCAAACCAGTTGTGGTGGATAGTAAGAAGAGGTCATATGCCAAATTAAAATTTAAAATAGTGGGTACTAATTAAAGGCCAAAAATATGATGTATAATAAAACTTATGATCTGATGTTGAACACAAATAGAAATTCAAAGGAACCACTACTATCAGAACAACAACAATCAGTACAAGAACTCCTAGATAATATCATAACTATGTTCTAGACTCAAATCAGAACTCATAGAAACCATACTCAACTGTAAACCCCAAATCATATTGTAAATGATGCCAAAGTGGTTCCAAAATTCATTGTAAAAAATGAAAATAGCATATTTGGTGGCCCTGAATCATAACTGAAATACATTTAATAAACATTCGCATAATTTAGTTAAAGGGAGAAATAAAAGGTTTCACAACATAATACCATGCCCTAAGCTCATAAATACTACATCAATGTAAAAGAACACTAGATAAAAATTTAATATAATAGGGTCCTAACTGGATAAATACGGCATCGTATATTTCAATGATACCCAAACTACTGCTACCTGCCCAAATCTAGCATAATAGCACATAATTATAGTAAATAATTTCAATTAAAATATAGGGTAAGTATAGCATGATTGGATATCAAAGCTAAAATTTCTCTCTAAAAATCCTCTAAATTGTGATCCACTAGAACCCAGTCTTAAATAACTTGATGAAAGCGATCAATTTTCTTTTGAAGATCAAATAAAATATCAAAGTACATATTTTTAGATGATAATGAAGGAAAAGTATTGTATATGATAAAGATTTTACCATATTTGTTATCGACCCACTTCACCTCCATGTGGAGTTTAGATGGCAACACCAAAATCTTTATGTCATGTAGATATTTGTGTATTGCATAGGTTCATGGTAAAAAAAATTAATATTTTTAATATACCATGATTAATAGAAAATTATTTTTAGAAATACCTCTATTATATAATAATATTATTTTAACCTATACATCTCATCCTTGTTCTCCCAGGTAGTTTCCTTAGCTGGATAATGATGCCAATGAACCTTGTCTAATGGAATGTAATGTGAATGAATCTTTCTTATATCTCTGGCAAAAATGTACACCGAATCCTCTAAAAATAACCTCTCATCACACTAAAAAGAGTCCCACTTAAACATGTGTTGCTCATATGGAATGTATTGAGTCCTACCAAAAAAGGTGTGACTCATCTAGTATGTACATATGGAGCATAAACATATTGAATGTTTGGTGAATGGATGAGAAGAAAGGAGGCAATTCAAACTCATAGCCTAACTCTCCAACTTTCTAAAGAATCTCAAACAGACCAAGATACTTGGGCTGAGCTTGCCCCTTCTACCGAACCTCATCACACCCTTTATGGTCAATTATCATAGGAATACTGTATCACCAACTCTAAAACTACATGATTTCTACAATCAACTTAACTCATCTGTCTACTCTAGGCTACTCTTAACCTATCGCGAATCCCCTAAACTCGATCTAATTGCTCACAAATAAAACTTGTACCATGAGTCTCAACATAAGAAGCATTAAGCCAACCAATCAAAAATTGATATTGCCTACCATACAAAACCTTATTTGAGGCCATCTGAATGTTGTGATGAAAGCAATTAGTATAACAAAACTCTACCAAGTGTAAAAATTAATCCCGCTGATACCAAAAATCAAACACAAGTGCGAAGTATGTCCTCTGAGGCCTAGACAGTCCACTCTAATAGACCATCAATGTGGGGATGAAAAACAATTCTAATGTCAACCTGGTTATCCAACTTGAAACACCCTTGGTTTTTGAACTTTAGAAAATTTCCTAGATTTTTTATTTCTAGACATCATTTGAATATAGGGTACTAGTCATAAGATGGGTTATGATTGGTATGGTCTTTGTCGTATGCTAACTAATATTGGTTGGTGGGTTGGATTGGTTTCTAGAATGGGTATGACTTAGATGGGTATGAGTCATATAGGGGTAATGGGTCATATGGTTAGGTTTTTCTTCATTTAATCTAAAACATAGTAACTTAACTTTCATATTAGTACGAGTGGCTCACCATTTGTAGGGTACAAGTGGTGTAATATGACTCATATATTGGACAGTGTCAACCCCTCGTGATTTTGTCTAAGGTACGATTTATGGTTACCAATCGTATGATTGGGTACGAGTGGGACTTTGGAGTCGTAGGTTAGATAGTATAGGGATTGAGATTCTTCTTGGGGTACGAGTAGTGGCTACCAATCATACCAAAGGGTACAAATAAGGGAGGTGGTTGTACCCTCTTATGGGTAAATAATACAATTTAAGTTGGGGGTAATATGGATATTTTCCCTTCTTTGAGATTCATTAACCTATTTACAATCAATAAAGCAGTTTAAACTCACTCAAAATCTCTCAAGGATTTTGGGTTATGCAAAAGTTAGTTTCTTTCAAGGTGGTCAATTATGGCCCATAGGAGTGATTTATTCTCATCTTCTTCTTAATTTAAGGCAAGATACTGCTCCCTCATTGTAAGTTCAAACTAAAGGCATGATTTATGAATTTTTTTCATGGAATAATTGATGTATGATTTTGGGTTTTCAAATATATTATTGAGGTTTTCGGTCATAAATGTTTGTTTATAGATTTACATACTATAATGGATGTTTGGACATTCGATTGAATGATAATAATGAATTTGTACTTGGTTTTAGTTTTGGAAACACTATACCATAATGTGATTGATAAAATGCCTATGCGAATTCTTTTACTATATTTCTTAAATTTTAATGGAGCTATTGCATGGTTTAACTTCTTAATGGAACCCTAACTATTATAAATGGTTTGAAATGGTTAAATTTTAAGATCTTGGTTGGTATGGTTTGTTTAATTGAAAGCCTTGTGGTATACAAAGGGATACCAAAAGTAAATTTAATAATGAAACACTTATGGGGTATACAAGACTCCCCCAAGTCAACGTAATAATAAAACGTATCGGCATAAGGGAATCCCCTAATTATTGAAAGGTTGGCAAAGGACATTGCTTGCAAGCTATAGTCGGTATAACTATACCAATACTTATAACCTTGGTTAATAACAAATTGAATGGATGTATTTTTAATATGTAAATAGTTTTAATTAGCAATAATGAAATGGTGTGATAGCTAACCATGAAGGTGTGAGTAAAATTGATGAAAACTTGAAACTCTTGTTTACCGACATGAATATTTGGTCATAATGACCACATAGTGTACATAGGAATCACCTAATTTGAAATTGTATATATGTATCATGGAAAGCGAAGGGTTCTTGGGAATCCCCTACTCCTATAGTATCTTCAGTTTACGCAGCTACATGCATAGGGGCCCCTTCATGGGGTTACACTTGACCCATATAGCCTGTGGGTAGTTCTACTATGGTTAAACTACACATACCTAGGTTAATGGTTTTAAATACATTATAAACTCAGTTCTCTCTTCCCAGCAAGGTTATATATATGTATATAGTTGAGAATGCATATGGTTGGTTTACTTGGTTTTAAAGGTTTGCATTATTTTATCCTTATCTAAAGTACTTTATAGAGTTTACCCACTAACCTATCTTCCAGAGGATGTATCTCCACATAATGCAAGAATCGTCCATTCTGTTCCTCCTACTTAGTGATTGAATTTGGGATCAACTATTGCATTAAAGTTGTGAGCTTCCAAAATTCGTAAGGATCCATTTCATATCATAGATGTCTTACATTCTATTGTTATTTCATAGCCATTGGTTTTGGTTATGGTTGGGGTCCTGTCCCAATCAGATATTATTTTTCTTTCGGTTTGAGGCTTTATGGAACTACAATGGGTTAGAATGAACAGTTTCTCTAGTGGTGTCAGTATTTTATTTGCATTGGTATTGGGGTTCATACGGTTTGACTAAAGTTATGACTGTCCCATCAATTTATGTTATGTTATGGACAAGAACTTGGATAATATATTAGTTTGGTTATGATTATTGGTTGGGTACTGGATGAGTGGACTTACTTCGGGTTGTAACGGTTATGGACCTTTCCTGGATTATGGATTGGTACATTTATGATATCTTGTTATATGTATGAAATTTCTCCAACTCAAGGTATGCATTTAGATGGACGGGTTGGGTAATGGGGTGGGTCCTCAGTCCTGGTTAGACTAGGGATACCCATTACGACTAGTCCCCCATTTGAGCAGTGTAAAGTATGTATCAGAGCTTTAGGTACATGGTCAATTGGGAGTCCACAAATCCATGTATAGTAGAGTCTCTTTTAAAAATATGCAGCACGTCACACTTATAAAAAAGAGGCTACAAGGCTTTTAGGAAATGTTTTTATTCTTTTTGTTCTATTTTCAAGCCTTGGGATTGACCCCTAGTATATCCTCTAATTTTATTTATTCATTTTTAAGATCATGACTCGATGATATAAAGTTCTCAAAAACTCTTCTATCTCAACTTAGACAATGTTGATGGGATACAATCTACTAAGAGAATCCATACTCGGTCTAGGGGTCCAGTTCATAATATTTTTGGAGTTCTAATGATTCTTTATAGACCTTCTCAGGCTTCTCAGGCTAATGTGATGAATTTTGAATTTTAGCAGTCTATTCATATGATTGCTCAATTGGTAGCTTCTCAGGCTAAGCATGGTGCATATGGTATTGCATCTTTTGAGGCCACACGTGTTGGACAGTTAATAAAGATGAGTCCTCCAACCTTTACTGGTATTAAGTTGGAGTAGGATCCTTAGGGTTATCTAGATGATATTGAAAAGATTTTTTGAGGATTATACATGCCACGAATATTGAAAGGGTGATGTTTGATGCTTATCATCTCAAAGATATTGTGTACTAATGGTACGGAGAATGGGGTAGGGAAAGAGGTGGCATTGAGGAATAATCTTATGGGAAACTTTCTCTAAAGTATTTCTAGACCACTTTATTCCTCAGAAGTTGAGGGAAGGAAATGGGGAGGAATTTGTTAATTTCAAATATGAAACGATGTCAGTCAAGGGGTATGCCTTGAAATACCACTGGTTATCTAGGTATCCTCCAGAATTGGGGTCTAATATGAGGGCCAAGATGAGAAAGTTTACTTCAGGACTATCTCGAGATTTAAACCTTAAAAGCAAGACTGCATTGTTGATTAAGAATGCAAACTGAGATAGGTAAAAGGTAGGGTAAGAGGTTTAGGTTCTTTGATCAAGGTGGTGGTCAATAACAAAGTGGTTGGGATGGCTATACATTGAAAAAAAAGAAGTGGTGGATTTTTGGTTCTTTCTTTACAGCTAGTGCTCCTTACCTGAAACAGTCGGGTGATAGGCGTCAGTAGGGTGGCAATAACATTAAGGCCTAGGGTGCCAATCTTAGGCAAGTGGGGCATACATGGATTTATCATGTCATCCTTATATGTTCTATGGTCGGTTGCATAGGGACTTCTTTAATGAGGCGAGGGATAGGTGCTTTAAATATGGTCATCCAAGCAACTTGCTTAGAAATTATTTGGTTAGTGAGATTTCTTCGGGATAAAATAAGGATCTGATTGCCTCATCATGTGTTTTTGCACCAAAGGGTGTTGCTTCAGCATTTGTTCTTGCTTCAGGTTCCAACACAAGCCAGAATTGGTTAAATGAACTCACTACCCTGTAGGACTCTGAACATCTCCTAATGTCATGACTGGTACATTACAACTCTTTTCTCTGGTAGTTTATTCCTTAAATGATTTGGGATCCATTCTCTATTATATGACCATATTTATGGCTGTATATTTTGTTTTTTATCCTGAGGTTATTTTTTCTGCCTTTTCTATTTCTACCCTAGTAGGTGACTCTATTATTATTAAAAAGGTCTATAGGGTGTGTGTGTTATCTGTTGGTAATATGGATACTTTGGTGAATTTTTTTAATTTAGATATGATGGATTTTATTGTTATTCTGGTGATGGATTTGTTATATTCGTGCTACACTTCCTTAGATTGTTAGACTCCAGTATTGCCTTTAATTTCACTTGGTAATCGGTTGTTTAATGGAATGGTGGTTACCTAGCTTCTTAGGAGAGGTTTATATTATATATTAGACCTTATAGGTTAATCTATAAAGGGTTCTCTATTATTTTGTCTGGGTTAAAGTTCTAACTCGAAAGGTACGTCTTTTTATTTGGTTTTGGTGGTGAATTAGTTTCCCGAAGTCATTCTGTATGATCTTCCTGGTGCTCCTTGAGATAGGGAGATTGTTTTTTGATTCAATTGGTTTTAGAAACTCGTCCAATATCTTTTCCTCATAATAGAATGGCTTTGGCTGAGTTGAAGGAATTCAAGGAGCAACTTAAGGATCTTTTTTACCAGGGTTTCATCCATCCTAGTGTGTCTTTATGGGGTGAATCTACTTTATTTATTTATACGCAAGATTCTTTGCTTCGTATGTGTAATGAATAACGACAGTTGAATAAGAAGACAGTTAAGAACAAGTATCCTATTCCAAGGATAGATGACTTATTTGATCAGTTACAAGGTTCCAATTTTTTTTCTAAGATAGTTCTTCAAACTATGTATCATCAGCTTAAGATTAGGGAGGTGGATATACCTAAGATAGCATTTTGGTTATTTCATTTAGTTTGACCAATGAGTACTTACTTATGTCATTTAGTTTGACCAATGCCCCAACAATATTTATGGATTTAATGAACAGGGTACTTCACTATTTTTTAGATCTTTTTGTCATGGTGTTCATTGATGACATCCTGGTATATTCTAAGATATAGGTGAATCATTCCAATCACCTCCACGTGGCATTATAGACCTTGAAATAGCAGCAGTTGTATGGCAAATTCTCTAAATGTGAGTTCTGGTTAAACTTTGTGGCTTTGCTATGTCATATTATATCTAGTGAAGGGATAATTGTTGATCCAAAAAAGGTGGCAGTGGTTAAAAGTGGGCCTAGACCCACGACTCTAAGTAATATTCAGAGCTTCTTGGGTTTAGCTGGGTATTATAGGAGGTTTGTGTAAAGTTTCTCGATGATAGCTGCCCATTGACCAAGTTAACTAATAAGACGATAAAGTTCTCTTAGTCAGATGCTGTTGAAGGTACTTTCAAGAAGCTAAAGGATAAGCTGACTTCAGCTTTGATTTAGACATTGTCTAAAGGCAGCAAGGGGTTTGTGTTTTACTAGGTTACATCTCGGGTAAGACTTGGTTGTGTTTTGATGCGTCATTATAAGGTGATTGCCTATGCTTCTAGGATGTTGAAAGTACATGAGAGAAATCATCATACTCATGATTTGGGGCTTTAACCAGTGGTGTTTGCATTTAAAATATGGAGGAACTATCTGTATAGATTGCATGTGGATATATTTTCTGAACATAAAAGTGTACAGTATGTGTTCACTCAGAAGGAGTTTAAACTCAGGCAGAGAATATGGACTGAGCTTCTCAAGGACTATGCATGATGCTTCACTATCATCCAGGTACAACTAATGGTGATTTTGATTCTCTTAAACAGGTTGTACATAGGGATTTTAGCTCATTTAGAAAAAAAAAACAGGAGTTGGTGAAGGATATTCACCATTTTGCTAATCTTTGAGTTTGTCTCTTTCTCTCCGAGAATGGTTGTGTCTTGGTACAGGAAGTGGTTCGGTTATCTCTTGGTATAGAGGTTAACGAGAAGTAAATTCTTGATCCTATCTTGATGAAAATAAAGGGTGATGTATGTGGGTAAAAGGTAATGGTATTTAAGATCAGTGGTGATGGTACCTTGAGGTACCAAGGGAGGTTATATGTTCCTGACTTTGATTATTTGTAAGAAAAGGTAATGGTTAATATGCATGAGTCACGTTATGTTGTTCATCTCGGTTCTACAAAAAATATTTATGATCTCAAAGAGATATATTTGTGGAATGGTATAAAGAAGGCTATGGCTAATTTTGTGGCCAAGTGTTTAGTGTATCTACAAGTGAAAGTTTAGCATATAAAGCCTGTAGGCTTGTATCATAAGATTGAATTGCTGAAATAGAAATGGGAGGTGATCAGCATGAATTACATTACATATCCTCTTTGGTCTCGTAACCAATTTGATTCAGTTTTGGTCATTGTCGATTGGATGAAAAAGTGGGCTCACTTCTTGCCAGTCAAGACTAACATTTTGGATGTGGATTATATGAGGGTATATTTCCTAAAGTTCTGAAGCTACATGGGGTACCTAATTCAATTATCTATGATCGTGGCATGCATTTTTCATCTAAGTTTTGGTGGTCATTTCAAAAGGGGTTGGGTATTAAGGTTAGTCTGAGTACTGCTTTCCACCCTCTGATGGATTGGCAAGATGAAAGGACGATTCAAACATTAGAGGATATGCTTTATGTAAGTATGATTTAATATGATGTTAATTAGGTTAAGCATGTTCCTCTTGTAGAGTTAGTTTACAATAATAGTTATCATTCTACCCTTGTAATTGCCCCTTTAGAGGCATTGTATGGTAGTAGGTGTAGATTTCATATTAGGTTAGTCGAGCTTCGTATGTCGGATATGTTTGTTTCAAATTTGGGTTATCAAGCTACGCAGAAGGTGAGTTGATTCAGGATAGGCTTAAGGAAGCCAAAAGTCACTAAAATCCTATGCGGATGTGAGACGTAGGTACTTGGAGTTTCACGTTGTGGATAGGGTATTCCTAATGGTATCTCCTATGAAGGGAGTAATGTAGTTTGTCCTTATGTTGTTTTGTGAAGGGTTTATAATGTTGCATATGAATTAGAGTTGCCTTCTAGTTTGAGCTCCATTCATCTGGTATTTCATGTCTCTATGTAAAGATAGTGTGTTGGTGATCTTTATTTATTTTTTACTTTGGATGGATTTGGTATCTTGGATTCTTTTCCTTATGAGGAGATCTCAATTCAGATCTTGGATCGACATGTACGTTGGTTAGGGACCAAAGAAGTGGCCTTTGTTAAGGTTTTATAGAGTAACCACTAGGTGCAAGAGGCTACATAGAAAGTGGAAGAGGACATAAAGTCCAAGTATCTACACTTATTTTCTTCTCTACATATTCATGCAGAATGTATATGTTCTTGATCACGTCTTTGTTTCATAATCTGGTTAAGGGCTAGATGGATGTTTTATAATGTGATAGATCGTGCTTATGCTTACCATAACAATCATTCAGAGGAAAATAATCCTAGTGGTGGAGACTAAGATACCCTATGTTTTGGAACTTTACAAAATTTCCTATATTTCTTGTTTCTGGAAATTATGCGACTAGAATTCGTATGATGGGGTATGGTTTGTATAGTCCTAGTCGTATATTAACCAATGTTTGTTGGTTGGTTGGATTGGTTTCTAGAATGGGTACGACTTGGGTGGGTACAAGTCTTATGGTGGGTGACAACTCATATGGTTGATTCTTGTTCGCTTAATCTAAAACTTAGTAACTTAACTTGGATCTGAGTACGAGTGGCTCACTATGGGTCATGAGATAGGGTATGAGTGGTATGATCCAACTTATATGTTGTACAATGTCAACCCTTCTTGATTCTTTCTAACGTATGGTTTCTAGGTACCAATTATATTATTGGGTATGAGTAGGACTTTGGAGTCGTAGGTTGGTTAGTGTGGGGTTTGAGATTCTTCTTGGGGTACGAGTGGTGGGTACCACTGGTCACCTAGGATACGAATGAAGGGGCGGTCATACCCTCATGTGGGTAAATAATTGAGTTTAAGTTGGGGGTAATCTGGATATTTCCCCTTATAACTCCTTGGGACCCCACAAATTAAAACACCTTTTTGGGGCTTCATTAATATATTTGCAATCAATCAACCACTCTAAATTCTCTCAAAATCTCTCAAGGATCTTGGGTTTAGAAGATTCTAGGGTTTCCTTCAAGGTGGTCAATTGACGCTCATAGGAGTGATTTCTTCTCAACTTCTTCTTAATCAATGGTAGGATACTTCTCCCACATTGTTAGTTCCTACTAAAGACATGATTTCGGAATTGTTTTCATGGAATAATTGTTGTATGGTTTTGAGTTTTCAAATTAAAGTTGGGGTGTTTTGTAATAAATGCTTGGTTATGGTTTTCCCATGTTTTAATTATGGATTTACATGTTTTGATAGTGGTTTGGATAGTCGGTTTCATGGGAATGGTTAATTTGTACTTGTTTTTTTTAAACACTATACCCCCAACGTGTTTGGCAAAATGCTGTTTTTACTTCATTCTTGATCTTTTAATGGAACTATTGAATGGTTTAAATTGGTAATGGAACCCTCAATGCTTTAAATGGTGTAAAATGGTTAAATGGAAAGGTCTTAGTGGTTATGGTTCATTGTTTAATTGAAAGCTTTGTGGGGTACAAGGGAATCCCCCAATTAAACTTAATAATGAAATACTTGTGGGGTACACGCGAATCCACCAAGTAAACTTGATAATGAAACCTATGGGTACAGTGGAATCCCTTAATCTTTGAAAGGTAGGTTAAGTACTTTGCTTGCAAGCTATAGTCGGTATGATGATACCTCTACTTATAGGCTTTTTTAATAACAAATGAAATGGTGGTCTCGGTCATGTGGCAGTGGTTTTAATTGGGCAATTATGGAGAGGTGTGATAACTAACCGTGAATGTGTGAGTCCATTGGACAGACACTGTAAAACTCATATTTTCCAACATGAGGATTTGGTATTGATGACCATATGGGGTACATAGGAATCCCCTAAGTCAAAATTGTATATATGTATCATGGAAAACGAAGGGAACATAGGAATCCCCTACTCTTATGGTTACTCTAGTTCGTGCGGCTACACACCTCGAAGCTCGTTCAGGGGGTTACACTTGACCTATATAGACTATGGGTGGTTCTAGGATGGTTAAGCTACACATACCTAGGTTAATGGTTTTAAGTGCATGTTAAATACGGTTCTCTCCTCCCATCATGGTTATATATATATATATGTATTTATGGTTGAGAAGTCATATGGTTAATTTACATGGTTTTAAAGATTGGCATTAGTTTTTTCTTATCCAGAGTACTTCCTAGCGTTCACCTGCTAACCTGTCTTCGGGCGGCTATATCCCCACGCGATACAGGAACCGACCATTCTACTCCTCCTTCTAAGTGATCGAATTCAGGATCAACTATTTGAATGAAGTTGTGAGCTTTAATTCTTTGGAAGGGTCCATTTCAATTCATATATGTCTTTACATACTTTAGTTATTTCATAGACATTTGTTTTGGCTATGGTTGGGGGCATGTCTCAATTGGATATTTTTTTATTTTGGTTAGAGGCTTTATGGAACTGCTAAGGGTTAATATAAATATTGTGGGTATCGGTGTCATCCTTAGTATTGGGGCTAATACTGTTTGACTGAATTTATGATTGTTCCATCCTTTTATGTTATGTTATGGACAGGAACATGGTTATTATATCGTTTTTGTTACGATTATTATTTGTGTACCCTGGATAGATGTACTTGCTTTGGTTGGTAAAGGTTATGGACCTATCCCAAAGTTTCGATTGGTACATTTAAGCTATCTTGTTATAAGTTTGGAATTCCTCCAACTCAGGGTATGCATTTGGATATTTCTGTTGGGTAAGGGGGGTGGTTCCCAATCTTGTTTGGACTAGGGATGGCCATTACGATAAGGTCCCTGCTCGATTCGTGTCACAACTCCTTCTAAAATAACCTCTAGCAGATAGAACTGAATTAATAGCCTCGGTCAAAAATTATAAACACAGGTACCCTATGTAAGCAAACTATCTCCTGAAAATAAACATGGGCTGACCTCTCGGTACTATAGGAAGTTAAAACAGGAATAAAATGAGTTTACTTGGTCAATTGATCCATGATGATAAAAATTGTGTAACGAGGCAACCCGCCTACAAAACCTTTCATAACTCACTCTTATTTCCACTCATGAATGGGTAGTTGTTGAAGAAATCCACTAATTCTTTGGTGCTTTGCCTTTACCAACTTATAACAAAGACATCAAGCCACAAACCCTTCTATATCTTTCTACATACGACTTTACTACTATTGTTGGATCAAATCCCCATATATTTTAGCTATTTAGGGTAAATGGTATATTGGTATAATGCCTGATACTGAATCCAAACTCTCTCTGGAAAATAAACCCTAAACGTAGTTTGCCTGCGATTTGGCTGCAATGGACACCACATCCGGTGGGAATAACCCACCATAAAGTACTCTTACTAATACTGAGAAAGATGGAAATAATGAGATAGATGTTTCTAAGAACGCTTTGTATGCTAGTTTATTCAAAGAAAAGGTGAAAGATAATGCAGTTTGCTAATTATTTCAAAAACAAGTGGTAATGCTGCATGGTGATCCTAGAATAAAATGGAAATCATCTGAAATAAGAAATTTCATTGTACAAGAGAATTTACAATATGCTATTGTTGGTAAATTTTCTTATGGAAAGCCTGATATCATGGGACTGCGGAAATAAATATTAGTACAATGTGGCATTAAAGGTGATTGTAGTATTGGTGAATTAGATGCAAGATATATTCTTATCATATTGAATATTTTTGTTCATTATGTCAATCTACTTTCTACAGTTGTGTACTACATCAAATCTAAAAACATGATGTGTCATATAAGAAACTTTAAGTGGGATCCATGGTTTCAGCCGGATGTAGAAAAAACAATAGGGGTAGTATGGATCTTAATGCCAGATTTACCTCCAAATGTTTTTGTCAAGGAAGCTATATTTTTTATATGTGAGCTAATACTAACACATTTGAGGCTTTTAACTAAGAATAATTGCGAAGACTTAATCAACTTTTGTCATTTTTGATTGCATTATGTTTGATTTTGCAGTAGAAGCTAAGATGCTAGAGAACAAATAAGAATGGAAGCAAATGAGCTGAAATCTGAAGTAAATAAAGGCGAAGTGTGGAGGACGATATTTGTGATAAGTCATCGGCCCTGTGATAAGATATCAGCTTTATCGTTAGCATTAGAAGAGAATTTGCCTAAGTTAAAACTGTGTTGACATTTCGTGATAGGATGTCAAGGAGATGATAAGGTGTCAAGATTGTCGTGAGCCTAAGGCAGAACATGAGAGGTGGGGAAAAGGATTGACAACATTTGTTATAGGTCGTCCAGAAGCTGATAGGGGGTCACCATTTGTCATCAACGTTAGACAGTGAGTTCCAAAAGCATAAAAGAAGTTTACAACATTTGTGATAAGTCGTCAGCCTCCTGACAGGCTATCACAAATGGCATCACCTAATCAGAGGAATTTCTGAATTATATTATTTTGTTTCCATAATTAGGGTGAACTATTTAAAGCCTTGTTTAGGGTTTTCTGAAGAGATCCGCACATTAAGTTTTGACAATACTTTTTGATATTTTTCTCTCTCTAATTATTGGCTTTAAAAAGCAAATGCTTTAAAGAGATTATTATCATTATTTTGGGATTTTCCTCTATGATCTAATCTACAATTCACTAGTTATTCTTCTTCTTGTGGTATGTTTAAACTTCCAAGCATGAATACAACTTGTTGTTTCGATTTTAGCATTATGAGTGGCTAAATTCATTTAACCTAAATTATGGGATCTAGGGTTAGGTCTTGATAAGGTGGCTAAGTGTTCAAGATTCAAAAGGTGGTAGGATTTCTTTATAATTCTGTGATTTTAATTAAGGTTTGTTAGTTACAAACAATAGCTATCACCTTCTTTGGTTTGCTTGAGAAATAAATCAAATATATTGAGAAGTGAATTATCGACAGGGACTTGGAAATACTTCGTTAAATAATCAGCATTGTAACAAGGTTGGATAACCTGAGGTAAAATCTGGAAAGTGAATATAAATTCCCTATGTTCGAGAGGATTAGGTAATTAAATGCTTAAGTAGGTCGAGAGACATTTAATCATAACGTCGATAAAGATAACTTTTCATCCTACCTACTGTGAGAATATTGAACCACCGTTAGCACCTGTCAAGTACCGAAAGCCCTACTGAACATAATTCTGGATTTTCAGAAACTCTTGATTAAAGCAAACGACTATTACTTGTTAAACTAAAAACCCTCCATTTCTGGGAATATCTTACTATCAGTTTATTGATTTACAAATGACTTACATTCACACCATATTCCCTGTGGGATTCGACCCCAACCTAGTTGGTTTTTATATTTACAATGATCGCTTACATTCTCATTGAGAGGTGAAGTTTGAGCGTTATAAAAAATGGCGCCGTTTCCAGGGAACAATTTGGTGTAATGAGTTAGTTTGAAATTTTAGCCTACTTGCTTGAATTCAAACTTGTAAATATTTGTTTTTTATTTACTTTTATTTCTTTTGTTAGGTAGATTTTTATTTTAGTTTACTTACTACAAGGGATCATGGAATAAACATGATCTTGGTGGTTGGAAATCTTATCTTGATGATCTATGTCCATATTGTGATGGACCTCACTTTTGGCAAAATTGTAGATAGGCTCCCCGGAGAGAGATGTGTGCACCATCTGCATCCTATCGGGAGTATTATTGTTATGTATTTGGTGGTCAAGATGGACATTGGAGTGATTGCCTAAATTCCCCCTCCCCCCATTATGCTAACCCAAATTCTAGTTCTTCTTATGATTTTGATAGGTCTTTTGGTCAAGAAAAGGAAGAACGAAGCACCGGAAAGAGTGGCATTGAAGCTATGATTCAACTAATGTTGGATCGTATGGACACAAAGAATGATATCATATATGATATACGTCAAGACATTAGAAAATTTAACAAGGAAAGAGAAAGGATAGGGGAGATGGATATTGAAGTCAATCATCTAAGGCACTCTTCTACATTATATTTAGATGATATCTTATCTGTGAAATTATTTAGACCAATTGAATAGTGTGAATACGAGGAGAAAGAATCCTATACTGATAATGAGCTTGATGTTGATCAACCCTTGGAGATTTCCCAACCAACCGAACCAACCACGAGGGATGATGCCAAGACTGGGGAAATGGTGCTAGAGGCAAAAGAAGAAATCAAGCACAATCCTTGTGAAAACTCTAGTCCATTTAGGGGTAAAGATACTAATAGGGATGCTACTCCGAAAGTAAGAGTTAGTCCTCATTCAAACCACTTTTCAACATTATGCCTGGTGGATGTGATGAAAGTCGAATCACCCAAGCAAATGATAAATTTTGAAAATGAGGAGGAAATTTTTTACATTTTGGAGTTTATCTTTCCAAAAGGGTATACCACAACCCCAATCATAAAAGCCAAGAAGCCTAAAGATCGATGTCCATTGAGAGGATTTTTAAGATCCGCCTACTTCCTAATGAGCCCACACGAAAGTTTGATGAAAAATTGGGAAAACGGTTCAATTATTCAAAGTGGCGTGACAGAACATTCCTTATCATGCCCTCACCTTTGCCCAACGGACCTAAAAGGAGTAAAAATCAAAAGATGGGCCGACAATTCAAATCGTCCAAAGGGGGATAAAGAATTACTGAATGATATCATTCTGCGACACTAAATTAGGTTCTTCTTAGGAGGCAACCCAAGGTATTTTATTGTTTTTATTCATATTATGTGATTGAAATTAGATCTTTGCACCCATGGTGTTACAGGTATTTTTTTGACTCTCTTGTTTTGGTTTGATTCAATAGGGACAATGTATGATTATAAGTTGAGGGTGGGACTACTTATGGGTCTTGATGTCCTCTTGGGGTTTTTGTTGCCGTGCCTTTTTTCCCCAGAGTCTTATTTCTAGTAGAGCCATTATGTTTAGGTGTATTGTGATTTGTTGTAAAATATTGTAGTTGACTAAGAGAAATATAAGTACCTTAGGCAGTTAACATGTTTTGGTGTTTTTTGAGAACCTCTCATATGGACTGAGTATTTAACTGTGTGAATTGCATCTGATTGTGACCACTGTACATCTTTGTATGGCATTAGTTTTAGTGATGCAGTAATCATTGCTAAACAGTTGCATGACCTAAATAAGTAGTAGCTTGTGATATACTTGTGTGCCAAGTGCATGAGAGATCTTACTCAGTTCCCGTTGTATGTTGAAATCCAGAACTTGCCCGGTTAGTCTTACCTTGGTTGAAGGATAAGGGTTAAAAAAGGGTCACAAGCCGTTTTGATATTAGCTCACTTTTACCCTAAATAACATTCCCTGTATGTAGAATATTCCTTGATCCCTGCTTTGATCCTGATTAGCCTATTTTTTTTATGACACCTGTCACTTTTCCAGTTTATATCATAATGAACCTCTTTTGGTGCTGGTCCTCCTTAGACACCGTGCACCTTTACTTAGGTAAATGGCCTAAGTTGAGGGTGGCTATCATAGGGGTGTGTGATGTAAATGAGTAGGAAGAAAGGTAGAGTAAAAGAAAAGAATAAAAAGTTGAGTGCGGTAGAAAAGATCAAGAAATATAAAGGTAGTGAAAAAAAAGTAATTGAGAAAAGACAACACCCATCCTAAATAATTATGATCAAGAAAAGAGAAGAGAGGAAAAGGCTAATGAGTGAAACCCCAAAAATCATGTGTAGTTTCAAGGAGGCTTAGTCACTGTAAATACCATTGAGTATCATACTAGCCCCTAGCCTACATTACAAGCCTAAGAGAAGTACTATAGTGATCCTAGCTGACCTATCTGAAGATCTGGGTTATGAAAATAAGGGCAAGCCTATGGTACTTGGCAAACACTAATTGGAACTTCGTTCTGAGAGTACGTGTTTTGATTGTCTCCATGGTTACATATATAATTCCTGATATGAGATGAGGGGGATTTCTTTGTTGTGAGGGCACACTAGTTACATTGCTAGTTACTAACTTATTCGGGTAGTGTCATACTGGTCTATGCATAGTTGGTATAGATAAATTGATGCCATATATTGATTCCTATGTGTTTTATTGGTGTTCTTCATTGTACTTAAATTGACTGACTTTGGAGATGGTGAAAGTGTTTTGAGATGATATGGATGATTGACTGCCAAATGTGCTTTGTATTCTTTTAGTTGTGCTGAGTTGCTTGAGGACAAGCAAATGTTTTAAGTTTAGGGAGTTGATGTGTGAGCTTATACTAACACATTTAAGGCTTTTAACTAAGAATAATTGCTAAGTCTTAATAAATTTTTGTTGTTTTTTATTTATTTATGTTTGATTTTGCAGTAGAAGCTAAGATGCTAGAGAACCAACAAGAAAGGAAGAAAATGAGCTAAAATCTGAAGTAAATAAAGGCGAAGTGTGGTTAATGACATTTGTGATATGTTGGCATCCCTATGATAAGCTATCAGCTTTAACGTCAATAGTAGACATAGAATTGGCCTAAGTTGAAAGTTGTGATGACATTTTATGATAGGACGTCAAGGAGGTGATAAGTTGTCAAGACTACCGTCAGCCTGAGGCAGAACATGAGAGCTGAGGAAAATCCTTGACAACATTTATGATAGGTCATCAAGGAGCTGATAGAGCATCACCATTTTTCATCAGCGTTAGGCAGCGAGTACCAAAAGCATAAAGGAAACTGACGACATTTTTGATAAGTCGTCAGCCTCCTGATAGGATATAAAAAATGTCGTCACCTAATCCGAGGAATTTCTGAATTTTATTATTAGGGTGAACTATTTAAAGCCTTGTTTAGGATTTTCTGAGGAGATCCGCACATTGAGTTTTGACAATACTTTTTGATATTTTTCTCTTTCTAATTTCTTGGCTTGAAAAAGCAAATGCTTTGAAGAGATTATTAATATTATTTTGGGATTTTTCTTTGTGATCTAATCTGCGATTCACTAGAATTATTCTTCTTGTGGTAAGTTTAACATTCGAAGCATAAATACAACTTGTTGTTTTGTTTTTAGCATTATGAGTGGCTAAATTCCTTTAGCCTGATTTATGGGATCTAGGGTTAGGTCTTGATAAGGTGCTAAGTGTTCAAGATTGAAAAGGTGGTAGGATTTCTTGATAATTCTGATGTTTTAATTAACGTTTAGTTGCAAATAATAGATATCACCTATTTTGGTTTGCTTGAGAAAGAAATCAAATATAGTGGGAAGTAAGTTATCGACAGGGACTTGGAAATACTCCATTTAATAATCAGCGCCTTAACAAGTTTAGTTAACCTGAGGTTAAATCTGGGTAGTGAATATAAATTCCCTAAGTCCGAGAGGATTAGGTAATTAAATGCTTAAGTAGGTCGAGAGAAATTTAAGCATAACGTCGATAAAAATAACTTGTCGTCCTACCTACCGTGAGAATCTTGAACCACCGTTAGCAATTGTCATGTACCGGAAGCCCTAGTGAACATAATTTTGGTTTTTCAGAGACTTTTGATTATGAACATTGATTAATGCAATCGAGAATTACTTGTTAAACTAAAAAAAACCCCATTTCTGGGAACATCCAACCATCAGTTGATTGATTTGCAAATGACTTACGTTCAGACCATATTCCCTGTGGGATTCGACCCCAACCTAGTTGGGTTTTATATTTACATAGATCGCTTACATTCTTATTGAGAGGTGTAGTTTGAGCGTTATCATTTTTCAATAGTTTTTTTAGTAGGGAAGCCTTTGACTGTGGATATGGCTACTAAAAATCAATCCATGCCATGTTACACAAGAGTGATGGTGGAAGCACATCTTGTGGAAAATTTACTAAAGAGGGTGAGAATTAATAAAGAGGATGATGTTACTGGAGAAATTAAATTCAAATAGATACATATTCAATATGATTATGAGACTAAGTACTTTAAATAATATTGTTAGCATGGGCATGATAAAAATTTATGTTGGAATATACATCCTGAATTGATGGAGAAGTAAGAAGAGGAGAATCAAGAGGTACCTACTTCTCACAAAGAACCAGGAAAAGCTAATGATGTAGGAAATGAATATAATAATCAAAGATGAAGAAGAATGTATAAATAATAGTGTTTTATAAGGAAGAATAAGTATAGGAGAGATAAGTTTGGTCTTATTCTTGGTGAAATAGAAAGGATGAAGAAGAATTAATACCAGTATCCAATACTTTTGATCTACTGGCAAAGGAACAAACTGAAGTGGAGCATAGTGATAAAGGTAAAAAGAAACTAGTTAATAAGGAGAGTACAAAGGATTGGGTTACTAATAGTTTTGGAAAAACAGAGAAAGACAGCTCAAAAGAGCTTAAATGGGAGGAAGACAATATATAGATTATTAAGGACGAACAACAGAAAGAGAGTATTGATGTATGTACTAATAAACAAAATTGAAAATAGAAAGGTACATAGAACATGGCATTAGAAATACTTCAAAAAGAAGGGGACAAGGTTGAAATGGAGGTGGTGGAGGACATTCTGCCATTAGAAATTCAAGTTGATAAATAGTTAGCATGCAGCAACAAAGATAATACAATATTGGATGAAGATGATCTAGAGGATACTATAGATAAAGTGGGGATTGAAGAGAATTTTTCTCCTAAGAAGATATAGAGGTTAAAGAACAAACAAGGTATCTAGAGATAGAAACCAACATGTGTTAAAGAAAGTTCAATGCAGACAAGGAGTTCTTTGAAAAATAAGATGAAATAAATGCACTCATTTAGAACATTAGATAAGCCAATACACAGAAACCATTTTCTAGATTGATCACATTGCATAAAAAGTATCAGTTAACGTTTATTGGATTGATGGAACCAGTCCAAGAAATTAAAGATATTGAAGAGTATAGGAGAAGGCTTGGATCAGAAAATGTAGTGTCAAACACTTCTGGAAAGATTTAGGCATTCATTGGGTCTAATATTGGGTGTACATTCATAAGAGATAAAGAACAACAGATTACAATGAAGTTGGAGAATTAGGAAGTAGGGTAACAATAATGGTATCTCTAATTTATGCCAAATGTTCTTAGCGGGAAAGATTAGTAATATGGGAATCACAAGAAGAACTATCTCTACAAAATAAGGATCCATGGTTAATAGGTAGGGATTTTAATATAATTACCAATCAGGAAGAAAAGTTGGGTGGTCTTCCAATAACAGTGGGAGAAACTGAAGACTTCAGGCATTGCATAAATGGGTGTAATGTAGAAGATTCAGGGTTTAAAGGAAGCAAATATACATAGTGGAATAGAAGAACAGATGAGGAATGTATTTTAAACGACTGGACTGAGTGTTGATTAATGAGAAACTGCATGAAGTCTTTCCTGTACTAGAAGCTGAACATTTAACTAGGAGTGGTTCTGATCACACTCTATTAAAACTCAACTGTAGTACTATGAAGGAAAACATTACCAAACCTTTTAGGTTTTTCAATATGTGGTTAAAAGAGGAATCTTGTCTGAAGGTCATACAGGATAATTGGCAAGATGATTTTATGGCCAATCCATTCATTCTGTTTCATCACAAGATAAAAAAAAATAAAGGTTGCATTAACTAAATGGAGCAAGAAATGCTTTGGGAATATATATCAAGAGATTTCTAATTTAGAAAATGTTATTAAAGTCAGGGAGAAGCAATTTAAGGACTACCCATCTGGTGCAAATAGAGAGTTGTTATCCAAAGCACAAGCAGGCCTCAATTTACAACTTTCTAGGAAAGAGTAATTGTTGAGGTAAAAAGCTAGATTATATTGATTTAAGGATGTTTAAAGAAATTCCAAATTTTTTCACACAGTGGTAAAAGGAAGAAGAAATAGGCTCAGTTTAAACAGGATTCAGAATGAAGATGGAGAGTAGTAGGAAGAGTCTGATCAGATTGCAGAACATGCTATTCAATTCTTTCAGAAATACTTTTCCAGGGAAGCAGTTAATAATGATTTTGAAATGATGAAGGAATTACCAAGTATTCTAAATAAAAGGAAGAAGGAAGAGATTGATAAGATTCCTAAAATGCAGGAGGTAAATGAAGCAGTATTGGGGCTGATTAGAAGTAGTACCGCAGGTCTAGATGGATTGAATGGAGCATTTTTTCAAGCTTCTTGGGAAGTAATTAAGGAAGATGTCCATAATATTGTGTGTTTTTTATGGGTATGAATTGCCAAACTTTATAACTCATAAAAATTTGGTTCTTTTGCCTAAAAGGTTATTAGTTAATAAATTTTTGGATTTTAGGCCAATTTTATTGAGTAATTTTGTTAATAAAATCTTTTCCAAAATTCTTCATGAAAGAATTAAGAAGGTTTTGCTTGATGTTATTTCTGAAAAGCAATCTGGTTTCGTTCAAGGAAGAAATATTGTAGAGAATATATTGGTGGTGCAGAAGATCACAAATGACTTTAGAAAGAGAGGTAAGATTCCTAACATGGTCATTAAGCTAGTATGATGAAAGCTTATGACATAGTGGATTGGTTGTTTCTTACCAAAGTTCTTAGGAAAGTAGGGTTTAGTGAAGTGTTAATTGATATGGTTTATAGATTGATGGGTAATAATTGGTATTCTATACTTCTTAATAGGCAACCTAAAGGATTCTTCAGGTCAACAAGAGGTTTAAGGAATGTTGACCCCTTACCACCTATACTCTTTATACTAGCAGCTGAGGTAGTATCAAGAGCTTTTAAATCATTGATTCTTACAAAGGAGTTTAAAATTTTTGGTATGCCAAGAGGGAGTCCTATAGTGAATCATTTTGCTTTTGCTGATTATATGATTATATTTTGCAAAGATGATTTGACTACTTTGAAGATGGTAATTGAAACTCTAGATGAGAATAAAAAATTGTCTGGTCAGAAGATTAATAAAGAGAGGAGTGTAATTTATATACACAAAATTGTGTCACAAGGGAGTGTGATAATGGCAGAAGTATCTCCAGGCATAAATAGAATACAAATTCTATTTATTTATCTAAGGTGTCTTAGTTTTCCTATGAGAAAGAATAAGGATTTTTATCAATCTACTAAGCACAAGATTAGAGGTAAATTACAAGGATGGAAAGGAAAGTATTGTCATTTGGTGGATGGGTTGTTCACATTAACAGGGTGCTCCAAAGTATACCCATTCATCGCCTCTCTATTATGAATCATCCTATTAATGCTTTGGTAGCTGTTCAGAGAATGTTTAATCAATTCATTTTTTTTTGGAAAGGAACTTACCCTAGGCTATCACCTCTCGTGGCAGTTAGTGGTTGAGTTGTACAACCCCAAGACTTATCATAAATAAAAACAAAAAAAGTACAAGGAGGGTGACCTAAACCTTACCTCCGATCCTATGGTGGTTCAAAGTCGACTAGAGTGAGTAGTTGGTTGACTACACTTGGGGTATTGAATCCATGGTTAAGACTAGTATTATGGTGTCATGTGCATTGCCTTGTGAATTCTGAGTTAGGCTTGACCTTGATGAGAGGATTCCTTTTAGTTTAGATTTTGTAGAAGGACTTATCAGTGGCTATGTGAGAATTATAAGTTAAAACAAGTGTATGATATTTAAGAGCAATAGTATAGTAGAGAGAGTCTTTGGGAAGTGTTGCTAAGTTTGAAAGTAAGAAGTTGTGTTACTTAAGGCCTAGTAATTCTATCCTAGCTTATGATTTATGGGTCTATGTTCCATGGTATGGAGATATAACAATATTTTGATTCCTTATTCAGAGGTTTTTTCAGATCATTGCCAAAGTTCTTTACTCCCTAATTGTGTTAAATTTTCATAGAAAAGCGTTGAAGAAATATTCCATCGGGGAATGAGCGCTCAGTAAGATTCAATCTGTGTAACTAGAAATCCAGTTTATCAACAAGATAGACAAATTTTTATAGTTTTTCTATCTTCCTATTTAGTTTAGTCTCAATACCTGAAATTTCATGAGTATGGTCATTACAGAGGTAGTTATTTTGTATCTATGTAAATTGAGGATTCATCTTAGTATATGCATCAGTTTCAGATCCAAATATTAAGTCATGATTCAGTTCATAAGTATTCTGCATATTATCTCAGTCTTCTCCAAGCATTTCAACCAAATCAGTATCATTCAGCGATGAATGACCCCAAGGGGGAGATGTTGTAATACCCCAAGTTTTCATGGAGTTTTCATGTATTAGAACTCTCATCCTTTTCTCACCAAATCAGATCCAGCCTAAAGAAATTGTTACCCCTAGGTTGACTCTCATTTTGATCTCAGCCATACAGCTATTGTTCATGAAAGCTCACACACTAGCAGATAAGTTCAGTAGCCCACTATGTTGAGATTCAGTCATATAGTTTATTTCAGTTGTGCATGATAGATTATAGCCTTATATTCCTCAGAAATTTCAGTCTAATTAGCTACATTCTAGTATGAATGTTCCTAAGGGGGAGATATTATAATACCCCATATTTTTCCTAGCTTATATTCATTGCTAAAATGTTAAGGGTAATCTTTATAAATGAATAATATTTATTCCATGTGTAATTTTAAAGATTTCAACTTTTCATTATGTGAAAAATTGAATAATCTTTCCATCGATACTAAATTCTCCCAAATCACACACTCAAAAAAGGAGTTAGAGCATTTTTAAGTTGGCAATGTGTCACCTGGACTCTCAACACATCGCGGTGATGGTGCTATTCATAATTGTCAATTCCAGTGGACCTATGCATTATCGGTACATCACATAGAGGTCCTAATTCCCTTTTGTCAAAATCCAGTAGACCAATGCGATGTTGGCACATCACGCCAGTGGCCAAATGGCAAAAATTATAGGGCACCGTGATAGCTCCGCATCACGGAGAAATACCAGTTCCCACTTTAAAATTAAATATTTAAGACATCCAAACATAATATTTAAGCCTATTATAAGAAATTTAGGCTTATATTCATCAATTTTCTCTCAAACAAAAACCCTATAGTTCAAAGCTCCTTCTCCGAGAAATCAAATTCCACAATGATTTCTCCAAAAAGATTAAGATTGAGGATTCCTAAGGTAAGATAATCAAGAATCCATATTCAAGGAATTAAATAGGAATCAATAATTTGAGCTTCTTCATCTAATCATCAATCAAGGTATGTGGGGTGATGAACAAGGACACTCATTTCATTCTTGTGCCCAAAACTTATTTTAAATTACGAAGTTTATTTGATTTTATATGAATTTGAAATTAGGGTTCATACCCAATGTTGCCATTTACAAGATTATGAGATTTCAAGAGAATTATAAGATGAATTACATGTCTATTTTCATATTACATGCTTACTGCAGTAATTTCCAGATTTTGAGATGAATTTTCATTGCTTTCATTATCAAGAATGATTATTATGATTCTTTTACATGAGTTTTATATATGGGTTGTTAAGTCCCAAGTTTATATGTTGAGATTTTGAGAATGATAATGCTTTAAGCATCCTATGAGATGATTATTTCAAATTTTCTATAAAGTTTTGATCTTTTGTTCCTCAGATAAGTTTTGAAATCAACTTTACAGATATACTATAGATTACAGAAAGTAAAATGTCTTTATTTACAGATTAATTTAGATAAATTCATAACTGGTTTCATAATAAACCCTTCTGCGAGTTTTAAAGTTAATTTCCAAAGAGATGAGCGTAGCAAATTAAAGGGAGTAGTCTTTAGCACCGTATTGAGTTTGATTCCAAGGTCTCCTATCGTTAAACTACGTGCCACCATACAATTGATATTAAGCTCCCATAGTGGGCAGAGATGTGATCACTTAAGTTGAGGTTATACTCCCTGGCAAGAGTATGACACCTCTCCCTAACATGAAGTTCCTTTCTTAGGAGGGAAAATAGTTAGAGTCCATGTAGATCGCATGGTTTGTGTTGGTTAAGAGAACCTCCCTTACAGAATAACTTTTCCCTATAATAAGTTGTTCAAAATAGTTTTAAAGTATCTCCCTTCAGATAAAGTATTTTCCCTAAAGTTTTAAAGCTTAAAGACTACAGATTTTAGAGGAGAAAGAGTAACTGAAAAGCTTACAGAAACACTAAGTGTTAAGGCTCATAAGTTTTACTCAGATTATGCTTTACAGAAAGATATTAACTAAAGTTTTCAATTTTCAGATTTCATATATAGTGTGAGTCCTTTCTACACTTAGATTGTATGATTTAAAGTGACAATACAAGTACAACTTTTAGAACTAAATGTTATGACTCACTAGATTTATAAAGCATTATTTGCTTCTTATGATTATTATTTTCAGCATTTTAGATAATCTAGCTTATGTTAGTCATTTACATTTAGCATGCATTGTTTTGCAAATTATGATGATAAGATGATTATTTTACTGATGCATTCACCCACATATACTTAGTACATCTTCAAAGTATTGATCCATATATTTGTCTATGTGCTACATTGTCTTATAATGTAGGTATCAGCTTAGTTATAGCACATATACTCTATTAAGACAATATGCAGATTCCAGCAAGCTAATGATCAGTCCTCCTACCTTGGGGACTTTAGTTATATGTTATTGATGTGCCTTATTTTCTTATTCATATGTATTGATTAGTGATAGTTGGAGTCACGCCCTAGATATCTATACTAAGTATAGTAGAGGCTTCAAAGATGCCAGTTAGAGTCAGTTTGGTATTTTTAATACCTCTTTTAGACAATATCAAAATGTAAAAGTTGTATTGATATTGAATTTTTCCTAGATTTCGTCGTTATTATGTTTCCGTGTAGGAAACTCAGTCGTTTTATGCATATTATTCAGTTTCTTATGAGTTATGGTAATATAAGGGTTATCTTGGGATCACTTGTGGTCCTAAGCACCGTGTAACATCTCAGGACAGATTTTCAAGGCGTTAAACTCTTCCCCGATACTAGATAAAAGCTAGATCTAAGCACCTAGAAGAGCAGACTTCTCTCTATACAATTTAATAGAGGAAAACATAAATAAGGGAGACTCTCCCCTTACAAAGTAAGAAGAAATTCAAATTAAAGATAAACTACTTCATAAACTCTATAACTTAGATAGAGTAACGAAGATGAAAAAAATGGAAATGGTGATATTTAAACCAAATAAGGATAAAAGAACACATCTTATCAAGGTGGATGATTGATCCTTTTCAACTTTCTTCTCCTGAAATTAGGCATACCTATCTTATCTAGAATGAAGTAACTTTTTGTTTCAAGTGGGAATTCTTGGCAAGTGTAGAACTTTTGAGTTGTATTAACCATGTGACTATATTTGGAAAGAGTATCTACTGGGAAATTACCTTCTCTGTATATATATTTGTATTGGAACAATTCTATCAGATTGATCTAATTATGCAGTTCAGTGGTATATTTGGTGATAGCCCAGGAGGTGTAGCAATCTATCTCAGCCATTTGAAATGTAACTCTGAGTCATCTTCTAAAATCACCCTGCTATTACCATGTTGAATACACCAAGTGATGCCCAGAACAGCATCTTGAACCTTTGACTGGTTGTTTGATCCAAAACTAAGAGGTGTAGCAAATGCATAAATTAACCTGTTTCTATGATCTCTCAAAATACCACCAGCACCTATGTGTCCCGAATTGTCAAGTGCACTTCCATCAGTGTTGAGTTTAACCATAGAAGAAGGATGTCAGAACCAGTTGACTTGAACTACCCTCATTTCATGTTGAAATTTTTCAATCATCATCACTAATTCCATCCAATTGTGAGACCTTTGAATATAGGGAAAAGTTGTAGGCAACAACATTATAAGCTCCTTGCTAATTTTGAATTTTACTCTTCTAACGCTTGAAGTTTTTCCCCCATACTTAATAGCACACCAATTTTTTTGCAAGTTCCAGCATATAAAGATAGGAGTTGCTTGAAGTATCAACTTATGAGCCACATTTTTAGGCATAGTAATCCACCATTTGATGAGTACATTTCTCAAAGGATTAACTGCGGGTTCAATAACCCAACAATCTTAAAAGAACCTCCAAATATGTCTAGAAAAACTCCCAGAAATAAATATATGATCAATTGTATCCCAACCTGGTCTCTAGCAACAAGAACATGTAGCTTCCTCATGTCTGAAAGATGTTATTTTTCATTCGTTGGAAGATTTTTTATGAGATCTCTCCCTAGTAAAAAGGAACTCTTAAATGGAATTTATTTCTGCCAAATAAGTGTATTAGTCATGTTCTTATTCTACTTCTTTCGTACTAAATCCTAAGCTGGAGAGCATGTGAAATTACCTCTAGTATTTAGTGTCTAGATAGCTTGATCTCAAACCCCTTCTTGATAAGTGAACCTGCTACTAAGTATCAGCTGAAGAAAAGCCCGAGGACCATGTTGTCTCACTAAAACTTCATCCCAAACTCCATTATTGAGAACCTGGGAAACATTCATATTATTAAGCCTTGGCATGAAGTTGTTGTGATAAGCACGGGGACCCGTACAAAGCCACTCCTACCATAACAATAGGCAACTACCAAAATTTAAGTTCCATTGGATATAATTTTTAGTTTCACTCTTATTATTCATCAGGTGTTTCCAAATAAGATATTGACTGATATCCCATTTTCTGATAATAGGGTGTGCCCTATGGCAATATTTAGCTATAAGAAAATCACCCCATTATGACTTTTTAGATCTGAAAGTCCACCATTATTTGTACTAAAGAGATAAACAAACATCATCCAACTATTTCACACCAAGACCACCCTCATCATATGGATAACTTAAGGTTTACCATGATGCCAAATGAATGTTTTTCCTCTCTTTATCCCAACCCCAAAATAAATTAGTAATAAGACTTCTTATGTACTTCAAAGTTGTGGATGTAGTGGTAATAGCTGATAGTAAGTCAATTGGAAGAGAGAGCAAAACCGATTTTATAAGTTTCACTCTACCCCCCATAATTTATCATCTTGGTTTGCCATCCCTTAATCTTAGAGATAACTTTAGCGACCATACCTGTAAAGTAAATAATTCTCTATCGATCGATGTACAAAGGACATCCAAGATAAGTAATCGGACTAGCCTTTTGACAAAAGTGGGTGATTTAATTAACTCTATCAATCGATTTTTGAGGTGATTTATCTGGGATCATGAAGTGACTCATGTCTTTGTTTATGAGCTGGCGTGAAGTAGTTTCATAAATCTACAAAGTATTAATGATAATATAAAGAGAGTAGGTGGAAGTTAATTTGAAAATAATAAAATCATCTACAAAATTCATATGGTTTACTTGAGGACCTTTGGTTTCCATTTGAAACCCTTGATAAAGGTAAAAATTGTGCCATTGGTTCATCAATCTTGATAAAACTTCTACACCAATAATATAGAGAGCTGGATATAAAGGGTCTCCTAGCTTAAGACCCCTTGTTGAATGGAAAAAACCATGCCTAGATCCATTAACAATGATTGAGTACCAATTAGTAGACATTATCCTCCATATCATATCAATAATAGCTTAACCAAACCCCATTCTTCTCATCACAAGGAAAATATAAGACCAAGAAACCCTATCATATGCTTTGCCATGTCAAGTTTAATAACTACATTATCACATTCTTGGGTTTTTATACGATGAATGATTTCTTGGGATAACATGATGATTTTTGAGATGCTTCTACCCTTGACGTAACCCGATTTATTTTCAAAAATAAAGTGAGGTAAAATAGGAGCAAGTCATAGATAAATTAACTTTGAAATAACTTTATTGGTAAAATTGCTCAGAGATATAGGATTGAATTTAGAAAATTTATTAGGATGGTCCACTTTTGGGAGTAGAACCAAACATGAATGAGAAAAGTGTTTAGGCATTTCATGTCCAAAAAATAAATACTATACCACTTCCATTAAATCACTACAAATCACATCCCAACATGCTTAGAAGAACCTACCATTCATACCATCTGGTATAGCAACCGATGTTAGTCTTATTGAGAAAGCCACTTACTTATGTTCATCAGGATTAGGCATAACTTGAAGATTCTGATTCTGAGTGACCATGTTAAAAATACACGTAAGAACCCCTTATGTACTCAAAAGAAATACTATACCACTTGTAGTAAATCACTAAAAATCACATCCCAACATTCTTGGAAGAAGCTACAATTCATACCATCTGGTATAGTAGCCGATGTCAGTCTAATTGAGAAAGCCACTTACTTAAGTTCATAATGATTAGGCATAACTTGAAGAGTCTGATTCTGAGTATGAGTTACCATGTTAAGAATACATGTAAGCACCCCATCATTAATACGCTTAGCTTCACCAGTAAAGATGTCCTTAAAATGTTCAAAAACTATTTTAGCTATATTTTCTTCACCTTAGATCCATGCACCCTTATCATCACTGATATTATGAATAAAAATCCTTCTTCTTTTCTCTCTCATCAAAGCATGGAAGTACTTAGAATTATCACTCCCTTCCTTGAACCAATGAAGCTGAGTTTTTTGTTTCAAAATAGATTTCTCCAATTTGAATACCTTATATATTAAGCATTGAGATGATTTAATTTAGATCTAACCTCTTCAGTGTTTTTTGGATAATTTCTTCTTCAGCAGTTTGGACCTTCTCCTCATACTCTTTCACAGCACAATAAATGTCCCTATATTCACTCCTAGACCAACTCCTTAGAGTGTGAGAAACTCTTTCCATATTCAAGTTAAACCTCCATATAGGATTGCCTTCCACTATTTTGTCCCAACATCTTTTAATAGTATCAATAAAAGTAGGATTATCAACCCAACAATTAAAGAATTTAAAGTATTTAATCATATTTTCTTGTCTTTCAGTAATTTCCAACAAGAGAGGACAATGATTAGAGACTATGAAAAGAGATGAGTAATAGTGGATAGCGGCATGTTCTCAAGATACTTCTCATTAACCATTGCCTAATCAAGTGTTTTCCAGATTATATCATTAGCACTTTTGTGATTGCACCATGTAGATTTTTTACCATGAAAAGAGAGGTTAGTGAGACCACAAGCCTCAATCACTCCATTGAATTCAATGGTTTTATTCATGTTGTACATCTGACCTCCCAATTTCTCATCAATATCAACAATAACGTTAAAGTCGCCTAAAATGAACAAAGGTTTATTGAAACTAAAAAATTGAAGCATGTTGTCCCATAAAGGTCTTCTCATGTAATCTCTGCATTTAGCATTAACAAAAGTTTTGACAAAAGTACTAGGATAAGAAACATGCTTGATCTCACACGTGATTTACTGATCATCTTAGTTCAACACCTTGCAGTCCACATCTTGATTCCAAAATAGCCAAATTTTACCATTCACATTAAAATATGCAGTATCCATAGTAAACCGAGATTTATAAACATTTTAACTGAGAATTATCAAAGAAAGGTTCCAAAATAGGAATCATGGAAATTCCATGAAAATTCTTGAGCTTTTGAATTCTTTCAAGAACACCCTGAGTATTGATATTCCTAACATTCCAATAGATTGTACTAATCATTTGAACTTTTTAGCTTGAGACCTTGTTTTGATTCGGTCAATAGTACTAAGATTTTTAGGGTTATTATGCTTAGTCCTTGCCGTTTTCTTCTTCGCCCTCTTGGGGAAAAACCTTTATTAGTACTGATTTTCTGAACTTCCTTTTGCATTTCAATGTCAAAATTAGAGCCGAAAGCTCTATTTAAGTGATCATTGGTATCACCTTCCTCATCTTCTTCCCTAGGTAATGTATAATCATTAATTTCATCTTTAGAGTTAATGACACTGTACTCATCAATAATATTCCCTTCTAAAGTTTTCATATTTGTAATAGTATTGAAATTACATATTTCTTTAGGACTAGTCATAAATTGGTCATCAGTTTGTAAAGGCACAACATTAAGACCTGTTTGTTCAGTAATTAACACATAGTTCTAATTTCCATTTTTTTGTAGATTCTTATTTCTGTTATTACCCTACTATTGTCTCTTTTTTATTTGATCTCTCTTTTCTTGCTGAATTTGAAAGTAGCCTTGTTGTTGAGGGGTTGGGAAGATTCTCCCACCCTATCATTTGTACCTTCTACCTAAATGTGAGCTAATGAGGAGTCACTGATAGGATTACAAGGATCAGCTGGACCCATATCATTCTTCTGAACATAAGTTAAATTTTGAACATTCATCACCATAGTGCCTTGAAGCTTTTCATTCACCTCTGTACTATTCAAATTCACTTTTTCTGTAGAAGTTTGCACCTAATCTCTTAATATCTGACCAGTATCATTTTCCCCCATCTTCTGAACCAAAATCTAAACCCATACACTGAACCATATTACCAGTAGAAACATCAGTAGAAACATGATCAGTAACATCAACGATTTCAGCATTAAATTCAGCAGCAACAGTGGTAGAAGGAGCTCTAGAGTCAATCCTTGGGTCAACCATATTAGGAATACTCTTTTTCCTGAAAACCCCTTCCTACAAATTAGTAGGTTTATCATTCACACCAGACTTACCTCCATTAACTTCACTCTAAGTAAAAACCTTAGGGTGGGGTTTGATGGAGCATTGAGTCAATACCTGAGGTCCTTTTAAGGATATTTTCATAATTCCTATTTTTGTGAGGTTAATTTTTTCAAATTCCGCAATATCACCTGTATGCATATTAGAATTAATGGGGCCGGTTCTTTGAAGAATTGAGTCAATACATATGGTCCTATTTGTAGAAACATTATGAGCATCCTTATGATTGTGGTGTTACATCACTCCATCAACTTTGTTGCTTGCATTTCCAGTAACCTATTTTCTTTGTTGGCAGCTTTAACAACATTATTTTTATTGTGGATTTAGGGATTAGGATTAATAGAAATAACAGTAGATTATTGGGGTTGGGGTTGTTGATTCTGGACTCCAGAGTCAACATTACAATTTTTGGGTTGTTGATTAGCAAAATTATCATCTTTACCTGTCAATTGTTGTGACTGAACTTGTTAGTTTGTTCCCTTTGGATATTTTGGAGATATAGGCCTGTATACTTGTAGCATCTTACCATGATTTTGATGTTTTAAGTTTTAAATTACCTTTATTTTGTTATTGTACCTGCTGATGCTGTTGTTGTTGTACCAGCTGTTGCTATGTTGTTTCCCCTATTGTTGTTGTATTTGCTATTGGTGTTGTTGTTGGATAGTTTTCTACTATTGGCTTTGTATTTGTTGTTGAAGATGATGTTGTACCTGATGTTGCGGTTGATTATTTCTCCTGTTTCATCTCTTTTGAGTTTGCCAGTGATCTTGTACCTGAGTATTATCAACATCTTAGTTTGAATGAGGACCTGGTTGCATGTTATAAACCTGTTGATCTTGCACTTGTTCATTGTTTTTATTTCCAGTATTACCATGCATCTGATCTATACCTTGTTTTTCAACTCCTTCCAGCTCTTTTTTCCTTCTTGCTTCATCATCTTTTCTCTTTACAGTACAAGTCGCAGGTGTGTGACCTTGGTGTTTACAATATCAGCAATAATCAGGTATGTCCTCATACTATATATTCTTCCATCTACCTTTACCATTTTTCATCTTTATCATACCGAAGCCACACATGAGATGGTCTATCCTTTGTAAGATCTATCTATATTTTAACTTTGGCCATACTACCTCTTGTCTTTCAATAAGTTGCTAGATCAAGAAACAATGCTTTTCCAATTGGAGATAATAATGGAGTAATAACTTCCATGCAATAACAATGCCATGGTAATTTTTGTTGGAAAACCCAAATAGGAACCATTGGTGTTGCAGTTTCATGTACGAAGGTAGGTGTCCTTAACTGAAGTCTCATCATTCGTCCTTGAATATACATTTTTCCTTTCGACCACACAGTAGAATGGTCATATTTATTATCCAAATCTGTGTAAAGAAGCCTAGCCTTAAAATAAGATAGCCTAACACCACCTCTAAGATCCGTCTGGAAAATGAATTATTTTCTAATAATCTCCATTTTATGAATTATGTTATTAAACTTACCAATCCATGTGTATTTGCATCTTTCATCTAACTTCGTCTTAAAATATTCAGGTTTGAATGCAACAACTGGTAGACCTTATTTAGTAGTGATTGTGGGAGTATTAATATTAACAACTGACACTTACATGGCTTCTTGATCCCTCAACTTCATCACCAGCGCATATGAAAAAATAGGGGGATTAGGACCATGGATTTTATTTGTCCAAGTATTACTATGAGGTTGGTTTTGGCTCCCAGTAGTGTAATTTTTATCTATATCCTTTGGTTTACCAGTAGGATCAGAAGACACTGGAATTGCATTTTAAACTTTTCCCAAATGATCGGAAATAATAAAAGATTTGTTGTTAGGAACATAGGGAGCAACTTTTTGAACCTCACCATCACCATCTTGCTCGTTTGTATTCCTATTACTTTTACCTTGTTGAATAACTTGTTTTTTAGAATCAATTTCCTCAAAAATATCCTTACTAGTGTTCAAACTCTTATTTTTCTGAATATTAACACTCATTTGAGCACTAGTATGCACAGAACTATTAGACTCACCTTAAATAGGTTCCATAATATCGTCCTTTACAACATTGGAATTGCTGGACTCAAAATTTTCTATTTCAAAATCAACAATATAAACAATTTCATTTAAAACCCCAATTCTCAAATTGATGATGCCTTAGGTTTAATTTGATGGGGCTTTTGTTAAACTCATATTCCCTATATATGAATTAGAGGGTAAGCATTGACCAATTTCATTCCCATTTCCCCGCATGCCCTGCTCGACCAAATTTGGAATCGTTGGATCCTCAAGAACCATGTTCGTAGGATTAGAACATACTTTAGATGGTAATTTTGTCCAATGATCAGTTTTAGTAGTTTGTTTCATTGAATCATAGTGGGAATTTTGAATATTACCCATAAATTTCTCATTTTCCATTGATTTAGGCAAATTAGGATTCAAAACCCTAATTTTTCAAATTAGAATCATTCATAATTGAACCAATTGGGGCTTTTGAGTTAAAATCACGCCTTACCTCCCCAGAAATGGAATGACATTGAGAATTTTCCAATTCGTTGAATAATTTTGGGTCACCGGCATCGTACGATTTTTTGGCAGGATTGCCTGATTTAATTAGAGCCATAAACAAACTGGTTGGGGTGCCTAGATCTTCTTTAGTAGTTTCTTCATTCAATTCTTTCCGATTTGTGCGCAATTTATCGTATCATTGGATTCATATTTGTTGAAGGTGTCGCGATTCCGGTAGTGATAATTAGATTTTCCTTGACTGAAATTTGTGTAAGAGGGTCGGCTTGTAAAATTCTACAACCATTTATCATTATTTAATCATGATTTTGAGCAGAATTTGTTTGAATTTGATCGTGCAACAAATTCAAATTTGTCAAACTAGTGTTCAACACAACCCGATCAAAATTCTCTGTTCGATTGTTACCATCACCTAAAATTATCTCATGGTTTTGATCTTTAGATATAGAATCCATTACCTCAATTGGAATAATCCCACAATCACCAGGATTACCATTGCCTAACTTTTTTTGAACTAATTCCCACTGCTCATATGAAATATCCCCAATGATCACTTTATGTTTTTCTAAATTCTAAGAGTTGTGCGTGAATTTTGTGTGAGATTCCTTGTGAGGTAATTGTGCATCATCTTTCTACTCCTTTTGAAACTGGTCCAGTGGCCGTAAAAGCTCCACCGTGGATTTGGGTCCATGTCGGTAGATACAGTAACGACTAATTTTAGAGAGAAGTGAGAGAATTTCTTAGAGAGAGAAAATTTAAGAAAATGTAAAGCGATCACCAATTAGCTCAGTTATTTTGGAGCAATCACTTAGGGGGAAAAGAAGACATTAGGTTAGGTGGAGTTCTTTATGTTTTCCAGAAAGAGAAGGTGGACTAGGATTTAGAAGGTTACAAGATGTTTCTATGTATTTGTTTTGCAAATTGTGGTGGAATTTTAGAACTAAAGATTCCATTTGGAGTAGATTCATGCATAACAAATATTGTAGTAAGCATCATCCCAATGAAATAATTTGGAAGGTTAGAGCTAGATCTCAAGTGTTGAAGAAAATGCTTCAAGCCTGGGATCTAGTGGATCATCAGATTTTGTGGTAGATAAAGGGGAGACAAGATAATATATAGTTTGTTAACTGGGGAAATATTGAGGATTTCACTAATTTTGTCCAAATACAGAGTGCTAAAGAAGGATTAAAGAAAGTCAAGGACCTAATTAGTGCAAATCAATGGAGGGAGCAGACAATGTTGGGGACTTTACCATTGGAGGTTGTTAATCATATTTTAGCTACACTGAGGTATACAATTATTTAAGGAAAGAGAGATGTTACTATCTGGAGACTGGAAACCATTGGAAAATTTACAGTGAAATCGGCATAGGAGTATATTAGGCAAAAGTAAGAAAGGAGCTCCATTTATAAAACTATATTGGTAAAAGGATTACCATTCAAAATGGAATTCCAAATGTGGAGAATATGGAGAGGAATGGTTCCAGTGGATTCTCTTATGAGATGATAGGGATTTTAAGGAACAACTAAATATTGGTGTTGTCTAAATCCTATTCAAGAAACCATTTCTCAATTGTTTCTTAGATCATCTTTAGCTAATAGGACTTGGTCCTACTTCGCTTCATGTGCAGGTATTTTAATCAATGGATTGTCAATCAGGGAGACTATTCTTAGCTGGTGGAGTAAGGAAGTTAAAGGGAGATTAAATCCTTATTATTAGTCCCTTCCAAGCATGATTATGTGGGATTTATGGAAAAGAAGGAATTTCTTAAAGAATGAAGGGAAAAATTTATCTGATCCTAAGGTAATATTTAATATTACTAGAAATGTTGGTCTTTGAAGAAAAGTAAGGAATCGAAGGCAAACATTTCTCAGTAGTTGGCTAGAGATATTGAAGGTGTTAGAAGGAAGGAAGCCTCAAATGAAGATTACTAAAGTTTAATGGAAGTTTCTTGACCCTGGATAGGTGATATATAATACTGATGGGGCATCCGGAGGCAACCCAGGTGTTTGCTCCTATGCCTTTAGTGTAAGGGATGACAAGGGAGATCTAATTTATACAGAAGCAGCTAAAATGGAGGATACTTCTAATGTTGAAGTAGAATCTAAGGCTATTCTACAAATAGATAATCAGGTGGATGCAACACATACAGGACAACTAATCATTCAAACTAATTCATTACTGATGCATAACATTTTAATTAGGGAATGGAAGTTTCCTTGGCATATAATGGATTATGTGGACCAAATATAGAAACTAATAGAGAATAAGCAAGTACAGTACCAACATATAATGAGGGAAGTCAATCATTTGGCAGATATTCTAACTATTTTAGCCATTGATAAAAAAGAGTATACAATCACAAGATTTCAAAAAATAGAGGTAAGAGGCAAAAAGATCTTAAACAATGACAAATTACAATGTCCATACATAAGGATAAGAGCAAAAGGAAAGTAAACAGGATGAATAGGCTACATTGTTCAGAAGTTCATAATTATATACTTACTAGAAGAAAACTAGCAAAACATAACAAGTTTCCTAGCCTAATCTATAGCAGCCTTCAAAAAAGACTCTCAGCAAAATGGGATGGTCAGGGAATATGTTGTCCTTTCAAACACCTATATAGAAAACATCAGTGTAGTTGTACATGGGTGCGAGATTATCATTATCTCCATCCCTTCAAAAACTACAAAGAAGACCATACCAAGCATTGTAAGGAAGGAATCAATCTGAAGTACATGTTGAAGATAAATAGACAGCTAAGTAAGTGCTTACACAAATTTGATATAGCATCCACGGGGCCAGATTTCTTCAACACAGCACAAAGAAGGAGATTTAACCCATCCACCGGAGAAGACACCTGGAAGAAACAATAAGAAATTTTAGTAGAGAAGTTGAGTGAACGGATAGATCAAGGAAGGAGAAGTCACAAATTTTCAAGAGATGATAAGCATATAACCAGCTGCAATCCATCGTAGTTGATTGATTACCCACAACAACAGGAAGAAGAACTTCAAATTCCAAGTATAGAGAGCCAACATTTGATAGCTGGGATAGTAGGAGTAGCGGCGGAGAATGGGGAAGATTGGTTTAGAAAACCCTTACATTAATTTATATGGATGAATGAATGGGAATGGGATGGGTATTTTCATAATGGGTTGTCCTAGTCTTCTTCATTTGTAATGAAAATTGGTTGGTCCACTTGGTGGAAATACTTTTTGTGATTATTAATAAAAAAAAAAAATTAAGTCAAAAAAATATATTCCAGGGTAAATAGAGTTTTTGGACCTATGAGCTTAGCATAGAACTAACTTAATTAAATCCCCCAACCCTTGGAATTCAAATATAACTGTCAAACCTCAAAACACCTCAGAATCTATGGTAGCCCATCTATACATACCTCTCAACACCTGTCCTTGAATACCACAATGTTTTTATCCTCAAATAGATGGCCTTGAATCTGATCAAATAAGGTTGGTTTGAACTTAAAACTATAAATGATTCTTTAGTGGTTGGAAATATCCAAAAGAACCATAAATTTAGTAAAATACTAGGTATCCAAGACAACATCCATTAGGAAACTAAAATGATGGCTAAGATACACATACTCACTATCTTTTATATCAAAGAGTGTTTTATCTCATTAGCATTAATAAAGAAGATATCATAGTCCTTTATAAACTCAATCAATCTAAACTACCTCAAATTAAGATATCTCTAAGTAATAATATACTGAGCACTAGGGTGATCAATAATGATCTCATAACAAATACCATACAAATAATGTCTCCAAATCATAAGTACAAACTCTACTGATGGAAACTCCAAGTCATGAGTAGGGTAGTTTCATTCATGTAACTTCAAATGTCTCGAAGAATATGCAATAACACGGCCCCACTATATCAAAACATACCCTAAATTGATACTCAATGAATCAAAGTACAGAGTAAAACCCTCGCCCTTAATTGTGAGAGTTAGAATAGGAGCTGAAGCCACCAAATATTTAAGGTTTAGAAAGCTCATCTCACAACTCATAGACCATTGGAAAAGAATATCCATCCTGATCAATCTAGTTATGGGAATTTAATGGATAACAAACGCTCAAAAAACCACTTGTAGTAACTTTCCATCCCAACAACACTGCTACCGTCAGTAGACGACAACATCCTAGCCTTACTATGAATAGCCTAAATATTTTTTGGGACTACCACAATACAATCCTTGGATACTATGTTCCCCAAGAAAGCTACAGACCGATCTAGAACTTACACTTTATGAACTTGGCATAAAGTGAATTATATCTTAAAGTATCGAGCACAGTCATAAAATATGGCTCCTTCCTACACCTTGAATAAACAAAAATGTAATCAATAAAAACTCTCAAGAGAGAGTCCAAATACGTCCAGAACACAAGGTTCATCAGATTTGTAAAAGTTATTCGGGAAATACTCAAACAAACAGAAATTAATAACATCTTATAATGATCGTAACTAGTCAAGAAGGATGTCATAGGGATGTTTGAAGACTTAAATCTGAACTAATGGAAACTAGATCTCAAATCTGTCGTAGAAAAAATTATTGCAGCCTACATCTGGTCAAAAAAATCATTGATACAAGGTATATGATAAATATTCTTTATTATCACCTTAGTAACTACTTGTAGTTGATATACATACACATAAAGCCATTTTTTATCATCACAAATGGAGGACTCTAAGGAAATTTACTAGGTTTAATAATGCCCTTACCCTAAGATCCTGAAGTTTACTATTCAGCTCTTTTATCTCAATAGATCCATATGATAAGGAGTCATTGAAATTGGTGGATTCCTGGCTTAAGGTCAGTAATAAACTCTATATAATGCTCAAGATAAAGGCTAGGTAGGTTATTTAAAAGCATATTAGGAAAATTGTGAACAATATGAATAGAGTCAAGCGATGGACTCTAGCACTAACATTTTGAACATAAGAAACAAATGACATATAACCCCTTAATATAAATCTCTTAGAACTAATGTATGACATTATCCCTGTTGGTGTAGCAAAAAATAGAAACCTACTACATAACAGGGTGTATTCTAGGTATGATTAAGGTAATGAACTTAGCAAAATAATCTAAGGCCATATAGTAAGGAGATAACTAGTCCATACCTAGAATCATATCAAAATATACCATATCTAGCACAGTAAGATCAATCTGAGTATCAAACTTTTAAATAGTCAATAGATAAGATCTATATACTTTATCCACTAATAATAAATCACCCATGGGGGTAGCTACATGAAATGACATAAATAAAGACTTCAAACATAAATAAAAACATTATTCAAAATAAGAAGTATAAGTTGAATTGGGTAAATCTAATCAAAAGCTTGATGATGACATACAGAAATCATACATGTGATCACAGCATCAAAAACCTCTGCCTCTAGTCTACTTGGTACAATATATTAGTGGCGCTGCCTATTATTGAGTGGGATCTGATATGAGCACCTGTCCTACTTCCTACTAACCACCTCTAGAACATTGGGGCCACTTTTATGACCCTATTTGCCACCCCTAGCTGGAGACAACACTAATTTTGACAAGATGTGTAGTTTTAACTGAAGGCTCAATTATCTCATGATAGGGATACTCACGGGTGAAGTGACTAACAAACCCATAGTCATAACATTCCACGAGCATCATACTCTATCTAGAAGGTCTAACAAATCTAGAAGACCACTCAGACTTGACATCATGGTTGAGAATCTATTGTAGGTTAACTACTTCTATTACCACTAGTAGAAGAAGAATCGGTTGACCCGTATTTGATATATGAAGTGATGCTTGAAGTAGCCTACTATGTTGAACCTAATAGTGATAAGGTTTTTGTTGGAGTACCTACCCTAAAACCCTTAGTTAATGAACTTTCAGTTATTGTGGCTCCCATGTTAACTTGGTCCTTACGATCTATCTCTCTGTAAAATAAACATGCTTAAAGATATAAGAAAAAGACTTCCCTAAGTTCACCAGACTCTTGTATCCCTATAAAGTAGAACTCAATTCCCTAACAAAGAATCAAATTTGTTCGTACACCATAGAAAAAATTGAAGCGATGTGCCCATCAAACTCATGAAATCTTTCCTCAAAGTTATCCAATAGGATAGAACCCTATCCCAAAGTATAAAATTCATACCAATGATGCTCGTACATGTTATGAGGTATATAATGTGGAAAGAAAGCCTTAGAGAACTGAGTCTAAGTTATTGGTGGTGATCGATCTGGCATTGAATCAAGATAATCTCTTTACCACTTTCTCATTGTTATGTCTAGTTGATTTGAAACAAATTCCACTCTTCATGCCTCGTCCAATAGTAAATTTCATTTTATCTCCTAAAAAATACATAGGAATACATCAACATCTTTTTCTCGGGTGAAACACCCTAGATTTTATTGTATGAAAAAATCTTAATCCTTGAGCACACAACCATGTTGAAGATTTATTATATGAGTCATCTGGTGTGGTTACAGTTTATGGTAATCAAGTTGTAACCAGACCAGTGTAGAATTGTCTAAGTTCTTCTTTGAGTACAATTTACTACCTATAGGTTATAAGACCATGTTATGAGTTGTAGGGTTGAGTTGTATGTTGTACAGTGTCTAGTCTCTTTGGGTTCTATCTTTGTTACGGCTAGACCATATGATTCATATGGTCAGGTCATGAGTGGGATCATAGAGTAGTATGAATGATCGTGCATAGGTGTCCAACACACTATTTAGGATTATACTAATGGCTACGAGTTGCATGATGTGGTGATGAGTCGATGGGTCAACTGGTAAACAAGGATGGTGTTTTTACAGTCTTTAGTTGGGTGTACTTTTGATATTTCTCACTTATAACCCTTAAGTACTATGTACATATAAAACTTTGGGGAATTAATTCTACACTTTACAAGATGAAAACATCCTCTTTGCTCTCTCAAAAACCTCCCAAGCAAAATTAGATAGGGATTCTCCTAAGTGGCCATCAAAGGGTTTAAAAGTAAAATTCTCTCCATGGATCTCTATAATTCTGGAATATGACTCTTCCCTAATTGGTAGTTTACTAAAAGAATATGTTTAATGAATTTTTCATGAATCATTAATGGGAGTTTTGAAATAAAGGTTAAGTAGTTTCAATGCACATCATTGAATATTATCTTCTCTTATTTAAATTGTGATTATGAATATTTTTAATTATGGTTTTCCATATGTGGGTGCATGGGAATAGTTATTTAATTGAGGGGTCATGGTTGAAATTCAAAATTAATTATTTTGGCTTTGATAAAGGTATGCCCTCAACCTGTTTGTGAAAATGTTAATGATAATGTTATTATCACAAATTGAATTGTGTTTTTGAAATAAGGCTTTGGTATAACCATGATAATTTTTATGAAGGACTTTGTAAAATGTTTTATGACCATAAATTTAACTAAATTGTAAACTTACGGGTTTGATTGGCTTAAGGGTTCGAGGCCGAAAGTGTCGGATTGATTTATGCTCCTTTTTTAGCATTGGGTTTGAGTCTTAAATTGATGTAATAATTTCTTGGCATGTTGTATGCTTGCACGTAGGGTTGGTTTGACAATACCAATGGGATGACTTTGGTAAGTATATGGATTAATGATTATGATTGAGAAATAAATGTTTAAATTGGGCTTTAAAATAGGATTATAGCAGGGCAATGAAAGTGGAGGTCCTAAGGACTAAAACTAAAAAATGAGCTAGCCAGTGTGGGTGTCTAAATGACTAGGAGGGTTGAGTCCCCCATATTTTATACATTGATTCTTAAGTCACCTTGATTATACTAAAATGTTGGTGTATATGGATATAGATATTCTCCGGTTTGTTCGGCTACACGCACTATGGCCCATACAAGTAGGGGTGAGATTGTCCCATATAGCCCGTAGGTGCCTTGTTTTATAATGGCTATGCTATACAACCCTTGTTAATGGTTTTAAAGTTGATGCTAAGAATTGCTCCCTACTCTTGCATATGGTATTATATTTGTATTTGTATCATATATGATATTATTCATTGAATGTTGTATTGGTTTGGAACTTATATAGTGGAATTATATTTTTTCTCTATCCTTGAGGTACATGCTACAACTCTAATTTCTAACATTCTTTAGATGTTGTATCCCTATGCAATTCAGGAATTGACCATACTACTGTATATCCTCCTTAGTTCCTCATATTTGGGATCAACTAGTGAATCATATTAAAGTGGTGAGCTTCCATTTTTTTGAAGACCCTAGTTCATATCATGGTTTCATTTTTATATTTTGACCATCTTTTGGATGTTTGTTTTGACTATTGTCGGGGGCATGTCCCTACATTTTATTAACCTTCAGTTTTGTTGAGGTTTTGCTGGATTACTATGGACTTGGGTTATTTGGTTTATTATTTTGGTGATGGACATTTATCCAATTACCGGTGGTTAGAATATACATATAACGAATTATCATTAGTTTTAATATATGCCATCTTGTTATATGTTTAGAATTCTTTCGACATTTGTGGATGCTGTGTTGGTACATTTAGCCAAGAGGTGATCTCTTGTAATACATTGTAGGATTCTAAGCTTGATTTAACTCTTAGTTGAATGCTTATGGTGTCCACGGCTTGAAAATTTCACTAAGTGTTAAGGATTCGTCATTTTCAAGGCCCCTAAACATCGATGATTTTTATTTTTGTCTTCCCGGCCCTGGAATATGGATTTTTAAGTTGATTCATGGTTAGGAAGGTTAAAAGTTTGCCTTGGGTGAGTTTTGATATTTTCTAAAAAGATTTGGAACATTTTAGGATGGCCAATCTTTTGCAGCAACATATTTGGCCCACGACGCGTTGCTCTCTCCCATAGTGAGGAGTATTATGACACGTTGTTCTCTCCAGTAGAGTAAGCTCCATGACGCGCTGCTCTCTACGGTTCATTAATCTCCATGGTGTGTGGCTCTGTTCCTCACAATGTTTTCAATTACGTGCCCAAAGGGCATTTGAGTTATTTTTCTCACCCTATTTCATCCATAACAGAGATTGGGGCTTCCAAAAGGGCATTATTTGCCCTTTTTACCCAAATTGCTCTCCAGAAACCCTCCTTCTTCCCCAAGAATATGTCAAGCTTCATTCTAAAGAAATCAAGAAGTTCAAGCTCTCAATCCAAGAAACCTTCAAGAATTTAGTTGTTAAGGTATTTGGTATGATCATCCATGGGTCCCTTTCACCCATGGAGCCAAAAATCTTCTTTTGGTTCAATTTATGAGTTTATAACTTTTCATGATGAAATTAATCAATGAATCTCTTATTAATTTAATTTCAATTTATGGTTATAGGTGTTTTTAAGTAGCATGAGTCAAATCATGCTTCAAGTGTTCCAAATCCCATCTAATGATCAATTCATTTAAGGATTAACCCTAAAGTTTTGAATTTAGCTATGCAATCAATATTGTTTTTCATCATGTTTAAGGCATTCCCTTTTTGAAGTTTATGTTTTTTACATGTTTGATAAAATGACAATGTTTAGGTTCTTTGAACTGTTATTTCTTACTACAATGTTTCATGTTTTATATCATATTTTATAATAATTCACTACTGGTGGTTTATGAAAACTTGATACCAAGTTGTTTTACATGATTTCAGTACCTCAAAAAACAATGTCAGTTGCAGTCCCTAAGTTCCAGTACTATATATCCAGCATAGGATTATGAGATGTCACCCATTAGTTTAGGACTGACACTCTCTTAGGGGTCACCTGCTAGTTTAAGACTAACTCTCTAGTCTTTTGGGACTAATGATTAGTGGATTTGCATATTTAATGTTAGTACCCATGGCACAATACTGACATCCTTCCAACTGGGGTTATAGGTTGGACTCCGATTAGCTCAAATTGGGGCATGTCATTTAGATGATACCTTCCACCGACTCAGTATAGTATTCTGTATATTTACTTTAAGGTTTGCTTGACAAATTTTACTTAACCTTAGTTATCCAGTTATCAGATTTCAGTTATTCAATTTACATATTATTTCAGAAATATATTTATACTTGTTCTTGGATTCAAGGATGTTATATGATCATGCATTTATGCTAAATTATCCCCATGCATTTAAGCAACCCATTATCTCATATACTAGTACATTCAAAGTAATAACCACATACTTTACTTTGCACTATGTTGTCTTATAACTTAGGTTCGGACACTCAGTTTTTTTACCACTCTTAGACAGCTTAGAGATATTTTGCAGCAGTAGTGGTGAGTCCTCTTTTGTCGAGGACATGATATGTTTATTTCAGTTACTCCACTACTTTCTTGTTCTCAATTAGTCAGAGTTAGTTAGGGGTCTATCACATCAACTCCTCAAACAATTTTGAGGATTTTAGACAGATAAGACAATAAGTTAGACAGTCAGTCAGTTACTTTTAGTTTTGTCTGTTGTTTAAGACATTTCAGTATTACATATTTTAGTATTCTAGATTTACAGTATCTTATTAGAGTATCTTCTGCATATGTTGTTTTATTTCTATTTTATTCATTTCTTACAGTAGGTACCAACTCATGGGTAACGTTGTGGTCACTCATGATCATAAGCACCATTGTCGTAACTAGGGGGTATCCTAGGGTCATGAACAAACTTGGTAACTGATAACGCTCAAACTACATCTCTCGTAAGAGTGTAAGCGGTCGTTGTCAAATATATAACCCAACTGGATTGGGTATCGATCCCACAGAGAATAGCCGGTCACTAAGTAAGCAATGATTATTAGCCTTTTAGTGCAAGTCTCGTAAAAGGGGGGATTTTGTAGCATGCAATAATGTAACAAAATAGTAGAGTAAAAACGGAAAATAGCAAAGTAAAAAGGAAAGAATGTTCAGTAGGATGTTTAACCAATGAGAATTGAGAGTTGGGGTTATGTCCACCTTATGAGTTATATGTCTTTATTGGCTATGAGTTATGCGGAATTCAGACATGCATGTGCTTATAGAGAATTGTATTATATGGTAAATCCAGGCGTCTTTCGACCATCAAGGATTATTTCACTTTAACTCTTTTGAGCTTAAAGTGTGTCTAACGGTACAAATTCTCCAAGAGGTTAATCCAGTTATGGCACTAACATTTTAACAGGGGTTGGTGCCCTATTACCTTGACATTATCTCTTTTCCAGACATATAACTTTTCTTTCGAACAAGTTAATGCTATACTGGCGTATTCTATGCATTTGGAACCACAAGAATTTGCATTAAGCTGAAGAGAATAATGATATAAGCAGTATACGTGTCACGAATTCACAAACTCATAGCAATAGATAGTATCTCATAAGGCTTCTATAACCCCAACAGAGAAGTTTAGCTAAGCATGAGTGCAACGGAAAACACAATAGACATTATCATCATAAAAATCTCACGTGAATTCCTTGCAAATATCTTTTCTCTTGTTGTAAAAATTAAAAGTCGAATATATGAAAAATAATGTCAATAATGAATTAATGAAGAAAAAAGGGAATGATAGAATAAGGATGAGGGTGGTGGAGAATTGTTTTGATGGATGGATGGATGGTGGATCATAAAAATCTCCAGCAAAATAGGGTATTTATAACACCCATATCCTATTCCTTCTAAGCTACTGCATTACATATCCTAGTCTAACTAGGTTACTGCATCATTATCCTAATCCTACTAAGTTACTGCTGATCCCTAAAGTCTTTAGAAATGTTGTTTTTGCCCCGGACAGGTTTTCCATGCGTCACTTTTAGTCCCTAGGCGTCCAAGTTCTCCTTTCCTTCTTTCGTGAAGCTTCCTTGGGCGTCAAGTTATCCATAAAATGCTGAAATCTTCATCATTTATACCTGAAAATTTGCTAATCACGTTTGTTAGCTCACTTACAGGAAAAAGGACTAAAAGTGCATGAATTATATATTTTGTCCTCAAAATTTAGCTAAAATATGGGTAAATTATAGTACTTTAGGCGTGTAAATAAGCCTATCATCAACACCCCACACTTAAAGCTTTGTTCGTCCTCGAACAAAATATCATGTCCATCTAAACATCTACTTAGGGTTTCACAGTAACAACACAAAATATTCATCAAGACAGGCACGACAATCATTAACAAAGAGTAGTTTTCTGATCACTACTAGAAACAATTTAACCTCTAACATAGACTCGTGATGATGGCTAATTCGTATTCAAAAGTTAAGGTATAATGAATCATACACAACTACCCAAAACTCATCAACCATGTGTGTCTCACAATATATCACCCATAATCACTCATAAGTATTTTCATCTATCGAAGCATGGGTATATGATTATCCTTGCTCTCGCTCTAAAAAAGAATTCATATGCTGCAACTGATGACCATAGGCTTTCCCTTAGTGTAATGCTTCACTAAATATCAGAATGCTAATCTTAGGATCAAATACGTCTTTACAGGTTTGTAATGTAGGCTAAGGGACGGGTAGGACTATTTTCGCCAGAAATAGTGACTATGTTCCTAAGCGCTTTAATACATCACATTATGTCATTAACACTCTCTTTTAATCAACCCTGCTACCTTTCTTTTATCTATCACCCCTTTTCACCTATTTTACCATTCAAGCATAACTATCTTTTTATTTAATCATAAACACAATTTATTTTTTTGTTTTTCTATTTCTTTTTCTTTTCTTTTCTCTTTTTTTTTATAACACACCTCTATGATAGTCACTCTTTTTTTTCATAACAAATTCAAGTACCAATTCACTTTAAGGCATCACTCTCACCCAATTTCATCTTATTTTGTCACATGACTTCACAACATAAAGCACTTAGGAATTTGGATCAAATTATGGTCTTAAAAAAATGGATTCGGCTTACATATGAGGCTGTCAAACAAAATGGCTAATGGCTCAAAGGGGGTTAACTAAGATAATGTCCATGGGTAGGTAAAAGGAAGGTAAACAAATAAAGGCTGCCAAAGAAATGCCTAAATCATCTCGTAAACTTGCACTCTTTATTTCACTTTACACACACACCAGGCAAGTTCTAGCATCAGTCACAACCAAGAATATATTATATCCTCACACACACAAGGCACATGGTCAACTTTATTGGAAGTATTATAGACTCTTGACCCTAACAGATAAATGAATTAAACCACACAATTATCACACAGTGAGTCACACTTAGAGCCTAAATGTCTCACTAGTAATGATTCTAGCACAAACTCTTGTCATAACACCATTCCGCCTATCAGAACAATTTCATGCATCAAAATCTAAAAAAATCTACAACTAATTAAAACAAACAAAAAAATATGACAATAAATGTAGGCAAAGAAGTACGGCATATGAATACCAGCACCCCACACTTAGACGGGACACACTGCCCTCAGTGGAAAATAAATACGGAAAACCTGATTAGTCGGACTCCTCTTCTATGTCTGGGGTCATACCCCCTGCGTCGGAATCATCATTAGAGTCTTCATCCTTAGAGTTTCCTCAAATTATACCCCACTTGATCCAAAAGTGCGTCGAGGTATTTGCAGCACAGAGGATTCACCTTGCTCTTTTCGTCCCCTTTTCTGGCCTTTTTGTGAAGTGGTTGCTTTTTCTTTTCCTTGTCGTCCTTTTTGTGCCATTCTACCTGAGATCTCAATAAAGTCATGTTAGCTTTATCTCGGAAGATTCAATCGACAAACAGACAATAGTGGCACCACCCCACACTTAATTTGTTGACACAAACTAATTAAGTGAATGATGTCGATTGCTCAGACTTCATCGACATACATTTAGGTGATATGTTCCAACAATATGTTCAGCACAGTCATACTTTCATGTCCTCTTAACGTTATGCAATCTTGACAATGCTTTCGTGTTTGGACTAATGCATCTTTTGAACAAAACTACTACATAGATATCGTATCAATTTATGGCATAGAAATAATCATAACATCACATGTTTGTAGTCACCCATGATTTTCATCTCAATGAACAAATCATTTCAATATGTAAGCTTTCAAGTTACAAGATTATGCAATTATCTTGACCATGTCAATTTCGCAAAAGTATGACAGTGTATCAAAATCAAATACAAGTTGGAAACAAGTCAAGAGCATCCATACATATTCTTTCACTCACTTAGTTGTATCAACCACATTCAAATCACCAACACTACTTCACGATTTAACAACTTATTATAGGCGTAGTATTGTAATACTTACGTAATATAAAAGAAGAGCAAAGAAGTACTTACTTGGTTGATGGCCTCGGAATATGTTCTTGAAAAGTTAAAAGAGCAAAAATAAAAGTTTTGAGAGTTTTGGGAGGCAAAGGCGGCGCCTTTAGCTTTGCCTAGTTGAGCAGAAGGCCATAGCATAGGCCATGCCTAATGCTTTGCCTAGTTGAGCAGAAGGCTTTTACATAGGCGGCGCCTATGCTATGGCATTATTGAGAATAGGCGGCGCCTATGCTATGGCATTGTTGAGCATAGGTGGCTCCTATGCTATGGCACTCTAGAATCTGAGAGCTTATGCCATAGCATAGGCCTTGCCTTGTTCGTGGCCTAGATTTACATAGGCCTTGCCTTGTTCTTTGCCTATATTTTCATAAGAAATGCCTAACCCATAGCCTTTTGCTTCTTCATTCCTAACTTACCACCTTAAACATGCAATACTTCCAAATCAAAATTTGAAACCAATCTCTTCCTTTACACCTCTTCCACCTACATTTACTCAAAAACATAAAAAATGATTAGAACGATGGGTTTTCTCCCATCAAGCGCCTTAGTTTTGGTCGTGGCTCGACAAAATCCTAAGAAAACAAAAACAACAAAAACAATTAAAAACTATGGGTTGCCTCCCACCAAGAGCTTGATTTATTGTCGCGGCATGACATAGTTATCTCGATTACTTAGACTTCACCGAGATATTTGGTGCATCATTTTCTGAATGGATTCAGATGACGCTGATGCTTCATTGTGGGCATGCAATCTTCTTCGAGATGCATCTTGTGCATACATATCCCAGGTAGGATACCAATTATATCATCAATAGACCAACCCATAGCTCTCTTGTATTTCTTCAGAGCAGAGATGAGAGCCTCTACGTGCTGTTCACTTAAATCATCCGCCACACTCACCGGAAGTGTATTTCCATTTCCCAAGAACGCATACCTTAGATAATTGGGGAGCTCTTTTAATTCTAGCACTTGGGGCTCTTCAATGGAACTCTTCGCTGTTGGTGACGGTTGATTCTTAAGATCAAGGTCCGACTGCTTAGGAGTATGAGAATAGGACCCTATTTCTATTAGAGCACACATAGTTTATTTATAATCTTCATCGTCCTCATGCTCAACATTCAGCAACGCAACAGACAATGGCTCAACAGTAAGTTGTTTCTCTACAGATAATGCTTTCTTATCCTCATAATGAACATCAGCTACGGAGAACACATTCATATCACTGGGCTGCTTCATTGCTTTGCATATATCAAAGCGGACCACTTCGTTATTCAACCGAAATAAAAGCTCATCAGCTCTCATGTCAATTAGCACACTTCCTGTTGCAAGGAAAGGACGTCCCAAGATTATGGGAACTTCAGAATCCACCTCGCAATCCAAAATCACAAAGTCTGCAAGAAAAATGAAGGTAGAAACCTTCACCAACACATCATTCAAGATACCCACAGGTCGTTTTACCGTCCTATCTGCCATTAAGAGCCGCATATTGGTTGGTGTAGGGTCGCCCAACCCCAACTTTCTATAGATGGATAGTGGCATCAAATTGATGCTAGCTCCCAAATCGCACAATGCCTTAGCAAAATTCATAGATCCAACCGTGCAAGGAATAGTGAAAGCACCAGGGTCTGCCTTCTTCTGTACTAAGGACCTTGTGGCAATTGCACTGCAATGATGAATATTATCTGCCGGCTCATAGCTTACTGCCCGCTTCTTTGTTAAAAGATCCTTCATAAATTTTGTGTACCCAGGCATTTTCTCTAGCGCCTCCACCAAAGGGACATTAATAGTCAGCTGCTTCAACATCGTCATGAATTTACTGAACCTTCTATCATCTGCCTTCTTCTTCAGTCTCTGTGGAAAAGGTGGTGGTGGAAGGGGAATAGTTTTCTCCACCACTTCATTTGCGTCGGGCTTCCGCTGATCAACCTTTTCTGGCTGTGGATGTTTCGGGGTGACGTCATTACCACATTGTTCGTTTTTTTTAGCTTCATTGACGTCTTCTGGTTCTGCCTTATCCAATATATTATCAGCCACTTGCTTGCTTTGGGATGAGTTTTCCAGCACCTTACCACTCCTGGTAGTAATAGCCATGCATGATCCGTCGTTCCTTGGATTTTGCACCGTATCGCTGGGTAGTGTTCCAGCCTTTCTTTGGTTGAATGCCGCAGATAATTGACTCAATTGTTGCTCCAGCTGTTTTATTGAAGTGGAATGTGAGTCAACCAATTGCTTCATTGAGGACAAATCATTTATTACCTCAGTTACTCCTGTGCTAGTTTCCTCTACTCCTTTCAGCAGCTTAGCCATCATATCTTCCAGAGCCAGATGCCACAGCCTCACGGTTTCCAGGAGGAACATACAAACCACTCCTGTCAGTCTTATTCTTCCAACCACCTTGATCGTGGTCCTTGTAGCCATATTTATCATAATAGTTCCGACCTTGATTTCCTTGGGCATTGCCTCGGAAGCCCCCCTGATTATTCAAGTAGTTCGCTTCTTCCTCATAGTCGGATTCATCTCTTCCCTGTGATACAACGGCCTTAACCTTTTCGGTCTTCCATGATAATAAGTGCTTGGTAAGAAGATCCATCTGCATTTTCATGTGAGCCATATCTTGGTCACGTTCCTCTTGTCTACGCCTCTTCTCTGCAGTCAAGCCATTAGATACGGTAGAGCTTGCTACCTCAGAATCCCTGGTATGCCAAGCTCTACTCTGCTTTGTCATACGATCGAGCATATCACTTGCCTCAAGAAAAGTAAGGTCCATGAATGACCCACCTGCAGCGTTATCAAACACAGGCTTTGTCACTGAGTTCAAAGCCCTGTATAATATCTCCATCAAGTGGATATTCGCCATTTGATGGTTTGGGCACCGCATAAGCTTCTTCCTGAACCTCTCCCATGTTTCGTGGAGAGCTTCAGTTGGAAGATGTCAAAAATTGCTGATCTCATCCCGTAATTGGGCTCTCTTGGATGGCAGAAAGAATCTTTCTAGAAAGAGTCTTTCAATTGCCTCCAATTGGTAATAGAATCAGGAGTCATCCCATTCAACCATAGAGTTGCCTCCCCAGATAGAGACAATGGAAATAAGCACAGACGAATTGCATTCTGTCCAACTCCTGGATTGTCGAATGATTTGCATATAGAGATGAAGTTGATCAGGTACATATTCGGGTCATCTCCTGCGAGTCCACCAAATAAACCTTTGAGCTGCAATAGCTGAATCATGGTGCTAGTGATATTGAACTTTGCTCCAGGTGCCAAGGGCGGAGGAATAATAGCTCCTATAGCACCAGTTCCATCCATATTGTCATCAATATCATCAAAAGAAGCCTGCACAGCTCGGCGGTCAGGTCTCATTCTAGCTTGATGATCTCTCCTATGCATAGGTGCCGCCACCTCATCTGTACGCCTAGGATTCAGTAGCTCCTCATCACCCAGTTCCTCATCATCAGGATTTGTTGCATGACTTGGGTTATCAATATTCTGTTGATGCACTTGAGCAGCTGCCAGTGCAGCTAGTCTAGCCTGTTCCTGTTGAAACACCCTTCTGTCAATGTCATGTTGTGCATCCATTCTGCCAATAAGTTGTGGTTCAGGGTTTATGGGTAATAATGGATGACTAGAACTTTGAGTATTTGGCATGCACTGAACAAAACCTGCAGAAAACAAAAACAACAACTAAAAGTAAAGTACGAGAATCTTTGACCAAAGGGTCTAGTAACTATCACAAACTTAGTTGACAACTGTATTCCCCGGCAGCGGTGCCAATTTTTGATAACGCTCAAACTACATCTCTCGTAAGAGTGTAAGCGGTCGTTGTCAAATATATAACCCAACTGGGTTGGGTATCAATCCCACAGATAATAGCCGGTCACTAAGTAAGCAAATATTATTAGACTTTTAGTGCAAGTCTCGTAAAAGGGGGGATTTTGTAGCATGCAATAATGTAACAAAATAGTAGAGTAAAAATGGAAAATAGCAAAGTAAAAAGGAAAGAATGTTCAGTAAGATGTTTAACCAATGAGAATTGAGAGTTGGGGTTATGTCCACCTTATGAGTTATACGTCTCTATTGGCTATGAGTTATGCGGAATTCAGATATGCTTGTGCTTATAGAGAATTGTATTCTATGGTAAATACAGGCATCTTTCGACCATCAAGGATTATTTCACTTTAACTCTTTCGAGCTTAAAGCGTGTCTAACGGTAAAAATTCTCCAAGAGGTTAATCCAGTTACGACACTAATTTTTTAACAGGGGTTGGTGCCCTATTACCTTGACATTATCTCTTTTCCAGACATATAACTTTTCTTTCGAACAAGTTAATGCTATACTGGCGTATTCTATGCATTTGCAACCACAAGAATTTGCATTAAGATGAAGAGAATAATGATATAAGCAGCATACGTGTCACGAATTCACAAACTCATAGCAATAGATAGTATCTCATAAGGCTTCCATAACCCTAACAGAGAAGTTTAGCTACGCATCAGTGCAACGGAAAACACAATAGACATTATCATCATAAAAATCTCACGTGAATTCCTTGAAAATAGCTTTTCTCTTGTTGTAAAAATTAAAAGTCGAATATATGAAAAATAATGTCAACAATGAATTAATGAAGAAAAAGGGGAAGGATAGAATAGGGATGAGGGTGGTGGAGAATTGTTTTTATGGATGGATGGATGGTGGATCATAAAAATCTCCAGCAAAATAGGGTATTTATAACACCCATATCCTATTCCTACTAAGCTACTGCATTACTTATCCTAGTCCTACTAGGTTACTGCATCATTATCCTAATCCTACTAAGTTACTGCTGATCCCCAAAGTCTTTAGAAATGCTATTTTTTCCCGGGACAGGTTTTCCATGCGTCACTTTTAGTCCCTAGGCGTCCAAGCTCTCCTTTCCTTATTTTGTGATGCTTCCTTGGGCGTCAAGTTATCCATAAAATGCTGAAATCTTCATCATTTATACCTGAAAACTTGCTAATCACGTTTGTTAGCTCACTTACAGGAAAAAGGACTAAAAGTGCATGAATTATATATTTTGTCCTCAAAACTTAGCTAAAATATGGGTAAATTATAGTACTTTAGACGTGTAAATACGCCGATCATCAGTAACATAGCCTAAGGTTTCAGCATATCATAAGGAGTCTAAAAGGTGCATTGAGTAGAATATTGTGCATGGGTGTGAAACGCACCACACTTTTTTACAAGAGGCTATGAAATATTTTAGAAAAGTATCCCTTCTTTTAGTGTTCATATCGGGAAAAAGATCATGATCTCTATTTAATATCTCTTTCTAAATCATCCTTTATTTGGTTTACAGATAATGTCTCCTAGAAGATTCAACAAACGAAGGAACGGGGATCATCTCACCCCACCACTTATTCAAGAAGATCCCTTGAAAGAGCATGTCTCTCACGTCAAATTCAGGGCTGCTTTCACTACCTTAGTCCATTTAGTAGATGCTTAGAACAACTAGCAAGTTGTTTCCCCAGCCAATCCTATTGCAAATACAGATGAAGTTAGGACTGGGATTTCTACCAAATGAATCCCTCTTTGTTTTCAGGATCTAAATTAGAAGATAATCCGTAATAGTTTTTTGATATGGTTTAGAAGGTGACAAATATTTTGGGTGTCACTTCTAGTGAGGGTGCAGAATTTGTTCCATATTAGTTGCATGATGTATATCACACCTAGTTTAAACAGTGGAAGGAGGACTGAGGTGTGGAGGCAAGGCCTATTGAGTGGGAGGAGTTTGCCATGACATTTTTTTATAGGTTCTTCCCATTAGAATTGAGGAAAGCTATGGTTCAAGAGTTTATCAATTTGAAGCAGGGTAATATAAGTGCAAAGGACTACTATATGTTCACTTAGTTGGCTAGGTATACTCCTACTATAGTGACAGATAATAGGTCTAGAATATGTAAGTTTGTGTATGATGTAGCTGATAGTGTAGTCAAAGAGTGTTGGACCGCCATGTTGATTAAGGAGATAGACTTTTCTAAACTTATGGTTCAAGCTAAATAAATAGGGGAACAAAATTTTAAGGATAGGAAGAGGAAAAATTGGCTAGAAAATGTAGTTTTAACTTTTCTCAGCCAGGGTTAGAGGTTTGTAATCGTTCTCAGTTTCATCAGAAGTTTCATGCCCCAGCTCTATCTTCAGCTAGTGGTCCAGTGCCTAAGTTTAGGAAAAAGAGTCAGGATAGGGCGCTTGGCTCTAAGTCCCGTAGAAGTATGAACATTAGCTATACTAATCTGCTCTATGGGAAATATAGTCGGAATCATCATGGTGTGTGTAATGCGGGTAGTTATTTGGGATTTGGATTTGGTAAGTCGGGTCATAGGATCTGAGAATGTGTAGTGGTTACTCAGAAGGGAAAAGATTTATCCCAACAGAGCCAGTCTAATCTTTCATCAACTCCAACAAGTTTCCCTACTCAGTAGAGTACCACTTTCGGTGCAACTAGTAGGTAGCTTTATAACATATTGTATGCACTCCATGCTCAGCATGATAAGGAAAGTTCTCCTCATATGGTTACGGGTACATTATAGGTTTTACATCTTCATGTTTATGTTTTATTAGAAATCGGAGCTTCACTTTCATTTGTGACCTCCTACATAACAATAGATTTTAGTATAAGTCCCAAAATATTAGTAGAACCCTTCTCGATGTCTACTCCAATAGGTGGCTCTATTATAGCTAGGCGGGTATGAAAGAAATGTCAAGTAACAATATCTCAGAAAGTTACCTTAGTTGATCTTGTGGATTTAGATATGATGAATCTTAGTGTCATTCTCGACATTGATTGGCTCAACTTATGATATGACTCAGTTCATAGAAGAAATATAGTTGCCTAGTTTCAATTTTCGAATTAACCAATCATATGATAGAGGAGTAGTACCATAGTGTTTAGGGGCCAGTTTGTTTCTTTTCTTAAGACAAGAAAGATGACAACTAAATAGTGTGCTTACCATGCTATTTGAGTCAATGACTCTTGTTCCGAGACTCTTGGTCTCGTATCAGTTTTAGTAGTCTGGGAATTTCAAGATTTGTCCCCTAAAGATATTCCCGGAGTTTCTTCTGAAAGGGAAATTACCTTCAGAATAGATATCTTTCCAGATACCCATCCTATGTATATTCCAACCTACACAATGGCACCAGCTAAGCTTATAAAATTGAAAAGAGTAGTTAAAACATATCTTAGATAAGGGTTTCATCAAGCCTAGTGTTTCACTATGGGGCACTCCAGTGTTGTTCGTACATAAGAAAGACGGTTCTCTCAGAATGTGCATTAATTACCGTCAGTTGAACAAAGTCATCATCAAAAATAAAAATACTCTCCCTAGGATTGATGACTTGTTCAACCAACTTTAGGGTGCTAGTTATTTCTCTAACTAAACCTCAAATCCAGCTATTATCAGCTTAGAGTAAGAGAATGTGACATTCCAAAGAAAATTTTTAGAACTCGGAATAGTCATTTTGAATTCTTAGTTATGTTTTTTGGACAAACAAAAGCCCCTGCAACTTTTATTAGCTTAATTAATAGGGTGTTCAAGAAGTACTTAGACGTGTTCATCATAGTCTTCATTGAGGATATCCTTTTCTTTTACCGTGGTGAGAATGATTATGCAGACCATCTGAGAATTATGTTGTAAACCCTTAGAGCTCATTATTTATTTTCAAAATTCAGTAAGTGCAAATTTTAGATAATATCAGTAGCTTTCCTTGTTATATTATTTATGGTGATGGCATTAGAGTTTAACCTCAAAAGACCAAATTAGTGAAGAAATGGCCCAGACCCATCTCTCTATTAGATATCATGATTTTCTTAGGTTTGGATGTCTATTACAGACGATTTGTAGAAGGTTTTTCATCTATTGCATGCCTTATGACTCGATTGACTAAGAGGAAATTCAAATTTAAGTGGTCAAATTCTTGTAAGAAATTATTTTTTGAATTAAAGACTCGACTCACCTCCGCTCCAGTATTGACCTTCCCAGATTGTTCAGATGGATTTGTAGTTTAATTTGATGCTTCAAGATATTGTCTTGGTTGTGTATTGATGTAGAGAGGTAAGGTTATAGCCTACGCCTGTAAATATCTTAAACCTTGTGAAATGAATCATCCTACCCATAATCTTTAGTTGACATCTATTGTTTTTCTTTGAAAATTTAGAGTCATTAAATTTATGGGATTCATATGGATGTGTTCACTAATCATAAGAGTTTGCAGTACATGTTCATGCAGAAATATCTAAATATTTATCCAAGAAGGTGGCTTGAGTTACTAAAGTATTATGATATGATTGTGTTGTATCGTCTGGGAGTGTCGAATGTAGTGGCAGATGCCCTTCTCAGATTATCTATAGGAAGTGTTACTCGAGTTAAGGAGTATAAGAAGAAGTTAGTCAGCGAGGTTCATCAGCTTGCTAGATTAGGTGTTTGATTGGTTGATTCTGCTGAATGTAGTGTATTTGTTCAGAATGGTTCAGAATTTTCCTTGGTTTCTGAAGTAAAAGAAAAGCCAGATAGAGATCCTAGTTAGGTTAATCTGAAGGACGCAGTTAAAGATCAGAAGTTAGAGTTTTTTTTCTAAAAGGAGTATGTGTGCTTCATTTTCTGGGAAGATTATGTGTTTTGTGTGTTAATGGCTTTCGTCAGTGAATACTTACAGAAACACGTGGTACACAATACTCTTTCCATCCACGATCCACTAATATGTATAGTGACTTGCGGAAAATCTATTTGTGGAGTTGTATGAAGAATGATATTGCAGAATTTATGGCTAGGTGTCTGAATCATCAGCAGGTCAAGGTTGAGAACCAAAGTCCTAGTAGTATATTACAGGAGTTCAGCATTCCTTATAGGGTTTCCTCATACGTATCATTACTATGACTGGATATGAGTCATTATAGATAGAATAACCAAATCAGCTTATTTTTTACAAGTTCATACTTTGTACTCAGCTGAGGATTATGCCAGGCCTTACATTGGGGAGGTTTTTAACTTGCATGTTATTTTGTTGTCTATCATTTTAGATAAAGGTACTCAGTTTACCTCTGACTTTCATAAAGTTTTTTCAGAGGTCTTGGTAAATTAGTTCATCTCAATATAGCTTTTCATTCTTAGACATATGGTCAGGCAGAGAGGACCATTCAGACCATAGAGGACTTGTTGAGGGAATGTGTCATTGACTTTAAAAATAGTTGGGATGACCACTTACCTATGATTAAGTTTTCTTATAACAACAATTATCACTCAAGTATTCAGATGGATCCATTTGAGCCACTCTTTAAAAGAAGATGTAGATCTCCTTTTGGTTAGTTTTAGTGAGGTAAAACTACTTTGATAGGGTCAGATGCAGTGTTTTTATGTTATGGAGAAAGTTCAGTTGATTCAGGAAAGACTGAAGACAGCGCAAAGCCGTCAGAAATCTTATGCAGACTTGAGGAGAAGGGATATTGAGTTTGAGGTTGATGATTTGGTCTATTTGAAGATTTTTCCGTTGAAGAAAGTGATGAAATTTGGCATAAAGGTGAAACACATCCCCCTTCATGTTGGACAAGATAGAATCTTGATTTGTTTTGGGAAGTTCGCTTAATAGCTAGAGTTGCCTATAGATTTGGCGTCAGTACATCCGATATTTAATGCTTTTTTGTTAAAGAAATATATTGGTGATTCAGCTGTAGTTGTTTCTTTAGAACATATTGATGTTAAGGATAGTCTTTCCTACAATAAAGTTTTCATTGAGATCCTTGATCGTTAGATACATAGACTAAGGAACAAAGAAGTTCCCTTGGTTAATGTTCTTTGGTGAAATCAATCTATTTAGGAAGACACTTAGGAAGTAGATGAAGATATGTGAACCAAGTACTCTCATCTTTTCTCAAAAAACTTAGACTCAACATCAGGTAACATATTGACTCTGTTCAATCCCCTATTTCAGCTATGTATCCATCCTCATATTATTTCATGCAATCATGAAAATAGTTCAGCTCATGTATCATGTTTCAGACTCAATTATGTAATCATGTTTCAAGTCATGCATGTTCAATATATGATCTCAGTTTTCCCAAGTACTCTCAGATAAACCATCCTTATTCGAGGATGAATGTTCCCACAGAGGGAGATATTGTAATACCCCATAGGTTTCTAAACTTTATTAAGCTCTTAGTTGCATGCTGAAGGGGTCCACGACTTGAAAATTTAACAAATTACTAAGGACTTAGTCATTTTCAAGACCCATAAACTTGGATAATTTTTATCATGGTCTTACCGATACTGAAATATTGGTTTGTAAGTTGATTCATCATTAGGGAGGTTAAAAGTATGCCTCGAGTTAGTTTTTAGATTTTCTGATGAGGTTTATGACATATTTATATGGCCAAAATAGTGCAACAACACATTTAGGAAGCAATGCATTGTTGTCTCCATCAGTGAGGAGCTAATCTATGTGTTGTTCTCTCTAGTAGAATATGTTTGTGGCAATGTTATGAATTTAGCCATGTAATCAATGTTGTGTTTCCTCATGTTTAAGGCATTCCCATGTCAAAGTTTATGATTATTACATGTATGATAAAATGCCCATCTTTTGTTTTGTGAACTATGATTTCATACTACAATGTTTCAAGTTTGATATCATATTCTATAATCATTTAGTGTTGGTGCATTATGAACACCTGATACATAGTTGTTTTACAGTATTTCAGTATATCATAAATGATTTAAGTTAAACCATGAGGATTATCATTCAGTCAGTTGTTATGATCATGATGAGAATTATCATAAATAAAATTCAGCTAATTTTAGAAAAGTTCATACTAGTGTCATTTAGTTTGGAGTAGGATTTAGCACCGACTAAACATAGAGATGGGGGTTCACCCACTAGTTATGTTTGGGTCCTTAGTAGCAGTCCCTAAGTTCTAGAAAAACGTAGCCAGCATAGGATTATGAGATGTCACCTTCCAGTTTAAGACTGACACGCTTTTAGGGGTCAACTGCCAGTTTAGGACAATCTCCTTTGTACTTTGGGACATATGATTAGTGGATCCACATAGCCAGCATTAGTACCCATGGAACTAGACAGACACCCTTCAAACTTGGGTTATAAGTTGGACCCCGCTTAGCACAGATTTGGGCATGTCACTTAGGGGAGACCTCCCAAAGATTCAGTACAATATATAATATATTTCATTTCAGGTTTGATTAACCAAGTGTATAGAGCCTCGGTTATTCAGTGATATCGATTTTAGTTATTCACTTTATAGATTATTTCTGAAAGATGTTGATACTTTGTTTTGCATTCATATATATTATATAATCATGCAGTAATGCTCAGTTATCCCCATGCATTTTAGCCATTTCTCATCTCATATATCAGTATATTCAAAGTACTGAGTGCATACTTTTCTTAGCGCTATGTTGTCTTATAACATAGGTTTTGATGCTTAGTTTCCCTACCACTCTTTGACAGCTCAATGACATTCAACACTAGAAGTGCTGAGTTCTCATCCATCTAGGACATGATTTGTTTATTTTAGTTACTCCAGTACTTTCTAATTTTTAGTTAGTCAAACTTAGTTGGATGTCTATCCCATAAACTCCTCAAGCAGTTTAGCGGATTTCAAACAAATCAGACAATCAGTTAGACAGTCTATCAGTTACTTTTCGTTTTATTAGTTGTTTCAGATATTTTAGTATTATCTATTCCAGTTTTCCAGATTTTTATTATCTTATCAGAGAATCTTCCCCATATGTTGTCTTGTTACTACTTTGTTCAATGCTCACACATGGTTCCAGATCATGGGATAGCTTATGTTCTCTTTTGACCATAAGTACCATTGTATCGACTTGGGCGTATCCTCGGGTTGTGATATCTCTAGTCCATATGGTAGTCTGGATACCCATCACGGCTAGGATCTAGTTTGGGTCTTAACAAAGATGGTGTCAGAGCCTAGGTTCACAGTCAGCTGGATGTCCACAAATCCATGTTAAGTAGAGTATCTTTTATGTGTGTGTAGCATACCATACTTATAAGAGTGAGGCTATGAGAGATTGTGGAATATTTCCCTTTCTTATTTTCTTAATTTTGAGCTATACTGTATAAGGTCTTAGATCTCTTTTATTTTCATCTTGTCATCATTCAGATTATGCCTCCAATAAGATCTAATGTTGGTAAAGCTTTTTTTATCCCATCTGAGGACAATATGGACAAAGCTCATCAAATTTCTAAGGTCCAGACCCAATCAATGGTCGTTGCATCTGACTATCCTCGTGGAGTCCCACCTATTCCTATTGATCATAATTTTGAGGGAGACACTCATACTCAGTTACCTCAAGGGAAGGCCACAAATGCTTAGTTTTGATACTTCATTAACCTATTCACCTAGTTGGTAAAATCTCATTCACAAAAGTTGGGTTATGCTAGTGCTGTTATGGGATCTTTTGAGGCCACTAGAGTTGTCCAATTTATGAGGCTGCATCCTCCAAATTTTACTGGTACTATGGTTGAAGAGGATCCTTAAATTTTCATTGATGAGATAGAGATGATCTTCAGGGTTATGTATGTTTCAATGATTTAGTAAGTGGAGTTTGCTGCCTATCAATTGAATGATATGGAGTACTAGTGTTTTGAAAAGTGGGAATAGTTGAGTAGTAAAGATGTTGGTTTTCCCTTAGGGGATGATTTCTCTAGTATGTTTTTGAACCATTTCTTTCCTCCAGAGTTGAGGGAGGCTAAAATGGAAGTATTTACTTACTTGAAACAAGGAAAAACTAGAGTCAATGTGTATACCTTGAAATTTTATAGTTTTCAAGGTACACTCCAAAGTTGTTGTCTAGCATAAGGGATAAAATGCAAAAGATTGCTTGTGGACTATCCCGTGAGTTAATTCTTGTGAGTAAGGATGCCATGTTTAATAAGGACATAGAAATGTCAAGATTGGTTATGTATATGCAATATGTTGTGTAAAAAAAGAATAATCAAGAGGATATAGGGGAGACGCAGAGTAAGAAATTATTATTTTAAGAATAGGGTGTAGGCCTTCAGCAGAGTGGAAAGTTATCTAAGAAAGAGAGTTGGGGGAGTCCTAACTCCTATTTAATGACTAGTGCTCCTTATCCACAGTCGTCTAGTGATCGGCATTTTCAGGGTAGTGGTGTTTATAGGGCACAGGGTGCCCAATCTCATGCTAGTAAGGACCAATTTACACCATCCTACCCTTACCAGAGATTCTACGGTCAGTACCACTGTGGTCAATGGGATAATAGGAGGAACCGATGTTTTATGTGCGGTCAAATCGAGCATATAAAGTAGAATTTTCCTCCTAGAGTTTTTTCTGGGGAATACTAGGTTTATGTTGCCTCTTCATTAGCTCCTGCACTAAAGATTGCAACTTCTGCCTTTGACACTATTTAGAGCCACCTTTATTCCCTCACTACTTACCGGGGGTCTGAGGCATGTCTGAATATTATTAGTTATATATTAAAACTCTTTATCCATGATGTGTACTATTTATATTATCGTGTTTCCACTCTATCTTATGTGACCCTATTTTTGACTGTGCATTTTAGTTTTGGTCCTGAGTATATCAAACCCTTTTTTTGTTTTCACACTAGTAGGTGACTCAATTATAGCTAGAAGTGTCTGTAGGGGTTGTGTAGTATCTGTGGGTGGTCAGGATCCTTTGGTAGATCTTTTCGAATTAGACATAGTTGATTTTGATGTCATATTGGGGATGGATTTGTTGCACTCGTGCTATGCTTCTCTAGATTATCGGACCCATAAGGTCATGTTTAAATTCGCTAATGAGCGCATCATTAAATTGTAGGAAAGTTACCTAGTGCCTAAGGGAATGTTCATATCATATCTTATAGACCAAAATTTAATTTCCAAAGGATGCCTAAATCATTTTGTCTATGTTAAAGACTCTAGCTTGGAGGGACCTTCATAATATTTTGTTCCTTTGGTAAATTAGTTTCTTGAAGTTTTCGTTGATTATCTACCTGGTGTCCTTCTAGATAGGGAGATTGATCTTTGTATTGACCTTGTTCCAGACACTCATGCTATTTTTATTCCCTCGTATAGAATGTCTCCAGTTGATTTGAGGGAACATAAGGAGAAGTTGAAGGATTTCTTAGATAAGGGCTTTATCCATCCTAGTCTGACCCTGCGGGATGGACCTTTTTTGTTCGTGCATAAGAAGGATTGTTCCTTTCGGATATGTATTGATAACGACAACTAAATAAGTTTACAATAAATAATAAGTATCAACTCAGGAGGATTGATGATTTCTTTGATCTACTTCAAGGTATAAAATTCTTCCCTAATATTAATATTTGGTCTGGGTATCGTCAATAAATGAATAAGGGGGTGGATTAGCCTAAGATAACTTTCTACACTGGGTATGTGAATTTAGAGATCTTAGTGATGTCGTTTTACTTGCCTAATGCCTCTGCAGCATTCATGGAATTGATAAATGTGATCTTTATCATTTTCTAGATTTGTTCAGTATTGTCTTCAATGATTAAATCTTAGTATACTCAAACAACAAGAAGGATTATGCAGATCACCTCCTTCTTATATTGCAGACCTTAAAAGATCACAAGTTGTATGCTAAGTTCTCTAAATGTTAGTTTTGGGTGAATGTTCTAACTTATTTTGTTCGTGTTTTTTCTAGTGAGGGGATCATGGTAGATGCTCAAAAGGCTGTAGTGGTAAAAAGGTGTTATAGACCTGCGACTCCAATCGATATTTGAAGCTTCTTGAGTTTAGCTGGTTATTATAGGAGGTTCATGGTAAGATTTTTTTCTATTGATGCTCCATTAACCAAGTTGACTCAGAATAAGGTGATGTTCTTATTATAGGATGCTTGCGAGGGTAGCTTTTAGAAGCTAAAGGATAAGTGGAATTCAACTCTAGTCTTGACGCTACCATAAGGCACTGATGGTTTTGTCCTCTTTTATGATGTGTCTCGAATTAGGTTTTGTTATGTTTTGATGCACCATGGCAAGATTGTTGCTTATGCGTCTAGACAGTTTAGGGTTCATGAGAAAAACTATCCGACTCATGAATTGGAGTTGTTATCCGTGGTGTTTGCATAAAAAATGCAACATCCCTAATTGTATAGCATCCATGTTTATATCTTTACTAACCATAAGAGCCTGCAGTATGTGTTCTCCCAGAAAGAGCTAAACTCAAGCCAATAAGGTAGCTTAAGCAACTCTAAGATTATGACATGAGCCTTCAATACAATCTTAGTAAAGCTAACAAGGTTTCTGATACTCTTTTCTGGTTGTCAGTGGGTCGTCTGTCGCATATGGACAAGTATAAGTGGGAATTGGTGAAGGAAATTCACTATCTTCTAACCTTGGAGTTTGTCTCTTGGACTTTGAGGATAGTGGCGTTTTTGTGCCACAGGTAGAACAACCATCTCTTGGTGCTGAAATAATGTAGAAGAAGGTGTCCCTCTCTTGATAAAGATCAAGGATGATGCGGGTGAGCATAAGGTTATGGCCTTAGAGATCGGTAGTGATGGTATCATGAGGTACTAAAGGAGGTTGTGTCTTCCTAATGTTGAGGGTTGCGAGGAAAATTTTTTGTTGAGCCCATGAATTGCGATATACAGTTCTTCCAGGATCAACAAAGAAATATCATGATCTCAATGATATCAAGCGAGATATACCCAACTTTGTAGCTAAATATAAGGTGTGTCAACAAGTGAAGGTCGAGCACATGAGGCTTGGTGGGCTAATTTATGAGAATGAACTACCGGTGTGGAATTGGGAGATAATTAATATGGCTTTATTATAGGCCTTCCGTAATTTCAATATTGGTGTGATTCAACTTTGTTCATAGTGGATAGGATAACTAAGTCTGGTCACTTTTTTCCAGTGAGGAATAATTATTCTGCCGAGGACTATGCAAAGTTGTTCCTTTAGAAGGTCGTAAAGTGGTATCGTGCTTCTATCTCAATTATTTCAAATCATGGTACTCCGTTCGCATTGCATTTTTGGTGCTCCTTTCAGCTTTTTTTGGTGACTAAAGTGAGACTTAGCACTGGATTTCACCCTCAGGTGTATGGGCAAATGGAAAGAACCATTTAGACTTTGGAAAAAATATTGCAATCTTTTGTAATAGATTTTTGTGGTTGTTGGTTTGACTACTTGCCTCTTATTGAATTTTCCTATAACAATATTTACCATTCTTTCTTTAGTATATCTCCATTTGAGGCATTGCAGGGTAGGAGGTGTAGATATCCTATTGGGTGGTTAGAGGATGGTCAAGCAGAGAAGTTAGATCTAGTTTTGTTTTCCAAGCTATAGAGAAGGTGAAGGTGATTCATGATAGGATTAAAACCTCCCAACATCGCAAAAAGTCCTATACATCATAAGGTGATGAGAGTTAGAGTTTGAAGTTGGAGATTGGGTATTCTTGAAGGTATCTCCTATAAAGGAAGTAAAAAAGTTTGGCAAGAAGGAGAAGCTCAGTCCTTGATATGTTATATTGTACTTGGTTTTGAGAAGGGTTTGAAATGTTGCATATGAGTTGGATTTTCCCTAACACATAAATTCTATTAATTAGGTATCCTATGTGTATATGTTGTGAAAATTCATGGGTGATCCTTCATTGGTTAATCCCTTAGAGAACTTTGGTATTTCGTATTCATTGTCCTGTGAGGAGTTCCTGCTGAGGATCTTTGATCGACAAGTTTATCAGTTGCGGATGAAGGACATGCCTTTGTTAAAGATTCTATGGTGGAACCAAAAGTTTGATGAAGGTACTTGGAAACTCGAGGAGGACATAAAGTCCAAGTATCCATTCTTATTCCTAATTCTGGAAATTTATGCTTTAGGTATATGTGTATTCTTACAATCTTTATTAAAGGAAAGATTGATTTCCTTGCCTTTTTTTTTCTAACTTAGTTAAATATGAGAGTAGAGATCTTTAGGATCTAGTTGTGCTAGTAAATACCTTGTTCCTTCATTCAAGGACGAATGGCCATAAGGGGGAGACTGAAACGCCCTGAATTCTGGTCCTTGAAAATTCCTTGAGCCTTGAGATTACTTCCTTGTTAACGACTCACCATATAAGTCGTATGGTGTGGTTACAGGTCTTGGGACATAATTCATAACCAAAGAAGTATGGAATTGTCTATGTTCTGCTCTAAGTATGAGTAACTCACTATGATTTGTAAGATCATGTTACGAGTGGTAAGGTTGAGTCGTATGTTGTCTAGTGTCTAATCCATTTGGGTTAAGTCTATGATATGACTAAATCATACGATCCGTAAGGTCTGGTCACAAGTGGGATCATGGACTCATAAAATGGACAGCGTATGAGTGTCCAACTCATTGTTTAGGATCTGACTCATGGCTACGATTACTATGATATGGTGACAATTCAGTGGATTAACACATAACCAAGGACGGTGTTTTTATAGTTGGGGGTACTATGGATATTCCCCACTTAAAAACCTTAAGGCCCCACATCCCTAAAACACTTTTGGTTATTCATTCTACAATTTACAAGATCTAAACATCCTCTTTACTCTCTTAAAATCTTCTCAAGTAAAACAGGCTAGGGTTTCTCCAAAGTTGCTATATAAGAATTCAAGAGTCAATTTCTATTCGTGAATCTCTATAATTAAGGAATGTGACTCTTCCCTCCTTGTTAGTTTACTAAAATAATATGTTTAAAGTATTGTTCATTAATCATTAATGGTAGTTTTGAAACCAAGGTCGGAGGGTTTGAATGCATATCATTGAATATTTCTTTCTATAGTTTAAATTTTTATTATGCATGTCTTTAATAATTGTTTGGCACATGTGGGTGCATGGTAAGGGTGATTTAATTGAGGGTAATGGTTGAACCCCAAATTTAGTTATTTTGGCTTTGATAATGGCATGCCCTAAACCTATTTGTGAAATTGCTAATGAGAATGCTATTTTCACAAGTTGAATTGTCTTTTTCAACTAAGCCTTTGGCATGATGATGATAATGATTGGATGAAGGACTTTGTAAAGACTCATATGTCCATAAATTAAATTGAATTAAAACCTAATGGGTTTTGTTGGCTTAGGGGTTTGAGTCTAAAAGTGCTGAATTGATTTATATTCCTTTTTGAGACTTGGGTACGAGTACCAAACTAATGTATTAATTATATTGGCTTGTTATAAGATTGCAAGTAAGGTTGGTATGATGATACCAATGGGATGCCTTTGGTATGTAATTTGATTAATGATTAAGATTGTGAAATAAATGTCTTAATTGGTCTTTAAAGGGAGGTGTGTAGCCGGGCCGTGAAAATAGTTATCCTGAAGGACTAACACTTAAAATTGTGCAAGCCAATACATGTGTCTAAATGACTGTAAGGTTTGAGTCACCATATTGGTTATATGAATGCGAGGTTCGAGTCCCCATATTTTATTCATTGGTACTTAAGTCACCATGATTATACTGGGAGGTTCTAGTCTTCTATAAAGGCATATTGCTCACAGGTGCCTTGTTTTATTATAACTATGCTACAAATCCTAGGTTAAGGTTTTTGAAGCTTATTCTAAGCCTTTCTCCCTACCCCAACATATGGTATTATATATATATATATGTATTTCATATGATATTTTTAATTGAATGTTGTATTGGTTTTGAACTATTATCATGGCTCCAACCGCTAACCATTTTCAGACGTTGTATCCCCAGGCAATGAAGGAACCGGCTATAATTCCTTTTCTCTTTCTTAGATGTTGGTTTTTTCTATTACTGGGGGCATATCCCGACATTTTATTAACCTTCAGTATTATAGAGGCTTTGTTGGATTAATGTGGACATGGGTTGTTTGGTAGATTGTTTGGTGACAGACGGTTGTCTGGTTATCGGTGGTTTGTATAGGCATATCATGAATTATCATAATTTTTAACAAGTGCTATCTTATTATACATTCGTAATTCATCCGACATTTGAGGATGTTGTGTTGCTATGGCAAGGCAAAGGGGTTGATCTCCTGTCCGCCTAGGATTTGAGAAACCCATCACGGCTAGGCCATGGTTTGGGTCGTAACATAGGGTCCCAACAGACCTGGGTGGAGTCAGTCTCAAAAGTTAGCCCAACATCTTCTGCTCCACCACAGACATTGCAGGATAGGATACTACCGGCTTTGGGACTACTATTGCTGGTGGAACCTTGTCAAAGGGTCCTACCCAAAATTTAATATTTCAGAGATAATGAAATTTTTAAAATTGGACATTTACCAAAAGTTTAATCCCAAAACTATTTTCTTAACGTCAAAAGATTCAAAGTAGCAATATGTCTATTAAAATCAAATGAATTTCCCGAGAATAAAAATATAAGTTACATCAAGAAAAAACTGACTTGGGCAACCAAAAGAAAACTCCAAACACAGAAAATGAATAAAAAGACAGAAAATGACAAGGATAGTCATTACACTTTCTTTTATAAGGTTTGTTTTGTTATGATACTCTAGGTAATTTTTTGTATTTCCACTTATTGTAGATAATTTGATCTTTCCTATACCTGCCTCAAGTTATTTATGATTTGTTTTGACTGACAGTTTAGTTATTAGGAAGTTTGTTTTGTTTTTAGAGCCAATTACCCAATTTAAAGTGTTTCTTCGTTCAAGTTGGCTACCAGACAAAAATTTTAATCAAATGACCTCCTATGACAATTTATACTATTCCAACATCTTCGGAATATCAATTTTAGGATAGATGGACACTTGGTTTCGGTCCCAAATCACCTGAGCTCATTTTGAGCTATTGGCTGGAAGTTAAGAAAAATGGAAAATGGAGTGGGACCCACTTTTCATTTAAATGACCTCAGATGGAAATTTAAATTGCTCTATTATGTCAAAAACATCAAATTTAACAGTGTATCATACTCTATAAATGAATATGGTATTCCTGATGAATCTCGAGGGATAGTAGAGACTTGGAAAATCCCAAGTCTCACCTGGTGCTTGTGCACTCATGTTCAAGACCCTACGATCGTTTATGCAATTTTCATGGCATAAAAAGTTTCACATAAGTGACATTATTAGTCACGTAAGTGACACCACTGATAGTTTTTCCAAGTATCGTGTATACGATTGGCATTGCGTATTCGATACTCGTGTACCTAAGAATGGTATAAAAAACTCTGTCAACCTATTTCACAATTTCTCATCCATATCAATGATATTTAATCCCTAAAAAGTATTAAAGCTTAGGGATAACATCTGTGGGTTATTTTGAGGCATGGATAAAGATTAATTACTCAATCCTCCTTAAAATATGTGGTAAGATATCATTGTTTCAATGATTTATTTACCCATTCATATCTAAAAAATACTAAAAGCTTGGTGACTTGATTTTAGCACCAATATATCTTGAAATTCACCCATTTTTTTAGGATAAATATTCCATGATCATAGAGGTATGTTGAGTTTATTTCGCAAATGCAATTTACATAAATTGACCCTTTAAGAAATTTTGCATAATTTAGGACCTAAAAAACAATAGTGTAATATGGATATCATTGTTCTTGTTTGGATCAGTAGATTGTTATTTTTGTAACATGGCACCTTCCATAATCTTCTCGGAATGGAAAATTGGTGAGTTAGCATATTCTTCAAGATTTCTTCAACATCCAGGTAGGATAGGTTTTCCTCCTTCATAGATTGAGTTATTTCATAGTATGTTTATGATATTGTGTAATATTTGGGATGGATTTTAGGTATTGATGACATGATTGGTAAAACTTAGGTTAGTTAAACTGTTTGGTCTAGTTTGAAATCATAATTTAGGTGTAATTGGCTTAGTTGTTTGGCCCTTGGTAGAATTTTATCTTAGGGCTAGTTAAGACTTGCTTAATACATAAAAGTGGATCTATATACATTAGCCATTTTGGGGTAGATTTAAACTTATAAAGATGTTTGGGGATTAGAAGTAAGCCCCCTCTGATCCACCTTAGGCCAAGACTTTTGATAATCTTGTAGACTCATTTGGATATGATATACTTTTAGAATTGGTAGGTTTACACTTGAGAGGTTTAAATATAATTATTAATCATGTTAATTTGGTATAGACTGATGTACGCAAATTGCGGGTATTTCTAATGATATTTCCCTTATGTGTGCTTAATGGTATAATTATTAAGTATGACTTGTGATTTATGCATGTGATTATGGGTATGACTTTTGAATATGCTTAATGGCTTGGCCTATTTATATTCTTAATGCTATAGATCTCAGTGTGATTAAAATATAATGGCTTGTTATGATAATATGGCTTATAAAGATATGTAATATGTGTCAAGGGTATGACATGGATTATTTAGATAAAATATGCCTTATAGATATGATATGGCTTGTATATATATATATATAAATATTGTGGATCATAGAAATAATGTGGTATATAGATATTATTAATGGCCTAAAGATAAGATGGGTAGCGATAGATATGGTTATTAATATGAATTCCGGATATGTATAACAATATTGCTTCTAAATATTAAAATAGGTACGGTCTCCGGATATGATATGGCTTATAGACATGATTATTGGGAAGACCTACAGATATAATTCTTTATCCATGTTATAATTATAAGTAAAGGAATGGTCTGTAGCTATGATTTCTTTGAATAATCTATTGGGTTTGGCTATTAAATTGGCTCACCAATATGGTTCATTACTATGGTTTATAATTATGACTTTCGGTTTAAGTCCAACATTTGTTAATGGTATTTATAATTATGAGTTACAATTCATGTCCAGTGATAACTCTCAACTTACACATCAATTTAAGTTCAAGGCGGTCATCGTCAATATATGTACCCAACTTTGGAGTTGGGGTTGAATAGACGAGGAAAAATGTGAGTGGAAATGAAGTTAATTCAAAATAATGAATACGCGTTAAAATCAAACCAATAGTACAAAAAGATAAAAATGGGGGGGGGGATGAGAGTGGTATTAACACTAATGTTTCTTTTTGTGTTTTTCTAGTATAAATTCATGGCAACGAATAATTAGAGTTTTACCAATTAGGCACGAATCTTGGGATTGTGTATTACTAAGGGAAGTAACATGTGGATGCTAATAGTCAACTTCATATTTAGTATATCATGTGTGGGTAGGTTTGGTCATAGACATTGATGCTAGACTTTCAACAAAACACCAATCTTTAACCCATTGATTCTTTCGAATACTAAATGGGTGTGTTCAACCGTTGGTAACCAAACCTTAATTTTGGCACCCCTATTTCTAGAATAATACCCATAGCTTAGTCAACTTCACTATCACTCTTAAGTCTAAGACAATAAGAATTTAGAAAGCTATACAAATAATTGTCTACCATTGCTTTGGTTTCCACATCCCTCTTTCAATGATGATGTAGATTCCTAAAATTCACCCAAACCCTTCTTTCGAAGATGGTTTGAACTTCGAAGAGCTTAGGATTCTTAGCGACAAACCCATTTGGGTATTTAGGGATTTTACCCACAAATCATAACAAATTTGGTCAAGAAATGATAAAACCCATCAATTTGAACTACTAATAGAAGCTAACAATAACAATCCACACACACTTTAACCCGTATTCATACGTAACCCCAAGAGGAAGATCTATCTACAATAAAGATAAATAAGTAATGATATACCCATAATCTCCATTGATGTGATTTATTGAAGACTAAGTGAATGTTACTTAAAACTTTGGACTCAAAACAATATCCAATGGAAGTGAGCTAATCCTCCACTTGGAAGCTACTCCAATGTATTCATCACCCAAAATTTATACAATATTGTCTTCTCCAAGAATGGAGGCTACGAACCCTAGAACATTGCCTAAAAGTTTGGGAAAATGGAAGCTACTCCAATCCTGCCCATTGGCTGTATTTTTCTGTCATGCCATGATCGCAAAGGTTTGGCCACAACTGCAGATACTGCGACCATGCTAGACTCATGCGAACACGCCTTCTTGACTTCCTTGACTGGAGCAATCGCAGTCCTCATACCGCACCGCGGTACCTGAAGCTATCTCCTGCTCTAAGTTTTCAGCAACACTTTCTTACTTCATTTTTATCATATAATGCTCCAATCCACATCTTTCTATATCATCAACTATGCTCCTAAAAAATGTGGATATTAGTGCATTCAATATCAATTATGTCTTATTTTCTCATTCCAAACATAGTAATTTGCACAAATGTTGAGTGTGAATGACTGGTAAAATCACCACTCATCAATAACCCCAACTTATAGCTTTGATTTTACTTAAGAAACACTACCCCTTAACATGAGACATTACACTTTGATGCAAAATTTTGATGCCTCAAAGAACACAACAACTTCAAGAATTGTCACTACAACACGTAGCTAATTGCACATGGGCTAAACTATTTTTTTTACAGCACCCCTCAACTTAGAATGCAATCTCTACAGATGCACAAGACTTTAAAGAGTAACCAAGAAACAACAACCAATACTCAAGAAGTGACTCAGTTTTAACCAAAACTAAGCTATACTTCATTTTTCTCATTGCTCGGAATGTTACAAAATCACCTACCTCAACTTGTTCACATGCCTCCTAACAAGAAAGAAAATTCCACACACCAAGTAACCGTATATGCAACAAGGAATTTATGTGCAAAAACTCTCTCCCTCATAAAGGAACACTCTATGTTAACAAGTGTCATACCATAGGCTTTCCCCTATTTTCAATTGCCACTATAAAGAAAGTAAATGGTTGAGAATCTCAAAGGACTTTTTGATCTTGTAATGTAGGTTCAAGTAAGTGTAAGATATCAATTGGAAATAACATGGCTACTCCTTTTCTTGAACATCTACATCACACTTATTTAATATGACATTTTGACTATGGGCCACTCCTCTTTGATCTTTTCTTTTTTTATATGAAAACTTTTTGCTTCCTTTGTCCACTATTTACTTCTATTTCTTTTCTTAAAATTTTCATGAAACTATTTCCTTTGTTTGACCCTTTTTTTCTATTTTTTTTTTTCAAGGATTGCGCACTTAGGCATTTCACTTACAAATTTGTGGCCTGACACTTACTTCCATCATTCCTCACCATCCCCAACTTCAGCTTTTAGCCTCAAGTTCAAGGAGGGTATGTTCCGAATGAGGGAAAGAAAAAGGTTCAGCTCTTTTAATGCATCTTCCAAACAAAGTTACAAAGGATCAAAGTGGGTAACTAGGGATTAAAATTATTTGTGGGTAGAATTGTTAAACTAAAATGGGCTTCCAATGTAACAAAAATGGCCTAAGATCATTTCTCCAACCAAATACAATCAAAATTATCCTTGAAAAACTAATAGGGAATGTTCTAGATGACACTACTATACAAGAGATAAATGTGAAAAGCTCACCACACATGACATGCAAAATTCTCCCAGGAGGTTCTATTACCCCTCCCGTTAGAAAAAGAATTGGAGTATCTATCACTATTAACGAGTAAAATATTTATGGAATCACAAAAAGAGAAAGAATTTTGTTAAAATGTTTGTTATGTCCATGCCCTTGATTTTTTATTTTTTTTTTGATAGAGGGGTTGTTCATTTTGCATTAGCACCACGCACAATTTGCTAATCATAGAAAAAATTGAAGCCTTAGTCTCAGATTTTGGTTCAATATTGTCAAAGGAACCATATGGCAACTTAGACTTTTCCAATGATGTACAATGTGATCCTAAATTAACAATGCCATAGGTGCTCAAAATTCCCCTACATCTGTAACTCAAAACCCAAATATGACGCTTTACCCTTATGAATGTCATCACTCAATCTATCATAAGGAAAGGTCATGTATCACTATAACTGAAATAAGACTAGAATAAAGAAAAACTAAAAATAAAACTACATGATAATCCATGAAAATGTGGGAACCATCACAGTGCCCAAATACGACATCCCAAAACAAAATAAAATATTATCCAAAATTTCATCCAAAACAATCATAAAAACATAAATAAAAAAATCAAAATAGTACAAATCTAGTGAAAAACACTCCAAACTGAAAAACTAGTAGTGTCCCCAATGCATGATCAATACATCATAAGAAAAAAGTAAGGGGTCTCCATGAATCTGTATTAGGAGCTTCTCTGCCACTGACTCATCACCATCACCACCAACATCATCAGCTAACCAATCAGTAGGGCCCTCATCATCACTGTCCAACCTTGGTGAAGGTAGTCTTTTATTTGGTTTGAGCACCTTGAAGATACCCTTTACCCCTTTCCATAACTTTTTGAAGAATTTATTTATCTTCTTCTCTCTCTTTACCTTCTACTCTTAAGACTTCTTGAGGTCTCTTTGCGATGTAGATAAGGTTGAATAGGCTCTCTCCAGGCTAGAAAATAGAGCCCCTTCCTTCTTCTGCTCCTCCCGATATATCATATAATCTTACTGAGCTATATACGAGTGGAGAGCAGTAGAGGACTCTCCCTGTCCCTGAGGAAATCTGGAAAATGGCTTCCTAACCACCCACATCTGGCCTGAGATATCATTGATAGGGTTGGATGAAAAAGGTCTACAAGAGTACGTATCTTCTTGTGTCAACTTACCTAAGTCTACCTTCTTTTTCTTGCTCTGACCTAGGGCACCCTTACTAATAAATTTGAGTGGGAAGATGAAGGGGCTTGGGATCACCCATGTATCTTTAACATATTCCTTCACCCGTGCCCTTTTGTATAGCTTTGTGATAATGTAAGGGAAGAAATGATGTGTACCTCTATGATACTTTAAGTACCTCCACTTTGAGAGCACAATCTTGCTCACATTCAGAGCAATGCTAGATAGGATACAATCTACCACCCGAGCTCGCATGTCTGTTGCAATAGTCATGTGAGTACATGGAGATACTCTACTACATATGTTATTCAGCAAAAGGCTGGTCTCAATTTTTAAATTATTCATCAAAATGCCTTTCTTTATGGTGTACCAGGGAACAACTTTGTTAGGACGTAAAATATTCACCTTTCATGTCCCTGGTTCATATGCTTTTGCATTGAATTTCTCCATCTCAGCATTTGGGATCCCATACACCTCATTGATCCACTCCACTCCAAAGTTCATGTAATTACCCTAAATTGTCATTACTGGGTTTGTGCGAGAAACTACGCTGAGGTTCGCGAAGAACTCATGCACCCATTGCTCATTTTCATAGTAAGGTTATGGGATGAAGAACATCCACCCGGTCTTAGTGATTCTGGCATTAAAACATGTGAGATTCTCTTTTACCTTGTCTATATTAATATCCCTTTAAGGGAGTAGCTTTGTCCATGGTAGGTCTATATAGTAGAGGTTTTGGCATTGGGAAAAATCTCCCATTTTTGTTGCGTCATATAAAGTAGATGATGCAAATGTTTGGAAGTTAAAACTTATATATGCTACATAATGAAAATAATTGATAGAATTTTAGAGAGTTTGGAGAAGGGCATATGTGGAGAAATGGCAGTCGGATGGCCTTTTAAGCTAGGCCAACCGCTATCGTGGGCATGCGGCCTCAACAATCATGGAGGCATGGACTGCGACCATGGTAACTGTGACCAAAATTTAGGTCCATTTCACTCCACTATTTAGTCCAAATATGCTAATTTGATACTTTTCCTTTTTCAATTTCGATAAACATTCATCATAGCACCACCTTTTCATGGATTTTGCATGAGAAAATACAAAAATAAAATCTACTCTATCATGCATTAATAAAAAGGATAAGGGCCACTTTCATGGTATGATGGGGTGCCTCTCATTAAGCTTATAGTTTAATTTCTTAGCACAACACCTCATCCACTTCTTTTTGTGCTTCCACTTAGAAGATTTGAATCTCCGTCCTAATTATTATTCAATATGAAATGAGCTGTAGAGGGACAGAAGATTCAGATCTTCCAAGATGAAGCTTTGAAAAACCTAGGACATGAAGAAGGAGTTTCTATATCGCCTTTTTTAGGAAATAAACCTTTTACCCAATTTCAAATTGAATTTATGGTCTAGATCCCTTGGTAAAGGTGAGGACATCAATTGGACACTGGTTGCACATAAGAAGTTAAAATCCTTGGACATTAATGGTAGGGCCTCCATGTGCTCTTTTGGAGTGTCAAATCCCTAGATTTAGGGATGTTTCTCCATCTCTCCATAAACAACCATTTGCCTAGTTAGACAGATTCTCATCACATCCCATAAGAAAAAATATCGAGAAGTGGTTTGAATAAGGTTTAACCCCTAATTCCGGAATTCCCTCCTCCATAGCACTTTCACCCCAAAATGAACTAGAGTCATCATAAGAGATGTGTTAAGTTCGTCTTTTGACTCTAGTACTATTTTCTTTATTTGGATATCTTCCACATTATTTGATTTGGTTGATTGGGAAACCACCGAGGGTTCTTCGCTACCAAGCTCATCATCATATCTTGGTTTGTCTTCTTGATTAACTTCCTCTTGGGACATTGTTAAGGTAGTGGTATTTATAAGTTTTCATTCCTTACCCATTTCCTGTATCTTGATAATTTCCTTTCTGAATGCCTTGTTGGATTAATGTATGTCTTGCACATTCTCCCCCGTTGTAGTTTCCTGACAAAAAATTATTCAAAGCATTGCTTTAAGAGTAGTGGATCTAGTATATTGCTCTTCCTTCTTCTCATTATAAGGCCTATCAAAGTCATCAGAAGAACTAGAAATTAGTTAGCATAATATGAGGAGGGTACATTTGGGCAATCACTTCAATGTCTATCTCGATGTTGTTAAAGTTATTGTAAGCCATGTATTGCTTAATTATGAAATTTTTGGGTTAATTTCCAATAAGGGGTTTAAACCCTAAACTTAAAAATGAACTTGATGTGTGTGTATTGATCCTAAATATGGTGAGAAGATAGTGTAAGATTGTTAATGAAATATGAAAGGTTGTGTGGGTATTTTTGACCCTAGATATGATGAATGGTGTGTTTTATCAAGGAATTTGGCCTATTAACATGATGAGTGAGTGAATGTTCCTGTGAAAACCAAATATGTATCCCGGGAAATAGTATAGTGAATATAAATAAGTCACGATAATGCCAAAATACATGTGAATACTTGTAGATGGTTGGTTAAGGTCTTATTGGATATGTAATGAGTCATAATGTTTGTTAATACTGGTAAATACTTCATAAAAAACTTGTTATGCATGTAATAGGTTAGATTATGGCATAAATAAGGCAATGCCACCTTTAAGTATGAATGTTTTTTAAATATTATTGTGTTGATGTGGTTAGCCATTAAGTGAGTTAATGTATGACCACGTTTGTTTGATGGCTAAAGAGGGGGGTTCAATTCACTATGCTCTAACTTAAAATTGTGTGTGGAGCTAAAGGGTGGTATAGTTGTCTTAGTGAATGACTGATATCTCCTTGAAGACCTTGTTGTCTTATGTGGGTCTTGATGTCCATTAATAGACTTGTGTACTTAAAGTTCCATCTAATTATTAATGATCCATAGCCAATAAAATATGATGGCTCGTGATTAAAGTTCCATATCCAATCAAATATGACTGCTCGTGATTTACGTTCAATCTCGTGATTAAAGTTACATAGCCAATCAAATATGATGGCGCGTGATTAAATTTCCATAGCATGATTAAAGTTCCATATCTAATCAAATAGGATGGCTCATGAATAAAGTTTCATAGATAATTAAATATGATGGCTCGCAATTAAAGTTCCATCTTATAATTAAAATTCCATAGTCAATCAAATATGATGGCTCATCATTAAAGTTCCATCTCAAGATTAAAGTTCCATAGCAAATCAAATATGATGGCTCATCATTAAAGTTTTATGGCCCATTAAATATGATTAGAATTCCATGACTACTTGATTTAGTAACGGGTAGGGACCTTATTTTGATAAATAACTATGTGGATGTAGTCTGTTTGCTTAGTAAGCATACCCATGGTTAAGTTATTTTGTGAAAGAATATATGTACGTTGTTAAATATATAAGCCTAATGTGAAAGGTTTAATCCTAAGTATGTAATGCTAGAGTCCTCCACTTTATGTTTCACGATTGAATGATTTGAGAATTTATGTTAAGCCTTGTTTTGCTTGTGGCCTAATGTGATCATGATTGAGTATATCTATGTGTGTTGTCATAGGTTTAACAAGGATTATGAGCCTTGATATCTTGATTTGCATGTGATGTATCTATATGTATGAATAAGTGCATGAAAACGATAAACTGTGATATAGTGACTAGTTATTTAATTGATGATGTATTTTATCAGTTGTCCTTGAGTTACATGATATAATTCCAATGGCTAACCATCTATGAATGCTACATCCCCATGCGTTGTAGGTCCTAGAGTACTTTCTTCTTTTCTCACCTAGTAATTAGATGATCAAGGAGGTTCGTGCTTCGACTTGAAGTAGTGAGCTTCCTTACTCAAGAAGATGTCATCTCTTTGTATCTTGTATTTAGACTTAGTCTCTTTTAGACAAGGTTTAGCTATAGTCGGGTACTTTTCGCCACATATATATTTTCTGACTTTGGCTTTGCATAAAGGTGTTATAAACAACCATGGACTTGGGCGAAGTTATTATTACTATTATTATGAAATCTAATGTTGACTTACTTTATTATTTCCTCTATCTTTACATGTGACTTGGAGTCCCTTTGACTTTTATTTTATGATGAGGCTAGTAGGTTGGGTTATCGAGGCGACCACTAGTTCATGTGAGCTTGAGGTTCATATACGACATAGCCTGAATTTTTGGTCATGTCATGCTGGTATCAGAGCCTAGGTTCATGGTTAGTTCGGAGTTCAAAACACCATGTCAAGTAACATCTCTTTTATGGGTGTGAAGCATGCCATACTTATAAAAGAGGGGCTATAAGACATCTTAGGAAATGTTTCCCTTTCTTGTGTTTTAATCTCAAGACATATAGAGTCTAAGGTCTTAGATTACTCTCACTTTTGATTTTTAATTATTTAGATCATGTATCTAAGAATATCTGACACTCATGTAAGATCTATTCTTCCGATCGGGAGTAACACGAACAATGCTCGTACAACTTTGGGGATTCATACCCGATCGAGGATTGTGACATCTGACTATCCTCATGGGGTTCCACATTTTAAAATTAACCCCTTTGTTGGAGATGGTACTTTTTCTTAGTGAACTCCGGATGATGGGTTCCGTCGCTCCCTTGCTCAGTTGTCTTAGGTCGGTAGAAAGTGGTCTAGGAGGAAGTGTTGGGACGGTCCTAGTTTTCACTCCACAATTATTTCTCCCTACCTGAATGTATTAAGAGATAGAAGTATTTATTTTGGTAATTCTTATGGGGAATAAGGTGCCCAATATCAGGCTGGTTGAGACCAATACCCATTCAACAATCTTTCTTACCGGTTTTACGGTCAATCACACCATCGTTGTTATGATAAAAAAAGAATTGGTGTTTTTTATGTGGTCGATTGGGTCACATGCAATGAGATTGTCCCATAAATTTTGCATCTTGGGCAAGACAACGGATGTCAATTATCATTTCTCTACCTTTGGCACCCGTGGGTTCGCAAGTTCAGGTTAATGATGCCCAGTCAGCTCCATTTTTCCCTCCTTGCAGATTCTGTTGTTAAAGTCATCATCAGTAGTGTGAGATGAGGAGAGAAAAATTTTACCATTGTGGTCAGGTCAGGAACATACAGTGATAGTGCCCCTCTCGAGTGACTTTTTGTGCTAATAGGGCCTCTGTTTCTACTTTCTCTACTCATGTACCAAAGGGTGATATCTTTGCATCTACTTTAGGTACCGGTGTTGGTCGGGTTTAGTCGTGTGCACTTTCTACTGACTAGGAGTCTGAGGCATCCTCGAATGTCATTATGGGTATATTGAAAACTCCTTCTTTTTGTTGCGCATACTTTGTTGGCCATGTTTGATCCCATTGGTGATTGTGTATTTCAATTTAGATCCGAGAAATTTGGGCTTCTATTTCTGTTTCTACCTTGGAAAGAGACTTTATGATTGTAGGGAGTCTATAAGGGGTGTTTGTACCATTTAGTATGAGTTAAAGATCCAAACTAGGAAGGGCCTTATTTAGAACTACTTCCATGGTTAATAAGTTTTTTGTTATGGCCTTTCGGTTGACCAATGCCTTAATGAAATTTATGGACATGGTGAATAGGGTCTTCTATCCGTTCTTGGACATAGTTGTCGGTGTTTTCATTAATAATATCATAGTATATTCGAAGAGAGAGGAGAATCATGTAGATCACCTCAGTGCTATGTTACAAACTCTGAAGGATCATCATTTGTGTGCCAACTTCCTCAAGTTTGAGATTTTGTTGAAAGTCATAACTTTTCTTATCCATGATATCTATCCCTAGTGAAGGGGAACATGGTAGATCCAAAGAAGTATATGCGGTGGTATGTCTTTTGGTGTCAAGTACTAAGGACTCCTCCTTTTGTATGTTATGTCAGGATGGGTCTCATTCTTGACCTAGGTAGTTTCTATAAAGAACTAAGTACCTATGATGTCGTATTTTTGATCGGGGTCTTTCCTTGTGAGGTGTGAGTGGTTCTTTTGCTTTAGATTCCTCTATGACCCTTTTTGTGCTGGGTAGTGGCTTGGAGAGCACGGTGATTAATTAAAATAGTAAGTGTAAAAGTCTTTAAGTGGGGGAGACTCTAGGGTGTCTTTTAGCCATGGTATGGTGGGCGATGTCATCCTCCATTTTTATGGCACGATGTTGGTAAGGTTAAGTTGTTCGACCTCGATTTAGTTCACCAAACCTTTGTGAAGGTAAGGGTGATTCGTGAAAGGTTAAGAATCTCTTGAAGTAACAAAAAGTCCTCTGTGGTGTTGGCGATTATGTATGCATGGAGGTTTCCCCCATTGGGGGAGTGATATGCCTCGGTAATGAAGGGAAGCTTTGTCCCGAATATATTGGTCCCTATGTGATCTTAAAAGGGTTTGGCAATGTTTCCTAGAGGATGGAGATGCCTTTTAGTTTTAAATTCATTTCTCCCAATATTCATGTCTTTAAGAGCAAAAATATGTAGGTGATCCTTTGAGGGTAGTTCTCTTATAGTTTGTTGGTATTTTGGTTTTCTTAACTTGTGAAGAGATCACGTTAAGGACCTTAGATCGACAAGTTTGCTGGTTGCAAACAATAGGAGTGGTTTCTGTTATGGTTCTATGAGGGAACGGGTTGTCAGAGGAAGTTACATGGTAGGCGGAAGAGGACATGAAGTCTAAGTATCTGCAACTATGGTCCATTCCGGAAACTCATGGTTGAGGTTTGTGTTGTTGTTTCTAACTTGGCTAATCTCCTTGATAGACAGTGAGTTAAAATCCACGATGTTTATAATTGATTGATATCCATGATGGACAAGGGATTCGAGATCCCAAATGTTTAAGTTGATTTATATCTTTAAAGAAGAAACGATCAAGACCTTAAGCATTGAATTGATCAAGTATTTTGATAAATGGTGGGATGGAATCCCAAGAATATTGAAACAAAGTGGTTGAATGATAATTGCTATGATATGTGTTGAATTGTAACTATGTCATGTGCCTTGTCATCAATTGTGTAAAGATTGTTTGATGATTTCTAATGTATTAACTTTAAAATGAGCTTGTTTTAACCATCATCCATGGATGAATGATCCTTAATGGGTGAGAATGAAACGCCTAAGAATGTTACCTTGCAAAATATATTTTGGTTAATTGGTGATGATAATGATATATGTTGTGTTATAACCTTGTTGTGTGTTGTTTCTAACTTTTGTAAAGGTTACCATGATGCATGTTTTATCTATTAACTTGTGCATATGCTTTATTTACCCTTCTTTAATGGAAAAATGAACATAAGTGGGGAAGAAGTGGAACACCTAGACTTTGAACCACTGAAAAAAATCCGTTTGATGTCTCTTCGGTTGTTACGGTTGGAGTCTTGAAACCTAATCCCCCTACCCTTTCGCACCTTGAAAAGTATGTTACGGTAGCATATTGTCTCCTATACGACAAGACCATCCCTTGGTCGTTACCATGCATACGAGTCATATACTACTCAACAGTATGGAATGAACCTAACCTAGAGTGGACTATTTTGGTCACGGATGGATCTTAAGAATTAGGGGTTTAGTTATACCCTTTATTTAAGACTCAAAGTTTCTCTTTAATACCCACAATAGTGTGGTTTACCTATGATAAGTCTATGGTAGGAGTTAAGGTACCACTCATAGCCTAGGTCACGATTGCCAAGTGATCCATATGGGGGAGTCATACCCCTACACGTGTAGACTTTCCATCTTTTAACCAAGGACCTTTTCGTCATTTCCCATGCCTAAAACACTAATCCCTCTCACTCTATAAGTGTATGATTTCTCTTAAAGATCCGCTGGGATGGAACAAATACCCTAAAACTCTCTCTCCAGCTCATCTTTGGAATATTAGAGGCTAGGGTTTCGGGAGTGGTCTTCTAGTGGCAAGAAGGAGTCAAGATTGTTGGTGGGTCATTTTTATTAAGGCAAGTATCTGTTCAACTGTGTAAATAACTCAAAACCCATGTATTGCACACTTTAATTAGTAAGTGTACATGGTGGTTTTGAATGAAATAAAAGGGTTTTACTACCTAACAATGAATAATGATGATTCTTGTTTATACTTGGGTTGATACATATTATTAATGGTAGATTTTATATGTGGATGATTTATGTATGTTTTTATCATTAGGGTCTTGAGTTACCTTAGTCATGACAATAGTTACCATGAAAATGACCTTGTTATAAGTGTGCACACGAGGCATGTGTGAAAATGTCTAAGTGAATTATCTAGTAATATGTAGTTAATGTTTAGAGATAGAGTAATGGCCTAATAAGTATAAATGGTTCATAATGATGTTGGTAAAGGTATTGTAAGCAATGTATTAAATAATAATGAAATTATTTGGTTAATGGCTAATAAAGGGTTGAAACCATAAACATGAAAATAAACTTGATGTGTGTATGTTGAGCCTAAATATGGTGAGAAGGTGATGTAAGCTTGTTAATCAAATATGAAAGGTTGTGTGAGTATTGGTGACCGTATATATGATGAATGATGTGTTATATCAAGGCATTTGTCCTTTTAACAAGATGAGTGGGTGAATGGTCTTGTGAAGACCAAATATGTATCTTGGGAAATTGTCTAGTTAATACAAATGAGTCACAATAATGCCTAAATGGATGTTAATACTTGTATAGGGTTTGTTAATACCTTGTTGACAATGTATTGAGTCATAATGACTGTGAATTATTGGAAATGGTTGATAAGAACCTTGTTAAGCATGTAATAGGTTAGCTTGTGGTAAAAATGGGGCAATGTCCCTTTTGAGGAAGAATGTTTTTTAATTGGTATTATGTTGATGTAGTTAGCCATGAAATGTGTTAATGTCTGACCACGTTGATTTGATATCTAAGAAGGGGGTTCAATTTCGTAAACTCAAACTTGAAATTATGTGCATAACTAAAGGGTGTTATACAGGTGTTAGTGAATGATGAATATCTACTTGCAGACCTTGAAGTCATGTGTGGGTATTGATGACAATGAATAGACTTGTGTGACTAAAGCTTCATCTCGTGATTTAAGTTCCATATCCAATCAAATATTATCGCTCGTAATTAACGTTACATCTTATGATTAATGTTCCATAGCCAATCAAATATGATGGCTCGTGTTTAAAGTTCCATCTTGTGATTTAAGTTTAATAGTCAATCAAATATTATGGCTCGTGATTAAAATTCCATCTTGTGATTAAAGTTCCATAGATAATAAAATATGATGGCTCATGATTAAAGTCCATTCTCCTAATTAAAGTTCCACATCCAATCAAATATGATTGCTCGTGATTAAAGTTTCATCTCAAGATTAAAGTTTCATAGCCAATAAAATATGATGTCTCATTATTAAGTATCCATGTTGTGATTAATGATCCTTAGCCAATCAAATATGATGACTCGTGATTAATGTTCCATCTCGTGAATAATGTTTCATGGCCTATCAATTATGATTAGAATTACATGCCTACTTATTTTCATTATGGTTATGGACTTTGTTTTGATAAATAACTATGTGGTTATAGTCACTTTTCTTAGTAAGCATACCCATGGATGAGGTATTTTGTCTAAGAATGTGTGTATGTGGTTAAAGCTTTAAGCATAATGAGAACGGTTTAATCCTAATTGTGGAATGCTATAGTCCACAACTTTATGCCTCACGATGTGATTGTGTATATCTAATTGTGGCCTAATGTGATCATCATTGAGTATATCAATATGAGTGGGTATAGGTTTGATAAGGATAATGAGCCTTGATATCTTTATTTGCATATGACGTATCTATATGTATGAATAAGTGCACGAAAGTGATAAACTGTGATGTATTTACTTTTTATTTGGTTGATATTGTATTTTATCACTTGTCCTTGAGTTATATGCTAGCGTTCCAACCGCTAACGATCTATGGATGCTTCGTCCCTATGAGATATAGTGCCTGGAGCACCATCTTTTCTCCTACACTGTGATTAGACTATCGAGGCGGTTCGTGCTTTGACTTGAAGTGGTGAGCTTTCTTACTTCAGAAGGCGTCATCTCCTAGTCTCCTATCTATAGACATAGTCTCCTTTAGACATGGTTTGGCTAAAGGTGGGGCCCTGTCCCAACATATATATTTTCTGACTTCGGCTTTATATAAGGGTTTTGTGAACAATCGTGGACTTGGGTATAGTTATTATTATTAGTATGAAATCTAATGTTGAGTTACATTATTATTTTATATATTTTGACATGTGACTTGTTGTCCCTTCGACTCTTTTGTTATGATGAGGTGGGTAGGTTGGATTATCAAGGCGACCTCCGATTCATACAATTATGGGTGCCTATACGACATGGCTCACATTTTGATTCATGTCAATTGTTTAAACTTATTTTTGGATATTGTCGGGGGCATATCCCGATACTTTATTGGTATTCAATTTTTTATTTTGTTTTGAAGACTTTGTTGGATTACTGTAGGCTTAAATGTTGTTTGTTTGCCACATGACTGGATTTTGATTGACAAATTATAGACATGGTTTAAATATCTTTCTGCATATTCTTGTGTTATCTTGTTATATGTTTGAAATTCATACGATATTGGGGATGTTGTTTTAGTTTGTTAGGTGTATAGGGATGATCTCTGGCCCATAGTGTACATGAGATATACGTCATGGCCCTGGTACGGATCGTTACAACAGGTATCAGAGCCTAGGATTGGTGTAACTAGGTGTCTAACAAAGTCGTGTCAACTAGAGTCTATTTTATGATTGTGTGGTGCGCCATACTTCTAATTGAGAGGAAATGAGGAATTTAGGAATTTTTCCCTTTTTTGTGATCTATTCTTTGAGATATAGAGTCTAATATCATGAAATCTCCTCTAATTCCCGTAGGTTCTGTTTTCAGATCATGCCTCCGTAAAAATTTGATGCTTGCGGAAACTCTTATGTCTTTCCTTAGGAAAATGAAGAAGGAACTAGTCCTAACCTTGGTGTACAGACCTGGTCTTGGATCGTTGGTTTTGATAGTCATAGTAAAGTTCCATTGGTTCTCCTAGTCCTCCTCGAACACATCAGGGCAAAGCGTCTAATACTGAGTTTTGTCGTTCTATTCATCTGTTAACCAAGATAGTTGTCGCTCTGTCATTCCAATTTTATCTTATTGGTGGGAGAAGGAATCAGGCTAAGATGGAAGAGTGGTGAAACATTAAGTTTAGATATTCAGAGCAGGTTGAGAGTCCTAACAAAAGCAGTCATCATAGGAAACAGTGGACTAAGGAAGGGAGCAAGGGAAATTTTGGTTCATACCCATGGTCTAGAGCCCTTTTCCTAAATCCATCAAGTTATCATTATTTTCATAAGGGTGTACTTCCAAGGGAACTAGGTGCCCAATATCAGTCTAGTAGAGTTTGATTAGTCCTTTTCTATAATTTTTTCTGTTCTGTGGTTAGTGGCATCATGGATTTTGTCATGAGGTGAAGAATCATTACTTCAATTATGGTCAACCTGGTCATATGTAGAGGCGTTATCCTTCTTTTAGTATTGATATTGGACCCAACAAGATTGTGGTTGTTAGCTCTTCGACTTTCACACCAAGGAGTGCTACTTCTGATACATGCACTAGATAGATTTTTCTTTATACTCTTGCTACCTGCATAGAGTCTAACTTATCACCAGATATCATTGTTTGTATGATACATCTCTTTCCTCGTGATAAGTATTGCTTTATTAATCTGGGTTATACTGTCTCTTATGTGACCCCTTATGTGGTTGTTCTTATTGGTTTTGATCCTAAGTGTATTAACATACCTTTTTCTATCCACCCTAGTGGGTGACTCCATTATGACTAGAGGGGTCTATAAGGTTTGTTTGATATCGGTTTACGTCGGGAGACCTTGGTGTCTCTAAGAGATTTGGACATATAGTCATTGATGTGATTTACGGATGGATTGGATGCATTCGTTCTATGATTCTCTTAATTATTGGACCTATAGTGTCCATTTCCATTCCCGAATAAGCCAATGATTGAATGGGAAGGTATTTCCCTAGTGCCTAAGAAAAGGTTTATTTCGTATCTTTGAACGCAAAAATTGATTTCCAAAAGGGTGCCTCTACCATCTAGTGCATGTTAATGATTCTAAATCTGAAGGTCCTTCTTTGTAGTCTGTCCCTATGGTCTGTGAATTTTTTTGAGGATTCTAGATCTAAAAGAGGTATAATTTAATTTTGATGATGCATTTAAGAAGGCTTTTGAAAGCCTATAAGAGATGTTTATGTCTGCTCCAATTATTTTGTCTCCTCATCGGTCTTCACCTTTCGATATTATGTGTGATGCTAGTGGATTGGCTTTAGGGATTATTCTATGCCAACGAAAAAAAATGATCCTTCATCCCATCTACTATGCTAGTAGGGCACTAAATGCTGCCTAAAAGAAAAATACCGTGACGGAGCAAGATTTATTGGCAATGGTTTTTGCCTTTAAAAAGTTTAGATCTTACTTAATAAGGAAAATGTGATTGTGCAAACAGATCATCAGGCATTGTGGTACATAATAGCTAAGAAGGATGCAAAGTTGAGGCTTATCCGTTGGGTGTTACTATTGAAAGAATTTCAATCAACGTGAATGACGAAAAAGGCACAAAAAATCAAGTTGCAGATCACTTGTCTGGACTGGAGGAGGAGGTTACGAAGAAGGTTTCTATGGGATTGGAGATTGATGATAATTTTCAAAATGAACAAATATTAGCAGCTTCCCAAGATTTAATTACACTATTTTATAGTTTATGCATATTACTTAGCAAGTGATCTAGTCCCAGAAGATCTTTAATATCAACAAAGGAAGAAGTTTGTGCACGAGGTAAGAAGATTTTTCTGTGATGAAGCTTAGTTATTTAATATTTATGCAGATGGAATCATTTGCAGAAGCATACCTGAGGTAGAATTGATGATCATTCTTGAAGCTTGTCATACATCGTTTGTTGGGAGTCATCATGGAGCTGCCCACATAACTTATAAGATCTGGCAATGTGGCTACTATTGGCAAACCATATACAAGATGTCCATGATTACCTTACTTCTTGTGATCAATGTTAGAGACAAGGTACTATCTCTAGGAGATATGAATTACCTATGACCCCAATTTTAGAATTGGAAGTGTTTGATGTTTAGGGTATAGATTTTATGGGACCTTTCATGAGTTCATGTGCAATGAAGTACATACTTGTGGCCGTTGACTATGTTTTAAAGTGGGTGGAAGAAATTGCACTGCCTAACAATGAAGCAAGAAGTGTAACCACATTTTTTAGAATGAACATCTTTTCTCGATTCGGTATGCCAAGCGCTAATATTAGTGAAGGAGGGTCACATTTTTGCAATCATCTATTCAAAAGTCTACTTGATAAATATGGAGTGAATCACAAGGTGGCACCATAATGAATGGTGATTTTACCACTAATTTGCACATAAAATTCATGCACATTACCTTTTTTTGAATTAATAAATGCGACATAATTGTGATTAAATGCACTAATATCCTAATTTATAGGCATAGAGTTGATGAGATAGAAAGATATATATTGGGAATGAAAATGATCAAAAGGAAGGAAGAAAGTGAAGTTGAAGACCTAGAGCAGAAATGGCCTCAGTTACCGCAATCACAGTCAATCAATCAAGTCAACAAGTAGCGATCATGGGAGAAGATCACCGTTGTAGTAACGCGATCATAGAAGAGTGTATATGATTGTGGCCTAGCAAAAATTTGCAGCCCAAGGGAAGAAATGGAAATGCACGTGGCTGATCCCAAATTGGACAAAAAGAATACTTAAACCCTATTATCCATCATTTTCAATCTTCCCTAATTTTAAGAGATTGTTTTAGGGTTTTTATCATTCATTCATGGAGAAGAAAATATTGTACAAATTTTGGGTGAAGAATATTTTGGAGTCTCTTCGAAGTGAAGAATTAGTGAACTCCCAAAGAAGATTTTTTGGATTTCATAGTTTGAAGTAACATTCACTTAGATTTTCTCAAATCAAATCAATGGAGATTTTGGATAAAGTTTTTATTTATTTATCATATGAGTAGCTAGTTTTTCCTCTTGGGATTATGCTTGAATAGGGTGTAAATACATGTGGAATGTCATTTGTTTGTGGATTTACTAATTTGTGGTGTTGGATTCTACTTTTGCTTAAGTAAATTGATTGGGATTTATGGGCAAAAGACCCAAATACCCAAATGGGTTTGATGGATCAAAATCCCAAGCTCTTGAAATCTCAAACCATCATTGAAAGATTGGCTTGGGTTAAGTTTAGTGACCCACATCATTCTTGAAGAGAGATGTGGGAATCAAGGCAATAATACACAATTTGTGAGAATAGTTGACTAATCTTCATTATCTTCTACATAAGGATGATTGTGAAGTTTACTATACTTAAGGCACTATCCTAGAAATAGAGGGTGCTTAATTGAGTTATTACTTGGTTTTGAATGAATTACTCATTAGGTAGTAAAAAGTGTAAATGAGTGACATCCTTAGGGTTTTGTTCACAAACTAGCCTCAAGGATGTCTAACCTACACTACCACATCACCAACACTTAGAATCTGCATCAAATTATCACACACTCGTGCTTACTTAGCCCCTCTAAAATCATTATCGCAAGATACATGCATAATTGCCTAGACTGTAATTATTCATAACCCTAGGTTAATATAAAAAAAATCCAAAAGAAACATTAGTGTTAATGCTATTCTCACCCCCTAGTTTTATCTTTTTGTAATATCGATTTGAATTTAAAAAGTATCAATTATTTTGAATTAACTTTGTTGCCACTCACATTATTCCTTGTTGTTCTACCGCGACACCAAAGTTGGGAAAATATATTGACGATGACCGCCTTGCACTTAAATTGACGTGTAAGTTGAGCGTTATAAGAAATAGTTTTGTAGTCGGGGAATAATTTGGCGTATCGAGTTAGTTTGGAATTCTAGCTTACTTGTGTGAATTCAAACTTGTAAATACTTGTTTTTTATTATCTTTTGATTCTTGTGTTAGGTAGATTTTTGCTATTGTTTTACTTTTCCATATTGAGACGGACCCAACTTTGGAAGAGATTGCATATATGCTCCCCGGAGAGAGATGGAAAGACCATCTTGATCATATTAAGAGTGTGATTGTTCTTTGTGTGGTGGTCGAGATGGACATTGTAGTGATTTCCCAAATGCCCCCTCCCCTTATTATGCTAACCGAGTTTCTAGTTCTTCTTATGAGTTCGATAGGTCTTATGATGATACAAAGAAAGAGCAACATACCGGATTCAATAGTTTTAAGGCAATGCTTCAAACTATTTTGGATCTGGAAACTAAAATGGGTGAGAATGTGCAAGATATTTATCAGTCCAATGAGGCATTTAGAAGGGAATTTTTCAAGATAGAGGAAATGGGAAAGGAATCAAAACTTACTAATACCACTACCTTAAATATTTCCAAAGAGGAGATTAATCAAGAAGAGTAACTAACCTATGATGATGAGCTTTTTAGCAAAGAATCCTCGGTGCTTTCTTGATCAACTGAATCAAATGATGAGGAAGATGTCCGAATAAAGGAAATGGTACTATAGTCTAAAGAAGAACCAAAACAGACCTCTTATGACAACTCTAGACCATGCCAGGGTGAAAGTGATAATTAGGAAACGATTCCTAAATTTGGGGATAAACCTAATTCAAACAACCTTTCAGTATTGTACCTAAAGGATGTTATGAGAATCCATCCACCTAGATGAATGATAAATTTTTAGGAAAAAGAGTATGATTCCCATATTTTGGGATTTGATCTTCCAAAAGAGCACATGGAAACTCCTCCATCAAAAGCCATGGAATTCAATTTCTGATGTAAAACTATTGGCCTATTAATGTCCTCACCTCTGCCCAAAGAGCCAAATTGAAAATTCGATGTGAAATTGGGTAAAATGTTCAAGTCATCAAAATGGCATGATAGAATTTCAATCATCAATTCTTAACATCTTCCAAGTTTCATCTTGGAAGATTAGAATCTTTTGTCCATCTGTATATTAATACATCATGAACGAAAGTTGGGATAGAAATTCAAAACTTCTAAGTTGAAGAAAAAAATGGGAGTTGAGGAGGCGTCATGCTAAGACATATCCTTTTTTCTATGCATGTTAGAGTAGATTTTATTTTTGTGTTTGCACAAGCATAATCCACAAAATGGTGGTGAAATGAAAGATGTTGATTGAACTTGAAAAAGGGAACTTGTGAAATTAGCATATTGAAATTTAATAGAGGAGTCTAGGAGAGCTGAATTTTGGTCTCAGTTAATGTGACCGTGGTTCATACCACCACGATCGCGGATGCCGCATCCCTATTATCGCAGAACTAGGAACTCTATCGTGGTGGTTTCAGTTTATAATACCAGTCGATTTCTATTATTCCCACGCATAACCCTTTTCAAATTCTCTCAATATTCTCTCTATTTAAAGCATTTATGGGTGTTGAAGTAGACCATTTCTATTTTATTTTCATCCTACAACTGGATAAGTAATTTTAACTCTCTCGTTTTGACTAGGTCTTGAGTCTTGCGATGTTCTTTTAAGAGTAGTGTTTAAAATAGTAGATTAAATACTAAATCCATGCCTGTTTGTTATTGTTGTTATGGTTAGGTATTTAAGTTGGTGTACACACTAACAAGGAAGTCTTGAGTTCCCAGATTTAGCCCTTAAACAGTTAAAATTTATGTGTACATCATGTGCTTAATTCAATGTCCCAACGAGTTCAAATGTAAATTTTTTGTGTTTGGCGGATAATACTAAAAGCTAGGATTAAGTTCAATTGATCCAATTTCTTAAATGCCTAGTGGAATTCAAATTTAGGGTTAAATTCCTGCATTTTGAGTAATGTGCAGAACTATTGACTATGGTCACCGGTAATATGATTGTGATCCCGATGACTGCGATCGACATACCTTAGTGGAGTTTTTGAAGAATCCTAAATTTTTACACACATTTTTCTTACCCCAAAACTGTCTATAAACACTACCAAATTTGTTGATCTGATTAATCTCGCATATTTTTAGAGTGATATTGCTATTGATGCTTCAAATTATATTGCCTATAGGTACTGACCATGGGAGACTATGAGCATGTTTGGTTCATGGATCAAGAATGTCACATTCATTACTATAGTGACCTTCCAAGGTCCAAGTTACTTCTGGAGAGAGACATTTGCTTGGATAAGGTAGTAGAGCAGTACCCAAGATTCTTTGATAGGTTGGATGCTTCTGGGTGGATATGTTTTGTACTAGACCCTTGTGAGGTAAATGAGCACTAGGTGCAATATTTTAATGCTTACCTCAGCATGGTCTCTCTCTCAAACCTAGTTTTAAAGATTCGGGATGAAACATGCATTCTGGAGCGGAGCATGTGAATGAAATCCATGTGATTTAGGATGATGACATGGATGACTTTTAGGAAAAGTACTGTGATCTAAGAATCAGGATGCCTGGCATCCTCTGCCCTAATAAAGATGTATCCTGATCTATTAAGAAGAGAGGTATCTCTATGCATGAATTACAAGCTTGCATGGTAGCCTGTATTTTGTTTTGTATTAAACTAAAAGTGGACCACATTATTCTTGAAGAATGGAGACACTACAAAATTCAGGGTGGTACACTTCTTCCCTTTCCTTCTATTATTACTTAACTTTGTAAAAGAGTAGGGGTAGAAGAGTATCCTCTATATACTAGGGTGAAACTAAAACCCCACATCACCCCACTCAAAATAATGTTTGAGGGTGAACCTCCACACAACAAGAAGATAAAAGTTTATGCGGATAAGTCAACAGGTGAGGAACGTAAATCTTGTAGACCATCAACTTATAGGCCTCTGGAATACATTGGTGTTGACATAAGGTCTATCAAAGAGCTAGTGTCAGGTTTCCCTCAAGGGCTGGGTGAGCCATCAACATCACAGTTATATATCTTTTGCAAAGTTTTAGAAGTGCAAGAAGAAGCAAGAGACATAATGAGCCACTGTGGATAAGTTCAACAGGGAATATTCGGCATGGGATGAGTCTCATAGAGACCTTCTGGACTCCCACAAAAAGTTGATGAAAAGGGAGAAGAAAAGGGGAAAGTTCTTAAAAAGATATGGATTGGGGTCAAGGGCCTGTGGAAGGCCCTGTAGCCTCATGACAAATTGCATGTGTCTTGGGTCGAGAGTGATGACGAGGCTCCTATTGAGTAGTTAGATTGAGATACTAGTGGTGATGGTACATAGTAAGTAGGCGAGAGCAACCCTTGATGCAGCTTCAGGGAACACAAAAATAGATTTCCAAAAAGACACCTGTACTATCATGTGCATGTTAATTACTCTAAATCTGAAGGTCATTCTTTGTAGTCTGTCCCTTTGGTCTATGAATTTTTTAAGTATTCTTGATCTAAAGGAGTTATAATTTAATTTTGATGATGCATGCAAGAAGGCTTTTGAGTGCCTAAAAGTGAATTTTTTGTCTGCTCTAATAATTATATCTTCTTATTGGTCTTCACTTTTTGATATTATGTGTGATGCTAGAACATTGGACTTAGGGGGTGTACTAGCACAACGAAAAGAAAAAATATGTCATCCCATTTACTTTTCTAGTAAGGCATTAAATCCTGCTCAAAATAACTACACTGTGATAGAGCAAGATTTATTGCCTGTGGGTTTTTCGATTGAAAAGTTTAGATCTTACTTAATTGGGGAAAAGTTTGTTGTGCACATAGTCTATGCAGCGTTGCGACATTTAATGTCTAACAATGATGCAAAGTCGAGGCTTATCCGTTGGGTGCTGATCTAGCAAGAATTTGAATCGATGTGAAAGATAGAAAATTCATAGAAAATCAAGTTCCAGATCACTTGTCTAGACTGGAGGATGAAGTTATGAAAAAGGTTATTGAGGGATTAGAGATTGATGACAGTTTTCCAGACAAACAAATATTAACAGCTTCCCAAGATTTAATTTCATGGTTTCTAGACTATGCAAAATTACTTAGCAAGTGTTCTTAACCTAAAAAATCTATCATAACAGTAAAGGAAGAAGTTCATGCAAGAGCTAAGAAAATTTTTCTGGGATGAACCTTACTTATATAAAATTTATGCAGATGGAATCATTCGCACATGCATACCTGAGGTAGATATACTGAGCATACTTGAAGATTGTCATTCATTACTAGTTGGAGGTGATAATTAAGGATCCCAAACTGCTCATAAGATCCTGCATAGTGGTTACTAATGGCCGACCATATTCAAAGATACTCATGACTATGCTATTGCTTGTGATCAATGTCAGTGATAAGGTACTATCTCAAGGAGACATGAATTACCTATTACCATTATTTTAGAATTGAAAGTGTTTGATGTATGGGGTATATATTTTATGGGACCTTTAATGAGTTCGTGTTGAATGAAGTACATACTTGTGGCAATGGACTATGATTCAAATTGGGTGGAGGCAATTTTGCTTCCTAACAATAAAGAAAGAAGTATCACCATATTTTTATGAAAGAACCTCTTTTCTCGATTCGGTATGCCACGTGCTACTTTTAATGACGGAGGGTAACATTTTTGCAATCATCTGTTCAAAAGTCAACTTGATAAATATGGAGTGATTAACAGGGTGGCAACATGATGAGTAGAGATTTTACAACTGAGTTGAACTTAACATTAATGCAGATTACCTCATTTTGAATGAATAAATGTGACAAAATTGTGATTAAATGGACAAATATCCATATTTTGTAGGCATAGAGTTGATGAGATTGAAATATGTGGATTGGGGATGAAAATGATCAAAAGAAAGAAAGAAAGTGTAGTTAAAGACCTGGAGCAGAAATGGCCTTAGTTACTGCGATCGTGGTCAGTCAAGTGGGTCAACAAGAAGTGATTGTGACAGCCGGTCGCGATTATGGTAAACCTATCGCAGCGTAGCAGAAAATTTCAGCCCAAGGGAAAAATGGAAATTCACTTGGATGATCCTAAATTGGACCAAAATAAGACTCAAACCCTATTATCCATCATATTCCATCTTTCTAATTTTTTTGACATTGTTCTAGTGTTTGTAGACTTCATTCTTGGAGAAGAAAATATTGTATAAATTTTGGGAAAAGTATATTTTGGAGTCACTTTGAAGTGAAGAATTAGTGAAATCCCATTGAAGATTTGTTGGATCTCATAATTTGAAGTAACATTCACTTAGATTTTCTCAAATCAAATCAATGGAGATTTTGGGTAAAGCTTTTACTTATTTATCTAATGAGTAGCTAGTTTTTTCTATTGAGATTATGCTAGAATAGGGTGTAAGTATATGTTGAACGTCGTTCTTTTGTGCAATTACTAATTTGTGTTGTTGGATTCTACTATTGCTTGAGTAAATTGATTGGAATTTATGGGTGAAAGACCCAAATACACAAATGGGTTTGATGGATTAAAATCCCAAGCTCTTGATAGCTCAAACCACCCATAAAAGAGGGGTTTGAGTTAACTTTAGGGACCCACATCATTATTAAAAGAGGGATGTGGGAACCATGACAATAATAGATAATTTATGAGCATAGTTGACTAATATTCACTATCTTAAACATAAGGGTAAATGTAAACTTGACTTCACTTAAGGCACATCCTATAAATAGGGGTGTTTAACTAAGGTATTAGGTGGTTTTGTTTGAAGCACTCATTAGGTACTCTAATGGGTCAATGAGTGACAACCTTGGAGTTTAGTTGACAAACTAGCCTCTGAGATTTCTAACCTAGCCTACCGCTTCACCAACACTTAGAATTTGCATCAAATTACTACACACACAAACATATATTGCCCGTATGAAAGCATAATCACATGATCTATGCCTAATTTTCTATTCTCTAATTATTCATAGCAGTTAATTAATTCAAAAAATCCTGAAAAGAAACATTAGTGTTAATACCCTTCTCACCTTCATTTTTATCTTTTTGTAATACTGATTTGAATTTAACAAGTATCCATTATTTTGAATTAAATTGATTGCCACGCACATTGTTCCTTGTTGATTCAACTATGACTCCAATGTTGGGAAATTATACGTACGATGAATGCCTTGCTCTTAAATTGACGTGTAAGTTAAGCGTTATAAAAAATGGCATCGTTGCCAAGGAATAATTTGGCATATTGAGTTAGTTAGGGATTCTAGTTTACTTTCTTGAATTCAAACTTGTAAATACTTGTTCTTTATTATCATTTGTTTCTTGTGTTAGATAGATTTTTTGTTTAGTGTTTACTTTTCTCTGTGGCATCTTCTGACAAATATGATTTTGGTAGTTGGAAGTCCTATCTTGATGATCCATGTCCATATTGTGATAGACCCTACTTTGGAATAGATTTCACATATGCTTCCTTAAGAGAGATAGAAACACCATCATGATCCTATTAGGAGTATGTTTATTCTTTGTGTGGTGGTCAATATAGACATTGGAGTGATTGACCAAATGCCCCTCCCATTATTATGCTAACCGTGTTGCTAGTTCTTCTTATGAGTTCGTTAGGTCTTATAATGAGACAAAGGAAGAGTAACAGACTTGATACAATAGTTTTAAGGCAATTCTTCAAACTATTTTGGATCTGATAATAACAATGGGTGAGAATATGCAAGACATATATCAATCCAATGAGGAATTTGGAAGGGAAATTATCAAGATAGAGGAAATGGGTAAGGAATCAAAACTTGTGAATACCACTACCTTACCTATTACCAAAGAGAAGATTAATTAAGAAGAGTAACCAAGCTATGATGATGATCTTGGTAGTGAAGAATCCTCGGTGACTTCCCAATCAATCGAATCAAATGATGTGGAATATGTCCGAAAAAAGAAATGGTACTAGTGTCAAAAGAAGAACCAAAACACATCTCTTATGACGACTCTAGACCATGTTGGGTTGACAGTGCTAATAATGAAATGATTCAAAAATTTGGTGAGAGAACTCATTCAAACTACTTTTCAACATTGTGCCTAGAGGATGTGCTAATAATCCTTCCACCTAGACGAATGATTAATTGTGGGGAGAAGGAGTACGATTCCCATATTTTTGGATTTGACCTTCCAGAAAAGCACATTGAAACCCCTCCATAAAAAGCCATGAAATTCAACTACAGATGTACAACTATTGGCCTAATGATGTCCTCACTTTTACCTAAAGATCCAAATAAAAAATTCAATGTGCAATTAGGTAAAATGTTCAAGTCAGTAAATTGGCGAGATTGAAGCTCTCTTATTATTTCTTCATATCTTCAAAGTTTCATCTTTGAAGGTCAGAATCTTTGGTACCTATTATTATTAATGCATTATGAACGAAAATTGGGATTGATATTCAAAACTTCTAAGTATTTGAAAAAATGGGAGTTGTGGAGGCTTCATGCTAAGATGTTAAACTAAGCATTCGATGGGAGTCTCTCCATCAAGCCATGAAAAGTGGCTCGTACCCTTTTATTTATGCATGATAGAGTAGAATATATTTTTGTGTTTACTCATGCATAAACCATGAACCAGTTTATCTATGAAAAATGATGATTGAACTTGAAAAACGGAATGTGTGAAATTGGCATGTTGGAACTCAATAGAGGAGTTTAGATAACCTGATTTTTAGTCTCAGTTATTGAGACCGTGGTCCATGCCACCATGATCGCGGGGGACTATTCCCGTGATCGTAGAACTATGACAGCGATTGCGGTCGTTTTAGTTTAAAACACCATCTGAAAGCCATTATCCCCACATATAACCCTTTACCAAGCATAAACCTTTTCAAATTCTCTCAATATTCTCTCTGTTTAAAACATTTATGGGTGTCGAAGTAGATAATTTCTAGTTTATTTTCATCCTACAACTCGGTAAGTGATCCTGTAATAACCCGAGACTACCCCCTACTCGTCACACGGTGCTTATGACCCTGAAAGACCACAAGCTAACCCATGAATGATATTTACAATGAGCACTAAACAATAATATGGAAATAAATGTAGAATAATAAGCTGAAATGCCATAAGGTTAAAAACATCTAAAATTCTGATAAAATATAACATCTGTGAGAATATCTATAAAACTGAATACTGATTGAAACTAGTCTGAAAAGCCGCTTACTGAACTTGTCTGAAAGTGGAGTTGATGGGACAATCACCAAACTAACTCCATCTACTAAAATACTGAGTCTATTGAGATAAGGAAATAAAAAAATGTCCTTGAATGATGAGGACACATTGCTAAAGATGTTGTTGCCGGCTGAATCTGAATCTACAACATGTGGTCGGGAACCTGAGCGTCTGAACCTAGGATATGAAACATCATAGCATAGGAAAGTATGCATTAGTACGTAGGAATGTATTGGTATTCTAGATGAGGTAAGGCTGAATGCAAGGTTTCATATGCATGAACAATAACTGACTAATTGGTATAGAGTAACTAAATATAAGAGTACGTGTATACTATAACTGAGCTTTCTTCAAGCTAAGTACTGAGTTCTAATAACTGTATAACTGATATCTAAAATTACAGATAACCGAATTACTAATACTAATTGACTGTGTCTGATAATCCTGATTCTGTAAAAAACTGAGCTGAGTTCTAAACTGAACACTGAAACTGAAACTATGAGAGGTAATCATCTAATCACCATGCCCTAATTAAGAGAAGATAACTGAGTTGGGCTTTGATATGTAACCCCAATTAGAAGGGTGTCAGTACCGCACCACGGGCAAAGACAACTATTGTGGAGACAGTCCTAACTAACGGGTGACCCCTGAGATCAGTCCTAATCTAGGGGGTGATCCCTGAGTATTTCAGTCCTATCTAACAGGTAACATCTCATAACCTACGCTTGATATGTAGTTCTGGAGCTTAGGGATTCCTTCTAGGGACCAGGTCCTAACTAACGGGTGTGCCCCCATCCCTAGGCTCACTCGGTGCTGAATCCTACTACAATTGAAATACATTGAACTGAGTATACTGGACTAGACTGGACTGATACTGAGATTACTGACTTTTTCTAAGTTTTGTAGCTGACTGAATTCTACTGAGTTATTTAATGGGCTGAGAGTACAACTGATCATAACATGACTGATACTATTCTGTGACTGACACTTGATCTAAGTAATAGCTATATTGTTGGGTATTAAATACCCCCAGGACTCGATGGCATGAAAAGTAAAGTAAAGCATAATCTTGAATAACATGACAATGTTTACTTGGTGATAATTCATTCATAGAGACATTTCATCAAACACTTGCGATGCATTAACTTGTACATGAATGAGGACTACATGTTATCATTCTATAATGGCATTATTTCCTTCTTCTAAACAATTTATCAAACACATGGGAAGCATACTTGGTTCATTAAATCATAAATACTTAGTGTTAACATGGATACAACAATCAACTTGCAAATTTATGAATTATAACATGGGGATTACTTAATTCAACATACACTCTATACAACATCATGGAATTTACCATTAATCATGGGTTGAAACTCAATAAATGTGAAAACATGAACACAATCCAATTTCATATATGTAAATCATTAATCATAATTCATGTTTTAAAAAAGGATTCTTTGACTATATTGGTTGAAGGGACCCATAGATGAACATCTAACATACCTTAATTTTTTAGATTCTAGAAGTTCTTGAAGAAATTCTTGGGATTAACCTTGATTCTTGAAAGTTAGGGTTTGTTTTCTTGAGATAGAACTACATTTTGATTTTGGGGAAAAGTGAATAATGAAGGCTTTTACACATTTTTAGAGCTTAAATCCCATATCTGGGTGGTATAAAATTATGGGAATAAACTCATTTAACCGTGGGTGCAACTTTAAATTTTCATGAAATTTTCCCGATATGGACCCCTGGTGCAACGCGCCGCTATTGCCCTAGGTCACTGGAAAATGATGACTGGGAAATTACCTGGTGGCGCGACATGGTAAAATTGTGTTGCCACCTTGGACGCAACCTGAAAGCTCAGCGCGACATGGTGGTATCGCCTAGGAATACTAGAAAATGATAATTCTAAAATTGAGCCTTGGCGTAAAGTGCCAATATCGCAAAGTCTCACTTGTTTTTGACAATTGCCATTTTGGTTGGTTCCGCAATGTGCTTTCGGCTTAAGTGACAATTATTTTTGAAAATTACTAAAATGGCTATAACTCTTCGCCTGGGTGTCGAATTTTGGTGAATTTGGTATCGATGGAAATCTTATTTAAAATCTTGAAGATTTCACACGTATAAAAGTTTATCATCTTTAAAATAAGAATTTGAAATTTTTGGGATGATTTTAAGCTAGGTAAAACTACGATGTGTTAAAGATCCTAACTCTCTCTTTTTGGCGAGTGCGTAGTCTTGGAACGTGCTTTTAAGATTAGTGCTTAAAATAGAAGATTGAATACTAAATACATGCATGTTTGTGATTGTTTTTGTGGTTTGATGTTGAAGATTGTGTATAGACTAAAAGGGAAGTCTTGAGTACCAAGATTTAGGCCTTAAACGGTTAAAATTAATGAGTACACCATGTGCTCAATTCAATGTCCCAACGAGTTCTAATGTTAAATTTTTTGAGTATGTGGGATAATAAAAAAACCTAGGCTTAAGTTCAATTGTTTCTATTTCTTATGTGCCTAGTGGAACACAAATTCGGGGTTAAATTCCTGCATTTTGAGTAATGTGCAGAATTATTGACTATGGTCTCTAGTACCGTAATCACGGTCCCAATGACTGCGATTATGACACTGTGATTGTAGTCATTGCTCTGAGTTTGCCATACCTTAGGGTAATGTCTGAAGAAATCCAAATTTCTGCACACCCATTTCTTACCCCAAAACCTTCTAAAAACACTACAACGTGAGTAGATCTAATTAATCTAGCATGTTTTTAGTGTGATATTACAAATGATTATACGAATTATGTTTCCTATAGGTACTCACCACGGGTGACTACAACCACGTTCAATTCATGGATCCAGAATGTCACACCAGTACTATAATGGCCTTCCAAGGGCCAAGTTACTTCTGGTAAGAGAAATTTTCTTAGACAAGGTAGCAGAGCAGTACCCAGGATTGTTTGATAGCTTACCTGTATCCGAGTGGAAATCTGTTATCCCGAACCCCTATGAGGTAAATTAGCATTTGGTGCAAGAGTTTAATAGGAATCTAAGTGTGGTATCTCTCTTAAACCCAATGATAAATATTTGGGAAGAAATGTGAATTTTCAAGCAGAGTAGGTGAATGAAGTGAACGTGTTTCAGGAGGTTAACATGGATGATTTCTAGGCAAAGAGGTATGATCCAGAAACTTGGATGGCTAGCATACTCTTCCTTAATAGAGAGGTATCCTGGGTTGTCATGTAGAGAGGGATCTCCATGGAAGACATCACATCAAAGGCCATAATCTTATTTAAAATCATCTGCAGTAGAGTTTCACTGTATAGCCATTAGACTTCTATCATAGAGTTGCATGCTTTCATGATTGTCTGCCTTATGTCCGGTACTTCTCTGAACGTTGACCAAATTTTGCTTACAGAATGCAGACACTATAAGATTGAGGGTGGTATACTTTTTCCCTTTCCATCTCTTAATACAGAATATTGCAAAAGAGTAGGGGTAGAAGATTATCCTATAGATACTAGGGTGAAATGAAACCCCCACATCACTCTACTCAAAATTAGTGGTGAGGGTGCACTTGGGCATAACAAGAAAAGAAAAGTTCATGCAGACAAGTCAAAAGATGAGGAACTCGAATTATGTAAACCATCCATTACTGGGTCTCTAGAAGACATCTGTATTGACATTAGGGATATCAAATAACTAGTGTCAGGTTAGCCTCAGGGGCCGGTAGAGCCAACCACCAGGCGTCACTCTTATGTGTCTCTTGATGATTACGAGAAATACAAGTAGGAGAAAAATAAACATTGAGCCACTATAGCCAGGCTTGAGAGGGAATATTCAGCATTGGAAGAGTCTCACAGAGATCTTCTGGACTCCCATAACAAGTTGAAGAAAAGGGAGAAGAAGAGGGTCAATTTCCTAAAAAATATGTGTAATGGGATCAAGGGCCTATAGAAGCCCCTGAAGCCTTATGAAAAATTTCCTTTTTCTAGGGCCGAGAGTATTGACAAGGCTCCTATTAAGTGGTCACATGGTAATACTAGTGGTGATGGTGTAGAGTAAGCAGGCAAGAGAAACCCTTGATGCAACTTCAGGGAGGACACTTATCCTTATGTTTATGATTTGGTTGATTATGCACTTGGGACACTTCAAGCCATGAAGTTGGGGGTGCCTATACCTTGAGTTATGATAATTTGATATATGTCTTGATATTTTGTTATGGTTTTGATGACATTTAATATACTATTTTATTTTATTTTGTGATTCTATGTTTGGGCAATCTGATGGTGCCCACAATTTCATGGATTATCATGTTGAGTTTTGTTTTAGTTATATTTTTACATTAGTTTTATTATGATTGTGGCGATGCATGATAAGCTTTTCCCTATGATAAATTGACTGACAACATTCTTAAGGATAAAATGTCGTGTTTGGGGTCTTGAAACATAAATGCATGGTAATTCTATGTACCCACGGCATCAAAGGTCATAAATGCAAGGGAAGTTTGAGTACTTGTGGTATTGTAAATTGTAAATTTCATATCACATTATACACATTTGGCGAAGTTTAAGTCGCCATGTGTGTGGTTTTCCCATATTGAGCAAAAGTGGAAGACTAAGACTTTGGTTGTTTCCCTGTTTAACAAATTGTGTGTGGTGCAAATGCATAATAAGAAAACCCATCTGTCAAATTTTTTTAAAAAATGAAGGGCATGGACTAGGGTTTTTACATGTATCTTAATTCTTTTTCGCAATAATTAATCTCATAGCAGCTGTAGATGCTTGAGATCACTTGTATTACCATCCATTCGATATCCAAGAATTTTTAAATTGGGAAAAAAGATTAAGACAGTGATTTAGGATTTCTACCTCCACTTTTAGTCCATGCATCTTATCTTATCATTTGATGCTACCACGACAAGTGTAACTGTGTAATGACAATTTTAGTTATTTTCCATATTAATGCTTATCTTTATTGTTTGAGCTTCTCCATAGCTTCACAAAGTCAATTATGACTTGCTGCGACTGATGGTCGGTTATCGGCTTGTTCATTTAATTTTTAGAGATAATTCCCTAGTTTAAAGTTTTCACTAGTTCTAAATGGCCATCAGGAGAAAACATCAGCGAATAAATCTTCGATGCAAATTAAGACTATGCAAACAGATCCAGAATATAAATTTTAGTCCATGTAATTCTTTTGTACAGGTCCCGATAAACCCAAGATCATTTCAACCTATTGGTTGGAAAGTTGAAAATTTTAATTAATGTGTCTAGGACCCACATTTGGTCTAAATGAACTCAGATTAAAAATATGACATCTTATCTGGAAAATTAATATTAGGATAGGGAGACCCTTTGTTTAGGTCCCAAAGCTCCCAGACAAATTTTGGGCTATTGGGCGAATTTTATGAAAAATGAAGAAATGGTAGGTGTTGACCCCACTTTTTGCATAAATATTGTCCGATTATAGTTTTGATGATTCCTATGTATTTGAAATATGGTTAACACTTAAAATTCATTATTCAATCATGTTATTTGGATTTCAAATGAGTTTCGAGGGTCAAAAACATATTTTTGAGTTTGCTATCATCTGGTGCAACCGTGATTGTGGCTAAGAGTACGTGAATATGTGAGCACAATTATGGCCCATATGATTGGTATATCAGAATATCTTAAATTGTAGGGTTTATATAAAGGTCACAAAAAGTATTTGGGGCATTTCCCATTCACCATTTAGACCTAGAAACCCTAAAATATGTGTAATAACTCAAAATTGGTCATAGGGGTAACTTGGGAGCTTAATTATCATCTTGTATCAGAATTATCTTCATGATTAAGCTATGAATTTTTGGAATATATGATTGAATTTCTTAGTTTTGACCCAAAACACCAATTTAGCTTAAGGCTTCATTTTATCCCAAATTATGCTTAGTTTTTACCCATTCTTTAAGGGTTATGATTTCTTATTCATGTGTGAACATTGGATTGGTCTCTAAAACTTATTTTCTATACGTAGGACCCACTTTTGATCTTTGTGTTATTTTTGGACCTGAAGTATATTAGTGTGTTATGTGTATCATTATACTCATATCAATGAGTAGATTATGGTTTTAATAGAGTGATTGTATTTTGACAATTGTAAAGTGAACAAGCATGTGGTGCATTAATTGAAGTTTTGTGGTTTGTCCTTAAGGTAGGCTTCTATCTACTTTTCTTCATAGATGATGTGTGTTATATAATGCATTTGAATCTGGATGTTAGGCTTTATTATGAGTAGGATAACATGTACTTCATATATTGTTGTTTTACATTTAGATGAGGGTTTTTGATCTGTAAGATGGTATGTTTATAACCCTCTTGTATCCTATAATCTTCCTTCATTAGTTTTTATTTGTTAGAGAATTGATATGGTATAATTCTATGTTTGGGATATAGTTTAGTATTTGAAGCATAATTTGTATAGTTAGCCTTATTGAGCAAGTGTTGTAGTCTTGAAACCATAAGTTGGGTAGAGCTGACTTGAGTACCTTGTTTCTAGTCGAAGTTGATATCTTAGGCTTTGGTGTGGCTTACATGACATCTAGAAGTTGAACTAGATACCTTAGCCTAGTTTGGGCATAGTATGCCTAATTATGGAAATTATGGGTTAGATGTTGGATCATTTGGCCCACTTAGTCCTAAGCTTGTGTTATGTCTTATGGAAGTAGTGCGGATGTTAGACGTAGATGAGGCTAGTAAAACGTAGAATAAGGTTACTTTGTACCTTGGTAACTTTTATTGATATTCTCAGATTGTGGCTTTTGAGTAATGATTATGATACTACTTGTGGAAGTTATATTGGGCATTTAGAGATGATATTCCTTCTGGAAAGATTTTGTGAGCTATGGAGATGTTATTTCCTCTTAGACTTGATGATTGGTCTATAGGGTTGCTATTTTCTTTAGTCATGATTGTTGTACCTATAGAGACAATGTTCCTCTTGGATATGTAAATTGTCCTAAAGAAGTGATATTCCTCGTAGTCATGATGTATGAACTATAGATATAAGATATATTATAGATGATTATATATCTATATATATTATGCCTCCTAGATGTTAGATGCCTCTTGTGTTTAAGATGATTACCTGTCTATCTATATTATGCCTCCTAGATATGAGATGCCTCTTTTATGAGTGATGATTACATGTTTATTGTTATTATGCCTCCTATATGTGAGATGATTAGAGATATACTCCATCCAAAAAATATGATTATTGATATGAGTATCGGATATGTGTATGGGATTAAGGCCGTGATTATGATGTTGTGATTAATTCAGATAAATTCATGGATGAAGGGCCGTGTTATAATATTAATTGCATAGGCAAGAACTGTTTATCATTATAAATGATATGATTACAGTTTATGAATGTAAATATGTATATGTTTGTATATACATCTCTCCGGTATGGAACTGAGAAAGATACAATATGATATTTACTATTCCACTATTTGAATATTGGTGATGGCATGTATAGTTTTGGTACATTCAAAATTATTATATCGATAATTGATATGATTCCAGTTGAAATAAGATCTTATGACTATTCTTCCTAATTAAGGGTTAAGTAAGTGGTAGCTAGATGTCTTTTAGGTGGCTATAGTACTTGATAGCCAGGAATCTAAGGTAATAGGTAATGAATCTTGCTTGGTTGATACATGGTAGCTACCAATGATTAGTTAATAAAATATGGTTAGGTGACTAGAAATGTGTTTTCTAGTAATTAATAACGTTTATAGAATAATCAGTGAATAATAATTAATGGTGGATATACGGTGGTTTTGGTCTAGTGATGAATCTTGACTGGATCATAGATGTTGGCTAATTAATAAATACTGGTTAGTTCCTATCCCGTGAGTAAGGATTATATGAAGGATAATGTTTAGGCTAATAACTGGTAGTTATTTGATTACTAGTGAAATAGTGATTCTATTATAATAAGTGTTGGATAACTAATAGCGAGTAGTTGGGATGCATTAACTAGATAGATATTCTATAGTAATATGTGTATGTTTATGAGTATGTTAGTGTATCTTATTTGGTAAAGGTAATTGGGATTATGGGTATACCAGACAAGACCAGAGGATACTATTATGATGATTTATATACCCAGTAAGGACGGAGGATACTATTAATACAATATTAATACTCGACAAGACCGGAGGTTACCATCATGATTATATTAATACCCGTAAAGTTTGGAGGATACAATTGTGATGATATTGATATCCGATAAGGTCAGAGAATACTATTATGATGATATTGATATGTGATAAGATCGGAGGATACTATTGTTTTGATGTTGATACCCGGCATGGCTAGAGGATATAATGAGGATATATTGATACTCGGCATGGACAGAGGTTGAATATAATAATGATGATGGTCCTGATGAGGACAATTATGATGATTTATAATAGTGGTTGTGTACTTTGTATTCATTCCTTCATAAGCATTGCTTATCAACAATATGCACCTATTTTTATCAGCCCTTATAGGGCAGTTACATACATATGGGTGAAAAATATGTCTTGTGTTGTTGTATGCTGATTGAACCTTTCAAGCCATAGATGTTTAGAGTATGCATAGGGTTGGCTAGGTATTTGGTTGTCTGAAGTAACCAGTTATTCACATTGTTATTGATATTATTGTTATCATTGTTGTTATCATTGTTATGATCATTATTATGGCTAGCTTCTGACTGATTGGTCATTAATCCGGTATAAGTATTCAAGGTATGTCTTCGGCCTGTCTTATCTTATGACTTCATTATTATGCATGATTATTTAAAGTCTAGCCATGTGGATTAGAAACCATGAGTATGCTATTATTTAAATCCTAATAGTGTTGTAATGAGGTCTTAAAATAAGAATATGATAATATATATTATGCTTTTAGATGACCTCATGTTTATATGTATATATATTTCTATAATATATGTCTTTCTATATGAAGCTATCATACTACCGTATATCCCTTCCTTTGTATTTTGTGTTGTAAACTCATTTCTTCATCTTTTGTATTACTATATATATTTTTCTTTTGCTCTTTATTTGTATATTGGCATGGGATATACAATATAGTATTGACGTATATTAAATGTAGTTGGGATAGGATAGTTCACCCTAATACTTCCTTAGTTTTATTATGTTAGGCTCTTAGACCTGAACATGATATTTGTTTGTTATTTTCTCATTGAATTGTCATATGATTTTTGGACTCTTGGGTGTAGTATCAATTAGGTTTATATCCTTTGTATAGTATCTTTATCTTCAAAGCTCAGTTGGAAGTTGCATACACTGTACCATTTATTTAGTACACATACTACATTTCTACAGCCTACAAATGATTGTACGAGTTATCGTTGTTGATCAATTAATCATGTGGAACATCCCTTGTTCAGAGACTTACAATGAGCTCCTGATGTTTGGAGCATTAATTATCTTTCTGTTATGTATTAGACTAGTTTCTAAGTTTTATTTAGAGATAAGTTGTGTCATTGTATTTCTCTTGATATTTCACTTTTGTATTCTTTTTAAATTAGAAGCTTTTCTAATGATACCACTAAGTTTTGGTATTCTTCTATATATTGATCTTTATTTCATTTATTCCACATTCTTTTCCTTATATTATCGAGTAGTCCGTTACTAGCCATCTTAGACTGAGGGTTGGCTTGCCTATAGGTGGGTTCTGGTAAGATCCATTAGTACTTTAGAAGTTGAGTCATCACAATTTGGTATTAGATCTTAGGTTTCATCGATGTGTTAAGATAAGAGCTAAACGTTAGTAGAGTCCTGTGGATCAGTGTGGAGACGTCCATAACCTATCTTTAGGAGGCTACAGTGACATTTTAGGAAGTTCATTTCTTGACTCCTTATCATGTATCACGTTCGTTTAAACCTCAAGCAAATTCTTTGACTCAATTCTATCCCTAAAAGACATTGTGATATTATCGATAGATGTGAATGAGACTCCAATATGCATTTTTAGAATTTTAGCACAACATCGGACTAGAGAGTCAGAGATGGATATCAAAGATCTTCAGCTGCAACTATAAAGTATTTGGGCAGAGTCCCCATCAGACTTGCGTTGTGTGGTATAGTTCTTCGGGCTATGGCGACCATTTTGGATAATGAGGTGCAGTATCTTAAAGTATTCTAGGATCTTGGTTTATGTGTGTTCTGATGAGACACTGGTTCAGACAATTACCATGGTATAAGATAGGCGATCAGCTAGAGTTACTATGTATTGCTCGCTAGCCTAAAGTTACTGAGATTGGAAATGATTATAGAAGTTTTGACATAATTTTTGAATTTCTCTTAGCTTTAGTTAGCCATCCATTTGGGTTCAATTTGTGTTCTCTTCATATTGATGCTTCGGGAGTTGCTACGGCTGTAGAGAGACTAATTTCTAGTCTAAAGTGTGTCCCTGACATGATATTGTAGTCATTTATCTTAGTTAGATAAAATTGTGATGTTGTGACATATTAAGTTAGAGATGGTGAGCTTGGCTCCTCAGTTGGTGGATCTAATTTAGACCCATTAAGATTTATTTTTCCTATGCCTGTCAGGCAAGTGATTGTGAAGGTTATCATGATTAGTGTTCTTTTATTTATTCTATTTAACTCTTATTATATGTATTGGGTTTTCATACCCATTGATATTTATATGCCTTGATGAATTGATATCGACCACTATGTGCTTTATTACTAGATTCATGATTATGTCACTACTCCATGATTTATTTCTTGTGGTAGTTGATGGAGTAGATCTATACTAATGTTTTACCCTATGGGTATGGTTTTGGGTTCGAGTTCTATTTATCTTGGCACATCAGCACTATTGCAACCATTGAGTGGTATATGATATTGATATTCATTTTGGTATCATATATTTAGTATGTTGATATTGATATTATTATTTGTATTGCTACCACTGTGTGAGGTTATTGATATTAATTGATGTTATTACAAGATATTGTAACATGATGAATTTGATTCTTGTTGGGTAGCTATAAAAACTAGTGCTATCTAGTTAGACGTTTATTTTTTTAATACTATTTGGAAGATTTCGTTATAATAGCCCGATTTGGTGTTTTTTCCCTAGTGGGGTGAGGTTTACTGTGTTCCCTCTAGGTTAGCTGTATTAGATTGATTCAGTCATATGTTGTGGTATCGAAGGTAAGTGACCTTCCATGATTTTTGTGGATTTTGAGTCAACAATTTAGCTATATTGCATGTTTTTGAGTTTGAAATCCTTAGACTTTCCGCCTGGGTTGTGAAGGATTTTGTTTTGGCTATCCTTTCTAGTATATCCTATTTGTGAGATGGACTAGTTTTAGGTTTGTTTTTTTGTTTATGGCTATTTCATCATACGATAGCTATTTTTATATTGATGTTGAGATGTCGTTGATTCATCTCATAGGAATGTTAGGTTCATACCCTTTGGATAATTTGCCATGTTGTTAGTGTAAGGATTTGATACTCCTTTGTTGTTGTAATATGGTTTTACCATAAATAGTGTTAGAGAGTTAGAGGCAAGTGGCCATTACTGTGATCGCTTCTTAAGTTCGCAACTTAGAAACTCTTTATCTCAAGTTTTTGGTACTCTGGTGGTGGTCTCGACTCTAACCTTGGTTTTGAGATTGGTATTTCTTCTTCGATGATGTTGTTCTACTCCTCCTTCTCAGTGATCAAATTCGGGATCAACTATTGGAATGTAGTGGTGAGTTCCATACTTTGGAAGTCTCCATTTCAATTCATAGATGTCTTTACATACTTTAGTTATTTCATAGACGTTGGGTTTGGCTATGGTTGGGGGCATGTCTCAATTGGATATTTTTTTCTTTCGGTTAGAGGCTTTGTGGAACTGCAAAGGGTTGGAATAGCCAGTGTCAATATTGGTGTCAGCCTTAGTAATGGTATTGGTATTGGGGCTAGTACCATTTGACTGAATTTATGATTATTCCATCCTTTTATGTTATGTTATGGATAGAACGTGGTTATTATATCGGTTTGGTTATAGTTATTGGTTGTGTACTCTGGATAGGTGTACTTGCTTGGGTTGGTCACGGTTGTGGACCTATCTCAGAGTTTTGATTGGTACACTTACGCTATCTAGGTATATGTTTCGAATTCCTCTAAATCAAGGTATGCATTTGGATGTTTCTGTAGGGTAACGGGGGTGGTCCCCAATCCTATTTGGACTAGGGATGGCCATTACAATAAGGCCCTGGTTCGAATCATATCACAACTCCTCCTAAAATAACCTCAAGTAGATAGAACTGAATTAAGAGCCTCGGTCAAAAATTATAAACACAGGTACCCCATGAAAGAGAACTATCTCCTAACAATAAACATGGGTTGACCTCTTGGTACTATAGGAAGTTAAAACTGGAATAAAATGAGTGGACTTGGTCAATTGATCCACGATGACCAAAATTGTGGCACGAGGCAACCCGCCTATGAAAACATTCAGAACTTTCTATCATTTCCACTCTTGAATTGGTAGTTGCTGAAGAAATCTACTAATCCTCTGGTGCTTAGCCTTTACCACTTATAACAAAGACATCAAACCATAAACCCTTCTATATCTTCCCACATACGACTTTACTACTATTGCTGGATCAAATCCGCATACATTTTAACTATTCTAGGGTAAATAGTATATCGGTATAATGTGTGATGAAATTAAATGAATCCAAATTCTCTCTAAACAATAAACCCTAAACCTAGTTTGCCTACGATTTGGCTGCAATGTACACCAAATCCGGTGGGAATAACCCACCATAAATTACTTCTACTAATACTGAGATTGAAGGAAATAATGAGATATCTTTCTAAGAAGGCTTTGTATTCTAATTTATTCAAATAAAAGGTGAAAGATAATGTAGTTTTCTAATTATTTCCAAAACAGGTGGTAATGCTGCATGGTGATCCTAGTATAACATGGAAATCGTCTAAAAAAAGAGATTTAATTGTACAAGAGAATTTACAATATTCTATTGTTGGTAAAAAAATTTATGGAATGCCTGATATCATTGAACTACGGAAATAAATTCTAGTACAATGTGGCATCAAAGTTGATTGTAGTATTGGTGTATTGGATGCAAGAAAAATTCTTATCATATTGAATATTATTTTAGATTATGTCAATCTACTTTCTACATCTGCGTACTACATCAAAGCTAAAAATATGATGTGGAAGATAAGAACCCTTAAGTGGGATCCATTGTTTAAGCCAGATGTAGAAAAAACAATAGGGGTAGTATAGATCTCAATACCGGATTTACCTCCAAATTTTTTTGCCAAGGAAGGTAAATTTTCAATAGCTTTTGTAGTAGGGAAGCCTTTGATTGTGGATATGGCTACTAAAAATCTATCTAGGCCATGTTACGCAAAAGTGAAGGTAGAAGTACATATTATTGCAAATTTATTAAAGAGGGTGAGAATTAATGAAGAGGATGATGTTACTGGAGAAATTAATTTCAAATGGATATATATTCAATTTGATTTTAAGCCTAAGTACTGTAAAGAATATTATTAATATGGGCATGATGAAAATTCATGTTGGAATGTACATCCTGAATTGATGGAGAAGCAAGAAGAGGAGAATCAAGAGGTACCTACTTCTCAGAAAGATCCAGGCAAAGCTAATGAGGCAACAAATGAATATAATAATCAGAGAGGAAGAAGAATGTATAAACAACAATGGCTTATAAGGTAGAATAAGTATAGGACAGATAAGTTTGGTAATATTTTGGGTGAAGTAGAAAAGGATGAAGCAGAATTGATTCCAGTATCCAAGACTTTTGATGTACTAGCAAAGGAACAAACTGAAGTGGAGCATAGTGATATATGCGAAAAGAAACAAGTTAATAAGGAGAGTACAAAGGATTGGGTTATTAATAGTTTTGGAAAAATAGAGAAAGACAACTCAAAGGAGCTTAAATGGGAGGAAGAGAATATACAGATTCCTAAGGAAGAACAACAGAAGGTGGGCACTGATGCATGTACTAATAAGCAAAATTCAAAAAAGGAAGGTACAAAGAACATGCAGTTAGAAATACTTCAAAAATAAGGGGACAAGGTTAAAATGGAGGTGGTGGACATTCTGCCATTACCAATTCAAGTTGATAAATAGTTAGCATAGAGCAACAAATAAAATGCAGTATTGGACTAAGATGATATGTAGGATAGTATAGATAAAGTGGGGATTGAAGAGAATTTATCTCCTTACCAGATATAGTTGTTAAAGTCAAAACAAGGTATCCATAGGAAGAAACCAACATGTGTTAAAGAAATATCAATGCAGAAAAAGATTTCTTTGAAAAATAAGATGAAATAAATGCACTCATTTGGAACATTAGATTAGCCAATACACAAAAAAGCATTTTTCTAGATTGATCACATTGCAAAAAAGGTATCAGTTTGCTTTTATTTGGTTGATGGAACCATTCCAAGATAGTAAGGATATTAAAGAGTATAGGAGAAGGTTAGGAATAAAAAATGCAGAATCAAACACTTCTGGAAAGATTTGGGCATTCATTGTGTCTAATATTGGGTGTACATTCATAAGAGATGAAGAACAACAAATTACAATAAAGTTGGAGAATTAGGAAGTACGGTAACAATAATGGAATCTCTAATTTATGCCAAATATTATCAAGGAGAGGATTAGCCCTATAGGAATCAAAGGAAGAATTGGCTCAACAAAATAAGGATCCATGGTTAATAAGCAGGGATTTTAAAATCATTACCAAACAGGAAAAGAAGTTGGGTGGTCTTCCAATAATAGTGGCAGAAACTGAAGACTTCAGGCATTGCATAAATGGGTGTAATGTAGAAGATTCAGGGTTTAAAGAAAGAAAATATACAAGGTGGAATGGAAAAATAGATGAGAAATGTATTTGTAAAAGCCTGGACAGAGTGTTGATTAATGAGAAACTGCATGAAATCTTTCCAGTACTAGAAGTTGAACATTTAACTAGGAGTGGTTCTAATCATACTCTATTAAAACTCAACTGTAGTACTGTGAAGGAGAAACATGACTTTTATGGACAGGGGAGTTTCCTATAACCGACAACCCTACGTGATCTACGTGGAATACCAATGTGTGATAAACCCGTTGGTGGGAGCGTCATACTCTTTGCTAGGGAGTACGACCTTAAAACTGCAATAATCACAATCGGTCTCTCTGGCCAATAATATCATCATCAAACAACCCTACGGTGGCACATAGGTTTGGGGAAATACCAAATTTCGCTCTCGGTGCTAAGTACTACTCCCCGACAAGCTCAGAACGCGTTAGGAAATCCACCATCATCATCACAAGGGTCTATCATAAAGACTAAATCAAATATCTCAATTTATAATTCATCAACAATTTGTGGATTCCTAACCCCAACTTCGACTTAAAATATTTCAATCTTTTTAAACATCAACAAGGTATCAATGGAATGAACCATAACCGACTCTACATTTGGACAAGGAAAGGAAAACTCAATACGTAATATTTTCACAATTCAACTCATCAAAATCATCCAAAAAAATACCAAAATTCATCTCAACATCTATATCGAAATCAATCTTTCTCATAGTAAAAATCATCTCGACTCTGCGAGTTCCAGGTCAATGTACTCAAATGATTATTCTTTCAATTCGACAATTAAATCATGACAACACCTTTTAAAAATCACTTGAGACCTTCAATTCATAATTAGAATACATATCCCGTAGTACAACTCAAATCACGACTGTTATCTCGAAAGCCTTTAGAAATATCAATTCATTGTAGTAGTATGCAATTCATAGCATAAATTCTCAATTTAAGAAGTAGAGAAATGAAGTAATCATGTATATCCATATTGGAAAAAATTCAAAGTCTTATAAATCCTTCATAAAGTAATTTGAGTGTATACCCATTTTTGAATATCATGAAATTTCAATAATAGAACTCAACCATTTTAAATGTCAAAATGTAATAATTTATCAAGTCATGACAACATCAATATTTTTGAGAAAATATCAAGACTTATGGTAGCATCTCAAATGTTATATCTCAATATGCTCAATGATTTAATTTCGTCATAAAGAAGCTTTAAGCTTATCATAAATCTTAAAATCATTCCAAAATACCATTTCAACATATATCTCAAAATCATTCAAAATAAAAATATGAAATTTACAATTAGAGATATCAAGATATCTCATGTCTCAAATATATATTCAATAATTCAAATCGTCATTGGGAAGCATAAAGCTTGACACATATATCTAAATATTATTCCAAAATACCAACTCGACATACGTTCCAAAATCATTCAAAATACCACCTCGTGGTAAAAGTTTGTAATTCACAATGATAATTATTAAATCATATCATGAAAACATTGAGGTAATCATACAAATCAAAGTTTATTCATTCAATCATCATAATCTCATAATTGAATTATTTAGACATAATCTCACTAGCAAAATCATGTAAAACCATAATAAAATTAAAGCTTTGGGCAAAAGAATGGAAGATTGCTCTTGTTCAAAACCCCACATACCTTGAAATTGAATTCTTGATTACGGAATCCTGTTCGGACAAATAATGGGTGCTCCTCTAAGGTCTTGAAATGAGGAGTTCGTTTATCGGATTAATTTTGGATTTCTACGGTGAAATTGAAAGATATTTGAAGGTGAAATTTGGCTAGGGTTTCATTATCCCAAATGTTTCATGGAAAAAATGAATTTTGAAGGTTCAATTATGGATTAAATGGACAAATTTTCGTCCAAGAGGGGGTGTGAAATGACCAAATTACCCTTAAAAACAAATAATGTCAAATCTGTCCTTTGGTGGACTATTTTTGTAGGCTGAAGTAGATCAACCATAACGTTTTACTCCGACATCAAAATTGGATGAAACCAATTTCATTAAAAATAGGACTCTTAGAGCTTTCCGTTGATATATAGTAGCTCACCCAGATCATTATGTACAAGGAGTTATGTTCATTTGAAGTTGACCCAAAAATTCACTATTGGTAGGCTGAACTAGATTGACCATAACTTTTTTCTCCAATAGTCAAATTGGATGAAACCAATTTCATTAGAAAGAGAACTTGCATATCTTACCGTTTATATATAGTACATCACCCAGATCATTATGTACAAGGAGTTATGTTCATTTAAAGTTGACCCAAAAAATTTCTTTTGATAGGCTGAACTAGATTGACCATAACTTTTTTCTCCGATAGTCAAATTGGATGAAACCAATTTCATTAGAAAGAGGACTCTTAGAGATTTTCGTTGATATATAGTATATCACCCATATCAATATGTACAAGGAGTTATGATCATTTGAAGTTGACCCTGAAATTTGCCTAGCTGCAGTAATTTTAATTTCCTACACATTTTACTATTCACAGTTCGATCGGAATGGTCGTAGTTCGATCGGAATGGTTGTAGTTCGATCGGAATGGTCGTAACTCATCACTCGAGTATCCGTTTTTGTTGATCTACATATCGTTGGAAATATTATTCGATACTCTACGCAATGGTAGGTCAACATCTTAGAAATATTACACAAAAAATTTATGGATCGCTCTAAAGCGTAGAACTCGATACGTTTCTCATGAAATCTTTACGAAGAAAATTTTCTGGGGTATTACACTTTATCTACTCATACACCAAAGGGTGATATTTTTTCCTCTATTTATGGTAACGTTGCTGGTCGAGTTTACTCGTGTGCACTTTTTACTCACTAGGAGTCTGAGGCGTCCTCGAATGTCGTTATGGGTATGTTGAAAACTCCTTGTTTGTGTTGTGAATACTTTATTGGGCATGTTGGATCCTATTAGTGATAGTGTATTTCAATTTGGATCTAAGCCATTTTGGCAAATATATCCATTTCTACCCTGGAAAGAGACTTTATTATTGTATGGAGTCTATAAGGAGTGTTTGTACCATTTAGTATGAGTTAAAGATCAAAACTCAGAAGGGCTTTATTTATATCTGCTTCCGTAGTTAATAAGTTTTTTTATGGCCTTTGGGTTGACCAATGCCTCAATGAAATTTATGGACTTGGTGAATAGGGTCTTCTATCTGTTCTTGGACATGTTTGTCGGTGTTTTCATTAATAATATCTTAGTATATTCAAAGAGAGAGGAAAATTATGTAAATCACTTCAGTGCCGTGTTACAAACTTTGAAGGATCATCGTTTGTGTGTGAACTTCTCCAAGTTTGAGTTTTTGTTGAAAGTCATAACTTTTCTTGTCCATGATATCTATCCATAGTCAAGGGGATCATGTATATCCAAAGAAGTGTAGACGGTGGTATATCTTTTGGTGTTGGGTACTAAGGACTTCTCCTTTGGTATGTTATGTCAGGATGGGTCTCATTTGTGACCTAGGTAGTTGCTATAAAGCACTTAGTACCTATGATGTCATGTTTCTCGTTGGGGTCTTGCCTTGAGAGTTGTGAGTAGTTCATGTGATTTAGATTTCTCTGTAACTCTTCTTGTGTTGTGTAGTGTCTTGGGGTGCCCGGTGATTCATTAAAACAGAAAGTGTAGAAGTCTTTAACTGGGGAGATCTAGGGTGACTTTTAGGCTTTGTATGGTGGCTAAAATCGTCCTCTTTTTTTATTCCATGATATTGTCAAGGGTAAGTTGTTTGACCTTGATTTATCTTGCCAAACCCTTGAGAAGGTAAGGGTGATTCGTGAAAGATTACGAATCACTTGAGGTCTCCAAAAGTCCTGTGTCGTGTTGGAGATTGTGTATGCATGGAGGTGTCCCCCATAGAGGGAGTGATATGGCTCGGTAATGAAGGAAAGCTTAGTCCCTGGTATATTGATCCCTATGTGTTCTCAAAATGGTTTGGCAATGTTTCCTAGAGGATAGAGATGTCTTTTAGTTTTAACTCCATTTCTCCCAAATTATTCATGTCTTTAAGAGAAAAGATATGTAGGTGATCCTTTGATGGTAGTTCTCTTAAAGGACATTGTTATTTTGGGTATCTTAAATGGTGAAGAGATCACGGTGAGGACCTCAGATCAACAAGTTTAGTGGGTGCGTACAATAGGAGTGGTTTCGGATAAGGTTATATAGGGGAGCCGATTGTCTGAGGAAGGTACTTGGTAGGCAAAAGAGGACATGAATTGTAAGTATCCGCAACAATGGTCCATTCTGAAAACTCATGATTGAGGTTTGTGTTGTTGTTCCTGTCTTGGTTTATCTCCTTGATAGACAGTGAGTTGAAATCCATGATGTTCGTAATTGATTGATATATTTGATGGATAAGGGATTTGCATTCCCTAATGTTTAAGTTAATTTATATCTTTAAAGAAGAAAGGATCAAGCCCTTAAGCATTGAATTAATCAAGAGTTTTAATAAATGGTGGGATGGAGTCCTAAGAATATTGAAATGAAGTGGTTAAATGATGATTACTATGATATGTGTTGAATTGTAACTGTGTCGTATGCCTTGTCCTCAATTGTGTGAAGATTGTTTTGATGATTGATAATGTATTAACTTGAAATGATCTTGTTTTAACCATCATCCATGGATGAATGATCCTAAGTGGGGGAGAATGAAACAACTAGGAATGTGACCTTGCAAAAAATATTTTGGTTGATTGGTGATGATCACAATATTTGTTGTTTTGTAACCTTGTTGTGTGTTGTTTCTAACTTTTGTAAAGGTTGCCATGATATATGTTTGATGTGTTAACTTGTGTATTTGCTTTATTTACCCTTCTTTAATGGACAAATGAACCCAAGTGGAGAAGAAGTGGAACACCTAGGCTTTGAACCACTGAAAAACAACTCTTTTTGATGTCTCTTGGGTGGTTGCTGTTGGAGGGATTGAGACTTACTCCCCCTACCTTTTAATACCTTGAAATGTATGTTAAGGTAGCATATTATCTACTATACTACAAGGTCATCCCTTAGTCGTGACCATGCATACGAGTCATATACTACTCAATAGTATGGAGTGAAAACCTAACCTAGAGTGGACTATTTTGGTCATGAATGGATCTTATGAATTAGGAGTTGAGTTGTACCCATTGGTTAAGACTTAAAGGAGATCTTTAATACCCACAACAGTGTAGTTAATCTATGAGAAGCCTAGGGTACGAGTTAAGGTACCACTCATAACCTAGGTCACGATTGCCAAGTGATCTATACGAGGGACTCATACCCCTGCACGTGTAGACTATCCAGCTTTTAACCAATGACCTTTTGGTTATTTCCAATGCCTAAAACCCTAATCCCTCTCACTATACAAGTGTATGATTCCTCTTCAACATACATTGGGATACAACAAACACCCTAAAACACTTTCACCAGCTCATCTTTTGAATATTGGAGGCTAGGGTTTCAGGAGTGGTCTTTTAGTAGCAAGAAGGAGTCAAGATTGATGGTGGGTCATCTCTTTTCAGGCATGTATATCTTTCACTATTTAAATAACTCTAAACCCATGTATTGTGCATTTGAATTAGTAATTGTACATGGTGGTTTTGAATCAAATGAAAAGGGTCTTACTACCTAACAATGAATAATTATGATTCTTATTTATACTTGTATTGATACATGTTATTAATGGTAGATTTCATATTTGGATGCTTTAGGTATGTTTTTTAACATTATTGTCTTGATTTACCCTTGTCATGATGATATTTACAATGAAAATGACCTTGTTATAAATGTGCATACAAGAAATTTGTGAAAATGTCTAAGTGAATTAGTAATGTTTAGAGATAAAGAAAAGGCCTAATGAGTATAAATGGTTCATAATGATGTTGGTAAAGGTATTATAAGCCATGTATTACATAATAATGATATTTTTTAGTTAATGGCTAAGAAGGGGTTGAAACCACAAGTATGAAAATAAACTTGATATGTGTGTGTTGAGCCTAAATGTGGTGAGAATTTATGTAAGATTGTTAATAAAATGTGAAAGGTTGTGTGGGTCTTGGTAACCATATATGTGATGAATGGTGTGTTATATCAGGGCATTTGGCTTTTTAACATGATGAGTGGGTGAATGGTCTTGTGAAGACCAAATGTGTATCTTGGGAAATTGTCTAGTGAATACAAATGAGTCACAATAATGCCTAAATAGATGTGAATACTTGTATATGGTTTGTTAATTCCTTGTTGGCAATATATTGAGTAATAATGATTGTGAATGCTTGGAAATGGTTGATAAGAACCTTGTTAAGCATGTAATAGGTTAGCTTATGGTAAAAATGGGGCAATGTCCCCTTTGAGTATGAATGTTTTTTAATTGGTATTATGTTGATGTGGTTAGCCATTAAATGTGTTAATATTTGACCATGTTGATTTGATGTCTAAGAAGGAGGGTTCAATTTCTTAAGCTTAAACTTGAAATTATGTGCATAACTAAAGGGTGTTATATAGGTGTTAGTGAATGATGAATACCTACTTGCAGACCTTGTAGTCTTGGTTTGGTCTTGATTAAAATGAATAGACTTGTGTGATTAAAGTTTCATCTCGTGATTAAAGTTCAATATCCAATCAAATATGATGGCCCGTAATTAACGTTCAATATTTTGATTAAAGTTCCATAGCCAATCAAATATGATGGCTCGTGTTTAAACTTCTATCTCGTGATTTAAGTTCAATAGCCAATCAAATATTATGGCTCATGATTAAACTTCCATAGCTAATAAAATGTGATGGCTTGTGATTAAAGTTCATTGTCCTGATTAAAGTTCCATATCCAATCAAATATAATGGCTCGTGATTAAAGTTTCATAGCCAATAAAATATGAAGGCTCGTGATTAATGTTCCATGTTTTGATTAATGTTCCATAGATAATCAAATATGATGACTCATGATTAACGTTCCATCTCATGAATAAAGTTCCATGGCCTATCAAATATGATTAGAATTCCATGCCTACTTATTATCATTATGGGTATGTACATTGTTTTAATAAATAACTATGTGGTTATAGTCACTTTTCTTAGTAAGGGTACCCATGGATGAGTTATTTTGTCTAATAATGTGTGTATGTGGTTAAAGCTTCAAGCATAATGAGAACGGTTTAATCCTAATTGTGGAATGCTATAGTCCTTCACTTTATGCCTCACGATGTGACTGTGTATATCTAATTGGTGCGTAATATGATAATCATTGAGTATATCAATGTGCGTGGGTATAGGTTTGAGAAGGATTATGAGCCTTGATATTTTGATTTGCATGTTACGTATCTATATGTATGAATAAGTGTACGACAGTGATAAACTATTATGTATTGACTTGTTATTTGGTTGATGATGTATTTTATCACTTGTCCTTGAGTTACATGCTAGAGTTCAAACCTCTAATGATCTACGGATGCTACGTCCCCATGAGACATAGTACCTGGGGCACCTTTTTCTTTTCCCACGCTGTGATTAGACTACCGAGGCGGTTCATGGTTTTACTTAAAGTAGTGAGCTTTGTTACTCTAGAAGACACCATCTCCTTGTCTCCAATCTTTAGACATAGTCTCCTTTAGACTTGGTTTGGCTATAGTCGGGGATTTGTCCCAACATATATGTTTTCTTACTTCGGCTTTGTATTGAGGTTTTGAGAACAACCGTGAACTTGGGCATAATTATTATTATTATTATGAAATCTAATATTGAGTTACGTTATTATTTCATATATTTTGACATGTGACTTGTTGTCCCTTTGAATCTTAAGTTATAATGAGGCAAGTAGTTTGGATTATTAGGGTGACCGCCGATTCATGCAATCTTGAGGTGCCCATATGACATCGCTCATATTTTGAGTCATGTTAATTTTTTAGACTTGTTTTTGGATATTGTTGGGAGCATGTAGTGAAACTTTATTTGTATTCAAGTTTTTCTTTTGTTTTGAAGGCTTTTTTTGATTATTGTGGACTTAACTGTTGTTGGTTGGCCACTTGGCTGGATTTTGATTGACAGATTATAGACATGGTTAAAATATCTTTCTACCTATTCTTGTAATATCTTGTTATATGTTTGAAATTTATCCGACATTAGGGATATTGTGTTAGCTTATTAGGTGTATAGGGATAATCTCTGGTCCTTAGTAGACTTGAGATATTGGTCTTGGCCCTGGTTCGGGTCGTGAAAGCTGGTATCAGAGCCTAGGTTTTGTGTAATTAGGTGTCCAACAAAGTTGTGTGAATTAGAGTCTATTTTATGAGTGCATGGTGCGCCACAATTATAAGTGAGAGTCTACGAGGCATTTAGGATTGTTTCCCTTTCTTGTGATCTATTATTCAATATATAGAGTCTAATGTCATGTAATCTCCTCTAATTCCCGTATGTTCTTTTTTCAGATCATGCCTCCATAAAAATTTGATGCTTGCAGAAACTCTTATGTCTTGCCTTAGGACAATGAAAAAGGAACTCATCCTAACCTTGGGGTACAGTCCCGTTCTAGGATCATTGGTTTTTATTGTCATTGTAGAGCTCCATCGGTTCCCCCTAGTCCTCCTCGAATACCTTAGGAAAAAGTGTCCAACGCTGAGTTTTGTCATTCTATTCAACCGTTGACACAGATAGTTATCGCTCTGTCATGCCAGTTTTATCTTATTGGTGGGAGAAGGAATAAGGCTAAGATGGGGGAGTGGTGAAACATGAAGTTTAGATATTCAGAGCAGGTTGAGAATCATGATATTAGAAGTCATCATAGGAGATAATGGACTATGGAAGAGAGCAAGGAAAATTTTGGTACATACCCATCGGCTAGATCCCCTTACCTAAATTCATCCAGTTATCATTATTTTCATAAGGGTATATTTTCTTGGGCACTAGGTGCCCAATCTCAGTCCTGTGGAGTTTGATTAGTCCCTTCCTATCCTTTTTGGTAGTTCCGTGGTCAGTGGCATCATGGATTTTGTCATGAGGTGAAGAATCAATACTTTAATTGTGGTCAACCCGGTCATATGTAGCGGTGTGTCCTTCTTTCAGTATTGATAATGTAGCCAATAAGATTTTGGTTGTTAGCTCTTCGTCTTTCACACCAAGGAGTGCTACTTTTGATACCTGCATGGAGTCTAAATCATCACCAGATATCATTGCTTGAATGTTACAACTCTTTCCGTGTGATATGTATTGCTTCTTTAATCTAGGTTCTACTCTCTCTTATGTGACCCATTATGTGTCTGTTCGTGTTGGTTTTGATCTTGAGTGTATTCAGATCCCTTTTTTCATATCCATCCCAGTGGTAGACTCCATTATGACTAGAGGGGTCTATAAGGTTTGTGTGATATCGGTTTACGTCGGAATACCTTAGTGTATCTAAGAGATTTGGACAGGGTAGACATTGATATGATTTTGGGGATGGATTGGATGTATTCGTGCTATGCATCTCTGAATTATCAGACATATAGTTTCCGTTACCATTCCCGAATAAGACAATGATTAAATATGAAGGTATTTCCCTAGTGCCTAAGGAAAGGTTCATTTCGTATGTTTGAATGCAAAAATTGATTTCCAAAAGGGAGCCTCTACCATCTGGTGCATGTTAAGGATTCTAGATCTAAAAGTCCTTCTTTGTAGTTTGTCCCTATGGTCTGTGAATTTTACTAAGGATTCTAGATCTGAAGGAGGTATAATTTAATTTTGATGATGCATGTAAGAAGGCTTTTGAAATCCTAAAAGAGAAGTTTGTGTCTGCTGCAATTATTGTGACTCGTTATTAGTCTTTACCTTTCGATATTATTTTTGATTCTAGTGGATTAGCCTTATGGTTTATACTAGGCCAACGAAAACAAAAGATACTTCATCCCATCTACTATGCTAGTAAGGCACTAAATCCTACCCAAAAGAACAATACCATGATGGAGCAATATTTATTGCCAGAGGTTTTTTCCTTGGAAAAGTTTAGATCTTACTTAATAGGGAAAAAAGTGATTGTGCACACAGATCATGAGGCGTTGCGGTACTTAATGGATAAGAAGGATGCAAAGTCGAGGCTTATCCATTCAGTGCTGCTGTTGCAAGAATTTCAATCAATGTGAATGACAAAAAAGGCACAGAAAATCAAGTTGCAAATCACTTGTCAAGACTGGAGGAGGAAGTTACGAAGAAGGTTTCTATGGGATTGGAGATTGATGATAATTTTCCAAATGGACAGATATTAGCATCTTCCCAAGATTTAATTACATTGTTTGCAGATTATGCATATTAATTAGCAAGTGATCTAGTCCAACAAAATCTTTCATATCGACAAAGGAAAAAGTTCATGCACGAGGTAAGAAGATTTTTCTGTGATGAACCTTAGTTATTTAATATTTGTGCAGATGGAATTATTTGCAGAAGCATATCTAAGGTAGATTTGATGAGCATACTTGAAACTTATCATAGATCGCCAGTTGGGAGTCATCATGGAGGATCCCACACAACTTATAAGATCTTGCAATGTGGCTACGTTACTGATTGTGATCAATGTTAGCGACAAGGTACTATCTCTAGGAGATATAAATTACCCATGACCGCTATTTTAGAATTTAAAGTGTTTGATGTTTGGGGTATAGATTTTATAGTACCTTTCATGAGTTAGTGTGGAATAAAGTACATACTTTTGGCCGTTGACTATGTTTTAAAGTTGGTGGAAGCAGTTGCGCTGCCTAACAATGAAGCAAGAAGTGTTACCACCTTTTTGAGAATGAACATCTTTTCTCTATTTGGTATGCCACGCGCTAATATTAGTGGAGGAGGGTCACATTTTTTCAATCATCTATTCAAAAGTCTACTTGATAAATATGGAGTGAATCACAAGGTGGAAACATAATGAATGGTGATTTTACCGCTCATTTGAACATACCATTCATGCATATTAACTTTTTTGAATGAATAAATGCGACATAATTGTGATTAAATACACTAATATCCATATTTTTAAGGCACAGAGTTGATGAGATACAAAGATCTATAGTGGTAATTAAAATGATCAAAATGAAGCAAGAAAGTGAAGTTGAAGACCTAGAGCAGAAATGACATCAGTTACCGCAGTCGCAGTAATTCGATCAATTAAACAAGTAGTGATCGTGGCATCCGATCGCCGTCGTGGTAACGTGATCATGGCATAGTCTATGTGATTCCGGCCTTGCAAAAAATTGCAGCTCAGAGGCAGAAATGGAAATGCACGTTCCTGATCCCAAATAGTAGAAAAAGAATACTTAAACCCTATTATCCATCATTTTCCATCTTCCCCAATTTTAAGAGATTGTTTTAGGTTTTCAATCCTTCATTCATGGATAAGAAAATATTGTACAAATTTTGGGTGGAGAATATTTTGGAGTCACTTCAAAGTGAAGATTTAGTGAACTCCCATAGAAGATTTGTTGGATATCATAGTTTGAAGTAACATTCACTTAGATTTTCTCTAATCAAATCAATGGAGATTTTGGGTAAAGTTTTTACTTATTTATCATATGAGTTGCTAGTTTTTCCTCTTGGGATTATGCTAGAATAGGGTGTAAATACATGTGGAATGTCATTTCTTTGTGCATTTGCTAATTTGTCTTGTTGGATTCTACTTTTTCTTAAGTAAATTGATTTGGATTTATGGGTGAAAGACCCAAATACCAAAATGGGTTTGATGGACAAAAATACCAAGATCTTGAAAGCTCAAACCATCCTTGAAATATTAGTTTGGGTGAACTTTAATGACCCACATCATTCTTGAAGAGGGATATGGGAACCAAGGCAATAATAGACAATTTGTGAGCATAGTTGACTAATCTTCATTATCTTATGCATAAGGATGATTGTGAAGCTTACTATACTTAAGGTAACCTCCTAGAAATAGAGGGTGTTTAATTAAGTTATTAGGTGGTTTTGATTGAAGTACTCATTAGGTAGTAAAAAGTGCAAATGAGTGACACCCTTAGGGTTTTGTTGACAATGTAGACTCAAGGATTTCTAACCTAGACTACCACATCACCAAAACTTAGAATTTGCATCAAATTATCAGCCACTCATGCTTACATAGACCCTATTAAAGCATAATAGCATTATAAATGACTAATTTCCTAGACTCTAATTATTCATAACCCTGGGTTAATACAAAAAAATTCCAAAAAGAAACATTAGTGTTAATATTATTCTCACCCCCTAATTTTATCATTTTGTAATATGGATTTGAGTTAAACAAGTATCCATTATTATGAATTAACTTTATTTCCAGTCACATTGTTCCACGTTGATTCGACCTCGACACCAAAGTTTGGCAATTATATTGATGACGAACGCCTAGCACTTAAATTGACGTGTAAGTTGAGCATTATAAGAAATGGTGTTGTTGCTGAGGAATAATTTGGTGTATTGAGTTAGTTTGGAATTCTAGATTACTCTTGTGAATTCAAAGTTGTAAATACTTTTTTTTGATTATATTTTGATTCTTGTGTTAGGTAAATTTTTGCTTTTATTTTACTTTTCCATATTGAGACGGACCCAACTTTGGAAGAGATTGCATATATTCTCCCCAGAGAGAGATGGAAAGACTATCTTGATCATATTTAGAGTGTAATTGTTCTTTGTGTGGTGGTCGAGATGGACATTGTAGTAATTTCCCAAATTCCCCCTCCCCTTATTATGCTAACTGAGTTGCTAGTTCTTCTTATGAGTTCGATAAGTCTTATGATGAGACAAAGAAAGAGCAACATACCAGATACAATAGTTTTGAGGTAATGCTTCAAACTATTTTGGATCTGGTAACTACAATGGGTGAGAGTGTGGAAGACATATATCAATCCAATGAGGCATTTAGAAGGGAAATTTACAAGATAGAGCAAATGGGCAAGGAATTAAAACTTTCAAATACCTCTACCTTACATATTTCTGAAGAGGAGATTAATTAAGAAGAGTAAGAAAGCTATGATGATGAGCTTTGTAGCAAAGAATCCTTGGTGATTTCCTGTAACACCCCAAGATCCTATCCCGAGATGTCACACAGTGCTTAAGGCCACATGGGGCCTCAAGCTAACCCTCTAAACCTGCCATCACTTCTAGAACTCACTTTGACAATAGTCATGCTAATATAAGATAGAATGCCATATCATAAACATACTGGAATAAGATAAGAAACTATCCTGTACAATCCAAAATACTGAAATTCTGTACATACCAACCCTTTTAGTCTAACAAAGCCTCTATATATCAAAATCAAGGAGACATTGGGACAAACCCCCAACTGACTCAAACAGTACTGAAAGCCATAACAACAAAATGTTATCACAAAATATAAACACGGTCCTCGAACCTTGAGGACTCACCACTGAGCAGACAAAAAGAGGCACCCGAATATCACTAATGCGGCGGAGTACCTGAACCTACATTACGAGAAAATGTAACCCATATGAAAATATATGGGTCAGCACTTTGGAATGTACTGAGTATATGGGGTTGCATGTAATAATGTAAATATCATCATTAATTTCATGAAAATATGCATATGTACAATGATGGTTCACTTGGCTTGAGTTAGGTTGAAAGATACTTTTCAAGATCGCATGGTAAATAAATCATATGATAAAAACCTCATAAATAATCATAAAAAACTGAACTCTTCAACTCAAGACTCGGAGTGACTTTGTAATTCAAGAAACTTGACTCTTAAGGACATGGAAGGTTCTTACAACCAACATAATCCATGTGAGCTCCATGGAGTCCAACGTTTTTCCCTCCTAAGGAGAGAACCCCACATTGGAGGGAGTGTCATACTCTTTCCAGGGAGTACAAACTAAATTTAGTGATCACAATATCATACTCGGCCTCAGACCAACAATTATCAACATCAATCCTACGGTGGCACGTAGTTTCGGGGGAAATACCACATTTTCCACTTGGTTCTAAATACTACTCCCAGACACAAGCTCAGAATGTTTTAGGAAATCCACCACAAACATCACAAGGGTCCATCATGAAGACCAAATCAAATATCTTTCTCATTTATCAAATCCTAATCAATTTGTGGATTCCTAACTCGACTCAAATCAAATCAATCTTTCTCAATATCAAAAGGCATCAGTTCATTAAGTCATGGCAACATCAATAACTTTGAGGAAATATTAAGACTCATTGAAACAACTCAATTCTCATGAATCAATATACTCAATAATCCAATTTGTCATAAGGAAGCTTAAAGCTTGACACATATCTTGAAAGCACTTGAAATACCAACTCACGGTAGAAACTTGAAATTCACAATATTAAATATCAAGTCATAACTTAGAAATTGTAAAATAATCATGTATAACAAAACTTGAACAATTTATATTATCATAATCTCATGATGAAGTAATTTGGGTATAAACCACTTGCAAAATCTTATAAATCCATAATAAAAATCAAGGCTTTGAGTACAAGAACGAAAAAATTACTCTTGTTCAAAACCCCACATACCTTGGATTATGATTTTTAAGATGAACAAGCTTGATTGGAAACTCTTCTTTACACTTTTGAGCTAAGTGTCTTGATGCCTTTGGCTTGGAGAACTTAATTCTTGAACAACTTGGTGAAATCTTAGTAAGATTCTTGAATTTCTTGGAGATCATTTGATTTAGGATTTTAGAAGAAACCGTAGTTTCTAGAGAATTTTGGAGGAGAAATGAGAGAAAACTGATCTTCTCTCCTCCACTTGGATATATATATATATATAAAACCAAAATGGGAGGAAAAGACCAAAATTCCCTTTTAAAAAGAGTTAAAAATTGTTGATCAGGGTCTGTGATGGTCGAACTGACTGTCCATCAGAGTAACTGACGGTCCACCAGATCATCCATCACTTGAGTTCCAAAACTAGGAAATTCTGCCTCAACGTGACGGTCGAAGTGATGATCCATCAGGACACAGATGGTCCACCAGATCATCCGTCACTCGGGGGCCAGAAGTAGGACATTCTACCTCGACATAACGGTCCTCTTGATGGTCCGTCAAATTTTTGGTGGCCCACCATTTTGGCCATCCCACGATGGCAAGAAAAAAGGGTTACTTCCTTGTCTTGATGGGACAATTGATGGTCCACCAAGGACTGGGAGGTCCTTCAGGTCTACCTTCAGGCCTGGGCGATTCCGACATCGCTTAGTAAAACAGCCATAACTTTCTCATTCGATGTCGGATTTAGATGAAATTGGTATCGATCGAAAGATTATTCAATGATATACATGACAAAAATTATAAATTAGAGAAATAAAACTCAATATAAACATTAATAACTCTGGAAGCCACCCCTATCAACTTAAAAGGCAAATTTATGCTTACGGAATGATCGGGGTATTACATTTCCTAATCAATCAAATCAAATGATGAGGAAAATGTCTGACTAAAGGAAATGGTACTAGAGTGAAAAGAAGAACCAATATACACCTCATATGTCATCTCTAGACCATGTCAGGTGAAAGTGCCAATTAGGAAACGATTCCAAAATTTAGGGATAGATCTAATTCAAACCATTTTTCAGCATTGTGCCTAGAGGATGTTATGAGAATCCATCCACCTAGACCAATGATGAATTTTTGGGAAAGGGAGAATGATTCCCATATTTTGGTATTTGACTTTCCAAAAGAGTACATGGAAACCTCTCCATCAAAAGCCATGGAATTTAATTTCTAATGTAGAACTATTTGCCTATTGATGTCCTCACCTTTGCCTAAAGATTAAAATTGAGAATTCTTTGTGAAATTGGGTAAAATATTCAAGTCATTAAAATGGAGAAATTGAAGTTCCATCATCATTTATTATCATATTCCAAGTTTCATCTTGGAAGATCAGAATCTTTTGTCCATCTGTAGATTAATGCATCATGAACGAAAGTTGGGATGGATATTCAAAACTTCTAAGTTGAAGCTAAAATGGGAGTTGAGGAGGCGTCATGCTAAGACAGATCCTTTTTTAATGAATGTTAGTTTAGATTTTATTTTTGATTTTGCTCAAACATAATCCACAAAATGGTGGTGCAATGAAAATTGTTGATTGAACTTGAAAAAGGGAACGTGTGAAATTAGCATGTTGAAATTGAATAGAGGAGTCTAGTAGAGCAGAATTTTGGTCTCAGTTATCATGACCGTGGTTCCTACCACCGCGATCGTGGAGTCTGCATCTCTATTATCACAGATCTAGGACCATGATCATGGTGGCTTCAGTTTAAAACACCATTCGACTGCCATTATTCCCACACATAACCCTTTTAAAATTCTCTTAATATTCTCTATGTTTAATGTATTTGTGGGTGTTGAAGTATACCATTTCCAGTTTATTTTCATCCTACAACTGGATAAGTGATCCTAACTCTCTCATTTTTACTAGTTTGTGAGTCTTGGAATATGCTTTTAAGAGTTCTGTTTAAAATAGTAGATTAAATTCTAAATCCATGAATGTTTGTTATGGTTGTTATGGTTAGGTATTGAAGATAGTGTACACACTAACAATGAAGTCTTGAGTACCCAGATTTAGGCCTTAAACGGTTAAAATTAATGTGTACACCATGTTCTCAATTCAATGTCCCAACGAGTTTGAATGTTAATTTCTTTGAGTTTGGGGAATAATCCTAAAAGCTAGGATTAAGTTCAATTGATCCTATTTCTTGAATGCCTAGTTGAACAAAAATTTAGGGTTAAATTCCTGTATTTTGAGTAATGTGTAGAACTATTGACAATGGTCACCGATACTGTGATTGTAATCCCGATGACTGCGTTTGCCGAACCTGAGGGGAGTGTCTGAAGAAACCGAAATTTCTACACACCCATTTCTTACCCCAAAACATCCTATTAACACTACCACATTAGTTGATCTGATTAATCTAGCATATTTTAAGTGTGATATTGCTATTGATGTTTCAAATTATATTTCCTATAGCTACTCACCATGGGCGACTACGACCTTGTTTGTTTCATGGATCCAAAATGTCACATCTAGTACTATAGTGACCTCCTAAGGGCCAAGTTACTTCTATAGAGAGTCATTTGCTTGGATAAGGTAGTAGAGCAGTACCCAAGATTCTTTGATAGGATGGTTGTTTCCAGGTGGATATGTTTTGTCCTGGTCCCTTGTGAGGTAAATTAGAACTAGGTGCAAGAGTTTAATGTTACCTCAGCTCGGTCTCTCACTCAAACCAAGTTTTAAAGATTTGGGAAAAAACATTCATTTTGGAGCAAAGCTTGTAAATAAAATCCATGTGATATAGGGTGATGAAATGGATGACTTCTAGGAAAAAGACTGTGAGCCAAGAACCTAGATGGATTGCATCCTCTACACTAATAAAAAGGTATCATGAGCTATTACAAAGAGAGGGATATCAATGCACGACTTCAAATCAGAGGCCAGAATCTGGTTGAACATAATCTCCAGCAGAGTTTCACTGAATACCCATTTGACTTTTGTCACAGAATTACGAGTTGGCATGGTATCCTACATTTGTCTTGTATTAATCTAAACATGGACCAAATTGTGCTTGAAGAATATAGACACTACAAGATTCAGGGTGGTACACTTCTTCCCTTTACTTCTATTATTACTGAACTTTGCAAAAGTGCAGCGGTATAAAAGTATCCTCTATATACCAGGGTGAAACTAAAATCCGGCATCACCCACCTCAAAATAGGGGTTGAGGGTAAAACTAGACACAAAAAAAGATAAAAGTTGATGCAGATAAGTCAACAGTTTAGGAACCCGAATCTAGTAGACCATCCACTTCTGGGCCTCTAGAATACATTGGTGGTGACATCAGGGCAATCAAAGAGCTAGTGTCATCTTTCCCTAAGGGGATGGGAGACCCATCAACCAGGCATCACTCTTATATATCTCTTCCAGATTTTTAGAATTACAAGCAGGAGAAAGAGACACCGCGAACCAAGTTTCTAGGCTCAAGAGGGAATATTCGGTACGGGAAAAGTCTCACAAAGATCTTCTAGACGCCTACAACAAGCTGATGAAAAGGGAAAAGAAGAGGGGAAAGTTAATTTAAAGATGTGGAATGGGGTCAAAGGACTGTGGAAGGCCCCGTATCCTAAAGATAAATTGCCTTTGTCTTAGGTGAAGAGTGATAACAAGGCTCCTATTAAGTGGTCAGATGGTTATAATAGTGGTGATGGTGTAGAGTAAGCAGGCGAGAGCATCCCTTGATGTAGCTTCAGGGAACACAAAAATTGATTTCCAAAACGGCACCTCTACTATCAGGTGCATGTTAATTATTCTAAATCTGAAGGTCCTTCTTTGTAGTCTTTCCCTACGGTCTATGAATTTTTTTGAGAATTCCAGATCTAAAGGAGGTATAATTTGAATTTTTTTGATGAATGTAAGAAGGATTTTGAATGCCTAAAAGAGAAGTTTGTGTCTGCTCTAATTATTATATCTTTTTATTGGTCTTCACCTTTTGATATTATATGTGATGCTAGAAGATTGGCTTTAGGGGGTGTACTAGGACAACAAAAATAAAAGATCCTTCATCCCATCTACTTTTCTAGTAAAGCATTAAATCCTACTCAAAACGACTATACTGTGATTGAGCAAGAGTTATTGCCTGTGGTTTTTGCCATTGAAAAGTTTAGATCTTACTAAATTGGGATAAAGGTTGTTGTGCACACAGTCCATACAGTATTACGGCATTTAATGTCTAAGAATAATGCAAAGTCGAGGCTTATCCATTGGATGATTCTCTAGCAAGAATTTGAATTGATGTTAAAGATAAAAATTCATAGAAAATCAAGTTGCAAATCACTTGTTTAGACTGGAGAAGGAAGTTATGAAAATGTTTGCTGAGGTATTAGAGATTGATGACAGTTTTCCAGACTAACATATATTAACAACTTCCTAAGATTTAATTTTATGATTTCCAGACTATGCAAATTACTTAGCAAGTGTTCTTAACCAAGAATACCTTTCATATCAGTAAAGGAATAAGTTCATGCACGAGGTAATAAAATTTTTCTGGGATGAACCTTTCTTATATAAAATTTATGCTTATGGAATCATTCGCAAATGCATACCTGAGGTAGAGATGTTGAGCATACTTGAAGCTTATCCTTCATTACCAGTTGGAGGTCATCATTGATGAGCCCACACAACTCAAAAGATCCTGAAATGTGGTTACTATTGGACGACCATAAACAAAGATGCTTATGACTATGCTACTTCTTTTGATTAATGTCAGTGCCAAGGTACTATCTCTTGGAGACATGAATTACTTGTTACCTCTATTTTAGAATTGAAAGTGTTTGATGTATTGGGTATATATTTTATGGGACCTTTCATGAGTTTGTGTGGAATGAAGTACATACTTGTGGCTATTGTCTATGTTTCAAAGTGGGTGGAAGCAATTGCGCTGCCTAACAATGAAGCAAAAAGTGTCACCATATTTTTAAGAATGAACATCTTTTCTCGATTCGGTATGCCACGTGCTACTATAAGTGACGGAGGGTCACATTTTTGGAATCATCTGTTCAAAAGTCTACTTGATAAATATGGAGTGATTAATACGGTGGAAACATGATGAGTAGAGATTTTACCACTCATTTGCACTTTCATTAATGCATATTACCTCATTTTGAAAGAATAAATGCGACAAAATTTTCATTAAATGCACTAATATCCACATTTTTAAGGCATAGAGTTGATAAGATAGAATACGTGGATTGGGGATGAAAATGATCAATAGGAAGCAAGAAAGTCTAATTAAACACCTGGACCAGAAATAGCCTTAGTTAACAAGTATCCATTATTTTGAATTAACCTGATTGCCACACATTTTTCCTTGTTGATTCGACCCTGACTCCAAAGTTGGGAAAATATATTGGCGATGACTGCCTTGCACTTAAATGGACATGTAAGTTGAGCATTATAAAAAATGGCATCGTTTCTAAGAAATAATTTGGCATATTCAGTTAGTTTGGGATTCTAGCTTACTTGCTTGAATTCAAACTTGTAAATACTTGTTTTTTATTTTCATTTGTTTCTTGGGTTAGGTAGATTTTTGCTTTTGTTTTACTTTTCTCTGTGGCATCTTCAGAAAAATATGATTTTTGTCGTTGGAAGTCCTATCTTGATGATCCATGTCCATATTGTGATAGACCCCACTTTGGAAGGGATGGAACATATGTTTCCTTGAGAAATATGGAAACACCATCTTGATCCTATTGGGAGTATGATTCGTCTTTGTCTGGTGGTCGAGATAGACATTGGAGTGATTGACTAAATGACCCTCCCTTTATTATGCTAACCGAGTTGCTAGTTCTTCTTATGAGTTCGATAGGTCATATGATAAGACAAAGGAAGAGTAACATACTTGATCCAATAGTTTTGAGGCAATTCTTCAAACTATTTTGGTTCTGGTAAAAACAATGGGGGATGATATGCAAGACATACATCAATCCAATAAGGAATTTTGAAGGGAAATTATCAAGATAGAGGAAATAGGCAAGGAATCAAAACTTGTAAATACCACTACCTTACCTATTTCCAAAGAGAATATTAATAAAGAAGAGTAACCAAGCTCTGATGATGAGCTTGGTAGAGAAGAATCATCGTTGATTTCACAATCAGTCGAATAAAATGAAGTAGAAGATGTCTAAATAGAGTAAATGGTACTAGAGTCAAAAGAATAACCAAAATACATCTGTTATGACGACTCAAGACCATGTCGGGGTGAAAGTTCTAATAATGAAATGATTCAAAAATTTTGTGATAGAACTCATTCAAACCACTTATCAACATTGTGCCTAGAGGATGTGGTAAGAATCCATCGACCTAGACGAATGATGAATTCTAGGCAGAAGGAGTACGAATCCCATATTTTGGGATTGGACCATCCAAAAGAGCACATTGAAACACCTCCGTAAAAAGCCATAAAATTCAACTTCGGATGTACAACTATTGGCCTATTAATGTCCTTACCTTTACCCAAAGAGCCAAATCAAAATTTCAATGTGAAATTAGGTAAAATATTCAAGTCAACAAAGTGGCGAGATATAAACTCCCTCATTATTTCTTCATATCTTCAATATTTCATCATCTAAGATTGGAATATTTGGTCCCTATTTAGCTAAATGCATCATGAATGAAAGTTGGGATTCATATACAAAATTTCTAAGTGGAAAAACAAATGGGAGTTAAGGAGGCATCATGCTAAGATGTTAAACTAAGCACTCAATGGGAAGCACCCCATCAAGCCATAAAAAATGGCTCGCAACCTTTTATCTATGCATGATAGAGTATAATATATTTTTGTGTTTACTCATGCTTAACCATGAAACTATTGATCTATGAAAAATGTTGATATTACTTGTAAAATGGAACGTGTGAAATTGGTATCTTGGAACTAAATAGAGGAGTTTAGGAGACTTGATTTTTAGTCTCAGTAATTGCAACCGTGGTCCGTGCCACCATGATCGCGGAGGACTATTCCCCGTGATCATAGAACTAGGATCGCGATCGTGGTTGTTTTAGTTTAAAACACCATCTAAAAGCCATTTTTCCCACTCATAACCTTTTCCCATGCATAAACCTTTTCAAATTCCCTTAATATTCTCCCTGTTTAAAGCATTTGTTTGGGATGAAGTAGATAATTTCCAGTTTATTTTCATCCTACAACATAGTTAGTGATCCTGTAATGACCCGGGACTACCCCCTAGATGTCACACGTTGCTTAGGACCTTGAAAGACCACAAGCTAACCCATGAATGATATTTACTATGAGAACTAAACAATAATATGGATATAAATACAAAATTATAGGATGAAATGCCATAAGGTTCAAAATATCTAACAATACTGATAAAATATAACATCTCTGAGAATATCTATAAAACTGAAAACTAATTGAAACTAGTCTGCAAAGCCTCTACCTGAAACTGTCTAAAAGTGAAGTTGATGGAAAAATCCCCTACTAACTTCATCTACTAAAATACTGAGTCTACTGAGATAAGGAAATAAAAAATATCCTCAAAATATGAGGACTTACCACTAAATATGTTGTTGCTAGCTGAATATGAACCTACTACATGTGGTCGGGAACCTGAGCGTCTGAACCTATGATATAAAATATCATAGTATAGGAAAGTATGAGTTAGTATGTAGGAATGTACTGGTATGCTAGATGAGGTAAGTTTGAATGCAAGGGTTCGTATGCATAAACAATAACAGACTAATTGATATAGAGTAACTGAATATAAGAGTACGTGTACACTATAACTAAGTTTTTTTGAAGCTAAGTACTGAGTTCTGATAACTGTATAACTAATTTCAGAAATTATGCATAATCGAATTACTGATACTGATTGACTGTGTCTGACAATCCTAATTCTGTAAAACTAAGCTAATTTCTAAACTAAAAACTAAAATTGAAAATGTGGGAGGTAATCGTCTAACGGACATGCCCCAAATAAAAGAAGATAATTGAGCTAGGGTCCTATTTGTAACCCAAATGGGAAGGGTGTCAGTATCATACCATGGGTAAAGACAACTACTCTGGAGATAATCCTAACTAATGGGTGACCACTGAGATCTGTCCTAATCTAGTGGGTGATCCCTGAGTATGTCAGTCCTATCTACCAGGTAACATCTCATAACCTATACTTTCTAAGTAGTTCTGAAGCTTAAGGATTACTTCTAGGGACCCATTCCTAACTAACAGGTGAGCCCCCATCCCTAAGATCGCTCGATGCCAATTCCTACTAACAACTGAAAAACACTGAACTGAGTATACTGAACTGGACTGGACTGATACTGAGATTACTGAAGTTTCCTAAGTTTTGTCATTGACTGAATTCTACTTAGTTCTTTAACGGACTGAGAGTACTACTGATCGTGACATGGCTGATACTATTTTTTAACTAACACTTGATCTAATTAATAGATAGATAGTCGGGTATTAAATACACCCAGGACTCGATAGCATGAAAAGTAAAGCAAAGCATTAATCTTGAATAACATGACAATGTTCACTTGGTCATAATTCATTCTTAGAGACATTTCATCAAACACTTGTGATGCATTAACATGTACATGAATGAGGATTACATGTTAGCATGCTATAATGGCATTATTTCCTTCTCCTTACCAATTTATCAAACACATGGGATGCATACTTGGTTCATTAAATCATAAACGCTTAGGGTTAACATGGATACAACAATCAACTTGAAAATTCATGGATTATAACATGGATATTACTCAATTCAACCTACATTTTATACAACTTCATGGAATTTACAATTAATCATGGGTTAAAACTCAATAAATGTCAAAACATGAACACAATCCAATTTCATACATATAAATCATGAATCATAATTCTTGTAGTTTTAAAAATGGATTCTTTGACACTATGGGTGGAAAGGACCCATAGATAACATCTAACATTCCTTAATTTGTGAGACTCTAGAAGTTCTTGAAGAAATTCTTGGGATTAACCTTGATTCTTTAGATCTAGGGTTTGTTTTGTTGAGATAGAAATAACTTTTGATTTTGGGGAAAAGAGAATAATGAAGGGTTTTACACATTTTTAGGTCTTTAATCCACCTCTGGGAGAAAAAAATCATGGGAATAGACTGATTTAACCCTAGGTGCAACTTTAATTTTTCATGAAATTTTACCGATCTGGACCACTGGCGCGATGTGCCACTATCGCCCTAGTCCACTGAACAATGACGACTATGAAATTACATTGCGGAGCGATGCAGTACAATCACGTTGCCACCTTGGACAAAACCTATAAACTCACCATAACACGGTGGTATCTGTTCGGAACACTAAAAAAAGATAATTTTGAAATTGAGCCTTGGCACAAAGTGCCAATATTGTGAAGGCTGACTGGTTTTTCACCATTAATATTTTGGATGGCTCCGCAATGTGTTGTTGGCTCAAGTGGTACAGTGTCTTACTAAAATGGCCATAGCTCTTCGCCTAGCTGTTGGATTTGGGCGAATTTGGTACTGATGGAAAGCTTATTTAAAATCTTAACGATTTCACATGTATAAAGTGTATGCATCTTTAAAGGAAGTCTTTGAAATTTTTGGTATGATTTTAAGCTAGGTAAAAGTATGGGGTGTTAAAGATCCTAACTATCTCTTTTTGACGAGTGCTTGAGTCTTGCAACATGCTTTTAAGATCACTGCTTAAAATAGTAGATTCAATACTAAATCGATGCATGTTTGTGATTGTTTTTGTAGGTAAATGTTGTATATAGTGTATACACTAACACAGAAGTCTTGAGTACCTGATGTGTGAGCAGATGCTAGCACATTTGAGTCTTTTAAGTTGGAATAATTGCAAAGTCTTAAGCAACTTTTGTTAGTTTTGATTATTTTTATTGTGTTAATGCAGATGTGAGTGATAGGGGAGGAAACAAAAGGAAAGAAGAACAAATCAGTTAGAATCTAGTGCAAATAAGCTGAAGTAAAGCTGACGACATTTCTGAAGCACCGTCACAACTGTGATAAGGCATCAAAATTGTTGTCAACTCGAAGAAGAACATGATGATTTCCAATGAAGATATGATGACATTTTTCACACGCCGTCACTTAATTGACATGCCATCAAATTTTGGATTTTTATGATTGAGAAGCTATTAGACAATTAACTCGGAGGGTGACACATAAAATTGCTTCATCTTTTTCATCAGATATTCAAGAACTTATCAATTATTGTGGGTTTTTATCTTGTGATTGAATTGAATAAATACTTTTTGGGTTTCACCCATTAGTAAATCTATCCATATTATCATGAATCCAACTTGTTATTTCGTTCATCAAATCATGAGCAACTAATTCCATTAGCCTGAGTTATGGGATCCATGGATTAGGGTTTGAGATGATGCTAGGTATTTAAAGGATTAAAAGAGTATTAGGACATATTGAAATTCTTTTTCTTTAACTTGAATCTATTGGTTTCAAACAATAGGTTATGCCTTAGGCTTATTTAATTTTAACAGAGAAATAAACTAGAAAACGTGAATTATAAACAGGGACTCGGAAGCTAACAACCTTCTATTTAATGATTGATGTTGTAACTGGATTAATCTACCTAATATAAAATCCTATTGTAAATAGATAAGTTATCTAAGTTTGAGAGAATTAGATAATAAATTGTCTGGTGAGATCGAGAGATAAGTCAGATAGTATCATCGTTATGGATATTCTGTTGTTTCTACTTACTTCAAGAGTCTTAAGCATTACCTAGTATCTGTCAATTCCCAAAACCCATGGTGAACATAACTCTGGCTCCCATTTATCTTGTTTATAAACACTAAAATATTGAAAGTGACAATTGACTCTCTGTGAAACTTAAACCCCCATTTTAGGAAATAGTAAACTGCCAGTAAAGTATTTCGTAAACAAATAGAAGTTCACACCCTATTCCCTATGGAATTCTACCCAAACCTAGCTGGGTTTTATATTGACAACGATCACTTATACCCATTCAAGAGTGTAGTTTAAGATTTATCAAATAATGGTGCCATTGCCGGGGAATAGGGTAATAGACTAAAAGTTTGTGCGCAAAAATTTGTTGATAGTTAAGTTTATTTAATTTAAGTTTATTTGTTGTTTTTGTCTATTTTAGATGTTGTGTTGTTTATGCCAAAAACAAGAAGTTCCTGAGAACCGCTAATACCAGTCGACCCAGAACATCAACTGATAGGGAGAATGGCTGAACAACAGCAAGAAGAGAGACTAGTTGCTTTGGCCAGGGCTCAGGTGAATGTGCAGAATTTAGGTCAAAAGGCATGTCACCAGAACCCTGATGATGAAGACTAGGGTGATGAGGAATTGCTGAATCCTCAAAACCGAAGGATAGTTGAGCAAGTTTCTGGACCAGTGAAGCAAAACGTTAATAGAAACCATCAAGTTCGAGGAAGATATGGTCAACAACCTATTCAATATAAGGCTAATGAAGATGATGAAGTAATGGACGGAGCCGGTGCAACGGGTTCTATCACTCCTCCACCGTTGGCACCAGGTGCAAAATTTAGCATAACAAGTACCATGATCCAAATCCTGAATCTAAAGGGGTTATTTGGAGGCTTGACTAGTGATCATCCGAACATGTATTTGGTGAAATTCATCACTATTTGCAAATCCTTTGACAATCCAGGAGTCAGCCATAATGTGATCAGGTTGAGGTTGTTTTCGTTGTCTCTGTCTGGAAAGGCAACAATGTGGTTGAATGAACTAGAACCTAACTCTATAACCAAATTGAGACAGTTGAAAGATGCATTCCTAGAATGGTTCCTTCCACCCTACAGAAGGGTAGAGTTGAGGGATGAAATTAGTAACTTCAGACAACTTCCGACTGAAGCATTACACGAAACCTGGGAAAGATTTAAGACAAAACTTGCATAATGTCCAAACCATAACATGACGGACTTGAACTTAATGGAGACTTTGTACCGATCTTTCAACTCTGTGACAAAGATAATTTTTGACAACACTGCAGGTGGTTCGTTCATTAACCCATTTTTTCTAGATGCTTTTGACATGCTTAATAGAATGACCAAACAGAGTCGGTATTGGCACACTAAGGATTCTGTAGTGGCTATACTGACTATTTCTGGTGGTATAACTGTGGAGCAACGTAGAGGGGATAAGGAGCGAGATCAGTACATGGCCCATTTGAAGACGGAAATGGACTTGCTAGCCAAGAACTTGCTAACCGGTAAGACTAAAATGGTTAAAGCGGTGGAATCTTAGGGTATTATTTCTACAGGTACTGATGCGTAGGCAAACTATGTGAGTAATCAGGGGGGTTTCCGCAGTAATAGCCAAGGGAACCATGGTTGGACTTTCTATGACAAGCATGATTATAAAGATAGGGAGTAGGGACACTGCAGAAACAATATTGACAGGAGTGGTTTGTATGTTCTCCTGGAAGTCGGGATACTGCAACAACTAGTTTTGGCAAGAAGTCCATGGAGGACATGATGGAAAAGTTGTTAAAGGGAGTTAAAGCTACCAACTCGGGGGTAACTACTATGAAGAGTAAGTTTTCTACCCTCAGTCAGTTGGTTAGCTCACACTCTACTTCTATTAAGCAGTTGGAGCAACAGATGAGCCAACTTTCTACTACACTGAACAAGAGAAAAACTGGTACTTTATCTAGTGGTACGGTTCAAAACCCACGGACTGATAGCTCTTGTATAGTGATTAACACCCAAAGTGGTCAAATGTTATGTGGCCCTTCTGTGGGTAAATCTGTGGGGAATGAGGTAAGTGTTGATGAATCAGAAGGAAGAAATCCAGTGGATTCTGAGAAGCTTGATGGTTTTGTTAATATTTCAGAGAAATAAGAAGATAAAAAAGAGGAAGTGGTATTGAAAGAAATGCTAAGAACACCACCTCCCTTTTCTCAGAGATTGAGAAAGAAAGTAGATAACAAAAAATTTAGCAAATTCATGGCAATACTGAAATAACTGATAGTGAATGTGCCATTGATGGAGGCACTTGAGTAAATGCCAAACTATGCTATATTTATGAATGAATTGTTAACAAAGAAGTAGAAGGTAAGATGTGAGCTGGTGGAAAACATCCACAACTGTAGTGTTGTTTCTTCCCAATCCTTAGTACAAAAAAAGCCTGACCCTGGAGCATTTACTATACCGTGCACAGTTGGATCCATGAAGTTTACCAAAGCTTTATGTGACTTAGGAGGAAGTATTAATCTAATGCCACTTGATATCTACAAGAAACTTGGATTGGGGGAACCTACCCCAAAAATGATGCATCTTGTGATGGAAGATAGATCGGTGAAACGACCAGTTGGTATATTGCATGATGTGCCGGTAAAAGTGGATGACTTTATTCTGCCTATAGATTTTGTGATATTGGATTGTGATATTGATTTTGAGGTACACGTCATTTTGGGTAGACCACTGTTAGCAACAGAAAGAGTACTAGTTGATATGGAGATCAATGAGCTAAGGTTCAGGTATGGAAAAAGGGAGGCCAGATTCAAAATGCATCCTCTTATGAAGCAAGTGGAGGAGATGAATATCTTCTCGGTTGTGGATGTATTCAAGGAAAATGGTAATGAGGTATTGATATGGTATCTTGCCGAAGTCTAAGAAGTTGAGATAACCAAGTCGTACCACAATGTTAAATCAGGCGCTGTTTGGGAGGCAACCCAAAGTTTTAATTTTGTTACACTAGTATTGTTAATTTTTGTAGATAAGAATTGTACAAAGGAGGTGAACTAGTTGCAGTCATCTTGAGAAGGTTGACGTTAATTTTGACGGGCTGTCACAAGTATGACAATCCATGATAAACGTCATCGAAAAAATCAAGTCAAAGCCTTATACTATTAAGGATGACGACAATTTCGAAGCGTCGTACGATCTCTGATGGGCCGTAAAAACTATCGTCAAATGAGTTGGGAACATTTTAAAAAGTTTAGCTAGCCCGGCCCAGCAACAACTGTTCACGTTCCCGCATAATACAGATACTTTTTTTCTGTTTTGGTTTTCTTTCCTTAGTGAATTATTTCCCTTCCTTTTTCAAAGTTATTTCCATCTAAGGAAAAATTTTAGTACTTTCTTTGTAAGTTGAATCTTGAGAGTTATGACAAAAACCTTCCCTCTCTATCATTATAATATTCTCTCATTCACAATTCTAAGTTCTCGAAGTACATCGGCTAAGAGTCGACATTCAGGTATGAGAAAAACTTCAACTTCATCTTTCATTGGGGAAAATTGTGAACAACAAGAAACCTTGGTTTCAAAGTAATGAGCGAAAACCATCAACATGTTTCCTGCTCCTTTGAAAACTAGTGTTTGTAGGGTCATGCGGTACAATTTCATTGAAATTTCAGTTGAATTACATGACATAAGTTGAAATTGAGAATAATGGTAGATGAAAAATCAAGTAAAAAGGAATTGGAATTGGTAATTTTGTCTGACGACAACTTTTATGGCCTTGCACCTATGTGACGGCTTTTCAAAAATGCCGTCAAAATTTGGGAAATATTGTAGATTTTTGATAAGGTTGACGACGCCTTTGAAGCGCCATCACACTTGTGATGGCAAATCAGAAAGGCCGTCAAACCTTCAAACTAAAAACAGTAATGAGGTTAAAATTGGGGTGTTCCTTTTCTTCTCTTATTTGATTATGGACACTAATTGAGGATTTCTATGTTGTTGCAGAACTGATCATGTTACCCAAGAAAAAGAATCCAACTACACGAAAGAAAACGGCTAAAGAGTGTACCTCGAAAACTTGTCAATGAGGACTCTGATTATGAAGACGACGAAACTTTGATCAGATGGACTAGAAAGAGGTTTGGTCCAAAGACACCATCTATACCTAAGATAATTGAGGTGGAGGATACTGATGATACTGAGGTAACAACCTCATCTGAGAAAGTTTTGGAGGAACAAGGATCATAACACACTGAGCAGGAATCAGAGGACACCGAACAAGAATCTGAAAATAAGTGTTCTGAAAAGCCGACAACTGAAGAAACTGTGTCTGAATCACCATCATCAGAGAAGCAAGGTTATAAGGATTCTCTAGTACGGAGAACTTTGGTGAAATGAAAAAACCCCGAGATTAGGAACAATGTGAGATGGAAAATCCCTGGAGCTGAAAGAATCTTTTGGGACGGACTTCGCAGAACAGATAGAAGAAGTGCTTGAACGCCAATTTTAGAGAAGAAGAGGATTATCACTACAGGGTTGATCAAATACCCTGAGGTGATGCAAAAACTCAAGGATTTTGCCCTGGAGTAGACTACCAGGGGAAGCGGTGTTTACTATCCTTCGTTAGTCTGGTAGTTCTACACGAACTAACAGGCTACATTTGAAAATATGTGCAGAGAATGGGATAGACCTTCAGATAATCCTCTACAGGACAAAGTTGCAGTGTGTGGAGTGAGGGTGGATGTATCAGACGCCACCATAAATAGGTTTCTTCATGGGCCAGCCTTCTTTCCACGAGCCACATCACCTACCTTCTATTCCCGATTGAAACATTAGGAAAATCAGTGCAAATGGCTAGTGACTCTTATAGCAGATGGGGAACCTGAGTGGCTGAATAATCCTGCAGAAAAGATAACCAAAACGTCTCTAAATTCAGAAGCAAGATTTTGGTGGAGTTTAGTACGGATTCATCTGATACCCACTGAGAGAGACAACATATTGGGGGATGATTGAGCAATATTGGTTGCAATCTTGATAGATAGAACTCCCTTGGATTTTGGAGAAATTATAGCGAAAGAGATCAAGAGTCAGCTCGTAAGACCCGATGCTGCATATCCATTCCCATGTCAAATAACTAGGTTTTGTGAAGCAGCTAATGTACCTGATATTTTAGTTATTGATGTTGAGTTACATGACAAGAAGACCCACAACCCTATTAGACAAGATGAAATTTAGCCGGGCTGGCAACTTGATCGAGATACAGTTAGTACAGCATATCCTCCATTCACTTAGACTGTTTCAGCACCATATATGGGGGTACAAAGATCTGAAGCTGTACCACCACCACCAGCATATTCAGCTCAGGCAGGCTCAGTGCCTCAAAGTGAGCCGACTACTTCAGTTCCTCCAACAACAACAGGATTTACATTTCAGCCTATTGATATTAGGAAGGTGGCTAGGCAAGCAAATTTGTGTGAGGTACAACTACAGGCCTTCGCCAAAAATTTTGTTGCTATTGTGGATAAAATAATCAAGGCTACACTTGAACCTTTCATGACTTTGCCTGGGCGGATGTCAAATCTAGAGAATAGATTCGATGCCCAGGCAAGAGAGATGATAAGTGCTAATCTTGCCATTTTTAGGGCTGCATTAGACAAGGTGGAGGTTGAGGTTGGGATGCTGCAGCAACACCAAATTATGGTACCAAAAAGATCAGCCAAGCATAATGTAGAGGAATAAATTCCTATCCTTGATCTTAGTATGGATTCCCCAAAGAAAAAGAAGAAAAAAGGGGAAAAGAAAGGCAAGTACAAGAGAGATAAGCCGGATAGTGAAGAGGAGAGAAAAGCTAAAAACAAAATAAAGAATAAGGAAGAGCAGGAAGACTTGAAAAAGGCAAGATTGGAATCTCTTGCTGACACGAAGAAATGGGAAGCAACCATCAGAGTTAAGGCTGCAGGTGCTTCATCGAGCCAAGCTCCAACCACCGCAAAGGCGGATGCTACAAGTGGGGGGAAGATAGCAGATGATGCAGTAGAAGGGTCGGAGATCTATGATCCATAGGCTTGACTGTCTTCAGGTATATCCTAACCCTTAATGCTTTTTATTTCTTGATTTTAAGTTGAGGGTGTAGGGAACTATTGTTGTAACATGTTCTGTAGATAATTAGTAGTAGTACAAGTACTTGAGGCATCTAGCTTGTTTTGTGATTTTCGAGGACCTTTCTAGTAGTCTGATCTATTTTGCACTATATGGATTGTATCCATTGTAACAAGTGTGTATCTATTTGTGGCATTAATATCGCAAATGAATAGCCTGTAGAAAACAAATGCATGAAACAAATGAGTAGTGATATGTGATATACTTGTGTGCCATATGCGTGTAAGGTCTTACTTAGTTCCAGTTGTGCGTTAAATCCAGAACTTTCCCAATTAGTCATGCCATAGTCATAGGATAGGATTTAGGAAAGGATCATAGGTCATTTTTGCATGTTAATCCATTTTAGCTTAAATGACCATCCAATTGTGAATAATATACCTTTCTCCCCTTTTTATCCTAAATAGGCTTGTTCTTTCTTGTACACCTTTCACCTTCCCATTACATCACAATGAACCTGTTTTGACCCTAGCCCTCCTTGGACACTGTGCACCTTTACTTAGGCAAATAACCTAAGTTGAGGGTAGCTACTATAAGGGTGCGTGATGGAATATGAGTATGAAGAGAGGTAAAAGAAGGAAAATGAATAACAAGTTGTGTGTAGTGACAAAGAAAATCGGAAAAGAGAAAAAGTAAATTTTTTTATCTAATGCTTGAAAAGACAACACCCATCTTAAACAAGCTTGACAAATAAAAGAGTGAGGAAAAGAAGGTCAAAAGTTAAAAACCTAAGATTGAATGTAGTGCCAAGGAGGTGTAGTCACTATGAAATATCCATGAATATCATACCAGCCCCTAGCCTATGTTACAAACTTAAGAAAAGCACTATAATGATCCTAACTAACTTGTCTGAAGACTTAGGTACTGACTATAGGGGAAATACTATGGCATTTGATGCGCAATGTTGGAACTTCATTCTGAGAGAAAGTTTTATGTTCATCCCTATGTCTATACATGTGAATCTGAGTGAAAAAAGGGATTCCTTTGTTGTGAGGGAACACTAGGTATGTTGGTAATAACTTCTTTGTTTGGATAATGTAATTTGGGTAAGTGATATGTTGTTATAGCTGGGATTTTTGCCATATATAGATACTTGTGAGTTACATGGTCATTTTAAAATACTAGACGAGTTGATTTTACTTTGATTGATCAAGGAGATGGTGCATGTATTCTGACCTGATAAGACTAGTTAGCTGCCGAATTGTACTTTGTATACTCTTAGTTATGTTTTGGTCGCTTGAGGAAGAGTAATTTGAGGAAAAGTAATTTTTTTAAGTTGAGGGTGTTGATATGTTAGCAGTTGCTAACACATTTAAGGCTTTTAACTCAGAATAATTGCAAAGTCTTAAGCCATTTTTTTTAGTTTGATTATTTTTAATGTGTTAATGTAGATGTGAGTGATAGGGGAGGAAACAAAAGCAAAGAAGAACAACTCAGTTAGAATCTGGTGCAAATAAGCTGAAGTAAAGCTGACGACATTTTTGAAGCGTCGTCACAACTGTGATAAGGCATCAAAATTGTCATCAACTCGAAGCAGAACATGACGATTCCAATGAAGATTTGATGACATTTTTCATGTGTCGTCACTAAATTGACACGTCGTCATATTTTCCATCAGAAGACTCAAAAGAGAAAAATTCACTGGAATCTTTGACAATATATTGCACACATCGTCAGACGTCTGAAACGCCGTCAAGATCGCCGTCGACTATTCTGAAGAGAAAACTGAAATCTTAATTTTTGTTTCCTTATTTAGAATTAACTATTTAAAGACTTCTTTTTGGTTTTTCTATACGATGTTTTTTTGTATTTTTATGATTCAGAAGCTATCAGACAATTTACTCGGATAGTGGCACGTAAGATTGCTTTATCTTTTTCATCAGATATTTTTCTTGTTTTCTATCCAAGCACTTTTCAATTATTGTGGGTTTTTATCTTGTGATTGAATTGAATAAATACTTTTTGGGTTTCATCCATTAGTAAATCTATCCATATTATCATGAATCCAACTTGTTATTTCATTCATCAAATCATGAGCGGCTAATTCCATTATCCCGAGTTATGGGATCCATGGATTAGGGTTTGATATGATGCTAGGTATTTAAGGATTCAAAGAGTAGTAGGATATCTTGAAATTCTGCTGCTTTATCTTGAATCTATTTGTTGCAAACAATAGGTTATGCCTTATGCTTATTTGCTTTTAGCAGAGAAATAAACTACAAGATGTGAATTATCAACAGGGACTCGGAAGCTACCAACCTTCTGTTTTATGATTGATGCCGTAACTGGATTAATCTTCCCTAGATAAAATCCTATTGGAAATAGATAAGTTATCTAAGTTCGAGAGAATTAGATAATAAATTGTCTGGTGAGGTTGAGACATAAGTTAGATAGTATCGTCGTCAGGGATATTCTGCTGTTTCTACTTACTTCAAGAGTCTTAAGCATTACCTAGTATCTGTCAATTCCCAAAACCCATGGTGAACATAACTATGGTCTCCCATTTATCTTGGTTACAAATACTAAAATATTGAAAGTAACAATTGACTTTCTGTGAAACTTAAACACCTATTTTCGGAAACAGTAAACTGCTAGTAAAGTATTGTGTAAACAAATCGAAGTTCACACCCTATTCCCTGTGGGATTGGACCCCAACCTAGTTGGGTTTTATATTGACAACGATCGCTTACACCTATTCAAGAGTCTAGTTTGAGCATTATCAGTACCCAAATTTAGGCCTTGAATGGTTAAAGTTAATGAGTACACCATTTACTCGATTCAATTTCCCAATGAGTTCTAATGTTAAATTTTTTGAGTATGGGGGATAATAAAAAAATCTAGGCTTAAGTTCAATTATTTATATTTCTTATGTGCCTATTGGAACACAAATTTGGGGTTAAATTCCTGCATTTTGAGTAATGTGCAGAATTATTGACTATGGTTTTTAGTACCGCAATCATGATCACGATGACCGTGATCATGATACTGCAATCGCATTCATTGACCTAAGTTCTCCATACCTTAAGGTAATGTTTGAAGAAACGCAAATTTCTTCACACCCATTTCCTACACCAAAACCTTCTATAAACACTACAACTTGAGTTGATCTAATTAATCTAGCATGTTTTTAGTATGATATTACAAATGATTATACGAATTATATTTACTATAGGTACTCACCATGGATGACTATGACAACATTTGATTCATGGATCTGAAATGGCACAGCCAGTACAATAGTGACCTCTCAAGGGCCAAGTTACTACTGTTGAGAGGAATTTTCTTGGACAAGGTAGCAGAGCATTATATAGGATTGTTTGATAGGCTGGCTGCATCCGGGTAGAAATATTTTGTCCCAAACCCCTATGAGGAAAATTAGCACTGTGTGCAAGAATTTAATATGAATTTAAGTGCAGTATCTCTCTCAAACCCAATGATAAATATTTGCGAAGAAATGTGCATTTTGGAGCGGAGTAGGTGAATGAAGTGAATGTGTTTCAGGAGGTTGATATGGATGACTTCTAGGCAAAGGGGTATGATCCAGAAAAATGGATGGCTGGCATACTCTTCCCTAATAGAGAGGTATCCTGGGCTGTCATGAAGAGAGGGATATCCATGAACGACATCACATCAGAGGCTATAATCTTATTTAAAATCATTTGTAGTAAAGTTTCACTATATACCCATTTGACTTCTATCACACAGTTGCATGCATTCATGGTTTCCTGCCTTATGTCTTGTACTTCTCTAAACGTTGACCAAATTGTGCTAGAAGAATGCAGACACTATATGATTGAGGGTGGTACACTTTTTCCCTGTCCTTCTCTTAATATTGATTATTGCAAAAGAGTAGGGGTAGAAGAGTATCCTATAGATACTAGGGTGAAATGAAACCCCCACATTACTCCACTCAAAATTAGTGGTGAGTGTGCACTTGGGCACAACAAGAAGAGAAAATTTCATGCGGACAAGTCAACAGCTGAGGAACTCGAATCATATAGACCATCAACTATTGGGTCTACAGAAGACATCTGTATTGACATTAGGGATATCAAAGAACTAGTGTCAGGTTAGCCTCAGGGGCTGGGAGAGTCATCCACAAGGCGTCACTTTAATGTTTCTCTTGATGATTATGAAATGTACAAGCAAGAGAAAAAACACAGCGAGCCACTATGTCTAGGCTTGAAAGAGAATATTTGGCACTGGAACAGTCTCACAAAGATCTTCTGGAATCCCATAACAAGTTAAAGAAAAGGATGAAAAAGAGGGACAATTTCTTCAAAAATTTATGGAATGGGGTCAAGGGCCTATGGAAGGTCCTGAATCCTAATGATAAATTGCCTTTTTCTGAGGACGAGAGTAATGAAAAGGTTCTTATTGAGTGGTCACATGGTAATACTTGTGGTGATGGTTCAGAGTAAGCATGAAAGAGTAGCCCTTAATGCAACTTCAGGGAGGACACATATCCTTATGTTTATGCTTTGGTTGATTATGCATTGCGGTCACTTCAAGCCATTCAGTTGGGGGTGCCTACCCCTTGAGTTTTGATAATTTGATATATGTCTTGATATTTTGTTATGGTTTTGATGACATTTTCGATACTATTTTATTTTATTTTGTGATGCTACATTTGGGCACTCTGATGGTGCCCACAATTTCATGGATTATCATGTGGGTTTTGTTTTAGTTTTTTTTTTATATTTGTTTTATTTTGATCGTGGCAATGCATGATGAGCTTTTCCCTATGATAGATTGAGTGACGACATTCTTAAGGTTAAAATGTTGTTTGGGGTCTTGAAACATAGATGCATGGGAATTCTGAGTACACATGGCATCAAAGGTCATAAATGCAAGGGAAGTCTGAGTACCTGTGGCATTGTAAATTCTAAATTTTGTATCACATTATAAACATTTGGTGATGTTTGAGTATCCATATGTGTGGTTAGCCCATATTGAGCAAAAATGTAAGACTAAGGCTTCGGTTGTTCCCATGTTTAACAAAATAGTGTGTGGTGAAAATGCATAATAAGCAAACCCCTCTGTCAAAATTTTTTACAAAAATGAAGGGCATGGACGTGAGAAACTTTTCAACAAAACTTTTTCTCTTTTTGTGACTCCATATATTGTTGACTTGTTAATAGAAATAGATTCTCCAAATTTTGTCTCTAACAAGAGGGGCAATTGAGCCTCCTCTAAGAATTTTCAGTCCATCTGTGCTGAGTTATTTTCTTTCATCTCTTGTATACTTGTATTATCTAGAACTTGTCCCATTAATCTTTCTAAGATAATTTTTATTGTATTTTATTGGAGAAATAATATTAGGCAATCCTTGTGATTTTGGAAACAATTTATCCTAAAAAGACTACCCATGCATAAATGTAATCCCTAAATACCCACTTTGAGCCTTTGGAACTTTCTTTGGCACACACATTATAAGACGTGAACCCTTTTTTATCCCTCTTTTTAACCATACCCTCCTTGAACTTGAAAATACAACTTGATTCTAAAAGCCTAAGTTGGGGGTCTTGAAGATTTATGGAAGTAAGTTATGGGTCATAGAGTTTTTGTAGTGAAATTCCTAAATGCTCAAGCATTGAAAACAAATGAATAGAAAAAAATAAAGGGTCATACAAAGAAAAGAATTGCATGAAAAATTCAAGAAAAAGAAATAGAAAAAAATGGGTGAACAAAGGAAGAAAAAATTAGGCATATGAAAAGAGAAAGGATCAAAGAAGAGTGGACCATAGTAAAAAAAGTAGATTAAATAGTGTGATGTATATGTTGAAGGAAGGGTGTTTCAATGTTTTCCCAAATGATATCCTACTGCAACCCAAACCTACGAAACAAGCTCAAAAGTTCTTTGAAATCTTAATCTATTTAATTTCTTTTCAGTGTTGATTGCAATAGGGGCAAGCATGTTGTATCACACTTGTTAACATAGAGAGTTCTTTTGTGAGGGAGAGAGTTTTTTTGCACTTAAATTCCTTGTTTCCTATTTGGTATCTTGGTGTGTGGAATTTTCTTTCTTGTGATGAGGCATGTAAATGAGTTGAGGTGTGTGATTTTGTCACTTTTTGATCAATGAGGCAAATGGAGTATAACTTAGTTTTGGTCTAAAATGAGTCACTTATAGAGTATTTCTTGTTGTCACATGATTTCACTTAGAAGTCTTGTGCATCCTTAGATATTGCATTTTATGTTGAGGGGTGGAATAAGAAATTCTTAGCCCGTTTGTAATGAGCTACTTGTGGTAGTGAGTAAGCTCAAGACATTGTGAGCTTTAAGGAATTAAGTTTGGAAATAGATATTTGTTGTCTCATGGTAAGAGGTAGTGTTACTTGAGGACAAGCAAAAGATTTAAATTGGGGGTGTTGATGAGTGGTAATTTTACCACTCATTTGCACTTATCATTCGTGCACATTACCTTGTTTTGAATGAATAAATGAGACATTATTGTTATTAAATGCACTGATATCCATATTTTGCTAGCACGGAGTTGATGAGATAATAAGATGTGGATTGGGGCTAAAAATGATCAAAAGGAAGCAAGAAAATGCAGAAATGGCCTCAGTTACTACAGTCGCAGTCTGAGGGACGGAATGGCGGTCTGAGGACCATAATTGAGATCAATCAAGCAGTTCAATAAGCAGAGACCAATATATCGGGGGCTAAGCTTCCCCTTTTTACAAAACTGCATCACTCCTTTCATGGGAGACACTTTTAAGAATACTCGATCGCCCACATTAAAATCTAAGTCTCTACGCCTCACATCCGTATAGGACTTTTGGTGACATTGAGTAGTCTTCAATCTATCACGAATAACTTTCACCTTATCTAAGGCTTGGTTAACTAAATCATGCCCAATAAACTTACCTTCGCCAACTTCGTACCACCCAATAAGAGATTAACACCTCCTATAATACAATGTGTCAAAAGGTGCCATGACAATGCTATAGTGTTAACTAATACTTTAGGCAAACTCAATCGAAGAAAAGTGGTCATACCAATAACTACTATAATCAAATATACAAGCCTGTAATATATCCTCAAAAGTTTGGATAGTTCTCTCCGCATGACCATCTATTTCCTAGTGGAAAGCATCACAAAGGCACACCTTAGTTCCCAAACTTTTTTGGAATGACTTCCAAAAGTGCAATGAAAATGGAGGGCCACGATATGATATAATAGAAACTGAAGCACCGTTCAACTTCACAATCTCCACAAGATACAACTTAGCATAATCTTCTACAGAGTAATAAATCCCCACGGGAAAGAAATCAGAGGACTTGGTCATTCTATCAGCAATGACCCAAATAGAATCATATTGAATTCGAGATCTATAAAGACCAATAAAAAAATTGTAACGCCCCAAGTCTGGTACCCGGAACACCACACGGTACTCATGACCCCAAAGGACTATAATCTAATCCATGAGTGATATATGTACCTATACACTGCATAATATACTGTATAAATGTAGAAATAAAGGCTGAAAGGCCATAAGGTTCAAAGATCTGATAAAACATAACATCTGAAGATATGGTATATCAATACCAAAATAACTGAATTAACTGTCTGAACATGCTAGTCTAAAATCCTCTAAACTATATAAATAAGGAGTTGATGGGATATGTCCCCAACTAACTCTAACTACTAAAATAAATTAATTCATGAGATAATAAAGTAATGGTCATGTCCTCGAAGGATGAGGACTCACTGTTAACTGTGACTGCCGAGATTGGAATGCTACTAATGCTCTGGAGCTCGTGCTTTTGAACCTATGGTATAAAACACCATAGTGCAAATGCATAAGTACCATTTAATATACTGGTATGTATGTGAGGTAGGCTGAATGTATAGGGTTAAAATGCATGAACAATGCTAACTGCCTATATAACATGAATGCAAGAATACATGCATAAATAAATGAGTGTAACTAAATTCGTGATGATACTGACTACTGAGTCTGAATACTGCTAACCTGAGTACTAATAAATGATACTGAGCGACTGTATATGACAGTCTAGGTTCTAATGGAAATAGCTAAGTTACTTTCTATTCTGAGTTGGCTGTATCGGACAGTCCTAAACTCTATAGAACAATTAGAGTTCTATTGCTGAGACTGAATGACTGTATCTGACAGTCCTTATCTGTAACTAAAACTATGGGAAGTAGTTATCTAACTGACATGTCCCAAATAGTGAAATATAGATGCGTTGGGGTCCAATCTGTAACCCCAATTGGAAGAGTGTCAATACCGCGCCACTAGTAAGGACAATCTGTGGGTAATCCTCATATAACAGATAACTCTAGCGAGAACGATGGGAACCCTCATATAACAAGTAAAGCTACTTCATCTGCCCTCATGTAATAGTCTATGATGTCTTAACCCACGTTGGCTATGTAGTTCTAGAACGTAATGATTGATTCTAAGACTCACACCCTCATATAACAGGTGGGTTCCTATCCTTGGGTTCGTTCGGTGCTAATGTCTACTCCCATTTGCATAGACACGGAACATGATTAACTAAACTGACTGGATTAAGTTAACTGAATTTTCGTGGACTGACAAAATGTTATGGAGATCTGATAACTATCTGAGATTTCTCAGATTACTGAGTTTCTGAGCTTTCCTAAGTCACATGACTGATTGAGTTCTATGGATCATGGCTTGACTGAGGATATCAGGAAAACATGACACTGGATTTAGGCACACAACTATATTTTTTGGGTACAAGTACCCTTAGCACTCGGTGGGAAGAAATTGACAAAGAATAACTTGCTTGAATACATGACCAACATCACAATCAATAGTATAATAAATTTTAGATTTCATGAAGTACAAGTTCTAAAGCACCACAATGACTACATATATATCCATAATTCATTCACTAGGACATTTCATCAAACACTTGACATGCATAAACTTGTACATGAATGGAGATTTCATATTATTATACTAGTATATCACTTTTCCTTCACATAGGCATCTAATCAAACACATGGGGAGCATGATTTGGTTATACAATCATCAACACATCTAATAATAATGCATACATCAATCAACATGTAAATTGAAGGGGGTTATTCATAATTATTATTCTAATCACCATTTCTAGGGTCAATCATTGGAATATGTAATTTAAAACGTGAATCGAAACCCTATAACTACATAGACATGAATTTCAATTCAATTTAAATCATGAACATTCATAAATACACAAATCTTGTATTTTAAAAAGAGATTCTTGAGCTTCATGGGTTAAAGGAACCCACGAATCAACACATGACATACCTCGGTGGATTATTTCTTGATGATTGGTGGAGGAAAACTTGGATTCTTGACTTAGAATTAAACACCTAGGGTTTTTTATTCTTGGGGATTGATCTTTGAGAGAAAACCTAATTGGATGTCGTGAATAAATAATGAAGTTATGAGCTATTGTCTGGTATAATTAGGGGTTAAAATGGGTGGAAACAAGACCCAAATACCCTTTTAAAAATGGTATTAAATTGTTAAACGGGATCTGCGATGGCTCGTGTGATGGTACTTCGCTGGCTCGACGGTCCATCGTTTTGACCATCGTACTTGGGCCAGAATAGGGACTCACTGCCTTAGTAGAGACGGCTTGGGCGCCGGTCCGTCGCATGTTCGACGGTCCATCAACCTGTTTGTCGCACCTTAGCCAGAAGATTGACCTACTATTGTAGCTGCGACGGTCTAGGCAACGGTCCATCGTTAGATCGACGGTCTGTCAACCTTCCCATCGCACCTGGGCTGTTCTGACAGCTGTTAGTAAAATGTCCATAACTTCTTACTTCGATGCCAGAATTAGACGAAATTCGTATTGTTGGAAAGATAATTCAATTTCCCACTCAACAAAATATAAAAATCTTAAAAATTCCATGTCTACAAAAATTGATTCATCTTTCAATGTAAGTTTCTAACATTCTTCGGATGATTTCAAGATAGGTAGAAGTACGGGGTACTAAAGAAATCCATATTAATTGCCTCAAATCAGCACTCGAGCAACACAATTTCTTGGTATAGGCCACCATGCCTCAAGTTCTCAACCCTTATTTTTTGGTACTCCATACACTTAGCCACATGGCTAGCAACACTAAGCTTCATATTACACAACCAATAGAACTATCTAAGGTCATGGTACATCTTTGTGGAATCTGGTTGAATAGCATAACGGGCTACATGATCCTAGGCCATAACCCTTTTCCTCAATCCATCAATGTAAGGAACACATATCCTACCTTGGTATATGAGGATACCATCACCACCAATCACAAAGTCCGCAACTTTATGTTGATCCACATTACTATTGACATTCATCAAGTTGTGGTCTATGACTTCCTTTTCCTTTATATCAACAATAAGTGATGACTGAGATACTAAATGTAGAAACATACAATAATCCTCAGAGTCCACAAGCCAAACTCCAACAATCACCAAATGGTGAATATCTCTCTCCAATTCCTGCTTATCCTTATCAATACGGTCCAAACATCCCATAGACAATCTACTTATAGAATCGGCGACTATATCCGCCTTACCGTGATGGTAATAAGGACTCATATCATAGTATTTCAATAGCTCAAGCCTCCTTCTTTGCCAGAGATTCAACTCCTTTTAGGTAAACATATACTGATGGCTCTGATTATCGAAAAAGATATCAACATGAACACCGTAGAGATAATGCTGCAAATTTTTTCAAGGCAAAGAGCACGGCTGGCAATTCTAGATCATGGGTAGGTAGTTCTTTTCATAAGATTTAAATTGCGTAGAAGCATAGGCCACCACCCTACCATGTTTCATCAACATACAACCAAGACTAACACGAGACACATCATAATAAACCACAAAACCATCACAACTTGTTTGCAAGGTCAAAACTGGATCAGAAGTTAATTTATATTTCAAATTATCAAAAATACCCTCACACAAATCGGACCATAAGAAAATTACCTCTTTTTAGGTCAACTTAGTTAATGGGCCAGCTATAGGGGATAAACTCTCAAAAAACTTTCTATAATAATCGGCTAGAACAAAAAAGCTCTGAATATCGGCTGGAGTCGTAGGTCAAGCTATTTCATAGCCACCCCAACCATTTGGGGTTCAATAAGTATCCCTTCATAAGAGATGACATGACCAAGAAAATCTATGGATTTCAACCAAAACTCAAACTTGGAGAACTTGGCATACAAACGATGATCCTTTAATGTTTGTAACACAACACAAAAGTGATCTACATGATCTGCCTCACTCTTAGAATACACTAAGATATCATTAATGAATACAATGAAAAAAATGACCAAGAATGGAAGAAAGACCCTATTCATCAAATCCATGAATGCCACCAGGGCATTAGTTAACCAAAAGGACATAACAAGAAACTTATAGTGACCATACCGGGTTATAAAGGCAGTCTTTGGGATAACACATCCCTAATTTTAAGTTGATGACAACTCGATATAAGATCCATCTTAGAGAAACACCTTGCACCCTGATGTTGATCAAACAAATTATCGATTCTAGGAAGAGGATATTTGTTCTTTATGGTCACTTTGTTCAACTGACGATATTCAATGCACACACGGAGGGAACCATGGTTCTTGCACACAAATAACACGAGAGCACCCCAAGGAGAGCATAAGGTCAGATAAAACCTTTATCTAAAAGATCTTTCAGTTTCTTATTAATTTCATTCAACTTCATCGGAGCTATTTTAGAAGGAGAAATAGAGATCAAACGAGTGTTCGAAACAAGATCAATCCCAAAATCAATTTACTTATTAGAAGGAACACCACGAGGACCATCAAAAAAAACCTCGAGAATCTCATTTAATAGTGAACAGACTTTATTGAAGTATTTTTTGAGTTTGAATCTTTAACTCCGACAAATTTATACAAACACCGCTTGAAATGAACCTTCGGACTTTGAGATAAGAAATAAACCTTCCCTTAGGAACTGAAGGACTCCCTTCCCATACAAAGACTGGCTCATTATGGAATCTAAGCATGAACCTATAGGTCCGACGATCTAATAAAGCATAGTAAGAGTGGAACTAATCTATTCCCAAGATGACATCAAAATCAACCATTACTAACTCAACCAAGTAAACAAGGGTGTCGCTATCACCCGTGGATATCACACACCCATTATAGACCCTTCTAACAATCAAAGGGTCTCCAACTTAGGTAGAAATAAAGAAAGAAACCAACAGACTCTCAGGACTACAATCTGTATGCACAAACACATATATTGGGTCATATAAGAAAGAGTAGACCCTGGATATAGAATACAATACACATCATGGGAAAAAAGTCTCAGCATACCCATGACAACATTAGGAGATGTTTTAGAATCCTGGCGAGTAGAAAATACATACAAGCAATTTTGGCCAATGCCGGTGCATGAAACAATAGCAACAACAGATATAACACCCTTTCGTGCAAGAGTAGAGAGAGTAGCAATAGAGGACCTGTTAGCCTATGAAGCTGCTAGAATGAGGCACTCACGCTGCTTGTCTCCAATTTGACCTCAATGAAAACATCTACCTCTCATTTTCTAACAATTACCACAATGACTCTGACCACAGAATCTGCAAGAAGGGTGGGGTGGAGCTGACTGTGCACCACTAGTATGAAATTAGGCACCTTCTTCCGGAGACCCACATCTAAATTGAGATTGATTACCACCCAAAAAATTAGGGTATGGAGATCTCACACTATCCGAGGAGAACAAACCAGAACTCCCCCATTTCTTTCGTAGTCACTTTCCACAATCACCACAATTATGGTTGGAATGCCTAAATTTCCTTCATTGCCTATCACTATACTCAACTTGTCTCTTCTTCTCATCTTTAACTTTTTTCATATGCACAATCAATCTAGAAATATCCATGTTCTCAAAAAATAAGGTTTCCTTATTTTTGAGAACTAACTCATGGTATAGTCTCAAGACAAAGTTGCACATTCTAGCCCTCATTCTAGAAACCATCTCGGAAGCATAACTTTACAATTTATGGAATTTTAAGGAATACTCTTGAATGGAATTCCTCCCTTGTATCAAGTTCACAAGCTCTTCATCATTGGATTCCCTCAACTCTTGAGGAAAGAAATCATCTAACAAAGCCTCGGAGAAATCCTCCCATATAGCGGGTCTACCATCAAGACCCCAAGCTAAGTCCCACCATTTGTACCATTGGCACGCCATATCTTTTAATTTGTAGGAAAAAAACTCAATTTTTGAAGCATACTTGATTTGGAAGATCTTCTCCATTTCATCAAATAAAGTCTTGAGGGTCTTCCTCAACCTCAATACTAGAGAACATCAAAGGTATTATCCTCATTAATTGTCCAATTCATATGGACTCAGAATAAATGATAGCCAGAGCACCATTCTCCACTTGAGAGGCTACCAATTGAGTGAAGAGGTTGATAGAGTGACAAAAGTCTACATTAGCAGTATCCCTTTGAGGTGACTTAAGAGGAATACCACTCTTATGAATAGGGTTGGTTGGTGGAACCCCACGAGGATGGCCAAATTCCGCAGCCCTAGACCGAGTCTGAACTCCAGAAGTTTGATGAGCTTTGTTTGAAGGACCCTCAGTACTGTTTGCCTGAGTCTCAGATCTTCTTTGAAGCATGATCTGAAATATAGAAAATGAAATCGGAGGAATTCAAAACCTTATACTTTATAAGCTTAGATCTAAACACAAGAAGGGAAATATTTCCTAAAATGTCTCATAGTTTCTCTTTTATAAGTGTTGCACGCTTCATACCCATAAAAGAGACTCTACTTGACATAGCATTGTGAACACCTATCCAAAAATAAACCTTGGCTCTGATACCAACTTGACATGACCTGAACCCTGGGGAATGACGTATGGGTACCTCAAGCTCACATGAACCAGAGGTCACCCCCAATAACTCATGACAGACATCTCATCATACCATAAGAGTCTCAGAGACCCAAACTCTCATATCAACATAGCTGAAATAATAACATAAGCTTACATTTGATTTATTAGAATAACTACGTATTCCCAAGTTCACAGTTGTGAACAATACCACTACACTGAACCGAAGTCAATAAATTAATATGTTAGGATAAGCCCCCGACTATAGCCAAACCAAGACATAAAGAGACCATGCCAATAGATAAGGACTAAGAGATGAATGTCTTCTATATGTAAGGAAGCTCACCCCTTCAAGAAAATGAATGAACTACCTGATTATCTAATCATTGTGTAGGAGAAAAAGAAGAATGTCCAACCCCTATATCATGTGGTGATGTAGCGTTCGGAGATGGTTAGCATTTGGAAAGCTAGTATGTAACTCAAGAATAAGTGATAAAGTACATTATAAATCCAAAACTAATCAATATATCACTTTTTATCACGTTCATACACTTATCTATAGATATAAATACTTCACATACCAATCAAGATATCACGGCTCATTAACATTCTCAAGCATTCATTCATTAGGCATGAAATTAGAAACCTCGACACTCCACACTTATAGATTCAATAATTCACACAAAGCATAGAACTTTAACCATAATCACACATACCTAGACAAGGGACTTCAACCATGCTTACTCATTTATTAACAAAAGGCTTTAAACATATACACATTAATTCCACAAGGAACTCTATCCATAGTCATATTTATTCAAGAAAGGGAATTTAACCACATGCTCATTCATTGGGGGCGAGGTACTGTCAGCTCAAAAAATTTCTTTGAGCAAGGGACAATAACCTCATGCTATTTCTTTAGGCAAGGGACTTTAACCTCAGGCCATTCTTAATGCAAAGTAATTTAACCTCAAGACATCACTATATTTAGTTAACAATGGGAATTCAGCTCACTTTACTTGTGGATCAATCATATGTTTAATACACCACTTAAGGACATTAACCTTTTGTCAATTTAACACTATACATGACCACATGGTCCTTATAGAGTCTTTATTGCTCAACCATTACAATAGTACACTGCCTTCATACAATTCAATTCAAGTTAAAAAAGACCCTCCTAATCATTCACATTTCATTAGTAATATATTACCATATTCTAGCCATACATGGGTTCAACACACAACTCAAGCTCAACTTCATAGTGAGGGACTTCAACTTATTATTGGTCCTTATCTTAACATGGTTATCCTCAAACCTTACAAAGGTTGCACTACATTTAACAATATCGTTATCATTCATCTATACTCTTTAGGCCATTGCTCTGGCTCAAGATATCATCATCTTATACCTAGTCATTTCACTTAGATATTTTTTCAAATACCTTAGGTGCATACTTTAACAAGGTTATTCTCATGGTATAAATCATAAATATTAGGGTTATAATCTATACCCTCATGTTAAACAGCATACAACAAGAAGCCATATATTCAATCTACCATCAATAACATGTATCAACACAAGTATAAGAAATAATCATTATTATTCATTATTAGATAGCAAAAATCCTTTTCATTTGATTCAAAACCACCATATACACTTACTAATACAAGTTTGAATTACATGGTCTTAGAGTTATTTAATGAGAGAAATAGATACATTCCTTAAACAAGGTGATACACCAATAATATTTACTCTTTCTTGCAACAAGATGAAAACCTCCAAATCCGAGCCTCCAATCTTGTTTCAAGAGCCTTTAGTGAGTTTAGGATGTTTATGTCTTGTAAAATGAATACTTAAGAGGCTACTAAGATTTATATAGTTAGAGGGTAGAGGTTTTTAGTCATGGGAAATAATGATAAATTCCTTCGTGAAGAGAAGGAAAGTCAACACGTGTAGGGGTACGACTACCCATTACTGTTTACATAGCAATCGTGACTAGGGCACGAGTGGTACCCTAACTCATACCCTATGAATATCCTAAGTGAAACACATAGGTTAGGGTATGACTAGACACCCTTGAGTTATATCCAAAGGGTATGACTCGTGACCTATCTCATATAGACCACCCGTAATAAAAACAATCCACTTAGTTTGAGACCTCTCTCTTTACAGTTGAGATGTATAAGATTCGTATGAATTAGTTATGATTGATGGTAGGTCAAGTCGTATAGGAACTAGTATACTGACTTAGCATTTTCCCTAGGATACAAGAGGGGAGAATAAGAAGATTACAAGTCGTGACCAAGTGTACGACAAAATTCCTTCAACCATACCCACCCCAGAGACACAAAAAGTTGTTGTTCTTTCAAGGGTTTAAGTGTAGGTGCTTCAATTCCTCCTTTCCCCCACTTAGACAATGTATCCTCGCGTGAGGGGAGAATTAAGCATAAACACGAGTTAATGCACTAACATACATCAACCAAACCTTACACAAGTTAAAAAAAATCACACCATAAGAACCCAAAACAACACAGCACGTACCATGATTATTACCAATAACCCAAAAAAATTTCTAAGGCCATATTCATGGGTGTTTCATCACCTTACCTAGGGTTGTAGGAACCCTAGTAGATTAGCTATGCAGAGGAAGTGTAAGACTCAATTATTCTAGAGTTTTTGTATGTATCTTAATTATTCTTCGCAATAATTAATCTCATAGCAATTGTAGATTCTTGAGATCGCCTATATTAGCATTGATTCGATAACCAAGATGTTTCCAATTGGGAAAAAAGATTAAGATAGTGATTTAGGATTTTTACCTCCACCTTTTAGTCCACTCATCTTATCTTATCATTTGATCCTACCCCGACAAGTGTAACTATGTAATGACCTTTTTGGTTATTTTCCATTTTAATGCTTATCTTCATCATTTAATCTTCTGCATAGCCTCTCCAATTAATTTATGACATGCTGGGACTGAGGGTCTGTTACCGCGTAGTTCATTTGTTTTTTTAAGACAATTCCCTATTTTAAAGTCTTTACTAGTTCCAAATGGCCATCAGGAGAAAACATCAGTGAATAAATCTTGGATGCAAATTACTACTATGCTAACAAATTTGGAATATCAATATTAGTCTAAGTAAATCTTTTTTATAGGTCCAGATGATCCCATGCTCATTTCAACCTATTGGTCAGAAAGTTGAAAATTTTAATGAATGGATTTGGGTCCCACATTTGGTCTAAATGACCTCAAATTAAAAATACGACTTTGAAATCTCATCTAAAAAATTAATATTAAGCTAGGGAGACCCTTTGTTTTGGTCCCAAAGCTCACGGACATATTTTGGGTGATTGGGAGAAATTTATGAAAAATGATGAAACTGTAGGTGTTGGCCCCACTTTTTACATAAACATTGTCTGATTAAAGTTTCGATGATTCTTGTGTATTTGAAATATGGTTTACACTTGAAATTATTTATTGGATCATGTTATTTGAATTTCAAATGAGTTTCGGGGGTCAAAAATATATTTTTGAGTTTGCTGTCATATGGTGCAACTGTGATTGTGGACAAGGGTATGTGATTTTGTGAGCGCGATTATGGATTGTATGATTGGTATAGAAGTATCTCTTAACCTATAGGGTCTATATAAAGGTCATAAGATGTATTTGGGGCATTTCCCCTTCACCATTTAGACCTAGAAACCCAAAAATGAGTGTAATAACTGAAAATTGGTCATGGGAGTGACTTGGGAGCTTAATTATTATCTTGTATCACAATTATCTACATGATTAAGCTGTGAATTTTTTGAATTTATAATTGAATTTCTTAGTTTTGACCCAAAACAACAATTTAGCTTAAGGCTTGATTTTAGCCCAAATTATGCTTAGTTTTTACCCATTCTTTGATGGTTATGATTCCTTATTCATGTGTGAACATTGGATTGGTTTCAAAAACTCATTTTCTATATGTAGGACCCACTTTGGGTCTTTGTGTCATTTTTGGACCCGAAATACAATAGTGCATTATGTGTATCATTCGACTCGTATCGATGAGTAGATTATGATTTTAATAGTGTGATTGTATTTTTACTATTGTAAAGTGAACAAGCTTGCGGTGCATTAAGTGATGTTTTACGGTTTGGCCTTGAGGTAGGCTTCTATCTACTTTTCTTCATAGATGATGTGTGTTATATAATGGGTTTGAATATGAATGTTAGGCTTCATTATGAGTAGGATAACATGGCCTTGATATATTGTTGTTTTGCAATTAGATAAGGGTTTTGGACCTGTAAGATGGCATGTTTATAACCCTTTTGTATCCTATTATCTTTCCTTATTAGTTTTTATTAGTTAGAGAATGGATATGATATAATGTTACGTTTGGGATATGGTTTAGCATTTGAAGAATAATTTGTATAATTAGCATTATTAGCCTAGTGTGCTAGTCTTGAAACCATAAGTTGGGTAGAGTTGACTAGAGTACCTTATTTCTAGTCGAAGTTGCTATCTTAGGCTTGAGTGTGGCTTACTTGACATCTAGAAGATGAACTAGATACCTTGCCCTAGTTTGGGGAATAATATGCCTAATTATGGAAATTATGGGTTAGACATGGGATCATTCGGCCCACTTAGTCCTAAGCTTATGTTATGTCTAGTGGAATTTGTGTGGAAGTTAGACATAGATGAGGCTAGTAAACCTTAGAATAAGGTTACTTTGTAACTTTGTAACTTTTATTGATGTTCTCAGATTGTGGCTTTTGAGTAATGATTATGATACTACTTGTGGAAGTGATATTGGGCATTTAGAGATGCTATTCCTTATAGATATATTATGTGGCCTATGGAGGTGCTATTTCCTCTTAACGTGATAATTGTTTGATAGAGTTGCTATTTTCTATAGTCATGATTGTTGGGCCTATAGAGACAATGTTCCTCTTGGATATGTAAATTAGCCTAGAAAAGTGATATTCCTCATAGTCATGATGTATGAACTATAGATATAAGATATCTTATAGATGATTATATGACTATATATATTATGCCTCCTAGATGTTAGATGCCTCTTGTGTGAGAGATAATTATATGTCTATCTATATTATGCCTCCTAGATGTGAGATGCCTCTTTTGTAAGTAATGATTACATACTTATTGTTATTATGCTTCATATATGTGAGATGATTAGAGATATGTTCCAGCCAAAAAATATTATTATTGATATGTGTATCGGATATGTGTATGGTCTTAAGGCTGTGATTATGATATTGTTATTAGTTCAGATAAATTCATGGACTAAGGGTCGGGTTATATATTAATTGCATAGCCGAGAACTATTTATCATTATAAATGATATGATTACAATTTATGAATATAAATATATATATGTTTGAATATAATCTCTCCGGTATGGAACTGAGGAAGATACAATATGATGTTTACTATTTAAATATTTGAATATTGGTGATGGCATGTATAGTTTTGGTGAATAGTAAATATGCAGGAAAAAAATACTGAGGCCAGAAAATTTTTAGGGTCAACTTCAAACGATCATAACTCCTTGTACATAATGATATGGTTGAGATAATAAATATCATCAGAAATATCTGAAAGTCCTCTTTCCAATGAAATTGGTTTCATCCAATTTGGCAAATGGAGCAAAAAGTTATAGTCGATCTACTTCAGCCTATCAAAACAATCCACCAAAGGACAGATTTGAAATTATTTAATTTTTAAAGGTATTTTGATTTGGGTATAGATATTCCATATATGTACAGTCTAACGATATTCCATTTCATGTTCTATGTGAAATGATATGCACTTATATATATATCCTTAGAGTAGCGTGTATGTTGTTGTGTTGGAACCCAAGGGTAGTGTTTTGGCTTAAGGGGTTAGCTTGAGGCTACGTGTAGCTTTGGGCACCGTGTGGCATCTCTGGATGATATTTCAGGTCATTACAAACTTGGTATCAGAGCCTAAGGTTGTGAAGAGTCCTAGGGAGTCTGACAATCCGCGTTACGCAGAGTCTTGAGCATCGGTGTGTAGTGCGCCACACCTATGATCAAGAGGCTGCGGAGCGTTCTAGGAAAAGTTATTTCTTTCTTTCTACAAGAGTCTATCATGCTTACAATTGTTTCCTTCTGCTGTTAATTCGTGCGTTCTTATGACATAAAATGCCTCCACGTCGAGCTCGCAGAAATAACAACCAACCTTAACCCGTTGATCCGTTACATGAGACGGTATCCCATGCCAAATTTTGGGCAATTTTTCAGATGCTAGACCAGGCAGTTACTGCCAATACTCAGGACAACACTCTACCTCCGCAGGAAAATAATTTGGCAGCAGCACAAATTCGTGATTTTATGCGGATGAATCTGCCAGAGTTTCATGGGTCGAGAGTAGGTGAGGACCCACAAATGTATGTTGATGAAATGAAGAAAATTACACAAATTATGCATGTGACCAATGAAGAAAGTGTGGAGATGGCTTCTTATCATTTCAAGGATATTTCTTATTACTGGGTCTAGATGTGGAATAAGGGTAGAGAGAAAGATACCGCTCTGGTGACTTGGCAATTGTTCCAAGATTCTTTCTTGGATAGATTCATTCCTCTTGAGTTACGGGAAGATAAGATAGAGGATTTTATGAATTTGAGACAAGGCTCCATGTCGGTTAAGGAGTATTGTCTTAAGTTTAGTCATGTATCGAAGTACGCTCCTAATATGATTGCTGATTCGAAGACTAGTATGAGCAAGTTTCTAACTGGGGGATCGAGTTATGTGGTGAAAGAATATAGATCTTCTATGATTAATAGGGAGATTGATCTTCCTAGGTTAATGATTCATGCCCAACAGATTGAGTCAGACAAGATAAAGAAAATAGAAAGAGTAAGAGGGATTAAGAGAGTCAGATCAGAGCAACAGGGGTCTGGTCAGACTAGATTCTCCAGAGGGAGTCGCCTTCAGTTTGTGAGACGTCCATTTATACCTGCGCCTTTCTCAACTATTGCTCCTATATATTGGGGTAGGCAGGAGCTCGAGAATAGGTCGGTACATTCCAGGTCTCAGGATAGTGTAAGAAACCGACCTCATTCTCTTTCGTATGATATGTGTGGTAAAGACCATTTTAGGGAGTGTTTTATGGTGCAGCGGGGCTGTTTTGGTTGTGGAAAGTTTGGCCACATACTTAGAAACTACGTGTATACCAGAAAACGGAGTCGTGATGCCCGTCCCCAGAGTCAGGCTACCAGTGCCCCGCCTCCCGCAACCCATCCTGTTCCTTCTCAGGGTGATTCATCTAGTACTATTGGTGGTCAATGCCAGAATTATTTCTATGCTATACCACCTCGTCATGAGCATAAGGACTCTCCCGATGTAGTCACTGGTATGCTCTGTGTTTTCTATTTTGATGTCTATGTGTTGATGGACCCCGACTCAAGTTTTTCTTATGTGACACCTCTTGTTGCTGTAAATTTTGAAACGGCTCCTGAACTAATTTTTGAGCCTATTTTGGTTTCTACTCCAGTAGGAGAGTCTATCATTGCTAAGCGGGTGTATAAGAAATGTCCAATTACTGTCTTTCATCGGTTTATGTATGCTGATTTGATTGAGCTACATATGGTTGATTTTGATATCATTCAGGGTATGGATTGCTTCACGCATGCTATGCATCTATTGATTGTCGTGCCAGTGTGGTCAAGTTTCAGTTTCCTAATGAACCTATCCTCGAATGGTCCGGGAATTCTGTGATTCCTAAGGGTCATTTCATATCCTATCTCAAATCTAGGAAGTTGATTTCCAAGGGTTGCATCCACTATTTGGTTCAGGTTAAAGACACTAAGTCTGAAACCCCGACAATTCAGTCAATTAATTTTGTTAATGAGTTTCTTGATACCTTTCCGGAAGATCTCCCTGGAGTACCTCTAGATAGATAGATAGAGTTCAGGATTGACCTTCATCCCAATACTCAACCTATTTTCATTCCTCTGTATCGCATTGATCCCGTGGAACTTAAAGAGTTGAAGGAGCAATTGAAAGATCTTTTAGACAAAAGCTTTATCAGACCTAGTGTGTCCCCGTGGGGTGCACCTGTACTGTTTGTGCGTAAGAAAGATGGTTCTTTACGGATGTGTATTGATTACCAACAGCTTAATAGGGTTACTATCAAGAATAAATATCCGCTTCCTTAAATTGATGATTTATTTGATCAGTTGCAAGGTGCGAGCAACTTTTTGAAGATAGACCTCAGATCCGGTTATCACCAACTTAAGGTTAGGGAATGTGATATCCCCAAGACAACCTTCCAAACCCGTTACGGTCATTTTGAATTTCTAGTGATGTCTTTGGGGTTAACTAATGTTCCAGTGTCTTTCATGGATCTTATGAACCGTGTATTCCGGCCATATCTGGATTTATTTATAATAGTGTTCCTTGATGATATTCTTATTTACTCCCGAAGTGAGGGTGATCATGCAGATCATCTCCAAATCGTGTTGGAAACTCTTTGAACTCATCGGTTGTATGTTAAGTTTAGTAATTGTAATTTTTGGCTGAACTCTGTAGCCTTCTTGGGTCATGTTGTTTCTCCCGAAGGTATTAGATTTGATCCTCAAAAGATAGAGGCTATAAAGAGTTGGCCTAGACCTATTTATCCTTTTGATATCCAAAGTTTCTTGGATCTAGCTGGTTATTATCATCGTTTTGTTGAAGGGTTTTCATCCATTGTGTCTTCTATGACCCGTTTGACCCAAAAGAAAGTGAAGTTCCTATGGTTCAAATCTTACTAGAAGAGTTTTTAGGAGTTGAAGACTCGACTTACTTCAGCCCCTGTATTGACTTTGCCTGACGGTGTTGATGGTTTTGTGGTGTATTACGATGCTTCCAGAGTTGGTTTGGGTTGTGTATTGATGCAAAAGGGCAAGGTTATAGCTTATGCTTCCAGGCAGCTAAAGCCTCACGAGAAGAATTATCCTACCCATGACCTTGAATTAGTTGTCGTGGTTTTTGCTTTGAAAATATGGAGACATTATTTGTATGGTATCAATGTCGACGTCTTTATGGACCATAAGATCTTGCAGTATGTAATCACCTAAAAGGAGTGGAATCTTAGGCAGACACGATGGTTAGAACTATTGAAAGATTATGATATGAGAGTGCTATATCATCCGGGAAAGGCCAATGTAGTAGCAGATACCCTTAGTCGGAAGTCCATGGGTAGCATAGAACATGTGGAGATTGGTAAGAAGGAGTTGGCCCATGAGGTATATTGTTTGGCTAGATTGTGGGTTAGGTTATTTGGTGATGCTAAGGGTAGTATAGGAGTGCAAAGCGGTTCCGAATCCTCTTTAGTTTCAGAAGTGAAGGAGAAGCAAGACAGGGATCCTACCTTGGTCAGGTTAAAAGAGCCAGTTAAAGACCAAAAGGTGGAGGTTTTCTCCCAAGGGGGAGATGGCATTTTGAGACTCCGAGAAAGATTATGTGTTCCTGATGTTGATAAATTGAAGCAGAGGATTATGGCGGAAGCGCATGGTACGCGATACTCCATCCATCTCGGTGCTACCAAGATGTACCATGATTTCTGAGAAATCTATTGGTGGAACGGTATGAACAAGAACATAGCAGAATTTCTGGCGAAGTGTTCCACGTGTCAACAGGTTAAACTAGAGTATCAAAGGCCAGTGGCGTGTTGCTAGATTTTAGTATTCCTACTTGGAAGTGGGAAGAAGTGAATATGGACTTCATAGTTGGTTTGCCTCCTTCTTGTCTCCATCATGATTCGATTTGGGTTATCATAGATCGGCTCACGAAATCAGCTCATTTCATTCCGATGCATTCATCGTATACAGGTGAAGATTATGCTAGAATATATATTCGGTAACTCGTCAGACTTCATGGAATCCCTTTGGCTATTATTTCTGACAGAGATACTCAGTTTACCTCTCAGTTTTGGAAATCTTTCCAGAAGGGTCTCGGTAGCAGAATTCGTTTATGTTCTGCTTTCTATCCGCAAAAAGATGGTCAGGCCGAGCGGACCATTCAGACTTTAGAAGATATGTTGAGGGCTTGTGTGCTTGATTTTAAAGGTAGTTGGGATGAGCACTTAGCATTAATCGAGTTTGCTTACGATAAAAGTTTTCATGCTACTATTGGAATGGCCCCGTTTGAAGCTTTGTATGGTAGAAGGTGTAAATCACCCATTGGTTGGTTCGAAGTTTGTGAGGCTACCGCGACTGGACCGGATGCGGTGATCGAGGCCATAGAGAAGGTTAATTTAATTTGGGAAAGGTTGAAAACCGCCCAAAGTCATCAAAAATCATACGTAGATGTAAGGAGGAGATACCTTGAATTTGATGTTGGTGATTTAGTGTACTTGAAAGTTTTACCCATGAAAGGGGTGAAGATATTTGGGAAGAAAGGGAAATTAAGTCCCCATTACATTTGTCCCTATAAGATTGTGGATCGCATTGGGAAGGTAGCGTATAAGGTTGAATTGCCCGCGAAGTTATGTAACGTCCATCCGGTTTTCCATGTTTCTATGCTTAAGAAGTCTATTGGTGATTTTGTTGTGATTGATTCATCCGAAAGATCGGGTATTCAAGATAGTCTTTCATATGAAGAGATTCCGGTTGAGGTTTTTGACTTACAAGTTCGTAGGCTAAGAAATAAGGAAGTTCCTTTGGTTAAAGTGCTTTGGCAAAATCAATCTGTGGAGAGTGCTACATAGGAAGCCGAAGCGGATATGCACGCCAAATATCCCCACCTCTTTCCTACGAATCCTGAGCATGTCAAAGGTATCGTTCTCTTTTGATTTAATCCTTATTTCTATGTTTATCTTGGCTTGTGTGTTTTCTACGATATCAGAAAAAATCTAGAATGGAGTATATGCTTGGGCAAGATGATTTTTCTCTATATACTCATTTTCATAGTATTCTTGACCTACCTATCAACATTCGAGGATGAATGTTTCCAAGGGGGAGATGATGTGATGCCCCGGAAAAAAAATTTCCGTTAAGATCTCGAACGAAAATGTGTTGAATTTTGTTCTTTATCATGATTAATATTTTTTCTGTGTAGAATTTCTGAATATGCAACCCTTCATTACGTATATCATCGAATAAGCTTTCCAACGATATGTGGATAATCCAAAACGGACACTCGAGCCATGAGTTATGATCATTACGATCTAACCGTGAATAGTGGTAAACAGTAAATGTGCAGAAAAAAATACTGAGGCCAGGCGAATTTTAGGGTCAACTTCAAACGATCATAACTCCTTATACATAATGATCTGGATGAGATACTATATATCAACAAAAATCTCTGAAAGTCCTCTTTCCAGTGAAATTGGTTTCATCCAATTTGGCCATCGGAGCAAAAGGTTATGGTCGATCTACTTCAGCCTATCAAAATAGTCCACCAAAGGATAGATTTGACATTATTTGATTTTTAAGGGTATTTTGGTTTGGGTATAGACATTCCATATATGTATAGTCTAACGATATTCTATGCCATGTCTGATGTGATATGATATGCACTTATATATATATCCTTAGCGTAGTGTGTATGTTGTTGTGTTGGAACCCAAGGGTAGTGTTTTGGCTTAAGGGTTTAGCTTGAGGCTACGTGTAGCCTTGGGCACCGTGTGGCATCTCGGGATGATATTTTGGGTGTTACACTTTCCCACTCAAGATCCTTAGGACATCGAATTAAGCATTTAGGAAACATAGACCTCTATTCATCATCATACACTAGCCTAGGGAAGACATGCTATTAGATTATACCTCATTCAACGAGATCTTACATCAAGTACTTCATACCTATATCGGTCTTTTCATGTATTTGTATATCACTTGGTTTGGTGGAAACTTCATACTAACACATCACTATTTACTTGCTAACCACTTGACATGTATTAAAAGCTTAGCATATATCAAAGAGCAAAAAATTGGGGAATTTACAACCATCATATCTCGACTTTTTCCTTTGTTCCCTATGGTCTTTCGACAACCACTAGACACGACCGATTTTACACCTACTTGGGGATTTCATTCTATCTTGGCACATTTCACTCACTAAGGTATTTTATCACTAGGCATGCATGGACAAGCTCAAAATTTGGAATTTACAATTCAAAATAATATAGCGGCCCTTATACTTCACCTAAGATCTTTATCAAACCTCTGGGGAACGTTCTTCACTTATTCAACCATTTCTACACCCAAAAGTCATGAACACATCACATGGAAAAACAACTTCAAGAGGGTCTATCACAAACATCACATGAATTCCACATACAAGGGTTAGAGCTCATAAAATTTGTAGGAAAACATAAATCAAACTTCAACAACACATTAAACATACATTTCAACTCATACAAATCATTAACAACTCATAAACATAAAAAAAAATTAGTTTTAAAAGGGTTCTTGAGCTTCTTGGATGAAAGGGACCCAAGAATCAACATCTACATTCCTTAACCTTTGAAGTTTGAAGAACTCTAGTGCTTTAAACTTTATCCACACTTGAAATAAATAAATTCTTGAAGCCCACACTATGAGGAACTTGATTCTTGAAGAAACGTTGAAGATTTATGGATGATTTTTTGAAGATTAGGGTTCTTGATTGAAACCCTAGTTATACTCCCTTCAGAGAGTTGAAAAAGAAAATGATTGAATTAGGGTTTTAATAAGGGTTCCTCATATTTATATAGAGACTCAAAAAGGGTGGGAAATAACCAAAATACCCTTGCAAAAACTTCCTTGAATTGCTGGGAAAATATACTTGACGCCATTCGTGACAGGCCGTCACGAATGGTCATCACAAAAGGGGTCCAAATTCTTGAATTTCTGCCCAGGGATGACGATGTCATCAGAATGTGGCGACGTCATCAAAAAGGGCGTCAGAAACGTGATAGCCCGTCAGAAACGTCGTCACTGTGTTCCAGCTTGACATGCTGGAGTAAAATGGGCATAACTGTTTGCTCCGATATTGGATTTAGGCAAAATTTGTATCGTTGGAAAGATAATTCAAAGATATTTTATTTTATATTTATAAAACCACCCATTTATTAATATACAAAGAGTTATGGTCGATTGAAGTTGACCCAAATTTTGACGGTCACTAAAACTTGAACGATAGGAAAGTTTTCAACTTGTTCATGAGTTAGGGGACCTCTATGATCTTAATTCATGCTCAAATTGATTCCCACACGATTTAAAAGTATTTCATACTTGGGTGGATATTTCTTAAACATTTTGACTCGGATTTTTAATTTATAAAATATGTTCTAAGGCTCAGACTGGAAGAGGATTTTTTCTGGGCATTACATTATCTCACCCTTGAGAACATTCATCCTCGAATGTCGTTTGATAGACTGAGAATACGGATCAACAAAACTTACTCAAGAAATGGAAACATCTCAGATTAGGACTGCGCAACTGTAATGACTGACATATATAGTTCTCACATTGGGCATGCATATATGATGCATGGAATACTCAACTAATGATACTCATAGCTGAATTCTAATAATACACATGCATATCTGATTAATGGACTCATAACTGGGATGATCTCATGAATACACGGCTGAACACACGCTGACAAACTGAACTTTTTCTACTGAATGTGCATATCTAATGCATGAATGTCCGGCTAAGCTGACTTTTGAAAGCACGACTTGACAATGCAACAATGATTGATGCTAACTTTATAAGGAAAATCTGAACATGCATCGAGATAAATCTAATGGAATGCAACATCATAATACCATGGTGTATCTCCTCCTTGGGACTCTATGTCCCTCTAAACACACTTCGCTAAAATACTAGAGCGGTGCGCGGGGCACCTACAGAATGGGTCACAATTGACCGATCAAGATCTGAAACATATGCATGACTCATGCTAACATATAAGCTCAAAATGAGAGAAAATGATCTATCAATGCATAACATAAATATGAAGGGCTCATAACATACCCGGGTCAATTTTAGGGGATCTTTCCCGATCAAGGCGAGCCTAAAGTGCATACAGTCTATTATGAGCTGAAGGATGACTACGCTGACTTCGGGGACCTGTCTTAGGACAACCTCAAACTTTGTGACTGGTCTCTCCACATCCAAAGCACACATCACTGCCAGCTCTACACACACCCTTATGATTCTTACCACATTCTTCACACAACGGGTTGGTACGAACACCACTAGTACTACTTTGGGCTTTGGAGCTTGGCGCTCCCTCAAATATAACACCCCAAACGCAGGTGTGAGTACACTAGCTAAAGATGGAGTTGGAACTAAAAATCTCCGACCATACTGAGAACTACTACCACCTTGAGACTCTAATTGCGAGAAACCACAACTACCTATCTTGGCTCTCTTACTTACTCTCCCTCTCTCCTCTATCTTATCTTCCTCAATCTGTTGCGCATAAATTAATAGCCTATAAAGATCCGTATCTCTATTGATCATGGAATCTCTATACTCTTTCAACACATCACTTGATACCCCAGTAAAAAGCTTACTCATACTCGCTCTAGGGTCAGCTATCAAGTCGGGAGCATACTTAGCTAATAGGTTAATCTTAAGATAATACTCTTTCATTGTCATGGAGCCTTACCTTAGGTTCATAAACTCCTCTACCTTATCTTCTCTCATTTCTAGCAGGAAAAACCTATTTAGAAAGGCACTCTGAAACTCTAGCCAAGTCACGGGAGTTGCATTCACCTCTCTACTATTCTCCCACATCACTACCCAATCATGAGCAATATCTTTCAACCTATAAGATGCTAAATCAACACTCTCCTCCTCTGAAACATACATAATCTGGGTGATCTTGTTCACCTCCTTAAGAAACAAATGCGGATCCCCACCTACTACTGACCCAAAAAATTTGGGTGGGTTTATTTTCATGAAGCTTCTAATCCTGGCTGCGGCATAACTCCCATCTTGCTGAGGTGGTACAGTAGCCTAACGGTTACCATGAACATTAGTCACCGCCTGGTTTAGCACTTGGAAAGCTACCCGAAACTCTGCATGTGACATACTCTCATTTTCAGGATCTACTGGCTGAGGAGGGTGATCATCAACCCCATGGACAAAGTCTCTACGAGGAGGCATACACTGTAAATGAAAGAATGAGGTGGATTAGACTAAGGAACAACTTGAGCTCATGCTCACTCACACAAAATGATCATTGAAAGAAGAGGAAATGCTCCTAAGAACATCCTATAGCCTCTTGTACATAAATGTGTCATGCTACACACCCATGATTAAGAATCTACTAGATGCGGCTTTTCAGACTCCGTAGAATACTCTTGAACCTTAGGCTCTGATACCAAGTTCGTAATGCCCCAAGATCTTATCCCGAGATGTCACACGGTGATTACGACCCCGAAGGACCACAAGCTAACCCTTTACTAATATTTGTACCTGTATACTGCACAATGTCTAAAATAAATGTGGAAACTAGACATAAGGTTAAACACATCCATGAATACTCATAATACAAAAACTGAATACTAATATATCCATCTAAAAAGCCTCGAAAATGTCTGAACAGTGGAGTTGATGGTAGATGTCCCCAACTAACTCCGTCAACTGAAAATAAACAAAGTCTTAAGCAATAATAGTACACTACAATTTATCCTTGGAGGAAGAAGACTCACCGCTACTGCTGCTGACTGGGACTGAACTGCTAAAGAAAAACTAGATCATGTGCCTCTGAACCTATGGTGTCAAATAAAACACCATAGCGCAAATGCGTCAGTACAAAGTGTACCGAGTATGTAGATGGGGTAGGCTAATACAAGGGCTCATGCATGCATAATATCTAAACTGAATAATCATGAAGATGCCGCATGAGAACACATACATGAATGAACAGAATAGAACATAATCATCGCAACTCTAGATACTGAAACTTGAATACCACTTTACAACAGGATGAACTCACTACTGACACTGAGATACTGAATCATTGACTAATCTAATACTGATAACTCAGGATCTGGATGTGCTTACATCAAGGACTGAACTCTTAGCTTACTGCTTTCAACTGATATAATAGACTATCAACTTTGCTAATCGATTATTCTGGAAGTGATTATCAATGATAAGAAGTATAATTATATCCGAATCTGACGATAATACTATTCCATAGGAATATGATACTGTGATCAAGCCTTTCTGGCGGCATATCTTCTAATATGATATCAATCAACTATATATGTTACCAAGACTATCTTTTGAGATGGTCTATGAATCAATGGAACTATCTTAGTTCCTCATAAAGATAGATGATTGTATCTAACAGTCCTAATTTCTGAAGACTGATTTTGAAATTGAGACTGAATCTAAAACTGAAACTGTGAGAAGTAGTCACTTAACCAACATGCTCCGACCTACCAAAGGTGGGGTCCATCCTGTGCCCTAATTAGAATTGTGTCATTACCATGCCACTGGTAAAGACAACTCTATGTCACCCTCATCTAGTAGGTCCTCAAATAAGAACGGTGGAGCCCTCATCTATCTGGTCAAGCCACCTCATCTACCCTCATCTAGAAGGTATGATGTCTCTAATCCACCCTCAACTAATAGGTGTGATGTCTCAACCTATGCTGTCTACGTAGTTCTTGAACACAAGTATTGCTTCTAAGAATCACACCCTCTACTAGTAGGTGAGATCCCATCCTTAAGCTCGCTTGGTGCTAGTTTCTATTCCCAACTGAAAGACTCAGATCTGAATTCTCAAGTGAACACTGGCTGAACTGAATCTAACATTGATCATATTACTCAAAAGGTCTAATTGAGTTACGCTGAGATCACTTGTTTTCGTATCTGACGTAAAAAATATCGAATCATGGTATCTGACTGACGATATAGAGCTTGAATGGATTACTCGAATCACTTTTGAGATTTGAATTAAAGCACTTAAATACTATTAGAACTGAGCTGATTACAGGTCTGAGTCTAGGTTACTAACGATATAGAGATTACTGATATAACAGAGATTACTGAGCTTTATTAAGCTTTGTACTTGTCTGTGGAAAGAGAGTTCCATAGTTCACTGAGTTCTGAGAATCATGGCTTGATTGGAATCATTGAGAAACTGACACAGGCTCTAGAAAACAACACTTTTTGGGTAGAAATACCCTTAGGACTCGATAACATAAAAGTAAGACATAATCATTCTTCATCACAAATCATTCATGCATCATCACGGTCATCCATTCATCACTACCATCATTCATTCATTATTACAATTATTCATGTATTATCTCAATCGTTAAACAATAACTTAAAGTGGTTGGGCATCACAACATACTTTCCCTCTCAAGATCCTTAGGACATCGCATAAATCATTTAGGAAACATAGACCTCTATTCATCATTATATACTAACCTAGGGAAGACATGCTATTAGATTATACCCCATTCAATAAGATCTTACATCAAGTACTTCATACCTATATCGGTCTTGTCATGTATTTGGATATCACTTGATTTGGGGGAAACTTCATACTAACACGTCACTATTTATTTGCTAACCACTTGACATGTATTAAAAGCTTAGCATATATCAAAGAGCACAAAATTGGGGAATTTAACCCCATCATATCTCGACTTGGTCTTTTGTTACCTAGGGTCTTTCAATAACCACTAGACACGACAAATTTTACAACTACTTGGGGATTTCAAGCTATATTGGCACATTTAACTCACTAAGGCATTTTATCAAACACTAGGCATGCATGGACTAGCTCACAATTTGGACTTTCCTATTCAACATACTATATCGTCCCTTATACTTCACCTAAGCTCTTTATCAAACCTATGGGGAACGTTCTTCACTTATTCAACCATTTCTATATCCAAAAGTCATGAACACATCACATGGAAAAAACAACTTCAAGAGGGTCTATCAAAAACATCACATGAATTCCACATACGAGGGTCAAAGCTCATAAATTTTGTAGGCAAACATAAATCAATACTCAACAACAAATTAAACATCCATTTAAACTCATACAAATCATTAACAACTCATAAACATAAAAATATTTTAGTTTTAAAAAGGGTTCTTGAGCTTCTTGGATGAAAGGGACCGAATCAACATCTACATATCTTAACCTTTGAAATTGAATGAACTTTAGTGCTTGAAATTTTATCCACACTTGAAATAAATAAATTCTTGAAGCCCACACTATGAGGAACTTGATTCTTGAAAAAACCTTGAAGATTTATGGATGATTTTTGGAAAATTAGGGTTCTTGATTGAAACCCTAGTTATACTCTCTTGAGAGAGTTGAAAAATAAAATAATTGAATTAGGGTTTGAATGAGGGTTCCTCATATTTATAGAGGCTCAAAAAGGGTGGGAAATAGCCAAAATACCCTTGCGAAAACTCCCTTGAATTGCTGGGAAAATATACTTGATGCCATCTGTGACAGGCCGTCAGGTTCGTGATAGGCCGTCATGAATGGTCATCACAAAAGGGATCCAAATTCTTGATTTTCTTCCCAGGGATGACGACGTCATCATAAATGTTGTCCGAATGTGACGACGTCGTCAAAAAGGGTGTCCGAAATGTGATAGCCCATCAGAAACATGGTCACCATTTTCCAGCTTGACATGCTGGAGTAAAATGGACATGACTCTTTTCTCCGATATAGGATTTAGGCTAAATTGGTATAGTTGGAAATATAATTCAAATATCATTCATTCGATATATATCAAACCACCCAGTTATTAATATTTAACGAGTTATGGTTGATTGAAGTTGACCCAAATTTTGACGGTCACTAAAACATGAACGATAGGAAAGTTTCAACTCGTTCATTATTTAGGGGAGCTCTATGATCTTAATTCATGCTCAAATAGATTCCCACACGATTTAAAAGTATGTTATTCTTGAGAGGATATTCTTAGGTATTTTGACTCGTATTTTCTCTTTACCAAATACGCTCTAAGGCTCATACTGGAAGAGGATTTTTGTGGGACATTACAATTGAGTATATTCTTATAGTACATTCTATACAGTGATTATGGCGTGGGTTATTTGTATTTTCAGCCTGTGAGTCATCCATTGGCATTATTTCTATTTTGTGGTTATATTTTCAATCGATAGTTATCCCTATGGTGATTTTTGTTCTTTAGATATGTCTTGATTATGGCATGGTATGATTTATCTCAAATATGTCTGATTTGGAAAATAAAGTAGATTTGAATGGGTGTCAATTATATAGGCTTGTTCGTTCAGTTTTTACTTGATGCCTTAGAATGACGACTTGGAAGTTATGATTGATTTGGAGTATGAATGCCTACCCATCTTCAGATTTGATTTGTAGTTGGGATTGAGTGATTCAGCCTTGTTGCTGACATCTTAGCTTGGAGTTGTAGAGCTTGCATGTGGCATTCATTTTAGACTTTTTTCAGTTTGGAATTCATCTATAGGAATGTTAAGCCTACTCTATGGTAGCCTATTTGGTCTTCTTTACTTAAGATGGATTATAGTTGATAAGTGATAGGCTGATAGCCCATGGACCCGATATTGGTTCTTTAATATTAAACCTCGAGTTTCAAATTTTCTCTGGGAATTTTTGATGATATACTGAATAGTATTAATATACTGGAGTTTTTTCAGCATGGCTTCATTCTCTGTTGATGGGCCATCCTGGAGAAGAATATTAAGTTATTAGTATTTAATGCCTTGATACTTTGAATTTCAGTTGGATTACAATCCTGACTAGTTGCAGCATTGGCATAGATTGCATTCCTTGATTATGTCCATTCTTATGCCCTGATAGCACCTTATGTGCTTATTCTCATGTTTACTCTATGGACTTTCAATTCTTATTCATAATTTTCTTGTCATACTATGTTATGGTTATGTGTTTGTACTTCTCATTTTAGGTTGGTCGATGACCCTAATACTACACCATTGTTTCTATGTATTGATACTACAAATGATCTATTTTTGTTGAGTGCAGTGCATTTTTCTATAACTATTTTGAGACCTTGGCTATGATTCAAACCATATTTGAACTCAAGGATAAGATACATCTTTCGTGATACAAAGGGTTCTTATATTATTTTCTAGTCCATTTGTTTCAGACTCGGATATCACTTTGTTTTTGGGGTTGCATCCTTTTTTTTATATTTATAAGAGTTTTGGTATGATGACATTCAGTTCCTAGGGTATGTTTTACTCTGCATTATTATATGTTACTTTTGTAGAGATATTGAATATTTGTTTTTGATTCAATGACATTGGTTTAGTTTCCATATTTTTATTTAAGTGCTGGGTGCATTATTGGGTAGTTGGTTCTCCTATCAAATTTATAGTACGAGTGTCACTCACAACTTTTTTGGGTTGTTCCAGTGAATCAAACCAAGTATATATCCTCTCCTTACCTCTTTTGGAGACTCATCTTAGTGCATTGGGGTGGTGCTTGTAGTGCATTCGTATACAACACTACTGAAAATTTGTAGATGAGAAAAATTTAGTTCATCAAGAATGACCAATTATGATGAGGAGTAGTTATTATAATGAGGCAATCTGAGATTAACAAGTGATGATGCATGTATGATGGCATAACCCAAAATATGGTCGGCCATTTTGATTTCATAACTAGTAGTCTTGCTATCAATTTTAGGTGCTTAATAAATGACTCAACAAGGACATTATTTGTATGAACATGAGTGACAAGATGTTCAAAACATAATGATCATCAAATGCTTGAAATGTAAGTTCTCTTATCGAGATGAATAGACATAATGGGATAATCTTTGAATTAGACCCTTAATAGTATTATTTTGGCATAACATTTCCAAACACCAGGTTGTGAGGCGATAGAGAAACATATGAGGCCATCTTGATGATTCGTCGAATAGTACTATACAGTGTCTGAATTATTTATTGAATGGGTGAATATGTCCACAAATATCACATGTATAATTCTAGAAAAAGAGGGAATTCAACACTAACTTTCAGTTACAATGGCGTACTCATCAATTTACCTTGATAACAAGCAGTGAATGAAAATTCATCACTTGCAAGAATCACGAGGTTCTTTAAAAACTGTCCATTTGGATTTTCAATGATTTCTCCCATAATTATTGATCCAAGGTGAAATCTTTTGTCATGCTAACGCAATTTTTTTTTAAATCACTAAACTTTTGGTTTGTGATAAAGTGTGCTTCAATTGTACTAATTTTAGCTTAAATTTGGGAACAAGACAATATATGTAATTTCATAAAAACATATTTTCTGCACGTGAAAAACTTGATACTCCTTTATCTCATTTTACTTTGCTATAAAAATAGTCTCAAAATAGTTGGCATGCTGAAAGAATCAAGAGATAATTGGTACTTTTTCCCAACTATACCTTATTAATTTAATAAAAGTAATTAACTCCAATAGGTAAAGACAATCTAACCTGAGTTTAATAGGTTCATAATAGTCAATTTACACCCCTTATTAGTTTCTCCTTAATAATTTTGCAAAATACGAACATACCAAGTGATAGTAGATGGAGTATACCAAGATTTTCAGAATTCATTACATTTATTATATCAACATTCTATCCATTTCGGCGAATATATTTAAAGCATAACAAGTTTCTTGGGGATTTAGAAGAGAAGATTGTAAATTCAACAACAACTTTGACTTTTTAGGAAGAAATATAGTAGTTCTTCTAGAGCCTTCAATCAATTTTAAATTACCAAAAATTATTGTAATTATATCTTTCCTTCTAAGCAAGTAAGAAAACGATTTCTCATCTTTAAATATGACATGCATTGTTCCACTATAAATTACACAAATATACTCATTATTGATCGTTGATCCCAATAGAATTTGAGGAGTATCTATATATTATTTATTATCTTTAAAATTAATTGCTTGAGATGGAGAGCCTCATGGTGATAATGTGTTATTTAATAGAGCAAACATTAAACTACATGTTAATAAAAGACAAGTAAAGAACAATAAGGAAGAATGGAGGTGTAATGCTTTATTTCACTTTTTATTTGATCTTGATGTGATCCATAATACATGTGGAAAGCCTACTTATATACTATATTTTATTATGCCACCACGTTCATTACTTGAGAAAATTTAAGAAAAGGTATCCCTTAAGTCCTCATTGAAGTATTGATCACCACTTGACCAAATCTAAAGTCAAAGCCACTAAAAAATTGGTTGGGTGAATTAGGGACTGAATTAATATTTTTACAACTTCTTAATATATTAAAAAATACAAAAAAATTCACAACTTATGTAATTTATAATAAAAACAATGTTTTAATGACCCCTCTAGACACTTTCAACATTTTCTCTTATCTTCGCCTTTAGGGATTCTCTATATCTTTTCTATGTCATTTATGACTTGTTTGGAGTGATAATTTCGCTTACATGGTAGTTCATTTATTTTTTATAACTAATTCCTTATTTACAAGTCTTTGTTTATTAAAAATTACCACCGGGCAAAAACTTTAGTAAAATGATCTCATTTAGTATTTTGACTGCACCAACGAATCTAAAATATCAATTTTAGGCTAGGTAGACCTTTGGTTAGGGTCCTAATTCACCCAAGATCATTTTGACCTATTAGTGAAAAAATTTAAAATTTAAAAATATGGTTGTGGGACCCACAATTTGCTGAAATGACCTCAAATTAAGAATTTGACTTTGCAAATGCATCTGAAATATTGAATTTAGTGGGGTTACATAGTTTATTAGCAAAAATTAGAATCTGAACGAGTCCCGTGGCATTGGCTGAAACTTGGAAAAATTCCAAGTTTAAGTTGTCATCTATGATGATAGATGATAGATGATAGCACGATTATGGTGAGCCCTATGGTGATCTTCTATGTGCGATCGCATCCCATTTATGATTCTGCATCTCATTTCCTAGGGGTCCTTAAATATACCACAATGTCGCAAATTTGGGATTTTCTCTTCACCCTTTAGAGCCAAGTATCCTAAATGGGTATGATAATACGAAGATGATCATTGTGGTTGACTTGGGATCATTCTAAACATCTTTTATCCTGAATATAGTTGGATAAAAGGTAAGATTTCATAACTTACTTAATGAATTTCTTGGTTTTTGACCCAAAACCCCATTATAGCTTAGGGCTTGATTTTAGACCCAAATTAACTTTACTTTCACCCAATTTTTTATGGTTATGATTCCTAGTTTGTATATGAACTTTGGGTTGGCCTCGAAAATGTTATTTCTCAAAATATGATGCACTTGGGGTTTTTGGTATTGTTTTTGGAAATGAAGCACAATGGTGCAATATTAGTATCGTTAGACTGGTATTGATGAGTGGATCAATATTTTGATAGTTTGATGGGATTTTGGGGATTGTTAAGTGAAGATGGGCATATGGTGATTGATGTAAGGTTTTGCGGTTTGTCATTAAAGTAAGCTTTTGTCTACTATTCTTCATAGATTATGTGTGATATATATTGTGTGGGAATATGAATGTTATTATTGAATTTTTAACACAATGCCTTAGTATTCACTACTTAACTTGAGGTTAAATAAAGGTTTTAGATACGTAAGGTAAAATGCATAATACCTTTTAGAATCCTATTGCATTCTCCATAAATTGAAATAATTCGTATAATGAATACGATATAATGCTAGGTTGGAGATGTTGTTTTGCAGTACAAGTATGATTAGTATTTTTTGCCTTATTTAGGCTATTATTGTGATCTGAAACCATTATTTGAATTGGTTTTGACTTAAATTCCCTCGTTCTGGATGAAGTTCCTATCATAAGATTGGTTATGGCTTTCTTTACATCTAGAAGTTGAACGACATATTCTAGCATAGTTTGGGGCGTAGATTGAATAAGTATTGAATTTGAGGATTTGAAGTGGGATCATCTGGCCCACTATAAGCCAAGACTTGTGTTAGCCTTATGAACTTACTTATAAATGTTAAGCATAGTTGACACTAGTAAACCATACTGTAAGGTGACATTGTGGTTGACAAACAGTGATGATATTTTTCCCCAGCTAATAACTAATGGCTTATGGCCATAATATACCTTATATAAATGATATTGGACCTTTAGCAATGATAATCCCTATTAGACGCGATCATGGGACATTAGAGATGCTATTACCACTTAGACATATTATTGGGCCCTTAGAGATTTTATTTCCTATTAGATATGATACAGGTCCTTTTGAGATTTTATTCATCTTAACTTTGATAATTGGCCTAGTGATGATATTTCTAATGGTCATGATACATCACCTATATGTACGATATACCCAATAAATGTAATATGCCTTGTGGATACGAGATATGCATAGAGATGCTTTATGCGTCAAGGAAATAAGATTCCCCCTTTATTTAAGATTATTATAGATATGTTTAATAGCTTATTGAGATATTAAGGCTCATTAATACGTTATGGCCTATTGTTATGAGATGATTTATGTATACATGTTATGGATACGAGATTCAGATACTTATATGGCCCGAAAGCTGGGATTATGATGTTATGATTTTTCAGGACATATTATTGGAATAAATGCCATGTTATGATATCGGTGGGTTATTTGGGAAGTAATTACCCTTGTAAATGACAAGGTTGTAGTTTATGAATGTATAAATATTTATATATAAATATCTCTTCGTTATAGGATAGAAGAAAATGTAGTATGATTTTTATGATTCCAATATTCGAATACTGATGATGACATTCATATATTTGGTACATTCATGTATTTTTCATCGATGATTTATATGATTCCAATTAGATTATAACTTTATTATTGTTTTCACTAACTAATGGCTAAATCCCACTTTCTACCTTAAATTGGATTTTTCCTATAATAACTACCTAACTTGATGAATAATTTACATGTATAAAAGAGGTTAATAATGATGATTTAAGGATTTTATCATGATATATTATGATCCAAAATTTTACAATATTATTCACTTGGGTAGTGAGATAGTTTTTTCCTTTCTATACTTGTACAAAAAATTAGTCAAAAGATTACTCTGGGCAACCAACTTGCGTAATTACACTATTTTATGCATGCCTTGAGTTCGTGCACCTATTATATATATACTTAATAAATATGTGATATTAATGATGAGTGATGAATTAGGGAAATATATTCTACCTTGTTTGTCTTCTTATGATTTTTTACTTTAGCCCTCATGGGGTTTGTTATTTACTTTAGCCATTTTAGGGTTTATTCATTACTTTATCCCTTGTCGGTCTTGTTTTTTACATTATCCCTGTGGGGCTTGCACTTTACTTTACCAGTCATGGGGCTTGCTCTCGATTATTTACATTGATATGGATATTATGATGATATGATAATACCTAGTAAGGCTAGAGGATATTATAATGATGTTATGATGCCCAGCAAGTCCAAAGGAAGTTATGATAATGATACTGATACCCGACAAAGACAAAGGATTATTATGATGATGATGGTTTTCAAAATGATGGTTATGATATTTGTATTATAATATTATTAATTTTGTTGGATTCATACTCACATGCGCATCGCCTAACACCAATATGGACCTATGTCTATCAGCTGGTATGGGACGATTGTATAGATATTGGTGATAACTATGCCTTGTGTTGTTGTTATATTTTGATTAAAATTTCTAAGCCATGGGTAGTAGGGATACACATATGCTCGGTTAGGTATTTGGTGAGTCGGTATTGCCGGTTACTCATGATGTTTTTGATATTGTTATCGTCAATGTTTTGATCATTGTTAAGTCTAGTTATGAAAGATCGGTCATTAATTTAGTATCGAGATTTTAGGTATGATTCAGACCTCTTTTATCTTATGATTTCGTTATTATGCATTATTAGTTCATGATGTGATATATGGATTAGAAATCATGGAGTTGTCAGTACTAAATCCTAATAGGATTATAATGAGGCCTTAAATGAAGATATGATGATCTAGGTTGTACTTCGAGTTGAACCTATATGGTATTCCCGTATATCCCATCCTTCCTTATTCATATTTTTTATTTATTTCTTGCCTTTGTAAATAGATATATGATCTTCTTTTATCATTTATTTATAATTGGCTAGGGGCATATAGTATACATTGATAGTTCTATATATGGGAGAAATATGATAGTTTATTCTTGATACCTTTTTAGCCTTATTATGTTAGTCTATTAGAAATTTATAGGATAGGTTATCCTTATTATCTCATTGGTTGTCTTATATGGTTGTTGAACAGTGGGATTAGTTTCTATTTTGTTTATATGTTATATATATATATCTATTTTATCTTTGGAGCTCAGTTGGTAGTTTCTTACTAAGTACGATTTGATTGGTACTTATACTGCACTTCTGTAGATAGAAGATCATAGTATGGGTTGTCTCTATCTATGTGTGTGTAATCTAAAACAGCCATGGTTTAGAGACTTTGAGTGACCTCCAGACGTTCAAAGTATTTCTTATCTCTCACTTATGTATTAGACTAGTCTTTATGTTGTATTTGGAGATAAGTTGTATCATTGTAATTTCATTAATATTTCACTTTTGTACACCTGGTATATTAGAAGCTCTTATACTAATAACACTATGTTTTAGGAATTCATATAGTATCTGATTATCTTATTTCATCACTTTAGCATTATATTATATATATATTTGGGTAGTTCATTACTAACCACTTTGGACTATGGGTTTAGCTTGCTTACTATTGGGTTATAGTAGGCGCCATTACAACATAAGAGATTGGATCATGAAAAGTTGGTATCAGGGATGAGTTTTACTAGTGTGTTAGTACAGGTGTTAAATATTTTTGTAGAGTCATGTGAATCGATGTGGAGTCATCCATAATCTATCTTTGGGAGGCTATAATGACATTTTAGAAAATTCATTTCTTGACTCTTTATTGTATGTTCTTATTTCTATCAACCTCAAACACATTCTTTCACTCTATTCAATCCTTGAAGGATTATATGACATTGTCCATAGATGTGGATGATACTTAAGTATGTATTTTTAGAGTTTTAGTATAGTGTTAGACTAGAGAGTCAGAGATGAATGACGAAGACCATCAGTATCAACCAAAAGGATTTAGGGTTTGCTTAGGCTCCGGTTGTGCCATGATAACCTCAACCCTTTAAGTTTCAACATTTAGAATCCCAAGTCTATTGTAGTTCCCTCACATTCATGAGTGATATTTGATTCATCAAGCAGTTCTCATACCAGAGATAGGTCAATTGTTTTTTATTAGGGTTCGTTGCCAGTTTCTAAAAAATGAGATTGGGCATCTCGAGCGGTCAAGAGTTATTTCTATGCTTATCTATTTGTGTAGGACATTGGTGTATAGATGTGTAGTGGACTAGAATTTTCACACAGTTTGGCATCAAAGCAATTGATAGCCATTGGAATTTTTCTCTCAGGTTGTGGATTATGTGAGGACCATAGAGAGAGCATCTATTGAGACTTAAAGATGTGGGAGCGAGAGGCTATGCCCTCAAGATAATGCTTTTTGTATTCCATCTGAGAGCTAGTTTTAGTTGTGCCAAGACAAGACACTAGTTTAGAGAGCGCGTAGAAATGAGTTAGTAATCGGATAGAGTGAGCATGTATTCCTCACCCGCTTAGATTTCTTAGGCCTGGCTATGATTGCGGAAAGGGTGGACCTTACACTAGTGTATACCCTCGGTGTCAGTTGTCCAACCATTTTGGTATTAGTTTGTGTTGCTCTCAAGTATTTGGATGTCAAAAGTATGCTACGACTGCAAAAAGATCGTCTATTATTCAAGAGAGTGACCCCAATATGGGATTGCTAGTCTTTGAGATCATTCCGATCAATCTCATAATAATTTTGGCACCTTCAATTAAATATAGTGAACTTAAGGTATTAGTTAATGATTCAGTAAGTTAGTTCAAGTTTAGACCTATTCAGAAGTATTCTCCTTATGCCCGTCAGGCATGTGATTGCAGATTTCACCATGTTAGGTTTACTTTTATTACTGCATTTATCTTTTATTATGTGTTGGAATTTTTCATACCTTTTGATAATTATGTGCCTTGAAGAGTTTATATTGATTATTGTGTGCCTTGTTATTGAATTCACGATCTTATGACTACTTTGTGATTTATTCCTTTTAGTAGTGAATGGAGTAGATCTCTATATATATTTTCTCACTATGAGTGTGGCATCTGGGTTTGAGTCCCATTTATCTTGGTACATTAGCCTTATTGTGGTCATCAAGTGGTACATGATATTGATGTTCATTTTTGTACTGATTATTCATTATATAAATATTAATTTTGTTGTTACTATTATTATCACTTATTTAGGTTTTGTTGATGTTATTACTTGATGTAATTGATCCTTCTAGGTAGCATTTTATACTAATGTGATCTAGTTAGAATTTCATTTCTTTGTGATTTTATTCAATGTCTTGAGTAGATATAGCCCGATCAGACAATTTCTTTCCCGTTGCACAATGAGATTGATTATTTTCTCTCTTGGATAGTTATGTTATTTTTATTTGGGAATGTATTGCCCTATCAAAGGTATGTCGACCTTCTGTGGTTCTATGTGGTTCTTAAGTTGGCAATTTAGTTTTACTTCCCATTATTGAGTTTGAGATTCCTAGACTTACCTCTTTAGTTGCAAAGGTTTTTCTATTGTCTATCCTTTTCTATAAAATCTATTTTTGAGCTTGAAAATTTTGGTTCCACGCTTCATTTTTGGATATTTTATAACCTGATAGCAGTTTTAATTTTGAGATTGAGATGTCGTGGATTCATCTCTAATATTAGCTGGGTTGTTCCCTTGTGATGGTTTTCCCTTGTTATTAGAGTGGAGATCTGATACCCATTTTTTGTTGTGATATGGTTTTGTCTGAAGTTGGATTGGAAAGTTAGAGGCAAGAGGCATTTTCTATGATCGCTTCTTGAATTGTCAAATTGGATGTTCTTCATCTTGACATTTTGGGTTCTGATGGTATTGAATTTGACCTTAGTTTTGAGATTCGTATGTTTCTTCTTCGATTAACTAATTGTTGGATGGTTTCGGTAAATCCTAATTTTTGAACTTGTTTGGCCAAATGAGGCTTGGTGCAGTGTTAGACTTTAATTCTGTGTGTCTGTGGCTATTCTATAATGAGATGGAGTGTTGGATTGATTAGTTTCCAACTTAAGTTGTGTTTAATCAAACTTTTAGATTTTTTATCTATTGCTAGTATGGTTTGCAGCCTTTGAGAGTTTTTCGAGTATACTTGGTAGTTTATGCCCTCTGGTGGACAAGGAGTGGGTTATTTTCATCTTTATCCATTGATTCATCCTTTGGAAAGATTTCTCTTTTTTTGGATAAATTTCATACCCTCTAGATGATATAGAGTTGGTTGCTTGCATTTTTGGTCAATGCATATCCCTGTGGTGATTATATTCTTTAGATATGTCTCAATTGTGGCTTGGTATGATTTTTCTCAAATATATCAGATTTTGATTATAAAGTTGATTTAAATAATTGGTAATGATATAGGCTAATTGGTTTAGTTTGACTTTATGACTTTGAATTTAAATTTTGAGGTTATGATTGATTTGGAATAGGAATGCCTACCCATCCTCAGGTGTGGTTTGGGTATTTCTGCTCAAGTGATTCTGCCTAGGTGTTGATATATCATCTTGGAATTATAGAATTTGTGTGCAACCTTTGTTTTACATTTATATCAGTTTGGATTTCATTTATATGTTGGTTAAGCCTACTTATTAGTTACCTACTCGATCTTCTCGACTTTGGGTTGGTTAAAGTTGATAAGTGTTTGAATAATGGCCCATGGACCCGACAATATTTCTTTTAGCTTTGACCTTAAGTTTCAAGTTTTCTTTAGGAATTTTTGATAATATACTTAGTGGGAGTAGTATGCTTAAGTTGGAATCAGTATGGTCTCATTTTAGGTTAATGGGACATCTTGATATAAATCGTTCAGTTATGGGTAGTTATGTCTTGATTTTTCGGATTGCACTTTGATTACCATCTGGATTAGCTATAGCAATAACCTAGATTACATTACTTTATTATCTCTGCTTGTTTGCCTGAATAGTGCCTTATGGGCTTATTCTCTAATTTTCTTAGTGGTCAGTTCAATAGGCTTCGGTCCTTGAGTTGTGTATGATGAGATTGAGTGGGAAGTATCCAGGTGATTTTTCTCCTAGTTTTGAGTTAATAGACGTGTAAAATAGTAAAGAAAGGTTATATTTGGATTTGAAGTCGATTTTAGGACTCATATCGCGTGTTTACTTTTGTCTTGAATAAGCCTCTATTGATCTTATATTTATATCATGATGTTATTAGTGTATTTTGGTTCAGATCTGCTTGCATCAGCCTCCTCGGTTTAGTTAGAGGCAAGTTAGTGGTTGAAGTTGAGTTTTGGTTTTTCTGAAGAAAAGTGAGGTTTCTGGTTGAAAAAGGGATACCCTTGGAGAAATCCCTTGCTTCCTGGAGGTTATTTTGGATGTCATGCACAAAGCATATCGGCCCAATACCTCAGCCTTTAGAGTTTTTGATATTCTTTCTATCAGTTGACTTTCAGAGAAAAGTCCTTTTAGTAGTGGATATTGTAATGTCTCATCTCGTCAGTTACCATATTTTTGCTTATATTCTCCATTATTGCTTCCCTATCACTTCTCCAAGTGTGTTTTGACTTGTAGGTATTGGCAGTTCGATTAACAGGCAGTTCGTTTGTTTTTTAGAACAAATACGATGTTTAGAAGCCTTTACTAGTTCAAAATGACCATCGAGAATAAACTTTAGTAAAATAATCTCTTATGTGAATTCTAAGTACTCCAGCAGATCTAGAATATCGATTTTAGGTTGGGTCAACCTTTAGTTCAGTTCCTAATGCACTTGATTTCATTTAAACTTATTGGTAGGAAAGTTGAAAATTTTAAAATATGGGTGTTGGACCCACATTTTGTCTGAACGACCGCAGATTGAAAAGCCAACTTTACCAATACATCCGTAAGATCGAATTTAGTGGGGTTACATAGTTCATTTTTAAAAATAGGATTCAACATGACTTTATTCTCTATTGATGGGGCATCCTGGAGCGAAATATTCAGTGATGAGTAGTTATGCCTCGATCTTTTGAATTTAAATTTTATTACCATCAGGATTGGTTGTAGTATTGTCATAGATTGCATTCCTTCAATATCTCAATTCGTGTGCCAAGATAGAACCTTATGTGCTTATTCTCATGTTTAACGTATGGACTTTCAGTGTTTATTCATTATTTTTTGTGATACTATGTTATGGTTAGGTTTCATAATTCTCATTTTTGGTTGGTCGATGACCCTACTAGTACACTATTGTTTCTGTGTATTGATACTACAAATGCTCTTTTTTGGTTGAGTGTACAACATTTTTCCTTGACTATTTTGAAACCTCAGCTATGATTCAGACCATATTTAAACTCAAGGATGAGATACATCTTTTGTAATACCAAGGGTTCTTCTATTATTTTCTAGTCCATTAGTTTCAGACATAGATATCACTTTGTGTTTGGGGTTGCATCCCTTCTTTTTTACATTTATTAGAGTTTTGGTATGATGACATTCAGGTCCTAGGGTATATTTTATTCTGCATTATTATTTGTTACTTTTTTTGAGATATTGAATATTGTTTTTATATTCAATGACATTGGTTCTTTTGCAAAAATTTTATTCAAGTGTTCGATGGATTATAGGGCAGTTAGTCCTCCTATTAGAGGTATAGTATGGGTGTCACTCACAACTTGTTTGGGCTCTGATAGTGAATCAAACCCAGTATATATCGAATACTTACCTTCTTTGGTGAGTAATATTAGTTCATTAGGGTGGTACTAGTAACACATTTTTAACAACACTACTGATAATTTGTAGATTAGCAAAGTCTTTTTCATGAATAAAGACCACTTATGACGGGGTGTATTTATTATAAAGAGTCAATCTGAGATGAATAAGTGATGTTGCATGTAATATGACATGACCCAAAATATAGTAGGCAATTTTGATTTCATAACTAGTAGTCTTGCTATCAATAGTAGGTGTTGAACATATGACTCGACAAGGCTATTTCTAGTATGAACATGAGTGACAAGATGTTTACAACATAAGGATCATCAAAAGCATGGGATGTAAGTTCCCTAATATTATTGAGATGAATAGACACAATGGGATAATCTGGGAATTACACCCTTAATCTTATTATTTTTTCATGACTTTTACAAACACCAGCTTGTGAGGGGATAGATTAACACTTGAGGCCATATTAATGATGCATCGAATAGGACTATAAGTATCTGAATGATTTATTGAATGGTTTAATAGGTCCACATATATCACATGGATACGTTCTAGAAAAGAAGGGAAATCGATGCCAACTTTCAGTGACAATGGATTAGTCATCAATTTACCTTGATAACAAGTAGTACATGAAAATTTATCACTTGCAAGAATCATCAGGTTCTTTAAAAAATTTTGATTTGGATTTTCAATGATTTCTCTCATAATTATTTATCTAGGGTGACATTTTTTGTCATGATAAATCACAAAAATATTTAAATCAGTAAACTTCTAGTTTATGATTGAGTGTTCTTCAATTGTACTAATTTCTACGTAAATTAGGCCACAAGACAATGTTTGTAATTTCTCCAAAACACATTGTCTGGCATTAGACAGACTTGCTACTCCTCTATCTCATTTTACATTGCTAAAAAAATTATCCCGAAATAGTTGGCATTCTTAAATAATCAAGAGATAATTGGAACTTTTTACCAACTTTTCCTTATTAATTTAATGGAAGTAATTAACTCCAACGGGTAATTGTAATCTAACTATATTTTAATAAGGTCATAGTAGTCAATTTACACCCTTGATTAATTTCTCCTAAAGAATTGTGCGAAATAAAAACATGCCAAGTGATAGCAAATAGATTATACCAAGATTTTGAACATTCATTACATTTATTGTATCAATATGCTCTCCATTTCAGTGAATATGTTTAAATCTTAACAAGTTTCTTGGGGATTTAGAAGAGAACTTTGTATCTTCAATAACAAGTTTGTCTCCTTAGGCAGAAATATTGTAGTTCTTCCAAAGCATTCAATCTGTTTTGAATTTTCAGAAATTATTGTAACAATAGCTTTTCTTCTGACCAAGTAAGAAAACTATTTCTCATATTTAAATAGGGCATGCATTGTTCAACTATAAATTACACAAATATCCTCATTATTGATCATTGATACATAATAGAATTTGAGGAGTATCTATATATTCTTTAATACCTTTTAAAGTATTTTCTTGAGATGATAGATCCTCATGGTGATAACGAGTTATTGAATTGAACAAACATTAAACTACAAGATAATTAAAGAAAAGTAAAGCACAATAAGGAAGAATGAAGGAGTAATGCTTTCTTTCACTTTGAATTTGATTTTGATGTGATCCATAATAAATAGGGAAATTCTATTTATATACAATATTTTTCTAGGATACAAAGTTCAGTACTTGGGTAATTTGAAGAAAAGGAATCCCTTAAGTCCTCAATGAAGTATTGATAACCACTTCACCAAATCTAAGGTCAAAGCCACTAAAAATAGGTTATTTTAATGAGGGACTAAATTAATCTTTTTACAACTTCTTAATATTTTTAAAAATACAAGAAAATCCACAACATATTTAATTTTTAATAAAAACAAAGTTGTAGTGACCCTTATGGTCTTTTTAAATATTTTATCTTATCTTCGCAGTTAGGGATTCTCTATAGCATTCCTAAGTCATTTATGACTTGTTGGGACTGTCGATTCAGCTAGCGGGTAGTTCATTTATTTTTAGAACCAATTCTTTATTTACAAGTCCTTTCTTGTTCAAAATGACCACCGTGCAAAAAACTTTAGTAAAACAATCTCATTTGCAAATTTTAACTTTGCCAGCAAATCTAAAATATCAATTTTAGGCTGGATAGATCTTTGGTTTGGGTCCCAATGCACTCGAGCATATTTTAACCTCAGATTTAAAATCTGACTTCGTAAACACATTTGAAACATCAAATTTAGTGGGGTTAAATAGTCTAGTTGCAAAAATTAGATTCCAAATGAGTCCCGAGGCATTTTCTAAAACTTTGCAAAAAATTCTAAGATTCAACTGTCATCTGTAATCATAGAGGCTAGCGCGATTGAGATAAGACCTATGGTGATCTCCCTTGCAATATTGCGGCCCATTTATGGTGATTTCTACATCTCCTTTACTGGGGGTCTTTAAATATGCCCCAATGATGTAAATTTTGGCATTTTCTCATCAACTTTGAGAACGAAGAATCCTAAATGGGTATTATACTCGAAGTTTATCATTGTGCGTGACTTGGGATCTTTCAAAACATCTTTTGTCCTGAATATATTTTGATTAAAGGTAATATTTCATCAGTTTCTTGATGAATTTCTTTATTATTGACCCAAAATCCCAATATAGCAAGGGACCCACTTGGGTTGGCCTCGAAAACGTGATTTCTCAAAATGGGACCAACTAGGGGTTTTTTGTGTTTTTTTGGGACATGAAGCACCATGGTGAAATATTTGTATGGTTAGACGCATATTGATGAGTAGATGACAATTTTTAATGTGATGGAATTTTGGGGATTGGGAAGTAAAGATGGGCATATGGTGATTGATGTAAGGTTTTGCGGTTCATCTTTGATCCAGTTTTCTGTCTACTCTTTATCATAAATAATGTGTGATATCTATAGCATGAATGTGAATGTTAAGATTGATTATGAGTACAATGACTTAGTCTTGACTACTGAAGTTGGGGTTAGATGAGGATTTTGGACCCGTAAGGAAATATGCTTAATACCTTTTAGTATCATATTGCCTTCTATCAAGATTGAAATAATTCGTATAATGGATAATATAAAATTCTAGGTTTGAGATATGGTTTTAGATTTGGAAGTATGATTAGTATTTTTCACATTATTTACGCTATTGTTGTGATCTTGAAACCATGTTTTGAAGTAGAGTTGACTTGAATGCCCTCGTTATGGATGATGTTCCTGTCATAGGATTTGTTATGGATTCCATTACATCTAGTAGTTGATCTAGATATTGTATCCTAGTTTGGGGGCATAGAGTGCCTAAGTATGGAAATTTAGGATTAGAAGTGGGATCGTCCGACCCATTTTAGGCAAAGACTTGTTTTAGCCTTGTGGACTTTTTTACGGATGTTAATCATAATTGAGACTAGTAAACCTAAGTGTAAGGTTACATTGTGATTGTCGAACAGTGATGGTATTTTCTCTAGTATAATAACTAATGGCTTATGGACATGATATTCCTTATAGAAATGATATTGGGCCTTTAGAGATTCTAATCCCCCTTAGACATGATAATGGGACTTTAGATATGCCATTTCTTCTTAGATAGGATATTGGGCCATTAGAGATGTCATTTCCACTTTGATGTCATATTGGTCCTTTAAATATTTTATTTATCTTAGATATGATAATGGGCCTAGAGATGATATTTCTCATGATCATGATACATCAACTATAGATACGATATGCCTCATAAGTGTAATATGCCTTGTAGATATGAGATATGCTTATTGATGCATTTTGCATCAAAGAAGTGAGATACCTTCTATATTTGAGATTTATTAGGTATGTTTAATAGCTTATTGAGATGTTAAGACTCATTAATACTTTATGGCCTCTATTAATGAAATGATTTATGTATACATGTTTATGGATACGAGATTCGGATATGTATGTAGGCCGAAGGCTACGATTATGAAGTTATGAATTTTTAGGACATTTTATTATGAGAAAAGCCATGGTATTATATTGGTTTGATAATTAGGAAGTAATTAACCTTGTAAAGGACAAGGCTGTAGTTTATGAACATATAAATATTTGTATATACAAATCTCTCCGTTATTGGATGGAGAAAGATGCAGTATAATGTTTATGATTCCAATATTCAAATATTAATGATGGCATGCATAGATTTGGTACATTCCTATTTGGTACATCGATGATTGATATGATTCAAATACGATTATAACCTTATTATTGTTGTCACTATCTATGGGCTAAATCCCACTTTATACCTTAAAATTTATTTTTTCACTATAATAACTACCTAACTTCATTAATAAGTTATTGGTATAAAATATTATAATAATGATGATTTAAGGATTTGATCATGATATATTACGGTCCAAAATTTGACACTACTATTTACTCTGATAGTTATATATTCTGACCCTTTTAATTGTTTTATAGAGATTTAGTCCAAAAGTTCACTCTAGGCAAGCAACTTACGTAATTACACTCTTTTACCCATGGCTTGGGTCCGTGCACCTATTATATATATACTTAATAATGATGTGATATTGATGATGAGTGATAAATTATGCAAATATACTCTACCTTGGCTTTTTTCTCATGATCATTTACGTTATCCCTCATAGGGCTTGTTCTTTACTTTGGCCATCGTGAGGCTTGTTCTTTACTTTGGCCATCATGAGGCTTGCTCTTTACATTAGTCCATGTGGCACTTGCACTTCACTTTACCCCTCATACGGCTTGTTCTTTACTTTGGCCATCGTGAGGCTTGTTCTTTACATTAGCCCATGTGGTACTTGCACTTCACTTTACCCCTCATAGGGCTTTCTCACTATCATTTACATTGATTTGGATATAATGATGATATGTTGCTACCATACAAGGACGAGAGGTTTTATGATGATGTGATGATACCCGAGAAGTCTGGATGTTATTATGATTATGTGATGATACCCATCAAGGTTGTAGGACGTTATGATAATAATACTAATACCCGGCAAGGCTAAAGGATGATTATGATGATGATAGTTATAATAATAATTTTTATAACGTTAGTATTATTATATTTTTTATTTTGTTGCATTCTTACTCGAATGTGCATCGCCTAACATTAACATGCACCTATGTTTATTAGCTGGTATAGGACGATTGTATATATATTGGTGATTACTATACCTTTTGTTGTAGGTGTATACCAATTGAAATTTTTAAGCCTGGGTTTATGGGGGTACGCATATGCTCGACTAGGTATTTGATTGACCGATATAGCCTGTTATACACATTATTATTGATAATGCTATCATCATTGTCCTGATCATTATTAAGTCTAGTTATGATAGATTGGTCATTATTTCAGTATCGAGATTCAATGTATGATTCTAACCTCTTTTATCTTATGATTTTGTTATTAGGCATTATTAGGTCATGATGTGATATATGGATTAGAAATGTGGAGTTGTCAATACTAAACCCTAATAGGATTATAATGAGGCCTTAAATAAATATATGATAATAAAGGTTGTACTTAGAGTTGACCCTATATGGTATTACCGTATATACTGTCCTTCCTTATTCATATTCTATATTAATTTCTTGGTCTCATATATCGATATATGATCTTTTTTTGTCCTTTATTCATATATTGGCCAGGGGTATACAATATAATATTAAGATTTCAGTGTATGGAAGGAATTGTTTAGTTCGTTCTTGATACATTCTTAGCCTTATTATGTTAGTCTATTGGACATAAATAAGATAGGTTATCCTTATTATGTCCGTGTTGTCTTATATGGTTATTAAATATTGGGAGTAGTTTCCATTATGTTTAAATATTATATATATCTGCTTTATCTTTGGAGCTCTGTTGGCAGTTTCTTACTAAGTACCATTCGTTCCGTACTTATACTACACAACATGAAGATCATAGTATGGGTTATCGTTGTCTTTTTGTGTGTCCTTCAAATTTGCCATGGCTTTGAGATTTTGAGTAACCTCCTGATGTTTGGAGTATTACTTATCTCTCTCTTATGTATTAGACTAGTGTATATGTTATATTTGGAGATAAGTTGTATCATTGTAATTTCTTTGATATTTCTCTTTTGTACCCCTATTATATTAGAAACTCTTATACTGATACCACTAGGTTTTAGGAATTCATATTTTATCTGATTCTCTTATTTCATCAATTCTTTAATCTTCCATATATATATTTGGGTAGATTGTTATTAGCCTTTCTGGACTACGGGTTTAGGTTGCCTACTGGTTGGTTATAGCAGGCTCCATCACGACCTATGAGATTGGGTCTTGAAAAATATGGTATCAGAGATAGGCTATACGGATGTGTTAGTACATGTGTTAAATATTTAGTAGAGTTTTGTGAATTGATGTGGAGTCATCCATAACCTGTATTTGGAAGGTTACAGTGACATTTTAAAATTACTTCTTGACTCTTTATCGTATGTCTGTATTTCTATCAACTTCAAACATATTTTTTTACTTTATTCTATCATAAAGAATGATACGACATTGTCGATAGACGTGGACGAGACTTCAATATGCATTTATCAATTTTTAGTACAGTGTCAGTCTAGAGAGTAAAAGATGAATGACGAAGACCTTCAGTATCAGTCACAAGGATTTGGGGTTAGCTTATGCTCCGAATGAGCTGTGAATACCTCAGCCCATTAAGGTTCAACATTTAGTATTCCTAGTCTATTGCAGATCCCTCACAGTCATGGGTGATATTTGATTCATCAAGTAGTTCTCATACTAGAGATGGGTCTATTGGTGTTCATCAGGGTTCGTTGCCAGTTTCTGAATATGATATTGGGTATCTCGAGTGGTCCAGACTTATTCCTATGCTACATCCTTTAAAGTAGGACATTGGTACATAGATATGTAGAGGACTAGCATTGTCACTCAGTTTTCCATTAGAGCAATTTATAGTAGTTGGGTCTTTTTTTCTCAGGCGGTGCATTATGCAAGGGCCATAGAGAGAGCATTTATTAAGACTTATAGAGGTAGTGGGGAGACGCCATGCCATCAATATAATGACATTGGTATTCCATCTAAGATCTTGTTTTAGATGCTGAAAAATGAGACACTAGTTTAGAGAGCACCTAGATATGAGTCAGTAGTCGAATAGAGTTAGCATGTATTCCCCTCTAGCCAATAGTTTTTGGGCCAGTCTATGATTGTGGGAAGGGTGGACCATACACTAGAGTATTCCCTCAGTGTTAGTTGGCCCTGTATTTTTGCATTAGTTTATGTTGCTCTTAAGTTTTTGAACTTCATAAGTCTGGTACAACTGCAAACAAATTGTTTATTTGTCTAGAAAGTGACCCTATTGTGGAATTTCTAGTCTTTCATCTCATTTAGATCAACCTCATCATGATTTTGGCACCTTTAAATAAAGATAGTGCACTTAGCATCTCATTTGATGATTCAGTCAGTTGGTTTGAGTTTTGACCCATTCAGAAGTATTCTCCTTATGCCCGTTAGTCCTGTGACTGCAGATTTTACCATGTTAGGTGTGCTCTTATATTAGGCATTTATCTTTTATTATGTGTTGGAATTTTTCATACCCATTGATAATTCCATGCCTTGAGGAGTTTATATTTCTTATTATGTGCCTTATTATTGAATTCATGATTTTATTAACACTTTGTGGATTATTCCTTTTACTAATGGATAGAGTTGCTCTGTATCGATATTTTCTCACTATGAGTGTGGGATTTGGGTTAGAGACCTATTTATTTTAGTATATTATCCTTATTGTGTCCCCCAAGTGCTACAGGATATTGATTTTTATTTTGTACTTCTTAATCATTATATTATTGTTACTATTTCTATCATTTCGTAAGGTTATATGATGTTATTACTTGATGTAATTGACCTTGCTGGGTAGCTTTTTAGACTAGTGTGATCTAGTTACAATTTCATTTTCTTGTGTTTTTATTCGATGGCTTGAGTAGATATAGCCCGATCAGATGATTTCTTTCTCATAGAACGACAAGATTGATTATTTTCTCTCTTGGTTAGGAGTGTTGTTTTGATTCAGGAATGTATTTCTCAATGGAAGGTAAGTTGACCATCCGTGGTTCTGTGTGGTTCTTCATTATATTTCCCATTATTGAGTTTGAGATTAATAGACTTGCCTCTTAGGTTGCAAAGGCTTTTGTGTTCGCTATCTTTTTCTATAAAGCCTCTTTTTGAGCTTGACAAATATTGGGTCCACTCTTTGTTTGTGGATTCATCATCACCCAATAGCGGTTTTGATATTTAGATTAAGAAGTTGTGGATTCATCTATTAGATTAGTTGGGTTATTCCCGTGTGATGGTTTGCGCTTTTTATTAGTGTGGAGATTGGATACTCCTTTCTTATTGTGATATAGTTTTGTCTTAAGTTGGGTTGGAAAATTAGAGGCGGGTGGCCTTTTCTATGATCGCTTCATAAATTGTCAAATTGGATGTTCTTTATCATGAGTTTTTGGGTTTTAGTAGTGGTCTTGACTTTGACCTTTGTTTTTAGGTTCATATTTTTCTTCTTTGATGAATTGATTCTTAGGTGGATTCAGGAAAACCCAATTTCAGAGCTTGTTTAGGCTAATGAAGATTGGTGGAGTGTTACTCCTTAATTATATGTACCTATGGCTATTCTTTGATGATTTGGAGTGTTGGATTGATTAGATTTTGTCTTGAGTTGTGTTTCATAGAGCTTCTAGGGTTTTTGTCAATAACTAGTATGGTTTGCAGACTTGGGGTGTTTTTGAGTATATTTGGTAGTTCATGCCCTCCAGTGGACATGGAGTGGGTTATTTCCATCATCAGCTATTGATTCATCCTTTTGTATGATTTCTATTTTTGTGGTTATATTTAATACACGCTAGCCGATATAGAGTTCGTTGCTTGCATTTTTCACTAATAAATATCCCTGTGGTGATTTTGATCTTCAGATATGTCTCAATTATAGCTTGGTATGATTCATCTTGGATATGCCAGGTTTTGATATTAAATATGATTTGAATGGTTGGTAATGATATAGGCTTATTGGTTTAGTTTTACTTGATGACTTGGAATGGAGATTTTATGGTTATGATTGATTTTCAGTAGGAATGCCTACCCGTCCTCAGGTTTGGTTTGGGTAGTTAAGATTGAGTGATTGAGCCTTGGTATTGAGATTTTATCTTTGAATTATGAGTTTACATGCAACCTTTGTTTTAGATTTATCTCAGTCTGTATTTCATTGATAGGTTGGTTGAGCCTACTCCTTAGTTACATACTCGATCTTCTAAACTTTTGAAGGGTTATAGTTGGTATGTGTTTGGATGATAGCCTATGGACCCGAATATTATTTCTTTTAGCTTTGACCTTAAGTTTCCAGTTTTCTTTGGTAATTTTTGATGATATAATTAATGGGCATAGTATTCTTGAGTTCGATTCAGTATGGTCTCATTCTAGGTTAATAAGACATACAGATATAGATTGTTCAGTGATGGGTTGTTATGTCTTGTTTTTTTGGATTCTAGTTTGATTACCATAAGGATTATCTATTGCAACGACATAGATTGCATTGCTTTTTATGTCTACTTATGTGCTCGGACAGTGCCTTATGGGCTCATTCTTATATTTATCGAGTGGTCAGTCTGTCAGCCTTAGTCCTTGGGGTGTCTAAGATGAGAATGAGTAGGTAGTACCCAGGTAATTTTCCTCCAGGTTTAGAGTTGATAGTAGATGTAGAATTGTAAGAGAAGGTTATATTTGGATTTATAGTCAGTTTTAGGACTAAAATGTTGGGTTTGCTTTTGGCTTGAATAAGCATCTATTGATCTTATGTTGATATAAATATGGTATTAGGGTCTTGTAGCTTTGATCTACATGCATTGGCTTCCTCGATTGATTTAGAGGCCAGTTAGTGGTTGAAGTTGAGTTTGGTTGTTTAGAAGTGAAGTGAGGGTGTTGGTTGAAAAAAACATACCTGTGGCAAAATCCCTTCCATTGTGGAGGTTATTGGGGAAGTCATGCTCAGAGAAAATGGGCCGAATACCTCATGATTTATATCTTTAAAGATTCATTCTATCTGTTAACTTTCATAGATGAATGTAATTTTAGTAGTGGATATTGTAATGACTCTGCTAGTCATTATCTATATTTTTGCTTATATTCACCATTAAGGTTTTCTACAGCCGCCCCAAGTAATTTTTGACTTGTTTGGAATGGCGGTTCGATTACCGGGTAGTTTGTTTGATTTTTTGAACAAATTGCATGTTTAGAAGTCTTTGTTGGTTCCAAATGACCAACGACAAAAGTATTTAGTAAAACAATGTCATATATGAATTCTGATTACCCTAGCAGATCTGGAATATAGATTTTAGGCAAGGTCAACCATTAGTTTAGGTCCCAATGCACCTGAGCTCATTTCAACCTATTTGTTGGAAAGTTGAAATTTAGGAAATATGGGTGTTAGACCCATATTTTGTTGGAATGACCTTGGATTGAAAATCCAATTTCACCAACACATCCGCAACATTGAATTTAGTAGGGTTACACATTTTATTTGCGAAAAATGGATTTCAAACGAGTCCTGAGGCAATGGCAAAAACTTGGAAAAATTTAAAGTTTTAGCTATTATCTGCGATGACAGGGGTTAGCGCGATCACGGTGAGCCCTATAGCAATAACCCTTGCATGATCGCCGCTAATATTTGGCTATCTTGGCATCCCCTTACCTAGGAGGTCCATTAATATAACCCTGATGTACTAAGAAACCTAAATGGGTATGATAACTCCAAATTGATCATTTTGAGTGACTTGGGATATTTCTAAACTTCTTCTATCAAATTATCTTTGGATTAAAGGTAAGATTTGACCACTTTCTTAATGAATTTCTTGTTTTTTTATCCAAAACCTCATTGTGTATTTGGGCAAAATTTTATTCCAAAATTAGCTTTGTTTTATCTATATTGTGATGGTTATGATTCCTAGTTAATGTATTAATGTTAGGTTGACCTTGGAAGCATGATTTTCGTAAGTGGGACTTACTTGGGGTTTTTGCTGTCATTTATGGACCTGAAGTACAATGGTGCAACATGGGTATTGTTAGACTCATACTAATGAGTAGATTACTATTTTGATAGTGTGATGGCATATTGGGAAATATGAAGTGAAGATGGATGTATGGTGAATGACGTAGGGTTATGCGGTTTGACTTTGAGGTAGGATTCTGTCTACTATTCTTCGTAGATGATATGTGATATATATTCCGTGTGAATGTGAATATTAAGATTGATTAAGAGTAGAATTCCTTAGTCTTGACTACAAAAGTTTGGGATTAGATGAGTTTTCTGGACCTGTAGGATGAAATACATAGACCCTTTTAGAATCATATTTCCTTCTCCCTAGATTGATCTAATTCATAGAATGAATACAATTTAATGCTAGGTTTTAGATGTGGTTTTAGCAGTGGAAGTATGATTAGTATGTTTCACCTTATTTAGGTTGTTGTTGTGATCTTTAAACCATATTTTTAATTAGAGTTGACTTAATTGCCCTTATTCTTGATGAAGCTCCTTTCATATGATTGGTTATGGTTTCTGTGACATCTAGAAGTTGAAATAGGTACCTTAGACTAGTTTGGGGCATAGATTTCTTAAGTATGGAAATTAAGGATTAGAAGTGGGATCATCCATCCCACCTTAGGCCAAAGACTTTTGTTTTCCTTGTGGACTTATTTATGGATTTAGGCATAATTAAGACTAGTATATCTTTTTATAAGTTTACTTTGTGGTTGATGAATTGTGATGATATTTCCCCCCAAATAATGACTAATGGCTAATGGCCATGGTATTTCTTATAGAAAAAATATTGCTCTTTTAGTGATGCTAATCCATCTAAGATGCAATAATGGGCCTATATAGGTGTTGTTACCTCTGAAACATGATATTGTGCCATTAGAGATACTATTTCCTCTTATATGTGATATTAGCCTTTAGAGATATTATTTTTCTTACAAATGATAATTGTCCTAGAGATGATATTTCTTCTAGTAATGATACATGACCTATAGATACGAGTTACCTCATATATGTTATATGCCTCATAGATATGAGATATACTTAGTGATGCATTATACTTATTAGAACTTAGATGCCTCCTATAAATGAGATGATTGTAGATATACTTCATAGCTTTTAGAGATATTATTTCTAGTGAAAACTCTATGGCTTGTAGTTATGAGATGATTTATATATATATGATTATGGATATGTTATCCGGATACATATGTGGGCATAAGGTCGTTATTATGATGTTATGATTATTCGAGACACATTATTGGGAAAAAGTCCATGTTATAATATTTGTTGGATATCTGGGAAGTAATTATACTAGTAAATGATACGATTGTAGTTTATGATTATATAAATGTGCATATATACACATCTCTCGGATATGGGACAGAGGTAGATGAGGTATGATGTTTATGAATCCAATGTTTGAATACTAGTGATGGCAAGCATAGATTTGGTAAATTCATGAGTGTTTCATCGATGATTGATATGATTCCACTTATATTATAATCTTATTATTGTTTTCACTGACTAAGGTCTAAAGCCCACTTTCTACTTTAAAATGAATTTCTTCACTATAATAACTAACTCACTTCATGAATAAGTTACAAGAATAAAAGAGGTTAATAATTATTTTCTACAGATTTGACTGAGATATATTTCAGTCATATATTTGACACTACTATTCACTCCAATCGTGAGATATTCCAACCTTTTTGAGACTTTTATCGAGATTTAGACCGAAAGTTCTCCCCAAAAAACAAACTTGCATATTTACACTCCATTATCCACTGCTATAGTCCGTGCACCTATTACTTATACTTATTAATGATGTGATACTGATAATGAGTAATTAATTATGAAAACATACTCTACCTTACTTCTCTTTTCATGATCATTTACATTAGCCATCGTGTGGCTTGTTATTTACTTTAGCTATCGTGGGGCTTGTTCATTACTTTAGACCTCATGGGGATTGTTCTTTACTTAAGACATGGAGGGGCTTTCCCTTTACTTTATACCTTATGGGGATCACTTTCTATTATCTACACTAATTTAGATATCATAATCATATGATGATACCCGGTAAGGCCATAGGATATTATGATGATGTGATGATACCTGGCAAGACCAGAGGAAGTTATGATGATGTAATAATGTTCGGCAAGGCTGGAGGATATTATGATAATGATATTGATACTCGACTAGTCCGGAGGATGATTATTATTGTTAAGATGTTGGTATTATGATATTATGGATTTTTTTGCATTAATACTCGTATGGGAATCACGTATCACCACTATTTACATATGTCTATAAGCCGGTATGGGATGGTTGATGTAATACCCCGCATGTTTCTAAGATAAGAAGTGAATAAGTTTTCCTACGTATCAAACCTCCTATCCTGTGAGTAGCATTTATTGCATGACTTACAATGAATATCCTAGCGATAGGATATCTTGCGATGTCTTAAGCATGCTCATATGTGTCGCTTAGAGTAATGCAAGCTAAGAGTTTTTGAATCCATCAAGTCTTAGTGTTTGATTTTGCAAGGGTCATCTTTGAACAAGAATAACGTGATTGATATGTGACATTTTGGTAGATTTAGACCTACCAAATTGTAGAGAATCGAATTAGCTTTCCAACGATACCAATTTCATCAAAATCCGACACTCGAGTAAGGAGTTATGGCCTTTCAAAGTAGAATGCGTCGCCTAACCAATAGCACATGGCCACTGGAAAGCATAGGCGATATCATATGCGGCGCCTATGTAAATATAGGAGATATTATATGCGGCACCTATGTATGATTTCAGCCACGAAAACATTTAGTTTTTGAGTTATTTTGAGGGTAGTTAAGTCTTTTAACACTCCTTACATGTCCCTAAACTTAAACTCACGAAATTTATAGCTTCTAAACACATTACACCCCTATTAACATCTCAAAGTTCATTATCCAAGAGCACCATTGGAGAAAAACAACTAGGGTTGCACAATCAAGCTTGAAGATCAAATTTCAAGGAAATTCCTCCGTCAATCATCAAGAACCTCCCTTCCAAGGTATGCGTAGTGTTCATCCACGGATTCCTTTCATCCGTGGAGTTCAAGAATCAATCATTAAAATACAAAATCTTGGTTGGTTGTGGTGATATGATCATACCCATGTTGATGCTTTTTTGTTTTGCTATATAATAGTATCGTGACTGTACGTCTCATGAAAGTTATGTTGTTAGTTGAAAAACATGATCTTTAGGTGGATTGATAGAATGAAAGTATGAAATCCACCTATGCCTTAAAGAATGCATGCAAGGTGTTCGATAAAATACCTAGTATGTTAGAACTTCATATTTATATGATTTGATGATATCTAACTAACAAGTTCATGTTAGCCATACACTCTAATATGAATTTCCATGCAAATTATGTGTTGTTATTGCTGTGGTATAAAGCATGTATGATAATGGAGATATAAATTATGTACACAAAATATATTCATGCTTTTCCTATCATGTTTGAAATATTGAATAAATACATGAAGTATACTATCCCCTGCTTATGATATTGTGAATTGTGGAGTCAAATCATGTGATCAAGTCATGTCATATGTGTCAGTTTCCTCCTATCGAGTCTTGGGGGTATTCGTACCCGAAAACTATAGCTGTGTGCCTAGATCCATGTCATGTTTCACGATATCCGAACTCAAGCTATGATTCCATAAACTTCAATCAGTCATGTGACTCAGGAAAACCTCATGATCTCAGTCAGTTGTCAGATATCAGTAACATTCTGCCAGTCAACGGAATTCAGTAAGGTTAAGTCATATATAGTCAGTTATTCATGTACAGTCCCTCTAGATGGGAGTAGAAGTTAGCACCGAGTGAACCCAAGGATGGGAACTCACCCGCCAGTTCAGGGTGTGATTCTTAGTAGTCATCCTTGTGTTCCAGAACTACGTAGCCAGTGTAGGTTGAGACATCTTAACCTATCAGATTAGGGTTGATGAGGTGGTTTAACCTGTCAGTTTAGGGTTTCCACTGTTCTTATTGAGTACATGCCAGATAAGGGTCACTCATAAGCTGCCCTTACCCGTGGCACGGTATTGACACCCCTCTAGTTGGGGCAGAGATTGGACCCCAGCTTAGATGTAACGGAATACATAGGCCATGTTGGTTAAATACTACCTCCCAAAGTTTCAGTATCAGTATCAGTAAAAGAACTCAGGGCGTTCTTCATATTTCAGTATATATAGGACTGTTAGATACAGTCGTTATGTTCTTTAGATTTCAGTATATACAGGACTGGCAGATACAGTCGTCCATGTTATCAGCTTGTAGTAGCAGTCATGACAGTTATCGATAAACCATGTATTAGCTTACAGGTTGTGCTATCACGCATTCCCGGTCCTAGTTTCTATATATGTATGTTTGCACTCCCACGTTCATATTAGTCAGTCAGTTTTGTTCATGCATGAAACCCTTTATGGTCATCCTACCTTCCTTGAATACTCAGTACTCCAGTTGTACTGACGCATTTGCGCTATGGTGCATTCTTTTCATGTTACACCATAGGTTCCGAGACACGAGCTCCAGCCCAGCAGTAGCGGTAGCATTCCAGTTGCAGAGAAACAGTGAGTCCTCATTAATTTGAGGAAAATATGATTTGATACATTTATTTATTTCTTCAGTTTAGTTTTACAGAGTTAGTTGGAGATATGTTCCTTCAACTCCTTATTAAGAAAGTTTAGAGGCTTTCCAATTTGTGCTTAGATTTATGTTCAAACTTAGCTTTTAGATTGAGTTGTTTTGGGTATTTTCACCCACATGAACGTTATGATTTTTATACATGGTTTTATTTAGTTAAACCTTATGGCCTTACAATTTTATATATTCTGCATTATTATGTCAAGATTTGCAGTATACAGGTACAAATATCATTCATGGGTTAGCTTGTGGTGCCTCGGGGTCATGAGCACCGTGTAGCATTCTAGTTCAACAAATCGGGGAATTACAGTTGCATAGATATGGGTGATGAGTATGCCTTGTGCTTGTATTGAATGTTAATTGAGACTTCTGAGCTTGGGGCAGTAGGGGTAGGCGTAGGCTCGGTTAGGTATTTGCTTATCTAAAATAGTGAATTAATCGCGCTATTATGTATATTGTTATTATCATTGCTCTGATCATTTTTATATCTAGATATGATAGATTGGTCATTGATTCGGTCTTGAGATTCGAGGTATAATTCAAACCTCTTTTATCTAACAAATTTGTTATTATGCATGATTTGTTCGTGGTGAAATATATTGATTAAAAACCTAGAGTTTTCAATATTAAATCCTGAGAGGATTATAATGAGGCCTTAAATGAAGATATGCTGATCTAGGTTGTACTTTGTGTCTACCCTATTTCTATATATGTGTGTGTGTCTTTCTACCTATATGTAGCTATAGTATTCATGTATATTCCATCCTTCCCTATTCATATTGCATATTCATTCTTTGGCCTGGTTTATAAATATATGATTTCCTTTCATCCTTCATTCATATATTAATCAAGGGTATACAATATAGTGTTTAGATTTCTGACTATGGCTGGAATAGGATAGTTCATCCTTTATACTTTCTTAGCATTATTATGTTAGTCTAATTGACATAAATAGGATAAGTTATCCTTATTATCTCATTAGTTTTCTTATATGGTTGTTGAATATTAGGTGTAGTTTCCATTTTATTTATATGATATATACATATAGATATATATATTCTTTATCTTTTGAGCTCAGTTTGAAGTTTCTTACTGAGTACCATTCATTTTGTACTCATACCATACTTCTCTATCTTGTAGATCATAGTATGCGTAATCTTTATTGATCTATGTGTCTTGCAGATCAACCATGGTTTGAGACTTAGAGTGAGCTCCTGATGTTCGAAATATTACTTATTTGTCTCTTATGTATTAGACTAGTCTGCATGTTGTATTTGGATATAAGTTGTATCATTGTAATTTCTTTGATATCTCACTTTTATACTCTTGTTATATTAGAAGATCTTATACTGATACCACTAGGTTTTTGGACATCATATTGTATCTGATTCACTTCTTTCACCAATTTTGTATTCTTTCATATACATAGTTGGGTAGTCCATAACTAGCCATTCTAGTCTATGGGTTTAGCATGCCTACTGGTGGATTATAGTAGGCGCCATTATGATCCAAGAGATTTGGTCCATACAAAAGCACTGGAGCATGTAGTTAATGTTGGTGTTAGTGTTCTTGGTGATATATTTGGTTAGTGTGGTGTACTTTGTGATATATGTGGTAAAAATATAGTTAATATCCCAACAGTTGTGTAATATATTGCAATAGAATAATAATTTGTTGGAACATATTAAGCATTTGTTTCGAACAACTATACAATCTGTTGGTTTATTCTTTTAATGTTCAAGTAGAAGGGCAATATGTTGCAATAAATGACTCCTCTATTGCAAAAGATCACTCATCTATTGGGAATATTAGTTTACTTTCTTGTATTAGTAAAATTCATTACTACCCTTTTTTAATGATGCACAAATCAATTGTAATATTTTGTTTTTCTATTTTAAAAAGATAAAATTGCTTCCAAAAGAAAATAAAGTAGAAGTGAAGCAACTTCAGGGAGATCAACCAAATAAACTTTAATCACAAACAATATTACATGAACTTGCAGAACTTTCCCTTTAACAAATAGATGAATTATTACTATCTATAAATGTACAAAAAGTGAATGAAGTTGTATAAAGAGATTATGAAAAAGATATAGATGGATAAAATTAAAGGATCTAGATATGATGTAGAATCTGAAGGTGATACGGGCACGATCCTAAAGATGGACGTATGTGAACATGCATGGAGTCAAACCGAGGGAGTGTACAAGTTGAAGTATGAAGAGGGCCTTGAACAAATCAAGGTTGCCATATTGTTGTCCATATTGTGTTGTACTTTCGGTTTTAGTGGTGAAACACCACGTTACTTATCCATCTTGTGTTGTTTTTATTTGGCCAAGACTTGTTCCCACTTTGGTTTTCGGTTTGTATTGTGTTTTATTTCTTATTTCCACATTGTCGGTTGATTCTGTTATCAGAAGGAGAGGGAGATGAGGATGAAGTTATAAATGAGGTTGATGAAAAAGATGACATAAATAGTGAGTATGGAGAAGATGCAAAAAGTAAGACAGGAGATGAGGAGAAATTTTAGGATGAAGATGAAAAATAAGTGAGAATAGAGATAAGAAAGAAGGTACTGCAGTAAATAAAAATGTAAGTGAGAAAGGAGACGAAGAATAAGATGACATGGAAATTGAAAAGAAAAGTAATATAGGAGATAATGAAGATGATGAAGGGAAAATGAAAGAGATGACGATGATAAAAGAGATGATAAAGAGGAAAGATATTATTATAAAGAAGATGATTATGTTAAGACATCAAATATCGATCATGAATGTAGATAAAAAAAACCCTACAAGATATTGTAAAAACATTTAGTATTGAAAAGTTCCAAGAGAGTTGAATAGATAATCCTAAATATTTGACTGGTGAGTGTTGTTAAAATGGTCATGGGGGGGATTTTTGATGGTTTTAGTGTGACAACAAGGGAGGAAAATATGAGAATCGATATAAGGTCAACTATTTTAAACACTTTCTTGACTTACCGGAGGATAACTGTAACTACCCTTAAGTTCATTTTTTGTATTTTCTCTTGTTTTTTATATTTAGAGCTTTCTTATAGCTTCTCCATGTCTTTTATGACTTGCTGGAACAAATAGTTTGGTTACTGGGTAGTTTATTTGATTCTAGAGTTGATTCCCCGTTTTGAAGTCTTTCCTGGTTAAAATTGGCTTCCGAGAAAGACCATTACATAAACAACCTAGTACATAAATTCTTTGATTTCAGGTAACTTTGGAATTTCCATTTTAGGATAGGTGTAAACTTGCTCCTAATTCCAAGGATCCCAGACTAATTTATGGCTATTGGCAGAAATTTTAAAAATAGTATAGGGTATGGGACCCACTTTTTATTGAAACAACCTCGGATGGCGATTTCGACCGCGCCATTGAGTCTACATTATCAAATTTTATAGGGTAGCATAGTTCATTAATGTATATGATATTTTGGATGAATCTCAAGGGATTGGCAAAAAGTCAAAATAATTCCAAGTCTCAGCTGGTGTTGGTGCACGTGCTTAAGCACCTTTTGGGCCACTTAACCAATGGGGACATTAAAGCAACCAGCCCATCCTAAGAAATTGAGTTGTCTTAGTAATAGTTCGCTTAAGTGAAACCCCTACCATTTAAGCGATGTCCACCTAATTTTCAAGGTCCATCTAAAGCGGTATCTGTGCAGGCACCCAAATGTCACTAAAGTGACACTTGATCACTTAAGCGGCCCAATGTCAGCTTAAATGACACCTGCATACTTGGTAATGCTATAAATACCCACACTTTGCCCAGTTTCTCCAATTTTTCATGTATATTTAAGAGTATAAAACCCTAAATTGTGTAAAAACTTTGGAGAATCATTGGTGGATGATTTTGGAACATTTGTGAACTTAATTTATGCATTTCTTCTCCATATTCTTGGTAACCTTCCATTAATTTCATTGTTAAATCCTTTATCATTTACCAAATTCACTAGAATACTGGTAGGTTTATTCTTGCACCATTAAAGCTTTAAATTCACCCATTCTTTAGGGTAAAAGTTCCTTGAGCATAAAGGGATGTGTATCCTATTTTGAAAGAGAAATTTTATAATGTGCCTCACAAGGGCTTTTTATGTAATATTTGATATGAAGCACAAAAGTGCAATATTGGTATAATTATTCTTATTTTGATGAGTATATGAGTATATTATGATTTTTATATCATGGAATCTTGCGAAAGATTCTCAAAAAGGTAAATCGCCGGTTTAGCAGATTCTTCAATCTTTTCCTTGGTGCCCAGGTAGGCTAGGTTTACTCTTTTCATGGATTAAGATAATTCATCGTGTAATTATGATATTATTCTAGATATGGGATGGGATTTTTTTATTCGACGTGTGATTGACATAATTAATATTATTTGGACTATTGGAGGTTAGAGTTGCCCCATTTTCCTGTTATTATATATATCTAGTCATTCACTATTGGAGACAAATTTGTATTTTACTATTTCAGTACATATTTTCCTTTGTAGTAGCTCTTGAACCGACACTATTAGGTTTTCGCATGGTTATTAAAGTTCTATCTATCTTTTAGATTATCACTATCGCCTAATTATTTTTGAAGTCTTAAATTTTTGATTTTTGACTCTTTTGTCTTTTTAAACCAATTTAGCCCATTGCTTATAACTCCGAGATACTATTGGTCTTACCTTCTAGAAGGATAATGTAGGTGTCATTATGACTCATAAATAAAGTTGTGACAAAATGCTATCAGATCCCAAGTTCATCAGTATTCTTTGTACAATAGAAAGTATCTAGTAGATTCTGGCAGATCAGAACGATTATGTTGTTTTTTATCTTCGGGAGGATATAGGACATTCTTAAGAGTTCTTCACTTCTTTACCTCATTTAATTCTAAGTGTCCGACTTGGTTTGTAATGAATTCCTTTTTTTGACCCTTTTGCAGATGGCTAGGTCACGTACTACCGCTAGACGAGATGAGGATTATGAGATTGATCCTTGGGATCCTATAACTATTCATGGATGACCTAGAGGTCATGGACAACCTAGGGATATATCTAGAGCTAGGTTCTAGGATTTGTTTCCTTCACCAGACCCTATTCCTACTCTCAAGCTAGATATTCTTCCAACCAATCTAGTAGTGGGCCAACGACCATACCAGGATCCATCGGAGTTTATTTACTCTTTAGTTCTCATGGATAATTTTGTTAAACTTTTGGGATTTATTGGTGGTGAACCATCTCATAGTGCACAGTCTACCAATCAGAGTAGTACTGAGGCAAAGGCCCATCTTGTAGTTGTGGATCCCAATCATGATTTTCCTCTTGAGCCGACGATTGCCCAACGAATAGTTTTCCACCCTGCTATATTAATTGAGGAGAAGAAGATGTTCATTGCATTGTTGATATTAGCTCCACCAATTTTTTAGAGCACGGGGTGATGATTCTTCTGAATTATTTATTACTTGTAAGGATAGGCTCCATAATATAGGTCTAGTTAAGACTCATTGTGTGGAATACACTACTTTTAAATTTGACTTGGTAGCTCAACATTGGTGTAGAGGTCATCTTGATTCTAGGCCAGCTAAATCTTCCTCATTTATGTGGACTCAATTATCAGAGATCTTCTTGGAGAGGTTTATACCTCACAGTCTTAAATATTATGTGAGGGATTAATTCACAAGGTTGGAGAAAGGTTCCATGACTTTGGTGGACTATGAGGCTCGATTTCATGAGTTAGCTAAGCATGCTACTTCTATTTTGACTATTGAGTATGAGTGGATCAATTAATTTGTTTGGGAATTGATACATCCTCTTCGCTTGTCTACAAAGAGTTTGTTTTTTGTGAGTAGATTTTTTTTTGAGGTTTCTCATCATGCACATGTTATGGAAGAGTTGCATCGGGAAGCCCCAGGGGACAATGATAAGAGGCTAGAATATTAGGGTATTTTTAGTGACAGTCATAGTGGATCTTGGGTTCAGAAGTATTGTTTCAAAGAGTTATCCTCCGCATCAGCCTTATCAACATCAAGGTCAGTCTAGTTGGCCCGTTCAAGAAGCGTTTTATATTACTAATGGAAGTCTATCTAGTAAAGTGATAATCCTGGCAAGATTAGTGGTTAGACTTCAAGGGGTTCATTATCTTGTAATTGTATTCATCATGGTTATCCCGGATCAATCGGATCTGTGGGTTTAAGTACAATGACTAGGGCATGATATGGTTGTTGGGCTTTTTGCCTTTTCTCAAGAGAGGGCGCCAGTCGTGGATCGATGGTTCCTTCAGCTGTGAGCGTTTGACTTATTCATGTAGTTGTGCCCCCATCTAGAGGTAGTGTCCATGGTTGTTGGGGTGGTCCCTGTGGCTCTCATGGAGGTTCTAAGATAGGAAAGATAGGAGATCATTTAGAAGCCCGGTCATGTGGTGGGCGTGGTCAGTTATATGTCATACCGCCTAAATTCGAGGTTGTCTTTGGATGATGTTATCACTGGTACGATCTTGGTGTGTCAAGATTGGATTTACAAGTAATCATGGAACCTCCTTTATCCCTCTAGTAGGTAAGCATAACATTATCTTTGAGCTTTAAGTAATGGGATATCTTGGTAGAAAATGGTCAAAAAGCTGGAAATCAGCAACTTAAGACTTAAATTAGTAATAAGCAGTCATATTAGTCTAATAGATAGATAAAAGTTCAGCAGTCATCACGAGATTCAGTAATATTTGTGCAAGATCTACTATAAATGAACCATAAGTACTAAATAGTTAAATACGATTTGTCTAAAAAATGAATGACTAGACATAGATAAGTGGAAAGAAAAAAGGTAACTCCGACTCAAAGACCTCACCCGATCACAGAATTCCTTGCAAGAACATCACGTCAAAGGTGGTAACTAGTACTTGGATCGGCACCAAAAGGTACAGAAGTGTACTATGAGTACCAAATAATGGGCACTCAGTAGGCATCATTGGCTGGCTGAGCTATATCATTATATAAATATGATATGATACAAGATAAAATAACGAAGTCAAGGTAATAAGGAAAACCTAGAAATAAGTTCGAGCACCACTGTGCATAAGTAAATAAATATGGGAAAGTAACGTAAAGATCACAAAATCCAAACTACTAAATCGGCCATAATAAGACAATAAGTGCAAAATAGTAAATAACCCAATGCAGGCCCCCATAAGCCTGGAGGGTACAATTTGACCAAAGTAAATGACGGAATAACCATAAATTGCTAATTTTTCATATCATGACCGAGAGACCATTTAAACCGTATTATATTATACTCAACTCTCAATGTCATACTCGAACCAAAACTTTGTCTTCATCATTACATCATACTTAATTCAACATCATATTATACTTGATTCAACATCATAAAATCATTTTACGGACTCGAACCATAGATAATAGTATCAATATTATCATCAGTTGATGGACTTGAACCAGAACTCGTATAATCAGTGTCATCCTAACATTGTCTATGATAACTCTCTCACACTTTCACTCGAGAATGGACAATATCTGAATCAAGACACAAGGTCTTAGATGCTCAGGCTTCACTTGCTGACAACATAGGCAATGAGCTACAAAGTCTTCCATGTATCTCTTCATACCACTCCATCAATAATATTTTCTAAAATCTCTATAGATCTTAGTTGTACCTGTGCAAATAGAATATCTCAAGTTGTGACCCTCATGAAAAATCGACTGAATCAAGTCATCAACCCTTGGAACAAAAATGCAAATATCAAATATAAAAGCAACCTTAGTATCTATGGTATCCCTCTTTCAATCATCACTTACAACTTGATCATGGATGATTCAAAGTCTCTTATCCTCAAACTGGACGACCTAAAATCTAATCAAATAGTGAAGACCTCACCTGAATACTAGAAAGAATCATCCTAGGGATTGAGATATCAAGTCACACCGTTAAGTTGGCTTAGGATTGAATATCATTTTCCAACGTCCTGTGAGAAACTGAAATGAAAGAAAAGTTACCCATACTCACAGCCTTCCAACTCAAGGCGTCCTCTACTACGTTTGCCTTGCTTGGATGATAAATGATAGAGATTTCATAATTCATAAGCAAATCCATCCATCTACACTACCTAGAATTGATCTCTATTTGGGTCATAAGATATTAAAGACTACAATTATCCGTGAATATCTCAAAATGCACACCATAAAGATAATTTCTCAAAATCTTAAGCATGAAAAGTACCACTGCAAACTCCAAAGCATGAGTGGGAATGATTGTTTTGTTCACCTTCAGCTGTCTCAATTCATAAGCAATAACTCGACCCCTCTACATTAATATACAATCTAAATCAACACCAGAAGCATCAAAATACATGGTGAATCACTCACCCTTAATGAAAAGAGAAAAATAGGAGTTGTAGTAAGAATCTTTTCAGATTTCCAATGGTAAACTCATACTCCTCGTACCATTGGTAAGGAACCTCCTTCTGAGTTAATTTGGTCATCGACTATAGTGCTAGAAAAACTCTCAACAAACTATCAATAGTAACAACCTAAACCAGTGAAGCTACAAACCTCAGACGGAGTTGAAGGCCTTGCCCAATAATGAATAGCCTTAATTTTTGTTGGGTCTACCAAAATTCTAACCATAGTACCATATACCTAAGGAATGTCACTGACCCAAGCCAAAACTCACACTCAGAGAATCTGGAAAAAGTCATATGATCTCTCAATGTCTAGAGCACAATCCTCAAATATTGCATATGCTCCTCTCTACTCCTTGACTACACAAGGATGTCATAAATGGATAAAATCAGAAAAAAATCTAAATAAGGCATGGAAATATGGTTTATCAAATCCATAAATGTGGCTAGGTATTAGTCAACTAAAAACTCATCACTAGGAACTAATAATGACCATAATGGATCCTAAATATTGTATTTGGGATATCCTCGACCCGATTCCTCAAATGATGGTGACCTAACCTCAACTTAGTCTTAGAGAACATCGCAACTCCCTACATCTAATCAAGAAAATCATTAATGTTAGGTATAAGATACTTGTTCTTTACTGTTACCTTCTAATGTTGCCTATAATCAATACACATATGCATAAAACCATATTTCTTCTTTACAAAAAATCTATGAGTTCCCCAAGGGGACATACTAGATCTAATAAAACCCTTACTAAGACTGAAGCTAAGAATTTAATGTTTTAGGCTCGATAGACGCCATACATTAAGGTGCCATAGAAATAGGTTGGGTTACCCTCTCAAGATCAATAAAAACCTCGATATCACTCTTAGGAGGAGAACCAAGTAGATCAGTAAGGAAAATATTAGGGAACTCAAGAACTATAGAAATAGTGTAAAGCAACAAACTCTCTATACTAAAATTAGGAATATAAGTGGGATAGGACTCTCAACCACTCAAAATAAGCCTCCTAGCATGAATAAGAAATAATCCTTTTCGGCTTGCAGCTAACCATTTTCTACAACATGATTGGGGGTTATGTTAGGGATAGCAAAGGCGACGGTCTTGGCAAAATAATCCAGGACTGCATGGTAGTGGGATAACAAAATCATGCCCAAAATCATAACCAAATCCACCATTTATAATATAATAAGATAAGAATGAGTACCAAGCCCTCAAATAAGCTTAACACCTGATCTAAAAACCAAATCCACCTCTAAAGTATCACCCACAGGTGTAGATACCCATAATGACATATATGATTAATCCCAAAATAACTCTAGTCGTAGGGAATAACAAGTAGACATATAAGAATAAGTGGTTACCAGATAAAATAAAGCAAAACTCTATGGATAGGATACTAAGATTGTACCTGGTATAAAAATATTTGATGACTCAACCTCGGGTCTAAAAAGTATTGCATAAAACTGACCATACTCTTTACCTATCTGGGCTCCAAACTGATCTCCTATCCTACCTTTTTGAGAACCTCTACGAGAATCTTATGACCACTCTTCGGCCATACATAAAAACTTTAGCTGGGGAAGGAACTACCCTTATTTGTTAAAAACTCTTAAATGATGGAACCTTTGCTCTACAGCTAGGGAACTCACTTGAGAAATGACAACAAGCTCCACAACCATAACATGCCCAGGCGCTGTACAAAAACCAAAATATTTGATAGATCTAGAATAACTGCCATGACTAAAATAACAAGAAGAAAAACCTCTCAAAGATAGAACACTACCTTAATGAGGATGATTATTTAAACTAGATTAGCCTCTTTTGGTAATATTAAGAGCAACCTAAATGTTCCTATTACACTAACCTTAATGTTTAGATGGATGATGTGGATGGTACGTTAGATTACCCAAACTATACTACTCATCGAACTTAATCCCATTGGGGATGATCGTTAGTGTAGTTCTACTTTCCCCATTCCTTAGGCCAGATTTCTTTTGGAATGCATCTGTTCTACTAGAAAATAAAGCATTGTACATTATATAATTCATCTTCTATACAAAAATTTTCGAGGAGTATAATTTCCAACTGAGCCTAGACGTCGTGGCCTGTGATTCTTACAGGATGATGAAGCATAAAAACTAGTGTATAATAAGAATCTGTGAAGCATCGATTCCAATTTTTTTTTTGGCTTGAACACTATGTCAATATAGTGATGGTGCCACAGGTACTAGAATAACCATACGAGTTCTTTTGGGAAGTAATTGGCTAGTACTATGGACACATAGCAGAAAAGATATTCAAGATGCACTCCAAATGACATTAGGATGGATCATCCATGCTTTCTAAGTAATATGATACAAATAACCAGTTGATTAGGGGTAAATAGACAAATTGGGATTGGCCCATTCTTGGATTACACCTCTAATCTTCCACCCACACAAAAAGGAATTGAGATCGGGCCATTCTAGGCTTATGCCCCTGAGCTACAACCCACTTTAATACAGATTTATGTTAATTTATTTAGCCTTTGAGCTTGTTACTTTGGTGGTCATAACATTTTGGTTCCTTTGAACAATAATCTATTAATTAGAGACATGTGAATATAGACTTAAGGCAAAGACAAAGAGGTATTGAGAAGATTGTACACAAATGAAATATTTAGGAGGTAAAAATGACATATGGGTGTTGTTTTACTTAAAGGAGAACTCTTGAGACTTGCTAGTGAATGTAAAAATGCAAACTTGATAATAAGAATATGGTGAGGTATTTTAACATGTTAGGGAGCGATAGAAAGGTTGTTAGGTAGATGGGAGATCATGTGCTGCTACTAGGTATCATTTACTATGGTAAAGCTTTAGAAGCTTACTTTTTACCACAAGTGTGGGATTTTATGCCAATGAATATGATATAGAGTTGCCTTATATACCTAGTTGTATAACTCTAATACTAACCCAATTTGACTTCCCACCTTTTAGATTACTTATATATAATAAAATATATGATAATCTAATATTAGCAACCAACAGAAATATTTGGGCTACTTAACTTCACCAAAATACTAGCCGACCAATAAGCCTTTAATTTATCAATCCAGGTTTTTATTTTAGCCCTTATCTTCTCTAATTAAATCCACACACCATACATATTCTTATAACATCCCCCAAAATAAATTTTTCTTCATTACACCCTTAGAAGTATACACAAAACAACATGGCAATAAATATATGCAATAATTAATTCGGTGGTGTTCCACCAAACCTTTCTTATATATTTCAATATGAACTAATAACACCTTTCCTCAAAATCATCCTGACATCGCCAAACATACGAACAAAAACTAGCCCCAAATCCCTTTTATTGTAGCGATCAAATATGGAACTCATCATCCGTTGTGTTCTCAATAACAATACATCATTAATTCATTCCCAAATTTATATGTAAGGAGGACAAAATGGACCAATCAATTTACCTTAATCTTCTACAATTATCCGTTTATCTTGAACTTTCCAAGAGCATGAACATTCTTTTGCACTTAAAACCAAATAAGAAAAGAAAAGTCTCTTAATAAAAAGGAAAAAGTGAGCAATTTTCTTGCTTTATATTATGTCCTAGACTTAGAATTAAGAATAAATAACATATTTTCCTAACTTTCCATAGGATAATTAAGCAAAACCTTAAGTGTTTTAACTTACCTTGGCCTGCGAAGGTTGGGGTTTCTTTAAGAACCCTAGAAGGAAATATAGGGATGCACTTTGTTGTTTTAGAGAAAGTTGAGAGAATTTGTGAAATATAATCATTTTTCTGACTTAGGAATAAAGGAAAATAAATAGCAACTTGGACTTTTAAAGGACCTATTTTGGCTATCTACTTGGCTGCATTTTGGACCTCAAATTGGTCAAATGTGTCCAGGTAGGTGATGTACCTACTTAAGGAGATGAAGCTGCTCAAAAGGTAAAAGCAGGTGATACACCTAATTTCTTGATCCATTATTGGTATCAATTAGATTATTTCATGGTAGATTTAAGTTATTGGTCCTTTCTTTATTTCATTTCTCTTTTACTTAATTAGTGCCTAAGTAAGTATTACTAATATAGGCCCAAATCAGATCCATGGACTAGGTCCAATTACTTGGCTCGTGTAAATAAAGTAGATGACTCATCTACTAGCTTAACTGAGTCAAAAAGCACCTCTACAAAATACTCCATTTTAGTTCTTAACCCCTTTAATCTAACTTAAAACTTGTATATACTTGGTCACTTTAAAATTTAGATTCTAACAACAATTCATGTTAACTTAGTTGAATCACATTAAAATGTATGGGAATAATCTAGAATTATAGCTACAACATCAATACTCGCCTTAAAAATCTCGTTAGTTACCTATACCCACAAGGCTGCACCAAGTTCCATATTAATAGAACAAGTACACGCAAAATATGAGGTGTTACACCTATTTTATAAGCTAAGGGATAGGAATTATCCGTTATGACTAGATATATCTTATCCTTTTTTAAGGGATAAGATTTATCTATCATGACTAGATATATTTTATCCTTTTTATGGGATAAGATTTATCTATCATGACTAGATATATCTTGTCCTTTTTAAGGGATAAGATTTATCTATCATGACTAGATAAGCCTTATATGTAGTCATATTGGGCCCGACTAATATGTTACTAGACAAATAAAATAAAAACACACTAATGTTATTGGCATGTGACAACATGTGCAAGCATTTGAGTCAGCAGCTTGCAAACAGGTACATTAGCATATTCACAGGCATCTTGAAAGTAGGTGGATAAGATATTTGTCTTTGAAGTATTAGGGTCAGCAGATTTAGGACTAACCCATCTGAAAGGGTAAACCACTAAGAAGGATTTCCTTGGAGATAAGGGTAACCCATAAGAAACTGTAACCCACTAGTGAGGGTAACCCATCTGACATGGTTTCCTTATAGAGGAGGGTGACCCACTAGAAAGGGTAAACCACTCAAGAGGGTGACCCACTCAGAAGGGTAACCAACTGGAGAGGGTAACTTCTTGCACATGTCATCTAACATCATCTTTCAGAGAGTGTTTGATGCTGCCAGTGGAGATGAGCTTGTGTATCCTTCTTCCATCCACCAATCTATGTCGTGTTTCTTCCTGAGGCATTCTGGGCCTTCCAAACTTCTCTTCATCAATCTAGCAGAGTAGCTCCATCTATTTCATGATGAATCACTGTATTCCCATTAAGGATCTATTAGCCTTATACTTTTGATGGAGTTTGTGACTTCATCTCTCATAATTTCATACTGTGGCTGATATTCTTTTGTCACTCGTCTGACTTCATCCCAATGGCGATAATGGTTAGTTTAGTTCTAGTACAAGATGATGTAGCATAAATACTAGTGCATCATAGGAATCTCTGAACCATCAAATCTAGTTCTGTCGTGGCATGAACCATAACATGAACCTCTTCTGAGTATCTTGGATCAGATTGAATTTCCTAAAGTCATCATACTTAAAATCCACGAGAATGTATTAATGGTGGCATAAATACTAGAATAACCATAGGAGTTATTGTAGGAAGTCATTCACTAGTGCTATGAACAAATGGAAGAAAGGATATTCTGGGTGCACTTCAAACGACTTTAGGATGGATTCACCATATTTTTGAATGCTTGAAGCTATTAAAAAATTCTTCTTTCTCATAGGTTAGACGAATCAAAGGGATCCACGTATGGATTAAACATATCAGAAGGCTAGTCTATTTTTCTAGAAGATAGGGGTCCTGCAGTATTGATCATGAGTATTTGACTTGCCAGTTATTGGTTTCCTTCTCTGGTGTTTGATATCAAGTAGAGGTGATCTGTATAGATGTGTCCTGATTCCTTAAAAATATTTATGGAGAAATGAGTGTCCTCTATGGGATCTTCTTCTAGTAATAATACTATTTCTAGGTCGTCCTCTTTGCTGAGATAAATACCTGGGTGATTATCAGTTTCTTCAAAGAGGTGGATAAATTCCTTCGTCTTATTGCCTGGGGATATTTTTTGGCTAATTAACTAGGCTTTCTACAAATAAAGTAGTTATCATTCTTCCTCTTGTAATTTGCTGGGCTCCTTCATCTGAAATACTTGGTTCATCATATTTCCCTAATCTTATAATCGGGAGGTCTTGCAACTTTTAACCTCCTAAATAGAAGCCACCTTTTTGATATCTTATTATGGAGTGGGCTTGAATAGTTGGACTAGGTGACGAGGTCATTCTTGTAGCAAGCTCGATCAAACATAGGATTTTTCTGGACAATCTGCTTTAGTATAGACTTCTTTGTGAATATATTGTCAAAATTTTAAAATATGGCCTACCGAATATAGCCTATTTATAGGACGGTTAAGCATTTGAACATCTATTCCACGATGTCATCGTGTGTCCTGCTATAATCTTTGGCAGTGATGATACGAAGGCTTGCTTCAGGCTAGGATCTTCACCCATATTAAAGAAGATATTTGCAATCTTTTGGAAGTAGATATTGATGGCATTTCTATCAATCAATGTTGAAGGAATCTTGGGATGCATTCCTATGATTGAAAGCAATGTCCTAGGACGTCAGATAAGTGTTCTTATTAGAAATCCTAAGAGAGTTACACCAGTCTCAAACTATTCCAGAGAATCTGGATGTAAACTCTGAGAGTATCATGTATTTCTCCTATTCAGTTAGATTTTTCATCACCATCCAAGTGTAGAAGTTCTAGATTTTATGGGGCTAGGCTGAAATCTTGATGTTGTTGAGAGTGAAGGTGTAAAATCCGGTTCCCATTGTTTTCTTTGTTGTTGTACATAGATTTTGAATTCATTTTTGGATTGAATCGTCTGTCATCCCATCTTGGTCATCGACAACTTTAGAGACCTCTAGTTCTCTGGAGTGGTTTATGTATATTAGTGGATAGTTTGCTTCTGGATATTCAATTAAGGATTAAGGAGTTCCCTCAATTTATTCTCGTGAATCAACAGACTTCTCGCTATTTCCCACATATCCATTAGTTTGAAACTTCTCACCAGTGTTAAAGTATATATCTGCATCAGAAGAATCTTCTTCACTTGTAGCAAGACAAATGGGATCAACATCCTAGATCTGTTCATAACACTTCAAAGATTCTTTTAATGGATTAAGGAATGTTATGGCTTATGGATCTAGAACAAGATCATTATTAATGTTCAAACCATACAAATTTGGGACAAGTTAGTCTGAATCAACATCTGGATCATGATGGGACGGAAACCACATGTGATTAAGAAAGCCATCGTTCAGGAAAGTGTTATATTACATATATTTGTATGGCACTTATTTCTTGTAGATTATCAAATTATCATCTGGAAAGGTGATGTCGTGGTATGAGATCATCATGGTCCCTCTATTTATGTTGGATTCTATTTTTATTTTAGACTGCTTATAAGTTTCATCGGCTTTTTTTATAAGCGATGGAATATTTCTTTTCCCATGCATGCTTAGAAATCTCAAACACCTTTTTATCTTAAGATCCTTGTAATATAGGAATGTGGGCTCTTAAAGTAGGAGTGGGGACGATGTGGCTCATCTTAGGTGGAGAGTATGTATGTGGCATCATAGGGAACAAGGTTTGCTTTGGTAGTGAGCAATGGGTTCTCTAGGCTTGGAAACCACCATGTCTTAGCTACTTGATTTGTTCTTTCAAAGAAGCCATCTACTTTTGCTATTGGTCAAAGAAATGACATAGTGAAGTGCCCGACGGTCATATATCATACTACATGGACTAGAGCCTGAGTTTTAACTAGTGGATAACTCCGTCATGCTGAGTCGTTTCTTGTTTTAATCTCTTGTTCATTCCTTCAACTTTTCTTGTGAACTTATTCTTATAGTGAGCAACACTATTTATGTCTTGGTTGATGTTGGACAATATTCTATTTTGTCATATGGCATTTTCAGATTGGCAGTTAGGTTTTGCTTCTATATCATTGAGAGGAATCTTATATCCAAATGGTAGGATAGTAGTTTTTTCTGGTATCTTTGAAGTGTGGCTCATGTTATCCTTTTCAAAGGGTTTGTTTGGTGTAAAATCATCTCAGTGACCGGTGCTAGAGTGAAACATCCTGATCAGTTTGATTGTAGGCTATTTATCTTTAGTTCTAGTAGGTTTTATTTATGGTGGAGTTGGTGAGGTATCTTTTTGGCACATGTGGCATCTAAAATTCTACTTCCATGGATAGTGTCTGGAGAAAGGATATTTGTACCACACAACATATCAACCATCATGATTGAAGTAGTGCATCTAATCATTCTATTCCATACAACTTCGTAGGAACCAATGTAGGAATTTTTGGTCAGTTACTAGTGAAAGATCATCAGAACGTTCATACATATTGATTGTTAAAGTGGTTTTTGGAGGCTTTTGTAGGTGTGAGTAGTAGAAACTGATCGTGTCAGTGTTATCACTTCTTCTCGAAAAGGTTGGTTTCATGGACTTGAGAGGCTGAGGATAGTCTTTCAACTTTAGTAGTTTGTGACCCATGAATCTAGGAGTACTTTCACAAGTTCATATCTAGGGATTTTCTTTGGGATCTGAGTTCACAGAGTGGTTCCATTAGTGGCATCTATGTTTAGGAGCAAAGCATCTTTTCCACCTAGAAAGGATTCATCCATAGCATGATTATAAACTCGCCAAACAACCTGGTAGTGGAGAGATTCCATGATAAAATCTCTGATCTATGGAGCACCAAGAATCTAAAACTGGATCTTCAGTGCCTCCGTCAAATACGAATCAGAAAGGGACATATTGAAGTTGGGGAATATAGTGACAAACACTATCCTGGTGTTCTGTGTAATTTATAAAGTTCCAAAGTTTACATGTCGTCATTCATTGTATCTGGTATCATGAAGAGATAAATGCACCACTGATGGCTGGCATTTTCTTCCGTGATACACTAACTCGATCCTAACAGCACCAAAGTAAATATGGGTGAAGCCTTGGTTTCTCCACTATCATGGAAATTATTTTTACATCTGTATAGTGATGAGATGTTCCGCTTGAGTATCAAGAATAGGATGCTGCTCTAGTTTTGAACAATGGATCTGCAGCCAAGGTTTACATGCGTTCTTTTCAAAGGAAGATTAAGCATTTAGGAGAGGTAGATATGTTGAATATATTTTCTTTCCTGGGGGTAACACTTATCCATCGTATAGGTAGTCATATATACATTATAGAGTATTGGTGACTAAAGGTGGCATATTTACCCGAGATAGAGATTTACAGAGACTGGACATACCTTAAGAAGACTATGATAACTTTGAGAGAGACATAATTTTGTGTTTTAATGGATTATAAAGAATTGATGTATTTATTCTAAAGCTCTAAGGAAAAGACTCAATAAAATGAAAAATCATTTTTTGATTTGTGGACAACAAGACTTTATATTAGTGCTAATTATATAAGGACAACACAACACAAATAATAATTCTAAAATCTAATAAAAGAAACCACGACTCAATTATATACAAGACAAACACTATCATAATTTGAAAACACTAAACTTGATAATGGAACTAAGACTATGACTCTAGTATTTACAGGACTTTTGAATGTAACACTGGGAAGTGGTATCTAACAATGGATCTAATAGTAATCAGCTAAGACAAAGAAAAGTAAAAGAAAAACTAAAACTAATAATGTAATGCTGGTTTACGTGTTTGCAATCAACAGATATGTATGCAAATTCCTTCTTCCTCCCTCCCTCTGGGAGTGGGGATGGCTCTGATACCAAATAGACGAGGAGGCAGTAGGTCATGGAGATCTTCTGGAGTAGGAAGCCAAGTAGAAAGGAAAAGAGCTTTGAACTTTCCAATATGACAAGCCATTTCGCGACCATGTAGGAAGCGCACCATTCAAAATTAGCACTTTCGTCAACACCACAGAAACAGAGACAGACCTTTCAAAATCAAAGCTTTTAATTGACACACTAAAACTTTCCTATGACTAATCTAAAAATCCATACAGACGGTTTAATTTAGCAACAAATACTTCACAACCCTAAATGGCATAACTTAACTTTGAAACTGAGTGACACAGTCGTACGGTTTGCCTTGGAAACAAAGACTTTAAAACACTCAACGGGATGGCATGAATTTTTTAGTCTTACAATACATGAAATTATTCATCCCCTTTGTAAAATGTTTTTCGATAGATGACATAAATGGGTCTTACAACGACATTCCCTAGCCTGTTTCCCTCAAACTTCTGCTGAACAAAAAGTTTACTAATGTAGAACTCAGATATTTGTGTTCTTTATAAGCTATCAAATCAATTTGGACAACTATACCATCGTCTAAGACAATTTCATTTCATATACATGGAAAGGACTCAGACGTCTATGTCGCGTGGATGAAGCCGACTTCGTTACATATTCGTGGACTAAAGAACCCATCCCTTAGAAAAAGAGAAATCCAGAGCTAGAGTTTCAAAAGATTCATACTTTTTCCAAACCATGACTATAGTGGATTCGATTCTCAAAATATTCCTGTGATACAATGGCTTTTATGTTGTATCATCTGGTAGGAATCACAGGCCATAAAGCCCAAGCTCAGCCAAAAATTTTGCTACTATAGAAATTTCCTAATTTAATGCTCTCTCTTGAAGATGAATGTTATGAATCACAATGTTTTAGTTTCCAAAAAAATAGATGCATTCCAATGAAAAGGAACTACACCGATAATCTTTCACACTGGGATGAAGTACAACAAATAATGAAAGAATATCAACCATTATATTAGATAAAAATAGATAAAGCCACAAGCATACAAATGAAGGATCCCCACAGGTATGCGAACATTTATCTAATGGAAAGAGTTACTTCACTAGATCAATGAAGAAAAGCTTAGAAGGCGAAGAATGCCTCAGGATAAATCATGATAGAGATTGGCTAATAGAAGAAGGATATTCGAGCTCATCACCACCGACTATAGCCAACACTATCAAAAGATGATATTATATGACATGTGAAAAAAATTACCCTCTCCAGTAGGTAACCCTTTCCAGTGGCTTACCCTCTTCAGTTGGTTATCCTTTCTTGTGGGTTACTTTCCTCTCTAAGTAAACCTTGTCAGATGGGTTACCCTTTCCATTAAGTTACCCTACCCTAATCTCTTAGGAAACCCTCTTCAGTAGGTTATATTTTCATATTGGTTTGTCCTAAATCTACTTACTCAAATACATCGAAGACAAGGAGCTTGTCCACCTACTTACTAGATGCCTGTAAAGCTGTCGATGCATCTGTTTGCAGGCTGCTGCCTTACCTACTTGCACATGCTTTCACATGCCAACAACATTAGTGTGTTATGTTTTTATTTGACCCTTCACATTTTAGTAAGGCTTGGGGTGAAAAATTATAAGGCTTATCTAGTAATAAAATATAAATTTTATCCTTTAAAAATAGATAAGTCTTATACAGTCATAACGGATAATGCCTATCCCTTAGCTGATAAGATTGGATTGTAATATTTTATTTCATGTTTATCCATAAGTTTAGCCTATCTAGTAATCTTCCTTCTCCTATTAAAGGAAGACTAGGACTTCAGTTAAAGGAAAAGATCTACTCCACTTAGATATTTACTCTTTGCTTTGATGAAATCCTACCTTCTTGTAATCTTTTCATATTTTCAATAAAAATGTTTGTTGGCTAAACTCTGTTGATATTGTTTTCTCTTCCAATAGTATGGGTACTTTGATCATTTAGGTCAGAGTATTAGGATAAGGAGATAGTTTAGTAAAGTACTTGTTGTGACTCCAACATAGAACTCCAATGGTACGTTCCATGAATATGAAACAAAGTTGACTTCGTTCATGCGATGTAGATGTCTAAGTCCTTTCATGTAAATGAAATTAAATTGGCTTTTTCCATGCCATAGGTTTCTGAAAAGATTCATTATCTGAGAATGAATATGCATATTTGAGGTCTGCCTTAGTACACTTTTGGTTCCGCAGACGCTTGAGGCAACATGCCTGGGAGAGCCGCTATAAGAACAATATTATCACATATAAAAAATAACCATGTACTAAGAAGATAAAGGATTTCATGTTTTCTAAGACTAGAAAAGTCATGCTTACCCATTGAGGGTTGTGAATTCTTTGTTATCAAGGCAAACCATCCAGACATGTAGCTCTGTTTCAAAGTCATGCCATCCCATTCAGGGTTGTGAAGTCTTTGTTTCTATATCAAACCGTCTTTATGGATGTGTAGCTCAGTCATAAGAAAGATATGGCATGTCAAATAAAATCTTTGATTTCTATGGCTTGCTTCCTATATGGACATGAATTGTCTATCATGTTTGATAGGTTAGTGTCTGTGTCTGTGCTATTGGCGGGAGCATTAATTTCTCATGGCATACCACCTACATAGTTGTGAAATATCTTATCAGGTTGGAATGTTTGAAGTTTTGTTGCTTTCCCCCTGGCTGCTACAATCGGCAGTCCTCTATGCCCCGCTGTCTCCCAATCTATTTGGTATCATATCCATTCCCACTCCCTGAGGGAGGGAGGAAGTAGGAGTTTGCATACACATCTATTGATTGCAAACATGTGAGCCAACTTTACATTTTATTTTTTATTTTCCCTTTTCTTTGTCTTTGCTGCCATCCTTAGATCCGTCCTTAGTTTTTGCTTCCCAGTTTGACTACCAACATTATTTTAAATATTTGAGTCAAAGTATTTTCATTATCAGAGTAAGTGTTTTCCAATTATTGTATTCTGCGTCTTGTACATATTTGAGTCATAGTTTCTTTTCTTAAATCTTAGAACAAATATTTGTTTTGTCTTGCTCGTAGATTTTTAGCACAAATATATAGAGTTAGTCCACAAAAATACAATAATATTTTCATTTTATTTATTCTTTTCCATAGAGTCGTAGAAAAAATATATGGAGTTGTTATATTCTAGAAAATACCAAAAATATGTTTTCCTTAGAGTCCTCATCTAGTTGACACAATCCTTTTGTTAAGATAAAAATGTCTATCACTCCTAGTTATACGTTGTCATGTAAACTTTACTATCTATATGAAGTAGAGATGTTACTATAACAAAACTAGATGTGTGCCACAACTTCAAACAACCCCTACTCATCTATTGCTAAAAATATATGCAATACCTACACGAAGATCAACTCTATGGATCAATAGAAGCCAAAAGGAGTTAAGGAATATTTTACAGCTACACCACTTGTCCAGAACCCTATTCTGGTGACTCCAGAGGAATAGTTCATGTCACTGCAGAAGCCAGAGGATTTTCCATAATAATGAAATAGCCTATGATTTACCCAACTCCATATTATTATTGTGCAAATTGTGTTGTCATATCAAGAGAGAAAAGGTCGGCCAGTTGTGGCGCAACTTTATCTTCTTGATAGCAGATTCAATTAGTACCAACATGTGAATTTGGGTACATTGGATATTATACTAGATCATGGTACAATTTTTGTCACCTTGTTCCCCAACTTCAAAATACCATTACTTGATCCACATCTGACGGAGGCGTTGAAGATCGAGATCTACATTCTCGAAGCTCCGTAGGACAGAGATTTCATTAGGCAGCTTTTCAGTGCCAGATAGCCTAGAAGTTCAGAACCCTAACATGAACTTATATACTCCGAGTGGAAAGAACTCTTTATTATTAAACATTGACACTATTGTTAGAACCACAGAGTGCACAAAGATCTCGAGAAACATATCTAGGGAAGAATTGGTCAGCATTATCCCAGCATCATAGGTCATGAAACATGAGAAGTTGAGAGCCTATCCTTAACCCCTATTGTCCACTAATGATTCCAACCATCTCTATCTGAAACAGCCACCTAGAATCACCTTCAACATCCCCATGTATAGCCTAAGTGATAATTTTTCTGATGTAAAAGACCCAAGAGCTATCCTCAGGTTCCTTGCTGGCTTTATGAAACAATATGATTGGATAAAGAACTTCAATCATAAGGGTTGTAGTCTGATGTTGTGTAAATTCCCTTTCTAAGGACATTACCCTTGGAAGACTGATTATAACTATAATATCTGGAAAAGAATGGATGCAACGACTACTTAGTCAGAGGTCAACTCATAGATGCTTATAACCGCTATTTCTAAGACCAGTCACATTAATGCTTTTACACTAGAAAATCACTCAAAAAAAGATAACCTAATATTTGCTTTAAAACCACCACATGTTATTCGATCAGAAAGTGCTTCAGCTGCCCCAAGCTGGCATAATTATTAGAGAACTCAAAGATAAGTTGCGAACCATTAGGTCTAAACAATTTCTTCTAGGAACTCCATTTCTATATTTTATTTTCCAAAAACATACGGACATAACCTCTCTAGAAGATGAAATCTAGAATTTGAAGTACGATTGTACCATGCTGCAAAATGAATATGACTGCACCATACTGCAAACGGCCAAAGTATCTGCCATATTTCTACATGGATATTCTCCACAGGGGTTAGGCCAACGTTCTCCGCCTCATTTATCCATGCAATCTTAAGAGTCTTATACTATATGGACAAGAAAAGACGCCATTATGCAATGGCTCATGAAGATAAGGTTTTCTAGCCCGGTTCCATATGATGCTGATAAGATGGTCTTTACATATGCTCCCATCTTCTATAATCAAGCTCCAGTAGTCTGTGCTAGTGATTTTGAGATCCAAAGAGGATAAACCTAATATGACGAGCCACAAGAGGATCCTTCTATTCATTAAGCATCACAAAATTGTGATCCCGAAGAACAACTACAAAATAATAAAGACCTATTAGTTGATTCAGCGAATATGATGATCGCAAGCTGTGAACCAGATTCCATGACTTCAGATGATCTCCTGCAGATCCATAATGACAAATCCTACAGTAGTGAACATGACTATTCTAAGCAATGTTTTCTTAAGAACAAAGACAAGGCTACTCACTTGATCAACTTCAATCAAGTTGACCCAAGTTTTGTTGTTCCTAAGGATGATGAGCCAATTCCAATAGAGTTATCTCCTCACACTAACTCCTATCCTTCCATGAAGAATAAATAAACTTTATTTGACAACATAATGTTAAATGACTGTTCATAATTCATCCACTTTAATGCTATACCTGACAATCTGGCTTGTAAGATGGATTGGTCTCCCAAACTCTCAAAGATTTAAGAAAGGCACAAGAGATACATACTGTACAGACAGGCCAAAAAGAAAAAATTGTTGGATAAGGAACTAATGACCAAAAACTATGCGAAATCCTCCAGATAAAAGGATCCAGACAAACATAATTACTTCATCTTCTATGACAGAGAACACTTTGCAAAAACATGTGCCAGCCCCAAAAAGGAGAAGAGGGTAACACAAAAATATAAGGAAACAACGCCTTGTAAGTTCTAGCTGAAGATGAAGCTCTTGGGGATCTTCTTCCCGAAGAAGATGGAATTCCCAAGTTTTCTTTCAACGCAGAGAAAGGAACCTCTGATGACGTCTTTATTGATGGCCAGCCACAACCTTTCATTAGTAGATAATTATCTAATGTTAACAATGACTTCTATACCAGTTAAAGTGTCAAAGGAAGTGAAGATGCTTTGCACCATCAATCCAATATCCTGAGGAGGATTTCCCATCTATGTTATAGAAACACTCTATCAAAACAACGGTATCTAAATTAATCGCTAATCAATATGATCTGACTAGTGATCTAGCCCCAAAAAAGAGGCAAGAACTGACGATAGAAATAAAAAAATCCTTAGCTCCAATTCTACCTTTGACTCAGAACTTCTATACTTTCATGAGGATAAAAAATCTAGTGAAAGAGGAAAAGACATGATACTGCCATACTGCACATCTAGATTCTCAAAAATCCTCGCGGACTAGTGGAATGCACTTGGGATTATGGATAAAACCAATTACCTCAAATTCCAAGACTTTTTCATTATCACCACAATCCTACTGAAAGCCTTCTATAGATATGCGAGCTACAAAAGGTTGTCCATATTCAAGGCCTTGAATATTTTATGCAAGAAGAGATCTATACTGAAGCAGATTATTGAGAACAACCCAGTTCCTGATCCTTATTTCAGTAGTAACAATATTGTTATGAAGTTCGATTTACCCTACTCAAGCCATCAGGAAGATTCCCAAAGAAATGTATGGTTTAGAATATTTAAACTACCTAAGACTATAGACGGCGAGACTAAGGTAGTCAAGCAAACCAGGTTTTAAAGATGAAAGAGACTAGTAGACTACAAGAAGAAGGAGAATAGTTGCTTTATCTACTGAAATACTGGTCAATCTGCGAAAAACTATACAAAACTCAAGAAGTCCAAAGACTCTATCCACCTCTTTGAATATATAGTTGATCATGCCACAATCTATCTCTACAAAGAGGAAAACCATAAATCGATCTTCTCGCTGGAAAAAGAACAGACGGAGGACACCCTCTTCTTCATAGATGTTTATGAAGAATGAGGAGACATCTATTCTGATGATCTCTACCTGATATCCAACACCAAAGAATACAACAAAAATTAACCAGTCCGCTCTCATGTTCAACACATCGAGGATATTATTCTCCAGAATAACAGAATGCTCACAAGATATGTTTAACAAATATATAAATCCTTCAGATCCATCTATCCTTCGAGAAAGAAATACTTTCGACAAGCTTTAAGTATTCAAAAGGTGCCGCAAAACCATTTTGAATCTGTTCAAAGAACATCTGGCATATCTTTTCTATTATGTATTCATTATACTAGCCGATGAGTCCCAGAAAGAACTCCTATGGCTATTTTGGTACATTTTTCATCAGTACTATATCATTATGGATTTCAAGTGTTATACCTTCAGGCATTATGATCGAATCCAACCAGCTTTAAAAAGATTCATGCTATGGTCCAATCCATGACTATACGAGCTTCAATGCTTAAAAGATTCTTGTGATGCAATATACTTTATGTTGTATCATCTAGTAGGATTCATAGGCCATGAAGTCCAAACATAGTAAAAAAATTCACTACTCTGGAAATTTCCAAAATTAATTCTCACTTTAAGATGAATGTTATGAAGCACTGTGTTTCACAAAACAATAGAGCAGATGCATTCTAGAGAAATAGAACTACACTAATGCTCATCCCAACTGGGATGAAGTCCAATAGTTGGTAAAGAATTATCAGCCACCATATGTGATCACAATATGTGATGAAGGCATGAACTCCATCAAAATCATAAAATTGAAGGATTCCCCAAAATAATGCAAAGATTCAACCAAAATAAAGGGTTACAACACCAAATCAATGAAGAGAAGCTTAGAAGGACAATAACGTCCCAATGATAAGAATGACATAGACTAGTGGATGGAAGAATGATATGCAAGTTCATCACCACCAACACCATCTAACATAACTTTCTGAAAGATGATGTCCGTTGACATATACAAGAAGCTACCCACTCCAGAGGGTTACCCTTTCTAGTGGTTACCTTTTCCTGTAGGTTACCCATTCCATTGGGTTATCCTTAGCTCCAAGAAAATCATGTTAGATGGTTTACCCTCATCATTAGATTACCCTTTCCAGTAGGTTAATTTAATCTCTAAGAAAACCCTATTCGATGGGTTACCCTTTCTGATGTGTTTTTTGAGATGCTGCTCATTCATCTACCTCCAAGACAAGGAGCTTATCCACCAGCTTGCAAGATGCCTATGAAGCTGTTGATGCACCTTCTTGTAACCTGCTGACTCACCTATTTTCACATGTTGTCACATGCCAACAATATTAGTGCGTTATGTTTTTATTTGGACCATCACAAGTTTGTAGGGCCTAGTGTGAATAAATATAAGTCTTAATTAGTCATAACGAATAAGGAGTATCACTTACTAAAGGATAAAATTTATCCAGTCATAATGGATAATGCCTATCCCTTTGAAGATAAGATAGGAATATAATATTTTATTTCTTATTTATATGTTGATCTACCTTATCTAGAAAGCTTCCTTCTACTATAAAAATAATCCTAGGCCTTTAGTTAGAGGCAAGATCTTCTCCACTTAGAGATTCACTCTCTACTTAGATAAAGTCCTCACTCTTGTAATTATTTCATATTTTCAATAAAGATTTTTGTTTTCTACACTATCATTCTCTTATTTTATATTTTCCTAAAGGATAGGTGCTTCAATAATTTAGGTCAGAGTGGTGGGGTAAGGAATTACTTTAGCGAGGTACTTGTTGTGACTGAAACATAAAATGTTGATGGTACTTTTTATGATTATGAAATGAAGTTGGCTTCTTCTATGCGATGTTGGTGTCTAAGTCCTTTCCATGTATATGAAACGAAATTTTCTTAGTCCATGCAATATATTTCTAAAAAGATCATTATCTGATAAAGAACAAGTAGATCTGAGGTTTGCCATAGTTCACATTTTGTTCCTCAGATGCTTGAGGGAAACATACCAGGGAGAGTCATTGTAAGACCCAATTATGCCATATATTGAACAATATTATACTAAGGAGACAAAGTATTTCATTTATTCTATGACTGTCAAAGACATGCCATCTAGTTCAGGGATGCAAAGTTTTTGTTATACATGCAAACCATCCAGATGTGTATCTCAGTTTGAAATGCATACAATCCCATTCAAGGTTGTGATGTCTTTATTTCTAAAGTAAATCATCCTTATGGATGAGTAGCTCAGTCATAGGAAATTTGTGGTGTGTCAATTAAAATATTCGATTTTGTATGGCTTTATGCCTATATGGACATACCTATTTTGTTGGAAAGGTTAGTCTCTATATTTGTGGTGTTGATGTAAGATTTGATTTTATATCACATGCTTCCTACATGGTCATGAAATCACTTTTCATGTTTGAAAGTTTGGATCTCTATTGTGAGCTACCTGGTTGCCTCCATTGGCAGTCATTCGTGCCACACTTCCTTTGGAAAGAAGGGTAACCCATTGAAAAGGGTAACCCGCTAGAGAGGGTAACTTCTTGCATATGTAATCTAATGTCATCTTTCTGGCAGTGTTGGATGGTTCTAGTAGTGGTGAGCTCACATATCAATCTTCCATTCACCAATATATGTTGTGCTTTTGCCTAAGGCATTCTTCACCTTCCAAGATTCTCTTCATCGCTCAAGTAAAGTAACTCTTTCTATTTAAAGAATATTTGCATTCTTTTAGGGGAGAAGTCATCCGTATGATTATGTACTCATCTCTTTTGATCTCATACAGTGGCTGATATTCTTTTGTTGTTCGTCGGACTTCATCTAATAGGGATGATCATTAGTGTAGTTCATTTTCTTTGGAATGCATCTGTTTTGCTGGAAAGTGAAACATTGTGCTTCATAACATCTATCTTCAAGAGGGAGAATTAAATCAATAAATTACCAAAGTAGTGAAATTTCCAGCTAGGCTTGGACATCATGGCCTATGATTCTTACAATATGATACAACAAAAAAGACATTACATCACAAGAATCTTTTAATCATTGAATTTAGTATATTCGTGGCTTGGAAAGTAGCATGAATGTCTGAAGGCATAACACTTGAACTCCATGACGATATAGTACTGATAGAAAATGTACCATAACAACCGTAGGAGTTCTTTCTGGGAGTCATCGTCTAGTATAATGAACATATAACATAAAAGATATCCCATATGTTCACCAAATGACTTCAGGATGATTTTGTTGTGCCTTTTGAATATTTGAAACTTATGGAAAGTTTGTCTTTCTTAGAGAAGAGATAGATCTAAAGGATTCATATATTTGTTGAACAGATTTGAAGTGCAATCTACTATTCCAAAAGATAGTATTTTTAGTGTGTTGGACATGAGAAACTAACTCGCCCATTTCTAGTTGTCTTTTCCAGTTCTTTGTATCACGTGGAAATCATCTGAATAGATGTCTCTTGATTCTTCATAAAATTCTATGGAGAAAAGGGTGTCTTGTGCCGGAACTTCTTCCAGCAAGAAAACCGATTCAACGTCGTCCTTATCCTTGAGATAGATTATATCATAATCAGGTACTTTTTCAAAATGGTGGACAAAGTCTTATGCATTCTTCAGTTGAGGATAGTTTTTTACAAAGTGACCAGGATTTTTGTAAATGAAGCAGTTGTCAATCTTTTTCTTGTAATCTTCTTGACTCTATCATCTTAAGTACTTACTTTGATTGACTACCCTAGTCTCTTTGTCTGGAGGCCTCGGTAGTTTGAATCTCTTGAACAACAACTTTCTATGGGATCCTCCTTGATGTCTTGAGTAAGGGAAATTTCACATAATAAAAAGATTTTTCCTACTGTAATGATGATTAAACACTGGGTTGTTTTGGTTGATCTACTTCAGTATAGATCTCTTCTTGCATATATTGTTCAAGGCATTGAAGATGGCCTATTTGGTATTGCTCAAATCTTTGTAGAAGACTTCTCACAGGATTCTAATGTTGATGAAAAAGTCCTAAGATGTGAGATAAATATCTTATCCATAATTACAAGTGCATTCTACCAGTATGTGAGGATTTGATTTCGTTTGGCTTTCTACCTATATGGATGTGAATCGCCTATCATGTTGTAAGGTTAGTCTCTATTTCTGTGGTGTTGATGGAAGCTTTGATTTAGTATGGAAAGCCATATACATGGTCATTCAACCACCTATCATGTTGGAAAGTTCAGAGCTCTGTTGCTTGCCGCCTAGCTGCCTCAACCGAAAGTCCTCCATGCCCCGCTGTCTCCATGTCTATTTGGTATCTAAGCCATCCCCACTCCCGTAGGGAGAGAAGAAGTAGGAGTTTGCATACATATCTGTTGATTGAAAACACGAGAGCCAGTTTAACCATTTTATTTTTTCTTTCTTTTATTTTTTCTTTGTCTTAAATATTGGCCTTAGATCTCTTCATAGTCTTTACTCTCCGATATTACCATCAAAGTGATGTACATATTTGAGGCATAGTTTAATTTCTATTATCATAGTCAGTGTTTTCAAGTTTTAGAATTCTTCTTCTTGTACATAATCGAGTTATAGTTTCTTTTCTTAGATTATCGAAAAAATATTTAGTGTGTATTGTCCTTAGATCTTTTGCACAAATATATAGAGTCTGACCAAAAAAATACAAAAATATTTTACACTTTATTGAGTGTTTTCCTTTGAAGTTTTGAACAAATACATTGAGTCCTTCTAGTCTAGAAAATAACAAAAATATGTCTGCCTCAGAGTCCTCATAAAGTTTACACAATCCTTCTATCAAGATAAACATGTCTATCACTCCAAGTGATTCGTTATCATGTAAACTTCGCTATCTATATTAAGTAGAGGTGTTACGATCATAGAAATAAATGTGTACTACATATTTACAAAAACCCTATTCAGCTGTTTCTAAAAAGTTATAAAATTCTTGGATAAAGATCTAATCCCTGGTCAAAGAAAATCCAAAAGGAGTTAAGAAATATGATGCTACTACACCACTTGTCTCGCACCCTATTCTGGTGACTCCAAAGGAACAGTTCACATCACTTCAAATTCTAGAGGATTTTCCATAACAATGGAAAACCCTGGTATTTACCCATCTCTATATTAGTGTTGTGTGAATTTCATTTACATATTAAGGAAGAAAAAGTCATCCAGTTGTAGCATATTTTTGTCTTCTTGATACCAGATACAACGAGTAACAACATGCAAATTTTGGTACATCATAGATTATCCTTAATGTTGGTACAGTCTTTGTCAACATGTTCCCTAACTTCAACATAACATTATTTAATCCGCATCTAATGGAGGCGTTGAAGATACAGGTACAGATTCTTAAAGCTCCACTGGATAAATATGCCATTCAAGCAACTCTTCTGTACCAAATAGCCTAGTGAGTACAGAACCATAACATGAACTTATATCCTCCAAGTTGCAAGAACTCTCCTTTCATGAACATTGATACAACTAATTGAACCACAAAGTGCACCATGATCCCGAGAAACATATCTATGGATGAACTGATCGACAATATCCCAGACTCATGGGTCACAACATATGAAATATTTAGAGCCTATCCACAACCGCTCAAGTAAACTGATGATTCTGACCACATCTACCTTAAAAATCCACCCAAAACCACCTTTTACATCCCCATTTTCAATCCATGTGATGATCTTCCTGATTTAAAGAACCCGAGAGCCATCCTGAGGTGCCTCACTAACTTTATGAAACAATATGATTGGATAAATCAGTTCAATCATGAGGGTCTTACTCTGATGTGTCTTGAATGCCCATTCTCAGGACATTTCCCATGGAAGACTGAGTGTGACTATAGAATCTACAAAAAAAGAGATGTAGTCAATACTCAATCTGAGGTCAACCATGAGATGCTTATGACACCCTTTTTAGGATCTAGTCAAATTAATTCTTACCTACCAAATCACTAATCTGAAAAGGATAAACTAACCCAATCTCCAAAATTACAACAAGTTTTCCGATCAAAAAATACTTTAGTTACCCCCAAACTTCCATAATTATCAGAGCACTCAAAGATAAGTTGTGGACCATATGGTATGAAAAATGCCCTCTAGGAACTTTATTTGTATATTTTATTTCCGACAACATAAGGAAATAACCTCTCTTGAAGAAGAAATTCAGTATCTAAAATACGATTACACCATACTTCAAAAGGAATACGATAGTGCCATAATAAAAAAGGCCAAAGTATCTACCGTGTTTCCTCTCAGATATTCTCCATAGGGGTTAGACCAAACTTCTCCACCTCGTTTATCCATGCAATTCACTTCAGATACAGATTATGAACATGCGTCTGATACTATGTCGATAAAGAAATATGCCATGACAAAAATGGTCGAGAAGATAAGGTTTTTTTTCTCGGTTCCTTATAATGCTGATAATATGGTCTCAATATATGCTCCGGTCTTCCATAATCAAACTCCTGTCTTCCCAGCTAATGATTTTTAGTTTAAAAGAGAATAAACCTAATATGAAGAGCCAATAGAGGTTTATTCTATTTAAAAAGAATCCCAGATTTGTAATCTAGAAGAACAACTGCAGGAAAACAAGGAACTGTGAACCAAAGTTCTTCATTTTTGGTGATCTCTTGCATATACCTGATGAGGAATCTCACTATGATGAACAACTCTCTATGAAATAATGCCTTCTCAAGAACAATAACAAGGCTGCTAACTTGATCAACCTCTATAAAGCTGACTCAAGTATTGTTGTTCCAATGTATGATGAGTTTATGCCAAAAGAGTCATATCATCACATAGACTCCCATCCTTTCGAGAAGCATAAAGAAACTTTTTTTAGTAACATCAAGTCGGATGAATGTTCCCAATCTGTCCACTCTAATGCTATACATGATGATACGGTTCTCAATCTAGAAGGGTCTTTCCAACTCTCGAGATATCAGGTAAGGAAAAAAAGTACATACAGTTCAGATGGGCTAGAGAGTAGAAACCGCTGGATAAAGAACTGATGATCAGCAAAGATGTCAAATCCTATAGGAAGATAGATCTAGGCAAGCACAAATGTTTCATCTTTAATTACAGAGGAAACTTTGAAAAATTATGTCCTAAATCCAAAAAGCCCAATAGGGTATCTCAAACCTCAATTAAAACCACAGCTTCTCAGTTCCCAGATAATGATGAATCTCTTCATAATGTTCTTCTCAATACAAATGATATTCCTTGATCATCCTCCAACACAGAGAGAGAAATATCTAAGAACATCTTCATTGGTGGACAACCACAACCTTTCATTAGTAGACAGTTATCTGATGCTAACAATGACTTTTGTGCTGATGAATATGGGAAAATCAATGAAGACTCTTTTCAACGATCAATCTAATTTCCTACAGAGGATTGTCCATTTATATTTAGAAAACACTCTGATGAACCAACGATCTATAAATCATTCCCTGGTCCACCTGAGTTGACTGGTGATCCAGTCCCAGAAAGGAGGAAAAAATCAATGATAGTGATGGAAGAAACCATTGCTCTAATTATACCTTTGCCTTAGGACATCAGAACTTTCATGACAATGAAGATTCTAGATAAAAGAGGAAAATACACGATTATGTCAAATTACACATCCAGATTCTCCAAAGTTCTCACTAATTGGTGGAATGCATTTGGAAGTTTTGATAGAAATACTTATCTCGCATCCTAAGAACATGCTATCAACATCCGAATCCTATGAGAAGTATTCTACAAAGATGCTATTCATACAAGGCAATCGATATTCCATGCTTTGAACAACCTATAGAGGAAGACATCTGGATTGAAGTAGATCAATCAGAACAACCAAGTCCTTAATCATTATTATAGCAGGAACAATCTTTTGATGAATTATGATTGCCCCTGTTAAAGTTGTCATGTAGGAATAAAAGAAAGTTGTTGTTCAGGAGGTTAAAATCACCTAGGATTCTAAAAAATGAGATTAAGGTATTCAAGCAAACCAGTTATTTTAGAGGAAAGATCATAATAATTTTCAAGAAGAAGAATGACAACAACTTTATCTGCAGAAATCATGGTCCATTGCAAGAAACTATCCTAAACTCAAGAAGTCTAAGGAATTTGTCCATCACTTTGAACAAATAGATAATCATGTTTGAATCTATCTCAACAAAGAGGACAAGAAATATATGGATCCATAAGATCTATTTATTTTCTAAGAAAGGTTTAGTTTCTATAAATTTCAAGTATTCCAAAGGGGCATAAAATTCATGTTGAAGCCTTCAGGAGAATATCTGAGATTTCATTTTCTATTATGTGTTCATTATACTAGCAAACAAATACCAGCAAGAACTCGTGTGGCTATTCTGGTGCATTTTCCATATATACAATATTGTCATGGAGTTCATGAGTTATGTCTTCAGGCATCATTATCGAATCCAATCATCATTAAAAATATTCATGTTGTGGATCAGGCCATGACTATGCTAGATTTAATGCTTCAATGATTCCTACAATACAATGGTCTTAAAGTTGTATAATCTAATTAGAATCAAAGGCCATGAAGTCCAAGCTCGGTGGAAAATTTCATTACTCTTGAAATTTTCTTTTTTAATTCTCTCTCTTGAAGATGAATATTACGAAGCACAATGTTTCACTGTAAAGCAGAATAAATGCATTCCAAAAAATGTAACTCCACCGATGATCATCCCAATTGGGATGAAATCCGATGCAAAGTAAAGAAATACCATCCATGGTATAAAATCACAGTAAATGAATATCAACCACCATATATGATCATAAGAGATGAAGCCACAAACTCCATCAAAAGCATACTGATGAAGTTTCCCCATAAGAATTTGATTATTAATAAAAAAGAAAGTTACTTCACTAGATCACAAAAGAGAAGATTCAAAGGTGAAGAATTCCTCGGGCAGAAGCACAACAAAGATTGGTAGATAGAAGAAGGATACGTGATCTCGTCACTACCGACATCATCCAACACATCCTGAACGATGACATTGGATGACTTGTGCATGAAGTTACCCTCTACAATGGGTTACCTTACTCAGCGGGTTACCCTTTCCATTGGGTTACCCTAACCTATAAGGAAACCCTCTTTAGTGGGTTACCCTTTCAAGTGGTTTTTTCCTGAAGTTACTAACTCATTTACTTCAAAGATAAATAGCTTATCCACCATCTTGCAAGATGTCTATGAATCTGCTGATGTACCTGCTTGCAAGCTGCTGACTCACCTGCTAGAACATATTGTCACATGCTAACAACATTAGTGTGCTTTTTTTATTCGGCCATCACATGTTGTTTATATTTTAGTCATAGTTTTATTTCTATTATCAGATTCATTATTTTCTAGTTATTGTATTCCGTATCTTTTACAGAATCGAGTCGTAGTTTCCTTTCTTAGATTTTAGAATAAATATTAGTTATGTATTGTCCTTAGATCTTTAGAACAAATATATTCAGTCTTATTGTTCACTAAATACAAAAGATTTTACACTTTATTAAGTCTTTTCCACAGAGATTTCTAACAAATACATCAAGTCCTTATAGTCTAGAAAATACAAAAATATGTCTATATCAGGGTCATTACAGTTTTCTTTGAGTGTGTCCAGTCCTTATAGATCTCTAGGTTGAGTAAATATGTCACATGTTCTTACTAAAACTTTGTCTTGTAAATATGACTACCTCTACGAATTAGATGTGTTAGCCCAAGAACATAAAATATCTTCAACATATCTACCTCTCCTAAACCCTTACTCTCCCTTTGCAAAGAAGGTATGTAACCCATGGTTGTAGATCCATTATTTGTTATAGCAGAGACCAAAAGGAGTTAAATAATATGTTTTTTCTTCAAAACTAAATAAGCAACCTATTCTTTCTACTCATGAGGATTAATTCATCCCTCTACATATGCCGAAAGATTTTCTACGACAGTTGAAAAACCAAGGATTCACCCATAATTTCTTTGATGTTTTTAGGTTCACGTTGACATATCATGGAAGAAAAGGACAACTAGTAGTGGTGCATATTTTGCATCTTGATACTAGATACAACGAATACCAATATTAAATCTTGGGAAATTCAGAAATCACATTGAACGCTGAGACAGTCTCTGTCACTATATTCCCAAACTTCAACATGTCCCTCTTCTATTTGTATCTGATGAGTAGTTGATTATCAAGGTTTAGATTCTCGAAGCCCTTTAGGTTAGAGATTCCATCCAGGCAACTCTCAACTACTAGATAGTTTGGCATGTTCAAAATCATGATATGGATCTATACCTTCCAGGTGGCGAAGATGCTTTGCTCCTAAACATAGATGCCACTAATGGAACCACTCAGTGTACTCAGATCCCAAGAAAAATCCCCAGAGATGATCTTGTTAAAGTACTTCCATATTTATGGGTAACAAACTATGAGAAATTGAGAGGCCATCCCAACCTTTTAAGGCAATGGAACAAACTTTGGCCAAAAGTAGTGAAAACACCATCACGATCAGTTTAAACCACTCACACCTAAAAAAGCCTCACAAAATCACTTTCTCAATCAATATGTACCAACTTTCTAATGACCTTCCATTGGTAGCCAACCCTTAATTCCTACAATGGTTCATAGGCAGATGTATAGAAGAGCATGTTTGGATACACTACAATCATAATGGTCAAAATATTGTGTGGCATAAATGTCCTTTCTCTGGAAACTATACACAGAAATTGAATTGCAGATGCCATATGTTCCTAAGAGATACCTCACCCATAATACCATAAACTACAACTACAAGAACCAAAGATAAAATGCCTGCATCCAAATTGTTCATGATTTCTCGCTCTGGCACCGATCACTAAGGTGAGTTCCAACCGAACAATAAGATAACATGATACACACTCTAAAAATACCAGCTAAAACTATTATACTGCCATCCGGAGAGAAGATTCCCCTCATCGACACCGCAACAACATTCAACTAACAGACTGAACATACCATGTGCCATAATAGGATGATGTTCAACATCAACCAACATGTAAAGAATGTTGCTCACTCCTAGAATAAGTTTGCAAGAAAAGTTGAAGGACTAAATAAGAGGGTGAAAAAATCATCCACTCAGTATGTCATACTTATCAGCGAGCTCATACTAAGGCTCCAATCTATGTAGTATGATTTATGTCCGTCGGGAACCTCGTTATCTTATATCTTCGACTAATACCAAAATTAAATCGCTTATCTGAAAGAATAAATACTGCAGCTGAGACACTGTGGTTTTCAACCTCAGAGAACCCAAAGTTCACTAGAAAAGCCAACCTTGTTCACTATGTCACCACATACATACTCTTGACTAAAGATGAGCCACATCTTTCCCACTACAACATCAAGATCCCATATGTCTATATAATTAGGATCTCAAGATGAAAAGGTGTTTGAAATTGCTAAGCATACATGGGAAAAAATAGATGCCATTGATGCCAAAGAAAAGACGATGAAACTTAGAAGAAGTTCAAAAGTAAAATTGAATCCGACACAGATAGAGGGACCATCATGATCTCGGACCATGACATCACCTTCCCAGATAACAATTTGATAATCCATAAGCTAAACGTGCCATACAAAGATAAAGAATAGAAAGTCTTGCTGAATAATGGTCATCTCAATAACAACTAGTTGCCATCCCATCATGATCAAGATACTGATTCAAACCAGCTTTTCCCAAATATGTATGGCTTTAACATCAATGATGATATAGTTCTAGATCCACAAGCCATAATAGTCATTGATCTATTAGAAGAATCTCTGAAGTGCAATGTACAGATCGAGGAAGATAATCCAATTTATCTTTTTGAAAGTGAGGAAGATTCTTCTAATGCAGATGCACACTCTGATTTAGGCGATAACTTTACAGCTGATGGATACGTAGAAGATCGTTAAGAGTATATCTATTAACTAGAATATATTGAGGACACTACTGAATCCTCAATTAATTCTCCAAAAGAAGACTATCCACCAATATACATTAACCACTCCAAGGAACTAGAAGTCTCCAAGGTTGTCAATGACCAAGAGGGGATGATGAAGGATCCTAAGCTTGAAAAATGGTTGTGTCTAGGTACACTAGCAAAGAAAACTGTGGGAACCATATTTCAAACCTTCACTCTCGACGATATCCAGATTTTAGCCTGGCCCTAGAGGTTCCAGGACTTCTACACTTAGATGGCGATAAAGAATCTGGTTTAATGAGAGAACTACATGATACTCTCAGAGTTCACATCAAGGTTCCCCAAAATGCTAAGAGATTGGTAGAACAATCTTGGGATTTTTTAAAAAAACACCTATCAAATGTCCCAGGACTTTGCCTTCAACATTAAGATCCTACACGAGGTGTTCTGCGAAGAAGCAAGCCAAAGACTAGAAAATTTTTGGCGACAACTATTCAAGATGAAGTACCTATTATTCAATAGAAATTTCATTGATATCAACTTCTAGAAGATGGAAAAGATCTACTTTGAGCAAGGCAGAGATCCAAACCTAAAGAAAGCCTTCATATAATTGTTGCCAAAGATGTAGCACGCCACACGATGATGATTATAGAGGAGAATTTCACATCCATAATTGTCCTACAGATAGGATACATCCTATAGGCCATCTTCAAAGATGTGGACAACATATGCATAAGGATGTCTGTACTAAAGTACATCATAAAAAATAATCCAGCCATTGATCGATCATGCAACAAGGATGACCTTATCACCAAGTCCAGATGCCCATGCCCACACCATAAGAAAAGATAAAAAAAGAAGATTTTATTCAGGAAGTTCAAACTGCCATGGCCTCTAGACAATAAAAGCACGGTAATATAACGAACCAAATACTTCAGAAGAAGGAGCCCTAAAGATTGATAGAAGAAGAATGATAGTTTCTTCATATGAAGAAAGCCAGGTCACTTTGCAAGAAATTTTCCTCAAGACAAGAAGTCAAAGAAATTTGTCCACCTCATAAAGAAATTGCTAATCACACAGGCATCTACATCAGCAAAGAGAATGACCTTGTATCGGTCTTCTCACTGAAAGAAGGGTCGACAGAGAAAACTTTCTTCTATGTAGATGTTAATAAAGAATAAGGTGACATAAATGCATATGACCTCTAACATAATGTACTGTACCAATTAAGGCAACCAAAAACTAGCAAGTAAAATACTCATTCTCAACACAACAGGTTTTCTATGATTCAGAATAATATACTACCTTCCAGATTAGTTCAATCAAAATGTGGATCCCTTTAATTAGTCTATCCTCCATGAAAGAAAAATTTTATATGATCTTTATGTGTTCAAAATGTATGGCGGGTCCATCCTGAAGTTGTTTAGAGTGCACCCAGAATAACCTTTCTGCCATGTGTTCATAACACTAGCTAATGACTTCCCGTAAAAACTCCTATGGTTATTCTAGTATTTATGCCAACAAAACTACATTATCATAAAGTTCAACTATGTTGACTTAAGGAATTTTGATTAGATCCAACCTGCTCTAAAGAAGTTTATGTTGTGGTTCAAGCCCTGACAGTACTAGATTCAATCTTTCAGAGATTCCAACAATTCACTAGTCTTTATGTTTCATCATCTTATAGGAATCAATAGCCATGATGTCAAAAGTCAACCGGAAATTTTAATTCAATTGAAATATCCCGTGTCCATACCTTCCCTTAAAGATGAATGTTGTGAAGCACCATGCTTTATTTTACAGAAGAACAAATGCATACCAAATAAAATTTGGCTGAATGAATTATGAAATTAGAACTACACTGATGATCATCCATACTGGGATGAAGTATGATGAGTGGTGAAAAATATCAGTAAAAGTACAAAATCACGAGAGATAAAGTGACAAACTCAATCAAAAGAATAAGGACAAAACATCTCCAATAGGAATGGAAATATTTATGATCTACTAGAAGGAGCTACTTCACTAGATCAATCAAGAGAAACTTAGAAGACCAAGAAAGCCTCAGGAAGAAGAACGACGTAGATTGATGGATGAAAGAAGGATATGAGAGGTCATCTCCGCTAGTACCATCAAGAAATTCCTAAAAGATAGCTTCAGATGACATGTGCAAGAAGTTACCCTCTAAAGTGGGTTACCCTTCCCAGTGTGTTACCCTCTCCAGCGGGTTACCCTACATAGCGGATAACCCTCTCTAGTGGGTTACCTTTTCCAGTAGGATACCCTCTTCCCCAAGGAAACCTTGTCATATTTTTTACTCTTGCCAGTGGGTTTCCTTTTCCAATAGGTTACCCTAATATCCAAGGAAACCATTCTAAGTGGGTTACCCTTTATGATGTGTTTGTCTAAGTTACTGACTCAGCAACTTTAAAGATAGGAAAATTATCCACCTTTTTGCAAGATGTCTATAAATTTGTTGATGCACCTGCTTACAAGCTGCTTAATCACCTTTTTGCACATATCGTCACACGCCAACAAAAATACTGTGCTTATTTTTATTCGGCCCGTCATATGTTACTAGGGCGAACTGTGAATAAAGATAAGGCTTATCTAGTCATAATACATAAAGCTTATCCCTTACCAAAGGATAAGATTTATCCAGTCATAATGGATAATGCCACTTATCCAGTAAAAATGGATCATGCCTATCCCTTAGATGATAGGATAGGATTATAATTGATATTTCATGTTTATTCGTAGTATTACTTATCTAGTAATATTTATTTTTCTATAAAGGGTATCCTAGTCCTTTAGGTAGAGGGCATCATTCACTCTACACAGAGAGAATATCATTCTCTCTACCTAAAAACCTCTTGTATAGTTTTTTATTTTAATAAAGATGTTTGTCGGCTAAACTCTCTTGCTCTTGTTTTCTCTTTTTCGAAGGGATGGGTGCTTTGATCCTTTATATTAGAGCGGTGTGGTAAGGAAATACTTTGGCGAGGTGCTTATTATGCCCGCAACATGAGACTGTAAATGTACTTTGCCTGAATATGGCTTCATCCATGCGACGTAGATGTTTGAGTCATTTCCATTTATATGAAATGAAATAGGGTTAGTTCATGCCATAGCATTCTAAATTGATTCTCTATCATAGAAAGAACACGCAGATCTGAGGTCTACCTTTATACACCTTTGGTTCTGCGTACGTTTGAGGGAAAAAAACCAAGGAGAGCTATCGTAATACCCATTTATGTCACACATAGAACAACCTTGTACTAAGGAGACAAAGAATTTCATGTTTTATAAGACTAGAAAAGTCATTCCATACCATTTTGGTTGTGAAGTCTTACTTACCAAGGTAACCGTCTGGATGTATAGCTCAATTTCAAAGTCATGCCATCCGTTTAAGGGTTGGGAAGTGTTTGTTGCTAAAGAGAACCATCCTTATCGATAAGTAGCTCAATCGTAGGAAAGTTGTGGTGTGTAGATTAAAAGCTTTTATTTGTGTGGCTTGCTGCCTATATGGACGTAAATCACCAATAATGTTTGAAAGTTTGGAACTCTATTTCTAGTCGACTGGTTACCTCCATTGGAAGTCCTCCATGCCTCGTTGCCTTCTCTTCTATTTGGTATTTGAGTCATCCCTACTATTTGAGGTAGAGAGGTGATGTTGTGTGGAATCACGACACTTTTGATGCTTAAAACCTCAAATTTATGCCTGAAGTTAGGGTATTTTTTAATATGATGCACTTTGGTGTCAATTGTAGGTAAAACAGGTCTAGAATAATACTTGAACATAAAAAGAGGATAAAGATCTAAAAAGGACCAATTTTGAATAGTATACACGTCAGCAGCACCTGAATTGTAATCAATGTATACAACTCATGTACTTAATTGTATAAACAACAGAATCAAAAGCCAAACTCAGGATCCAAGTATGAGAAAACTATAACTTATGTACCCTAGTCTAAGCCAGGGTATGAGTCATACACAGAATTCATAAGTATAAGAAAACCTGAGCTACAATCTAGGAGTTGAAGTACCACACCTATATGATTCGGAAGTCTGAGTATGACTCATATAGGTATGATGTATACAAACCAGTGTTCAAGACTTCAAAAGGAAGAAGTCCTAGGTGAATATAGATGAAGGAAGTGAGTCATACACTAAGGTACAACTCATAAGAAGAAATCATATATTGAACATAGATTTAAAGTCTTAGGTAGATCAGACATTGGAACAGATATGACAAGGCAAGGTGCGACTCGTAAGTTAAGGATATGAGTGAAGACCGAGTCGTACCGACTGTCGACTTAACTTTACCTTTCCCTCTTTCAATAGGATTTTTATGTTATTTTGAGATACTATAAATACCCTAGGGTTTATATTTTATTAGGTTGCACGTTATGACATTCTTTTATGCGTTATTACACATTATTACATACTTTTACAATTTTTCTTGAGATTTTAGGGTTTATTTAATTCAAGACTGTGGAGTTTATTAATCTTATTCTTGTACAATTGATTTTATGTGTTCTACATTGATAATAATGGTTTCTTGAAGAAATATGAGTGGATAATCTCCTTAGTTAGGGTTTTGGGAACCCTGGGGGATTAGCTACGTAGAGAAAGTGTGAGACTCAATTGTTCTAAGGTTTTTGCATGTATCTTAATTTTTCTTTGAAATAATTAAACTTATAAAAACTATAGACGATAAGATTACCTCTATTTGCATCCGTTCGATAACCTAGAAGCATATGATTAGGAAGAAATAAGATTTAAGATAGTTTTTTAGGGCACAATATCAAGGTATCTCATATTATCACTTGATCCTACCCTAACAAGTGTAAGTAAGGTTGTATCAAGGGGAACCAAGGTGACAACTTGATATGATAACAAAGTCAAAGGGTGAAATTAAACTTCTAAGAAGTTTATAATACCAATCTTGTATGTTTTGCAAGCAGAACAATAGAATAATTATGTTGATCATGAGAATTTTTTGCATTTGAGAAGCCAGGGGAACACTGATGTAGCGTTTGTCTTATATTGATTTAGACTAAATGCTCTGAAAAATTGGTTACTATGTCTAATTGATAAAAAAATCCCCCCATTTACTTTCATGTACTGTTCGTGGATTACATCAAGGGAAGAAATTATTCACGTTTTCCCTTTGTGACCGACCCTAGCGTTGTTGGGTTATTATATTTTCATTCGACCGCATTATACTTCTAGTTGAGGTGTAGTTTTTGGCGATATCAAATTTTTGTGTTGTTTTAGGGGGAAGATGGTTGAGTATTAAATTTAAATGTAAAGTTTGCGGGTCTATATTTAACTCTATTTTTTCTTTGGTATATGCCGGTGTATGCCAAGTACTAGGAGTAGAGGAAATCCCTTACTATATTTTGATCCAAATCTTGAAAGAATTCTTTAAAAACCTAAAGGGATGTCATGACAAGTTCATGATGGGGTGCAAGATTCCCCACCTATAGACTAAAATACGACACTTTTGTATGCTTAATTAGATCCACAAAATATTGCAAACTTATAGACACAACAACTGTTGGGGTAAGAATGTAAGGAAATAGAAGAAGCCACACTTGCTGCAGAGGCAGATGTAGCTCAACAAAGTTGACTGGTACGGCCAAGACAGGTTGTTGATCGTCGAGTTCAGAGAGGCAGGGCTCTATTTATTCCAAAATATCAATACTTAGACATGTATGATGAAGATTATGAAGATCTGTCTTATGCTGAGCCTACATAGTCTAGAGACATAGTCCCATCTCATATAGCCCCTAATGTGAAGATTGATATTACTAGTGCTATGATCCAATTGTTGAATCTGAAGGGTGTGTTTTTAATAGCTTCTAAGGATGATGCAAACAAACACCTAAAAATTTTCTTGGGATCTGCACAAATTAAAATATTCCATGGGTTAATTAAGAAGCAGTGAGATTGAGGTTGTCCCCATTTTCTTTGATTGGAGAAGTATCTTTATGGTTAGGGGAACTTCTAAGAGGATCTATCACAACTTGGCCCGAGTTGAATACATATTTTTTGAGTAGATACTCCCCTCCTTCATGGATGTTATCATTGAAGGATAAAATTTAAAATTTCTCACAGCTACCTTCAAAGTCTATGTATGAGGCATGGTTTCTATTCAAGAAGAAGCTGAGAATTATGCCAAATCACAGAATTAGAGGATCCAACTAGTCTGAGATCTTTGATAAATCATTAAATGATAGATTAAGAGTTATGATAGATACTATTTTAGGAGGAGCATTTATGCATCTTTGCTAGAAAGCTGCACGTGAAATGCTAGATGATGTTACAGTTAAAAACAAATGATGACATACTTGAGATTCAGAATGTGGTGGTGGTACGTAAGATATTGGAGAACAAAATACTTATGGATCAAAAAATGATATGGTATTAGTATAGGTTACATAGACCTGTACAAATATTGGGTTGCATACGAAACAATTTGTGTCAATAAATTCTTAGAAGGTGAATTTAGTAGTGGCATAGGGGTCTACCTCCAAACCATTCAAGATTGAATCTAAAGAAGAGGCAGAGTATCTTGATCATAGATTGGCAGATTTCTGAGCTTAAGGGGAAGAGAATCAAGGTCCAAACTATTATAATTCTATGTTCAAACCTAGGAGTAGATACAGAGATGGTTATTGGCGATTTAAGGATAACTACAAGAAGAAATGTGACAAGCATATTCCACCAGGTAGCCGAGATGCAAAATCCAGAAAGGAGAAACTTTTGGCCAGGTAGTAAAAAGAACAAGAAAGACAAGAAAATTTCTTGAAGGTTATCAAATCCATCGATTAGGATTGAACCAGAATATTGAGTTACATGCTACAACAATTAAGAAATTAGAGCAACAATTTGGTCAGATATAAGCCCCAGTTAATCAGAGACAACCTGGCACTCTTCTAAGTAATATAGTGGTAAATCCCAAAAATAATAGTCAATGTCATGCCATTACCACTCTGAGTGGTAAGGTTACTGCAGATTAACCTATACCGACAATTGATGAGCGGAAGAGTGATTATGAGCCAACTAATATTGGAAAAACAAGAAGAAAAAAAGGCTATAGGGACTACGTTAAAGCCCATTCCAAGACCACTTCCTCCCTATCTGCAATGATTTAGGAAAAAATAAGAAAACGTTAAGTATCAAATTTTGTTATCTAAGTTAGAAAAGTTAATTGTCAACATACCGCTTGTAGGGACATTGGAGAAGATGCAAGTTTATGCAAAAATTCATGAAGGATTTGATCACCAATAAATGGTCAGTCTATTATGAACCTATAGAAAATATTCATCATTGTAGTACTGTAGTAACTAGATATTTGGTAGAGAAGAGGTAGGACCCTATCGCTTTCACAATACCTTGCACTATTGGGTCTTTCAATTTCATTCGAGCATTGTGTGATTTAGGGATTAGCATCAACCTTATGCCCTTTTATGTATTCAAATAATTAGGGTTGGGAACTCCCAAAACTACTACTATAAGACTAGTAATGGCAGACAGGATAATGAAAAAACCTGTTGGTATCATTTACGATGTTTCAGCAAAATTGTCTTCTTTTATATTTCCTGCAGATTTTGTTATAATAGCTTGTGAAGTAGACTTTTAATTCAAAATTATTTTAGGAAGACAACTTTTTCTATAGAAAGGACAATAATTGATCTGGAGAAAGGATCTCTGATATTGTGACTCAATGATGAACAAGTGGCATTCAAAATATACAAATCTATGAAGCAACCTAATGAATTGAGAGTGGTGTCTGTGATTAATGCGGATGATGAAAAGACAAATTAATTCCATGTTGTTGGTGCTATTACTCTGTGGGATGATATTTTTAATACTATTGTTCCTATAGAAGAGAGGATAGTTATCGAAGCTCTTGCAGTTTGGATTATGAATTTCAACTTTGAAGGTATCGATGTGTATGAGGATTTGGTGCGTACATTGCATGGTGATGGTTATAATTATAAAAAAAGAAGATTAATCTAGATTTAAATAATCGAACTACTCTACGAACTCATCTATCCGTTGAGAAACCACTTGTGTTAGAGTTGAAGGCACTCCCATCTAACTTGCTATATGAATTTTTGGCAGCCAAAAACACTTTGTCAGTTATTATTTCTGCTAGTCTGATCCAATTAGAGATAGAAGCATTTTTGTCCGTATTGAAAATTTTAAAGAGGGCTATTAGATGGTGCATTGCAGATATTATTGGTACTCCACCTTGTCTGTGTACTTGCAAAATTGTGCTTGAGCCAGATTTTGTTCCATCTATTAAATATCATTGTTAACTTAATCCTCCTATGTAGGAGGTAGTTAAGAAGGATATCATTAAGTGGTTGGTTACTGGTGTGATATTTCCCATTGTAAATAGCAAGTGGGTAAGTCCGGTTCAATGCATGCCAAAGAAGGGTGGAATAATTGTTGTACATAATGAAAATAATGAGCTTATCCCTATGAGACTAGACAATTGAGGAAGAGTATGCATGGATTATAGGAAGCTAAATGCTTGGACTCAGAAGGACCATTTTTTATGCAATTTATGGATCATATGCTGGACAGGTTAGAAGGCAGAGTATGGTGCTATTTTCTTTATGGGTACTCCGATTAAAATCATAAAACTATTGCACTAGAAGACTAAGAAAATAATACCTTTACATGTCCTTATAGGACATTTGTATTCAAAAGAATGCCATTTAGACTTTGCAACACTAAAACCACATTTAAGAGATGTATGATGTCCATTTTCTCCAATATGGTGGAAGACACCATTGATGTTTTTAAGGATTACTTTTTTATAGTTGGGGATTTTTTTGAGTATAGTCATAATAACTTGGCAAAAGCACTACAAAGGTTTGAAGAATGCAATTTGGTGCTTAATTGGGAAATGTGCCATTTTATGGTCAAAGAAGGAATTGTGCTTTGGAATAAAATTTTGAAGAGATGCATTGAAGTTGATCGATCGAAGGTTGAGGTGATTGAAAACTTACCTTATCCAATTTTGATGTAGGAAATTTTGAGTTTTCTAGGTCATCCAGGTTTTTATAGGCAATTTATCATGGACTTCTTGAAGATTGTTAGTACACTTTTCTAGCTTCTTGAGAAAATGGTAAAATTTTATTTTGATGATGCATGTAAGAAGGATTTTTAAAGCCTAAGAGAGAAGTTGGTGTCTGCTCCAATCATTGTGTCATCTGATTATGCTTCACCTTTGAAAATTATATGTGATGCTAGTGGATTGGCCTTAGGGGTTGTATTAGGACAAAGAAAATAAAAGATCCTTCATCCATCTAGTATTCTAGTATGGCACTAAATCTAGCACAAAAGAACTATACAATGAGGGAGTAAGAGTTATTGCTATTGGTTTTTGCCTTTGAAAAGTTTAGATCTTACTTGATTATGACAAAGGTGGTTGTGCACACAGAGCATAGGACATTAGATCTATTGTATTAAGAATTTGATTTCAAGGTGAAAGACCGAAAAGGAATAGAAAATCAAGTTGGGGATAACTTTTCTAGACTACAGAAGTAATCTAAATAGAAGGTTGCTACGGTATTGGAGATTGATGGTAGTTTTCTAGATGAACAAATATTAGCAGCTTCCTAAGATCTAATACCATGGTTTGCATATTATTTAAATTACTTTGCAAGTGATCTTGTCCCAGATGATCATTCATATCAACAAAGGAAGAATTTCATGTATGAGGTAAAATAATTTTTCTTGAATAAACATTATCAATTTATAATTTGTGTTGATAGAATCATTCATAAGTGCATACCCAAAATGAAGATGATGAGCATACTTGAAGTGTGTCATTCATCGCTAGTCAGGGGTCATCATGGAGGGGCACACACAACTCATAATATTCTACAATGAGGATACTATTGGCCAACTATAAACAAAGATTCTCATGACTATGTTGCTGTGTATGGTAAATGTCAATGACAAGGTACTATTTCTAGATGACATGAATTACCTATGACCCATATCTTAGAAATAGAAGTGTTTGATGTATGGGGCATAGATTTCATGGGACCTTTAGTGATTTTATGTGGCATGAATTACCTACTTGTGGTTGTTGACTATGTGTCAAAGTGGGTTGAAGCAATTGCGCATCCTCACAATAAAACAATGAGTGTCACTGCATTTTTGAGAAAGAACATCTTTTCTCGATTTAGTATGCCACATGATATTATTAGTGACTAAGGAAAACATTATTTCAATCATCTAATCAAGAGACTGCTTGAAAATTATGTGTGAATCACAAGGTGGAAACACCTTATCATCCATAGACTAGTGGACAAATAGAAGTGTCCAATTGAGAAATCAAGTCCATATTGGTGAAGACTGTGAATTCCAATAGTACTGACTGGTCAAGAAAGTTAGATGACGAATTATGGGCCTATCGTACGTCTTAAAAAAACCCCATAGGTGCTTCACCCTATCTATTGGTGTATGTCAAGGATTGGCATTTACCTATCGAGCTTGACATAAGACACTATCGAGTTGAAGAAGCTGAATTTAGAATGGAAGGATAAAACCCAGTTGAGGTTAAATAACTTCAATGTTTTGGATGAACTCTGGCTACGGGCATATAAAATTTCAGCAATTTATAAATAGAGGATGAAGTTGAATGATGAATGTAAGATTGAGAAGAAGGTTTTTGAAAAAGGTGATTCGGTGCTACAGTACAATTCTAGGCTTCATTTATTTTCAGGTAAGCTAAAGTAAAGATGGCATGGTCCTTTCATAGTGACAAAGGTTTACCGATATGTTGCTTTAGAACTAAAGAAGGATGGTGCAAGTCAATTAAAAGTAAATGGACACAAAGTACAGACCTATATGGGAAATATAGAAAAGGTAAATTGCTTGCTGATATTGAACTTGATGAAGTCTTAGTAATTAAGTAAATTGTGTCTTTCCATGACATTAAATCAAATGTTGCATTAGAGGCAACCCATGAGGATAATAGGTAATGCCTAAGTATCTAACTTAGCCACATCGTGCTGCGATGTTAAATCAAGCGATGCGTGGAAGGCAACCCATATTTTTCATACTTATTTCATTTATAGGGTAATGTATTTGTTCAATTTGTAGGACTAAAAAGAATGTAGATAAAATCAAGAGAAGTTGGAAAGGTATCATACGGACTATTTATGATTCATTTCAAAATGATACGACTAGTGATTAGGAGTCGTATTGGCCTGAGAGGACAATTAAAATCAGATAATAGTTACTGAAATAAATAAAAATCCCAGTACAAGTTGTACCCTTTGGGTACGGTTTGTGACCAAGAGTCGTACCCCTTCCAGAACACATGTAAGATATCGGGACCATACGAGTCAAGAAAAAACCTAAAAGCCTAGGTATGAGTCGTATAGACCAATCATACCCCAGTTTACTAGGTCACTTCTAGAGTTGACTCTGCCTTAAAATGAAATTAAAAAGAGAAAAATAAAGTTGATCGGATACCCAAAACTTTCAACTCCGGCCCAATGCATATTTTACTCAAATATCAACCTCCAAACAACAAATCTATGTGTTTTCAACTTGATTTCACTACCATCGTCTTCTAATATTTCAATTCTTGTCCTTAAACTCAAATTTAAGAAGCAAAACAATTAAAAATTGGTATTTACTAATAAAGAAAATACCTTCTAAGAACATATCACCATCCTAAATAGTTGCTAAAAAGGGGAAAAAACAAGCACCATTTGAGAGTGAGGAAATAAGTTTTTTAGGTTTGATTACACATCTAAAAGAAGCGGAGAAGAGTATGATGGAACCTCATCAAAGAAAGTTGCAAAGAAAGGAACGACATCTGCTAAATTGAAGGGAAAGAAAGTTGTGTTACAAGAATCTAAATCACCACTATCAAGGGGGCCAAGAAGAAAGAATGCAATTGTATCTCGGCCACACGCACAAGTGTTAGTTAATGATTATGATGATGTGGATGAGTCATGTTAATCTATGGAGAGTACAACTGATGCTCAGGGTCTCGAGGTAGATGCAACCCCTATAGACAGACAATACCCTCACGCACATTGACCACTACTTCAGTGCCTATCATTTAATGATGGAGGTACCCCAATATATGGTATACATTTAACTTAGAACTGCCTCATCTTTTGGGTGATAAGATAAAGAAAGTGTTATATCTGGAGAGGAGGATGACCACCATAGAGGTGTTTAATGTACCTTAGTTTGAAGATCACTTCAGGAAGTATGGTCTTGGTTGGATGTTAAGAGCACTGGGTAGATACAACGAGGTACTTGTTCATGATTTTTGTGTCGCATACAATTGGGAACTACAACGGCAATATCTATTGGGTATCTTATGGAAGCGAGGTTACCCTATTACCTCTCTCATAATATAAGGTGTGCATGTTAATATTTCTCCCCAGACTATTTAGAGATTTCTATATAGCTCAGAATATAATGCCCAGCTAACACCAGTGAGATGGACTTCAAAATGGTCGAGATGAGAAAGATCACAAATAAAATATTGTGTACTGATGAGAAAATAACGATGGTTAGGTAGGTAGCTGAGTGGATAGCTACACATATTAAGCATGACACTTGGGTTGTAGGTGGTATCAGGAATTCATAGAAAATTAAGGAGTGAACCCATATTTTTTAGGGTAAATCTTCGTGGACACTAGCCCGGCACAAGCTATGTCCAACCACAGGAGATGACATTTTGAGCACGATCCAGGATGCTATAATACCAGGTTTTACAATAGAGTATGCATTTTATGTGGGTGAGTTCTTAACTCATGAAATAAGAGATAGTGTAGTCGGGAGGTAAAAGGAACTGCTAGACTACCCTTGCATGATCACTCTGATATGCTTAGCTGCAGGAGTGTTGGAGATACCCAACATTGATGAGATGATTGAGGCCCGGAAGAAGTTTGACATTGGAATGATTCATGATATGGCCAACCTTCTGTCCTGACCTATGTGATAGGTGCTAGATGCTATGGCAGGATTGCTCCTGCAAGATAACAAAACAGATGCCCCTACTCAAACTTAGACTACTAAAAAAGGTTCAGAGACTGAGGTTGCATATATAGATGTAGCGGGTACTTCTAGTGCCTAACTTCCAGTACATTCTGTCCCACCAAGATCATGGGGTAAGCCTCTCAGTTTGATAATGATATCTCAGGCTACTTGGGTTGAAGTCGTGACCCAATTAGCTACTCTCACTATTAAGGTAGGTCACATGGAGGGTGGAGTATAAAGTTGGATGGAGAGGTAGTTCAAGGCATAGGATAGGTAAGTTCGACTGTGCCAAGATGCATTTGAGTCCAGGATTACTTGACAGTTAGGTACTGGGTAGGCCCCCAATGTTGCTGATATCCGAACAGAGATTACAGAGATATAAAAGATGGTCACTAAGATGTATAAGATACCAACTGTTATCAGGCAAGTTTTGGGGACTGTGACTCCCACAATTGACGTGCCTAATATTTGGCCCATCATGGTGGATGTGCGAACCGAGGAAGAAAGAAGATAAAAGAAGAAAAAGAAAAAGAAAAAGAAAGCTAAAGTATCTACGAAGAAAGCTAACTTATATCATACATTATAAGAAGGACCTTTAGACATGAATCCTAGAGATGGCTAAGGGAGCTGGTGGGTCAAGAGATCTAGTTACTAATACTGAGGGGGTTACTTTTGTGCCCCCAACTGATTTTGAGTCAGTCCTGATATATGGAATGATTGCTAATAATATTGGGACCCAAACTAAGGGCGCATGAACTGATATTGATGCTATGGAACCTTGAGCAACTGGGTATGATCCTGATCGTCACTCTATCTTATTCTTGCAGCGCTAATAACAGTGCAACATTCTTAAGATGGGGGGTGGGGGTATCAAAATTTTTGGTGCAGTTTGAAATTTTTTAGATGTAGCAACAACTAAAAGTCTATTTTGACTGAAATGTTTGATGCAGACAATTGAGAAAGCGAGTAGATAAGCGCGTCTTTGGTAGGAAAGGTTTTTACTTTTTTATTATGATTGATGGATTTTGATTAAATTTCTTATATCTAATGTATTGAAATATTTTGATTCATTTTGAGTTTTACTTTATGATTAAGGAAACAACACTGGTGACTTTTTAAATGCCATTGTGAAAAGTGGTGTTAACATTGTGATGAAAAGAATAAAAAATGATTGAAAATATTGAACCTCCTTTAAAATTTGTTCAAGTAATTGCATGGTTTATATATTTGTGTGAGACTTTTAGGTATTTGATAATGGAATTAGTGTTAGGGATAGTATAGTCTGGGTCAAAAGAATTGTCTAGTTGGATAACTAGTACTTAGTAGTGTAGCCCTGTGCAAGTGTACGTGTAAGGTTTACTGAATTCCCGGTTATGTGGAAATCTAAAACTTTCTTGATTTCTTTTACCTAGGTCTATGATAATTATGTTGGATATGATCATAGGCCTTTGTTTCATAAGTACACTCGAGCCTAAAATGCCTTAACCAAAGTGCTAAATTCAGCTGATCCAAATATTTAAGCCTTTTTAGACCAATTTTTTGATATAATTATCACCTTCTTGTTTAACTTACAATGAACCTATTTTGACCCTAGTCCTCTTGTGGACACTGTGCACCTTAACTCAGGCAAATTTCCTAAGTTGAGGGAGACTACTATAGGGGTGTGTAATAGAAAATATAGAATAAAGAATAAGTGTGTACAAGGGAAATAGTTTAAACATGGGCAGGCTTGATGAAAAGAAAAGAAAGAAATGTACAAGGCGTAGAAAAAACAAATAGTCATAACTTCCCCACTGTTATGAAGTCTGATGATTGACGATAGAATATCAGCTATAGTACAAAATCACGAGCGATAAAGTCAGAAACTCTATCTATATCATAAGTTTGAAAGCTTCCCAAGATGAATGCAAAGATTCACCATCCCAAAGTAGGAGCTACTTCACCATATCTATGAAGAGAATCTTGAAGGGCCATGAACTCCTCAGGCAGAAGCATGAGATAGATTGGTGGATGGATATAGGATATACGATCTCATCATTAGCGACAACATCCAAAACTTCTTAAAATATGACATTAGTTGACATATGTAAGAAGTTACCCTCTCGAGCGCGCTACCCTTCCCAGTGCGTTACCCTCTCCAGTGGGTTACCCTCCTCCCAAAAAAAACCCTATCAGATAGGTTACCCTCGCTTGTGGGTTACCCATTTAAGTAGGTTACCCTTATATCCAAGAAAACTATCATCAACTTTGTTACCCTTTAAGATGGGTTTGTCCTTAAGTAGCTGACTAGCTATTTTAAAGATAGAGAGCATATCAACCTTCTTCAAAGATGCATGTGATACTGTTAATGAACCTGCTTGTAAGTTTTTACCTCACCTTCTTGCACATGCTATCACATACATACAACCTTAGTGTGTTTTGTTTTTATTTGGCCCATCACATGTTAGTAGGTCCTAGCGTGAATAAAGGTAAGTCTTATAGAGTAATAATGGATAAGTCTTATCCATTACAAAATGATAAGATTTAACCAGTTATAACAGATAATTCATATCCCTTAGATAATAAGATAGTATTGTAATATTTTATTTTATGTTGATCCATAGGATTTACTTATCTAGTATGCTTCAATCACCTAAAATAGAAAGCCTAGGTCTTTTGGCATAGGTCATCATTCTCTTTTCCTAAAAACCTCTTGTATAGTTTTATTTTTTTCAATAAAGAGACTTTTTGGCTAAACTCTCTTGCTCTTGATTTCTTCCTTCTGAATGGATGGGTTCTTCGGTCCTTTAAGTTAGAATGGTTGGGTAAGAAAAATCTTCGAAGAGGTACTTATTATGAATACAACATGATATTACAAAGGTACTTTATATGAATATTCAATGAAGTTGGCTATATCAACGCGACATAGACGTTCGAGTCCCTTCTATGAATATCAAATGAAATTGCCTTAGTCCTTGCAATAGCTTTCGAAATTAATTAATTATCGGAGAAAGAACATGCAGATCTAAGGTCTGTCTTAGTATACCTTTTGTTCTATGGATACTTGAGGGCAACAGTCTAGTGATAGACACCATAAAACTCATTTATGTCATATATAGAAAAACTTTGTACTTAGAAGAAAATAATTTCATATGTTTTAAGATTAGAAAAGTCATGCCATACAATAAAGGGTTGTGAAGTCTTTGTTACCAAGGTAAATCATATGGATGTGTAGCTCAGTTTCAAAGTCATGCCATCCCTTTTAGGGTTGTCAAGTCAATATTGCTAAATCATATCGTCCTTTTGGATGAGTGGCTAAGATATAGGAAAACTGTGATAGGTTGATTAAAAACATTGATTTTGTATGGCTTGCGGCATATTTTTAAATGAATTGCCTATTATGTTGGAAAGGTCAGTCTTTGTGTTAGTGGTGTTGAAGAAAGCTTTGATTTCATTTGGCATGTTGCCTATATGGTCGTGAAATCTCCTTTCATGTTTGAAAGTTCAGAGCTCTGTTGCTAGATGCCTAACTGCCAGCTCTGGTAGTCCTTCATGCCCCTCTACCTCACCATCTATTAGGTATCAGAGCCATTTTCACTCCTTGAGAGAGGGAGGAAGCAGGTGTTGGCATACACATCTACGGATTGCAAACACATGATCTAGCTTTACATTTTTATTTTGTTTTTTTTTTACTTTTCTTTGTCTTAGCTGCTATCCTTAGATCCATCCTTAATATTTTCTTCCCATTTTTAATACCAACATTTTGTAAATATTTGAGTCGTAGTTTCATTTCCATTATCGGAGTAAGTATTTTCCAATTATTGTATTCTTCGTCATGTACATAACCGAGTCATTTTTCTATCCTTAGATTGTAGAACAAATAGTTGTGTTGTATTGTCTTTAGATCATTAGGAAAAATATAGAGTGTTATTTTCCACAAAATACAAAAGGAATTTCCATTTTATTGAGTCTTTTCCATAGATCTTTAGAACAAATAAATTGAGTCTTTATAGCCTAGAAAAATACAAAATATGTCTTTCTCAGAATCTTCACCATCCACGTCTTCTATGACTTATTTATGTAGATTATTGGAAACATTACACAAGTCTCCTACCATAAATAGAACCCTGTCATGAAATAAAGACTATCTATATGAAGTAGATGTGTTATCAGAAGAACAAGATCTATCTTCTACATATCTACCTTTACAAAACCCTTATTTTTCCTTTGCCAGAAAAAAGTGTAATCTAGAATTGCAGATTGATTCCTTTTATAAAGAGAAGCCAAAAAGAGTTAAGGACTACATTCATAGGACAAAACTTGATTAGTGCATCCATATGACTCTATCTGAATAATTAATCACTCTGCAGTTGCCAAAGGATTTTCCACATCAGTGGAAGAAGTATAACTTCACCCGTATGCATTTTGGTGCCATTCGAATAGCCTTAACAAATCAAGCGAGAAAGTGACAGTCAAAATGGCACACCTTTTCCTTCTTGATACTAGATTAGAAGAGTACCAACGTGCAAACTTGGAAAGATTGTAAATCATTGTGGACTCAAAGAAAGTCATTGTTACTATGTTCCCCAAACCCCACCAAACTATATCCCTACAAAAACAACCTAACACCATAAGATAGTTTGGTGATTCCAAAACCATAGAAAAAACTTATCCCTTTAAGGTTGTCACCACTCGTTGTCTCTAGCCATAGGTGCCACCAAAGGAACGACCTAGCGTATCCAAATCCCAAAATGTATCGCTAAGGAAGAATTTCTCATGATTCTTCAAAAGTCATGGATTAGATGTTATGAGATTATGAGAGTTCATCTTGAATATCTTCGCACATAAAATCCTCAATTTACTAAAAAACCATACAAAATAACCCTCTCCATCCATATGCATACCCTTGCTGACACCTTAACGATGACGAGAATCCATATCCAGCGAATATGTATGCTATCTCACTAGGTCCATTTAATGAAAGAACTGGATACAAGAGTTTTGTCAAGATGGGTATACTGCACACTGGTTCAAAGATGTCTTTACGAGACACTACCTATAGGACATTGGCTGTGATTATTAGGAATACCTAGAGGACTTATTAAAGGATTATGATAAGGATGAAAACGATCCATAATGGGATGAGTATTGGGGATTCCAAAAACCCTATTACAGGAGGCATTTGGATGAAAGAGTAGTTTAACATCCATTCAAAGTCTTCTAAAGACCCTATGAATGGCCACCACAACACACTTCATCCAAAATTGAACCTTTCAAATACAAATCAACTCCTGAACCTCTGATTTTCATGATATCAGAAACCATCTCCAGTCCTAAATATACCTTCCCACCAAATCACTTTGTCAGAAGGAATAACCTAAACCACTTTCCAAAATTATCGCATGTTATTCCATCTACCAGACGAGAGGAGCCAGAGTCACCAACTAAACATGCCATACCTATCAGAGCACTAGACAGTAGGCTACAAATTATATATTCTAATAAATGCCCACTAAGATCCTCAATACTACATTTTCTTGGCCAACAACATAAAAAAATGGCCACATTAAAAAAACAGATCCATCTCCTTAAATACGACTGTACTAAACTCTAAAATGCTGGATAAGCCACCATATTTACCAAGACATATCCTCCACGGGGATCAAGACAACCATTTTCCACCTCCCTACCACATTCATCTAGACCCACATTATCCACCTCAGATTTAAGAGATGAATAAGAGGAGTTTGACATCACCAAATTACTATGGGAAAGGTATTATGCCATGGAAGCCTAAAATGAAGCTAAAATTAAGTGACCACTCACCAAACATCTCTACCTATCCAAATGCTTATCCTTATTGATACATATCTGAAAGAAGAAAGCTCTGACCATGTATATGTCTTACACTTACTCAAAAGATTCATGAGAGATAATGATTGGATTCAACAGTTCAATCATAAGGGATGCAATGTGCATTGGTTTAAATGTCCTTTCACGTGACACTATCCAAGGGTTAGCAATTAAAGCTATGCAGATTGTGAAGCGTCCAGGTAAAATGGAGATAATAATGAATAATAGGATTAGGGCCATGCCAGACTTATAGAGGTAATAGAAGAAAGGAGATAGGTTATCCAATCTGGCATATATCCACTATACACATCAGTATTATCCTTCATTTACCATAAAAGAAGAGAAATGGCATCACTAGAAGAATAGATTACCCTATTGAGATACGGCAAGACATATCCACAAATATATCAATATACGTTGTACATCCCACATCACTAAAAATGTTACACCATCCATTTTCCACATCTCCATCAAAGTTATAAACATTTAAGATACTTTAATTCAACCCAAGAAGATGAGTAAACATCTGACCTTCCCAGATGCTCATGGAAAAGGAAAAAAGCAATGATAGACTACCAGCAAGCCAAAAGAATGCAATGAATAGACAAAAGGATGAAGGACCCGCAACATGCTGATATGATCAACTCAATGGGTATCTCTCCACCACAAGATAATATCTTTGTGAAGCTGGATTGTATAGTTCTAGATTGTCACCAATAGATCCTTGAAGAGGTTCCATAAGATGAGCAGTGGGATTCCATTGAGCATAGTCACCTTGATAGCGACCATGCATGTCCGAAGTTCTTCTGGACTAATGATCATCCTATGATAGAATAGGACACTCAGAGTTTAATATAGCAGAAGCAGGGAATCATACTACTCAACAATTCTATCGTGACCTTGTTGAGGAATATCTAAATTTCCTTGATCCCAATACTAAGGAAGAATAAGAACAACGACATCCTCAGTCAACTGATCCAACAAACATAATAATCTCAAACTATAATTATGATCTTGTTAATCCTATAGAGGATAACAAAATTGCTTGCATTATTACCAATAATCATGTTAATAAGACCGATGGGTCTGCCCAACTCTCAAACTATAAGGCAAGGAATAAAAGGTATATATAGTACAGGCGAGATAGAATGACGAAACCATAAAATAATGAACTGATGTGCGACAACTATAAAACTGTTCTAGTTGCACAGTCTGATAATGATGATAGGTTTCTAGATGATGGATACGTGGAGAAAAGATAGGATTTTGTCGATTCATGATAATACTTTGTGGACTCACTTGAATCCTCAATTAAATCTCCTGAAGAAGACTATTCACTAATATACATGAACCAATCCAATGAACTTAAATTTTTTGAAGTTTTCAATTACCAATATAGGATGACGTACGATCCCATCCCATAAAGAAGGCCAAATCATGGTAGACCGATTAAGATAACCATTGGAATTGGATTTCACAACTATACTTTTGATAACATTAAGATTTTAGCTTGCCCCCAGAGGATCCAGGACTTCTACACATGGATGGTGATGAAGAATCTGGATGAATAGGAGAAATACATGATACTCTCAGAGTTCACATCCAGGTTGTTCCTGAATACGCATAGACTGGTGAAATGCTATTATGATCTCCTATAGGAATTCCTTTCTAACTTCCTAGGACTTTGCCTTTAATATTAGGATCCTACACAAGGTATACTACGTAGATGCAGGCCATAGATAAGAAAAAATATTGAGATAGATCTTTAAGATGAAGTGCCTAACACTTAATAGAAGTGTCATCGATATCCACTTCTAGAAGATGGCAAAGATCTACTTTGAGATGGGCGAAGATCCAAACCCGAAGCAAGACTTTATATTATCACTGAAAATAATACTAGTAGGCCTGACAATGATGATAGTTGAGGAGAATTTCAAATCCATAATTGTGCCACAGATAGCATATATCCTGCAGGACATCTTTTCTACCCTTGATATCATATGCGTCAAAAGGTTTGTACTAAAGCAAATTGTCCAGAATAATCCATCCCTTGATTGAGACGACAACAAGGATGACCTTATATCTAAGTCCAGCAACTCGTGCACATGCTTAAAGAAGAGATAAAAAGGTAGATACTATTAAGGAGGTTTAAACTGCCAAGTCCTCCCAATGATAGGAACAACACAATATGGTGAACCAGGTACTTCTGACGAAGGAGCCCAACAGGATACAAGAATAAGAATGATAGGTGCTTCATCTATAGAAAGCCTAGTCACTTTTTTAGAAATTTTATTTGGCCAAGAAGTTGAAGGACTCTGTCCCCCTCTTTGATGAAATTTCTAATCATATAGGCATCTATCTTAACAAAGAGGATAACCTTGAATTCACCTTCTTACTGGAAAATGATCTAACAGAGGAAACCTTATTCTCCGTAGATTTTTATGAAGAAACAAGTGACATCTATGAAGAAGAGCTCTACCTGATATCAAGCACCGAAAAAGGCAACCAGAAACTGGCTTGTCAGATACTCATGCTCAATATTATAGGAATCCTATTTTTTAGAATAATAGACTACCCTCCAGATCCGTTCAATCCATACATGGATCCCTCTGATTTATCTACCCTACGAGAAAAAAGAACTTTCTATAATCTTTAAGTGTTCAAAAAATATGGCTGATCCATCCTGAAGCTACTCGAAATGCAGCCCTAATATTCTTCCTGTCTTGTGTTAATAGCACTAGCCAATGACTTTCCGCAAGAACTCCTATGGTTATTCTAGTATATGTGCCACCAACACTGCATTCTCATGTAGTTCAAGTGTGATGCCTTCATGTATTTTGATCAAATACAACCTTCTCTGAAGAATATTATGGTGTGTTTAAATCCATAAAATTACTGTATTCGATTCTTCAGAGATTCCTATTATGCACTAGTATTCATGCTACATTATTCTGTAGGAAACACAGGCCATGATGACCCAGCTTCGCCGAAAATTCCACTTTTTTGGAAATTTCCCGTGTCCATACTCTCCTTGGGAGATGAATACTATAAAGAACAACACATCATTTTCAAGAAGAACAGATGTATTCCAAAATAGATATAGATTAAGGAATGGGGAAAGTAGAACTACACCGATGATCATCTCCACTGGGATAAAGTTTGACGAGAAGCAATATATTATCAACCATAGTAAGAAATCACAAGAGATGAAGTCATGAACTACATCAAAAGCATAGGTTCAAAGCTCCCAAATAGAATTGTAAAGATTCATTATCAACCAAAAGGAGATACTTCACCAGACCTGTAAAGAAAAGCTAGGAAGGTTAAGAATGCCTCAGGCACTAGCACAATATAGATTGGTGGATGTAATATAAATATGGGATGTTATTACAGATGGAAACATCAAACACTTCCTAAAAGATAACGCCAGATGACATGTGCAAGAACTTACCCTCTCTAGTGGGTTACCCTTCCTAGTGGGTTACACTCTCTATTGGGTTACCCTTTTCTCCAAGAAAACCCAGTCAGATAGGTAACCATCACCAGTGGGTTACCCTTTCCAGTGCATTACATTCATCTCCAAAGAAACCCTCCTCTGTAGTTTACCTTTTTACATAGGTTTTTCCTGAAGCTAAAGACTCAACTACTTTAAAGACAATGAGCTTATCCATATTCTTGCAAGATGTCTGTGAAGCAGCTGATGCACCTGCTTGTAAGCTGCTAACTCACCTGCTTGCACATGCTGTCACATGCCAATAACATTAGTAAGTTGTGTTTTTATTTGGACAATCACATGTTAGTAGGGCCCATTGTGAATAAAAATAAAACTTATCTAGTCATAAGAGATAAGGCATATCCCTTACAAAATCTTAAGACTTATCCATACATAATGGATAATGCCTATCCCTTAGCTGATAGGATGGGATTGTAATATTTTATTTCATGTTTATCCATAGGATTAGCTTATATAATAAGCTTCTTTGTCCTATAAAAAAGCCTAGGAATTTAGGAAGAGTGTATTATTTTCTTTATCTAAAAACCTTTTGTATAGTTTTTTCTCTCTTTCAATAAAAATGTTTGTTGGCTAAACTCTTTTTTTTTGTTTTCTCTCTTCCGAAGGGATAGGAGCTTCTCTCCTTTAGGTCTGAGATGTTGGGTATGGAAATACTTTGGTGAGGTACTTATTTCAACTTCAACATGGAACTTCGAATGTACTTTCAGTGAATATGAAACAAAGTCGGCTTCGTCCACATGATGTAGATGTCTGAGTCCTTTTGATTTATATGAAATGAATTGGCTTAGTCCATGCCATATCATTTCAAATTGATTCTTTATCATAGAAAGAACACGTAGATCTATGGTTGAACATAGTACACCTTTTGTTTCATGGACGCTTAAGGGATATATGCACGGGAAAGCCGCCAAAAAAACCGTTTAATGTCATATACAAAATAGTATTGTACTAAGGAGACAACGAATTTCATGTGTTCTAAGAGTGGAAAAGTCATAAAGAACTATTAAAGGTTGTGATTTATTTGTTACCAAGGCACACCCTCTAGATGTGTAGCTTAATTTCAAAGTTATGCTATCCCATTTAGTATTGTGAAGGTGTAGTTGCTAAAGCAAACTTTCCTTATGTATGCATAACTCAGTCATAAGAAAGTTATGGTTTGTCAATTAAAAGATTTGATTTCATATGTCTTGCCACCTATATGGACGTGACTTACCTACCATAGCCAACCTTGTTCCCTATGTTTCCATATTCATACTCTCCACCAAAGATGAGCCATATATTCCCCACTCCTACTTCAAGATCCCATATGCCTATATCACTAGGCTCTCTAGATAAAAATTAGTTTGACATTGCTAAGCATGCATGGGATGGGAAAGATGCCATCGCTGCCAAAATAAAAGCAGATGAAACTAAGAAGTAGTTCAAAAGGAAAATGGAATCTGACATAGATAGAGGGACCATGATGATCTCGAACCATGATATCTACTTCCCAGAGGATAATATGATAATCCAAAAGCTAGAAGTTCCATACAAAGATAAAGAATGGAATGCCTTTCTGAATAATGGCCTTCTCAATCACCGATGGTTGTCGTCCCATCGTTATCCAGATGTTGATTAAGACTATTTTATCCCAAATATATATTGATTGAACATCAATGATGATGTAGTTCTAGATCCACAAGTCATAACAATCCTTGATCCAGTAGAAAAATCTTTTAAGTGCAATGAACAGATCTAGGATGTTGATCCCATTAGTCTTCCTTTATATGAAAATGATTCTTCTGATACAGATGCAGAATCTAACACCACTGAGAATATTCTAGCTAATCGATATGTGTAAGACAATGAATAGTCTATTGATTCATGAGAATACATTGAGTATTCTCCAGAAAAAGACTCTAGAAGAAGATTCCATTGAGTACACACCTGAATCCTAAACTAAATCTCCAGAATAAGACATTCCATCAATATACATAAACCACTCCAAGGAACAAGAGGTCTCCAAACATGTCGATGACCAAGAGGGGATGACAAACAATCAAATCCTAGAAAGATGGCCATATATAAGTACACCGGAAAAAAAACTATGGGAACTAAATTTCACACCTTCACTCTTGATGACATAATGATTTGAGCCTGGCCTAAAGAATCCTGGATTTCTACTCTTGGATAGAAATGAAGAATCTGAAAAAATGGGAGAAATATATAATACTCTCAAAGTTCTCATCCAAAATCTCTAAAATACTTAAAGACTGATGGAATTTTTTATAATAAAACCTATCTAACGTCCCAGTACATTTCCTTCAACATCAAGATCCTGCACGAGGTGCTCTGTGGAGAAGCAAACCAGAAATAAGAAAATCCCCGACAACAGCTCTTTGAAATGAAGTGCCTATCATTTGACAAAAATGCCATTGATATTCAACCTAAAAGATGACGAAGATCAAATTCAAGTTGGAAAAAGATCCCAGCCTGAAGCAAGCCTTCCTATTATCACTACCAAGGATGCTAGAAGGCCACACAATGACGATCGTGAAGGACAAGTTCATATCCATAACCGTCCCATAAATAGGCTATATGTCGTTGTCTATCTTCCATGTTATAGATAGTATATGAACAAAGAGGTTTGTATTGAAGCAAATCACATGAAGCAATCAAACCCTAGGTCTAGTCAGCAGTAAGGACGACCTCATTACCAAGTCTAGTTGCTCATGCCCACATTGCAATAAGAGATAAAAAAGGCAACTATAATATAGGAGCTTCAAACTAACATGGCATCTTGATGATAAGAGCAAGACAATACGGTGAACCATATATTTTAGATGAAGGAACCCAACAGATTACAAGAAGAAAAATAATAGCATATACATCTGTAGAAAGACTTATCACTTTTCTAGAAACTGTCCTCAGGAAAAGAAGTCAAAGGACTCTGTCACCTTTTTAAAGAAATTTTAAATCACATAGGCATCACTCAGTAAAGAGGATGACCTTGAATCAGTTCTCTCATTGGAAGAAAAGCTGATGGAGTACACCCTCTTCTACCTTGATGTTTATGAGGAATTAGGTGACATCTATGTAGATGACCTCAACCTAATATCCAACACTGGAGAAGGCAACCAAAAAAAATCTAGTAAAATACTCATGCACTACACAACAAGAATTCTATCTTCCAAAATAAAACACAACCCTCCAGATATGTTTAATCTGTATGTGGATCCATTTGATTTGTCTATCCTTCAAGAAATAAAAACTTTTAACAAGATTCAAATATTCAGAAAGTATGGTGGATAGATCCTGATGTTGTTTAGAGTGCACCTCGAATATACTTTATGCCATGTGTTCATTGTACTAGTCAATGACTTCTCACAAGAACTCCTATGGTTATTATAGTGTGTGTGCCACAAACACTACATTCTCATAGAGTTCTAGTATGATTCCGTCAGGAATTTATATCAGATCTAACGTGCTCTAAAGAGGTTCATATTGTTGTTCAAGCAATGACACTATTGGATTAGATGATTCAAAGATTCCTATGATCTACTGGTCTCCATGTTGAATCTTCCTTTATAAATCACAGGCCACGACGTCTAAGCACAGCTAGAAATTTCACTCCTTTTTCATGTAGACGATGAATATTATGAAGCATGTTGCTTTATTTTCTAGCATAACAGATGCATTCTAAAAGAATTTTTCTAAAGGAATTGGGAATGTGGAACTACACCAATGATCATGCCCACTGGTATGATGTTTGGTGAGTGGAAAAATAAAGAGATACTTTACGAGATCGATGAAGTCACAAACAACATCAAAACCATTAGGATAAAAGCTACCCAATAGGAATGCAAAGATTCATCATCCAATAGAAGGAGCTATTTTATCAAATAGATGAAGACCAAGAATACCTCAGGCAGAAGCACGACGTAAATTGGTGGATGGAAGAAGGATACATAATCTCATCACCGCCGGCACCATCTAACACTGCCTAAAATATAACGTTAGATGGAATGTTCAAGAAGTTACCCTCTTTAGTGGATTACCCTTCCTAGCGGGTTACCCTATCGAGTAGGTTACCCTTTCTAGTGTATTACACTACTCTCCAAGAAAAACCTATCAGATGAGTTACCCTAGAAAGTTATTTACCCTTTCCTATGGGATATCCTCATCTCCAAGAAAACCATTCTCATTTGGTTACCCTTTCAGATGGGTTAGTCATGAAGCTGCTGACTCAGCTACTTCAAAGATAAGGAGCGTATCCACCTACTTGCATAATGCCTTTGAATCTGTTGATGCACCTATTCGATAGTTTCTAACTCACCTGCTTGCATATGCTTTCACAAAAAACAAATTAAAGTGTTTTGCTTTTATTTTTTACATCAAATGATAGTAGGGCCTAGTATGAATAAAAATAAGGCTTATCCAGTAATATCAGATAAAAATTATCCCTTGCAAGAGGATAAGACTTATCCAGTCATAATGGATAATTCCTATTCCTTAGCCGATAAAACAGGATTGTAATATCTTATTTTATGTTTATGCATAGGATTAGCTTATCTAGTAAGCTTCCTTCTCCTAAAAAAGGATCCTAGGCCTTTAGGCAGAGGGTATCTTTATCTCTACATAAAAACCTTTTGTAGTTTTTTCTCTTACAATAAAGATATTTGTTGGTTAAACTCTCTTACGCTAGTATTCTCTCTTTCAAAGGGATGGGTGCTTCAGTTCTTTCGGTCAAAGCAGTGGGGTAAGGAAATACATCAGTGAGGTACTTGTTATGACTGCAAGTTGGGACTCCCAATATACTTTTCATGAATATGAAATAAAGTCATCTCCATCCACGTGTTAAATACTTTTGAGTCCTTTCATGTGTATGCAATGAAATTGGCTTAGTCTATGTCATAGGATTCTAAATTATTTGTTATCTTAGAAAAAACACATATATCTGAGGTCTGCCTTATAACACCTTTTATTGCATAGATGCTTGAGGGAAACACGCCAGGGAGAGCCTCCATAAGACCCATTATGTCATATACGAAACAACATTGAACTAAAGAGACCAAGTATTTCATGTGTTCTAAGACTATCAAAATCATGCCATCCCATTGAGGGTTGAAAATAGTTATTACAAAGGAAAATCGTCTAGATGTGTAGCTCATTTTCAAATTCATGCCATTCATTTCAGGGTTGTGAAGTGTTGGTTGATAAAGGAAACCACCCTTATGGATGAGTAGCTTAGTCATAGGAAAGTTGTGGTGTGTCGATTAAAAGATTTTATTTGGTATGGTTTTCCATCTATATTGATGTGAATCACCTATCATTTTAACAAGGTTAGTCTCAGTGTTTGTGGTGTTGATGGAAGCTTTGATTTTATATGGCGTACCACATACATGGTCGTGAAACCACCTCTCATGATGGAAAATTCAGAGAGCTATTTATAGATGCGTGGCTACGTCTGTAGACAGTCCTCCATTCTACGCTGACTCACCGTGTTTATGGTATTAGAGTTATCCGCACTCCTATAGAGAGGGAGGAAGAAGGAGTTTTCATACACTTCTGCTGATTTCAAACACGTGAGACAACTTTATATTTTTATTTTTATTTTTTTTTACTTTTTATTTGTCTTAGCTTTTAATCCTTAGATTCATTCATAATCTTTACTATCCAATCTCAATTTCAATGTCTTGTACATATCTGAGTCATAGTTTCATTTCTATTATCATTGTTAGTGTTTTCAAGATATTGTAATTTGTGTCTTGTACATAATCGAGTTGTAGTTTCCTTTATTAGAATTTAGAACAAATATTAGTTATGTTTTTTCCATGGATCTTTGGTACAAATATATTAAGTCTTATTATCCATAAAAATACAAAAAGATTTTACACTTTATTAAGTCTTTTCCTCAAAGCTTTAGAACAAATATATCGAGTCCTTATTTCCTAAAAAATACCAAAATATGTCTGTCTTAGAGTATTTACAGTCTTTTTAAGTGTTTCCAGTACCTGTAAATCTCTATCTCGTGTAAATACATCACCTGTTGTTATAAAAATATTGTCTTATAAATACAACTTCCCTTACAAAGTAGATGTGTTACCCCTAAAATAGAAAATATCATCAACCTATCTACAGCTCCTAAACCCTTACTCTGCCTTTGCAAAGAAATCATGTAAACCAGGGATGCAGATCCATTCTTCGGTACAGCAGAGATCGAAATGAGTTAAACAATATGTCGCTGCTTCAAAACTAGATTAGCATCCTATTCGTGCAAATCAGGAGGAACAATTCATCATTCTATATATTCCTAAAGATTTTCCATGAGAGTGGATAAATGAAGGTTTCACCCATATTCACTTTAGTGTTGTTAGGCTTACGTTGACGTATCACGGAAGAAAAGGCTAGCCAATAGTGAAACATTTTTTGTTTCTTGATACAACATACAAAAAATACCAACATGCAAACTTGGGAACTTAATAAATCACACTAAACATTGGGACAGTCTTTGTTACTATATATCCCTAACTAAAATATGTACTTCTCCGGTCCATATCTGATGAAGTGGTTGAAGATCTAGGTAAAGATTCTTAGAGATCCACAATTCAGGCAATTCTCTACTACTAGGTAGCTTGGCGAGTTTAGAATCACGCCATGGATCTATCCCTTCTAGGTGTCAACGATGCTTTACTCCTAAACATAGCTTCCACTAATGGAATATTCAGTCTACTCAAATCTCAAGAAAAATCACAAATGTTGAACTTGTAAAAGTACTCCCAGACTCATAGGTCATAAACTATGAGAAGTTGAGAGATCATCCTCATCCTCTCTAATCCATTAAATAAACCATTTCCAGAAGGAGTGACAACACTTTCAAGATCAGTTTCAACTACTCACACCTAGAAAGCCTTCAAAAATAACTTTATTAATCCATATGTACCAACCTTTTGACGACCTTCCACTAGAAGGCGACCAAAAATTCATACACTAGTTTCTTGGCAGTTGTGTGGAAGACTATGACTGGATACACTTGTTCAATCATGATGGTTTATATACTTTGTGGTACAAATATCTTTTATCAAGGCACTATCTGTTGAAGTCGAATTACAGATTCCACATGTGCTAAAGAGATACCTCACCCACTCCATCAAAAAATACAACCACCAGATACATAACTAAATAGTCTGCAACCAAACTATTCATGATGTCTCACTCTGGCACCAGTTACTCAGATTATTTCCCACCGAACAAATCCTTCAAAAAGGTTAACATAATCCACGCTCAAAATAAACTATCTAAAATTATTATCTTTCTATCTAGAGAGAAGATTCCCTTAAGTGATACAGAAGCATCACCAAATTAGCAGTCAAAAATGCCATGTGCCAAAATAAGATGTTGTCCAGAATTAACCAAGCTGTAAAGAACAAGAATCAACTCAACATCAGGCTGAAGAATCTGCTTGGTTATCTGGAATACTCAGAGACTAGTGGAATGCTCTAAGTATTTTCAATAAGAACAACTATCTAACGTCCCAAGACACATCCTTCATCATCATGATCCTGCATGAGGTATTCTACGGAGATGCAGGTGATAATGCCCAAACTACAGCTCTTGTTAGAAAGTGTAAGCGGTCGCTGTCAAATATATAACCCAACTTGGTTGGGTGTCGAATCCCACAGGGAATACTTGGTCACTAAGTGTTGTAATTGTTAGTAGATTGTTGGTCGAAAATTCAATGGAAAAGGGGGGTTTTGATTTAGGCGTGAATTAATAATATCAAAGTAACGAATGAATGACTTGTTTAGTAAAGTTTAATCACAGAGAATAATAAGTTAGGGTTATGTCCACCTTGTAGTTTCTACTTCTCTATTAACTATGAGTAACGCGGAATTTAGACATGCATGCACTTATAGAGAATCGTATTCTAATTCTAAATCCAAGTGTTTCCCAACCATCAAGGATTTATTTCACTTTAGCTCTCCCGAGCCTAAAGTGTATAACAAATGGTACAAATTCTCCAAGAAGTTAATCCGGTTAAGGCATTAACGTGTAAATAGAGGTTAGAAGCCCTATTTCCTTGTCACACTCTCTTTTCCAAACATGTAACTTTTCTCCCGAACAAGTTAATGCTATAATGGCATGTTCTCTATGTTTGCAACCATGAGAATTTAATTAAAACGAAGAGAGTAATGATATAAGTAGCATACACATCAAGAATTCATAAACTCATAGCAACAAATAGTATCTTACAAGGTTTCCATAACCCTAACAGAGAAGTTTAGCTACTCATGAGGACAATTGAAATCAAAGAAGACATCATCATCATACCAAAGTTAGAATAATCTCACGATGGGGATGAGTTTGGCGTCAAACAAGAGGTTAACGTTTTTCTTCCCTTTAGCCGTTCGTGTAGCCTTAGTGTTTTTCTCTCTCTTCAACTTACATAATCTGTAAACTGAATAATGACTAATGATCGAATGAATGCTGAAAAAATCAGCAAATAAGGTTTTTATAACATCCTTGTCTTACTATGTTACTGCTGCATCCCTAAGTATTTAGAAATACTAATTTTGCCCGGGACAAGTTCTCCATGCATCACATTCAGCCCACCAACTTCCAAAAGTTGACTTCCCTCTTATGTGAAGTTTCCCTTTGCTGCCCCAAAGGTCCACAAAGTGCTGAAATCTTCATCATTAATACCTGAAAAACATGCTAATCACATAGGTTAGCTCACTTAAAGGACAATGGACTAAATGTGCAGGAATTATATATTTTATCCTCAAAACTTAGCTAAAATATGGGTAAATTATGGTTCTTAGGGGTATAAATACACCCAACATCATCACCCCACACTTAAAGCTTTGTTCGTCCTCGAAAAAAATATTACGTCCATGCAAACACCTAACTAGAATTTCATAATAGAAACACAAAATGTTCAACAAGACATGCACGACAATTATTAACTGAAAGTAGGTTTCTTGATCACTACTATAAACAATTCAACCTCCAACATAGACTCATGAGGATGGTTAATTCGTATCCACAAGTTAAGCCACAAAGAATCATATAACACTACCCAAATATCATCAACCATGTGTGTCTCACACAAGATATCACCCATAATCACTCAAAAGTTTTGCATTATTCGAAACATGGGTATAAGACTCTCCTTGCTCTCACTCTCACAAAGAATTCTTATGTTGAAACTGATTACCATAGGCTTTCCCTTAGTGTAATGCTCTACTAATATCGGAATGCTAATCTTAGGATCAAATAGGTCTTTACAGGTTGTAATGTAGGCTAAGGGACATGTAGGACTATTTTGGCCAGAAATAGTGACTATGTTCCCTAAGCGCTTTAATACACTACGTTATGTCATTAACACTCTCTTTTAAACAACCTCTCTACTTTCATTTCATCTACCACCCCTTTTCACCTATTTTGTTATTCAATTATAAACACAACTATGTTTTTATTTATCTTTTTTTTTCCTTTTCTCTTTTTTTTATAAAACACCTCTATGATAGCCACTCTTTTTCACAATAATTTCAAGTACCAGTACACTCTGAGGCATCACTCTCACCTAATTTCCTCTTATTTTGTCACATGACTCTACAATTTAAAGCGCTTAGGAATTTGGATCAAATTATGGTCTTGAAAAAAAAATGGATTAGGCTACATATGATGTTGTCAAAGAAAATAGCTAAAGGCTCAAAGGGGGTTAACTAGGATAATGTACAAAGGTAGGTAAAAAAAAGGTAAACAATTACAGGCTACCAAAGAAATGCCTAAATCATCTCCTAAACTCACACTCTTTATTTCGCTTTACACACACACCAGGCAAGTTCTAGCATCAGTCACAACATAGAATATACTATAACCTCAAACACACAAGGCACATGGTCATCTTTATTGGGAGAAGTATAGACTCTTGACCCAACAGATGAATGAATTAAACCACACAATTATCACACAGTGCGTCACACTTAGATCCTAAATGTCTTAATAGTAATGAATTAGCACAAACTCTTGTTATAATACCATGCCGTCTATCAGAACAATTTTATGCAAAATATAAAAAAAATTCAAAAATTTAACTAACTAATTACGACTAATTAGCAAAAACAAGAATAAATGTAGGCAAAGAAGTACCATACAGCATACAAATACCAACCAAATACCAGCACCCCACACAAAGACTGGACACACTGCCCTCAGTGGAAAATAAATAAGGAGAACCTGATTAGTCGGACTCTTCCTCTATGTCTGGGGTCATACCCCCTGCGTCATAATCATCATCAGAGTCATCGTCATCAGAGTTGTTCTCCACGTCTGAGTCTGGAAGTCAGCGATTATCGTCAGTCGGCACGTCATCATCGAGAGGTTCCTCAGAATGTACCCCTACTCCACACATAGCCCGCACATGCTCATTCATCGGGTAGTCATAATCCAACTGCTGAAGCTCTGCATCAGTCGGAACCCAACCCCCACTCATCATGGTAAACCGAGTCATACCATATAGATGGCAAAAGAAACTTTCATCCCGAGCATGTCTTTCTGCAGTGGTAAGGTTGATGCCATAACAAGTTTCAGGCTCTTTAACTTTCGTAATATCAACCTTCTTCGGGTTGTGTGGAAGCTTATGATCTGCAGGTTCCTCTTCAATGTGCTCCTTCCTTAAGATAGCAGTCAAGAAATTGCCAAAGCTGAAATGGGACCTTTTGTACAGCCTAGCCTTACGCATTGACGATCGTATAACCGCACCAATGTTGATGGGAATATTAGTCATCAGAGCGTACACCAAGCATACTCTATCACGTGTGATCGTTGTGTACTGTGTCCCAGGAATCAGGCAAGAATTCACTATCCTCAACCATATACGAGCTTCTCTGTTCTAGGAAGCATACAGGAAGGTATTGTGCCGACCGTCATCCTTGTGACGAATCCACCAGGACATGGACCTTGTTCCGCACAGTGTGTGTCTGATTGCCCTGTAGGGCGGTCTATGATAAAGATCCTTGAGCGGTGATGGATCCACATATGGAAGGCCCATAAAAGAGTTGAAGAACTCCGCATTCAGTTGCAAGACTTGGCCCCGAATCTTTACTTCACTTCCGGTAGTCTTTGGGGACCAATTGGCATAAAACTCTCACGTTAGATCAAGATTGCATTCCACCATATCTCGGAAAATGAAATCAAGATTTAGTGCCATGACTTTATCCAAAATGCGGGGCTCTCTCTTTGCTAGACTCTCTTTCTGCATCAAATCCACGTGAACAAATTTTTTTACTTTGTTTTTCTTGTACCACTCCTTTCCTTCCTCCTCTAGGACCCATTTTATCCCGAAAGTGCGTCGAGGTATTTGTCGAGAGGAGGACTCAGCTTGATCTTTTCTTCCCCTTTTCTGAACTTTCTATGAGGTGGACACTTTTTCTTTTCCTTGTCGTTCTTTCGGTGCCATTCTACCTGAGATCATAATAGAGTCATGTTAGCTTCATCTCAGAAGATTCAATCGAAAGACAAACAGTAATGGCACTACCCCACACTTAATTTATTTGCCAAGACTATTTAAGTGAGTGATGTCGATTACTCAGACTTCATCGACATACATTTAGGCGATATGTTCCAACAACATGTTTAGCACAGTCATATTCTCATGTAATCTTGACTATCCTTTCCAACGTTATTTCATTGGATTAACGCACATTTTGAACAAGACTACCACATAGAGATTGTATCAAGTTAATGCATAGAAATAATCACCACGTCTAATGTTTGTGGTCAATCATGATCTTTATCTCGACGAACGAGTCATTCAATCATTCAAGCTTACAACGTTCAAGATTATGCATTAACTTCACAATTTCGACTCCATAAAAATATGACAGTGTATAACAATCAAGTACAAGTCGGAACAAAGTCAAGAACATCCACACGTATTCTTTCACTCAACTAGATGTATCATAACAAACCAACCACATTCTAATCACCACACCACTTCAAAATCTAATAAATCATTATAAACGTAGCATTTCAACAACTACGGAATATAAAAGAATAACTTATGTGATGATGGATTCGGAAGATGAGCTTGCAAGATTAGATGAGCAAAAAGAAAATTTTTGAGAGAATGGGGAAGCTTGGGCGGCGCCTATATGTAACAAACAATAGAATTTTGTTCTAAGGGTGAAGATCTATTTATATCCTAAGCCATGGGTCGGGTTTGATCCATGTAAAATCAGGTTAGGAGCCAAAAAGGCATAAGTAGGCGGCGCCTAATGCTTTGCCTATGCTTAGTATAGGCGGCGCCTTTGTCAATGCCTAGTTGTACATAGGCGGCGCCTTTGTCAATGCCTTGCTGAAATAGTGAGCATAGGCAATGGCATAGGCGGCGCCTATGGTATTACCTAGATTTACATAGGCGGCGCCTATGGTATTTCCTAGATTTGCATAGGAAATGCCTTGTCCGTTGCCCATGTGAGGCAGTAAGCATAGGCAATGGTATAGGCCTTGCCTTGTCCATTGTCTAGATTTGCATAGTCCTTGCCTTGTCCATTGCCTAGATTAGTATAGGCATTGCCTTGTCTATTGCCTAGATTAGCATAGGCAATGCCTAGCTGATAGCATTTGCTCCATCATTCCTACTTTACCACCTTTAGCATGGCTCACTTTCAACGCAAAATTTAGGACCAATCTCCTCCTTTATACATCTTTCACCAACACTTAATCAAAAACAACAAAAAATGATTAGACGGATGGGTTGCCTCCCACCAAGCGCCTTAGTTTTGGTCGTGGCTCGACTCTTCTTTTTGGATTTTTATTTAACAAAAACAAACTCCTAGTAAAACAAAACTATTAAAAAACATGGGTTGCCTCCCATGTAGCGCTTGATTTATTATCGCGGCACGACATAGTTATCTCGATTACTTTAGACTTCATCGAGATAGACGGTGGCTATACATTTTATCGAGTCAAGTGGACCGATATATGGCTTCACTCATTGCCATTCACCTTAAAGACACCACCATCATTGTTTTCTAACTCTACTACTCCAGACGAGTAGACTTGGCTAATTTTAAATGGACCAGACTATCTAGACTTCAACTTACCTGGAAATAGCTTCAGTCTGGAGTTGAAAAGAAGTACGAAATCACCCTTCTGTAAGTTTCATTGGATAATCCTCCGATCATGGTACTTTTTCATCCGTTCCTTGTAGAGGTCTACTCTTTCATACGCGTGTAGACGGAATTCATCCATCTCATTCAGCTGTTCCAATCTCAGATTAATAGCATTATCCCAATTCAGGTTAAGCCGCTTCAATGCCCACAGCGCTTTATGTTCGAGCTCGATTGGCAAGTGACAAGCCTTCCCATAAACTAGTTGGTAAGGTGACATACCAATTGGTGTCTTGAACGCAGTCCTATAATCCCATAAGGCATCATCCAGCTTTCGGGACCAATCCTTCCTACTAGCATTTACAGTCTTAGCAAGGATCAGCTTGATCTCCCGATTAGAAACCTCTACCTGCCCACTAGTTTGCGGGTGGTAAGGTGTAGCTACCTTATGTTGCTTGACCCCATATTTCACCAACCCGACTCTGAAAAACTTATTGCAAAAGTGTGATCCTCCATCGCTTATGATGGTACGTGGTACCCCAAAATGAGAGAAGATATTTCTCTTTAAGAATGCTACAACACGCTTACCTTCATTATCAGCCAGCGCTACCACATCGACCCATTTGGATACATAATCCACAACAACTAGGATATATTTCATCCCAAACGAATTCACAAATGGGGCCATGAAATCAATACCCCATACATCAAATAGCTCCACTTCAAGAATTTTAGACATGGGCATCTTATGGTGCTTTGAAATCGCGCCTTGCCTCTAACACTGATCACATTTTCTGACAAAATCATAGGCATCCTTGAATAATGAAGGCCAATAATAGCCACTTTGCAATACCTTCTTGGTTGTCCGATCACCTGCATGGTGACCCCCAACTTGGGAAGCATGACTTGCTTCCAAGATGCTAGGCACCTCAACATCAGAGATACATCGCTTAATAACACCATCAGCACATCATCAAAAAAGATACGGTTCATCCCAGAAGTAGTGTTTCACATCATGCATGAACTTTCTCTTTTGATGAAAGGAGAGATTCTCAAGCATCACTTTACTCACCACGTAGTTCGCAAAGTCTGCATACCATGGTAAGTCTTCCACCATAGTTGCTAGGATCTCTTCGTTGGGAAATGCATCATCAATCTCAAGGTCGGGTTGCGCTATGTGCTCACTCTCAAGTCTAGATAGATGATCAACTACTTGGTTTTCGCAACCTTTTCTATCCTTTACCTCGAAATCAAATTCTTGAAGCAATAACACCCACCGAATTAGCCTTGGATTAGCATCTTTCTTTGCCATTAAATATTTCAGAGCCACATGATCTGTATGAACCACCACTTTGGTTCCCAACAAGTAAGCACGGAACTTTTCAAAAGCATAAACAACTGCTAGAAGCTCTTATTCTATGACGGTATAGTTTTTCTGGGCTCTATTCAAGGCCTTGATCGCATAGTATATTGGATGAAATAGCCTTTCTCTTTTCTGACCAAGTACAGCACCCAAAGCTACCCCACTTGCATCACACATAACTTCAAATGGTAGAGACCAATCGGGTGCTACAATAATAGGAGCTTCAACTAGCTTCCCTTTGAGGCATTCAAATGCCTTCAAGCAATCTTCACCAAAGTCAAACTTTGCATCCTTCTCCAAAAGTTTGCATAATGGAATAGCAATCTTGGAGAAGTCTTTAATAAACCTCCGATAAAAAACTGCATGACCGAGGAAACTACGAACTCCCTTTACAAAAATTGGAGGTGGTAGTTTCTCGATAACTTCAATCTTGGATCGATCCACCTCAATTCCTCTTTCAGAGACTTTATGCCCAAGAACAATGCCTTCCTTCACCATAAAATGTCACTTCTCCCAGTTTACCACCAAGTTGAATTCAACACATCACTGCAACGCCATACTCAGATTTGCCAAGCATGATTCAAACGACTCACCTACTACTGAAAAATCATCCATGAACACCTCCAAGGTGTCTTCAACCATATCAGAAAAAATGGACATCATACAACGCTGAAAAGTGGCAGGTGCATTACATAACCCAAATGGCATACGTTTGAAAGCAAACGTACCATACGGGCATGTAAAAGTTGTCTTCTCTTGATCTTCACGAGCAATGCAGATCTGATTATAGCCGGAATAACCATCTAAGAAACAAAACCATCCCTTCCCTGCCAATCGATCAAGCATTTGGTCCATGAATGGCATTGGGAAGTGATCCTTTAGCGTCCACGAGTTCAGCTTCCGGTAGTCCATGCATACTCTCCACCCTATGATAGGTATGAGTGGAATTAGTTCATTCTTTTCATTTGCGACTACCGTCATGCCCCCTTTCTTGGGCACACATTGTACCGGACTCACCCATTTACTGTCGGAGATTGGATACACCACCCCAGCATCTAACCACTTAATAATTTCTTTCTTCACAACCTTTTGCATAGGTGGATTCAAACGATGTTGATGCTCAATTGTGGGCACGCAATCTTCTTCGAGCTGAATCTTGTGCATACATATCCCAGGAGGGATACCAATGATATCAGCAATAGTCCAACCAATGGCTCTCTTGTATTTTTTTAGAATAGAGATGAGAGCCGCTAGTTGTTGTTCACCTAAATCAACCGCAACAATAACCGAAAGTGGATCACCACTTCCCAAAAATGCATACTTCAGGTGGTTGGCAGCTCTTTCAATTCTAGCACTGGTGGTTCTTCAATGGATGGCTTTGCTGGTGGTGAAGGTCGATTCTTAAGATCAAGGTCCAGCTTCTTAGGAGCATAATAATATGACCCTATTCCTGTTAGAGCACAAATAGTTTCTTCATACTCTTCAACATCCTCTCGCTCAAAATTTATAAGCACAGCAGCCAATGGATCAACAATAAGCTGCTTCTCTACAGATAATTCATTCTCATCTTCATAATAAACATCAACTACAGAGAACACATTCATATCTTTGGGTTGCTTCATTGATTTGCATACATCAAAATGGACCACTTCGTTATTCATCCGAAATAAAAGCTCATTAGCTCGTAAATCAATAAGCACACTTCCTGTTACAAGGAAAAGACGCCCCAAGATTATGGAAACTTCAGAATCCACCTCACAATCAAAAATAACAACGTCTGCAGGAAAAATAAAGGTGGAAACCTTCACCAATACATCATATAAGATACCAACAGGTCGTTTTACCGACCTATCTGCCATCACGAGCCACATATTGGTTGGTGTAGGATCACCCAACCCCAACTTTCTGTAAATAGATAGCGGCATCAAATTGATGCTAGCTCCCAAATCCCACAATGCCTTAGAAAAATCCAAATATCCAACTATGCAAGGAATAGTGAAAGCACCAGGATCTGTCTTCTTCTGAACTAATGATCTAGTGGCGATTGCACTGCAATGATGAACATTATCTGCCAGCTCGTAGCTTGCTGCCCGCTTCTTTGTCAAAATTTCCTTCATGAATTTAGCGTACCCAGGCATCTGTTCCAGCGCCTCCATTAAAGGAACATTAATAGTCAGCTTCTTCAACATAGTCATAAATTTACTGAACCTGGTGTCATCAGCTTTCTTCTTTAGTCTCTGAGGAAAAGGTGGTGGTGGAAGGGATATAGTTTTCTCTACCACTTCCTTTTTATCTTGCTTCAGATTATCAATCTTTTCAGGATGGTGATGTCTAAGTGTAGTGTCATGAACGTTCTGACTTTCAGCTTCTACAGAATCATCACAATCTGCTTCAATCACATTTTCTTCTGTATTATCAACCACCTGCTTGCCTTTGGATGGATTTTCCAACACCTTACCACTCCTGGTAGTAATAGCCATACATGATCCATCATTCCTTGGATTTTGCACGGTGTTGCTAGGTAGGGTGCCAACTTTTCTTTGATTGAGTGCCGTTGATAGTTGACTCAATTGTTGTTCCAACTATTTTATTAAAGTGGAATGAGAATCAACCAATTGATTTATTGAGGACAAATCATTTTTTACCTCTGTTACTCTCGTGTTGGTTGCCTCCACTCCTTTCAACAGCTTAGCCATCATATCTTCCATGGACATCTTCCCAGAGCCAGATGCCGCAGCCTCATGATTTCCAGGAGGAATATACAAACTACTCCTGTCAGTCTTATTCTTGTATCCGGATTTATCATAATAGTTCCGACCTTGGTTTCCTTGGGCATTGCCTCGGAAACCCCCCTGATTTTTCAAATAATTTTCTTTCTCCTCAGAATCAGATTCATCTCTTCCCTGTGATACAACGACCATAACCTTTTCGGTCTTCCCTGATAATAAATTCTTGGTAAGAAGATCCATCTGTGTTTTCATGTGATCCATATCCTGGTCACGTTCCTCTTCTCTTTGCCTTTGTTCTGCCGTCAGGCCAATAGATACAGTAGAGCTTGCTACCTCAGAATCCCTGGTATGCCAAGCTCTACTCTGCTTTGTCATACGATCTAGCATATCACTTGCCTCAATAAAAGTAAGGTCCATGAATGACCCACCTGCAGCATTATCAACCGCTGGCTTAGTCACCGAATTCAAAGACCTGTATAATATCTCCATCAAGTGGATATTGGTCATCTGATGGTTTGGGCACCGTATAAGATTCTTCTTGAACCTCTCCCATGTTTCGTGGAGAGCTTCAGTTGGAAGCTGTCGAAAATTGTTGATCTCGTCTCTTAATTGTGCTCTTTTGGATGGCGGAAAGAATCTTTCTAGGAAAACGTCTTTTAGTTGCCTCCAATTAGTAATAGAATCAGGAGTTAGCCCGTTCAACCATAGAGTTGTCTCTCCAGATAGAGACAATGGAAATAAGTGCAGTCGAATTGCATTCTGTCCAACTCCTGGATTGTCAAACGACTTGCATGTTGAGATAAAGTTGATCATATGCATATTCGAATCATCTCCTACAAGTCCACCAAATAACCCTTTGAGTTGTAATAGATGGACATGGTGATAGTGATATTGAACTTGGCTCCGGGTCCCAAGGGCGGAGGAATAATAGCCCCTGTGGCACTAGCCCCATCCAGATCGTCATCATCATCATCAAAAGGAGCGTACACAACTCGGTGTTCAGGTCTCATTCTAGCTTAACGATCTCTCCTGTTCACAGGTGCTGCCACCTCATCTGCACGCCGTGGATTAAGTAGCTCATCATTACCCAGGTCCTCATCATCAGGATTTATTGCCCGACCTGGGTCATCAATATTCTGTTGATGCACTTGAGCAGCTGCCAACGCAGCTAACCTAGACTGCTCCTGTTGAGCAGTCCTTCTTTCAATTCCACGTTATGCATCCATTCTGCCAATAAGTTGTGGTTCAAGATTTATGGGTAATAATGGATGGCCAGATCTTCATGTATTTGTCATGCACTCTACCAAACCTGAACAAAACAAAAACAACAAACAAAAAGTAAAATTCGAGAATCTTTGACCAAAGGGTATAGTAACTATCACAAACTTAGCTGACAACTGTATTCCCCGGCAGCGGCGCCAAAATTTGATAACGCCCAAACTACAGCTCTCGTTAGAAAGTGTAAGAGGTCGCTGTCAAATATAGAACCCAACTGGGTTGGGTGTCGAATCCCACAGGGAATACTTGGTCACTAAGTGTTGCAATTGTTATTAGACTGTTGGTCAAAAATTCCACGAAAAATGGGGGTTTTGATTTAGGCGTGAATTAATAATATCAAAGTAACGAATGAATGATTTGTTTAGTAAAGGTTAATCACAGAGAATAAAAAGTTAGGGTTATGTCCACCTTGTAGTTTCTACTTCTCTATTAACTATGAGTAACGCGGAATTTATACATGCATGCACTTATAGAGAATCATACTCTAATTCTAAATCCAAGTGTTTCCCAACCATCAAGGATTTATTTCACTTTAGCTCTCCCGAGCCTAAAGTGTATAACAAATGGTAAAAATTCTCCAAGAAGTTAATCTGGTTAAGGCATTAACGTGTAAATAGAGGTTAGAAGCCCTATTTCCTTGTCACACTCTCTTTTCCAAACATGTAACTTTTTTTCCGAACTAGTTAATGCTATAATGGCATGTTCTCTATGTTTGCAACCATGGGAATTTAATTAAAACGAAGAGAGTAATGATATAAGTAGCATACACATCAAGAATTCATAAACTCATAGCAACAAATAGTATCTTACAAGGTTTCCATAATCCTAACAGAGAAGTTTAGCTACTCATGAGTACAATTGAAATCAAAGAAGACATCATCATTATACCAAAGTTATAATAATCTCACGATGGGGATGAGTTTGGCGTCAAACAAGAGATTGACGTTTTTCTTACCTTTAGCCGTTCGTGTAGCCTTAGCGTTTTTCTCTCTCTTCAACTTACAGAATCTGTAAACTGAATAATGACTAATGATCGAATGAATGCTGAAAAAATCAGCAAATAAGGTTTTTATAACATCCTTGTCCTACTAAGTTACTGCTGCATCCCTAAGTATTTAGAAATACTAATTTTGCCCAACACAAGTTCTCCATGTATCACATTCAGCCCACCAGCTTCCAAAAGCTGCCTTCCCTCTTATGTGAAGTTTACCTTTGCTTCCCCAAAGGTCCACAAAGTGCTGAAATCTTCATCATTAATACCTGAAAAACATGCTAATCACATAGGTTAGCTCACTTAAAGGTAAATGGACTAAAAGTGCAGGAATTATATATTTTATCCTCCAAACTTAGCTAAACTATGGGTAAATTATGCTTCTTAGGGGTATAAATACGCCCAACATCATCAGGCAATAGAAAGAAAAGATCTTGGGATAGATCTTTGAGATAAAGTACCTATCATTCAATAAAAATGCCATCAATATCCACTTCCAAAAAATGTTAAAGAACTACTTTGATATTGGTGGAGAACCCAGCTTAAAGCAAGCCTTTGTATCATAACTGCCAAAGATGCTAGCAGGCTACACAATGATGATTATTAAGAAGAAGTTCAAATCCATAACCGTCCCACAAATAAGCTACATTTGACAGGCCATCTTCCAAGCTCTAGAAAGAATATGAACAAAGTGGTCTATATTGAAAAAAATCATGAAGAATGCTCATTCCCGCATCGCAAGATGAGATCCAAAAGGTAGATACTATTTAGGAGATTAAAATTTCCAAGGCCTCCCGACAACTGGAGTAAGACAATACAATGAACCAGGTATTTTAGATAAATGATACCTGTAGATTACAAGTAGAAGAACGATAACTACTTCATTTGTCGAATGTCTTGTCATTTTGCCAAAAAAATTCCTTAGGCCAAGAATTCGGACTCTGTCTATCTCTTTGATGAATTTTCTAATCACATTAGCATCTATATTAGCAAAGAGAATGACATTGAATTAGTTTTCTCACTCGCAGAAGAGCCGACGTAGGACACCCTCTTCTCTGTAGACATTTATGAAGAATTATGTGACATCTATACAGATGATCTCTACCTGATATCCAACATCAGCGATGGAAACCAGAAATTGGCTAGTCAAATACTAATATTCAAATGTAGGAATTCTATCTTCTAGAAAAATTGACTACACTCAAGATCTGTTCAATCCGCAGGTTGATACCTTTGATCTGTCTATCCAATGAGAAACAAGAACGTTCTGCGGGCTTTAAGTGTTCATAAAGGATGGAGGATCCATCCCTAAGCCATTTGGAGTTCACCCGGAATCTCTTTTCTTCCATGTGTCATAGCACTAGCTAATGACTTCATACAAGAAATCCTATGGTTATTCTGGAATCTGTGCCCCTAGGACTACATTCCCATAGACTTCAAATGTGATGCATTCAGGCATTTTGATTGAATCCAACCTTCTTTGAAGAAGATCATATTGTGGTTCAAGCCATGACAGTACTGGATTTGATACTTTAGAGATTCCTATGATGAAGTAGTCTTCATGCTGCATGATCCTTTAAGAATCATAGGCCATGAATTCTAATCTTAGCCAGTAATTCACTCATCTAGAAATTTCTCATGTCCATACTCATCCTGGAATATTAATACTATGAAGCCTATCACTTTATTTTCTCGTACAATAGATATATTACAAAATAAATAAGGCCGAAGAAATAGGGAAAGTAGAACTACACCGATGACCATCTCTGTTGGGATAAAGTACGATGAGCAGAAAAAGAAAATTATTCATAGTATGAAATCACAAGAGATGAAGTCCAAAATTACATCAAAGGCATAAGGTTGAAAGCTACCCAATAGGAATGTGAAGATTCACCAACCACCATAAGAAGATACTTCAACAGATCAACGAAAAAAGATATGATGTGAAAGAATGCATTAGGTAGAACCACAACATAGATTGGTGGATGGAAGAAGGATACATAAGCTCATCGCCTCCAGCACTATCCAGCACTACCTGAAAGTTTATGTCAGGTGATATGTGCAAGAAGTTACCCTCTCCAGAACTTTATTTTCCTACAAAACAAATACATTTAAAAGGAAATTTGGCGGAAGAAATGGGGAAAGTGGAACAACACCAGCGATCATCTCCACTAGGATAAAGTTTGATGAGTGGCTAAAGAATATCAAAAATACTATAAAATCATGAGATATGAAGTCACAAATTCCATAAAAAGCATAAGACTGAAAACTCCCCAACAAGAATATAAAGATTCATCATCCAGTAGAAAGAGTTACTTCTCCAGATCGATGAAGAGAATCATGGAAGACTAAGAATGCCTCTGGAAGAACCACAACCTATATTGGTTAATGGAAGAAGGATACACAAGCTCATTTCTATGGTCACCTTCCAACACTATCGGAAAGATGACGTCAAATAATGTGTGCAATAAGTTACCCTCTCCAATGGGTTACCCTTCCCAGTAGGTTACCCGCTCTAGTGGGTTACACTTTTTAGTGGGTTACCTTCCTATACAAGGAAATTTGTCAGATGGGTTACCCTCTCCTATAACCTTTTAAAGTGGGTTACCTTCATCTCCAAGAAAAAACTCTTTAGAAGGTTAGCCTTTAAGATGTGTTTGTCCTAAAGCCACTGACTCGGCTATTTCAAAAACAAGGAGCTTATCCACCTACTTATAAGATGTGTGTGAAGTTGGTGATGCACCTACTTTCAAGCTACTGACTCACCTGCTTATATATGCTACAACATGCCAACAACATTCGTGTTTTATTTATTTATTTGGCTCATCACATGTAAGTATGGCCCAGTGCGAATAAACATGATCCTTTATCTAGTCATAATAGATAAAACTTATCCCTTGCAACTGGATAAGACTTATCAAATCATAACGGATAATGACTATCACCTAGATTATAAGATAGGATTGTAATACTTTTTTTCATGTTTATCCATAGCATAACTTATTTAGCAGGTTTCCTTCTCCAATTAAACAAAGCATAGGCCTTTAGGTAGTGGGCATCATTCTCTTTACCTAAAAACACCTTGTATAGTTTTCTCTCTTTCAATAAAGACGTTTGTTGGCTAAAATCTCATGCTATTACTTTCTCTCATCCAAAGGGATGGGTGCTTCGGTCATTAGGTTGGAATGGTGCGGTAAGGAAATACTTCGGCGAGGTACTTGTTGCCACTGAACCATGGAACACCGAAGGTACTTTCCATGAATATGATATGAATTCATCTTCGTCCATGCGATGTAGACTTCTGAGTCCTTTAATTATATATGAAAAAAAATGGCTTAGTCTAAGCCAAAGCTTTCTGAATTAATCCATTTTCTTAAAAAGAACATGAAAATTTAGTGTCTACCTTAGTACATATTTTATTACATGAATAATTGAGGGAAACATGACAGGGAGATCTGTTGTAAGAACCTTTTATTTCTTATACAGAATAGACTTGTACTAAGGATACAAAGTATTTTATGTGTTCTATGACTAGCCAAGGCATTCCATCCAGTTCAGGGTAGTGAAATCTTTTTTACCTAACCAAACAATCCGTATATGTATCTCAATTTAAAAGTCATGCCTTCCCATTCAGTGTTGTGAAGTCATTGTTACTAAAGAAAATCGTCCTTATTAATGAGTAGCTCAGTAGTAGGAAAGTTACAGTATGTTGATTAAAATCATTAACTTTTTATGGATTGCTGCCTATATGGACGTGAATCGCCTATCATGTTGGAAAGGTCAGTCTCTGTGTATATGGTGTTGACAAAATCTTTGATTTTTTATGGTGTTCCACCTACATGGTCGTGAAACCACTTGTCATTTTGGAATGTTTTGAGCTCTATTGCTAGCCGATTGGTTGTCTCCATTGGTAGTCCTCCATGTACCACTACCTTCCCTTCTATTTTGTGAAGTTTTCATACACATTCGCTAATTGCAAATACTTGAACCATCTTTACTTTTTTTTTATTTGTTTTTACTTTTCGTTTGTCTTAGCTATTAGCCAAATATTAGACCATAGTCATCATTTTCCAGTTTTTCCTATCAAAGTCTTGTACATAATCGAGTTGTAGTTTCTTTCCTTAGAACTTTAGAACAAATACATTGAGTATTTATAGTCTATAAAATACCAAAAATATGTTCTCCTTAGAGTCCTTATCTATTTTACACAATCCTTCTGTCAAGATATACATGCCTATCACTACTATTAATAAGTTTTCATGTAAACTTGACTATCTCTATGAAATAGAGGTCTTACCATCACAAAATAAGATATTTACCACATCTTTACAAAACCCCTATTCAACTATTGCTAAAAGGATATGAAATCCCTAGATGAAGACAACTTTATAGTCCAAGAAATGCCAATAGGAGTTATGGAATATGCTACTACTATCTTCTTGACCATTTGTGTCATGGAATATTTCCTTGTCCTCATAGTATCAGACTCTTTTTCATCTTTTGGATTATGCATGGATGAACGAGTTGGGGAAGGTTGGCTCAACCCTTGTGGAAAATTTCTAAGTAGTAATACGCTAGATACTTTGGCCTTTTGTAGTATGGAATAGTCGTATACCTTTTGTAATATGGTGTAATCGTATTTTAGATTTTGGATTTTTTGATAAAGATAGGTTATTTTGATGTGTTGTTGGGGAAGAAAATATAAAAACAGAGTTAAATAGTTGGGGAGGCAGCGAGGCACAGAGGACTGCCGCCGGAGGCAGCCAGGTGGCTCGCAATAGAGCTCCAAGCATTCCAACATGATAGGCAGTTTCCCAACCATGTAGCCGGAACTCTATACGCAATCAAAGATTTCATCAACAACATAGACATAGAGACTAACCTTTCTAACATGACAGGAGATTTATGTCTATATAGGTAGCAAGCCATACGAAATCAAAGCTTTTAATCGACACATCACAACCTTCCTACGACTAAGCTACTCAACCATAAGGATGGTTTTCTTTAGAAACAAAGACTTCACAACCCTGAATGGGATGGCATTACTTTGAAATCGAGATACACATCTGGACGGTTTACCTTGGTAACAAAGAATTCACAACCCTCAACGGGATGGCATGACTTTGCCAATCTTAGAACATATAAAATCCTTTGTCTTCATAGTATAACATTCTTCTGCATATGATACAAATGGGTATTACAGTGGATTTTAATGGCCTTAAACCCTCAAGCATTTGCATAAAAAAAAGTTTACTAAGGCAGATCTCAGATCTGCATGTTCTTTATCAGATAACGAATAATTTTAGAGATCTATGGCATGAACTAAGCCAATTTTGTTTCATATACATTGAAATGACTTATACTTCTACGTCACGTGGATGAAGTCAACTTCAGTTCATATTCATGGAAAGTACCTTTGGAGTTTTATGTTACTGTCTCAAAAAATATCTCGCCGAAGAATTTCCTTACTACTCCACTCCAACCTAAAGGACCAAAGCACCCATCCCTTTAGATAAGGGAAAATAAGAGAAAAAGAGTTTATCCAACAAAAATCTTTCTTGGAAATATGAAAACATTACAAGATGGGAGAACTTCGTCTAAGTAGACAGTGAATCTCAAAGTGGAGAAGATCCTGCCTCTAACTAAAGGCCTAGACTTCCATTTATAGGAGAAGGAAGCTTACTAGATAAGATATCCATATAGATAAACATGAAATAAAGTATTACAATCCTATCCTATCTACTAAGGGATAAGCATTATCCGTTAACACTTGATAAGTCTTATCCTTTGCTAAGGGATAAGCTTTATCTGTTATGACTCGATAAGCCTTTTATTTATTTTCAAAGGGACCTACCAATATGTGATCGGACAAATATAGACAAAGCACACTAATTTTGTTTGTATGTGAAAACATGTGCAAGTAAGTGAGTCAATAGCTTGCAAGTAAGTGCATAAGAAGATTCACAGGAAACTTGTAAGGAGGTGGATAAGCTCCGTGTATTTAAAGTATTTGATTTAGAAGCTTTTAGTCAAACCCATCTAAAAGGGTAAGACATTGAGGAGAATTACCTTTGAGATGAGGGTAACCACTAAAAAGGGTAACCCATTAGAGAGGGTAACCTATCTGGTAGGGTTTTGTTATAAAAAAGGGTAACCCACAGAAAAGGTTAACCCACTGGAGAGGGTATCCAACTAGAAATGGAAAACCGCTAGAGAGGGTAACTTCTAGCACATATCATCTAATGTCATCTTTCAGGAAGTGGTGATTGATGATGCCGACGAAGATGAGCTCGTGTATCCTTTTTTCCTTCTCCCAATCCACATTGTGCTACTGCCTGAGGCATTCTTGGCCTTTGAAGCTTCTCTACATAAATCAGGTGAAGAAACCCTTTATTTTGGATGAATCTTCACATTCTTTGTGGGGGAGCATTCATTTATTTGTTTTAATAGATTTTGTGGATTCATCCCATGTTGTGATCTCATATGGTGGATGATAATTCTTTATCATCCATGGCACTTCATCTCAATTGGGATGAGCATCGGTGTAGTTCCATTTCTTTGGAATGCATCTGTTCTGCTGTATAGTGAAAAACTGTACTTCATAACATTCATGTTGAAGAGTGAGCATTAAATCAGTAACTTTCTAGAGTAGTGAAATTTTAGGCTGAGCTTGGACTTCATGGACTGTGATTCTTACTTGATGATAAAACATAAAGTCCATCAAATCGCAAAAATCTTTTAAGAATTTAATCTAGTATAGTTGTGGGTTAGACCACAACATGAATCTTTTTTAAGCTGGTAGGATTTGATCAAAATTCCTGAAGGAATAACACTTGAACTCTATGATGATATAGTATTGCTGGCAAATGTACCATAATAACTATTGGAGTTCTTGCTGGGAGTCATCATCTAGTATAATGAAAACATAATAGAAAAGATAACCCATATTTTATTCAAACGACCTCAAGATGGTTTTGTTGCATATTTTAAATTCTTGAAGCTTATAGAAAGCCTGGATTTCTTGGAGGATAGATGGATCTTAAGGATCCATTTATTTGTTGAACAGATCTAAAGAGGAATCCTATTCTGACAGATAATATCCCTAATATATTGAACATGAGAAAATGATTGGCCAATTTCTAGTTGTCTTCCTCGGTGTTGGATATAAGGTAGATATCATCAGAATAGATACCTCTTTATTATTCATAAACATCTATGGAGAAGAGGGTGTCTTCCATCGGTTCTTCTTTTGATGAAAAGTTTAATTCAAGGTCGTCCTCTTTGTTGAGATAGATTGTAGCATGATAAGTTGTTTCTTCAAAGAGGTGGACAAAGTCTTTCTTTTTCTTAAGTTGAGGATAAATTTTTTTAGAGTAACAAAGATTTCTTTAGATGAAGCAACTATCATCCTTGTTCTTGTAATCTGCTGGAATCCTTAATCAGAAATGCCAGGTTTGCTTGACTACCTTAGTCACATCGTCTAAAGAAATCACAACTTTCTCTGGGATCCTGCCTAACGGCTTGAGCAGGGGCAATCAGACTTTTTATCAAGATTGTTTCTATTGTAATGGGGATAAAGAACTAGGTTGTTCTTAATAATATTCATTAGTAGATATTTCTACTTTCATAGACTATTTAAGGCCTTGAAGATGACCCACTTGTTGTAGGTCGAATCTCTACAGAAAGCTTTCTATAGGATTCAGGTATTGATGGTAAAGTATTGGAATGTGAGATAATTTGTTTTATCCATAATTTTAAGTGCATTCTACATGTCTGTGAGTATTTTAGAGAATTTTTACATATGGTATGGAAATATCAGGTATTGTCCTGTTTCATCTAGATACTTCATTGTCATAAAAGTATTGAAGATCTAAGGAAAAGTTAAAATTTGAGCTATGGTTTCTTTTGCCTCTGTCTTTGGTTCTTGTATCCTTTCTGGGGATTAATCACTAGTCAACTCGTATTGAGAAGTGACAAATATAGAGACTGTTGTTTATTGAAATATTTCTTTATCATAGATGGGCATTCCTCCTTAGGCTATTCGATTGATAGATAAAAAACATCTTCAATACTTTTGACACATTCACTAGCATAGAAGTCATTGTTAATATTAGAGGACTATCTACTAATGAAACATTATGGTCGGCCATCAATAAAGACGTGCTCAAATGTTCATTTCTCAGTGTTGAAAGCCGATTAAGGAATATCATCTACAATGTTATGAAGATCCCTAAGATCTTTAGCTTTTACTATGAACTGACAAGTTATGTTTTTTTTAGGCTTGTATTAAACTTTTTGACTTTCTCGATTCGGGATATCCTTTTGCAAAGTCTCCTCTATCACGGCAGATAAAGAAATTGTGCATGCCTGGATCATTTTATCTCAAGGATTTGGCATCTTTGTTGGATATCAGATCCTTCTTCAGTGATTTCTTCTTTATGTAACATCTATATTGCATTTATCTCTTATGCCTTGCTTGATGCTATATGATTTTTGGAGACCCATCCATCTTGCAAACCAGATTGTAAGTTATAGCATCAGAGTGGATGGATTGTGAACAATCATCAAACATGATATTTCTGAATAATGTTTCCTTATATTTCTCGAAAGGATGGGAGTCTGTGTGAGGAGATAACTCTTTTGGTATAAGCTCATCATCCTTTGGAACAACAAGACTTTTATCAATCTTATTGAGGTTGGTTAAGTTAGTAACCTTGTCTTTGTTCTTAAGAAGAGATTGTTTCAGAGAGTCATGTTTACCGTTGTTGGATTTTTCATCAAAAATTTACAGGTGATCATCAGAAGTAGTGGAATTGGGTTCAACAACTTGCAATCATCATATGCACAGTATTAACAGATAGGTCTTTGTTGTCTTGTAGTTGTTCTTTGGGATCTTAATTTTTTGATGCTCTATGAATAAAATGATCCTCTAGTGGCTCATCATATTGGGTTTCTGTTCTTTGGATCTTAAGATCATAACTTGGGACTACCGAAGCTACATTATAGAGGATGGGCACATTTGTAAAGACCATCTTATCATCATGATATGGAACCTTTTGTGTCGTGGCATCTTTTCTTTTCCATATAGTATTAGACTCTTGTTCACCTTCTAGAGCTTTCATGGATGAATGAAATTGAGAAAGTTGGATTAACCACTGTGGAGAATATCCATATGGAAATACAGTAGATACTTTGGCCTTTTGTAGTATGGCACAGTCATCTTCATTTTGCAGTAAGGTGCAATCGTATTTTATATTTTGGATTTCTTCTTCAAGAAAGGTTATTTCCTTGTGTTGTTGGGCAAGAAAATATAGAAATAGAGTTCTTAGATGATATTATTCAGATCAGATGGTTCGCAACTTATCTTTGAGTGCTCTGATAAGTATGGAAGCTTGGGGGTAGCTGAAGTTCTTTCTGATCGGATAACATGTGGTGATTTTGGAGCTCGGATTAGGTTATCCTTTCTAGAGTGATGTTCTGATGCAAAAACATTGATATGACTGGTCTTATAAAGAGATGTTATAAGAATTTATGGATTGACCTCAAATGAAGTAGCTGTTGCATCCCTTGTTTTATAGATTTTACAGTCGTAGTATACTTCCATGGGTAATTTCCTAAGAAAGGGCATTTACAAAAAATAAGACTAGTACCCTCAAGATTGAAGTTATTTATCCAATCATGTTGTTACATAAAGCCAGAAAGGAACCTGAGGATGTCTCTCGGGTTCTTTACATCCGGAAGATCATCACTTGTGTTGTACATGGGGATGTAGAACATGTTTCTGGTGGCTTTTTTTAGATAGAGGTAGTCGGAATCATCATTGGACTTGAGAGGTTAAGGATAGGCTCTCAACTTCTCATATTTGGTGACCCATGCTGTAGGGATAATGCTGACCAGTTCTTCCCTAGATATGTTTCTCAAAATCTTAGTGCACTCTGTGATTTTATCAGTACTATAAATGTTCACGTATAGAGAGTTCTTGACACTAGGAGGATATAAGTTCATGTTATAGTTCAGAACTCACTAGGCTATCTAGCAGTGATGAGTTTCCTGAATGGCAACTCTGTCCTGTGAGCTTATAGAAATTGGACCTGGATCTTCAATGCCTCTGTTAAATATGGATCAGATAATGGCATGATAAAGTTGGGGAAGATGGTGACAAAGACTATACCATCATCGAGGATAATCTCTGATGTACCCTCATTCGTATATTGATACTCATTTAATCTTGTATAAAGAAGAGAAAGATGTGCCATAACTGGTCTGCCTTTTCTCCCTTGATATGTCAATGCAATTCGCACAACACCAATATGGAGTTGGGTAAATCCAAGGCTTTTCCATTGTTGTGGAAAATACTCTGGCATCTGCAGTGATATGAACTATTGCTTTAAAGTCACCAGAATAGGGTGCTGGACAAGTTGTGTAGCAACAACATATTCTCTAACTCCTTTTGGCTTCTCTTGGACCATAGAGTGGATATTCATCCAGTGATTTCATATCTTTTTAGAAATAGTTAAGTAGGGGTTTTGTAAATGTGTGGTACATGTCTGGTTATATGATTGTAACATCTCTACTTCATAGATATAGTAAAGTTTACATAACAACGTATCACTAGGAGTGATAGATATGTTTTTCTTGACAAAAGGAGTGTGTGAAAAAAATGAGGACTCTAAGGAAGACATATTTCTTGGTATTTTCTTGACTATAAGGAAATGATATATTTGTTCTACGACACTATGGAAAAGAAACAATAAAATATAGATCTCTTTGTATTTTTGTGGACTGACTCTATATTTTTGTTCTAATGATCTACAAACAAGACACAACAAATATTTTTTCTACTATTTAAGAAAATAAACTATGACTCGAATATGTACAAGATGTAGAATACATTAACTAGAAATAACTGACTCTGATAATGGAAATACTATGACTCAAATATATAGAAAATGTTCGTAGTAAAACTGGGATGCAAAAACTATGGACAGATCTAAGGATAGCAGCTAAGACAAAGAAAAGTAAAAAGTAAAAATAAAAATGTATAGTTAGCTCACGTGTTTGCAATCAACAGATGTGTATATAAACTTTTTCATACTCCCTCCTTCCAGGGGTGGGGATGGCTCTATTACAAAATAGGCAGAGTGAAGTGGGGTACGTAGGACAACCACCATAGGAGGCCATCTGGCTCGCAACAAAACTCTATTATACTCTAGAAAATACAAAAAATTTGTTTGCCTTAGAGTCTTTACCATCTACGTCTTCTATGACTAGTTTATTTAGATTCTTGGAAACATTACACATGTCTCCAACCATCAAAAGGACTCTGTCATGCAAGAAAAACCATCTAAATAAAGTAGATATGTTGATAGAAGAATAGGATCTGTCTTTTACATATCTACTAATACAAAACCCATACTCTGTCTTTGCCAAAAAAGTGTAATCCAAACGTGTGGATTGATTCCTTGTATCTACAGAAACCAGGAGTTAAAGAATGCTTTGATGGAACAAAAATTGATCAGTAAATCCTTAAGATTCCAGCAGAATAGTTATTCACTCTTCAGATGCCAAAGAAATTTCCACGACTGTGGAAGAGGTATAACTTTACCCATATCAAATTTTATGCTACTCGAATTTCTCTGACACATAAAGGGAGAAAGAGATAATCGATAAATGCATGCCTTTCGATTCTTAATACTAGATTCCGAGAGTACCTACATGTTAACTTGTGCACTATGGAAATCACACTGGACTTAGTGACAGTCGTTGTTACTAGGTTCCCTAATTTTAACATATCCTTCTCCGAGCCATATCTAACAAAGGAATTGTGGCTTTAACTCTAGATCCTTGAATCCCCATGAAACTATAGCCCTACACAAACAACCTTACACCACTAGATAGTTTGGAAAGTCAAAAACCACAAAAAAAACTTATCCCTTCTTGGTGGCTACCACTCATTGTCTCTAACCATAAAAGACATAAAAGGAATGACCCAGTGTATCCAAATCACAAAAGATGTCTCTAAGGAAGAATTCCTCACCATTCTTCCATAGTAATGGCTCATAAGTTAAGAGATGATGATAGTTCATCACTAACAACTTCAAACACCTAAACCACTATTTGCAAAAAAAACTTATAAAGCATCTCTCCATCTATATGCATACTTTTGCTGACACCTTTCTAGAGGAAGAGAATCCAGATCATGTGAATCTGTTAGGATATCTTACTAGGGCCATGAACATACAATACTGGATACAAAAGTTTGGTCAATATGGGCATACTGCACACTAGATTAAAAACCCATTTATAGGACACTGCCTATGGGATATTAACTGTGATTGTCAGAAATTCCAAGAGGACTGGATGAATGATTTAGATGAGGAGGAAGATGAACTTGAAGGGGACAAGTATTGGGGATTCAAAAAACCCTAGTATCAGAAGCCTTCGCATGAATGGGAGATCAAAAATCCATTTGAAGTCTCCTACAGACCCCAAGAATAGACACCAATGCCCACTCATTTACTGTCGTGGATTGAACCATAACATGAACTTCTTAGAGCAAGTGGGATTCGATAAAAATTCCTGAAGGTATCACACTTAAACTCTATGAGAATGTAGTGATGGTGGCACAGATACCTGATTAACCATATTAGTTCTTGTAGGAAGTCCTTGGCTAGTGCTATGAACACATGGCAAAAAAGATATTTTAGGTGCACTTCAAATGGCTTTATGATGGATCCACCATACTTTCTAAACACTTGAAGATCAGAGAAAGTTCTATTTTTCAAATGATTAATGGATCAAAGGGATCCACGTATGGATTAAACATATCTTGAGGGTACTTTGTTGTTCCGAAAGATAGAATTCATGTTGTATTGATCATGAGTATTTATCTAGAAATTTTTTGGTTGTATTTCCTGGTGCTGGATATTAGGTAGAGGCCACCTGCATAGATATCACCTGATTCTTCATAAACATCTTTGGAGAAGATGGTGTCCTTCATCAGCTTTTCATCTAGTGAGAATAACGATTCAAGGTAATCCTCTTTGCTGAAATAAATGCCTGTGTGATTAGTAATTTCTTCAAGAAGGTAGACAGAGTCCTTTGATTTGTTGGCCTAAGGACAACTTTTTGAAAAGTGACCAGGATTTTTGCAAATGAAGTAGGTATCATTATTCTTCTTGTAATATGTTGGGCTCCTTCATTTGAAATACATGGTTTACCATATTTCCCTCCTCCTATTTTTTGGAGGTCTTGGCTGTTTCAACCTCCTAAATAGTAGCTACTTTTTTTATCTCGTATTGTGGCATGGGAACGAGCAGTTGGACTTGGTGACAAGGTCATCCTAGTTGAATGCTTGATTAAGGACTGGATTGTTCTTGATTATCTGCTTCAGTAAAGACCTTTTTATGCAAATATTATCCTGAGCTTTGAAGATGGCATGTTGAATGTAGCTTATGTATGAGAAGGTTATGGATTTGAACTTCTCCTTCACTATTATCATTGTGTGGCCTACTAATATCTTTAGAAGTTATGATATAAAGGCTTACTTCTGGCTGGTATCTCTACATAGAATAAAGTATATCTTCACCATTTTCTAGAAGTGGATATCGATGACATTTCTGTCAAATGTAAGCACTTTATCTCGAAGATCTATCATTAGATCTTCTCTTATGTCTGTTCTATGACTCTGTAAAATTCCACATACATGATCTTAATGTTAAATGCAAAGTCATGGGATGTCAAATAACTATTCTTATCATAAATCTTAAAATCATTCCACCAGTCTTTGAGTTTTCCAAAGAATCTAGATGTGAACTCTGAGAGAATAATGTATTTCTCCCATTCAACCAGATTTTTCATTGGCATCCAAGTATAGAAGTCCTGGATTCTCTAGGGCTAGGCTGAAATCTTTATATCATCAAAAGTAAAGGTGTTAAATCCACTTCCCACTATTTTCTTTGCCGGCATACCTGGATCTAGCCTTTTTTTGGGATAAAATCGTCCATTATCCCATCTTGGTCATCGACAACTTCAGAGACCTCTGGTTCCTTGGAGTGGTTCATGTATATTGGTGGATAGTCTTCTTCTAGATATTCAATTATGGATTTAGTAGTGTCCTAAATGTATTCTAATGAATTGACAGACTACTCATTGTCTTCCACTTATCTATTAGCTAGAAAGTTCTCGTTGGTGTCAGAGTGTGCATCTACATCAGAAGAATCTTCTTCACTTAAAGTAGGAATAATGGGATAAGCATCCTGGATCTTTTCATTGTACTTCAGATATTCCTCTACTGGATCAAGGAATGTTGTAGCTTGTGGATCTTAAACAAAATCATCATTTGATGTTCAAGCCATACAGATTTGGGATAAGCTCGTCTGAATCAACATCTGGATCTCGATGGGATGGGAACCACCTATGATTGAGAAGGACATCATTCAGTAAGGCATTTTATTCTATATGTTCTTATGGAACTTCTAGCTTTTAGATTATTAGATTTCTATTTGGGAAAATGATGTCGTGATCTGAGATCATCAAGTCCCTTTGTCTATGTCGGATTCCATTTCCCTTTTGCGCTGCTTCTGAGTATCATCATTTTTTTTAATAAAGCAATGGAATCTTTCCTTTTGAGATCCTTTTGATATATTCATAAGGAATCTTAAAGTAGAAGTGGGGAAGATATGGATCATCTTTGGTGGAAAGTATACAGTTAGTGATATAGGGAACAAAATTGGCTTTTGTAGTGAGATATGGGTTCTCTGGGGTTGGAAGTCACCATGTATTACCTACTAGATTATTCTTTCAAAGTTTCTACCTTCTTTTTCTACTGGTTGAAGAAATAAGACAGTGAAGTGCCTAACGAGCATATATCATACTGCATTGATTAGAGACTGAGTTCCAACTAGCGGATAAGTCTATCATGCTGAATGAATTCTTGTTATTCTTTCTCTTTCATTGATTTAGTTTGCTTTCCAAATTATTCTGAGAGTGGCCAATATTCTTTATGGTTGGTTGATGCTGGACAATATTCTATTTTGGCAAATGGTATTTTTAGATTGTTTGTGGAGTGTTGTGTTTATGTCGCTCAGAGGTATCTTTTCTCCAAATGGTAGGATAAAAGTTTTAGTTGTAATATTTGGAGCGGGGCTAATGTTATCCTTTTCTAACGGTTTGTTCAATGGGAAATCATTTGAGTGACCGTTGCCACAGTGAGACAACATGAAAATTTTGGTTGTAGACTATTTATCTTAGGATTTGGTAGGTTTAGGTTTTGGTGGAGGTTGTGAGGTATTTCCTTGGCACATATGGCATCTTCAATTCGAATTCCATGGACAATGTCCATAGAAAGGACATTTGTGAAAAACAACATATTAACTTTCATTATTGAAGTAGTGAATCCAATCATACTTTTTCATACCACTTCCTAGGAGCTAATGTAGGAATTTTGGGTCGACTTCTAGTGGAAGATCGTCAGAAGGTTGGTACATATTTATTGAGAAAATTCTTTTTGGAGGATTTTTTAGGTGTGAGTGGTTGAAGCTGATCATGAAGGTGTTGTAACTTCTTCTAGCAAAGGTTGGTTATGTAGGTTAGAGAGGCTGAAGATGGTCTCTCAACTTCTCAAAGCTTGTGTCCCATGAATTTTGGAGTACTTTCACAAGATCATCTCTTGGGATTTTCCTTATATCTGAGTATGCTAAGTGGTTCCATTAGTGGAATCTATGTTTAGGAGAAAATCATATTCACCACGTGGAAGGGATATATTCATATCATGATTCTAAACTCGCCAAACTACCTAGTAGTGAAGAGTTGTCTAGATGGCATCTCTGACCTATGGATTTCCTAGAATCTGAACCAGGATCTTCAGCGACTTCGTCATATACGGATCATAGTAGGATATGTTGAAGTTTAGGAATATAGTAACAAGGACTATCCAAGAATTCAGTGTCATTTATAAAGTTCCAAAGTTTGCATATTCATATTCATTGTATCTGGAATCAAGAAAAAAAGCACACGCCACTACTGGCTAGCCTTTTCTTTTGTGATCTGTCAATGCGACCCTAATAGTACCAAAAAGAATATGGGTAAAGCCTTGGTTTCTCCACTATCATAGAAAATCATCAGGCATCTGTAGAGTGATGAACTACTCCTCCTAAGTAGTAAGAATAGGAAGATGGTATAGTTTTGAAGCAGCAACATATTTCTTAACTCCTTTTGGTATTTGATGTAACCAAGAATGGATATGTATCCATTGGTTAAATGCCTTGTTTGCAAAGGAAGAGTAAGGATTTGAGAGAGGTAGATGTGTTGAAGATATTTTTTGTCCTTGGGTAGCACATCTACTTCGTATTGGTAGTCATATTTATATGACAGAGTATTAGTTACTACATGTGACATATTTACCCAAGCTAGAGATTTACAGGGACTAGACATACTTGAAGAAGGCAGCGATGACTCTAACATAGACATATTTTTGCGTTTTTCTAGACTATAATGACTCGATGTATTTTTTCTAAAGATCTATGAAAAAGACTCAATAAAATGAAAATTTTTTTTGTATTATGTTGAAAATAAGACTCTATATTTTTTATAAGAATCTAAGGACAAGACAATACAAATATTTGTTATGACGGGATAAGTCTTATCCTTTTGTTAGAGATAAGATTTATTTGTTATGACTAGAAACAATATTTATTTATTCACACCGGGCCTTAGTAACATATGATCGACCAAATGAAAACAAAACACACTAATGTTATTCCCATATGATAGCATGTGCAAGCAGGTGAGTTAGCAGCATAAAAGAAGATACATCAGCAACTTTACAGGCCTCTTGCAAATAGGTGGATAAGATCCTTGTCTTTGAAGTATCTGAGTTAGCTTCTTTAGGACAAACCCATATGAAAATGTAACCCACTTAGAATGGTTTTCTTGGAGATGAGGGTAACCCACTTGAAAGGGTAACCCACTAGCAAGGGTAACCCATCTGACAGGGTTTCATTGGAAAGAATATTAATCAACTGGAGAGGGTAACTTCTTGCACATGTCATTTGACGTTATCTTTAAGAAAGTGTTGGAAGGTGCCATTGGCGATCTTGCAAGCTTCTCTTCATTGATATGGTGAAGTACCTTCATCTTCTAGATGGTGAATCTTCGCATTCCTGTTGGGGAGGCTTCAGCCTTATGGTTTTTATGGATTTTATAACTTCATCTCTCATGATTTTGTACCTTGGCTGATATTTTTCCACTGTTTTTCAGACTTTATCCCATTCGGGATGATCGTTGGTGTAGTTCCACTTTCCCCATTCCTTCAGCCAGATTTCTTTTGGAATGGATCTAATCTGCTGGAAAATAAAGTGTTGTGCTTCATATTATCCATCTTCCAGGGAGAGTATGATTGACATCCCCCAAGCACACACGCAAATGTATGTGGTCTACCAAGTAGTAAATTGTCCTTCTAGAAAGCTGAGTATTGATCCCACAGGGACTTGATCTAATAACAAATCAATTCTAGTTTAACTGTTAAGATTAATTTTATGCAAATGTAACCAAAAAAAGTTTTAAATATTGTAAATTGTAAATAAAGTAAACAATGCGTAAAGTACTTGAGACAATCAATATAGTAAAGCCCAGGGTAAAAGCATATTGATCAATAATACTATGTTGTTGTATTTCATTCGTTAGCTTGCTTTTCTTTGTTTTTGATTCACAGGATTAATTGCATGATCATGGTCTCCCGACCACTAACCATTTAGCTAATTTGAACCTTACAACTACATCATTGAGTGGGGATGTAATAGTCCAATTAAGTTCTTTAAGCTATCATCCTATGTTAGAATCAAGTAAGGAGTCTAAGTACATCCCTATCCTAGACACTAATTTAAATTCCTTATTTTATAAAAGAATACAAAACCTACTTTGTGTATTCTCATGAACTATCTCCCTATTACCTCTCTCGAGATCAAAAGGTAGACCATTGATATATATTTCGGGTGATCAATCCATTAAATAATTAAATAAAGAATAAATAAACAACCAATAGTGATAAGAAAAATTAAATTAAATTAATTCAATACAATAGTACTCATGCTCATGGCTTTAACCCCGGAAAAAGGATTTTTAGCAATTAATATTCATAATCACGATCCAAATAATTAAATACATGTTATGATATAATTAAAAGCTAAATAAATAATTAAAAACATAATAAGAAGTGCAACAGCCTACTTTTTTTGTCCAGGTACGTCCAAACCATCACAAAATTGTCCAAAGTTGTCCAAAGTGCTTTTTGCCTAACAATATATGTATATATAATATATTAATCATAATCCTTTTGGGATTAAGAGTATTTCACGTGATCGAAAGATTCCCATCAGCTCCTTAAAATGTGTTCCACGTAATTGATTAATAATGAAAGAAAGCTCCAAGCCGTGAGTAATTATTATTGTTTATTGACCGTTCTTGGAAACAGAGACGCTGCAAGATGCTCAACGCATTGGGTACATCAATGTGGTGTAATGTTCATAGCATTGCTGGACTGGTGTGTCACTTTGCTATAGCGTTGGCTCACTGGAATTCGCCTTCAAAATTTATTTTAAGTGTTGAACGTCTTATCCTTTTCCTAAGCCTTTTGTAGTGTACTCCCAATGAATTTACAGACTTTTTATCATAAACTTATCAACATATTCAGATCACGAAGCTTCCTACAATATCACACACCACATATTAATGATCTAAGCTACACAATATCCTTAACGATGAATCTAAACAAGAGCTAAGATAAAGCTAATATACAATGATCTTCAATTATTATTCCGTCTCTTAACTTAATCAAATTGAACCTTGAACATTACCAACAAGTTGTTCCACATATAATTATAACATTAAAATAATTTGAAACCTTTTAAACACAATACAATCCAACAAAACCAACTAGCTCAGGCTAGTAACACTAGTTTTCCGGGTTGAACTCCAAATGACACAATTAAGTACAAACTTATTTGGAAAACACGTTGAACATTGTAAATACGTAGTTGGACATTTACATGCTTATTTATATCATATGAACGCATAAAGTACATGAATTGTCTTCAAAACAAGAATAATTAAGATAGAATAGTCACACTAGAGTGCATAAATACACCCAACATCACCATCCGACACTTAAATCCTTGTTCATCCATGAACAACTCTTATCACTAAGCATCATAAGTTGAGGAGAATATACACTTCTACTAAATAAAAGATACTCAAGCTAGTACTACAATGACTACAAAAAATGCTAGTTTCTACACAAAGCACATTACTTACACATTGTAGAAACTAGCATTTTTTGTAGTAACTTACTCACCTAAGTGGTAAGTTCATTCTTATCATTCAATCAAAGACATCATACAAAACACCCACATTCATCAATCATGTACCTCTCTCAACAAGAGAGTTACCCATTATCACTCACATAAAAGCATTTTATAACCTAATGGGTACAAATATCAAATTATGCTCACTCTCACATGGAATTCACAAGTTACACATAATTAATCATAGGTTTCCCTTAGTGTAGTGCTCCACTAATATCCGAATAATGAACTTAGGATCAATTAGGTCTTTTTTAGGTTGTAATGTAGGCTAAGGGACGAGTAAGAACTAATTTGGACAAGAATAGTGACTATCTCCTCTATTTCCTTTAATAAACTACATTATACATTTAAAACCAATATCCAAAAACAAATTTAAACCATTTTTATCTACACATATCTTTTGTTTTGCCCTATTTCTTTTAAGCATTTTTACAAACACATGGTGGAAGTATCGTTTATTCCCACATGAATCAATTTTTTTTCTTTTTTACAACCATGGTAATATTTATAGCTCAATGTATATCACACCCAACCAGCACATTATTAATTATCAACACCAATAACTTTTTACTTGGGGCATTAACTCACCTTTCTCCTCTTATTTTTTAAACTTTTTCTAAATAAATTTTACACTAAAGCACTTAGGAGATTTTTTGGATCAAATTAAGGTCCATCAACTAAGGGGAATAGGCTACATATGAGGGTACCAAGGAAAATAACCTAAATTCTTAATGTGGTTTAATGAGGATTATGCAGAAGGGTAGGTAAAATTTTAGGACAAAATAAGGCTATCAAATAAATGCCTAAATCATCTCCTAAACTCACATTCTTTATTTTTCTTTGCGCACACAGTGGGCAAGTTCTATACTTCATATGCAACAAGAAATATACAAAATACCTCACATCACATGTATGGCACATGATCAATTCAGATAGGATCATTATAAACTCTTAACCAAACAAACACACGAATTCAAATTAAAGCCAAAAAGTACAAGAGTCACAAACTTGAGCTTAGGAGCTGTAAAAACAGTAATTCACTCATTTAACATGATTTTTCCAACCAACAAACTTGCACCATGCATTCAAAAATAGCACCAATAAGAATATCTTACACAAAAATTAGGACTTTACCCACCCCTCACTTAAAAATCTACTTTCTCCCCAAAGTGAACTTTAATGTAAGAGTTAGAAATACACCCTAAGGACTATAGACAAAGACATTAGCATCTTTTTGCATAAAGAAGGTCTGTGGGACCCCACACACAGTCTTTACCATGCTCCTTAGCTAAGTTTTCCGGTACTTTGACATCCCATAAACCTGTGACTCAACAAAATAAAAACTACGTGAAATAAAAACAAAAAATGAAAAAGAAAACATACCAACTTAACTTGGTTTTCCTTCTAAGAAGCACCAGATTAAGTGTCGTGGAACGACCCAATTAACGACTCAGTCATTCTCTTTCCTTATCTTTCTCACACATGGTTTCCATCTTTTTATTCTTTTCACACCTCTTGGGTGTGAACTCTCAAGGGTACCTAATATTTCAACTTTAGCCTTTCAGGCCCATCAACTTGCATCATGTTAGCTTGTGGTATTAGAGGCTTTGGCTACTCAATGAGGGATTTCGAAGAGGTCCTTGGAAGTCTAGCCACCCCATAAATGTCCCTTTCAATACTATTAATCATACATAGTTCTTTATATTGGGATGTTATGTTTAGTAGTTTGTAAACTTTAAATACCACCTCTTCATCCTCTAACCTCATCGTGAGTGTACCTTACCTCACATTAATCAATGATCCTCCATTTGCTATGAATAGACACCCAGGATGATTGGTGTTTGTTCGTCATCCTGAAAGTCTAGAACACTAAAGTTAGCAAGAATAACAAATTTATTAACCTTTATGAGGACATTCTCAATTATTCCTTCGGGATAGGCAATAGATCCATTTTCCAACTGTAGATGCACAGTGCAAGATCTGGGCTCACCCAAACCCAATGTATTGAATAGATATAAGAGTATTAAGTTAATACTTTCCCCTAAATCATTAAGTGCCTAAACTACCTCGTTGTTGCCAATTTGGATGGGGAGTGTAAACTTCCCAGGGTCCTTATGCTTTTAAGGCATTTTTGTATCATTATAATGCTACACTCTTCAGTGAGTGCTACCATGTCCATGTCTTGCAATTTTACCTTATTTGCAACCACATCCCTCAAGTACTTAGCATACTTAGGCATACCCTTCAAAATATCTAACAAAGGTAAGTTAATGTAAAGCTCTCTGAATATGTAAATGAACTTCTTAAACATAGAATCCTCTTTTATTTTTATATACCTTTGAGGGAAATAAAGTGTAAGACCCAAAAAATTCTCTCGTAGTCTAAGCCTTAGAGTGTGTCAAGTAAAGTGTAAATTCGGCCCTAAAAGATTGAGAAGTAACTTTCCAAGTGAGAAATATTTTGAACCATGTAGAATTACCCTAATATCAAAATTTTTTCATGTAGAGAATTTATTAAGTTTTCCATCGATATGAATTTCGTCAAAATCCGGCATCGAATGAGGAAGTTATTACCATATTACTGAAAGAAGTCGGAACTGCCCAGGTGCGACGGCCGAGTTGACAGACCGTTGCGCTTGTGATGGACAGTCTCCCAAACCGTCGCAAAGTTAGTGACTATCCCAAGTATGTCGGCCAGGACCATGGACCGTCAAGGCTGCGATGGGCCATCGTTGCTGAGGCAGTGTGGCCTCATCCTGGCTAACGTGTGATGGATGATTAGACGGACCATCCAGTTTGCGACAGACCATCGCCGAGACCGTCACATCGAGGCAGTGTATTTTTTAACCGACATAGGATAGACGACCCGACGGACCATCAGACTAGCGATAAACCATCACTTTAACCATCGCAGTCCTCAATCATTAATTTTAGGTCAATTTTAAAAGGACTTTTTGGTATTTTTCTACTCTTCTCAGCCCTTATTTATATATGATCAAGGCTCACAACTTTATTATTCATCGTCAACATCAAAATCTAGGGTTTCTACAAAATCAAAACCCTTTTTTTATCTTCAAGAGAAATAAAAAAATCAAGAGTCTCTCCAAGAGCCTTCAAGAAAGAGTTTCCTAAGGTATGCACATGTTGATTCTTTGGTCCCTTTCACCCAAGAAGCTCAAGAATCCTTTTCAAAATTCAAAGCTTCTTATGTTTATGAGCTTTCATGATTCATGTGAAATAAAATTGAAGTTCATGCTATTATTGAGTTTTAATTCATGTTTGTTTACAAGGTTTTCAAGATTTGACCCTAATATGTTATATTCATCTGATGTTCATGAGAAACCCTCTTCAATTCTCTTGTTAAGTAATGTGTTCATGTCAATTAAATGTAGAAATTGTTGAATAAGCAAAGCATGCTCCCCATATGTTCTATGAAATGCCTATGTGAAGAAATTAGATAGATTATAGAATGATGACTAGAAATCCCTAATTGTGTGCAAGCCCATGCATGCCAAGTGTTTGTTGAAAAGCTTTAGTGAATGAATTGTGGCATGATACCATGAAATCCCCTAAATATGTGTTCTTTAATGCATGTTAAGTGTTTGATGTAAGACCTTGTTGAATGTAGTATGAGTCAATAGCATGTCTCCCTATATTATCACATGTTTATGATCTGTAAATGCTTGAAGCGATGCTTTAGTGATTATGATGGTGAATGAATGTCCATGGTCTTTATTATTAAAGAATGGTTATGTTTTTCTTTTATGATATCGAGTCCTGGGGGTATTTATAACCAACAATTTAGTTGCAGTCTAGAGCCAGTGTTAGTTTTCATGATAATCTTAGTCAAGCCACGATACTCAAAACTCAGTGAGTTATAGAACTCTGTATGCTCAGACAGATACAGAACTTAAGAAATCTTAGTAATCTCAGTATTGCTATTATTCTAGCCTCAGTTAGTACTCAGCTCAGATCTAGTAGTATTTAAGTTTTCAATTATGAAGTTAGCTTCATGCAGTCAGATAACAAGATTCAGTTGTATTCCATCATATACAGAACCAAGTGAATTCAGCATAACTCAGTCAGGTCATTCAAAAAATACGATCAGTAATAGATTCAACTCAGTTTAAGTTCAATTAAGAATCAGTTTAGAGTCTTTCAGTTGGGAGTAGGAGCTAGCACTGAGCGAGTACAGGGATAGCAACTCCCCATAAGAGAGGCACAGTCATTAGGAGCAATACCTGTACTCCAGAACTGCGTAGCCAGTTTAGGAGAAGGAGTCACCCATTAGAATAAGGCTTGACTATTATATTACCTTAAGCTTTACTTTATGTGAGGGTCACCTGTTAGAGAGGCTTGACTAGAGTAGAGGTATTTACCCATGGCATAGTATTTCCACTCTTCCAGCAGGGGTTACATGTTCGATCCTACAAGTTCATATTTGGGGCAGGTTGGTTAAGTTAGATTTCCCACAGTTGCAGTTTCAGTATCAATCTTTAGAGTAGAACTTGGAAATTAGGACTGTCAGACATAGTCATCTATCTCAGTAAGGAACTCAGATAGTTCCATAGATTCATGGACCACCTTCTGTATAGGCCTGGTCCCTTATAAAGTTATTAAGTATCAGTATTATCAGATTCAGAGATCACCCATTTGATAGGCCTGATCTCATTCTCAGATTGAGTTATTCAGTATTAGTATTATCAGGTTCGGAGATCACCCGTTAGATAGGCCTGATCTCATTGTCAGATTAAGTTGAGTAATCTCATTATCATATTCAAATATCACCCGTTTGATAGGCCTGATCTCATTCTCAAATTCGGTTGATTATTCTTATTATCATATTTAGAGATCTTCCACTAAATAGGTTGGATCTAAGACATAATCATTTCTTATCATTGATAGTACATTCGGGGATCATCCGTTAGAGAGGTTTAATCTCAGATTTAGTCAGTAAAGAGTAGCAAGCTCAATGTTCAGTCATTGATATGAGTAGATTTAGTTAATCAGCTTCGGTATCATCAGTTTTCAAGATCACTCGCTAGATAGGACTGATCTCAACTTCGGTACTCAGTTATCGATGTCAGAAGATTCAATTATTTAGTATCTTAGTATTAGTAGTGAGTTAAGATGAAAGTAAAGTAGTATCCGAGTTTTAGTATTCGGAGTCATGATGATTTCAGTTATGGTTAGTACAATCATGCGTATGTTCTCATTTAGTACTTTCATGATTATTCAGTAAAGTAATTGTTCATGCATAAGCCCTTGCATTTAGCCTTACCTCTTCTTCATATTCAGTACATTTCCACATACTGACGCATTTGCGCTATGTTGTTTTATTTTACACCATAGGTTCAGAGGAATGAGATCTAGAGTACCCGTAACACTTAGCCAGCAAAAGTAGACATAGCAGTGAGTCCTCTTTATTCTAGGATGATCTTTATTTTATTATCGCATCAGATTTAGTTTATTTTCAGTAGACATAGTTAGGTTGGGGCATGTCCCATCAACTCCATAGTTCAGACAGTTCAGTGGCTTTTCAGACTTATGTATAAGCATTCAGTTTTCAGTTTTGAGTTTTGAGTTTTTTTTAATATTTTGAACCTTATGGCCAGTTTACGCATTCATTATCTACATTATGAAGTGCTCAGGTACAAATATTTGTAGAGGGTTAGCTTGTGGTCCTTCGATATTATGAGCATCGTGTGACGTTCCAGTTCCAGAAAATTGGGTCGTTATAAAAAGTGGTAGAATTTTCTTTTTCTTTGGTTCAACAACTTTTCTTTTGAGTAATTAGACTTCATCGTCTTTTCAACAACTTTGTCACTTACCTGTGGGGGAGTCACTACCTAAGCATCTACCTCCTTTATTTCCTTGAGAGGTTCTACTTAAATCTTTTTACCACTACTCAAAGTGCTTACCATTAGTTGTTTTGGATTTTTTGTATTTTACGACAAACCACCTTCAGGCCTAGTATTCATTGCCTGTTTTAACCGCCCCAACTGTAACTCTATACTTCTCTAGGCCACTTGCTGATTTTTTACATTTGTAGCCAACTGTGTTTGATTATCTTGAATCTACTTCACCATCTGTTCCAAGTTCCTAGTTGGCTGATTTACTTGTGCCCGTCGTTACTGAATTTGATATTTTTTAGTGTTCCAAGGTTGAGTATGCCACTTTATGTTGTACGCATTACCACAATTTGTCATTTGAGCATTGCCCATAACCATTACCGATTCTAGATTTGAAGCACACATGGCCGTAGAATGGTCACTATTTCCACAAACTTCACACCAGCCTACAACATGTTGGATTGCATTTTCTGTGGCTACAGGATGTGCTACTCCCAACTTCAAGATGATTAACTAAGAATTTATCATGTTTTGCAATGGCACAATCTAAGGTGATAATACAATAAATTTTTCCACCTCTAATACAACTGCAATTTTCTTCGTGGCACTCCTAGAATCACCATGAAATTTAGATTTCCTTGATATATGTGGTTCAATAGAGTGTACAACTCATAATATGTCATCTCAAGAGCTTGACCACCTGCAGCTAAATCTAGAAAAAATTTTGTATTGTGGTTAAGATCTTATACTAAAGTATGAGCAAGTACCTCATTGGACTATTGATGGTCTGGACAGTCCCTAAGAAGAGCCTTGAAGTACTCCCAACCATGGCAAATATTTTGATCTTTTTTTTGTTTGAAGGATACTATCTCACTGGAAAGTCTCACTGTCTTACCAGACGAGAAGAAAAGAATAAGGAATGTTTTAGCCATGTCATCCCATGAGGTGATTGAGTTTTCCAGTTTTGCATTCGACCACTTTTTTTCTTCCCCAATCAGTGAAAAAGGGAACAAAGTCATCCTCACATAATATGCATTCATACTCGTAGGAATGAATGTATCACTAATTTCCAAAAAATTTTGCAAGTGAACCTGTGGAACTTCATGAGAAAGCCCTGTAAACTGTCCACTGCTAATTACAAGTTGTACAATATTATGTTTAAGCTCAAAATTGCCCCAACTGTCGGCTTATTAAATACGGAGGTCAAATTGGTTGGAAGTGGGATTGCCACTTCTCTGACTGTCCTGCAGGTTTCTTGTTTATCAGCCATGATGGCATGATTCTTTTGGTCCTCTTGGATTTATGGAATTTGGGGGAGAAGGTTTGTTTTTCTATTGCATTGATGGAAAAGTTACTCAGGTTTGGCTCTTGGTTCAACCAAGTCCTAATTCTTTACCCTATTTTGTATACCTATTTCCTGCAAAAACACAACCAACACCAAACATAAGAACACCAAATAAATATAAAAGTAAATCTAAAATAAATAGTTGCCAAATTACAAGTCCCTAGAAATGGCATGTAAAAAATAATAGTGCCAAAGCACAGACACAAGTGTACGTGGTCTACCAAGTAGTAAAGTAGCCTTTAATAAAGCTGAGTATCGATCCCATAGCAACTTGATCTAACAACGATTCAATACTAATTTACCTTTTAAGATTAATTTGTTGCAAAGGTAAAAAAAATTAAGTTTTGAATATTGTAAATTGTAAATTGTAAATAAAGTAAACAATGCATAAAGTACTTGAGACAATCAATGAAGTAAAGCCCAAGGTTAAATCTCATTGAACAATCATACTAGGTTATTAAATTTCATTCGTTAACTTGCTTATCTTGTTTGTTGATTCGTAGGGTCAATTGAATGATCATGGTCTCCCGACCTCTACCTGTTTACCTAATTTGAACCTTACAACTACTTCAGGGAGTGAGGATGTAATAGTCCAATTAAGTTCTTTAATCTATCATCCTATGTCTGAATCAAGTAAGGCATCTAAGTACATTCCTGTCCTAGACACTAATTCAAATTCCCTATTTTCTAAAAGAATACAAACCTACTTTGTTTATTCCCATATTTTATCTCCCTATTCCCTCTCTCAAGATCATAAGGTAGACAATTGATATATTTTCTGAGTGATCAATCCATCAAATAATTAAATCAAGAATAAACAAACAACCAAAATGATACGAAAAATTAAACGAAATCAATAAGAAACAATAGTGCTCATGTTTTTGGATTTAAACCGAGAAAAAGGGTTTTTAGTGAATAATATTCATAATCATGATCCAAATAATTGAATATATGTTATGATATAATTAAAATCTAAATAAATAATTAAAAACATGATAAGAAGAGAAGCAACCTTCCTTTTTTTATCCAGGTACGTCCAAACCATCACAAAATTGTCCAAAGTGTTCAAAAGTTCTCCATTTGATTTACAATATATGTATATATAATATAGTAATCATAATTCATATGGGATTAAGATACTTGTAGGTGATCCAAAGATTTCCATCAACTCCTTAAAATGTCTTCAATGTAACTGATTAAAAATGAAAGAAAGCTCCAAGCCATGTGTAATTAGGATTGTTTTCTGGTCGTGCATGGATACAGTGACACGGTGCGATGCTTGGTGCAATGGGAACATCAACATGGTGAATTGATCATAGTGTTACTATACTAGTCCTTCGTGTTGCTATCATGTAGGCGCACTAGAATTAGCCTCCAAAATTTATTCTAAGTGTTGAACGTCCTATTTTTTTCCTATGCATTTTGTAGTGTATTCCCAATGAATTTCCAGTCTTTTTATCATCAAGTTTTAACCATATTCAACTCACAAAGCTTCCTAAAAAATTACACACCTTATATTAGATATCAAAACAACAAAATAGCCTCAACGATGAATTAAAACAAGAGCTAAAATAAGGCTAATTTGCAATGATCTTCACTTATTATTTTGCCTCTTAACTTAATCTAATTGAGCCTTTCACATTCCCAATAAGTTATTACACATATAATTCCACCATAAAATAAATTTTGAACCTTTTAAACATAATTGAAGTCAATGAAACTAACTATACACACACCTAGCTCAAGCTAGTAACACTAGTTTTTCGGGTTGAACTCTAAATGACTCAATTAAGTACAAACTTGTTTGGAAAACATGTTGAACATTGTAAATAAATACTTGGACACTTTCACGATTATTTATATCATTTTAACACATAAAGAACATGAAGTGTCCTTAAAACAAGAATGATTAAGCTAGAATAGTCACACTAGAGTTCATAAATACACTCAACATTAATGGTCACGAGAAATTTCTAGAGGAGTGAAATTTCCAATTGTGATTTCACGTTGTGGCCTGTGATTACAATAGGATGATTCAACATGATGACCAGAGCATCATAGAAATCTCTGAAACATCTAATCTAGTACTGTCATGGATTTAACCGCAACATGAACTTATTCAAAGCAGATTGGATTCGATCAAAATTGCTGAAGGCATCACATTTGAATTCCATGATAATGTAGTTCTTTTGTCACAGATACAAGAATAACCATATGAGTTCTTGTGGAAAGTCGTTGGCTAGTTAATGTGTGAGCTGATGCTAACACGTTTGAGGCTTTTAATTGAGAATAATTGCAAAGTCTTAAGAAACTTTTGTCATTGTCAATTTTTTTATCTTTGATTTTGCAGTAGAAGCTAAGATGCTAGAGAACCAACAAGGATGGAAGCAAAAGAGTTGAAATTTGAAGTCAAAATAAGAGAAGTGTGGCTAACGACATTTTTGATAAGTCGTCAGCCCTGTGATAAGTTACCATCTTCATCATCAACCTTCAACAGAGAATGGACCTGAGTTGAGAGTTGTGATAACATTTTATGATAAGACATCAAGGTGATGATAGGTCATTAAAATTGGCGTCAGCCTAAGGCAGAACATGAGAGCTGAGGTAGAGATGTGATGACATTTATGATAAGTTGTCAAGGATTTGATAGGTCGACAAAACCATCGTCAGCCTAAGGCAGCGAATACTAAAAGCAAAAAGGAGCTGACGATATTTGTGATAAGTCGTCAGCCTCCTGATAGGGTGTCACGGATGGCGTCACCTGTCCGAGGAAATGCTGAACTTTATTCTTTTGTTTCCATAATTAGGGTAAACTATTTAAAGAATTTTTAGGGTTTTCTTAAGAGTTCCAATCCTAAGTTTTGAGAAAAATATTTTTCTTATTTTCTCTCTTTAGTTTCTTGGCTTGAAAAAGCAATTACTTTGAAGAGATTTTAATCATTACTTTGGGATTCCTATCGTGATCTAATCGAAGAATCACTAGTTATAATTCATCTTGTGGTAAATTTATCTTTCAAATTATGAATTAATCTAGTTGTTTTGATCATTACATTATGAGTGGATAAACCCCTTTAACCTGTATTATGGGATCTAGGGTTAAGTCTAGATAAGGTGCTAAGTGTTTAAGATTTAAAAGGTAATAGGACTCCTTGATAATTCTGTGGTTTTAATTATTGTCTATTGGTTGCAAATGATAAATATAACCTACTTTGATTTTCTTGAGATAAGAAATAAACTATAGTAGAAAGTGAATTATTGATAGGGACTTGGAAGCTACCAACCTTCCGTTGAATAATTGACCCTGCAAAAAGGTTAATTAACTTGAGGTAAAGTCTGGTCAGTAAATATAAATTCCCTAAGTCCGAGAGGATTAGGTAATTAAATGCTTAAGTAGGTCGAGAGACATTTAGGCATAACTTTGATAAAGATAATTTGTTGTTCCTACCTATCATGAGAATCTTGAATTACTATTAGCATCTGTCAAGTACCAAAACCCATAGTGAACATAATTCTAGTTTTCCATAAACTTTTGATTACAAACACTGAAACTAAAGTGACCAACAATTATTTGCTATTTTCTAAAACCCTCATTTTATCTTTTCATGCCAGTTGTTTGAATTCTACTTCTAGCTATTATTTCAAATTAGTTTAATCGCCACTTATATTTTTCCCTGTGGATTCGACCCCGATTTCAAAAGGTGGGTAAATATATTGACGACGACCACCTTGCACTAAATTGACATGTAAGTTGAGCGTTATCAAAAATGGAGCCGTTGCCGGGGAACAATTTAGCGTATTGAGTTGGTTTGGAATTTTAACTTACTTGCTTGAATTCAAATTTTCAAATATTTGTTTAGTTTATTATTTTTTTCAAAAACTTTATTTCCTTTTATTTTTATTTTTTTTCTCACGTCTTTCTTGAGATATCAGCCTGGATAGATGGTTTTTTGCGTGATGAAGATTTTTGTTATTATTGTGGGGGACCTTTACAATATGATGTAGACACTGTTCTAACTGGGGAATAGACTGAAACTTGGTGTTTAGCTTGTGGTCAAAGTGATCATTCTGAAGATATGTATGCTATCACAATTCAAATGGACAAATTGATGCAATGAATTTTAGAGAATCAAGAATAGTTGTGGGAAATATGAAGGAGTTACCACTTCCACCATGTTTACATTGGCTAAAGAAAGAAGAATATGAGGAGGACATTAGCTAATTTGAGGAGAAAACTCAAGAATCACAACCTTTCGATTGTCATCTTGATCTTGAGACTGACATTGAGAAGGTGAATAAAAGTGAGTGTGTAGTAGAGAGTGTAAATTTAGAAGTATAATTAGTTGTGCCTCACTCAAACCATTTTTCCACATTATGTTTAGATAATATCTTATCTGTGGAATCATCTAAAATAGTGAAAGAGTATGAAGATGAGGAACAAAAATACCATATTCTCTATTTTACACTTGATAAGGAATATTAAAACACACCTTACTTAAAGTCCAAGTGGTTTACCACGCTCAATCCATTACTCGACTTCTTAATTATTTTACCACCCCCTATGATCGAGGCAAGAAAATAGACTCTAAGTTGGGGGTGAAATTCATATCCTCAAGGTGGAAGAAAAACCTGAGTTGGGTCGTGCCATGATACTAAATTAGGCATTGCTTGGGAGGCAATCCAAGGTATTTTGTTGTTTGTATTTTTATTATGTGATTGACATCATATCTTTACACCCATGGTACCACAGGTATGTTTCTAACTCTCTTGTTTTGGTTTGATGCATTTTGGACATTGCATGATTTTAAGTTGGGGCTACTTCTTAGTGTTGATGTCCTCTTGGGTTTTTTATTGTCGGGACTCTTTTCCTGGGAGTCTGGTTCCTAGTAGAGCTGGCATGTTTAGGCATGTTGTGATTTGTTGTAAAATGTTATAGTTTACTAGGAGAAATACAAATACCTTAGGCAGCTAACATGTTTTTGTTAATTTTTAAATACCTCTCCAATAGTCTATTTTATAACTATGTGATATGCACTTATGTGTGACCACTGTGCATCTTGTTATGGCATTAGTACTAGTGACATGATAACTATTGCTAAATAATTGCATGAACCGAATGGGTAGTATCTTGTGATTTACCTTTGTGCTATGTGTGTGTGAGATACTACCTAGTTCTCGTCGTGTGTTAAATCTAGAACTTACTCGGTTGGTCTTGCCGTGGTTGTAGGATAGCGGTAAGGAAAGGATCATAAGACGTTGTTGATATTAGTCCACTTTTAGCCTAAATGACCTTCCATGTGTAAATAATATCCCTTGATCCTAATTTTGAGCCTGAATGCCTATTCTTTTTATTATACCTATCACCTTCTCATTTGTATCACAATGAACCTGTTTTGGCCCTGGTCCTCCTTGGACACTGTGCACCTTGACTTAGATAAATGTCCTAAGTTGAGCGGTGCTATCATAGGGGTGCGTGATGTAAAATGAGTATGAAGAAAGGTAGGGTAAAAGAAAAGAATAAAAAGCTGGGTGCAGTAGAAAAGAGTAAGAAAAGAATAGTTGTGAAAAAAAATAAGTGATTGTAGAAAAGAACCCATCCTGAATAAGTGTGATCAAGAAAAGAGAAGAATAGAAAAAGGCTAATGAGTGAAACCCCAAAAGCTACTGTAGTGTCAAGGAGGCTTAGTCACTTTAAATATCATCGAGTATCATACCATCCCTTAGCCTACATTAGAAGGCTAAGAGAAGATCTATAGTGATCCTAGATGACCTTTCCGAAAGTCTTGGTAAGGAAAATAAGAGCAAGACTATGGTATTCGACATACATTGATTGGAACTTTATTCTAAGAGTGAGTGTCTTGTGATTTTCCCCATGGTTATATATGTGATGTCTGATATAAGAAAAGAGGGATTTCTTTGTAGTGAGGGAACACTAGTTACTTCGCTAGTAACTGACTTATTTGGATAGTGTAAACTTGATGCTTGCATAGTTGTGTTGATGAGTTGGTGCCATATCTTGATTCCTGTGTGTTGTATAGTTGTTCTTCAATAATATACACAGTTGTTTTTGAATTGACTGACCTTTGAGATGGTGAAGATGTTTGATATGATATAGATGATTGACTGCCAAAAGTACTTTGTATTCTCTTAGTTGTGTTCTAGTTGCTTGAGTTCAAGCAATTGTTTTAAGTTGAGAGTGTTGATATGTGAGTTGATGATAACACATTTGAGGCTTTTAACTGAGAATAATTGCAAAGTCATAAGCAAATTTTGTCATTTTTTATTATTTTATCTTTGATTTTGTTGTAGAATTTAAGATGCTAGAGAACAAACAAGGATGCAACCAAAAGAGTTAAAATCTAAAGAAAAAAAAGAGAAGTTTGGTTGATGACATTTCTGATAAGTCGCCAGCCCTGTGATAAGTTATCAGCTTCATCGTCAGCCTTAGACAGAGAATGGACCTATGTTGAGATTTATGACGACATTTTGTGATAAGCCATCAAAGAGATGATAGCTCATCTAAATTGGCATCAGCCTAAGGCAGTAGATGAGAGCTGAGGTAGAGACGTGACTACATTTGTGATAAGTCGTCAAGGAGCTTATTGGTCATCAAAACCATCGTCCGCCTAAGGCAGTGAATACCAAAAGAAAAGAGGAGTTTACTCTATTTGTGATAAGTCGTCAGCCTCCTGATAGGGCATCACGGATGGTGTCACCTATCCGAGGAATTGCTGAACTTTATTATTTTGTTTCCATAGTTAGGGTGAACTATTTAAAGTATTGTTTAGTTTTTTATTAAGGGTTCCAAACTTGAGTTTGAGACACATATTTTTGTTATTTTCTCTCTCTAGTTTCTTGGCTTGAAAAAAAAATTACTTTGAAAAGATTTTAATCATTACTTTGGGATTCCTATTGTGATCTAATCTGAGAATCACTAGTTATTATTCATCTTGTGGTAAGTTTATCTTTCAAATTATGAACTCATCTTGTAGTTTCGATCATTACATCATGAGTGGCTAAACCTCTTAACCTGAATTATGGGATCCAGGGTTAAGTCTTGATAAGGTGGTAAGTATTTAAGAGTTGAAAGGTAATAAGACTCCTTTATAATTCCGAGGTTTTAATTATTATCTATTGGTTGCAAATGATAGATAGCACCTGCTTTGATTTTCATTCGATAAGAAATCAACTATAGTAGGAAGTGAATTATTGACAGGGACTTTGAAGCTACCAACCTTCCGTTTAATAATTGACATTGTAACAAGTTTAATAAACTTGAGGTGAAGTCTGGTCAGCGAATATAAATTCCCTAAGTCCGAGAGGATTAGGTAATTACATGCTTCAGTAGGTCGAGACACATTTAGGCATAACTTCGATAAAGATAATCTATTGTTCCTACCTATCATGAAAATCTTAAATTAGTATTAGCATCTGTCAAGTACCAAAATCCATAGTGAACATAATTCTGGTTTTCCATAATCTCTTGATTATAAACACTGAAACTAAAGTGACCAACAATTATTTACTAATCTCCAAAACCCCCCATTTTAACTTTTCGTGCCAGTTGTTTGAATTCAACTTATAGCTATAGTTTTGAATTAGTTTAATCACCACTCACATTGTTCCATGTGGATTTGACCCGACTCCAAAAGTTGGGTAAATATATTGACAATGACCTCTTTGCACTAAATTGACGTGTAAGTTCAGCATTATCACTAGTGCTATGAACACATGGCAGAATGGATGTTTTGGGTGCACTACAAATTACTTCAGGATGGATCCTCCATACTTTCTGAACACTTGAAGCTCTTAGAAAGTTTAATTTTCTTAGTGGATAGATGGATTAAAGGTATTCATGTATAGATTGAAGGGATCTAGAGGGTAGTCTATTGTTCCTAAAGATAGAATTCTTTCTATGTGGAGCATGAATATTTGACTAGATAATTTTTTATTTTCTTCTACGGTGGTTAATATCAGAATGAAGTCATCTGCATAGATATCATCTGATTCTTTATAAATATATATGGAGAAGAGGGTGTCCTCTGTCGCTCTTGTTGTAGTGTGAAGACCGATTCAAGGTCATCCCCTTTCCTTAGATAGATGCCTATATGATTAGCAATTTAGTCAAAAAGGTGGACAAAGTCCTTCGACTTCTTGGCCTGTGGATAGTTTCTTGCAAAGTGACCTGGCTTTCTATAGATGAAACATCTATTGTTCTTCTTCTTGTAATCTACTGGGTTCCTTCATCTGAAATATATGGTTTACCATACTTCCTTGATTATGTCATTGGGAGGCCTCGATAGTTTGAACCTCCTAAATAGTAGCATCCTTTTGGAACTCATCTTGCAGCGCGAGAATGATCTGTTTGACTTAGTAATAAGGTTGTCCTTGTTATAGGCGTAATTAAGGGCATGATTCTTCTGGAGGATCTGCTTTAGTACAAACCTCTTTGTGCATCTATTGTCATGATCTTGTAAGATGGTCTATCAGATGTAGCATATCTATGGGACAGTTATAGATTTTAAATTTTCCTCAATGATTATCATCGTATGGCCTGCTAGATTCTTTGGTAGTTATGATACGAAGGGTTTCTTTAGGTTGGGATCTCCGCCTAGCTTAAAGTAGATCTTTGCTATATTTTTGAAGTATAGATCAATTAGATTTTAGTCCAACGATAGGGACTTCATCTCAAAAAGCTATAGTCAGATTTTTTTTGTTTTTGGGCTATATCTAAGCATAATACCTCATACAGGATAATGATGTTGAAGAAAAAATCATTGGACATAAGATGGTTGTTTTTATCGAAAATCCTAAGAGCATTCTACTAGTCTCTAAGCATTTTGAATAAAATAGATGTGAACTCCTTGGGTATCTTATATATTGGTGAATAGTCTTTTTCTGTAGATTAAATTGAAGATTCAAGAGTGTCATCAATGTATTCCTGTGAATTGACTGAATCATCACTGTATTCCATATATCCATCAGTTAGATGTTGTCACAGGAGTTGGAGTGTGCATCTGCATTAGAAGAATCTTCCTCAAAGATGGACTAATGGGATCTACATCTTGGATCTGTTAATTACACTTCAAAGATTCTTCTACTAGATAAAGAACAATTGTGGATTTTTGATATAGAATTGCATCATAATTGATGTTCAAGCCATACATATTTAGGACAAGCTAGATTAAATCAACATCTGGATTATGATGGAATGACAACCACTTGTTATTGAGAAAGCCACCATTCAACAAGGAATTCCATACTTTATATTCATATTGAACTTTTGTCTTAAGGATTATCAAATTGTGTTCTTGGAAGGTGATATCATGATCTGAGATCTTCATGGTCCCTGTGCCTTTATCGGATTCAATTTTTCTTTTGTACTCGACTTTTCTTTTGGCAGCAATGGCATTTTTTTCCCATGCATGCTTAGAAATGTGAAACTCCTTTTCATCCCAAGATCCTAGTGATATTGGCATATAGGATCTTAATGTAGGAGTGGGAAAGATGTCTGACTTCTTAAATAAAGAGTATGTATGTGGAATAATAGGGAACAAGGTTGGCTTTGGTAGTGAGTTATGGGTTCTCTAGGGTTAAAAACCGACTTGTCTCAGCAGTAGGATTTTTTCTTTTAGAAAAGTCATTTCTTTTTTCTAATGCCTTATATCTATGGGATGAAAAAGGAGATTTACTTTATATTGAGGGGGCTATGATTGATGACACAAATAATATAGAAGGTGAAACAATTTTTATTCGTAATATAGCAAATCATTGCAATCAGATTAGGTATGAAACGGTAATAATGCAGATAGATTCATTGACAATGCAAAAGATGCTAACAGGGAGAGAGACTGTCCATAGAGTATAGAATATCACATATAACAAATATGGCATTTGATCTCAGGAAAACTAATTCAATTTTAGCATATTCATAGGGAAGGAAATCAGTTAGCTGACTTTTTTCAAAATTGGTCTTTGGATAATGGCAATTTCATATCCGCATCAGTCTAATAGTTACATACAACTGGAAAGAGAATATATGATAGTTATAAACTATAATGCTATTATAAGAGACTATCACCAACAAAAGGATAAACAGAATGGGAAATATTAAGCTAAGTTTTCAGAAGAAGTTATATTTACATATCCAAAGGAGAACAAAAATAGTGAACAAGATAATTAGCTTACTCTACAATAGGTAACAAAAAATAACTCTCAGTGGAGGGGGTCTGATGGTCAGATACAACTTTATGAACCTAAGGAACAATGTACTTTCAAAATAATCTTTGTTGCGAGCACCCCATTATCTCCCTACCAACTATGTCTGTAGAGTAGAAATAAGTTCATTACATCAAAATTCTAATGTATTACAAAGCAACGTGGAGAATGTTACTTACTTTGAAGAAGTATGATTATTCCTCTGACTATATCAGTCAATCCATCTCAAAAATCACAAAAGCATCCCATCCAATAGAGAATACAACTGAATAACAAGAAGGTCATGCAGTTAGAGCTAGTACGTAGTGTATCAGCAGCTAACATAGAGAAAAATGGTAATAAAAAAGAAGCAAACTTGTGCAAGCTACAACAGGATTCATGCTATGGAGGAAATGGAACTTTATTAATCACCCAAAGTTGAAGTAAAGTGAAGTGATGGTAGATAAATGTATACATAACAACAATGGCAGAAGCCTCAAAAGTAACAAGGGAAAACAATAACTCAATTAGCAACCCTACTAGACTTATATAGTTTCTACTTTATTTCTATTTTGTTTTAACTTTTGAAGTGGACCGGGTAAGTTTTATACTTTTTGAGATATTATGGAATGGGTTGTTCCATTTTTTAACAAGACTTTAATTTATTTGTATTAATAAAATCTCAAATATTAACAATTTTTTTCCTTTTGCTGTTGGTCAAAGAAATGAGACTATGAGGTGCCTGACGAACTTAAATCATACTACATAGTTTAGATCCTGAGTTCCAACTTGCGAATAAGTCTATTATGCTGAGTGGATGCTTGTTTTTCCCTTTTTTTCATTCCCTAAATTTTCTTGACAACTTATTCTGGGAATGGGCAACATTCTTTATAGGTTGGTCGATGCTGGACAACATCGTGTTTTCACATATGGAATTATCAGAATACCAGTTGAGTATTGCTTATGTGTTGTTGATGGATATATTCTATTCAAATGGAAGGATAACAATTTTAGTTAGTATTTTTTGAGCGTTCCTCATGCCATCATTTCGAAGGATTTGTTCATTGGGAAGTCGTCTGAGTGACTGATGCCATAGTGAGACATCATGAACAGTTTTGTTGTAGTTTCTTTATCTTTGGTTCTAGGAGTTGTATTTTGTGTTATAATGGGTGAGGTGTCTCCTTGGCACATGTGGCATCTGCAATTCGACTTCCATATACAGTGTTCGGAGTATGTACATTTGCGCCACACAATTTATCTACCATGAAGGTTGAATTAGTGTATCCAATCATGCTCTTCTATATAGATTCTTAAGAACTAATGTAGGAATTTTGAGTCATATACCAGTGAAAGATCATCAGAATGTTGGTACATATCATTTTAGAAGGTGTTTTTGGAAGTGTTTTTTAGTTGTGAATGGTTGAAACCAATCGTTACAGTGTTGTCACTTCTTCTGGAAAAGGTTGATTCCATGGATTGGAGAGGTTAAGGATGGTCTCTAAACATCTCATAGTTTTTGACCCCTGAAACTGGGAGTACTTTCACAGGTTTATCTCTGGGGAGTTTCCTTGGGATATGACAAAACTAAGTGATTCTATTAGAGGCATCTATGTTTAGGAGAAAAGCATCTTTGCCATCTAGAAGGGTTAGATCCATAGCATGATTCTGTACTCGCAAAGCCACCTAGTAGTGGATAGTTGCCTGGATGGCATCTCTGACCTGTGGAGCTCTGACAATCTAAACCCATATCTTTAACACCTTCATCAAATATGGATTGTAGAGGGATATTTTGAGGTTAGGGAATATAGTGACAAAGATTGTCCCAGCGTTCAGTGATATTTCTGAAGTTCCCAAGTTGGCATATTTGTATTTTTTCTATCTAGTATTAAGAAGCAAAAGATGTACCACTACTTGTTATCCTTTTATTATGTGATACATTAATACGACCCTAAATGGACCAAACTGAATATGGGTGAAGACTTAGTTTCTCCACTACTATAGAAAATCTTTAGTAATTTGTAGAGTGATCAACTATTCCTCTTGAGTAGCAAGAATAGGAGTTGATCTAGTTTTGAAGCAACAACATATTCTTTAACTCCTTTCGGTCTGTACTGTACCAAAGATTGAATTTGAAGCCATGGGTTTCATACCTTCATTGCAAAGGCAGAGTAAGGGTTTAGAAGTGGTAGATATTTTGAAGATATTTTTTGTTCTATTGGTAACATATCTATTTCATCTAGGTAGGCATATTTACAACTCAAAGATTTGGTAACGATAGGTCGCATATACAATCTAGCTAGAGATTTACAGGGATTGTACCCACTCAAAGAAGACTGTAAAGAACTTTAGACAGAAATATTTTTGTATTTTCTTGACAATAAGGACCCTATGTATTTGTTCTAAAGCTCTAAGGAAAAGACTCAGTAAAGTGTAAAATCTATTTGTATTTTTTGGACAATAAGACTCAATATATTTGAGCTAAATATCTAAGGACAAGATATAACTAATATTTGTTCTATAATCTTAGAAAGAAAACTACGACTCAATTATGTATAAGACACGAAATACAATAGTTTGAAACATTTACCCTGACAATAGAAATAAAACTATGACTCAGATATGTAGAAAACTTTTAAAGTGATATCGAAAATTAAAGACTATGAACAGATCTAAGGCTTAAAATCTAAACCAAAAAAAAAAGTAAAATAAAATAAAAATAAAAATGTAAAGTTGGCTCACGTGTTTGCAATCAGAAGATATCAATGCAAACTCCTGCTTCCTCCCTACTTTCAAGAGTGGGGATGGATCTAATACCAAATAGACGGGGAGGGAGTAGGATATGAAAAACTTCCCACGGACGCAACAAGGCGGCTAGAAAAAAATCTCCAAGATTTCCAAAATGACAGAAGGTTTCACGACAAGGAAGGTGACACGCCATACAAAATCAAAGATTTGGTGAACACCACATACACAGAGACTGACCTATCTAACATGATAGGTAATTCATATCCATATAGATGGAAAGCTATACATAACCAAAGCATTTAACTGATATACCAAAACTTTTCTATGACTGAGAAACTCGTCCATAAGGATAATTTACTTTAGAAACAAGGACTTCACAACACTCAACGACATGGCATGACTTTTAATCTGAGCTACACATCCAAATGGTTTGCATTGGTAACAAAGACTTCGCAACACTAAATGAGATTACATGACATTTCCAGTCATAGAACACATGAAATCAATTGTCTCCTTAGTACAAGGCTCTTCTTTATATGACATAAATGGGTCTTACAACATCTCTCACTCGCCTATTGCCATCAAGCATCCGTAGAAAAAATAGTGTATTAAGGTAGACCATAGATCTACGTGTTGTTTCTAAGATAGCGAATCAATTCATAAATCTATGGAATTGACTAAAACTATTTTATATTATATACATGGAAAGGACACAAACGTCTATATCATGTGGAAAAGCTAACTTCATTTTATACTCAAGAAAAGTACCTTTGGAGTTCCATGTTGTAGTTGCAATAAGTACCTTATCGAAGTATTTCCTTAACCCACCGCTCGGATCTAAAGGATTTAAGCACCCATCCCTTTAAAATAAATAAAATAAGAGAAAGATATTTTAGCCAGCAACCATCATTACTGAAAGAGGAAAGACTATACATGATGTTTTTAGGTATAAAGAATGATAATCTCTATGGGTAGAGATAATGATTCCCTCAGCCTAACAACCTAGTCTTTCTTTTATTGGAGAAGGAATCTTATTAGATAAGCTAATCCTATGAATAAACATGAAATAAAAAATTACAATCCTATCCTATCAGTTAAAGATAGGCATTATCCGTTATGACTAAATTAGTCTTATCCTTTTATAAGGGATAAGATTTATCTGTTATGACTAGATAAGCCTTACCTATATTCACACTGGGACCTACTAACATGTGATGGGACAAATAAAAATAAAACACATTAATGGGTTTTGCATATGATAATATGTGCAAACATGTGAGTCAGCATCTAGTAAGAAGGTACATCAGCTATTTCATAGGCATCTTGTAAGCATGTAGATAAGCTCTTTTTCTTCAAAGTAACTGAGTCAGCTACTTTAGGACAAACCTATCTGAAATGGTAACCCACTGAAGAGGGTTTCCATGGAGATGAGGGTAACCCACTAGAAAGGGTAAATCGATGACGAGTGTAACCCATCTTACATGGTTGCCTTAGTGAAGAGGATACACTATAGAAAAGGGTAAACCACTGGAGATGGTAACCCGCTGGGAAGGTAATCCGCTAGAAAGGGTAACTTTTTCCACTTGTCATCTGACATCATCTTTTAGGTAGTGTTGGATGGTGCCAACAGTGATGACCTTGTGTATACCTCTTACATCTACTTATCTATGTCATGCTTTTTTCTTGAGGAGTTCTTAGCCTTCAAAGATTCACTTTATCAATATGGAGAAGTAATTCCTTTTGCTGGATAATTAATCTTTGTATTCCTGTTGGGTGATTTTAGCCGTATTCTTTTGATAGATTTTATGGCTTTATCTCTCAAGATTTTGTACTGTTGGTAATATTCTTTATTTGTTTATTAAAATTTATCCTAGTGGGTATTATCCTCGGTGTAGTTTCTTTTCTTTGAAATGCATCTGTTTTGATGGAAAGTTAAAAATTGTACATCGTAATATTATCTTCAGGAGAAAGCCTTAAATTAGGAAATTTTTGGTGTAGTGAAATTTCCTACTTATCTTGAACTTCAGAACTATAATTCCTACCAGATTATACAAAATAAAGGCCATTGTATTGTAGAAATCTTTTGAGCATCGAATTCGATATAGTCGTGGCTTGATCCCCAACATAAATATTTTTGAAGTTGGTGGGATGCAATCATAATTCCTGAAGGCATAACACTTGAACTCTATGATGATATATTACTAATATTAAATGTACTATAACATCCATTGGAGTTCTTCCTGGGAGTTATCTTCTAGTATAATGATCATATAACAAAAAAGATATCTCGGATGTTCTCATAATGATTTTAGGATGGTTTTGTTATGCCTTTTAAATACTTGAAGCATGTAGAAAGTATTGATTTCTTAGAGGATTGATTGATCTGAAGGATCCGTATATTTGTTGAAAAAATATAGATAGCCATTTGTTTTTTTGGAGGATAATATTCCTTATGAGTTGAACACGAGATACTGACTAGACGATTTTTGGTTGTCTTCTTTGATTCTATATATTAGGTAGAGATCATACAAATATATACCTCATGATTCTTTATAATTGTCTCTAGTAAAAAATGTGTCCTCTCTCAGTTCTTCTTCCAGTGAGAACACCGATTCAAGGTCGTCCTCTTTATTGAGATAGATTGTAGCATAATGAGCTATTTCTTCAAAGAGGTTGAGAGAGAGTATTTTGACATCTTGGGTTGAGGATAATTTTTTTCATAGTAACTAGGATTTGTTCAGATGAAGTAGCTATCAATCTTCTTAATCTTATAGTCTGATCGACTTCGTTGGATAAAATACCTATTTAATTTGACTACCTAGGTCTCATCATCTGGAGGGATAGGTAGTTTGAATCTCATGAACAACATCTTTATCTGGGATCCTGCATGATGGTTTGAACAACAACAATTGGACATCATAACAAGATTATTCCTTCTATAATGTGGATCAAGAACTGGGTTGTTCTCAATAATCTACTTTAGTATAGATCTCTTCTTGCATACCTTATTAAATGCCTGGAAGATGGATCGCCTAGTGTAGCTCGCATCTAAGTAGAAAATTCTCACAGGATTCTAATATTGATGGTAGAGTCCTGATATGTGATATAAATTTCTTTATTAATAATCCCAAGTGCATTCCACTAGTCTGTGAGGATTTCAAAGAATCTAGACTTCCAGTCTTATAGTATTATGTGTTGCCCTCTTTCATCCATATTCTTTATTTTCATAAGAGTATAGAAGTACTGAGGAAAATATAGAATTGGAGCTATGGTTTCTTTTACCTCTATTGTCGGTTCTTGCCTCCTTTCTAGTCCTGGATCACTAGTCAGCTTGTATTGAATAGAGACTAATTTAGAGACTGTTGGTTAGATGGAGTGTATCTTTAACATAGATGGGCATTCCTCCCCAGGCACTTGGATTGATGGATGCAAAGCATCTTCATTACCTTTTACACATTGACTTGCATAGAAGTCATTGTTAGCAGTAAATGATTGTCTTCTAATGAAAGGTTGTGGTTTTCCATCAATGATGACGTCCTCGTATGTTCCTTTCTCTGCATTCAAAGCAAGTTTCGGAATGTCTTCTACATCGGGATTAAGATCCCCAAGAGCTTTATTTTCAACTAGGAACATACAAGCCGTGGTTTCCTCCGAGCCTTGTGCCTCCTTGTCCAATATTATGGATTTAGGATATACTTTTTCAAAGTGTCCTTTATCATGGGAGGTGAAGCATTTGTTCTTTCCTGGATCCTTTCCTCTGGAGAATTTGGCATCTTTTTCGTACATCAGTTCCTTATATAATGGTTTCTTCTTTATGGACCGTCTGTACTTCATGTATTTGTTATGTCTTTCTTGACACTTTGAGAGTAGGGGAGACCCATCCATCTTGTGAACACGATTGTCAAGTACAACATCAGAGTTAACGGATTGTGAACATTCATTTGACATGATAATGACGAATAAATATTCCTGATGTTTCTCAAAGGTATGGGAGTCTGTGTGCATAGATATCTCTTTTAGCATAAGCTCATCATCTTCTAGAACACAAGACTTGGGTAAACTTGATTGAGGTTGATAAAGTCAGTAGCTTTGTCATAGTTGTTGAGAAGACATTTTTTAGAGAGACAAGTTTGCCGTTATTGGATTCCTTGTCGGGGATCTACAAGAGATCATCCTTAGTGGAGGAATCTAGTTTATGACTTGAGATCATCATATGTGTTGTATCAACACAATTCTGGGATTTTCTCTAAATAAAAAGAACCATTGGTGGCTCGTCATATTTTGTTTTTGCTCTTTAGATCTCAAGATCATAAATTGTGACAATATGAACTGGATTATATCAGATGGGGGCATATGTCATGACTATCATATCATCCTCATATGGAATATGGCTAGAACACCTTATCTTCTAGATATTGTTATATGCCATATCGACTTTTTGTGTCATGGCATCTTTCCTTATCAATATAGTATCAGACTCATTTTTATCTTCTGAAGCAAAAAGTGAATTTCACAGATGAATGAGGTTGAGAAGGTTTTCCTAACCCTTGTGGATAATATCCATGTGGAAGTATAGTAGATACTTTTGCCGTTCGTAGTATGGTGTAATTGTATTTCAGATTCTGGATTTCTTCTTTAAGATAGGTTATTTCCTTATTTTTTTGGGAGAGAAACAGAAAAATGGAGTTCCTAGATTGCATTGTTCTAATTGGACGGACTGCAACTTATCCTCTGATAAGTATGGCAGTTTGGGGGGCAACAGAAGTATTTTTTTATTGGATAACATGTGGTAACGTTGGAGCTTAGGTTAGGTTATCCTTTGAAAAGTGGTGTTTTGGTAGGATAGTGTTGATGTGATTGGGCTTATAAAAGTAAGTAATAAGGATTTATGGATTGACCTAAGATTGAGTAGTTATTGCGACCCTTCTTTGATAGATTCTACAGTCGTAGTCAGTCTTCCATGGGTAATATACTAAGAAAAGGCATTAATGCTACATAAGAGTACATCCCTCATGATTGAAGTTATTTATCTAATTATGTTGTTTTCACAAAGCCAGTGAGGAACCTAAGGATGGCTCTCAGGTCCTTTACTTCTGGAAGATTATAACTTGGGTTGTACATGAGGACACAAAATATGGTTCTGGGAGGCCTTTTGAGGTAGAGGTGGTCAGAATCATTAGTGGACTTGAGATGTTGAGGATAAGCTCTCAATATCTCATATGTTAAGACACATGGGCCTGGGATAATGTTGACCAGTTCATCCGTAATTATGTTTCTAGGGATCTTGGTGCACTATGTTGTTCTATTAGTTGTATCAATGGTAAAGAATTGAGAGCTTGCCACTCAGAGGATATAAGTTCATAGTATGGTTCTGAACTATCTAGGCAATCTAGAAGTGAAGAGTTTCCTGAATGGCATCTCTGACCTGCTGAGCATTGAGAACGTGGACCTAGATCTTCAACGCCTCTGTCATATGTGGATCAGATAATGTCATGTTAAAGATGGAGAACAAGGTTAAAATGAATGTACCATAATCAAAGATAATCTCCAATATACCAAAATTTGTATGTTGGTACTCATTGAATCTAGTATCAAGAAAAGAATGTGCTAGAACTGGCCAGCCTTTTCTTCCTTGATATATCAATGCAATTCGCACAAATCTAGAATGGAGATGGGTAAATCCAAGGCTTTTCCATTATTTCAGAAATGCTCTAGCTTATGCAATGATATTAATTATTCCTCTGGAGTAACCAGAATAGGGTGTTGGACAACTAATGTAGCGACAACATATTCCTTAACTCCTTTTGTCTTTGCTTAGACCGTAGAGTGGATCTTCATTTGGGAACTGCATATGTTTTTAGCAATAGTTGAATAGGGGTTTTATAATTGTGTGGTAAACATCTGGTTTTATCATGGTAAGACCTCTACTTCCTATAGATAGTCAAGTTGACATGACAACGTATCACTATGAGTGATAGACATGTTTATCTTGACAGAAGGATTGTGTGAACTAGTTGAGGACCTTGAGGCAGATGTATTTTTTTAATTTTTTTACTATAAAGACTCGATGTATTTGGTCTAACGTTCTAAGGAAAAAACTCAATAATTTTTTATTTTATTTTGTGGACTTACTCTATATATTTGTGCTACAGATCTAAGGACAAAATAGACTAAATATTTTTGCTAAAATCTAAGAAAAGAAACTACGACTCAATTATGTACATGACTTTGAAGGTGATATTGTAAAGTAAAGACTATGAACGGATCTATGGATAAAATCTAAGACAAAGAAAGAATAAAATAAAATAAAAATAAAAATGTAAAGTTGGCTTATGTTTTTGCAATCAACAGATGTGTATTCAAACTCCAGAATCCTCCCTCCCTACGAGAGTGGGGATAGCTCTACTACCAAATGGACGAGGAGGTAGCGAGGCATAGAGGACTGCCAATGGAGGGATCCAGGTGATTAATAATAAAGCTCTGAACTTTCCATTATGATAGGTTATTTCATGACAATATAGGCGGCATGCCTACGAAATAAAATCTTACGTAAATACCATAGACACAGAGAATGACCTTTCTAATATGATAAGCGATCCTCATTTATATAGGTGGAAAGAAATATGGAATCAAATCTTTTCATCGATACACCATAACTTTCCTACAACTAAGCTACAAATCCATAAGGACGATTTACTTTTGCAAAAAAAACTTCACAACCCTCAATAGAATGGTATGACTTTTCTAGTCTTAGAACACATGAAATCCTTTGTCTCCTTTGTACAAGGATGTTTCGTATATGACTTAAACAGTTCTTATGGTGACTTTCCCTGGCCTATTTCCCTTAAGAGACAGTGGAACAAAAGGTGTACTATAACATACCTCAAATCTGTGTGTTCTTTTATGTCAATTTTGTTTCATATAGACGGAAAGGACTTAGGTGTCTACATTGAGTGGATGAAGATGACTTCATTTCATATTCATGTACACTACCTTTGGAGTTCCATGTTAGAGTCGTACCAAACACCTTGTTAAAATATTTCCATACCACACTGCTTTGACCTAAAGGACTGAAGCACCTATCCCTTCAGAAGATAGAAAACTAGAGCTAGAGAGTTTAACCAGAAAACATCTTTATTGAAAGAGAGAAAAAAATACAAGTGGTTTTTAGGTAGAGAGAATGATTCCCTCTAACTAAAGTCCTAGGCATCCTTTTATGGGATAAGGAATCATACTTGATAAGCTAGTCTGATATAAACATTAAATAAAATATTACAATCCTATCCTATAAGCAAAGGGATAGGCATTATTAGTTATGACTGGATAAGTCTTATCCTTTTTCAAGGGATAAGCATTATCTTTTAAGACTAGATAAGCCTTATCTTTATTCACACTGGGCCCTATTAACATGTGATGGGCCAAATAAAAACAAAATACATTGATGTTGTTTGCAAGTGACCGCATGTGTAAGAAGGTTAGTTAGCAACTTACAAGTAAGTACGACAGTGGATTTACAAGCATCTTCCAAGATGGTGGATAAGCTCCTTATTTTTAATGTAGCTAAGTCAGCAGCTTCAAGACAAACCCATGTGAAAAGGTAACCCACTATGAAGGGTTTCCTTGAAGATGGGGGGAACCCAGTGGAATAAGAAACCCACTGACGAGGGCAACCCATATAACAGGGTATACTTATAAATGAGGGTAACCAACTAAAGAGGGTAACCCACTAGATAGGGTAAGCTAATAAAGAGGTTAACTTCTTACTGATGTCATTTGACGTCATCTTTAAGGCAGCTGTGTTAGATGGTGCCTATAATGAGCTCACATATCCTTTTCCATTTATTAATCTACGACGTTCTTGATGAGTGGTTGCATGAGCCTGATGGATAGCGTTATTTATTTCTTCCCTTTCATCAGACAGTGTATGGAAGAGAATTCCACAGGCCTTGAGTAAACCTTTGATCAACAGTCTAATAACAACCACAATACTTTATAAACACAGTATTCCCTGTGGGATTGGACACCCAACCCAGTTAGGTTCTATATTTGACAGTGACAACTTATTCTTTCTAATAAGAGTTAAAATTTGGACATAAATATTTGGCATCGTTGTTAGGGAAAATGGTTGTTAATTAAGTTTGTATTTGTTAATTGACCTTTGGTATAGTTTCCTAAATTTTACCTTTGTTTGTTGTTTTTGATTTGCGTAGGGTTGTTATTGTGTATTACAACTACATAGGGATTGAGTGCACCATTATTACTAGTACATCCGGAACTGCAGTTAATTGGTAGAATGAAAGACATAAAGACTAGCCGCCAAGGTTAGAGTCGAGATTAATCAACAGAATGACTGTCAAACTTTATGTCATCCTAATCCTGATGATGATTATTTGGGGTATGAGGAATTTTTAGATCCTGCTAACCCAAGGCATGCAGAGAATATAGTTGCATCGGCAAAAAAAAATGTAATCAGAAATTATCCTTTTAAAGTAATACAGGACCGTCAGCCTGTGAAGTTTTATCTTAATAATGACGAGGATGGAGTGGATGGAGCAGGTGCTACTGTAGCTTCTATTACTCTACCTCTAGCACCAGGATCTAAGTTTAATAATACAAGTACAATGAATCAAATTCTTTATATCAAGTGGTTATTCGGTGGACTCCCAGGGGATGATCCTAATATGCAATTGGTGAACTTTATCACTATTTTTAAATCCTTTGACAACCCAGGAGTGGGATAGAATTCTATACGACTATGCTTGTTTCTATTGTCTCTGTCTAGAAAGGCAACACTATGGCTCAATGTACAGACTCCTGATTCTAAAACAAACTAGAGAAAGTTGAAAGAGGCTTTCCTAGAAAGGGTTTTTCCATCTTACAAGAGGCTACAATTGAGAGATAAAATCAGTAACTTTCAGCAGCTCTACATTGAAGCTCTTCATAAGACATAAAAAGAAGCTGATGCAATGCCCGAACAATAATATGCCAGATATTCATTTGATAGAGACTCTTTATTGGGATTTAAACTCTATTATGAAGCCAGTTGTGGATAATGCTACAGAAGGATCATTTGTGGATCTCAATTTTCCAGAGGCCTTGGAGATACTTGATCACATGACCAAACAAAGTAGATCTTGGCATACCAGGGATTCTATGGTAGCAAGACCTACTATGTCTGGTGGTATGACTGCAGAGAAATGCAAGAAGGAGGAGGAATGTGACTAGGATATGGCATACTTGAAGACTTAAATAGATTTTTTGACCAAGAATTTATTATCTAGAAAGACTGAGAAAGTGAAAGTTGTAGGATCCCAAGGCAGAGCTGACTCTGATTCGGAAGAAGAGGAAAACTAACAAAACAACTAGGGAGTTTCCGTGGAAATACACAAGGGAACCAAGGTTGGAACTATTACAACAAAGTTGGTTATAAAGATAAGGACCAAGGGAGTTTGAAGAATAATAATGACAGGAGTGGACTGTATAAACCTCCTAGAAGTCGTGATAATTCTCCCACCAGTTCAGGAAAAATGTTCATGAAGGACATGATGGAGAAACTATTGAAGGGATTTAAGACAACAAATACTGGGGTGACGACGAAGAAGAGTTACATATCATCAATAAGTCAATTAGTAAATTCATACTCAACTACTATCAAACAACTGGAGCAGTAGATAAGCCAATTATACATTGCATTTAAAACAAGAAAGAGTGGGACTCTACCAATTAATACCGTTCAATATCTGAGGACTAACGGATCGTGTATGTCTATCACCATTAGTAGCGATAAAATTTTATCTAGTCCATATCTGGGAGCATTCTCTCACATTAATGAGGTCAAAATGGATGGTGATATAGATGATGAATCTCCAGTAGCGCCTATAGAGTTGGTAGGTTCAGAAAACAAGATTTCAGAAGTGGCATAACCACCTAAACCTAAGCATACTAGTAATATAGAGCAAGGAATAAGAAAAAAGGTAGAATTTTCTCCAGTTGAAATCCCAAGGCCACAACCTTCATTTCCACAACTATTAAAGAAGAAAGAAGATGATGTAAAGTTTATCAAATTCATGGATATGTTGAAGAAGTTGACAATAATTGTGCCCTTAGTTGAAGCACTAGAATAGATGCCCGTATATGCTAAGTTTATGAAAGACCTGTTGATGAAGAAAAGTATTGTGAACTATTAAGTGGTAGACAATCTTCATCATTGTAACACTATTTCTAAAAGATCTTTTGTGCAGAAGAAAGCTAATCCAAGAGCATTTACTATCACTAAATTTTAAAAGGGCCCTTTGTGATCTTGGGGAAAGTTTAAATCTAATGACGTTGGCAGTTTTCAAGAAACTGGGTTTGGGAGATCCTACGCCCACCAATATGCGGCCTCTAATGGCAGATAGATTAGTGAAAAAGCCGATTGGGATTATAGATGATGTACTTGTAAAGGTTGTCAATTTTATATTTTCTGCCAACTTTGTAATTCTTGATTGTGAAGTGGAATTTGAAGTACCCATTATTTTGGGCAGTCCATTCTTAGCAACTAGGAGAGTGTTAGTTGACCTGGATTTGAATGAACTAAAATTTATGCTCAATGGGAAAGAGGTTAGTTTTTAAGTATGTAAATCCATGAAACAACAAAAGGAGATGAGTGTTTTCTCAAATATTAATGTATTCTACAATGATGAGCCAGATTTACCAGTTAAGGATAGAATTACTGTGGAGACCATGGCTGGGGTGGTTGAACTTAAAAGTAAGGGTTTTAGTGCTTCCAAAGTGGATGGACTAGGAATAAAGCATTTTCTTAATTCAACAAGTGAAGTAAAGAGGTATCAACAAGGTATCTTGACGAATTCTAAGTATTCAAGATGGCTAGTCATGCCGTGATGCTAAATCAGGCTCTTCTAAGGAGGCAACCCAAGGAGTTTTGCTATTTTATTCGTCTTTTATAGTTGACATTAGCTCTTCGCACCTATGTTGCCACAGTTATATTTCTAACTATCTTTTTTCGGTTTGATATATTGGGGATAGTGCATGATTTTAAGTTAAGGGTGTATGGGGCTACTTGTGGGTGTTGATGTCCTCTTGGGGGTTTTGTTGCCTTGTCTCTTTTTCTCAGAGTCTTGTTCCTAGTAAAGCCGGCATATTTAGGCATATAGTGTTTTTTTCGGGATGTTTTGTGGTTAACTAGGAGAAAAATAAGTATCTAGGGCAGGTGATATATTTTTATTTATTTTTGGGACAAATGATAAGTACCTCTCCAATTGTCTATTTTGTAACTATGTGATATGCATCTATATGACACTATTGTGAATCTTTTTATGTCATTAGTATTAGGGACACAATGATCATTGCTAACAATTGCATAACCCAGTCAGGTAGTAGGTTATGATATAACTTTGTTCCAAGTTTGTGTGAGATATTACCAAGTTTCTTTGTGTCTTAAATCAAGAACTTGCCTAGTTAATAGTTCATTTTTTATATTAGTCCACTTTAAGCCTAAATGTTCTTCCATGTGTGAATGATATCCCTTGATTCCGAATTTTTACCTGTATGCCTATTTTTCTTATAGACCTATCACCTTCTTATTTGTATCACAATGAACATGTTTTGGCCCTGGTTCTCCTTGGACATTGTGCACTTCGACTTAGGCAAATAGCCTAAGTTGAGAGTGTATACCATAGGGGTGCGTGATGTAAAGTGAGTTTGAAGAAAGGTAAAATGAGAGAAAAGATTGTAGGCTGGGTGAGGTAGAAAAATAATAAGAAAGGAAAAGTTAAGAAAAAAAGAAAATGAAAGACTAAAAAAACTGAACCCCACCTGAATTTGCTTTAATAAAGAAAAGGAAAAATAAGTTAAAGGTTAATAAGTGAAACTCTGAAATTTAGTGTAGTGCCAAAGAGGCCTATTCACATTAAATATATTTACATGTCATACCAGCCACAAGCCTGCGTTACAAGCTGAAGAAAAGTCCTATAATGATCCTAACTTAACTGTCTGAAAGCTTAGATGATGAAAATAAGGGCAAGCTTATGGTATTTGACATATATTGATTGGAACTTCTTTCTAAGAGTGAGTGTCTCTTAACCATTCCCGCATTGACATGCTTGATTTCATATATAAGTGAAGAGGGACTTCTTCACTGTAAGGGCACATGGGAGGTATTTCTGGCTTCTTACATATTTAGGTAGTGTTACTTGTATATATACGTGATTATTTGTTGCTAATGTGATGTAATAGCTTGATTTCTTTCTCACATTTCTGACTTTCATTAATACACACAATTGGGTTTAAAGTTATTGAACTTGGAGAGGGTAATTTGTTTTGAACTAAAATAGATGATTGACTGTCATTGGTGTCTTATGTTTCTCTTGGTTAAGAATCATAGGATGGTATTATGTAGTTTCTTGAGGATAAGAAATTGTTTTAAGTTTAGGGTGTTGATGTTCCGGGTTTTGATGGAATATTGTGCATCTTTTTCTTAGGAAAACTGTATGTTTTAAAGCAACCAAGGTTGCATTTAATGTTGGATTTTAGTTTTTTAGGGTAAGGATATAGATGAAAGAGAAGACTTAGTAAATTAGCAAAAAAACACCACTGACGATCAAAATGGTGGACCACCATTCTTGTGACAGACCACCAACTTGACCACCAGACCCAAAACAAAATCTAGAATTTCAGAAGACCTAGTTACGGTCAAAATGGTGGACCACCAGTCTTGCGATGGAAAACCAACCTGACCACCAAGCCCAAACAAAATCTTGCATCCTATAACACTCAGCGACGGGTAATGTAGTGGACCATATGTCTTGCAACGGACCACCAGTTTGGCCTTCAATTTGGACGTGCTTTTTTGAATTCAAATTTTATATCGTTTTAACTTGGAAACATATAAATACCTAGTTTTAGGTTTTATTAGGTATCTTTTGAGTTTTTTTGGACAGTTCCCATACTTGAAACATATTGTACGTAATTTTTCTCTGATATTCATTCGTGAATTATTGATCTAGATTCCATTCTCATTTTCTCTATTGAAGATTGAAGAACAATAATTGTGACTTTTGTAAGTAAATTGTGAATTAATTTATGAATAACACAATGATTTCTTCTCTTTCTGTGATGGAGATGTGTGGCTAAGCTCCCATAACTAGGTTTATGGGAACCTTGATGCTAATAGCTAATTGGGGATTGTGAATCTAGGAGATTCTCATGATTAATTGAAATTGCATAAACCCTTCTTGACTTTAATGACTTTTCTTGGTTGCAAACCTGAAAAGTGAGCCCAAGAACATCACTTGTTCGAATAGAAAAGTGTTTGTTGAGAAAATAAAGGGTTTACATAAATTTATAGGGTTTAACCTTTTGATACAAGGTAGATGCCTTAACTGAATCAACCCATGTGAGAATATAGTTGAATAAATAATATGTTTCTTAAGTTTGAATAAAATAAGGGATAACCTACTGATTTAGGTTGAGAAACTAATAGGTAAACCATAGAATTCAATTAATCTTGAAGTTACAATTGTTCATTGGGAATTCAAAATAGTTCACAACCCTATATTCTTAATTATCTTAGTAACCATAACTCTAGTTTGACTACTCTTACTAAATTACTATTTGTAAGAAAATCTACAGTTAGATTACTTTATATGACAAGGATTTGAATACAATTGATTAATAAAACTCCCACTTTATTCTGGAAACATTAGATCAACAGTCTAATAACAGCCACAATACTTAATGAAAATAGTATTCCCTGTGGGATTCGACACCCAACCCAGTTGGGTTCTATATTTGACAGCGACCTCTTACACTTTTTAATGAGAGTTGTAATTTGGGCATATCATTAAGATAGTGAATGCTAATAGAAATGACAGATCTTGGAAGCTCGTATTCATTTGTTTATGTCAAAGTATGCCACCTTCCGATTGTGATGGAACACAAATCTTTGTGGGCGCTCAAGCAATTGAAATGGAATAGAAGGAATCTATAGAATTGAGGTTGGGATAGCTGAATGATATAGAGGAATTCTATCTCAGTTCATATCAAAGGGGCGACTTATATAAAGAGAGAATAAAGAAAAACTATGATCAGAGAATTTATAAGTGAAATGTTTATGTTGGTGATTGGGTGCTATTTTTTAAATCTAGACTCAATCTCTTTCCGTTCAAGTTGAAGTTGAAATTGTCGGGATCCTTCCAAATAACTCAAGTTTTTCAAGCGGGTGTGGTGGAACTTTAAAATAAAAAAAGAAGTTTGTTCAAGGTTAATGGGCAAAGAAGAAAAATTTATAATGGCCCAATGGATGAAGCTAAGTTGTTGTCTAAGGTGTATCTTGACGAAGTCTGAGTAGTTAAGATAATCGAGTCGTGCCGCGATGTTCAATTTGGCGTTATTAGGAGGCAAGCCAACTTTTGTGTTGTAAGTATTTTTTTTGCTTTAAAGTTTCATTTTGTGTAATGCGTTTGTTAAAGTGTGAAGGGATATATTTGGAATCAATATATAGGATAGATGGAGTTGACGAACAAGTTGATGGGCTATTAAAAAGTTAACGACCCATCATTTGAAGTCATTAAATGATGCAAGGAAAAAGGTGTACACTGGATAGATTTGACAATCAATATGGTAGGTTATCAATAAGTTGATGACCTATCACTTGAATTCCTAAACTGATACAAAGAAATGTCACATACTAAGTCTGGGTAACGTCCAGGCTGATAAGCTGTTAGCTAAGTGATGAGCCGTCACTCCTTGTCGTCAGTTGAAACATAATTATTCAACATTTTTCCTTAATCTGACAAGTGAAGTGATGGGGTATCAACCAATTGATAAGACTTCACTTTAATTTTGGGCCCATGTAAGTTATTTTAACCCTATCCAAAAACACAATAACCCTTAACTTTTAAAATTGCAGATATTAAATTTTTCCCATGACTATTTTCGTATATTTTAATCTTTATTAGTCTTTATTAGTCTTTAAAAAAATAATTAATGAGAAAACAAAAATGTTACCTATATCATTTCAAACTTTTCACATTTTACAACACTTTCTTTGTAAATTCTACCATATTTCCTCTTCATCTTATCAAAAGCAAGTTACATAAGTTCAAGATCTCTCATTATTCGTGAAAATTCTTTGAACTTATAATAACTTAGAACTCATAAAGCTTTGTTTTCCTAAGCAAGTTGAGTCTTCACAAGTTGGAGTAGGTAGTCAAGTTGTCTTTAAGGTATGCTTTGAAAACTTTTCTCTTCTCTAATTGAAAGGAAAGAGAATCTTATGCAACTTAGATCATAAAAGAGTACAAGTGGTGATGAAAAAATTTAAGAAATACAAAGTTGATTAGGTCACCTTAATCAACAAAATTTTGTTTGATTAAAAGTTATCGATGAACAAATTCTTACTTAGTTATGAAATTCAGCCTTTTTGGTGTAAGAATTAAGCTTTAATGGAGTACAAATCACTTGCACTTACTTTTTTAGAGTTTTATTGAATCAAACTGGCTAAAGTATATTGTTTGGAACCAGTAATTATGGTTAATAGTTTGGAAATTAGGCATTTTTTTTCATAAATTTTGGAATGTAAAGATAGCAATGACGGAGTTCTTGAACTTGTTTTGAGTTTACTACTATGTTGATAAGTCATCAACCAATTGACAACTTATAAACTAAGTCGTCACTCAAATACACAAATTATTGGGGATTATGTTTTGGGCTAATGAAAAGGCTGATAAGCCATCACTTAAGTGATGACTTGTTAACAATGGTGCGTATAACCATGTTGCGTTAACGCAAAACAAACAATACCAAAATTATTATTGGTATAACCATGGTTTCTCTATTCTTGTATGAGGTTTTTGGGCATCTGTAGAGTGATGAAATAGTTTTCTCGAGTCGTAAGGATATGCCTGGTCAAGAGCTATGGCAGAAAATATTTTGTAACTCCTTAAGATGTATTCTGATGCAAGAAATTAATCTGCATTCATGGATTACATGCTTTATCATCAAAGGCAGAATAGGGGTTGGGTAGAGGTACTTAGGTGGGGAATATATCTTAGTCGGGCTGTAGGACCTCTACATCAAAGAGATTATCAATTTTACATGATTAAGTCCTATAAAGGGTTTGAAAATTAGCTAAGTTAGGGAGAAAACTGTACGGATCAAATAAAGTAGATGAAACTGGTGAATAATTGAAGAAAGATTGATTTTTGTATTTTCTTATACTGCAAAGACTTGATGTATTTGTTCTAATGTTATAAGGGAAAGACTCAATAAAGTGTAAAATCTTTTTATATTTTTGTTGACTAACACTCTATATATTTGTTCTAAAGATCTAAGGGCAGATACACTATATATTTGTTCTAAAATCTATGAAGAGAAAGTACGACTCGATTATGTACAAGTTGCAAAATTTGAAAACTAGAAAACACTGACTCCGATAATTGAAATAAAACTATGGCCCAAATATGTACTGGACTTTTATGGTGATATCAGAAAGTAAAGAAAATGAATGGATCTAAGGCTAATAGCTAAGACAAAGAAAAAAAAGGTGTACTGAATGGATCTAAGGTGTGTTAATTCACCTAAACAAGTCTTACGCCAGCTCTCCCAATCCTATTGACCTCAAGAATCCGTGGAACAAAAGGTTTACTGAGGTATACCTCAAATATTCGTGTTCTTTCTAAGATAACGAATCAATTCGGAAAGTTATTGCATGGACTAAGACAATTTCATTTCATATATAGGGAAAGGATTTATACTTCAACATCGCATTAATGAAGCTGAGTTCTTTTCATATTCTTGGAAAGTTCCTTCGAAGTTCTATGTGATATACACAATAAGTACTTGATGATTGGTGAGTTTACCACTCATTTGAACACAACATCCATGCATATTTTCTTGTTTTGAATGAATAAATGAGATATAATTGTGATGAAATACACTAATATCCATACTTTGTAGGCAGAGGGTATATAAGATCAAAAGATATAGATTAAAGATGAAAATAATCAAACGGAGGAAAGAAAGTACTGTTGAAGACCAGGTGCTGAAGTAGCCTCATTTATTGCAGTCACGTTCTGAGGACCATAATCGTGATTAAGTCAAAATGGTCAATTGACCGTGGTCGCATGAGTTAATCATGGTGGCGATAGCCACGGTCGCATCCATACCTGTGTGATCACGACATAGTGAAAGAATGCAGCCTAAAGGAAAAACATAAAATGCACATGGTTGATCCCAATTTTGACAAAAAGACTCAAACTACATTCATTAATCATATTTCATCTTTCCCAATAGTTAGGTTTTGTTATTGTGTTCATAACCTCATTTTTTGGAGAAGACAATATTGTATAAAATTTTGGGTGAAGAATACATTGGAGTACTCTCTTAGTGGAGGAGTAGCTCACTTCCATTATAGATTTGTGGGATTCCAAAGTTGTAAGTAACATTCACTTGGTATTCGATAAATCATTTCAATGGATATTATGGGTATATCTTTACTTATTTATCTTATGTGCAGCTAGATCTCCCTATTTGGATTATGTAAGAATAGGTAGTATAGTATGTGTGGTTTGTTATTATTATCTTCTACTTGGTAGTTTATGTTGATGGATTTTAACTTTTCTTGACCAATTTCATTGGGATTTGTAGGTAAAAGCCCCATACACCCATATAGGTTTGATGGGTGAAAGATCCAAACTCTAGAAAGCTCAATGCTATTTTTGAAAGAAGGGTTTGGTTGAACTTTAGGAATCTATGTCATCCTTGAAAGAGGGATGTAGAGACCAATGAAATGGTAGACAATTAGGTGAGTAGTTTGTCAATCTATCACTATCTTAGACATAAGGGTGATTTGTGAAGTTGACTATACAATGGGTATTATCCTAGAAATAGGGATGCCTACATTGAGGTTTAGTTATCAATTGTTGAACACAATCATTAGGCATTCGAAAGAATCATTTGGTGAAAGTTTTGTGTTTTGTTGATAGACTAGAATCAAAACATATAACCAAACCTACCATCACTTGATCTAGTAGTATGATATTGAATATTAGCATCTACATGTCACTCCCCTTGTAATACATAATCCCAAGATCTGTTCCTAATTAATAAAACCCTAATTATTCGTAACCCCGAATTTATATTAGAAAAACCTAAAAAGAAACATTAGTGTAGATACCTATCTTTCATATTTTTATCTTCTTGTACTATTGATTTGAATTTAACTAGTATCTATTATTTCGAATTAACTTTATTGCTACTCACATTGTTACTCGTGGATTTGACCCCAACTCCAATGTTGGATAAATATGTTGACGACGACTTCCTTGCAGATAAATTAACGTGTAAGTTGAGAGTTATAAAAAATGGTGTCGTTGCTGGGGAAGAATTTTTTGTATTAAGTTAGTTTGGAATTTTAGCCTATCTTCTTGAATTCAAGATTGTAAATATTATTTTTGATTTTCTTTTGTTTCTTGTGTTAGGTAGATTTTTTATTTTCTTTTACTTATATCTTTGGCATCTTATGACAAATATGATTTTTGTAGTTGGAAGTCATATCTTGGTGACCCATGTCCATATTTTGATGGATACCACTTCAAGAGAGATTGTAACTATGCTCCCCATAGAGAGATGGAATCACCATCTTGATACTAGTGGGAGTATGGTTTTTGTTTATGTTGTGGTTGATATGAACTTTGAGTGATTGCCCAAATACCCCTCCCCTTTTTATGATAATCGAGTTGCTAGTTCCTCTTATAAGTTTGATATGTCCTATGATGAAGAAAATCAAGAGAAACATACCGGGTCCACTAGTCTTGAAGTAATGCATCAAACTATTTTGGATTGGGTAACTACAATATGGTAGAACGTGCAAGACATGCATCGGTACCATGAGGCATTTGTAAAGGGAATTTTCAAGATAGAGGAAATGGTAAATGAAACAAAACTTGAAAAGACCACTACTTTTCCCATTTCCCAAGAGAAGGTTGATTATGAAGAGAAACAAGGATAGGTGATGAGCTTGGTAGTGAAGAATCCTCGAGGATTTCCCAGTCAACCAAATCAAATGAGGAAGAAGGTGTCCAAATAAAATAAATGATCCTATAGTCAAACGTAGAATCAAGGCTAATCTCAAATGATAACTCTAGTTCGTTTTGGGGTAAAGATGCTTTGGAAGATCCAATTTCAGAATTAGTGGGAGGACCTCATTCAAACCACTTCTTGACATTGTGCTTAGAGGATGTTATGAGAATCCATCTATCTAAGCAAATGGTGGAGTACGAGGAGAAGGAGTACAATCCCTACATTTTGGAATTTGACATTCCAAAGGATCATATGGAAACCTATCCATCAATGGCCAAGAAACTCAACTACCGTTGTGAAACTAGTGGCCCATTGATGTGTTCACTTTTACCTAAGGATCCAAACCAAAAATTTTATATGAAATTATGTAAGAGGTTCAAATCTTCAAAATGGTGAGATCGAAGCTTGCCTTCCATTACCTTATATCTTTCAAGTTTTATCTTGGAAGATTTGAATAATCTATTCCTCTGCTGCTCATTACATATTGAATAAAAGTAGGGATGGAGATTTAAATCTTCTAAGTTAAAACATAAAATGAATTTATGAAGGCATCATGCCACAATGTTAAACTAAGCATTCGATGGGAAGAAAACCATCAAGCCATGAAAAGTGGCATATATCCTTTTCAATTTATGCATGATAGGGTAGATTTTGTTTTTGTTTTTATGGATGCATAATCCATATAAAGGTATAAATTATTTGGTCTCAATTATCAGGAGACCCAATTATTTGGTATCAATTATTTGGTCTCATTTTGAACATAAAACAAAATGCAGGAGACCCGATTATTTGGTCTCAATTATCGTAAATGCGGTCTGTGCCACTGCGATCATGGAGGAGGCGTAACTGTGATAGCATAACTAGGACAGTAATCGTGGTCAAATCAAATTAATAAAACAACTGAATGTCATTTTCCCACAAGCATTTTTTATTTCAAAATTCTCTCAACTTCTCTCAAATTTTATGCTTTGTGTTGAATTTACAAGTGTTCTCTTAACCTTTTGTACCCTCTAATATGATAAGTTGACTTAACTCCTTATTTTTAGCATTATTGGATTCTTAGAACTTATAGTTTATGAGAGGCCTAAAATAATGTCTTCATTACGAAATGAATGCTTATTTATCATTATTATTGTGGTTAGCTATTCTAGTTGGTGTGTACACTAATGGAGAAGTCTTGAGTACCCATATTTAATCTTTAAATGGTTGAAACAATTGTCTACACCATGTGTTCGATTTAATGCCCAGATTAATTCAATTTAAATTCTTTCAACTTTGGGGATATAATCACACATTCTAGGCTTAAATTTTTTGCTTAATGTTGATATGCCTAGTTTAAATAACGAATTATGGTTAAAATTGTGTTTTAAGTAAATGGGTAGAACCTGCGGCTTAAGGTCTTAGGTACAGTGATCACTGTCCCGATGACCCTGATCATGGTAACGCGGTCACGGTCATTGTTTTGCAATCACTATACCTTAGGGCAGTGTCTACCGAATCCAAACTTTCTTCTTATTCTTTTGTGCCTTCGAAACCTTATGTAGCACTACCAAATTAGCTAATCTACTTAACTTGACATATTTTTTTATGATAATGCCGATGTTGGACTGAGTTGCATTACTTACAGGTTCTAATCCTAAAAAATGGGAGATTTTGACAACACCAAATTCATGGCCTCACAATTCTAGAACCTTTACAATGTGAAGAATCTCCCACATTGTAAAAAGGGTATTAGCTTTACAAGTTACTCCCTAATAGGGGTATCAGCTTACACAAGGTTGAGGAGAATCTCCCAGGATTTCATGATGGACTTGTCAAAACCGGGTGAAGGTGCTTTGCCCTGCACCCCTATTATGAAAATGCGCAATGGTTACGTGTGTACTAAACTAACCTAAAACTTTGTTCACAATTCTGGTGATCACTATTAGGGGAAATCAAGTAAACTTTGGGAGAAAGCGAATCTACGAGGTGTACGGACTCCCAAAAGCTGACATGGTGCAATTCCATGCAAAATCACAAGAGCCAAGGATATGGATGGAAAATATTTAATTTCTTGACAAAGAGATTCCCTGGGATATTACCATGAGAGACATTCTGATAAATGAATTCACAGTTAAGGCTAGACTTTGGCTGACTATCATCTGTAGATAAGTATTTCCATCCACTCACATAGCCATTGTCACATATATATGATCTTGAATGGTGTCTTTTATTCTCTATGGCATTTCCCTAAATGTGGGCGAGATTGGGCATTCATAGTGGAGGTACTTTAAAAATCATAGAGGTACATATCTTTTTCTCCCTTCCATTATCATAGAGCTATAGCGGAGGTCACATGTGGTGGAGTATACTATAGATACCTGGGTTCTTCCATACCCCCTCATCTTCCCATTAAAATTTAAATGTAAAAGTGTCTAAGGCCAAAGCAATAAAAGGAAGATGGATTCGAGAAAATCAGCACAAAAGGATACAGACTCTTGAAGAACCTTATCAACCACGTCATTCAATTATATCTCTGGTAAGATGCATGTGATAAGAGAACTATTTTCCAGGCTACCTCAAGGACTGGGAGAGTCCTCTACTGCTCACCACTCGTACGTAACCTAATCATACTTTGTGAAATACAGAGAGGAGCAAAAAAAGCAACAAGCCACTATTACCAAGTTGGACAAAGCCTAATCACCCTTAGTCGAATCACACAGGGACCTCAGATACTCATATGAGAAGATGGTAAAGAGAGAAAAGAAAAAAGATAAGTTCTTCAAAAAGCTTTAGATGGGGGTATAGGGCATCTTTAAGTTGCTCAATACAAGTAATCGATTACCTTCACCAAGGTTGGACAGTGAAGATGAGGCCTCTTCAAATTGTTCTACCAATGATGCTAATGAAATTGATGGTTATGGTGCAAAGTCAGTAGCAGAGAGCAACTCTTGATGCATATTTAGGGAGACCCTCTTACTTTTGTTTTATTGTACATGCAGTGAGGACACTGCATTGCATTATGTGGGGGTTACCCCTAAATATGTATTGTCTTGGTGATGGGTTGCTGGATATTTCCTTTGATGTTGTTTTGGGATGACATTCTGGATATTATTCTTTGTTTGTTTTGGGGATGCTACATATTTGGGCGATCTGATGGTGCCCATGTGTTATGGATTATCATGGTTGTTATTTTTAGTTTTTCTTCTACTTTAATTTTATTGGGATGATTAGTGATGCATGACTAGCTTTGCTCTATGATAGATTGAGTGACAACATTCAGAAGGGTTAAGCATCATGTTTGGGTTTCTAGACATAGATACAAGGGAAGTTTGAGTACACGTAACATATATTTCATGAATGCAAGGTAAGTTTGAGTACCTATAGCAATTTTAATTAAAAATTTGGGATCACATTTCACTCCACTGGTGAAGTCTGAGCAACCATATGCTTAGTTTTCCCATTTAGAGCCAAAAGCTGAGACTAAGGCTTCGGTTGTTGCATGTTTAGAAAATTGTGCAATGTGCTAATGCCAAATAAACGACCCCCTCCATCCAAAAGTTTTTAAAAATCAAGTGCGTGGAGATGAGAAATTTTGTAACAAAACTTCTTCTCTTATTGTGACTCCATAAGTTTATGACTAGTAAAAAATGCTAGATACTCTATTTTTTTCTCTTATGGGAGGGGCATTTGAACCTCCTCGGACAATTTTCTCATGCTATGTGTGGTGAGATTTTTGCATTCATATCTTGTATCCTGGTGTTAGCTAGAACTTTCCCTATCAGTCTCTCAAGGCTAGTTATGATTATGTGTGGTTGGAGAAATGATCTTAGGGTATTTTGTTATTTTGGAACCCACCTTATACTAAATAGCCTACCCAAACATAATTGTAGTCTCTAGTTACCCAGAGTGAACCTTTGGACTTTTATTTGGAAAACACATTACAAGTCATGAACCATTCTTTTTATCCCTGTTTTTAACCATACCATCATCGAACTTGAAAATGAAACTTGAGGCTAAAAGCGTAAGCTGGGGGTTGTGAAGATTGATGAAGTAAGTTTGGGGCCGCAAAGTTGTAAGTGAAATGCATAAGTTTCTAAGCATTGAAATCAAATCAATAGAGAAAGAATGGGTCCAATAAAGGAAAGAATTGCATGAAAATTATTAGTAAAAGAAATGGAAGGAAAAGGGTGAACAAAGGAAGCAAAAATGTAGGCATATGACAAGTAAGAAAGAAAAGTGGCCCATAGTCAAAATGGTGTATTAAATTGTGTAATGTAGATGTTCAAGGGTGGTGTAGCCATGTTGTCTCCAAATGATATCCGACATAACCCAAACCTACATTGGAATCTCAAAAGTACTTTGAGATCTTCAACCACTTACTTTCTTTGTGGTGGAGATGGAAATAGGGGCAAGCCTATGTTATGACACTTGTTGCATAGAGATTTCTTTTGTCCCGGAGAGAGTTTTTGCACTTAAAATTCCTTGTCACATATTTTGTGGCTTGGTGTAGAATTCTCTTCCCTGTAATGTAGGAATGTGAAAGAATTAAGGTCGGTGCTTTTTTCACCTACAGAGCAATGAGGCAAAAAGATTATAGCTTAGTTGTGGTTAAAAAATAGTTTCTTCTAGATTATTGGTTTTTGATGATTGGTTGGACTTTGATGTCTTCTGTATCTTTAGATATGAAAATCCATGATAAGTGGAGTAGTGAAATGGCTTAGCCCATATGCAATGAGATACTTGTGGTAGTGACTAAGGCTGAAGTCATTATAATGTTTAAGGCATGAAGTTTTGGCATGGATAATTGTGTCTCATAGTTAGAAGTAGTGTTGCTTGAGGAAAATCAAAATATTTAAGTTGGAGGTGTTCACGAGTGGTATCACCAACTCTTAAAATGTAAGGAAAGGCATAAAATTTACGTAGAGTATGGGGTAGCAAGAAAGAAGAAACCACCAGATAAAGAGTTGATGACCGACAACGATACCACTGATGCAGATGCACACTCTAATTCCGATGATATCTTTCTAATTAATGGATACGTGAAGGACAGTGAGGAGTCTTTCAATTATTGAGAATATGTTGAGGACACTCTTGAATCCTCAATTAAATCTCCATAAGAAAACTATCCACCAATATACATGAACCACTCCAAGGTACCATAAGTTTCCGAAGTTGTCAATGACCAAGATAAGATGATGTATGATCCAATCCCAAAAACATGGTCAAATCTAGGGTCACCAGCAAAGAAAACTGTTGGAACCAGATTTTACACCTTCATTCTCAACGACATCAAGATTTCAGCCTGGCCCTAGAGGATCCAGCACTTCTACACTTGGATGGAGACAAAGAATCTGACCGAATGGGAGAAATACATGATACTCTAGGAGTTCAAATATAAGTTTTCCGGAATACTCTAATTCTAATGTAATGCTCTTTGGATCACCGATAAGAATATCTATCTGACATCCCAAGACTTTTCCTTCAATATCAGGATCCTGGATGAGGTATTCTGTAGAGCTACAAGCAAGAGATAAGAAAAGCTCTGGTGAAAACTGTTTGATATTAAGTGTCTATCTTTCGATAGAAATGTCATTCATATACACTTCTAGAAGATGATAAAGATATACCTTGAGCTAGAAAGAGATCCCAGACTGAAGTAAGACTTTGTAACATCAATGCCAAAGATGCTAGAAGGCCACACGGTGATGATCTTAGTGAAGAAGTTCAAATCCATAATCATCCCACAAATAGGCTACATCCTACAGACCATCTTCCTATCTTTGGACAACATATTCACAAAGAGGTCTATACTGAAGTAGATAATCTAGAACAATCCATCCCTCGATCTAGAATACAACTAGGATGACCTTGTCACCACGTCCAGCTGCTTATGCTCATGGTGTTAGAAGAGATAAAAAAGGAAGTTGTTGTTCAGGAGGTTCAAACACCCAAGGACTCCTGGCGACTAGAGAAGGGAAATACGGCAAACCATGCACTTCAAACGAAGGAGCCCAGCATATTACAAGAAGAAGAAAGATAGCGGCTTCATCTACAAATATCTTGCTCACTTCGCCAGAAACTATCCTCAGGATAAGAAATCAAATGACTCAGTCTACCTCTTTGAACAAATTTCTAATCACAAGGTATCTATCTCATAAAAGAGGACGACCTTGAATCATTCTTATCACTAGAAGAAGAGACGACAGAGGACACTATCTTCTACATGGATGTTTATGAAGAATCAGGTGATATCTATATATATGACCTCTACCTAATATCCAACACTGGAGAAGGAAACAAAAAACTAGCTAGTCAAATACTCATGCTCAATACAATAGGAATCATATCTTCTGGAACCACAGACTACCCTCTAGATATGTTGAATCTATATGTGGATCCCATTGATCTATCTATCCTATGACAAAGAAGAACTTTCTACGAACTTCATGTGCTCAGAAAGAATAGTGTATCCATCCGCAAGCCATTCAGATTGCACCCAGAATATCCATTAGGCTAGGTGTTGATAGGATAAATAAAGGAATTCCAACAAGAATGATAACGCTCAAATTACAGTCTTGAATGGGTGTAAGCGATCGTTGTCAATATAAAACCCAACTAGGTTGTGGTCGAATCACACATGGAATATGGTGTGAATCAATTTGTTTATGGAATACTTTACTGGTAGTTTATCATTTCCGAATGTTGGGGGTTTAAAGTTCACAATGTATCAATATTCACTTTCTGAATTTTTAGAGTTGTTATCAATATAAATGGGAAACCAGGGTTATGATCACCAAAAGTTTCGGGTATTGACAGATACCAGGTAATGCTATAGATCCTCGAAATAAGTAGTACAACACAATATCCCTGACTATGATACTATCTGACTTATCTTTGATCTCACCAGACAATTTATTATCTAATTCTCTCAAACTTAGATAATTTATCTATAACCAATCGGATGTTATCTCAGGTAGATTAATCCAGTTACGACATTAATCATTAAACAGAAGGTTTGTAGATTCCGAGTCCCTGTTGATAATTCTCGCCCTCTAGTCTATTTCTCCGTTAGAAGCAAAAAAAACCTAAGGCATAATCTAATGTTTGCAACCACTAGATTTCAGTTAAAACTATAGAATTTCAAGATGTTCTACTACTCTTTGAGTCCGTTAAATACCTAGCATCATATCAAACCCTAATCCTTGGATCCCATAACCCCAACTAGTGAAATTAGCCGCTCATGATTTAACGAAGAAAATCACAAGTTAAATTCCTGATGATAATAATAAACTTACGTATAGATGGAAAACAATAAATAATTTCTTCAATTCAATCCCAAGTTTGAAACCCAAGAATAGTTGATAAGAAAGAAACTAAAAATAATTGGCAAAAGAGAACAATGTACTTGTTTCTCTCTCCAAAATTCTTTTTCTGAATAATGAAAACTTCTCACTTTAAAAACCTTAAAAAATGTTATTTATACTAAAGCCTAATTACGGAAATAAAATAACAAAATCACAGATGGGCTCAGATTTAGGTGACGCCATATTGGTGTTGGCTGTCAGGCTTCTAACGGTATCGCAGATATGTCATCAGAAGTCATCCCATCTTGACCTGTTCTGCCTCAGTCTAATGATCCTATGATAGCTTACCACACTTGTGATGACGTGTAGCAAATGTCGTCAGACGTTCAGCTTATTTCACCATGTTCTGCCTTACTCTGACGGCATATTCTGACGGCTTACCATACTTTTGACGACATATTGAGAATGTCGTCACTCTCATCCAACAACTCCTCTCCACTGTTCTTCATGACGCCTTTTTCTGGTAGCTTACCACATCTCTGACGGCTTGCAAGAAATGCCGTCAGACTCATATCAGCTCACTTATACTAGATTTTACTTATTTTGTTCATCATTCCTATGTTTTCCTCCTATCCTTGCTACAACTGCAATATCACAAGAAAACGATCAAAAATAACCAAAAGTTTCTTAAGACTTCACAATTATTTAGAGTTAAAAGACTCAAATGTGTTAGTATCTGCTCACACATCAACACACTCAACTTAATACAATTGCTTGTCCTCAAGCAACAAAAACACAACTAAGAGAATACAATGAACATTCAGTAGTCAGCAACTAACTCTTAGCTCAAAACTCAGTTTACCACCTCCAAGGTCAACCAACTCAAACTACTATGCAATTTATTGAAAAGCAATAATGTAACATAGAGGCTTCTACCCATGGCATCACTAAGTGCCAACAATCATATATGTAATGTACACTACCCAAACAAGCAAGTAACTTAGCAAGATACTAGTGTGCCCTCACAACAAAGAAATTCCCCATTTCTCTCATTATCAGCAATCAAGGTATAATCATGGGGATAATCACAAATACTCTCTCACTCATAATGAAATTCAACCAGTGTATGCCAAATACCATATGCTTTCCCTTATTGTCATTACGGAAGTGTCTAGAAAGGTAAGCTATGATTAGTATAGGAATTTCTCAAGCTTGTAACATAGGCTAGGGGATGGTTTGGTATGAAATGACATTTAGAGTGACTAACCTCCTTGGAACTACCTTATCTTGTGGGGTCCACTTATTAACCTCTTTTTCTCTCTTTTTCTTTTCTTGATCACACTTTCAGGATTGGTGCACTTCTTTTTATTCCAACATATTTTCTTTGCTTGCTCTTTTTCACCCACACCCAATATTTTATTTTTTTTCTTTGATTCTTTCTTTTATATTCTACCCTTCTTCATACCCACCTTATATCACGCACCCCTGTGATAGCCACCCTCAACTTAGGTTGTTTGCTTACGTTGAGGTGCACAGTGTCCAAGGAGGACCAGGAACAAAACAAGTTCATTATTATTTAAAAAGAGAAGGTGATGGGTTTTATAGAAAGAAAATAGTCAATTTAGGCTCAAATGGTGATCAAGGGATATAATGCAGTATAAGGAAAGTCATTTAGGCTAAAAGTGACTTAAATTCAAAACGGCCTATGATTTTTTCCTAACCCCTATCTCTCAACCAAGGCAAAACGAACTGGGCAAGTTCTAGATTAAGAAATACCACAGGGAACACAACAAGATCTCACACACACTTGGCACACAAGTATTTCACTAACTATTACTTATCTGGTTCATGCAGTTATTCAGCTGTGATTGTTAAGTACAAGACTAATGCCCTAACCAGATACTCAATAGTTATAATTTGAGGCAATTCACACAGTCATGAATAACAAAACTTTGGAGAGGTGTTCAAAATAAAATAAAAAATTAGTTGACGACCTACAGAACTTGCACTACTCCTAGTTATTTCTAGAATATGTTACAGCAACATGCTACCATACACCCTCAACTAAAAATAAAAACAAAATAAAACTAAATGTTTAGAGCGTACCTCGTAGAGATCAAGTACGAGGATCATGGGGTTTTACCCCCACATCATTATCTCCAGTTCGGACACTTATATTTGGAGCCTACTGCTGCGCTGGCTCTGCTACCACTATATCTGAAGGAGGTGAACTGGATGAATCTCTTACGGGTCTAGCTAGTAGCGCCTCCTTCCTTCTCAAGTGGTCCTCTAGGGACGCTTGTATTGCTCGTTTTAGGTTCACTTTGTCAGTGACTGCTACCTCATCACTTGCTTGCGTCATCTCTTCTGCTCCTGTTTTCTAAGACTTCTTTTTTTTCTTTGCCTTTTTCTTGTCTTTGCCCTCATTGTCATCATATCCTCGTCTCTTTCTCTTTTCTTTTCTCTTTTCATCTTTCTTTTCTTTGTTTTTTCTTATTCTGCATAGGCTCCTCAATAAGATCAAGAAACTCTAATTCACCTTTGGGCTCCTCAGCCACATCTTCTGTTACTATAATGCACTAGAGCTGTGTAATCACTCCAAACTCCGTCTTTATCTGCTTAAACTCAGATCTAAAATTTCTAAGCTCTGTACTCGACATTTCTCTTTCTCGCACATCAAACCAATTCTCCAAGTTAGAAAACCTAGAAGGCAAGAACTCATAAGGCTCAAGTGCAACCCTGATTCTCTTATCTACTGCAGTTGCAAACTGCTTGGCAAACTGCTTCAGCTGAGCCTCGCACCATTGAGTTTGTCTAGCGATTTTTCTGAAGTTTGGCAAGTTGAAAGCAAGTCCTGCTGGTGTTGTAGAAGCTTATAGAGCTGACTCAGTTGCAGGCACTAAACCTACCTGTGCTGAAGGTGGTGGTGGTACTGCTGCTGCCTCATGAGATTGTGCCTCCACAGTAGAGGCTCAACTTCTACCTCTTCTCCCATCTCAAGCCTCAATGCAGGTAGATTTTCCTTACTTCTGATCGGGTTGTGAGTCTTTCTAGAAGAGACATCCTCATCCACACCTATAATATCGGGAACATTTGCTGCTTCTATAGCTTAGTGATCAGACACAAGAATAGATATGCAGTGTTAGGCCTAGACACCCGAATCTTTATATCCTCAGTAATAATTTCACCAAAATCTAGGGGCATCCCAGTCACTAGACTAGAAACTAGTACGACCCTATCATCTCCCAATAGATTATCATTTTCTTTAGGGATCAAGTGCATGCGCACTACGCCCCACCAGAACTTTCCCTCAGGTGTCAGAGAAGCTTTGTAGATCCTTTCATTTGGGTTGGTCAACCAAATAGGATCTCTCTTTAATATATTAGTAGCCAACTATCTACACTGATTCGCCTTAAGTTTCAAACGGGCATAGAATCTGGGTGAAGTATCCAAAACATTGAAGTTCAGCCCATGAACAAACCGGTTGATTATTGTGTCTGAGATACTCACCATCACTCCCCTTACTGCAATTTTCTCCAGTAATGGCATGTTCGATATTCCCCTACCTTCCTTGCATCTATTTTCCAGGTCCTCTTGGTAGTTTGCATAAAACTTCCGTACTACTGTTGGACTATAGAAATCTCCTATTCTGGTAGTCCACTCTAGGTCATAATCTTAGAACTTTTCATCACCTCCGGGTAGTTGATCAACCCTTTGGTAAAGATTTATTTTTCTTTAAAGATAGGTCTCCATTTAGGTCTCCGCTGAGTTCTATGTAGACCATCAAGATATACCCTCTCAGCTCCCGGAATAAGCCATCTGACGTTATATTTAACCTCTGGGTTTTTGCATCTCACTACAGCTCTGTGAATTGGAGAATCATCATCACTTTGCTTTTCTGAGGATGGTGGTACCGATTCTGTCTCCTCAGATCCCTGCTCTTAAGATTCAGCCTTCTCAGACTCAGTCTATTCGTACTTAGTTTGCATGGAACCCTCTTGCTCAGAGGACTCACTCTCAGGTGAGGTAGTAGTTTCAGTATCATCACTTTCCTCCACCTGAATGGGTTTAGGTTGAGGAGATGCCTTTGGATTTAGTTTCTTTCTCTTCCACGTGAGAAGTGGTTCTTCATCTTCATAGTCGGAGTCCTCATTAATAAGCTTCTGAACCACTTTTGGCTTTGCCACTTTCTCTGGAGTACTAGGAATCTTTCTCCTGGGTGCCATTTTTATTCCTGCAGTAAAGTAGAATCAATTTTCATTGTTCTAAATCATATAAATAGACAAGATGCATCAGTGGTTTCTTAGAATCCCTGAAAAGGGTTCCATTCATTTTTAGTTCATAGGCTTGATGGAATCTCTGGTAAGTCGTCATATTTCTAACTGCTTACCATAGACGTCATCAGCCTCAAGCAGTGACTACTAAATTTCTCAACTTTTGACGACATTGTCTGGTAAGACATCACACGTGCGATGATGTATCAGATATATCGTCAGAACTTAATAGAACCTCATCTTTTTTTCCTTAACTTATGATGAAATTTGTGGTAAGCCGTCACAGATGTGACGTCCTACCATAAATATCGGCAACTCATAACACAATTCTTTAACTCTTTTTTTCATTGATTTTTGACTTTAATTTCGACTTGATTTTAACTTAAGTTGAGTTCTTGAGATGATCTTTAGATATTTTCAGTTAGAACCCAGCCAAACCCTAGATTAAAAGTAGTTTGTAGTTCTTTAATCCTCTTAATCTCCTTTGAACCAAGGTTGACCTTCTCCTAATATACATACCCAAAAGAAAGAAGAGTTTTAAGCATCGAGCATACTTGATTGTTGACTTGAACACTTCCTTAACAATGGAGCTTAGTTCGTATGAAGTGTGAGCTTGAGGTGAGAGAATATGCATGAGAGAGAAAAGTTTGTCACTTTGCTTTCAAGGGAAAGGTTTTCTTGCTTAGTTGTGATCAAGTTGGAGAAGGAAGGAAGATATTATATATTCTAGTTAAGGAAGGAAATAACTAAACATCGAAACCAAATAAACTACCGGGAAGGTGAAGAGTTTAAGACTAGGCCGAGTCAGGTCCAACTTAACATCGGGGCCCGTACACCTGACGACATAGAAAAATACCGTCAGAGTTGTGGTAACTCGTTAGGCAATATCGTCAGGGTTAGGCAGACACTTCTTCATACTATACCTCTCTAATGTCATTTTTTGGTAAGCCATCACATGTGTGATGTCTTACCATAAAGGTCATTAGGGTCCTTTTTAGCAGATAATCTTGATTTCACCTTTCAGGTATTAAAAAGCTAACTATAAGAATAAAAACTAACCTAAAAATGAATGAAAATAAAATTTTGGGTTGCCTCCAAATAGCGCCTGATTAAATGTCACGACACGACTCAGTTATCTTGGCTACTCAGACTTCGCCAAGACATCATACAAATATATTTTGTCATCCACATAGAATACATCCATGACTGTGAATACACTCATATCTTCTTGATTCACTGTGGATGAGCACATTTTAAACTTTACTTCATTTTTGCCAACTCAAAACTTGAGCTCATTGAGCTCCAAATCAACTAGCACTCTCCCTGTGGACAATAATGGTCTTCCCATAAAAATAGGCACTTCAAAATCAACATTATAGTCTAGAAACACAAAATCTGCAGGGAGAATGAAGTCGGCCACTTTCACCAGCACATCATGTAGAATACCCACAGGTCTTTTGATTTACCTATCTTCCATCACAAGTCGTATATTTGTAGAAGTAGGTAACCCAACATAAAGCCTCTTATATATGGCTAGCGGCATCAAATTAATACTTGCGCGAAGGTCACATAAAGCTTTCTAAAATTTTAAGGGTCCTACTGTGCACGGATTAGTGAAAGCACCAGGATCAGGCTTTTTCTGTAGTAAGGACTGCGACGAAACAACACTACAATGGTGGAGATTATCCACCGTCTCACAGCTTACTTTTTTTTTCTTCATCAGCAGATCCTTCATAAATTTAGCATAGCTCTACATTTGCTCAAGTGCCTCCATTAATGGCACCGTCACTGTCAGTTGTTTCATTACTACCATGAACTTGCTAAATTTTTCATTATCTTCTTTCTTCTTCAACCTCTGCGGAAATGAAGGTGGTGGTTTTGGCATTTGTTTCCATACCACTTTCTCTTTCTTGTCATCTTCTTTCTCTGACATATCAACAAAGCCATCCACCTTCTTAGACTACACTGTATTTCATCTTTCTAATTCATCAACACTTACCTCCTTCTCCATGACTTTTCCCATAGAAGGGCCATATAACATCTTACCACTCCGAGTGGTAATCGCCAAACAAGAGCCATCAGTTCGTGGGTTTTTAAATGTGTCACTAGGTAAAGTGCCCGTTTTTCTCTGGTTCAGAGTAGCCAAAAGTTGGCTCATCTATTGCTCGAACTGCTTAATAGAAGAAGAGTGTGAGCTAACTAATTGACTGAGGGAAGAAAACTCACTTTTCATATTTGTTACCCCCGAGTTAGTAGCTTCAACTAGCATCATCAGCTTTTCCATCATTTCCTCCATGGACATCTTTCTAGAACTAGTAGATGCAGCATACCGAATTCCAGGAGGAACAAACAAACCACTCCTATCATTATTGTTTCTCCAATGACCCTTATCCCTATCATTATAATCAAGATTTTCATAGAAAGTCCGACCTTGGTTCCCTTGGATATTGCCTCCAAAACCCCCTGATTACTCACATTGTTTGTCTTAGCATCAGTACCTACAGATACGGTACCTTGAGCATCCATAGCCTTAATTATTTCAGTCTTGCCGGATAGCAAGTGCTTAGCAAGCAAGTCCATCTGCATCCTTAAGTGGGCCATATCTTGATCTCTCTCCGCATCCCTTTACGTTGTTTTGCAGTAATACCACCAGAAATCATAGCGCTAGCCAATACAGAATCCCTAGTGTGCCAAGCTCGACTTTACTTGGTCATTCTATTTAGCATGTCAGAAGCATCCAGAAAAGATTGGTCAATGAACGAACCACCTATAGCGTTGTTGACTATTGTCTTTGTCACAGAGTTGAAAGCTCTGTACAAGGTCTCCATCAAATACAAGTCCATCATGTTGTGGTTCGGACATTGTGCAAGTTTCTTCTTAAACCTTTCCCAATTCTCATGCATTGCTTCAGTCGGAAGTTGTTCTCGTCCCTCAATTATACCCTTCTAGAGGGTGTAAATAACCATTCTAGGAAGGTATCTTTCAACTATCTCCAGTTGGTTATAGAATTAGTCTCTAACTCATTCAACCACATTATTGCCTCTCCAGATTGAGATAATGGAAACAACCTTAATCTGATTGCATTCTGACTCACTCCCAGATTGTCAAAGGATTTGAAGATGGTGATGAAGTTCACCAAATTCATGTTAGGATCATCACTTAGCAAGCCTCCAAATAAACCCTTCATATTCAGGAGTTGGATCATGGTACTTGTTATGCTGAACTTTGTACTTGGTGCCAATGGTGGCGGGATGATAGAACCCATTGCACCAGCTCCGTCCATTCCTTCATCATCAGCAACAGCCTCATAGTGCAAAGGATGTTGACCATATCTACCTCGAGCTAGACAAATTATATTGACGTTTCGCTGCATTGGTACAACAACATGCTCTGCTCTCCTTGGGTTTTGAGGATTCAACAATTCCTCATCACCTAAGTCCTCATCATTAGGGTTTTGGTGATGTGCTTGTTGACCCAAATTTTGCACATTCACTTAAGCCCTAGCTAAAGCAGCTACTCTTTTTGCTTCTTGTTGTTCAGCCATTCTTCTAATTAGTTGAGGTTTTGGGTTGATTGGTAATAATGGTGCGCTGGAACTTCTCATTTTTGGCATAAACACAGTACCACAATAAACAAAAATAACAAATAAACGTAAATCAAGAAAACATAACTATCAACAAATTTTCGCGCACAAAATTTTTAGACTACAACCGTATTCCCCGGCAATAGCACCATTTTTTATAATGCTCAAATTACACTCTTGAATGGGTGTAAGTGATTGTTGTCAATATAAAAACCAACTAGGTTGGGGTCGAATCCCACAGGGAATAGGGTTTGAACGTCAATTTGTTTACGAAATACTTTACTCGTAGTTTATCATTTTCGAAAGTTGGGGGTTTAAAGTTCACAGTGTATCAATCTTCACTTTCTCAATTTTTAGAGTTGTTATCAATATTAATGGGAAGCCAGGGTTATGATCACCAAAGGTTTCGGGTATTGACATATACCAGGTAATGCTAGAGATCCTCGAAATGAGTATAACAAAAGAATATCCCTGACTATGATACTATCTGACTTATCTCTCGACCTCACCATATAATTTATTATCTAATTCTCTCGAACTTATATAATTTATCTATATCCAATCGGATGTTATCTCAGGTAGATTAATCCAGTTACGACATTAATCATTAAACAGAAGGTTGGTAGCTTCTGAGTCCCTATTGATAATTCCTGTCCTCTAGTCTATTTCTCTGTTAGAAGCAAATAAAACCTAAGGCATAATCTAATGTTTGCAACCACTAGATTTTAGTTAAAACCACAGAATTTCAAGATGTTCTACTACTCTTTCAATCCGTTAAACACCTAGCATCATATCAAACCCTAATCCTTGGATCCCATAACCCCGACTAATGAAATTATACACTCATGATTTGACGAAGGAAATCACAAGTTGAATTCATGATGATAATGATAAAATTATGTATAGATGGAAAACAACAAATAATTTATTCAATTAAATCCCTAGTTAGAAACCCAAGAATAGTTGATAAGAAAGAAACTAAAAATAATTGGCAAAAGAGTACACTGTATGTGTTTCTCCCTCCAAAATTCTTGCTCAAAATAATGAAAACTTCTAATCTTTAAAAATACTAAAAACATCTATTTATACTAAAGCCTAATTAAGGAAATAAAATAACAAAATAACAATTAGACTAGAATTTAGGTGACACCATATTGGTGTTGGTCATCAGGCTTCTGACGGCGTCTCAGATATGTCGTCAGAAGTCATTCCATCTTGAACTATTCTTCCTCACTCTGATGATGTCCTATGATGTCTCACCACATATGTGACTACATGTAGCAAATGCCGTCAGACCTTCATCTTATATAACCATGTTTTACCTCACTCTGACGACATATTCTGACAGCTTACCATACTTGTGATGACATATTAAGAATGTCGTCACTCTCATCCATCAACTCTTCTCCACTGTTCTTCCTGAAGCCTTTTTCTGGTAGCTTACCACATCTCTGACGGCTTGCAAGAAATTCCTTCAGACTCATATCAGCTCACTTGTATCAGATTTTACTTATTTTGTTCATTTTTTCTATGTTTTCCTCCCATCCTTGCTATAACTGCAATATGACAAGAAAATGATAAAAAAAAACCAAAAGTTGCTTAAGACTTTGCAATTACTTAGAGTTAAAAGCCTCAAATATTTTAGCATCTGCTCACACATCAAAAAACTCCTATGGTTATTTATGTATTTGTGACACAAGCACTACATTCTCATGGAGTTTAAGTATGATGCCTTCAGACATTTCGATCGAATTGGACCTGCTCTAAAGAAATTCATATAGTGGTTCAAGCTATCATCGTACTCTATTCAATGCTTCAAATATTCCTATGGTGAAATGGTATTCATGCTGCATCTTTCTATAGGAATAATAGGTAACGGAGTCAAAGCTCATCCATAAATTTCACTCTTTTGGAAATTTCCTATGTCCATACACTTTCATGGAAGATGTATATTATGAAGCACAACGCTTCATTTTCCAGCAGAATAGATACATTTAAAAAGAAATCTAAATGAAGAAATTGGGAAAGTGGAACTAAACCGTTGATCATACCAGTTGGGATAAAGTTAAATGAGTGGCAAAAAAATATCAACCATAGTTAAAAATCCTAATAGATGAAGTCACAAACTCCATCAAAAGCATAAGTTTGAAATCTCTCCACTAGAAATGTGAAGATTTATCTTCCATCAATAGGAGATACTTCAATATATAAATTAAAAGAATCTTGGAAGTCCAAGAATGCCTCAAGAAGAAGCGCAACATAGATTAGTGGATGGAAGCAGAAAATGCAAGATCATCATCGCCGACACCATCCAACACTGCCAAAAAGATAACGTCAGATTACATGAACAAAAATATATCCTTAATAGCGGGTTACCCTTCCCAGTAGGATACCCTCTCTAATAGGTTACCCATTTTAGTGGGTTACCCTATTCTCCAAGGAAACTTTGTTAGAAAGGTTACCCTTGCTAATGGGTTGCCTTTTCTAGTGGGTTACTCTTGTGTCCAAGGAAACACTCCTATGTGGGTTACCCTTTCAGATGGGTTTTTCCTGAAGCTACTGACTTATCTACTTCAAAGATAAGGATCTTATCCCCCAGCTTACAAGATGCTTGTGAAGCTATTGATGCACCTGTTTGAAAGTTGTTGACTTACCTGCTTGCACATGCTGTCACATGCCAACAATATTAGTGTGTTTTGTTTTTATTTGGCCCTTCACTTGTTAGTAGGGCCCAAAGTGAATAGAGATAAGGCTTATCTAGTCATAAAAGATAAACCATATCCCTTATAAAAGGGTATGACTTATCCAGTCATAACGGATATGCCGATCCCTTAGCTAATAGTATAAGATTGTAATATTTTATTTCATATTTATTTGTAGGATTAGTTTGTCTAGTAATATTCCTCCTCTTATAAAAGGAAGCCTAGTACTTTACCCAGAGGGAATCATTCTCGATACCTATAGAGATTATCATTCCCTCTACCTAAAAACCTCTTGTATAATTTTCTCTCTTTCAATAAAGATGTTTGTTGGCTAAACGATCTTGCTCTTGTTTTCTCTCTTATAAAGTGATGTATTCTTCGGTACTTCGATACAAAACTTCAATCATGACGGTCAATATGTTATGTGGCACAAATATCCTTTCTCCATACACTGTCTATGCAAGACGAATTACAGATGCCATATGTGCCAAGTAGAAACTTCAACCACTCTACCACAAAATACAACTCCAATAACAAATGATAAACAACCTATAACCAAACTATTCATGATGTCTCACTCTAGTACCAGTCACTCAGATGACTTCCCACTGAACAAACCCTTTGTAAAGAATAACATGATCCATACTCCATAAATACAAGCTAAAAATGTTATCCTGTTATCCGGAGAGAAGATGCCCCTCAGCAACACAGAAGCAACACTCAACTAGCAGTTTTAAAATGCCATGTGCCAAAATAGTATATTTTCCAGCATCAACCAAGCCATAAATAATGTTGCTCACTCCCAAAATAAATTTGCAAGGAAAGCTGAATGAATGAAAAATAAGGTAGAACAAGCATCCACTCAGCACGACTGATGTATCAGCCAATTTGAACTAAAGCTTAAATTCATGCAGTATGATATATGTCCTCCGGGCACCTCAGTGGATCATTTCTTTCACCAATAGAAAATCGAAATGGCTTTTCTAAAAGAATAAATCCTGCACCTAAGAAATGGTTGTTTTCGACCCCAGAGAACCCATTGCGCACTACCAAAGCCAACCTTATTCCCTATGTTTCCCTATGCATACCCACCATCAAAGATGTTCATATCCTTCCCACTACTAAATTATGCTCTAATATGCCTATATCACAAAGATCTCCAAATAAAAAGAAGATTAACATTGCTAAGCAAGCATGGGAAAGAAAAGATGCTATCGCTGCCTAAAGAAAAGCTGATAAAAAGCAGTCCAAAAGAAAAATAGAATCAAATACAGATAGGACCATGATGATCAAGGAACACGACATTACTTTCCCAAATAACAATCTGATAATCAATATGCCAGAAGATCAATATGGAGATTAAAAATACAATACCTTGTTGAATGATGGCCTTCTCAATCACAAGTGGTTGTCGTCCCATCGTTATCCAAATGTTGATTCAGACCAGCTTGTCCTAAATATATTTGGCTTGAAAAATAATGGTGTTGCAGTTCATAATCCATAAGCCACAAAATTCCTTCATCTAGTAGAAGAATCTCTGGAGTGCGATGAACAGTCAGGATGTTGATCCTATTTGTCCTTCTTGAACTGTGGAAGATTCTTCAGATGCAGAAGCACACTTTGACTCTGGAGTTAACTTTCTAGCTAATGGATACATGGAAGAAAGTGAAGATTCTATTGATTCATGGGAATACATTGAGGACACTCCTAAATCCTCAATTGAATCTCCAGAAGAAGCTTATCCACCAATATACATAAACCACTCTAGGAACCAAAAGTCTTTGAGGTTGTCAATGACCAAGACGGGATGACGAATGATCCGATCCTAGAAAGAAGGCCTGATCAAGGAACATTGGCAAAAAACCATTAGAACTAGATTTCACACCTCCACTATTGACGACATCATGATTTTAGCCTATCCCTAAAGGATCCAGGACTTCTACACTATGATGGCGATAAAGAATATTCCTGAACGGAAGAAGTACATGATACTCTTGGAGTTCAAATGTAGGTTCTCCAGAATACCTAGGGACATGTGGAACTCTCTTAGGATTTTCGATAAGAATACCAATATGACATCCCATGACTTTGGCTTAAATTTCAAGATCCTATACGAGGTATTCTGCAGAATCACAAGCCAGAGATAATAAAATCTTTATCGATAGATCTTCGAGATAAAGTTCCTATCATTTGACAGAAATGTCATCGATATCCACTTCAAGAAGATTGCATAGATCTACTTTGATCTAGGTGGAGATCCCAGCCTAAAGAAAGATCTTATATCATCATTTCCTGAGATTCTAGCAGGACACACGATGATGATCATGTAGGATAAGTTCAAATCTATGACCACCCAACGGATAGGCTATATCTGATAGGCCCTCTTCTAAGCTCTATACACCATATGTACAAAGAATTTTGTACTGAAGTATATCACCTAGAATAACCGTGCCCTCAATCTATCCTGTAATAATAGTGACATCATCATCAAGTCCAGTTGTTTGTGTCCACACCGTATGATGAGAAAAAAAGGGTTGATGTTGTTAAGGAGTATCAAACTACCAAGTCCTCCTAATTATAGGAGTAGGGCAATATAGTAAAGTAGATATTTTACATGAAGGATTGTAATATATTACAATAAAAAGAACGATAGCTATTTCATCTGCAGAAAGCCTGGTCACTTTGCCAGAAACTTTCCTCAGGAAAAGAAATAGGACACTGTCCACATCTTTGGAGAAATCTCTAATCACACAGGCATGTATCCCAGCAAAAAGGATACCTTGAATTAGTTTTTGTATTGTAAGAAGAGCCGACGGAGGACACCATCTTCTTAGCAAATATTTAATGCTTTAGAGATTCCTATGACGCACTGGTCTTCATGTTGCATTATCCAATAGGAATCACTACTTTGGAAATTTCCTGTGTCCGCACTTTCCCTTGAAAATAAATACCACAAAGCACAACACTTTTTTTCCAGCAGAACAGATGCATTCCAAAAGAAATCTAGCTGAAGAAATTGGGAAAGTAGAACTACACTGACGATCATCCCCACTAGGATAAAGTCTGACAAATAGCAAAAGAATATCAACCATAGTAAGAAATCATGAGAGTTAAAATCACAACTCCATCTAAAGAATAAGGTTGAAATATCCCTAATAGTAATGCAAAGATTCACCAGCCAGTAGAAGGAGCTATTTCACCAGATCGATGAAGATAAGCTTGGAAGGACAGGAACGCCTCAATTAGAAACATGGAATAGATTGGTTTATGAAAGAAGGATATATAAGTTCATCGCCTCTGACACCATCCAACACAGCCTAAAAGATGATATCAGATGACATATGCAAAAAACTACCCTCTCTAGTGGCTTACCCTTCCAAGTAGGTTACCCTCTCCAGTGCATTACCCTTTCAAGTAGGTTATGCTCTTCTCCAAGGAAACACACATCCGATATATTACCCTCACTAGAAGGTTACCCTTTCCAGTCGGTTATCCTCATCACAAAGGAAACCCTCATTAGTGGGTTACCCTTTTAGATGGGTTTTTCCTGAAGTTGCTGACTCAGCTACTTTGAAGACAATGAGCTTATCCCCTTTTTGTAGGATGCCTACGAAGCAGCTGATGCACCTGCTTGTAAGTTATTTACTCACCTGCTATGACATGATGTCACATTCCAACAACATTGGAGTGTTTTGTTTTTATTTATCCCTTCATAAGTTAGTAGTGACCAGTGTGAATAAAGATAAGATGCATCAAGTCATTAAGGATAAATCATATCCCTTAGAAAAGTATAAGACTTATTCGATCAGAATGAATAATGCCTATCCCTTAGTTGATAGAATAGGACTGTAATATTTTATTTCATGTATCTGTAGCATTAGCATATAGTAATCTTATTTCTCATTTAAAAGGTTGCCTAGGCCTTTAGGCCGAGGGCATCATTCTATCTACCAAAAACCCTCTTGTATAGTTTTCTCTTTCAATAAGATATTTTTTGGCTAAACTCTCTTGCTCGTGTTTTCTCTCATCCAAAAGGATGGGTGCTTTAGTACTTTAGGTTGGAGCGGTGGGGTAAGGAAATAAGTTTGAGAGGTACATATTGTGACTGCAACATGGAACTCCAAAGGTACTTTCAATGAATAAGAAACAAAGTTGTCATCATCCATGTGACATAGGCGTCTGAGTCCTTTCCATGTATATGAAATAAAATTGGCTTAGTCCATGCCATAGCTATCCAAATTAATTTGTTATATTAAAAAGAACAGGTATGTCTAAGGTCTGCATTATTTCCCCTTTTCTTCCATATATGCTTGAGGGAAAAAGTCAAAGGATACCCACTGTAAGACATGTTTATGTCATATACAGAATAGCTTTGTACTAAGGAGAAAAAGGAATTCATGTGTTCTTAGTATGGAAATTTCATGAAATCCTATTGAGGGTTGCGAAGTCGTTGTTACTATGGCCAATCATTCAGATGTGTAGGTCAGTTTCAAAGTCACTCCATCACATTCAGGGTTGACTCAGTCATAGAAAAATTTGGGTGTGTTAATTAAAAGCTTTAATTGTGTATGGATTTCCTCCTATATGGATATAAATTTCCTATCATGTTAGAAAGGTTATTCTATGTCTCTATGGTAGAGGCGGAATACTTGAATTTTTATGGCGTGCCGCTTACATGGTCGTGAAATCGCCTGCCGTGTTGGAAAGATTAGAGCTCTGTTACTAGCTGCCTAACTGCCTCCGCCAGCAGTCCTTCACGCCCTGCTACCTTCCGATATATTTGGTATCAAATCCATACCTAGTACTTGTGGGAGGGAGAAAGCATGAGTTTGCATACACATCTTCTGATTGCAAACATGTGAGACAACTATACTTTTTATTTACTTTTCCCTTTTCCTTGTCTTAGTTGTTACTATTAGATCCGTCCTTAGTTTTTGATTCACAGATTTACTACCAATGTTTTGTAAATATTTGAGCCATAATATTTCCATTATCAGAGTAAGAGTTTTCTAGTTATTGTATTCTTTATCTTGTACATAATTGAGTCATAGTTTCTTTTCTTAAATTTTATAACAAATATATGTGTTGTCTTGTCCTTATATCAATACCACAAATAATCGAGTCTTACAGTCCGCAAAAACATAAAAATATTTTCCTTTTATTAAACCTTCTCCGTAGAGACTTAGAACAAATAAATAGAGTCTTTATAGTGCAAGAAACTAAAAAATATGTCATTTTGTACAGCTTCAATTACTTTGTTTGGTCAGTACAAGTTTCTTCTTAAGTTAGACATGTTTCAAACCCTCATAAAACTTTGTCATGTAATGATGTGCTACAAACTGAACTAGATATATCATCCACATAGATACCTCTACCCAACCCATACTATATCTTTGTAAAAAAGGCATATAATCCATGAATGCAGATTAATTCTTAGCATCAAAATAGGTCAGAAGGAGTTAAGGAATACTTTGTTGCCAAAACTATTGACCAGCATATCCTTACAACTCTAGATGACCATTTTATCACTCTTTAGATGCCAAAACACTTACCACAAGAGTGGAGAAACCATGGTTATACCCATATTCTTTTTGGTAGAGTTTATGCTGCGTTGACGCATCATGAAAGAAAAGTCCAGCCACTAAAGTCATGTCCTTCTCTCCTTTATATGAGTTTTTACAAATACCAACATACAAATCTGGGTACGCTACATGTTATCATGGATGCTGGGACACTAGTTTTGACACTATTCCCAAACCTCACTATGTCCCATTCTTATCCAATCTTAACAGAGGCACTAAAAATTAAAGTCCAAATCCTGGAAACAACAGATGCTAGATTATGCCCAAACATACATTAACAATTAGCTTGGAAAGTTCAAAACCATGACAACACTTTATTTATGCAAAGCGATCAAAACTCATTGTCGTTACTTATGAATACTACCCAAAGAACCATCCTTGGTGAACAAATATAAAAGCAAGTGTCTAGGGAAGAATTGCTCATAGTCACCCCATATTCATGTGTCAATTTTTATAAGAAGTTAAGATTCTATTCTAAGAATCTATAAACTTTATATGAAGTGACCCTTCTCTAGACATCTCTTCCTATCTACTTGCTCATCTCCATTATTACATATCAGAAGGAAAAAAGCTCAGACCCAATATATTTCTCATAGTTACTTGAAAGGTTCATGAGAGATAATGAGTGGGTTTAATAGTTCAGTCATAAAAAATGCAATGTACACTGGTTCAAATGTACTTTCACGGGACACTACCTATGGGTTAGCAACTGTAGTTATGCAGATTGTGAAATGTCCAGGCCAAATGGTGATATTGAAGAATACAGGGATTTAGGCCATGAAAAACTTATAGAGTTACTAGAAGAAAGGAGATAGGCTATCCAGTATAACACATGTACGCTAGACACCTCAGTGTTATCCTTTATTGACCAGAAAAGAAGAGAAATGACATCACTTGAATAAGAGATTACCCTATTGATATACAACCCAACAAATCCATAAAATATATCAACATATGACATACATCCAACATCACCACAAATATTACACCAGTCCTTTTCCATATCCCCATCAAGCTCATCCACTTTTGAGCTACTCAGTCCAACTCAAGAAGATGAGAAAATATCAGAACTTATAAGATGCTCATGGGAAAGGAATGCAGCCACGATAGACTGCCAGTAAGCCAAAAGAATGCTAGGGCAAGTCAAAAGGATGAAGGCCCTATATGATGTAGATATAATAAACTCAACATCTATCGCTCCACCATATGATGACATATTTGACAAGCTGGATTCTATAGTCGAAGATGGTGCCCTGTAGATCCTAGAAAAAGTGTCACAATATTAGAATGGGGATTCATAGAGCATAGGCTCCTTTATGATGAACATGCATGTCCGAAATTCTTTTGGACTGATGATCCACCTATGCCAGAACCGAACATCTCTGAGTTTTATGCAGAAGAAGCAATAAATCATACTACTCAACAATTCCTTCATGAACCTAATGAGGAAAATCATAATTTACCTGATTCCGACCCAAAGGAATAAGAAAAGCTATGATATCCACAGTCAGCTGATCCAACAAACATGATGATCTCAAACTATGATGTTGATCCTGTTATTCCTGTAGAGGCTGCTAAAATATTTATCATGATTACCACCAATTATATTATTAGGCTAGATGGGTCTACCCATCTCACAAAATGTTAGCCAAGGCATAAAAGGGATATTCAGTACAGGCTTTCTAGAAAGAAGAAACCACCAAATAAAGAACTGATGTCTGGCAATGATGCCACTAATACAGATGCACATACTGATTTTGACAAAATATTTCCAGTTGTGTGATATATGGAGAATAGTGAGGAATCTATCAATTCACAAGAATACATTGAGGACAAACTTTAATCTTGAATTGAATCACCAGAAGAAGTCTATCAACCAATATACATAAACAACTCCAAGGAACCAAAAGTCTCCAAATTGTTTGATGACCAAGAGAGGATGATATAGGTTTAAATCCCTAAAAGAAGTAGAGATCCAGGTACACCAGCAAAGAAAACCATTGGATTAAAATTTCACACCTTCACTTTTGATGACATAAATATTTAAGACTGGCCTAGAGGATCTAGGACTTATACAGTTAGATGGAGACAATGAATTGGGTTGACTGGGAGTAATACATGATACTCTCGGTGCTCACATCCAAGTTCTCCAGAATACTTAGAGACTGGTGGAACACTCTTGGGATATCTAAAAAGAACACCTATCTGATGTCCTAGGACTTTTTTTCATCATCAAGATCCTGCACAAGGTATCCTACAAAGATGCAGGCCGGAGATAAAAAAAGATCTGGCGATAGCTCTTCAAGATAAAGTACCTATAGTTTGACAAAAATGTCATCGATATCCGCTTTCATAAGATAGCAAAGATATACTTTAAAATGGGAAGAAATACAAGCCCGAATCAAGCATTTGTATTATCCCAGCAAAGATGCTATTAGGCCACACGATGACAATAATGGACGAGATGTTCCAATCTATAACCATCCCAAAGATAAGATACATCCTACAGGCTATCTTCCAAACTTTGAGTTTGAAAAGAAGCAGATTATCAAAAATAATCTAGCCCTTGATTGAGTTTGCAATAAAAATGACCTCGTCACCAAATACTGCTTCTCGTGCCTACACTGTGAGATAAGATCAAAATGGTAGGTTATGTTCAAGAGGTTTAAACTACCAAGGCCTCTTAATGACAGGAGCAGGGAAATACTGCAAACCAGGTACTTCAGATAAAGAAGCCTAGCAGATTACACATAGAAGGATGATAACTGCTTTATCTACAGGAAGGGTGGTTAGTTTGATAAAAACTGTCATCAGGCTAAAAAGTCAAAGGAGGATTTCATTTCTGCCATTTGTTCATAGCACTAGCCATTGGCTTCCCGCAAGAACTCCTAAGGTTATTATTGTATTTGTTCCACCAGCACAACATTCTCATGGAGTTCAAGTGTGATTCCTGAAGGCATTTTGATAGAATCTAACCTGCTCTAAAAAAGTTCATGTTGTGGTTCAACCCATGATAGTACTAGATTCGATTCTTCAAATATTCCTATGATGTAATAGTATTTATGTTGCATCATCCTGTTGGAATAAGTGGCCACGAAGTCCAAGTTCATTAGAAAATTTTACTCCTTTGGAAAATTCCCGTGTACATACTCTTCCTGGAAGATGAATACTATGATGCACATTGCTTTATTTTCCAGAAGAACAGATGCAGTACAAAATAAATCTTGCCAAAGCAATAGGAAAAATTAAACTAAATCGACGATCATCCCCAATGGGATAAAGTCCAATGAGCGAAAAAATAATATCAGTCACTGTATTAAATCATGAGAGATAAAGTCACAAACTCTATCAAAAGCATAATGCTAAAAGCTCCCCAGTAGGAATGTGAAGATTCTTCATCAATGAGAAGGAGATACTTCACTAGAACAATGAAGAAAAGCTTGGAAGGCTAAGAATTCCTCAGGAAAAAGCACAACATAGACTGGTCGATGGAATAAGGATACGAGAGCTCATCCCAGCCGACAACATCCAACACTTCCTGAAAGATAATTTCTGATGACATGTGCAAGAAGTTACCATCTCTAGCGGGTTATCTATCCCAATGAGTTACCCTCTCCAGTGGGTTACCTTTATCATTGGGTTATCCTTCTATCTAAAGAATCCCTGATAGATGGGTTACCCTCGCCAGCAAGTTACCCTTTCTAGTATGTTACTCTCATCTCCAAGGAAACCTTTCTTAGTTTTTACCCTTATAGATGGGTTTGCCCTGAAGCTACTAACTCAACTACTTCAAAGATAAGAAGCTTATCCACCTACTTGCAAGATGCATGTAAACCTACTGATGCACATACTTGCAATCTTTTGACTCACCTACTTGGACATGTTGTCACATACTAACAATATTAGTATGCTTTGTATTTATTTGTCCCATCACATTTTAGTACGACTTAGTGTGGGTAAAGATAAGGCTTATCTAGGCGTAATAGATAAAGCTTATCCTTTCAAAATAATAAGACTTAGCCAATCATAAGGGATAATCTCTATCCCTTAGCTAATAGGATAGGATAGTAATATTTAATTTCATATATATATATAGGGCTAGATTATAGTAAGCTTCCTTCTTCTATAAAAAGAAGTCTAGGAATTTATAGGTTGAGAGAATGATTCCCTCTACCTAAAGGCCTAGGATTTTTTTAAGGATAAGGAAACTTACTCGATAAGCTAACCTACGACTAAACATTAAATAAAATATTACAATCATATCTTATCAGCTAAGTAATAGGCATTATTCGTTATGACTGGATAAGTCTTATTTTTTTTAAGGGATAAACTTTATCTGTTATGAATAGATAAGCCTTATATTTATTAACAATGAGATCTACTAGCATGTGACGGGCCAAATAGAAACAAACCACACTAGTGTTGTTGGCATATGATAGCATGTGAAAGCAGGTGAGTCAACATCTTTAAATCAGGTGCATCAGCAAGTTCACAAGCATCTTGTTAGTAGGTGGATAAGAACCTTGTCTTCTATGTAGCCAAGTCAGCAGCTTTGGGACTAACTCATCTAAAATTCTAACCCACTGAGGAGGGTTTCCTTTGATATATGGGTAAACCACTGGAAAGTGCAACCTACTGGCAAGGGTAACCTATCTGACAAGGTTTTCTTAGAGAAGAAAGTAACCCATTGTAAAGGATAACTCACTGAAGAGAGTAACCAGCTAGGAAGGGTAAATCATTAGAGAGGGTAACATCTTGCACATGTCATTTGACACTATCTTTTAGGCAGTGTTGGATGGTTTCGGTAGAGATGAGCTTGTGTATCCTTCTTCCATCCACAAATTTCTGCCGTGCTTCTGCCTGAGGTGCTCTTAACCTTCAAAGCTTCTCTTCATCAATATGGTAAAGTATCTCTTTATGCTGGATGATGAATTTTTGCATTCCTATAGGGATCTTTTAACATTATTATTTTGATGGAGTTTGTGACTTCATCTCTCATGATTTCAAACAATGGGTAATATTTTTTTGCTGCTTGTTTGACTTTATCCCAATGTGGATGATTGGCGGTGTAGTTTCTCGTTCCCTATTTCATGAGCAAGTTTCATTTGGAATATATCTATTCCACTAGAGAATGAAGAATTATGCTTTATATTATTCATCTTCCGCAAGAACTTTCAAAATGAGTGAAATTTCTAGCTGACCTTTGACGTTGTTACCTGTGATTCATACAGAATGATGCGTCATAAAGAAAAGTGCATCATAGGAATCTCTAAAGCATTGAATCTAGAACTGTCATGCCTTGAACCATAATATGAACCTCTTTAGAGAAGGTTGAATCTGATCAAAATGACTGAAGGCATTACACTTGAGCTCTATGAGAATGTATTGGTGGAGTCACAGATACCAGAATAACCTTAGAGGTTCTTATAGGAAGTCTTTGGCTGGTGTTATGAGCAATTGGCATAAAGGATATTCCGAGTGCACTCCAAATAACTTTAGAATGGATCTGCCATAATTTTTGAACACTTAAAGATCATATAAATTCTTTTATGTCAGAGGATAGAAGGATCAATGGGATCTATCAAAGAATTGAACAGATATAGAGGGTATTCTATTATTCTGAAAGATAGGATTCCTCTTGCATTGAGCATGAGTATTTCACTAGCTAGTTTCTTGTTGTCTTCTCCGGTGTTGGATATCAGTTAGAGTTCATCTGCATAGATGTCACCTAGTTTTTCATCAAAGTCTATGGTGAAGTGGGTATCCTTCATCGACTATTCTTCCATTAAGAAGACCAATTCATGGTTGTCCTCTTTGGTAAGATAAATGTCTATTTGATTAGTAATATATTTAAAGAGGTGCATAGATTCCTTCGACTTCCTGGTCTGAGAACAGTTTCAAGAAAAGTGACAAGGATTTTTGTAGATAAAGCAGCTATCATTCTTCTTCTTATAATCTGGTAGGATCCTTCATCTAAAATAGCTTGTTTTCCATATTACACTACTCATGTCGTCAAAATGTCTTGCCAGTTTGAACTTTCTAAATAGCTGCTTCATTTTTGATCTCTTCATATGGCACGGGCATAAGCTACTAAAATTTATGATGAGGTCATCCTTGTTGTAGGCTTGATCGAGTGTTGGATTCTTATGGATGATCTACTTCAGTACCGACCTCTTTGGGCATATATTGTCCAAATCTATGAAGATGGCATATCGGATGTAGCCTTGTGTGCGACGGTTATGGATAAGATCTTCTCCTCTATGATAATCATCGTGTAGCCTTCTAGCATCTTTAGCATTGATGATACGAAGGCTTGCTTAAGGCTGGGATCCCACTTAGCTCAAAATAGATCTTTGCCATCTTCTGCAAGTATATATCAATACATTTAAGTATAATAATAGTCATTTTATCTCAACGAGCTATCATTTGAACTTATCTTATCTCTAGTCTGTATCTCCGTTAAATACCTCGTGCAGTATCCAAATGTTGAAATCAATGTCCTGGAATATTTGATACTTGATCTTATAGGAAATCCTAAAAGTGTTTCACCAGTCTCTGAGTAGTCCAGAGAATCTGGATGTGAACTTCATGAGTATCATGTATTTCTCCCATTTATCCAGATTTTTTGTCGCCATCAAAGTGTAGAAGTCCTAGATTTTCTAGGGACATGCTAAAATCTTGATGTCGTCGAGAGTGATGGTGTGAACTTTGTTTCCCATAATTTTCTTTGTCGGTGTATTTGGATCTGGCCTTCTTTTTTGGAATGGATCATCCGTCATCCCTTCTTAGTCATCAATAACTTTTGAGACCTCTAATTTCATTGAATGGTTCATGTATATTGGTGGATAGTCTTCTTCTGTAGATTAAATTGATAATAGAAGGAATATCCTCAACATATTATCATGAATTGATAGACTCCTTATTTTTTTCCACATATCCATCAGCTCGAAAGTTCTCGCTGGTGTCAGAGTCTGCATATGCATTTGAAGAATCTTCTTAACTTGAAGTAGGACTAATGGGATCAACATCCTAAGCCTGTTCATTGCAATTCAAAGATATTTCTACTTGATGAAGGATTGATGTGGCTCATAGATCTGGAACTACCTCATCATTGGTGTTCAAGCTATATAGATTTAGGACTAGCTGGTCTGAATCAAAATCTGGATCACGATGGGATGGAAACCACCCATTATTCAGAAGTTCATCATTTAGAAATTTGTTCCATTCCATATCTTTATATTGAACTTTTGACTTTTGGATTATTATATTGTCGTCCAGGAAGGTGATTTCGTCGTCCAAGAGCATCATGGTTCCTCTATCTATGCCGGATTCCAGTTTTCTTTTGGAGTACATCTTAGTTTTATCGGCTTTTCTTTTGGCAGTGATGACACCTTTCCATTCCCATGCATGCTTAAAAATGTTGTTCTCCTTTTAATATTAAGATCTTGTTGATATAGGCATATGGGAGCTTGAAGTAGGAGTGGGGAAGATGTGGCTCATCTTTGGTGAAGAGTATGTATGTAGTGAAATAGGGAACAAGCTTGGATGTAGTAGTAAGCTATGGGTTCTATGGGTTCGGAATCCACCGTGTCGCAGCTGCTAGATTTGTTCTTGTAGAGAAGCCATCACCTAGTGCTTCTGGCCGAAAATATGATACAATAAAGTTCCTGACGGGCATATATCAAACTACATGCAGGAAGTCTAAGACCCAACAGGAGAATAAGTCCATCATGCTAAGTGGATGTTTGTTCTTCTCTCTTTTTTATTACTTCAACTTTGCTTGCCAACTTATTCTGAGAGTGATCAATATTCTTTATTGCTTGGTTGATGCTGGACATCATTCTATTTTGGGAAATGGAATTTTTAGATTGTTAATTGAGTGTTGTTTCAATGTCGGTAAGAGGTATCTTCTCTCTAAATGGCAGGATAATAGTTTTAGCTGGTATCTTTTGAGCATGGATAATGTAATCCTTTTTGAATTTGTACGGTGGAAAATCATCTGAGTTACAGGTTTGGGAGTGAGGCATCATGACTAGTCTTGATACAAACTTCTTAACATTGGTTATGGTAAGTTTAGTTTGTGGTGGAGTGGGTGATGTATCTCCTTGGCACATGTGGCATATGTAATTTGACTTCCACGGAAAGTGTCCGAAGAAAGGACATTTCCGGAACACAGCATATCGACCTTATTGATTGAGGTAGTCTATCCAATCATGCTCTTCCATAAAGCTGCATAGGAACTAGTATAGCAATTTTGGGTTGTCTTCAAATGGAATATCGATAGAAGGTTGGTACCTATGGATTGATAAAGTTGCTTATAGAGTATTTTTTTAGGTGTGAGTAGTTAAAATCGATCGTAATGGTGTTGTAACTTTTTCTAGTAAAGGTTTGTTTCATGGAGTAGAGAGGATGAGGATGGTCTCTCAACTTCTCATAGTTTGTGCCTTGTGAATATGGGAGTAATTTCACAAGTTCATCTATAAGAATTTTCCTAGTGATGCGAGTACACTGAGTGGTTCCATTAGTGGCATCTACGTTTAGGCGCAAAGCATTTTCCCCACCTGGAAGGGATAGATCAATAGCATAATTCTAAACTCACCAAGATACTTGGTAATAGAGAGTTTCGTAGATGGTATCTAAGACGTGTGGAGCTCTAAGACTCTGAACATGGATCTTCAATACTTCCATCAGATACGGATAGGAGAGGGACATGTTGAAATTCAGGAAAATAGTGACAAAGACTATCCCAGTGGTCAGTGTGAATTTTGAAGTTTCCAAGTTGGCATGTTTGTATTCATTGTATCTATTATTAAGAAGAAAAACACACACCACTACTGGTTGGCCTTTTCTTTCGTGATATGTTAATGTGACCCTAACAGTTCCAAAGTGAATGAGGGTGAAGCCTTGGTTTCTCCACTATTTTTGAAAATCTTCAAGCATCTATATAGTGATGAAGTTCCTCCTGAGTAGCAAGAATAGAATGCTAGTCTAGTTTTGAAGAAGCAACATATTCTTTAACTCCATTCGGTCTTTGTTTTACCAAACAATGTATCTGCAGTCGTGGGTTACATGCCTTATTTGCAAAGGCAGAGTAAGGATTTAGGTAAAGTAGATGTGTTAAAGATAATTTTTGACCTGGGGCCAACACATCTACTTTGTATAGGTAGTCATATTAAAATGACAGTGTTTTGGTGATTATAGGTCACATATTTACCTGAGTTAGAGATTTACAGGGACTTGACATACTTGAACGAGACTGTGACAACTCTGATACACACATATTTTTGTGTTTTTCTGGACTTTAAAGACTCTATGTTTTTTTTCAAAAGCTCTAATGAAAAGACTCAATAAAATGAAAAATACTTTTGTATTTTTTGGAAAATAAAACTCTATATTTCTGCTAAGGATCCAAGGGCAAGAGAACAAAAATATCTGTAATAAAATCAATGAAAATAAATGACGACTCAATTATATACAAGACACGGACTATGATAACTGGAAAACACTAACCTTATAATGTAGATGAAACTATGACTAGTATTTACAGGGCTTTTGAAAGTACTACTGGGAAGAGGTATCTAAGAATGGATATATGAGATCCACTCTATGGTCTAAGCAAAGACAAAAGGAGTTCCAAAATGTGTTGTTGTGACATAACTTGTCCAGTACGCTTTCCTTGTGACTCCATGGAACAATTTATAACAAAGAAGATGCGAAAGAATTTTACACAACAATGTAAAATCCATGGATTTACCCATCAACATATTGATGTTTTACGAATTTTCTTAACATATCAAGGAAGAAAAGGTCGGCCAGTTGTGGCACATATTTATTTTCTTGATACCAGATTCAATGAGTACTGACATGCGAATTAAGTTACATCAGAGATTATCAAAGATTATGGTAGTGTCTTTGTCACCATATTCCTCAATTTCAACATGCCATTATTAGATCCACATCTAAAGGAGGTGTTGAAGATCAAGTTCTAGATTCTTAAAGCTCCATAAGACGATGATGCCATTTAGGAAACTCTTCACTTCTAGATAGCATGGAGAGTTCAAAACCATAACATGAACTTATATCCTCTGAGTGGAAATAACTCTCTATTCTTGACCATTGATACAACTGATAGAACCACAGAGTGGACAAAGATCTTGAGAAACACATATAGGGATTAACTCGTCAGTATTATCAAAGCCTCATAGGTTACAACATATAAGAAATTGAGAGCCTATCCTTAACCTCTCAAGTACACTGATGATTCCTACCACCTCTACCTTAAAACTCCCCCTACTATAACCTTTTACATCCTCATTTAAAAGATAAGTGATGATATTCTATATGTAAAGGATCAGAGATCCATACTCAGGTTCCTCACTGGATTTATGAAAAAACATGATTAGATAAAGCACCTTATTTATGAGGGTCACAAACTGATATAGTATAAATGCACTATCTAATGACATTACCCATGAAAGACTGATTACTAATGTATAATTTGAGAAAGAGGGGCTGCAGGGGCTACTCAATCTGAGGTCAACCTACAGATGTTTATTACATCCCTTTCTAATCCTAGTCACATAAATGTTTTCCCACTAAAATACCACTCTACAAAGAATAACCTTACCTGATCTCTAAAATTATCATATGTTATCCAATTAGAAAATACTTTATGTGTCCCTCAAAACTGTCATAATTATAAGAGCACTCAAACAAAGTTGTAGACCATCTGATCTGAACAATGCCTTCTAGGAACTCGATTTCTATATTTTACTACCCAAAAACCTAAGAAAATAACCTCTCATGAAGAATAAATACCGAATCTAAAGTAAGATTGTTCCATACATCATAAGGAATACAACTTTACCATACTACTAAAGGCCAAAGTATCTACCGTATTTCCACATAGATATTCTCCACGGAAGTTAGGCTAACCTTTTCTAACTTGTTCATCCATGCAATTCACTTCAGCTTCAAAAGATGAACAAGTGTCTGATACTACGAGGATAAGGAAAGATGCCATGACACAAATGGTTTAGATGACACATAACCATGCCAAGAAGATAAAGTGTTCTAGCCAGATTCAATATGAGGTTGATAAGATGGTCACGACATATGCTCTCATCATCCATATTCTAGTTCCTATAGACCTAGCTAATGATCTTAATAACCAAAGAGTAGTAACACAATATGACCACCTACCGAAGGTTCCTTATTTTCAGAGAGCATCCCATAATTATGCTGATCCATCACATATGATGATCTCATGTCGTAAACCAGATTCCACCACTATGAATTATCTCTTGTACATCCCTTTAGAGGAATCCCATAACTTCGAACAGGTCTCTCTGAAATAATGTCTTCTCAATAACAATAGCAAGACCACTGACTTGATCAACCTCATTCTAGTTGACCCAATTCCTATTGTTCAAGAAGATGATGAACTTATGGAAAAAGTGTTATCTCCTTAGACAGACTCCCATAATTTTGAGAAGTATATGGAAACTTTATTCGGCAACAACATGTCAGATGAATGTTCATAATCCATCCACTCTGATGCTATACCTTAAAATATGGGTCGTAAGATAGATGGGTCTAACCAACTCTCAAAGGGTAAAGCAAGGCATAAGTGATACATGTAGTACAAATGGGCCAAACAGAAGAAAACACCAAACCAGGAACTAATGTCCGGCAAAGACGCCAAATCCTATAGAGAAAAGTATCCAGGAATGCACAAATACTTTATCTAACATGATAGAGGCCACTTTGCAAAATGATGTACCAAATCAAGAAAGGCAAAGAGGGAAGGACAAGCCTCAGAGAAAACCATGACCTATCAGTTCCTAGCTGATGATAAAGATCTTGGTGATCTTTATCCCGCTGCAGATGACATTCTCAAATTTGCTTTCAAAGTAGAGAAAGGAACATCTGAGGACGTATTCATTGATGAAAAACAATAACTTTTCATTCGTAGACATTAATCTAATACTAATGATGACTTATATTCTAGTGAAGGTTCCAAAGGTAATGAAGATGCTTTGCAACCATCATTTAAATTTCCTGAGACGAATGCCCATCTATTTAAAGAAACACTCCAGTAAACCAGTGGTCTATAAATTAGTCTCTAATAAAAATAAGCTGACTAGTGATCTATTCCTAGATAGGAGGAAATAACCAACGACATTGGTGAAAGAAACCATAGCTTCAATTCTATCTTTGCATCAGGATTGCTAAACTCTTATGACAATAAAGAATCTGGGTGAAAAAGGGTAATACATGATACTCTAATATTGTAAATCCAGATACTCCAAAATCTCCACAAACTGGGGAAATGTAGTTGGGATTGTGGTTAAAGAAATTTATGTCACATCTCAAGAACCTTCCATCAACATCAAAATCATGAGAGAAGTCTTTTGCAGAGATGCAAGCTACACTACGTGGGCCATCTTCAAGGCCTTGAACAGTCTATGTAAGAAGAGATCTGTATTGAAGTAGATTATTGAGAACAACCTAGTTGTTGATCCTCAATACAGAATGAACAATCTTGTTATAAAGTAAAATTGCACCTAGGTAGGATCCCAGATAAAGTTTTTGTTTAGGAGATTCAAACTACCCAGACATCTAGATAATGAGACTAAGGTCATAAATCAAACCAGGTATTTCAGAAAAAAGATCCTAGTAGAATATAAAAAGAAGAAGATTGATAGCTACTTCATCTACAGAAATCTAGGTAACTCTACAAAACATAATCCTTAACTAAAGAAGTTTAAAGGCTATCAACCTCTTTGAAGATATAGTTAATCATGGTACAATCTATCTCAACAAAGAAGAAGACCTTGAATCGGTCTTCTCTCTTAAATAAGAACCAATAGAGGACACGTTCTTCTCCATAGACATTTATATAGAATTTGGAGACATCTATTATGATGATCTCTACCTGATATCCATCACTAAGGAATACAACCAGTAATCAGCCAGTCAGTTTCTCATGCTAAACTCATCAAAAATATTATTTTTTGGAATAGCAAATTGCTCTCCAAATCTTTTCAACAAATAAATGGATCCTTCATATACATCTATCCTCTGAGAAAGACAGATATTTTACAATCTTTATGTATTAAAAAGGCATAGCTAAAACACCATGAACACATTTAGAGAACATCCTGGATATCTTTTCTATTATCTGTTAACTATACAAGCCGATGACTTCTAAAAAGAACTCCTATGGTTGTTCTGGTATATTTTCCATCAGTACTATATCGTCATATAGTTCAAGTGTTATGTGTTCAGGTATTATGATCAAATCCAATAATCTTCAAAAAGATTCATGCTATGGATTATGTCTCGACTATAGAAGATTTGATGCACAAAAGATTCCTGCAATACAATGGCCTTTATTTTATATCATTAGGTAAGAATCACAGGCCTTGAAGTCTAAGATAATCTAAAAAATTCACTACTCTAGTAATTTCCTGATTTAATGCTCTCTTATGAAGTTGAATGTTATAAAGAAAAATATTTCACTTTCAAGTAAAATAGATGCATTCAAAAGAAAAAGAACTACATCGATGATCATCCTCACCGGGATGAAGTTTGACGAACAATAAAAAAATATCAGCCATAGTACAAAATCATAAGAGATGAAGCCACAAACATAATTAGAAGCATAAGGCTAAAAGATCTACAATAACAATGCATGGATTCATCATCCAGTAGATGAAGTTAATTCACCTGATTGATGAAGAAAATCATGGAAGACCAAGAATGCCTCTAGCAGAAGCACGACGCAGATTAGTAGATGGAAGAAGGATACGCGAGTTCATTGCCACCGACAACATCCAACACTGCCTGAAAGGTGAAATTAGATAACATGTTCAAGAAGTTACCCTCTTCATTGAGTTACCCTTAAAAATAAGTTACCCTCTCTAGCAGGTTACCCTTTCTAATGGATTACTCTTCCTTCTAAGAAAACACTGTCAGATAGGTTACCCTTGCTAGTGCGTTATCCTTTCCAGTGGGTTTACCCCATATCAAAGGAAACCCTCCTCAGTGGGTTACCCTTTCAGATGGATTTGTTCTGGAGCTGCTGATTTATCTACTTCAAAGACAAGGAGATTATCCACCTTTTTACAAGATTCCTGCGAAGCTGCTAATGCACCTACTTGAAAGCTACTGACTCACCTGCTTGCATATACTATCACATGCCAACAACATTAGTGTGTTTTATTTTTATTTGTCCTATCAAATATTAGTAGGGCACAGTATGAATAAAGATAAGTCTTATCTAGTCATAATAGATAAAGCTTATCCCTTCAAAAAGGAAAAGACTTATCCAATAATTATGGATAAGGCCTATACCTTAGCTAGTAGGATAGGATTGTAATATTTTATTTCATGTTAATCCATAGGATTATCTTATAAAGTAAGCATCCTTATCCTATAAAATGAATCCTAGGCCTTTATGCAGAGGGCATTAGTATCTCTACAAAAAAACCTTTCGTATAGTTTTATCTCTTTCAATAAAGACATTTGTTGGATAAAATCTCTTGCTCTTATTTTATCTCTTCTGAAGGGATTGGTGCTTGGGTCCTTTAGGTCAGAGCGGTGGGGCAGGGAAATACTTTGACAAGGTACTTGTTGCGAGTGTAACATGGAACTCAAAAGTTACTTTTCATAAACATTAAATGGAGTTGTCTTCATATATGAAACGTAGACATCTGAGTCCTTTTCATGTACATGAAACTAAATTTTCTTAGTCTATGCCATAGCTTTCTGATTTGGATTCATTATCTTTAAAATAACATATAGATCTAAGGTTTGCCTCCGTACTCTTTTTGTTCCACAGATGCTTGAGGGAAACTTGCCAGGGATAGCTACTATAATACACTTTTATGTAATCTACAAAACAGTCTTATTCTAATGAGACAATAGATTTCATGTGTTCTAAGACTGGCAAAGTCTTTCCATCCCATTAAGGGTTGCAAAGTTTTTGTTACCGAGGCAAACCGTCTAGATGTGTTGCTAAGTTTAAAAGTCATGACATATTATTTATGGTTGTGAAGTCTTTGATGCTAAATAAAACCATCCTAATGGATGAGTACCTCAGTAGTAGGAAAGTCATGGTATGTTAATTAAAATGTTTGATTTTTTATGGGTTGTGGCCTTTATGGACGTAAATTGCCTATTATGTTGGAAAGGTCAGTGTCTGTGTTGTTGATGGAAGTTTTATCTCATATGGCATGTCACCTACATATTTTTGAAACATCCTTTCATGTGGGAAAGTTTGGGGCTCTATTGCTAGCCGCCTAGCTAACTCCGTCGGCAGTCCTCCGTGCCTAAATGGTCGTGAAACCTCATGTCATGTTTCAATTTTTAGAGCTCTATTTCTAGTCTCCTATATGCCTCCACTGGTAGTCATTTGTTCCCCACTGTGTTCTTATTTATTTAGTATCAGATCGATTCCCACTCCCAAAGAAAGGGAGGAAGCAATAGTTTGCATACACATCTGCTTATTGAAAACATTTGAGCCAGCTTTACATTTTCATTTTTTCTTTTTTTTTTATTTTTTATTTTTCTAAGTTGTTAGCCTTAGATCTATTCATAGTCTTTACTTTCCGATATCACTATCAAAGTCTTGTACAAAATCAAGTTACAATTTCTCTTCTTAGATTTTAGAACAAATATTTAGTGTGTCTTGTCCTTAGATCTTTACCACAAATATTTTGAGTCATTCCACAAAATACAAAAAGATTTTATTGTGTCTTTTCCTTAGAACATTAGAACAAATACATCAGTATTTATAGTCCAAAAAATACCAAAAATATTTTTCCATCATAGTCCTCATCTAGTTCACACAATTCTTTTGTCAATATAAACATGTCTATCACTCCTCGTGATATGTTGTCATGTAAACTTGATTATCTATATGATGTAGAGTTGTTACCATCATAAAACTAGATGTTTACCACTCCTTTGGGTAAATATACACTCTATGGTCATAGCAAACCCAAAAGAAGTTAAGCAATAAGTTGTTACTACACCACTTGTCCATCACCCTAAACTGGTGACTCCATAGGAATAATTCATATCACTGCATATTATAGAGGATTTTCCGCAACAATGGAAAACCCTTGGATTTACCCATCTCTATATTGGTTATGTAAGAATTACATTGACATATCAAGAATGAAAAGTCCATCTAATTGTTGCGCATCTTACACTTCTTGATACCAGATTCAATGAGTACCAACACGCAAATTTGGGTACAACAAAAATTATCCTTGATCATTGTACAGTCTTTGTCACCATGTACCCTAATATAACAATGCCATTAACTGATCCATAACTGATGGAAGAATTTTAGATCCACGTCCAGATTCTCAATGTTCAATAGGATAGAGATGGCATTCAAGCAACTCTTCACTGCCAGAAACCCTGGATAGTTTAGAACCATTACATGAACTCATATACTCTGAGTATCAAGAACTCTCTATTCTTGACCATTAATACAACTGATTTAACCGCAGAGTGCACCAAGATCATGACAAACATATCTAGGGATGAACTGGTTAACTTTATCCCAGCCTCATAGGTCAAACATATGAGAAGTTGAAAGATAATACCTAACCTATCGAGTCCACTGATTATTCCGACCAGATCTACCTCAAAAGGCAACCCATAACCACCTTTTACATCCCTTTGTACAACCCAAGTAATGATTATCCAGATGTAAAGAACCCGAAAACCATCCTCAAGTTCCTTACTGGCTTTATCAAACAACATGATTAGATAAAGCACTTCAATAATAAAGGTTATACTCTGATGTTGCATAAATTCCCTTTCTCAGGATATTACATATGAAGGACTAATTGTACCTTTAGAATCTATTAAAAAAGGGCTACAATAACTATTCAATCTAAGGTCAATCCATTGAAGCTTATATAGCACTTTTATAAAACCATTCCCATCAATGCATTCCCACCAAAACACCAATTTGCAAAGGATAACCTAACCCGAGCTCCAAAATTATCATATGTTATTTGATCAGAAAATACTTCAGCTGCCCCCCAAACTTTCAATCTTATATGAGCAGTAGATGATAAGTTACGAACCATCTAGTCTAAACAATGCTCGTTATGAACTCCTTTTCTATATTTTATTGCCCAAAAAAAAAAGAAAATTACCTTTACTGAAGAAGAAATGCAGAATCTCAAATACGATTGCTCCATACTTCAAAAGGAATACGACTGTCCAATAATTCAAAAGGACAAAGTATCTACCATATTTACACATAGATATTCTCCACATGGGTTAGGAAAAATTTCACCACCTCATTCATTGATGCAATTCACTTCATCTTCAAAAGATGAACAAGATTCTGATACTATATGGATAAGGAATGATTCCATGACACAAAGGTTGGAAGGCACATAATCAGGTTAAGTGGATAAGGTGTTCTAGCCAAATTCCGTATGATTCTAGTAATATTGTCAAGACAAATTCTCTCATCTTCCATAATCTAGTTACTATAGATCCAGCTGATGATCTTGATATCAAAAGAGCAAAAACCCAATATGACGAGCCACCGGAGGTTCCTTTTGTTCATAGAGCATCCCCAAATTGTGTTGATCCAGCACATATGATGATCTTAAGTCATAAACCAAATTCCCCTACTATGGATGATCTCTTTCAGATCCCTGACGAGGAATGCATAACGGCTAACAAGTCTCTCTAAAATAATGTCTTCTCAAGAACAATTACAAGGCTGTTGACTTGAACAAACTCAATCAAGTTGACCAAAGTCTTGTTATTCAAATAGATGATGAGCTTATGCAAAAAATGTTAACTCATCACACAGACAACCATCCTTTCGATAAGCATAAGAAAAATTTATTTGGCAATAGAATGTTAGATGAATGTTCACAATCTGTCTACTTTGATTATATACCTAACAATCTGGTTTGCAAGATGGATGGGTCTCCCAAACTCTCAAAGCGTCAAGTATGGAATAGGAGATATATATAGTACATAAAGGCTTGAAAGGTGAAACCACGGGATAAAGAAATAATGTTCGGCAAAGATGCCAAATCCTTAAAAGAAAGAGATCCAGGAAAGCACAAATGCTTGATCTTCCCTGACAGAGACACTTTGCAAAATGATGTAATAAATCCAGAAAGAAAAATAGAGTATCACATGACTCAGAGAAATCCGTGGCTTGCCAGTTCCTATCTCAATATAAAGCTCTTAGGGATCTTCATCCCACTGAAGATGACATTCACTAATCTACTTTTAATGCAGAGAAAGAAACATCTTAGGACATCTTCATTGATAGACAACCACAACCTTTCATTAGTAGATAGTAATTTAATGCTAAAAATGTCTTTTTTTCTTATCAATGTGTCAAAGGTAATGAATATGCTTTGCAACCATTAATCCAATTACGTGAGGAGGAATACCCATCTATGTTAATGAAATACTCCAGTAAACTTCTGGTCTCTAAATTAGTCTATGATCAATTCTACCATACTAGTGATCCAGTTCTATAAATGAGGCAAGAACCAACGATAGATGCAACATAAATCATAGCTTTGATTCTATCTTTTCCTCGGGACATCTATACTCTTATGATGATAAAGAATCTGGATGAAAGAGTGTAATACATGATACTATCACAATTTAAGTCTAGATTCTCTGAAATCCTCATTGACTGGTGTAATGCACTTAGGATTGTGGATAATGAAATTTATAACATCTTAGTAATATATCACCCATATTAGAATCCTATGAGATATCTTCTGTAGGGATACAAGATACACCAGTAAGTCTATCTTCTAGGCCTTGAACAGTCTATGCAAACAGAGATCTATATTGAAGTAGATTATTAAGAATAACCCTGTTCTTGATCATTATTACAACAGGAACAATCTTGTTACAAAATCTGATTACCTCTGTTAAAACTGTCAGGTAGATTCCTAAAGAAAACAATTATTCTGGAGATTCAAACTACCCAGGCCTCATAACGACGAGACTAAGGTAGTCAATCAAACAAATTATTTCAGATGAAGCAGCCTCGTAGACTACAAAGAGAATAAGATTTATAGTTGTTTCATCTACAAAAATTCTAGTCACTCTACAAAAAAACTATCCTTAAATCAAGAAGTCGAAAGACTTTGTCCACCTCATTAAAGAAATAGCTAATCATGCTACAATATATCTCAATAAAGAGGTTAACCTTTAATCATTCTTCTTGCAGGAAGACGAACTGATAGAGGACACTTTCTTCTTCGTATATGTTTATGAAGAATTAGGAGACATCTATTTTGATAATCGCTACCAGATATCCAGCACTGGAGAAGACAACTAGTAATCGGCCAATTAGTTTATCATGTTTAACTCATCAGGAATATCATTTTCTTGAATAGTAGATTTCTCTCCAAATCAAAATAAAAAATATATGGATCCTTTAGATCTATCTATCCTCAAAGAAAGCCAATTTTTCTACAAGCTTCAACTATTCAAAAGTCATAGAAAAACCATACTGAAGACATTAGGATAACATTTGGTATATCTTTTCTATTATATGTTCATTATAATAGCTGATGACTTCCAGCAAAAACTCCTATGGTTGTTTTGGTAAATTTGACATCAGTAATTTATTGTCATGGAGTTCAAGTGTTATGCCTTCAGGTATTATGATGGAATCCAACCAACTTCAAAAATATTCATGTTGTGGATCAGGCCACAACTATACTGGATTTGATGCTCAAAAGATTTTGATGATATAGTGGCCTTTATGTTGTATCATCTAGTAGAAATTAGAGACTATGAAGTAAAATCTCAGAAGAAAATTTAACTACTATAGAAATTGTCCCATTTGATGTTCTCTCTATAAGATGAATGTTATAAAGAACAATATTTAACTCTCTAGCAAAATAGATACATCCAAAAGAAAAGGAACTACACCAACGATCATCCTCAGTAGGGATAAAGTTAGAAAAATAGCAAAAGAATATTAGCCACAGTAGAAAATCATGAGAGATAAAGCCACAAAATCCATCAAAAGCATATGATTGAAATCACACAAATAGGAATGATAAGATTCATAATCTAGTAGAAGGAGTTAATTTACCAGATCAAATAAGAGAAGAAGGGATGGCCAAGGACGCCTTAGGTAGAAGAACGACATACATTGGTTGATGGAAGAAGGATACGGGAGATCACCTCGCACTATCTAAAACTTCCTAAAAGATAAAGTCAGATGACATGTCCAAGAAGTTACCTTCTCGAGCGTGTTACTCTTCCCTACAGTTTACCCTCTCTAGTGGGTTACTTTGTCCATTAGGTTATCCTCCTTTCCAAGGAAACCCTGTTATATGGGTTACCCTTGCCAGTGGTTTGCTCATTCTATTGGGTTACAATCATCTCAAAGGAAAACTTCCTCAACGGGTTACCTTTTCTGATGGGTTTGTCTTAAAGATACTAACTTAGCTACTTCGAAGACAAGAAGCTTATTAAACTACTTGTAAGATGCCTATGAAGCTTCTGATGTACCTACTTGTAAGCTACTGACTCACCTACTTCCACATGTTGTCATATGACAATAACATTAATGTGTCTTTTTTTATTTGGCCCATCACATGCTTGTAGGGACCAGTGTGAATAAAGATAAGGCTTATGTAGAAATAATAGATAAAGCTTATTCCTTCAAAAAGGATAAGACTTATGAAGTCATAACAGATAATGCCTATACCTTAGCTGATAGGATAGGATTGTAATATCTTATTTCATGTTTATCCATAGGTTTAGCATAACTAGTAAGTTTGCTTCTCATATAAAAGGAAGACCAGGACTTTAGGCAGAGGGCTTCATTCTATCTACCTAATAACCTCTTTTATAATTTCTCTCTTATAAACAAATATTTGTTTGTTAAACTCTCTTGATCATGCTTTGTCTCTTACAAAGGGATGGGTGCTTTGGTCCTTCAGGTTGGAGCGGTGGGGTAAAAAAATACTTTGGCGAGGTACTTATTGCGACTATAACATAGAACTCTGAAGGTACTTTCATGAGTATTAAAAAAAGTCCACTCCATCCATGCGACATAGACGTTTGAGTCCTTTCCAGGTATATGAAATTAAATTGGCTTAGTCTATTTCATATCTTTCTTAATTAATTTGTTATCTTACAAAGAACACGCAGATTTGAGGTCTGCCTTAGTATACCTTTTTCTCTGTGGATGATTGAGGACAATAGGCTAGGGAGATCCATCGTAAGACCCATTTATATCATATATGGAATAGCCGTTTTCTATGAGCTTAAGTATTTAGAATGTATGGAGAATCCATCCTAAAGACATTTGGATTGCACCTAGTATATCCTTTCTTCAATTTGTTCATAGCACTAATGAATGACTTCCTACAAGGACTCCTGCGGTTAGTCTTGTATTTGTGCCACCAACACTACATTATTATGCAGTTCAAGTGTTAGTCCTTCAGGCATTTCCAATGGATCCAACCTATTCTAAAGAAGTTCATGCTATGGTTCAAGCTACGACTATACTAGATTCGATGCTTCAGAGATTCCTATAATGCACTGGTCTTCATGTTGAATAGTCCTGTAGGAATCACAGGCCACGACATCCAAGCTCAGATGAAATTTTACTCCTCTAGAAATTTCCCATGTCCATTCTCTCCATGTAAAATAAATACTATAAAGCACATCTATTAATTTTCATGAAGAATAGAAGTATTCCAAAATAAATTTGTCTTAAGAAATAAGAAAAGTGGAACTACACCGACGATCATCCTCACAGGGATGAAGTTTAACAAGCGGCAAAAAAATATTAGCCACAATACAAAATCATAAGATATGAAGTCCCAAACTCCATAAAAAGCATATGGATGAAAGCTCCCCAAAATGAATACGAAGATTAACCATCCATCATAAGGTGCTACTTCACCCGATTGATAAAAGAAAGGTTGGAACACTAAGAATGCCTTAGGAAAAAGCACAACATAAATTGGAAGATTACTAAAGAATAAAAAATCTCATCGTCACTGGTACCATCCAACACTGCCTGAAAGATAACGTCAGATGACATACGCAAGAAGACACCCTTTCAAGCGGGTTACCCTTTCCTACAGGTTACCCTCTCTAGTGGGTTACCATTTTTAGTTTGTTGCCCTTCTCTCCAAGGAAACCCTGTTTTATGGGTTACTCTATCCAGTGGGTTACTTTTTCCAGTGGGTTACCCTTATCACCAAGAAAACCCTTCTTAATGGGTTACTTTTTTAGATGGGTTTATCCTGAAGGTACTGATTTAGATATTTCAAAGACTATGAGCTTATCCACCAGCTTATAAGATACTTTTGAAGCTACTAATACACCTTTTTGTAGGCTGCTGACTCACCTACTTGCAGATGCGATCACATGCTAGAAACATAAGTATGTTCTTTCTTATTTGTCCCATCACATGTTAGTAGGGCCCAATATGAATAAAGATAGAGATTATCAATTCATAACAGGTAAATCTTATCCCTCATAAAAGGATAAGACTTATCCAGTTATAAAGGATTATGTCGATCCCTTAGCTGATAGGATAGGATTATAATATTTTATTTTATGTTTATCCGTAAGATTAACTTATATAGTAAACTTCCTTCTCCTATAAAAAGATACCTTGGCCTTTAGGCAGCGGCCATTATTATCACTCCGTAAAAACCTCTTTTATAGTTCGGTCTCTTTCAAAAAATATGTTTGTTGGCTAAACTCCCTTCCCTTTTCTCTCTTCGAAAAAGTATGGGTGCTTTGTTCCTCTAGGTCAGAGTTGTGGGGTAATGAAATACTTTGGTGAGGTACTTTTTTCAACTTTAACAAGGAACTCTAAAGGTACTTTACATGAATCTGAAACAAAGTCGGTCTCATACATGATATGTAGACGTATGATTCATTTCCATGTATATGAAATGAAATTGGCTTAGTCCATGCCATAGCTTTCTAAATTGATTTGTTATCTTACAAAGAACATACAGATCTGAGTTTTGAATTACTACATATTTTGTTCTGCAGATGGTTAAGGGCAACAAGCTAGGGAGATATGTCGTAAGAATTATTTGTCATACATGAAATAACCTTGAACTAAGGAGATAAAGCATTTTACGTATTCTAAGACTGGCAAAGTCTTGCTAACCCATTGAGGGTTCTGAGGTCCTTGTTAATAAGGAAAACCTTCTGGATATATAGCTCAGTTTCAAAGTCATGCCATCCTATTGAGGGTTTTGAAGGCTTTATTTCTAAAGAAAACCATCCATATAGATGTGTTGATCAGTCATAGAAAAGATGTGGTGTGTCGATAAAAACCTTTGATTTTGTATGGCTTACTACCTATATGAATGTGAATCATCTATTATGTTGGAAAGGTCAGTCTTTGTGTTTGTATTGTTGATGAAAGATTTGATTTTGTAAGGCGTACCACCTACATGGTGGTGAAACTGGTTGTCATGTTGGAAAGCTTAGAGCTCTATTTCTAGCCGCCTAGACACACTCTTCTTTGTAGGTGTTTTTGAAGAATAAAGATATATCTATTCTAATGTTTTTTACCTAATATTCATCACCGGAGAAGACAACCAGCAATCAAACAATCAGTTTCTTATCCGGTGGATTCTTCTTCCTGCCCCGTCTGTGTTGCATGTATCTCTTGTGCCTTTTTGGATGCTTTGATAGTGAGGGAGAACCATCCATCCTGCGAAATAAATTGTTAGGTATAGCATCAAAGTGGCCGAATTATGAGCATTTATTCGACTTAATATTTACGAATAAAGTTTCCTTATGCTTCTTGAAAGAATGGGAGTTTGATTAAGGAGATAACTCTTTAGGTATAAGCTCAATATCCTTTGGAACAACAAGAATCAGGTCAAATTGATTGAGGTTGATCAAGTCAGTAGCCTTATATATGTTCTTGAGAAGACATTCTTTTAGAGAGTCTTGTTCACCCCTCTGTGATTTTTCATTAGGGATTTGCAAGAGATAATCTAAAGTTATGGAATTTTCCTCACAACTTGCGATCATCATATGCACTGGATCAACTGATAAGTCTTTGTTGCCTTGTAGTTGTTCTTTGTGATCAGAATTTTGTGATGCTCTCTTAATAGTAAGATCCTCTGGTGGCACTTCCTATTGGGTTTCTGCGCTTTGAATCACAAGATCACCAGCTGGGACTACCAGAGCTAGATTATCGCAGAAGGGAGCATGTGTATTAACCATCTTATCAATATCATATGCAATCGGGCTAGAACACCTTATCCTCTTAAAGGTTGGTAAATTCATTATTTATGATGACTTTATTGATCCAAATTTTTAGGCAGACAAAGAAGTACCAATCATCTTAGGTCATCAATTCTTAGCAACAAAATGAGAATTAATTGATGTAAGAGAAGGAACACTCACTATTAGGTTGGAGAATGAATAAGTGATGTTCAAAGTATACAACTTCTAAACACACTATCCCATTATAAGTAAGTATGCATGATTATTGTTATTAAAGGGGATAAGTGTTGGGTGGTTAGTCTGCCAAAGAGCTCTTCGGACACCTTCATTGAGAACCCTAAGCGACAACCACCTAATGCTCATATGATTCAAGTGGATGAGACTTAAAAGGATAAAGTTGAGAATGGTATTGACCTTGAGAATTCAAACTCGAGAGGTCAGAAACGAATTAGAAAATTGCTCCCAAATGGGAGTAAAAGCATGAAGGAATTTGGTTAAGTTGAGTTGGGTCGTGTTGCGAAACTATATCAGGAATTTCATGGAAGGAAACCCAAGATGAGTAGGTTTGTTTTATTTTTCAGATTTTAGTTTTTACTTCACGTAGTTTTTGTTTTATTGAGTCACAGGTTGATGTGCAGTCTGAGTATCGAAAACTTGACCTAAGATGCAGGGCAAAGAATAAGTGTGGGGTCCTCGAACCCTCTCGATATATGAAGATGCTACTAGATAGTCTTAGAGGCCTCAGTGAGTATTTCTATCTCTAGTTTTAACTATACTTTTGGGACAAATTAGATAGTTAAGTGTGGGGTAGGGAAATTCCAATTTTTATGGTAAATTTAATTTTTTTCTGTTAGGAATAAGTGAGATGTTCTTGTTGGTGCTATATGTGATTGCATAATGAAAGTATTTTTGTTTTAAAAAGCATGTTGAATGTGTGAATTACTACTTTTTAGACTCTGAGGCTCATGATTATGACTATTGTACTTGTTGGCTTAAAGTCAAATTCATGTTATTGTTTGCTTGAGTCTTTGATGATCCTACGTGAGTTGGGAACGTTCCACATGTGATGTAATGTTGTTGTATATTCCTTGTTACATGTGATGTCTAGAAATTGACTAGTGTGTGTGCAAAGTTAAAGAGTGTGGGTTTAGGAGATGATATAGACATTTCTTTGATAGCCATGTTTTGGACCTTCTTTTTGACCTACCTATGTGAATAATCCTAGTAAGACCTATTGATACTTTGGATTTTTGTTTGGTAGACTTATATGAAGAATAATCCCTTCATTGATAGACCTTGATTTGATCCAAAGCTCCTAGGAGCTTTAATAAAAAATTAATCGAGTAATGAGTTAGAGAAATAAGAGAAGAAAAGGTGAAAGTGAAAGGTATTATTGTTCAAAAGAATTTTTATGTGTTATGGTAGGGGTTAAGTAATAAAAAACAATTTTTCAAATTGAATGAGTTGTGCATAGAATACTCCCACTATAGTGCACGTAAATGAGACTAATAATATCGAGTGAAAAAAAAGAATGAGGTAGACAAAAGCTTTGTAATCTGGTTGTTAGAGTTGAATTGGATATAAAAAGTGTGTATTAAAGTTCTTAGGGAAGATAGTCACTATTAAGCCAAAATAGTTTCTACCCATCCATTAGCCTACATTACAACCCTTGAAGACCTATTTGATCCTAAGCTTAGCAATTTTATATTAGTGGAGAACTACACTAAGGGCAAGACTATGGTTCATTATGTGTAACTTGTGAATTCCTTGTGAGAGAAAGAAAAAATGGATTCTTTTACCCATTGTGATAAATTGAATTATTGTGTGTGATTATACGTAACTCTCTTACTTTAAAGGGCACATGTTTGATGAATGTGAGTGAGTTGTATGATTTCCTTTATTGATCAATACACCTAAGTTTGACACTTGTTGAGTCAATTCTTAAGGTTAGGATATGTTGGAGTAGTATTCATGAGCTATAAATTATGTAAATAACATGCATAGTGTAAGAACTTCAATTCTTTATAGTCATTATAGTACTAGATAGAGTGTCTTTAATATAGTAGACGTGTAGTGTCTCCTTAGCTTATGATGCTTACAATAAAGAGTTGTTTGGGGGGAACAAGGCGTTAGGTGTTGGGTGGTGAGGTTGGGTGTATTTATGAACTCTAGTGTTGTTATTCTAGCTTATTTTAACCTATTTTTAGGACAATTTGTGTGTTTTATGTTTGATGGTGATGTAAAAAATCTTCTAATTATTCAAGGATGTAATTTCAATGACAGTCTGCCGATATTTTAACGGTCCGTCGGTTATCCCATCGACAACCTATCAACCGTAAAAACTCTTCTCTTTCAGCAATTTTAGTCCTACACATTCCACAAACACATCAGATTGCACAAAAACAACAAATAAACATTAATTTTGATAACAACAATACTTAGTGGGTTGTCTTCCATTAGCACCTAATTTAATGTCGTGGAATGACGCAGTTATCTGGATTACTCAGACTTCATCGAGATAGATAGTAGCTATGTATTTTATTGAGTCCATTGGACTGATGTACAACTTCATTTGTTGCATATTCACTTTCGAGACACTTTCATCTTCGTTTGTAAGTTTGACTACTCTATACGAGTACACTTGATTAACTTGAAATGGGCCAGACTATTTTGATTTTAACTTACTTGAAACAACTTTAATTTGGAGTTGAAGTGAATAACCCAATAACCTTTCTGAAAGTCACTCTTTGCAATCTTCTGGTCATGATACTCCTTCATCTTCTCCTTGTAATGATCACCTCTTTCATATGTACCTACAAGAAACTCATCCATCTCATCAGTTGTCCCAATCTCAACTGCACTGCCTCATTCCAGTTTAAATTCAATCTCTTAAGTGCCTACAGTGCCTTATGCTCCAATTAAAGTGGTAAATGACATGCCTTGTCATAAACCAACAGGTACGGTGACATGTCGATTGGTGTATTGAAAGTTGTTTTGTATGCCCATAAGGCACCATCAAGCTTCCTAGACCAGTCTTGTCTACTAGTATTCACTATTTTATCAAGAATGGCTTTGATCTCTCTATTCGAAATCTCTACTTGCCCACTAGTTTGTTGGTGGTAGGGAGTCACTACTTTGTGTTGCTTAACACCATATTTTGCTAAGGCAGCTTGAAACATACGATTGCAAAAGTTAGATCCACCATCGCTTATAATGGTGTGTGGCACCCCAAATCAAGAGAAAATGTTTAGTTTAAGGAATGCAACTACTCTCTTCCCTTCGTTGTCAGCCATAAAAACAGCTTCAACCCATTTTGATACATCAACAACAACTAGAATTTGTTTCATCCCATATCAGCTCACAAAGGGCCCTATGAAGTTGATGCACGACACGTCGAATAATTCTACCTCTATCATCTTTGTCAATGGTATCTCATGGAACTTGGATATTTCCCCCTGCCTATGACATTTTTCATATCCCCTCACGAACTCATAAACTTCTTTGAACAAAGTCAGTCAATACTAGCCGTTTTGTATCACCTTTTTAGCAGTACGCTCACCAGCATGGTGACCACCAACCGGGGAAGCATGACATGCTTCCAATATACTCAACATATCTACTTTTAGAACACATCTCCCTATGATATTGTCTACACATCGCCTAAAAAGATACGGCTAATCCCATAAATAATGTGTCGCATCATGAAGAGATTTCTTTCTTTGATGAAAAGAAAGATTTTACTGAATCACATCACTCACCACATAGTTTATGAAATCAGCTTACCAAGGTATTTTCTCCATAACAACATCCAAGAAGTCCTCATCTGGAAATGCATCATTGATATTAATTTCATCTCTAACTGGTTTTTTACCTTCTAGCCTAGATAGATGATCCATAACTTGGTTTTTGCAACCTTTCATATCTTTAACTTCAAAGTCAAATTATTAAAGCAGCAGAACCCATCTAGTTAATCTTTGTTTTGCATCCTTTTTTGCCATCAAATATGTCAAAGTTGTGTGGTCAGTGTGGACCACAACCTTGGTTCCTAGCAAATAGGCCCAGAACTTCTCAAAAGCATAGACTACTACAAGAAGTTCCTTTTCTGTGATAGTTTAGTTCTTTTGAGGTCCATTTAGATCTTTTCTAGCATAATAGATTCGATAAAACTACTTGTCCTTATTTTTCCCCAGCATATCACCAAAGGCATCACCGCTTGCATCACACCTGATCTCAATCGATTTTGATCACTCCGGTGCAACAATGATAGGAGCATCAACCAACTCCACTTTAATACATTCAAATACCTTTATGAAATCATAATGAAAGATGTACTTAAATTCCTTCTCCAAGAGTTTGCAAAGTTGGTTTGCAATCATTGGGAAGTAATTTATAAAACTCCTATAGAAGCCTGCATGACCAAGGAAACTATACACTCCCTTCACTGAGTAGGAGGTGGTAGCTTCTCAATTACCTCAACCTTAGCTCGATCGACCTCTATCCCCTTTGCTAAAATTTTGTGTCCGAGAATAATTCCCTCTTTCACCATGAAGTGGCATTTCTCCCAATTAATCACAAAGTTGAAATCCTCACACCACTGCAAGGCTCTAATGATATTCACCAAACATAGATCAAATGAATCTACTACCACAGAAGAATCGTCCATAAATACCTCCAAGGTGTCTTTAACCATATCTGAGAAAATAAACATCATGCACCATTAAAAGGTAGCGAGTGCATTACACAATCCAAACGTCATCCACTTGAACGCAAAATTTCCATACGGGTATATGAATGTCGTCTTCTCCTGATCTTCAGGAGCAATAGAAATCTAATTGTAACCAAAATAACCATCCAAGAAAAAATACCACCCACTTTCTACCAACCGATCAATTATTTGATCCATAAAAGGCATTGGGAAGTGGTCCTTCAAAGTCCATGAGTTGAGTTTGCTATAATCCATGCAAACCCTCCACCCAATCAGGGCCTGAAAGGAATCAAATAATTCTTTTCATTTGCAACAACAGTCATGCCCCCTTTCTTGGGCGCACATTGAACTGGACTTACGCATTTACTGTCGAAAATAGGGTAAACCACTCCTACATCAAGCCACTTAATAATTTCCTTCTTAACCACCACTTGCACCAGTGGATTAAGACAACGTTGGTGCTTAATGGTCGGAGTACAATCTTCCTCAAGTTGTTTCTTAAGAGTGCAGATGCTAGGGGGAATACTAATAATATCTGCAATCGTCCAGCCTATTGATTTTTTTTACCTCCAAAGCATAGAAATAAGTTCTTCCACCAGCTGCTCGCCCAAATTAACAACAATAATCATGGGTAGCGTGTTTCTATTTCCCTGAAACATGAACCTTAAATTTCTTGGCAACTCCTTCAACTCTAACACTGATGGCTCTTCAATTGATGGCTCAGCAGATGGTGTTTGTCAATTTATTAGATAAAGATCTATATCCTTAGGTGCATAAGAGTATGATCCCATTCTTTTCCAAGCACAAACAGTCTCCTCAGACTCCTCAATGGCTTCACGATCAAAATTGGCACTGCAGCTAAAAGATCTACCATAAATTTATCATCTATCAGCACCTCCTTCTCATCCTCATAACAGACATCAACAATAGAGAACACACTGATTTCCTTATGTTGCTTCAAATATTGGCACACATCATATCACACCACTTTGTCATTCATCCTGAATAAGAATTCATTAGCTCAAAAATCAATAAGCACGCTTCAAATTACGAGGAAAGGTCAACCCAAGATTATGGGAACCTCAAAGTCCATAGGAAATATGAAGCTAGCCACCTTCACTAACACATCATACAAAATACCAACAATTCTCTTTACCGACCTAGCCACAATCAAAAGTTACATATTTTTGGGTGTGGGATATCCAAAACCCAACTTTTCATAAATAGCCAGCGGCATCATATTGATGCTCACTTCCAAATAACATAAGGCCTTAGCAAAATCTAGAGACCCAATTGTACATGGAATGGTGAATACTCCTAGGTCTGCCTTCTTTTGCACCAAAGATCTTGTAGAAATAGCATTATAGTGATGGAGATTATCCAATGATTCATATCTTACTACTCTCTTCTTCATCATAAGATATTTCATAAATTTAGCATATCCTGGCATCTGCTCAAGTGCCTCTACTAAAGGCACATTCACTGTCAGTTGCTTCAACATTTCTATGAATTTACTAAACTTTTAATCATCGTCCTTCTTCTTTAATCTATGAGGAAAGAAAGGCGGTGGTTTTGGTAAAGAAGTCACCACTGCATCCTTTTCCATTTCTTTACCTTTTTTCCAATCCATCAACCTATTGATGATTAGAAGGAACATCAATGTCATCCTTCTTCTTAGACTCCACAGGATTACCATCTTTAAATTTGACTTCTTCGATCACCTCTTCAATAATAGCCTTGCCATCATAGGGGACTGGTAATACCTTACCACTCCATGTGGTAATTGCCTTGCAAGAGCCATTATTTTGATGATTCTGAACTACATCTCTTATGAAGTTTCCGCTCTTCCTCTGATTCAATACAGCTGAGAGTTGGCTCATTTGTTGCTCTAACTGTTTGATAGAAGTAAAGTGTGATTTTACCAACTGAATCATAGATGACAAATTACTCTTCATAGTAGTCACCCTAGAATTGGTAGCCTCAACTTTCTTTTATAATTTCTCCATCATGGCCTCCATTGACATCTTTCCAGAGATAGTTGCAACATTATCTCTACTTTCGAGAGGTACATATAGTCCACTCCTATCATTCTTGCTCTTCAAGTTTCCTTGATCCCTATCCTTGTAACCAGCCTAGTCGTAATAGTTCTGACCTTGATTTCCTTTGCTATTGCCTCAAAACCCCCCTGATTATTTAGATAGATTGCCTCTTCTTTAGAATCAAAGTCAACTCTACCTTGGGATGCAATAGCTTTTACCTTCTCTATTTTTCCAGACAATAGATGCTTAGTCAGCAAATCCATATGTGTCTTCAAGTATGCCATATCCTAGTCATGTTCTTCCTCTTTCTTGAATTGATATAGAGTCATACCACCATACACAGTATGGATTACTACAATAGAATACCTGGTATACCAAGCTCGACTCTATTTGGTCATCTGATCAAGCATCTCTAAATATTTAGGAAAGGTAAGATCAAAAAAAGACACTCATGTACCATTATCCACAACTGGCTTCATAATAGAGTTTAAAGCTCTATATAGAGTCTCCATCAAATAAATATCTATCATATTATGATTCGGACACTGTATCAGCTTTTTTTTAAACCTCTCCCAGGTCTCATGAAGATCTTTGATGGCAAGCTATAAGAAGTTACTGATTTCATCTCTTAATTATACCTTCCTAGAAAGTGGAAAGAACCTTTCTAGGAAAGCCTCTTTTAACTGCCTCCACTTGGTGATAGAGATGAGAGTTAGCCCATTGAGCCACAGTGTCACCTCCCCAGATAGAGACAATGAAAAAAATATAAGCGGATAGCATTCTGACCCACTCTTGGTTTATCAAAAGACTTGAAAATGGTGACAAAGTTCACCAAGTGCATGTTTGGATCCTCTTCGGGAAGACAACCGAACAACCCCGTATGATGAAAGAGTTGAATCATCGTACTGGTAATTTTGAATTTATCTCCAGGTGCTACAGGTGGAGGAACGATAACTCCAGTCGCACCTTCTCAATCCATTCTATCTTTATCATCATTCAAATCAAACTATACCAGTTGTCGAGTTTGCCTCACCCTAAAGGGACGATTCCTATTTACATTTTGATTCACTGGTGTAGCCACATTCTCTACACGCCTTGGGTTAACAGGATCTAACAAATAATCATCCCCAAATCATCATCACCAGGATTAGGATGATGTGATAACTAGCCATTATTTTGTTGATTGAGTTGAGCTCTAGCCAGAGCGGCTAGTTTTTCAGCATCTTGGATGTCTGTTATTCTGCCAATTAACTGTGGTTCCAAATGTATTGGTAATAATGGTGAACTTGATCTCCATGTAGTTGGAATAAATAATAACTACCCTTTACAGAAAAAAAAACAATATACCAAAGTATAATTTGGGAAACGTGACCAAAGGTCAATTAACAAACACAATCTTAATTGAAACCCGTATTCTCCAAAAATGATGCCAAATTTTGATATGCCCAAATTACACCTCTCTTACGAGAGAGTAAGAGGTCGTTATCAAGTATAAAACCCAACTAGGTTGGGTGTCAAATCCCATAGGGAATACTGTATTTACTAAGTATTGTGACTGTTATTAGACTGTTGATCAAAGATTCCTGAATAAGATGGGTTTTTATTTATAAATTGTATTCTAAGTAATTGTAACTTAGTTGTTCCAACTAATGATTCTTTCTACTAGTAATAATTCAATGATATTAAACAAACTAGAGTTATGGTTACCAAGAACTTTAAATAGTTAGGGTTGTGAATGACTTTTGAGTTCCACTCAATAACTTCAATTGCTAGAGCAGTTGAATTCTAGAGTTTACCCATTAATATATCAACCTTAATGGATAGTTTATCACTTAACTCTGTTAATTTAATGAATATATTGATTATTCAACCATTTTTCTTAAGTAGGTTAGTCTTTATTAAGGCATTCTCCATTAATATAAAGATTTAGGTCTCTAGATTACATGTAAACCCTTTCTTTTCCCAACAAAAACTTTTCTATTCAAACAAGTGATTGTTCTTGGGTTCACTTTTTAAGTTTGCAACAAAGAAAAGTCATTAGAGTGAAGAAGGGTTTATGCAATATCAATTACTTATAGAAACTCAATTGGAATCACAACCCATATCAACTGTTTACATCAAGGCTCCCATAACCCTAGTTATGGGAGCTTTGCCACTCATCTCCATAGAAGAAAGAGAAAAAATACTTGTATTATTCATAAACAAATTCAAAGTTCACTTACAAAGGTTACAAGAATTAAATCTTGAATCTTCAAAATCAATGGAATGATTAGATCCACAAATGTATTTTGATCCACAGATTTCTATGTTACATAGAGTTTCAAAGACGAAAAACTAAGATAAAACAATATCCAAGATTCAGAATATCCCTCATTAAAACATTAACTAGGTATTTATATGCTCCTAGGTTTAGAAGATTTAAAATTTACACTCATAAAATATTGTGTCCAAGTTGACAGTCCAACTCACGACCCAATGGGAGTCCGACGGTCCGTCACACGAACCATCAATGAGAGCCCGAGGATGTCAAGTTCTGTTTAATCTTGATGACTACCTTGGAGGACCGTCGATGTCCCGATGGTCCGTCGATCAGTTATCTGAAGTCCTGCATTCTGTTTAACCCTGACGGACAAGTTGGCGATCCATCGTAAGTTTGACGGTCCGCCACTTTGTCCATTGCATGGGTATTCTACCTGGAACCTTCTGGTTAACTCCGACAGTCCTCCCAGCGGTTCATTGCATGACTAATGGTCTACCATTTGGGCTGTCAGTTACCTTTTTCTACTATTTTACTGAGTTTTCTGATTCACCTAACTCAGTAACCTGAAATCACTCTAATCCACCATTAAATACTAGTTTAGATGCTTGAAAACGCATAATTTTCCCATGAAAAAAATGCAAAATATTCCGTCAAAAGTCGAAACATCAGTTACTCTTGCACTAAATTGATCTAAAATGCAAACTAAATTCAAATAGTTGTTATTACAAGTCTCTGTTGGATCGATATTTGGCCTTCTTAAAGTCCACTATATTACTTAATAGACCACATACACTTGCATGTGCGCTATCAAGAGCTTATTTTCATGTGTTGTTGGGAAAGAAAATATAGAAATGGAGTTCCCAGCGGATATTTTTTAGACTGGATGGTTTGCAACTTATCTTCGAGTGTTGTGATAAGTATAGTATCTTAGGGGGCAACTAAATCACTTTCTAATCGGATAACATATGGTGATTTTAGATCACGGATTATGTACAATGACATAAGGTGAAGAACAACTAGATTAAGTATGGGAGTCCATCTAAAATTATGTTCGAAACAATAGAAAGTTATCTCCAGATTAATTTACAAAGGATAACTTGATCTTCTCAGATAAAGAGATCCCACAATCTAAGGCTGTAGATCTCAAAGATGCCATTGCTCAACAAGTTATGAATAATAAACCAGAGGAAGAATTTCTAAATGTCATCGATGATTTGTATAGCTTTGAAATTGAGAAGAATACAGGACACTCATCTGCTACTGACCCTATGGATGTATGTTCTAAAATTGGTGATCTCACTTCTAATAGAAATATCCAGGATGAGAGAAGCTCATCTGTTAATTCTCAAACACATACTAAAAATACGAATGTTGCTAATGATGAATCTTCAATAGATTTTCCAAAAGAAGATAATACACTAATATACATAAACTAGTCTAAGGATCCAGAAGTCTATAAATTTGTCGACGACCAAGAAGGGATGACGGACGATCCTATCCCGGAATGAAGGCCAGATCTAGGTACAATGAAAAAAACCCATGGTAACTGGATTTCACACCTTAAATCTCGATGACATCAATATTTCATCTTGACACCAGAGGATCTGGTACTTCTACACGTGGATTGCGAAGAAGAATATTGTTGAACGGGAGAAATACGAGATACTCCTAAAGTTCACATCCAGGTTCTCTAAAATACTCAGAGACTGGTGGAACACTCTTGGAATTTTTTATAAGAACACCTATCTAACATCCCAAGACTTTTTCTTCGACATTAGGATCCTACACGAGGTATTTTGATGAGATGCAGGCTAGATACATGAAATACTCTGATGATAACTCTTCGAGATGAATTTCCTATTATTTGACAAAAATAACATCGATATACACTTACAGATGATGGAAAAGATATACTTTGAGCTACGCAGATATCCTATCTTGAAGCAACCCTTTGTATTATCATTGTCAAAGATACTAGCAAGACACATGATGAAGATCGTGGAGAATAAGTTCAAATCCTTATCCAACTCACAAATAGGATACATCTGGCCATCTATTTTCAAAGCACTTGACAACATATTTAAAATAAGGTTTGTACTGAAGTAGATTGTCCAGAACAATCTAGCACTCGATCGATCTAGAAACAAGTATGACCTCATTATCCATTCCAGATGATCGTGCTCGTGCTGCAAGATGAGATTAAAAAGGCAGTTGTTGTTTAGGAGGTTCAAACTTCTATGATCTCCTGATGACAGGAGTAGGGCAATACGGTGAACCTGGTACTTAAGAAGAAGGATCCCAGTAGATTAAAATAAGAAGAATGATAGCTACTTTATCTGTAGAAAGATTGGTCACTTTGTTACAAACTATCCTTAGGCTAAAAAGTCAAAGGACTGTGTCCATCTCTTTGAAAAATTTGCCAATGACACAGGCATCTATATAAGCAAAGAGGATAACCTTGAATCGGTCTTCTCACTAGAAAAATAGCTGACGGAGGACACTTTTTTTTCATTGATTTTTATGAAGAATCAGGTGACATCTATACAGATGAACTCTACTTGATATCCAGCACCAGAGAAGGCAACCAAAAACTAGCTAGTCAAATACACATGCTTAACACAGTAGCAATTCTATCTTCTAGAACAACAAACTGCCCTGCAGATTTGTTCAATCTTTATGTTGATCCCTTTAATCCATCTATCCTTTGATAAAGAAATTTTTTTTATGATCTCTAAGTGTTCAAAAAGTTTGGAGGATCCATCCTGAAGCCGTTTCGAGTGCACCAAGAATATACTTTCTGCCTTGTGTTCGTAGCACTAGGAAATGACTTTCTGCAAGAACTCCTATGGTTATTCTGGTATTTGTGCCAAAAGCACTACATTATTATGCATTTCAAGTGTTATACCTTCAGGAATTTCCATCGGATCCAACCTTCTCTAAAGAGGTTCATGCTATGGTTTAAGCAATGATAGTATGAGATTCGATGCTTCAGAGATTCCTATAATGACTGGTCTTTATGATGCATAGTCCTATAGGAATCATAGGCCACAACATCTAAGATAAGCTAGAAATTTCACTCCTCTATAAATTTCCTTTGTCCATACTGTCCTTGGAAGATATATACTATAAACCACAGTACTTTATTTTCCAGACGAATAGATACTCTCTAAACGATATTTTGATGAAAGAATGGGGCATGTGGAACTACATTAATGATCATCCTCATTGGGATGAAGTGTGATGAGTGACAATAATATCTTCCATTGTATGAGATCATGAGAGATGAGGTCATAAACTCAATCAAAAGCATAAGGCTAAAATCTCCCCAATAGGTATGCAAAGATACATCATCCATCAGAAAGAGCTACATTGCTAGATAGATGAATAAAATCTTCGAGGTCTAAGAATACCCTAGGTATAAGAATGACATACATTGGTGGATAAAAGAAGAATACGCGAGCAAATCTTTGTCGGCACCATCTAACACTCTCTGAAAGGTGACCTCAAATGATATGTGCAAAAGGTTACCCTCTTTAGTGGGCTACTCTTCCCAGTGGGTTACCCTCTCTAGTTGGTTACCATTTCCAATGGGTAACCCTCTTCTCCAAGAAAACCCCCTCACCAACAGGTTACTCTTTCAATTAGGATACCTTTATCTCAAAGAAAACCCTCCTAAGTGGGTTACCCTTTAAGATGGTTTAGTCCTATAGCTGCTGAATTAGCTACTTCAAAGACAAGGATCTTATCCACATGCTTGAAATATGCCTATGAAGCTATTGATGCACCTGGTTTTAAACTTCTAACTCACCTTCTTGCATATATTTTCATATGCCAACAATATTAGTGTATTCTATTTTTATTTGGATCTTCTCATGATAGTAGGGCCTAGTGTGAATAAAGATAAGGCTTATCTAGTAATAATAGATATAGCTTATCCCTTACAAAAGGATAAGACTTATATAGTCATAACCGACAATGCCTATCCCTTAGCCGATAGGATAGGATTGTAATATTTTATTTCATGTTTATTCGTAGGATTAGCTTATCTAGTAAGATTCCTTCTCCTATAAAAAGAAGACTAGGCCTTTAGGCAGAGGGAATCATTCTCTCTACCTAAAAACCTCTTGTATAGTTTTCTCTCCTTTAATAAATATGTTTGTTGGCTAAACTCTTTTTCTCTTTCTTTATCTACTCATAAATGGTGGGTGCTTCGGTCCTTTAGGTCAGAACAGTGGGGTAATGAAATTTTTTGGTGAGGTACTTATTGTGACTGCAATGTAGAACTCCAAAGATATATTCCATGATAATGAAACAATGTTGTCTTCATCCACGCAACATAGACGAGTGAGTCCTTTCCATGTATATAAAATGAAATTGGCTTAGTCCATGTCATAGCTTTCTAACTTGATTCATTATCTTAGACATAACATGCGAATGTATGATCTACCTTAGTACACCTGTTGTTCCATAGATGCTTGAGGGAAATAGGGCAGAGAGAGCCACTACAAGACCCATTTATGTCATATATGAAATAACCTTGTACTAAGGAGATAAATGATTCCATGTGTTCTAAGACTAGCAAAGTCATGTCATCCCATTGACAGTAGCGAAGTCTTTGTTACCAAGGCAAACCATCCAGATGTGTAGAGCAATTACAAAGTCATTCCATCTTATTCAGGGCTATAAAGTATTTGTTGCTAAAGGAAACCATCCTTAAGGATGAGTAGCTTAGTCATATGAAAGTTGTGGTGTATCGATTAAAAGCTTTAATTTTTTATGGCTTGCCACCTATATAGATGTGAATTTCCTATAATGTTGTAATGTTTAGTCTCTCTGTCTATGGTGTTGACAGAATCATTGATGTCGTATGGCGTGGTGCCTATATGGTCATGAAACTACCAGTCATGTTAAAAAGTTAAAAGCTCTGTTGCTAGCCGCTTGGATGCATCTACCGGTAGTATTCCATTACCCTGTTGTCTCCCTTTCTATTTTATATCAGAGCTATCCTCACTCCCAGAGGGAGGGAGAAAGTAGGAGGTTTCATACACATCTGCTGATTGCAAGCACGTGAGCCAGCTTAACATTTTTATTTTTGTTTTCTATTACTTTTCCTCATCTTAGCTTTTAAGCCTTTGATCTATTTATATTCTTTACTTTCAGATATTGCTTTCAAAGTCCTATTGATATCTGCATCATAGTTTCATATCTTTTATCAGAGTCAGTGTTTTCCAATTATTGTATTCTGCATCTTGTACATAATCGAGTCATAGTTTCCTTTCATAGATTTTAGAACAAATATAAGTTGTGTCTTGTCCTTAGATCATTAGCATAAATATATTGAGTCTTACTGTCCATAAAAATCAAAAATATATTACACTTTATTGAGTCTTTTCCTTAGATATTTAGAACAAATACATCGAGTCCTTATTGTTCAGAATATACAAAAATATTTCTATCTCATAGTCATTACAGTTTTCTCCAAGTGTGTCTAGTCCCTGTAAATATGTCACCTATTGTTACCAAAACATTTTCTTGTAAATACAACTACCTATAGAAGTAAATTTGTTACCCATAAAACAAAAAATATCTTCAACATATCTACCTCTCTTAAACCCTTACTCTACCTTTGCAAAGAAGGCATGTAACCCATGGTTGCAGATTCATTCTTTGGTATAACAGAGACCAAAAAGAGTTAAGAAATATGTTTTTGCGTTGAAACTAGATCACCATCCTATTCGTTCAACACACGAGGAACAATTTATCACTCTACGGATGTTTAAAGATTTTCCATGACATTGGAGAAACTAAGGTTTCACCCATATTCACTTTGGTGCTGTTAGGATTGCATTGACATATCACGGAAGAAAAGGACAAATAGTAGTATCCCGTATTTTGCATATTGATACCAAATACTACGAGTAGCAACATGCCAATTTGGGGACTTCAGAAATCACACTGAACACCTAAACAGTTTTTGTCACTATATTTCCCAACTTCAATATGTCCCTCTCTGATCTATATTTAACGGAGGAGTTGAAGATCTAGGTCTAGATTGTCAGATATCTACAAGATAGAGATTCCATTCATGAAACTCTCCACTATCCCTTCCAGGAGGCGAAAATGCTTTTCTCCTAAACATAGATGCCCCTAAAAAACAACTTTTGTTTAGTCAGATCCCAAGGAAAATCCCCAGAGATCAATTTGTGAAAGGTCTCCCACACTCATGGGTCACAAACTATGAAAACTTGAGAGTCCATCCTTAACATCACCAATCTACAGAACTAACCTTTTCCAGAAGCAGTGACAACACTATCATGATCAGTTTCAACCACTCACACATAAGAAAGCCTCCCAAAACCACTCCCTCAATCCATAAGTACAAATATTCTGACGACTTTCCACTAGAAGGCGACCCAAAATTCATACATTAGTTCCTAGGTAGTTGAATCAAAAAGAATGATTGGATAAACTACTTCAATCATAAAGGTCGTTATAATGTGTGGCGAAAATGTCCTTTATTCACTATCAGTGGAAGTAGAATTACAGATACCACATATGCCAATGAGATACCTCACCCACTCTACCAGAAACTACAACTACCAAAACCAAAGATAAATAACATACAACTATACTGCTCATGAAGTCTCACTCTTACATCGATCACTCAAAAAATTTCCCACCGAACAAACCCTTCAAAAAGGATAACATGGGCCATGCTCCAAAGATACCTTCTAAAACTATTATCCTTCCATCTGGAGAGAAGATGCCCCTCAGTGACACAAATGTAACACTCAACTTGAAGTTTGAAAATGTCATGAGAAAAAAAAGTAAGTTTTCCAGCATCAACCAAGCTATATAGAATATTTCTCACTCCCAGAATAAGTTGGCAAGAAAAATTGAAAGAATGAACAACAAGGCAAAACAAGGATCCAATCAGTATGACGAACTTATCCACAAGTTGAAACTCAGGCTCCAATCTATCCAGTAAGATATAGGTTTGCCAGGCACCTTACTATCTCATTTCTTCAACCAGCAACAAAAACAAATGGATTCTCTCAAAGAACAAATCCTGCAGCTGAGGCACGACGATTTTTAACTCCAGAGAACCCATATCTCACTACCAAAGCTAACCATGTTCCCTATGTTGCCACTTACATACTCTCCACCAACCATGAGCCACATATTTACCACTCCTACTTCAAGATACCATATTCCTATATTACCAAGATCTTAATATAAAAAGAGTTTTATATTGCTAAGCATGCATGGCAATGAAAAGATGCCATCACTGCCAAAAAAAAAGTTGATGAAACTCAGAAGCAGTCCAAAAGGAAATTTGAATCTAACACAGACAGAGGAACCATGAAGTTCTCGGACCACGACATCACCTTCCCAGACGACAATTTTATAATCCACAAGTATGAGGTGTTATACATGGATATAGAATGGAATGCCTTGTTGAATGGTGTCTTTCTTAATCACAAGTAGTTGTCATCCCATCGTGATGTAGATACTGATTTATACTATATTTTCCCAAATCTATATGGGTTGAACTTCAATAATGATATAGTTCTAGATCCATAAGCCACAACACTCCTTGATCCAGTAAAAGAATTTATGAAGATCATTGAAAAGATCTATTATGTCGATCCCTTTAGTCCTACTTTAAATAAAGAAGATTGTTCTGATGTAGTTGCACTCTCTGACTCCGGCAACAACTTTCCAACTGTTGGATATGTGGAAGACAGTGAAGAGTTTGTTAATTCATGGGAATACGTTGAGGACACTCCAAAATCCTCAAACCAATTTGAAGCTGAAGATTATTCACCAATATACCTATCCACTCCAAGGTACCATAAATCTCAAATGTTATCGATGATAAAGACGGGATGACGGATAATCCTATCCTATAAATAAGGATAGATATGCATACACCGGAAAAGAAAATAGTGTTAACTAGTTTCACACCTTATATCTCAATTACATAAAGATTTTAGTCTAGCCCTAGAGGATCCAAGACTTCTACACTTGGATGGCGATGAAGAATTTGGCTAAATAATAGAAATACATGATACTCTCAAAGTTCACCTATAGGTTCTACGTTATATTTAGAGATTAGTGGAATTCTCTTGGGATTTCTAATAAGAACACCTATCTGACATCCCAGGACCATACCTTCAACAATAGCATCCTATATGAGGTATTCTATAGAGATATAGGAAAAAGACAAGGAAAGCTTTGGAGAAAAATCTTCGAGATGAGGTGCCTATTATTTGGTAAAAATGTCATCAATATCCACTTCCAAAAGATGGGAAATATTTACTTTGAGCTGGGCGGAGATTCAAGCCATAAGCAAGCCATCATATCATCACTACAAAATATGCTAGCAGGATACATGATGACGAACATGGAGGAGAATTTTAAATCCATATCCATCCTATAGATAGGCTACATATGGTAGGCCATTGTCTAAGCTCTAGATAACATATGAACAAAGAGGTGTATACTAAAGCAGATTGTCCAAAATAATCTAGCCCTTGATCGAGCCTACAACAAGGAAGACCTCATTACCAAGTATAGCTATTCATGACCTCACTTAAAGAAGAGATCAAAATGAAATCTTTGTTTAGGAGGTTCAAACTGTCAAGACCTCCAGACAATAAAAGTCATGCAATATGGCAGATTAGGTATTTCAGATGAAGGAGCCCAGTAGATTACGTGAAGAAGAATGATGGTTGCATCATCGACAAAAATCCTAGTCACTATGCTAAAAAACATCCTTAGGCCAAGAAGTCAAAAGACTATGTCCACCTCTTTAAAGAAATTGCTAATCACAGAGGCATCTATCTTAGTAAAGAGGATGACCTTGAATTGGTCTTTTTGAATGAAAGTTTAATGATAAAATCCTAGTTGAACCATAAGGGATATTTGTTCTTCTTTATAATGTCTTTATGAGATTTTGAAAAGGATTATTCTATCAGTTGGTTCTCCATCTTCTTTACTAAATCTTCAATGACAATCTAGAATAGCCTCGGTATGGTGGAATATTGTCTGAATTGGCCCATAAACTTTATACCTTCCGACGGAGTAATGAGAAGGTATGTAAGCTTCCTTTAGGTAATAAAAAAACGATCAGATCCTTTTTTGGAATGTTTGAGCTGAGGAATTTCTTTTGTAGAGTACGCCTGGGAAAAATTCCACCATGATTGGTTGCCTCGTGATCACCCTGGTTAAGAGGACTCCTACTTTTGATGATGTGCAAAAGTTCCATAAGTGAGGAACCTATTAATCAGCTGGGATTCTATTAGGATTCAGTATTAACGCAACTGGACCGGTGTCCATGAAAGTAAAGACCTGAAGGGACTTTTCCCATCTTGATGGATATATCTTTAGTTCAACATAGGGTGTTTCTAGCTCAGAAATCATGTTGATTTCTTCAGTGAGCATGGTGATATCCTTTATCATTTTTTCTAACCGTGTGAAATCACCTTCACTGTTGGGTGATGATATGCTCTCCAAGTAGTCATCGATAATGAGGGGCTGAGGTTGGTTATCAATAAAGAGAGATAGATTTTCCTCAGGTGCTCCTACATTCGTGTTGCAAATAGATTTAAGAATACCATCTAGATTATAACAAAGAATCTCCTCTTCGATTGGAAACTTATCAGCCTCTATTGTTTTTCTCTAAGGATTGAGCCTCCATTTTTGCCTTGTCAAACTTAGGACATATTTTTGTAGAGTGTTCTTTGTCATGGAAGATGAAGCACTTGGATTTTCCTAGATCTTTCCTTCTGGGAGATCTGGCATCATTGCCAGACATCAATTCTTTAGCCAACAATTTCTTCTTCTTGGTCCACTTGCACTATATGTAACTTTTATGCCTTCATTGACATTTTGAGAGTTGTGGAGTCCCATTTGGATCAATATGGGAAGTTGTAATCACCCCAACAGTTTAATCAACCTCTTTAAGAAGAATTTGATCTGAATTATAGTTTGAGATCATTATGTTTGCCTGATCTTCCGACTAAGGATGTCGTGGCTCTTTTTGTTTCTCTAGGTTGACATATTCAAAGAAATTAGGGAACTCCAATATTCTTCAACATGGTCACCATGGAATTTCTATGGAGTATCATTCTTTTATTTAACTGTATTAAACACTAAATTGGCCTAGTCTTTCATAGGAGGATCATTAGTCTAGAAGAGTTCTAAACATGCATGTTTGTCATTCAAGAGACTATGCTTGCTGGACTCCCTGTCTTTATCATGTGGCAATTCATCTTAGATTTGTAGGTCATCATCTGGGACTATAACATCTAGCTCTACAAGGATGTCGTCTTATGGTAGAGTGATAGCCGTTGAGTTCACATATCTGCATCAGGTGGGGACTTTATCCTATTTATGTGTCCTGCTATTCTTTCAGCTTGTTAGTAGTCTAACATGGCTTCTTTCCTTTTCCATGAGCTTTTGGGAAGGTCAGATCTGTGCTAATCTTCTTACATTAGATTGAGCCACTAAAAAATGGATGAGCTTGATGGAGATGTTGAAAAGGATTGGGTTAACATTTGTAGTGTTGTGGGATATGCAACATATATTGATATAATTTATTGATTTATGGGGCTGTATCTCCACAGGGTAATTTGTTCTTCTAGTAATGACATTTTTCTTCATTGCAGGTCAATAAAGGATAATACTGAGGTGTCTAGCAGACACGTGGAAGACTGAATATCCTGTTTTCTTTCTTCTAGTACCTCTATGAGTTTGGCATGGCCCGAATCCCAGTTTTTCTCTCCATCACAATTTTTTCTTGTAATGTCATAATCTGCAAAGCTACAGTTTCTAACCCATGGGTTGTGTCCCATGAAAGGACATTTGAACAAGTGTAGATTGCATACCTCATGATTGAATTGTCAAACCCAATCTTTATCTCTCTTGAATCTTTCAAGCAAGTGTGAGACATATACTGTGTCTGAGCTTTTTTCCTTAGTATACATATCTAGTGGGGTTATCATGCAAATATGCAAAAATGACTGGTGAGGGGTCACTTCATATAAAGTTCAGGGACATTGAGAATAGAATCTCAACTTGTTATAACAATTTATGCATGATTCTGTAGTGACTTTGAGCAATTCTCCCGTTGACACTTGATTTAATATTTGTACACCAAGGAAGGTTCTTTGGGTAGTATTTAGGACTAAGGACAAGAATGTTTGTTCACCTGGAAAGGACAGTGTGTTGTTATGGTTTTGCACTTGCCAATCTAATTTTTAATGTATGTTTTTTCATAATCTAGCATCTTGTGTTTCTAGGATTTGTACATAGATTCATAGTGCCTCTATTAAGCTTGGATTAGAAAGGGACATGGTGGGGTTTGAGAATAAAGTCAGAACAAGTTTCCCACAATCCATGATAGCATGTAGAGTACCCAGATTCGCATGTTAGTATTTGTGAAATATGGTATCAAGGAGAGAAAGACATGCCTTTAGTGGCTAGCATTTTCTTTCATGATGCGCCAATGCAACACAAACAACACCAAAATGGATATGGATATAAACATGGTTTCTCCACTCTTGTGATAAGTTTTTTGGCATCTACATAGTGATGAAATGGTTGTCTCAATTCTTAAGGATATTTTGTTCAAGTTACATGGCAAAAAAGTATTCCTTAACTTGTTTAGATAAATTTTGATGCAAAGAATCAATCTGCAATCTGCATCCATTGATTAAATTCTTTTCTGACAAAGGTAGAATAGGTATTGGGTAGAGGTATATACGTGGATAATATATCTTGGTTGGGCTGTAGCACCTCCACTACAAAGAAATTTTCATTTTTACATGAAAAAGTCCTATGAGGAGTTTTAAACATAGCTAACTAAGGGAGAAAATGATATGGATCAAACAATGTAGACGAAGCTATTGAATAATCGGAGAAAGACATATTTTTGCATTTTTTTGTATTGTAAAGACTTGATATATTTGTTCTAAAGTTCTAAGGTAAAGGCTCAATAAAGTTTAAAATCTTTGTTTTTTGTAGACTGACTCTATATATTTGTGCTGAAGATCTCAGGACAAGACATGCTAAATATTTGTTCTAAAATCTAAGAACAGAAGCTACGACTCGATTATGTACAAGATGTAAAATACAAAAAATGGAAAACAATGCCTCTGATAATAGAAATTAAACTATGCCTTATATATGTACAGGACTTTGATAGTGATATCGGAAAGTAAAGACTTTGAAGGGATCTAAGTTTAATAACTAAGGCAAAGAAAAAAATAAAAGAAAACAAAAATAAAAATTTAAAGTTGGCTTACATGTTTGTAATAAGAAGATGCTTATGCAAACTCCTACTTTCTCCCTCCCTCCGGTAGTGGGGATGGCTCTTATAAAAAATAAACGGGGAGGCAGTAGGTCATGGAACAATGTCAACAGAGGCAACTAGGAAGCTAGCAATAGAGCTCTAAACTTTCCAATATGACAAACAATTTCATGACCATGTAGGTGGCACACTATACAAAATCAATACTTCTCTTAGCACCACAGATATAGAGACTGACCTTTCCAACATATTAGGTGATTCACGTCTATATAGGTGATTAGATATAAGAAATCAATGTTTTTAATTGACACACCACAACTTTCCAATGACTGAGATACTTATCCTTTTGGAAGATTTGCTATAGCAACACAAACTCCACAACCCTCAATAGAATGGCATGACTTTTTAAATTGATCTACACATCTAGATGGTTTACCTTTGTAACAAAGACTTTGAAACCCTCAATGGGAAGGCATAACTCTGCCATTATTAGAATACAATAAATCCTTTGTCTCCTAAGTACAAAGTTGTTTCATATATTACATAAATTGGTCTTACAGTATCTCTCCTTGGTTTGTTTCATTCAAGCATCTATGTAACAAAAGGTGTACTAAGGTAGACCTCACATCTGAGTATTCTTTCTATGTTAATAAATTAATTCAGATAGAAATAGAATTGACTAAGCTAATTTCATTTCATATAAATGGAAAGGACTCAGACATCTATGTCGCGGGGAAGAAGCTGAGTTTGTTTAATATTTATGGAAATTACCTTCGAAGTTCCATGAATCTCTCAAGTAAGTGTGAGACATATATTGGGTCTGAGATTCCATCATTCAGATTAGTATTAGAGGGGATGAGCATACAGATAGGAGGAGATGTCATGTGAGGGATATAACCATGGTCTCTCCCCTCTCGTGGGAAGTTTTTGGGAATCTATAGAGTGATGAAATGGTCATCTGGAGTCATAAGGATTTGCTGGTAAATACTTGTGGAAGCAAAGTATTCCTTGACTACTTCTAGCCTATTTTGATGTAAAGAATTATTCTGCATCCAAGCATTACATGCTTGTTTGACTAAGAAAGAGTAAGGTTGGGTAGAGGCATATATGTGGAGGATATATCTTTTTCAGGTTGTAGCACCTCAACTTAAAAGAGATTGTCATCATTATATGAAAAAGTCTTATGAGGGGTTAGAAACATGTCTTACATAAGGAGAAACTTGTACGGAAAAGACAAAGAAGACAACACTGGTGAATAAATGTAGAATGACATATTTTGTATTTTCATAACTATAAGGACTCGATATATATGTTGTAAAGATCAAATGGAAAAGACTCAATAAAATGTAAAATATTTTTGTGTTTTTCATGGACAATAAGACTCAATTATTTGGGCTAAAGATCTAAGGACAAGACACAACTAATATTTGTTCTAAGAATCTAAGAAAAATAATTGCGACTCAATTATGTACAAAATGTAGAATATAATAACTAGGAAATAATGACTCTGATAATAGAATTGAAACTACGACACAGCTATATACAGGACTTAAATGGTTATATCGAAATGTAAAGACAATGACTAGATCTAAGGCTATAAAACAAAAATATAGTAGACAGATGGCTAACAATAGTGCTCCAAACTTTCAAACATAACAAGTGATTTCACGACTATGAGAAGAAAACCAAATTAAATCAAAGATTCCATCAACACTACAGACACAAAAAAATGACCTTTCAAACATAAAAGGTGATTCACGGACATGAAGGCATCAATACATATAAAATAAAATCTTTTAATCGACACACCACAACATTCCTATAACCGAGCTACTCATCTATATGGACAGTTTTCTTAAGCAACAAAAACTTCAAAACCCCAAACGGGATGACATGACTTTGAAATTGAGCTACACATCAGAACGGTTTTCCTTTGTAACAAAGACTTTGAAATGCTCAGTGGGATGGCATGACTTTTCCAGTATTAGAACACATGAAATCATCTATCTACATAGTTCTAGGTTGTTTCGTATATAACATAAATGGGTCTTATGGTGGGTTTCCCTGGCCTATTTCCCTTAAGGGTCCATGGAACAAATAGTGTACCAAGGTAGACATCAAATCTACATGTTCTTTCTAAGATAATGAATCAATTTGAAAAATTATGGAATGGACTAAGCCAATTTCATTTTATATGAATGGAAAGGACTCAGACATCTACATCGCGTGGACGAAGCCAACATTATTTCATATTCATGGAAAATACCTTTGGAGATCCAGGTTGCTTTCATAACAACTACCTTACTAAAGTATTTCCTTACCCCACTGTTTTGTCCTAAAGGGTAAAAGAACCCATTTGTTTGGAAGAGAGAAAATAAGAGCAAGATAGTTTATCCAACAACTATTATTATTGAAAGAGAAAACTATACAAGAGGGGTTTTAGGTAGAGAGAATGATGCCCTCTGCCTAAAGTCCTAGTCTCTGTTATATAGGAGAAGAAAGCTTAATAGATAAGCTAATCCTATGGATAAACATGAAATAAAATATTACAATTCTATCCTATCAGCTAAGGGATAGGCATTATCTGTTATGAGATGAAAAGTCTTATCCTTTTGTAAGGGATAAGCTTTATCTATTATGACTGGATAACCCTTATCTTTATTCACACAAGGCCCTTCTAACATGTAACAGACCAAATAAAATAAAACACACTAATGTTTTTGGCATGTGACATCATAAGAAAGCAGGTGAGTCAGTATCTTGCAAGAAGATGCATCAACAACTTCATAGGTATACTGCAAGTAGGTGGATAAGCTCCTTGTCTTCGAAGTAGCTGAGTTAGCACATTCAGGATAAACCCACTCAAAGGGTAATCCACTAAGGAGGGTTTCCTTGGATATTAGGGTAACCCCTGGAAAGGGTAACCCATCTGACATGGTTTCCCTCGAGAGAAGGGTATCCCACTAAAAATAGTAACCAAGTAGAGAGGGTAAACCACTGGGAAGGGTAATCCGCTGGAGAGGGTAACTTCTTGCACATATCATTTGATGTCATATTTCAGGTAGTGTTGGATGGTACCAGTGACAATGATATCATGTATCCTTCTTACATCCACCAATATATATCATGCTTCTACCTGTGGAGTTCTTGGCCTTCAAAGCTTCTCTTCATCGATCTGGTGAAGTGATACGTCCAAACTACAAATCTCATTATAAAGTGTAAGAGGTCGCTGTCACACATAAATCTCAACTAGGTTGGTGATGAATCCCATATGGATACTATTTAAGATAAGTGTTATGATTATTAATGGACTGTTGATCGAAGGTTCCGGAATAAGGGGGTTTGTTTGTTAACAGTATTTGATACTTGTAGCAAGTTGCATTCAAACTAATGAGTATTGTTGTACAAGTTTTGATTTAGTGATAATAAAGAAACTAGGATTATGTTCAATAATATGTTAAGGCAAACAGGGTTTTGAGTTCTCATAAATTCCCAATTAACAACTTCAATTGCAAGATTGATTGAACTTAAAGAATATAGTAAAATGTTCAATATATTTCTTAAGTGGGTTGAACTTGTGAAGGCATCAGCCCAAAACCCAAATGTTAAGGCTTTTGAATTCCTTATAAAACTCCTCTTTTCCCAACACACACTTTTCTACTCAAAATATGGTGTTTGTTGGCTCACCCTTCAAGTTTCCAACCAAGAAGGATCATATTATGAATAGGAGATTATACAATTTAAATTAGTTACAAAATTTAGGCATTCCCACAACCCTAAGCCACAATTCACATTAAGGCACACATAACCCTAGTTATTGGAGTATTAGACACTCATCATACAAGAAGAAGGCATCAATATATTTTTCTTAAATAATAAGAAAAAATTACTTACAAAGATTTACTATATTATTCTTGATCTTGAATGAATCAGTGAATAAAATGATCAGATCCAAAATATCAACTTTTTTCACACAGAGATTTAGGATAAAAGAGTATTTTAAAAAATGAAATATATGATAAAGATACCTTATTAAACCCTAGACTAGGTATTTATAGGTTTCCAGGTAAAGGGGATTTAAAATTTGAACTACAGATTGCCAAGTCATGGTTGACGGTCAAGTTGATGGCCCGTCAGAGGCCTGGCGGTCCATCACTTGGACCTTCACTTAGACTTCTATTTCTGCACTTTCTATCTTGGGTTTGACGGCCAAATCGATGGTCCTTCAAAGGCCTGACGGTCCATCGCCTGGATCGTCGCTCAAATCTAAGATGGTTTGCATTCTCCTTGGTTCTAACGGCCAAATTGATGGCCCGTCAGTGTACTGACGGTCCATCACTTTGACCATTACTTGAGTTATCCACTTTTTACTTACTATTCAAAGCTTCACGGCACCCTGAAGGTCTATCACAGTGTTGACAACCCGTCATTTAGACCGTCAAGGGCCTTTTGCTTATATTTTTCCAAGTTATTCCTTCTTTTATGTCTTTTAACAGAAATACAGTAAAACTCAACATCAAGTACACTAATAGTTTCTTATAGACACATAATTATCCCTTGTAAAATACGTAAAATGTTTTGTCCAAAGCCGGCACATCAACACCCTTAACATAAGACAATTGCTTATCCTCAAGAAACTCAACACCATGTCATAAGCATGAGCAAAAAAAATGACGTACATTCAACCGTTTAACGCTGCATTACACAACCTCTTAATTACCACCTTACTCATATAGTCTCAACACATCAGGATCCATAATTAGCACTATTTAAGATTCAGCACACACATGTTCATGAATAAAACATCCTATAAAAATCAGTAAAAACAAGTATAACTCAGATTTCTCTCACAGTCGAAGAAGTCCACCACACTTTATTCATTTAACCGTAGACTATAAACTAAGACTCTCAAAGTCACAAAGGAAATTACAAACACAACATATACACCCATAAGCTTGCCCTTATCATCTAATGCTTTTCATGGATGAATTGAAAAGATTAAATAGTTTTGTTATGGGTTGTAATGATCCTTCGGTGCTAGGTTAGGGACAATTTCCGGAAAGTGACTTAAATTTCAGATTTCACTCTCTTTTCCCTTGACTACTACTCACTCTGACTATTCCTTTTCTACTTCACTTACAATCCATACTACTCATCAAAAAATTCACAATAAACCAAGTTTTTTTTTCTACATCAGCCACCCTCAACTTATGCTAATTCTTTCAGTTGAGGTGCACATTATCTAACTAGATCAGGGAAGGATAAGATATTTTATATCAATGCCAAACCACTTATATCAGTTGCTAACTTCCCAATAGTAGCTACCCTCAACTTAGGAATTTTGCCTAATTTAAGGTGGATGAAATCCAATATTGTACCAGGGCCAAAATTAGGTGCTAACATCCTAAAAAGACCTAATGAGAATTAATGGGACTGAATAAACAACAGTGAAAGCTCAAAAATGGTTCAAAAGTGAAAATTATATCTTTTTGGTAGGGTTTTTATTGTTAAGTGGACTACCATCTGAAGGAGGCTTACTATCCAATCCTATTAAATTAAACAAAAAGTAACACAAATGAACCTTGTAAGTTCTAGTTATACACATCATGCAAGAACTATATCAAAATACTCGAACACACAGGTAATGAACGGATACTTGTCCTTCAAATTTTTGGATTTGCATCACATGATCATGCTTTCTTTATCTTTACACCTTAATGTCAATCATGGATTAACAATGGTTTCTTTAACACATATCAAGCAATAAAAAAAAATTTCATTATAAGCAGTTCACAATATTCTATCACATTCATTATTCTTCTATATATATAAAAGATGCTAAAAGAACAGAAAATAACATATTTATAATCACTGAACAAAATTTACATCACGACACTAAAAAAATAAATAGAAACCTAAACATGTCAGTTCTAATAGATAGCACATAATGGAAAAGAACACAAGACATAAAAACTCTCGTCGTAACCAACAACAAAACAAGAACCTACCCCATTAAAAAATTATTTATCCTCAAATGTGTAAACAATATAGTAAAACGGAGTGAAATACTTGAAAAACCCCTTAGGCTTGTGATTCGGTCAAATTTGGAGACGCTTATTTGGCCTCAGGTGCAACATCAGTGACCCCAAAGGTGGTCGGTGTGCTCAAAATAGTTTCCCCCTCAATTGGAGGTATTACAATAGGAATTGGATTTGGTATGGGCCCCCTTGCTTGTGCTATACTAGTCAAAACTCCCGTTGCTTCATCAATGACCTTCTTCTTCCTCTTTTTTTCATCCTTTAATGATTTCTTTAGTAATGTTCTCATGTTTTTTCTTCAAGAGTTTCATCCCTATGCGTCTTTCTTCTTTCATATTTTTGCTCAATAATCTCATCAATAAGTGTACCTTTGTATTTTAATAGACTATCTATTAGATCAATGAGGTCTTATCTTCATTATTAATAACAAATATTAGATCAAAGGTAGGCTGTGATGGTTGTCTTTTCAGCTTAGTGATGTCTACATGTGCCTGTCTGATCTTTGCCATAAACCTTGTGATGTTTGGAATAGATAACTCATTCAATAGGTTGTTGACACGCTTATCTATGTCATCCATCCTGGCATGAATATTATGATTGGGCTTGAGAGCTTCAGCAATAATACGGTCGATGAATGGTTTGAACTCCTTTGCCCAAGTATTCAGCTATTTCTCAAACTTTTTTGGGCTCTCACAGATTTGGCAAAGTTCTCTTGTGTTAGCTAATATTCAAAATATTAAGGTAGGATAGATGTGGTGTATGAAGTTTCTCCCACCTTAGGTATCGATGCTTACCATACAAAATTATCTCGTGGAATATAAGTAATAATCGACAGTGGCATACCTGTGGGAACCTCAGAAGTCCCTGGAGTTGGAGCAAACTGTGAATGTTAGGCAGGTGGCTTATGAATGCGCAGATGATATTTTGAGTCATCTTTCTTTCTTTTAATATCCTATCGGTGACTTTCTTGAACCTCATTATCAACTCCCCTGAGTTAGGGCACATTAGCCTTACTATAAAGATTTGTGATAACACACAGGAATGATAAAGCACTAGTTGTTCTATGAGCACGAGCGAAAAACTCATCAACAATGATATCTATGAAATAAATCTTCATCCCATTGATCAAACCAACAACCAATACTGCTCTTTAAAGCTCTAAATTTGCATCTTCACCAGTCGGCATCAACCTCAACCTCACAATCGCCCAACAAAACTTCTCTAAAAAACATAGGGATGATTTAGCTGTGCGTACCTTGGTTTTATGCAACCATGATAGGTTGCCCTTGTCTGCCAGAAGTAGAGCCAACCAAGGAATTTTCTCTGTTGCAGTAAATATACGATGCTCAAGGTCCAAAATTACAGTTGGTGGCTCATTGTCTGGACCAAATGACATCCTATTCAGAGTTTTCACAAATATGTGAATATTGACCTCTCTCATAAAAAACTATGACTTGTTTGGCATGTCATTCATTTTATTGCATTTAGGGTAGTTCTTCTCAAACAGCACCAAGTAATTGGCAAAGAACTCTCACACAAGATTTCGATAGTACGAACTAGGAGGTTTGCACATTCATCCCAACTCACACTCATTAAACCTCCTTTCAAGCTCCAAATACTCACAAAGTTCGGATATGATGATTTTGTATTCTTCATAGATAGGTCATTTGATTGATCTGTTCTTTGTTGGTCAAGCTCATCAAATAAGTGCTTTTGTTCTCCTTCAATCTTCCACTGAGTAGATTCCAATATATAAGGGTCCTTACATTTAATCAATTAAGCATCCTCGATTTTAGATGCCTCAACTTGGTCGGGTATGATGTGTTAACCCCTTTCTCGTCGGGGCTGGAAGTAGTATTGCTACTTCTCTCACTCTCACTCTCACTATCCTCCTCAGACAGTAAGAGTTCTTGAGTCATTTATCTCATAGATGAGTGTTGAAGGCGGGTGCTTATTCAATTCGGGTCAGTTTACCTTTTCCCCTTAATTGTTGATGACTACCACCACCTCGTCGTAACGGTAGTTTCTGTATTATTTTGACTGAATAGGGAACAAACAATCGATTGCTTATCAGAATTAGAAAGAAATAAAGCACATATTTAAATTAACGGAGAGGCTAATGGTTCGTTGAGACAGTGACGGTCTATCACCTTTCCCATCAAGGCCTAACCAAAGAAATAATTTATCAGAAGCCTGGTGATAGTCAAGTTAATGGTCCATTAAGGGATTGCTGATCAATTAAGTTGTCCATTAAGGCATAAATAGAAAGCAATTTTCGATCATATTTAGCGACGACTTTTGTGATGGTCCGTCAGTTTGGCCGTCAACCATACTTTTAAATATAATCTTTCTTTTTGGAAAATTTAGAACATTTTATGTGCATGGACATATTAAGTACAACAATCATCTATTCTAATTCTAAGCACTATTTTCACCACTTTTGTGTTATGGGTTATTCAGACTTTACCCTGATAAAAATTTACCAGTGTTTGACTTAATACTAGCAAAACAACAACAAAAAGAAAAAAGTTCTTTCAAACATCATCATACACTCACCCTAACATGTTCATCATTCTAGACAACAAAGAATAGTTGCATTCATACCTTGTCTTTGGGTATTCTTCACTACTTTGAACATGTAGAAATTAAAAATAACTGATGATTTATTGCTTTCTTTTAGAGAGTGAGTATTTTCTTTATGGAACTGAAGAGAACAATGGGGAATACCAGATGTTTAAATAGGAGAAGAAAAGAAGATGAAAAGTTCAAATAAAAAATAAATGTTCTTTGGAAAAGTGAATGCAAAGGAATTTAAACTGTTTCCAGCGTTTAAAATATTGGAATGTGTGTGTAATTGTCTCTCATTATCCATTAAAATACCTTTTTGGTATTGTCAAAATACCTCAGAAGACATTAGGTGACCTGACCCGCCACTTTTAAAATCTAGGGTTTTGCTGACGGTGAAATTAATGGTCCGTCAGGTGATTGACGGTCTATCGGTTCATCCATCAATACTTACCAGAACCTCAGCCATTCAACTTCATCATAATGCTAGAGGTGTTGTTCCGTCAACCTATTAAAGGTCCATTAGAATGTCCATCAGTTATTGTCGAGTATCTCAGGTTTGTGGCTTCATGTTGATTGTTCAATTGACGGTTCGTCAAGATGTTGACGGTGCGCCACTTTGTCAATCGGGCCTTAAAGAGAATGGTTAATTTTTCTCATGTCCTTAATGACTTCAGTGGTGGCCCGTCATATGGTTGTTGGTCCATCAGAGTCCCCATCGCAAATCTTCAGCTTGCTCACTTCCTATTTCCCTGAATTCTTATTCCTTCATACTTCAACAACCACATCAAATTGAACCAGAAAAACAAATATTTCAAACTACAATTACAATAACTAATTATGGGTTGTCTCCTACTATCTCCTAATTTAAGATGGTGGTACGACTCAGTTAACTCTATTACTCAAACTTCGTTGATATAAACTCTACCTAAGCATTTTACCAATTACATTGAACTGATGTATAGCTTGACTCTTTTCCTATTTACTTTGAAGACACTTCCATCTTAATTTTCCTATTCGACCACTCCAGATGAGTAGACCTGTGTGACTTTGAGTGGGCCTGACCACTTAGACTTGAGTTTACTTAGGAAGAGCATTAATATAGAATTGAAGAGTAATACCCAATTGCCTATTTGAAAATCTTACTTTTCAATACTCTGATCGTGGTACTTTTTAATTTTTTTATACAAGTTCTCTATATCATAAGTACCGAGAAAAAATTCATCCATCTCATTCAGCTGCCACAACCTTAGCTCCATTGTTTCCTTTAAATTCAAATTATACTACTTTAGCACACACAAAACTTTGTGCTCCAGCTCAATCGGCAATTGGAATGCCTTTCCATACATAATATCCTATGGTAACATCTCAATAGGTGTATTGAAAGTTTTATGCTATGCCCACAAGGCAACATTAAGTTTTTGAGACCAATCCTTTCTGCTAGCATTCACCGTTTTGGCCAAAATGGCTTTTATTTCCCGATTTGAGATCTCCACTTGCCCACTAGCTTACGGATTGTATGGAGTTTCTACCTTATGTTGTTTCACACCATATTTTTCTAAAGCATCTCAAAGCATCTTGTTACATGAATGGGATCCCCCGTCACTTATAACTATTTGTGGTAACCCAAAATAGGAGAAGATGTTCTTTTTTAGAAAGACAACAACTCTTTTGCCTTCATTGTGAGCCATAGCAATACCCTCAACCCATTTGGACACATAGTACACAACAACTAGGATATACTTCAGCCAATAAGAACTCACGGAAGGCCCCATGAAATCGATGCCTTAAATATCAAAAAATTAAACCTCCAAAATTTTCATCATGGGCATCTCATGGTGTTTCAAGATCGAGCCCTACCATTGTCGTTGGTCACATCTTCTCACAAACTTGTATGCATCATTCAACAAGGTTAGCCAATTGTATCCACTTTACAGAACTTTTCTTGTCATACGATTACCTACATGATGTCCCTCAACTGGGGTAGCATAGCAGGATTCCAGAATATTGAGCATATAAACTTCTGAGATGCACATTCTTATAATATTGTCAGCGTAATTCCTAAAAAGGTACAACTCATCCCAAAAGTATCTCACGACATCATGAAGAAACTTCTTTTTCTTCTGAAAAGAAATATTCTCTAGAGTATTATCACTCACCAAAAATTTGGCAAATTCTGCATTACCAACGTACCCTTTCAAGTGCAGCAGCAAGGATTTGTTCATCAGGAAAAGCATCATCAAAGTCAAGCTTTTCTGTGGTGGCCTAATCTCCTTCTTGCCTTGATAGGTGGTCCGTTACTTTATTTTTACAACCTTTCTTGTCTTTGACCTCAATGTCAAATTCCTATAGAAGTAGTACCCATATAATTAACCTTGGTTTGGTATCCTCCTTCTCCATTAAGCACCTCAAAGTAGTGTGGTCTATATGAACCAACACCTTAGTTCCCAACAAGTAAGCCCAAAATATCACAAATGGATAGACAATAGCGAGAAGCTCATCCTCGGTAACAATAAAACTTTTATATTCCCCATTCAATTCCATGCTCGCATAATAAATAGGATGTAGCAGTTTCTCTTTCATTGACCAAGCACAGCCCAAGTGCTACCCCATTTGCGTCGTACATGATTTTTAATGGCCTAGACTAGTCTGGACCAATAATAATCGGGGAAACCACTACCTTCTACTTAAGTCATTAAAATACCTTGTTGAAGTCACCATTAAATACAAAATTGGTCTCCTTCTTCAATAGTTTGCAAGGTGGATTTACAACCATCAATAAGTCTTTAATGAACCTCCGATAGAATCCAGCATGGAAATGAAGCTATGGACTCCCTTCACTGAGAAGGAGGGGGTAGTTTCTCCAGAACTTCTACATTAGCCCGGTCAACCTCTATCTATTTTCCTTAAATTTAATGTCCAGGAACAATGCCTTCCTTTACCATGAAGTGGCATTACTCCTAGTTCAGCACGAGATTAAATTCCTTGCATCTATGTAGTGCCTAATCAAGTCAACCAAATATAATTCAAATGAATCACCCACTATAGAGAAATCATCCATGAACACCTCTAAGGTGTCCTCCACCATGTCAGAGAAAATTGGCATCATGCACCGGTGGAATGTGGCCAGTGTATTACATAAACCAAAAGGCATTTGCATGAATGCAAACATTCCATATGGGTATGTTAATGTTATTTTCTCCTGGTCTTCTAGGGTAATTAAGATCTCACGGTATCCTGAATACCCATAAAAAAACAATTCAAACTCCTTCTTGCCAAACGATTAATTATTTGATCCATGAAAGGCATTGGAATGTGATCTTTCAATGTCCATGAGTTCAACTTCTCATAGTCCATGCACACTTTCCACTCAATCATTGGTCTTAGCGGAATCAACTCATTTTTCTTATTAGCTACCACAGTTATGCCCTCTTTCTTAGGCACACCATGCACAGGACTTACCCACTTGCTATTAAATATTGAGTACACTACACCTGCACTGATCCATATAATAATCTCCTTTTTAGCCACTTCTTATATTAGGGGTTTTAATCTCCGTTAATGCTTAATATTTTGTATGCACTCTTTCTTTAGCTGGATTATGTAGGTACGTATGCCGGGATGAATACCTATAATATCACCAATCATCAATTTGGTAGCCCTTTTATACCTTCTAAGCACAAAGATAAGGGTCTCAACCTGCTTCTCTCCTAAGTGTGCTGCAATAATTACCAATAAGGTGTTTCCACTGCCAAGAAACACATACCTCAAATGGCCTGAAAACTCCTTCAATTCCAACACTGATGGCTCCTCATTGGTAGGCTTAGCCGATTGTGTTGGACAATTTTTTAAGTCAAAATCCATCTTCTAAGGGGCATAAGTGCATTACCCCATTCCTGTCAGTGAGCACACACTCTCATCATATTTTTCAATTTTATCACTATAAAATTTATCAGTGTTGTAGCCAATGTATCTACAGTAATTTCTCACCAATCGGTATCGCATGCTTATCTTTATAATATACATCCATGATCTAGAACACACTCAACTTATTTTGCTGCTTCATTGATTGGAAAACATCAAATATGACCACTTTATCATTGTGCCTAAACTATAACTCATTGGCCCACAAATCAATCAACACACTCCCAATTGTGAAGAAAGGCCTACCCAAGATTATGGGTACTTTGAAGTCAACCTAGCAATCTAAGATCACAAAATCAATCGGGAAGATGAATCTAGCAACCTACACAAACACATCATATAATATCCCAACTGATCGATTCACTGATCTATCTTCCAACAAGAGTCGCATATTGGTGGGTGTAGGATCTCCCAAACCCAACTTATTAAAGACTGCTAGTGGCATTATAATAATACTTTCCCCAAGATCACAGAGGGCCTTTAAAAAATCAAGCAATCAAAAAGTACCTAGGACAGTGAATGCTCCTGGATCGACTTTCTTTTGTACTAATAATTTTGTAGCGATATCAATTCAATGGTAAAGATTATGCACCAATTCGTAGCTCATGGTCCACTTCTTATTCAAAAGATCCTTTATGAATTTAGCATATCCCAATATTTGTACTAGTGCCTCAACCAAGGGAATATTTATTGTTAGCTACTTTAGCATGGCCATGAACTTTCTAAATTTTGTATCATCTTTCTTATTCGGCAATCAGAGCGGAAACTGAGGAGGCATTTTTGGTATTCTGGTAAATATTTTCTATCATTCCTTACCCTTGCCATTCTATAACTCATCAATCTAATTCTGTTTAAATAGGACCTCATTATTTACCAATTTATCATATTATACTGTATTTTCTTCATTTGCTTCCACTTCTATCTCTACCCCATCATCTACAATAGGTTTTCCCACAGAAGGCTAAGTAAAATTTTACCACTTCTAGTGGTGATAGCCATGCAAGAATTATCATTCCTTGGATTTTTCACGCTATCACTCAGCAATGTTTCATTTTTTTTTTGATTGAATGTCGTCAATAGTCGATTCATCTGCTACTCTAATTTTTAATGGAATTCAAATATAAGTCAACTATTTAACTCATAGATGAAATATCAGTTTTTATCTATCTCACTCCAGTATCATTAAACTCTACCACTTTTAACAACTTGACCATAATATCCTACATTGATATCTTACCACAACTATTAGTAGCATTTTCATGATTTCCAGGAGCTATATATGATCCACTCCTATTATTCTTATTTTTCTAACCTTCTTGATCACGATTTCTAAAACCATCTTTGTGAGAATAATTATGACGTTGACTCCCTTAGCTATTGCCTCGAAAACCCTGTGATTATTTAAGTAGTTCACATCTTCCTTAGAATTTGATTAGCTCACCTGACTTGAGACCCAACATCTTTAACCTTTTCTATCTTCCCGAATAGTAAATGATTTGTCAGAAGATCCATCTGAGTCTTCATATATGCCATATCCTGGTCACATTCTTCCTCTCTCCTGCATTGCTTGACTATTATTCCACTAGACATAGTAGAGATCACTGCCTCATAATCCCTAGTATGCCATGATCTATTTTATTTAGTCATTCTATCAAGCATTACCGAAGTTTCATGGAAGGAATGGTGTATGAATTCCCCCGTCCCCCCGTAGCATTATCCACTATTTTCTTTGTAATACAATTCAAAGTTTCCATTAGATACACATCAGTCATTTTGTGGTTGGGGCATTGAGTTAACTTCTTCTTAAATCTTGCCCACGTCTCATGTAATGCTTCTTTTAGAAGCTGTATAAAATTGTTGATCTCACCCCTAAATTGTAACATCCTGGAGGGTAGAAATAACCTTTCAGAGAAAGCACATTTCAATTTCCTCTACGTTGTTATAGAATAGGAGCTAATTCATTCATCCACAAAGTTACCTCCACAAAAAGAGAAAAAGGAAATATTTAAAGCTAAATTACGTTTTCCCTATTCTAAATTATAAAAATATTTGTAGATAGGAATGAAGTTCACTAGGAGAATATTTTGATCATATCCTGGAAGTCTACCAAATAGTCCCTTCAGATGGATCAATTAAATTATGGTGCTCGTAATGTTGGACTTCACCCCGGGTGCCAAAGGTGGAGGAATAATAGCTCTAGCGGATTATGCTCCATTCGTATCATCATCATCCTCATCGTTACGATCAAACTGCATAGCTTGGTAGTTTGGTCTCCCTCTGAATGGACAATTTCTATTCACAGGTGCAGCTACACCATCTACACATCTTCTATTGGCTATATTAATCAATTCATTGTCTCCTAGGTCCTCATTCTTTGGATTATGCTCCCAACCTAGTCGACCTTTATTTTGTTGATTTACTTGAGCATTATCCAAAGTAGCTAATCTCTCTACTTCTAGCTAATCTTTCATTATGCCAATTAATTGAGGTTTAAGATGAAATAGTAATAATGGTTCTCCTAACCTCCACATACGTGGCATGCAAAATAAAGATCCTATAATGAACAAAAACAACAAATAAATGTAAAATTAGGAAACTTGACAAAATGTCAATTAACACTCATAAACTTAATTAAGAACTGTATTCCCCAACAACGATGGAGAAATTTCATATGCCCAAATTACAAATCTCGTTAGAAAGTGTAAGCAATCATTGTCATCTATAGAACCAAACAAAGTTAGGGTCGAATCTCACAGGGAATACTGTGCAAAGTAAATGGTATGATTATTAATTGACTATTGATCAAAGGTTCTGGAATAAGGGGGTTTTATTTGTTAACCGTATTTGATACTTGTAGCAAGTTGCATTCAAACTAATGAGTATTGTTGTGAAAGTTTTGATTCAATGAGAATAAGAAAACTAGGTTTATATTTACCATGATTTTAAAGCAATCAGGGTTTTGAGTTATCCCAAATTAACAATTAACAATTTAGATTGCAAGATTGATTGAACTTTATAGTTTATTTGTTTGTTTCTCAACCTTAATATATAACTACCCTTAAATTCATTCAAACTTAAGGAATGTAATAAAATATTCAATTGATATCTCAAGTGGGTTGATCCTGTTAAGGTATCAACCCATAACCCAAAAGGTTAGGGCCTTTGAATTTCTTATAAAACTCCTCTTTTTCTAACACACACTTTTCTACTCAAACAAGTGATGTTCTTTGGATCACCGTTCAGTTTTGCAACCAATAAACATCACAATTATGAAGAGGAGATTAAACAATTGAAATTAGTTATAGAATTTAGGCATTCTCACAACCCTAAGCCACAATTCACATCAAGACTCCCATAACCCTAGATATGGGATATTTAGCAACTCATCATAAAAGAAGAAGACATTAATATGTTTTTTATAAATAATTAGAGAACATTACTTACAAAGATTCACAATATTTTTTTTACCGTGAAAAATCAATGAATAAAATAATATGGTCCAAATATCAGTTTGTTTCTCAAAGAGATTGAGGTTACAAGATTAATTAAAAAATTAAAGATTGATGATAAATATACCTTATTAAAACCTAGAATAGTTATTTATAGTTTTCCAAGTAAGGGGGATTTAATAGTAAAATTATAGATTGTCGCGTCATGGTTGATGGTCAAGTTCACATCCCATCACCAGCCTGATTGTTCATCACTTAGACCGTCACTTAGACATCTATTTTTGCACATTCTATCTTGGATCTTATGATCAAATTGACTATCCTTTAATGGCCGAATGGTCCATCACCTAGATAATCGCTAAATTCTAGGATTGTCTAAATTTTGCTTGGTTCTGACGGCCAAGTTGATGCTCCATCAATGTCTTGACGGTCTTCCAAATGTACCGTCACTTGAGTTATCCAATTCTTCCTTTCTTCTTGGAGATGATGTGCACCCTAATGGTTCATCACAAAGTTGACGGCCCGTTAGTTAGACAATCAAAGGCCTTTAACTTTTAATTTTCCAAGTTGTTCCTTCTTCTAAGTCTTTTACCTGAAATATAGTAAAACCCAACATCAGGTACACTAATAGTTTTTTAAATACACACAATTATCCCTTTAAAAAGAAGTATAATGTTCTATCCAAAGACAAAAAATCATGAAGTAGCTCCTTTTGATAGATGATGAATCTTTGCATTCCTGTTGGGGAGCTTTTAGCCTCATGCTTTTGATTGAGTTTGTAAATTCATGTATCGTTATTTCATACAGTTGCTAATATTATTTTGCAGCTCATCGGACATCATCCCAGTAGGGATGATTGTCTGTGTATTTCAACTTTTCCTATTCCTTCATCCATATTTCTTTTGGAATACATCTGTTCTGCTGTAAAATGAAGCACTGTACCTCAAAGTATTCATCTTTCATGGGAAATTTCTAGACGAATGAAATTTTTGGCTGAGCTTGGACATCTTGGCTTGTGATTCCTATGGGATGATGCAGTATGTTGACTAATGCATCATAGGAATCTCTGAAGAATTGAATCCATTATTGTAGTGGCTTGAACCACAACATAAACCTCTTCAGAGCAGGTTAGATCTTATTAAAATTCCTGAAGGCATCATACTTGTACTCTATGAGAATGTAGTGCTGGTGACACAAATATGAAAATTACCATTGGAGTTTTTGTGGGAATTCATTAGATAGTTCTATGAACACATGGAAAAAAACATATTTTGGGTGCACTTAAAATGTCTTTAGGATGGATCCACCAATCATTATAAACACTTGAAGCTCGTATAATGTTCTTTTTTCTCATAAGATAGATGGATCAAAGGGATCTAAGTACGTATTAAACAGATCTTGAAGGTAGTCTATTTCGAAATATAGTATTTCTACTGTGTTGAGCATAAGTATTTGACTAGACAATTTTTGGTTTAATTCTCTGGTTCTGGATATAAGGTAGAGGTTATCTAAATAGATATCACCTTATTCTTTATAAATGTTGATAGAGAAGAGGGAGTCCTTCATCATCTCTTCTTCTAGTGAGAAGATCGATTCAAGGTCGTTCTTTTTTCTGAGATAGATGTCTATGTAATTAGCAATTTCTTCAATGAGATTAATAGATTCCTTTGACTTCTTGTCCTGAGGATAGTTTTTGGAAAAGTTACCGTGCTTTCTACAAAAGAAGCAGCTATCGTTCTTCTTCTTGTATTCTTCTAGGCTGCTTCATCTAAAATACCTAGTCTGTCATATTTCCCTACTCCTATCGCCAGGAAGTCTTGGAAGTTTGAATATCCTTAATAGAAGATTCCGTTATGATGTCATCTTGGATGTGGGTATGAGTAGATGGACATCGTGATGAGGTCGTCCTTATTGTAGTCTTGATCTAGGGATAGATTGTTCTGGATGATCTATATTAGTACAAATCTCTTTGTGCATATGTTGTCCAGAGCTTGGATAATGGCATAATAGATGTATCCTATCTATGGGGAGGTTATAAATTTGAACTTCTCCTCCATGATCATTATCATGTGGCTTGCTAGAATCATTGGCAATGATAATACGAAGGCTTACTTCAGGCTGGGATATTCAGCCAGCTCAAAGTAGATCTTTTCCATCTTATTGTAGTGTATATCGATGACATTTATATCAAACGATAGGCACTTCATCTCGAAGAGCAATCACCGGAGCTTCTCTTATCTCAAGCTTGAGTATCTGCAAAATAACTCGTACAGGATACTAAAATTGAAGACAAAGTCCTGGGATGTCAGATAAGTTATCTTCTAGGAAATCCCAAGAGCATTCCACTAGTCTTAGAGTATTTTAAAGAATCTGGATGTAAACTCTGAGTGTATCATTTATTTATCCCCTTTAGCCAGATTCTTCATCACCATCTAAGTGTAGAAGTCCTGAATACTCTAGGCTTGGCTGAAATCTTGATATTATCGAGAGTGAAGGTATGAAATCTTATTCCCATGGTTTTCTTTGCTAGTGTACCTGGATCTGGCCTTTTTCTGGGATTGGATCGTCCATCATCCTATCTTAGTCATCGACAACTTCAGACACCTCTTATTCCTTGTAGTTGTTTATGTATATTTATGGATAGTCTTCTTTTGGAGATTCAATTGAGGGTTCAGAAGTTTCCACAATATATTCTCATAAATCAACAGACTCCTCACTGTCTTTTATGTATCCATCAAATGGAAAGTTCTACCGGTGTTAGTGTGTGTATCTGCATTAATAGAATCTTCTTTACTTGAACCAAGATTAATGGTATGATCATCCTAGATTTGTTCATTGCACTTCAAAGATTCTTCTACTGGATTAGAGACTATTGTGGCTTATGGATCTGGAACTGCATCAAGCCATACAGATTTGGGACAAGTTGGTCTGAATTATCATATGGATCATGATGGGATAGAAACCACCTATGATTGAGAAGGTCATCATTCAACAAGGCCTTCCATTCTTTATCCTTATATGGTACTAACGGCTTGTGGATTATTAGATTTTTGTCCGAAAAGGTGATGTTGTGGACCAAAATCATCATGACCCCTCTATCTGTGTCGGATTCCATTTTTCTTTTAGACTTCATCTATGTTTCATCTTCTTTTCTTTTGGCAATGATGGAATCTTTTATTTCTCATGCACGCTTAGCAATGTTAAACACTTTTTTTATCTTGAGATCCTTATGATATTGGCATATTGGAGCTTAAAGTATGAGTTGGAAAGATGTAGCTCATCTTTGGTAGAGAGTATTTATGTGTAAATATGGGGAACTAGGTTGGCTTTGGTAGTGAGGTATGGGTTCGCTGGGGTTTAAAACCGTAGAGTATCAGATGCAGAATTTTTTCTTTATAAGAACCAATTTCCTTTTATTGTTGGTTGAAGAAATAAGACTGTGAGGTGTTCGACGAACACATATCATATTGTATAGATTAGAGCCTGAGTTCCAACCGTCAGATAAGTCAGTCATGCTGAGTGAATACTTGTTCTGCCCTCTTAATCGTTCCTTCAACATTGCTTGTTAACTTATTTTGGTAGTGAGCAATATTCTTTAAGGATTGGTTGATGTTGGAAAACATACTATTTTGGAACACGACATTTTTATAATGGTAGTTCAGTGTTTCTTTTGTTTCACTAAGGGGCATCTTCTCTCCAGATGGCTGGATAATAGTTTTAGCTGGTATCTATGGAGCGTGGCTTATGTTATCCTTTTCAAAGTGTTTGTTCGGTGGTAAGTCGTTTGAATGACCATTTCCAGAGTGACATATCATGAACAGTTTGGTTGAAGGCAATTTATCTTTAGTTCTGGGAGTTGTAGTTTGTGGTAAAGTGGGTGAGGTATCTCCTTGGCACATATGGCATCTTGAATATATGGATAGTGTTCGGAGAAAGAACATTTGTGTCACATAGTATATCGACCGTCATGATTGATGTAGTGTATCCAATCATGCTTTCCCATACTACTACCTAAAAAGTAGTGTAGGAATTTTTGGTCGACTACCAGTGGAAGATTTTTAGAAGGTTGGTACATATGGATTGAGAAAGTGATTTTGGGAGGCTTTCTTAGGTGTAAGTGGTTGAAACTGATCATGAAGGTGTTGTCACTTCTTTTGGCAAAGGTTGGGTTCATGGATTGGAAAGGTTGATCATGGTCTCTTAACTTCTCATAGTTTGTGACCCATGAATTTGGGAGTACTTTCAAAGTTAATTTCTAGGTATTTAGCTTGGGATATAAGTACACTGAGTGGTTCCATTAGTGGCATCTATTTTTAGGAGCAAAACAGCTTCACCACCTGGAAGGGATAGATCTATATAATGATTCTGAACTCGCAAATCTACCTAGTAGTGGAGAGTTGGATGGATTGTATCTCTGAACCGTGGAGCTCTGAGAATCTAAATTTGGATTTTCAATGCCTACGATAGATGCGGATCAGAAAGGGACATGTTGAAGTTGTATTATATAGTTACAAAGACTTTCCTGATGTTTAATGTGATATTTGAAGTTCCCAAGTTGGAATGTTTGTATTCTTTATATCTAGTATCAAAAAGTGAAAGACCCACTACTACTTGTTGGCCTTTTCTTTCATGATATGTCACTACGACCTTAACAACACTACAGTAAATATTGGTGAATCCTGGGTTTCTCCTCAGTCATGGAAAATCATCAGGAATTTGTAGAGTATGAACTATTCCTCCTCAGTAGAATGAATAGGCTGCTTATCTAGTTTTGAAGTTGCAGCATATTCTTTAACTCCTTTTGGTCTCTTCTGTACAAAATAACAGATCCGCAGCCATGGTTTACATACCTTCTTTGCATAGGCAGAGTAAGGGTTTAGAAGAGGAAGATATGTTGAAGATATTTTTTGTTCTTGGGGTAACACATCTACTTCGTATAGGTATTCATATTTACAAGACAATGTTTTGGTAATTACAAGTGACATATTTACTTAAGCAAGAGATTTAAAGTAGATGAGTAGCGAATTGGTCACTCATAGATATTTTAATTAGCGCAAACTACTATGCTTTAAGGGTATGAATAAGACTATTTAGTGATTTATATACAATAATTCCCATGTTATGCAGGGATAAAAATTTATGAGTTTAAACGAAACAAAATGAGCAAAAAGGAGATAAAAGGAAATATAAGTGCAAAAGTTGTACAATTGTGTTGGCTGGGACTCAGGTATTGTGATCGCGTGTAATACCCCAAAAGTTTAGAATTTTTAGGATCATGCTTCGAACTCATGAGTAATAAATTTTTAGTGTTTTGGTAGTGTTATGATCAAGGTTTATTAATATTAAGGCCTCAAAAGTGTCCTAGTTAATAGACGAATCAAAACATTTCCTTACCGATTGAATTCTTGAGAAAGATATTGGTATAGTCAAATTCAAACGAACATATCACTCATTATGCTATGAATTAGATTATCTTTCCAACGATAAAAATTTTGCAAAAATCCGATATCAGAGCAAGGAGTTTTTCCCATTTTACTCCAGAATGTCAGGCTGGGAAACTGAGTGACGACATTCGTGATAAGTTGTCATAAGCGTGATGACTTATCACCAATTTCCTCAGCCTTGGATAGATTTTCACCCCAGTGACGACATTTTGTGATAAGTCGTCATGCCCGTGATGGCTTATCACCAATGTCGTCAACCTTAAATAAAAAATAAAGATTTCCGCCTTTTGTGATGACATTTCATGACGACTTATCACCAACTTGACGACTTGTCACGAATGTCGTCAGTCTTAGATTTTCAGCAACTAGGAAACGATTTAGTAAGGGTGTTTTGATATTTTTCATTCACTTCCCATGACTTATAACCCTTAAGGAGCGTATTATCTTCCATTCTCTTTAGTTAAACAACTCAAAAAGATCTCGCATACACTCTCAACCAAAAGATTAGGGTTTCCTATCATGATCATCAACTCAAGAACAAGAACATTCTCTCCAAAAGGGGTTAAACCCAAGTCAAGAAAAATCATGAGCAAGCCTAAGGATTTCTTCAAGAACCTTCAGAAATATTAGATCTCTTTCAAGATTCAATGACTAAGGTATGCGTAGTGTTCATCAATGGATCCCTTTAATCCATGGAGCTCAAGAATCAAGTTTTAAATTATAAATTGTGATTTCCTTCTTGTGTTATTACTATATTCATGTTGATGATTGTCGTTAGGATTCAAGGTTGTATCTTGATGTGTTTTTCATGAAGCATGTGAGTAGGTTAGTTGAAACCCATGAATTTTGGATGTATTAAGATTGTCAAATTGATAAGTACACCTATACCCAAAGTTGTGCATGTAAGGTGTTTGATAAAATGCCAAGAATGATAGAATCCTTGTTTTTATGACTTAAGAGTGCTTAAATCACTAGCCCATGTTCTATTATTTATGACTCCACAGGAACTCCACATTATTTTTGTGATATGGAATGAGCATATATTGAAGTAACAAGAGTATATACATGTTGTGCGCATCCCCTTCCATGAATAAGTTGTTAAGAACAAAGTGTAGTATGAACTCTCTTACTTATGATATTGTCAATTGTGGACTCTATTCTTATGATCAAATCAGTCATATGTGTCAGTTTCCTTCTATCGCGTCCTGGGGTTACTTGTACCCGAAAAATATAGTTGTGCACCTAGATCCATGTCATGTTATCAAGATACTCTCAGTCAATCCATGTTCTATAGAACTCAGACAGTCATGTGACTCAGGAAATCTCAGAAATCTCATGATCTCAGTTAATTCTCAGATAATAGTACTATTTCGTCAGTCTACAGAAGTTAGTTACTCAGTCCACATACAGTCAGTTAATCATGTTCAATCTCTTCAGATGAGAGTAGAAGTTAGCACCGAGTAAACCCAAGGATGGGAACTCACCTGCCAGATAAGGGTGTGATTCTTAGCAGTCATCCTTGTGTTCCAAAACTACGTAGCTAGCGTAGGTTGAGAAATCTTAACCTCTCATATTAGGGTTGATGAGGTTATTTGACTGGTCAGATGAGGGTCCCACCATTCTCATTAGAGTAACCTGCCAGATAAGGGTTACTCACAGCTTGTCCTTACCAGTCGCGCGGTATTGACACCCTTCCAATCAGGGCACAAATTGGACCCCAGTTCAGCTGTTATAGAACATTTGGGGAATATCTATTTAACTACTTCCTCCCACAGTTTTAGTCTCAATAAAATAACTCAGATAGTTTTTCAGATTTCAGTATACCAGGACTGTCTGATATAGTCAATTCAATTACAGTACGAAACTCAGGTAGTTCCATTAGATTCACGATTGTTAGACACAGTCATCCATGTTATCATAAATGCCAGTATTATTCATGTTAGATATCAATAAACCATGTATTAGCGTACAGATCTAGATATCACGTATTGATGATCTCAGTTACTATGTATGCATGTTTGCACTCTCACGTTCATATTAGTCATTTAGTTAGCACTGCTCATGTATGTAAGACCTTTTACATAGAGTATACCTCACTCATATACTCAGTACATTCAGTTGTACTGACGTATTAATGCTATGGTGCTTTCTTTTATGTTACACCATAGGTTCAGAGCCATAAGTTCAAGATCAGCAGTAGCAGTCACATTTTAGTATACAGAGTTGAAGTGAGTCTTCTTCATTCGAGGACGATATGATTTGACTTCATTTATTTTCTTAAGTTATATTTTAGTTTACGGAGTTAGTTAGAGACATGTTCCTTCAACTCCTTACTCAAACAGTATTTAGAGGCTTTCAGATTTAGTTCAAATTTATTTCAGACTTCAGTTTTTTTGGGTATTTGTTACCCCATGAGGATGTTATAATTTGTAAGATATTTTATTCAGTTTAACCTTACGGCCTATTGTTCATGTTTTCAGCATTTTACATATATATTAAGCAATGTACAGGTAAAGATATCAGTCAAGGGTTAGTTTGTGGTCTTTCGGGGTCATAAGCACCGTGTAGTATTCCGATTTAGAAAATTGATGTGTTAAAAAATTATTATCAGAGCCTAAGGTTCAATAGAGTCCTAGGAAGTCTGAAAGCCACATCTAGTAGAGTCTTGTACATGGGTGTGTTGCGCGCCATATATATGTGTAGGAGGCTATAAGATGTTTTAGGAACAATTCCCTTCTTTTAGTATTCGGGTCATGCTAGTGATCATGATCTCAAGTTAAACTCTCAGTCTAATCCGTTCTTCTCTTATTTTAGAACATGCCTCCAATGAGAAAAAACTAGCCAGCTCCTCAGCTCGAAGATCCTTTGGGAGAATATGTTTTTCATGCGGAGTTTAGGGCTGCATTCACCACACTTTATCTGTTTATGGCTCCCCAAAATGAATGGCCACCAGCTATTTCAGCCAATCTAGTGGCCAACTCAGCCGCATCTAAGATTCGGGACTTCACCCGAATTAATCCTCCATCTTTCATCGGCTATAAGTCTGATGAAGACCCCAATGAATTCATTGACCAAGTCCAGAAGGTCATAGACATCATGGGAGTTACTTCTTGTCAGAGTAATGAGTTAGCCGCATACCAATTACAGGATGTTGCTTACACTTTGTTCAAACAATAGAAGTCTGAGAGGTTAGAGAATGTAGGTCCTATAGAATGGGAGGAATTTATCACGGCTTTCTTAGATAGATTCTTTCCCTAAGAGATGAAGGAGGAAAAAGTTCTAGAGTTTATAAACCTCAAGCAGGGAAATATGACTCTCTCAAATTTACTCAGTTAGCTAGATATTCCCCTCATGAGGTTGCAGACAACAGGGCTAAGATGAGAAAGTTCGTGTTAGGGGTGAATGATAGCGTGGTAAATGAGTGTAGGTCTGCAATTTTGAACAATGATATGACTTTAGCCAGACTCATGACCCATGCCCAGCAAATAAATGAGCAGAAGATTAGGACAAAGGAAAGGCATAACAAGAGGCAAGGTCAGGATGTTTTAGTTTTACTCAACCCAAATCAGAAGGAGGGAACCATTTTTAGTTTCATCCTAAGCCAGCAGTTCCAGCTCTTTCTTCTATCAGTGCCCCAGTGCCAAAATTCAAAGACAGCAACCGAGATCGAGCACCAGGCTCTAAGTCTCACGGCAGTGTAAGAAGTACCCAAACTAAACCCCTGTGTCATACATATGGTAAGAACCATAAGGGTCCATATAGAGATGGTAGCGATGTTTGTTTCGATTGTGGCAAGCTAGGCCACAGGGTTAGATAGTGTATGTAGTCAGGTCTGCATGGTCAGTAGAATTGTTCCACAGCCCAGTCCGGTCGCCCAAATCAGTAGGGTGCCACTTCCAGTGCTACTAGTAGGAAACGCCCAAACAGACTCTATGCTCTTTAGGCACGATATGATCAGGAAAATTCTCCTGATGTCAATACTGGTACGTTGTAGATTTTCCATGTTTATGTTTATGCTTTGCTAGATCCATGTGAATTCTTGTCTTTTATTACTCCTTATATAGCAGGTAATTTTAGAAATAGTCCCAAAATTTTAGCAGAGCCCTTTTCATTCTCTACCCCAGTGGGTAAAAACTATCATAGCTCGGCGGGTATACAGGAACTGCCCGGTTATGATATTTTAGAAAGCCACCTCAGCAGATTTAGTTGAGTAAGAAATGACTTATTTTGATGTTATTCTCGGCATGGATTGGATTTATTCCTGTTATGCCACAGTCGACTGCAGAAATATAATAGTTTAGTTTTAGTTCCCGAATAAGTCCATCCTAGAGTGGAAGGGTAATACTTTATCTTTCAATGGTTAGCTATTTTCCTGCCTTTGGGCAAGGAAAATGATATCTAAGTGATGTGTTTATCGTCTTATTCATGTTAAAGACTCTGGTTTCAAATCTCCCAATCTTAATTTAGTCCCAGATATAAATGAGTATTCAAACGTGATTCCCAAAGATCTTCTAGGTATTCCTTTCAAAAAGGAAATAGACTTCGGCATTGGCCTTATTCCAGATACTTAGCCTATTTCTATTCTTCCATACAGAATGGGACCAGCAGAACTCAGAGAACAGAAAAAATAGTTGAAGGATCTCTTAGAAAAGTGATTCATTAGACCCAGCATTTCCCCGTGGGGTGCACCAGTCTTATTTGTGCGTAAGAAATATGGTTTTCTCAGAATATGCATTGATTACCGTCAGCTCAATAAAGTCACGATCAAGAATAAGTATCCTCTTTATAGGATAGATGACTTATTTGACAAACTTCTGGGAGCCAGTTATTTCTCCAAGATAGACCTCAGATCAGGATATTATCATCTTAGAGTTAGAGAATGTGACATCCCGAAGATAGCTTTCCGTACTCGGTATGGTCACTTCGAGTTTCTAGTCATGTCCTTTGGTCTTACCAATGACCCAGCTGCTTTCATGAACTTGATGAACCGTGTGTTCAAGCAGTACTTGGACATGTTCATCATAGTCTTCATAAATGGTATCCTGGTCTATTCCTGCACAGAGCGCGATCATACAGACCATATCAGCTGAGGATTACACCAAACTGTACATCAGGGAGTTGGTCAGATTATATGGTGTTCCACTATCTATTATCTCAGAAAGAGATACCCAGTTCACCTATCACTTATGGAAAGCATTCCAAAATGGTCTTGGTACCCAAGTTCATCTTAGTATAGATTTTCATCCTTAGGTAGATTGTCAAGCAAAAAGGACCATTCAGACTCTAGAAGTTATGCTAAGGGCGTGTGCAATTTCTTTCAAGAGAAGTTGGGATGACAACTTTCCTTTGATTGAGTTTGCATACAACAATAGCTATTATTCATGTATTCAAATGGCACCATTCGAAGCTCTCTATGGTAGGGGTGAAGATCTGCAATCGGCTGGTTCGAAGTTAGTGAGGCCTAACTTAGTCTTTGATGCCTCAGAGAAGGTTCAGTTAATCAGAGAAAGACTTCGGGCTGCTCAGAGCTGACAAAAGTGTTATGTAAATGTTCGTAGAAAGGATCTAGAATTCGAGGTTGATGGTTTTATCTGTCTCAACATCTCTCCTATGAATGGGGTAAAGAGATTCAGCAAGTATGGAAAGCTCTGTCCATGATATATTGGTCCTTTTAAAATTCTCAGTCACTTGGGCAAGGTAGCTTATGAGCTCAAATTGCCTGCAGATCTATCTTTAGTTCATCAAGTCTTCTATGTCTCTTTGCTCAAGAAGTGCATAGGTGACCCTACTTTTGTAGTCCCTACTCAGAGCATGGATATCCAGAACAGCCTCTCTTATGAAGAGATTCCGGTCAAAATTTTAAACTATCAAACTCGTAGACTGAGGAACAAAGAAGTCCTTCTAGTCAAAGTTATTTGGTGAAACCAATCCGTTGAGGGAGCTACTTGGGAAGTAGAAGCAGATATGCGTACCAAGTATCCTCACCTCTTCTCCACCAATTCATATCAAGTTCAAGGTAATAGTTCTCCTAAAACTTATTTAGTTTCATGTTTATGATTATATTTATGAATTTGGTACTAAATATCTTTGCATTCGGTCATGCATACACGTAATAGTTCATTCACGTAATCATGCATAGATATGCATGAGTTCAACTTATAAGTTATGCATCAGATATGCATGTTCAGTATGTTTAGATATATTCATCTTATCATTAAGGTCTGTCATGTCATCATATTTCAGATCTTGCATCCCTTAACTAAGGCCAGTACATTAGTAATCTCAGCTTAGTCAGTACTATTCGAGGACGAATGTTCCCAAGGGGGAGATGTTGTAATACCCCAAAAGTTCAGAAATTTTAGGATAATGCTTCAAACTCATGAGTATTAAATTATTAGTTCTTTGGTATTTTTATGATCAAGGTTGATTAATATTAAGGCCTCAAAATTTTCCTAGTTAATAAATGAATCAAAACATTTCCTTATCGATTGAATTCTTCAGAAGGATATTGGTATAGTCAACTTCAAATGAGTATATCTCTGGTTATGATATAAATTTATGATCTCATGAGCTACCAACAGATATATAATTGAATTAGTTTTCTAACGATACCAATTTTGCCTCAATCCGATATCGGAGCAAGGAGTTATGCACACTTTACTCCAGCATGTCAGGCTGGGAAAATGAGTGACGACATTCGTGATAAGCTGTCACAAGCATGAAAACTTATCGCCAATGTCGTCAGCCCTGGGAAGATTTCCACCCCAAGTGATGAAAATTTGTAATAAGTCATCATACCCGTGATGGCTTATCACCAATATCGTCAACCATAACCAGAAAATGAAGATTTCACCCTTTTATGACAACATTTCGTGATGACTTATCACCAGCTTGATGACTTGTTATGAATGTCATCAGCGTTAGATTTTAAGCAACTGGGAAGTGGTTTAGTAAGGGTAAATTGCTCTTTTTCCTTCACTTCCCATTACTTGTAACCCTCAAGGAGCGTATTATCTTCCATTCTCTTTAGTTAAACATCTCAAAAAGTTGTCTCATACACTCTCAACCATAAGATCAGGGTTTCCTCTCAAGATCATATCCTCAAGAACAAGAATATTCTTTGCCAAAGAGGTTAAACCCTAGTCAAGAAAAATAGAGAGCAATCCTGAGGATTTCTTCAACAACCTTCAGAAACATTAGATCTCTTTCAAGATTCAATCACTAAGGTATGTGTAGTGTTCATCCATGGATCCCTTTCATCCATAGATATCAAGAATCATGTTTTAAATTATAAATTGTGATTTCCTTGTTTTGTTATGACTATATTCATATTGATAATTTTTTTTTGGATTCAAGGTTGTATCTTGATGTATTTTTCATGAACCATGTGAGTAGGTTAGTTGAAACCTATGAATTATGGAAGGATTAAGATTTTCAATTTGGTAAGTACACCTATGCCCAAAGTTGTACATGTTAGGGGTTTGATAAAATGCCAAGAATAATAGAATCCATGTTTTTATGACTTAATAGTTCTTAAATGACAAGCCCATGTTCTATTCTTTATGACTCCACGTTATTGTTGTGTGTTATGTTCTGATATGGAATGAGCATGATATTGAAGCAACGTGAGTATATACATGTTGTGTGCACCCTCTTCCATGTATAAAATGTTGAGAACCAAGTGTAGTATGAAATACCCTACTTATGATATTGTGAATTGTGGACTCTATTCTTATGATCAAGACAGTCATATGTGTCAGCTTCCATCCTTTGAGTCCTGGGGGTAGATGTACCCAAAAAATATAGTTGTGTGCCTAGATCCATGTTATGTTATCACTATACTCTCAATCAATCCATGATCTATAGAATTTAGACAGTCATGTGACTCAGGAAATCTCAGAAATCTCATGATCTTAGTTAATTCTCAGATAATAGTACTATTCTGTCAGTCAACAAAAGTCAGTTACTCAGTCCATGTACAATCATTTAATCATGTTCAATCTCTTCAGATTAGAGTAGAAGTTAGAACCGAGTGAACCCAAGGATGGGAACTCACCTGCCACCTTAGCAGTCATCTTTGTGTTCCAGAACTATATAGAAAGCATAGGTTGATACATCTTAACTTGTCAGATTAGGGTAGATGAGGTGATTTGAATTGTCAGACCAGGGTCCCACCGTTCTCATTAGAGTAACCTGCAATATAAGGGTCACTCACAGCTTGTCCTTACTAGTGGCGCGGTATTGACAGCCTTCCAATCAGGGCACAGATTGGACCCCAGCTTAGCTATTATAGTGCATTTGGGGCATGTTGATTAAACCACTACCTCCCACAGTTTCAGTGTCAGTCTCAGTAAAAGAAATCAAATAGTTCTTCACATTTCACTAGACCAGGACTATGATAAATAGTTAATTAAATTATAGTACGAAACTCAAGTAGTTCCATCAGATTCAGGACTATCAGATGCAGTCATCTATGTTATCAAAAATTCCAGTATTAGTCATGTTAGATATCTATAAACCATGTATTAGCGTACAGATCTAGATATCATGTATTCACGATCTCAGTTACTATGTATGCACGTTTGCACTCTTACATTTATATTTGTCATTTAGTTAGCACTACGCATACATGTAAGCCCCTTTCCAAATAGCCTACCTCACTCGTATACTCAATACTTTTAGTTGTACTGATGCATTTGTGCTATGGTGCTTTCTTTTTTGTTACACCATTGGTTCAGATCCACGAGTTCCAGATCAGCAGTAGCAATTGTATTTCAGTATACAGAGTTGTATTGAGTCCTCTTTATTCTAGGACGATATGATTTGACTTCATTTAGTTTCTTCGGTTATCTTTCAGTTTACGGAGTTAGTTGGAGACATGTTCCTTCAACTCCTTACTCAGACATTATTTAGAGGCTTTCAGATTTAGTTCAGATTTTTTTCAGACTTCAGTTGTTTTGGGTATTTGTTACCTCATATGGATGTTATGATTTTGTCATATATTTTATTCAGTTGAACCTTATGGCCTATTGTTCATGTTTTCCTCATTTTATATGTATATTATGCAGTTTACAGGTACATATCTCAGTCATGGATTAGCTTGTGGTCCTTCAGGGTCATCAACATCGTGTAGCAATCGGTTTAGAAAATTGAGGTGTTACATTGTGGGGTGGCCACCGCGATCACTATAAGTAAAGAAACACATAAGGTTGTAAGCACGTGAAAAAGTAGCGATCGTACAACCGCAATCACGGCTAAGCTAGTACGAAAGCGGTATAGCGAGATTTCCATCCAGTGGCAAAATTTTCATTTCATACAACCGATCCCAATTCTCACAAAAAGGGCTCCAAACCCTTATTATAGGATAATCATTCCACAACCCTACCTACCATCCTTATTTAAGGGTTTTTGTAATTTCTTGGAGCTTGGAGCTTAAAAATTACACTAATTGGAGACAAGAATAAATTAGAGGAGCTCCAAAGTGTAGATTTGGATTTGTCTATTAAAGATTCATTTTAGTTTAAAGTGTGGTTTGTCCTCACTTTATTTTTATTATGAATAACTTTGATGGGCATCTTGGTATAATTGTTTTCATTATCCTAATGATGTTTTAGATCTACCACTTAGGCTTATGCTTGATTAGGGTGCAATTATCTGTGGGTTGTGATGTATTTGTATAGATTTTAGTTTATTGATTTTCTCAATTAGATTTGTTGGAATTTATGGGTGAAAGCCACAAATACCCTAATGGGTTTGATGGATTAAAATCCCAAGATCTTGAAAGCATAAACCATCCTTGAAAGAGGGGTTTAGATGAACTTTAGGAACCCTCAACATCATTAAAAGAGGTATGTAGGAAACAAGGCAATAGTAGACAATGATTGAGCTTAGTCTGCCAATTTTCACCATGTTAGACATAAGGCTAAATATGAGGTTAACTATCTATTGGGTTCCATAATATAAATAGGGGCACCAAATTAAGGTATTGGGTGGATTTAATTGACACACTAGTTAGGTACTCAAAAGGGTCAATGAGTGACATCTTTGAGGTGTTGTTGAAAAACTATTGTCAAGGACTTTAAACCTAGACTACCACACTATCAACGATCAGAATTTGCACCAAATCATCACGTTCACATACACGACTTGCCCCTAGGAAAGCATAATCCCAAGATCTGTGCCTAATTAACTACACTCTAATTATTCTTAGTCTCGAGCTTGTCCCTCATAAGCCCAAGAATTACTTTCATATTAGAAAATATTGAACATCTCCAAACCATCTTGTACCATAAGTTTGAACTTAACAAGCAACTTTTATTTCAAATTTACTCAATCGTCACTCACATTATTCCTCGTGTATTCAACCCCGACTCTTAGTTGTGTAAATATATTGAAAATTACCACCTTGCACTTAAATTGACGTGTATGTTGAGCGTTATCAAAATATGGTGACGTTGTCTGGAAACAATTTGGCGTATTGAGTTAGTTTGGAATTTTAGTTTACTTGCTTTGATTAAAACTTGTAAATAGTTGTTTTTTATTTTGTTTTTTTCTTCTATTAGTTATGTTCTTATTTATTTATTTTAGTTGTTAATATGGCATCTTGGAATGAAAGTGAATTCGGTGGTTGGAGATCCTATTGTGATAATACATGTCCAAATTGTAATGGACCTTACTTTTTGTAATATTGTAGATATTCTCCCCATAAAGAGATGTGTGCACCATTTTGATCTTATAAAGGGTATGTTTGTTCTCTATGTGGTGGTCAAGATGGACATTGGATTAATTGTCCAAATGCCCCCTCCCCCTGTTATTATAACCCGATTGATAGTTCTTATTATTATTTTAATAGGTGTTATGATGAAGAAAAAGAAGAATGAAGAAACAAAAATAGTGATGTTGAAGCAATGCTTTAAATTAACTTGGATTAGTTGGAATCAATTGCGTGTAATATGTATCTCATACATCAATCCATGGGGGCATGTAATGATAAAATTAAGAAGATAGAAGACATGGGCTTAGAGGTCTATCATGCAAATTTTGTGATCATGCCCACTCTTCTAAATAATCTTGACATTGATGAATCCTAGGTAATTTCCTAACCAACAAATACAAACATGAGAGATGATGATAAATTTGTAGAAATTGTACCAAAGTCGAAAGATGAAACCAACCACATCCTTTCAGAAGGCTCTATTTCATTTCAAGAGGAATGTGATTCCAAAATTATGGAGAAGACCTCACTCGGACCACTTTTTAACATTTTACTTGTTAGAAATAATTAGAGTCAAACCACCTAAGAAAATGATGAATTGTGGAGATGAGGAGCCAAATCCTTACATTTTGGAGTTCGTCATTCCTAACGGGGAAGAGGAAACCCACCACTTAAAGGTCAAAAAATTCAAGACACAAGGTGTAGCAAGTAGATCCTTGAAGTTCTCATCAATACCCAATGGGCCAACTCAAAAATTTGATTGGGTAAAATATTTAAGTCCTCGATGTGGCATGATAGAACGTGTGTCATCAGGCCCTTATAATTACCCAGCGCTCCACGAAGATGGAATGATCAAAAGTTGGGCAAAAGGTATAAATCCTATAACTAGAGACATAAATGAGGAATAAAGAAGTATCGTGCCGCGATGTTAAACCAAGTTCTTGATTAGAGGCAACCCATCATTATCATGTTTATGATATTTCATTTAGAATAAGTCAAAAAAATTTAATGCTTTGCAGGTGCTTGAGGCAGGGTGGAAGCCAAAAACAAGGGAAAACCAAGTTTGTTAGAGTAGTATCCATGAAGAAAAATAGGGAAAACAGAGAAGTAGGTGGCCTTAGTTTCCATGATTGTAGATTGAGGACGGCATTTGCAGTACCATGATTGCACCTCTGTGTCCATCTTTCTGCATGGTTATCAACTTATTTCACTCAAAGCATGGAAATTTTGTGAATTGTTTATTTACATTTTTAGTTGTCTACTTTTTTAATAATGATGTTGAGAGAGACTTTCCCTATGATAGATTAAGTAACGACATTCTTAAGGGAAATTTGACATGATGGGTTCTTAATCCACAGGTGCAGAGAAAGTCTTAGTACCCATAACATGAAGGCTAAAAATTCAAGGGAAGTCTGAGTACCTATGGCATTGGGGATTTGGGATTACGCTTATACCATTGGAAAAGTATAAGTATCCATATAGTTGGTTTGGCCATATGAAGTAAAAATGTGAGAGAAAGACTTGGGTTGTTGCCACAGTTAGAAAATTATGCATGGTGCAAATACAAAGCTAACACCCCACTCCGTCCAAAATTTTTTGAAAATCGAGGGGATGGATGTGAGCGGCATAGTAACAATTCTTTTACTCTTTTGGTTATTCCAAATTTTTGACTTGTGAAAATTGGGAGATACTCTATTTTTATCTCTAGAGAGAGAGGAAGTTGAGCTTCCATGGCGAATTTGCATGACATGTGTAGTGAGCTTATTTGTTTGAATCTCATGTATATTTGTACTATCTAGAACATTCCCCATTAGTGTATCAAAGCTTACTTTTAATGTATTTGGTTGGAGAGACAATATTAGGCCATTCTTGTTACAATGGATATCCACTTTAGGCTAAAAAGCATACCCATGCATAGATGTTATCCCTAGTTACCCATTTTGAGCCTTTAAACCTTTCTTTGGAAAACACATTGCGAGTTCGTGAGCCTTTTAAATTTTATCCCTCTTTTAAACCCTACCCTCTTTGAAATTACAATTTCAACTTGAGGCTAAAATCCTATGTTAGGGGTGGTAAAGATTGGAAGAGATAATGTTGGGCCATAAAGCTATAAGTAAGTGACTATGAGCTTAAAAATTGATAGAAAATAGAAAAGAAAAAGAAAAAGAAAGGATCCAGCAAAGGATAGAAAAACATGAGTTATGCAAGAAAAATAAATTTAAAAAAATGGGTGAATCAAGAAAGACAAAAATAGGCACATGTGTAAAGAGACAAAACAAAGGGAAGTGGACCATAGATAAAAGCCAGATTAAATAGTGTGAAAGTGGTGTCGATGTTCAAGGAGGGTGTAGTTACTTTATTTCTAAATGATAACCTACCCATTCTCCCTGAACCAACATTACAATCTTAAAAGGTCCTTGAGATCTCCAACCAAGTACTTTCATCATAGTGGCAATAAAAAATAAGGGAAAGCCTATGTTATGGTACTTGTTAGCATCGAGAGTTCTTGAGAGAGAGAGTGTGTGTTTCACACTTAAATTCCTTTTTGCTTACTTGATAACTTGGTGTATGGAATTTTCTTTTTTTTTGAGGAGGCATGTGAAAAAGTTTAGGTGGGTGATTTTGTTATCTCCCAAAAAATAAGGCAAAAAGTATTATAATATTGTTGAGTTCAAAAGGTAAGTCATTTCTAGAGTACTAGTGATTGTTGAATGGTTGTTATTTAGAGTCTTGTTCATCTTTTAAAATTGCATTTCATTTTGAGAGGTGTATTTACATTGACTTTGCCCATGTGTGAAGAGCTATGCATGGTAACAATCAAGTTGATGTCATTGGAATCATTGAGCAAAAAAATTTAGGCACACAATTGCATTGTTTCATGTGAAATGAAGTACTGTTGCTTGATAACAAGCACAGATTTAAGATGTGGGTGTTGATGAGTGTTGAATTTTGCACTCATCAACATTCAAATTAGCTAAAACTATTATGCTCTAAAGGTATGAATGAGACTATTTTGTTACTTAAACACACTAATTCTCGTGTTTTGTAGGTACAAAAATTATTGAGATGAAAAGAAGCAAAACGAGCTGAAAAAGGAGATAAAAGGGAAGATAAGTGCAAAATGCTGGAAAACCGTGCATGTTGGGCCTTAGGTATCACAATCGCATCGTGACCACTGCTATAGTGATAAGTCAATAAAGTCATAAGAATGCGATCGCGTGATCAATTAAGTGATCTAGGAAGCCGTGTTCGAAGATAAGCCTGTGAGATCGCGGTATAATTGTATTTCCAGCTAGGTGCAAAATTGTTATTCCATAATGTCGATCCCAATTCTCACAAAAATGGCTAAAAAACCTTAATATATGATTATCATTCCACAATGCTACCTCCCATCATTACCTTAGAGTTTTTTTTAATGTCTTGGAGCATGGAGCTTAAAAAGTTAAGCTAATTTGAGACATGATTAAATTAGAGGAGCTCTAAAGTGTAGATTTGGCTTTGCCTATTATAGATTCATTTGAAAAAGTGTGGTTTGTCCTCTTTTTATTTTACTTATTAATAACTTTGATGGGCGTCATGGTGTATTTGTTTTCATTATCCTTATGATGTGCTAGATCTACCTGTTGGGGTTATGGTTTATTAGGGTGCAATTGTGTGTTTGTTATGATGTATTTCTATAGATTTTAGTTTGTTGATGATGTGTTCTACTATTAATTGATTAGATTGGTTGGGTTTTATGGGTGAAATTCCCAAATACCAAAATGGGTTTGATGAATGAAAATCCCATGCTCTTGAAAGCTCAAACCATCCTTTAAAAAGGGGTTTGAGTTAACTTTAGGAACCATCATCGTCCTTTACATAGGGATGTGGGAACTAAGGTAAAAGTAGACAATTTTTGAGCCTAGTCTGCATATTTTTACCATCTTAGACATAAGGGTGAATGTGAGGTTGACTATCTCTTGGGTGTCATCCTAGAATTAGTGGGGCCTACTTAAGGTATTGGGTGGCTTTAGTTGACACACTAGTTAGGTACTCGAAAGGGTGAGTGAGTGACATCTTTGAGGTTATGTTTAAAAACTAGCCTCAAGGAATTTAAACCTAGCCTACCACATCATAAACGATTAGAATTTGCACTAAATAATCACGTTCACTTACACGACTTATCCCTAGGAAATTATAATGGCAATATCCATGCCTAGTTAGTTAAACTCTAATTGTTCTTAGTATCAAATTAGTACCTTAGAAGACCAAGAATTACTTTCACCTTAGAAAACATTAAAAATCCCCAAACCATACTGTACCATAGGTTTGAATTTAGCAAGCAACTTTTATTTCGAATTTACTCAATCATCACTCACATTGTTCCTCGTGCATATGACCCCAACTCGTAGTTGGGTAAATATATAGAAAATAACCACCTTGCACTTAAATTGTCTTGTAAGTTGAGCTCTATCAACACGGACTATACACACTTGAAAAAAACTGTGAAGATCCTGAGACATACATATTTTTGTATTTTCTAGACAATAAGGACTCGATGTATTTTTTCTAAACCTTTAAGGAAAAGAATCAATAAAGTGTAAAATCTTTTCATATTTATGTAGACAATAACACTCAATATATTTGTGATAAATATTTAAGGAAAAATCAAAACAAATATTTATTATAAAATCTATGAATGGAAACTCCGACTCAATTATGTAAAAGACGCAGAATATAATAACTGGAAAACACTGACTCTGATAATAGGAAAACAACTATGACTACGATATGTACAGTACACTAAAAGTGATATCGAAAAGTAAGGACTATTAATGTATCTATGTTTTAACCGCTAAGATTAAGAAAAAGTAAAAGAAAACTTAATTAAAACTGTAAAGTTAGCTCACGTGCTTGCAATCGCAGATGTGTATACAATCTCCTGCTTTCTCCCTCCTTCTTAGGGATGGGATAACCCTAATACCAAATAGATGGGAAGATAGTGGCGCATGGATGATTGCTACTGGAGACAGCCAGACGGCTAGAAACAGAGATCTAAACTTTCTAAAATGACAGATGATTTCATGACCATGTAGGCGACACACCATACCAAACCAAAGCTTCCATCAACAACAAGGACATAAATACTGACCTTTCTATTATGATATACAATTCACGTCCATATATACAGTAGGTCATATAAAATCAAATCATTTAATTGACACATCACAACTTTTCTATGATTGAGCTACTTATCCATAAGGATGGTTTGATTTAGCAATAAAGACTTCAAAACCCTCAATGTGATAGCATAACTTTGAAATTGAGCTACACAACCAGATGGTTTGTAAACATAGACTGATCATTCCAACATGATAGGTGATTCACGTCTATATAGGTGGAAATCTATATGAAATCAAAGCTTTTATTCAACACACCATAACTTTTCTATGACTGAGCTACTTATCAATAAGGACAATTTTCTTTATCATCAAAGACTTCAAAACCCGTAATGGGATAGTATGACTTTTAAACTGAGCTACACATCTGGGTGTTTTTCCTTTGTAAAAAAGACTTTACAACCCTCAATGGGATGGCATGACTTTACGAGTCGTGGAACACATGAAATCCTTTGTCTCCTTAGTATAAGGGTTTTCTGTGTATGATATAAATAAGTATGACGGTGTTTCTCCCTAGATTTTTTCCCTACAGAATCCGCTGAATAAAATATTTACTAATGTAGACCTCAGATCTGCGTGTTCTTTCTAAGATAATGACTCAATTCAAAAATCTATGGCATGGCGTAAGACTATTTAATTTCATATACATGGAAAATGCTCATACGTCTATGTCGCATGGATGAAGCTGACTTTATTTCAAATTCATGGAAAGTACCTTCTAAGTTCCATGTTTCAGTTGAGAAAAGTACTGCGCCGAAGTATTTCCTTACCCCACCATTCTGACCTAAAGGAACCAAGTACCCATCCCTTCAGAAGAGAGAATATAAGAGCAAGAGAGTTTAGTGAAAAAACATGTTTATTGAAAGAGAGAAAACTATACAGGTGGTTATTAAGTAGAGACTATGATAATATTTCTGGGTAGAGATAATGATTCCCTCATCCTAAAGTCCTAGGCTTCTTTTTATAGGAGAAGGAAGCTTACTAGACAAGCTAATGCTATGGATACATATGAAATAAAATATTATTATTCTATCTTATCAGCTAAGGTATAGGCATTATTCGTTATGTCTTGATAAGTCTTATCCTTTTGTAAGGATAAGATTTATCTATTATGACAAGATAAGCCTTATTTTTATTCACACTGGGCCCTCCTAACATATGAAGGGAAAAATAAAAATAAAAGACACTAATGTTTTTTGCATGTGACAGCATGTGCAAGCAGGTGAGTTAGCAGCTTGCAAGCAGGTGCATTAGCAGCTTCGCAGGTATATTGCAAGCAGGTTAATATGCTCCTTGTATTCAAATTGGCTAAGCAACGGCTTTAGACAAACCCATCTGAAAGTGTAGGCCACTGAGAAGGATATCCTTGGTAATGAGGGTAAGTCACTAAAAAGGTAACCCACAAGCAAAAGTAACCCATCTAATACGATTTCCTTAGAGAGGAGTGTAACCCACTATAAAAGGTAACCCAATAGAGAGGGTAACCCTCTAGGAAGGGTAACCTATTGGAAAAGGTAATTGTTTGCACATGTCAGCTGACAACATCTTTTAGGCAGTGTTGGATGGTGTGGCGGCGATAAGCTCAAGTATCCTTCTTCCACCCATCAATCTGCACTATGCTTCTGCCTGAGGCATTCTTAGCCTTCCAATATTTTCTTCAATGATCTAGTGAAGTATCTTCTTCTATTGGATGATGAATCATTGCATTCATAGTATGGAGCTTTTTGGCTTATAATTTTATTGAAGTTTGTTACTTCAACTCTCGTGATTTGGAACAGTGGCTGATATTCTTTCGATGCTCATCAGACTTAATCCCAGTGGGGATGTTCATCAGTGTAGTTCCACTTTTCCTATTTCTTTGTCCAGATTTCTTTTGGAATGCATCTGTTCTACTATAAAATAAAGTGTTGTGCTACATATTATTCATCTTCCCGGTAAATTTCTAGAATAGTAAAATTTACGGCTGAGCTTAGATGTCGTGGACTGTGATTCCTATAGGACGATGCAGTATGATAACCAGTGTATAGTAGAAATCTCTGAATCATTGAATCTAGTACTATCATTGGTTGAACCACAACAGGAAACTCTTTAGAGTAGGTTGGATCCAATCGAAATGTCTGAATGTATCATACTTGAACTCTACCAGAATTTAGTACAGGTGGAATAGATACAAGAATAACCATATGAGTTCTTGTGGGAAGTCATTGGCTAGTTCCATGAACACATGGTAGAAAGGATATTATATGTGAATTCAGAACGACTTAAGGATGGATCTGCAATACTTTCTGAACACTTGAAGCTCATAAAAAGTTTTTTTTTCTCAAATTATTGATGGATCAAAGGAATCTACATACGAATTAAACATATTTGAAGGGTAGTATATTGTTCAGGAAGAAAGAATATTTGTTGTGTTGAGCATAAATATTTAATTAGCCAGTTTATGGTTGCCTTCTCCCATGCAAGATATAAAGTAAAGGATATTTGCATAGATGTCACCTAATGCTTCCTAAATGTCTATGGAGAAGAGAGTGTCCTCTATTTTTCTTCATCGAGTGATAAGATCGATTTAAGGTTGTCCTCATTACGGAGATAGATGCCTATGTGATTAGCAATTTCTTCAATAAGGTGGACAGAGTCCTTTGACTTCTTAGACTGAGGATAGTTTTTGGAAAAGTGACCATACTTTTTGTAGATGAAGCTCTTATTATTTTTCTTCTTGTAACCTTTTGGGTATCGTCTTAAATACCCAGCTCCTCGTATTGCCCTTCTCGTATCGTCGAGAGGTCTTTGTAGTTTGAAGCTCTTGAATGATATCTACCTTTTTGATCTCATCTTGTGATGAGGTTATAAGAAGCTAGACTTGGTGATGAGGTCATCCTTATTATAGGCTTGATTGAGGACTAGATTGTTCTGGACGATCTATTTAACTACAAATATCATTGTATATACATTGTCCATAATTTGGAAGATGGCCTGCCGAATGTAGCCTATATGTGGGATGGTTATTTATTTGAACTACTCCTCCATGATCGTCATTACGTAGCCTACTAGCATCTTTGGCAGTGATGATACGAAGGCTTGATTCAGGCAGGGATCTCCACCCATCTCAAAGTAGATCTTTTCCATCCTCTGGATGTAAATATTGACGACATTTCTATAAATTTATAGGCACTTCATCTCAGAGTACTATCATTGAAGCTTCTTATATATCTAGTTTGCATCTCCATATAATACTATGTGCAGGATCCTGATGCTGAAGGTAAAGTCCTGGGATGTCAGATGAGTATTCTTATTGAAAATGCCATCTTGTGGATCTGGAATAGCATCATAATTGATGCTTAAGCCATATAGATTTAGGACAAGCTAGGCTAAATCAGCATCTGGAATACGATTGGATGGCTACCACCTAATATTGACAAGGCCATCATTAAGAAAGGCATTCCATTCTTCTTCTATGTATGGAACTTCTATCTTTTGGATTATCATATTGTCATTTGGGAAGGTGATGTTGTGGTCCAAGATTATTATGGTTCCTCTGTCTGTGCTGGATTCTATTTACCTTTCAGACTGTTATAGAGTTTCATCAACTTTTATTTTTACAGTGACGATATCTTTCCTTTCCCATGCATGCTTAGCAAAGTCAAACTCATGTTCATCTTGAGATCCTGGTGATTTAGTCATATGGAAGCTTGAAGAAGGAGTGGGGGAAGATATAGCTTTCTTCGGTGGAGAGTGTGTATATGGCGACAGAGGGAAAAAGGTTGGCTTTCATAGTGAGCTATGGATTCTCTGGGGCTGTAAGACGTTGTGTATCAGCTGCTGGATTTGATTTTTCTAGAGAAGTCATCTCTTTTTTCTTCTGGTCAAAGAAAGACAGTAAAATGCCTGGTGGGAATTTATCATACTTCATGGACTGGAGCCTGAGTTCCAACTAGAGAATAAGTCCATCATGCTGAGTGGATGCTTGTTCTTCTCTCTTGTTCATTTCTTTAACTTTTCTTGCAAACATATTCTGAGAGTGAGCAGCATTCTTTACGTCTTAGTTAATGCTTGACGACATTCTTTTTCGGCATATGGAATTTTCACATTACAAGTTGAGTGTTGCTTCTATGTCACTGAGAGGCATCTTCTCTCTGGATGGCAGGATAATAGTTTTAGCTGGTATCTTTTGAGAGTGTCACATGTTTTACTTTTTGAAGGTTTTGTTTAGTTGGAAATGATCTGAGTGGCTCTTGCCAGAGTAAGACATCATGAACACTTTGGTTGTAGGATATTTATCTTTTGGTTTGGTAGGTTTAGTTTGTGGTAGTGTGGGTGAGGTATCCCCTTGGCACATGTCCCATCTTTAATTCTACTTCCACGGATAGTGTTCTGAGAAAGGACATTTGTGCCACTCAACATATCGATTATCATGATTGATATAGTGCATCCAATAATTCTCTTTTATATAACTTTCTAGGAACTAGTGTAGGAGTTTTGTCTCAATTACCAGTGGTAGATCATCATAAGATTGTACCTATGTATTTAGAAAGTGGGTTTTGGAGGCTTTTTTAGATGTGTGGTTTAAACTGATCGTGGAGGTGTTGTCACTTCTTCTGGAAAAGGTTTGGTCCAAGGACTGGATATATTGAGGATGGTCTCAAAACTTCTCATAGTTTGTGACCCATGAATGTGGGAATAAGTTCATCTCTAGGGATTTTTCTTTGGATCAGAGTGTACTGAGTGGTTCCGTTAGTGGCATCTATGTTTAGGATCAAATAATCTTCTCCACCTAGAAGGGATAGATCCATAGAATTATTCTAAACTCGCCAAGCTACCTGGTAGTGGATTGTTACCTTGATGGCATCTCTGACCTATTGATCTTCGAGAATCTGAACTTGGATCTTCAATGCCTCTGTCAAATACGGATCTTAGAGGGACATGTTAAAGTTGGGGAATATAATAAGAATGACTATCCCAGCGTTAAGTGTGATTTTTGAAGTTCCAAAGATGTCATATTAGCATTCATTGTATTTGGTATCAAGAAATGAAAGATTCACCACTACTGACTAGCCTTTTTTTATGGTACGTCAATATGACCCTAACATAACCAAAATGAATAGGGTGACACCTTGGTTTCCCTACTATCGTGGAAAATCTTTAGGCATATGTAGAGTGATAAATTGTTCCTCTTGAGTAGGAAGAATATGATGTTGGTCTAGTATTTAAGAAGTAATATATTCTTTAACTCCTTTTGGTCGTTGCTGTTCCCGAAAGGAGTAAGAATGTAGGAGGTTGCATACTCAACTGTTGATTTCTGACATGTGAGCCAACTTTACATTTTTATTGTTTTTTGATTCTTACTTTTACACTATTTTAGTAGTTAGCCTTAGATCTGCGCATAGTTTTTACCATTAATAAACCAGATGTGTACCATACTTTTACAAAATATCTATTTAGTTATTTCTAAAAAGATATGCAATCCTAGGATAAAGATCCACTCTATGGTAACTGATAAAACAAAAGGAGTTAAGGAATATGTTGCTTCTACACCTCTTGTCCATCACCCTATTCTGGTGACCTCAGAGGAATAGTTCATATCAAACCAGATACCAGAAGATTTTCCAAAACAATGAAAAAGCCTTGGATTTACCCATCTCTAGATTGGTGTTATGCGATTGCATTGACATATCAAGGAAGAAAAGGACGGAAAGTTGTGGAACATATTTCTCTTCTTAATACGAGATTAAATAAGTACCAACATGCAAATTTGGGTACATCAGACATTATCATAGATAATGGTATAGTCTTTGTCACTATGATCCCCAACTTCAACATGCCATTATCTGATCCACATCTGATGGAGGCATTGAAGATCCAGGTCCAAATTCTCGAAGCTCCACTGGACAGAGATGCCATTAAGGAAACCCTTCATTGCTAGATATACTGGCAAGTTCACAACAATAAAATGAACTTATATCCTCTGAGTGGCAAGAATTCTCTATTCTTGACTATTGATACAACCAATAGAACCATAAAGTGTACCAAGATCACTAAAAACATATCTGGGTATGAACTGATTAGCATTATCCCAGCCTCATAGGTCATAACATATGAGTATTTTAGATCTTATCCTCAACCTCTTAAGTACACTAATGATTCCGACCACCTTTACCTCAAAAAGCCACCCAGAACCACCTTTTACATCCCTATCTCTAACCCGAGTGATGATCTTCCAGATGTAAAGGACCTAAAAGCCATGCTTAGGTTCCTTACTGGACTTATGAAACAACATAATTGGATAAATCACTTCAATTATGAGGGTCGTACTCTGATGTGGTGTAAATACCCTTTCTCAGGACATTATAAATGGAAGACTGACTATGACTATAGAATCTGCAAAAGAAGCGAGTCAACGGTTACTCAATCTAAGGTCAACCAACATATTCTTATAAAGTACCTTTCTAAGCCCAGTCACATTAATGCTTTCCCACCAAAGCTCCACTCTGCAATGGATAACCCAATCTAAGCTCCAAAATTACCACATGTTATGAAATCAAGAAGTGCTTCAGCTTCTCCCCAAACCTCCATACTTATTAGAGAGCTTGAAGAAAACTTGCGGACCATACGGTCTGAAAAATGCAAACAAGGAACTCCATTCCTATATTTTCTTGACCAACAACATAAGGAAATAACCTCTCTTAAAGAAGAAATACAAAGTTTGAAATATGACTGGTCCATACTGCAAAAGGCCAAAGTATCTATTGTATTTCCACATGGATATTCTCCACTGGGGTTAGGCCTACCTTCTCTACCTCATTCATCTATCCAATTCACTACATCTTTAGAAGATAAAAATAGTTTGATACTATTTGGATAATTATAGATGCCATGACACAAAAGGCTAAGATGACACATAACCCGGTCTAGAAGATAAGGTGTTCTAGCCAAATCCAATATGAGGCTAATAAGATAGTCATGACATATGCTCTCATCTATCATAATCTATCTCCTATAGTCCTAGCTAATGATCTTGAGACCCAAAGAGAAGAAACCCAATAGGATGAGTCATCAGAGGTTCATTCTATTTAGAGAGAATCATAGAATTGTGTTGATCCTTCACATATAATGATCCCAAGTCATAAAACAAATTCCACCACTTTATATGATCTCTTGTATAACCCTGATGAGGAATCCCATAACGGCGAATAGGTTTCTTAGAAAAAATGTCTTCTTAAGAACAATGACAAGGCTACTGACTTGATCAACCTCAATCAAGTTAACCCAAATTTTTTTGTTCCAAAGGATGATGAGCTTATGCCAAAATTTTTATCTCCTCACACAGACTCCCATCCTTTCAAGAAGCATAAGGAAACTTTATTCAACAACATCATGTCGGATGAATGTTCACAATACATTCACTATGATGCTATACCTAGATATCCAATTCATAAGATGTATGGGTCTCCCTAACTCTCAAAGCATCAAGCAAGGAACAAGCGATACATGCAGTACAGACGGGCTAGAAAGAAGAAACCACCGAATAAGAAACTATTGTCCGACAAAGATGCCAAATCCTCCAGAGAAAAGGATCAAGGAAAGTAAAAATGCTTCATCTTCCATGACATAGGAAAATTTGCAAAAAAATATCCCAAATAAAAAATAGGCAAAGAGGGAAACACAAGTCTCAGAGAAAACCATGGATTGTCAGTTCCTAGATGAAGATGAAGTTCTTGGGAATCTTCATACCACTGCAGACGACATTTCTGAATCTTCTCTAATGCAGATAAAGGAACACAAGAGGACACCTTCATTGATGGCCAACCACAACCTTTCATTTGTAGAAAGTCATCTGGTACTAACAATGAATACTATGCTAGTGACTGTGTCAAAGTTAACAAAGGAGCTTAGCATCCAATAATCCAATTTCCTGAGGAGTAATGTCCATCTATGTTAGAGAAACACTCCTGCGAACCAGTAGTCTCTAAATCAGTCTCTAATCAATATGAGCTAACTAGTGATCTATCCCCCAAAAGGAGGCAAGAATTGACAACAAAGCAAAAGAGAATATAGCTCCAATTCTACCTTTTCCTCATGACATCTATACTCTTATGAATATGAAGAATCTGGCTAAAAGAGGACAATATATGATACTGTCATGCTGCATATCCAGATTCTCTGAAATCCTAATAGACTGGTAGAATGCACTTTGGATTATTGATGAAACCAATTATCTCTCATTCCATAACTTTGTTGTCAACTCCAAAATCTTGCAAAAAGACTTCTATAGAGACATAAACTACACCAAGTGGGCCATCTTCCAGGCCTTTAATAGTTTATGCAAGAAAAAATCAATACTTAAGAATATTATTAAGAACAACCTAGTTCTTGATCCTCATTATAACATGATCATTCTTGTTATGAAGTCCGATTAGACCTATTCAAACTGTCCAGAGAAAGCTATTGTTCAGGATATTAAAACATCCCAAGCCTCCAGATAATGAGACTAAGGCAGTCAAGAAAACCATGAATTTTAAACCAAGGAGCCCAACATAATACAAGAAGAAGGATGATGGCTTCTTCATCTACAGAAATCTGGGACATCTATAAAAAAATATAACTCAAGAAATCAAAAGACTATGTCCACCTCTTTGAAGAAATAGATGATCATGTTAAAATCTATCTCAACAAAGACGACGACCTTTAATCGGTCCTCTCACTGGAAGAAGAACCAACGGAGGACACCCTCTTCTTCATAGATGTTTATGAAGAATTAGGAGAAATCTATTCTAATGATCTCTACTTGATATCCAGCATCATGGAAGACAACAAAAAATTGGCCAGTTAGTTTCTTATGTTCAACACATCAGGAATATTATCTTTTGGAATAACAGATTTTTTCCAGATCTGTTCAAGAAATATTTGGATCCTTCAGATCCATCTACCTTTCCAGAAATCCAAATATTCTATAAGATTTAAATATTCAAAAGGTGCATCAAAACTATCCTGAAGTCGTTCATAGAAAATACAATATATCTTTTCTGTTATATGTTCATTATACTAGCTGATGGCTCCCAGCAAAAACTCTTATGTTTATTATTGTACATTTGCCATCAGTACTATATCATCAAGGAGTTCAAGTGTCATACCTTCTGTCATTGTGATTGAATCCAACCAGCTTAAAAAATATTCATGTTGTGGTCCAATCCATGACTATACCATATTAGATGCTCAAAAGATTCCTGCGATGCAATGGACTTTATGTTGTATCATTTAGTAGGAATCACAAGCCATGAAGTCCAAGCTCATCCTGGAAATTTCACTACTATAGAAATTTCCTGATTTAATACTCTATCTTGAAGATGAATGTTATAAAGCACAGTGTTTACTATCCAACATAATAGATGCATTCTAAAGAAATAGAGCTACACGAACGATCATCCAAACTAGGATAATGTCCTAAGAATAATAAGGAAATGCTAGCCACCATATGAGATCACAAGAGATAAAGACACAAAATCTATCAAAATTATACAGATGAAGGCTCTCCTACAGGAATATGAAGACTCATCAAACAAAAGGCGCTACTTCACCAGATTGATTAGGAGAAAATTGGATGGCAAAAAATGTCTCAGGCAGAAGAACAATATTAATTGGTGGATGGATGAAGGATATACGAGCTCATCGCCTGCACCATCCAACACTACTTTAATGATGATATTAGATGACATGCGCAAGAATTTACCCTGTCTATTGGGTTACCTTTCCTAATAGATTACGCTATCCAGTGGGTTACCCTTTTCAGTGGGTTACCTTTCTCTCTAAGAAAACACTATCAGATGGGTTACCCTCTCCAATTAGTTACCCTTATCACAAAGAAAATCCTCTTCAATGGATTACCCTTTTAGATAGTTTTGTCCTAAAATTGTTGACTCAGCTACTTCAAAGACAAGGAGCTTATCCACCTGTTTGCCAGATACTTGTGAAGTTACTGATGAACCTGCTTGCAATCTCCTGACTCACCTACTTGCACATGTTGTCACATGCCAACAACATAAGTTTGGTTTATTTTTATTTGGCCTATAACATGATTGTAGGGCACAGTGTGAATAAAGATAAGGCATATCTAGTCATAATAGATAAATATTATCCCATATAATAGGATAAGACTTACCAATCATAATGAATAATGCCTATACCTTATCTTATAAGATAGTATTGTAATATTTTATTTTATGTTTATCTGTAGTTTTATCAAATCTTGTAAGTGGTAAGGTCCTATCATAAGCTGACCAGTCTTAGTTTATGGGATGGTTTGTATCAATGGAATGGTCAGAACTTAAGGGTATGAGTTGTAAGTCTTGTATAGGAGTCGTATCGATGACTCGTATGGTTGGCAGTGTTTGATCCTCTTGGTAATTTATTCTTCCAGAGATATGGACAAGGGTACGAATCATATGTTGAGATTGTGACTTAGTTTTATAAGTCGTCTGTTGGAAAATGTCTGATCCAAGGTTAAGTCTTGGGTACAACTTGGAGGAACCAATCTTAAGGAATAGTACGATTGGTAAGATGGTCAGTCATATCCTTGTGATGGGTTTTTAAGAGACTTTAGTGGGGGTATTCTGGAGATTTCCCTACTTACCTTAATTATGACTCATGACATCTAATACACTTAGGAGGATATTTACCCTATTATTCTATTCATCAACACATAGAAAACAATTCCTAAATAATCAACAATTCTCTCAAGAGCTTTTGGGGCAAGAGAGCTAGGGTTTCAACTTGGGAGTTGCTTTTGTGATTTTCTTACTTTATCTTGCTCGGTTTAAGTCATGTGTCTCTTCCCTACTTACTATTTCTAAAAAGGCATGATTTTTTTTGTTGTTTTTATGTTTTTAATAGTTCATGGGTTATGGTTTTTAACTAATAATTAGGGGTTTTGTTTAAATGTTTTGGTTATGGTTTTCTATGATTTAGTTTTTCTTTTATATGCATTGATGGTGGCTTTGGTCAATTGGATTGCATGGTTATGGTTTAAAGGTCTTTGGAATTTGTTTTGGTTATATTATACCACAAGGTGTTTGATAAAATGCTTATAAAGACATATTCGTTGTATTTACTTCTTTAAATTGACCTCTTGCTTGTTTTTAGATTATGCATGAAACTATAAATGGTTTAAATGGCTTACAAATGTTAATGGATAATTTGTTTTGCTTATGGAGTACATGGAAGTCTCCTAAGAGGTTAATATGGTAAACGGAAAGGGCACTTGTGAGTCCCCTTAACCTAAATGGTTTGGCTATGGATAAATCTTACAAATATGATTGGTATGACAATACCACTAATAAATGGACTTGGTTAGTAAATTGTAATTGGATTTGTTTTGATATGGTTTTAATTTGGGCATTAATGGCGGGATGTGTAACTGAGCCATAAAAGGTGGAGCCTTTTTGGGGACTAAAACTATAAACTTATATTTGTCAATATGATGGGTCTTTGATATCCACATGTGAGAGTGATGTTTTATATTGGAGAGATGTACTAGCCATCCCATGGGATATTTCCTGTCCGTGTGGCTACACGTACTGGGAATCTTTCAGTATGGGTAGTTGAACTCATACAGCCCATGGGTATGGTTAAAATATAAGGTTACAAAGCCCATGTAAAGGTTTTCAAAATATGTTAAATATGTATTCCCTCTCTCTGCACTTATATATACGTATGATATTATACATAATGGATGGTTTTACTTGGTTATTTAAATGGTATTACTTTATCCTTATCCTGAGATACATGCTATCAATCACATGGTAACTTATCAACTGGCAGTTGTATGCCTATCCTATGCAAGAACTGGCCATTCGTCTCCTTCTTCATAGTGATTGACTTAAGGACAACATTTGGATTAAAGTAGTGAGCTTCCATCTTTCTGAAAGGCACCATTTAATAATATGGACTTTCTTAAACATTTTGTTTTAATTTTAGACATTGATTTTGGCCATGATTTGGGGCATGCCCCAACCGAATTTCTATATTCTTTTTTATAGAGGCTTTGTGGTACTTCTGGGGGTTGGTATAGGCGGGATCAATATTGGTGTCAGCCTTAGTATTGGCATAAGTATTGGGGATGACATCATTGGATGATATTATTTGTTATTCCATTTTTGGAATTGATTTTCATGTTATGTTTGATATTCCCATTGATTTTTAATGGGATGGATAGTTGTGTTTTGTACGATTAGACTTGGTTTGGTCGATCACGATCGTAATCCTATCACAAAGTCTTGATGTAAACAATAATACTATGTTGTTGTATGATTGACATTCAGCTCATCTAAGACTGTAATAGGCTGTTGGGTTAGTTTAAAGGGAGGTCCTTGGTCCTTATTGGACTTGGGATGCCCATTACGTTTAGGCCATGGTTCGGGGTATGGAAAGTTAGTATCACATCTTTAGGTTTATGGTCAACTGGGATGTCTAGAATGCCGTGTCAAGTACAGTCTCTTTTAGGTATGTGCAGCGCACCATAATCATAAGAGAGGTTACAAGGCATTTAGGATTGTTTCATATTTTGGAAATTCTCTGTCTTGGAATCCACTCTAACCCTTGGTTATTTGTATTTTAGATCATGCCTGCTAGATCTGGAACATAAAGAAATCCTTCTGCCTTATCTGGGAAAATGCTAAAGAGGTACCTCCTATGTCTGGAGTACATCTTCGATCTCATGGTCCTAATCCTAATTGTCCTGGAGTTTCTCCTATTTCTCTTACTGCTACTAATATCTCTCAAGAAAATATGATGAATGAAAAATTTTAGTAGTATATCTATGTTATTGCTCAGATGGTTGTTGCTCAGGTGAGCGGGGTGAGGCTATTGTTTTTTTCTGTGGCCACAAGGGTTGGCTAATTTATAAGGATGGGTCATTCTACTTTTACGAGAGTGAAGGTGGAGGAAGACCCATAGGGCTTTTTGTATGAACTAGAAAAAATATTTTGGGTTATGTAGGCTTCTTATATGGAGACTGTTAGCTTTGCATCTTATTAACTCAAAAATAGTTCTTATCAATGGTATGACGAGTGGAATAGAGATAAGGGTGGTATGTAAGAGGAAGGGTTATAGGAGGCCTTTTCTAATGCCTTCATGGATAATTTATTTTCTCAAGAGTTGAAGGAAGCTAATATGGAGGAGTTTGTGAACCTCAGGCAAGGGAGGATGTCTGTTGGGGAATATGCCTTGAAGTTTCATTATTTTTCAAGGAATTCTCTTAATTTTGTAGGTGATATGCGATCTAGAATGAGGAAGTTTTCTTCGGGGATGAATAGAGATCTAATTTTTGTGAGCAAGACTAATTTTCTCATTGGGGATTTGCACATCTTTATGTTGACTATTCATATGTAGCATGTTGAGGATAAGGAAAGACAGAAGGCAAAATTTAGGGATAGGCAGAGAAAGCGGGGAAGATTTTCTTATCTGGGAGGTGCACAGTCTTTGGGTGGTAAAGATGGTTGCAAGTGGCAGAAAAAGAAGTGGCAGAGTTATGGTTCCTTTTCTACTACTAGTGCTCCATACACATAATAGTTGGAGACAGTCGTAACCAAGATGGTGATAATTCTTAGTCTCAAGTTACCCAATCTTATGTAAGTGGAGGTCAGTCTATTTCTTCATGCCCTTCTTGTCAGTTCTATGGTCGTCGTCAATAGGGATTTTATGAGGAAAGTAGAGATAAGTGTTTTATGTATGTCTAGATAAGCCATTGACTCAAGGATTATCCATCTAATAAGGTTGCTACAGGATCAAATAAGATTATGGTGGCTTCATCTTCTTATTCTACATCTAGTTTTATAGTATCTGCTTCTGTTAATTCTCATGGTTCTAGTGTTTGTCGGAATAGATTGTATTCTTTGGCATCCTGGTAGGAATCCAAGGCATCTATTGATGCTGTTACTGGAACGTTACATCTCTTTTACTGTGATGTATATTATTTGCTTTATTCGGGATCCACTTTTCTTATGTGACTCCTTATATAGCTGTGTATTTTGTTTTTGATCCAAAAAATATTATGGATACTTTTTTATTTCTACCTCAGTAAGAGACTCGATTATTGCTGAAAGGGTCTATAGGTGGTGTATGGTATTTGTTGGTGATAGGTAGACCTTGGTAGATCTGTTTGAGTTAGGAATGGTGGATTTTGATGTGATTTTGGTATGGATTGGTTGAATTCTTTCTATGCCTCTTTAGACTATCAAACTTGTAAGGTCATTTTTAGGTTCCCCGGCTAGTCCAAAATTTAATAGGAGGGTTGTACTTTTGCTCCTAGGGGGAGATTTTTTTCTCATCTTAGTGCTCAAAGGTTAATCTCTAAAGGATGTATTTATCACTTGGATCAGGTTAAAGATTCTAACTTAGAAGGCCCTTCCTAGCAGTCAGTTCTAGTAGTTAATGAGTTTCTAGAGGCCTTTCTGGATAATCTTCCTGGTGTTTCTTAAGATGGGGAAATAGAGTTTGGTATTTATTTTCTTCTGGAAACTATTCCAATATCTATTGCTTCTTATAGAATGGCTCTGCCTAATTTAAGGGAAATAAAGAAGAAAATTTAGGATCTTCTAGATAAAGGTTTATTCATCCAAGTGTTTTTTCATAGGGTGCATCGATGTTGTTCATGCGCAAGAAGGATGGTTACCTTCGGATGTGCATTGACTAAAGGAAATTGATCAAGGTAAATATCAAGAACAAGTATCCTCTCCAAAGGATAGATGATCTATTTGAACAGTTGCAGGGTACCAAGTTCTTTTCCAAGATAAATCTTCGGTCTGGGTACCATCAGCTTAAAATTAGGGAGGTAGATATCCCTAAGACAACTTTTCATACTCGATATGAGCATTTTAAGTTCTTGGTGATGTCATTTAGATTGACAAATGCTCGTACGACATTTATGGATTTGAGGAAAAGGGTGTTTAGGAAGTATTTGGATCTTTTTGTAATTGTGTTTATTGATGACATTCTAGTTTATTTGAGGAGAAAGGTGGATCATGATAATCACCTCCATGTGGTATTCAAGACCTTAAAGAAATAATGGTTATTTTCCAAGTTCTCAAAGTGTGAGTTTTGGTTTAATACTATAACTTTCCTTGGTCACATTATTTCTAGTGAGGGGATAATCGTTGATCCTTAAAAGTTTTTTATGGTGAAGTGGTGGCCTACTCCCATGACTGTATCTAATGTTCAAAGCTTTTTGGGATAAGCTTGGTATTATAGGTCATTTATGGAATGCTTTTTGTCGATAGCTACTCCTTTAATTAAGTTAACTCAAAAAAAGGTTAAGTGTTCTTGGTCGGATACTTGTGAGAGGAGTGTCGTGAAATTAAAGGATAGGTTTATATCGACTCTGATTTTGACTTTGTCGGAAGGCAATAATGGGTTTGTGGTTTATTATGACGCATCTCGTGTAGGGCTTGGTTAAGTTTGATTCAGCATGGAAGGTGATTGTCTATGCTTCAAGGCAGTTGAAGATGCATAAAAGGAATTATCCTACTTGTGATTCAAAGCTGTTGGCGGTTATTTTTGCATTTAAAATATGGATGCATTATCTGTATGGGGTTCATGTGGATATATTTTTTTAATCATAAGAGTCTTCAATATATGTTCATGTAGAAGAAGTTTAATCTCAGGCAAAGGAGATGGCTTGAGCTTTTCAAGGATTATGATATGAGTCTTCACTACCACTCGGGTAAGGCTACTGTGGTTGTTGATGCTCTTAGCAGGTTGTCTATGGGTGTTTTGGCTCATGTGGAGGAAGACAAGTGGGTATTGGTGATGTATATTCACCGTTTAGCCAATATTGGAGTTCATCTTTTAGATTCTAAAGATGGTGGTGTGATTGTGCCGGGAGTGGTCCGGTCGTCTCTTTGTGTAGCTACAAAAGTGAAGCAAGTGTTACATCTAGTCTTGATGAAAATAAATAGTGATAAAGGTAGTGGTGTTTGAGATTAGTGGTGATGGTACATTGTGGTACCAAGGAAGGTTGTATGTTTTGACTGTCGACGGGTTTCAACAAGGGATTTTGGTTGAGGCATATGAGTCAAGCCATGTTATACATCCTGGTTCAACAAAGATGTATCATGATCTCAAGGAAATCTATTGGTGGAATGGTATGAAGAGGGATGGGGTTGACTTTATAGCCAAATAAATGGTGTGTAAGCAGGTTAAGGTTGAGCATATCAGTCCTAGTGGGTTGCATCAAGAAACTGAGTTTCCTAAATGGAAGTGGGAGATGATCAATATGAATTTCATTACAGTCTGTCCTCAGTCTCAGAATTATTTTGATTCTATTTGGGTCATCATGGATAGGAAGACCATGTTTGCTCACTTTTTGTAGGTAAGGACTACCTTTTTGGCAGAGGATTATGCGAAGTTTTGTCTTTAAGAGATTGTGAAGCTGCATGGGTGCCTGCTTTAATTATTTCTAATCATGGTACACAGTTTACCTCTCATTTTTGGTGGTCTTTCAAGAAGGGATTGGGACTAAGATTAGTCTAAGTACTATTTTCCATATGTAGTCAGATGGGAAAACGGAGAGAACTATTTAGACATTGGAGGATATACTTTAGCCATGTGTGATTGATTATGGTAGCAGTTGAGTTGAGTATCTACCTTTAGTGGAGTTTTCTTACAATAATAGCTATCATTTGAGTATTGGTATGGCTCCTTTCGAGGCATTGTATGGTAGAAGGTGTAGATCTCTTATTGGATGGTTTTAGCTTTGTGAGGTGGATATGTTTTGTCCCAATATGGTCTATAAAGCTATGGAGAAGTTAAAGGTGATTCGGGATATGCTTAAGGATACTCAGAGTCGCCAAAAGTCCTATGCGGATGTTAGGCATAGAGACTTAGAATTAGAAATTAGGGACAGGGCTTTCGTAAAGGTGTCTCCCATAAAGGGAGTAGTACAAATTGGCTAGAAGAGGAAGCTAACTCCTTAGTTTATTGGTCCTTATGGTATTTTGCTAAGAATTGGCAATGTTGCTTAAGAGTTGGAGTTGCTTGCGAATTTAGGTTTCGTTCATTTGGTTTTTCATGTTTCCATGTTGAGAAAGTGTGTTGGCGGTCCTTCTTTGGTTGTTCTTTTGGAAGACTTGGATATCTCAAATTTTCTGTCTTATGAAGAGGTCTCGTTTGAGATATTTGATAAGCAAGTTTGTCAGTTGCAGTACATAGATATGGCTTTGGTTAAGGTTTTGTGGTGGAACGATAAGGTAGAAGAAACTAATGGGGAAGCGGAAGAGGACATGAAGTCCAAGTATCCGCATTTGTTTTCTTCTCCTGGTATTCCTGTAGAAGGTATGTGTTCTTGAACATATCTTTATTTTCTGAGTTTGTTAAAGGAAAGATTAATATCTTTGCCTCTTTGTTTTCAAACTTTGTTAAAGAGATGATTGATAATGAAAATGACTCTGCGTGTGGTCAGCTATACCTTGTTCATTATTTGGGGATGAAGTTTCCTAGTGGGGGAGAATGTTATTTCCTAGGCTTTGGCATTAGAAATTTTTCCTTGAAAACCGTTCTCTGAACACAATATGACTCATTGGTACGAGCCGTATACTGGGGTACGAGTGGTATGGTCCTGTCATAAGATGACCAGTGTTAGTTGGTGGGATGGTGTTGATCACTAGAATGGTCATGACTTAAGGGAATGAGTCATAAGACTATGATGTCAGTCGTATCGATGACTTGTATGGTGGGTAGTGTTTTGATCCTCTCGATAATTCATTCTGCCAGAGATACAGATCATGGGTACGGATCGTATGCTGAGGTTACAACTTGGTTGATGAGTCATATACTGTACAGTGTATGATCCAAGGTTAAGGCCTGGGTACGACTGGCAAGAACTATTCATAAAGAAGGGTAAAACTCGAAAGAGGGTTAGTCGTATCCCTGTGTGATGGGTTTTTAAGGGACTTAAGTGGGGGGATTCTGGATATTTCCTTACTTACCCTAACACTGACCAACGACTTCTAATACATTAGGAGGATATTTGACATACTATTCTATTTATTAACACATAAAAAACTATTCATAAACATTAAATAATTTTCTCAAGTGCTTTTGGGGAAAGAGAGCTAGGGTTCCAACTTGGGTATCGGTTTGGGGCATGTTTTTGTGATTTTCTTCCATCATCATTCTCAATTTAAGGCATCTGTCTCTTCCCTAATTACTATTTCTAAAAAGGCATGAATTTTATGGTTGTTTTCATTGTTTTAATATTGCATAGGTTATGATTTTCCACTAATAATTTAGGGTTTTGGCATAAATGTGTTTGTTATGGTTTCCTATAGTTTAATTGTGCTTTTATATGCATTGATGGTGGTTTGGGCTATTGGATTACATGGTAATGGTTTAATGGTATTTGGAATTCATTTTGGTTATATTATACCCCCATGGTTTTTGATAAAATACTTATAAAGATATGTTCATTGCGTTAACTTCTTTAAAGGGAACTCTTGCTTATTTAAGCTTATGCATGAAACTATAAAGGGTTTGAATGGTTTAGAAAGGTTAAAGGCTGATTGGTTTTGCTTTTGGAGTGCATATAAGTCTCCCAGAAGGTTAATATGGTAAATGGAAAGGGCACTTGAGAGTCCCCTTAACCTAAATTTCTTGGCTATGGTTAAATTCTTCAAGTATGGTTAGTATGAAGATACCACTAATAAATGGCCTTGGTTAGTAAATGGTAATTAGATCTATTTGGATATGATTATAATTTGGGAATTATTGGCATGATGTGCAACTGAGCCATGGAAGGTAGAGGGTTCGAGGGGACCGAAACTGGAAACTTATATTTGCCGATATGAGGGGTCTTTCATGGCCACGTGCGAGTGTCACATTTTATATTCAAGGAAGGTACTAGTCATTCGATGGGATATTTTCTTTTTGTGTGGTCACACACACTAGGAATCTTTCAGCAGGGGGAGATAAACCCATTCGTCCCATTGGCGTGGTTAAACAGTAAGGTTACACAGCCCAGGTAAAGATTTTAAATTCATGTTAAACACAGATTCCCTTTCCCGACACTTATATAGATTGATGGTTTTATACATAATTGATGGCATAACTTGATTGTTTAAATAGCATTGCTTTATCAGCAGTCACTCGCTAACCAGTCTACTAGCGGTTGTATACCCACAATATGTAGGAACCGGTCATTCGAATCCACCTACATAGTGATTGACCTGGGGACATCATTTGGATTGAAGTGGTGAGCTTTTATCTTTGCGGAAGGCTCCATTTCATGATATGGACATTCTTAGACAATTTGTTTTAATTTTGGATATTGGTTTTTGCCATTGTTGCGGGCATTTCCCAACTGGATATTTGTATTCTTTTAAAAAGAGGCTATGTGGTACTTCTAGGGGGTTGGTATGGGCGGGATCGGTATTGGTGTTGGCCTTAGTATTGACATCATTTTTGGGGCTGAAATAATTGGATGATATTATTGGTTGTTCAATCATATTACATTTTGGGAATGATTGTTAAGCTATGTTTTGATATTCCTGTTGGTTCGGTATGGTATGGATGATTTGTTTTGGTACAGTTAGACTCGGTTGGGTCGGTCACGCTCATTATCCTTTCCCAGAGTCTTGATGTGAACAAAAATGCTATCTTGTTATATGTTCGAAATTAAACTCATTTGTGGTTATATTAGGCAGTTGGGTTGGGTTAAGGGGGTGGTCCTCAGTCGTAGTTGTACTTGGGATGCCTATTACGTCTAGGTCTATGTTTGGGTTGTGACAATAGGAAAGTTGTGGTGTATCGATTAAAAGCTTTGATTTCATATAGGTTGCCGCCTATATGGAAATGAATCACCTGCCACGTATGAAAGGTTAGTCTCTGTGACTGTGGTGTTGACAAAATCTTTGATTTCGTATGGTATGCTGCCAACATGGTCGTAAAACCACCTGTCATGTTGGAATGTTTGGAGCTCTGTTGTGAGCCACCTAGCCGCCTCCATCGGATGTCCTCCGTGGCCCCCTACCTCCCCTTCTATTTGGTATTGGAGCCATCCCCACTCCTGGAGGGAGGGAGGAAGCATGAGTTTGCATACACATCTGCAATTGAAAACATGTGAGCCAACATTACATTTTTATTTTTACTTTTCCCTTTTCTTTTTCTTAGCTGCTATCCTTAGATCCGTCCTTAGTTTTTTCTTCCCAGTTATACTACCAATGTTTAGTAAATATTTGAGTAATAGTATTTCAATTATCAGAGTCAGTGTCTTCCAGTTATTGTATTCTATTTCTTGTACATATTCGAGTCGTAGTTTCTTTTCTTATATCCTAGAACAATTAGTTGGTGTGTCTTGTCCATAGATCTTCAACACAAATATATAGAGTAAGTCCACAGAAATACAAAAAGATTTTCAGTTTATTAAGTCTTTTCCATAGAGCCATGGACCAAACATATTGAGTTCTTATTGTCCAGATAATACAAAAAATATGTTTGTCTCAGAGTCCTCATTTTGTTCACACAATCCTTTTGTCAAGATAAACATGTCTATCACTCCTAGTGATATGTTGTTATGTAAACTTGACTATCTATATGGAGTAGACGTGTTACCATCACAAAAGTAGATGTGTACCACACCTTTAAAAAAAACCTACTCAGCTTTTGCTAAATAGATATGCAATCCCTGGATGAAGATCCACTTTGTGGTCCAAGAAAAGCCAAAAGGAGTTAAGGAATATGTTAATGCTACATCTCTTGTCCAACACCCTATTCTTCTGACTCCAGAGGAACAGTTCATATCACCGCAAATGCCAGAGGATTTTCCACTACTATGGAAACACCTTTGATTTACCAATCTCCATATTGGTGTTGTGCGAATTGAGGTTACATATCAAGGGAGAAAAGGCTGGCGAGTTGTGGAACATCTTTCTATTCATTATACCAGATTCAACGAGTACCAACATGCGAATATGGGTACATCAGAGATTATCTCGGAAGATTGTACAGTCTTTGTCAATATGTTCCCCAACTTTAACATACAATAATCTGATCCACATCTGACGGAGGCATTGAAGATACAGGTTGATATTCTCAAAACTCCATTGGACAGAGGTGCCATTCAGTCAACTAAATTCAATCATGATGGTCGTGTTTTATGTAAATGCCCTTTCTCATGACATTACCCATGGATGACTGACCGTGACTGTAAAATCTACAAAAGAAGGGATGCAACGGATACTCAATCTGAGGTTACCCACAGATGCTTATAATGTCGATTTCTATGCCCATTAACATGAATGTTTTCCCACCAGAACTCCACTCTAAAAAGGATAACTAAATCTGAGCTCCAAAATATTCACATGTTATCCAATCAGAAAGTGGTTTTGCTGCCCCCCCAAACTGGCATACTTATTACATCACTCAGAGATAAGTTGTGAACCATCATGTCTAAACAATGTCTGCTAGGAACTCCATTCTACCAAAATGACAACTTGGGAATACCAGATACAACGAATACCAAAATGACAACTTGGGAACTTCTTAAATCACACTAAATGTCGGAACAGTCTTTATCACTATATTCCCCAACAACAACATATCCCTCTCTAATTCGTATCTAACTGAGGTGTTGAAGATCCAGGTTCAAATTTGTAGAGCTCCAAAGGCCAGAGATTATATCTAGTAAACTCTTCACTACCTGGTAGCTTGGCGATTTTGGAATTATGCTATGGATCTATCCCTTCCAGGTGGCGAAGATGCTTTATTCCTAAACGTAAATGCAATAATGTAACAACTCAGTGTACTCAGATCCCAAAGAAAATCCCCAGATATGAACTTATCAAAGTACTCCTAGATTCATGGGTCACAAACAACAAAAGTTGAGAGACTATCCTCAGCCACTCTAGTCCATGAAACCAACCTTTGCCAGAAGAAGTGAAAACACCGACACGATCAATTTCAACCACTCCCACCTACAAAAGCCTCCAAAATACACTTTCTCAATCAATATGTACGAACCTTCTGATGATCTTTCACTAGTAGCTGACCCAAAATTCCTACACTGGTTCCTAGGAAGCTGTATGGAATAGCATAATTTGATACACTATTTCAATAATGACGGTCGATATGTTGTGTGGTGCAAATGTCCTTTCTCCTGACACTTTCTGTGGAAGTCGAACTGCAGATGCCACATGTGCCAAGGAGATACCTCACCAACTCCACCACAAATAAAACATACTAGAACTAAAGATAAACAGCCTACAATCAAACTATTCTGGATGTCTCACTCTAGCACTAGTCACTCAGATGATTTTTCCACCAAGCAAGCCCTTTGGAAAGGATAACATGGGCCACACACCAAAGATACCAACTGAAACTACTATGCTACCATCTGGAGATAAGATGCCTCTCAGTGACATAGAAGCAAAACCCAACTGGCAATCTAAAAAAGCCATGTGCCAAAAATGAATATTATCCAACATCAACAAAAATGTAAAGAGTGTTACTCACTCTATGAATAAGTTGGAAAGCAAATTTGAAGGAATTAACAAGAGATTAGAACAAGCATCTGGAATTATCCGATTGTTAGAACTGAGGCTCCAGTCAATGTAGTATGTTATATACCGGCCGGGAACTTCACTCTCTCATTTCTCTGACCAACAACAAAAGTAGTTGGCTTCTTTGAAAGAACAAATCCAGCAGCTGAGAACACGGTGGCTTCCAACCCCAGAGAACCCATAGCTCACCATCAATGCCAACCTTTCTACCTATGTCGATACATACATATTCTATTCTAAAGATCAGACATATCATCCTCAATCCTACTTCAAGCCCCCATAAGCCTATATCACCAGGATCTTAAGATGAAAAGGAGTTAGACATTGCTTAGTATGCTTAGGAAAGAAAAGATGCCATTGCTTCCAAAAGAAAAGTCGATGAAACTCAAAAGTAGTCTAAAAGAAAAATGGAATCCAACAAGGACAGAGAGACCATGATGATCTCAGACCACGACATCACCTTCCCAAATAACAATCTGATTATCCAAAAGCCAAAAGTTCCATACAAAGATAAAGAATGGAATGCCTTTCTAAAGGATGGCCATGATAATAATAGGTGGTTACAATCCCATCATGATCTAGATGCTGATTCAAACTAGCTTGTCCCAAATTTATATGTCTTGAACATCAATGATGATGTAGTTCCAAATCCATAAGCCACAACAGTCCTTGATATTGTAGAAGAATCTCTAAAGTTCAATAAACAGATCCAGGATGCTAATCCCTTAAGTCCTACTTCAAGTAAAGAAGATTCTTCTTATGCAGATGCATACTCTGACACCGATGAGTACTTTCCATCTGATGGATATGTGGAAGATAGCGAGAAGTCTAACGATTCATAAGAGTACATTGAGGACACTCCTAGATCCTCAATTAAACCTCTAAAAATAGATTATGCACTAATATACATGAACCACTAAATAAAAGAAATGGTCTCCAAAGTTGTCAACGACCAAAATGGGATGACAGATGATCTAATCCTAGAAAGAAGGCCAGATCTAGGTAAATCGGTAAAGAAAAGCATGGGAACTGGATATTAGACCTTCACTCTCAACAACTTTAAGATTTTAGCCTAGCCTAGAGAATCCAAGACTTTTATAGTTTGATGGCAATGAAGAATCTAGATGAGTGGGAGAAATATATGATACTCTCAAAGTTCACATTCAGATTCTCCAAAATACTCAAAGAATAGTGGAACACTCTTGGAATTTCCTATAAGAACACTTATGTGATGTCCCATTACTCTTTCTTCAACATTAGGATCCTGCATGAGGTATTCTGTGGAGACGAAATGCCTATTATTCGACTAAAATGTCATTGATATCCACTTATAAAAGATAGGAAAGAACTACTTTGAGCTGGACGGATATCTTAGCCTTAAGAAATCTTTCATATTATCACTTCCAAAGATGCTAGCAGGCCACACGATGACAATCATAAAGGAGAAGTACAAATCCATAACTTTCAGACAAATAGGCTACATCTCGTAGGTCATCTTCAATGATCTAGAAAACATATGCACAAAGAAATTTGTACTAAAGTAGATCATCAAGAACAATCTGGCCCTTGATATAGCCTGAAAAAAGGATGATCTCATCACCAAGTGCATTTTCTTGTTCTTGCACCACAATATCAGATAAAAAAGGTAGTTGTTGTTCAGGAGGTTCAAACTTATATGACCTACCAATAATAGGCGCAGGTAATACGGTAAACCAGGTATTTCAGATCAAGAATCCCAGTAGATTACAAGAAGGAGAATAATAGTTGATTCATCTGTAGAAATCTAGTTCACTTTGCCAGAAATAAATATTCCCAGGCCAAGAAGCCAAAGAACTCTACCCACCTCTTTGAAAAATTTTATAATTACACAGGCATTTATCTCATCTAAGAGGATTACCTTGAACCGGTCTTCTCGGTAAAAGAATATCTAATGGAGGACATCGTCTTCTCCATACACATTTATAATAAATGAGGTGAAATCTATGTAGATGACCTCTACCTGATATTCAGCACCAGAGAAGGCAACCAGAAACTGGCTAGTCAAATACTTATGCTCAACACAGTAGGAATCCTATCTTATGGAACAACATACTACCCTATAGATATGTTCAATACTTACATAAATCCTTTTGATCCATCTATCCTCTGAGAAAGAAGAACTTTCCATGAGCTTCAAGTGTTTAGAAAGTATGGCGGATCCATCCTGAAGCCATTAGGAGTGCACCCGGAATATCCTTTCTGCCATGTGTTCATAGCGCTATCCAATGACTTCCCTCAAGAACTCCTATGGTTATTCTGGTATCAGTTCCACCAATACTATATTCTCATGGAGCTTAAGTGTGATAACTTCAGGCATTTTGATCTGATCCAACCTGCTCTAAAGAGGTTCATATTATTGTTTAAGCCATGACAATATTGGATTCGATAATTTAGAGATTCCTATGATGCATTGGTATTCATAATTCATCATCTTGTAGGAATCACAGGCCACGACCTCAAAGCTCAGCTAAAAATTTTACTCCTCCAGAAGATTCTCGTGGAAGATGAATACTATAAAGCATAATGCTTTATTTTCCAGTAGAACAAATACATTAAAAAAGAAATCAAGCCTAAGGAATAGGGAAAGTTTAACTACACTGAAGATCATCCCCACTGGGATGAAGTCTGTCAGGTGACAAAAGAATATCAACCATAGTATGAAATCACAAGAGATAAAGTCACAAACTCCATAAAAATCATATGGATTAAAGATCCCCAACATGAATACAAAGATTCATCTTCCAGTAGAAGGAGATACTTCACCAGATGGACGAAGAGAAGCTTGGAAGGCCAAAAATGCCTCAGCCAGAAGCACAACGTAGATAGGTGGAAGGAAGAAGAATACGCGAGATCATCACTATTGGAACCATCCAACACTACCTAAAAGATGATTTAAAATTACATGTGCAAGAAGTTACCCTCTCCAGTGGGTTACCCTTTCCAATGGGTTGCTCTCTCAAGTGGGTTATCCTTTTAAGTAGGTTACCTTCTTCTCCAAGGCAACCCTGTCAGATAGGTTACCCTTATCTCTAAGGAAAACCTCCTTTATAGGTTACCCTTTAAGATGGAATTTCCCTAAAGATACTTACTTAGATACATTGAAGATAAGGAGTTTATCTAGTTATAACAAATAAATCTTATCCCTTACAAAAGGATATGACTTATCCAGTCATACTGGATAATGACTATCCCTTAGTTGATTGGATTATAATATTTTATCTCATGTTTATCCATAGGATTATCTTATGTATTAATCTTCCTTCTCCTATAAAAGAAAGCCTAGTCCTTTAGGAAAAGGGAATCATTCTCTCTACCTAAAAACCTCTTGTATAGTTTTATCTCTTTCAATAAAGATGTTTTTAGGCTAAACACTCATAATCTTGTTCTCTATCTTTTGAAAATATGGGTGCTTCGGTCCTCTAGGTCAGAGCACTAGAGAAAGGTAATACTTTAGAGAGGTACATGTTGTGACTGTAACATGGAACCCCGAAGGTACTTTCCAAAAATATGAAATGAAATTGGCTTTGTCTATAGGACATAGATATCTGAGACCTTTCTATGTATATGAAATTATATTGGCTTATTCAATGCCATATCTTTGTGAATTGATTCATTATCTTATAAAGAACACGCAGATTTGAGATCTGCCACCATATACCTTTTGTTCCATGGACGCTTAAGGGAAACAGGCCAAGGAGATTTGCCATAAGACCCATTTACATCATACATTGAACAAACTTATACTAAGGAGATAAAGGATTTAATGTTTTATAATACTGGAAAAGTCATACAATCCTCTTTAGGGTTGTGAAGCCTTTGTTGCTAAAGAAAAATGTCCTTATGGTTGAGTAGCTGAGTCATAGAAAAGTTGTGGTATGTCGATTAAAAGTTTTGATTTTGTATGGCTTACCACCTAAATGGACATGAATCACCAATCGTGTTGGAAAGTTCAGTCTTTATGTGTGTGTTGTTAAATGAACCTTTGATTTCATATGGCATACCACCGACATGGTCATAAAACTGCCTGTTATGTTGGAAAGTTTGGATCTCTATTGCTAGCTACCTGGATGCCTCCACTGAAAGTCCTTCATGCCCTACTGCCTCCTAGTCTAATTGTTGTCAATGTCTCTCCCACTCCCTGAGGGGGGGAAATAAGAAGTTTGCATACACATTTACTGATTGCAAACACGTGAGCCAGCCTTACCTTTTTGTTTTTATTTTCTTCTACTTTTTCTATGTCATAGTTTTTTGCCTTTTATAGGTTTATAGTGTTTACTTTCCCATATCACCATCAAAGTCATGTACATATTTAAGTCATAGTTTCATTTTCATTGTAAGAGTTAGTGTTTTCCCGTTACTGTATTTTGCATCTTGTACATAATCGAGTCTTAGTTTCCTTTCTTAGATTTTACAAAAAATATTAGTTATGTCTTGTCCTTAGATATTTATCACAAATACATTTATTCCTAATTGTCAATAAAATACAAAAATATGGCTTTCTCAGAGTCTTTACAGTCTTCTTCGAGTGTGTCCAGTATCTCTAAATCTCTAGCTCGAGTAAATATGTCACCTATCAAAACTAGATCAAAATCCTATTCTTTCCTCTCGGGAGGAATAGTTCATCCCTCTACAAATGCCTAAAGATTTTCCATGACAGTGGAGAAACTATGGATTCACCCATATTCACTTTGGTGTTGTGATAACGCTCAACTTACACCACAATTTATTGCAAGGTGGTCGTCATCAATATATTTACCCAACTTTGAAGTCGGGGTCGAATCCACAGGGAACAATGTAAGAGGCGATTATATCAATTTGAAACTATACCTATAAGATAAATTCAAACAATTGGCACAAAAAGAAAGTAAAGTGGGGGTTTGAGTTTAACACGTAATTGTTTGTCACTTTGATTTTGATGTTTGTAACCAAGATTTAATGAAATAACCGGGATTATGTTAACTAGGGTTTACGGTACATGATAGATGCTAAAATTTACTCAAGATTCTCATGGTTGTTAGGATAACAGGATATCTTTATCGATGGTATGCTCAAATAACTCACTTCCTACTGTTTATTGTTTCTTTCTCAAGCAAACCAAAGTAGGTACGCCTATTGTTTGCAACCAACAGACATAAATTACAGTCTCAGAATTATCTATAAATATTAACACCTATTAAACCTTGAATAATTAATTTAACACCTTATCATGACCTAACCCTAGATTCCATAATCCAGGTTACAAGAGTTTAGCTACTCATGATACAAGAAACAAGCATGTAATTTTCATTCATAACAGAAAGGATTAACTTAAAATGATGAAAGGAATCGAAAGTGAACTTGTATTTGAATAACAAGGCAAAAACACCAAAAATATTGTTCTTGATATAGAGAGAGAAAAAATATTGTATGTTCTCTGCTCAATGGATAATTAATTGTGTATGATTCCCCCTAAAGAGAATAAAAAAAACCTTTTTTATAAGATCCTCCATGTAATAAAACCTAAAAACTAGGCCTTAAATAGAAAGAGCTATATATGGAAGTAAATCTCAAGTTTTAGCTTCTTTTTTTCTCAAAATAGACGATGCCATTTCTGATGGCTTGTCAGACACCTGATGGTTTTTGCAGAATGTCGTCAAAGATTCCAGTATAATAGTATCTTTTGCTTCTCCTAATGGCAAAATTTGATGGTGTGTTAAATATGTGACGGCATGTGAGAAATGTCGTCACATCCTCATTGGAAATCATTATGTTCTGTTTCGAGTTGACGGCAATTTTGATGCCTTGTCAAAGTTGTGACGACACTTTAGAAATGTCGTAACACTTTACTTCAATTCTCCAGCTTCTGTCTAAGCTTGACAGCAATTATGACAACCTTTCACATGTCTGACGACACTTCAAAGATGTCGTCAGCTACACTTCATCTTATTTTCACCATATTTCAACTGATTTTATTCTTCTTTCCTTTAGTTTCCTCCTCGATACCTTACAGCTTCATTAAAACAATAAAAATAATCAAAAATAACAAAAGTTACTTAAGACTTCACAATTATTTAGAGTTAAAAGCCTCAAATGTGTTAGCATCTTCTCACACATCAACACCCTCAATGTAAAACAATTATCTATCCTCAAGCAACCAAAACACAACACTACGATGCTTAACCAAGAAATACGTAAGATACCTATGGCAGTTGATTTTCAATTTTAGCTCAAAACACATGGCACTGTCCAAGTTTAATTACTTATAAACCCAACTATGTTTATAAATGAAGATCCACAATGTGACACAAAGGAATAAAGATTTGGCATCAAGTTAGAAACAACAACCATGCATATATACAAGTTATATTACCCAAATAAGTAGGCAGCTAGTGATAGAAACTGTGTTCCCTTACAACAAAGAAGTCCCTCCTAACTCATATATGAAATTAAGCATGTCAATGCAGGGACTGTCAAGAGTCAATCTCTCTCAGAAGCAAATTCCAATCAATGTATGTCAAATACCATATGCTTGCCCTTATTTTCATTACCAAGATTTTCAGACAGTTGAGTTAGGATCACTATAGGTATTTTTCTTTGGTTGTAATGTAGGATTCGGGCTGGAATGGTGTTCACAGATATTTAAAGTGACTAAGACTCCTTGATACTACACTATTCTTTTGGGGTCCCACCTCTTAGCCTTTTTCTATTTTTCATTCATTCTTGATCACACATATTTTGGATGAGTGCGGTCTTTTTTTTTAACAGTTCATTCTTTCTTCTCACAGTCTTTTTCCTTTCTTATTCTTTTTCTACCACATTCATCATTTAAATCTTTTCTTTTTATTCAACATCTCTTAATACACATTTCACATCATGCACCCCTATGATAGCCACCCTCAACTTAGGTTATTTTCCTAAGTCAAGGTGAACAGTATCCAAGGAGGACCAGGGCCAAAACAGGTTCATTCTGAGTTAAATAGGAAGGTGATAGATGTCATAAAAAGAATTAATCTATTCAGTCTAAAAAGAGGGATAAAGGGAGATATCAATCACACAGGGTAGATAATTTAGGCTAAAAGTTGACTAATATCAACAACAACCTATGATCCTTTCACAACCCCTATCTTTCAACGAAGGCGAGACTAACCAGGGAAGTTCTAGATTCAACATACAAAGGGAACTGAGCTAGACCTCACACACACATGGCACAAAGGTATATCACAAGCTACTACCTATCAGGTTCATGAAATTGTTAGCAATGATTATCATGTACCTAGAACTAATGCCATAAAAAGATTCAAAGTAGTCACATATAGATGCACATCACACAGTTTTCAGATAGACAACTGGAGGGGTATTTGTCATTCCAAGAGAAATCAACAAAAATATATCAACTTCCCTAGATACTTATTTTTCCCTTAATTAACCACAACCCATCACAAAATAAAACACAATACGCTTAAACGTGCCAGATCTACAAGGAAAAAGACTCCGGGGAAAAGAGGCATGACAACAAAAACCCACGGAGGACATCAACACCCATAAGTAGCCCCACCCTCAACTTAAAATCACGCAATGTCTTCAATGCGTCAAACCAAAACAAGAGAGTTAGAAACATACTTGTGGCACCATGGATGTGAAGATCTGATGTCAATCACATAAGACGAATATAAACAAAAAAATACCTTGGGTTGGCTCCCAAGCAACGCCTAGTTTAACGTCGCGACTCAGTTACCATGACTACTCAGAATTCATTAAGATACCTTGTTGATAATTATTTATGTCTCCACTTGGAGGATTTGAAATGCCTGCCCAACTTTTGATCAATACATCTTCAGGGTGTGTTGGGAAAATGTGAGTGCATGATGAGGAATGTTCTATCACGCCCCTTCGAAGACTTGAACTGCTTGCCCAATTTTGCATCAAACTTTTGTGTGGGCTCATTTGGAAATGTTGAGAATCTTAAACAGACAATAAATGGACATCGATCTTTAAGATCCTTGTCCTTCAATATTAGGGTTGTAGTAAACCCTTTTGGAAGGACAAACTCCAAAATGTAAGAATATTTCTCCTCATTTTAAAAGTTCATCACTTGGTTGGGTGATTCAACTTTCATCACATCTACTAAGAATAATGTTGAAAAGTGATTCGAATGAGGACTAACCCTCAATTTCGAAATAACTTCCCTATTAGTATTTTTACCCTGAAATGGATTAGAGTCTTCATGAGGTTTGTGCTTGATTTCTTCTTTTGACTCTAATACCATTTCCTCATTCTTGGCATCTTCATTCATGAATGGTTCGGTTGGTTGGGAAATCACCGAGGGTTGCTCAACATCAAGCTCATCATCAACATAGGAATCTCTCTCTTCATCCTCACACTCTTCCATCATTTTAAATAATTCCACAGACAAGATATCATCTAAACATAATGTAGAAAAGTGTTTTGGATGATTGACCTCGATATCTATCTTTTCTATCCTTTCTCTTCCCTTATTAAATGTGCTAATGTTTTGACGTATGTCGTATATGGTATCATTCATTGTGTCTATACGATCCAACATTAGTTGAAGCATAGCTTTAATGTCACTCTTTCCAATGCTTTGTTCTTCTATTTCTTGACCATAAGACCCATCATACTCATAAGAAGAACTAGAACTTGGGTTAGCGCAATAGGGGGAGGGGGCATTTGGGCAATCACTCCAATGTCTATCTTGACCACTATATAAAGAACAATTATACTCCTAGTACGATGGAGATGGTACACACATCTCTCTCCGGGGAGCATATCTACAATCTTGCCAAAAGTGGGGTCCATCACAATATGGACATGGATCATCCAGATAAGATTTCCAACCATCAAACTCACATTCATTCCATGATACCATAGTAAGAAATAAACAAAAATAAAGAAAATCTACTTAACACAAGAAACAAAGGAAATCACAAGAAAATATTTACAAGTTTGAATTCAAGCAAGTAAGCTAAAATTCAAAACTAACATAATACGCCAAATTGTTCCCCGGCAACGGCGCCATTTTTTGATAATTCTCAACTTACACCTCAATTTAATGCAAGGCGGTCGTCGTCAATATATTTACCCAACTTTGCAGTCGGGTTCGAATCCACAGGGAATAATGTAAGTGGCGATTAAATTAATTTGAAACTATAGCTACAAGTTAAATTCAAACAATTAGCCTAAAAAGAAAGTAAAGTGGGGATTTGAGTTTAACACGTAATTGTTTGTCACTTCGATTTTGATGTTTGTAATTAAGATTTTATGAAATAACCAGGATTATGTTCACTAGGGCTTACAGTACATGACAGATGCTAAAATTTACTCAAGATTCTCACGGGGGTTAGGATGACAGGCTATCTTTATCGATGTTATGATCAAATATCTCTCGACCTATTTAAGCGTCTAATTTCCTAATCCTCTCTGACTTAGGGAATTTCTTAGCACTACATAGATTTTACCTCAGTTTAACCAACCTTGTTACAACGCTGATTATTAAACGTAGACTTTCCGAGTCCCTGTTGATAACTCACTTCCTCCTGTTTATGATTTATTTCTCAAGCAAACCAAAGTAGGTACACCTATTATTTACAACCAACAGACATAAATTACAGTCTCAGAATTATCAAGAAATCTTAACACCTATTAAACCTTGAATAATTAATTTAACACCTTATCATGACCTAACCCTAAATTCAATAATCCAGGTTACAGGAGTTTAGCTACTCATGACGCAAGAAACAAGCATGCAATTTGCATTCATAATTGAAAGGATTAACTTACAATGATGAATCGAATCAAAAGTGAACTTGTATTTGAATCACAAGGCAAAAACACCAAAAATATTGTTCTTGAGATAGAGAGAGAAAAAATATTGTATGTTCTCTGCTCAATGGATAATTAATTGTGTATGATGCCCCCTAAAGAGAATAAAAAAAAACTTTTTATATGTTCCTCCATGTAAAAAAACCTAAAAACTATGCCTAAAATAGAAAAGGCTATATATGGAAGTAAATCTCAAGTTTTAGCTTTTTCTCTCTCAGAATAGACGACGTCATTTCTGACGGCTTGTCAAACACCTAACGGCTTTTACGGATTGTCGTCAAAGCTTCTAGTATAATAGCATCTTCTGCTTCTCTTGGCGACAAAATTTGACGGCCTGTCAAATATGTCACAACATGTGAGAAATGTTGTCACATCCTCATTGGAAATTATTATGTTTTGCTTTGAGTTAACAGAGATTTTGACGCCTTGTCATAGTTGTGACGACGCTTCAGAAATGTCGTCACACATCACTTCAATTCTTCAGCTTTTGTCTAAGCTTGACGACAATTATGACAGCCTTTCACATGTCCGATGGTGCTTCAAAGATGTCGTCAGCTACACTTCATCCTATTTGCACCAGATTTCAACTGATTTTTTTCTTCTTTTCTTTAGTTTCCTCCTCGATCACTTACATATGCATTAAAACAATAAAAATAATCAAAAATAACAAAAGTTGCTTAAGACTTCACAATTATTTACAGTTAAAAGCCTCAAATGTTTTAGCATCTTCTCATACATCAACACCCTCAATGTAAAACAATTTATTGTTCTCAAGCATCCAAAACACAATACTACGATGCTTAACCAAGAAATACATAAGATACCCATAGCAGTTGATTTTCAATTTTAGCTTAAAACACATGGCACTCTCCAAGTTCAATTACTTATAAACCCAACTATGTTTATAAATTAAGATCCACAATGAGACACAAAGGAATCAAGATTTGGCATCAAGTTAGAAACAACAACCATACATATATACAAGTTACACTACCCAAACAAGTAGGCAGCTAGTGGTAGAACCTGTGTGCCCTTACAACAAAGAAGTCTCTCCTAACTCATGTATGAAATTAAGTATGTCAGTGCAGGGACAATCAATAGACAATCACTCTCAAAAATAAATTTCAATCAACGTATGTCAAATACCATATGCTTTCCTTTATTTTCATTACCAAGGCTTTCATAAAGTTGAGTTAGGATCACTATAGGTCTTTTTCTTAGGCTTGTAATGTAGGCTTGGGGATGGAATGGTGTTCAGAGATATTTAAAATAACTAAGCCTCCTTGATACTACACTACTCATTTGGGGTCCCACCTCTTAGCCTTTTTCTATTTTTCATTCATTCTTGATCACACATATTCCAAATGAGTGCGGTCTTTTTTTTTAACACTTCATTCTTTCTTTTCACAATCTTTTTCTTTTCTTTTTTTTTATACCACGTCCATCATTTAAATTTTTTCTTTTTATTCAACCTCTCTTCATACAAATTTCACATCATGCATTCCGTATGATAGCCACCCTCAACTTAGGTTATTTGCCTAAGTAAAGATTAACAGTATCCAAGGAGGACCAGGGCCAAAATAGGTTTATTCTGACTTAAATGGGAAGGTGACAGGTATCATAAAAAGAATTAATCTATTCAGGCTCAAAAGAAGGATCAAGGGAGATATTATGCACACAGGGTAGGTAATTTAAGCTAAAAGCGAACAAATATCAACAACGGCCTATGATCCTATCCTAACCCCTATCTTTCAACCAAGGCGAGACTAATCGGGCAAGTTCTAGATTCAACATACAAAGGGAACTTAGCTAGACCTCACACACACATGGCACAAAGGTACATCACAAACTACTACCTATCCGGTTAATGCAATTGTTAGCAATGATTATCATGTCCCTAGAACTAATGCCATAAAAAGATTCACAGTAGTCAAATATAGATGCACATCACACAGTTATCAGATAGACAACTGGAGAGGTATTTGTCATTCCAAGAGAAATCAACAAAAATATATCAACTGCCCTAGATACTTATTTTCCCTTAATTAACCACAACCCATCACAAAAGAAAACACAATATGCCTAAACATGTCGGTTCTATAAGGAACATGACTCCGGGGAAAAGAGGCACGACAATAAAAACCCATGGAGGACATCAACACCTACAAGTAGCCCCACCCTCAACTTAAAATCACGCAATGTCTCCAATGCGTCATACCAAAACAAGAGAGTTAGAAACATACCTATGGCAACATGGATGCAAAGATTTGGTGTCAATCACATAAGATGAATACAAACAACAAAATACCTTGGGTTGCCTCCAAAGCATCTCCTAGTTTAACGTCGTGGCGCGACTCAATTATCTTGACTACTATGACTTCATCAAGATACGTTGTTGATAATTATTTATGTCTTCACTTGGAGAAATTTAAAACGCCAGCCCAACTTTTGATCAATACATCTTCGGGGTGTGTTGGGAAAATGTGTGTGCATGATGAGTAATGTTCTATCAGGCAACTTCGAAGACTTGAACTGCTTACCCAATTTTTCATAAAACTTTCATGTGGCCTTATTTGAAAATGTTGAGAATCTTCAACAGCCACTAAATAGATATCGATCTTTAAGATCCTTGCCCTTCAATATTGGGGTTGTAGTAAACCCTTTTGGAAGGACAAACTCCAAACTGTAAGAATCTTCCTCCTCATTTTCAAAATTCATCATTTGGTTGGGTGATTCGACTTTCATCACATCCACTAAGCATAATGTTGAAAAGTGATTCGAATGAGGACTGACCTCAATTTTGGAATAACTTCCCTATTAGTATTTTTACCCTGAAATGGACTAGAGTCTTCACGAGGTTTGTATTTGATTTCTTCATTTAACTCTAATAATGTTGCCTCATCCTTGGCATCTCTATTCATGAATGGTTTGGTTGGTTGGGAAATCACCGAGGGTTTCTCAACATCAAGCTCATCATCAACATAGGATTATTTCTCTTTATCCTCACACTCTTCCATTATTTTAAATAATTCCACAGATAAGATATCATCTAAACATAATGTAGAAAAGTGTTTTAGATGATTGACCTCGATATCCATCTCCTCTATGATTTCTTTTCCCTCGTTAAATGACCTAATATCTTGACATATGTCACATATGGTATCATTCGGTGTGTTCATACAATCCAACATTAGTTTAAGCATAGCATCAATGACACTCTTTCCAGTGCTTCATTTTTCCTTTTCTAGACCATAAGACCTGTCATACTCATAAAAAGAACTAGAACTTGGGTTAGCGCAATAGAGGAAGGGGGTATTTGGGAAATCACTCCAATGTCCATCTTGACCACCATATAAAGAACAATTATACTCTAGGTAGGATGAAGATGGTGGACACATCTCTCTCCGAGGAGCATATCTACAATCTTGCCAAAAGTGGGGTCCATCACAATATGGACATGGATCATCCAAATAAGATTTCCAACCATCAAACTCACATTCATTCGACGATGCCATAATAAGAAATAAATAAAAATAAAGAAAATCTACCTAACACAATAAACAAAGGAAATCACAAACAAAAATTTACAAGTTTGAATTCAAGAAAGTAAACTAAAATTCAAAACTAACTTAATACGCCAAATTATTCCCCGGCAACGGAGCCATATTTGAAAACGCTCAACTTACACATCAATTTAGTGCAAGGAGGTCATCGTCAATATATTTACCCATCTTTGGAGTCGGGGTCGAATCCACAGGGAACAATGTAAGTGGCGATTAAATCAATTTGAAACTATAGCTACAAGTTAAATTCAAAAAATTGTCACAAAAAGAAAGTAAAGTGGGGGTTTGAGTTTAACACGTAATTTATTGTCACTTTGATTTCGATGTTTGTAACAAAGATTTTATGAAATAACCAGGATTATGATCACTAGGGATTACGCTACATGACAGATGCAAAAATTTAATCAAGATTCTCACGATGGTTAGGATGACAAGCTATCTTTATCAATGGTATGCTCAAATGTCTCTCGACCTATTCAAGCGTCTAATTTCCTAATCCTCTCGGACTTAGGGAATCTCTTATCACTATAACGATTTTACCTCAGGTTAACCAACCTTGTTACAGCGCTGATTATTAAATGAAGCCTTTCCAAGTCCCTGTTGATAACTCACTTCCCAATGTTTATGATTTCTTTAACAAGCAAACGAAAGTAGGTATGCCTATTGTTTGCAACCAACAGACATAAATTATAGTCTCAGCATTACCAAGAAATATTAACACCTATTAAACGTTGAATAATTAATTTAACACCTTATCATGACCTAACCCTAGATTCCATAATCTAGGTTACAGGAGTTTAGCTACTCATGACAAAAGAAACAAGCATTCAATTTGCATTCATAACTGAAAAGATTAACTTAAAATGATGAATTGAATCAAAAGTGAACTTGTATTTGAATCACAAGGGAAAAAAACCTAAAATATTATTCTTTAGATAGAGAGTGAAAAAATATCATATGTTCTCTGATCAATGGATAAGTAATTGTGTATGATACCCCCTAGAGAGAATAAAAAAATCCTTTTTATAAGTTCCTCCATGTAATAAAACCTAAAAACTATGCCTTAAATAGAAAGAGCTATATATGGAAGCAAATCTCAATTTTCAACTTTTTTTTTTAGTCGGAATAGACGACGCCATTTCTGACGGCTTGTCAGACACCTTCCAAGCTTCCAGTATAATAGGATCTTCTTCTTCTCCTGACGGAAAAATTTAACGACGTGTCAATCATATGACGGCATGTGAGAAATGTCGTAACATCCTCATTGGAAATCATCATGTTCTGCTTTGAGTTGACGGCGATTTTGACGCCTTGTCAAAGTTATGATGGCAATTCAGAAATGTCATAACACTTTACTTCAATTCTTCAGCTTCTGTCTAAGCTTCACGGTAATTATGACAGTCTTTCACATATCTAACGGTGCTTTAATGATGTCGTCAGCTACACTTCATATTATTTACACCAGATTTCAACTGATTTTATTCTTCTTTCCTTTAGTTTCCTCCTTGATCACTTACATATGCAATAAAACAATAAAAATAATCAAAAATAACAAAAGTTACTTAAGACTTCACAATTATTTAGAGTTAAAAGCCTCAAATGTGTTAGCATCTACTCACACATCATGTTGTTAGGGTCACGTTGACATACCATGGAAGAAAAATTAAGACAGTATTGGCACATCTTTTGCTCCTTGATACCAGATATAATGAATACCAACATACCAACTTAGGAACTCTAGAAATAAAACTGAATGTTGGGATAGTCTTTGTACCTATATTCCCCCACTTCACTATGTCCCTTGTTGATCCATATCTAATAAACGAGATGAAGATCCAGGTTTATATTCATGAAGCTTCGCAAGTCAGAGTTGCCATCTAGGAAACTCTCCATTATAATGTAGATTGGCGAGTATAGAATCATGCCATAGATCTATCCTTTCTAGGTATATAAGATGTTTTTATCCTAAGAGTAGATGCCACTAATGAAACCACTAAGTTAACTCAGATCCCAAGAAAAAACCCTAGAAATGAAGTTATGATAGTTCTCCCAGATGCATGGGTCACAAACTATTAGAATTTTAGAGACCATCCTCAACCTCTCAAATCTATAGAAAAAAACTTTGCCAGAGGGAGTATCAACACCATCACGATAAGTTTTAACCTCTCATACTTGAAAATCCACTAAAAACCACTTTCTCATTCCATATATACCAACCTTGGGAAGACCTTCCACTAGAAGGAGACTCAAAATTCATACGCTAGTTCCTAGGTGACTATATGGAAGAGCATGATTAGATACACTACTTCAATCATGAGGGTTAATATGTTGTGTGGCCCAAATTTCCTTTCTCTAAACACTATCCGTGGAAGTCGAATTATAGATGCCACATGTACTAAAGAAGATACCTTACCCACTTACCACAAACTATAACTCTTAGAACTAAAGATAAACAGGTTGTAGAAAAACTTTTCATGATAACTCTAGCACTGTTCACTCGGATGACTTCCCATCGAACAAACCCTTTGAAAAGGATAGCATGAGCCATACTCCAAAGATACCAGCTAAAACTGTTACACTGCTATCAAGAGAGAAGATGCCCCCCTATGACATAGAAGCAACACTTAACTGGTAGACTGAAAAATGCCATGTGCCAAAAAAAATTGTTTCCAGCATAAACCAAGCTGTAAAGAATGTTGATCACTCCTAGAATAAGTTGGCAAGAAAAGTTGAATGAATGAACAAGAGGGCAGAATAATCATCCACTTAGCATAACAGACTTATCCAACAGTTGGAACTCAGGCTCCAATTTATATAGTATGATATATATCCGTCAAGCACCTCATTGTCTAATTTCCTTGACTAGTAGCAAAAGGAAATGGCTTCTTTGAAATAACAAATCCTGCAGCTGAGACAAGATTGTTTTCAACCCCCGAGAACCCATAGTTCATTACCAAAGCCAACCTTGTTCCCTATGTCGCCACATATATACTCTCCACCAAAGATGAGCCACATATTTCCCACTCCTACTTCAAGATCCAATATGCCTATATCACCATTATCTTAAGATAAAAGTGAGTTTGACATGGATAAGAATGCATGGGAAAGAAAAGATGCCATCGCTACCAAAAGAAAAGTTGATGAAACTAGAAGCAATGCAAAAGAAAAATGGAATCTGACTCAAATAGAGGGACCATGATGACCTCAGACCACGAAATTACCTTGCCACATTAAAATCTGATAATCCATAAGAGAAAGGGCCATACAAAGACAAATAATAAAATTCTTTTCTTAATGATGGCCTTCTGAATTACATATGGTTGTCGTCATATCATGATCTAGATATTAATTCAGAAAAGATTTCCCCTAATCTATATGGATTAAACATCATTAATGATGCAGTTCAAGATCCAATGGTCAAAATAGTCCTTTATCCAACACAAAAATCTCTGAAGTGCAATGAACAGATCCAAGATGTTGATTCTATTATTCTTGCTTCAAGTGAGAAAGATTTTTCTAATGCAGATGCACACTTTAACTCTACTGATAGATATATGGAAGATAGTGAAGATTCTAGCGATACATGGGAATACATTGAAGACAATCCTAAATCCTCAATTTAATCTCAAGAAGAAGACTATCCACCAATATACAAAAACCATTCTAAGGAACTAGAAGTCTATGAGGATATCGATGACCAAGATGGGATGATGGATGATCCTATCCCAAAAAGAAGGCCAGATCTAGGTACACCAGAAAGAAATTATGGTAACCATATTTCACACATTCACACTTGATGACATCATGATTATAGCCTAGTCCCAGAGGATCCAGGACATCTACACTTTGATGACGATAAAGAATCTGGTTGAATGAGAGAAATACATGATGCTTTCAGAGTTCACATATAGGTTCTTTTGAATACTCAGAGACTGGTGGAATACTCTTGGAATATCTAATAAGAACACCTACCTGACGTCCCTGGATTTTTCCTTAAATATTAGTATCTTGCACGAGGTATTCTACAGAGATATAGGCCAGAGAAAAGAAAAGCTCTGGCAATAGCTATTTGACATGAACTACCTATTGCTTGATAGAAATATCATTGATATCCACTTCCTTAAGATCGGAAAGAAAATCCCAGCAGAAACAAAGCCTTTGTATCATCACTGCCAAAGATTCTAGTAGGCCATACGATGATGATCGTGAAGGAAAAGTTCAAATCCATAAACGTCCCACATATAAGCTACATCTGGCTGGACATCTTCTATGCTCTATATAAAATATACACAGAGTGGTATGTATAGGACCATACAATCCAGAACAATCAAGCCTTCAATAAGGATGACCTTATCACCAAGTCCAGTTGCCCATTCCTGTGCAATAATACGAGATAAAAAAGGTAGTTATTATTTAGAAGGTTAAAACTGTCAAAGCCATCGAACAATAGGAGTAGGGAAATACGGTAAACCAGGTATTTAGGTTGAAAGATACTAGTAGATTATAAGAAAAAGAATGATAGTTGCTTTATCTGCATAATGCCTGATCAATTTTCCAGAAACTGTCCTCAAGCCAAGGAGTCGAAGGAATCTATCCACCTCTTTGAAGAAATTCCTAATCACACAGGAATATATCTAAGCAAATATGATAATATATAAAAGCAGGTGAATCAGCAGCTTGTAAACAGGTGCATCAACAACTTCATAGGCATCTCTCAAGTAGGTGGATAAGCTCTTTGTCTTTAAAGTAGCTGAGTCAGCATCTTTAAGATAAAGCCACCTGAAAGAATAACCCAGTGAGGAGGGTTTCCATAGATATGAGGGTGACCCACTAGTAAGGGTACCTTGATGGTGAGGATAACCCATTTGATAGGGTTTTCATGGATCAGAAGGTAACCCACTGGAAAGGATATCCGTCTGGAGAGGGTAACACACTTGGAATAGTAACCCACTATAGATGGTAACTTCTTCCACATGTCATCTAATGTCCTCTTTCAGTCAGTATTGGATGGTGCCGACAACGATCAGCTTGCGTATACTTCTTTCATACACCACTCTACATCGTGCTTCATCTTGAGGTATTCTTGGCCTTCAAAGTTTCTCTTCATTGATCTGGTGAATTAACTCCTTCTGTTGGATGATGAATCTTTGCATTCCTGTTGTTTAGCTTCCAACCTTATACTTTTGATGGGGATTGTGGTTCATCTCTTATGAATTTGTAATATGGTTGATATTCATTTGTTGTTCTTCAAATTTCATCACTGTGAGGATGATCGTCGATGTAGTTCCTTTTCTTTTGGAATATACCTATTTTGATGAAAGTGAAATATTGTGCTTTATATTATTTATCTTTAGGAGAGAGCATTAAATAAGGAAATTTATAGAGTAGTGAATTTTTTTGCTGGGCTTGGACTTCATGGCATGTGAATCCTACTAGATAATACAACATAAAGGCCACTGTATCACAGAAATCTTTTAAGCATAGAATCTGATGTAGTCATGGCCTGATCTTTAATATGAATCTTTTTTAAGCTGGTTGGATTTGATCATAATGCCTTAAGAAATAACACTCAAACTCTATAAAGATACAGTACTGATGGAAAATGTACCAGAACAACCACGGGAGTTCTTGCTGGGAGTCACCAGCTAGTATAATGAATGCATAACAGAAAAGATATCCCAGATGTTATCCGAATGGATTTAGGATAGTTTTGTTGTGCCTTATGAATACTTGAAGCTTGTCAAATTTCTGGCTATCTTGGAAGATATATGGATCTGAAGGATCCATATATTTTTTTAATAGAGCTATAAAGCAATCTACTTTTATGAAAGATAATATTCCAGATGAGTTGAACATATAAAACTAAATGACCGATTTCTAGTTTTCTTCTCCGATGTTGGATATCAGGTTGAGATCATCAGAATAGATGTCTCTTGATTCTTCAGAAACGTCTATAAAGAATAAGATATCTTCTATTGGTTCTGCTCATAGCAAAAAGACTGATTCATGGTCGTCCTCTTTGTTATGATAGATTGTAGCATGATCAACAATTTTTCTAAAGAGGTGGAGAGAGTCTTTCAACTTTATGAGTTGAGGATAGTTTTTTAGAGTGACCAGGATTTCTCAGATAAAGCAGCAATTAATCTTCTTATTTTGGTAGTTTGTTGGGTTCCTTCATCTGAAATACCTGGTTTGATTTACTACCTTAGTCTCATTGTCTAGAAGCCTAGGTAGTTTGAATTTCCTAAATAACAACTTTTTATGGGATCTTGCCTGACGATTTGAATAAGGGAAATCGACTTCATGATAAGATTATTCTTGCGGTAATGAGGATTAAGAACTGGGTTGTTCTTAATAATCTGCTTCAGTATAGATTTCTTCTTGCATAGACTATTCAAGGCCAGGAATATGGCTCACCTAGTGTAGCTCATTTCTCTGCAAAAAACTTCTAATAGGATTCTAATGTTGATAGTAGAGTCCTGAGATGTGAGATAATTTACTTTATCCACAATCCTAAGTCCATTCCAATAGACTATGAGGATTTTAGAGAATCTTGACATGCAGTCTGATAGTATCATCTTCTGGCCTCTTTAGCCAGATTCTTCATTATCATAAGAGTATAGAAGGCCAGAGGAAAAGGTAGAATAAATGCTACTTTTTCTTTTGCCTATGTCGTCGGTTCTTGCCTCTTTTTTATGACTTGATAATTAGTTAGTTTGTATTGATCAGAGACTTATGTAGAGACTGCTAGTTTGCTGGAGCTTTTCTTTAACATAGATGGGCATCCTCCTCAGGAATTTGATTGATGGCTGCAAAGCATCTAAATTTCCTTTGACATATTCACTAGCATTGAAGTCATCATTAGCATTTGATGATTGTATACTAATGAAAGGTTGTGGTTGTCCATCATTGAATACATCCGCAGATGTTCCTTTCTCTGCGTTGAAAGTAGATTTATGAATATCGTCTGCAGTGGGATAAAGATCCCCAATAGCTTCATCTTCAGCTAATAACTGGAAAACCATGGTTTTCTCTGAGGCTTGTGTTTCCCTATTTGACTTTATGGATTTGGGACATCCTTTTACAATGTTTCCTCTATCATGGTAGATGAAAAATTTGTGTTTGCCTAGATCCTTTTCTTTAAAGGATTTGGAATTTTTTCCAGAAATCTGTTCCTAATATGGTATTTTTTTCTAGTCCGTCTATACTGTATATCTTTAAATTGTGCCTTGATTGACTCCTTGAGAGATGGGGATACCCATCAATCTTATGAACTGAATTCTCAGGTATAACATCAGAGTGAACAGATTATGAACATTCATCCGACAAGATGTTGCTGAATAAAGTTTCTTTATGCATCTCGAAAGGATGGGAGTCTGTGTGAGGAGACAATTCTTTTGGTATAAGCTTATCGTATTTTGAACAACAATACTTTAGTCAACTCGATTTAGGTTTATCAAGTCAGCAGCCTTTTCATTGTTCTTGAGAAAAAAAATTCAGAGAGAGTTATTTAGCATTACGGGATTTCTCATCAGGGATCGGCAAGAGATCATCCGTAGGAGTGGAATTTGGTTTACAACTTAAGATTGTCATATGTGTTGGATCAACATAATTATGGGATGTTCTCAGGGAAGAAGGAACCTTCGGTGGCTCATCATATTGGGTTACTTCTCTTTGGATCTTAGGATCATCAGTTTGGACTATAAGATCTGGATTGTGGAACATGGGAGCATATGTTGTTGCCATCCTATCAGCCTCATATGGAGTCTTTCTAGAACACCTTATTTCTTGACCAGGTTATGTACCATCTCGATTATTTATGTCAAGGCATTTTTCCTTATACATATAGTATCAGACTCTTGTTCATCTTTTGAAGCTAAGGTAACTTGCAAAGATGAACGTGATGTTCCGGCTTTTGACGGAACATTTAGGCCTTTTCCTTAGGATAATTATGTGTTTTCAAGCAACTATTGTTTTATTTCAAATTGGACTTTAGTGTTTTCAGGAAAAGAACTAGGCATTAAGAATAACTGGGAAAAATAGGGAAAAATAAGAGAAAAACGACAAGCGACGACTTAAGCGACGGACTATCGACCATGCAACGGACCGACGGCCTAATCGTCGGCAAGAAACAGAATACAATATTACTAGAGCTCCAGCGATGGTCCAGGTAATGGAACGTTTCCCTAGCGATGAACCATCGCCCAACCCATCGAGCATAATGCGGAAATTGTGAGTTTAAATTTTAAACCTCAGTTCCTGGTATCATATAAATACTAAGAATTAAGTTTTAGTTCCGAAACATTTGACAATATTATCATACTTTCTCCTCTATTGAGAGCATTGTAACACGTTTTTTTGAGATTTGAAGCTACAAGCTAAGATCTGATTATTATTTCCATATTTTCCATTGAAGATTGAGAAGAACAATATTTTAAATCTTGTACGTACTCGTTTGAAGCTATTTATTAACATAAATATGTCTTTTATATCTTATATGGAGATGAGCAGCTAAACTCCCACAACTAGGGTTATTGGAGCCTTGATATAAAGAGCTAGTTGGGGTTGTGAATCCATTTGATTTCTAATATCTATCTAAATTGCATGAATCTCTCTTCATTATAATGACATCTCTTGGTTACAAACTTGACAAGTGAGCATATAAACACCACTTGTCTGAACAAGAATGTGGATTTTGGTAAAAGAGGTGATTCACATGAAATCCATGAGTTTACCCTTTGGTTTAAGAGTTAATACCCTAACAGGATCAACCCTCATTTGAGTTCTACTAAATAATACTGAATCCTTTATGTTCGACAGAAGTAAAGGGTGAAATACCCATTAGGTTGAGAAACAAGTGGGTAATTCTTAAAATTCAATATTTCTTGCAATTGAAATTATAAGTTAGAAATTGAGCACAAATTCACAACCCTAACTGTTTGAACATCTTGGTAAGCATAACTCTACTTAACTCATTCTCATTGAACTTATATGTTCATTAACTCTCATTAGCTGTACCTTTGTGTGATAAAAGAACAAAAGAATATTATTAACATATTACAACCCCTCTTATTCCAGAAACTTATATCAATAGTCCATTAAGAATTAGCTTACTTAGTTTCACAGGTATTCCCTGCGGGATTTGACCCCAACCTTTGTTGGGTTCTATATTTGACAACAACCACTTACACTTTCATAAGAAATTTGTAATTTGGGCATATCAAATTTTGGCACCGTTGCCGGGGAATACGGTTGTCAATAAAGTTTGTGATTGTTAATTAACCTTTGATCAAAGTTTCCCAACTTTTACTTTTTGTTTGTTGTTTTTGTTTTGTGTAGGTTTATCATCCTATATGCCAAGTACATGGAGATCAGGTTAACCTTTATTACCTATTTATCTGGAACCTCAACTTATTGGCAAAATAGATAGTTAACAGGACCCAGAGAGAGTAGTTGCTCAGTAGGGGGAAGCTAGACTAGCTATCTTGGCAGCTAGACTAGCTGCCTTGGCATCTTTACAAGTGAACCAGCAGAATGCGGACAATGTAGGCCGGCAACTAAACCCAGATGATTATGATCTGGGTGATGATGTTTTATTAAAATTGGTCAACCCGAGGCGTGCAGACGATATCCCTGCACCGGTAAATAGGAATGTCAACAATTTTTTTTGGGCGAGACCAGAATGACAGGCCATCAAATTTGATGTAGAATATAATGATGATCACTTGGATGGAGCTAGTGCAACAGGAGTTATTATTCCTCCACCCTTAGCACCTAGAGCTAAGTTTAATATCACGATCACTTTGATCCAGTTATTGAGTCTCAAAGGGCTATTCGGTGGACTTGCAGGTGATGACTCGAATATGCATTTAGTTAATTTTACCTCGACATTCAAATCATTTGAGAACCTAAGAATTTGGAAAAATGCTCTTTGTAGGTGGTTGTTTCCATTTTCCTTGTCTGGGAGGCAACTTTATGTTTGAATGGGCTAACTCCCGACTCTATTACCAACTGGAGGCAACTAAAATATTCTTTCCTAGAAAGGTTCTTTCCACTGTCCAAGAGGGCACAATTGAGAGATGAGATCAACAACTTTAACCAGCTTCCAATTGAGGCTCTCCATGAGACTTGGGAGAAGTTCAAGAAAAATCTTATGCAGTGTCCAAATTAACAGATGACTAACATCCACCTGATGGAGATCTTATATCGGGCCTTGAACTCAATGACGAAGCCAGTAGTGGATAATTGCAGGTAAGGCATTCATGGATCTTACTTTTCCTGAAGCAGCTGAGATGTTTGATCAAATGATGAAACAAAAAAAAGCTTGGCATACCAGGGAATTTGAGGTAGCAAGCTCTACTATATCTATTAGCCTGACCACAGAGCAGAGGCGGAGGAAAGAATAACGTGACTAGGACATGGCTTATATGAAAATGCAGATGGATATTCTCACTAAGCACTTATTATCGGTAAAGACAAAGAAGGTTAAAGATGTAACATCACAGGGAAGGGTTGACTCTGATTCTGAGATGCAAGATAATTACTTGAACAATCAGTGGGTTTTCGAGGTGGTGGACTAGGAAACCAAGTTCGGAACTATTATGAAAAATCTAGCTATAAGAACCGTGACCAAGGCAATTAGAAGAATAAGAATGACAGGAGTGAGTTTTATGACCCTCCTAGAAACGGTGAAGTTGTTGCGACTAGCTCGGGGAAGATGTCCATGGAGGACATAATGGCTATGTTATTGAAGTGTGTAGAAGCAACCAATACTGGGGTGGCTAAGATGAAAAGTGACTTATCATCGATGAAATAGTTGGTTGATTCACACTCTACTTTAATAAAACACTTGAAGTAGTAGATGAACCAACTATTTGCCACATTCAATTAAAGAAAGAGTGTCACCCTACAAAGCGACATAGTTCAGAACCCAAGAAAGGATGGTTCATATATAGAAGTTACCACTAGGAGTGGTAAGGTATTGAAAAACACTCCTATGGGTAAGGCTATGGTTGATATTATGGCAGAAGATGTTGAAGAAGCAAAAATTAATCATCCAGTGGAGTCTAAGAAATTGAATGAGGTTAATGATTATACACCATCCAACTATCAGAAGGTTGATAAGTTAGAGAAGAGAAAGGGAAAGGAGGCTGAAGTGGTGGTGACTACTCTCCCAAAACCATATTTTCCATTTCCCATCGGTTGAAGAAGAAGGCTGATAACACAAAGTTTGGAAAATTTATGGCCATGCTTAAGCAGTTGACGATCAATTTTCCATTAGTAAAGGGTTTTGAAAAAATGCCTGGGGATGAAAAGTACATGAAAGACCTTGTCACAAAGAAGTAGACGGTTATCTATAAGCCAGTGGACAATCAACATCATTGTGGTGCTATCTCCACAAGGTCTGGTGTAGAAGAAGGCAAACCAGAGAGCTTTTACCATCCTGTAAACTATTGGATCTCTTGATTTTGCAAAAGATTTATGTGATTTTGGAGCTAGTATAAACTTGATGCCGCTTGTTGTGTATAAGAAATTGGCTTTGGGGGATCCTACTTCCAAAAACATGAGACTAGTTATAACGGACAGGTCTGTGAAGCGGCCCATGGGGATTCTATATGACGTATTAGTAAAGGTGGCTAGTTTCATATTTTTGGCTTATTTTGTCATTCTAAATTCCGAGGTGGATTTTGAGGAACCCATAATCTTGGGTCAACTTTTCCTGGCAACTGGGAGTGTACTTATTGATTTATGGAAAAATAAGCTACTATCCAGGCTGAATGATGAGGTAGTTCAATTTGATGTATGCCAGTCCATGAAACAGCATAAAGATATGAGCTTATTCACTATTGTGGATGTCTATTATAAGGAGGAGCATAAAGTGCCTATAAAAGAAAAATTTATTGTAGAGACTTTAGCCGTTGTATTGATGAATTTTGATCATGATGGTATAAAAGATTATGAGGAGACTGTGTGTACCTTAACGGTCATGGGGTCTTATTCATATGCACCAAAGAAGTTGGATTTGGACTTGAAAATTTATCCAAGTCTAACTTCTAAGTCTTCTATAAAAGATCCACATACCTTGGAGTTGAAAGAGTTGCCCGGCCATTTGAGTTATATGTTCCTGGGAAGTGGGAATACACTACTTGTTATTATTGTGGATGACCTGGGTGAGAAATAGGTGGAATCCCTCACCTCTATTTTTAAGAGATATAAGAGGTCTATTGGTTAGATGATTGCAGATATCATTGGTATTCTTCCTGGTATATGTACACATAAGATTCAGCAAGAGGAGGATTTTGTCTCGACTATTGAGCACTAATGTCATCTAAACCCACCTAAGAAAGAGGTGGTGAAGAATTAAATCATCAAGTGTCTAGACGCAGGCGTGGTATACCCCATTTTAGAAAATAAGTGGGTGATTCCTATTCAGTGCGTGCCCAAGAAAGGGGGCATGATAGTTGTGGTTAATTAGAAAAATGAGTTGATCCCACTTAGGCCAATTACTGGGTGGAGGGTGTTCATGGATTATAGAAAACTCAACTCGTGGATACTGAAAGACAACTTCCTAATTCCTTTCATGGATCAGATGCTTATCAGCTAGTGGGAAGGGGTTGGTACTATTTCTTAGATGGGTACTCTGGTTACAACCAAATTTCTATTGATCCTAAAGATTATGTAAAGATGGAATTCACGTGCCCATATGTTACATTTGCTTTTAAGCGGATGTATTTCGGTTTGTTTAATGCACCCACCACTTTTTAGCGGTGCATAATATCGATATTTTTTGATATGGTTGAAGACACAGTGTAGTCTTTTATGGATGACTTCTCAGTGGTCGGTGATTCTTTTGAGATATGCTTACTGAATCTTAGTTAGGTATTACAGCAGTGTGAAGAGTTCAACCTTGTGCTTAACTAGGGAAAAGGCTACTTCATGGTGAAGGAGGGCATTATTCTTTGTCACAAATTTTTTTGTTAAAGGCATTGAAGTAGATAAGACAAAGGTTTAAGTGATTGAGAAACTACCTCCACCTATATCAGTCAAAGGGGTACGTAGATTTCTTGATCATGCGGGGTTCTACCACAGATTCTTAAAAGTCTTCTCAAAGATTGCAAACCCGCTTTGAAAACTTTTGTAGAAGGAGGCTAGGTTCACTTTTGTTGATGACAGCAGTAAGGCTTTTGAAATCCTTAGGCTGAAATTAGTGGAGGGTCCAATTATTGTTTCTCCTAATTGGATGAAGCCAATCGATATTATGTGTGATGCCAGTGCAGTGGCACTTGGATCTATTCTTGTCCAAAAGAAGGAGAAGTTTTTCCATCCGATATATTATGCAAGCAAGGCCCTAAATGAGGTTCAAAAGAATTATACTATGACTAAGCAGGAACTTCTAGAAGTTGTGTAGGCTTTTGAGATGTTTCGGGCATATTTATTAGTTACCAAGGTAGTGGTGGACACTGACCACTCTGTCTTGAGGCACTTAATGTCAAAGAAGGATGCTAAGCCAAGGTTGATCCGGTAGGTATTGCTACTTTAAGAATTGGACTTCGAAGTCAAGGATCGATAGGGATGTGAGAATCAGGTTGTAGATCACCTATCCACACTCAAAGGCGAGCAGGAAGTCAAGGATGAGCTTGAGATTGATGATTCCATCTTGGATGAGAAAATATTAGCTGCAGTGCTCTAAAAAGTACCTTGGTATTCTGAATTCTTGAACTATATGGTAAGTGAAGTAATACCGAAGAATCTTTCTTTTCATCAAAAGAAAAAGTTTCTCTATGATGTGACACATTATTTCTAGGATAAGTTGTATCTGTTTTGGCAGTGTGTGGATAACATTATTAGGCGGTGAAACCCAGAAGTAGATATGTTGAGTATACTGCAAGCGTGTCATGCTTCCCTAGTTTGAGGTCACCATGCAGGTGATCGGACTGTAAGAAAAGTGCTTCAGAGCTGCTAATATTAGCTAATCTTCTTCAATGATGCCTACGAGTTTGTGAAGATATAACACCAATGTCAAAGGCAAGGGTCAATCTCAAAGCCTCATGATATTCTAATGTCTAAAATACTAGATGTTGAATTATTGGATATCTGGGGCATTGACTTCATGGGGACCTTTCTGAGCTTATTTGGGATGAAGTACATATTGGTTATCATTGACTACGTCTCAAAATGGGTTGAGGCAGGGGCTTTGGCAGATAATGAAAGAAAAAGGGTTATTGCATTCTTAAAGAGAAATATCTTCTCTCGCTTTAAGGTACCATGTACCATCATAAGCGATGGAGGATCAAAATTTTGCAACAAAATGTTCAGATCTGCCTTGGAAAAATATGGAGTTAAGCAGCATAAGGAAGCTACCCCATACTACCCACAGACCAGTGGGCAAGTGGAAATGTCTAATCCGAAAATCAAGGCCATCCTTGGCAAGACTGTAAATGCTAGAAGGAAAGATTAGTCTAGGAAGTTGGACGATGCTTTATAGGCATATCAAATAGCTTTCAAGACACCAATTGGCATGCCACCATACCAATTGGTTTATGGTAAGTGATGTTGGGCGTATTTAAATGCCTAAGCACCATAATTTACCCATGTTTCAGCTAAGTTTTGAGGATAAAATATATAATTCTTGCACTTTTAGTCCATTTTTCTTTAAGTGAGCTGACCTATATGATTAGCATGTTTTCAGGTACTAATGATGAAGATTTCAGCACTTTGTGGACCTGTGGGCAGCAAAGAAAAACTTCACATAAGCGGGAAGGCAGCTTTTGGACTGAAAGTGATGCATGGGAACTTTTTCCCGGGAAAACCCAGTATTCTTAAAGACTTAAGGATGCAGTAGCAACTTATGGGACAAGGATGTTATTAAAAACCTTATTGCTGAATTTTTCAGCAGCATTATCATTCGATTATTATTCATTATTCACGTTAGAGGATTTTGTACGAGTTTGGAGAATAGAAAACGGCTCACTTGAGCAACGGAGAAAGAAAACACGTTTCATCTCCATAGCCGAGATTTCTCTAAGTTTTGGTATGATGATGATGTCTACTTTGATTTCCGTTGTATTCATGAGTAGCTAAAATTATCTGTTATGGTTATGGAAACCTTGTAATATACTATCTATTGCTATGAGTTTGTGAATTCTTGATGTGTTATGCTACTTATATCATTACTCTCTTTGTTTTGATTGAATTCTTATGGCTGCAAACATCAAGAATACGCTATTATAGCATTAACTTGTTCGAGAGAAAAGTTACATGTTTGGAAAAGAGAGTGTGACAAGGAAATAGGGTTTCCAACCTCTATTTACACGTTAATGCCTTAACCGGATTAACTTCTTGGAGAATTTGTTATACACTTTAGGCTCGAGAGAGCTAAAGCGAAATAAATCCTTGATGGTTGAGAAACACTTGGATTTAGAATTAGAATACGATTCTCTATAAGTGCATGCATGTCTAAATTCCGTGTTACTCATAGTTAATAGAGAAGTAGAACTTATAAGGTGGACATAACCCTAACTTATCAATCTCTGTGATTAAATCTTACTACGCAAATCGTTCCATTTTTACTTTGATAATATTAGTTCACGCCTAAACCAAACCCACCTTTTTCCTTGGAATTTTTGACTAACAATCTACTAATAATTGCAACACTTAGTGACTAGAGTATTCCCTGTGGGATTCGACACCCAACCCAGTTGGGTTCTATATTTGACAGCGACCGCTTACACTTTCTAACAATAGTTGTAATTTTGTCGTATCAAATTTTGACGCCGCTGCCGGGGAATACAGTTGTCAACTAAGTTTGTGATAGTTAATAGACCCTTTGGTCAAAAATTCTTGAATTTTACTTTTTGTTTGTTGTTTTCGTTTTGTTCAGGTTTATTGGAGTGCATGAAAAATACACGAAGTTCTGGTCAACCGTTATTACCTATAAATCCTGAACCACATATTATTGGCAGAATGGATGCGCAACGAAACCTTGAACGAATGGCTACTCAACAGGAGCAGGAAAGATTAGCTGCATTGGCAGCTGCTCAAGTGCATCAACAGAATATTGATAACCCAGGTCGGGCAACAAATCTTGATGATGAGGACCTGGGTGATGATGAGTTATTAAATCCAAGGCGTGCAGATGATGTGGCTGCACCAGTGAACAGTAATGTCAACAGAGATCGTCAAGCGAGAATGAGACCTGAACGCCGAGCTGTGCAAATCGCTTTTGATGATGATGATGATGACTTGGACGGGGCTGGTGCCACAGGGGCTATTATTCCTCCACCCTTGGCACCCGGAGCCAAGTTCAATATCACTAGCACCATGATCCATCTATTACAACTCAAAGGGTTATTTGGTGGACTTGCAGGCGATGATCCGAATATGCATCTGATCAACTTTATCTCAACATGCAAGTTGTTTGACAATCCAGGAGTTGGACAGAATGCAATTCGACTGCACTTATTTCCATTGTCTCTATTTGGAGAGGTAACTCTATGGTTGAACGGGCTGACTCCTGACTCTATTACTAATTGGAGCCAACTGAAAGACGCTTTCCTAAAAAGATTCTTTCCGCCATCCAAGAGAGCACAATTACGAGATGAGATCAGCAATTTTCGACAGCTTCCAACTGAAACTCTCCACGAAACATGGGAGAGGTTCAAAAAGAAGCTTATGTGGTGCCCAAATCATCAGATGACCAACATCCACTTGATGGAAATATTATACAGGGCGTTGAACTCGGTGACTAAGACAGTGGTTGATAATGCTGCAGGTGGGTCATTCATGGACCTTACTTTTATTGAGGCTGGTGATATGCTGGATCGTATGACAAAGTAGAGTAGAGCTTGGTATACCAGGGATTCTGACGTAGCAAGCTCTACTATATCTACTAGTATGACAGCAGAACAGAGACGAAGAGAAGAGGAACGTGACCAAGATATGGCTCACATGAAAATGCAGATGGACCTTCTTACCAAACATTTATTATTAGGAAAGGCAGAAAAGATCAAGGTTGTTGTATCACAGGGTAGAGATGAATCCGATTCTGAGGAGAAAGTGAATTATTTGAACAATCAGAGGGGTTTCCGAGGCAATGCCCAAGGAAACCAAGGTCGGAAATATTATGAAAAATTCGGATTCAAGAATAATACTGACAGGAGTGGTTTGTATGTCCCTCCTGGAAATCGTGAAGATGTTACAACTAGTTCTGGGAAGATGTCCATGGAGGACATGATGGCCAAGCTTTTGAAAGGAGTGGAGCCAACCAATACGGGACTAGCTGAGGTAAAAAATGATTTGTCCTCAATAAATCAATTGGTTGACTCGCATTCCACTGCAATAAAACAGCTGGAACAACAAATGAGTCAACTATCAGCGACATTCAATCAATGAAAAGCTGGCACTTTACCTAGTAACACTGTGCAAAATCCATGGAATGATGGATCATGTATGGATAAACAACTACCAGAAGTGGTAAGGTGTTGGAAAATCCATCCAAAGGCAAGCAGGTGGTTGATAATACAAAAGAGAATGTTATTGAAGCAGATTGAGATGATTCTGTAGAAGCTAAAAATCAGAATGAGAACGTTCATGACACTACACCTAGATGTCACCAGCCTGAAAAGATTGATAATCGGAAAAAAAAAAACAAAAAGAAGTAGTGGAAAAAACTCCTCCAAATCCACCACCACCTTTTCCTTAGAGACTGAAGAAGAAGGCTGATGACACCAGGTTTAGTAAATTCATGACCATGCTGAAGTAGCTGACTATTAATGTGCCTTTGGTGGAGGCACTGGAGCAAATGCCAGGGTATGCCAAATTCATGAAGGACCTTTTGACAAAGAAAAGGGCAGCAAGTTATGAACTGGCAGATAATGTTCATCATTGCAGTGCAATTGCCATGAGATCTTTAGTACAGAAAAAGGCGAATCCTGGTGCTTTCACTATTCCTTGCACGGTTGGATCCTTGGATTTTTCTAAGGCATTATGCAATTTGGGGGCTAGCATCAATTTGATGCCGCTATCTATTTATAAACAGTTGGGGTTGGGCGATCCTACACCAACCAATATGCTGCTCATGATGGCAGATAGGTCGGTAAAACGACCTGTTGGTATCTTACATGATGTATTAGTGAAGGTTTCTACCTTTATTTTTCTGGCAGACTTTGTTATTTTGGATTGCGAGGTGGATTTTGAGGTGTCCATAATCTTAGGTCGACCTTTCCTCACAACAGGAAGTGTGCTTATTGATTTACGAGCAAATGAGCTTTTATTTCGGATGAATGACGAAGTGGTACGTTTTGATGTAAGTAAATCAATGAAGCAGCCCAAAGATATGAATGTGTTCTCTATAGATGATGTTCATTATGAGGATGAGAAGGAATTATCTTTAGAGAAGCAGCTTACTATTGAGCCATTGGCTGCTGTGCTTTTGAACTTTGAGCGTGAGGATGTTGAAGAGAACGAAGAAACTATCCGTGCTTTGACAGGAATGGTGTCGTATTCATATGACCCCAAGAAACTGGACCTTGACCTTAAGAATCAACCCTCACCACCGGCGAAGCCACCAGATATCTTGACGAATTCTGAGTAATCGAGAAAACTATGTCGTGTCGCGACAATAAATCAAGCGCTACATGGGAGGCAACCCATCATTAGGAGTTTGTTTCGTCAGGATTTTGTTTTTGATAAATAAAAGTTCAAAAAGAAGAGTCGAGCCACGACCAAAACTAAGGCGCTCGGTGGGAGGCAACCCATCCTTCTAATCATTTTTGTTGTTTTTGATTAAGTGTAGGTGCAAGATATACAAAGGAGAAGATTAGTCCTAAATTTTGATTTGAAAGTGAGCATGCTAAAGGTGGTAAGTGAGGAATGATGGAGCAAAGGCTATAGGTTAGGCATTGCCTATGCCAATCTAGGCAACGAACAAGGCAATGCCTATGCCAATCAAGGCAACGAACAAGGCAATGCCTATGCCATTGCCTATGCTCACTGCCTCACATAGGCAATGGATAAGGCAAGGCCTATACCAATGTAGGCAATGCTATAGGCGCCGCCTATGCCATTGCCTATGCTTACTGTCTCACATAGGCAATGCCATATGCGCCACCTATGCCAATCTAGGCGATAGGCAAGGCACCACCTATGCCAATCTAGGCGATAGGCAAGGCACCGCCTATGCCTATCTAGGCATTGCTAAAGGCGTCGCCTATGCTAAGCATAGGCAAAGTATTAGGCGCCGCCTACTTATCCTTTTTTGCCTCCTAACCCGATTGTACATGGATCAGACCCGACCCATGGCTTAGCCTTTAAATAGATCCTCAACATTAGAACAAAATTCCATTGTTTGCTCAAGATAGGCGACGCCTAATCTCCCAAATTCTCTCAAAGTTTTTCTTTTTGCTCATCTAATCTTGCAAGTTCATCTTCCGGATCCATCACCACGTAAGTTACTCTTTTATATTCCGTAGTTGTTGCACTACTCCACTTATAATGGTTTATTAGATTGTGAAGTAGTGTTTGGTGATGAGAATATGGTTGGTTTGTTATGATGCATCTAGTTGAGTGAAAGAATTCGTGTGGGTGTTCTTGACTTTACTCCGACTTGTATTTGATTGGTATTCACTGTCGTATTTTTATGAAGTCGAAATTGTGAAGTTAATGCATAATCTTGAAAGTTGTAAGCTTGAATGTTTGAATGACTCGTTCATCGAAGGTATTGATCATGATTGACCACAAGTATAACATGGTTTGGTTATTTCGATGCAAAAACCTGATAAGATTGCTATGTGGTAGTCTTGTTCAAACATTGCCTTAATCTAATGAAATAAAGTTGGAAAGTATAGTCAAGATTACATAAATAGTAACATTGTACAAACGGATTAAGTGTGGGGTGGTAGCATCACAATTTTCTTTTCCGTCTATAGTAAATCTTCCATGATGAAACTAACGTAACTTTATTGTGATCTCAGGTAGAATGGCCCCAAAAGGACGACAAGGAAAAGAAAAAGTGTCCACCTCCAAAAAAGGTCAGAAAAGGGCAAGAAAAGATCAGGCTGAGTCCTCCTCTTTGCAAGTACCTCGACGCACTTTCGGGATAAAGTGGGTCCTAGAGGAGGAAGGAAAGGAGTGGTACAAGAACAATAAAGTAAAAAAATATGTTCACGTGGATTTGATGCAGAAGGAGAGTCTAGCAGAGAGAGAGCCCCGCATTTTGCTCAGACGATGACGTGCCGACTGACGATGATCACCGACTGCCAGACTCAGACGTGAAGGACAACTGTGATGACGACGACTCTGATGATGATTCCGACGCAGGGGGTATGACCCCAGACATAGAAGAGGAGTCCGACTAATCAGGTTTTCTTTATTTATTTCCACTGAGGACAGTGTGTCCCGTCCTAGTGTGGGGTGCGGGTATATGTCTGCCGTATTGTATTTTTTTGCCTACATTTAATCTTGTTTGTTTGAATTAGTAGTTAGTTAGTTAGTTGTAATTAGTTAGTAGATTTTAGATGTTGCATGAAATTGTTCTGATAGACGGCATGGTATTATAACAAGAGTTTGTGCTAAATCATTGCTATTGAGATGCTTAGGCTCTAAGTTGTGATTCACTGTGTGATAAATTATTGTGGTTTAATTCATTCATCTGTTGGGTCAAGAATCTATAATGCTCCCAATGAAGTTGACCATGTGCCTTGTGTGTGTGAGGATATTGTATATTCTTTGTTGTGACTGATGCTAGAACTTGCCTGGTGTGTGTGTGAAGCGAAATAAAGATTGTTAGTGTAGGAGATGATTTAGGCATTTCTTTGGCAGCCCTGAAATTGTTTACCTTCTTTTTACCTACCTTTTGTACATTGTCCTAGTGAACCCCCTTTGAGCCTTTAGCTATTTTCTTTGGCAGCCTCATATGTAGCCTAATCCATTTTTTTTCAAGACCATAATTTGATCCAAACTCCTAAGCGCTTTAAAATTGTAGAATCATATGGAAAAATAAAAGGAGAATGGTGAAAGTGGTGCCTCAGGGTGTATTGGTACTTGAAATTGTTGTGAAAAAGAGTGGCTATTATAGAGATGCTTGCTTAATATAAAAAAAAATTAAAAAAAAAAGAAAAAAAATATAAAATAAAAAATTTAGAAAAACAAAAAGATAGTTGTGTTTATGATTGAATAACAAAATGGGTGAAAAGGGGTTGGTAGATGAAAGAGAGGTAGAGTGGTTGTTAAAAGATCGTGTAAATGGCATATTGTACTGTATTAAAGTTCTTAGGGAACATAGTCACTATTTCTGGCCAAAATAGTCCTACCTGTCCCTTAGCCTACATTACAACCTGTAAAGACCTATTTGATCCTAAACTTAGCAGTCTGATATTAGTAGATCATTACACTAAGGTAAAGCCTATGGTCATCAGTTGCAATAGAAGAATTCTTTGTGAGAGCGAGAGCAAGGAGAGTCTTATACCCATGTTTCAAAAAATGCAAAACTATGAGTGATTATGGGTGATATCTTGTATGAGCACACATGGTTGATGGTTGTTGGGTAGTTTTATATGTATCTTTGTGGCTTAACTTGTGGATACGAATTAACCATCCTAATGAGTCTATGTTGGAGGTTGAGTTGTTTCTAGTAGTGATCGAGAAACCAACTCTTTGTTAATGATTGTTATGAATGTCTTGTTGAAAATTTCGTGTTGCTATTGTGAAATTCTAGTTAGGTTTTTGCATAAATGTAATATTTTGTTCGAGGACAAACAAAGCTTTAAGTGTGGGGTGGTGATGTTGGGCGTATTTACAAGCCTAAGCACCATAATTTACCCATGTTTCAGCTAAGTTTTAAGGATAAAATATATAATTCTTGCACTTTTAGTCCATTTTCCTTTAAGTGAGATGACCTATGTGATTAGCATGTTTTCAGGTACTAATGATGAAGATTTCAGCACTTTGTGGACCTGTGGGCAGCAAAGGAAAACTTCACATAAGAGGGAAGGCAGCTTTTGGACTGAAAGTGATGCATGGGAACTTTTTCCCGGGCAAACCCAGTATTTTTAAAGACTTAAGGATGCAGTAGCAACTTATGGGACAAGGATGTTATTAAAAACCTTATTGCTGAATTTTTCAGCAGCATTATCATTCGATTATTATTCATTATTCACGTTAGAGGATTTTGTACGAGTTTGGAGAACAGAAAATGGCTCACTTGAGCAACGGAGAAAGAAAACACGTTTCATCTCCATAGCTGAGATTTCTCTAAGTTTTGGTATGATGATGATGTCTACTTTGATTTCCGTTGTATTCATGAGTAGCTAAACTTATCTGTTAGGGTTATGGAAACCTTGTAGTATACTATCTATTGCTATGAGTTTGTGAATTCTTGATGTGTTATGCTACTTATATCATTACTCTCTTCGTTTTGATTGATTTCTCATGGTTGCAAACATCGAGAATACTCCATTATAGCATTAACTTGTTCGAGAGAAAAGTTACATGTTTGGAAAAGAGAGTGTGACAAGGAAATAGGGTTTCCAACATCTATTTACACGTTAATGCCTTAACCGGATTAACTTCTTGGAGAATTTGTACCATTTGTTATACACTTTAGGCTCGAGAGAGCTAAAGCAAAATAAATCCTTGATGGTTGAGAAACACTTGGATTTAGAATTAGAATGCGATTCTCTATAAGTGCATACATGTCTAAATTCCGCATTACTCATACTTAATTGAGAAGTAAAACTTATAATGTGGACATAGCCCTAACTTATCAATCTCTGTGATTAAATCTTACTACGCAAATCGTTCCATTGTTACTTTGATAATATTAGTTCACGCCTAAACTAAACCCCCTTTTTTCCTTGGAATTTTCGACTAACAGTCTACTAATAATTGCAACACTTAGTGACCAGAGTATTCCCTATGGGATTCGACAGCCAACCCAGTTGGGTTCTATATTTGACAGCGACCGCTTGCACTTTCTAACGAGAGTTGTAATTTGGGTGTATCAGTAAGGCGTGTTATTTTTCAATTGAGCGGGAGCATAAAACACTGTAGGCACTAAAGTGGTTTAAACTGAACTGGAATGAGCCATCTAATATAAGACTGGGGTAGCTGATTGAGATGGATGTGTTCCATCTCGGAGATTATGAAAGAGGTAATCTCTACACGGAAAGAATGAAGAAGTACCATGACAGCAGAATTGAAAAGTGGGATTTTCAGAAAGGTAACTTGGTGCTCCTCTTTAACTCCAGACTCAAGATTTTTCTATGTAAACTCAAATCTAAATGGTCTGTCCCATTTAAAGTTAACCAAGTCTACTCATATTGAGTAGTGGAACATGAAAATGAAGACGGAAGTGTATTCAAGGTTAATGGGTAGCATATGAAACTAAATATTGGTCTAATGGACTTGATAAAAAGTATTTCTTCCATCTATCTCGATGAAATCTGAGTAGTAGATATAACTAAGTGGTGCCGTGATGATAAATCAGGCGGTAGTGGAAGACAACCCATATTGTGTTGTTGTAAAGAATTAGTTTAAGTTATTTTGTTGTTTTGTGCAAGCTTAAGGGTTCGTGTATTTCTGCAGGTATGACAGTGCAGGAAACAAGAAGCTAAAAAAGCTACGGGTGACCAACGGACCATCACTGGCTTGACAGAACGTCATTGGGAACCATCAAAACAAATGCTAAGAACCAGGTTACTAGAAAGTAACGACGGGTTGACCAATGGACCGTCGTAAGTTCAATGGATTTTCGGACCAACCGTCACCAACGCATTGCAAAATAAGGTTACTGGAAGGGTTGAAGAGTCATCCGACATACCAACGCTTGAACTATCACACTTAACCCTGGTTGAGCGGGTTGGCTCAGATGAATTTCAATTACTGAATGTTTCATCCTTATTTGACCCAAACGGTTTTCAATGGGTAATTTATAGTGGTTAATTAATGCTCCAACTGTTCAAGTACCTGAGACTATTTATTTTCCATACATTCAATGTACCTGAGTCTTTTAATTCTCTTCTAAAACTTCTCTTCTTCCCTTTCCCATCAATTTAAACTCTATTTCTTCTTTTTATCTTTCCATCGCAAGAAAAACAAAGTCTTTCACAAAAGCAAAGATCAATCTGTTGTTCTGGGTTTAGTGTACAAGTCAGAATAGTGACCAAGTACAGTATTACTAAGGTATGATCTCTTCATGAATCTCTATTTTATTCTACATGAGGAACAATTGAAGTAGATAAAGCTAATAATGTTGAAAAAATCCTCGCTTTTCTTGTTGATACTATGTGGGTCTGAATTAAGTCAAAACCTAATAAATACTGCCCTGGGTAAAGTCTGAGTAGCCTAAGGACCAAATATGGCAAAATTTGTGATGTATTATTGACATAAATACCATGAAAATTATGTTTAAAATGAGTGTGTGCCAAATATTTGACAAAATGCTAAAATAAGGCTCAAATTTGAAAAGTGCAGGCGACGGTTTGTGAGATGGACCGTTGGACCCCCAATGAACCATAGCTTGAATACATTTCAACTACCCCTAAATTGAAACTATTAGTATCGACCCAATAGTTGGGGTTGATGGACCATCACAGAACCGACGGACTGTCGCCCTATCCGTCGCTAGTCAAAAAAATTTCTTTCTTCTGGTTTTAGTTAGTAAACTGATAAATTATTCACTTATAGGTAATATGGAAAACAAACTACCACAGACAAGAGGCAAGGTTAGAGGCCAAAAAGTAAAGAAATATCCACCATAGGGTTCGGACGCACCAACATACAATACCCGACAAAAAGTCAGGTAATTTCTCCATCCTTCTAGTCTGAAGAAGAGGGTGAAAGCAGTATTAATAGTAGCTATAGCTAAAGACCGGTTGAGGAAGGAGTTGAAATATCTAACCCCATCAAAGAGGAGGTTCAAGAATAGGAGGACCCAAACATAGTGTGCAAAGACCCACAACTACAGGAGGCTATCAGGTAAGAGGTTGAAGGCGCTTGGGATCATTTCTACAAAGGGCTCAAGGAAACAAACAGGTTGGAAGTAAAGAGACCTATCATTGAGGAATATTAAATTGTTACAACGACACTTCACGAGTATCCAAAACTCAAGCACTGATTCAATAAAGATGAGTTGGCATGGATGAGTAGGCCACTCAAAACCTACCAACCGAATCTAGTATGTGTGTGTTTTGCAAACTACTTGGCATTGATAAAGAAGGATTTTCCCCCCACATGCATCAGTTAGTGACATGAGCAATCTTGATACAGTTCCTATGCATGGAGTCAACATAGATATCTCATAGCATACATTGAATAGATTTTTGTTTGGGTTTGAATATAAAAAACCTGGTACAATACCAGAATTGAAGCATCGATTGTCCACGGTGAACAAAAAAAGGCCATATCTAGCCAAAACATTGATAGAGAAAGGAGAGCTTGCTTGGTTACACAAACCCCACAAATGGATATCTAAGTCATCCCTAAATGTTAGGTCCAAGTTATGATGGGAAATTGTGAGACTGAGGTTGATGCTAATAGGTGGTGATGACAGTTTAGAAATTACTAGTGCTGTAATTATTGCCATACTGATTAAGGGATTAACAGTGGATTTCGGCCACATTATTGCCGATGAATTGTTTAACAGCACTCACAAGACCACAACTGCACTGCCATCTCCATGTATTATCGCAGAGTTGTGCAAGCAAGCAAATGTCCCTTTCATTAGTGGAGTTGATAATGAGATCTGGTCAATGAACAAATAAGATATTGAGAAGACAAGGGATGACTTAAGGTTAAATATGAGAGTCAATAGACCTCCAACCCATTAGACTCAGTCGACACCAGTTCCTAAATCATCAGTGGTTCCATTAGGTATGTCATTACCTCTTACTACGTATGTGCCTACTACTACATCTATAGGTTCATCTTCGATGCCTATGGGTGGAACTACAGCTTCTGCGTCAGTCCCACCCTAATATTATGAATATAGGCTGAACTAGGAAAAATTTGCAAAGTTGGTCTGAGCCTAGAAAAGGTTTTAAAAGTAGTTAACTATATAGGGGGCAGGTTTCAAACCCTTTATTAAAAAAATTGTAGAGGCAACAACACTTTCTTTCAAGAGCAGTCATCTATGAATGGACGATATGGAGAAGCAAATTAATAAGAAGTTGGATGCCATGTCCATTCCAGATTTCACCATATTTATAGTGTAGTTTAGACAGGCCGGGGCAGGTATAGCAGGGCTAAAACGGCATCCACAAAAACCTATGTTGATCCATCCCAGATTGCATATTATAAGGATGAAGGTATTATTGACTTAATGGGGAGACCGATCAAATATAAGGGTAAGAAGGTTGCAGAAATAGACAAAAAAGTCAAGAAAGCTGCAAAGAGAGCAGCTAAGAAAAGAAAACTTAAAGACATGACACCGAGAGAGACAGAAGGCTATGATCTACAGAAAGTACTTAAGAGGTCAAAGAGAACAGAGAGAAAGTGGAAGAAGAGACTGCAGGATAAAATTATAGGTGTTTCCACCAGTTCGGCCCCAGCTTGGAGGCCAATTTCTGACCCTATTCACCGTGAGATCCCTACAATTCCATAGGATGTTGATGTGAGGAACCCTACCACCATAGGTGTCAATGTTGCTAAAAATGAGGCCAAAGCAACCTCAGACCATTTTACTGACACCTCATCTGACTGAGAGGTTGTACAAGTATTTTCCTCCTTTTGTTCTTACTTTACATGCATTGAGGACATTGCATCATTTTTTTGAAGGGGGTGATACTTGTACCATGGGGTTTTTTGTTTCCGATGTTATTTTCCCTCATGTTTTTTCTACGAGAACCGATATGTCTAGTTTGCATTTTTATTTTTATGTGATGTCTGTAAATATCGTCACATGATTATTTATATAAGTAATTTTTGTTCTGTTGGCATCATTTTGTATATATTGATGATAAGTGATTGTGGCAAAGTATTTTGAATTTTTGTATTATTATTTCTTTTAATTATGTGGTAAAGTGTTATTCAACCCTTTGTGACTCTTAAACTGGCATTAGAATGTATAGTGAAGCAAAGCATAGCTATGTGATATGTATCCCATGAGTTAGTAGGATAGGAATTAATTCAGTTCCTATGTGTGAGTATTTGAGTAGTTCTTGCATAAGTGTTACCCCTAGAACTTGCCCGGTTCATTGGATGTTGTCGTGTGTTTGACCCAATAAGATAGGATAGTAGGCCTCCTTGTTTTGTTAGTCCACTTAGCCAAAATAATAACCGCCCAAAAACATTTTGTTTCTTTTGTAAACCCTGTTGAGCTTTGTTAGTTTTGTTCTGTCCAAAAAAGGTTGATTTACTCTCTAGAAAGTGTTAACACTTAGCTTTGGCCCTGGTCCAATTTTGGACATTTTGCACTTTAACTTAGGCAAATTGGCTAAGTTGAGGGTGGCTATTGTTGGATTATTGGCAGCATAGGAGGGCGAGTTAAAGTTAATTTGAGAGGTAGCATATATCCCTGGTTTAGTTAGATGTCTAAATAGATATTGTGCACCTCAACTAACTACATCAGCATAAGTTTAGGGTGGTTGATGCAACTGTTCTTCTAGAAAAACTGGGTTATGTTAAGGGAACAAATGGATAATGAAGATTGTGAATGAATGAAAAGAACTGTAATCTTTGTAATTAGCTTCCAAATAGGGTAAAGAAAGTGAAGTTTTTTACTTATAGTCACTTGTCAAAATGATCATCCCTCACCGAGCCTAAAACCTCATTATAACACTTAGCAAGTCCTGCTTGATCTTGGCGATTCAATAATGAGTGAACGTTAGATGATAAGGGAAATCTTATGGGTGTGCACTATGATTGTAACTTCTCTTCTGAGAGTGAGAGTGTTAGTTTCATCCACGACTTGATTGTCTAATGTGAGGTGGACTTCTTTGACTGTGAGGACTTATTGAGTTATACCTGGTCTACTTATTTCTTTTCGGTTTTTTATCTATGGCTATGAATATACTGATTATTAGTTAATGCCAGTAGTAGATCCATATATGTTGAGATCACATAGACGAATGGGCAGTTGAATAATTATATCATTGTGTTGGTTTGACTGTGAAATGCCTATCATGTATTATTCATATATACATCCTGGTGTTGAGTTTCTTGAGGACAAGCAATAGCCTTAAATTGAGGCTGTTGATATTCCCGCTTTTGATGAAACATTTTAGGCCTTTTTCTTAGGATAATTGAGTGTTTTCAAGCTACTATTGTTGTATTTAACATTGGACTTTAGTGTTTTCAGGACAAGAACTGAGTGTGAAGAATAACTTGTAAAAAATAGGTAAAATAAGAGAAAAATGACAATCCACGACTTAGGCGATGGACCATCAACTATGCGATGGACCGACAGGCTAACTGTCGCCCAGAAACAGAAGGCAATGTAACTGGAAGTACCGCGATGGTTCAGGCTACAGTCCAGGTGATGTACTATTGACCCTACGATGAACCATCACCCGACCCGTTTCCAAGAAATAGAATACTGTATCACTGGAGCTCTAGCGGCAATCCAGGCGATGGACCGTCGCCCCAGCGATGAACCGTTGCCCGACCCATCGAGCATGATACAGTAATTCCGAGTTTAAATTTTAAAACCCTAGTTCCTAGAATCATATAAATACTAAGTATTAGGTTTTATTTTGGAACTTTTTGACAGTATTAGCATACTTTCTCCTTTATTGAGAGCATTGTAACACCTTTTTATGAGATTTGAAGCTAGAAACTAAGATTTGATTATTATTTCCATATTTTCCATTGAAAAATAAGAAGAAAAATATTGTAACTTTTGTAAGTACTCTCTTGAAGATATTTATGAACATTAATATGTCGTTCATATCTTGTATGGAGATAAGCAACTAAACTCCCATAACTAGGGTTATGGGAGACTTGATGTAGATAGCTGCTTGGGGTTGTGAATCCATTTGATTTCTAAAATCTATCTAAATTACATGAATCTCTATATATTATAATGACATCTCTTGGTTACAAACTTGAGAAGTAAGACCATGAACACCACTTGTTTGAACAAGAAAGTGGATGTTGGGAAAAGAGATGATTAACGTGAAATCCATGGATTTACCCTTTGGGTTAAGAGTTAATACCCTAACGGGATCAACCCTCATGAGAGTTCTATTTAATAATACATTAATCCTTTAAGTTTAAAAGAAGTAAAGTGTGAAATACCCATTAGGTTGAGAAAAAAACGGGTAATTCTTAGAATTTAATATTTCTTGCAATTGAAATTGTAAGTTAGAAATTGAGCACAATTTCACAACCCTGACTATTTGAAAATCTTGGTGAGTATAACTCTAGTTAACTCATTCATATTGAAATTATACTATCATTAACTCTCATTAGCTAGACCTTTCTATGATACAAGTAAGAAAGAATATTATTAACACATTAACCCTCCCTTTACTCTAGAACCTTAGATCAACAGTCCATTAAGAATCGGCTTACTTAGTTGCACAATTATTCCCTATGGGATTCGACCCCAAACTTTGTTGGGTTACATATTTGACAGCGACCGCTCACACTTTTGTAAGAAAGTTATAATTTGGGCGTATCAGAATGTGGTGGATAAGGTTGGCTTAACCCCGGTGGAGAATATCCGTGTGGAAATATGATAGATATTTTGGCATTTTGTAGTATGGGCAGTCGTATTCCTTTTGCATTATGGAGCGGTCGTATTTGAGATTCCAGATTTATTCTTCAAGAAAGGTTATTTCTTTATGTTATTGGGAAAGAAAACATATAAATGGAGTTCTTAGTGGGCATTGTTTAGACATGTTGGTCCGTAACTTATCTTTGAGTTATGTGATAAGTATGGCAGTTTGAGAGGAAGCTGAAGTATTTTTGGATCGGATAACATATGGTGATTTTGGAGCTCGATTTAGGCTATCCTTTGCATAGTGATGTTTTAGTGAGAAAGCATTGACATACTGGTCTTAGAAAGGGATGTTATAAGAATATGTGGGTTAACCTTGGATTGACTAGCTATTGCAACCCTTCTTTTACAAATTCTACAGTCACAGTCAGTCTTTCATGGGTAATCTCCTAAGAAAAGGTATTTACACCCCCATCAGAGTATGACCCACATGATTGAAGTAATTTATCCAATCATATTGATTCATAAAGCCATTGAGAAACCTAAGGATGGATCTTAGGTACTTTAGATTCAAAAGATCATCACTTGGGTTGTACATGGGGATGCACAAAGTGGTTCTGGGTGGACTTTTGAGGTAGAGATTATCAGAATCATTAGTGGACCTGACAGGTTGAGTATACGCTCTCAACATCTCATATGTTATGACCCATGAGGCTGGGATAATGCTGACCAATTCATCCCTAAATATGTTTCTCGGGATCTTGGTGCACTCTGTCGTTCTATTAGTTGTATCAATGGTCAAGAACAGAGAATTCCTTCCACTTAGAGGATATAAGTTCATGTTATGGTTCTGAACTCGCTAGGCTAGCTGGTAGTGAAGAGTTTCCTGAATAGCATATATGTCCTATGGAGTTTGAGAATCTGGACCTGGATCTTCAATGCCTCCATCAGATATGGATCAGATAATGGCATGTTGAAGTTGGGGAACATAGTGACAAACATTGTACCATCATCCAGGATAATCTCTGATGTACAGAAATTCAAATGTTGGTACTCGTTGAATTTGGTACAAAGAAGATAAAAATGTGCCTTAACTTTTTGACCTTTTCTTCCTTGATATGTCAACGCAATTCTCACAGCACCAATATGGAGATATGTAAATCCAAGGCTTTTGCATTTTTTCAGAAAACCCTCTAGCATCTACAGTTATATGAACTACTCCTCTGGTGTCACTAGAATAGGGTGTTGGACAAGTGGTGTAGCAACAACATATTCCTTAACTCATTTTGGCTTATGTTGGACCATAGATGATCTTAATCCAGGGATTGCATATCTCTTTAGAAATAAATGAATAGGGTTTTGGTAAAGCTATGGTACATATCTGGTATTATGATGGTAATACCTCTAATTCAAATATATAGTCAAGTTTACATGACAACGTATCACTAGGAGTGATAGACATGTTTCTATTGACAAAAGGATTGTGTGAACTAGATGAGGACTCTGAGGCGAACATATTTTTGGTATTTTTTGGACTATGAAGACTCAGTGTATTTGGTCTAATTTTCTAACAAAAAGATTCATTACAATCTATTTGTATTTTGTAGACTGACTTTATATATTTGTGGTAATGATGTAAGGACAAGACACACTAAATATTTGTTCTAAAATCTTAAAAAAGAAAATACGACTTGATTATGTACAAGACTTTGATGGTGATATCAGAAGGTAATAACAATGAACGGATCTAAGACTCATAGCTAAGACAAAGAAAAAACAAAATGAAAACAAAAATAAAAATGTAAAGTTGGCTTATGTGTTTGCAATCAAAAGATGTGTATTCAAACTCCAGCTTTCTCCATCTCTCTAGGAGTGGGGATGGCTCTAATACCAAAATAGATGGGGAGGCAGCGGGGTATGGAGGACTACCAACATAGGCATCCAGGCAGCTAGCAATAGAGATCCAAACTTTCTAACATAACAGGATGTTTCACGACTATGTAGGCGACACACCATATGAAATCAATGTTTTCATCAATACCACAGACACAGAGACTAACCTTTCCAACATGATTGGCAATTTACATCTATATAGGTGGCAAGCCATACCAAATTAAAGCTTTTAATCGACACACCATAGCTTTTCTATGAATGAGCTACTCATCCATAAGGACAATTTTCTTTAGCAATAAAGACTTCACAACCCTGAACGGGATGGTATGAATTTGAAACTGAGCTATACATCCGGACGGTTTTCCTTAGTAACAAAGACTTCACAACCATTAAAGGGGTGGCATGACTTTTCTAGTATTAGAAATCAAGAAATCCTTTGCCTCCTCAGTACAAGGTTTATTTGTATATGATATAAAGGTGTCTTGTAGTTGCTCTCCCTATACTATTACCCTTAAGAGTCTGTGAAACAAACTGTGTACTAAGACAAACCTCAGATCTACATGTTCTTTCTAAGATAATGAATCAATTCAGAGTTCTATGGCATGGACTAAGAAAATTTTGTTTATGTACATGGAAAGAACTCAGTCATCTATGTCACTTGGATTAAGCTAACGTCATTTAATATTCACAGAAAGTACCTTCGGAGTTCCATGCTGCAGTCAGAACAAGTACCTCACCAAAGTATTTCTTACCTTACTGCTCTAACATAAGGGACCAAAGAACCCATCCCTTTGAAAAATAGAAAAAAAGAGCAAGAGAGTTAGGTAACAAACATCTTTATTGAAAAAGAGAAAAATATACAATATATTTTTTTGTAGAAAGAATGATACCTTCTACCTAAATGAGTACGCTTCCTTTTATAGAAGAACAAAGATTTCTATATAATCTTATCCTATGGATTAACATAAAACAAAATATTATAATCCTATCCTATCAACTAAGGGATAGGCATTATCCTTTATAGCTGGATAAGTTTTATCCTTTTGTAAGGGATAAGCTTTATCAGTTATGATAGATAAGCCTCATCTTTATTCATAATGGGCACTACTAATATGTGATGGTCCAAATAAAAATAAAACACACTAATGTTGTTAGCATATGGTATCATCTGGAAGCAGGTAAGTCAGCAACTTACAAGCAGGTGAATCAGCAGCTTCACAAGCATCATGCAAGCAGGTGGATAAGTTCCTCGTCTTCAAAGTAGTTGAGTCACCAACTTCAAGACAAACCCATATAAAATGGAACCCATTGAGGAGGGTTTTCTTTGAGATGAGGGTAACCCACTAAGAAGGGTAACTCACTGGAGAGGGTAACTATAAAACCCCGAAAAACTTTTTGTTGAAACTTTATGCGTAAACGTGTTGGGTTCTATCTTCTAGAATGAATTATAAATTTTTCGTATGGAATGTCTTAGATTATGACCCTCCATTGCGTAGAGTATCGAATAATATTTCCAACGATATGTGGATTATCCAAAATGGACACCCGAGCGACGAGTTATGAACATTCCGATCGAACCGTGAATAGTAGTGAACAGTAAAATGTGTAGGAAAAAAAGTACTGAGGCCTGACGTATTTTTGGGTCAAATTCAATCAATCATAACTCCTTGTAAACAATGATCTGGGTAAGATACTATATATCAACGGAAAGATATGAGAGTCCTCTTTCTAATGAAATTGGTTTCATCTTATTTGGATATCGGAGTAAAACGTTATGATTGATCTACTTTAGACTATCAAAACAGTCCACCAAAGGACAAATTCAAGAATTATTTGATTTTTAGGGGAGTTTTGGTCAATCCCCCTCACCCAAAATCCGTCAAAACCCTATATTAAAGCCTATTAGAAGCATTATATGTTATATTTCATCAAATTACCTCAAAAAGAAAACCCTAAGCTCCTACATCCAACTTCAAGAACCTCCAAAGTACACCATTAATTCTGCAAATTTATTCAAGATTCCAAGTTCCTAGTTCAAGAACTCCAAGAACCATCATTTAAAGGCATAATTGACATCTCAAAAATGAGTATCAATATAAAGTTCATCATTCAAGGTATATGGGGTTTTTCAACAAGAACTCTCTTTTGTTCTTGTGCCCAAAAGTAATTTTTCTTAAAAAGGCATGATTTTTATTTGATTTTTTTATGAATTTGAAGCATGAACCCATATCTTATGATGATTATTATGAAATCTTGATGTTTATCATTTTGAAAGATGAATTTACATGTGTGGTGATATAAAGCATGAATTTTGAATGATATTTATCATGATTTTGATATTTGGGTCATGAATCCCCATTGGAAATTGTATTTTTTTTCAAGAAAATGTGTGCTATATTTACATTGATGTTAAATATTTGAGATGTTTTGAATAATTTGACCTTTTGGTCATGAATGAGATATTTTGAACTCTACTGTGAAAGAAATCCACGTTTTTATTGATTATGATAAAGGGGTAGCAAATTGGCTCCCGATGAAAATTGTTGAAGTGTTTATAGTGGATTTTCTTTAATGTGAGCCTGAGGCTGATTTAAATTTCTGAGCTAAGTCCGAGAGTAATCTTTAGCATCGAGTGGGAGGTACAAAGTGACCTTACTTCCCTAGAACTATGTGCCCCCATAGGATGTGAGCCTGAGGCTGATTTATATACTGATCACTAGTGTTTTTGAATTGATACTGGAAGTCCTACTCCAATGGCAAGGATAGGACGGATCTCCCCAACGTGGGTTGTATGTTGGACTCCATGTAGCTCACATAGTTTATGTCGGTTATAGGATCTCCCAATGTGTGTGTGTGTACTCTTCTATCTGAGATGAAAACATATTTGCTTAAAAGGCTGAGATTGAGAAAGTCATTATTCTTAAAAGATTTAAGGAATACATTGACATGAGATTTGATTGTTTTGATGATTTGAAATTGAGATGAAAGTAAATTGAGAACGTATTGTAATGACTCACTTGTTTTACTTTACATGTATTATTCATCCATGATTTTGATGATTTAATTCGAGCTAAGTAAGTCATCTATATCTGCATGCATGATTTTATAAACTATGATGATATTAAGATATTATTTTATATATGCATTGCACCCCCATATGCTCGGTATCTTTCCATGGTACTGACCCACATATTCGTATGTGGGCTACATTTTCTTGGAATGTAGGTACAAGGTATAGTTGCACCTTCGGATCCAGTCAGTTCGTGATATCCAGTCAGCAGGTGATGCTTCCTTTTGATTCAAGGGCTTGGGTTAGTTATGCAGAGTTTATAGTGTTGCATTTTCTTTATTCAGTCGTATTGAGTTGGGGTAGTCGGGAGTCATGACTTGGCTACCTACAGTCAGTACTAGTAGAGGCTTCATAGAGAGTCAGTAGAACTTGATGTATTTTATTTTAATTTTGGTTGTAAAGGCAGAATTGTAATCCTGTAAAATTCCATTTTTGTATCGATCAGATTCAGAAAAAGTTAATTTCTGCTGATTTGTATGGATTTGTATTTTTATTCAGTTGCTTATGAGTTATGCCAGTAGAAGGGTTAGCTTGGGGTCACTTGTGACCCTAAGTACCGTATGACGTCTCGGGACCTAATTTTGGGGCGTTACAAACTTGGTATCAAATCACAGAGTTCAAGTGTCCTAGGGTGTCTATGAAGTCGTGTCTAGTAGATTCTGGCAGAACGGTATGGAGACGTTTGTACTTTTCTTCGAGAGGCTACAGGGCATTTAGGAAATGTTTCCCTTCTTTCAAGTCTATGATCATGCTATAAAAAGGTTCTCCAAGAAGCTTATATAGATTCTCATCTTACTCTATTCTGGCCAACTCTGCCTCATTTTCAAGGTATCAGAAATAGTTAAGCTTAATTCTCCATAGATAGTTATGGAATTGTAAGAGAGATAGAAAGTATCCTGTCACTGCTTTTGAGTTCCAAAGATTGAAGTACTTTATTCATGTTCATAAAAGTCATAAACTAAGCCTAGGTTAGATGTGCTTTCGGATTCCTCCTCAGAATCTACAATGTTAGTCTATACTTCTCCCTCTATGTATTATTTTTGAGATAACAAGATTCGCAAGATCCAGTTCTTCCCCAGGTAATGCTTCTATATTTTCTAGAAGAAATTTCAAAAGTTACACAAAGGGCTTGAGACGAGCTCTCTAGTGTGTTAAGTTCCTTAAGTAGAAAGTTATGCCCTCATTCTTATGAGCTATTTAATTAAGACAGAGTAAGGTGTATTCTTAGATCATTGAATGTTGTGTGTCAAGTTTCTATCTCTTGTATTATGTAATCTTGTTATCATTATGTTTGTGAAAAATCAAAGTCTAGTGAATCCGTGTGGGGCTCTTTCGATTCACTAGCATAGATTCTTTGTTATTCATCTCATTTTCTTGTTCAAAATACAAACCAAAGTCTAGTTAAGCCATGTGGGGCCTATTTAGATTCACTAGCATAGTTACTTTGTTATTCATATAACTTTCTTGATCAAAACACAAAACAAAAGTCTAGTGAAGCCGTGTGAGGCCTATTTCGATCCACTAGCAACTTGTAGTTCATCTTGTTCCCTGTGCTGGCTGAAAATGTGGGATGTGGAGGTGTAGTAGTAAGAAGGATGGTAAGTGTGATTTGTTGAGCATAATTATAGCGAAATCCCTTTTTGCATGCAATTGGGTTAATAGGAAGTGATATAGTTTGTTCGAGGTATGAAACGGGTGTTGACGGTATTTGTATGACAGAGAGTATAGGTTAGTGATGGAAGTACTCGGTGGGTAAGTGTTGTTAATCTAGGCGCTCTCCAAATTGCAAGAGGAAGTTATGTTAAGACGTAGAGAGCTATGAACTATATTAGGTTGTGTATGAAGGATAGATAGTAGTGACGGGTGAAAGTAGGATGTGTTAATAGATTGTGAATAAGATAGGCTATATGATTAGGACCAATTATTATTGTAATGAAGTTTAAGTAGGCTAGTGTTCATGGATGTGTTGTTTTATAATCTTCAAGTGGGACATATGCGTAAGATGGAGTTGTAAATTATGTGAAGTGTGAGACCTTAAGTTTGAACGATTGGTGATCATGAAACCGAATGTGACGGTTTCCAGATTATGGTATTAGTTGCCGGAAGTGACCTAATAGGTTTGAACAGTGTACACAAGAGTTTAAGTGTAGTTGACTTGTAATTAAGTTTAATATTATATTATGATGAGAAAGTTCACCCAAGATATTATGGGACTGCTTTAATTTTAAGGATTAGTGTATGTGTTGTAGTGAGTCGTGCCATAGGATTGTTAGATGGATAAATACTAGTTATACGATGGATGATGTTTTGATGGCTAAGTTAAGGCGAGGCATATGATTGGAAATATTGATTCTCTTAAGTGTGATTTTGATTCTTATGGGTTAGAAACATAAGTTCATAGGCATGGTATTAGAGGGAGAAGACAGTAGTAGCATGGTCTATCAAAAGGTTAGACAGTATTCAAGTTGAGCTAATAGAAATAAGAGTTGAAGCACTAGATGGTGTACATTCCGGCGATAGAGATGTTCGTGGGGATTCAAAATTAGTAAGCATTTGAGAATTTGAGTGGTGGATTAAAGCTAAGGGGGAGATGATAGAACAAGTAGTCAAATCAAGCATTTACATTTTAGTAGAAGTACCAGTAAGTTGTAAATTTGTTGTGAGAAAGATCGGTGCTTGACCCAATGTTATTTCAGTATTTTCAGTTGTCCCAAAACCTACTCATGCTTTACATTTCAGTTTCATGATCTTAATTCATGTTCATACACGTGATGCAGAATTACATACTCTTCTAGTTTCCAAAAATGAGAAATTCCAGTTCTTCTAGCAGTTGGAATAACATTCCATAAGTTATAAGGTCTAAATTCAGGGCATGCCGCCCATGGCTCATATACTCAAGTTTTACAGTATATTCAGTTCCAGTACTCAGGCAATACTCTTATTGATCAATGAGATTCAGTTTCCGTTATGGGTGTCTTCATTTTTGATACCTTAATGAACCCATTGTATTTGATATTTTATTCCTAAGGCCTCAATAGAGAGAGTCAAGTTATTTACATTATCCCTTCATGATTCAGGTCTTCATGTTTTAAAATTTTGTGACCTTTTCATTAAGTCAAGCTAATGGTGTTGAGCAGTTGTCTAGAAGGGAGAGAAGATACTACCTTATCTATGATAAAAGGTGGTGTGCTCATGGCGGTGAAGTAAAGTTAGATTGAGGCTAAGTCCTTGATATATGCCATGGTTGTTGAAGTTTTAAATGTTTATTTGGAAAGATTATTGTGCGTTGGTTTTATGCACTTCTATGAGGTTGTAGGAATAGTAATACAGAGTTTTTGTGTATAGTTCAATTGGTTAAGAAAATGTTATGTGTGCCGTTTAAAGAATTGACCAGTATGTGTGAATGATGTAGTTGATGGAATCTTAGAGAAAGCGAGGAAGATGCTTTATGAGTGTTCGTTTAGAGGTGCATGTGCGAAGTGCGTATGTGGTTATGAGTATAGGCTTGAATGTTATGGTTGTATATCTAAAAGAATGCACCACAAGTTAGCGGATCCCTAGTATAAGATTGTATGTGGTTGTTGGAGTAGCAATAAGAGTCATGTTTGAAGTGAGGAGTTGTGAGGCTCAGTGTGTATTGAGGTTCATGGTATAGATTAATGTTATAGTGTTATGTGGCGTATCTCATGAGTACTTGGAGTTAGGCATGAACATAGTCGAGGGAGTAGTTGGGAAGTGTTGCTAAGTTTGGAAGTAAGGAGTAATGTTTCCCAAGACCTAGAAATTCCTATCTTAATTTATGCCATATGGGTCCTTGTTCCCATACGATAGGATTGTATCAAATTATGGTTCATTTTCTCCCCGAACAATGTCATTTGAATCTTTTGGAGGGAGTGTTGAGGGACGTTTCATTTGGGCGCAAGTGGTCCTTCTTTTGATGAGATCCCCTTCGAGACCTTTAATTCTCAGTCTCTGAATAAACCAAAGTTATCGATTCCTTAAAATCAGTCTCCTTTGTTTAAGATCCAACTATGTGACCATTCTCATTATGAATCGCATGTTCTATGAAGTATTCGAAAGTTTGGAGTGAAGTAAGTGGATTGATTACATTATCCCAGCCTTTTGTCATCATTTCCATGGTATTCTGTACTTATTCATCGACATTCGAGGATGAATGTTTCCAAGGGGGAGATGATGTAATACCCCGGGAAATTTTTCGTTAAATTTTGTGCGTAAACGTGTTCGGTTCTATCTTCTAGAATGAATTATAAATTTTACATGTGGAATGTCTTAGATTATGACGCACCATTACGTAGAGTATCAAATAATCTTTCTAACGATATGTGGATCATCCAAAACGGACACCCGAACGACGAGTTATGAACATTTCGATCGAACCGTGAATAGTAGTGACAGTAAAACGTGCAGGAAAAAAAGTACTGAGGCCTGGTGTATTTTTGCTCCAATTTTAAACAATCATAACTCCTTTTACATTTTGATCTGGGTGATATACTATATATCAACGGAAATATCTGCGATTCTTCTTTCCGATGAAATTGGTTTCATCCAATTTCTCTATCGGAGCAAAAAGTTATGGTCGATCTACTTCAGCCTATCATAAGTGAATTATTGGTTCAAATTCAAACAATCATAACTCCTCGTACACAATGATCTGGCCGAGATACTATATATCAACGGAATGATATGAGAGTCCTCTTTCTAATGAAATTGGTTTCATCCAATTTAGATATTGGAGTTAAACGTTATGGTTGATCTACTTCAGACTATCAAAATAGTCCACCAATGGACAGATTCGAGAATTATTTAATTTTTAGGGGAGTTTTGGTCAATCCCCCTCACCCAAAATCCGTCAAAACCCTATATTAAAGCCTATTAGAAGCATTATATGTTATATTTCATCAAATTCACTCAAAAAGAAAACCCTAAGTTCCTACATCCAACTTCAAGAACCTCCAAAGTTCACCATTAATTTTGCAAATTTATTCAAGATTCCAAGTTCCTAGTGCAAGAACTCCAAGAACAATCATTCAAATTCACGATTAACATCTCAAAAATGAGTATCGATCTAAATTTCATCATTCAAGGTATGTGGGATTTTTCAACAAGAACTCTCTTTCGTTCTTGTGCCCAAAAGTAATTTTCCTTAAAAAGGTATGATTTTTATTTGATTTTTTTTATGAATTTGAAGCATCAACCCATATATTATGAATTCTTGATGTTTATGATTTTAAAAGATGAATTTACATGTGTGGTGATATAAAGCATGAATCTTGAACGATATTTATCATGATTTTGATATTTGGGTCATGAATCCCCATTGGAAATTATGTTTTTTTTGAGAAAATGTATGCTATATGCATGGTGATGTTTAATATTTGAGATGTTTGAATGATTTGATCTTTTGATCGTGAATGAGTTATTTTGAACTATACTGTGAAAGAAATCCACGTTTTTATTGATTATGATAAAGGGGTAGCAAATTGGCTCCCGATGAAAATTGTTGAAGTGTTTATTGTGGATTTTCTTTAATGTGATCCTGAGGCTGATTTAAATTTCTGAGCTAAGTCCAGGTGTAATCTTTAGCATCGAGTGGGAGGTATAAAGTGATCTTACTTCCCTAGAACTACGTGCCCCCGTAGGATGTGAGCCTGAGGCTGATTTATATACTGATCACTAGTGTTTTTGAATTGATACTTGAAGTCCTACTCTGATGGCAAGGATAGGAAGGCTCTCCCCAACGTGGGTTGTATGTTGGACTCCATGTAGCTCACATAGTTTATGTCGGTTATAGGATCTCCCAATGTGTGTGTGTGTACTCTTCTATCTGAGATGAAAACATATTTGCTTAAAAGGCTGAGTTTGAGAAAGTCATTATTCTTAAAAGATTTAAGGAATATATTCTAATGAGAATTGACATGAGATTTGATTGTTTTGATTATTTAAAATTGAGATGAAAGTGAATTGAGAACGTATTGTAATGACTCACTTGTTTTACTTTACTTGTATTATTCATCCATGATTTTGAAGATTTAATTCGAGCTAAGTGAGTCATCTATATCAGCATGCATAATTTTATAAACTGTGATGATATTAATATATTATTTTATATATGCATTGCACCCCCATATGCTCGGTATATTTCCATGGTACTAACCCACATATTTATATGTGGGCTACATTTTTTCGGAATGTAGGTACAAGGTATAGTTGCACCTTCGGATCCAGTCAGTTCGTGGTATCCAGTCAGTAGGTGATGAGTCCTTTTGATTCAAGGGCTTGGGTTAGTTATGCAGAGTTATAGTGTTGTATTTTCTTTATTCAGACGTATTGAGTTGGGGTAGTCGGGAGTCATGACCCGGCTACCTACAGTCAGTACTAGTAGAGGCTTCATAGACAGTCAGTAGAACTTGATGTATTCTGTTTCAATTTTAGTTGTAAAGGCAGAATTGTAATCCTGTAAAATTCCATTTTTGTATCGATCAGATTCAGAAAAGAGTTAATTTCTTCTTATTTGTATGGATTTGTATTTTTATTCAGTTGCTTATAAGTTATGCCAGTAGAAGGGTAAGCTTGGGGTCACTTGTGACCCTAAGCACCGTGTGACCTCTCGGGACCCGATTTTAGGGCGTTACAGTAACTCCATCAGATAGGGTTTCCTTGGAGAGGAGGGTAACCTACTAGAAAGTATAACCCACTGAAGAGGGTAACCTGTTGGGAAGGGTAACTCATTGGAGAGAATAACCTCTTGCACATTTCATCAGATGTCATCTTTCAAATAGTGTTGAATGGTGCCAATAGTGATAAGCTCGCATATCTTTCTTCCATACACCAATCTATATCGTGATTCTTACTGAGGCACTCTTTGCCTTCTAAGATTTTTCCATCGATATGTTGAATTAAATCTATCTTTAGGATGAATTTTCACATTCTTATAAGGGAGCCTTCATGCGTATTATTTTGAAGGAGTTTGTGGCTTCATCTCTTGTGATCTCATACGGTGGATGATATTCCATTACTGTGATATCATACGGTGGATGACATTTCTTTATTGTTCATCAGACTTAATCTTAGTTGGGATGATCGTCGGTGTATTTCCATTTCTTTAGAATACATCTATTTTGCTTGATAGTGAAGTACTATACTTCATATTATTTATCTTTAAGAGAGAGCATTAAATTAAGAAATTTCTAGAGTAGTGAAATTTTTGGCTATGCTGGGACTTTATTGCCTGTGATTCCTACTAGATGATACAACATATAGGACATTGCATCATAGGAATCTTTTGAGCATCCTATCTGGTATAGGCTTGGCTTTGAATACAACATAAATATTTTGAAGTTGGTTGGATTCGATCATAATGCCATAAGGCATAACACTTGAACTCCTTGACGATATAGTACTGATGGAAGATTTACAAGAATGGCCATAGGAATTTTTGTTGGGATTCATCGACAAGTATAATTAACACATAACATAAAAGATATCTCGGATGTTCTCCAAATGGATTTAGGATGGTTTTTCTAGGCCTTTTGAATACTTGAAGCTTCTAGAATTTTTGGATTTCTCGGAGGATAGATGGATCTAAAGGATCCATATATTTGTTGAACAGATTTGGAGAGCAATCTATTTTTCTGAAAGACAACATGTCTGATGTGTTGAATATGAGAAACTGTTTGGACGATTTTTGGTTGTCTTCTCCAGTTCTAGATATTAGGTAGAGATCATCAAAATAGACGTCTCTTGATTCTTCACAAACTTCTATGGAGAAAAGAGTGTCCTCTATTAGTTCTTCATCCAGTGAGAAAATCAATTCTTGGTGATCCTCTTTATTGAGATAGATAGTAGCATGATTATCTATTTATTCAAACAAGTGGACAGATTCTTTCGACTTAGTAAGTTGAGGACTATTTTTTACAAAGTGACCAGGATTTCTGTAGATGAATTAGCTATCATCATTCTTCTTGTAGTTTACTGGGATTCGTCGTCTAAAATACATGATTTGTTTGACTACGCTAGTCTCATTCTCTGGAGGCCTGGGTAGTTTGAACCTCCTGAACAATAACTTTCTCTGGGATCCTGTCTGATGGCTTGAACAGGGGCAATCAAACTTCATAACAAGATTTTTCTTGCCGTAACGAGGATCAAGAACTGGGTTGTTTTGATGGATATACTTCAGTCCAAATTTCTTTCGGTATAGGTTGTTCAAGTCCTGGAAGATGGCTTGCCTTGTATAACAATAGTCTCTGCAGAAGACATCTCGTAGAATTTTGAAGTTGACAGCAAAGTCTTGGGATGCGTGATAATTATTTCTATCCATAATACCAAGTGTATTCCACCAATAAGTAAGAACTTCGGAGAATGTGTATGTTCAATCTGATAATATCATGTATTTTCCTCTTTCAGCCAGATTCTTTAGCGTAATAAAAGTTTTAAAGTCCTGAGGTAGAGGTAGAATAGGTGAAATAGTTTTGTCCAATGCTATTATTGATTCTTGCCTCCTTTTTGTGACTGGATCACCAGTCTGCTCATGTTGATTAGAAACTGATTTAGAGACAACTGGTTCATCGTAGTGTTTTTTGAACATGAATGAACAATATTCCACATGTAATTGGATTGATGGGTGCAAAGTGACTTCATTAATTTTCCCATATTCTTCAACCCAGCAGTTATTGTTAGCATTAGATGACCTTCTACCAATAAAAGGTTATGGTAGGGCATCGATGAATACATTCTTAGATGTTTCTTTCTCCGAATCAAAAGCAGATCCAGGAATATCGTCAGCACCGAGATGAAGATTATTAATAGCGTCATATTAATATGGCACTTGAGAATCCATTATTTTCTTCCAGGTTTGACCTGCCCTCTTGGCCGATCTAGATTTAGGACATACTTTTTCAAAGTGTCCTTTTTCATGGGAGATGAAGCATTTGTTCTTACCTAGATTTTTTTCTTAGAGGATTTGGTATCTTTGCTAATCATTAATTTTTTGTCCGGTGGTTTTTTATTTATAGCCCGTCTAAACTGCATGTACCTTTTATGCCTTTCCTGATATCTTGAGAACTGGGGAGACCCTTCTAAATTTAGAACCAGATCATCATGTATAGTTTTAGAGTGGAAAATGGGAACATTCATTCAACTTGTTGTTGTCGAATAAAGTTTCCTGATGCTTCTCTGAAGGATAGGAGCCTGTGTGATGATATGAATCATTTGGAAGCTCGTAATCCTTTGGGACAATAATACTCGGGTCAACTTGATTGAGGTTGATCAAGTCAGCAACCTTGCCGTTGTTCTTGAGAAAGCATTAATTCACAGTCACCTATTCGTCGTTATGGTATTCCTCGGCAGTGATCTACAAGAGATCTCTTGAAGTGGTGGACTTTGGTTCACAACTTGCGATCATCATATGTGCTGGATCAACTGTCAAGTCTTTGTTTCCATGAACTTTTTCTTCTAGATCATAATTCTGGAATGCTTTCTGAATAGAAAGAACTACTGGTGGCTTATCATATTGGGTTTCTGCTCTTTAGAAAGATCATCAGCTGGGACTATAGGAGATGGATTATGGCATACGGTAGCATATGTCGAGACCATCTTATTTAGCATCACAAGGAAACAGGCTAGAACTCCTTATCTTCTCAAGCCTTTGTGTCATGGAATCTTTCCTTGTCCACATAGTATAAAACTCTTGTTCATTTTCTTGAGTTGAATTGAATTGCATGGATGAATGAGGTACAAAAGGTTGGCCTAACCCGTAAGGAGAATATCCCTATGGAAATATAGTAGATACTTTGGCCTTTTGCAATATGGTGCAGTCGTATTCCTTTTGCAGTTTGGCGCAATAGTATTTTTAGATTATGGATTTCATCTTTAAGAAAGGTTATTTCCTTATGTTATTAGGCAAGAAAATATTGAAATGGAGTTCCTAGTGGGTATTTTTCATAACGTATGGTCTACAGCTTATCTTCGAGTTCTCTGATAAGTATGGCAGTTTAGGGGGTCACTGAAGTATTTTTTGAATTGGATAACATATGGTAATTTTGGAGCTCGGGTTAGGATATCCTTTTCAAATTGGTGATTTAGTGGGTAATCATTTATCTCACTGGACCTAGCAAGGGTGATCATAAGCATTTGAGGGTTGACCTCAGATTGAGTAGCCTCTACATCCCTTCTTGTGCAGATTCTACAGTCACAATCAATTTCCATGGGTAATGTCCTGATAAAGGGCATTTATGTAAAATTTGAGTACGACCCTCATGATTGAAGTGCTTTATGCAATCATGTTGTTTCATTAAGATAGTGAGGAACCTGAGGATAGATCTCAATTCCTTCGCATCAAGACGATCATCACTTGGGTTGTACATGGTGATGTAAAAGGTAGTTCTGGGTGGATTTTTGAGGTAGAGGTTGTCAGAATCACCAGTGGACTTGAGAGGTTAGGCTCTTAACTTCTCATATATTGTTATCTATGAAGCTAGGATAATGTTGACCAATTCATCCCCATATATGTTTATCAAGATCTTGGTGAACTTTATGGTTCTATTAGTTGTATAAATGGTTAAGAATAGAGAGTTCTTGCCACTCGGAGGATATAAGTTCTTGTTATGGTTCTAAACTCGCCAGTCTATCTAGCAGTGAAGAGTTTCCCTAATGACATCTCTTTCCTGTGGATCTTTATGAATTTGAACCTGGATCTTCTATGCCTCAGTCAGATATGGTTCAGATAATAGAATATTGAAGGTGGGGAACATGGTGATAAAGTCTGTACCTCATCTAGGATAATCTACGATGTACCCTAATTTTCACGTTGGTACTCGTTAAATCTGGTATCATGAAGAGAAAGATGTAACACAACTGGTCTGCCTTTTCTTCCTTGATATGTCAACATATTTCTCACAACACCAATATGGAGATGGGTAAATGCAAGGCTTTTTCATTGTTGTGCAAAATCCTCTAGCATCTGCAGTGGTATGAAATTTTCCTTTGGAGTTACCAAAATAAGGTATTGGACAAATGGTGTAGCAGAAACATATTCCTTAACTCCATTTGTCTTTTCTTGGACTGTAGAGTGGATCTTTATCCAGGGATTGATTATTTTTTAGCAATAGATATATAGGGGTTTTCTAAAGGTGTGGTACATTTCTAGTTTTATGATGGTTCACCTCTATTTCATATAGATAGTCAAGTTTACATGACAATGTACCACTAGCAGTGAAAGACATGCTTATCTTAACAAAATGATTGTGTGAACTAGATGAGGACTCTGAGGAAGACATATTTTTCGTATTTTCTGGACTATAAGGACTCAATGTATTTATTCTGAAGTTCTAAGGAAAACATTCAATAAAGTGTAAAATCTTTTTATATTTTTGTGGACTGACTCTATATATTTGTGCTAAAGATCTAAGGACAAGACATACTAAATATTTGTTCGAAAATCTAAGAAAAGAAACTATGACTTGGTTTTGTACAAGACACAGAATACAGTATCTGGAAAACACTAACTTTTAAAATGGATATAAAACTATGACTCAAATATGTTCATGACTTTGAGAGTGATATTGGAAAGTAAAGACTATGGATCTAAGGTTAACAACTAAGACAAAGTAAAATTAAAAATAAAACAAAAATACAAATGTAAAGTTGGCTGACATGTTTGCAATCAGCATATGTGTATGCAAACTCCCACTTAGTCCATTCCTCTAGGAGTGGGGATGGCTCTGATACCAAATTGACAGAGAGACAATAGGGCAAGGAGGACTGCCAGCAAAGGTAGCCAGATGGCTAGTAACAGAGATTCGAACTTACCAACATGAAAGGCGGTTTCAAGACCATGTAGGTTGCATACCATACGAAATCAAAGCCTTTGATAACACTACAAATACAGAGAATGACCTTTCTAACATGATAGGAAATTTACTTCCATATAGGAGACAAGCCATATGAAACCAAAGCTTTTAATCACCATACCAAAGCTTTACTATGACTGAGCTACTCATCCATAAGGATAGTTTGGTTTAGCAACAAAGACTTCACAACCCTCAACGGGATGGAATGACTTTGCCAGTATTAGAAAACATGAAATTCTTTGTCTCGTTAGTATAAGGTTGTTTTATATATGACATAAACGGGTTTTTTGGTATCTCTCCCTTGCCTGTTTCCCTCAAGTATCTGGAAAACAAAAGGTATACTAAGGCAGACCTAACATTTTAGTGTTCTTTCAAAGATAATGAATCAATTCGGAAAGCTATGGAATAAACTAAGCCAATTTCATTTAATATACATGGAAAGGACTGAGATATCTAAGTCGCGTGGATGAAGACATCTTCATTTCATATTCATAGAAAGTACCTTTAGAGTTCCAAGTTGCAGTCACAATAAGTATCTCGCTAAAGTATTTCCTTACCCCACTTCTCCAACCTAAAGGACCAAAGCATCCATCCCTTCAAAAAAGAGAAAACAATAAAAAGTGAGTTTAGCCAACAAACATCTTTATTGAAAGAGAGAATACTATACAAGAGGCTTTTGGGTAGAGAGAATGATTATCTCTCTGGGTAGATAGAATGATTCCCTTTGCCTAAAGGCCTAGGCTTTCTTTTATAGGTAAAGAATGATTACTAGATAATCTAGTCCTACAGATAAACATGAAATAAAATATTACAATCCTTTCTTATATACTAAGGGATAGGCATTATCCGTTATGACTTGATAAGTCTTATCCTTTTGTAAGGGATAAGCTTTATCGGTTAAGACTAGATAAGCCTTATCTTTATTTACACTGGTCCCTACAAACATGTGATGGTCTAAATAAAAATAAAACACATTAATATTTTTTGCATATGATAGCATGTGAAAGCATGTGAGCTAGTAGCTTGCCAGTAGGTGCATTAGTATCTTGACGGGCATCTTGCAAGAAAGTGGATAAGCTCCTTGTCTTTGAAGTAGCTGAGTCAACAGCTTTAGTAAAAATCCATCTTAAAGGGTAACCCACTGAGAAGGGTTTCCTTGGAGATGAGTGTAACCCACTTTAAAAGAAAACCCACTGGCGAGGGTAACCTATCTAACAGGTTTTCCTTGGAGAGAAGGATAAGCTACTAGAAAGGGTAACCTGTTGGAGAAGGTAACCCACTAGAAAGGGTAACCCATTAGAGAGGGTAACTTCTTGCAAATATCAGATAATATCATATTTTATACAGCAATGTTGTATAGTGCTAGCGATGAGCTCGTGTATCCTTCTTCCATCCACCAATCAACTTCGTGCTTAATGACAGTCGCATGTGATTTATGGATGGTGTTTTTTCTTTCTTCTATTTCATCAGATAGTGTTTGTAAGAGAATTCCTCCAGTCTGGATAGTAAGTATGAAAAAATGCTTACCTTTCCTTTGATGTGCTTTACTTAGAATTTGTAGAGAGAAAACCATTGAGACCATTAGAGTATCTACAAATTTGGGATAACCTTTTGATTCAGCTGGACCATTTTGGAAAAAGCTCGCTTATCCATTTTGATATTAATAAAGAAGAATTATACTTCTTTATTTCATTCATCACAATAAGAATTTCCTTGAATATGTTATGATAGTGTTGTTTTGCCTATTTGAACTTTCAACTTGCATGTCCATATACTTTTTGCTGGCCGTCTTTTTCTTCCAAGAGAACTACACTCCAATGGTTATTTCTAGCATTACTCTACAATATCATCTATTCGTCTAATGAGATATGGAGTGTCTTGACATCATTGGATATTTCCTTTATTTTCCAGACCGTATCATCCTACTCTTTCCCCCAAGATGGAGAATATTTCTTTAACATGTTTGTGAGTAAGGATATATAGGTAGAGATATTATAGATGAACTCTATAACATAATTAATCACACCAAGAAATTATTGGGGCTTCTTATCTAAAAATTTAGTATTTGGAAACATAAGCAATTCTTTGCAATGTGTGGTCTAGGAGTGTAAGACCCATAGGCAATGTGCATTCCCCAAAAGAAAAACTTATCGCATATGAGGGACATCTTATTTGTCGAGAGATTACTCCATATTGCTTTACAAGGTCATGGAATTGGCGGATGAGGTCAAGCTGTTCCTCTATTGTGTTGTTTAAAAGTAGTATGTCGTCAATGTAGAATAATGATGTAAGAAGGATGGGCTTGAATATTCTGATCATGTCCTTTTAGAAGAGTGACAGGGTAGTTTTGAGTCCAAACGGCGTGACTTTCTACTAATAGTGGTGATCGAGTATGCAAAATCCTGTTTTGGCTCTATCTTATCGGTGTATGCCTAGCTGCTAGAATTTAAATTTGAGGTCAAATCTGGAAAAGTGGGTGGTTTTTGCTAGGTGTGAGAATAGGGTCAGCTTTTTTATAATGGGGAATTTAACATATAGAAGGAAGTGGCTCAAGTATTTGTAATTTATGACTAGATGGAGTTTTCCACTTATCTATTCAATGCACTTGTTGACATAGAGTGCTTCCTAAGCTTACGTTGAATCTGACAGCTCGATGAGCCCAAGCTACCAAAGTTCAGGACACTTCTTCTTTGCAAGCTGAAGATGTTCAGGATTCATACCAAAATGGATTGCCTTTATGGGATTAAGATTTTCACACATTTTGATTTGAAGTATGATCAAAAAGTCTTGGTTGAGCCATAAGGGATGTCATTTCTTCTTGAGAAACTCTTTGTGAGATAATGCATAGGATTTTTCTATCACCTTATTCTCTATCTTCTTTACTGGATCTTTGTTAGCAATATGGAATAGCCTCAGTATTGTGGAATATTGCCAGAAATGGCCCATAAAGTTTTTACCTTCAGACAAAATAATGAGGGAGTTCTTAACCTGCCTATAGATATCTAAACCAATGATTAGATCCTTTCCTGGTATGTTGGAGCCGAGGTGATTTGTTTTGTAGAGTACGCCTCAGAAGAATTCAATCATGATTGTTTTCCTCATGATCACCCTGGTTGTGAGGAATCCTCATTTTTATATCATGTCAAATGTCCAGAACTGAGGAACCCATTAATCAATGAAGATGATATTGGGATTGAATACTGAGTCAGTTATGTCGGCGTCTATAAATGCAATGACTTAAAGTTTCTTTTCCCATCTTGATGGATATATTTTGAGTTCCACATGGGGTGTTTCCAGCTCAGCTATAATGTTGATTCCTTCTATGAGCATGTTGAATCTCCTCCATAAGTTTAGATAACAAATTGAATTCATCTTCACTGATAGGTGATGATATCTTCTCCAGGTAGTCATCGATAATGAGAGGCTGAGGTTGGACATTAATAAAGAGAGATGGATTGTCCTTATAAGCTCCCATGTCTGTGTTGCAAAAACATTTAGGAATTTTTTCATGATTAGAACGAAGAACCTCCTCTTTGATCGAGAACTTAGAAACCTCTTTTGTTTACTCTAAGAATTGAGCCTCTCTTTTTGCCTTGCTGGACTTAGGATATGTTTTTACAAAGTGTCCTCTGTTATTGAATATGAAGCCCTTGGCTTTTACTGGATTCTTCTTTCTAGGGGATCTCGCGTCGTTGTCGGACATTAATTCCTCATTCGATGATTTCTTCTTTCTGGACCAACATGATTGGTTGTAATCACACTAACAGTTTCATCAGCCTTTGTAAGAAGAACATGATTCGTACTATTGTATGAGATCATTATATTTACTCGATCATCCCATTGAGGATGTGGTGGATCTTCTTCTTCCTTTGGGTTGACGTCTTCAAAGGTAGCAGGGGAATTTAGATATACCTTTACAAGGTCACCGTGGAATTGCTGACTAGTATGATTCCTTTTTTTGGCTGCATTGAACTTTGAGGTGGCCTGTTCTGGCATAAGAGGATCATCAGTCCAAGAAAATTTTGGACATGCGTGGTCTCCATTAATGAGACTATTCATGATGGAGTCCTAGACCTCATACTATGGCACTTTATCTAGGATCTGTAGGTCACCGTTTGGGATTATAGCTTCCAGCTTCGTAAGGATGTCATCCTGTGGTGGAGCAATAGCCATTGAGTTTAAAATATCAGCATCATATATGGACTTTATCCTTTTGACTTATCCTTCTGTTCTTTTATCTTGTTGGTAGTTTATCATTGCTTCTTTCCTTTTCCATGAGTATTTGGGTAGGTTAGATCTTTGCTCATCTTGTTTTGTTAGATTGAGTAGCTTGATAGTGGATGAGCTTAATGGAGATGTGGAAAAGGGTTGGTGTAACAGTTGTGGTGATGTGCAATGTATGACATATGTTGATATATTTTGTGGATTTATGGTGTCGTATCTCAGCAGGGTAGTCTGTTCTTCGGGTGATGATATTTTATCTTTGCTGGTCAATAAAGGAAAATATTTAGGTGTCTAGCAGACATGTGGCATACTAGATAACCTATCTCCTTTCTTCTAGTACCTCTATGAGTTTTGCATTGCCCTAATCCCAGTATTCAGCACTATCACCATTTGGCCTAGCTGCATCATAATCTGCACAACTGCAGTTGCTAACCCATGGGTAGTGTCCCGTGAAAGGACATTTGATCTAGTATACATTGCATCCCTCATGATTGAACTATTGAACCCAATCATTATCTCTCATTAATATTTTGAGTAAATGTGAGACATATATTGGGTCTGAGATTTCTTCTTTCATATATGTATCATTGGGATGAGCATGTGAATAGGCAACAATAACTCTTGAGGGGTCACTTCAGATAATTTTTGGAGACACTGAGAATTGAATCTCAATTTCTTATACCAATTGACCCATAATTCTAGAGTGACTTTGTTAGATTCTTCCCTAGATACTTTCTTTGATATTTGTACACCAAGGATGGTTTCTTTGGGTTGTATTTAGGACTAAGGACAAGACAGTTTGGTTGCCTAGCATTGATAGAGTGTTTTCGTGGTTTTACACTTGCTAAGCTAATAGGTAATGTAGGTTAGGCATAACCTAGCATCTGTTGTTTCCAGGATTTGTTCTTGGATTTTTAGTGCCCCAGTTCAGAAAGGGACATGGTGAGGTTTGGGAATAGATTCAAAACAAGTGTCCCAGAATCCATGATAGTATGTAGAGCACCCATATTCGTATGTTGGTATTTACAAAATCTCGTGTTAATGAGAGAAAGACATGCCTTTAGTAGCTGGCCTTTTATTCTATGATACGTCAACACAACACGAACAACACCAATATAGATATGGGATAACCATGGTTTTTCCATTCCTTTTGGAAGTTTTTTGGAATCTACAGAGTGATGAAATGGTCATCACGAGTCGTAAGGATATGTTGTTCAAGACATCTGCCAGTAAAGTATTCCTTAAATCTTTAGACCTATTCTGATGAAAATAATCAATCTGTATCCATGGATTATTTGCTTTTTTGACAAAGGAACAATAGGGACTGGGTAGAGTTATATGCGTGGAGAATATATCTTGGTCGGGATGAAGAACCTCTACTTCAAAGATATTTTCATTTTTACAAGACAAAGTCCTATAAGGGGTTGGAAACATATCTAACTCATGGAGAAAACTTTATGGAACGGACAAAGTAGATGAAGCTAGAGAATAATCGGAGAAACACATATTTTTGTATTTTCTTGCACTATAAAGACTTGATGTATTTGTTCTAAAGTTCTAAGGAAAATACTCAATAAAGTGTAAAATCTTTTTGTATTTTTGTAGACTGGATATATATGTTTGTGATAAAGATCCAAGGACAAGAAACACTAAATATTTGTTCGAATATCTAAGAAAAGAAACTATGACTCGATTATTTACAAGACGCATAATGGAAAAATAAGAAAACACTGACTTTGATAATGGAAATAAAACTATGCCTTGAATAGGTACAAGAATTTGATGGTGATATCAAAAAGTAAGGACTATGAATGCATCTGAGGCTAACAGCTAAGACAAAGAAAAAATAAATGAAAACAAAATTAAAAATGTGAAGTTGGCTCACATATTTGTAATCTGCAGATGTGCATGCAAACTGTTGCTTCATCCCTCCCTCTGGTTGTGGGCATTACTGTGATACCAAAAAGATAGGGAGACAGCGGGGCATGGAGGACTTCTAGTAAAGGAGGCTAGGTAGATCGCAACAGAGCTCCAAACTTTCTTGCAGCTAGGTGGCTCATAACAGAGATCCAAACTTTCCATAACTCCATACAAAATCAAACCTTCCATCCACACCATATACATATAGATTAACCTTTACAACATGATAGGCAATTCACTTCCATATAGGCAGCATTCCATATAAAATCAAAGCTTTTAATCGACACACCACAACTTTCCTACGACTGAGCTACTCATCTACAAGGACAGTTTGATTTATCCACAAACACTTTACAACCCTGAATAGGATGGTATAACTTTGAAACTAAGCTATACATCTGAATAGTTTTCATTGGTAACAAATACTTTGCAACCCTCAATGGGATGGCATGACTTTCCAGTCTTAGAATACAAGAAATCATTTGTCTCCTTAGTATACGATTGTTTCGTATATGACAGAAATGTGTCTTACGATGGCTCTCCCCTACTTGTTACCCTCAAGCGTCTGTGGAACAAAAGGTGTACAAAGGAAAACTTCATATCTGTGTGTTATTTATCAAATAATGAATCATTATAGAAAGTTATGGCATTGACTAAGCCAATTTCATTTCATATAGACTGAAATAACTTAGACATCTACATCAGGTTGACGAAGCCAAGTTCCTTTCATATTTAAGTAAAGTACCTTTGAAGTTCTATGTTGTAGTAACAACAAGTACCTCACCAAAGTATTTCCTTACCCCACCGCTCTCACCTAAAGGACCTAATTACCCACTCCTCAGGAAGAGAGAAAATAACAAAAAGAAGTTTAGCCAACAAACATATTTATTGAAAATATGAAATAATTGAAACAGGGGAGGACTTCGGCCAAGAAGAGAGTGAAACTCTAAGTAGAGAAGATCTTGCGTCTAACTACAGGCCTAGATTTCCTTTAATAAGATAAGGAAGCTTACTAGAAAATCTAAACGTATAGATAAATATGGAATAAATTAATACAATCCTATCCTATCAGCTAATTAATTGGCATTATCCGTTATGCATGGATAGTCTTATCCTAATTTAAGAAGTTAGTTTTATTTGTTATGACTAGAGAAGCCTTATCTTTATCCACACTGGACCATACAAACATGTGATGGGCTAAATAAAAATAAAATAAACTAATGTTTTTTTCATGTGACAACATGTTCAAGCAGGTAAGTCAGAAGCTTGCAAACATATGCATTAATAGCTTCACATGCAATATGCAAGTAGGTGGATAAGCTCCTTGTCTTTGAAGTATCTGAGTCAGTAGTTTTTGGAAAAACCCATCTAAAAAGGTAACCCACTGATGAGGGATTCCTTGGAGTTGAGGGTAAACCACTGGAAAGGGTAATCTGTCGGCGAGGGTAACCCATCTGGCAGGGTTTTCTTGGAGAGAAGGGTAACCCATTGAAGAGAGTAACCTTCTTGGAAGGATAACTATCTTGAGAGGATAACTTATTTCATACGTCATCTGATGTGATTTTTCAGGAAGTGTTGGATGGTGCTGGCGATTATGAGCTCGCGTATCCTTCTTTTATCCAACAATCTATGTCGTGCTTATTCCTGAAGCATGTTGGTCCTTCCAAGATTCTATTTATCAATATGGTGAAGTAATTTCTTTGGATGGATGATGAGTCTTCACATTCCTATTTGGGAGCTTTTAGCCATATGCTTTTGATGGATTTTCTGGCTTCTTCTCTCGTGATTTTGTACTATTGATGATATTCTTTATCCAATCGTCATACTACTTTCCAGTAGGGATGATCTTCTATGTAGTTTAACTTTTCCCATTCTTTCAGCTAGATTTCTTTTTGAATGCATTTGTTCCACTTGAAAATAAAGTACTATGCTTCATAGTATTATATTCTAGGGAGAGTATGGACATGGGAGTTTTCTAGAGTAGTAAAATTTTTTGTTGAGCTTAGATGTCGTTTCCTGTGATTCCTACAAGATGATGATGCATGAAGACCAGTGCATCATAGGAATCTCTAAAGCAATGAATCCAGTACTTTCATGGCTTGAACCATAGCATGAACTTCTTTAGAGAAGGTTGGATTCAATCTAAATGACTTAAGGCATCACACTTGAACTCTATGAGAATGTAGAACTTGTGGCACAATACCAGAATAACCATAGGAGTTTTTGCGGGTAGTCATTGGCTAGTGCTATCAACACATGGCAGAAATGATATTTTGGGTGCACTTCGAATGGCTTCAGGATGGATCTGCCATACTTTTTGAACACTTGATGCTCCTAGAAAGTTCTTCTTTCTTAGAGGATAGACTGATCAAAGGGATCCACATACGGATTGAAAATATCTGGAGTAAAGTTTGTTGTTCCGAAAGATAGAATTTCTTCTACGTTGAGCATGATGTATTTGACTAGCCTATTTTTGGTTCCTTCTCTGGAGCTGGACATCAGGTAGAGGTCATCTGCATAAATTTCACCTGATTCTTTATAAAAGTCTACAGAGAAGAGGGTGTCCTCCATTAGCTCTTCTTCAAGTGAGAAGACTGATTCATGTTTGTCCTATTTGTGAAGATAGATGCTTGTGTGATTAGCAATTTCTTCATAGAGGAGGACAGAGTCCTTGGAATTCTTGGCTCGAGAATAATTTCTAGGAATGTGAACAGGCTTTCTACAAATGTAGAAGCTATCATTCTTCTTCTGGTAATCTGTTGGGATCCTTCATCTGAAGTACTCGTTTCTCTATATTTCCCTGTTCCTATCATCAGGAGTCCTTCTTAGATAGAACCTACTGAATAACAACTGCCTTTTTTATCTCATCTTGTGGTGTGGGAACGAGCAGCTAGACTTGGTAATGAGGTCGTCCTTATTTTTTGTTCAATCTAGGGCTGGATTGTTAAGAATAATCTACTTCTGTACAGACCTCTTTGTATATATGTTGTCGAGAGCTTGGAACATGGTCTATTGGATGTAGCCTATATGTAGGATGATTATGGATTTAAACTTCTCCTACACAATCCTTATTGAATGGCCTACTAGCATCTTTGGCAGTGATGATAAGAAGGCTTGCTTTAGGCGGGGATCTCCTCCCAACTCAAAGTAGATCTTCTCCATCTTCTAGAAGTAGATGTCGATGACATTTCTGTCAAATAATAGGCACTTCATCTCGAAGATCTATCATCGGAGATTTTCTTATATCTGGACTGTCTCATTTTAAACCAGACAACATTTCTAAATTTGTTTGCAACACAGATGCAGGAGAGCTTGAAGAAAATCAATCTCTCTTTATTGATGACCTACCTCAGCCCTAATTATCGATGACTACCTGGAGAAGATATCATCACCCAGCAGTGAAGGTGAATTCAATCGGGTAGCAAAATTGATGAAGGACATCAACATGCTCACGAAAGGAATCAACATGATCTCTTAGCTGGAAACACCCTATGTTGAACTCAAGATATATCCATCAAGATGGGACAATCCCCTTCAGGTCATTTCTTTCATGGATACTGGCGCACCTACTATAATACTAAATCCTGGTATCATCCTTGCTTATCAATGGGTTCCTCAATTCTGAACCTTTGGCACGGCATCAAAAGAAGGAATTCTCATAACAAGGGTGATCATGAGGTAAGAAACCATGATCAAACTCTTCCCAGGCATACTCTACAGAACAAACTCCTCATCTCCCATATACCAGGGAAGGATCTGATCATTGGTTACAAACTCTACAGGCAGCTTAAGAACCACCTTATTATTCTAATGAAAGGTATATACTCTATGGGCCTATTCAGGCGATATTCAACCATATCGAGGTTGTTCTAGATTACTGACAAAGATCTAGTAAAGAATATGGAGAACCAGCTGACAGAAGAATCCTGTGCAGAATCTCACAAAGAGTTTCTCAAGAAAAAAAACATCCTTTATGGTTATATTAGCGATATAACCAAATGTGTGTACCAATGAAGCAAAATAATGTGACACAAAGGAATCAAGTGGTTTCGTTATATTAACAACAAACAACCATGCATATACACAAGTTACACTACCCAAAAAAGTAAGCAACTAGCAATACAACCCATGTTCCCTCACAATCAAAGAAGTTCCTCCTCACTCATTATCAAATCAAACATGTCAATATGGGGAACGTCAAGAGACACTCACTCTCATAAAGAACATCCATTCAATGCATATTAATTTCCTTAGGCTTGCTCTTATTTTCTTTACCTAGGATAAATTTCACCCTTTGACTTGGTTATCATCTTGGGGTGTTTCCTTGTTTCTCCTTGCTATGACCTCAGTTCAAAAGATCCTAGGTTAACGGATCCAGTAATTAGATGAGACGCTTGGTTATCGAATCTGAAATCACTATCTTAATATCTTTTACCAATCGCTAGCTTCTTGGTTATCAAATGAATATGAATATTGGCTATGTCAAGGGACGATCGATACATAAGATTAATTATTGCGAAGATGATAAAGATACATGCAGCCCTAGAATAGAGGAATGTTACACTTCCTCTACATAGCTAATCCGCCATAGTTCCCACAACCCTAGCTAAGGAAATTAGCCGCTCATAATTATGAGATCAATCATGCAATCCAAAGGCAAAATTACAAAGTCAATCTCAAAATAATGAGGGATAAATCCCAAATTCTTAAATTGAAGAACAAACCAACAAACCAAGAATAATAATCAATACATTGAATTTCAAAATTGATGAATGTTTTATTGAATGAATGATTGATGAATGATGAATAAATAAAACAAATCCTAAAGGGTATTTATAGATTACAAAAAATAAATCCTAATTAAAGTAGAAAACCCTAGAAATCAACTCCTATAATAGAGAAGGAAAACACTATAAATCAAAATCCTAAATAATACTGACAACATAATTACCCATACATAATAGAACTTAAAACCATAATCGGAATGTGATTGGGATATATGGAAACTCCAGGAAACAAATCCTAACTAAAATGGGCTAGGACACTTAAGTCGTCACAAGGTATGACTCAGGTTATACGAGTCGTAGGACCTAGTCGTATATATTCCAGTAGCTTATTTCCCAAGGCTTCAACATTCTGATCTTCTTCGACTCATCCTCATGAGTCGTACCTTGATCATACGAATCGTGTCCTTCACTCATATCCACCTGGGACTTCTTCCTTTCTTATTTTTGGGCATTGTTCTTCTTACAATAGGGTCATATAAGTCACACTAAGAATTCCGATTTGTATTCTTTGGACACTTCAACTTTCTCAACTATTTTTTATGACTTTAGGTGATTATTTGTATCACAAATAGTTCTAAGATTATAGGTATGTGAAAACATCTCTTAACAATTTAGTTCATGTGAAGAATCTTTCTATCATCATCTTCAACCATGCATACCTTTTTGTGTACTTAGTATTTTTTATCTCAAGTCCCACCAATAGATATACAATTGAATTAGCATTCCAATGATACAAATTTTTCATTAATACGATATCAGGGTGTAAAGTAATAACCAAAATACTGAAGTATTGTTGAACCTGTGTTGAATCTGTTCAAGGTAAAACTTGTAAAATCTGTCAGGGATACAAATCGTACAGACTCCTTATGGGTCATTAGAAGAAACTCGTACCTTAGGAAGTAGAGTATTAAAATGGGTTTTTAATGATTATTCAAGCCATTTTTCATAGTTTCTCTTGCATTTTGCATCCAAAACCTAAGTTCCTGCAAAACACTCTAAAAACAAATCAAATATAACAACACAGCCTTAAGTACAAGCACGTTCTCATAGTTTAAGTATTGTAAGTGTTATATTTATATAGAACATCAATACAAAAAACATTAAACGTTGCATGTCATCAAGGAACAAAACATAACAACACAACACAACGATGCTTAACAAAGAGAAACGTAAGATACCTATGGTAGTCAATCATCAATTTTAGCTCAAAACACATTACCCTCTCTAAGTTCAATCACTTTAAAACCACGTGTGTGTATTAATGACTCAAAACAATGTGATACAAAGGAGTCAAGCCATGTCATTATATTAGCGATAAACAACCGTACATATATACAAGTTACTTTACCCAAAAAAGTAAGCACCTACCAATTCAACCCATCTGCCCTCACAATCAAAGAAGTCCCTCCTCACTCATATATGAAATAAAGCATGACAACATAGAGACGAACAAGAGACATTCACTCTCATAAAGATATTCCAATCAATGCATGTCAAATACCATAGGCTTGCCTTATTTTCTTAACCTAAGCTCTCAAACAGTTAAGTTAGGATCACTATAGGACTTTTCTTAGGCTTGTAATGTAGGTGCGGGGATGGTATGATACGTATGAATATTTAAAGTGACTAAAAATCCTTGGCACTGCACTAACTTTTGGGATCCATGCTTAACCAATTTTTTTACGTTATTTCTTTCCATCCTTATTTCACCCATTCTATATTAAAGAATATTCATGTTAGCTTTGCTCTTCGAGTCTTTCTTTTTCTCATTTACACAAATTTTCTTTTCTTTTTTCATTTTTCTACCACACCCAGCCTTACTTTTTTTTCTCTTATTTTAACCTTCCTCATACCCATTTCACATCACAAACCCCTATGATAGCCACCCACAACTTAGGAAATTTTCTTGAGTTGAAGTACACAATGTCCAAGGAGGACCAGGGCCAAAATAGAATCATTGTAATACAAAATGGGAAGGTGATAGATATAACAAGAAAAATAGGTATACAAGGTCAAAATTGGGATAAAGGGATAAAATCCATGCATGGAAGGCCAATTAGCCTAAAAGTTGACTAATATAAAAAAATGACCTGTAATCCTTTTCTAACCACTATCCTACAACCTAAGAAAGACTAACCAGGCATGTTCTGGATTTAACACAGAAAGGGAACTAAGTAGAATCTCACACACACATGGCACAGAGTAAATATTAAAAGTTATCACCTATTTAATTCAATCACAAGTTCACAATGATTATCACATACCTAATACTAATTACATAAATAGATTCACAATAGTCACACACACACACATATATATATATCACACAGTTATAAAATAGACAATTGGAGAGGTATTTATCATTTATCTCACAAATTAACAAAAATATTTCAACTTCCCTATATACTTATTTTTCTCCTAGTTAAACATAAAACATCATGAAATGAAAAACAATACGCCTAAATACGTTGTCTTTACTAGGAACAAGACTCTGGAGAAAAGAGGCACGACAATAAAAATCCTAAGAGGACATCAAGACCCACAATTAGCACTACCTTCAACATAAAATCATGCATTGTCCCCAATGTGTCAAACTAAAATAAGAGAGTTATACACATACCTGTGGCACTATAGGTGAGGAAATATGACGTCAATCACACAATATGAATACAAACTACAAAATACCTTGAGTTGAATCCCACGGCCCATAGAATGGGAAGAGTTTTCCACTGGTTTTATGGATAGGTTCTCCCACAGGAGTTGAGGGAAGCAAAGGTTCTATAATTTATCAATATCAAGTCGGGAAATATGACGGTGAAAGAGTAAGCTCTAAAGTTTACTCAATTAACCAGATATAGTCCTCACGTGGTAGCATATAGTAGGTCTAAGATAAGTAAGTTTGTGTCTGGGGTAAATGATATTGTAGTTAAGGAGTGCAGAACCACAATGTTGATTAGTGAGATAGACTTGTCTAGACTGATGGTCCATGCTCTATAGATTAAAGAGCAGAAGAATAAGGAGAGAGAGAAGCAGAATAAAAGGGCTAGAATAGGTAGTTTCAACTTTGCTCAACCTAATTTAGAGGGTGGGAATTGTTCTCACTTTTTCTTAAAATCTTCAGTTTAAGCCCCATCCTTAGTTAGTGCTCCAGTGACAAAATTTAAAGATAGCAACAGAGATAGGGCATTAGGCCCTAAACCTCAAGGTAGTATTACCACTGCACGAATAAATCCTCTTTTCCAGTAGTGTGGGAGAAACCATCATGGTGTCTACAGAGAAGGAAGTGATGTATGTTTCGAATGTGGCAAGCCAAGCCATAAAGTCGGATATTGTCACCAGTCAGGTTACTAGGGTCAGCATAACCGTCCTCCATCTCATTATGGTTTCCCAAATCAGCAGGGCAACTTATCCAGTGCCACTAGTGGGTAGATCTTAAATAGACTCTATGCTCTTCAGTCTAGAAAAGATCAGGAAAATTCTCCTGATTTGGTCACCAGTACATTACAAGTTTATCATTTACATGTTTATTCTTTGCTAGATACAAGAGCTTCTTTTTCTTTAGATACTCCATATATAGTTGTTGATTTTAGAGTAAGTCCCAAAATACAAGCATAGCCTTTATTAATCTCTACCCTAGTGGGAAAATCCATCATAGCCCGACGAGTATATAGGAACTGTCCGATTATGATATCTCAAAAAATCACTTCAGCAAACTTAGTCTAATTAGAGATAACTGATTTGATGTCATTCTCATCATGGATTGACTTCATTCCTTCTATGCCTCAGTTGACTGACCAAAAAGAATTGTCCAATTTTAGTTTCAAAATAAACTTGTCCTAAAGTGGAGTGGTAGTACCTCCGCACTTAGGGGTCAACTTGTTTCTTACCTTTGGGATAGAAAAATAATATCTAAGGGGTATATCTACCCTCTTTTTTGAGTCCAGGACTCTAGATCAGAAACCTCTATTCTTGAATCAGTGTCAGTAGCTTGTGAATTCCCAGAGGTGTTTCTTGAAGATCTTTCCGAAGTCCCTCCCAAAAGGGATATTGATTTTGAAATTGATCACTTTTCAGATACTCAGCCCATCTCTATTTTTCCATATAGAATGGATTCAACAACACTCAGAGAATTAAAAGAGCAATTAAAAAATCTCTTAGATAAGGGATTCATCAGACCTAGTATTTCCCCATGGGGCACACTAGTTCTATTCGTGTGAAAGAAAGATGGTTCTCTCAGAATATGCATTGACTATCGTCAGTTAAATAAAGTCACGGTTAAGAATAAGTATCCACTTCCCAGAATCGATGACTTGTTTGGCAAACTTCATGGTGTCATCTACTTCTCTAAGATAGACCTCAGATCAGGTTATCATCACCTCAGAGTCAGGGAGTGTGACATCCCAAAAATAACCTTCAAACTCGGTATGGTCGCTTTGAATTCTTAGTCATATCCTTGGGTATTACTAATTCCCCAACAACTTTCATGGACTTGATGAACCATGTGTTCAAGCAGTACTTGGACATATCCATCATAGTCTTCATAAATGATATCCTTGTTTACTCCCATAGTGAACATGATCATTTAGACCATCTCAAAATAGTATTCCAGACTCTAATAAACTATCAGCTATTCGCCAAATTCAGTATGTTCAAATTTTGGCTAAGGTCAGTAGCTTTCCTCAGCCATATAGTTTATGATGATGGATTAAACCTGATCCCTAAAAGATCGAAGTAGTGAGAAACTGACCCAAACCCATATCTCTTTTAGATATTAGGAGTTTCTTGGGTTTGGCTGGATAATACCAATGGTTAGTTAAGGGATTTTCATCTATTGCATCCACTATTTCTAGATTGATTCGAAAAAAGGTCAAATTTAAGTGGTCATATTCTTGTAAGAAGAGTTTTCAAGAGTTGAAGGCTCAACTCAATACAACTCCAGTTTTGACCCTACCAGATAGTTTTGATAGCTTTGTTGTGTACTATGATATATCTAGAGTAGGTTTGGGTTATGTCCTTATACAGAGAGGTAAGGTCATAGCCTATTCCTCTAGATAGCTTAAACCCTATGAAAAGAACTATCCTACTCATGATCTTGAGTTAGCAGTAGTAGGTTTTGCCTTATTGATTTTGAGGCATTACTTGTATGGGGTGCACATTGATGTATTCACAAAACATAAGAGCCTGGAATATGTGTTCTCCTAGAAAGATCTTAACCTCTATCATAGAAGGTGGTTAGATTTGTTGAAAGATTATGACATAAGTGTTCTATACCATCCACGAAAGCACAATATCGTGGCTGATGCTCTCAGTAGGCTTTCTATGGGTAGTGTTGCTCATGTTGAGAAAAGTAAAAAGAAGTTAGCTCGGGAAGTCCATCATCTTTCCCAACTAGGTATCTTCTTAGTCAACTCAAAAAAAGGTAGTGTATGGGTTTAGAATAGTTTAGAATCATCTATAGTTTCTTAAGTAAATGAAAAGTAGGATAGAGATCCTAGTTTAGTTATGTTGAAAGCGACAGTCAGTGATCAGATGGTAAATATTTTCTCCCAAGGGGGAGATGGTGTATTGCGTTGTCAGGGTCATCTATTTTAGCCGATTGTAGATGACTTAAGGTAGCAAATTCTTGTAGAGGTGCATTATGTGCGTTACTCTATTCATCCAGGGGCCATGAATATGTACCATGATTTGCGAGAAATCTATTAGTAGAGAGGGATGAAGAGAGACATTGTAGAGTTTATAGCTAGGTGCTATATATGTCAACTGGTTAAGATTAAGCAGCAGAAACCTAGTGGGTCCATGCAAGAGTTCAGTATTCCTACTTGGAAGTGGGAAGAAGTGAACATGGACTTTGCTATGGATTTTACTCATACTCATCATTACCATAATTCAATTTGGGGCATTATAGATAGGATGACCAAATCAGCTCATTTTTTACCAGTCCATACCTCTTACTCAGCTAAGGATTATGTTTAACTCCATATCAAAGAGTTGGTCAGATTGCACGGTGTTCCATTGTCCATTGTCTCAGATAGAGGTACCAAGTTCACTACTTATTTCTAGAAGGCATTCCAAAAGGGTCTTGGTATCCGAGTTTACCTCAATACAACCTTTCATCCTCAGACAGATGGTCAGGCAGAAAGAACCATCCAGAATTTATAAGATATGATGCGAGTATGTGCGATTGATTTTAAAGGTATTTGGGATGACCACTTTCCTTTAATTGAGTTTGCAGATAACAACAACTATCATTTAAATAATTCAAATGACTTTATTTGAGGTGCTTTATGGGAGGAGATGTAGATCTCCCATTGGTTGGTTCGAAGTGGGTGAGGCTGCAGTGGTAAGGCTTGACTTGGTATTTTATACCTTAGAAAAAGTTTAGTTGATCATAAAAAGGCTTAAGATAGCTCAGAGCTGACAAAAATCGTACGCAGACGTGTGCAAAAAGGATCTCGAGTTCAATATTGGTGACTATATGTATTGGAAAATATCTCCCATGTAAAGGGTGAAGTGGTTTGGCTAGAAGGGAAAACTCAGTCTGTGATATGTTGGTCCTTACCGAATTCTCAGCCATTTTGAAAAAGAGCTTACAAACATAAGTTACCTTCAGATCTAGCTTCCGTCCATCCAGTGTTTCATGTCTCCTTGATAAAGAAATGCATAGGTGACCCAGCAGCTATATTCCCTATAGAGGGTATAGACGTTCAGAATAGTTTCTCTTATGAAGAAGTTCCAATCAAAATCCTTGACTATCAAATTAGTAGACTGAGGAACAAAGAAGTCCCTCAAGTCAAAGTTCTTTGGCAAAATCATTCCGTTGAGGGAGCTACTTGGGAAGCAAAAGCAAATATGCGAACCAAGTACCCTCACCTCTTCTTTACTAACTCAGACTTAGCTCAAGGTAACAGTTTTCCTTAATGTTTAGTACATCAGTAATCTTAGCTTAGTCAACCTCATTCGGGGATGAATGTTCCCAAGGGGGAGATATTGTAAGACCTCGCAAAATTCCAAGTTTGACTCAATCCTTTAAAGCCTACTAAGAGGTCCCAAACTTAGCAAATTTTAGCTAAGTATCAAGACTTAGAATCATTTTAGTCTTCCAAATTTGGAGGATTTTATTTCCGACCTTTCCGGCCTTAGTTAGATGATTTTTAAATTTATTCATGATTAGGGTCACTTGTAGGTCATCTCAAGCAAGTTTTGGATTTTTCAGACAAGCGTAAAGGCGTGTTGGGATGCCCAACATATTGAAGTCTCACGATAGCCCCACGTCGCGAGGGCTATTAAACCTATGTAAGGGTCGCGCTGCGATGGCCACTTGAACTGAGTTACGGTCGCACCCCGATGGCTACTTTACCAAGCAGGGGTCGCGATGCGACGGCAGCCTTGTTCAGCATTATTTTAATACGGGTTGTGAGGGGAAAATGGCTTATTTCCCCCACCTTATTTATCCTTAACACAAAATTAATCAGCCTATAGGGCAAAATCTCATTCTTTATCTCAAACACTCTCAAGAACTAGCATTAGGGTTATCAATTAAAGTCTCAAATATCAAGAATTATACCACCAATCTTCTGAAAAACAAGAATAAAGGTATGTGAAGTGTTCATCCAAGGGCCCATTTCACCCTTGGAGTTCAAGAATCCCCAATTGCATAATGTTTTTCTTTTTGTTAGAGGATTTTCTTACTACTATGGGTTGGAATGGGCAGGATCGGTATTGGTGTTAGCCATAGTATTAGCATTGGTATTGGGGATAATACCATTGTACTGACTTTATGATTGTTCCATCCCTTTTTATTTTGGATTCTATGTTTATATTGGAATTTATTTGGTTCATGGTTTGGTTTGATAATAGTTATTGGTTTGAAAATAGATGGTTGGTCTTCTTTGGGTTGGTCATGGTTATAGACCTATCCTAGAGTCTCAGGTTATGCTTACTATCTTGATATACGTTCGAGATTTATCCGACTCAGGCTATGAATAGGTTGGTTGGGTTGGGTAATGGGGATGGTCCACGATCCTGGATTAAGTTTGGATGCCCATTACAACAAGGACCTGGTTAGGTTCATGACAGGTTACTTTGTCAAGCAAATTCAAATAAACATGAATTGTATGATTGCTCAATTCAAATCTAATCATGGAACTGAATTAGAAAACTCCAAAGTTTCTTGATTCTGTGCTAAAAATGGAATAATTCATAACTTATCTTCTCTATGGACACCTCAGCCAAGAGGAGTAGTTGAAAGAAAGAATGAAACGCTCATAGAGATTGTAAGGACAATGTTGATTTATTGTGAACTTCAAAAGAACTTTTGGGTTGAAGTTGTAAACACTACTTGTTATATGACTACTATGTGTTTGATTAGATCACTCCTAAACAAGACCTCATATTAGCTTATGTTTAATAGAAAGACTAAGTTTAACTACTTCAGACCCTTTAGGTGAAAATTCTTTGTTCTAAATAATGGGAAGAATGATCGAGGAAAGTTTGACTTTAAAAGTAATGAAGCGGTATTTGTGAGATAGTCCTAAACCAGCAAAGCATACTGAGTTTTCAACAAAAGAACTTTATGTGTTGAAGTATGTATGCATGTGGTCTTTGATGAGTCAGGAAAGATGATGAATCCAAGTGATTGTGAAGAATCAAAAATAGAAGAGCTCATTCATGTTCAAAGAAATAATATTACTGAAGATGATATTCAAGAGGTAAATGATGCAAATGAGAATGGTAGGAGTGATGGTGATCCCAATTATATAACCTACCTCCAGTTGAAGAACAACAAGAAGGATTCAATCAAACTCCTTAGGGACTTGATCCCAGTGAAGCTAATCAGAGAGGTAAAACTGGAGGCACAAATCTTCTCATCCACATGAGAATCTTACTACACCTCTGGAATTTGGAGTTCAAAAAATATCTCAATAAAGAAATTCCATGGTATTCTCAGCATTCCTATCCCAAATTAAACCAAAAAATGTAAAAGAAGCTCTGAAAGATGCTGACTAGATCAATGCAATGCAGGAGTTGCTTCAAAAATTTTAAGTAAGCAAAGTCTAGCACCTGGTCCCCAAACCTGTTTACAGGAAAATTATTGGGACTAATTGGGTGTACAGAAACAAATAGGGTGAATAAGGAACTATAACAGAAAAAAAAGCAAGTCTGGTGGTTCAAGGACATAACTATGACGAAGGAATTGATTATTATGTGACATTTTCCCCTATCAAGAATAGAGGCCATGAGGATTCTTATTTCTTTTCCTCGATTATATTGTTTTTGGTGATGGCATTAGAGTTGATCCCCAAAAGACTGAAGCAGTGAGAAACTGGCCCAAACCTATTTCTCCTTTAGATATCAGGAGTTTCTTGGGTTTGGATGGCTTATACCGATGGTTTGTTGAGAGATTTTCATCTATTGCATCCCCTATGTATAGATTGACTCAAAAAAGGTCAAATTTGAGTGGTCAGATTCTTGTAAGAAGAGTTTTCCGGAGTTGAAGACTAAACTCAATACAACTCCAGTTTTGACCCTACCAGATGGTTCTGATGGCGTTATTGTGTAGTGTGATGCATCTAGAGTAGGTTTGGGTTGTGTCCTCATACAAAGAGGTAAGGTCATAGCCTATTCCTCAACACAGCTTAAACCCCATGAAAAGAACTATCCTACTCACGATCTTAAGTTAGCAGTAGTAGTTTTTTCCTTAAAAATTTAGAGGCATTATTTGTATGGGGTGCATGTTGATGTGTTCACAGACCATAAGAGACTGCAGTATGTGTTCTCCCAGAAAGATATTAACCTCTGTCAGAGAAGGTGGTTAGAGTTGTTAAAACATTATGACATAAGTATGCTATACCATTCGAGAAAGGATAATGTAGTGGCTGATTCTCTCAGTAGGCTTTCTATAGGTAATGGTTCTCATGTTGAGCTTAGTAAGAAGAAGTTAGCTCAGGAAGTCCTTCAGTTTGCCCTACTAGGTTTCTTCTTAGTCTATTGAGCAGGAGGTACTGTGTGGGTTTAGAATAGCTTAGAATCATCTATAGTTTCTAAAGTAAATGAAAAGCAGGATAGAGATTCTAGTTTAGTTTAGTTGAAAGAGTTAGTCAGCGAACAAAAAGTAAAGGTTTTCTCCCAAGGGGGAGACGGTGTATTACGTTGTCAGGGTCATTTATTTTTTCTAACTATAAATGACTTAAGGCAGTGAATTCTTGTAGAGGGGAATGATGCGCATTACTCTATTCATCCAGGGGACATAAAGATGTATCATGATTTGTGAGAAATCTATTAGTGGAGAGGGATAAAGAGAGACATTGCAGAGTTTATAGCTAGGTGGTCTATATGTCAGCAGGTTAAGATTGAGCACCTAGTGGGTCCATGTAAGAGTTTGGCATTCCTACTAGGAAGGGGGAAGAAGTGAATATGGACTTTGTGATGGGTTTGCCTCATACTCATCGTCAGCATGATTCAATTTGGAACATTATAGACAGGATGACCAAATTAGCACTTTTCCTACCAGTCTATACTTCTTACCCAGTCGAGGATTATGCCAAACTCCATATCATAGAGTTGGTCAGATTGCACGGTGTTCCGTTGTCCATTGTCTCAAATAGAGGTACCTAGTTCACCTCTAATTTCTGGAAGGCATTCCAAAATAGAGTTCACCTCAATATAAACTTTTATCCTCAAACAGATGGTCAGGCAGAAAGAACCATCCAGAATTTAGAAGATATGCTTTGAGCATGTGCGATTGACTTTAACGATAGTTGGGATGATCATTTTTCTTTGATTGAGTTTGCATATAAGAATAGTTATCATTTCAATATACAGATTGCTCCGTTTAAGGTATTTTATGGGAGGAGATGTAGATCACCCATTAGTTAGTTCAAAGTGGGTGAGGCGGTAGTGGTAAGGCTGGACTTGGTATTTTATACCTTGGAAAAAGTTTAGTTGATCAAACTAAGGCTAAAGATAGCTCAGAGCCGAAAGAAATTATACACAGACATGCGCAGAAAGGATCTCCAGTTTGAGATTGGTGACTATGTGTATCTGAAAATCTCTCCTATGAAAAGGGTGAAGAGGTTTGGCAAGAAGGGGAAACTCAGTCTGGGATATTTCGATCCTTACTGAATTTTCATCAATTTTGAAAAGGTAGCTTATGATCTTAATTTATCTTCAGATCTAGCTTCCGTCCATCCAGTGTTTCATGTCTCCTTGCTAAAGAAAAACATAGGTAACCCAGTAGTTGTATTTCCTATAGAGGGCATAGACATTTAGAATAGTTTCTCTTATGAAGAGGTTCCAGTCAAAATCTTTGACTATCAGATTAGTAGACTGAGGAACAAAGAAGTACCTCAAGTCAAAGTTCTTTGGCGAAATCATTCCGTTGAGGTAGCTACTTGGGAAGCAGAAGCAGATATGCGAACCAAGTACCCACATCTCTTCTCTGCCAACTCAGACTTAGCTCAAGGTAACTGATTTCATTAAAACTTACTCAGAATTCACTTGTAAAACTTGGTATTAGTTACCGTTGCATATTCATTCATGCATTCATGAATTGTTTTTAGTCATGTATTCATTGTATTAAGATATTCATATTCAGTATACAAACCCAGTTTGTCAGTATATTAAGTAATGTATTTGTTATATTTAAATATGCATGTTTAGTATGAAAAACTCAGTATATCAGTAGTTTCAATCATGTTTCATTGTTCGTGTCCAGTAAATAACTTTAGTACATCAGTAATCTTAACTTAGTCAACCTCATTCGACGATGAATGTTCCCAAGGGGGAGATATTGTTAGACCCCGCAATATTCCAAGCTTGACTCAGTCCTATAAAGCCTTCTAAGGGGTCCCAGACTTAGAAAATTTTAGCCAAGTATCAAGACTTAGAATTATTTTATCCTTCCAAATTTGGAGGATTTTATTTCCGACCTTAGTTAGATGATTTTTAAATTAATTCATGATCAGTGTCACTTGTAGGTCATCTCAAGCGAGTTTTGGATTTTTTGAGCAAGCGTAAAGGAGAGTTAGGATGCCTAAAATAGTTAAGTGTCGTGATAGCCTCGTGTCGCTAGGTCCAGTAAACCTAAGTAAAGGTCGCGCCGCGATGGCCACTTGACCTGAGTTAGGGTGGCATCACGATGGCTACTTTACCTAAGCAGGGATCGCGATGTGAGGGCATCCTTGTTCAGCATTATTTTAATACGGGTTATGAGGGGCAAATGGGTCATTTTCCCCATCTTATTTAGCCTTAACACGAAATTAATCAGCCTATTGGGAAAAATCTCATTCTTTCTCTCAAACTCTCTCCAGAACTAGCATTAGGGTTATCAATTAAAGTCTCAAATCTCAATAATTCTATCATCAATTTTCTAAAAAACAAGAATAAAGGTATGTGAAGTGTTCATGCAAGGGCCCTTTGACCCTAGGAGTTCAAGAAACCCTTTTAAAAATCTTAAATCATGATTCCCATGTTGTAGGTTATTTGTATTCAGGTTAATCTTATTGTGTGATTTCCAAGATGATGTCTTTAATGAATTTCATGAAACTATGTTAGCATGTGGGTTGAAATCTTTTAAATTGAAGTGATTAATGTAGCCATGATGTATTGAATTATTATTCATGCTCAAGTATAATGTGATGCCTCCCATGTGTTTGCCAGAATGCCTAAGTGAATTAATTATTCAATTGGATCCATTGTTGATCTCAATTATGAACTAATGAAAGAACTACATGTCTAAAGGACCCCCATGTTAAAACTATGCCTTTAAGGTGTTTGTTTAAATGCCTATGTGAATTTCTAATGTACTTATGACATGATAGCATGCATTCCTTTACATGTGCAAGTTCAAGATTTACAAGTAGTTGATGAAATGTCTTAGAAAGTGAATTATGAACATGTGGCCATTGTTACGCCTTCAAGATTTATGTTACGCTTTACTCTTTACGCTATCGAGTCCTGGGGGTATTTAATGCCCGACAATTTAGTTGTATACCTAGAGCTAGTATCAGTTACAAAATAGTCTCAGTCAGGTCACGATTAGTGGTACTTTTAGTCAGTTCCAGAATATAGGAAAACTCAGTAAACTTAGTACAAATCTAATCCAGTTTATTAACAGATCAGTCAAGCCTATTATGAACTAGGATATCAGTTCAGTGTCTATTCAGTTGGGAGTAGGATTCAACTCTTAGTGAACCCAAGGATGGGGACTCACCTTCCAGCAGAGGGTGTGACTCTTAGATACAATCGTTAAGTTCCATAACTACGTAGACATCATAGGTTGGGAAGGGTTGATGAGGTGTTTTAACCAATTAGTTGAAGGTTCCACCATTCTTATTTGAGTACCTACCAGATGAGGGTATCTCTTCAGTTGTCTTTTCCCATGGCACAGTACTGGCACCCTTCCAACTGGGGTAACAGGTTGGACCCCAAAATCTATTCAGAAAAAGGGGCATGTTGGTTAGACGATTACCTCCTATAGTCTTAATTTCAAATTCAGTCATAGATTAGAACTCAATATAGTTCTATAGACTTTAGTATTGTCAGATATGGCCATCTAGATAATTAATAATACAGTATCAGTAAACTAAGATATTAATAAATTAGTATTCAGGCTCAGTATCTGGTATCATTACAATTTTAGTTATAGTCTACGTATTCATACATGCACTTCCATTCATTCATATTCATGTTATTCAATTGGTATTGTTCATGCATCATGAACCCATGCATTTCAGCCTATCTCTTTGAGCATACCAGTACATTTAAAGTGCTAACGCATGCTTTTTTCTCTATGATGTCTTATATCATAGGTTCAGATGCACAGGTCCCAGAGCATCGTCAGTAAGTATAACTTCTCTGCAGAAAACGTAGTGGTGAGTCCTCATATTTCGAGGACATGATTATTATATTTAGCATTTCATTTATTTCAGCAGTCATTTGGAGTTAGTTGGGGACTTGTCCCATAAATTATATATTTCAGATAGTTTATAGGCTTATCAGACTAGAGTGTTTTTAGACAGTTCTTTTCCACCATTCAATTTTTCATATACAGTATTGTTTTTAGTTTTGAATCTTATTGTAGTTTCCACATTTACTTCCTTATTTTGTTATTATAGCGTCTTTATTATTTAGTGCTCACAGTAGGTACCAGTCATGGGTTAGCTAGTGGTCCTTCGGTATTATTTGCGTCGGGTAGCATCCGGGGTACAGACATGGGGCATTATAAAAAAATACCTTTGGTAGAGTTTTCCTACAATAATAGCTATTATTATAGCATTGGGACAGTCCCATTTTAGGCATTATATAGTGTATGATGTAGATCTCTGATTAGGTGGTTTATGCTTAGTAAGGTGGATATATTTTGTTTGGATTTGTTTTATTTGGCTATGTAAAAGGTGAAGGTGATTTGGTATAGGATTAAGGCTTCCCAAAGTTGCCAAAATTCCTATGCATATATTAGGTATAGATATTTTGAGTTTGAGGTTGGGGATAAGGTTTTCCTAAAGATATCTCCGATGAATGGAGTGATATAGTTTGGTAAAATAAGGAAGCTCAGTCCCCATTATATTGGTCCTTATTTGGTTTATTTGATTTTTTGTAATGTGGCTTATAAATTAGAGTTGTATTCTAGGTTGAGCTCCATTCATCCGATATTTCATGTCTCTATGTTGAGAAAGTGTCCCAGTGATCCTTCTTCGGGGGTTCCTTTAGAAGAATTAGATATCTCAGATTTTCTTTCTTATAAAGAGGTCCTAATTGAGAACTTAGATTGGCAGTTCGTCAGTTATAGACCAAGGATGCAGCCTCTATTAAGGTTCTATGGTGGAACCACTAGGTGGAAGAGGCTACATGGGAAGCAAAAGCAGACATTAGGTCCAAATATCTGCATTTGTTTAATGCTTCGGATATTTGTACAGAATGTATGCATTGTTGAACTTATCCTTATTTTCTAACTTAGTTAAGGGTTGGAATAGATCCTTGCATCTTTCTTTTCTAACTTGGTTAAATATTGGATTGATAGTTGATAATGAAAATGAATTATTCTTGTATTTGACCGACCATGTTCGTCATTCAGGGATGAATGATCCTAGTGGGGGAGACTAAAATACCCTGGGTTTTTGAACCATAGAAAATTAACCAGATTTTTGGTTTCTAGTCAAGATATGACTAGGGATACAGGTCCTATATTGGGGTACGGTTGGTAAGGCTTGGTCGTACATTTACCAGATTTTTTTGGTGAGTTGGATTGGTTTCTGGAATGGGTACGACTTGGTGATATGAGTCGTATGGTTGGTAACTTATCGTATGGTATGGGTTTTTCCTTCAACTAATTTTAGACTTGGTAACTTAAGTTGGTTATAAGTATGAGTGGCTCACCATGAGAGGTAAGAAAAGGTACAAGTTGTACCAATGACTTATATGATAGACAGTGGTCAAATCTCTTTTGATTCTATTCTACCACGAATATGGTTTAGAGGTACTGATTGTATAGTTGGGTATGACTTGGGCTGGGAATGTCATATGGTAAATGGTGTTGGGTCCAGGGGGGCTTCGGTATAAGTGGTATATACCACTCGTATTGGAGTGTACGACTGGTGTGGGCAAGTCATACCGTCTGATGAGATTTTTTAGTTTAAGTTGGGGGTAATCCGATCATTTCCCCACTTGACCTATTAAGTCCCCACAACGTATATCACACTTGGGAGGTTATTTACCCTATTAATCTATTCCTACATACTTATAAACTCTCTCAAATTCTCTCTAAGTCTCTTGGGTAAAGGAAGGCTTGGGTTTTATCTAAAGGAGCAATTTGGGGCTTGTTTGGGTGATTTATCTCCATCATCTTCATAAATCTAAGGCATGTACTTCTACCTCATTGTTAGTTCCAACTAAAGTCATGATTTATACAATGTTTTCATGGAATGATTATTGTATAGTTTTGGGGTTTTCTAATATATGTTTGTGTTTTGGTATTAAATCCTTGGTTAGGGTTTTTCCATATTTTAATTTTTCAACATGATTTAAAGGTCGTTTGGACAATTGTCTTGATGGGGATGGTTAATTGGTAATTGGAATTTATTTTGGAAACATTATACTTCTAACATATTTGATAAAATGCTTATGACAATGCTTTTACTATATTAACTGACTTTTAATGGAACTATAATATGTTATTGTTTGGTAATGTAACCCTAAATGGTATAAATTGGTTAAATAGTTAGTAATGGTAAAGGGTATGGTTTTGTGGTCATGGTTTTGGTTAATTAAACTTCCTTGTGGGGTACAAGGGAAACCCCTAAGTAAAAATATTAATGAACAACATGTGGTGTACATGGGATTCCCTTAAGGAAACCTGATATTGGAACACTTATGGGGTACACAGGATTCCCCCAAGTTAACTTGATAATGTAGTCTATGGGTACATGGGAATCCCTTCACTTAAAAAGGTTAGCTAAGGACATTGCTTGCAACCAATAGTCTGTATGACGATACCACTACTTATAGTCTTGGTTAATGATTATGGAATAATGGTTTGGTAGGATGGTAATGATTTTAATTAGGCAATAATGGTGAGGTGTGATAGCTAACCGTAAAGGTGCGAGTCCAATGAATGGACACTCGAAACTCATGTTTTCCAACATAAGGGTTGGTCATAGCAGCCATTTATAATAGTGTGAGGTACATGGGAATCCTCAAAGTACACTATAAATATGTGTTATGGAGATTTAAGGGTACTTGGGAATCCTCAACTCTTATGGTATTTTTGGTTCCTGCGTCAACACGCATTGGGGCTCGTTCAAGGGGTTACAATAGACCCATATAGCCCATGGGTGGTTCTAGAAAGGTTAAGCTACAAATACCCAGGTTAATGGTTTTAAATCCATGCTAAACCTGACTCCCTTTCCCAGCATGGTTATAAATATATGTGTGTGTGAGTACGTGTGTGGGTTATATGAACATGGTTGGTTCACTTGATTATACTAGATGGCATTATTTTATCCTTATCCTGAGTTCATGCTAATGTTCACTGGCTAACCCATTTTTGGGTGGTTGTATCCTTACACTATGCAAAAAATAATCGCTCTACTCCTCCTGCTTAGTGATCCCATTTAGGATCAGCCATTGGATTAAAGTGGCGAGCTTCCATATTTTGGAAGTATTAATTTCATATTATGGATTTCATTACGTACTTGGTTTATTTTATTGATATTGGTTTTGGCTATGGTTTAAGGCATGTCCCAACCGGATAATGTTTTTCTTTTGGTTAGAGGATTATAAAACTACTATGGCTTAGAATGGATGTGATCGATAATGGTTAAAGCCTTAGAATTGGCATTGGTATTGGGGATGAACTCTTTGGACTAAATTAATGATTGTTCCATCCTCTTTTATTTTGGATTTTATATTTATATAGGAGTTCATATTGTTCATGATTTGGTTCAGTAATAGTTATTGGATGGAAAATAGATGGTTGGACTTGTTTGGGTTGGTCACAATTATAGACCTATCCTAGAGTCTCATGTCATGCTTACCCACTATCTTGTTATACGTTCGAGATTCGTCTGACTTAGGATATGCATAGGTTAGTTGGGTTGGGTAACAGGGGTGATCCCCGGTCCTGTATGGACTTGGGATGCCCATTACAACATGGCCCTAGTTTGGGTCTTGTGCAGTTGGTAACAAAACTTAAGGTTCATGGTCAATTGGGAGTACACGCATCGTGTCAAGTAGAGTTTTTTTCAGAGGTGTGTAGCGCGCTACACTCATAAGTAAGAGGCTACAAGTCATTTAGGAATGTTTTACTATCTTTGTTTTCTATTTTCCATCTTGGAGTCTAAGACCTAGAATCTTCTCTAATTCTTATTTATTCGTTATTCAGATTATGCCTCGACGATCTAAAATGCAAGGTAACTCTACTGTCCTAGTTGGGGATAATTTTGAATGGACATGGACTACCCAGGGGATACATACTCAGTCTAGGTGTCTCGTCCCTAATACATCTTGAGTTTGATTGGTTGCTACTAGTCCTCCTTACGATGAGATGATAAATGAGGAATTTTGTCAATCAATTCATATTATTGCTTAGTTGATTCCTACTCAGGCTAAGCAGGATATATCTGATGTTTTATTTGCTGAGGCCACAAGGGTTGGCTAGTTTATTATGATAAATACTCCTACTTTTATTGGTGTTAAGGTAAAGAAGGATCCTTAGGGTTTATTGGATGAGATGGAGAAAACATTTAGGGTGATGCAGGCCAAGAATGTGGAAGGGGTGAATTTTGTTGCTTACCAGCTTAAGGATGTGAAGTACCAATGGTAGGAGGCATGGGATACGGTGAGAGGTGATGTTGAGGAGTCTTCATTATGTTATGATTTCTCTCATACTTTTCTAGACTGCTTCTTTCCACAAGATTTGAGAAAAGCGAAGATGGAGAAATTTGTCAATCTAAGACAAGGGAAAATGTCTATCAAGGAATATTCCCTAAAATTTCAACAGTTGTCAAGGTATGCTCCAGAATTAGTATTCGATATGAGGGCTAGGATGATAAAGTTAACTTTTATACTGGGTCGGGATTTGACCCTTCAAAGAAAGACTACATTGTTGATCAAGGATTTGGACATTTCTAGGTTGATGGTTCATATGCAATAGGTGGAGGGAGAAATGAAGAAGCATGCTGAATTTGGGAATAGGCAGGGTAAGAAGTTTAGGTCATCTAAATAGGGTGGTGCTCATCAACAATCTAGTCATGATGGTGGTAAGTGGTCGAAGAAAAAGTAAGGAGTTCTATTTCCTTCTGTACAGCTAGTGCTCCTTACCCAAAATAGTTGGGTGACAGGCGCCGGAAGGGTGGAGATAATTTTTGGGTATAGGGTGCCTAATCTCTGACAAGTGAGGCTCAGTTGGCGTAATCATGCTCTCCTTGTCATTTTTCTGGTAGGTTTCATAGGGTTTCTATGATGATGGGAGTGATAGGTGTTTCAAATTCGGTCAACCAGGCTATATGCTGAGAAATTATCTGGTTAGTAAGGGTGCTTTGGGAGCGAGTAAGTGTCTGATTGCTTAATTTTCTACCTCTACATCAAAGAGTGCTACTTTTGCATCTATTTTATCTTCTGGTACCGGTACATGTCAAAATAGGTTATATACTCTTGCTACTCGATAGGAATCTGAGGCATCACCTGATGTTGTTACTAGTACGTTATAACTTTTTTATTGGTTATAAACTCTTGTTAATGTTGGGGTTTTGGTATTAAATGCTTGGTTATGATTTTTCCATGTTTTAATTATGTTTTAAATACTTTGATGGTGGTTTGGACAATTGGTTTCACGGGGATAGTTAATTGGTAATTGTAATTGGTTTTGGAAACATTAAGTCCCTAACACTTTTGATAAAATTCCTATGATATTACTTTTACTATATTAATAGAATCTTAATTGAACTATTCCATGGTATGGTTTGGTAATAGAACCCTGAATGGTATAAATAGTTTAAATTGTTTTGAATGGTAAAGGGTAAGGTTTGGTGGTCATGGTTATGGTTAATTAAACTTCCTTGCGAGGTACAAGGAAATCCCCCATGTAAACATGTTAATGAACAACATATCGGGTACATGGGATTACCCCAGAAAACCTAATAATGGAACACTTGTGGGGTACACAGGATTCCCATATATGAACTTGATAATGTAGTCTATGGTCACATAGGAATCCCTTCACATAAAAAGGTTGTCTAAGGACACTTCTTATAATCTATAGTTGGTATGACCATACCACTACTTATAGCCTTGGTTAATTATAATGGAACAATGGTTTGGTTGGATAGTAATGGTTTTAATTGGGAAATAATGGGGGGTGATAGCTAACTGTGAAGGTGTGAGTCCACTGAATGGACACTGGAAACTAACGTTTGCCGATATGAGGGTTGGTTATAGTGAACATTTGTGATACTATGAGGTACATAAGAATCCTTGAAGTACACTGTACATAAGTATCATGGAGAGAAAAGGGTACTTGGGAATCCACTACTCTTATGGCATATCTAGTTCATGCGGTTACACACATCAGGGCATGTTCAGGGTGTTACACTGGACCCATATAGACCATAGGTGGCTCTAGAACGGTTAAGCTACATATACGCAAGTTAATGGTTTTAAATGCATTCTAAACCCGACTCCCTTTTCCGGAATGTTTATTTATATAGGTGTATATATATATTTGTGTGGGTTGTATGCACATGTTTGGTTTTCTTGATTTTACAAAATGGCATTATTTTATCCTTGTCCTTAGTTTATGCCATCATTCACTTGATAACCCATCTTTGGGTAGTTGTATCCCCATGCGATGCAGAAATTGGCCGCTCTACTCTTTCCGCTTAGTGATCAAATTGGGGATCAACTATTGTATTGAAGTGGTGACCATCCATAGTATAGAAGTCTCAATTTCATATCTTTGATATCTTTACGTACTTAGTTTATTTTCTGGATATTGGTTTAGGTTATGATTGGGGGCATGTCCCAATTGTATAATGGTTTTCTTTTAGTTAGAGGCTTTTCTAAATACTATGGATTAAAATTAGCAGGATCGGTAATGGTGTTAGCCCTAGTATTAGCATTGGTATTGGGGCTGATACAATTGTACTGACTTTATGATTGTTCCATCCCTTTTTATTTTGGATTATATATTAATATTGGAATTTATTTGGTTCGTGGTTTGGTTCAATAATAGTTATTGGTTTGAAATTAGATGGTTGGACTTGTTTGGGTTGGTCATGGTTATACAACTATCCTAGAGTCTCAGGTTATGCTTACATGCTATCTTGATATACGTTCAAGATTTATCCGACTTAGGATATGCATAGGTTGTTTGAGTTGGGTAACGGGGGTGGTCCCCAATCCTGGATCGACTTGGGATGCCCATTACGATAAGGCCCTGGTTCGATTCATGCCAGGTTACCTTTGTCAAGCAAATTCAAATGAAGTTGTATTGTATGATTGCTCAATTTAGATCTAATCATGGATTCTATGCTGAAAATGGAATAATTCATAACTTCTCTTCTCTATGCACACCTCAACCAAGAGTAGTAGTTGAAAGAAAGAACAAAATGCTCATAGAGATTGTAAGGACAATGCTGATTTATAGTGGACTTCAAAAGAACTTTTGGGTTGAAGCTGTAAACACTACTTGCTATATAACGACTATGTGCTTGATTAGATCGCTCCTAAACAAGACCTCATATTAGCTTGTGTTTAATAGAAAGACTAAGATTGACTACTTCAAACCTTTTGGGTGAAAATGCTACGTTCTAAATAATGGGAAGAATTATCGAGGAAATTTTGACTCTAAAAGTAATGAAGCGGTATTTGTGAGATAATCCTAAACCAACAAAGTATACAGAGTTTTCAACAAAAGAACTTTGTTTGTTGAAGAATGTGTGCATGTGGTCTTTGATGAGTCAGGAAAGCTAATGAATCCAAGTGATGGTGAAGAATAAAAAATAGAAGAACTTATTCCTGTTCAAAGAGATGATATTACTGAGGCTGATATTCAAGAGGTAAATGACATAGATGAGAATGGTAGAAGTGATGGTGATCCCAGTTATATAAACCACTTTCAGTTGAAGAACATCAAGAAGGATCCAATCAAACTCCTCAAGGACCTGATGCCAGTAAAGCTAATCTGAGAGGGTCAAACTAGAGGCACAAATCTTCTCATCCACATGAGAATATGACTACACCTTTGGAATTTAAAGTTCAAAAAAAGAGGTCAAGAAAGAAATTCCATGGTATTCTCAGCATTCCTGTCCCAAATTAAACCAAAAAGTGTAAAAGAAGCTCTGTAAGATGTTGACTAGATAAATGCAATGTAAGAGGAGCTTCGATAATTTTAAGTAAGCAAAGACTGGCACCTGGTCCCCAAACCTGTTGACAGGATAATTATTGGGACTAAATAGGTGTACAGAAACAAACAGGATTAACAAGGAATTATAACAGAAATAAAGCAAGTCTGGTGGTTCAAGGGTATAACTATGAGGAAGGAATTGATTATTGTAGGACATTAGCCCCTGTATGAAGAATAGAGGCCATTAGGATTCTTATTGCTTTTCCTCAGCCATATAGTTTACGGTGATGGCATTAGAGTTGATCCCCAAAAGACCGAAGCAGTGAAAAACTGGCCCAGACATATCTTAACTTCAGATATCAGGAGTTTCTTGGGTTTGGATAGCTAATACCGATGGTTTGTTGAGGGATTTTCATATATTGCATCCCCTATGTCAAGATTGACTAAAAACAAGGTCAAATTCGAGTGGTCAGATTCTTGTGAGAAGAGTTTTCAGGAGTTGAAGACTCAACTCAATACAACTCCAGTTTTGACCCTACTAGATGGTTTCAATGTCTTTGTTTTGTACTGTGATGCATCCAAAGTAGGTTTGGGTTATTTCCTCATATAGAATGATAAGGTCATAGCCTTTTAATACAGATAACTTAAACACTATGAAAATAACTATCCTACTCACGTTCTTGTGTTAGAAATAGTAGTTTTTCCCTTAAAGATTTGGAGGGATTACTTGTAAGGGGTGAATGTTGATGTGTTCACACACCATAAGAGCCTACAGTATGTGTTCTCCTAGAAAAATCTTAAACTCTGTCAGAGAAAGTGGTTAAAGCCTACTAAGGGGTCCCAAACTTAGAAAATTTTAGCTAAGTATCAATACTTAGAATCATTTTATCCTTCCAAATTTGGAGGATTTTATTTCCAAACTTCCCATCCTTAGTTAGTCAATTTTTAAATTAATTCATGATCAGGGTCACTTATAGGTCATCTCAAGTGAGTTTTAGATTTTTTGGGCTAGCGTAAGGGCGAGTTGGGATGCCCAAAATAGTGAAGTGTCGCAATAGCCTTGCCTCGCATAGGCCAGTAAACCTAAGTAAGGGTAGTGTCGCGATGTCTACTTGACCTGAGTAGGGGTCGCATCGTGATGGCTACTTTACCGAAGCAGGGGTTGAAATGTTAGGGTATCCTTGATAATCATTATTTTAATAAGGGTTGTGAGGGGAAAATTGATCATTTTCCCCACTTTATTCAGCCTTAACATGAAATTAATCAGCTTACTGGGCAAAATCTCCTTCTTTCTCTCAAACTCTCTCAAGAACAAACATTAGGTTTTCAATTCAAGTCTCAAATCTCAAGAATTCTACCATCAATCTTCTCATAAACAAGAATAAAGGTATGTGAAGTGTTCATCCAAGGGCCCCTTTCACCCTTGGAGTTCAAGAAACCCTTTTTAAAATCTTAAATGAAGATTGTCAGGTTGTGGGTTGTTTGTATTTAGTTTAATCTTGTTGTGTAATTTCTAAGATGATGTTTTTAATGAATTTCATGAAATTATGTTAGTATGTGGGTTGAAATCTTTGAAATTGAAGTGATTAATGTAGCCATGATGTATTGAATTATTATTCATGCCCAAGTATAATGTGATGCCTCCCATGTGTTTACAAAAATTCCTAAGAGAATTAATTGTGCAATTTGATCCATTGTTGGTTTCAATTATGAACTAATGAAAGAACTACATGTATAATGGACTCTCATGTTAAAGTTATGACTTGAAGGTGTTTGTTTAAATGCCTATGTGAATTTCTAGTGTACTTATGACATGATAGCATGCATCCCTTTACATGTACAAGTTCAATATTTACAAATGGTTGATGAAATGCCTTATATAGTGAATTATGAACATATGGCCATTGTTGCGCCTTTAAGATTTATGTTATGCTTTAATCTTTACGCTATCGAGTCTTGGGGATATTTAATACCATACAATTTAGCTATATACCTAGAGATACTATCAGTTACAAAATAGTCTCAATCAGGTCATGATCAGTGGTAATTTTAGTCAGTTCCAGAATTGAGGAAAAATCAGTAAACTAACTACTAATCTAGTCCAGTTTATTAGAAGATTAGTCAGGCCTAGTATGAACTAGGAAATCTTTTCAGTGTTTATTAAGTTAGGAGTAGGATTCAACACCGAGTGAATCCAAGGAAGGGGACTTACCTACCACAAGAGGGTGTGACTCTTAGATGCAATTCTTGTTTTCCATAACTATGAAGATATCATAGGTTGAGAAGGGTTGATGAGGTGTTTTAACCTCACAGTTGAGGGTTCCACCATTCTCCTTTGAGTACCTACCAGATGAGGGTATCTCTTCAGTTGTCTTTACCCGTGGCACAGTACTGGAACCCTTCCGAATGGGGTAATAGGTTGGACCCCAAAATCTATTCAGAAAAAGGGGCATGTCGGTTTGATAATTACCTCTCATCGTCTTAGTTTCAGATTCAGTCATTGATTACAACTCAGTATAGTTCTACAGACTTTAGGACTATCAGATACGGCCATCTAGATAATCAGTAATATAGTATCAATAAATTTAGATATCAATAAATTATTATTCAGACTCAATATTCGATATCATCATGATTTTAGTTTTAGTATACGTATTTATGCATGCACTTCCATTCAGTCATATTTATGTTATTCAGTTGGTATTGCTCATGCATCATGAACCCATGGATTCCAGCCTTCCTCTCTGAGCATACCAGTACATTTAAAGTACTAACGCATGCTTTTCCTCTATGATATCTTATATCATAGGTTCATAAGCACAAGCTCTAGAGCATCCTCAGTAGTACAACTTCTCCACGGATAGAATAGTAGTGAGTCCTCATATTTCGAGGACATAATTATTATTTTTAGCATTTTAGTTATTTCAGCAGTCAGTCAGAGTTTTTTAGGGACTTGTTCCATTAACACCAAATTTCAGACAGTTTAAAGTCTTATCAGACTAGAGTGTTTTCAGACAGTTGTTTTCCAGCATTTAGTTTTTCGTATACTGTATTGTTTTTAGTTTTGAATCTTATGGCAGTTTTCGTATTTACTTCCTTATTTTTTATTACAGCATATTTATTATTCAGTGCTCACAGCTGGTACCAGTCATGTATTAGCTAGTTGTCCTTCGGGATTGTTATTGGCGGGTAGCGTTCGGTGTACAGACTCGGGGCATTATAGAACAATACCTTTGGTAGAGTTTTCTTACTCCAGTAGCTATTATTCTAGCATTGGGACAGTCCCATTTGAGGCATTATACAGTAGATGATGTAGATGTCTGATCGGTTGGTTTATGCTTGGTAAGGTGGATATATTTTGTTTGGATTTGTTTTATCTGGCTATGTAAAAGGTGAAGGTGATTTGGGATAAGCTTAAGGCTTCCCAAAGTTGCCAAAAGTCCTATGCAGATATTAGGTATAGATAATTAAAGCTTGAGGTTGGTGATATGGTGTTCCTGAAGGCATCTCCTATGAAGAGAGTGATATAGTTTGGTAAAATGAGGAAGCTCAGACCCCATTATGTTGGTCCTTATTTGGTTTGTTGGATTTTTGGTAATGTGACTTATGAATTGGAGTTGCATTCTAGGTTGAGCTATATTCATCTGGTAATTTATGTCTCTATGTTGAGAAATTATCCTGGTGATCCTTCTTCTATTAGTCCGTTAGAAGGATTGGATATCTCAGATTTTTTATCTTATAAAGAGGTCCTAATGGAGAACTTAGATTGGCAGTTCGTTGGTTATGGACCAAAGATGTGTCCTGTGTTAAGGTTCAATGGTGAAACCACTAGGTGGAAGAGGCTACATGGGAAGCGAAAGCGGACATGAACTCCAAATAACTGCATTTAATTTATGCTTCAGATATTTATGCCGAAGGTATGTATTCTTGATCATATCCTTATTTTCTAACTTTGTTAAGGGTTGGAATATATCCTTGCATCATTCTTTTCTAACTTAGTTAAAAGTTGGATTGATATTTTATAATGCAAATAAATCATTCTTGTGTTTGACCGTCCATGTCCGTCATTTTGGGACCAATGATCCTAGTGGGGGAGACTAAAATACCCTAGGTTTTGGAACCATAGAAAATTTACTGGATTTCTAGTTTGTAGTCAAGATATAACTAGGGCTACAGGTCCTATATTGGGGTACAATTGGTAAGGCTTGGTCGTACATTTACCAAAATTTTTTGGTGTGTTGGATAGGTTTCTGGAATAGGTATGACTTGATGATATGAGTCGTATGGTTGGTAACTTTTCGTATGGTATGGTTTTTCCTTCAATTAATTTGAGACTTGGTAACTTAAGTTATATCTAAGTATGAGTGGCTCACCATGAGTTTTAAGAAAGGGTACAAGTCATACCATTGACTTCTATGATAGATAGAGGTCAAATCTCTTTTGATTTTATTCTACCATGGATACGGTTTAGAGGTACTGGTTATATGGTTGGGTACGACTTGGGCTAGATAAGTTATATGGTAAACAGTGTTGGTTCTAGGGGGAGGCCTTTGGTACAAGTGGTGGGTAACACTCGTATTAGAGGGTACAACCGGTGTGGGCAAGTCATACCATCTGATGAGACTTTTAAGTAGTTTAAGTTGGGGGTAATCTGATCATTTCCCCACTTGACCTATTAAGTCTCCATGACTTATATCACACTTGGGAGGTTATTTACCCTATTATTCTAATCTTAAACACTTATAAACTCTCTCTAATTCTATCTAAGTCTCTTGAGTAAAGGTAGGCTTGGATTTTATTTAAAGGAGAAATTTAGGGCTTGTTTGGGTGATTTATCTCCATCATCTTCAGAAATCTAAGGCATGTACTCCTACCTCATTGTTAGTTCCAACTAAATGCATGATTTATACAATGTTTTCATGGCATGATTATTGTATAGTTTTGGGGTTTTCAAATATATGTTGGGGTTTTGGTATTAAATCCTTTGTTAGGGTTTTTCCATATTATAATTATGTTTCAACATGATTTAATGGTGTTTTGGACAATTGGTTTGATGGGGATGGTTAATTGGTAATTGGAATTTATTTTGGAAACATTATACCCCTAATATGTTATATAAATGTCTTATGACAATGCTTTTACTATATTAACTGACTTTTAATGGAACTATTATATGGTATTGTTTGATAATGGAATACTAAATGGTATAAATTGGTTAAATAGTTATGAATGGCAAAGGGTGAGGTTTGGTGGTCATGGTTATGGTGAATTAAATTTCCTTGTGGTGTACAAGGGAAACCTCCAAGTAAAATTATTAATGAACAACTTGTGGGGTATATGGGATTCCCCTAAGAAAACCTGATATTGGAACACTTGTGGGGTACACGGGATTCCCCCAAGTTAACTTGATAATGTAGTCTATGGGTACTTAGGAATCCCTTCACTTAAAAAGGTTATCTAAGAACATTGCTTCCAAGCTATAGTCGGTATGATGATACCACTACTAATAGGATGGGTTAATGATAATGGAATAATGGTTTGGTAGGATGGAAATGATTTTAATTAGTCAATAATGGTGAGGTGTGATAGCTAACCTTAAAGGTGTGAGTCTAATGGATGGACACTAGAAACTCATGTTTGCCAACATGAGGGTTGGTCATAGTGACTATTTATAATACTATGAGGTACATGCTAATCCTCTAAGTACACTTTAAATGTGTATTATGGAGATTGAAGGGTACTTGGGAATCCTCAACTCTTATGGTATCTTTGATTCGCGTTTTTAAATGTATTGGGGATCGTTCAAGGGCTTACAATAGACCCATATATCCTGTGGGTGGTTCTAGAAAGGTTAAGCTACACATACCCAGGTTAATGATTTTAAATCCATGCTAAACCTGACTTACTTTCCCATCATGGTTATATATATGTGTGTGTACATGTGTGGGTTGTATGCACATGGTTGGTTCACTTGATTATACTATATGGAATTATTTTATCCTTATCCTGAGTTCATGCTAACATTTACTCGCTAACCCATTTTTGGGTGGTTGTATCCTTACGCGATACAGAAAATGATAGCTCTACTTCTACTGCTTAGTGATCCCAGTTGGGATCAACCATTGGATTGAAGTGGTGAGCTTCCATATTTTTAAAGTATCAATTTAATATTATGGATGTCATTACGTACTTGGTTTATTTTATTAATATTGGTTTTGGCTATGGTTTGTGGAATGTCCCAACCAGATAATGTTTTTCTTTTGGTTAGAGGTTTATTTGACTACTATGGCTTAGAATGAGCGTGATCGGTATTGGTTAAAGCCTTAGAATTGGCATTGGTATTGGGGATGATCTCTTTGGACTAAATTAATGATTGTTCCATCCTCTTTTATTTTGGATTTTATATTTATATAGGAATTCATATTGTTCATGATTTGGTTCGGTAATAGTTATTGGATGGAAAAAGGATGGTTGGACTTGTTTAGGTTGGTCACGATTATAGACCTATCCTTATGTCGCAAGTAATGTTTACCTGCTATCTTGTTATACGTTCGAGATTCATACGAGTTAGGACATGCATAGGTTGGTTGGGTTGGGTAACAGGGGAGGTCCCTGGTCCTGTATGGACATGGGATGCCCATTACGACAAGCCCCTAGTTTGGGTTGTGTTAAGTTGGTATCAAATCTTATGGTTCATGGTCAATTGGGAGTCCACATGTCGTGTCAATTAGTGTCTCTTTTAGATATGTGTAGCGTGCTACACTCGTAAGGAAGAGGCTACAAGTCATTTAGGAATGTTTTACTATCTTCGTTTTCTATTTTCCATCTTGGAGTCTAAGACCTGAAATCTTCTCTAATTTTTATTTATTTGCTAATCAGATCATGCCTTGATGATCTGACATGCAAGGTAACGCTGCTGTCCTAATTAAGGACAATCTTGAATGGATATAGGCTACCCAGGGGATACATACTCGGTCTAAGTGTCTCATCCCTAATATTTCTTGAGTTCCAGTGGTTGCTACTAGTCCTCCTTAGGATGAGGTGGTAAATAAGAAATTTTCTCAATCAATTCATATTATTACTTAGTTGATTCCTACTCAAGCTAAGCAGGATGTATCTGATGTTTTATCTGCTGAGGCCATAAGGGTTGGATAGTTTATTAAGATGAATACTCCTACTTTTTTTGGTGTAAATGTGAAGAAGGATCCTTAGGGTTTATTGGATGAGATAGAGTAAACCTTTAGGGTAATGCAGGCCAAGAATGTGGAAGGGGTGAATTTTTTTTCTTACCAGCTTAAGGATGTGGTGTACCAATGGTACGAGGCATGGGATACGGTGAGAGGTGATGTTGAGGAGTCTTCATTATGAGAGGATTTCTCTTATACTTTTTAGACTGCTTCTTTTCACAAGAGTTGAGCGAAACGAAGATGGAGAAATTTGTCAATCTAAGACAAGGGAATATATCTATCAAGGAATATGCCTTGAAATTTCAACAACTGTCAAGGTATGCTCTAGAATTAATGTCCGATATGAGGTCTAGGATGGTAAAGTTAACTTTTGTACTTTCTAGGGATTTGATCCTTCAAAGCAATACTACATTGTTGATCAATGATATGGATATTTCTAGGTTGGTGGTTCATATACAACAGGTGGAGGAAGAAAATAAGAAGCACCCTGAATTTGGGAAAAGGCAGGGTAAGAATTTTAGGTCATCTGAATAGGGTGATGCTCAACAACAAGCTAGTCGTGATGGTGGTAAATGGTCGAAGAAGAAGTGAGGATTTCTAGTTCCTTCTGTACAGCTAGTGATCATTACCCAAAATAGTTGGGTGATAGGCTCCATCAGGGTGGTGATAATTTTCAGGCAGAGGGTGCCCAATCTTAGACAAGTGAGGCTTTGTCGGCCTAATGATGCTCTCGCTGCCGGTTTTGTGGTAGGTTGTATAGGGGTTTCTATGATGATGGGAGTGATAGGTGTTTCGAATTTGGTTAACCAGGCTATATGCTGCAAAATTGTCTGGTTGGTAAGGGTGATTTGGGAGCGTGTATGTCTCCAGTTGCGTAATTTTCTTCTTCTGCACAAAAAGGTGCTACTTTTACGTTTATTTCATCTTCTAGTACCGGTGCATGTCAGAATAGGTTACATATTCTTGCTACTCGGTAGAAATCTGAGGCAACAGCTGATGTTGTTACTAGTACTTTACTACTCTTTTCTTGTGATGTGTATTGTTTTCTTGATCCAAGGTCCACACTCTTTAATGTGACCCTATTTGTGGTTGTGTATTTTTATTTTGATCCTGAGGCTATTTCAGATCCTTTTTCTGTTTCTACCCCGGTAGGTGACTCGATGGTTGCTAAAATTATCTATAGGAGGTATGTGGCATCTGTTGGTGGTAGGCAGACTTTGAGGGATTTGTTTGAACTTGATATGGTGGGTTTTGATCTTATTTTGGGGATGGACTAGTTACACTCTTGTTGCACATCCTTAAATTGTTGGACCCATAAGGTTATCTTTAGGTTCCCTAGTGAACCGATTATTGAGTGGGAGGGTGGTTCCCTAGATCCTAGGGGGAGGTTTATTTCATATCTTAGAGGTTAGAGGTTAATCTCTAAAGAGTGTCTCTATCATTTCATCCAGGTTAAAGATTCTTACTCGGAAGGTCCATCTTTACATTTAGATTTAGTGGTAAATGAGTTTCCTGAGGTCTTTTTGGATGATCTTCCTGGTTTTCCTCTAGATAGGGAGATTGAGTTTGGTATTGATTTGATTTTATACACTCATCCAATATCTATTCCTCCTTATAGAATGGCTCCGACTGAGTTGAGAGAGGTCAAGGAGAAATTTAAGGATCTCTTAGATAAGGGTTTCATTCATCCTAGTGTGTCCCATTGGGGTGCACCCGTATTATTCATGTGCAAGAAGGTTGGTTCCCTTTGGATGTGTATTGACTATCGATAGTTGAATACAGTGACGGTTAAGGACAAGTATCCTCTTCTAAGGATAGATGACTTGTTTGATCAGTTGCAAGGTGCCAAATTCTTTTAGAAGATAAATATTTGGTTTGGTCTTGGTCAAATTATTTCTAGTGAGAGGATCATGATGGATCTGCAAAAGTTGGTCGTGTTTAAAAGTTTCTCTAGACCTAAGACTCCAACCGACACTCATAGCTTCTTAGGTTTGGATGGGTATTATAGGAGGTTCGTGGAAAGCTTCTTAACGATAGATTTCTCATTGACTAAGTTGACTCAAAAGAATGTTAAGTTTTATTGGTCGGATGCCTATGAGGGGAGTTTTGAGAAGCTGAAGGATAAGCTAACTTTAACTCCGGTTTTGACACTGCCTGAAAGGTAATGAGGGGTTTGTGGTTTATTGTGATGCATCCCATGTGGGACTTGGTTTCACTTTGATGCATCATAGGAAGGTTTTTGCCTATGCTTCAAGAAAGTTGAAGGTACATGAGAGGAATTATCCTACTCATGATTTGGAGCTTTTAGCAGTGGTTTTACTTTTAATTTCTTGCGGCATTATTTGTATAGAGTACACGTGGATATCTTTTTTAGTCATAAGAGTCTACAGTATGTGTTCACTTAGAAGGAGCTAAATCTAAGTTAGAGGAGATGGTTGAAGCTTCTCAAGGACTATGATATGTGTTTTCACTACACCCACATAAAGCTAATGTGGTTGTTGATCCTCTTCGCAGGTTATCCAAAGGGACTTTAGCTCATGTGGACATGGAGAAGCGAGAATTGGTGAAGTATATTCACCGCTTGGCTAATCATGTTGTTTGTCTCTTGGAGTCCAACGATGGTGGTGTGATGGTAGGAAGTGGTTAGGTCGTCTCTTGGTGAAGAGATCAAGGAAAAGAAAATTATACATACCATTTGGATGAAAATCAAGAGTGAGGTTGGTAGGCAAAGAGTGATGGTGTTTGAGATTAATGGTGATGGTACCTTGAGGTACTAAAGGAGGATATATGTTCCTACCATCGATGGTTTACGACATAGGACTTTGGATGAGGTACATGAATCGCGCTATGTTGTTCATCTCGGTTAGACAAAAATGTTTCATGATTTCAAGAAGAGGTATTGGTGGAGTGGTATGAAGAAGGATGTGGCTGATTTTCGGGCCAAGTGTATGGTGTACCAACAAGTTAAAGTTGAGAACATGAGGCTTGGTGTGTTGTATCAAGAAATTGAGTTGCCTGAATAGAAATTGAATGTAATTAATATGGATTTTGTTACCAGTCTTTCTCGATCTCAGAATCAATTTGATTTGATTTAGGTAATCGTGGATAGTATGACAAATTCCGCTAACTTTTTACGGTGCGGACTAACTTTTTGGCTGAGGACTATACATGGTTGTATCTTATTGAGATTGTAAAGCTGCATGGGGTGTAAATTTTGATTATCTCTAATCATGGTACACAATTTTCGTCTATCTTTTGGAGGTTGTTTCAGAAATTATTGAGTGCTAAGGTTAGTCTGAGTACTTTTTTTCATCCGCAGATGGATGGGCAAGAAGAAAGGACTATTTAGACAATGGAGGACAAGATTTGTGCGTGTGTGATTGATTACGGTGCCAATTGGGTTTAGAATATACCATTGGTAGAGTTTGCTTACAACAATAGCTATCATTATAACATTGGGATGTCTTCTTTTGAGGCACTATATGGTAGCAGATGTAGATCTCCGATCGGGTGGTTTGATCTTGGTGAGGAAGATATGTTCTATTTGGATTTGGTTTATCAGGCTATGGAAAAGGTGAAGGTGATTTGGGATAGGCTTAAGGCAGCCCAAAGTTGCCAAAAGTCCTATGCGAATGTGAGGCATAGAGATTTTGATTTCGAGGTTTGGGATAAGGTGTTCTTGAAGGTATCTCCCATGAAGGGAGTGATGTAGTTTGGTAAAAAGGGGAAGCTCAGTCCCCTTTATGTTGGTCTTTATTTGGTTTTGCGGACGGTTGGTAACATGGCATATGAATTGGAGTTGCCTTCTAGTTTGAGCTCCATTCATCCGGTATTTCATGTCTCTATGTTGAGAAAGTTTCTTGGTAATCCTTCTTAGGTGATTCCTTTGGAAGGATAGGATATCTCAGATTATCTGTCTTATAGAGAGGTCTTGGTTGAGATATTGGATCAGAAAGGTCCTCGGTTACAGACCAAGGATGTTGACACGACTTGACTTAGGGCCATGTTGTAATGGGCATCCCAGGTCCATTCAGGACCGGGGACCACCACTGATACCCAACCCAACCATCCAAACGTCTACCCTGATTCGAATAAATTCTGAACGTATAACAAGATAGAATGTAAGCATAATCTAAGCCTTTGGGATCGGTCTATAACTGTGACCAACCCAAACAAGTCCAACCATCCATTATCAAACAAATAACCAGTTACCAAACCAACCCGTGAACCAAATAAATTCCAACATAAATATATAATCCAAAATAAAAGAGGATAGAACAATCATAAATTCATTCCAACGATATCAACCCCAATGCCAATGCCAATACTAAGGCTGACACCCATACCGATCCTTCCCATTCCAACCCATAGTAGTCACACAAGTCTCTAACCAAAAGAAAAACAACATCCTATAGAGACATGCCCCCAACCTTAGCTAAAACCAATATCCATAAAATTACCAAAGTTTGTAAAAATGTCCAAGATAGGAACTGGAGCCTTCCGGAATATGGAAGCTTACCACTTCAATCCAACCGAGCTAATCCCGAGATTCGATCACTGTGTAAGAGGAGTAGAATGTGCAGTTCCTGTATCGCATGGGGATAATACCTCTAGAAGATGGGTTAGCGGGTTAACACTAGCATGAACTCAAGATATATAAAATAACACCATCTAGTAAAACCAAGTAAACCAACCATATGCACACAACCATACATATATATAACCATGCCGATAAAAGGAACCAGGTTTAGAATGTATTTAAAACCATTAACCTTGTTATGTGTAGCTTGACTATCCTAGAACAAACCACAGGCTATATGGATCCAGTGTAACCCCATAAATAGGCCTCGATGGGTGTAGCCGCATGAATTGTAGATACCATAAGAGTAGGGGATTCACAAGAACCCTTCGTTCTCCATGATACATATGTAAAATGTACTTAGAGGATTCCCATGTACCTTATAGTATCATATATGGTCACTATGATCAACCCTCATGTCGGCGAACATGTATTTTCATTGTCTATCAATTGGACTCAAACCTTCATGGTTAGCTATCATACCATGCCATTATTGCCCAGTTAAAACCATTACTATCCAACCAAACCATTATTCCATTATTATTAACCAAGGCTATAAGTAGTGGTATCATCATACCAACTATAGCTTACAAGCAATGTCCTTAGCCAACCTTTTTATGTAAAGGGATTCCCATGTACCCATAGATTACATAATCAAGTTAACTTGAAGGATTCCCATGTACCCCACAAGTGTTCCATTATTAAGTAAACTTGGGGGATTCCATTGTTCCCCATAAGAAAGTTTAATTAACCATAACCATGACCACCAAACCATTCCAAACCATTTAAACCAATTAGGGTTCCATTATCAAACCATATCATGCAATAGTTCCATTAAAAGTCTAATAATAGTAAAACATTATCATAGGCATTTTATCAAACATGTTGGGGGAATAATATTTCCAAAACCAATTCCAATTAAAAATTAACAATTCACATGTAACCAATTGTCCAAACCACCATTAAAGCATGTTAAAGAATAAATAAAACATGGGAAAACCATATCAACGCATTTAATACCGAAACCCCAACATATATTGGAAAACCCCAAAACATACAATAATCATTCCATGAAAACAATGTATAAAACATGCCTTTAGCTGGAAATAAAATTGAGGGAGGAGTACGCACCTTAGATTATGAAGATGATGAAAAGAAATTACCTAAACATGCCACAAATTGCTCCTCTAGATAAAACCCTAGCCTTCTTTTACCCATGTACCTTAGGGAGAATTAGAGAGTTTTTCTAAGTGTTTAAGATTATAATAATAGGGTAAATATTGTCCCAACAGAGTTATAAGTCATGGCACCATAATAGGTTAAGAGGGGAAATGCCCAGATTACCTCCAAATTAACTGTATAGATTCCCCATAGGTGGGTACGACTCCACCATACCTGTCATACACTCCAATACTAGTGGTTCCCGGCACTCATACCCTAGACCTCTCTTAGACCCCCACAATCATCAGCATATGACCATGCAAGCCAAACCATATCTAAGAATATGACTCGTACCTCATCTCACGACCCTTGGTAAGCCACTCAAACTCAGATCCAAGTTACTTTACTAAGTCTCAAATTAAGTGATGGAAAACCCAACCATACGACCTGTATCCGACCATACGACCTGTACCAACATAAGTCTCACCTATTCCAGAAGCTAATCCAACCCACCCACTAACATTGGTTAGTGTACGACCCTTTTCATGCTATTCCTCTAAAATATCTCCTTGAGATCATGATACATTTTTGTTAAACCAGGTATGAACAACATATCTCAATTCATGCACCTCACCAAAAACTCTTTGTCACAAACCATCGATGTCAGGAACACATAACTGCCCTTGGTAACTCAAAGTATCATCATCACTGATCTCAAGCATCATCACCCTTTGCCCACCAACCTCACTCTTGATTTTCATCAAGATAGGATCCAGCATTTGCTTCTCCCTAATCTCTGAACCAACGGATAGTCGAATTACTTCCTATACCATTATAAGACCATTCTCGAAGTCCAAGAGACGAACCCAAAGATTAGCCAAAAGGTGAATATACATCACCAATTTTGGCTTCTTGTTTTCCATATGAGCTAAAATCCCTATGGAAAACCTACTAAGAGCATTAGCGACCACGCTAGCTTTACTTAGGTGGTAGTGAAAACTCATATGATAGTCCTTGAGAAGCTCCAACCATCTTCTCGGCCTGAGATTTAGCTCCATCTAAGTGAACATATGTTGTAGACTCTTATGATCAGAAATAATGTCCACGTGCACTCCATACAAACAAAGTTTCCATATTTTTAAAGAAAATACCACTGCTAAAATTTCCAAATCATGTGTAGGATAATTTCTCTCATGCACCTTCAACTGCCTGGAAGAATAGGCTATCACCTTCCCATGCTGCATCAAAACACGGTGAAGTCCCACTCGGGATGCATTGTAATAAACTACAAACCCCTCATTACCTTAAGGCAATGTCAAAGCCAGAGCCAAAGTTATCTTATCCTTAATATTCTCACAAGTATCCGACCAAGAAAACCTTACTTTTTTCTAAGTCAACTTAGATAATGGGGCAACATCATCAAGAAACTTGTACGAACCGCCTATAATACACATCCAAACCCAAGAAGATCCAAATGTCAGTTGGAGTTATGGGTCTAGGTCACTTTTTAACCACAACCACCTTTTTCCGATCCAACATGATCCCCTCACTAGATATTTTATTACCAAGAAAAGTTATAACCTTCAACCAAAACTCTCACTTGGAGAATTTGGCATATAGCCGCTACTCTTTTAAGGTCTGTAATACCAAAAGGAGGTGATAGCATGATCCACCTTACTTTTAGAATACACCAAGATGTCATGAATGATCACAATGACAAAAACATGTAGAAACTGCCTGAAAAACTTGTTCATCAAGTCCATAAAATCCTTTAGGAAATTAGTCAAACCGAATGACGTCACCAGGAACTCAAAGTGCCCATACTGAGTACAAAAAGCCATCTTTAGGATTTCCGACTCCCTGATCTTAATTTGATGATAACCAGACCAAAGATCTATCATAGAAAAGAATTTGGAACCTTGAATCTAAACAATCCAGTCATTTATCCTTGGGAGAGGATGCTTGTTCTTAACCTAATCCTTAATGAATTGCTGATAGTCAAAGCACATATGAAGGGAACTATCCTTATTTCACAAAAATAATACTGGTGCACCCCAAGGGGACACAATAGGATGGATGAACCCTTATCCAAAAGATCCTTAAGTTACTCCTTGAGTTCATGCAACTCAGTCGAAGCCATTCTATAGGAGGAATAGCTATCGGACGAGTGTCCGGAACCAAATAAACACCAAACTCAATACCTCTATCTGGAGGATACCAAGAAGATCATCCGGAAAGAGCTCACAAAACTCAATTACCACTGAAACCGAACGTAAAAAAAGACCTCCCGAGTTAGAATCTTTATCCTAGACCAAATAATAGAGAAACTCTTTAGAGATTAGCCTATTATCTCTAAGAAAAGAAATAAACCTCCCTCTAGGAGCTAGGGAACCACCCTCCCACTCAATAACTGGTTCACCAAGGAATCTAAGTATGACCTTACGGGTCCAACAATCTAAGGACACATAATAAGAGTGTAACAAATTCATCCCCAGAATAACATCAATATACTCCATATCAAGTTCAAACATATCCACCAAAGTCTAACCACTACCAATAGATACCACACATCCCTTATAGACTCTCTTAGAAACCATAGAGTCTCATACCAGGGTAGAAATTGAAAAAGGATATAAAATAACCTCAAGATCAAAAGATAAATATACAACCATAAATTGGATCACTTAAGAGAGAGTGGACCCCAAATCAAGTAAGAAATATAAGTCAAGAGAAAAAAGTTGTAATATACCAGTAACGATGTCAGGTGATGCCTCACATTCTTGCTGAGTAGTAAGAGCATGTACCCTATTTCAACCTACGCCAGTACCAGAAGTAGGAACAAATATTGAAGTAGCACCCTTTGGTGCGGGAGCAGAAGATGAAGTAATCGAAGCCTTACTCACTCTCAAAACACCCTTACTAACCAGAAAATTCCTGAAGATAAGTCCTGATTTTCCATATTTGAAATACCTATCCCTCTCCTCATCATAGAAACCCATATACAACCTACCATAGAACCAGCAAGGAGGGCATGATGAAGACTGCTAAGCCCTACTTTCCTAAGATAGGGTACTCAGTGACCAAAAATTATTGCCACCTCGCTAATGCCTATCACTCGACTATTTTAGGTAAGTATCACTAGCTTTAGAGAAGGAACCAGAACTCCCCCACTTCTTATTTGGCCACTTACCGCCATCCTGACTACTTTTTCATTGAGAACTACCTTGCTCAGATGACCTGAACTTCTTGCACTGCCTTTCCCAAGACTCAGCCTATTACTTCTTTTCTTCTTGCACCTGTTACATATGAACCACCAATCTAGATATATCCATATCCTTGATCAATAATACAGTCTTGCATTCAAGGATCAAATCCCGAAATCGTCCAAAAGTAAACTTTCTTATCTTTGCACTAATATCAGACACCAATTTTGGAGCAAACCTTAACAGATGCTGAAATTTTAAGGTATATTCCTTGACTGGCATCGTCTCTCGACTAATTCCTCCACTATCGCTTCTCTCACCTTCTTAGGAAAGAAGTATTCTAGAAAAGCATAATATAAAGTCTCCCATATAGTTGACTCCTGAACATCACCCCTCACCCTATCCCACCTTTCTTACCATTGGTACACCACATACTTAAGCTGGTGAGCAGCAAAATTCACCCCTTCCATATTCATAGCCTATATTACCCTAAATTTTTTCTCTATTTCACACAAAAATCCCTTAGGATCCACCTCCACCTTCACACTAATAAAAGTAGGAGGATTTATCTTCATAAACTAGCCAACCATTGTGGCCTAAGTAAAATAAACACCATATGCATCTCGCTCAACTTGAAAAGCAACCAACTAAGAAATAACACGAATTAATTGATGGAATTCCTCATTCACCACCTCACCTTGTAGATACTAGTAGCAACCGGTGGAACTCTAGAAATAATAGGGACTGGACCCTTAGACCGAGTATGTATCCTCTATGTCTCTTCCACATTATCCCTAGTGGGGATAGAAGATTTACCTTGCATCTCAGATAGTTGAGGCATGATTTGAAAAGTGAACAAACTAGGATTAGAATATTCCAGGACTTAGACTCCAAGCTTTAAAATAGAATACCAAGAAAGTAAAACATTCCTAAATGCCTTATAGCCTATCCCTTATGAGAGTGGCGCACTACACACACATAAAAGAGACTCTACTAGACATGGCTTATGGACTCCCAGTTGACCATGAACCTAAATCTCTGATACCAACATGACATAACCTAACTCATGGTTTTGTTGTAATGTGCATTCTAGGTCCATCCAGGATTGGGGACCACCCCTGATACCCAACCCAACCATCCAAATGCATACCCTAAGATGGATGAATTTCAAACGTATAATAAAATAATGTGTAAGCATAACCTAAGACTTTGTGATAGGTCTATAACTGTGACCAACCTAAACAAGTTCATCCATCTATTATCCAACCAATAACCAGTTATTGAACCAACTGTGATCCAAATAAATTCCAACATAAATATATAATCCAAAATAAAAGAGGATGGAATAATCATAAATTAAGTTCAATGGTATCATCCCCGACACCAATGCCAATACTAAGGCTGACACCAACACCGACCCCGCCCATTCTAACCGAAAGAAAAACAATATTCAGTTGGGACATTCCCCCAACTATAGACAAAACTAATATCCATAAAATGGCCAAAGAATGTAAAAATGTCCATGATATGAAATGGAGACTTCAGAAATATGGAAGCTAGCCATTTCAATACAATCGAGCTAATCCTGAGATCCGATCACTATGCAAGATGAGTAGAATGGTTGGTTCCTACATCGTGTTGGGATACAGGTGCCCAAAGATAGGTTAGCAAGTAATCACTAGCATGAACTTAGGATAAAGATAAAATAATGTCATCTAATAAAACCAAGTAAACAACTATATACACACAACTATATATATATATAACCGTGCTGGGAAAGATAAGAGGACTCAAAATAGGTCCATGTCATATGAGCACCTCAAGGACATATGTATCTACGTCATCCCGTAACCCAACATATCAATCAACAATAATCCACAAGATTCAGATATAATCCAACCATAATAATAAGATAGCATAAATATGACTATGTGTCAAGGCTTAACAAAACAAACCATTTCATAATTATTAATACTCTATCCCAATATGCCCAAGTCCACAGTCATCTACAACACCTTTATACAAACCAAAGTTTAAAAATATATACGTCGGGACAAGTCCTATACAAAAGACAAACCAAGTAAAAATAAATTAAGTCTAAAGATAGGATACCAAGGATGAATGTCTTCCGAAGTAAGGAAGCTCACCACTCTAAAGTCAATGCACGAACCGTTTTGATCTACTAATCACTGCATAGGAAAAGAAGATGATGCTCCGACCCTTATGTCGCATGGGGACATAGCATTCAGAGATGGTTAGTTGTTGGAATGCTAGGATGTAACTAAAAGGTAAGGATAAAATAACATAATCATTTAGCAACAAGTCAATATATTATCATCATTCATATTTATACACTTATCCTTAAAAATAGGCAATTCACATGCTAATCAAGAGACCAAGGCTCAACATCATTCTTAAATATACAATGATACACAAAGATATGCACAACATGATCATATTATGCCACAAAGAAAAATGACTTAGCATACATTCTTAAATCATTCATTCATGAGATATGGAGTGATGATCTTTCAAGCAAGTTAGCTCATTTGACCAATCTCATTGCCATTTCATTGGACTAGGAACTCAAATCACTAGTCATTTCACCGGTTTAGGAACTCGAATCACTAGGTGTTACATTTCATTCGACTAGGAACTCAAATCACTAGTTGTTTTACCGGTCTAGGAACTCGAATCACTAGCCATGTCATTTGACGAGGTATTCTAACCTCAAGAAATCCCTTCAGACTAGGAACTTGAATATTTAGTCATATAACAGGTCTTGGAACTCGAATCACTAGCCGTGTCATTAGACGATGAACTCAAATCACCCGCTCTTCCATGGGACTAGGAACTCAAATAACTAGTCATATCACCTGTCTAGGAACTCGAATTTTAAGTCATTTCATTGGACGAGAAACTTGAATCGCCCATTTTTATTAGTCTCCATTTGAACTCTTGACCCATTAATTCATGAATTTACACTCATACAATTTATATCACATTTAAGAGCTTTGACTCATTTAGCCAATTCAATATTATGCATGACCACATGGTCCTTGTGGGAGCCTTCATTGATCAACCATCTCAATAAGCCAATGCCTTCATTCAATTCATCATACCATACAATTTGTGGTCCTCAAGACCCACAGAACTATTCACATTTCATTAAACACAATATATCATATTTCCACCACACTTGGTTTAATACAAACTTTAAGTTCATCTCTATGTCTAGGGTCTTATCCTATCATTTTTTATAAACCAACAAGGTTATCAAATTTATAATGCATGGATCCTAATGCCTTCACAATAACATTTATCAATCAATGATAACTATTAGACCATTGGCCTAGTTCAATGCATCACCAACAATTTTACTAGGGAATTGATTTAGAAATTTTCACAAACACCTTATGTACTTACCTTTCACAAGGCCATTTTCAAGGTGAAAATCATCAAGATTAGGGTTATTCATGAGACATATTTTAGACCACATATGACAAGTACCCACATACATAACTCATCATCAATAAAATGAATAAGCACAAGACTAAGTAAGAATCATTATTATTCATCATTTAGCAACAAAATGCTTTACATTTAATTTCAAAACCACCATGTACACTTACTAATACAAGTGTGAAATACATGGGTTAAGAGTTTGTTAGAAAGGGGAAGAGTTACATGCCTTAAACAACCTGAATCTCTAAGAATGTTGACTCCCTCTTACCACTAGATGATCACCCTTCAAACCCTAGCCTCTAATCTTGATTAAAGAATCCTTTAGAGTGTTTAGAAGTGATTGAGTCTTGTAGAATGAAGACTTAGGATCCTACAATGCCTTATGTAGTGAGAAAAGATAGGGTTTTAGGTAAGGTAAATGACCAAAAGGTCCTTAGTTAAAAACTTAAAAGTGAGGGGGTACGACTCACCCATATGATTCTTTTAGTAATTGTACCCTAGGGTACGAGTGGTACCCTAACGCGTACCCTAGGCTTCTCCTAGGTGAATCACACAGCTAAGGGTACGACAACACAACCATGAGTCGTATCCAAAGAATACAACTCACCCTTAGTCATCAGCTTCAAATGTATGCAAGATAGTTTACCTCAAGCTCAAGTCTCACTCTATATGATTTCCCTAGATATAACTCGTATAGATATGGTATGATTGAGGAGGGGTCACTCGTACCTAGGACAGTGAGTGACCCTCCCCACACTACCTAGGATACGAGAGGGGAGCGCAAGGTGGGTACGAGTTATGACCAAGGGTGTGACTCAAGTTTCTAGTAGTACCTAACTCAGAGACACAAAAATAAAGTCATTTTTCAATAGTTCAAAGTCTAGGTGAATCAATTCTCCCCCACTTGGATCACTCGTCCCCGAATGAGGGGTAAGGCAAGCATAGACACGGGTTAACACTTTATCACATATCAAAGAAACTCTCAACAAGTTAAAATGAGCAGACAACAACAAAAATGAAACACAACACATATCATGATTATTCAATCACTAATTCATTTAATTCACTAAGTGATTCAAACTCATCTTTTTATTGAGGCCACATGTCTCCTTAAAAGTTTATGGAATCGAACCCATTATCAAATCAAGACATAAGTTAAACCAAGAAGATTAACACAAACCTCAATCACAAGTTTTTGGGATGGAAAACAAATGCGGGTACTTGGACTTCATATCCTCCTCCGTCTCCCAAGTAGCCTTCTCGGACATCTGGTTCATCCATAGAACCTTCACTGAAGGCACTTCTTTCATTCATAACCATAAAAATTCACAATATAAGATCCTCACCAAGACTTCTTCATAGGAAAAGAGTCTGATATATCAACATTCTGATATATCAACATACCTTAACGGAACAACCAATGAAGGGTCACCCACATATTTCCGCAACATACAGATATCGAAAATCGGGTGAATGGAGTCAATGCTAGAAGGAAACTCCAACTCATAGGAAACATTGCCTAACCTTTTCACTATCAAGTACGGACCAACATACCGGGGACTAAGTTTTTCCTTTTTATCAAACCACATCACTCCCTTCATAGGAGACACTTTCAAGAACACCCAATTGGCAACACAAAACTCTAAGTCCCTATGCCTCACGTCTGTATAGGAATTTTGGTGACTTTAAGAGGTTTTAAATCTATCACAAATCACCTTTACCTTCTCCAAGGCTTGGTGAACTATATAAGGGCAGAGCAACTTACACTCGCCAACTTTGTACCACCCAATGGGGGACTTATATCTTTTATAATACAATACCTCAAAAGGTTCCATGACAATACAATAGTGGTAGCTAATATTATAGGCCAACTCAATCAAAGTCAATTGGACATACCAACTACCACCATAATTGATTACACTAGCCCACAACATAACCTCTAAGGTTTGGATTGTTCTCTCTGCTTGTCCATCTATTTTTGGTGAAAGGCGGTACTAAAGCACACTCTAGTGCCCAAACCCTTTTGAAAAAACTTCCAAAAGTGGGATGAAAATGGAGGTCCACAATTTTAGATTATTGACACTGAAGCATCGTGCAACTTAGCATAATCTTCCGCTGAGAAATTAGTCCTCATGGGCAAGAAATAAGTGGACTTGGTCATTCAATCAACAATGAGCCTAATAGAATCACATTGATTCTGAGATATAGGAAGACCAGTAATGAAATCCATATTAACTTCCTTCTACTTCTAATCGGGCAATGCAATCTCTTGGTACAAACACCGAGCCTCATGTGTTCAACTTTCACTTGTTGACTCACCATACACTTTTCCATATGGATAGCTACATCACACTTCATACCACTCCACCAATAGAACGCTCTAAGGTCATGATACATCTTTGTGGAATTGGGATGAATACCATACTGAGATTCATGAGCCGCGGCCATAATTCTTTCCCTCAATCCATCGATGTTCGGAACATATACCCTACCTTGGTATCTCAAGATACCATCACTACCAATCATAAATTGGGGTCCAAGACTTGCTTTTCCTTTATCTCAACAACAAGAGAAGATTGAGATATTGGATGCAAAATTATATCACCATACTTAGAGTCTGCAAGTCAAACTCAAAGATTTTCGAAATGGTGAATATCCCTCACTAATTCTCACTCATCCTCATCTATATGGGCCAAACTTTCTATGGACAATCTACTAAAAGCATCGACGACTACATTCGCCTTACCAGGATGATAATGAGGACTTATATCAAAGTTTTTCAATAACATAAGTCGTATTCTTTGCCAGAGATTCAACTTCTTTTCAGTAAACACATATTCAAGTCTCTTATGATTGAAAAAGATGTCGATATAAACATCATAAAGATAATGTCGCCAAATCTTCAACGCCAAGACCATGACTAACAACTCTAATATTCTCATGAACTTTCAATTGCCTAGAAGCGTAGGCTACCACCCTACCATGTTGTATCAACACGTAACTAATACCGAATCAGGAAGAATCACAATAAACAACAAATCTCTCACCACCCTCGGGAAAGGTCAAAACTGGGACCAAAGTCAATTTGTCTTTTAACTTCTCAAAACTACTGTCACAGGCATCAAACCATAAGAACTAGACCTTCTTTTGGGTCATCTTGGTCAATGGGGAAGCTATAGTAGAGAAACTCTCCATAAACCTTCTATACGAACTAGCTAGACCCAAGAAGCTATGAATGTCGGTCAGAATCGTAGGTCTAGGCCACCTCTTAACTACTGTAACCTTTTGGGGATCCAATATGATCCCTTCACTAGTAATGACATGACCAAGAAAAACCATGGCTTTCAACCAAAACTCACACTTGGAGAACTTGGCATACAAATGATGATCCTTCAAAGTTAGTAACATGGCACAGATGTGATCCACATAATCTGCCTCACTCTCGGAATACACTGAGATATCATCAATGAAGATAATAACAAACATGTCAAAGAATGGATGAAAGACCCTATTCATCCAATACATGAACACCGCTAAGGCATTGGTCAACCCGAAGGACTTGACAAGAAACTCATAGTTACCATACCGAGTTATTATAGCAGTCTTACAGATATTCATTTCCCTAATCTTAATCTAATGATTACCTTATCTAAGATCAATATTAGAGAAATATTGTGCACCCTGAAGTTGATCAAACAAATAAACAATCCTAGGAAGAGGATATTTATTCTTTACCATCACTTTGTTCAACTAACAATAATTAATACACATACGAAGGGAACCATCCTTCTTGCACACGAAAAATTTGGGAGAACCCCGAGGAGACACGCTAGGACAGATAAAACCTTTATCAAGGAGTTCTTTCAATTTGTCTTTAAGTTGTTTCAACTCAGTCGGAGCCATTCTATAAGGAGAATAGAGATCGGACGATTGTCCGGAACAAAATCAATTCCAAAATCAATTTCCCTATCGGGAGGAACACTAGGAAGTTCATTGGGAAATACCTCAAGAAAATCATTAACAATAGGGATGGAACCTAGAAAAGGTTCTTCCAAGTTTTAATCTTTAACTCGAACCAAATGATACAAATACCCCTTTGAAATCAACTTTTATGCTTTAAGATAAGAAATAAATCTCCCCTTAGGCGCAGAGGAACCACCATCCCATAAGATGACAGGCTCATTAGGGAATTTGAACATAACCCAACGGGTCTAACAATCAAAGGAAGCATAGCAAGAGTGTTGCCAATCCATCCCCATAATGACATCAAATTTAATCACGTCCAACTATATCAAGTCAACGAAAGTATTTCTACCACCAATAGATACCAACACCTATTATAGACTCTTTTAAGAACCACAGAGTCTCCAATTGGGATAGAAGTAGATAAAGGAACTAATCGACTCTCAGGGCAACAATCAAGATACACAGACACATACAGGTCACATAAGAAAGAGTAGACCCTAGATCAAGAAAATAATACACATCACAGGATATAAGTCTTAATATACCTGTGACAATATTGGGATACATGTATGAATCTTGGCAAGTAGCAAGTGCATACAAGTGGTTCCGGCCAGCCCAGTGCCAGAAAGAAAAGCAAAAAAAGACATAACACCTTTGGTGTGGGAGTAGATTGAGTAGCAATAGGGGTCCTGCTGGCCAAAGAAGACATTCAAGAGAGGCACTCTCACTGGTATGTCCATCCTGACTATAATAAAAACATTTGTCTCTCCTTCTCACACTAACCATGGTGACTCTGACCATAGAATTTGCAAAGAGTATGGGGTGGAGACGACTAGGCTCCACTAGTCTGAAATTAAGCGCCCTATGCCCAGGGCCTACCACTAAAATGAGAGAGACAACCACCCAAAATCTTTAGGTAAAGAGAGAGAACACTAATCGAGGAGAACGAACTCGGACTTCCCCACTTCTTTCATTACAACTTTTCACCATCACTACTACTATGCTCGAAAGGCCTTAACTTTTTCCCTTGCCTATCACTAAACTCAACTTGTTTTTTTTTCTCATCTTCTACTTGTTTCATATACACAACCAGCCTAGAGATATCCATGTTTTTAATGAACAAGGCCGTCTTTGTTTCAAGAACAAGCTCATAGGACAATCCTAAAACAAACTTATGCATTCTAGACCTCATGCTAGAAACCATCTCAGGATCATACCTTGACAATTGATGGAATTTCAAGGAATACTCTTGAACAGACATCCTCCTTTGTTTCAAGTTCACAAACTCTTCTACCTTTGCCTTCCTCAACTCTTGAGGAAAGAAGCGGTCAAGGAAAGCCTCAGAGAAATCCTCTTACATGGCAGGGCTTGCATCAACACCCCTTGACAACTCCCACCCTTCATGCCACTAGTACGTTACATCTTTCAATTGGTATGAAGAAAACTCAACGGCCTCAATCTTCGAAGCATGCATGATTCAGAAGATCTTTTCTATTCTATCAACAAAGCCTTAAGGATCATCCTCAACCCTTGTACCGGAGAACATAGGAAGGTTCAACCTTATAAATCAGCCAACTCTTATAGCCTCAGATAAAATGGTAGCTGGAGCACCACACTCTACTTGAGATGCTACCAATTGATTCAAGAGGTTGATAGAGCGATGAAACTCAGCATTAGTAATATTCCCTTGAGGTGACTAAGGAGGAAGGCCACTCTCATAGTTGGGATTTATGGAGATAGAAGGAACCTAATGAAGATGATCAGATACCACAGCTCTAGATTCTAAATCCCAAAAATTGGATGAACTTCATCCACATTGCCCCCAATAGAGAAAGAAGTGTTTGCCTGAGTATCAGATTTCCTTGGTGGTATGATTTTAAAGATAGCAAATAGAAATCAGAGAAATCTAAGGCCATAGACTTTATATCTTGAGATTGAAACACAAGAAAGGGAAATATTTCTTAAAATGTCTTGTAGCCCCCTTTTATAAGTGTGGTGCTCTTTACACCCATAAAAGAGACTCTAATTAACACGATATTATCGACTTCCAACAGTGCTTGAACGTAGGCTCTGATACCAACTTAACATGACCCAAAACGAGGTCATGTCATATGGGTACCTCAAGCACTCATGTATCGGAGGTCTCCACGTAACCCAACCTATCCATCAACAAAAAGCCATAAGGGTCGGATATAATCCAACCATAATACTAAGAAAGTGGAAATGTGACTATGTGTTAAGGCTTAACAAGGCCAACCATTTCATAATTATCAACACTCCACCCCAGTATGACCAAGTCCACAGTCATCCACAACACATCTATACAAACTGAAGTTTAGAAATATATACATTGGAACATGCCCCCGACGATAGGAAAACCAAGTTAAAATAAACTAAGTTTAAAGATAGGAGTCTAAGGATGAATTTCTTCCTATGTAAGGAAGCTCAATACATAAAAGTCAATGCCTGAACTTCTTTGATCCACTAATCATAGCTCGATAAAAGAAGATGATGCTCTGTCCCCTATATTGCATGGGGACATAACATTCTGAGATTGTTAGTGATTGGAATGCTAGCATGTAACTAATGGGTTAGGATAAAATAACATAATCATTTAACAACAAGCCAATATATTATCATCATTCATATTTATACACTTATCCTTAAAAATTGGCAATTCACATGCGAATCAAGAGACCAAGGCTCAATATTATTCTTCAATATACGATCATACACAAAGATATACACAACATGATCATATTATGCAATAAAGGAAAATGACTTAGCATAAATTCTTAAATCATTCATTGATGAGATATGGAGTGATGAACTTTCAAACAAGTTATCTCATTTGACCAATCTTGTTGCCATTTCATTAGACTAGGAACTCGAATAACTAGTCATTTCACCAATCTAGGAACTCGAACCACTATCCATTTTATTTCATTGGACTAGGAACTTAAATCACTCATCATTTCACTGGTCTAGGAACTCAAATCACTAGTCGTATCATTTGATGAGGTATTCTAACATCAAAAGATATCTTTGGACTAGGAACTTAAATTGCTAGTTATATCACTGATCTAGGAACTCGAATCACTAGTTGTGTCATTAGACAAGGAACTCGAATCACCCATTATTTCATGTGACTAGGAAATCAAATCACTATTCATATCACCGGTCAAGGAACTCAAATCTCTAGCTATGTCATTAGAGGAGGAACTCAAATTGCCTGTTGTTATTAGTCGCAATTTGAACTTTTGACCCATATTTTTTTCATTCACACTAATACAATTTTTATCACATTTAAGAAATTTGGCTTATTTATCTAATTCAACAATATATATGACCACATGGTCCTCATGGGAGCCTTCATTGATCAACCATCTCAATAGGCCAATGCCTTCATTCAATTCATTATACTATACAATTTTTAGTCCTCAAGACCTATACATCTATTCATATTTCCTTAACCATAATATATCACATTTTCACCACACCTGGTTCAATACATAATTCAAGTTTATCTCTATGTCTAGGGCCTTACCTTTTATTAGTCATCAACCAAAAAGGTTATCAAATTTACCATACTGGCTCATAATTCCTTCACAATAACATTTATGAATTATTTATAACTATTGGGACATTTCCCTAGTTCAATGCATCACCAATAATTTTACTAGGCAATTTACTTAGACATTTTCACAAACACCTTATGTACTTAACTTTTACAAGGCCATTTTCAGGGTGAAAATTAGCAAGATTAGGGTTATTCATGAACTACATGTTATACCACATACAACAAGCACCCACATATGCAATTGATCATTAATAACATGAATAAGCACAAGACTAAGTAAGAATCATCATTATTTATCATTTAGCAATAAGACCCTTTTCATTTAATTTCAAAACCACCATGTACACTTACTAATACAAGTGTGATATTCATGGGTTTAGAGTTATTTATAAAGAGGAAAAGTAACATCCCTTAAATAACTTTAATCACCAAGAATTATGACTCTCTCATTCTACTAGATGATCACCCTCTAAATCCTAGCCTCCAATCTTACTTCAATAAGCCTTTAGAGTGTTAAGAAGTGTTTGAGTCATGTAGAAGGAATACGTAGGAGGCAAAATTCCCTATATAGTGAGAAGGATTAGGATTTTTGGAAAGGGAAATAACCAAAAGTTCCTTAGTTAAAATTTGAAAAAGGAGCTCGTGCAGGGGTACGACTCCCCCATACGATTCCCTTAGTATTTGTACCCTAGGGTAAGATTGGTACCCTAACTCATCCTGAGGCTTCTCCTAGGTGACAAACTATTAAGGGTATGACAACACACCCATTATTCATATCCAAAGGGTATTACATAGACCTAGTCATAAGCTTCAACCGTATCTAAGACAATATACCTAAATCTGATGACTCAATTTGTATGATTGCCCTAGATACGACTCATATACATAGGGTACAACTGAGGATGGGTCACTCGTACCTTGGTAAGTTAGTGACCCTCACCATATTTCCTAGGTTATGTAAGGTGAGTGAAAGGTAGGTATGATTCGTTACCAATGGTATGACTTAAGTCTCTAGTCGTACCCAACTCAGTGAAGTAAAAATGAATTTGTTTTTCAATTGTTCAAAGTCTAGATATTTCAAAAAGGTAATGGGTCTAGCATGAATTTAAAACTATTAACATGGGCATGTATAGCTTAACCATCCTAGAACCACCCACAGGCTATATGGGTCTAGTGTAACCACCTGAACGAGCATCGATGTGTATAGTCGCACGAATTGGAGATACCATCAGTGAAGGGGATTCCCAAGTACCCTTCGCTCTCTATGATACATATGTATAGTGTACTTATAGGATTCCCATGTACCTCAAAGAATCATATATGGTCTCTATGACCAACCCTTATATAGGCAAACATGAGTTTCTAGTGACCGTCCATTAGACTAACACCTTCACATTTAGATATCAAACCCCACCATTATTGCCCAATTAAAACCATTAGAATCCAACCAAACCATTATTCCATTATTATTTACCAATGTTATAAGTAGTGGTATCATCATACCGACTATAGCTTACAAGAAATTTCCTTAGCCAACCTTTTTATGTAAAAGGATTCCTATGTACCCATAGATTACATTATCAAGTTAACTTGGAGGATTCCTATGTACCCTACAAGTGTTCCATTATTATTTAAACTTTGGGTATTACATTGTACCCGACAAAGAAGTTTAATTAACCATAACCAAGACCACCAAACCATTCCATTAACTATTATAAACCAGTTAAACCATTAATATCATTGACACCGCCCAAGCACACACGCAAATGTAGGTAGTCTATAAAGTAGTAAAGTGGCCTTAATGAAAGCCAAATATCGATCCTACAGGGACTTGATCTCAAAATTATTCGATTGTAGTTCACAATTTAGATTCACTTGATGCAAGCATAACATAAATAGTTTTAAATATTTGTAAAATAAATGAAACAATGCGTAAAATAAAAGTCTTGAAACAATCAATGGAGTAAAACCCAGGGTTAAATCACATCGTACAATCTTACTATGTTATTTAACTCCATTCGTTAACTCGCATATCTTTATTGTAGATTCGTAGGTTTAATTGTATGATCATGGTCTCCTGACCTCTAACAATTTACCTAATTTGGACTTTACAACTACATCATTGAGCGGGGATGTAATAATCCAATTAAGTTCTTTAATCTATCATCCTGCATATGAATCAAGTAAGGCTTCTAAGTACATCTTTGTCGTAGATGCTAATATGAATTCCTTATTTCATACAAGAATACAAACCATACTTTGTTTATTCCCATGTTCTATGTCTCTATTCCCTCTCCTAAGATTACAAAGGTGAAAATAGATGTTTTCTAAGGGTGATCAATCCTAAAACTAGTTAAATCAAGAATAAACAAACAACAAATAATGATAAGAAAATTAAGCAAATTTAATCCAAAACAATATTACTCATGTTCTTGGCTTTAACCCTGGAAAGGGAGTTTCTAGCCAGTGATAGCCATGAAAAAACCCAAATACATATATGAATGATTAAAACCACAAAAGAAGACAAATTAAAGAATTAAAACTTAAAAAGAAGTTGTAGTATCCTTCTCAATTCTCCCAGCCATTCCAAGATGTCCAAAATGGAATTCAATGCATTATATTTATAGTAGACAAGTCATAAACTGAAAAGCATTAGATTTCCACGTTGTCCTTTTTCATATGGACACAGTTTTTCTGCTTTTAATCATCATCGTGTTACGCTAGAGTGTCAATTTCTACTAGTTTGCAAAGTGGTGTGATCACATTGATATTCTGGATGGGACAATTGTCGATTGGCTCATTACCATGATGTGGTACCTCCTTCATTGCTATTAGGACTATATCATGGTGGATCATTGTTTTGGGTCCCTTATTAATATGTTTGTGTGTTTCCCGCAATAATAAGCCATTCCCAAGATCCCTTACGCTCCCTGGACATTCCAGGTATCCAAAATTGTGTCAAGTTTGTGTATTGTGCTTTTGTAGATCCATTCCACACCATTTTGAGTTGTTTTCACTTGATTTGAAGCTTGTATATACTTCATATATAATCATAATCAATTCACAAAGCATCCTATAGAATTAAACACAATAATTTAGAGCTCAAAAAAACACAACATCCAAGATGGTGAACTAGAAACAAGAGCTAAGACTAGGCTTGCCCACATTGATCTTAAGCTTATTGTTTTAACTCTTGTATTGATCCAATTGAAATTTGAACATTGTAACCATGTTGTATCACATATAGATACACAATAACAACCTTAGGGAATCATTAAACACATTACAAACCATCATAATAGACTAGACAAACACCAAGCTCAAGCTAGTCACACTAGTTTTCTTGGTTGAATTCCAAATGATCAGTTTGAATCAAAACTCCTGTGAAAACACCATTAAACATTGTAAACACATATATGTATAGTTAGATACATATTTATATTATTATCAACACATATAGCATATGAATCATCCTCAAAACAAGGCTAAATAAGATAAAATAGCAAAGTTAGAATGCTTATATACACCCTACACTTAAATCCTTGTTCGTCCTCAAACAACTTTTAATTGTAAACACCACGAGAAGAAAAGGTTACACACATCTACTACAAGCAATACATTCAAGCTAGTACTACAATGACTACAAGAAATGCAAGTTTCTTCACTTAGCATGTTATATACACAATTGAAAGCTAAAGAATCCTACTTCAAAACATCCAATCCTCAAGACTTGACTCATCCAGTTGGAAAACTCATACTAATTGCTCAATACAAGACATTATTACAAATCACCCACATTCATCAAGCATGTTCCCTAATAATAAAAGAGTTACCCATAATTACTCATATAAATACAAATTAAAACGCAATGGACACAAGAATCAATTTACGCTCACTCTCACAAAGAATTCACAAGTTACACATAATGAACCATAGGCTTTCCCATAGTGTAGTACTCCACTAATATCAAAATGATAAACTTAGGATTAATTAGGTCTTTTTTGGGTTGTAATGTAGGCTAAGGGATGGGTAGGAACTATTTTGGAAATAGTGACTATCTTCTCTAAGAGCTTTAATACATCACTTCTTACAATTAAAACCAATCTCCAACAACCAAATCACACCATTTTTTTCTACCCCTTTCTTTTGTTTTTACCCCATCTTATTAAGCCCATTCTCAGCACTATGGTATGAGTATTCTATGCAAAACTTATTCAGTTTTAACAAATTCATACTCTTTTCATTACCCAACTCCTCATCACAACACATAACAACTTCTTGAACACTAATAGCTAACACTTAGAAGCATCAGTTTCACCTTTTCTCCTCTTATTTCTCACAATCCTTACTCAATTAATTTTTTATTAAAGTGCCTAGGAGTTTTGGATCAAATTTAAGGTCTATTAAAGAAGGGATTAGGCTACATATGTGGCTATGAAAGAAAAAGTCAAAGGTACAATGGGGCTTACTAGGATTACGCACAAAGGTTAGGTCCAATAGAAGTTAAATACAAGGCTATCAAAGAAATGCCTATATCATTTTCCAAACTCACATTCTTTATTTCTCTTTGTACACACTCTAGGCAAGTTATAGATATCACATGACACAAGGAATATACAACACTGCACACGCACATGGCACATGCTCAACTCACATAGGATCGTCATAGACTCAACCAAACAATAGCATGGAATCAGATTTAATCCAACAAGTACAAGAGTCATAATCATGAGCCTAGGAGTCTCAAAAGTAGTAGTTCGCACAATTCAACATGCTTATACAACTAAAACACTTGCACCATGTAATCAAAAATAGCACCAAGAAGACTATCTTACACAAAAAAATTAAAATTAATCCTAAAATTTGGAATTTCCCCCCCCCCCCACCACTTAAAAATCAACTTTTCCCTAAAGTGAACTTTTAAAGTAAGAGATAGAAATACTCTATAAGGCCTCTAGGCCTATCTTTTAGATTCTTTTTTCATCAAGAGGTTTCGAGGGACCCTACACTTAATCTTTACCATGCTCCTTAGCTCAAGTTTCTGGTACTCAGACTTCCCATCAACCTGCGACTCAACAAAACAAAAACTATGTGAAGTAAACAAAACTAAAAACTAAAAATAAAATATACCTACTTAACTTAGGTTGACTCCCAACAAGTGCCCAATTTAGTATCATGGCACGACCCAACTCAACTCAACCAAATTTCTTCATCTTTTTCCTCACACTTGGACGTCATCTTCTTATTCATTTTTGACCTCTTTAGTGTACACTCTCAAGGTCAACAACTTTTTCAACTTTAACCTTCTCAAGCTCATCAATTTCCATCATGTCAAGTTGCGGTAGTAGAGGCTTTGATTGCTCTATGAGGGTGTTCGAAGAGGTCTTTAGTTGAACAGGCTCCACCACCCATACTTATCCCCTTCAACAAAAGTAATCATGCACAACTCTGTATATTGGGATAGTATGTTAAGTGGTTTCTAGACCTTGAAAACTGCCTCTTCATCTTCCAACCTCATTTTGAGCATACCCTCTCTCATATCAATTAACGTTTGTCCTGTTTCTAAGAATGTGCACCCTAATATAATTGGTACCTATTCGTTCGCCTAAAACTCTAGAATAATAAAGTCAGCATGAATAACAAATTTACCAACCATTATGAAAAAATCTTCTATGATTCTGGCGGGATGGGCTATACTCCCATTTGACAATTGCAGTAGTACAGAGCTTCATCTAGGTTTCCCAAAGTTCAAAGTTTTGAACAAGGAGAGAGGCATCAAGTTTACACTTTCCCCTAAGTCACTCAGTGCATGGACCACCTCACTATTACCAATCTAAATGGGGAGAGTGAACTTCCCAGGGTCCTTAAAATTCTTGGGCATTTTTGTATCATTACAAAGCTATACTCTTTAGTGAGTTCTACCATTTCAACTTCTTGTAGGTTTACCTTATTAGAAACCACGTCTCTCAAGTATGTTATATATTTTGGCATACCCTGCAAAATATCTAATAGAGGAAGGTTAATGTGAAGCTCTCTTAACATGTAAAAGAACTTCTTAAAACATGCATCCTCCTTTGCTTTTTTGTTCTTATGTTAGAAAGGATGTTGCAACATATGCTTCTCCACTTATGTAATAATTTTTTCTTTCAAGCACTCAGACTTCCTCGAATTTCCATTAACTTTTTAGGATACTTGTGAGGGAGTCAAATATGCATATACCTCCTTAGTTGCCTTTGAAGGTTCTTTATTAAGCTCTTTACCACTCCTTGAAGTGATTGTTATTACTTATTTTGGACTTTTAATATCTGATGTCAAACAACCTTGAGGCTTGGTATTCAGTGTCTATTATAATTACCCTAACTATAACTCTAAGCTTTTTGTGGCTACTTCCTGATTCTTTGATGCTTTCTGTTGACATTTCATATCTACAACCATTTGTGCTTGACCAGGTAAGATTTGTTTCATCATCTCCTCCATATTACTAGTTGCCTAATTTGGTAGAGACTTTTGTTTTGGGGCGTTCCATGTCTAAATTATTGGCTGAGTCTTTCACTTTATGTTGTAGGTGTTACAATAATTAGGCCTTTGAACATTACCCAAATACACTACTAATTTCGAATTTGCATCACACATAACTGTTGAATAGACATTGTTACCGCAAACTTCACACCACTCTGCAGCTTGTTGGACTACATTAACTGTGGTTGCAGGTTGTGTTACTCCCAACTTTAGACTGCTTATTTGATTTTGTAATGTAGAGATCAGAACTGATATGGCAGTAAATTTGTCAACCTCCAATACCCCTACAATTCTTTTTGTAGCAATTCTAGAATTTGGATGCAATTCTGAATTTCCTTAAGCTATGCAGTTCGATAAAGTGTACAGCTTATCAAATGTCATCTCAAAATCTTGACTACTTGAACTTGAATCTACCAATATTTTTGTATTGTGATTAAGATCCTCTACAAAAGTATCAGCAAGAACCTTATTGGATTATTGATGGTGTGGATAGTCCCAAAGAAGTGCCTTGAAGTGCTCCCAAGTATGATAAAGATTCTTATCTGGATTATCTTTGAAGCACACTATCTCACTACGAAGTCTCGTAGTCTTGCCAGACGAGAAATATCAGATAAGGAATTTTTAAGCCATGTCATCCCATGATGTTATTGAATTTTATGGCTCCGCATTCAACAAAATTTTTTCTTCCCCCAATAGTGAAAAGAGGAACAAAGTCATCCTCACATAACCTTCATTCACACCCCTAGGGATGAATGTTTCACTGATTTCCAAAAAAATTTTACAAGTGGACTTGTGGATCTTCATATGAAAGCCCTGTGAACTATCCACTACTAATCAGAAGTTGTACCAGATTTTATTTAAGCTTAAAATTTTCTTAAGATGCCGGCTTCTAAAATAGGGAGGTCAAATTTGTTAGAAGTAGGATTTCCACTTATCTGACTATCCTGTATGTTGTTTGCTCTTCAGTTGTTGGAGAAGGATCTTCTTGATCTTCTTGGATTTGCACAATTTGGGGGAGAAGGATTTTTTCACTCCTTCGTTGATAGAAAAGTTATCCAGGTTCGGAGCTTGGTTCAACCAAGCCCTGAACCCTTTCTAGCTTACTACTTTGTAAACATGCTTCCTGAAAATACAAAACCGAGACCAAGAGTAAAAATACCAAATAAATCTAAAAGGAAAACTAAAAATAAAATAGTTTCCAAATTACAAGTCCCCAACAATAATGCTGAAAACTTGATAACGCCCAAGTGTACACGCAAGTGTACGTGGTCTATCAAGTGGTAAAATAGACTTAAATAAAGCCAAGTATCGATCCCAGAGAGACTTGATCTCACTACTATTTGATTTTAGTTCACAATTTAGATTCAATTGATGCAAGCATACCAAAGATAGAGTTTTAAATATATGTAAAATAAAGGAAACAATGCATAAAGTAAAGGTCTTGAAATAGTCAATGGAGTAAAACCCAGGGTTAAATCACTTTGAACAATCTTACTATGTTATTGAACTCCATTCATTAGGTCGCTTATCTTGCTAGTAGATTCACAGGGTTAATTGCATGATCATTGTCTCTTGATCCCTAACTGTTTAGCCAATTTGGACATTACAACCACATCATTGAGCAGGGATGTAATAATCTAATTAAGTTCTATAATCTATCATCCTACATATGAATCAAGTAAGGCATCCAAGTACATCTTTATCCTAGATGCTAACTTGAATTCCTTATTTTATAAAAGAATACAAACCATACATTATTTATTCCCATGTTTTATCTCCCTATTCCCTCTCCCAAGATCACAAGGGGGACAATAGATGTATTATAAGGGTGATTAATATTCGAAATAGTTAAATATAGAATAAACAAACAACCAATATTGATAAGCCAATTAAATGAATTTAATCCAAAACAATAGTACTCATGTTCTTGGCATTAACCCCAAAAAGTGAGTTTTTAGCCACTCATAGCCAAAATCAACATCCAAATAATTGTATGAATGATTAAAACCATAAAATAAGCTAAATTAAAGAATAAAAACCTAAAAATAAGTTGTAGTAGCCTCCTTAATTCTTCCATCCATTCCAAGATGTCCAAAACGGAATTTAACACGTTATATTTATAGTAGACAAGTCATAAACTGAATAGGATTAATTTTCCATGTAGTCCTTTTTCATATGGACATAGTTTTTCTACTTTTAATCATCATCGTGTCTCTCTAGATTGTCCATCTCTATTAGCTCATAAAGCGGTGTAATCGCATTGAGATTCTGGATAGGACAATTGTCGATTGGCTCATTACCGCGATGCGGTACCTTATTCAACGCTATTAGGACCATATAATAGAGGGTCACAATTTTGGGTCCCTTATGAAAATTTTGATGTGTCATACATGCGAATAGGCCATTCCCAATGTCCCCCAGGAACCTTGGACATTCCAGTTATCCAAATTGTGTCTAGTTTGTGTATTGTACTTTCGTTGATCCATTCCAAGCCTGTTTGAGTTTTTTCCACGTGATTTGAAGATTTTATATCCTTTATATATCATAATAATCCATTCACAAAGAATCCTATAGAATTATACACAAATTTAGATCTTAAAATAACACAACATCCAAGATGGTGAACTAGAAACACGAGTTAAGACTAGGCTTGCCTACATTGATCTTAAGCTTATTGTTTTGACTCTTGTCTTGATCCTATTGACACTTGAAAATTATATCAAAGTTTTTAACATATAAATACACAATAACAACTTTAGAAACTCAATAAACACATTAGAACCCAACATAATAGACTAGGCAAACACCTATCTCAAGCTAGTCACACTAGTTTTCTTGGTGAATTCAAAATGATCAATTTTAATCAAAAATCATGTGAAAACACCATTAAACATTAAAAATACATACATGGACACTGATATTAACATTTATATTATTATCAACACATATATAATACAAATCATCCTCAAAACAAGACTAAATAGGCTAAAATAGCAACGTTAGATTGCATAAATACACCTCACATCAACCATCAACCATTTAGGGTTACATTACCAAACTATATCATGCAATAGTTCCATTAAAAGTCCAATAATATAGTAAAAACATTATCATTGGAATTTTATTAAACATGTTGAGGGCATAATGTTTCCAAAACCATCTCTAATTACCGATTAACCATTTCCCTGCAATAAATCATCCAAACCACCATTAAAGCATGTAAAAGCATAATTAAAATATGAGAAAACCACAACCAAACAATTAATACCAAAACCGCAACATATATTGTAAAACCCCAAAATCATACAATAATCATGCCATGTAAACATTGTATAAAACATACCTTTAGTTTGAACTATCAATGAGAGAGTAGTACATGCATTCGATTATGAATATGACAAAGAGAAATCACCCAAAAAAGCCCCAAATTGCTCCTCTAGATTAAACCATAGCCTTCCTTTACCCAATATCCTCAGAGAGAATTAAAGAGTGTTTCTAAGTGTTTAAGATTATAATAATAGGGTAAATAATATCCCAAAAGAGTTATAAGTCATGGGGCCACAATAGGTTAATAGGGGAAATATCTAGATTACCCTTAACTTAACTGTATAAAATCCTTGTAGATTGGTATGACACCACCATACTAGTCGTACCCTCTAATACAAGTGGTACACGTCACTCTTACCCTATACCTCCCTTAGACCGCTACACTGGTCAGTATATGACCATGAGAGCCAAACTGTATCTAAAGATATGACTAATACCCTTAACTAGTACCCATAATAAAACCAAGAGGAGTTGACACTATCTAAAATATGAGTGAGACAATACGACTCGTACCATATCTCATAACCCATGGTGAGCCACACATACTCATATCCATTTTACTTTACTAAGTCTTAGATTAAGTAAAGTAAAACCCAACTATATGTCCCATATTCAACCATATGACCTGTACAAATCCAAGTTGTACCTATTCCAGAAACTACTCCAATCCACCAACAAACACAGGTTAGCGTATGAACCAACCTTACCAACCGTAACCCAGCATATAACTTGTACCCCCTAGTCATATCTCAACTAGAAACTAGAAATCCAAGAAATTTTATACGATTCCAAACCCCAAGGTGTTTCAGATATGGCCTAGGTTAAGGTTCTTTGGAGGAACCACAAGGTTGAAGAGGCTACATAGGAAGCGGAAGAAGACATAAAGTCAAAATATCCGTATTTGTTTTTTTCTCAGATATTCATGCGGAAGGTATGTGTTCTTGATCACATCTTTATTTTCTAACTTAGTATAGGGTTAGAATAGATTCTTGCATTTTTGTTTTCTAACTTGGTTAAAGTTAGGATTGACATTTGATAATCCAAATAAATCATTCTTATATTTAACCCACCTTTTTGGGGGCGAATGATCCTAATGGGGGTGACTGAAACACCCTAGTTTTTTGAACCTTAGAAAATTTCATGGTTTTGTGGTTTCTGGTCAAGAACTACTATGGGCTACAAGTCGTATGCTGAGGTATGGTTGGTAAGGCTTGGTGGTACACTAACCAGTGGTGGTTGGTGGGTTGGATTGACTTTTGGAATGGGTATGACTTTGTGGTATAAGTTGTATAATTTGGGACGGGTCGTACAGTGTGGGTTTTTCCTTCACTTAATCTAAGACTTAGTAATGTAAGTTAGATTAGAGTACAAGTGGATCACCATGAGTGGTAATATAGGGTACGAGTCATACCATTAACTCGTATGGTGGATAGTGATCTAACCTCCTTTAATTCTACTCTACCAAGGATACAATTCAGGGGTACTAGTCTTATGGTTGGGTCCGACTTTGGTTGGGTAAGTCATATGGGGGAAAGTGTTAGGTCCCGAGAGGAAGGTCTTGGGTATGTATGGTGGTTACCATTCATATTGAAGGGTATGACTATTATGGGTAAGTCATACCATCTGACGGGAGTTTTAAGTAGTTTAAGTTGGGGGTAATCTGGACATTTCCCCACTTAAACTATTAAGTTCCTATGACTTATATTACACTTGGGATGTTGTTTACCCTATTATTCTAATCTTAAACACTAATAAACTCTCTAATTCTCTATAAGGTTCTTGGGTGAAGGAACGCTAGAGTTTCATGTAGAGGAGCAATTTGGGGCTTGTTTGGGTAATTTCTCTCCACCATCTTCAAAAGTCTAAGACATGTACTTCTCCCTAATTTTTAGTTCCAACTAGAGGCATGATGTATACAATGTTTTCATGGCATGATTATTGTATGGTTTTGCGGTTTTCAAATATATGTTGGGGTTTTGGTATTAAATACTTGGATATGATTTTTCCATGTTTTAATTATGTTTTTAAATGCTTTAATTGTGGTTTGGACAATTGGTTTTATGGCGATGGTGAATTGGTAATTGTAATTGGTTTTGGAAATATTATGTCCCTAACATGTTTGATAAAATTCCTATGATATTGCTTTTACTATATTAATGGAATCTTAATTGAACTATTCCATGGAATGATTTGGTAATGGAACCCTAAATGGTATAAATGGTTTAAATTGTTTTGAATGGTAAAGGGTAAGGTTTGGTAGTCATGGTTATGGTTAATTAAACTTCCTTGCGGGATACAAGGGAATTCCCCAAGTAAACATGTCAATGAACAACATGTGGGGTACATGAAATTACCCAAGCAAACCTAATAATGGAATACTTATGGGGTACACAGGTTCCCCTAAGTGAACTTGATAATGTAGTCTATGGTCTCATAGAAATCCTTTCACATAAAAAAGTTGTCTAAGGGCATTTCTTGTAAGCTATAGTCGGTATGACCATACCACTACTTATAGACTTGGTTAATTATATTGGAAAAATGGTTAGGTTAGATGGTAATGGTTTTAATTGGGAAATAATGGGGGGTGTGATAGCTAACCATGAAGGTGTGAGTCCAATGAACGGACACTGGAAACTAATGTTTGACGATATGAGGGTTGGTCATATCGACCATTTATAATACTATGAGGTACACAAGAATCCTTGAAGTACATTGTACATATGTATCATGGAGAGTAAAGGGTACTTGGGAATCCACTACTCTTATGGTATATCTGGTTCATGCGGCTACACGCATCGGGGCATTTTTGAGGTGTTACACTGGACCCTTATAAACCATAGGTGGTTCTAGAATGGTTAAGCTAAATATACCCTAGTTAATGGTTTTAAATGTATGCTAAACCTGGCTCCCATTCCTAGCACTTTTATATATATGTATATATATTGATGTTTGTGTGGGTTGTATGCACATGTTTGGTTTTATTAATTTTATTGGATGGTATTATTTTATCCTTATCCTTAGTTTATGCTATCATTCACTTGCTAACCCATCTTTGGGTGGTTGTATCCCCAAGCGATGCAGGAACCGGCCACTCTACTCTTTTTTCTTAGTGATCGAATTGGGGATCAGCTATTGCATTGAAGTGGTGAGCTTCCATATTATGGAATTCTCCATTTCATATCTTTGATATCTTTACGTACTTAGTTTATTTTCTGGATATTGGTTTTGGTTTTGGTTGGGGGCATGTCCCAATTGCATAATGTTTTTCTTTTAGTTAAAGGCTTTTCTAACTACTATGGGTTGGAATAGGCGGGATCGGTATTAGTGTTAGCCTTAATATTAGAATTGGTATTGGGGATAATACCATTGTACTGACTTTATGATTGTTCCATCCCTTTTTCTTTTGGATTATATATTTCTATTGGACTTTATTTTGGTTCATGGTTTAGTTCGATAATAGTTATTGGATTGAAAAGAGATGGTTGGACTTGTTTAGGGTTGTCACGGTTATAGACCTATCCTAGAGTCTCAGGTTTTGCTTACACGCTATCTTGATATATGTTCGAGGTTTATCTGACTGAAGATATGCATAGGTTGGTTGGGTTGGGTAACAGGGGTGGTCCTCGATCCTAGATTGACTTGGGATGCCCATTATGACAAGGCCCTGGTTCGGTTCAAGCTAGGTTACCTTTGTCAAGCAAATTCAAATGAAGCTGAATTGTCTGATTGCTTAATTTAGATCTAATCATGGAACTAAATTTGAAAACTCTAAAGTTTCTTGATTCTATGCTGAAAATGGAATAATTCATAACTTCTCTGCTCTATGGACACCTCAGCCAAAAGAAGTAGTTGAAAGAAAGAGCAAAACACTCATAGAGATTGTAAGGACAATTCTTATTTATAGATAACTTCAAAAGAACTTTTGGGTTGAAGCTGTAAACACTACTTTATATATGACAATTGCGTGCCTGATTAGATCACTCCTAAACAAGACCCCATATTAGCTTGTGTTTAATAGAATGACTAAGCTTGACTACTTCAGACCTTTTTGGTGAAAATGCTTTATTCTAAATAATGGGAAGAATGATCGAGGAAAGTTTGACTCTAAAAGTGATGAAGCGGTATTTGTGAGATAATCCTAAACTAGTAAAGCATACAGAGTTCTTAACAAAAGAACTTTGTGTGTTGAAGAAAGTGTGCATGTGGTCTTTGATGAGTCAGGAAATCTAATGAATCCAGGTGATGGTGAAGAATCAAAAATAGAAGAACTCATTCTTGTTCAAAGAGATGATATTACTGAAGATAATATTCAAGAGGTAAATGATGCAGATGAGAATGGTAGAAGTGATGGTGATCCAAATTATATAAACCACCTCCAGTTGAAGAACATAAAGAATGATCTAATCAAACTCCTCAAGGACCTGATCCTAGTGAAGCTAATTTGAGAGGGTTAAACTGGAGGCATAAATCTTCTCATCCACTTGAGAATCTGACTACACCTTGGGAATTTGGAGTTCAAAAAAGATCTTAAGAAAGAAATTCCATGGTATTATCAGCATTTCTTTCCAAAATTAAACCAAAAAGTGTAAAAGAAGCTCAAAAATATGTTGACTAGATCAATGCAATACAGTAGGATCTTCAACAATTTTAAATAAGCAAATTCTGGCTCCTGGTCCCCAAACCTGTTGACTGGAAAATTATTGTGACTAAATGGGTGTACAGAAACAAGCAGGATGAACAAGGAACTATAATAGAAATAAAGCAAGGCTGGTGGTTCAAGGGTATAACTATGAGGAAACAATTGATTATTATGAGATATTTGCCCCTGTATCAAGAATAGAGGCCATCAGGATTCGTATTGCTTTTGATACCTAAATAGGGTTTAAAATCTTCCAAATAGATGTCAAAAAGTGCATTTCTAAATAGAAACTTGAAGAAAGATGTCTATTTAAACAACCTCCACATTTTGAAGATGCAGATTTTCCTCATCAGGTACTCAAATTGGACAAAGCTCTCTATTGGTTAGATCATGATCCTAGGGCTTGATTTGAGAAACTTTTAAAGTTTCTCTGGAAAATGGCTTTAAAAAGGAAAAAAATAAAAATATTCTCTTTTTAAAGTACGGAGGTAGCAACTTACTGATTGTTCAATTATACAATAATGATATTATCTTTCGTACAACTTCTGATTCCCTGTGTGAAGAGTTTGCAAAGCTAGTGCGGAGTGAATTTGAAATTAGCATAATGGGAGAACTGAGTTTCTTCCTAGGTTTGCTGATAAATAAAGATTTTTAAGGGAAAATGACAGGTCAAGAGAAGTACATTAAGGAGCTACTGAAAATATACAACATGGGAGATACCAAGCTGATTGAAACTCTAATTGGAACCAGCTCCAAGATGGATAATAATGAATTTAGTCCCGTAGTTAATGATACCATGTACAAAGGTATCATTGGATCCTTACTATATCTCACTGCAAGCAGGCCAGACATTGTGTTTAGTGTAGGAATGTGTGCAAGATTTCAGGCATGCCTAAAAGAGTCTCATGAGAAAGCTATAAAAATAATTCTCAAGTACCTAAAAGGTATAGGGGACCTAGTCCCATATTATCCCTCTGGAGATAGTTTTTATCTAATAAGATATGTTGATTACGTTGGCTATTTGGTAGATAGAAAAAATACCTTAGGAATATCTTATTTTTGTGTTATTCCTTAATCTCCTGGGTTCTAAGAAGCAGAATTTAGTTGCTTTATCTATTGTTAAAGCTGAGTATATGGTTGCAGCTTCATGTTTTGATTAATTATTATGGATCAAACAACACCTAAAGAACATTGGGATTGTCAAATACTATCCCTCTGATGTGTGATAACACAAGTTCTCTCAACATGGCCAAGAATTTAGTACATCATAAGATGACCAAGCACATTGATGTGAGATGTGACTTTCTGAGAGATAATATTGAGAAATGAGCTATTTTCATGAAATTTTGCAAGACTAAAGATCAAATAGAAAACATATTTACTAAAGCACCATACAAGGATCAATCTATGAGAAACAAGAAGAGGTTGGGTCTAATCAAATGACCTGACCTACGAGATGAATTAGTCCTTCTCCCTAAAAATGTCTATGATTAGGAGACAGGTATCCTTGATATAGTATGTACTTATTGGTCTAAATCAGTATCATACCTTTGTAGGTATACACCTATAGAAACAACTTTAGAGGAGGACAAGCGTGACAAGAACAAAACTGAGGATTCACTCAAGAAAGAGAGAGACATGGTCACATCTCTTTGGTTAGTATTATAAATGTGTATTTTTTTGTTCTGTCTAAAAAAATTCATCCAATCTCTCTCTGTGTCAAAAAATTATCCTATTCTAAAAAGAAGGATTCACCCCTAAAATTAAAATTGATCACATCATATTCTTTCAAACCTCTTTATGTGCTTACTTTTTCCCTCAAAATCTTTCTACTAAAATACTGATGGATGATGTTTGGGTTAATGAAAATATCATCTTGTTATCGAATAACCCAGGAAAAAGAAAAATTGTTCCTAAGAAACAAAATATCTTTAAGATAACATGAAATCCTAGAGAGATGTCTGAAAGTTTTGCTAAAAAGAAGCAGACTTCTAAAAGACCTGGCCCTAAGAAGAGGAAAATGATTGAATAATAACCCATCAAGGTTTCTAATAAGGGAAAACTGGAAAATGAAAGAAAGGTTGTGTCTACAGAAGTGAGGAAGAGGCTCTTGCAAAACCAAAAGGTACTAACTGGGAGAATCTTTGACTCAAGTGTGTTAACAAAATAAGGTATGATAAAATTAGTTGAGCTTGTTAAACATCAATGATGGATCCATCATGTGGAAGGACCCATTCCCACAGTTTTTGATAAGATAGTCAAGGAATTCTACTCCACACTCTATTTTCCTGATGACAGACTAAAGATGATTATTATAGTTCAAGTGAAGAAGATGAATCTTAATATTGTATCACTTAGGATAATTTTACAGGCATCTTTCAGTGGTGTGAGGATTATCTCAAAGCAACAACCATCAATAAAGTCCAGCACTAATGCATTAAAGTCTAAAGGAAAGTCTACGGTAGCAGTTTTTGGTTTATTTATTTACCTACCTTAATGATGGAGTACATGCATAAAGTTGTTCATGAGAAAAATAAAAAAGATGGCATGCCTTATGGATATTGGTTAAACAATGTTTTTGTTCATTTTTGTACTGTCTGTGAAAATGGAACCCCTGGAACTGTGATACAACTATTTGGTATAAAGACTCTGATCAATATTGAGTATGTGGGAAAGAAATCAAATGATACCTCTCAAGAGGAATTCAAAAAAGAAATAGAAGAACTGAAGTTCAGCCCAACTACTAAGGATGAAGAGATGGCATGGGAAAATGGATACCTTATGTATATTGGTTGAACAAGGTGTTTGATCATTTTGGCATTTTATGTAGGAATGAAACTCTTAGAACTGTGCTACAACTATTTGGTATGACGACTTTGGTAGAAACTAAGTGTGTGAAAAGTAAATCAAGTGACATATCTCAAGGTGAGGTCAGCAAGATAATAGAGGAGTTGCAATTCAACATAGCTGCTAATGATGAAGAGATCACAAATTGCAAGTAGTAATTCAGCATCTTTCCAAAAGGATCCAAGTGTCTTTGAAGAGCTTAGAATTGAGAATGTTGACCTAAAGAAGAGAGTGTCAAATTTGACTGATTAGGTTTTATGCTTGAATGCAAAGATAAGGAATCTAACAAAGGAATTGTTATACTATCATGCTACATAGAATAATAACATGTCTCTACTTCTCTAAACCCTCTTTCTATGACCTTTACTTGTTAATCTTTCTTGATTATTGTGTCTTATTTCTCTCATGAACATTTAAATTATGCACTTTAATAATACTTACCTTTTTCATACGAATAAATCTCAATTTGTGTGTTTCATCTATCTCTTCTTTAATTTTAAAGATGGTCTCCATGTTAGTATTGCTTTGTGGCCATGAGTTAACTAACTTGTGCTTATTTTACTCTTGGTTTACTATTATTACTTTTAATTAATGATAAAATAAGCAATACTAAATTCATGTTGTAGGGACCAGGTGTCATTCATGTGGTATGGACCAGGTACCAGGCGCCTATGTTTTGAATGTCGGTGAACTCTGATGGCATAGTGATAAGGATGGCATAGTGATGGGGGGAAGAATTTTTCTCAAGAATGATGGCATATTAATAGGGGGAAGAAAAGTGTAAAGTGATATGAGGAAAATTCACTAACAATATTGGTAATCACTCTGACTAAATAAGGTGAATGAATTTGGTACTCCAAGAAATAAGGTTTGTCATCATCAAAAAAGGGGGAAATTATTATATCTTTTTTTGATGATGATCCACTAAAAAAAAGGACCAAGTCCCTAGGTATTTATGGAAATATATACATATCACATAGCCTGCAAAGTTTTTTCATCAAGTGCAATAAAATGTGCAGGTGAGATGTGTACCAATTAGAACACCTATCCAAATCAGATTACTACCCTAATCATTACTCTACTATAAAAGGAAAAGAATTCTTCTCAATTAGGAAATTTTCACAATAATGATTATTCATAGAGGGAAAGAGGTGAAAACTCAATTTTGCAACACCGCTCAAGTTTTATTCTTTGTATGATAAGATTGTGCGTGAGATCATGAGTCAAGTATTGGTTTGCAATTGATTTAGTCATGTTATAAGAGTAATGTTTTCTTTGCTTTATTGAAATGTACATAGGTAGAGTTAACTAAGTTTAATATTTGTTAGAGTTATTCAGTATTAAGGTTTGTTCTTGGTAGAGTTGTCAAGGTAGGTTTGTAGTAGAGTTATTACAAGCAAGTAAAGCCTAGAGTTAGGTGTGTTCTTGGAATAGTTTCCAACGTAGGCTTGTAGTAAAGTTATTACAAGCAAGTGGAACCTATTCAAATCAAATCGGTAATGAAGATGTTGATTATAGTGGATTGTTGAAGTGCTTGTAAGGCCAAGCCATGGTTTTTCCTCCCTTGAGCAAGAAGGTTTCCATGTTAAATCATTGTGTTTTTAAATTTCTGAAAATATTTTAGATTTCTTACAGTTTTTAGGGTTGTTGCTTGTGACAGAATTTAAGGGACCTGGTCTATCATAGTATAATCCCACCCATATGTTTCATCGGAAGGTTGGTAAAAGGTTCAAGTCTTAAAAGTGGTGACATATAATATGTATCATCATTCCCTTACCATTTCCCAAAGTACCTCAAAAAAATATGGATCAAAAGTTGGGCCGTCAATTTAAGTCCTCAAAGTGGAGACATAAATTATAGTCACAAGATTTCATGCTGCAATGTTAAATCAATCACTTGACTAGAGGCAACCCATCATTTTAATTTATGCACCATGTATTTCTAATTAAGTCACATAATTTTGATGTTTTGTAGGTGTCGGATAGATTAGAAGCCAAAAATAGGGAAATTATGTTTAAAAGTGTGGCAGCCATGCAGAAAAGTAGGGTAAAATAGGGGAGCAGAACACCTTAGGTGCTGCAATTGCGTCTTGATGATTTCGATCGTGGTATCATGATCGCACTAACTATGTTGTGATCACGACATTGTGTCCAACTTTTAAATTTGTAATGTCCCGCAAAATCCTCTTCCAGTCTGAGCCTTAGAGTGTATTCAGTAAAGCAGAAATTCGAGTCTAAAAGTTTCAAAAATATCTTTCTAAGTATTAAATACTTTAAATCGTGTGGAATTTCCCTAATTTCTAATTTTTTCCATGTAGATCACTGAATAAGCTTTCCATCGATATAAAATTTGCCTAAATCGGACACTCGGGTGAAGAGTTTGAGCCATTTTAGTGTGACAGTGTGCTACCTAGCACTTTAGCGCGTCGCAGAGCCAGCCAAAATGGCAATTGTCAAATTCTAGTGAAACTCTGTGATTCCACTATGTCGCGGTATAGTTCCAATTCAAAATAAAGATGGCAACGCAATTTCCACTGCATCGCACCATTATGCAGTTTCCAAATTGTCCAAATTCCAGTGATTATGGCGTGTCGCGCCAGCATGTAAAATTGGGGAATTTTCAGCTTAATTCCAAGGGCCTTTTTGGTATTTTCCCCTTCCCCCTAGCCTCTATAAATACCTGTCCAAGGGATTTCAGCCTCATTTTTCTCTTCTTCCACCAAAAAAAAACTAGTGTTTCCAAAATCAAATCCTCTCCTTCTTTTTCAACAAAAATCAAGAAAGATCTAGAGAAATCAAGATATCCTTCCAAAGGCCTTCAAGAAAAGAGTTTCCCCAAGGTATGTAGATGTTGATTCTTGGGTCCCTTTCATTCAAGAAGGTCAAGTACCTTTTTTTTAAACTCAAAGATTTTATGTTTATGAGTTGTTAATGATTCATGTGAGTTGAAATTGATGTTCCAGCTGATGTTGATCTTTGATTCAGGTTTTTTTATTAGATTTATGAGATTTGACCCTAGTATATGAAATGCATGTGATGTTTGTGATAAACCCTTTTGAAGTTGTTTTCTATGTGATGTGTTCATGTCATTTGGGTGTAGAAATGGTGGAATAAGTAAAGCATGTCCCCAATAAGTTTGAGAAAGTGCTTAGGTGAAGTATAAGGGCTATTATAGTATCTTGAACAGGAAACCCCCAAATTGGGAGCTCGTCCATGTATGCCTAGTGTTTGATAAAATGCCTTAGTGAATGAATTATTCCATGATGGTAGGAAATCCCCAAACAAGTGTGAACCCGTGCATGTCTAGTGTTTGTTGAAGGACTTTAGTGAATAAGTAGAGATATGATAGTAGTAAATTCCCCAACTATGTGCTCCTTGATATGTTCTAAGCTTTTAATACATGCCAAGTGGTTAGCAAGTAAGTTGAGACATGACAGTATGATGTTTTCCCCAAATCACGTGTTGTCCAAATACATGTCAAGACTGATTTAGGTGTGAAGTACTTGAGGGAAGACCTTGTTGAAGGAAGTATAATCTAGTAGCATATTTCCTAACGTTAGTATATGTTGATATTTCCGAAATACTTGAAGCGATGCCTTAATGATTGTAAAGGTGAAGGTATGTTATGTTTCCTAAATACTTGAAGAGATGTTTTAAAGATAATGATAATGAATGAATGACTGTGATGATGAATAAATGATTGTGATGATGATGATGAATAAATGGTTGTGATGATGGAGGAATGATTATGCTTTATTTTTTGTTATTGAGTCCTGGGGATATTTATACCCGAAAACTTAGCTGTTGTCTAGAGCCCGTGTCAGTTTCACAATAATTCCAGTCGATCCATGATTCTCAGAACTCAGTGAACTATAGAACTCTGTATCCTCAGACAATTGCAGAACTTAAGAAAGCTCAGTAATCTCAGTTATCTTTGTATTCTCTGTATCGCTAGTGATCTAGCCTCAGTTCTGTAATTAGCTCAGATCTAATAGTATGAAAGTGTTCAATTCTAATCTCAAAAATGATCGAATAATCTATTCAAGCTCTGTATCATCAGTCAGATACCGTGATTTAATCCATTTCCATCAGATACAAAACTAAGTGATCTTAGCGTAGCTCAGTCAGATCGTTTGATAAACATGTTCAATATCATATTTAGTTTAGTTGTGTTCAGTTAAAAATTTAGTCAGAGTCTTTTAGTTGGGAGTAGAAACTAGCACCGAGCAAGGGAAGAGATGGCGGCTCCTTTCATCAGAAAGAGAGAGTCTAGAGTCATTAGTACCAATCCCTAACCTCCAGAATTGCGTATCCAACGCAGGATATAGGAGTCACTGCCAGGAAAAGGCTGTCACCTACAGAGAGAGAGTATTTGACTATTATATTACCTTAGGTCGACTGCCTGGTAAGGGTTATCCATCAAAGTGGATTTACCAAAGAGAGGTCTTTACCGGTTGCACGGTATTAACGCCCTTCCAACTAGGTTTACAGGTTAGACCCCACTTTTGGTAGGTCGGGGCATATCGGTTAAGTAACTACTTCCCACAGTTTAAGTTACAGTTTCAGTTCCAATATCAATCTTCAGAAATCAGGACTGTCAGATACAATCATCTATCTTTATGAGGAACTCAGATAGTTCCATTGATTCATGGACCATCCCGTCAGATAGGCTTGGTCTCATATATAGTTATTTGATATCATATTCAGAGATATGCCGCTAAATAGTCTTGATTCACAGTCTCAGATTTTATTGAGTATCCTTATTGTCAGATTCAGATATATTCATATTTCTTATCATTGATAATAGTTTCTGAAATCATCTTTTAGAGAGGTTGATATCTAATCCTGTCAGTCGAAAGCAGTAAAGCTCAGAATTCAGTCCTTGATATAAGTACAACCAGATCCTTAGTTATCAGTATCGGATGAGTCAGTGATTTAGTATCTTAGTGTTAGTAGTGAGTTTAGTGTGCAATAAAGTGGTATCTGAGTTTTAGTATTTAGAGTTGTGATGATTGTGATTATGGTCTGTGCATTCATGTATGTGTATGGGTTCTCGTGCGGCATTATCATGATTGTTCAGTTTAGATATTATGCATGCATGATCCCTTCCATTTAGCCTTACCTCGTCTACATACTCAGTACATTCATGTACTGACGCATTTGCAGATGGTGTTTTATTTGGAACCATAGGTTTTGAGGCATAGGACCTAAAGTTGCCTCAGCAGTTCAGTCCCAATCAGCAACAGTAGTCGTAGCAGTGAGTCCTCTTATTTCGAGGATGAATCTCAGTTTACTATTACGGCATCAGACTTTGTTTATATTTTTAGTATATGGAGTTAGTTGGGGACATGTCCCATCAACTCCACAGTTCAGAGAGTTTAGAGGCTTTTCATACAGATGAATTAGTATTCAGTTTTCAGTTTTGAGTATGTATAGATGTGTTGAACCTTATGGCCAGTTTCCGCATCTATTTCATCCATTAAGCAATGTACAGGTACATATATCAGACAAGGATTAGCTTGTGGTCCTTCAGGGTCATAAGCATCATGTGACGTCTCGGGATGGGATCTCGGGATGTTACAAAATTGGTTCCTGATAGGGGTTTAGGGAGACCTTAGGACCTTCTTATATTTTTATGTTATGTAGTGAGGTCACTACAAATATTTTAGTTGGGGGTGTGTTGCTCTTCCCTTGTGTGCGTGCATATTAACTTGAAATACTTGAACTTAGTTCACACTAAGCATGGAAATTTTGTGACTTAATTGTTTCATTTTTATCTTTCTATTTCTTTTAATAGTGATGTTAGATGAACCATTCCCTATGATAGATTGAGTGACGACATCCTTAAGGAAAAATCATCATTTTTGGGTTTTGATCAATAGATGCAGGGTAAATTTCAGTACACGTGGCATTATAGATTTAGGATTATCTTTATTCCTATGGGGGAGTCTAAGTAGCAATATGGTATGCCCTTGTGATAGCCCAAATATAAGATGACCGCTTGATTTTGTACTAACGATGGCCCATTTTGTGAGGTGAAATGCAAAGCACACATGCCCTTCCTTCCAAAAATATTTTTTGTGAAAATCAAGGGCCTGGACATCAATAATTGTGTAACAATGATTTACCTTATCTTGTGACTCCAAATTCTTTAGTAGGTAGTGTGTGGTAAATAAATCCCTTTGTCTCTACTATGAAATACAGTTGAGCCTCCTCAAAAGTTAGCATTCCATGTCTGGTTAACTTAATTGATTAGTTCTCATACCTACTTGTGTCATATAAAAATTTCCCCATTGGTATTTCAAAGATAATCTTGGTTGTGCGTGGTTGGTGAATTAATCATATGCCTTTTTTATGAACATGGAAATCCACTCTATCCAAAAAATCCTACCCATTCATAGATGCTATCCCTAGTCACCAACTTTGATCCTTTGAACCTTTCTTAGGAAACCATATTACAATCCATAATCCCTTTGACTTTTATCCCTCTTTTAAACCCTATCTTCCTTGAACTTCAACATACAACTTGAGGCTAAAAACCTAATTTGGGGGTGGTAAATCTTGAAATAGGTAACTTTGGGCCACAGAATAATAAGTGAGTTCCTAAGAGCTAAACAATGAGAACAAATGAATAAGAAAAAAAAAGATTCAACAAAGGAAAGAAATACATGAATTGCACAAAAAAAAGAGATAAGAAGATAATGCTTTCAAAAGATGGGTAAATCAAGGTAGTAAAAGTAGGAACATGTGTGAGGTTGAAATTGATGAAGTGTTCCATTATCCATAGTTTAATCGAATAGTGTGTTATGTATATATTCAAGGAGGATGTGGCAACTTTGGTCCTAAATGTTTGTGTTACCCTTTCCTGAGCCTACATTACAAACCGGGAAAAGTCCTTCAAGATCTCCCACCAAATGTCTTTTAGTTAGTGGAAATTGAAAATAAGGGCAAACATATGTCATGATACTTGTTTTAATTTAGATATTCCTTGTGAGATTGAGTGTTTGCACTTTTATTCCCTTGTTGCATGATAGAAATAAAGGTGTGTTAGGACTCTCCTTCGTAGGAGGCATGCAAATTAATAGAGGTTGGTAAAATGTTCATGTTATAGAATGAGGCAAAGGAGTGTAGTTGCATCACTGTTGATAGAGAGTCACTCCTAGAGAGTTAGTAGTTGTTGCTTGATTTTTTTTAAAAGTTTTTTGTCTCTTTGACACTGTGATTGATTTTTAGGGGAGTTGTGTGATTAGTTCCTCTAATTCTTATTGGGTAATTGTTAGTACTAATTGAGCTCAGAATCATGGAGTTCCCTTGGTTATAATAATGGACTTACAAGTTGATTAGCCATATCAAATATAGAGTAGCGTTGCTTGAGGACAAGCAAAGTTTTAAATTAGGGTTGTTGATGAGTGGCAAATTTACCATTCATTAATATCAAAATTATTGCACACTACTATGATTAAATTGTTTAAATTTAGTTCATTGTCCATTGGAATGCATTAATTTTCAATTTTTGTTATCTTGCAGGTCATGTGATGAAAATAGGTTTAAATAAAGCTGAAAGGAATGGAAAAAAGACAAAATAGAGCGAAAGCACAGAATATAGCCCAAGAGTCGACCCTCAGGTACCGCGATCGAGGCCTAAAGGTCATGATCCAGACCAATCAATAGGTCAATTGAAGGGTGATTGCAATAGGACTACCGTAATCGCGGTATCACGATCGCAGCCAAGGAATGGTGATCGCGATAGGATGGAAAAGTCTCAAGGGAAGAAATGTAATTTGACAGAGCTGAGTTCTAAATCTTAAGGGGTTAATATCCTTTCACAAAAGTGGTGATGAGGAGAATTTTTGTCTTATCTCATGGTGCTTGGGTAATTTTTTTACAACTCTTGATGCTAAGATGACCTTAGAGTAACTCCTAAGTGAAGGATTAGCAATTTTTTTTTGGTAAACGGACTTTTTATTCCACTAAATTTAACATCACAAAACCAGGTAATTGGTGACTAATTACCTCTCACATTCTACTATTACTCATATACACACATATCCTGGCTAGCTACACATTCATCAAGGATAAGAATTTAACTTTTGTAACTGTTTGTTCCACTTATTTACATAATTTCCTTTCATATGTATATGCAATGCTATACTTCTACAAATTGCATCACTAGAGTAAGGTCTCTTCTGGAATCTCAGGTGATTCCTAGCTTTCCAGATGGAATGGAGCATCATACTGAATGTTGCTGCTACAATTTCTCTGTACCCTGTATCATTCTTCAGCCCTGTCACCAACTAGTTTATCTCTGCATTCTAGCTTCCAATTTCTCTCGATTGTCCTAGCCATATAAGCAGTCTTCTCCAAATACCTTTAGTGATGTTGCATTCAAAAAATAAATGGTCAAACAATTCCTCAGTTGTACCACAAAATACACATGATTAAGGAACCTGTATGCCAATCTTCAGTAATCTCTTCACTATTGTCAACCTGTGTTGTAGTGCTAACCACTTGGAATTTAAAGTTTGTATTTATATTCTCTTTATCTTTTATGGATCAATTTGGTGGAATTTTTGGTATATCTTTACTCTCTATCTTTATAAGTAGCTAGTTCTTCCTCTTGTGGTTATGCTTGGATGGGTTGTGATTAGTGCATGGGTGTTGCTTATTTATCAACCAAAATAACAGTTACTCCTTGGTTGAAATGAGATTTGTGGGTGAAAACCCTAAATAGACTTGGATCCCACATCATCCTTGAAAGAGTGATGTGGGTGATGCGTAACTGTGAACAACTATTTGATACTAGTTATTTCCTTAGTATTATTTTAGAAATAAGGATGTTATGTTACTAAAATAGCATGATCGGCATCATCCTAGAAATAGAGATGCTAAGTTGAGGTTTTGGATTGGTAAGTTTTGCATGCTCATGATGCATTCGAAAGAATACATAAGTGAAAAATGCTCTTTTGTTTAAAGACTAACACTAATAATTTAAATCTAGCTTACCCACGACTCCTATCTAATTTTGGATAAATTCTCAAATACCCATATATGAATTCACACCTAAAATGGCATAACCCTAAGATTCATTCCTAACTAATTATACTTTAATTATTCTTAGCCTCGAGTTAGTCTTCTAAAAGCCCAAAAATTGTGATATTTTAAAAAAACGTTTAAAAACCCCAAATATTTGTTCCCCATATTTGAATTTAGCAAGTAACTTCCATTTCAAACTTATCCGATCACCATTCACATTGTTCCTAATGGATTCAACACCAAGTCAAAGTTGGTAATTATATTAACAATGATAGCCTTACCCCAAAATAATGTAGTAAGTTGAGCATTATCATAAATATTGTCGTTGCTTGAGGACAAGAAAAATTTAAAGTTAGGGGTGTTGATGAGTGGAAAGTTTACCGCTCATTGATATCCAAATTCTTGCACGCTACTATGATTAAATTGTTTAAATAAGGCTAATTCTCCATTAATTTTTAGTTTTTGTTTTCTTGTAGGTCCTTAAATGAAAATGAGTTGAAATCAAGCTGAAAGGAAAGGAAAATTGGCAAAAAGGAGAAAAAACATAAAATGCAGGCCAAGGAGTCGACCCTTATGTACCGCGATCATAGATTGAAGGTTAAAATTGTGACCAGTCAACATGTCAATTGAAGGGTAATCTCCATAGTACTACCACGATTGCAGTATCACAATCGTAGCCAAGAAATAGTGATAGGGATAGTGTAGAAAAGTTTCAAGGGCTGAATTGTAATTTGATGGTGCTGAGTCCCAAATCTTAAGGGGTTAAAACCCATTCACAAGAGTGGGAATGGAGAGAGTTTTATCTTATCTATTAGTGCTTGGGGTTTTGGTACAACTTTTGATACTAAGAAGACCTTAGAGTAACTCATACGTGAGCTAGCTTGATGGGCATCATCCTAGAAATAGGGATGCTAAGTTGAGGTGTTGTATTGGTAAGTTTGGCATGCTCATTAACTACTCGAAAGAATCCATGAGTGCAAATTGGACTTTTGTTGAAAGACAAACACTAATACTTTAAATCTATCTTACCCACGACTCCTAGATAAATTTGGATAAATTCTCAATTACCCATGTATGAATTTACACCTCGAATGGCATAACTCTATGATCCATTAATAATTGATTATACTCTAATTATTCTTAGCCCTGAGATAGTCTTCTAAAATTTGAAAAATTGTGATATTTTGATAAAACGTTCAAAACCTCCAAATATTTGTATCCCATATTTGAATTTAGAAAGTAACTTTTACTTCGAACTTAATCGATCACCATTCACATTGTTCCTCATGGATTCAATCCTGACTAAAAGTTGGGTAATTATATTGACAATGATCGCCTTACCCCACAATAATGAAATAAGTTCAGCATTATCATAAATAGCATCGCTGCTTGAGGATAAGCAAAGTTTTAAGTTGGGGTGTTAATGAATCGCAAATTTACTACTTATTGATATCCATATTCTTGCACACTACTATGATTAAATCGTGTAAGTGAGGCTAATTCTCCATTAAAATGCATAATTTTTTTTAATCTTGTAGGTGATGTGATGAAAATGAGTTGAAATCAAGTTGAAAGGGAAGGAAAATGGACAAAAAGGATCAAAAGCTAAAAATATAGGCCAAAGAGTAGACCCCCAGGTACAACGATCGTAGCCTGAAGGTCGCGATCGCGACTAGTCAACGTGTCAATTGAAGGGCAATCTTGATAGGACCTACACAATTGGAGTATTCTGCTCACAGCCAAGGAATATCGATCACGATAGGGCATAAAAGTCTCTAATGAAGAATTGTAATATCACAGAGCTGAGTCCAAAATCTTAAGGGGTTAAAACCCTTTCACAAGAGTGAGGATAGAGAGAACTTTTTATCTTATCTCTTGGTGCTTGCGGCATTTTTGTACTACTTTTGATGCTAAGAAGACCTTAGAGTAACTCCTAAGTGAAGGGTAAGCAATTTCCATTGAAGGTTTATTGGAATTTAATGTTTGGATTTACATTCTCTTTATCTTTCATGGATAAATTTTGTGGAAATTTTTGTATCCTTACTCTATATTTTTTTGAGTAGATAGTTCTTCCTCTTGGGGTTATGCTTGGATAGGCTGTGATTAGTGCATGGGTGGTTCTTATTTATCTACCTAATTAGTTATTTGTTGTGGGTTTTCTATTACTCCATGATTGAAATTAGATTTGTTGGAGAAAACCCCAAATTGACTTGGATCCCACATCATCCTTGAAAGAGGGATGTGGGTGATGAGTAATTGTGAACAACTATTTGATACTAGTTATTTCATTAGCATTATCTTAGAAATAAGGATGTTATGTGATTTAGCTAGCCGGATATGAATGCCAAGTTCAGGTTTTGGATTGAGAAATTTGGCATACTCATGAGGTATTTGAAAGAACCCATGAGTGCAAATTTTTGTTTTGTTGAAAGACCAACACTAATACTTTGAATCTAGCCTACCCACACATCCTAGAAAAATTTGGATAAATTTTAAGTTACCCATGTATGAATTCACACCTAGAATGGCATATCCCAAAGGTCCATTACTAATAGATTATAGTTTGATTATTCTTAGCCCAGAGTTAGTCTTCTAGAAGCCCAAAAATTGTGGTATATTCAAAAAAAGGTTCAAAACCCCCAAATAGTTATATCCCATATTTGAATTTAGTAACTACGAACTTACTCGATCACTATTCATATTGTTCCTCGTGGATTTGAATCTGAATCAAAGTTGGGTAATTCTATTGACAAGATCACCTAGCCTGAAAATAATGGAGTAAGTTGAGCGCTATCATAAATAGCATTGTTTCTTGAGGACAAGAAATATTTTAAGTTGGGGTTTTGATGAGTAGCAAATTTACTACTCATTGATATCCAAATTCTTGGACACTACTATGATTAAATTTTTTAAATGAGGCTAATTCTCCATGGGAATGCATTGATATTTTGTTTTTGTTATCTTGCAAGTTATGTGATGAAAATGAGTTGAAACCAAGCTAAAAGGAAAGGAAAATAGAGAATAAGAAGCAAAAGCTTAAAATTTTGGCCTAGAAGTCGACCCTCAAGTACCGCGATCATGGCCTAAAGATCATGATTGCAACCAGTCAATAGGTCAATTGAAAAAAGATATCGACAGGACCACCATAATTGCATTATTGTGATCACAGTCAAGGAAAAGAGATCGTGACAGGGAATAATATAGTTTCACAGAGCTGAATCTCAAGTCTGAACGAGTTAAAACCCTTTCACAAGAGTGAGTACGGAGAAAATTTGTATCGTATCTGACATGACCCGCCAGGGGGCCTTGTCGTAATGTGCGTCCCAAGTTTGTCTCGAACCAGAGACCGCCATCGTTACCCCAACCCAACCTACATCTTCCTGAACTGAGATGGCTGAATATCGAACATGTAACAAAGTAGTGTAACAGCTCACATAAAGACTCAGGGAATAAATCACAACTATGACCAACCCAACTAAGTCCAACCATCCCATACCAATAATCCAACTATACCAAACCATACAAAACAAGGGCCATAAACCAGGCCATAACCAAAGAAATTCCAAAACATAAAATAGTTAATCCCAAAATGTAATATAATGGAACAGTGAGAAATTATGTCCGATGATACCAGCCTCCCAGCATATTCCAGTGCCAAGGCTGACACCTATACCGATCCCTCTCATTCCAACCCATAGAAGTACCACAAAGCCTTTAACAAAATAGTAATTAAATTTGGTTAGGACATGCACCCAACAATAGCTAAAACCAATATCCAAAATAAAACCAAAATTTCTAGGAATATCCATAACATTAAATGGAACCTTCTGAAAGGATGGAAGCTCACCACTTCAATACAAATGGTGATCCAGAGTAAATCACCATGTAGGAGGAGTATAACGGTCGGTTCTTGCACAGCATGGGTATACAACCGCCAGTAGACAGGGTTAGCAAGTTACCGCTAGCATAATCTTAGTAAAAGGATAATAAAATTCCATTTATAAAACCAAGTAAAACCATCTATATGCACACAACCAAACATATATATATATATATATAAATATTACCATGCTGGGAAAAGGAACCGAGTTTAGCATGCCTTTAAAACCTTTACCTGAGCTGTATAGCTTTGCCGTCCTAAACTACCCATGGTCTATATCGTTCCGCTCCTCCTGCTGAAAGGTACCTAGTGTGTGTAGTTGCATGACTAGAGAAGTATCTCATGGGATGACTAGTACATCCCCAAAATAAAGTGTGGCATCATGCACACAATCACCAAGACCAACCTCATATCGTCAAATATGATTTTCCAGTTTTGGTAACCTTGGGACCTCCACCTTCCATGGCTTTGCTACACATCTTTCCATTATTTCCCAATTAAAACCAATTTCCAAATAACCAAAACATTATCCATTTATTAACCAAGGCCATTGATATTGGTATAGTCATACCAACCCTTACTTGCAAGTATCATCTATAGCCAACCATTTATAGATTTAAAGGGACTTTCAAGTGCCCTTCCATTTACCATATTAAACCACTTGGGAGACTTCAATATTCCCTATAAGTATAACCAATTAGCCTTTAGCCTTCCCAAATCATTTAAGCCGTGCATAATTCCTTTACCAAGTTTAAAACCTACAAATGTTCCATTAAAAGAAGTCAATGCAATGAACATATTTATATAAGCATTTTGTAAGACACATTGGGGGCATAATATGATCAAACCAATTCCATTTACTAATAAATCATTCTCATTCAATCCGATTATCCAAAAACACCAATAATGAATATAAAAGTACAATTAAAACAGTGGGAAAACATAACCAACCATTTAACATTCAAATCCCCCAAATCATATTTGAAAGTCAAAATCATGTAATAGTAAAACAATGAAAATATTCATATAAACCATGAATTTGAGTAAAATAAACAATGAGGGAAGAGAACATGCCTTCAACAAAGATGATTACGGAAACAAATCACCAAGACAAGAACCAAAATTATCCTTTCGTTGAAACCCTAGCTCCGCTTGCCCAAAAGCTTTTGAGAGAATTATGAAGTGTTTAGGAAGAGTTTATAAGTGTTAATGAATAGAATACTATGTTAAACAACCTCCCAAGTAGGTTAGAAGTCGTGGGAACCTATAAGGATAAGTGGAGAAATGCCCAAAATATCCCCACTTAAGTTTCACCAAAATCCTTTCGCAAGGATATGACTGACCCATATGAGTCATACCCTCCAATACGATTGGTATCCACCACTCGTATCCTAAACCTCAACCCTTAGACCAAACAATGTCCAGTATACGACTCACCCAACCAAGTTGTACCAATAGTATATGATCTGTATACATGACCCATATCCCTAGCAAAGTAAAATACCTGGAGGATTGAACACTACCTAATATATGAGTCCCTGGTTTGATTCATACCCTAGATTACGGCTCATGGTTAGCCACTTATATTTAGATCCAACGTAAGTAACCAAGTCTAAGATTAAGGTAAAGAACCAAAATATCCATAACCACCAATACGACTTGTACCCCAAAGTCATACCCATTCCAGAATCCAAAATCCATCCCATCAACCAACACTAGTCAGTATACGAATAAACCATACCATCCATACCCTAACATATGGCTCATACCCATGAGTTCTATTGGTTCAAAAGGGTAGAATTCCAAAAAAAATTCTAAGGTCCAGAAACTAGGGTTTTTTAGTCTCCCCCACTAGGAACATTCATCCACGAATGATGGACTCATATGCAAGTGTCATTTGCATTATGTTATCTAACATATTCTCAATTTTCAACAAAGTTTAAAAAAAAGGCAAAGACATAAGTTTTTCCTTTAATAAACTTTGAAAACAAAGATATCTTAATGACACATACCTTCTACACAAATCCCGAGAGCAAAAAACAATTGTGGATATTTGGACTTCATTTTCTCTTCCGCTTCCCAAGTAGTTTTTTCCACCTTATGGGTTCGCCAAAGAACCATAATCAAAGCCATATCTTTGTTCCGCAATCGATGAATGCACCTATCCAAGATCTCAATTCGATCTTCTTCATAAGACAAAGAATTAGTGAAACTCAATACTTCCAAAAGAATAACCGAAAAAGGATCACCAATGCCCTTCCTCAACATGAAAACATGGATGACCGGTTGAACCAAACTCAAGCTAGAAGGCAACTCGAGCTCATAAGCAATATTACTAATTTTTTACAATATCTCATAAGGACCCACATACCGAGGATTGAGCTTCCCCTTTCTTGCCAAACTATACTACTCCTTTCATGGGAAATACCTTGAGAAAAACCTTATTCCCAACTTCAAACTCCAAGTCTCTATGTCAAACATCCGTATTGGACTTTTGGCGACTTTGGGCAGCCTTAAGCCTATTCCGAATCACCTTACCTTCTCCATAGCATGGTAAATCAAATCGGGACTAAGCATGTCCGCCTCACCAAGATTAAACTAACTAATAGGAGATCTGCACCTCCTACCATACAATGCCTCAAAAGGAGCCATACCAATACTAGAATGATATCTATTGTTTTAAGCAAACTCCACCAAAGGTAGATGCTTAACCCAATTACCACCATAATCAATCACATAGGCCCGAAGCATATCCTCTAATGTTTGAATAGTTCTTTCCTCTTGCCTATCTATCTGTAGATAAAAAGTAGTACTCAGACTCACCTTGGTCCCCAACCCTCTCTAAAAAGATCGCTTGAAGTGAGAAGTAAACTGTGAGGCATAATCATATGTAATTGAAATAGGCACCCTGTATAGATTCACAATATCCTAAAGATACAGCTTCACATAATCCTCTACCAAGAAGGTAGTCCGAAATGGCAAAAAGTGTGCAGACTTAGTCATTTTTATCCACGATGACCCAAATCGAATCATATTGATTCCCAGACTAAGGAAAATATGTTACGAAGTCCATATTGACCACTTCCCACTTCCATTCAGGCAAATCAAATTCTTGACAACCCTCCTAGCCTGATGTGTTAAAGCTTAACCTAATTACACACCATATAATTCACCATAAAATTAGCCACATCCCTCTTCATGCCATTCCATCAATAGACTTCTTTAGATATTATACATCTTAGTCCAGCCAGAATGAACAACATAGCACGACTCATGCACCTCAGTTAAAAATTTTTGTCGCAACCCATGGACTTCAGGAACATATAACCTCCCTTGGTACCTTAAAGTACCATCACCACTAATCTAAAATACCATTACCATTTACATAACAACGTCACTCTTGATTTTCATCATGATGTTATCTAAAACTTGTTTCTCCTTAATCTCTGCATCAAGATATGATCAAACCACTTCATGCACCACCACACCACCACACAACCATCCTTGGAGTCTAAGAGGCAAACTCAAAGATTAGCCAAGCGTTGAATATCCATTACCAATTCCCGTTTCTCTTCCTCTACATGAGCCAAAATCCCCATGGATAACCTGCTAAGAGCATCAGCAACCACATTAGCCTTACTTGGGTGATAGTGAAGACTCATATCGTAATCATTGAGAAGCTCAAGCCATCTCTTCTTCCTGATATTAAGCTATTTCTGAGTGAACACAAATAGTAAACTCTTATGATCAGAAAAGATATCCGCATGAATACCATACAAACAATGTTGCCATATTTTTAAAACAAACACATCCGACAATATCTCCAAATTATGAGTAAGATAATTCCTTTCATCTACCTTCAATAGCCTGGAATCATAAGAAATCTCCCTTCTATGTTTCATCAACACACAACCAAGCCCTACCTTAGATGCATCACAGTAAACCATGAACCTGTCATTGCCTTCCGGCAGAGTCAGAATTAGAGCCAAAGTTAACTTATCCTTTAACTTCTCAAAACCCCTTTACAAGTATTTGACCAAGAAAACTTGACCTTCTTCTGAGTTAACTTAGTCAAAGGAGTATCTATTGACAAAAAGCTTTCCAAAAACCGTCTGTAATACCCGGCTAAACCCAAGAAGCTCCAAATGTAAGATGGAGTCATAGGTCGAGGCCACCTCTTAACCACAACAACCTTCTGCGAATCCACCATGATCCATCACTAGAAATATTACGACCTAAGAAAGTTACAAGTTTCAACCAAAACTCACCCTTAGAAAATTTTGCATATACTCATTATTCCTTTAAGGTCTTCAACACCATACATAGGTGATTAGTATGATCCACCTCACTCTTTGAATAAACTAGAATTTCATCAATGAACACAATACTGAAGCTATCTAAATACTGACAAAAACCTTTGTTCATCAGATATATAAATACTGCCGGAGCATTAGTCAACCTAAATGACACCACCAAGAACTCAAAGTGCCCATACCAAGTATGAAAAGTTGTCTTAGGGATATCCACCTCCCCAATCTTTAGTTGATGGTACCCAGACTGATGTTCTATCTTTGAAAAAAACTTGGCACCTTTCAACTGGTCAAATGGATCATCTATCTTTGAAAACAATACTTGTTCTTGACCGTCACTTTGTTCAGCTTCCTATAATCAATGCATATCCGAAGGGAACCATCCTTCTTGCGCACAAAAAATACCGGTGTACCCTAAGAAGATATACAAGGATAAATAAACCCCTTATCTTGAAGATCCTTAAGTTGTTCCTTCAGTTTCCTTAACTCAGTCGGAGACATTCTATATATCAGAATAGAAATTTGATGAGTGTTTGAAATTAGATCAATACCGAATTCTATTTCCTTATCCAAAGGAACACAAGGAAGATCATCCAAAAGACCTCTAGAAACTCATTAACCACAAAAACTGACTGAAAAGAAGGACCTTACGTGTTAGAATCTTTAAACCAGACCAAGTGATAAAGACAACCTTTAGAGATTATCCTTCGAGCTCAAAGATAAGAAATAAACCTCTCCTAGGAGCAAAAGAAACACCCTCCCACTCTATAACCGGCTCACTAAGGAACCTAAAAATAAACTTATGAGTCTGACAATCCAAAGACATATAATAAGAGTGTAACCAGTCCATACCCTAAATTACATCAAAATCCACCATATCCAACTTAAACACATCCACCAAGGTGTGCTTGCTACCAAAAGATTCCACATCCCCCTATAGATTTTGTTAATAATAATCTAGTCACTTACTAGGGTAGAAACAAAAAAAGGATTCAAAATAACTTCCTAATCAAAACCAAAAGATATAACCACATAATGAGGCACTTAAGAGAGAGTAGACCTTGAATCAAGCAAATAATATACGTCATGAGAGAAAAGCTATAACGTACTAGTAACGACATCAGGTAATGCCTTGGATTCCTGTTGGGATGACAAAACATACAACTTTTTCTGACAAACACTAAAACCAGGAGCAGTAACATAAGAAGATGCCACACCATCAGGTGTAGGAGTAAAAAATTAAGCCATAGAAATCTTATTTTCCCCTGTAGCAACCTTATTAACCGGAAAATCCCTATGCCAATGGCCTACCTGACCACACTTGAAGCATTTGTTCTTTCTTTTATTGCAATAACTCCAATGAGGATGACAACATAACCAACAAGGAGGGAATAAAGAAACTGACTGACCTTCCCTTTCCTGAGATTGGGCACCCTACGCCCAAAATCTGTCACCACTATGGTGATGTCTGTCACCCAACTGATAAGGAACAGTAGCAGAAGAGTAGGAACCAAAACTCCCCTACTTATTTTTCTACCATTTTCCACCATATCGACCACCCTAAGACTGAGAACCTCCCAGATCAAAAAACTTTCTCCTCTTACCCTACCTATATCTAAACTATACCTGTTTTCTTTTTTTATCCTCTACTTGCTGCATATGAATAATCTGCCAAGAGATGTTCATATCCTTAATCAATAAGGTGGTCTTTCTCTATAAAATAAGATCCTGATTTAATCCAAAAGCAAACTTCCTTATCTTTGCCCGCATGTCAGCTACTAAATCAGGAGCATACCTTGATAATTAATGAAATTCAAGCATATTCCTTAATAGACATTCTCCCCTGCTTGAGATTAACAAACTCCTTCATAATTTCTTCCCTTAACTATTGGGGAAAGAAATAATCAAAAAAACCACCAGAGAAGGCATCCCCTGCGGATGACTACTCCATATCTTCTCTATCTTTATCCTACCTTTTATACCATTTATATGGAACCTCTTTGAGCTGATAAACTACAAAGTTTATCCCCTTCATATTTGTAGCCTACATCACCCAAAATATCTTCTTGATCTCAACTAAAAAGCCTTGTGGATCCTCCTCTACCTTTATTCTAAAAAAAGTGAGAGGGCCCATCTTCATAAATTGGTCAACCCTTGCGGCCTCAATAGACAAAGCACTAGACATATCCCATTTATTATGAGAAATAACCAATCTTGCAATAGTATTAATAGACTAATTAAATTTTGCATTTGTTACCTCTTCTTAAGGAGGACTAGTAGCAACCGATGGAACTCCAGAACTATCAGGGATAGAATTGTGAGATCAAAGAAGAACCACAACAGTGGGATGCACTGCTTTAACATTACCCCTAGATAGGATACAAGAATATCCTTATGTTCCAGATCTACAGGGCATAATCTTAAAGACAAACAAACAAGGACTAGACAAGATTCCAAGACTGAGACTCCAATCTTGAAAATAGAATACCTAGAAAGTGAAACATTCATAAATGCCTTATAGCATTTCCCTTATGAATTTGGCACGCTACACACCCCTAAAAGAGACCCTACTCGAGATGGCTTTGTGGAATCCCAATTGACCATGAACCTAGGCTTTGATACCAACTTGACATTACCTGCCCTGAGTCCTTTTCATAATAGGCATCCCAAGTCCGTCTCAGACCAGAGACTGCCCCAATTATCCTAACACAACCTCCAGTCACTTTTCCTAAGTTTGCTGAATTCTGAGTATGTAACAAAGTTTTGTTATATCTCACATAAAAACTCTAGGAATATCTCACAACTGTGACCAACCCAATTGAGTCCAACCATCCCATACCAATATTTTGACCGTACCAAACCATACCAAACAAGGGCTATAAATTAAGCCATAACCAAAGATTTTCCAAAACATAATATAGTTAATCCAAATATGTAATATGATATAATAGTGATAAATTATGTTAGATGATGCCAACCTCCCATCTTATTCTAATGCCACTGCTAACACCTATATAAATCCCACTCATTCCAACCCATAGAAGTACAAATAATGCCTCTAACCAAAAGAGTAATGAAATTTAGTTGGGACATTGCCCCAACCATAGGAAAAACCATTATCCAAAATAAAACAAAAATGTCTAGGAATATACCTAACATGAAATAGAGCCTTTTGAAAAGATGGAAGCTCACCACTTTAGTCCAAATGTTGATCTCGAGTCAACCACTATATAGGAGAAGTACAACGGTCGGTTCTTGAATAGAATGGGTATATAGCCGCTAGTAGATGGGGTTAGTGAGTGACTGCTAGCATGATCTTAGGGTAAGGATATAATAATGCCATTTATTAACCAAGCAAAACTATCCATAAGCACATATCAAAATATATACATATATTTAACCATGCCGGGAAAAGGGATTAGGTTTAGCATGCCTTTAAAACCATTAAATAGGCTATGAAGCTTTGTCATTATAACCTGCCCATGGGCTATATGGGTTCAGCTCTCCCTTATGAAAGGGCCCCAGTAAATGTATCCACACGAACAGGGAAGTATCCCATCGGATGACAAGTATATCTCCAAAATAAAGTGTGACATTTTCCACACAGTTACCAAGACACACCGCATATCGGCAAATATAAGTTTTTAGTTTTGTTCCCCTCAAGACCTCTACCTTCCATGGCTTTGTTATACATCCCTCCATTATTTCCCAATTAAAACCAACTTCCAAATAACCAAACCATTATCCATTTATTAACCAAGTCCATTGATATTGGCATCATCATACCAATACTTACTTGCAAGTATCATCCATAGCCAATCATTTATAGGTTTAAAGGGACTTTCAAAAGCCCTTCCATTTACTATATTAAACCACTTGGGAGACTTTCATGTTACCCACAAGCATAAACACTTATCCTTTAGCCTTTCTAAACCATTTAAACTGTGTAGAATTCCTTTACCAAGTTGAAAATATGAAAGAGTTCCATTAAAAGAAGTCAATGCAATGAATATATCTTTATAAGTATTTTGTCAAACACATTGGGGGAATAATATAACCAAAACCAATTCCAATTACCAATAAACCATTCCAATTCAATCCAATTATCCAACACTGCCATTAATACATATAAAAGCATAATTTAAACCATGGGAAACCATAACAACCTATTTAACATTCAAAACCACCAAATCATATTTGAAAGCCAAAATTATGTATTAGTAAAACTATGAAAAAATTCATATTAACTATGACTTTAAATAAAATTAACAATGAGGGAAGAGAACATGACTTAAACCAAGATAATAATGGAAAGAAATCACCAAGATAAGACCCAAATTGATCCTTTAGTTGAAACCTAAGATCCTCTTGCCTGAAAGCTCTTGAGAGAATAATGAAGTGTTTAGGAAGAGTTTCTAAGTATAATGTATAGAATAATATGGTAAATAACCTTAAAAGTAGGTTAGAAGTCATGGGACCCTGTTAGGATAAGTGGGGAATGTCCAGAATGCCCTTACTTAAGTTTCACCAAAATCCCATCATCGAGATTCGACTGACCCATACAAGTCGTACCCTCTGATATAATTGGTATCCTTAACTTTTATCCTAAACCTCCGTGGTTTACCAAATAATGTCAAGTATATGACTTATCCAACCAAGTCATACCAACCCTATACAATCCGTATCCATGACCTTTTTTCTTGGGAGAATAAAATACCTAGAGGATTGAACACTGCCTACCATATGAGTCTCTGGTATGATTCGTACCCTGGATTATAGCTTATGGTGAGCCACTCATACTTATATCCAACCTAAGTAACCAAGTCTAAGATTAAGTTAAGGAGCCAAACAATCTGTAACCACCAATAGGACTCGTACCCCTAAGTCGTACCCATTCTAGTAACCAAATTCCATCCCACCAACAAATACTAGTCAGTATATGGCCGAACCATGCTATTTGTAACCCAACATATGGATCATACCCATGAGTCATACTGGGTCCAAAGGTCAGCATTCTAGGAAATTTTCTAAGGTTCAGAAACTAGGGTGTTTCATTAACTCTTAGTGCTTGGGTCATTTGGTACTAGTTTTGATGCTAAGAAGACCTTATAGTAACTCCTAAGTGAAGGATTAGCAATTTACATTAAGTTTTTATTGAAATTTAAAGTTTGGATTAACTTTTTTATTATATTTCATGGATTAATTTGGTGGAAATTTTGGTATATGTTAACTCCTCATCTTTATGAGTAGCTAGTTCTTCCCCTTGGGGTTATTCTTAGAGAGGTTGTAATTAGTCCATGGGTGTTTCTTATTTATCAACCTAATTAGCTATATGTTGTGGGTTTTGCTATTAATCCATGGTTGAAATAACATTTATGGGTGAAAACCCTGAGTTGACTTAGATCCCACAACAACCTTGAAAGAGGGACGTGGGTGATGAGTAATTATGAACAATTATTTGATACTAGTTATTTCCTTAGAATTATCTTAGAAATAAGGATGTTATGTAATTTTGCTAGCTTGATGGGTATCATCCTACAAATAGGGATGCTAAGTTGAGGTCTTGGATTGGTAAGTTTGGCATGCTAATGAGGTATTCGAAAGAATCCATGAGTGCAAATAGGTTTTTTGTTGAAAGAATAACACTAATACTTTAAATCTAGCCTACCCACGACTCCTAGCTAAATTTTCATAAATTCTCAATTGCCTATGTACGAATTCACAGCTAGAATGGCATAACCTAAAGATTTGATACTAATTGAATATACTTTAATTATTCTTAGCCCCGATTTAGTCTTCTAGAAGACCAAGAATTGTGATATTTTCAAAAATGTTTAAAAACCCCAAATATTTGTATCTCATATTTGAATTTTGGTTAGTTTTTCTTTGTTATTTTGAGAAACTATAAATACCCTTGAGGTAATCTTGTATTATGTTACGCACTTTATACTCTAAAAAATATATATTGACTTTTGATCTTTGAATCCTCATATCTTGGTTTTTGTTTATGTAATCAATTTGAGAGTTTTTGTTTTCTTCTTTCATTATTGTGAGATAAATTCTATGCTTTCTATAATAAAATCTATAGATTCTTTCAAAACTATGAGTGGCTAGTTCCTTTATCTAGGGTTGTGGGACCTTGACGGATTAATAAAGTAGGAGCAGTATGAGGTGTATCTAGATTATTGTTGTTGCATGTACTGTGATATTCTTCATATTTTTTGCTTTCTTAATTACTATCTAAGCTAAGGACTCTCCTCTATTCGCGATCATCCTCCAAGGGGAGTTCAAGATTGGGATAAGAAGATTGCAACTATGATTTGAGGCTATCACCCCTTGTCTAATTCCTTGAGACTCACAAGGAGATAGTTAAACTAGGATCAAGTACAAGGGTTAGTTAGGAGACACCCTGAGACTCATAAGGTGAAGGATGAAATTTACTGGGATTAAGGGAAAGGGTTAGTAAGGTAACACCCTAAAACTCACAAGGTGAAAGGTGAAATATACCAATGCACCCACAAGACAGTTGGTAATACCTATCTTATCAGATTCTATATGTGTAGCATTGAGATAGTCGGATTGAGCATGATAAACCTATAGAGTTAGAAGCTAGGGGAACATAATCCTAGTATTTTTTTCTTATAGTTTACAACAAAAAATATTCAAGTCTTGTAACTTTTTACTAATTATAGCAAATCCCACCATTTAATTTTCTGCATTTCCCAGCTATTTAATAAGTTTGAGAGATATTTCTATCATATTACCTATAGGTTCAATTCCAACCTAGTTGGGATACTATAATTTGATAGCGACCACATTGTATCTTCAAGGAGCATATAGTTTGGGAGACATTAAATTTGGGCATCGTTGCCAGGAAATATGGTTGCATAATTATTGGTTGAAGTTGTTGAAGTTTTTTGGTTTTATTTTTTATTCACTTGGGGCATACACCAGTGTATTCTTAGCACGAGAAGTCAAGTCAATCCCTTACTCCCATTCAATCAACAACCAAAAAGAATCATATAACAAAATTGTAGGATATCATAGCAAGGTCGTAAAAGCTCATCATAAGCGGCCTCTGATAATCCATAGGAATTTCCTTCCCCACCTTCATAGGAAAGATTAGATCAAACGACTATATAGTAACTAGAAAAGGAACTATATAGGAAAGATAATAAGGCAGCCCAGTGTGTAGCACAAGTGGCTAAGAGAGTGAGAACAAATCTAGCAGTTAATCATTGAGCAAAACTCAACAAAAACAAAATTAGAGATAGAAGGGGTAGAGATCAAGTACTCCTAGCCTGTCATTACTTGCCACCATATGAGGATCTGAAAGAGGACTTGGGATACGTTGAGACTATCGAGGTAGGAGCTATCATTACTCCTCTATTGCCACAAGGTGTGAAGTTCAACATTACTAATGCCACGATCCTACTATTAAATCTAAAAGTTGTGTTTGCTATCTTTCCTACTAATGATGCAAACATGCACCTTATTAATTGTATTAGGATTTTTTCTTCATACACCATACCTGGGTTAGATCAAGAAGCTTTGAGACTCAGGTTGTTCTTTTTCTCTCTCAAAGGTGAAGCTATATTATGGTTAGGGGAACTTCATCATGGGTTAATTAATAGTTGGAATGAGTTGTTAAGTATTGTCTTAGATTATTTGTTCCCTTTATCTATAATATTATAGTTGAAGGATTATATATATAACTTTAGGCTGTTGCATTCTAAATCAATATATGAGGCATAATTTTGTTTAAGAAAAAGTTTATGATGGTGCTGAAGCATAAAATTGAGGGAAGAAAGTTGCTAAAATAGTCTATCAAGCCCTTAACACCAGTTCAAAATCTATGGCAGACCTTATTACTGGTGGAGCATTCATGCATCTGTGTTGGGAGCAAGCATTGGAGGTATTAGACAAAATCTCTCACAAATAGAGGGTGGCATACTTTATAGGAAGAGAGAGGCTTATACACTTATGCTATTAATTATTTTAGTGAGCACAGAGTTGTTGATAACAGTAGTGCAAAAGGTTACTCAGCTAAGGATAGAGTTTGGATTGCTAACAAAGTAGTTCGTGACTATAAATTCTGAGAAGGAGAGCCCAAAAAAAATACCTTTGGCATGTATAAGATACCATATTTCGAGGAGATATTCAGACAGTACCACTTTGAGTGGATGGCCAGAGATCCAAGATAGTATAGCCCAACAAAGGCGTGAGATTTCTATGCCACATATCAGATAGAGATGAAACGGCTATACCTTCTATACTAATTATAAAAGGGTGGTGACCCATTGATACATGATTTGATCAGAGATGTTAGGGTAAACATATTAACATAGACCATTTCCATATTCCTTTATAATCTGGAGTTCTACATGTCGGCCAATATCGCTGAGATTGATTGTCGAATAGATGAAATACAGAAAGTAAAAACCAAACAAATTGGTTCAGAGGATAGGATTACTCATTTCTAGTGGATGGAAAAGATTATTGCAACGACGTAAGAGGAGGCTTCTTGGGTGGTTGGCGGAGTTGGCTCTTCATCATAGATTATAAAGGATAGTTTGAATTTCACTGCAAAGGCATAGTGGATACGTGTGCATCAGAGGTTAAGTCCTACAAATAGGGACAATGTACTATGTAAGATTGAGCCGCCCTAGTTTTGCACATCACGGAGGGCTACAAGATTGACATATCTAATATTCTTGCTAGAGAGATCCACGATCGAGTGGTGAGCAAAGAAATAACTTTAGCCTTCTCATTCCCATTGACACTGCTATATTTAGATTAAAGGATGCCAGATATCCCATGAGTGGATTAGTTCTTCCAAGTATGGAGGACTACAAATTTGGGTTTGATAAGAGATGTTGCTAACCCAATCTCTAAAGTGGCCAAGGTAAATGGCACTTTACTCCGGGAGGTATTCAGGCAGGAGGGAACTGTATTGATACTCTGGGTTAATTAATAGGGGTGATACCTCCACTGAGACTTCCCAGTCTAAGCCTTAATCCTTGTTAGATGCAGTCGATACTTCCCAGACTCTAACCCCACCTCCTATGATGAGACCATTCACTTTTAGGCCAACTCTCATAGTCTACACTCTAGTACCACATAGATTCTTGATTGATATGCTTAAAAGGTTTGGCAGAGTTAATAAAAAGGTAAATAATATAGCGTATGGGGTAACGACTTGGGTAAATAGGAAGATATAGTTGAGATAAGAGTCATGCAAACCCAATTTGATGGGTCAAGCAATGGATCAACCAGAACTTTGCAAATGTTCAGGGCCCAAATTTGATAGGCATACATGAGGAGTTGGATATACTCCGAGGATCTATATAGGAGATGCACATGATACCGTTCCCCACTTACCTTATCCTTGAGAAGATTCCCAAATAGGAGGCGTCGGATATTCGGGACACAAAAATGGATAAGATTTTTTATGAAGCTAGTGGTGACAGACCGAATATAAAAATAAAAAGGAGTAAAAATAATGATTTTGATGTGGCGGACAGTGTTAATTTTGCAGGGGACCAGCAAATGAGGGTCCATGAGATGGCGATGAGAGCAGGTAGCTCTAAAGTTGTTGATGAAATGGTTGTCGATGCAGTTGATTTGAGTAGGGGCACTACTCCAACCCCATAGGCACCATTGAGCACACCAACCATCATTGGTGCCACTGTTGATGTGAGTATCTCGGGCACCCCTGGGACTACTACTGATAAGAGAAAATCCCCATTCTGAGGATCCTCATGCGGAGACATTATGACCCATTACCTAGCATACCCAGGTATTCCCTCTTTCCCTATTTTTATATTCTAGATACATTAGGGAGAGTGAATATACTTTATGTTAGTTGTGAGGGTGCAGCACAGATATCGTGGGTTTTTATTGCCATGAATCTTTTCCTATCTGTTGTTGTATGATTGTAGAAACGGCATGTACAGACATAAAATTTATCGTATTATGTTTTATTTTGTTTAACAATGAGAAAATGAGGACCTAAGGCAGTTGATGTTTTTTAATAAATGTGTTAGACAAATGATACCCCTCCAAAAAATTATTTTAAACTGTGTGATGTCTATATATATGTGACCATTGTAAATCTTCTTATGTCATTAGGATTAGAGATATAACAATCATAGCTAATAATTGCATAAACTATATAGGTAGTAGCTTGTGATGCAACCTCATACCATGTGTGTGTGAGATGCTACTTAGTTCTTTTTAGGTGTTGAATCAAGAACTTGCCCAATTAGACTTGCATAGGTTAAAAGATAGTCAGTTGCGAAAGGATCATTGGTCGTTCTTGAAATTAGTCCACTGTTAGCTTTAAACGACCTTCCAAATGTGAGTAAGTATCCCTTGATCCTGATTTTGAGTCTGATTGACTATTTTTCTTATTTTCACCTTTTAACTTCCTATTTGTATTACAGTGAACCTGTTTTGTCTCTGGTCCTCCAAATACATATGCACCTCAACTCAGGCAAATAGCCTAATTTGAGGGTGGCTATCTAGGGCTGAATAATTTGAAGTAGGTATGAATAAGGGCATAAAATAAGAGAAATAAAAGTAGAGTTAGTTGTAGTAGAAAAGAAAAAATTACAAAAAGGGAAAAAAAAGAATAAAGGAAATTGCACCAACATCAAATGAGCATTAAAAGAATAAAAAGGGAGAAATAAGGGCAAAATAAAAGAAAAGGGGGTTGATAAGAAGACCCCAAAAAAAATTGTTGTGCCAAGGAGGCTTATTCACTAAATTTCCAAATGTACCATACCATCCCCCAAGCCTATATTACAAGCCAAGTAAATTTCTATAGTGATCCTAACCTGATTGTCTGAAAACTAAGGTAAAAAAACTAAGGGCAAGCATATGGTATTCTGTGCACATTTTTGAAACTTATTTTTGAGTGTGAGTATCTCGTGACCATCCCCACTGTAACATGCATGGTTTATCTAAGTGACTAGGACTTCTTTGTTGTGAGGGTACATGGGTTGTGTTGTTAGCTGCTTATTTGTTTGAATAGTGTAATTGGTACATATGCATGATTGTTTATTGCTAATATAATTCCATAGCTTGATTCCGTTGTGTCATATTATTATGTTACATTGATACACAGTTCATTTAAAAAAGTTTAAATAGGAAGGGGTAAAGTTGTTCAGCTTAAATTAGAATTGACATCCATAGGTATCGTAGATTTGTCTTACTTAAACATAGTGTTTGTTTAAGTTTAGATTTTGTTTTCTGAGGATATGCAAATGTTTTAAGTTGAGGGTGTTGATGTGCCATGGTTTCATGGTACTTTCGGCGCTTAAACAGTGAATATTTTTAAATACTTAGGCCATTTTGATAGCTATGATGTATATTTTGTGTGTGTTGAAGGTTAATTAGGTTGTAAGTGGCATGGAAAAAAATTAGATGAAAAAACTCTAAGAAAATCAAAGTGTTGATTGGACTATGAGTCTTTATGTCACCATACAACTCGTATCACAAGTCATAGTTTTAACAGTGAGGGTTACTGATGGAAAAATAAGAGTTGTGGATGACCACAACTCTTTAGGAGTGACAACAAGTCATGGTGTGAGTCTTTATGAGCATACTAGAAAAATTACTAAATATACACTTGAAGATCCAATGGACATAGATGAAGGATACGAGTCTTTAGGAGTAATAACGACTCGTAGTAAGCAGTTACTCTGAAAACAAAGTGGAAGTACAAAAAGTTGAATATTAAATTGAGTGACAATGACTTGCAGCCAATGGATCATGAGGTCTGACCAAGAGTTATTATCACTGATCATAGAGGAGAGCAATGATAGTAGCCAACGAGTCATCATCAGTCTAGCTGACTCGTTACTAAAGGTGTCACCACTGCCGACTTGATTTTCCAATTTTGTTTTGTTTAGTTTTCTTTGTTATTTTGAGAAACTATAAATACACTTGAGGTAATATTGTATTAGGTTATGCACTTTATACTCTTACAAACATATATTGATTTCAAGATTGGCTATTGATCCTGGAATCCTCGTATTCTTTATTTTTTATACATAATAGATTTGAGACTTTAGGATTTATTCTTTCATTATTATGAGATAAATTCTATGCTTTCTTCATTCAATTCCATGGTTTGTTTTGCTACTAGGAGAGGCTAACTACCTTATCTAGGGCTATAGGAACCCAAGTGGTTTAACGAAGTAGGGGGAGTTGAGGTTTATCTAGATCATTATTGCCGCATGTACTATGATCTTCTTTATATTTTTTTCTTCTTTTGCTATTAAAGAAGCTAAGGACTCGCTTATATTTACGATCATCCTTAAAAAGGAGTTCAATGGTGGGAAAAGAATAATACAACAGTAATTCAAGGCTATAAAACCTAGTCTAATAAATTGAGACCTACAAGGTGATAGCTTAACTGAGATCGAGGTTAAGGGTTACTAAGGAGACACCCTGGGACTCACAAGGTGAAGAATGAAATTTACCAATGCGTTCACAAGAAAGTTGGTAATTCCTATCTAGTCATATTTTGCATGCATAGCATTAAAATAGTCGGATTGAGCATGAGAAACCTATGGAGTCAGAAACCAAGGGGAACACAGTCCTAGTGTTCATTTCTGATAGTTTACACCCAAAAGCATTTAAGTCTTGTTACTTTTTACTAATTATAGCAAATCCCATTTACTTTTCTGTATCCCCCGGCTATTTCAACAATTTTTAGAGATATTTATGGCCTATTCTATTTGGTTCAACCCCAACCTAGTTGGGTTACTATAATTTGACAACGATTGAATTGTATCTTGATGAGGGTATAGTTTTGGTGACATCACCCTAGATGCATAAAGTGGTTATAGCTACAACCTATCTTATCCTTCTCGTCCATGGAGCCTCTTGTCCGTCCAGGGCTATCGAGTACTCCTCCACTGAGACACTGTGCTCAGAGGACTTGTTCCAAAGCCTCAAAAACACTCCTTTCTTTGAGGTTGTCATGTTTGCTACATTATCTAAAAAATTAGTTGTTAGTTCTTGAAAGAGAAAAGGGGAATGAAAAATATTGAAAATAAATAAGAAATTTTAGGGTGGGGCATCAACGAATGCCACCTATGGGCTGTAGGTGCCACTTACGGCCCGTAAGTGGCCTTCGTAGGTGGTAGACAAAGCCTTGAAATTTTATGCTTCAGAATCTGACACCTACGAAGGAACTTACGGTCCATAAGTTCTATATACGTGGATTGTAGGTTCCATCGGAGGTACCATTTTGAGGATACTTTGATTTTTCAAATTTTACATCCCCATACAGTGTGTTTTGCCCATTCAAGTCTCATTTTTCACATAACAACATTATCAAGTTTACAAGCACAGGTAAGACACAAAATTTTGGGTTTGCATCATTCTTTTCAATTTCTACTTCTATTTAGGGCATGATCACATTTCATTTATTCAAGAACAATGCACCGATTTCTATTTTAGATTATTATAGGCTCTTACAAATTAGATTTTGAATTTTACACAATTGTAAAGCATATTCAAGTACCAACTTACTTTTTTTTGTTAAAGAACAATTGAATCCTAGTAGGAGGTAAAACAGTTACATTGATTGCAAGAGATGGAAGCAGAAAATTGAAGTAGTGAAGAAAACCCTAGCCTTTAAATGTTCTAAAGAGTTCAAGTGGTGGGTTAATGAAGGAGTTTTTCTTTTTTATATAGTTTAGGAAGGAGTTGAAGAGTTTGAATTTGGGAGGGAGTTATAAATTCTTAGAATATGGGGAAAAGGAGTCAAATTTTAGGATTTCAAAAGTGTTGGTAGGCCACTCCTGGTCGGATCAAGTTGGGTCAAACACAGATTTTAAAACTTTGGACCCAAATGTTTTCTATCACTTATAGCGCAACTTATAGCCCGTAAGAGCCACTTATGGCCCATAAGTGGCAGGTTGTAAGTGGTAGAAACATTTTTGTCCTTTTGAACTTTCTATTCTAACACTTATGAAACCACTTATGAGATTGTAAGTCGTATTTATGACCCCCGTAAGTGGGTTTGTAAGTAAAAGTTTAGAAACCCCAAAATTTTGATATTTTCACTCTGACAATTGGTGCATCACTTACCTGGCTCAAGTAGAACTTATCACCCCCATAAGTGTGTCGATAAGTCACATTACCTAGAATGTTCTAAATTTTGCAATGTGTTACATTTTCCATGTAGTTTCCCATACCTTACACCTACAAAAAAAAAACATGAACACTAAAATAGTGGGTTGCCTTCCACCCAAAGTTTGATCTATTGTCACAGAGTGATCTGCCTATGTTGGTTACTCAGGCTTCAGACTTCTCTAACAAGCCTATGGGTTTCCTCCCAAGAAGTGTCTGATTTAACATCACGGCATGACTTGGTTGCCTTGGATACATAGACTTCACCAAGTCTTACATCAACAACCACTTTTACCTCATCAAAATTACTCAAATAATGCTTGACACACTACTCTTTCACCTTGAACAGGGCTTCACCATCTCATTTCAGCTCAATAGCACCATGTGGAAACACCCTAAGAATGATGAATGGTCCATACCACCTAGACTTCAACTTTTCAGAAAACAAACGAAGTCTTGAATTATATAGCATGACCATATCACCAAGATCAAACACTCTTTTATTGATCTACTTGTAATGATAAAGCTTCGTCACTTATTCAAAACATAGTTGGTATCATGCCACTCCAAATTAAGCTCTTTCAACGCCCATAATGGCTTATGCTCAAGTTTGACCAGCAAGTGGCATATCTTTATATACATAAATTGATATGGAAAGAAACCTATAGGGGCTCTTAAACGCTTTCTGGTAGGCCATAAAGCATCAACTAACTTACTTGACCAATTAGTCTTATTCGAATTTACAGTCTTCGCCAATATGGACTTTATCTCTTTATTAGAAACCTCAACCGGCCCACTAGTTTGCATATGGTAAGGTGTTTACACCTTATGCTTCACACCATATTTTTTTAGTAAGGCCTTAGAAAAACAATTTCAAAAGTGAGACCCACCATCATTAATAATCATACGTGGAGTGCCAAACTAAGAGAAGATGTTCTTCTTCAAGAACGCAGTGACACTTTGACCCTCATTGTTATGAAGGCCAACCGTTTCCACCCATTTCAAAACATAGTCTACTACCACAAGAATGTACTTCATCATATAGGATTTCACAAACGGACCCATAAAATCAATACCCCATACATCTACCAACTCTAGATCCAAGATAGGTGTCATAGGGAGTTCTTGTTTTTTGTTAAATATTATCTTATCGCTGAGACTGGTAATAGGCTTGAGCAAAGTTATAAACATCCTTGTAGATAGTTGGCCAATAATACCCACACTACAGAATTTTATGGGTTATATCGGTACTACCATGCTAACCCTCAACTGGAAATAAATTACAAGCCTCAAGGATGTTTATCATCTCTACCTCAGGAATATATCTACGAATAACAATATTTGCATAAATCCAAAATGGATAAGTCTTATCTCAGAAAAATTTCCTCACCTCATTCAGACACCACTTTCGTTGTTGGAATGACAAATATTTTGGAACAAGATCCCTTACCAAAGAGTTGGGAAAATCAGCGATCCAGGGAATTAAGTCTTGAGATGCTTTCAAGACCCGTTCATCCCCTAACTTCTGCATTGTCTCCTCCTCAAGGCGAGATAAGTAATAAGCAACCTAGTTCTCAGTGCCCTTTCAATATTTCACCTTAAAGTCAAGTTCCTTCTACAGGAGAACTCAATTTATCAACCTTGGTTTAGCATCCTTCTTCAATATTAGATACCTCAAAGCTTTATTATATGTGTGAACTATATCTTTGGCCCATATCAAATAGGACCAGAATTTCTCAAAGGATAAAACCAACATAAGTAACTCCTATTTAGTGACGGTATATTTCTTCTGTGTAGGGTTTAATGCCTTACTAGCATAATAGATTAAGTGAAGGATTTTCTTATGTCTTTAGCCTAGGACAGCACCCAAAGCCACTCTTCTAGCATCACACATAGACTGAAATGTTAAAGACTAATAAAGGGACACAATAATGGGAGATGAGATTTACCACTCCTTAAGGCATTCAAAGGCCTTGAGACATGGATCATCAAATACAAATTTAACCTCCTTTTAGAAAAGCTTGCATAGAGGATTAGCAATTTTAGAGAAATCCTTGATGAACCTCCTATAAAAGCCAACATAACCCAAAAAGCTTCTAATACCTTTAACTTACATTGGAAGAGGCAATTTTTCAATCACCTTTATCTTCACTTTATCCACCTCAACACCCTTCTTTGAGATTTTGTAACCTAGAACGATACCTTTCTTCACCATAAAATGGCACTTCTCCCTATTCAGCACCAGATTGCACTCCTTACATTCTTGGAGTTTATTGGCCAAATAGGCCAAACAATTATCAAAGGATTCCCTAACTACTGAAAAGTAATCCATGAAAACCTCTATAGTGTCCTTCAACATATCAGAAAATATAGACATCATGCACTGTTAAAAGGTGGCAGGAGCATTGCATAGTCTGAATGGCATCCTCTTGAATGCAAAAGTACCATAAGGTCAAGTAAAATTAGTATTTTCTCGATCTTTTCAAGCAATATAAATCTAATTAGATCCTGAGTACCCACCAAAAAAATAGTACCAACCCTTACCTGCTAGTCTATCAAGAATTTGATCCATGAATGGCATAGGTAAATGGTCAGTTTGAGTCCAAGTATTCATCTTCCTATAATCCATGCATACTCTCCATATAGTAACAAGTCTCATAGGCACCAATTAATTCTTCTTGTTTGTGCCCACAGTGACCCCAACCTTCTTAGGTATACATTTAACTGGACTAACCCACTTGATGTCTGCAATGGGGTAAACTACTCCAACATATAATCACTTGATGATATTTCTCGTCACTACCTTCTGCATAAGAGGATTCAATAGATGTTGATGCTCGATGTTGTGTATACACTCCGATTCAAGTTGTATCTTATGAGTGTAAATACTGGATAGAATCCCCACAATGTCTGTAATAGTCCATCCAATGGCCCTCTTGAACCTGTGTAACACTGAACTCGATTCTTCAACCTGTGTCTCCAATAAATCAAATGCAATAATGATTGGAAACGAATTTTTGGGCTCCAAAAATGCATAACATAAGTGAGGACCTTTAATTCCAAGATTAGTGGCTTCTCAATAGATGGTCGAGTTGGGGGAGTGGTTATATTCTTCAAATCAAGATCTAGATTCTTCGGATCATAATTATAAAAACCTCTACCATATAATGCACTTACCATCTTATTATACTTATCAATGTCATAGTTTTCTGAGTTCATAATAACCGCTTCTAACACCTCAACCCTAATTCTCTCTTCAATGGGAACATAATCAATGCCCAAACTAGACCTCTAATTATGGATAACATGATCGTTGTCAAGTTAAGTAACCCAACAAGGTTGGGGTTGAACCCATAGGGAAGACTTGGGTGTATATCTCTAGTTTTCTAAGCTTAATAGGCTAAACAAAAATTAAATGTAAGGTTTTATAGTAATAGTTTTGAACAGGTAATAGTATGTAACTTTTGTTGTGAATAGTTAGAGAAGAACGCTAGAGCTATGTCCCCCCTAGCTTCTTGAATCCATAGGTTTATCGTGCTTTGCTGAACCAACCCAGTACCTTCCATGCAAAATCTGATAAGTTATGTACCCTCAACTATCTTGTGGAATCGTAGATGGATTTCATTCCTTACCTTTTGAGTCTTAGGATGTTACATTACTAACCCTTATACAAGATCTTGGTTAACTATTATATTTTGAGTCTCAATTTATTAAATGATAGTTAACCGTCTTACATAGATAATAGTGTTTAGCTTGGATCTATAGTTATTCTTCAAATTACTATTGTACTTATCTTTTCCTAGTCACTATTTATTTTGTGTAGCAAGTAGAAATAATCTTAGCGGGATCCTAATGTTTGCAACCACTAGAACATTTATCAAACCGAAGATAACACAATACATGCATCGATACTAATTTAGAACAACTTATCATTTCCTCTACTTTATCAATATGCCAGGGTTACCAGAATCCTAGCTAAGAGTTTTAGAAGCTCATACTTGTGAAATGATCAATGGAATTCATCATTGAATCCATTCACACAATATCACAAGAATAATTGAATAAAACTCAAAGTTTGAAATTGAATTATTAACCAAAATCAATACAGAAGCAATCCCATCATCAACGTCAAATCTTGGAATCAAATTATTTGTTTGTGAATTTTAAAAGTGTGTAACCTCACTACAAAACATAAAAAAGGTATATATAGGATACAAAGAAACACTAAAAATCAAATCCTGAATGAAAAAAGGAAATTTGATGTCGGTGGACACTTACTTAGACCACATACAAACCATATGTACCAAATACGAACCTCATGTGGACCTAGGTAAGTGCAGAATTTTTGAGTAGATCATGTAACTCTCTGGACTTTTTATCTCTGCACTTACCTTGGTCACATATGGACCATATGTGCTACATACAGATCGTATGTGCCCTTAGTAAATGATAGAGTCTTTTTTTTCCTTCTCCTAAGCCTCTGGGCTTCAAGTTTTGATACATACTTTGTTCACCTATGCCTAGTAAGTGGAACATACGCCCAGAATAGCCTTAGTAAGAAGACAAAAACTTCAATTTTCATCTTTTTCTTCATTTCATCATTTAAAACCTAATTTCCTGCAAAAATTACCCAAAACACATCATATCTCACAAAACAACCTAAGAAACTTGCATATTTTCATAGTTTTAATAATCGAAGGTGCTATAAATCCATAACACATCAACACCCTCAACTTAGATCATTTACATGTCCTCAGAAAACACAACAAAACAAAACAAAAAATGATGATTAAGTAGAAGAATCTAAGTTATCTAAGGCAGTCAATCATCAGTTTAAGCTTAAACAAAGTTTCCCCCTCCTATTTAATCAAGTCAAAACCAACTGTGTATAAACATAAAGAAAAACAATTTGACATAATGGGATCAAGATATGGCAATTACATTAGCAATAGACAAACATGTATATATACTAGTTTCACTACTCGAAAAAGTAAGCAACTAATAATGTAACCTATGTGCCCTCACGACAAAGAAGTCCTACTCTCTTATATGAAATAATTCATGTAAATTTGGGGATGGTCAAGAGACATTCACACCAAAAAAAGGAAGATAAATCAATACGCATCAAATACCATAGGCTTGCCCTTATTTTATTTACCTTGGTTTTCAGACAGTCAAGTTAGGATCACTATAAGACTTTATTAGTCTTGTAATGTAGGCCTGGGGATGGTATGGTACATATGGATATATCAAGTAACTAAGCCTCCATATCAGTACAATAACTTTGGGGTCCATACTTTAACTAATTTATTTTTATTCCACCCTTATATCTCCCTTTTATTCTTTTATGCACATTCACATTGGGTGTGGTTTCTTCTATTCATTCCTTTGTTTCTTTTATTTTTATTTTTTTTCTACCACACCCAACCTTACTCTATGTTCTCTTATGGTACCCTTATTTATACCCACTTTACATTATGCACCCCTATAATCGCAACCATTAACTTAGGTGATTTGCCTGAGTTGAGGTGCACAATGCCCAAGGAGGACGAAGGCCCTAATATGTTCATTGTAACACAAATAAGAAGGTGAAAGATGAAAACAAAGAAAGATCCTATGAGGCTCAAAAATGGGATCAAGGGATACTATTTCACATTAGAAGGTCATTTAGGCTAAAAGTGGACTAAAATCAAAAAATGGCCTATGATCCTTTCCTATTCAACTATCCTACAACCTAGGCAAGATTAACCGGTAAAGTTCTGGATATAACACACAAAGGAAACTAAGTAGCATCTCACATACACATGGAACAAAGTCACATCACAAGCTACTACCTATCTGGTTCATGCACAAGTTAGCTATGATTATTATGTCCCTAATCTAATGCCATAACAAGATTGACAAAGTCACATATATATACATTCACACAGTTCTAAAAACACAATTTTGGAGGGGTATCATTTTTCTCAAAATCAACAAAAAAATATAAACTACCCTAAATTCTTAAAATCACCTAATTACACAAAACAAACACAAAACTAAACACATCGTTACACAAATGTAAACCTAGAACTGTTAGTTTTACAACTATATCTCAGCTGATAGGAAAAAAGAAGCATGGCAACAAAATCCTGTGGTGGCTATGGTATACCCCGCCCCAACAAAAAACTATGTATTATCCCTAATGCATTAAAGAATGCAAAGTAATGTAATGAGGTCATACCTGAGACGTACTAGGTATTTGTTTTATGATTGCCCTCAGGTGAGGGTATCTGAAGTAGTAGAGTCAGTGGTGGTGGTGGTGCACAATAAGATGATTCACCCACTACTACCTCGATGCGCCTCTGCCTATCAGTATCTGTAGTCTCTTATGAATCAAGTGTAGCCCTTTTTAAGACCTAGCAAAATAGAATATTAAGATCCTATAGGTCTCTCTCTCTGCCTCTCTTGGTCCCAACTATAGGGACTGTATCATTATCCCCAGAAATATGTCAAACCATTTAGTCCTAAGAGTAGGTGCCGGCTAAATAAATAGGGGCACAACTGGAGGAATGGATGACTTATGGCTCTCAGGGAGAGAGTGTACCTCTTCTCTAACTACATCCACCTTCTCTCTAATATGACCTAGTTCCGACATCTTAATGTTGCCAAATTGGTTAGATACCCAATCCTAAAAAATTTCTATGCATGAATGTAACTCAGTTTGTAGCTCTAACACAGCATCACAGTGTACAGACTCTAATATAGCTCCAATCACCTCTAGTGTAGTCCAGACCCATGGCTGAATTATCTAGATAACGTCGCCACCTTGGCCTGAATATTCCATAGTCGACTGTTGGTGAATATCTGATTGTCCACCAAGCTCTAAAAAAAGTTACAAGATAATAATATCATACCTAAAGCAACAGCTAAATTGGATGGGTGAGGGGGCACTGAAGATGCACCCATCGACTCTGAAGTAAAGCTGAGACTGGTGTAGATATAACTAGGGTCCCCTCACCCTGTGTACTCAACGCAGGGGCCTCTCTCTTTTCCCCCATATCAAACTCCATATTAGATCCCACATCGCCTCCCTATGTATTAATAGGCTCTATGTTAATTAATGGGCCCTTATACAGGCTTGGAGGCACTATGTTGGGTGCATGGGGTCCCTTAAGAAGGTCAAAATATGCCAGATCTTTCATCATCCTCGTTTGTGTCATGGTCATACCATGTACTCTATCATCAACTCCTAGTACATCTGGCATTCGAGCCTCATCACATATCCTCTGGGCAAGACATAGGAATGAAAGAATTATAGTCCTACCAAAATCTCTCTCATGAAGATCATTCCAAATAATAGCTATAAAATAAGTATCATATCTAGCCATTATACTAGAAATCAATGCATCTCCATCCCAAGTAAATACATTGTCCATGGCAGATGAACATAATCTATAACGAATAAGCAGCCACCAAGACTTCACAGCAAAAGTGAGTATTTCCTTCTTTATCATACCCTGTCGCTCGATCCAAGGGGTACCATCACCCAGAGGTGAAGTATAGCTCGAGATCCATCTAGCCATCTCAAATCTCTCACTCTTGTGCTCAGCATCATGCATAATGTGTTTGTATCATGTATCTCTTAATCTATAATCACACTTTGATGTAGATATTGGAGAAATATAATCTTGCCCAAATAGAACTCAATGAATGATTTCCACTGAATTGTCTACCATAATCCCTCTCACAGGAGTGTACTCTAGCTGGGTCTACTCACTATACATCCAAGCCCTACTCTTCAGCATAGTTAATGATATAGTTATTTAATATGATTCATAGAATTCCCACACCAAAGTTGGTCTATAAGAACCTAGGGGTCGAGTCATCCACCCCAACTGATATTTGTCAAATGTAGCCTGCAAAAATGGTGCTCCATCCAACCCAAACAAACCAATCTATCTCTCTTAATAAATAGCCCTCATAGGCTGATCGGACTCAGAAATAGAACTGTCTTGCTCAAAAATAGTTTGAAGACCCTCCGCATACTATCTTGGGTTCACCTCATCAATAGTCTCATTCGAGATATGTGTAGGGTCATACATCTGATTATGTTGAGTTGGTGCCTCTATATCTACAGGTGGTACCTGATGTGTATCTTGGTCCTATAGATTCTGTAAATCTCAAATCTCTACAACTTGCACTGGTACCTATAGTGACGTAGGTGGCACCTATAGGCCATAAGTTATCCTTCATAGCTAACAGGTTAAACTTCTTACTATCGAATCCTCTGAAGTTGCATCCTCTAAGACCTACGAGGCTACTTACTATTAAGTAAGTATCATTACGCCACGTAAGTGACCTCGTAGGTGATGGTTTTTGTAGCTTGATACTTTTTTCTTATGTTTCACTCCTAAAAGCTAGTTTCCTAAAAATGGAAACAAAAAACACATCATATCTACCAAACCAGCCTAATTACTTGCATGTTTATGGTTTTAAGCATTGAAAGTACAATGAAACCATGGAACATTAGTACCTACCCTGAGAACCACTGCATTTGAACCTTGCTCCACTATGACTCCCACTAAAACTACCCTGATAATATAGCCTCTTATCCCTGACATATTAGGCTTCGTTATGTATCTCCTCCATAACCTTATCATGAACAAAAACCTTAGTAAGAAGACCTACCCATAACAACCAAACTCTGTGTAGATATACAAAACTGATGTATCAATCCCCAAATAAGGAAATGAATCCTCTCATTTTTTTTAGTCAGAAAAAAAGTAGCATCCTATCCAACTCATAAAATAAATCCTCATACTAAGCATTAGTCATAAAGAACATCTCCAACCATTAGAACTAGTCCCTTAAATGATCCCTATGATTGCTAGGTATATAATTCTCCAAGAATATCTCAGAGAATTGAATCCATATCAATGAGGAAGATCCAGCTGGCCTGGAATCAAAATTACCTCTCCACGAATGTGAGTTATATAGTTCAACTGAAAAGTTGTGTAATCTAGACTAGGCTTAAATTATGGATGCTATCCTCACAAGTAATTAAGAATTCATATCCATCATCCCCCAGTTAACTAAATAAACTAAGTGGATCCACTTTCAATAATATGCCTAATACTTTTTGCTCCTCAATAGACATAGTATGTTGGGAAACTATTGGCTTGCCACAACTGGTGAGGAAGGAACCTCAACTCTAGGAGCTGCAGGTATAGGTTGATCCCTCGACTCAATACTAGTTTGATCTATAGATTGTGCAACATTAGATGGTGTAACACCAAATAATCCCACACTTTGAACCAAAGAATTCCTAAGCACTTAAGAAGAAACAAATCCCGATGGATCTTGGGCTGGCCCCTGGCCTACCGCTGGCTGGGGCAGAAGAATCTCTAGCTTGGTGTCAAGAATAGTGTCTGGTGAAGGCCAACTGTCCTGGCTTATAGCTAGAGACACGTACCAAGGTAGTCAAAGTTCTATAAGTCATCCATAAACAACAACAGAATTCCTAAGCTCAGTCTCGAGACCATCTTCTCGTGTAGTGGTAGCACGTCTCCTAACTATTTGTAAAATAGTGAAGTCAAAGAAATGCTTTAGAAACCAACTTAGACTCTTAGCACAAAGTGAAAGAAGTGAAGAACTTCAAAGAATGTCGTATAGCCTCCCAAAGATAAGAAATGAATATCATTATCTCGATACGAGGGACTCTAATAGAAACTTTCTCTTGTACCAATAGTACCAGTAAAAACCTAGACTCTGGTACCAATATGTCTAGCCCAATTTATGAATCATGATGGAACCTACTTTATCCCGCTAGTAGTTAAGCCAAATCATAGCCTAGAGTTATACGCAATAGACTAACTTGGGATAAAGTAGCCTAAAATCCAAAAATCAACAACCAAAGACTTGAATTAGTAATAAAAAGTCTTATTAGTCTAATAGATAGATTAAAGGTCAATAATCATCCAAAGGCTCAGTAATGTTGGCAAAAGAGCTACTATAAATGAATCTTAAGTACTGAATAGTCAAATACAATCTATTTAAAAAATGAAAGACTAGACATAGATACGTAGTAGAAAAAAAGGTAACACTAACTCCATAAGCTCACCCAACCTCAAAAATCAACCCTGCATGAGTGTCACCTCAACTAATGCAACTAGTGCTTGATATGTACTAAAAAGGCACAGAAGTGTAATATAAGTACAAAAACCATGTGTTAGTATGCATCATTGGTTTACTAAGATAAATAATGATATAAGTATGATAAAATAGAAGATAAAATAATTAACTCAAGGTAGTAAGACAAACCTGGAAATAAGCTCCAGCACTGATGTGCATAAGTAAGTAAATAAAAATGGAAAAGCAACATAAAGATCACATAATCCTAACTAATAAATAGGAACCCATAAGACAATAAGTGGGGGGAAATAAATAACCCAACACTGGCCTCCATAAGTCTAGAGGGTAAAATTAGAGGAAAATAAATAGCCAAATAACCATAAATTACCCATTTATCATACCTTGATCGAGAATCCATCTGAACCGTACCATATTATACCCAACTCTCAATTTCAAACTCAAACCAGAACTCATATCACCATCATCATATCATACTCGATAGTATTAACATCACAACATCATTTGACAGACTCAAATCAGAACTCCTAGTATTAATATTATCATTAATTTTTGAACTTGAACTGAAAGTCATATAATCAATATGATCATAACATTACCGGACTTGAATCAAAACTCATATAAATTGACCACATCCAAAATACATACCATTAAGGAATATCCATATGCCATATTAATAAACTATGCCACTAAACTGTATTAATTAATCATATCAAGACACCACCGAATTTTACCTAAAATTAGCACCAACTCCCAAATACTAAACTAGAATGCTCATTAAGTATTCAATATCTTTAAGGTCATAAAATAATCATTAATGAGTATGAATAAGTAAGTATATAAAACCAAACATAAATCTTTGCCTAAGGTGGGCCGAAGAGGCACACTTCCAATTCCCAAAATACATTTTTTGCAAATTCTACCACAAACTAGGCTAAGGTATCTAGATTTATTTCTATACATAAAATAACTCATTATTAGCTCTAATATATCAATTTATAATGCCATAAAAATGGGTTCTGAGACATCACACGGTGCTCGAGACTATAAGCAGCCTCAAGCCAACCCTGTAAGCCTTCTACTAAATGTAAAGCTCATAATAAAGTAAATGTAGATATATAGTCAAAGATAAAATATGGAATTATGTATGAGCTAAGTTGAAACCGTCTGAACATAATATCTAAAAGTACTAAACTCAAGAGTCTGATCAATTAATACTAAAAATCTGAATCATATCTAGTAGTCTGACAAGCCTTTACTACTAATTCTAAACAGCTACTGGGACAAACTCCCAGCTGAATCAAACTATCTGAAAATACTAAATCATCTATACTAATAAGCTAAAAACTAAATGACTAAGTCCCCAAATAATGAGGACTCATCAATTGTCGGGATGTAGATGGAGATTCTCAAAATTACCCACGCTGCTAAAACTGAGCACCTGAACCTGCATTTTGAGACAATGTAGCACATAGACATATATATGGATTAGTACTTTGGGATTGTACTGAGTATATAGGGGTGAATGCATAAGTAAATCAATATCTCATCATTATTACAAATTTTTAAAAGAATGCAGGCTAAAGTAGATACCTCACATAAGCTGAAATATCTGAAAACTAAAAATCATAATCATGAATATAAAAACATGTTACATAGATCTAGTGAGTCATAACATTTAGTTTCTAAAAGCTGCACTTGTATTCTTTCTTTAAATCATGCTTTCTAAGCGTTGAAAGGACTCACTTCTGTATCTATAAACTAAAATATGAAATCTCATAGCTAATGTCATATGTAAAGAAATATCTAAATAAAATTGTGTGCCTTTACACTTAGTTTCTAAAAGTTAAGTCTTTGTTAATAGGATGTAGGGAAATACTTTTAAAGAAACTATTCTTCAAATCTTTACTGTTAAGGAGATTCTTATAACCAAAATACACTATGTGAGCTATCATAATGTCCAACATCGAGTTTCCTTATGGGAAAAACCCACGTTGGGGGGAGGTTTCATAATCTTGCCAAGGAGCAAAACCTAATCTAAGTGATCACATCTGTAACTGTCATCCATATAGAAATGGGAATAATCTGATAATTTGAACCTACGTTGGCTAGTAGTTTTGGGGCATGTAAACATACCTAACTCGGTGCTAAATACTACTCCCTTTATTATGTGTGCTCATTCTGTAGGAAATCCAATTTAAAAATTAGTATAATAGTTTATAATGGAAACCAACTGTATATTTGTTAATTTAAACTGTAAAGTTGATACCATGTCTAAGTCGAGATCAAAATATCAAATCTTTATTAAAATCTAAAAATAACTAGTCATGGGATGCTTAAACCATAGTCATTCTTGAAATATCAACATTCAAACTAGGGATTAATAACCTATGCATTAAATTCATGTCAAATCATAATAAGGTTCATTCTTAGTAATGAAAGCATTGAAATTAAATTCTAAATCTAGAAATTTATGTCATACGCATGAAAATACTAAAATAGTTATGCAATTCATCATCTAAATCACTTAAAATCTCATAATCTTCAAATAGAAATCTTTAGGTATGAACCCTAAATTGAAATTCATGGGTAATCATACAAAATCATGTAACTTTGTAATTAAAAGCTATTTTTGGGAACAAGGTTGAAAGAATTATCCTTGTTGAAAACCCCACATACCTTAATTTATGATTAGATTAAGAAACTTAAACTTTGAGTTCTTATTTATGTTGTTGAAGATATATTCTTGAAGTTCTTAAATTGGGAATCTTTAATTTTAAGCTATCTTGGGAAAAAAATGGTGGAATTTATATTTCTTTAGTAAGAAGGTTTGATGTTCCAGGGTTTCTTTGAGAGAAAGTTGAGGAAAAGTGAGCATAATAGGCCTATAATAGGTTTAATACTCTATTATTCACTATTTGGGGAATCGGGAAATGACTAGGTTGTCCTTTTAAAATTTAACTCAAAACTGGAAAAATCCCGATTCTACCTCCCAACGTGCTGTGTCACGATCGCGGTGGATTACTGGAAAAAGGACGATTTCTATTTTGGCCTCTAGCGTGACGTGGTGAAATTGTGTTGCGTTACTAGAAAAAGATGAGTACCATTTTTCACTCCACCGCGATGTTGTATCTATCTAATTAGAAATTTTGGCGTGATACAGGTTAATCATGGTGAGCTACTGGAAAGGGACGAATGGGAAGTGGAACTTCTCTGCGATGCAAGTCAATCGTGGTGCTTCACTGGAATTGGATGATTGTAAATTTATCCTTCACTGCGATGTGGTGCTTATTGTAGTGATCTATTGCTTTCACTAAAATCATCATAACTTCTTAACAAAGTATCGAATTTAAGATAAATTAGTATTGTTGGATAGATAATTCAATTATCTACACATTGGTGGATCTAGAACTGGAAAATTTTACTCATATAAAGAGTTATTCATTTTTGAAGTCAGCTTTGACATTCTAGGAGTTAGATTGAGCTAGGAAAAGTATAGGGTATTACATTATCTCCCCCTTAGGAACATTGGTCCTCGAATGATTCTAGTTAAACATAAGATATTGAGGAACTAAGGCTATATTATGGCATGCACAACTAAAACAATTGCATGACTGAATCTAAAGCATACTGAGCTACTAAACGAATCTGCGAGTGCATGAATTTACATGGAGATAACTATATGGCTGAATCTGAGACTGGAAAAGAACTGAATTAAGGAAGACTATTACCTTTGGATGAATCTGAGTTCCTGGAGAAGAGATGAGGATACTTGGTATGCATGTCTGCTTCTGTTTCCCAAGTAGCACCCTCAACAGACTGATTTTGCCATAGAACTTTTACCAAGGCAACTTATAGTCTACGGATCTGATGATGAAGAATCTCTACTTGAACTTCTTTGTATTAAAGGCTATTCCAATATCTATACTCACTAGAGGGACTACAATAGATGAATCATCCATGCACTTGTTCAATAAGGACATATGGAACACTGGATGAACTGATGACAAGTCTGCAGGTAGCTCAAGCTCATGCGCTACCTTCTCCACTCTACTCAAAATCTTGTAGGGGCCTACATATCTGGGACTAAGCTTCCCTTTTTTGCTAAATATCTTCACTCCCTTCATAGGTAAAACCTTTAAATACACAAGATCATCTACTTCAAACTCAAGATCTTTCTTTCTTACGTTTGCTTAAGATTTTTTATGACCCTGAGCTTCTTTTAATCTCTCTTGAATTGACTGAACTTTCTCTATGTCTTCAAACACCGTATCTGGTCCAATCAAAGAGGCCTCAACCACTTCAAACCAACCAATTGGTGATCTACATCTCTGCCCATAATGAGTTTTGAATGGGGCTATCTGAATACTAGAATGGTAATTGTTACTGTAGGCAAACTCAATCAACAACAAGTGGTCATCCCAACTGCCTTTGAAATCAAGAACACATTCCCTCAACATATCCTCTAAGGTCTAAATGGTCCTCTCTGCCTGATCATCTGGCTACGGATGAAAAGCTGAACTGAGATGAACTTGAGTACCAAGACCCTTCTGAAAGGCTTTCCAAAACTAAGAGGTAAACTGAGTACCCCTATCTGAGATGATGGACAAGAAAACTCTATGCAATCTAACCAACTCTCTGATATATAGCTTAGTATAATCTTCAGTTGTGTAAGACATGTGAACTGGCAAAAAATGGGTTGATTTTGTCAGTCTGTCTACACTAACCCATATTGATCATATTATCGACGTGAATGGGGCAATTCATTCACAAAGTTCATATTCACCTCTTCCCACTTCTAAGTAGGGATACCAAACTCCTGCAAAGTGCCACCAGGTCTTTCGTTCTCTACCTTAACCTGTTGACAAGTTGCACACTTGGTTACAAATTCTTCTATATCTTTCTTCATACCACTCCACAATTAGACTTCTCACAAATCACAGTACATTGTGGTAGCTCCCGAATAAATGGAATAACGCGCACCATGCGCGTCTACCATAATCCACTGCCTCAAATCATCAATACATGGATCACACAATCTACTCTAGTATCTCAACACACTATCTCTCCCTTTGGAGAAAACCTCTACCTTTTGGTCTTTAACTAAACCCTTCAGTTTGACAAAACTAAAATCCTTATCCTACTTCTCTTTCACTTCAGAAACTATAGAAGATTCTGAACTACTCTGAATCCAAATGTTACCTTTAGCAGAGTCAACCAACCTCACACCCAATCTAGCAAACCGGTGAACTTCTTGAACTATTTTTCTCTTATCATCCTCCATATAAGCAACACTGCCCATAGGTAATCTACTAAGGGCGTCTACCATTACATTAACCTTGCCCGGGTGATACAACATACTCATATCATAATCCTTCAACAATTCTAATCTCCTTCTCTGATGAAGATTTAAATCCCCTTGAGTAAAAACATATTGCTAGATATTATTATCCGTAAACACATCAACATGCACCCCCATAAGGATAGTGCCTCTAGATTTTCAATGGAAACACAACAGTAGCTAACTCAAGATCATGCGTAGGGTAGTTTTTTTCATGAGGTTTAAGATGTCGATAGTCATAGGCTATAACCTTACCTCTCTGCATCAAAACCCAACCCATACCGCTTTTAGAGGCATCACAATAGACAACAAACCCATTTGTACTATCAAGTAGCGCTAAAATTGAGGCTGAGGTGAGTCGAGTCTTCAACTCCTAAAAACTCTTCTAATAGGAATCTGACCACTGAAACTTAACTGTCTTCTGAGTTAATATAGACATAGGGGATGCAATAAAAGAAAACCCTTCAACAAAAAGTCTGTAACAGCCAGCTAAACCCAAGAAACTTCTAATAACTAATGCAGAAATATGTCTAGGCCAGTTTCTTACTGCTTCTATCTTTTGGGGATCAACTCTAATACCATCACTGGAAATAATATGATCGAGGAAAGATAATGACCTTATCCAAAATTCACATTTATTAAATTTGGAGAACAACTGGTGATCCATAAGAGTTTGCAACAAAATTCTCAGATGGTCTTCATGATCCTCCTCACTACGAGAATAGACAAGAATATCATCAATAAAGACTATGACAAACATGTCCAAGTACTATTTAAACACTATGTTCATAAAGTTCATAAAGGTTGCTGTGGCATTGGTAAGACCAAATGATATGACTAGAAACTCAAAATGACCATAACAAATTCCAAAAGCTATCTTTGGAATATCACATTCCCTTACTCTAAGCTAATAATAGTTGGATCTAAGGTCTATATTTGAGAAGTAACTTGTACCTTGAAGTTGGTCGAATAATTCATCAATCCTAGAAAGAGGATATTTCTTTTTTATTGAGACTTTATTCAGCTGACAATAGTCAATGCATATTCAAAAAGAACCATCTTTCTTTCGCACGAATAGGATGGGAGCTCCCCATGGAGAGACATTAGGCCTTACGAACCCTTTATATAAGAGGTCTTTAAGCTACTTTTTTCACTCTTTAAGCTTGTCTAGAGCCATATGATATGGAGGAATAGAGATAGGCTGAGTATCTAGAAGAAGGTCAATACCGAATTCTATTTCCCTATCGGGAGGTAGCCCTGGCATATCTTTGGGAAAAACATCGGGAAAATCAATGACAACATGGTCTGACTGAACTGTTGGGGTTTCAAACTAATTTTCTTTGACTCAATCTAAATGATAGATGCACACTTTTGAGATCAACTTTCTAGATTTAAGATAGGATATGAAATGACTCTTAGGAGACACTAAATTAGCTTCCCACTCAAAGACTTGCTCATCTTGAAACTAAAACTTCACCACTTGGTTGCGACAATCTATGGATGCATAACAAGAATGGAGCCAATCCATACCAACAATAAGGTCAAAGTCAACTATATCTAACTCTATTAAGTCTGATAACATGATCTTATGAAGAACAGTGATAGAACACTTTCTATAAATCTTTTTTCCAATAATTGACTCACTAACTAGGGTAGAAACCAAGAAGGGCTCAAAAATCTTTTCAGGACCTACTTCAAAATCTACCACAACTAATGGGGTCACATAAGATACACTCGGCCCGGGGTCTAACAACACATAAACATAAATATGAAAGACACAAAGTATACTAGTAACAACATCTGGTGAATCCTTCTGCTCCTGACGGGATGGAAAAGCATAAAACTAATTCTGGCACTGACCGCCACTGGTACTACTTGATGTACCCTGAGGAGGGACTGGGCAACCTAGAGGAGCTGGTGCGCTAGTAGCCTGAGTCTGGGGACAAATATCCCTATTTCCCTACTTAGCATGAGGACACTCTTTGATTCAATGACCCAACTTACCACAACCATAACAACCTTTATGTCACAACAAACACTTACTAAGATGATTCTTGCCACTCTTAGCACATGGAGGGTAGATGGGTTTTCCACTCACACTATTCTGAGATCTGGAAATAGAAGTCTTACCCCACTGCTCCTTCCTAGCTCTGAGAGTGGGAGCGCTAGTTGAAGATGGCACTGGCATAGATGAATGATTCTGAAATTGTGAACTATTTCCCCTTCCAAACTTTGTTTGGCCATACTCAAACTACCCGGTCCTAGACTTCATATTTCCCCTCTCTCTTCCCTTCAACTTTTGTACCTCAATCTGCTAGGCATAAATCATCAACCTAGAAAGATCCATGTCCCCAATAATCATGGCAGTCCTACACTCCATGACTACTAAACTAGATACTCCAGTAACAAACTTACTCATACTCTCCCTAAGCTCAGCCATCGTATCAGGGGCATACTTAGACAACTGGTTAAACTTAAGGTAGTAATCTTTCACTATTATTGAGCCATTTCTCAGGTTCACAAACTCCTCTACCTTAGCTTCTCTTATTTTATGTAGAAAGAACCTATCTAGAAATGCATCCTGAAATACCTATAAACTATAGGAGCCGCATTCTCACCTCTACCATTCTTCCACACAACCACTCAATCATACGTTACATCCTTCAATCTATAGGATGCTAAAACTATACTCTTCTATTAGAAATATGCATAATCAAAGTAATCTTCTTCACCTCATCTAAATAAAGTTGTGGGTCCTCACCTGTTTTTGACCCAAAGAACTCAGGCGGATTCATTCTCATGAAGTCATTAATTTTAGCTTCTGCTAAATCCCTATTTTACTAGAGTGGGACTACCGCCTGATGGTTTTCCTAAATATTAAAAGTCACGACTTAGGCCAACGCCTAAAAGGTAGCCCAAAATTTAGCATAGGATACATTCTCATTTAGAAGGTAGTAGGCTGGGTGGCTAGTTATCATTTTTGAGGGCATTAGCTCGGCGAGGAGGCATATTCAACTATCACATAAGAGCATGATTTAAAAAAAGATAGAGACACTATAAGAATTATAGAACATGAAACAAAGAGATGATTTCCTAAAAATGTCATATAGTCTCTAGCTCATAAATGTAATGTTCTTCACACCCATGATTAAGACACTACGTAACGAGGCTTGTCTGATTCCCTAGGACTCTAATAACCTTAGTCTTTGAAACGAAGTTTGTAATGCCCCAATATTGGGTCCCGAGATGTCACATGGTGCTCGAGACTATAATTAGCCTAAAGCTAACCCTGTAAGCCTTCTACTAAATCTAAAGCTTATAATAAAGTAAATATAGATATAAAGTCAAAGCTAAAATAAAGAATTTTGTATGAACTAAGATGAAACCATCTGAATAGAATATCTGAAAGTACTAAACTCAAGAGTCTATTATATCAAAATTAAAAATATGAATCATATCTATCAGTCTAACAAGCCTGTACTACTAATGCTAGAGAGCCACTGGGAAAACCCCCTAACTAACTCAAACTATCTGAAAATACTAAATCATCTACACTAATAAGCTGAAAAATTGAATGACTAAGTCCCCGAACTATGAGGACTCACCAACTTTGGGACGTAGATGGAGATGCTCGAAATCACTTACGCTGCTAAAATTGAGCACCTGAACCTACATTATGAGACAGTGTATCATATAGACGTATATGTGGATCATTACTTCTGGATTATACTGAATATATGGGGGTGAACGTATAAGTAAATCAATATCTTATCATTATTACAATTTGTAAAAGAATGCATGCTAGATGTAGATGACTCACATAAGCTAGAATATCTAAAAACTGAAAATCATAATCATGAATAGAAAAACATGTTGCATAGATTTAGCGAGTCATAACATTTAGTTTCTAAAAGTTACACTTGTATTCTACACTTAAATTATGCTAAGTGTATAAAGGACTCACTTTTGTATCTATAGACTAAAATCTGAAATCATATAGCTAATGTCATATGTAAAACAATATTTGAATAAAACATTGAGTCTCAGTGATCACATCTGTAACTGTCATCCATATAGAAATGGGAATAATCTGATAATCTAACCTACATTGACTCATAGTTCTGAGGTATGTAAACATACCCAACTCGGTGCTAAATACTACTCCCTTTAATCTGTGTGCTCATTCTATAGGAAATACACTTTAAAAACTAGTATAATGATTTATAATGGAAATAAACTATATATCTGTTAATTTAAACTGTATCTGAAACCATAAAGTGTATTCCATGTCTAAGCTAAGATCAAAATAACAAATCTTTAATAAAATCTAAAATAACTAGTCATAGGATGCTTAAAGCATAGTTATTCTTGAAATATCAATATTCAAACTAGGGCATAATAATCCATGCATCAAATTCATGTCAAATCATAATAAAGTTCATGCTTGATAATGAAAAAATTGAAATTCAATTCTAAATCTATAAATTTATATCATACGCATGAAAATACAAAAATAGTCATTCAATTCATCATCTAAATCACTCAAAATCTCATAATCTTCAAATAACAATCTTTGGGTATGAACCCCAAATTGAAATTCATGGGTAATCATACAAAATCATGTAGTTGTGTAATTAAAAGCTATTTTTGGGAACAAGGATAGAAGAATTATCCTTGTTAAAAACCCCACATACCTTAATTGATGATTAGATGAATAAACTTAAACTTTGAGTTCCTATTTATGCTCTTGAAAATAGATTCTTGAAGTTCTTAAATTAGGAATCTTTAATTTTGAGCTATCTTGAAAAAAGAATGGTGGAATTTGGATTTCTTGGGGAGGAAGGTTTGATATTCTAGGGTTTATTTGAGAGAAATTTGATGAAAAGTGATCATAATAGGCTTAGAATAGGTTTAATCCTCTTGTAATACACCGATCGTTTCTTAAGCCTAAATCCATCTTTTGAGTGAATATGGATGACTTCCAAATTTATTTTTATTTATCTCATGTTGTATTTCCCTAAATTATACTCTCGATCATGTGGAGAATTGGATAAGCTTTTCATCGACATAAGATTCACCCGAATCGGACACCCGGTGAGGAAGTTAGAGTCATTTTGTAATTCCCCGAGACTTTAACCAATAGTGCAACCATGAATAAAGATCTTGAGAAATAAATTATAGTGATTTGGTTTTATTTAATCAAATATGGTGTGTATTAAGGCCTTAAATATGTCCTAACGATTGGGCGAATGAAAATATTCCTTACCGATTGAGTTCTTGGAAAGGATATTGGTTTAGTCAACTTCAAACGAGAATATCTCTAATTATACTCTGAATTTTTGAAATCACGACCTATTAACAGATATATAATTGAATTATCTTTCCAACGATACTAATTTTGCCAAAATCCGATATCGGAGAAAAGAGTTATGCCCATTTTACTCCAACATGGTCAAGCTGGAAAACGGTGACGACGGTTCTAACGGGCTGTCACGTTTCTGACACCATTTCTGATGATGTCGTTACTTTATGATGACATTTCTGACAACGTCATCAGCCTTAGGCAGAAAATCAAAAATTCTACCCTTTTGTGACGACATTTCGTGACGGCTTATCACGGGTCTGACGGCCTATCACAGGTCTGACGACCTATCATGGGTCTGACGGCCTATCACGGATGTCGTCAGCCTTTTTTTTTTCAACAATCAAGGGGCATTTTTAAAAGGTTATTTTTCTCTTTTCCACCCATTTTGACCCTCTATATATATCCAAGTAAAGAATAAAACTTCATTTTTCTTCCATTTCATCAAGAATACTAGGGTTTCTCTCTCAAAAATCCAATCCAAATTTCCCAAGAACATCAAGAATCCAACCATAGATTTTATAAATTGGTTCAAGATTCAAGGTACCCAAGTCAAAAGAATCAACAACCCTAACTCAAGAAGTGAAAAAGGAGTATATAACAAGTTTCTTCATTCAAATCCATAATCAAGGTATGTGGGGTTTGAACAAGAACACTTCTTTCATTCTTGTGCCCAAATATTTAATTTCTACTATTGAAATCCATGATTTTTCAAAGTGGGTTTACACCCAAATTACTTTATTAATGAGTTATGATATTTGACCTATTCAAGATCGATACACATGACTATTTCATCATTTTATTTCTTAAATTGAGAACTTATGCCATGAGTTGAATATTATTATTATGAATTGATGACTTCCGAATGATTTGAGATAAGAGTTATGATTTAATCTTTTCTATGAGAATTTTTATTATTAAATATATATATATATATTGATATTTGAGCTTGAGAGTCAAGAATGAGTTCTATGATGTTTTCTTGAAGTTTTTGATACATGATTATTTTACAACTTCCAAATTATGACTTGATATTTAATATTTTGAATTTCATGTTCTACAATGAGTTGGTATTTCAAGTTCTTTCAAGACTTGTGTCAAGCTTTAAGCTTCCTTCTAACAAATTGGATTATTGAGTATATTGATTTATAAGATTGAGTTGTTATAATGAGTTTGATATTTCCACAAAGTTATTGATGTTGCCATGACTAAGTGAATTAATACATCTTGATGTTGAGAAAGATTGTTTTATTTTGAGTCGAGGTAGGAATCCACAGTTGTATATGATTTACCGATGAGATATATATTTATGTTTTGGTCTTTATAATGGACCCACAAATTGATATTGATTAAGGTGGATTTCCTAATGCGTTGTGGTATTTCCCCAAAACTACTTGCCACTGTAGAATTGATATTGATGATTGTGGTCCAGAGGCCGAGTATGGGATTGTGATTGAGAAGTTGAAGTTGTACTCCTTGGAAAGAGTACGACACCCCTGCAAATGTGGGGTTCTCTCCTTAGGAGGGAAAAACATTAGACTCCATGCGGCTCACATGGTGTAGTTATGTCGGTTATAAGAAACTCCCAAGTCCGTAAGAGTTCAAGTTTCATGATTTACCGAGTCACTCTAAGTCATGATTTAAAGAGTTTGAGTTAAGTATAATGATTTATGAGATTTATAATGCTTGTATTACTATTTATGATTTACAAGGAATATATTTCATTTAATTCAACCGAAGAAAGTTTTTATCGTCAGTATACATGATTTTCATAATCATTTATGAGATTATTTATAAAGTTGCATTGCACCCCCACATACTCAGTACATTCCTTAAAGTACTGACCCCCATATATTTCTATATGCTACAGTGCCTTATAATGTAGGTACAAGTTATAGCGCAGATACCACATTCAGTCAGTTCACAGCTTCCAGTCAGCAGGTAATGAGTCCTTTTGATTCGAGGGCATGAGTCAGTTATACAGTTCGAGAAGTGTTGTATTTTTATTACTTTAGTCATACTGAGATTGGGTAGTTGGGAGTGATGACCCATCTATCTAAAGTCAGTACCAGTAGAGGCTTTATAGACAGTTAGTAGTAGTTGATGTATTCAGTTTCAGTTTCATTTGTAAAAGTAGAGTTGTAATCTTGTAAAGTTCATGTTTATATTGATCAAGTTCAGAGAAGTTCTATATTTTTGCTAATTTATATAGATTTAAGCATTTTATCCAGTTGTTTATGAGTTATGCTAGTAGGAGGGTTAGCTTGGGGTCACTTGCACCCCTAAGCACCGTGTGACATCCCGGGATCTAAATTTTGGGGCGTTACAAACTTGGTATTAGAGCACAGAGTTCAAGTGTCCTAGGGTATCTATGAAGTCGTGTCTAGTAGAGTCTTGCAGAACGGTACTAACATGTCTATACTTTTCTTCGAGAGGCTACAAGATATTTAGGCAAGGTCTCCATTCTTTCAAGTCTTAGGTAATGCTATAGAAAGGTTCATCTATAAACTTATATAGATTCTCATCTAACCCTATTCGGGGCATCCCCGCCTTATTTTTAAGGTATTAGAGATAGTCAAACTCAATTCTTTGTAGATAGTACTTTTTTAAACAGTCCCCACAGATAGTTATGAAGTTGTAAATGAGCTAAAAAGTACCCTATTAGTGTCTTATCATGCTTTGCTTATAAATTGTGCAATAAGCCCAAGTCAGTTGCGCTTTCAGATTTCCTTCTCAGAATCTATATTGATAATCTATACTTCTTTATCTATGTACTACTCCTGAGGTAACATGATCAGCGAGTTCTAATTTTCTCCCTCTGATAATGCTTTCAGACTTACAAGAGAGAAATTTTAGAAGTCTCACAAAGTGGACTGAGAATAGCTTACCAACGTGTTATAAGTTTCCTAAGTTCAATGTTATGACCTCTCCCTTATGATTCTTTCAGTTAAGACAGAGTAAGATGTGTATTCTTAGATTATCAAATATTGTATGGCAATTTTCTATCTCTTGTAACCTTGTTATCTTCATAATGTTGGAACTAAAAGTCTAGTGAAGCCGTGTGGGGCTCTTTCGATTCACTAGCATAATTGCTTTATTATCCATCTCAAATTCTTGTTCAAAATGCAAATCAAAGACTAGTGAAGCCGGGTGAGGCCTATTTTGATTCACTAGCGACTTTTTATGTATCTTGTTTCCTCGTGCTAGTTAGAACTGGTTTAGAGGTATTATGGAAAGAAAGGGTGGAAAGTGTGATTTATTAAAAGTATGTATAGCTGAGCCTTTTGCATGTGATTGAGTTAGTGATGAAGTGATAGTGTTCTTGTGTGTCAGCTCATGGAATAAAGAGAAGGAGTTATTGGTGGAGGTAAATAATGGTTTGCTTAAGGTATGAAAAGAGTTGTTGATGGTGTGTTGCACAAGATAAGTATAAGTTATGGATAATGATACTTAGTGGATGAGTGTTGTTAACTTAGATGCTCCTGAGATTGCAAGGGAAAGTTAAGTTGAGGCTTAGAGAGTTATGAACTAAGTTAAGTTGTATATGAAGGATAGATAGTAATGATGAGTATAAGGAGGCTGCATTGATGGATTATAAATCAGAGAGGCCATATAATTATGACCAATTATTGTTATTAAGGGGTTTAAGTGGACTAGTGTTTATTGACATTTTGTTTTGTAGTTTCCAAGTGAGAATTGTGTGTGTGAGGTGGAGTTGTAAGTTATGTTGAGCGCTAGGCATTAAGCTTGAATGAATGATGGCTATGAAGGTGGATGTGATGATTTCTTGGTTAATGGTACTAGTTACAAGGAAGTGATCTAATGGGCTTGGACAGTGTATGTGAGAGCTTGAGTCTAGTTGACTTGTAATTAAGTTTGATTCTGTGTTCTTGATGAGAAATTTTGCCCAAGGTGCTATGGGGTTGCTTTATATTTTTATTTTTTTTCTAGGGTCATTGTATGTGGCATAATTAGTAAGTGTCGTGGAGGAAGACTAGTTAGGCAATGAATGATATTCCTAATAATTGAGTCAAGAAGTGTGATGGCTTTAGTCTAAGGGGGAGATAGTAGAACAAGTGACCAGGTTAGTTTGTCAGGTTCTAGTGGGTATGCCAATAAGTTATGGAACAGCTGTGAGAAGGGATACTACTTGACCCATTTTTATTTTAGTAATTTCAGTCATTCCTATATTTATTCATGCTTTGCATTTTGATTCCATGATCATGATTTATGTCCAGGCATGCCATAAAAAAATCCTGTCCTCACTTAGTTACCGAAATGCAAAGTTTGAGACCTTTCACTGGTTGGAATCACAATTCATAGTTACGAATTCCCAATTTAGGTCATGCAACACATGACTTATGTACTCAAGCTTTGTGATATGTTCAGTTCCAATGTTCAAGCCCTACTTTTAATGATCAGCAAGAAAGAAATTCAGATTCATATCGTGCATGTCCCCTGGCCGTATTTCTTTGATGGGTTTATGATGTCAAATCCTCTATTCCTCAAGCCTCAGTTGAGTGTCAAGTTGTTCATAGTATCTATTCATATGTTATATCCTCATGCTCTAATCTTTTAGTTATCTTTCCTTACCCAAGATAATGGTGGTGAATAGTTAATTAGTTGAGAGAGAAGAGATATTTCCTTATCAACGATATGTGAAGTAAAATTGAGGCTAAATCTTTGATACATGTTATGGTTAGTTGAATTTTAATGTTTTATGATTGGGAAGATTGTGGTGTGTTCATTTTGTATAATTCCATGAGTTGGAAGGAATATTGGAGTGAAGCATTTGTGTAGGACTCGATTAGCAAGGAGTATGCCAGGTGTGCTTGAGGTGAGTGCATGGAAATTTTCTTGATAAGAGGTGTGTAGGGTATGAAGAAGAGGCTTTATAAGTGTTTGATTAGGAATGTGCATGTGGTTATGAAGATAGGCTTAAATATCGTGTTTGTATGCATGCGGATGGGTACCTTGCACATTAGTAAATGGCTAGTACTAGGTGGATTGGAGTTGTCGAAGTGGTAATGAGAATTACTCTTGAAGTGAGAGGTTGTAAGAATGTAGATATGTGGGACTTCATGATTCAGAATAGGGTTATGTGGCGAATCTTGTGGTTCTAGGTTATGCATAAAAATAATGAGGGGGTTTGGTTCAAGGGGATATGAGTACATGAAAGTATCGGTGTCATGTGAGGATTATAAGTCGAATCGATCAAATATAGTATCAGAAGGGTATAGTATAGTCGAGAGAGTGTTTAAGAAGTGTGGCTGAGTTGAGAGTAAGGAGTTGCCTTTCTTGAAGCTTAGTACTTTTATCCTAACTTATGATTCATAGGTTTAGGTTTCAATTTATGGGATTATGGTAATTTTATGATATCCGAATCAAATGTCTTGTTTAGATCTTGTCTAAAGGTTTTTGCTCCTTTAGACCATTAGAATTCCTTGGGAGGGTGTTGAAGAAATCCTCTACTTAAGTATGAGTATCTAGTACGATTCATTTTGCATATCTAACAACCCAGTTTTTAAAATTTGGCAGATAGATTTCTATGGTCTTCTATTTTTTTTCGAACTAGTCTGGTCTTACCACTCGAAATTTCATAGGTATGAGCAATTCGATAAGTAGTTGCTCGCGCCCAAAATCTATGAAGTCAGTTCAGTATGTGTATCAGGCATCAATTTCAGATTCGGATATATAATTGTGATTCAGTCTGTGAGCATTCATTGAACAATCTTTGTTTTCCAAGTATTCTAGTCCAGACAATGTAATACCCATTGTGTAGTCTTATCCTTGTTTCTCATGACCTATGCCTGCAGAAATTATCTCTTCGCCATCTATGAGTACGATTGCACCGTTATCACATCAAGTGAATTCTAAACTCTCAGTATGAGCTCGTTCTTTAATATAGGAAGAAGGCAAATCAGCTCAGATTCAGTAGAGAATTACAGTTGTCCTCAATCAATTTTTTTTTCCAATCTCGGATCCAGCTGTATAGCTATTCTCATTATGAGTTTATACATTCAACGAATTACTTCAAAGTTTATAAAGATATAGATTTAGATTTGCAAGTTGTTTCAGCGGTGTGTCTTCAGTTTTCTCTATATTCTTGGCCTAAAAGCAACATTTGAGGACGAATGTTTCCAAGGAGGAGATATTGTAATGCCCCAATAGTTTCTTAAACCTAAATCCATCTTTTGAGTGAATATGGATGAATTCTAAATTAATTGTTATTTATCTCATTTGTATTTCCATAAATTCTACTCTCGATCATGTGGAGAATTGGATAAGCTTTCCATCGACATAATATTCACCCAAATCGGACACCCGGTGAGGAAGTTAGAGCCATTTTGTAATTCCCCGAGACTCTAACCAATAGTGCAACCATGAATCAAGATCTTGAGAAATAAATTATAGTGCTTTGATTGTTTTCTAATCAAGGATAGTGTGTATTAAGTCCTTAAAGATGTCCTAACGATTGGGAGAATGAAAACATTCCTTACCGATTGAGTTCTTGGGAAGAATATTGGTTTAGTCAACTTCAAATGAGTATATCTCTCATTATACTTGGAATTTTTGAGATAATGATCTATCAACAGATATATAATTTAATTATCTTTCCAAGGATACCAATTTTGCCAAAATACGATATTGGAGCAAAGAGTTATGCCCATTTTAGTCCAACATGGTCAAGCTGAAAAATGGTGACAACGGTTCTGATGGGCTGTCACGTTTCTGATGCCATTTCTGACGAAATTGTCATTTTCTGATGACATTTCTGACGATGTTGTCATACTTTGGCAGAAAAACAAAAATTCGATCCTTTTCTGACGATATTTCGTGACGGCCTATCACGGGTCTGACGGCCTATCACGGATGTCGTCAGCGATTTTTTTTCAGCAATTAAGGGGAGTTTTTAAAAGGGTATTTTGATCTTTTCCACCCATTCTTACCCTCTATATATATCCAAGTAAAGAAGAAAACTTCATTCTTCTTCCATTTCATCAAGAATACTAGGGTTTATCTCTCAAAAATTCAATCCAAAATTCCCAAGAACATCAAGAATACAACCATAGATTTTATAAATTGGTTCAAGACTCAAGGTACCTAAGTCAAAAGCATCAATAACCCTAACTCAAGAAGTGGAAAAGGAGTCTATAACAAGTTTCTTCATTCAAATCCATAATCAAGGTATGTGGAGTTTGAACAAGAACACTTCTTTCGTTCTTGTGCCCAAAGATTTAATTTCTACTATTGAAATCCATGATTTTGCAAAGTGGGTTTACACCCAAATTACTTTATTAATGAGTTATGATATTTGAGCTATTCAAGATCGATACACATGACCATTTCATCATTTTATTTCATAAATTGAGAACTTATGCCATGAGTTGAATATTATTATTATGAGTTGATGATTTCAGAATGATGTGAGATAAGAGTAATGATTTAAGATTTTCTATGAGAATTTTTATTATTGAATATATATATATATTGATATTTGAGCTTGAGAGTCAAGAATGAGTTCTATGATGTTTTCTTGAAGTTTTTGATACATGATTATTTTACAACTTCCAAATTATGACTTGATATTTAATATTGTGAATTTCATGTTCTACCATGAGTTGGTATTTCAAGTGCTTTCAAGACATGTGTCAAGCTTTAAGCTTCCTTATGACAAATTGGATTATTGAGTATATTAATTCATAAGATTGAGTTGTTATAATGAGTCTTGATATTTCCTCAAAGTTATTGATGTTGCCATGACTAAATGAATTGATACATATTGATGTTGAGAAAGATTGTTTGATTTTGAGTCGAGTTAGGAATCCACAGTTGTATATGATTTACTGATGAGATATATATTTATGTTTTAGTCTTTATAATGTACCCACGAATTGATATTAAGTAAGGTGGATTTCCTAATGCGTTCTGAGCTGAATCTAGGAGGAGTATTCAGCACCGAGAGGGAAATGTGGTATTTCTCCAAAACTACGTGCCACCGTAGGATTGATATTGATGATTGTGGGCCAGAGGCCGAGTATGGGATTGTTATTGAGAAATTGAGGTTGTACTCCTTGGCAAGAGTACGACACCCCGCCAATGTGGGGATCTCTCCTTAGGAGGGCAAAACGTTAGACTCCATGCGGCTCACATGGTGTAGTTATGTCGGTTATAAGAAACTCTCAAGTCCATAAGAGTTAAAGTTTCATGAGTTACCGAGTCACTCTAAGTCATGATTTAAAGAGTTTGAGTTAAGTATAATGATTTATGAGATTTATAATGCTTGTATTACTATTGATGATTTACAAGGAATATATTTCAGTTAATTCAAGCAAAGAAAGTTGTTTCGTCAGCATGCATGATTTTCATAATCATTTATGATATTATTTATAACGTTGCATTGCACCCCCACATACTCAGTACATTTCTTAAAGTACTGACCCCCATATATTTCTATATGCTACAGTGCCTTATAATGTAGGTACAAGTTATAGCGCAGATACCACATTCAGTCAGTTCGTAGCTTTCAGTCAGCAGGTGATGAGTCCTTTTGATTCGAGGGCATATGTCAGTTTTAAAATTCGAGAAGTGTTGTATTTTTCTTACTTTAGTCGTATTGAGATTAGATAGTTGGGAGTCATGCCCCATCTATCTGAAGTCAGTACCAATAGAGGCTTCATTGACAGTTAGTAAAAGTTGATGTATTCAGTTTCAATTTTATTTGTAAAAGTAGAGTTGTAATCTTGTAAAGTTCATGTTTATATTGATCAAGTTCAGAGAAGTTCTATATTTTCGCTAACTTTATATAGATTTAAGCATTTTATCATGTTGTTTATGAGTTATTCCAGTAAGAGGGTTATCTTGGGGTCACTTGCGCCCCTAAGCACCGTGTGACATCCCGGGACCCAAATTTTGGGGCGTTACACCTTTGTTATTCACAATTTGGGGGCTTGGGAAATGACTAGGTTGCCCTTTTAAAAATTAACACGGAACTAGAAAAATCCCGTTTCTACCTCCCATCACGACGCGTCGCTATCATGGTGGCTTACTGGAAAAAGAACAATCACCATTTTTTCCTCTGGCGCACCATTGTGAAATCGTATTACGTCACTCAAAAGGGACAACTGTCATTTTGCACTCCACCGCGACGCGGTGTCTGTCCAATTGGGAATTTTGGCACAATACAGGCTAATCGTGGTGAGAAACTTTAAAGGGACGAACGGGAAATAAAAATTCTCCGAGACGCAGGCTAATCATGGTACTTCACTGGAATCAGACAATTGCGAATTTGTCCTTCATCGCGATGCGGTGCTTATCGCGGTAATCTACTGCTTTCACTAAAATCGCCATAACTTCTTAACCGAGTATCGAATTGAGGTAAAATTGGTATCGTTGGAAATCTAATTCAATTATCAACATATTAGTGGGTCTAGAGCTGGAAAATTATAATCGTATCAAGAGTTATTCATTTTTGAAGTTGGCGCTTGACATTCTAGGAGTTAGATTGCGCTAGGAAAAGTATGGGGTATTATACAATTCTCCCTAAAACATGAGCAACTAAGACAATTACTCCTAACTTATAATTCTAAGATAGCCTAAATAGTTCAACCAACCTAAATATTTTTAATTATACCTCCAACACCTAAATCCCACCCTATATTAAGCATAGTATCATAATCATTCAACGAAATAGCTCAATCTATGAAGAAGGTAAACCTAACCTACCTTGATGCTGATGATAAACCAAAAGAATATGCTAAACCACTGATTTTCCTTTCAAAATTTTTTTTTGCAAAGTGCCACACTATCAAAATTACAAAATATTCATTAAAATAACAATAACGATACCTATATTGCATTATTGTACTTCAGGTCTAAAATTACATAAAAATCCCATTTAGGGTCTATTTATGGAATCACACTTTCAAAACAAACACAACATCCCTCTAGGATCTAGAACCCCTTACACTTAAAATGGGTGAATTTTAAGCTTTAATGATGCTACAATCATGCCACCAAGATTTTAGAGATTCTAACAAAAGATGGAGATTTAAATCAAGAATTAATGGAAGCTTACTGCAAAATTCATGAAGGAATATGTAAATTAATTTCACCAAAGCTCCAAAATTACTCACAAATGATTATCCTAATTTTCCTACTTTTTAGGGTTCAATAGTCTGAGGAATGAATGAAAAATGGTGAAATCAGGCTAAGTTGGGTATTTATACCCTTCCCAGGTCAACAGGTATAGCTTAGGCTTACACTAGGCTGCTAAGAGATCATCACATAAGAGACACAGTGTTGCTTTAGTGACATTAGGTATCAGTTGAGATACCAATTTATAAAACTTCATCTGCTTAAGTGGAAATAAACTAAGCGCCAAAGGTATTGCTTAAGTGATTGCCAAACTACTTTAGTAGCATTCATTTAAGTGACCTCATGGGCACTTAAGCGATGCACAAGTACTAGCTAGGACTTGGAATTTTTCCATGTCTCCGGAAACCCCTTGGGATCCATCAGAAATACCATATACTCAAATGAACTAAGCTACCCTCTCTAATTCGATGCTTCAAAATCAATAGCGCAGTCAAAATTTTCATCTGAGGCCGTTTTGATGAAAAGTGAGTCCAACACTCATTGGCCATTTTTTTTAACTTCTGGCCAGTAGCACGAAATAATTCAAAGAGCATCGACACCCAAACCAAGGGTCCACTTAGCTGAAAATTAATGTTTTAGAGATGTTAGAATAGTCAAAGTTGGCATACGAGGTTGTTTGATTAAAGTTTTTTCCTAGTAGACAATTTGAACCAGAAAAGACTTAAAAATAGGGAATTAGCTCTAAAAACCAAACAAACTACCCTAGTAACCAAACTGTTAGTTCCAAGAGTCATAAATAACTTAGGGAAGCTATTAGAAAGGTCTAATTGGAAAAACATGAGGAAATATAGAAAATGACTTAGAGGGTTATTACATGGTATTCCATCAGTTGACTTTTGTTTTATTAGATCCAGGATCCACTTATTATTATGTTTCTGGTTATTCTGCCCTATGGTTAGAGTTGCCCTGGGATTTATTATCAGTGCCATTATATGTATCTACTCTTATGTGTGATTTTTATTAGTGGATCGATTTTATAGATCATGTGGTGTGACTGTTCAAGAGTTTGATACTCAGGCTGACCTTGTTGTGTTAAATATGGTAAATTTTGATGTGATTCTAGGCATGTACTAGTTATCCCACTATTATGCAATCTTGGATTATTTTTCCAAGACCGTTACCTTAGCCATACACAGAAATACCCTGGTTGTGTAGAAGGGAGCTATTAGATGTGAACTGATAGGGATTATTTCTTAAATCGTACTAGAAGACATATTTCATGGGGTTATGAGTCCTGCCTTGCTTATATTTGTGATGTTAGTATGGAGAGTCCATCGCTTATCATTGTTCCTATAGTTTGTGATTTTCCTAATGTTTTCACACCGATCTATATAGTCTTCCTCCTGAGTGTGACATTGAGTTTGTTATTGATCTTGAGTCAGGCACCTTCCAATTTCTATGAAACGTTACCGTATGAGTCTTTCCAAGCTTAAGAAGATAAATTTTTAACTTCAAGATCTTCTTGGTGAGGTATTTATTTGGCCGAGTGTATCTTCTTGAGGAGTTCCCATATTATTTGTGAAGAAGAAGGATGGTTCCATGTATTTGTGTATAGATTATAGGCAACTTAATAAGGTGATGGTAAAGAAATGATATCCTATGTATCCTATTGATGATTTGTTTGACTAGCTTCATCGTGAATCGGTGTTCTTTAATATTGATTTGAGATTCTGTTACCATCAGTTGAGGATTCGGGCAAAGGATATCTTATAGGCAACCTTTAGGATCCTGTATGGTCATTATAAGTTCCTAGTGATGTACTTTGGGTTGACCAATGCCCCAGCCATATTTATGGATTTGATAAACCATGTGTTTAAGCCTTATTTAGATTCTTTTATGATTGCGTTCATCGATGATATCCTTGTGTATTCGTGGAGTAGAGGGAAGAATATGCAGCATATGAGGTTTGTGCTCCAGACTTTGACAGATCATAGGCTTTTGCCAAATTATCTAAGAGTGAGTTTTTGCTTTAGTTAGTTACATACCTTGGGCATGTGGTGTCTAATTATAGGATTATGGTAGACCTAGTGAAGATTGATGATGTCGCCCAAAACTATACCTCAACTAGAAGTATAATATGATATATTACAAATATAGTAACCTAACAAGGTTGGGGTCGATCCCATAGGGAAAATGTGAACGATTGCTTCCCTTGATGTAATCCACGAGCAGTACAGGAAACTAAATAGATTTTTTTATCAATTGCAAATAATAACAAATTCTTGAGTTCTATTGAGTGGAAATCAATATGAGATGAATGCTAGGTATTTGTTCCCCCTGGCTTCTCAACTACATAGATTTATCATGCTCAACCCAATTATTTTGTTGTTCTACATGCAAAACCTACAAGAGGGGTATTATCCAGAAGATAAATTTCACCCTTTGACTTGGTTATCATCTCAGGGTGTCGCTTTGTTACCCCTTGGTATGGCCTCAGTTACACTTAATCAAGTGACAAAATGAGAGACTTGGTTATCATAACCCAAATCATTATCTTAGATATTCTTTTTTCTAATCGCAAGCTTCTTGGTTATCAAATGGATGTGAATACAAACAATCTCAAGCATCTGCAACTGCTATGAGTTTAATTATTCCCAAGAAGAATTAAGATATATGTAGAAACCCTAGAATAATTGAGTCTCACACTTTCTCTACATAGCTAATTCAGCAGGGTTCCCACAACCCTAGCTGAGGAGATTAGTCGCTCATATTTGTGCACGAAATCATGATCATCAATAAACAAAACGTAAAATCAATTACACCATAATAAGATGAATAAACTCCAAAGTCTTTAATTAAATATAACCCTAAGAATCTCAAGAACAATTATGAAAGTATGTAATAATATGTAATAGCATGTAAAGGAATGTCACAACGCATAACCTAATAAAAGATAAACCCTAGGGTATTTATAGTATCTCAAAAATAACATAAAAATCCTATTAAAACTGGGAAAGATAAAGTTAAGTTGGCAGTAAATAAGACTCGATATTTACTCGTATCCTTAGTTTATGAGTCATACCTTGCCTTATCATAACCGTTCCAGTGTTTAATCTTCCTATGGCTTTAATTCTCTATTCAGCTTACTACTTAAGATTATGAGTCCTACCTATATATACAACTTGTGTCCTACATCTGTATCCACCTAAGACTTCAGTCTTTTTAGGTTTTGAACAGTAGTTTGTATATGAAATCCCTATACGAATCATACTAACACTTTAACTTTTGGATGGTATCTTAAATTTTGTTATGCTCACGACTACCTCGTATGACTCATACCCTAGTTTACGAATGGAACACTTGAGTCGTATCTTCCTCATACTTGGCTCCACAATTTGGCTTTTGGTTCTGTTATTCATACAATTCAGTATACGACTTGTATCGGTTGGTTACGACTCAGGGACAAACTCGTATACTGATCAGAGTTGGTCTTTCTCAAATCTTTTACATTTTTTTTGTTCAATTACTGTTGTAGACCTATTTTACCAGCAATTCACACCAAAGTGCATCATATCCAACAAAATACCCTAAGTTAACGCATAAATTTATGGTTTTAAGCATTGAAAGTGTCATGTTTCCACGCCATATCAACACCCTCAACTTAAACTTTTGCATGTCCTCAGGCAAAGAAAACCAAATTATTAATTTCTAGCACAGAGTCGATGCTTAAATAGGAATATCTCAAGCAAACCCATGGCAATGATTTTGAGTTAAATTTCAATCTTGTTGTTCCCCTCTTAATTTTTTCAACTTTTCAGCTCAAACTTGCATATAGCGATTTAGAACATGAAGAAACACAAAGGAATCTAATGATGGAATTACATTAGCACTAGACACTTGGGCATAAACATGTTTTTCAGTCATCAAATAATTTAGTACCATAGATATATTATCCATGTGCACACACAGTCAAAGAAATCCCATTCACTCTTCATGGATAGACTACTTTATGCAGGGATATAACAATTGACTCTTTCACTCACAAAGAAGTATCACCGGTGCACACAAAATACTATAGGCTTGCCCTTATGCTCTTTTCCTAAGTTGTCAGACAGACAGTAGGATCACTATAGAATTTATTTGGCTTGCCCTTATTTTGATTGATGATAATTCTATATGGTGTATGGTTTATGGTCAAGGTGGTCATACTGAAGATATGTATGGACCAACCAACAATAGTTTCAGCAGCAACAACCAAACATGCATGCCACAACTCAAATGAGAAATTTGGAAGAGTTGATGAAAAAAAATTTAGTATCTAAGAATGAGTTGTTGGCATACATGAAGAACCAAAGGGAGGCTGCAGAACAAGTAACCACCAATCAGTTGTAGAGAAAGTTATTGATAATTTAAGGAAGTCTGAGTACTCGAAAACTAAAATTGTTGAACAGGTTGGGAGATACCATGCCACCATGTCTACAGTGGCTAAGCAAAGAAAAATATGAGAAGACTATTAGCTAATTTATGGTACAATTGCCACCATGTCTATAGTGGCTAAGCGAAGAAATATATGAGGAGGATATTAGCCAATGTGTGGAGCAAACACAAGAATCACAGCCACTGGATTGCCATCTTTATCTTGATACTGAAATTGAGAAGGTGAATAAAAGTAAGTGTGTAGTAGATTGTGTAAATTTTTAAGTAGATTGGTTGGGCCGCATTCAAAGCACTTTTCTACATTATGTTTAGATGATGTCTTGTTCGTGGAATCATTTAAAATAGTGTAAGAGTGTGAAGATGAGGAACAAGAATCTTATATTCTTGATTTTACATCGGATAAGAAATATAAAAACATACCTCACTTTAAGGCTGAGTGGTTTACCATGCACATTTCATTAATCGATTCTTTAATTTTTGTACCACCACCCTATGAGCGAGGCAAAAAGATGGATGCGATGTTGGGGGTGAAATTATATCCTCAAGTTGGAGAAAAAAAATAATATGGGTCGTGCTGCGACACTAAATTAGGAGCTTCTTGGGAGGCAACCCAAGCTAAGGTATATTTTATTTTTAGTATTTTTAGTTTTTTTACTTCACGTAGTTTTGTTTTTGTTGAGTCACAGGTTGATGGGAAGTCTGAGTACCAAAACTTGGGCTAAGGAGCATGGAAAAACTGAGTGTAGGGTTTCACGGACCTTTTTTATGCAAAAAGATGCTACTAGCTAGGCCTAGAGGCCTTAGGGAGTATTTCTATCTTTTTATTTTTAAATTCACTTTGGGGACAAAGTAAATTTTTATGTGTGGGGTGGAGAAATTCCCAATTTTTGGCTCAATTTAAAAAAATTTAGGATAGGAATAAGTGAGATATTCTTATTAGTTCTATTTTTTATTACATGATGCAAGTGTTTTGTTTGGTAAAAGCATGTTGATTGAGGGAATTTCTAGTTTTGAGACGCTTAGGCTCATGTTTGTGAATCTTGTTCATGTTGGCTTAAATTTGAATTCATGCTATTGTTTGGTTGGGAGTCTATGATGATCCTATTAAGTTGAGCATGTTCCATGTGATGTAAGTTTTTTTTTTATATTCCTTGTTGCATGTGATGTCTAGAACTTGCCCGAAGTGTGTGTGAAGCGAAATAAAAAATGTGAGTTTAGGAGATGATTTAGGCATTTTTTATAGCCTTATTTTATACCTTCTTTTTACCTACCTTTGTGCATTATCCTAGTTAACCCCCATTGAGCCTTTAACTTTTTCTTTGGTAGCCGCATAAGTAGCCTAATACCTTCTTTGATAGACCATAATTTAGTGTAAAAAGATCCTAAGTGCTTTAATAATAAAAAAAATAATATAGAAAGGAGTTTAAGAAATTAAAGAAGAAAAAAGTGAAATTGATGCCCCAAGATAATTGTTATTGGTGCTTATAATTAATGTGTGGTGGATTGATGTGATATAAATGATGTTAGAAATATTGTCATGATTGTGGTAAAAGAGAAAAAAATTGATTCTTATGGTAGTAAATTATGCGTCTACCAACTGTTTGTGGAAATGTCTAAAAGAGATGGGGCAAAAATAAAAGAATAGGATTGACAAAAATGGTGTAATTTGATTGTTGGAGATTGGTTTCAAATGTATAATGTAGTGTATTAAAGCGCTTAGAGAGGTTAGTGACTATTCCTAATTAGTTCCTACCCGTACCTTAGCCTACATTACAATCCGAAAAAGTCCTAATTGATCCTAAGTTTTCCATTCGACTATTAGTGAAACATTACACTAAGGGCAAGCTTATGGTTCATTGTATGTAACTTGTGAATTCTTTGTGAGAGTGAGCGTAATTTGATCTTGTACCCATTATGTTATAAAGTACATTATTCAGAGTGATTATGGGTAATTCTCTTGTTGTGAGGGCACATGTTTGATGAATGTGAGTGATTTGTATGATGTTCTTGATTGAATGATAAGCATTAGTTTGCCAACTAGGTGAGTCAATTCTTGAGGCTAAGTTGTTTTGGAGCAGTGTTCTTGAGCTTTCAATTGTGTAAATAACGTGCTTTGTGTAGAAACTTGCACTCCGTGTAGTCATTGTAGTACTAGATTGAGTGTATTGCATTTAGTAAGAGTGTATCATCACCTCAGATTTAGAGTGAAGAGTTTTTCGAGGACGAACAAGAGTTTTAAGTGTCGGGGTGATAATCTGAGGTGATTTTATACACTTTTGTATCATTATTCTAGCTTATTTCGCTTTGTTGTGAGAGCAATTCGTGTGCTTAACATTTTCATATTGATATAAATAATCATTTAAGTGTCCAAGTGTGTGATTACAATGTCCAAAGTATTTTTCAAACAATTTTGTATTTAATTGAGTAATTTAGAGTTCAACTCGGAAAATTAGTTTTACTAGCTTGAGCTTGGTGTGCGTCTAGTTGATCTCGGTGGATTCTAATGTGTTTAATTTATTCCAAATATTTTAATGGTGTAATTATGAGTGGAATAACTTGTTTGTAATGTGCAAAGTTTAAATTGATTCATTCAAGAGTTAGAATAATAAGTGGAAAATCATTGTAAATTTGCCTTATCTTAGCTTGTGTTTTGATTTATCGTTGAGAATATTGTGTTGTTTTGATCTTTAATATATGGTGTGTGATATTGTAGGAGACTTTGTGAACTAAATATTGTGATAGATTGATGATTTAAAGGCCGAAAATTTATTAAAAATATACTACAAAAGACATAAGCAAAGGATAGGATATTTTACATTTAACCAAATTTTTTAACGTAAATTCTAGTGAGACGACACAAAGAAAATGGGTCGCGTCGACGTATCCAGCACGTCGAATTGATAAATCTTGCACTGTCAATTTAATGCAGCCGACATAGATGGGACTTGTCCCATTTTTAATAAAAGTGGCACATCAAATGTGAGGCGGCTAGTGGGACCACGTGCCAGTTCTAATTTTTAAAACCCACAAACATTACAATTGGGAATACATTATATATGACACAGCTGGCAGAATCTCTTGGATTATATTATTTCCTTGATCAACTTGGAATATTTTTGGAGACAATATAAAAAGCACTACACACGGCATTCAAAGGGGAGGACATAGTTTTGAGGATAATTACGAGGCTGCTACACGATTTATTAGGTTTTATTATTTTATTTAATTTTTTTTTTATATCATATATTCAATTATTTGAATCGTGATTATGAATATTAGTGGCTAAAAGCCCTCCTTCTGGAGTTAAAGTCAAGAACATGACTACTATTGTTTTGGATTAATTTTGATTAATTTTTCTTATCAATGTTGGTTGTTTGTTTATTTTTATTTTAATTATTTTAAGAATTCGCGACCCTTAGAATACATATATTGTCAACCTTTTGATGTCGAGAGAGGGAATAGGGAGATAGGACATGAGAATAAAAAAAGTTTGGATTTTTGTTCTTTTATAAAATAAAAAATTAAACTTAGCATCTAGGATAAGGATGTACTTAGATACCTTACTTGATTCAAACGTTGGATGATAGCTTTAATTCACTTAATTGGATTATTACATCCCCTCTCAATGATGTAGTTGTAATTTCCATATTAAGTAAAATATTAGAGGTTGGAATACCATGATTATGCAATTAACCCTACAAATCAACAACCACGATAAGCAAGTTGACGGATGAAATTCAAAAATAGAGTATGATTGTTCGAAGTGCTTTAACTCTGGGTTTTCTTCAATTGATTGTCTAAAGACTTTTATTTTTACACATTATTTATTTTATTTTTTATTTTCAAAATTACAAACTCTTTTTTTGTTTATTTTTTCTCAATTAGTTAGACTAGAATTAGATAGGCAGCGAACGCAAGTCCTTGTGAGATTGATACTTGGGCTTCCTTGAAGACACTTTACTACTTGATAAGACCATGTACACTTGCGTGTGTGCTTGGGCACTATCAATTTTTGATAACCCCCACCCCAACTTAAGAATGCTGGACTATCCTCAGTGTTACAAAAATAAGATAAATTAAGGATGAGTGCCATACCTAGGCGCTCAAGGCGCCGAAGAATCAATATCAGCATGTGGGCCCTCAGGTCGGGTACCACTCTCATCATCCATCATCCCATCAACTGGGACTAACTCAATAGCAATCAGGGGCATAACAGCAACCCCTTCAATATCAGGAACTGGAGCTCTTAACCCACCAGCTCCCCTAGCCATCTCTAGGACCCGTGTCTGACGGTCCTACTCATCCTATATGCAATCAAGTCTGGCTTTTTTCCTAGCTGCTTTAGCTTCCTTATTCTTTCTCTTCTTTTCTTCTCTGGTCTCCTCAACTTGTACGTCTGTCGAAGCTTCCCAAATGTTAGGTACATCAACTATGGGAATCACAGTCTCCATAACTAACTCGGAAACAACCGGCTTCTCATACAACTCAGTAATTATCTTTTTTATCTTTGATATCTCTTCTCGAATATCAACAACATTAGGTACCTTCTCAGTACCTAACTATCGAGGAATTCTCAACTCAAATACATCTAGGTACCCTTTGACTCGCCTATCCTGTGCCTCGAACTGTCTGTCCATCTAGCTTCATACTCCGCCCTCCATGTGACTTATCTTCATAGTTAGGGTAGCTAATTTGGTTACAACTTCTGTCCATGCAGTATGAAAAATCAACATTACCCCGGAGGTGTACCACGTGGCCTAGGTGGCATAAACTAGACTAGCGGTAGGGCATTAAAAGTAGCCACTGGGTCTGTGGGTGCAGCCTCAGTATGTGCACCTACCTCAGTAGCCTCAGCTGGTATAGGTACGTCTGTCTGATCATATTGCGGGAACACTCCCTCCATTGTATTAACATCCAGCCTCATAGGTTGGGCCAATGGGTTAGACGCATCTTGAATAAACCTGATATCAAAAGTGCTTCAGGCCTCAATCATTTTATCAACCCTGTGTATCTCTAACACTTCAGAAGCCAAGCATAGTTGTGTGATCATGCATGGGTATGCCAGAAATGCCTTCTGCTCTGCAATAGCCCTATCTCTCAGCTCTTTAGCCAAGAACTCAGCAACATCAAAGGCATATCCAAAAGTGAAACCAGTTATCATCGTTGCCCAGACCAAGCTCAACACATCATCACTTGTCGTTGGACATAGCCTGTGTTGGGCTATTGTCCACCATGCCTTACCCTAAAAGGTGAGAGTACTCTTCTTTATCTGCTGCAAATCACCAATACCACCAAGTAATATGCTCACTATGTGCAACTATCCTCTCATCTATCCATCTGAACATTGCCATCTTATCCTCAGTACCCAACATCCAATTGGTGACCTTCCTTATCTCGGTCATTCTATTATCTATTTTAGCTATGCTAGCCAGAGCCTGATAATCTGGCCTATATAAAAATATCCAAATAATTTGGAGAGAGATATCAAAATGCACTCCTTGAATCATCAGGGAGGTAATAGGCTCTCCTCTCTTCCACAACATGCCCTGTGGATATAACCATTGTAGCTTAGTTTTTTATGCAGAATAGAATTTATGAACAAGAACCTCGTTGTATCTACCCGGTGCTCTCATTATCTAGTCAAACCCATATTGCCTAAATAATTCAGCGAACTCAAGTAACTTAGCCATCCCAATAGTAGTCATTCTCTTTCTTTATACAACACTAGCATTCTTTTACCACCATGTAGATGAGACAACCCTATGTTAAACATTGACTGTATGCCAGGGTAGACCCATCGTTGTATAATGGGCACTAGAGCAGGGGGCAGTGCGAGTAGAGAGTCTTGTCTGTCTATCGAGGTATCCTCTACCTCGATACCCCAACCCTTATCTTCACTCTCCTCAACTAAACTAGACTCATCCTCATCATTATCGTTATCAATTAGAACTGGTGTGTAAGCGGAGGGGACATTGTCATATTCTTTCTTCTTGGTCCCTTTGGTGGTGGTGTTTCAGATTCTTGGGGAACTATTTTCTTCCCTTTCGACTTAGCTAGTGCCCTTTCTTTAGTTGAGACTTTCTTAGATGTAGTTCCATCATACTCTTCTCCACTGCTTTTAGATATGGAGTCAAACCCAGAAATACTAGACTCCTTACTTTTAACAAGTGCTTGCTTGTTCCCCTTTTTAGAGACTATTTGGGATGAGGATGCATTTTTTGGAGGAATTTTCCTAAAAGTATACTAATATTAGTAAATAATAAAAGACAATAAAAGAAAAGAATCAAAAACTAAAGTTCAATGTGCCTTTTCTAGAATGGGTATGAGTGGTGGGTACTGGTCGTACCCATTGGGTATGACTCATATACTCGAGTTATATCCTAGACAGTATATGATCATTGTTCTTTGATCATCTTACGACTTCTACTTATGAGTCATATCGGATGGTTACGACTCGTGACCAACAATCGTAAGCTGATCAAAAATGTTTATTCTATTATCATTCTTCCCAAGTGGGTACGATTAATTTATACGAGTCGTTATCCCAGGATACGACTCGTATGGTTGAGTCGTATCTATTCTAGAAACTTATATTTGTTAGATTTCCATGTTGTTAGTGGGTACGAGTCTCATTATGACTTCTATATCGATGGGTATGAGTCATAAGGAGTCTCATATCCACTGCAACATGGAAGTCCAACTTCTATGTTTTACTCTGATAAAATTCCCAAATTACCCATTCCTCTATTCAGCTATATCCAGCATTTTAAACTCACAAATACATCAAAAATTCATTTTTAAACCCTATTTCTTCCCCAAGTTCAATTTTCGCCACAAATATACCACACCATGTTTTCTTCTACCAAATACTTGCATAACTTCTACTCAGAACATGTTTACAATGCAAAGCACAACTCATTTTTACTTTAAAAGTAAAGAAAATGTCATTGGGAACTTACTTGATGAGTGAGAACTAGTAAATCTCGAGTTTGAATTGTTTTTTCTTCCCAAATTCAAGTTTAAGCACAATAATTGAAAGATTGGAAGATGATAGTTCTGAAACATTTAGATTTGTGACTTGGAGTTTGAAATTTGAGTGAAAAAATCATCAGGTACTAGTTGTAAGTGTCGGTACCCGATCGAGTATATTTCTTCTATTTTTAATTAAGGTTTTAGGCTGGGTCAACTCGAGAAATGACCGGGTAATCCAGGGTATGAATTGTTGATGCAACTCATACCCAGGCTTACAGGTCATTTATTTGACTCGTATGGCCTAGAAAATTACCTGGGTTCTTGAGTGGGTACGACTCTTGGTCACGACCCATAACCAAAGGCTACTACTCATACCTAGAGTTGTATTCATTTAAGAACTTAATTTCTGACTCTGATTGATCTCCTAGTTCATTATGACTACTACTCACGTGTCATACCGTATTGATACAACTTGTAAAGAGTTCGTATAATACCCTTTCAACTTCTCTAGATTTTAACTGCATTCATTTAGTCTTGCACATTGAACAAACACATTACCTAATAATTGAAATAAATACAAAAACATTGGTTGCCTCCTATGAAGTGCTTGATTTAACATTGTGGCATGACGTGGCTAAGTTGGATACTCAGATTTCACCAACTAGCCTCATGGGTAGCCTTTCATGAAGTGCTTGATTTAACGTCGCAGCACAACACAATTGACTTGATTACTCAGACCTCATCAATGTCAATATCATCTAGTTCCTTCACTTCTTCTTTATTTCCTATATAGTGATTTACTTTGTGTCCATTTACCTTGAATGGAATTGTTCGATCCATAACTATTTCTAATGCACCATAGGGATACACTCTTTCCAAAGTGAATGGACCATGCCACCTAGACTTTAGCTTTCGAAGAAACAAATAAAGCCTAGAATTATAAATAAGAACTTGGTCACTTTTTTCAAATACTCTCTGCTCCATCTTGCGGTCATGATGCATCTTCATCTTCTCTTTGTAAAGTGTTGAACTTCCATAAGCCCAAAGTCAAAATTCGTCTAACTCTTTTATGCCATTCAAACCAGATTTAGTTTCCTTCTTCCAATCTAAATTCAGCTTCTTCAACACCCATAGTGCCTTATGCTCAAGCTCAATTGATAGATGGAAAGCCTTTCCATACATGAGATGATAGAGTAAAGCACCTATGGAAGTTTTGTAAGCTATATGGTAGGCCCATAACGCATCATCTAACTTTCTTTCCTAATCAGTCCTATTTGAATTCACATTTTTCACCAATATGGACTTGATTTCTCTGTTGTACACTTCGACTTGTCCACTAGTCTGTGGATGATAAGGTTTTGCCACCTTATGATTCACTCCATACTTTGCAAGAAGACTCTTGAATAGATGATTGCAAGAATGTGACCCTCCATCACTAGTAATAGTACGTGGCATACCAAATTAAGAAAAGATATTCTTTCTCAAAAATATTGTGACACTCCTTACTTTATTATTAGGAAGCGCATTTGCTTTGACCCACTTTGACACATAGTCAACAGCTACAAGTATGTGCTTCATTCCACATGAACTCATAAAAGGTCCCATGAAATCTACGCCCCATATGTCAAACACTTTTAATTCTAAGATAGGGGTCATAAGTAATTAATGTCTTTTAGAAATAGAACCTTGTCGCTGATATTAATCACACAGATAGCATAGTCATGAGCATCTTTGTATATGTTCGACCAATATATAGTAGCCATATTGTAGGATTTTATGAGCAGTGTGAGAGGAATGACAATCTTTAAGTATACTCATCATCTCTACTTCAGGTATGCATTAGTGAATGATTCCATCTGCACAAATCTTAAATAAGTAAGATTCATCCTAGAAATTTTTTTTACCTCATACATAAGCTCCCTCTTTTGTTGATATGAGAGATCTTCTGGTACTAGATCACTTGCTAAGTAATTTACGTAATATTAAAACCATGGAATTAAATCTTGGGAAGCTGCTGATATCTGCTCGTCCAAAAAACTGTCATCAATCTCTAATCTAGTTGCAAGTTTTTGCATAGCTTCCTCCTCTAGCCTAGATAAGTGATCTATAACTTGATTTTTATGCCTTTTCTGTCCTTGACCTCGAAGTCAAATTCTTGCAACAGTAGCACCTAACAGATAAGCCTCGACTTTTCATCTTTCTTAGCCATTAAGTACTGTAATGTCGCATGGTCTGTGTGCACAATCACCTTTATCCTAATCAAGTAAGATCTAAATATTTCAAAGGCAAACACCACTGCCAATAACTCTTGCTCTATCACGGTATAGTTCTTTTGAGAAGGATTTAGTGCCTTACAAGCATAGTAGATGGGATGAAGGATCTCTTATTTTTGTTGGCCTAGTACAGCCCCTAAGGCCAAACACTTGCACCACACATAATCTCAAAAAGAGAGGACCAATCAGGAGACACAATGATTGGAGCAGACACCAACTTTCTTTTAAGCTTTCAAAAGCCTTCTTACATGCATCATCAAAATCAAATTTTACCTCCTTATCAAGAAGTTTGCAAAGTGGACTAGCAATCTTGAAGAAGTCCTTGATAAATCACCGATTAAAACCTGCATGCCCTAGAAAACTTTGAATTCCTTTTACAGAAATTGGATAAGGTAATTTTTCAATCACCTCAACCTTTGCTCAATCAGATTCTATGCCTCTCTTTGAAATTTTGTGGGTAAGCACAATTACTTCTTTTGACCATGAAATGACACTTTTCCCAATTAGGTACCAAGTTGCATTCTTTATACCTTTGTAGATCCTTTGACAAGTGATTAGAAACTCATCAAAAAAGTCCCCCACAATTGAAAAATCATCCATAAAAACTTTAATGGTGTCTTCTTCTATATCAGAGAAAATGGACGCCATACATCTCTGAAATGTGGCTGGGGCATTACATAGCCCAAATGGCATTTGTTTGAATGCAAAGGTCCCATAGGGACATGTAAAAGAAGTCTTTTCTTGGTCTTTTGGTGTAATAGTAATTTGATTATAACTGGAGTACCCATCAAGAAAATAGTATCATTCTCTGCCTGCTAACCAGTCCAGCATTTGATTTATGAATGACATCAGAAAATGGTTCTTTCGAGTCCTAGCATTCATCTTCCTATAATTTATGCACACCCTACATCCAGTGACTGGCCTCATAGGTACTAGATCATTCTTCTCATTAGGTGCCACAGTTATTACTCCCTTCTTCGGTACACATTGAACTAGACTAACCTACTTACTTTTAGTAATGGGAAATACTATAGTAGTATCCAACCACTTAATGATATCCTTCTTCACCACCTCCAGCATAAGAGGATTGACTTGATGTTGATGTTCGATAGATGGAACACAATCTGGCTCAAGCTGAATTTTGTGAGTACACAAAGCAAGGCAGAATTCCCACAATATCTACAATGGACCATCCAATGGCCCTTTTGAAATTTTACAATACTAACAATAATGTTTCTACCTCATACTAGCTTAGATCAGCTGCAATGATAACATGAAAAGTGTTGTTGGCCCCCAAAAATGCATATTGTAAGTGAGATGGGAGGGCCTTTAAATCTAACACCGGTGGTTCCTCATTGGATGGGAGAGCAGGTGGAGTTGTTCTGTTCTTTAAATCTAGATCAAGTTTCTTTGGTGCATAATTATAACCATCACCATGAAATGAACTTACCAACTCCTCATACTCTTCGATACCTTCAAGGTCAAAATTCATAATCACAGGCGCAGGAGCTTCGACACCTAGCCTCTCTTCAACAAGAACAATCGTATTAGAACCATCATCTAAAAGAGTAACTACATCAACATCATGGAATGAATTAGTCTCCTCATCATCTACATCAATCATATACACCACTCTCAATTCATTAAGCTACTTCATAGATTTCCATACATTAATTGTCACTTGTTCGTCATTGAGTCTCAGCATTAGATGTCCTTTCTCTAGATCAATAAACGTCCTACCTGTAGAAAAAAATGGTCTTCCCAAGATAATGGGGACTTGAAAGTCCACTTCACAGACTAATATAACAAAATCAGTAGGAAATATAAGAGAATACACTTTTACCAAAACATCATAAAGGATACCAATAAGCTTTTTTACAATTTTATTCGTTATTACTAGTCTTATGGTAGTTGGTTTGGGAGCTCCCAACCCAAACTCTTAAATACAAAAAAGGGCATGCGTTTGATCCTAGCCCCCAAATCACATAATACTTGAGTAAAGCTGAAATACCCACTAGTGCAAGGTATTGTGAAAGCTCTAGGGTCCTCCTTCTTCTCTACCAAAGATCTAGTAACCACAACACTGCAATGATGAATATTATCTACTATCTCATAGCTGACTGACCTTTTCTTGGTGATCAAATCCTTCATGAATTTTGCATAGCCTGGCATCTGCTCCAATGCCTCTACAAGCGATATGTTGATAATTAATTCTTTTAACATAGATAAAAAAAATTTGATACTTACCTTCTTCTTGTTTTTTTAGTCTTTATGGATAGGGAGGATGTGGTATTAGAATGGGTTTCAGTATAGGCTCTGTATCCTTTTCTTTCCCTTCAGCTAGCTTATTGCTGCTCCCAACATCAACCAGCTCATTCTTACTCTTCTGCTCGTTAGTTATGGGTATAGGTGGATCTGTAGTAACCCTACCACTTCGAGTAGTAATGGCATGGCATTGACTATTATTTCTTGGATTTACCTTTTTATTACTTGGAAGAATGCCAGGATTTCTCTGATTTACTATGGTTGACATCTTACCAAATTGCTACTCCAACTACTTGATTGTCGTAGCATGTGACTCAAATTTCTGGTTCAATCCTGATAGATCAGCTTTGATATCCTTCAAGCAGTTTTCTTGATGTTTTTGCTCTTTGATCACCTTGGTCAGGATTTCCTATATTCTGGACTCTGTATCTCGACTTCCTGGTGGAATATATTTGTCACTCTTCTTCTTATAGTCCTTCTTGTGCCACCAATCACCATGTCTATCTATATATCTATCATTAGAATAGTTCCAACCTTGATTTCCTTGCCCTTGGGATCAGTAATCTGCCAATCTATGATGAAGGTACTTTTTTTTCTTCAAATTTGATCTCGAATGGTTTGGAGATAGACCCTTATGCCACTATGTGTTTACTTTCTTAGCACTCATTAACACAAATTGTTTTGTAAGCAACCCAATATCTGTACAACGCTGTGAAACCTCTTGTTCTACCATATCATTCACTCCTCCATACATATTTGATGCTCCAACAGCATATGTACCACATCTATATCCGAATATTGAGTATGCCATACTCTGTTGGCAACCAAAATATCATCTAGCATTTCCTATACAATTTCCCAGCGAAGACGCATAAATGCTCCTCCTAAAATTATATCTATCATAGCTCTTGAACTATCATTCAACAATCTATAGAAGAACTCAGATAAGTGATATTCTCTGATTATGTGATTTGGTACGATTCTTAGCTTTTTCTTAAATTAAAACCATTCCTGATAGATGGACTTTGCAGGTAGTTGTCTAAAATTGTAAATTTTGTCCTCTATTGCCATATCCATGTCAGAGGGAAAAATCTACTTAGAAATTGTGTCTTCAACTCATGCCAAGTTGTGATAGATCCTTTTGGAAGTTCTCTTAGCCATAAAAATGCTTCTCTAGTTAAAGAAAATTGGAACAACCCCAATCTTTGTGCCTCCTGATTAACCCCTATAATATTATAGTTTGTCAAGATCCCAAAAAAATTTGTAAGATGAATGTTCACATCATCCTTAGCTGCACCAAAAAATACTCCCTTCATATTCAATAATTGGATCATAGAACTAGTGATATCAAACTGTACATTAGGGACTAAAGCAGGAGGAACAATGGCTCCCGATTCTACAGGCTCAATATAACCTAGATCTTCATCATTTTCCTCCTTATATGGGTCTAAGTATTGATATGCCCGCACAAATAAAGCTTTGCCTCTCTAAACTCGACAATCAATAGCCTATTTAAGCCTTACTAGCCTATGTTGCTGAGCTACCCCTGCCTCTACAATATATCTAGCCTGTTTAGCTTCCTTCTGTTCTTGCTCCAACAGTTGTTGTGTCTGAAAGTACGCAATACGTTGGATCAATTGGAATATATGGGAGTGCCACATTTAGATCCACAGGTGGAGGATCTTGAACCCCATCATGAACTCGTTCTGCCATCCTTCTTGGTGTTTGAAGGATTCTCTCAAGTTCTGGATTAAAAGGGAGTAAGGGATTACCTCTACTCCTAGTGCTTAGCATACACCGACGTATTCCCAAATCAAAACTAAAAAATAAAAAACTGTGAACTTCACCAATTTAATTCACTATTCAAACTTTATCCCTGACAACGACACCAAAATTTGATGTAGTCTAAAACTATACCTCAACTAGAAGTATAATGTGAACAATTGGAAATATAGTAACCCAACAAGGTTGGGGTTAATACCACAGGGAAAATGTGAATAGTTTCTTGACTTGATGTAATCCATGAGAAGTATAGGAAAGTAAATGGGGTTTATTATTATTATTTGCAAATAGTAACCAATTCTTGAGTTTTGTTGAGTTGAAGTCAGTATGAGACGAATTCTAGGTATGTGTTCCCCCTGACTACTCAACTACATATATTTCTTATTCTCAACCCAATTATTTTTTTGTTCTTCATGCAAATCTTCCAAGCTGGGTATTATCTAGAAGATAAATTTCACCCTTTGAATTGGTTATTATCTCATGGTGTTACCTTGTTGCCCCTTGTTATGGCCTCAGTTACACTTAATAAAGTGATAAGATGAGAGACTTTGTTATCGTAACCCAAATCACTATCTTAAATCTTTTTTTTCCTTATTGCAAGCTTCTTAGTTATCAAACGGAAGCAAATACAGACAATCTCAAGAGTCTGCAGCTTCTATGAGTTTAATTATTCCAAAGAAGAATGAAGATACATGTAGAAACCCTAGAATAATTGAGTCTCACACTTCTTCTATGTAGCTAATCTTCCAGGGTTCCCATAACCCTAGATGAAGAGATTAGTCGCTTATGTCTGTGCAAGAAATCATGATCATCAATGAAGAAAACATAAAATCAATTGCACAATAATATAAGATGAATAAACTCCAAAGTCTTTTAATTGAATAAAAACCTAAAAATCTCAATAACAATTATGGAAGTATGTAATAGTATGTAATAGCGCATAAAATAATATCACAACATGTAATCTAATAAAAGATAAACCCTAGGATATTTATAGTATCTCAAAATAATATAAAAATCATATTAAAACCAAGAAAGGTAAAGTTAAGTTGGTAGTCGGTACGACTCAGTCTTTACTAGAATCCTCAGCTTACGAGTCATACCCTACCTTATCATAACCATTCTAGTATCTAGTCTTCCCATGACTTCAATTATCTATTCAACTTATGACTTCGTATTATGAGTCGTAACTACGTATATGACTCATGTTCTTCATTTGTATACACCTGGTACTTCAGTCTTTTGATGTCTTGAACACTGGTTTGTATACGATATCCCTATACGAGTCATAATCAGACTTTCAAATCGTATAGTTCTGATACTTCAACTCCTGTATGGTAGCTTAGATTTTTTTGTGCTCATGACTATCTTATATGACTCGTACCTTGGCTAACAACTGGGCACTTCAGTCGTATCTTCCTCATACTTGGCTCCCCAATTTGTCTTTTGATTCGGTTATTCATAAGATTCAGTATACGAGTTGTATTGATTTATTACTACTTAGGAACTGGCACATATACTAATTAAAGTTGGTCTTTTTCAAATCTTTTTCTTCTCTTTTTTTCAAGTACTATTGTAGACCTATTTTTCCTGAAATTCAACCAAAGTGCATCATATCAAACAAAATACCCTAAGTTCACGCATAAATTTGTGGCTTTAAGCCTCAAAAGTGTCGTGTTTCCACTCCACATTTATTGAGTCTATTTGTTATTAGTTCAGGCCCATATCTCCATCCAAGTTTCATAGCTTCTTTGGTTTGGTTGGTTAATATAGATGGTTCATTGAGAGTTTTGCTTTTATTGCAGCATCGATGATTAGATTGACTTAGAAAGAGGTTCCTTTTTTATAGTTTAAGGAGTGTGAGTCGATCTTTGGAAACCTCAAGGGATTTCTCACCGCAGCTCTTATCTTTGTTCTTTCAGTTGAGGGTGAGGGATTCACTATATATTGTAATGATTTAGGTATTGGTTTGGGTTGTGTGTTGATACAATAGGGTCGAGTTGTTGCTTATGCATCGAGATAACTAAAGATACACGAGCGCAACTACTCCACTCTTTAATTGGAGTTGGCAGCGATAGTTTTTATTCTTAAGATTTGGAGACATAATCTTTCTATCATACATTGTGATTTTCATAGATCATCATAGTTTTCAATATTTTATGACCTAGGAGATCTTAATTCTTGGAAATGTCAATGGATGGAGTTCGTTAAAGATTATGAAATCTCTATTTTGTATCATTTGGGCTAGGAGAATGTGTGAATCGAAAGGAAGTGAGTATGGATTGTTTGGCTTTTATTTTAGTTTCTCATAGGCCATTGGCACGAGACGTCCAGTCCTTATCCAACTTATAGTGTGGCTTGATATTTCAAACCCTAGAAGGAATTGTCAATGTTGAGTAAGGTTTTTATTATTTGAACAGATTCGAAGTAATTCGTTTGAGGATATGAGACATTGCATCATTCATTATCAGGTGTTGAATGATCAGTCCAACAGGGCTTTCATTGATTCTGAGGGTTTCTTGAGATATGATAGTTGCCTTTATGTATGAAGGGTTGATGACTTAATTTAGTTGATTTTGCATTAGGCTCATAACTCTACATATTCCATTCACCCGAGTACAACTAAGATGTATAGAAATTTGAGGCAATATTATTGGTAGAGTGGTATGAAGAGAGATGTGACAAACTTTGTAGCTTTTTTCCTATGTTTTTAGCAAGTGAAGGCCGAGCATCAGAGACCTGGTGGCTTGATTTATAGGTTTCCCATTCCTGAGTGGAAGTGAAAGCGGATGACTATAGACTATCTTAGTGAGTTGCCTCGTACTTCTTATTTTTTTTATAGTATTTGGTTCATTTTGGATCAATTGATCAAATTGGGATATTTTATTCCTATTTAGATGTCCTTTAATGCTGAAAGGATAGCCCATATCTATGTTCATGAGATAGTCCATTTGCATGATGTGCCTATATCTATCATTTCAAACAAGGGTTCAATATTCACTTTTATAATTTGGAGACCTTTGAAGGTGGAGTTTTGTACTCTAGTGAATCTTAGTACAGTCTTCCATCCTCAAATCAATAGGCAGTTAGAGCAGACTATTCAGGTTCATGAGGATATTCTCCAAGCCTGTGTTATGGAATTTGAAGGTCAGTGGGAGCTGCACTTAGCTTTGGCAGAGTTTGCATATAATAATAGCTACCATTTGAGTATTGAGATGAAGCCCTTTGTGGATTTGTATGGTAGGCAATGTCATTCTCTTATTGGGTGGTTTCAGGTCTCAAAAATTAGACCCCATAGTACTGACCTGCTTCAGGACTCATTGGATAGATTCAAGGTGATTTAGGATAGGTCGAGGAAAGCTCAAAGTATGTAAAAGGCTTTGCATATTGTAGGCTTCGTGTCATGAGATTTAGTGTTGGTGGGGTTCGAGAAAAAGCGCAAGCTCAGCCCCAGATATATTACATCTTTTGATTTCCTTTGCACAATTGGTGAGGTGGCTTATGAATTATCCTTACCCCCAGATTTTGCTATTGTCCATCCGATTTTCTATGTTTCTATGTTGTGGTGGTACATTCTCGATGCATCCCATATGCCTAGATGGGATTTAGTTTAATTGGATGAGTGGTTGATGTTCGTGGAGAAGTTGGTGCTCATATTAGCTAGTTTTGTCATGCAGTTAGGCATTAGAGAGATTCCAATAGTTAAGGCTCAGTGAAGACACCGCCTAGTAGCAGAGGTTACTTTGGAGATTGAGAGAAAGATGCGGACCAAGTATCCTCACTTGGTCAAGGGTTTAGGTAATTCCTAATTATTTTCTTTGGAGGAAGAAAGTTCTTTTACTAGTGAATATTGTAATGACCCTCTTGGTCATTTCTTTATTTTTACTTATTTTCTTTTTATAGCACTCGTATAGCTACCCCAAGTCATTTATGACTTGCAGGAACTGACAGTTCGGTTAACGGATAGTTTGTTTGCTTTTTAGAGTGAATTCCTCATTTAGAAGTCTTTATTGATTAAAATTAGACACAAAGCGAGAACTTCAGTCAAACGACCACATATGCCAATTTTTATAGTTCTAATAGCTTTGAAACATTTATTTTAGGATAGGTGGACCATTGGTCCATGCCCCGAGGCTCTCAAACTCATTTTAGGCTATTGGCCAAAAGTTAAGAAAAATGGTGCATGGTATGGGACCCACTACTTATCAAAACTACCTCAAATGAAACTTTTGACTGCGCCATTGAGTTTGAAATGTCAAATTTGATAGGGTAGCATAGTTTTTTTGTGTATACAAGATTTTAACTGAATGTTGATGTAATGGCTTAAGCACCATTTGGTCCGTTTAAGTGATGGGGGCCCTAAAGAGACCATCCCATCGCTTAAGTGGTCATCACATTGCATTAGTAATCGGCCTATCGCTTAATCGACTAGGCTGGCTCTGTAGAGGTTCACTTAAGTTGAACCCCTACCACTTAAACGAGAAGGGACCAGTTAAGAGGTATAACTACAGGTATCCAAATGTCACTAAAGTTACACTAGGTCGCTTAAGTAGTGAATGCTTAAGCAGCCAGTGCCCGCTTAAGTGTCACCTGGATAACTGGAAATGCTATAAATACCCCCACTTAGCTCGATTCTTCCATTTTTCACCTATTTTCAAGAGTATAGAGTCCTAAAAAATGTGAAAACATGGGAGAATCATTAGTGGGTGATGTAGAGCATTTGTGATCTTAAATTACGTGTTTCTTCTCTAAATTCTTATTAAACTTCCATCAATTTCAATATTAAACTCTTTATCATTTTCCAAATCCCCTAGAATATTGGTGGGTTGATTGTAGCATCATTAGAGATTGAGGGACATGTTGTCAATTTTTAAAGTGCAATTCCGCAAGCAAACCCCATATAAGAGTTTTATATATTTTTGGACCCAAAGAATAATAGTTGAATATGGGTATCATTTCTCTCATTTTAATGAGTAGATTATGATTTTGATAGTTTGGCAACTCGCAAAATCTTCTCGGTAATGGAAATCATTGGTTTAGTAGATTCTTTGGGCTTTTCTTTGGAGTCCAAGTAGGATAGGTTTATCCTCTTCATAGAATGAGTTAATTCATTGTATAATTATGATAATATACTAGATATGGGATAGGATTTAGGTATTGTATGATTGACATAATTAGTATTATTTGGACTTGGTAGCCTATTAAGAAACTGTAATTTAGCAGAATTGACTTAGTTGCTCATGTTTTAGGTGTAATTTCTATCTTCAGGCTAATTTCGGCTTATATTACATCTACAAGTGAATTTTGATACCTTAGCCTAGTATAGGGTAGAATTTGCCTTAGAACGGATTTTGGGAATTAGAAGTGGGCCCCTACGGCCCACCTTAGGCCAGATTTTGTGTTATCTCTTGTATACTTCTATATGCATATTATGCTCTTTAAAATACTTATTTTGGGACTTTAAGGAGATTAGCTACTTAATGGTTATGCTAGTTTACTTAAGAGTTGGTGCTAATTCTTGATAAAACTCGGTTGTTTATTGCAATTGTGTTTCGATTCAAGTCTAGCAATTGATGATGATATTGATGGCATAAGTTCCAATTTAAGTCTAGGAATGATAATAATGATGATGATGTTATTGAGTTCTGGTTTAAGTCTACCATTGAGAGTGTATTTATAGCATGACATGGTATGGATTGATTCATGATTTTGGCTTGATATTCGTTAAATTTATGGATCTTTCGTTGTTTACTTTCCTTTGATTGCACACTTTGGGCATATGGGGGCCTGTTGGGTTATTTACTTTTCCGCATTTACTTGATATTGGGGGTATCTTGTAGTATTAATTTTGCTTTCATTCATACTATGTCTATTTTGGTTAATTATGTTCAGTGTTGGAGCTTATTTCAAGGTTTGCCATTTTACCTTTACTTATCTTATTTATCTTGCATCCTATCATATTTATATCATGACTTAGCTTAGTCTGTTGATGATTCTTGCTAAGTACTTATTGTTTTGGTACTCATACTATACTTTAGTACCTTTTTGGTGTATATTTAAGTACTAGTGGCCTCCGTTGACGTAGCAATCCTGCTGATTTGATTTTGTAGATAGAGTGAGCTCTCAAAGTCGAAGTTTCCCCCTTTATCCTTCTATTATCTATGTCTAGTGTTTCACTACTTGAGATGAATTTGTATCTTATTATTTCAGTAATTATGTTCCTTTTTAGTAGCTCTTGTATCGACACTACCATGTTGGGGGATAGTTATTGATGTTTTATCTTTTAGACTATCATTATTGCCTTATTATTTTCTAAGTCTTAGATTGTTGATTTCTGGATTTTTTGCCTTTTTCCACCAAATTATCCGATTTCTTATAGAATCAGGATATGGTTTGGCTACCTACTAGAGGGATAAAGTAGGTGTCATCGTGATTCATAAATTGGGTCGTAACAAATTTGCATCAGAGCCTAGGCTCAATCCCAGTGATCAGAAAAATGATGTCCGTTTCTTATTTTTAAAAGGCTTTAGGACATTCTTAGGAGTTCTTCAATTCTTTCACTTATATCAGGCTAAGAGTCTGAGTTGGTTTCTAAATAATTCTTTTAGTTTCACTTTTGTTCAAATGGCGAGGACACGTGCTACCGCTATAGGATACGAGGATCATGATACCGAGCCTAGGGATTCTGTCACTATTCATAGATGACCTAGAGGTTATGGAAAGACTAGAGATATATCCCCATCAAGGGGACATGATAGGATTCCTTCACCAAACCTATTCCTGCTCTCGAGCCAGAGACTCTTTCAGCCAGCCAGTGGTGGTCTAGGGACCAGCCTTGTTAGGGCTCGATTTCTCAAGTCATTATGGCGCCTACTATAACCCTCTAGTAGACAAGATAGATCCTATTCCATAACTACTAATACCGGACAACCAAGAGAAATAGAGGAGAATGTGGAATAAATGAAATAAAGGAAGGAGTAAAGTAGATTAAATAGTCCCAAAACCTGGTGGAATCAGTATAAGAGCTTCTAATGTAATAAGATTACAAAATGAAGTACTAAATGAATATACTGATATAACCCATCTCTGAATACAACATAGAGATTAGTCTAATATATAGGAGGAAGAATAGCAATGATCGGAATGCCAGGAACGCACCCTATGTCTCCAATAAATAGTTTCTCTACACGACGCACACAATATCCACGAGAACTCGTACGATGATCTGCAGGCTGCAGAAGTGTAGTATGATTACCAACACATGGTACTAAGTAGGAAACTGCTAACTAATCTCCAAATATATAGCGAATATATATATAGCATGAAAGCAAGAACGTAAACTACGCTCTAATATATAGGGAACTAACATAGTAAACTTAAGGAGGCAATAAGCATAAACTATCCTATTTTGGCCATACTTAGGAACTCTAGCACTATATTGTTTATCACTGGCCCATATAGAACAGATGAAGGATATGTAATAGTATACAAGACCAAGTAATAAATATACAACATCAACACATAAAGGAAGGCAATGATATACGATCATACCATAACTACATATATAAATGTATGTACATAAACAAGGATAACCCAATGGTACAACTTAAAGTAGTCATATTAGTATCTTAAGGCCTCTTAATCATAGTAGGAACTAGTACTAACATAACCAGGATCTGTAATCCATACGTCTAAACATGAGATTGTTATGAATATTAAACCAACCATAAGGAAAAGAACTAATCATACCTCGAATCTCAGTACCATATTAATACCTAACCTAGTTATTCATAAATCACCGCTGACATAGGTTTGGAAGGTTCAACAAACACTCATCAAACAATAGTCATACGTATAACAAGGAAAACCACCATAAGGTTGATAGATATAGGCGCATACTAGTGATAGATAATGCGCATAAAAGGATGAATGCCAACGAAATCCAAAATACCATAACCGATCTAAGTTTCATAATGTAACAAAGTGTATAAACTCATATTACCAATATCATCATCAATCATTACACTTGAATCGAAACAAATATCATCAATATCATCATCAAATGCCAAACTTGAACCAGAACCCATATCATTAATGTCATTAAGTCCACTACTAATAATACATATATATATATATATAAATGCACGGCAAAAACCATGTCTAAGAGAGTGTATGTCCGTAAATCTATTTCCCAGGATAAAATCTAGGACTAAATCATCATAGAAGTATAGAAATGGTCGGAATCTCTTTTTATCATAGTAAATAATATTTGCAAAACCATAGACCAAAATCTATCTCGATTGAATCTATAAGCAGTATTTTCAAACTTAATGGACTGAGCTTATTCATTAATAGAGTATGATTCTTGTTATGAAGAAATCTATTTTAAAAGTGAAAAGTAGGAATAAATCCCTTTTTAGGAAAAGAGTAGTAAAAATCATATTTTAGTTGGGATTGTACCATTTACTATTTTAGTAAGCATGAAGGTACCAAATCTATTAATTCCATCATAAGTATCAAAAAAATATAACAGTAAGCATCATGATAAGCATCTAAATGTAAATGAGCTAAACCACATCTTTCACGAGGGTAAATCACATTTTGGAATCCAACTAATACCATAATCACAAGATTAGGCCTAATAATGTACATATCCGACATAAACATAACATCATAATTGATAAAACCATCATAATCCATCGTGTATCATATTAAACATCATACTAAAGGTTCATTAGTCTCAACTATACCTATATTCTAACAACCTAGAATAATAGGATCCTAGAAGCATAATAAGTATTTCACCTTAAGGGTCAATTTCCCTTCTAGCCCCCAAACTCATAAATTAGTCTAAGTCACAGTTTTATAATCAATATCACATCCTAACATCCCTATATAACATAAACATATATAATACACTATCTCATAAAGAATAGCAGATCGAGGCTTACCTCGATGTCGACTGAAATCCTTGAATGTCCCATAAATTGTCCACCTTCACTCCACAATACTGAAATGCCTCCATGCTATCAAAATTGTAACCTATATATCATTAGGAATAAAATGATATCCATAATGATATCTTATGGGTTGGGTTGAATTTTAGGTCAAGAACGGCCCCCCAGAGCCTGCAAACAAAAACCAAAATTGAACGTGTCATTAGATCCCTTGAAGAATAAAGAATGTGTGCTCAAAAGTTGAGCACAAATGAGGCATAAATTGGGTCTAAAATCCACCCTTATAGATTAGAAAATCAAGACCTAATTTCTAAGGATTTTACCATGAATTGGTATGGAAATAGAAGTAAAGATTAATGGGAAATAAAAAAGAAGAGTTAGGTTCACTTACCTCAACCTTTGTGGATAATTTCCCATTTTTCCTTCCTTCGAGCTCTCAAGTTGGCATAAAAATGGTGGAAGAAATTATGAATGATCGGGTGTGGAAAAGGAATAAAAAAGGCAATAGGTTCTGCTAAAGTAGACATCTAGGCGCTAAAGCGCCTACTTCTAAAGCGGAAACATGACCACTAAAGTGGTCTAGCAGTAAGTCGTGGGTGCTCGTAAAGTTTCCCTAATATTTCTAAAGTGGGCACCACTTTATCCATCATTGGGTGCTAAAGAGCACCACCTCTAATAGGACACAGCCACTAAGCAGCCCGCAGGTGCTAAAGCAGACCATTAGGCACTTAAGTGGTCCTATGAGGTGCTATGAACTAGATTTTTACCATGTCTGAAATATATTTCGACCGGATTCTCGGGATTTATTTGAAACCCTATACGCGTAAACAAACAATACTACCATACCAAATTCTATCTTTCGAAGTAAATGACACCACTGAAAATTTCATCTGAGATTTTATGCAGCAGTGATCGTAGGCCTTAGATTATTATTACGGTCTAGAAGCACCAGTAAGTGCCACAATTTTGACACTTCAAGTTGTGAACGCGACTCTTTGGGAAGGCCAGCAGAACCACGATCACGGAGGGATAATGTCACAATTGTAACATTTTAGTCTGATGCCTATTATCATAATCGTGAATATCGATTTGTGATTGTGAGACCTAAGTATCTAGTATGGGTATAAATACCCTATTTTTGCCTAATTTTACCCATTCTTCACTCATCTTATTGAGAGCTAAACTTTAACTAGTGAGATAACTAAAGATTGAATTTTGTGGTTGATTTGGGAAGCTTGATTGACACTTATTTCTTAATTCTCCTTCAGATTTAAGGTAAGATTCCTTAACATTCATGGTTGATTTTTCCATTTCTTGTTCAAAAATCCCAAAAACTTAGGGGCTTGATTTTAGCCCCAAATTAGCTCGAATTCCACCCATTTTTTTTAGGATAATGATTCCTTGAGAATGATGGGTTGGTTTTAGAAATCTAATTTTCTGTAAATAGGACCCACATCAGATTTTAGGTGATTTTTTGACCCAAACCACAATGGTGCAATATGGGTATTATTATTCTTGTATTGATGAGTAGAATGTGAGTTTGATAGCTTGGCATCATATGAAAGCTTCTCAGAAGGGTAAAGCGGTGATTTAGCATATCTTGTGAGTTTCTTCAAAGTCTAGGTAGGCTAGGTTTTACCCTTTGTCAGATTGAGCTAATTAATAGTATGTTTATAATATTATGTTAGATTTGGGATGGGTTTTATGAGTTGGTGTGATAAATTGAAATACTTGGGATTAGTTGGATTATTTAGGCCATTTTGGATATCATTTTGGGCATGATTAGCCTAGTTAACCATATCTTAGGTAAAGTTGACCTTGTAGGCTTATGCTTAGGTTGTAAATACCTTATTTACTCAACTAATAAGAAGATTTACTTAGTCATTTGAGTTTAGTATGGAACTTACCCATATTGCCTTACATTAGTTGAAATTAACTTAGTTGCTCTATAATAGAAGGAGTTTCTATTCTAGGGCTAGTTGTGTCTTGTTCAACATCTAATAGTGGATTTAGATTCCTTAGCCTAGTCTATGATAGACATTGCTTGGTAAATTATTTTGAGGATTTAGAAGTAGGCACTTCAACCCACCTTAGGCCAACACTTGTGATAGTTATTGAAAACCCTTGATACCTTATGTGCATCGAGAAAGATGGCTATTTCTGTGATATTTAGATGCCTTGGTAGTTGTTGGCTATGATAATTGATATTGAAAGTAATGCTTAAATTATTATGCTATGTATATGGATTATTGATTAAGCTTATGATGAGATATTGAATATGCTATTGTTTTGGCTATTGATTAGGCTACTGAATATACTATTGAATAAGCCCTTGAGTATGATTTTGAATAATCCATAAATTATGCTATTTATTATGCTACAAATAAGTTATATATTATGTCATGGATTATGATATTGTTTAAACTATTGATAAGCTATCTCTTATGCTAATGATAAGCCATTAATTAGGCTATTGAGAAGTTATTGCCTAAGCCATGAAATTGTATATTGATTATGCTAAAGATCGTGCTTAGGAAATCATGCTATTGATTATGCTAGAACTCATGATTTCGATTATGATTATTGATCATGTTAATATACTATGTTAATAGTTATGCTATTAAATACTCTATTGAACATGTTATTGGTCATGTAGATGATGATATTGATTATATATTCCCGACAAGGCCAGATGATAATTAGGAGGATTATATATGCTTAGCAAGGTCAGAGGATGATTATGATGATTATATATGCCCGGCAAGGCCGAAGAATGATTATGAGTGGTGGTCCCTAAGATTCTCGTGGAGGCTCTTAGGAAGGTAGGAAAGGAGATTAGTCAGGAGCATAGCTAGGTGGTGGGTGTGGTCAGTTGTATGTAATACCTGCTAGACCCGAGGTCGTGTGTCCAGATATTGTCATCACAGGTGTGATCTTGGTGTGTCGTCAGTTAGCCGTTGCTTTATTTTCTCTGATATCCACTTATTCTTATGTGTCTGCTTATTATTCCCCGCAGTTAAATTTATCTTGGGATTCATTAACTGGGTCGTGATGTGTATCTACTCCGGTGGGTTATTCTTTAGTAGTGGATCAGGTTTTAGATCATATATTGTGACAGTTAGAGATGTTAAATCTCATGCTGATATTATTATATTGGACATGGTGGATTTTGATGTGATTCTAGGCATGGACTAGTTAACCTATTATTATATGATCATGGACTATTTTTCTAAGACCGTTACCTTAGCTATGCCCTCTATACCCCCAGTTGTGTAGCGGGGAGAATTTATCCACAAGCCGATGGAGATTATTTCTTATATTTATGCTAGCAGGCTTATTTTAAGAGTTGTGAGTCTTATTATGCTCATATTTGTGATGTTAGTGTGGAGAGTCTGTTGCTTAACCTTGTTCCTATAGTTTGTGAGTTTCCTAATTTTTTTCTAACTGATCTACCTGGTTTTCCTCTTTCTCATGATATTGAGTTTGCTATTGATCTTGATCCTGGAACCCAACCTATTTTTATGGAACCTTACTATAGTGCTTCTACCAAGATTAAGGAGCTTAATTTTCAGCTTTAAGATCTTTGTGGTAAGGGTTATATTAAACTGAGTGTGTCTCCTTATGGAGCTCATGTATTTTTCATGAATAAAATAATGGCTTCATTTATGTGTGTATTGATTATAGGAAGCTTAATAAGTTGACAGTAAAGAATCGATATCCTGTGACTTGCATTGATGATTTATTTGACTAGCTCCAGGGTGAAACAATGTTTTCTAAGATTGATTTAAGGTCTTGTTACAATCAGTTGAGAATTTGGGTTGAGGATATCCCAAAGACAACCTTTAGGACCCGTTATGGTCATTATAAGTTCCTAGTGATGTCTTTTGGGTTGACTAACACCCCATCCACATTTATGTATTTGATGAATTGCGTGTTTAGGCCTTATTTGGATTCTTTCATGATTGTGTTCATCGACAACATCCTTGTATATTCGATGAGTAGAGAGGAGTATGCATAACATTTGAGGATTGTGCTCTAGACTTTGAGGGATCATTTTTTTTTTGGCAAATTCTCTTGTTTGGGTTTTTGCTTTAGTTGGTGACATTCCTTAGGTATGTGGTGTCTAAGGATGAGATTATGATAGACCCAGCGAAGATTGAGGCTATTCGTGATTGGTCCAGGCCTACATCTCTTACTGAGGTTCATAGCTTCATGGGCTTGGCAGGTTACTATAGGCATTTCATGGAGAGTTTTGCTACTATTGCAGTACATATAGCCAGATTGACTCGAAAGAAGGTTCCTTTCTGATGATCCAAGGAATTTGAGTCATGTTTTGGAAAGCTCAAGGAGTTTCTTTCTTTGACTCCTATTTTTGCTCTTCCTGTTGAAGGTGAGGAATTCACTGTGTATTGTGATATTTCTAGTGTCGATTTAGGTTATGTATTGATAAAATAGGGTCGTGTTATTGCTTATGCTTTAAGGCAACTGAAGGTTCATGAGTCCAACTACCCTACTTATGATTTGTCATTGGGCATGGTAGTTTTTATGCTTAATATTTGGAGGCATTATCTTTATGGTGTGCATTGTGAGATCTTCACGGATCTTTATAGACTTTGGCATCTTAAGACCTAGAGAGATCTTAATTTCATGAAATGTGGATGGATGGAGATGCTTAAGGATTATTATATCTCTATCTTGTATCATCTAGGCAAGACGAACATGGTAGAAGATGCCCTGAGTTGGAAGTCGGTGAGTATGGATAGCTTAGCTTGTATTTCAGTTTCTTAGGGGTCCTTGGAGCGGGACATTCAGTCCTTAGTCAACTTGATGGTGCAACTTAATATTTCAAATCCTAGGAGAATTCTTACTAGTGTTGTAGAGATGTCATTATTATTTGAGCAGATTAAGAGTTGTCAGTTTTAGGATAAGAGACTTTGCATTATCTGTGATCAAGTGTTGAGTGATGAGTCCAATAGGGATACCCTAGATTCTGAGGGTGTTTTAAAATTTGTAGCCACATATGTTTTTCGAAAGCTGATGACATGATTTAGTTGATCTTGCATAAGGCTTGCAACTCTAGAAATTCTATTCACCCAGGTACAACTAAGATGTATAGAGACTTGAGACAATATTATTGGTGGAGTGGAATGAAGAGAGATGTGGCAGACTTTGTAGCTCGTTGCCTAAGTTGTCATTAGGTAAAGTCCAAGCATCAAAGATCTCGTGGATGATTCAGCGGTTGCCTATTCCCTGGTAAAAGTAGGAGAGGATTACCATAGACCTTGTTAGTGGTTTGCCTTCTACTTCTTGTGGTTCCAATAGTATTTGGGTCATTGTGGATCATTTGAATGAACCGGCACATTTTATTCCTATTTAGATGTCCTTCGGTGCCAAGAGGTTAGCCTATATTAATGTTTGGGAGATAGCTTGTTTGTAAGGTGTGCCTAAATCTATCATTTCAGACCGAGCTTCTATGTTCACTTCAAGATTTCAGAGAGCTTTTCAGAAGGATTTGGGTACTCAGGTGGATCTTAGTACAACCTTTCATCCATAGGCCGGCGGGCAGTCACAGTGGACTATTCGAGTTCTAAAGGATGCTCTGAACCTATGTTATGGATTTTACAAGTTAGTAGGATCACTACTTAGCCTTGGACGAGTTCACATATAATAATAGCTACAATTTGAGTATTGAGTTGGCTCTTTTTGAGGCTTTATATGGTAGGAGATATCGTTCTCTGATTGGTTAATTTCAGACCTCTGAGGTTAGACCCACGGTACTGACTTGCTTTACCAGTTGTCGGATAAAGTCAGGGTGATTCAAGATAGTATGAGGGAAACTCAGAGTAGAAAGAAGGTGTATTCAACTTGTAGACTTTGTGCTTTGAGATTTGTAGTTGTTGACTGAGTGTTTCTCTGAGTATCGCCCACAAAGGGTGTAATGAGATTCAGGAGAAAGAGTAATCTTAGCCCTAGATATATTAGACCCTTCGATATCTTTCATATGGATGGTGAGGTAGATTATAAGATAGCCTTACTCCAATATTTTACATCTGTACATCCGGTTTTCCATGTTTCTATATTGCGGCGATACATTCCTAACCCGTATTATGTGGTTAGATGGGACTTAGTCCAGTCTGATAAGCGGTTGACCTTCGTGGAGGAGCCTGTGCTCATTTTAGCAAGTAATGTTTGGTGGTTGCGCACTAGGGATATTCCTATAGTTAAGGTTTAGTGGAGGCACCGCCTAGTATAGTAGGCTACTTGGGAGATTGTGAGCAAGATGCGAACCCAGTATCCTTACACGTTCATGGCTTCAGGTACATCTTAATCCTTTAATTTCGCAGACAAAAATTTCTTTACTAGTGGATATTATAATGACCCTTCTGGCCATTTTCTTTATTTATGTTTAGTTTTGTCATTTAGAGCTTTCCAATATCTTCCCTAAGTCAATTATGATTGCTGGAATTGAGAGTTCTGTTACTAGGCAGTTCATTTGGTTTCTAGAGGCAATTCCCTATTTTTCCAACCTTCAATGGTTTAGATTGTCTACCGGGAAAAATCTGTAGCCAAACAACTATGTATCCCAATTCTAACTATTCCAACAGCTTCATTACATCGATTTTAGTTTAGGAGAACCTTTGTTTCGGGTCCGAGGCTCTCGAACTCGTTTTGGGCTATTCGCTGAAGGTGAAGAAAATGGCAAGTGGTTATGGTTTGTAAAACGACCTTGAATGGAAATTTTGACTGTGCTATTGAATCCAGAATGGGGAATTTGATATGGTAGCCTAGTTTGTTTACATATGCGGAATTCTAGATTAATCTTGAGGGGTTGGGGGAGACTTGGAATTTCTCCTAGTTTCAGTAGGTGCCTTATTTCTAGTGCGACCGCTAAAGTAGCCTTTTGGGTGCTTTAGTGGCACCTGGGCGCTATAGTAACTAGCACTAAATCGGCCCATGGTCTGCTTTAGCGACATGGCTAGTGGGACGCATACCACTTTCATGGTACCCCATGCTTTAGCAATAACTGCTAAAGCAGCCAAGTGTCTGCTTTAGCAACACTTGCATACCTGTGAAGGGCAAAGCCTAAAACCCTAAAAAGTAGTTCTTAAGAGAAACAATTAGGGGTGATTGTGAAGCATTAGTAACATTAATTTATGTGATTTCTATTGAATTTGCAGTAAGATTTTATTATTATTTTTCACGACCCATTTTCTTATTTCATGATGCCACCTACCATAACCCACCAGTAGGCAAGCCAACCCATAGTCCAGAATTTCTGGTAACAAACTACTCAATAATATAAGGAAAATAATGTGGAATATATTAAATAAAGATCAATACTAGAAGAATCTCAAAACCTGGTGGTATCAGTACAAGAGCTTCTAATATAAAAAGAGTACAAAAGTGAAATATCAAGAGAAATACAATGATACAACTTATCTCTGACTACAACTTAGAAACTAGTCAAATACATAAGAGAGATATAAGTAATGCTCCAAATGTTAGGATCTCACTCTAAGTCTCTGAACCAGGGCTGCTCCGCACGATGCACACATCAACGGCGATAACCCGTACTATGATCTGCAGGCTTCAGAAGTGTAGTATGAGTACCAAATGAATGGTACTTAGTAGGCAACTGCCTATCGAGATCCAAAGATAAATCAGGTATACATAGCATATAAATAGAACAGAATCTACACCCAAGAGTCCAGAAATCATATAACAAGTCAATGAGAATAATAAGGGACAACTATCCTATTCTTGTCCAAGAGTCTAATATAATAAGACTAAGAAAGTATCAGGGTGAACTATCCTATTCCAGCTATATTCAATATATGTCAATGCTATACCATGTACCCCAGGTCAATCTACGAATAAATAGGGAAAAAAAGATATATAGTAATATACAAGGCGAAGTAATGACTAAACAAAATGAACAACGAAGGAAGGGATATACGGTAGTACCATAGCTTCATATAGCAATATATATATATATATATATGCATATAAACATGAACTAATGTCAAAGCATAACCTATATCATCATATTATCATTTAAGACCTCATTATAACACTTATCAGGATTTAAGTACTATCATACTCGGGGTTTCTAATCCACATGGCTAGATATGAAATAATTGTGCATACTAATGCAATCATAAGATAGAAGAGGACGAAAATATACCTTAAATCCCAATATTGGATCAATGACCAATCTACCATAAGATAGCCATAATAATGATCATAACAATGATAACAACAGTATCAATAACGGTGTGAATAACCGCCTATTCCGGACAACCAAATACCTAGCCAAGCCTATGCATACCCCCAACTCCCTAGGATTGGAAGGTTCAATCAAATACAACAACACAAGCATATTATTCGCCCATATCTATGCAACCATCCCATACCAGCTAATAGATATAGGTTCATACTGGTGATAGGCGATGTGCATGTAGGAATGAATGCAAAGTATACAATCAATATCATAACTTATCATAACAGTCCTCATCAGGGCCATCATCATTGTAGTCAACCTTTGACCTTGTCGGATACTAATATATCATTAATATATCCTCCGACCTTACCGGGTATTAACATCATCACGACAGTATCCTCCGCTCTTGCTAGGTTGGGTATCGACATCATCATAGTGGTATCCTCCGACCTTGTTGGGTATCAATATCATCAGAATAGTATCCTACGTCCTTGCCGGGAATCAATATCATCACAATAGTATTCTTAAGCCTTGCCGGGAATCAATATCATCACATTAGCATCCTACGGCCTTTTCAGGTATCAATATTATCATAATTAACATTACCGAATAAGATACACTAAAATACTCATAAACATAGAAATATCACTATTGAATATATATCTAGTCAATACTTCCCAACTACTTGTTATTATTTAACCAACACTTATTATAATAGAATAACTAGTTCACTAGTCATCACATAACCTCTAGTTATTAGCCTAAACATTATCCTTACTCACGGAATAGAAACTAACCACTCTTTATTAAATAGAAAAAAATCTACATCTAGTCAATGTTCATCACTAGAAAAAAACCCACTATTTATCCACCATTCATTATTATCAAATAATCATACAATATCCGTTAATCATTAATAGTCAATAATTTACTATTTATTATCTAACCTTTCTTTATTAACTAACATCCTTCATTAACTAACCATCGTTTACCAACTAATCCTTATTTATCAACTATTCAACATTATTTTTAGCCACGTATCAATCATCGCTAGTTACCTTATCTCAACTAAACAAGGTTCATTAATTAGTACATTATATTTCTAGCCATGAAGTACTATAGCAACCTAAAAGACATCTAACTACCACTTAGCTTAACCCTTAATTAGGAAGAACAGTTGTAAGATCATATTTCAACTAGAATCACATCAATTACAGATACAATAATCATAAATATACCAAAACTATGCATGTCATCACCAGTATTCAATCAGTGGAATAGTAAGCATGATACTGCATTTTACTCCGTCCCATACCGGAGAGATGTGTATGCAAACATATACATATTCATATTCATAAACTGTAATCACATCATTTATAATGATAATCACTTCTCGGATATTGATTCAATATCATAACCCGACCCTTGGCGCATTAATTTATCCAAAATAATCACAACATCATAATCACGGCCTTAGGCCCACACATATATCCGGGACTCAAATCTCTCATTATACTATGAATTATTGATATCATGACCTACCAAAAGATATATAATTTAATTATCTTTCCAACTATATAAATTTCACCGAAATCTGGTATCGGAGCCAAGAGTTATGCCCATTTTACTCCAGCATGTCAGGATGGAAAACCTAGTGACGACATTTGTGATAAGTGATCACAAGTGTGATGACTTATCACCAATGTCGTCATCCTTAGTCATATTTCCAACTCCAATGACGACATTTATGACAAGTCATCACAAGTGTGATAACTTATCACCAATGTCGTCAGCCTTAAGCCGAAAATCATAAAATCCACCCTTTTGTGATGACTTGTCACAAGTCTGAAGACTTGTCAAGAATGTCGTCAGCTATTTTTTTCAGCAATTAAGGGACGTTTTTGCAAGGTTATTTTGGTCTTTTTCCATCTTTTGGAGGCCTATATAAATATGAGAATCCCCATCTAAACCCTAATTTCTTCATTCTCTCTTCCAATTTTCTTAAGAATATATATTAGGGTTTTAATCAAGAAAATTTAATCTTCCAAAAATCATCCATAAATCTTCAAGATTTCTTCAAGATTCAAGTTTCTCATAGTGTGTACTTCGAGAATTATTTATTACAAGTGAAGATAGAGTCTCAAGCACTAGAATTCATCTAATTTCAAAGATTAAGGTATGTGCGGTTTTGAACAAGAGCAATTCTTTCATTCTTGTGCCCAAAGCTTTGATTTATATCATGGATTTATATAATTTTGCAAGTGGATTTTTACCCAAATTACTTCATCATGAGATTATGAGAATATAAATTGTTCAAGCTTTGTTATACATGATTCTTTTACTATTCCCAAGTTATGACTTGATATTTAATATTGTGAATTTCATATTTCTACCATAAGTTGATATTTCAAGTGCTTTCAAGATATGTGTCAAGATTTAAGCTTCCTTATGACAAACTGGGTTATTGAGTATATTGATTCATGAGATTGAGTTGTTACAATAAATCTTGATATTTCCTCAAAGTTATTTATGTTGTCATGATTTAATGAATTGATACATTTTGATATTGAGAAAGATTGATTTGATTTGAGTCGAGTTAGGAATCCACAAATTGATTATGATTTGATAAATGAGAAAGAGATTTGATTTGGTCTTAATATAGACCCTTGTGATATTTTTAGTGGATTTCCGAATGTGTTCTAAGATTATGTCTAGGAGTAGTATTTAGCACCAAGCGTGAAATATGGTATTTTCCCAAAACTACATGCCACAGTAGGATTGATATTGATAATTATGGGCCAGAGGCCGAGTATGAGATTGTGATCACTAAATTTAGGTTGTACTCACTGGCAAGAGTATGACGCTCTTGCCAATGTGGAGTTCTCTCCTTAGTAGGAAAAAACGTTAGAATCCATGTAGCTCACATGATTTATGTCGGTTATAAGAACCTCCCATGTCCATAAGAGTTGAGTTTCTTGAATTACCGAGTCACTCCGAGTCTTGAGTTGAAGAGTTAAGTTATTTATGATGATTTATGAGGTTTTTATCATATGATTTATTTACTATGAGATCATGAAAAGTATGTTTCAATCTAACTCAAGAAAAGTGTTCCATTATTGTACATATGCATATTTTTATGAAATTGATGATGATATTTGCATTATTGCATGCACCCCCACATACTCAGTACATTCCAAAGTGCTGACCCACATATTTTCCTATGGGCTATATTTTCTTGTAATGTAGGTTCAGGTACTCAGCCGCAGCCGCATTAGCGATATTCAAGTACCTCAACTACGTTCCCTCAGTGGTGAGTCCTCATGGTTCGAGGACCATGTCTATATTTTTGTGATATCATTTTGTTGTTATGGTTTCCAGTACTGTTGAGTCAGTTGGGAGGTTTTCCTAATGGTTCCTTGATTCTGATGTATAGAGGCTTTGTCAGACTAGAGGGTTGGTGTGTACAGACATTCAATATATTTTGGTTGTACAGTCTAGTATTCTCCAGTATTTCTCTTGAACCCGATGTGGTATAACTCTTTATTGTGCATTACTATTGTTGAATTGAATTCCTTGAGGTAGTGTCTGGCTTCGAGGGTTAGCTTGGGGCTACGTGTATCCCTAAGCATTGTGTGGTATCTCGGGATGAAATTTTGGGGCATTACAAAGCTTGGTATCAGAGCCTAAGGTTTATGGAGCCCTAGGAAGTCTGACAAGCCGTGTTACATAGAGTCTCGATCATCGGTGTGTAGTGCACCACATCTATGAGCAAGAGGCTACGGAACATTTTAGGAAAAGTCGTTTCTTTCTTTCTAAAGTTTATCATGCCTACAACTGTCTCTTTATCTGCAATTAACTCATGCTCTCTTATAAAAGAAAATGCCTCCTCGTCGAGCTCATAGAAATAACGAGCAACCTCAACCCATTGATCCCTTGAATGAGCATGTGTCTTATACAGAATTTCGGGGCATCTTTTCAGGTGCTAGCCCAGGAAGTTACCGCCAATGCTCAAGCTAACACCCAGGCTACTGTTCCACCTCCGCAAGAGAATAATTCTACTACAGCTTGAGTTTGCGACTTTATGCGAATGAATCCACCTGAGTTCTATGGGTTTAAGGTAGGTTAAGACCCACAGATGTACTTGGATAAAGTGAGAAAGACCAACCAAATTATGCATGTGACTGAGGAAGAGAGTGTTGAATTGGCTTCCTATCAAATGAAAGATGTTTCTTATGATTGGGTGGAGATGTAGAGGATGAGTAGAGGGTAGGATGCCTCTCCCATGACTTGGTAGTTATTCCAGGATGCGTTCTTGGACAGATTCTTTCCTCTTAAGATGAGGGAAGCAAAGATAGAGGAATTTATGAATTTGAGACAAGGCTCCATGACTGTTAAGGAGTATTGTCTTAGATTCAATCAGTTATCCAAATATGCTCCTACTATGACGTCTGACTCCAGGACCATCATGAGTAAGTTTGTGATCGGTGTGTCGAGTTACGTTGTGAAAGTGTGTAGATCTTCTATGCTTAATAGGGAGATGGACCTTTCTCGATTGATGATATATGCCCAACAGATTGAAGCTGATAAGGTGAAAAAGAGGGAGAGAGTAAGAGAGAATAAAATATCTAGATCAGAGCAGCAGGGATTCAGTCAATCTAGATTCCATGAAGGGAACCTCCCTCAATTTTAGGGAGGTCCATTTATGCCCACGCCTTTCTCAGTTAGTGCTCCCACACCTAGAAGCAGGCAGGAGTAGGGGAACAGGCCTATCCCATCCAGGTATTAGGAATATATTGGTAACCAACCTCGTCCTCCTTCATGTACCAAGTGTGGTAGAGATCATTTTTGCGAGTGTTTTGTTGATCAGAGGGGTTACATTGGTTGTGGAAAGTTAGGCCACCGACTTAGAGATTGTCTGTATGCTAGACAAGGGATTCGAGATGCTCATCCCTAGAGTCATACTACCAGTGCCCCCGCTCTCGTAGACGACCAGTTCCTTCTCAGGGAACCTCTTCTAGTACTACTGGCGGTTCGCGCTAGAATTGTTTCTATGCTATACCACCTCGCCAAGAGAAGGAGGACTCTCCAGATGTTGTCACTGGTATGCTATGCGTCTTTCATTTTGATGTGTATGTATTGATGGACCCCAGTTCGAGTTTCTCTTATGTGACACCTCTGATTGCTGTAAATTTTGAGATGGACCCTGAACGGATTCCTGAGCCTACTCTAGTTTCTACCCTGGTAGGAGAATCTATTATTTTTAAGCGAGTATATAAGAAGTGTCCTGTCACTATCCTTTATTGGGTCATATGTACTGATTTGATTGAGCTAGATATGGTTGATTTTGACGTCATTCTGGGTATGATTGGCTTCACTCGTGCTATGCATCTATAGATTGTCGTACCCGAGTGGTCAAGTTTCAGTTTCCTGACGAGCCTATTTTTGAGTGGTCCGGGAGTTCTGTAACTCCGAAGAGCCATTTCATATCCTACCTCAAATCTAGGAAATTGATTTCCAAGGGTTACATCTATCACCTAGTTCGAGTTAAAGACCTCAAGTTCGAGACTCCGACTATTCAGTCAGTTACCATTATTAATAAGTTTCCTGATGTTTTCTCAGAAGATCTCCTATGGTTCCCACCTGATAGAGAAATAGAATTCGGGATTGATCTCCTTCCCGAAACTCAGCCTATTTCTATTCCTTCATACCGTATGGCTCCCGCAGAGCTTAAAGAGTTGAAGGAGCAACTCAAAGATCTCTTAGACAAAGGCTTTATCAGACCCAGTGTTTCCCCATGGGGTATACCTATTTTATTCGTGCGTAAAAAAGATGGTACATTACGTATGTACATTGACTACCGTCAACTCAACAAGGTAATTATCAAGAACAAGTACCCTCTTTCTAAAATTGATGATTTATTTGATCAGCTACAGGGTGCAAGTTATTTCTCAAAGATAGACCTTAGATCCAGCTATCATCAGCTTAAAGTGAGAGAGTGTGATATTCCAAAGACAACCTTCTGAACTCATTATGGTCACTTTGAGTTTCTTGTCATGTACTTTGGGTTAACCAATGCTCCAGCATCCTTCATGGACCTTATGAATCAAGTGTTCAAGCAATATCTTGATATGTTTGTCATTGTATTCATAGACGATATTCTTATATATTTCCGAAGTGAGGATGATCATGCCGACTATCTTAGAATTGTCTTGCAAACTCTTAGAGATCATCAATTGTTAAATTTAGCAAGTGTGAATTTTGGCTAAGGTCAGTTGCTTTTCTGGGTCACATTGTTTCCGCCGAAGGCATTAGAGTCGATCCCCAAAAGATAGAAGCTGTAAAGATTTGGCCTAGACCTACCTCCCCATCTAACATTAGTAGTTTCTTGGGTCTAGCTGGTTACTACCGTTGTTTTTTTGAGGTATTCTCTTCCATTACATCTCTCATGACCCGGTTGACCCAAAAGAAAGTAAAGTTCCTATGGTCGGAACCTTGCGAGAAGAGTTTTCAGGAGTTAAAGACTCGACTCACTTTATCCTCGGTATTAGCTTTACCCGTTGGTACTGATAGTTTTGTGGTGTATTGTGATGCTTCTAGAGTTGGTTTGGGTTGTGTGTTAATGCAGAGGGGTAAAGTTATAGCTTATGCCTCTAGACAGTTGAAGCCTCATGAGAAGAATTACCCAACCCATGATCTTGAATTAGCATCTATAGTTTTTTCTTTAAAAATCTGGAGACATTATTTGTATGGTGTTCATGTTGATGTGTTTAGTGATCAAAAAAGCCCGTAGCATGTGTTTACTTAGAGGGAGTTGAATCTAAGACAAAGAAGATGGTTAGAGTTGCTAAAAGACTATGATATAAGTGTGTTGTATCACCCGGACAAGGCCAATGTTGTGGCCGATGCTCTTAGCAAGTTGACTATAGGTAGTGTAGCTCATGTAGAGAATGATAAGAAAGAATTAGCTCATGATTTGCATCGTTTGTCTAGGTTGGGTGTTAGATTACTTGATTCCTCTGAAGGGAGTATGTTAGTTCAGAGAAGTTCTGAGTACTCTTTGGTCTCATAGGTAAGGGAGAAGCAAGACAGGGATCCTAATTTGGTCAGACTGAAGAAGTCAGTTAAGGACCAAAAGGTAGAGGTTTTCTCCCAAGGGGGAGATGGTGTGTTGATATTGCAGGGTAGATTATGTGTTCCTGATGTTGATGATCTAAGGTAGAGAATTATGGCTGAAGTACATGGCGGGCGATATTCTATTCATCCCGGTGCTTCCAAGATGTACCGCGATTTGCGATAAATCTATTAGTGGAACGATATAAAGAAAGATAGTAGGATTTGTGGAAAAGTGTTCTACTTATCAACAGGTTAAGGTAGAGCACCAAAGGCCCGGTGGTGTAATGCAAGAGTTTAGCATTCCTACTTGGAAGTGGGAAGAAGTAAATATGGATTTCGTAATTGGTTTGCCTCCTTCTCGTCATCATCATGATTTGATTTGGGTTGTTGTAGACCGGTTGACTAAATCAGCTCATTTCTTGCCAGTGCATTCGTCTTATACAGCTTAGGATTATTCTAGATTGTATATTCGAGAATTCATTAGACTTCATGGAGTTCCTTTGGCTATTATCTCTGATAGGGGTACTCAGTTTACTTCCTAATTTTGGAGGGCTTTTCAGATGGGTCTCGGTACCTAAGTTCGTCTAAGTTATGCTTTCTATCCGCAAACAGATGGTCAAGCTAAGCGGACCATTCAGACTTTAGAAGATATGTTGAGGGCATGTGCATTTGATTTTAAAGGTAGTTGGGATGAGCACTTGTCATTGATCGAATTTGCGTATAAAAATAGTTTCCATACTAGTATTCAGATGGCCTCATTCGAAGCTTTGTATGGGAGAAGATGTAGATCGCTTATAGGTTGGTTTGAAGTAGGAGAAGCAGCTATAATTGGGCCTAATGCTGTGTTCGAGGTATGGAAAAAGTTAAGTTGATCCGAGATAGATTAAAGACGGCTCAAAGTCGTCAGAAGTCGTATGCAGATGTGAGAAGAAAAGATCTTGAGTTTAATGTTGATGATTTGGTGTACTTAAAGGTTTCACCCATGAAAGGGGTGAAGAGATTTGGGAATAAGGGAAAGCTTAGTCCCCGTTATGTTGGTCTGTACAGGATTCTGAGCCATGTTAGGAAAGTAGCATATGAGGTGGGGTTACCCATGGAGTTGTCTAGCGTTCATCTGGTATTTCATGTTTCTATTCTTAAGAAGTTTATTGGTGATTCTGTCAACATTGATTCTTCCAAAAGCTTAGATATTCAGGATAGCCTTTCATTCGAGGAGATTCCGGTTGAGATTTTGGATTTTCAGATCCATAGGCTAAGGAACAAAGAAGTTCCTTTGGTTAAAGTTCTTTGGAGAAATTAATCTGTTGAGGGCTATACTTGGGAAGCTGAAGCTGATATGAGAGCCAAGTACCCTCACCTCTTTTCTGTGAGTTTGGAGCGAGCAGAAGGTACCATTCTTCCTTAATTCCGCCCCTTCTTATTAAAGATTCATCTGTGTGTCTACTTCCATCACGAATTCGTGCATTTTGTATCGTATCCGAAGGTATAGAGTGAATAAATATCTTTGAGTGAGTCGTTCCAGCTATATATCCTCATTTTCTCTTGTTCTTGGCCTATTTGGCAACATTCGAGGATGAATGTTTCCAAGGGGGAGATATTGTAATACCCCGAGACTCTAACCAATAGTGAAACCATGACTCAAGATCATGAGAAGTAAATTACAGTGATTTGGTTGTTTTCTGATCAAGGGTGATTTGTATTAAGGCCTCAAATAAGTCCTAGCGATTAGGTGAATCAAAACATTCCTTACCGATTGAATTTTTGGGAAGGATATTTCCATATTCAACTTCAAATGAGCATATCTCTCATTATACTACGAATTATTGAGTTCATTACCTAACAAAAGATATATTATTGAATTATCTTTCCAACGATACCAATTTCACCCAAATCCGGTATCGGAGCCAAGAGTTATGCCCATTTTACTCCAGCATGTCAGGATGGAAAACCCAGTGACGACATTTGTGACAAGTCGTCACAAGTGTAACTACTTACCACCAATGTCGTCAGCCTTAGGAAGATTTCCACCCCCAGTGATGACATTTGTGAAAAGTCATCACAAGTGTGATGACTTATCATCAATGTCATCAGCCTTAAGCCAAAAATCATAAAATTTACCCTTTTGTGACGACTTGTCACGAATGTCATCAGCTATTTTTTTTCAGCATTTAAAGGACGTTTTTGCAAGGCTATTCTGGTTTTTTCTATATTTTGGAGGCCTATATAAATATGAAAATCCCCATCCAAATCCTAATTTATTCATTCTCTCTTCCAATTTTCTTAAGAATATATATTAGGGTTTCAATCAAGAAAATTTAATCTTCCAAAAATTATCCATAAATCTTCAAGATTTCTTCAAGAATCAAGTTCCTCATAATGTGGTCTTCGAGAATTATTTATTACAAGTGCGGATAGAGTCTTAAGCACTAGAATTCATCCAATTTCAAAGATTAAGGTATGTGGGATTTTGAACAAGAGCAATTCTTTCGTTCTTGTGCTCAAAGCTTTGATTTCTATCGTGGATTTATATGATTTTGCAAGTGGGTTTATACCCAAATTACTTCATCATGATATTATGAGACTATAAATTGTTCAAGCTTTGTTATACATGATTATTTTACTATTCCCAAGTTATGACTTGATATTTAATATTGTGAATTTCATATTTCTACCATGAGTTGATATTTCAAGTGCTTTCATGATATGTGTCAAGCTTTAAGTTTCCTTATGACAAACTGGATTATTGAGTACATTGATTCATGAGATTGAGTTGTTACAATGAGTCTTGATATTTCCTCAAAGTTATTTATGTTGTCATGATTTAATGAATTGATAAAAATATTGAGAAAGATTAATTTGATTTGAGTCGTGTTAGGAATCCACAAATTGATTATGATTTCATAAATGAGAAAGAGATTTGATTAGGTATTCATGATAGACCCTTGTGATGTTTGTGGTGGATTTCCTAACGCGTTCTGAGCCTGTGTCTAGGAGTAGTATTTAGCACCGAGTGGGAAATGTGGTATTTCCCCGAAACTACGTGCCACCGTAGGATTGATATTGATAATTGTGGGCCAGAAGCCGAGTATGAGATTGTGATCACTAAATTTAGGTTGTACAACCTGTCAAGAGTACGACGCTCCCGAAAATTGGGGTTCTCTCCTTAGGAGGGAAAAACGTTGAACTCCATGTAGCTAACATGGTTTATGTCGGTTATAAGAACATCCCATGTCCATAAGAGTTGAGTTTCTTGAATTACCGAGTCACTAAGAGTCTTGAGTTGAAGAGTTGAGTTATTTATGATGATTTATGAGGTTTTTATCATATGATTTATTTACTATGAGATCATGAAAAGTATGTTTCAATCTAACTCAAGCCATGTGAGCCATCATTGTACATATGCATATTTTTATGAAATTGATGATGATATTTGCATTATTGCATGCACCCCCACATACTCAGTACATTCCAAAATGCTGATCCACATATTTTACTATGGGCTACATTTTATCGTAATATAGGTTCAGGTACTCAGCCGTAGAGGCGTTAGCGATATTCGAGTGCCTCAACTACGTTCTCTCAGTGGTGAGTCCTCATGGTTCGAGGACCGTGTCTATATTTTTGTGATATCATTTTGTTGTTATGGTTTTTAGTACTGTTGAGCCAGTTGGGGGTTTGTCCCAATGGCTTCTTGATTCTGATGTATAGAGGCTTTGTCAGACTAGAGGGTTGGTGTGTACAGACATTCAATATATTTTGGTTGTACAGTCTAGTATTCTCCAGTATTTCTCTTGAACCTGATGTGGTATATCTCTTTTTGTGCATGACTATTGTTGAATTGAATTCCTTGAGGTAGTGTCTGGCTCCGAGGGTTAGCTTGGGGCTACGTGTATCCCTAAGCACCGTGTGGCATCTCGGGATGAAATTTCGGGGCATTACAGCCCCAAACTAGGCTAATGTATCTAGTTCATCTTCTGGATATCAAGTAACCCATATTAAAGCGTATGATAGAAACTTCGACTAGAAACATGGGTATTCAAGTCAACTCTACCCAACTTTCTATTTCAAGACTACTATACTAGCACAATAAGGATCATGCTTCAAAAGCTAAAACCATATTCCAAACATATCATTATATCAGATCTATGCTATAACTAATCTAAACTAAAAAAGGAAGGCAATAGGATAAAAAAAGGTTATAAAATGCCATCTTACGGGTCCAAAACTCTCCTCTAATCCTTAAACATCAATATATCGAGGCCAAGTTATCCTACTCATAATCAAGCCTAACATCCATAATCATACGCAACATATATCACACATCATCTATGAAGAAAAATAGACAGAAGCCTACCTCAAAGCCAAACCGCAAAACCTCGCTTCATGCACCACATGCTCATCTTCACTTTACAATCCTCAAAATGTCATGACACTATCAAAACCATAATCTACTCATCAATACGAGTCTAATGATACCCATGTTGCACTATTGTTCTTCGGTCCAAAAACGACAACAAAACCCCAAGTGGATCCCACATACGAAAAATGAGTTTTTGAGACCTAAGCTAACTTGGGGTTTTGGGTTAAAACTAAGAAATTCAAGCATGAATTCAAGAAATTCCTAGCTTAATCTTGAAGATAATCGTGATATAAAATGATATGTAAGCTCCCAAGTCACCCTCAATGACCAAATTTGAGTTGTTACACTCATTTTGGGGTTTCTCAATCTAAATGGTGAAGTGGAAATGCCCCAAACACATCTCGGGGCCTTTATATAGCCCCTACAAGTACTCAGATGTCCTAATCGCGGTCCTATAGGCTGCGATCATGCTACTCGAGATCGCACACTTTTGGCCACAATTGCAGCTGCACCAGATGATAGCAAACTCAAAAATAAGTTTTTGACCCTCGGAACTCATCCGGAATCCAATGAACATGATCCAATAGTGAATTTTGAGTATAACCCATATTCCAAATCCATTGGAACCATAAAAACTTCCATCAGGGATCATTTAGGCAAAAGTGGGCCCCACACCTATAGTTTTGTCACTTTTCTTAAAATCCACTCAATAGCCCAAAATAAGTTTGGGAACCTTGGGACCTAAACTAAGGATATCCCTAGCCTAAGATCGATGTTTTGAATGCGATGTTGATGTTGAATTTTCAATCCGAGGTAGTTTCGACCAAATGTGCATCCCAAACCAATTTTTTCCAATTTTCAACTTTCTGACTAATAGGTCGAAATGAGCTCGGGTACATTGGGACCTGAACCAAAGGTCTACCTAGACTAAAATCGATATTATGGATCTACTAGACAGTTAGAATTTGCATCCGAGATCATTTCAATGATGTTTTCTCCCAATGGCAATTTGGAACCAGTGAAGACTTTAAAAAGGGAATTGGCTCTATAAACTAAACGAACTGCCCGGTAACCGAACCGGTCCCAGCATGTCATATATGACTTGGGGCAGATATGTAGAAGCTTGAACTCTAAAGATAAGCATAGATATGGAAATAACCTGTAAGGTCATTACAATATCCACTACTAAAAGGACTTTCATCCTCAAAAGTCAACGAATAGAAAGAATCTCAAAATCTTGAAAAGATGAGATACTGGGCCCGTATGCTCCAAGTATGACTTCCCAGATAACCTCCACAGAGAGAAAACACTTCTAAGGGATTTCATCACAGGTGTCCCTTTATCAACCAACACTCTCATTCTACTTCCAAAATAGCCAAAACTCAACTTTGACCGCTAACTGGCCTCCAACTGAATCGAAAAGGTTGATAAGCATAGACTGAACCACAACACACTTATACCATCTCTATATCTGCATAAATCCACAAAGGCTCATCTAAGCTAAAAGTAAACCAAGACATGAGTCATAAAACCGACTCAAAATCCTAAAATAACCTTCTTTTACCTTTTTACAGCTGCTATCTACTCCAAGACAAGAGGAAAATAACTTGAGTCTTGACCACACAGTCTCATCATGGAGAACTCAAAGAACTGAAGTTGATCCACTAAAAGTCCATAAGGAAAATATGAGAATAAGCTCATAAGTCTCTATTTGGGCATACAAATGGTGATAATCAAGGAATGCAATCCATGCCAATGCTGCAACTAGTTTGAATGAAATCAAACAAAAGTCTCAAAATCCAAGGTATAACTACTCATCACTAAATATTACACTCCAGGCTTTCTCATCCACCGAGAATAAAGCCATACTGAATCCAACTCGTGAATATTACTCCCGTTGGGTAAATCATCCAAAATTTCCAAAGAAAACTGAAACTCGAGGTCAAAACTAAAATAACAAATATGAGGCCCATGGTCTATAATCAGAACACTTATCAACTATAATCCAACCGAAGTCTAGAAGATCGAGTAGGAAACCACAGAGTAGGCTCAACCAGCCTATGAATGAAAACTTAAAAAGGAAAAGTCTACAACAAAAGTTGCATGCAAGCTCTACAACATCAAGCTAAAATCTCATTACCAAGGTTGAACCGCTCAATCTCAAATATCTAAATCAAAACTAAAAACGGGTAGACATTAATGCTCCAAATCTATCATACTTCTAAATCACCATTCCAAGGAGTCAAAGTCCAAAACTGGGCCAATAATGCTCTATGAATGTTAACTATCTCAAATTGACTCTAGTATCCAATATTTGACATATCTGAGATAGACCATACCAAGCCACGGTCGAGAAATATTTAGAGAGTAAAATCACCTACAGATAAACCACTGACTGATAACACAAGCAACCAACTATATATCAGCTGGAGGAAATGAAACATAGCCGCAAAATAGGAATCATGCCAAAGGAAAAATCACTAGCTAAAAATACATATAACCTACTCAATATCTACTTGAGGGTATGAACTATCCAAACATACTCAAAACTTCTCAAGGCTGAAAACCACACCAGTGAAGGAAAAAACTTTAGTAACTCGAAAAAATGCAACTTATGCTAGAACTAACTAATCCAATACTCCATTTAGGAAAAGAAATAGCCACAGGCTCATATCATCGAGGAGAATCACTCCACCAAGCCTCACTAGGCCGAACAAATGCTGAAATGGGGATTTCCTGAATCCACCCAAGAATAACATCCTCGAAGAAGAAATACCAATCTCAAAATCAAGGTCAAAGTCGAGACTACGACAAGAGTACCAAAAACTTAAGCTAAAGAGTTTCTAATTTGAAAACTTAAGAAGCGATCACAGGAAAGGCCACCTGCCTTTAGCTTTCCAACTTCACTAGATAAAACCATATCACAATGATAAAGGAGTATCCAATCTCCACACTATCACGAGGGAATGAACTCGACATACCTATGAGATAAATAATATCAACTATTAAAATCTCTATCGGACAAAGAAACAGCCATAAATAAAGAACGAACCTCAAACTGGTCTATCTTACAAACAGGTTATACTAGAAAGGATAGCCAAAACAAAAGCTTTTGCAACCCAGGAGACAATTCTAAGAATCTCAAACTCAAAAACAGGCAATATAAACTAAATTACTGACTCAAAAACATAAAGAACCATGGAAGGTCAACTTACCTTTGATACCATAATACATCCTTGAAATTAATTTAATATAGCTAACCAAGAGGGAACACAGTCAACCTGGACGCGAAAGAGGAAAGAAATCATTAAATCAGGCTATATCTACTCAAACTACCAAATAATATCACATGAAAATAAAAGTCTAACTAGATAACACTAGTCTATACAGCTACCCAACGAGAATCAAATTCACCATCTAATAACATCAAGTAATAATATCAAGTAATATCAAGTAATATCAAGTAAATGGTTGGCCAACTGATGCTGAGAGAAATTCACAAAATTATGTCTGAATTTCTCAAATCACAGCCTGTCATAGGAACTCTAGGCTGGCGGGGATACAGGCTAACTCTAGCTAATCACCTATCTCATACCAGGGGCATTCTCTAAACTAGTGTCTCTTCACAACAAACCCAAACCAAAATCCTAGAATACTTTGAGATACTGCCCCTCATAATCCAAAATGGTCACCATGTCCCGAAGAACCATACCACCCTCCACAAGTCTGATGGGGATTCTTCCCAAATCCTTTTTGGTTGCCACTGAGGATTTTCTTTATCCATCTTTTACCCTCTAGTCTGATGTTGAGCTAAAATTCTAGAAATGCTTGTTAAAGTCCTGTCTACGTTTGTTGATAATAGCTTATTATCTTTTTAGGATAGAATAGAGTCAAATAATATGTTCATGGATCACAAGAATGCGGACACACGATAAGGAGTCATGAAGTGAATTTCCTAAATTATTACTGTAGCCTCCCAAAGATAGGTTACGGATGTCTTGGCATCAATCCGCAGGACTCTACTAACACTTAGATCTTGTACTTATATACCAACCAAACCTGCCTCTAATATAAATTTTATCATGACTCAATTTCCTCAGGTCATGATGGTGCCTACCATAACCTACCAGTAGGCAAGCCAACCCATAGTCCAGAACCGCTAGTAATGGACTACATAATAATATAATGAAAAAAATGCAAAATATATAAAATAAAGATCAATACATAGAAAAACACCAAAACCTGGTGGTATCAGTACAAGAGCTTCTAATATAAAAGAGGTACAAATGTGAAATATCAAGAGAAATATAATGATACAACTTATCTTCGAATAAAACTTAGAGACTAGTCTAATACAATAGAGAGAAATAAGTAATGTTCCAAACATTAGGAGCTCTCTCTAAGTCTCTAAACTAGGGCTTCTCCACACGATGCACACATCAACGACAATAACCCGTACTATGATCTGCATATTGCAAAAGTGTAGTATGAGTGCCAAATGAATGCTACTCAGAAGGCAACTGCGAATTGAGCTCCAAAGATAAAGAAGATATACATAGCATATAAACAAAATAGAATCTACACCCAAAAGTCCAGAAATCATATTACAAGTCAATGAGAATAATAAGGTACAACTTTTCTATTCATGTCCAAGAATCTAACATAATAAAACTAAGGAAGTATCAGAGTAAACTATCCTATTCCATCTACATTCAATATACGTAAATGCTATACCATATACCCAGGTTAATATATGAAAATAAAGCGAAAGAAAGATATATAGTAATATACAAGGCAAAGTAAAGCCTATATTAAATGAACAATGAAGGAAGGAATATACAGTAGTACCATAGCTTCATATAGCTAGATATATATGCATATAAATATAAGGTTATCTTAAAGTATAACCTATATCATCATATTCTCATTTAAGACCATATTATAAAATTTATTAGGAATAAAATACTATCATACTCGAGGTTTCTAATCCACATGGCTAGATATGAAATAATTGTCCATAATAATGCAATCATAAGATACGAGAGGCCAAAAACGTACCTTAAATCCCGATATTGGAACAATGACCAATTTGTCATAAGCTAGCCATAATACTGATCATAACAATGATAACTACAATATTAATAAAGGTGTGAATAACCGACTACTCCAGACAACCAAATACCTAGTCGAGCCTAACGTACCCCCACTGCCTAGGCTCTGAAGGATCGATCAACATACAACAACACAAGGCATAGTCTTCACCCATATGAATGCAACCGTCCCATACCAATTAATAGAAATAGGTGCATATTGGTGATAGGTAATTTGGATGCAGGAAAGAATACAAAGTATACAATTAATATCACAAACCATCATAATTGTCCTTATCGGGACCATCATCATCATAGTCAACCTTCAGCCTTGCCGGCTATCAACAAATCATCAATATATCCTCTGACCTTACAGGGTATCAACATCATCACGACAGTATCTTTTTATTTTGCTGGGTATTTAAATCATTATAATAGTATCCTCCTGCCTTGACGAGTATCAACATCAAGATAATAGTATTATCCGGCCTTATCGGGTATCAATATCATCAGAATAGTATCTTCCGGCCTTGCCAAGAATCAATATCATCACAATAGCATCCTCCGTCCTAGCTGTATATCAATATCATCACAATTACCATTAAAAAATAAGATACACAAAAATACTCATAAATATAGACATATCACCATAGAATATCTATCTAGTCAATACTTCCCATCTACTCGTTATTAGTTAACCAACACTTATTATAATAGAATCACTAGTTCTATTGTCATCACATAACCTCTAGTTATTAGCCTAAACATTATCCTTACTCACAAGATAGCAACTAACTACTATTTATTTGTCTAATAATGACATCTAAACTAAAAGACATCTAAACTACTATTCTTGTCTAATAACTACTAAGCAATATTATCTATACTCACAAGATAGCAACCTAAAACACATCTAGCTACCACTTAGCTTAACCCTTAATTGGGAAGAATAGTCCTAAGATCGTATTTCAATTAGAATCATATCAATTACCGATATAATAATCATGAATCTACTAAAATATGCCTTTCATTACCAGTTTTGAATCAGTGGAATATTAAGCATCATACCGCATCTTTCTTTGTCTCGTACTGGAGAGATATGTATACAAACATATACATATTTATATTCATAAACTGTAATCATATTATTTATAATGATAAACACTTCTTGGCTACTGAATCAATATCATAACTCATCACTTTTCCCATTAATTTATTCGAAATAATCATGACATTATAATCACGTCCTTATGTCCATACACATATCTGAGACTCATATCTATAATCATATTTATAAGTCATAGAATACATCTAATCATCTTACATATAGGAGGCATAATATCAATAAGAATGTATTCATCTCTCACACTAGAGACATCTCACATCTAGGAGGCATAATATAGATAGACATGTAATCATCTCTCATACAAGAGGCATCTCATATCTAAGAGGCATAATATATATATATATATATATAAATATGTAATCATCTATTGGAGATCATATATCAATAGGTCATACATCTTGACTACGAAAAATATCACTTATCTAGGCCAATTTACATATCCAAGGGGAACATCGTCTCTATAAGTACAACAATCTTGACTAAATAAAAGAGCAACTATATAGGCCAATCATCAAGTCTAAGAGGAAATAGCATATCTATAGGCCAATCATCAAATCTAAGAAGAAATAGCATCTCTACAGGCCGCATAACGTATCTTGGAGGAATATCATCTCTAAATGCCCAATATCACTTTTACAAAGAGTATCATAACCGTAACTTAAAAGCCACAATATGAGAACATCAATACAAGTTACCAAGTTACGAAGTAACCTCATTCTAAGCCTTACTAGCCTTATCTATGTCTAATATCCGCACTAACTCCACAAGACTGAACACAAGCTAGGCCTAAGTGGGTCGAACGATCCTACTTCTAACCCACAATTTCTATGATTAGGCATATTGTTCCCCAAACTAGGATAAGGTATCTAGTTTATCTTCTAGATGTCAAGTAAGTTATATTCAAGCCTAAGATAGAAATTTTGACTAAAAATAAGGGTACTCAAGTCAACTTTATCCAACTTACGATTTCAAAACTACCATACTTGCCTAATAAGGCTAAATATACAAATCATGCTTCATAGCTAAAATCATATTCCAAACATAGCATTATATTATATCCATGCTATAACTAATCTAAACTAAAAAGGGAAGGCAATATGATACAAAAGGGTTATAAACATGCCATTTTACGGGTCCAAAACCCTCATCTAATCCCAAAACATCAATATATCAAGGCTAAGTTATACTACTCATAATCAAGACTAACATCCATAACCACACGCAATATATATCATACATCATCTATGAAGAAAAGTAGACAGAAGCCTACCTCAAGGAAAAACCACAAAACCTCAGTTCATGCACCAAATGCTCATCTTTACATTACAATCCTCAAAATACCATCACACTATTAAAACTATAATCTACTCATCAATACGAGTCTAATGATACCCATCTTTGACTATTATGCTTTGAGTCTAAAAATAACACCAAAACCCCAACTAGGTCCCACATACGGAAAACGAGTTTCCAAGACCAACCCAATGTTCACACATGAATAAGGAATCATAACCCTCAGAGAATGGGTGAAAACTAAGCATACTTTGGGCTAAAATCAAGCCCTAAACTAAATTGGGGTTTTGGATCTAAACTAAGAAATTCAATCATGAATTCAATAAATTCTTACCTTAATATTGAATATAATTGAGATACAAGATGATAATTAAGCTCCCAAGTCACCCCCGTGTCCAATTTTGAGTTATTACACTTATTTTGGGTTTCTAGGTATAAATGGTAAAGAGGAAATGCCCCAAATACATCTTTGGGCCTTTATATAGCCCCTACAAGTACTCAGATGTCACAATTATGGTCCTACGGGCCGCAATCGTGCTACTCACAATCATACACTTTTATCCACGATTGTCGTTGCACCAGATGATAGTAAACTCAAAAATAAGTTTTTGACCCTCGGAACTCATCTGGAATCCATTGAACATGATCTAATAGTGAATTTTGAGTATAAACCATATTCCAAGTCCATTGGAACCATAAAAACTTTCATCAGGGATCATTTAGGGAAAAGTGGGGCCCACACCTATAGTGTCATTACTTTTCATAAAATCAACTCAATAGCCCAAAATAAGTCTGGGGGCCTTGGGACCTGAACCAAGGGTATCCCTAGCCTAAAATTGGTGTTCCAAATGTGGTGGAAAATTTGGATTTTCAATCTACTATCATCGACCAAATGTGGGTCTCACACCCATTCTTTACAATCTTCAACTTTCTGACCAATAGGTCAAAATAAACACGGGTGTATTGGGACCCAAACCAAAGGTCTATCTAGACTATTATTGATATTATGGGATTGTTTCATTGATGTTTTACCCTAGTGTCCATTTGGAACCAACGAAGACTTCTAAAAATGAAATTGGCTCTAAAAACCAAACGAACTACCTGGTAACCGAACCGTCAGTCCCAGTAAGTCATAAATGACTTGGGGAAGCTATGGAGAAGCTCAAATGGTGAAGATAAGCATAAATATGAAAAATGACCTAAAGGGTCATTACAATTTTCATGTTTGATTTCTCCACTCTTATCTAAAATCCCAAAAACTTTGGTGGCTTGATTTTAGCATCATTAGAGCTCAAACTACACTTATTTTTTTTATAGTAAATAGTCCTTGAGCATGGATGGATGTTATGTCATTTCGAATGTGTGATTCTATCAATGGGATCCATATGGGATTTTTACATAATTTTGGACCCAAAGAATAATTCTGAAATATGGGTATAATTGTTCTTATTTTGATGAGTATATTGTGATTTTAATAGCGTGGAACCTTATGGAAGCTTCTCATAAATGGGAATTGGTGGTTTAGCAGATTCTTCGGGCTTTTCTTTGGCTTCTAGGTAGGCTAGGTTTATACTCTTCATATATTGACTTATTTCATAGTATGATTATGCTATTATGCTATATTGGGATGGGATTTAGGTATTTAATGTATGATCTTTAAATATTTGGCTTAGTTGGATGGTTAAGGCTATCTTAAAATCGTAAATAAGCCATAATTGACTTAGTTGCTCATTCTTTAGGTAGAATTTCTATCTTAGGGATAATTAAGTCTTGTTTAACATCTAAAAGTGGATTTAGATACCATAGCCTAGTCCGGTGTAGAATTAGCATAATAATGGACTTTGGGGATTAGAGGTGGGGCCCTTCGACTGGCCTTAGGCCAAGACTTAAGCTAGTTTTGGTAGAATTTTATACACTTGTTTGGCATTTCTAAACATCTATTATGAAGATGAGAAGATTAGATACATAATGGTTTGATTTTGGGAGCTGATGTTATTTATGGTAATACTCGGCATTTGATTATGAGGTTGATGATATGAGCATCGGTTCAAGTTTGGCAATTGATTATGAGTTTGATGATATGAGCACTAGTTTATGTATAGTAGTTGATCATGAGGCTGATGATATGTGCACCAGTTTAAGTCTGACAATTATTATTATATTGATGATTTGTGCATCGGTTCAAGTTCAGCAACTGACAATTGGTTATGATGCGATATATAAAAGTTGGATTTTTGATCATGGTAGGATAGTTGGTGGATTATGGTTACTCGGTTATTTATTTTCCATTATTGTACCCTTCAGGATTGTGGAGGTTTGCTTTGTGTTATTTAGTTTTCCGTACTTATTGGCTTATGGGGGCGATTTTGTGGCTATAATTGTGTAATATTTGTGTTATTATCTCAGATTTATTGATTCATTTATGCATAGTGGTGTTGGATTTATTTCTAGTTTTTCCCTTTTACCTTGATTACCTTATATTATCTTGTATTTTACCATATCCATATCATGATTTACCTAAGTCGAAAGAGGATGCCTACTGAGAACCCATGGTTTTTGTACTCATACTACACTTCTGTACATTTTGGTGAAGATCTAAGTACTAGTTGATGTTGTTGATTCGACAATCGTGTTGTGATTGGATTTCAAAGATTGGGTATGCTGTTGGAGTGGGAGTTACCCCTTTTGCCTACTATTTATTTATGTTTAGTTTTTTGTCTCTTGTACCGATACTACTAGGTCGTGGGATAGTTGTCTATATTTTATCTATCTTGGATTATATCTATTGCCTTGTCCTTACTATAAGTATTGAATTGTTGATTTTAGGCCTTTTGGGCAATTTCCCTCCAAATTAGCCCACTGCTCATGTCCGGCCTACGCTTTGACTTTCCTACTGGCGGGATAAAGTAGGTGCCATATTGGCTCATAAATTCGGTCGTAACAATATCTATATTGATCCAACCTATCCACTACAAAAGGAAATAATATACGAGGGTATTCAAATAATAATGAACTCTATATAAGGGCACACAACAATAGATATAAAGTACAAAGCCATAAAATCATCGATGGGTACAAGAACTCAAATACATATAGATGAAAAGGTAAAAGCAGGAAATAAAAGCACACCTATCATGGCAAAATCTGACATCACATGCCTGACGCGTCCGAGGAAGAATGAATCGAAATGGGTTCAAACTCAGACTAAGCCTATGAATAATCAATTGATGTGCTAAACGCACTAACTCTAACTGAAGGTGATACAACACCACAAGAATAATTTTAATGAGATGAGTGACTAATAATCCCATGATGGGGACACTATCTGAAACAGTGGCCACTTCCTCTATAGTCGTAGCAAACCCCTAAATCCCTAACCTGGCGAGAAACATAAGCTAACCCCAAATAGATGACCAAATGATATTGAGGACCATTCTCCCCACAATTAAAACACACCTCAAGAACTCTAGGATGGCGAGGAATATATGTTAAATCTGCTTGAGCAACCAACTCGCTTTTGGGGCACTCTCTAGACTAATGTCCCATCTTTCCACGACTAAAACAAGTTCATGGAATACTCTGAGACACTTCCCCTCCTAATCTAGAATGGCCACCACAACTTGAAGACCCATACTAAAAACTCCACAAATTCTGACAAGAACTCTACCCACTAAGACCTCCAAAACTAATCTGAGAGCCACTCATAGTCTGAAAAGCTACCTGGATAGAACCGGTAGGTTGCAAGTGAAGCTGACCTCCACAAAAAGGATCCTCTCTCTTGGATGGAATACTAATAGCATTATACTGATGATATGGCCTTTTACCTCCACCTATATATGTCATAATACATGCTCTCTCTATGGCCCTCACATGGTCTACAACTTGAAAGCAATAAGACCCAACTGATATCAAATACTCAGATGCCAAATGGAGTGGTAATTCTAATCCTTTGATAAATCCATGCACAATTTTATGTGTTGAAAGATATAGCATAGAAATATGACTGACCCACACAAAAAATATAATCTCTTACTCTAAAATCATTAAGGAACCCTATTAAATACTGACAAACCTAACTCTGGCCTAAGAACTGCTCAATGAACTGGATATCATCCCTGGTTGTGAGATATCTATAAGAAGACACGGGATCCTCAATGCTAAATTTCAACAGACTAAAGTAATCGTAAACCCCATCGGAGCTTGGGTTGGCCCCAAATCCTCTAAATTAAGTTGAAGATCTTTGACATCTATCCCTGACTTCCTAGTCTGATGCTACACTGAAGCTCTGGAAACATGTGACAAAGTCCCATCTGTATCTATGACAGCCTCGCATCATTCATGTGGGATAGAATAGAGCCAAATACCACACTAGAGGATCATGAAAATAGGACACATGACAAAGAGTAAAGAATAGAATTTTCTAAGAATGACCTGTAGCATTCCAGAGATAGGTTATGGATGTCTTCGCATCGATCCACAGGACTCTACTAGACACTTAGCTCTTGTACCAACACAACATTAAACCCTAGCTCTGATACCATTTGCCATGACCCAATTTCTCAGGTCATGATGGCGCATACTATAACCCATCAGTAGGCAAGCTAACCTGTATTCCGAAACTACTTGTAATTGACTACCAAGAAAAATAGAGGAGAATGCAGAATAAATGAAATAAAGGACTAAAGTACACAAAATTATCCCAAAACCTTAGTAGAATCACTAAAAGATCTTCTAATTTAATAAGATTACAAGATGAAGTACTAAATGAATATACCGATACAACCCACCTCTGAATACAATGTAGAGATTAGTCTAACACATATGATGGAGAATAGTAATGCTCTGAATGCCAGATCTCATCCTATGTCTCCGAACCATAGCTTCTTCATATGACGTACACAATAACAGAGAGATCATGTACTATGATCTGCAGGCTGCAAAAGTTTAATATGAGTACCAATATATGGTACTCAGTAGGAAAATACCGACTGAGCTCCAACGATAATATAAATATGCATAGAATGCAAGCAAGAATGTAATCTATGCTCCAATATCTTGGGAACTAACATAGTAAATCTAAGGAGGCAATAAGGAAAAATGATCCTATTCTTGCCATACTTAGGAACTCTAGCATTATATCGAATATCGCTGGCATATTATAATTAAAGAGTACATCAAGGATATGTAAAAATATACAAGGCCAAGGAATGGATATACAATATGAACACGTGAAGGAAGGCAAGGATACATCGTAATACCATAACAGCATATAAAAATATAAGTACATAAATAAGGCTAACCCAAAGGTACAACCAAAAGTAGTCATACTAGGATCTTAAGGCCTTCAAATCATAGTAGGAACTAGTTCTAACATAATCAAGATCTCTAATCCATATGTGTAAACATGAGATATTTATCAATAATAAAACAATTGTAAAGAAAGAAATCAAAATCACACCTCCAATCTCATTATCAAATCAATAATCAATCTATCACAATCTAGCCATAATAATATTTATCACAATAATAATGTAAGTAATTAGATAGTCTCAACAAACAATACCTAATTGAGCCTTTTATAAACCACCACCAACATAGGCTTGAAAGGTTCAACCAACACTTAGCATACAACAGTCATACCTATACCTATGAAACCCCTCATAAGGATGATAAATATAGCCGCATATGGGTGATAGACAATATGTATACATGGATGAATGCAAAAAGAATCCACAATATTGTAACCAATCTAAGTGTCATAATGTAACCTAGTGAATAAACTCATATCACCAATATCATCATCAATCGCTGGACTTGAACCAAAACTCATATCATCAATGTCATCAAGTCTAGTAATAGTAATATATATATATATATATGTATGTAAATATATATATATATATATGTATGTAAATACATAGCTAGAACCATGGCTAGGAGAGTGTAAGTCCATAAATCCATTTTCCGAGGTAAACTTCACGACTAAATCATCATAGAAGTGTCGAAAGGGTCAGAATCTCTCTTGATCATGATAAATAATAGTAGAAAATCAATGGACTAGAATCTATCCTGATAAAATATCTAAAACATCATTTTCAAACTTAATGCACGGGGGTTATTCATTAAGAAGGTACAATTCCCATTATTAAGAAATCTATTTGAAAAGTGAAAAGTAGGAATAAATCCCTTTTTTTGGAAAAAAGTAGTAAAAGTTATATTTTAGTTGGGATCGTACCATTTACCATTTTAGTGAGCATGAAGGTACCAAATCTATGTATGCCATCACTATTATCCAAACAATATAATTGTAAGCATCATGATAAGTAACTAAAGATGAATGAGCTAAAATACATCTTCCACAAGGATAAATCACTTCCCAAAATTCAACCAATATCATGATCACAGCCTTAGACCAATAATATACATATCCGACATAACCATAACATCATAATCTGAGAAAACCATCTCAAACCATCGAGTATTGTGTCAAACATCATACTAAAGCTTTATTAGTCACAGCTATACCTACATTATAGCAACCTAGAATAATAGTATCCTAGAAGCATAATAAATATTTCACCTTAAGGATCAATTTTCCTTCTATCCCCCAAACTCATAAATTAGGCTGTCTTACATCCTAACATCCCTATCTAATATGAAACATATATATACCATCTCATGAAGAATAATAGACAGAATATTACCTCGATATCAAACCATAATACTTGAATTGCCTACAAATCATCTGCCACCACTTCACAATCCTAAAATGTTGCTACTCTATAAAAATGATAATCGATATGTCATTAGGAGTAAAATGATATCCTTATTTCTATCATATAGGTCAGGTCAAATTTAGGGTCAAGAAAAGGCAATGGAATCCAAAATTGAATCAGTCAAGAGGTCCCTTGAAGGATAAGTAATGTGTGCTTAAAACTTGATCACAAACGGGGCATAAATTGGGTCTAAAATTAGCCCTTACAGTTTAGGAAAGCAATACCTAATTTCTATAGATTTTACCATGAATTGGGATGGAAATTAAATAGAAAATTAATAGAAAATGACCAGGAAGAGTTAGGTTAGCTTACCTTAACCTTTGTGGAAGATTTCCCACTTTTTCACCAATTGAGCTCTCAAGTTTGTGTAAAAATGGTGGAAGAAATGGCAGAAAATCTAGAGGAGAAAGGAATAAAAAGGGCTATAGAAAGCCTAATGCTAAAGCGGCAACATGATCGCTAAAATGTCTAGCAGCAAGTGGAAAGTGCCACTAAACGCCCCCAATGGCGCTAAAATGAGCACCTCTTTAACGGCTATTGGGTGCTAAAGTGCACCACCTCAAATGGCCAGGTCTGATAAAGCGGCCCATGGGTGCTAAATCTGTTAGCACTAAAGTGGCCTAATATGCTCTTAATTAGTCCTATCAGGTTCCATGGACCTAATTTTTAATAGTTCGCAGTGGACTTCAATTGGGTGCTCGGGATTTATTTGAAACATCATGCATGTAAACAAACTATGCTACCATACCAAATTCGATATTTTGGACTCAATGGAACCATTTAAACATTCATATGATATCATTTCAACTAAGTGTGGGGCCTACACCTATGGTTTTATTTTTCACATAATCTCCCCAATAGCCCAAAATGAGTTTGAAAGCCTTGGGACCTGAACTAAGGGTCCCTCTAGCCTAAAATTAATATTTCAAAGCTAATGTCATTATTGGAATTCTTATATGAGTTCACCTACTAGTATTTTTGGTCTGAGACTAAATCCTAAATAGTAAAAGCTCTAAAATAGAAAAATAAGCCTAAAATCCAAACAAACTTTTTGATAATCAAACCGACATTTCTAGAAAGTCATAAATGACTTGTACCCACTGTGGAAAGGATCGAAATACCAAAATTGCATGCAAATTAAGGACATAACCTAGAGGGTAATTACATGTCCAAGATCCACCAGAGTTTATTTCTTCTGTAGTGCTCAAGAATGTATTGGTTCAGCTTTTTGGATTGGTTGATGGTGCACCATATGATGGTGCAAAGTCTACAGATCAGAGTGGTATTGGGTAGAGGCATAGGCTGTTGTTGTGCTTCTATACTTAAGGTCCCTCCTATGCCGGTAGTTGCTCAGCCGGTGTTGCCCAGCCTACTATATCTATTAAGGAGCAGATGATATCAGGTATATTCTTGAGATTAACTCTACCTAGGTTTTTGAATGCACCGGGCGAGGATGCTTATGAGTTTTTGATTGCTTTTAAGGATAGGCTTTGTAATTTAGGCTTAGTTGAAACTTATGTGTGGATTAAACAACTTTTCATTTGGACTTCGAAACTCGACATTGTTGGAGAGGTCATCTTGATTTTGGGCTAGCAAGATCTTCCCCATTGACATGGACTCAGTTCTCCAAGATCTTCTAGAGAAGTATATGCCTTGAAATCCTAGGGATCATTTGAGGGATCAGCTTTCGAGGTTGGGGAAGGGCTCCATGACTGTGGAAAATCATGAGGTTTGATTTTATGAGTTGTCTAGTCATGCTACTTCTATTTTGACTTTTGAGTATGAGAGAGTTGGTTACTTTATTTAGGGATTGAGACTTCCTCTTCACATATTTAAACAGAGTTTAGTTGTTGTGGGTAGGTATTTTGCCAAGTTTTCTGATCATGCTTAAGTTATGGAGGAGGTGCATCACAAGGCCCAAGGGGAAACTATAAGAGGTTGCAATATTAAGGTAGTTTCAGTAGGGGATGTAGTGGATCACGTTTCAGAGGCAATAGTTCTTAGGGTTGGCAGCTTCCTCATAAGCCTTATCAGCATTATGGTTAGTCTAGTAGGCCCTTCATGTCATGAATTAGATTATCGATGGAAATCAGTTTAGTTATAGTGATATTCTAAGCCGAAGTAGTGGTCAGCCTTTGAGGAATTCATCTTTTGGTTATTCTAGTCGTGATGGTTATCCGGGTCAGTTGAACCTTTTGGTTTTAGTATAGTTCATGGGTCATGTCATGTTTGTGGAGTTTTTGGTCATTTTGTGCAAGAGTACCCTATTCATGGAGAGATTTTTTCTTCAGCTCTACGTGTTTCTTTAATTTTGGGAGTTTTATCCCCAGCTAGAGGTGGTGTGCCTAGTTATTGGGGTGGTCCTAAAGGTGCTCATGGAGAGGTTCTCAAATAGGTAGTATAGGAGATCGATCAAGAGCCCATCCATATGGCGGGTGTGGTTAGTTGTAATCGTACCTGCTAGACCCAAGGTTGAGTCTATAGATGTTGTTATCATGGGTACAATCTTGGTATGCCATCAGTTGGCTTTTGTTTTATTTGATTTAGGATCCACTTATTCTTTGTGTCTGCTTATTATGCCCCATGGTTAGCGTTATCCTGGCATTCATTATCTATGTCGTTATGTGTATCTACTCCCATGGGTGATTGTTTAGTAGTAGATCAGGTTTATAGATCATGTGGTGTGACTATTTGAGAGTTTAATACTCAGGCTAATCTTATTGTGTTAGATATGGTGGATTTTCATATAATTCAAGGCATAGACTGGTTATCCCACTATCATGTGACCTTTGATTGCTTTTATAATACCAATACCTTAGCCATACCCAACATACCACAGTTCTCTGACAGGGAGCCATCATGTCACGACCCAATTTATGAGTCATAATGGCACCTGCTAAATCTCGCCAGTAGGTAAGCCAAACCCTAACCCAGAGCTAACGCAATGGGTTAATTTGGGATGAAATGCCTAACATAGGATAATTTCAATGAACACAAGTTATAAATAAACAGTGTTCTAATAGAGAAAATAGTCAACACATGAATCCCATTCCCTGGTAGAGCCAGTACAAGAGCAACTACATATTAATACAACTTAAATATCTTAGAATAGTTAGACATTTGTCTCGATACAAAGACAGAATCATAAAGGTATAAGGAAATAGGTGACTCCTACTTCAAGAGCTCACCCTATCTCCAAAAGATCAACTTTGCACGAACAATGGTCAACGACGACAGTTAGTACTCCGATCTGCACCAAAAAGGTAAAAAGTGTAGTATGAGTACCAAAACAATGAGTACTCAATACGCATCATCAGCTAACTGAGCTAAATCATGATATAAGAATGATAAAATATGCCATAACATAAACTAAGTCAAAGTATAGAACAAACTTGAATCACCTCCGCTACCACTATACGTAAAAAATAATTAAGCTGGAATAACACTATGACATAAGGCATCAGCACATACCAACATTATCATGCATAATAAATACACAATTCAGAATAATAATAATAATACATCTTAAAGAATCAACTCAAGTAGACATAACTACAAAATTGGCTCCCATACGCCAACTGGTGCAGAAAAGTAAAGAACTTATCACAGCCTCCCATACGACTGGAGATTACATCCAAGAGATGAATAAGGAAATTAACAAACATTATAACCAACTTTTATCATCAGTTAACCATCATTCCACGATTATTGTCAATCAGTCATTATCGTTATTTCACAACAAACTTTAGACAAGTACTCATATTTCATAATATTACCATCATTAACCACTTTATCACCTCTACTCATTAGTCACCACTTAATAACTAACTATCTCTCCTCAACTAATTCATTGGATTACTAGCCATTATATAACGTCTAGTCATCACTTAGGCAACTATTCACCAAATATTCATTAAATAGACAACATTCATTAACTAGCCATCATTTATTAGCTAAACATCATTATACAAATAATTCTCGTTTAGCATCTAGTCATTATTATCTACTTAAACAATATCCACCACTAATCCTCATTTAGCATCAATCATCAACTATATCACTTTATATGCATTTATCACTAGTGTGCTATAATCGGCATCCCTACTATCAACATCATATCCAAATTACACATAAGTATATATAAGCATATCATTGCCATACATAGGTCTACACATAGGCACATCAATATAATCATCCTTCAGCCTTGTTGGGTATCAATGCATCATCATAATTATCCTCCAGCCTTGCTGGTTATATATCATCATAATCATCCTTTGGCCTTGTCGGGTATAAAAATCATCATAATATCCTCTGGCCTTGTCGGGTATCATCATATCATCATAATATCCTCTGGCCTTGTCGGTATCATCATATCAACATAATATTATTTGTCCTTGTCGGGTATCAATATATATATAATCCTAATCGGTGTAAAATCAATAACATAAGTAATATTTTTAGGGAATACTATAATTTCAAACATAATTAGTAACATAACTTCCCACATAATAATTAAGCATGCCTTATATCATCATCAACATCGTGAATTCCACTATCATTAATAAGAAGGATAATGCATGGCACAATTACTAATATCAATATTAGAAATCTTTTCAAGCATGATTCCTAGCATGATCATAGAATGAACAATGACCCACTAATATTATATTTAATGGAATGTCTTTAGAAAAAAGATAGTTAATCAATAGCTTGACCAATAGCTAATCCATGGCATAATCTATAGCTTATTCGTAGCATAGTCAATAATATATTTATGTCTTAGTCAATATCATAGTCAAGGGATCATTCAGTAGTATATTTGGAAGCCTAATCAATAGCCAAAATAATAGTATAATCAATGGCTCATCATGAGCTTGGCTAATAACTCATACATATAGAACAATCATTTAGGCATTACTTCTAACGTCATTTATCATAACCAAAAAGTACCAAGGTTCCTCAATATTATCTTAATAGGGCATTCTCTAAGAATTTAGCAACGTCTAAGGGTTTCAAGGAAACTAGATCAAGTCTTGACTTAAGGTGGGTCAAACAGCCCACTTCTAAATCCACAAAGTATATTCTAAGTGAAAATATACCCCAGACTAGGCAAAGGTATCTAAATCAACTCTTAGATTTATAGAAAGAAATATTTAGCCTTAAGAGATTCTACTCAAGCACTATAACTAAATCCAATGAAATTAAAGCAAACTTCACTATTATAAACAACTAAGGGCAAATACCCTAAGCATGGGAGACAAAGTCATCCCATCTAACTTGAGTAATCTAAAGCATTTTCATGCTAAACATGATCCATTAAGTCTAACTCACTAAGTTTCAAGGCAACAAACAAAGCATTCCAACTCTACGGCCAAAAATAATTTAAATGATCCAACTAATCCCAAGTATTGTGTTTCGTCAATCCAACAACAAAAAACTATCCCAATCTAACAAGATATCACAAATATACTATGACATAGATAAATCTAACAAGAGGTAAACCCAGCCTACCTCATGTGGTTCTCACTTATGAAAATCATGTTTTTGAGACCAACCTAAAGTCCATACATGATCATGGAATCATAACCCTAAAAAATGGGTGAAAACCAAGCTAAACTGGGGCTAAACTCAAGTCCTCAAGATATTTGGGTTTTGGTCAAGAATTCACTAAAATCCACTAAGAAAAGCTTGAAATCTTACCTCAAATAGGAATATAATTGCGAAAATAGATGTTAATCAAGCTCCCAAGTCACCCACAAGTCTCAATTTTATGCTAACTCACACTATTAGGATTTTTTTGTCTAAAGGTATCGATGAAAAATGCCAAAAATCATGGAGAATGGGCACAATTTATACACAGTCCAGGGCCTCAGCTTTGGCAATTGCAAGGGATAAATGTGAAATTGAGTTATCCCCAGCTTGGACAGGCCAGTCGCAATAGGGCATTGATATTATACTATATCCTCTGCATGAGGAGTTACGATTGCCACTCATGGTTGGCGATCATCGACACACCTGATAGTAGTTGGAAACTTGAAAATTTCTATGTTTCCTTCATGCCCTTGGGATTCATTAAAAATTTGATATACGCAAATGAACTATGTAACTACACTAAATTCAACATTTTGGATGCAATGGAAAAGTAGGATTTTCCATCCGAGGTCTTTTCAACCACATGTGGGTTCCACACTCATATTTCTAATTTCTCAAACTTCTAACCAATAGATCGAAATAAGCTCGGGTACCTCAGGACCTGAACCAAAGGTTTATCTAGCCTAAAATAAATCTTTAGAGTTTTTGGCATAGTTAAAATTTTCATTTGAGATCATTTAATTAAAGTGTTTTGCCCAGTGTCCATTTGGAACCAATAAAGACTTCAAAATAGGGAATTGACTCTAAAAGTCAAATGAACTGCCTGATAACCAAAATTTCAATCTCAGCAAGTCATAAATGACTTGGGGCATATATGTAAAAACTCTGTCAACAAAAATAAGTGGAAATATGGAAAATGAATTGAAGGGTCATTACAATATCCACTACTAAAGGAACTTTCATCTCCAAAAGTTAAAGATTAGAAAATACCTGAAGTATCAAAGAGGAAAGGATACTGGGCCCTAATGCCTCCCAAAACTAACCTCCAAAGAAGTATGTTATGGTCGATGTCAAATATATTTATCCAAATCAGGTTAGGGTCGAGACTATAGGGAACTCGTGGAATTATATCTTGAACTTGATGAAATCATAGGCAGTGCAAAAAAGTACATAGGGGGATTTTAAAGTCACAATAACATGTAACCAAACTTGAGTGTTTGAGGTTGTAAACAATAGAGGAAGAACACTAGGACTGTGTTTCCCATGGCTTCTAACTCCGTAAGTTTTTTGTGTTCAATTCACCTATCCCACTGCTCTGCATGCAAAGTATTACAAGCTATGTATTATCAATCGTCTTGTGAATGTGTTGATAAATCACACCCTTCACCTTTTGAGTCTCAGGGCATCGCCTTAATATCCCTTGTCTGTGATCCCAATAAAACTATCACCTTTTGAGTATCAAGTTGATTAGAAGAGTGTTGATAGCCTTTAATCACTATAGTAACCCCATTTTCCCAATCTCAAACTCCCTTGTGAGTATGATCTCGAATATAGGAAATTACCAAGCTTCTGCAGTATCTTAGGAAACAATTATTATGATGAAGATTACAATACACGTAGTCACAACAATCTATATGAATCTCTCACTTCCCTACATTGTTAATTCGTTAGGGTTCCCACAATCCTAGTTAAGGGATTTATCCGTTCATGGTCATGCAACAATTCAAAGAATTCAAAAAAGGAAACATTGAATCAATTACAAAAGAATAGAAAGAATAAAATCCAAAATCTCTAATTAATTATGAAACCAAAAAACAAAGAATAATGTATCGAGTAGCCAAGTACGTGAAAGTATATAGAAAAATATCAAAAGTGTGTAACCTAATAAAGTAATAACCCAAGGGTAATTCTCTCAAAATAATAATGAAAACCTAATTAAAACAAAATAGGAAAACTAAGTCAGCAGTGGTCACGCTCTGGTAACGAGTCATTACAACTGGTTATGACTCGTTCCTGCTGTAGTAGCTTTTCTTTTAGCTTCAGTGGTTATGACTCATAGGTTCACCTTACGAGTCATATGTTTCTAATCGTAATCACTCCAGTATATTTTCACCTTCAGGCTCTTGAGTCTGTTATAATTACGGTTCCACCCTACGAGTCATAGTCTGACCATACAACTCGTGGTCTTCAATCATTACCACTAGGGCGTTATTATCAATCCTCAGGACTTTTATCCACTGTTCTTATTATGGAATCTTACCATGACTCATAGTAGTTGTGGTTACCCATTTTTTTATTACTAGAACTAAGCTTTGGCCACTATTGTCATTACGGTTGCACACCATGACTCATAGTCACTCCTAATAAGTCGTGGTCAGTTTTTTACTTAGCTCTTTCAGTTTAGCTTTTGCTACTGTTAGCCTCATGAGTCTAGATATAAGTCATAAGGTGACTTAACGACTTATATCCTGACCAGTACTTCAATCTCTCAGAGCTTTTTCTCCTTTTTCAGTCAAATACCACTTTCGACCTAATTTACCTGCAATACATATAAAACACACATCATATTCAACGAAATAACCTAAGTCAATGCCTAATTTCACTATTTTAAGCATCGAATGTTCCTTGAAATCATAGAACATAAACACCCTCAACTTAGAACATTTGCATGTCCTTAGGCAACAAAACAAAAACGTGATGCTTAACTAAGAGAGTCTCAGTTATCCAAGGCAATCAATCAACATTTTAAGTTCAAACTCACTATACCCTCTCATATCATAAGTAAAAACCAACTTTTGTATGCATAAAGAACAACAGTATGACACAAAGGAATCAATTTATGGTAATTACATTAGCAACAGACAACCATGCATATGTACAAGTTAAACTTACCCAGACAAGTGTGCAACTTGAAATACAACCCATGTGACCTCATATCAAAGAAGTCCCCCTCACTCATGTATGAAATAAAGCATGTCAATACTGGTACGGCCAAGAGACACTCATACTTAGAAATAAGTTCCAATCAATGTATGTCAAATACCATAGGCTTGCCCTTATTTTCTTTACCTTAGCTTTCAGACAATAAAGTTAGGATCACTATAGGAATTTTCTTGACTTGTATTCATGCTTGGGGCCTAGTATGGTACATATGGACATCAAGTGACTAAGCCTCCTTGGAACTATACTAACTTTGGGGTCCACACTTTAACCAATTTTCTTTTGTTCTACCCTTATTTCTCCTTTTTATTCTTTATTTCAAATTCAGGTTAGGTGTGGTTTCTTTTATTCATTCTTTTTCTTTTCTTTTCCTTTTACTTTTGCTACCACACCCAACCCTACTTTATTTTTGTTTTATTCTTCCCTTCTTCAAACCCGCTTTACATTACGTACCCCTATGAAAGCCAGCCTCAACGTAGGCAAGTTGCCTTAGGTGAGGTGCACAATGTCCAAAAAGGACAAGAGCCAAAATAGATTCATTGTAACATAAATGGGAAGGTGAAAGGTGAAAATAAAGAAATAGGTTGTAAAACTTAAAACAAGGAACAAGGGATATTATTTTCCAGATGGAAAGTCATTTAGGCTTAAAGTGGACTAAAATAAAAAGAAACTTATGATCCTTTCCTAACCAACTATCCTACGAATTAGGCAAGACAAATCGGGTAAGTTCTGGATTTAACACAGAGAGGGAACTAAGTAGTATATCATACACACATTGGCATAGGACCGCATCACAAACGATTACCTATTTGGTTCATGCAATTGTTAGCATGGATAATTGTGTTCCTAATCCTAATTCCATAACAAGATTCACAATAATCACACACATATACCTACAAACAGTTCAATGGGGTATCTTCTTTCTCAAAAATAAAAAATATGGCAACTTCCCTAGATACTCATTTTCCTCCTATTTAAACTCAAAGCATCACAAAATAAAACACAATACACCTGAACATGTTGTCTATACTAGAAATAGGACTCTGGAAAAAAGAGGCACGATAACAAAAAACCCAAGAGGACATCAAGACCTACAAATAGACCCACCCTCAACTTAAAATCATGCATTGTCCCCAATACATCAAAGCAATACAAAACAAGAGAGTTAAAAACATACTTGTGGCACCATAGGTGCGGAGATGTGACGTCAATCCCAAATGTAAATACAAACAACAAAATATCTTGGTTTGTCTCCCAAATAGTGGACGATTTTATGTTGTAACCTGACGGGGCTATGTTGGTTACTCAGACTTCACCAATAAACCAATGGGTATGTTGACTACTCATACTTCATCAAGGTTTCCCCATAGTTTGCCTCCAGCTTTTACTTTCCACTTTGAACTTAACAATTTCACCCCTAATTGTTTTTCTGATTTCCCATTATGCTCCAACAGTGGTGCTATGAAGAAAAAAAACCATGAAATGGATATGACATGTTGTACTTCTTATCCCTTAAGTGAGGAATATAATTCTTTTATTTTGGCTCAACAAATTCCAGAATATAGACATATGTTTCCTCTTCTTTGAAATCTTCTTTAGGTTTGGATGGCTTGATCAAGATCTGACTGTCCAAACACAATGTGGAAAAATTCTTTGAATGAGGTCCAATACGCCCCAACTCAAGATTTGCAGTCTTTATATCCGCACATAACTCTAGTATGCTCTCCTTAAGAATGACACTATCCATAAGATTATGTTCAATTTTATACTCCTCTAATATTAGCTCCTCAAGTTGGCTTTAAATAATTCTTTCAGTCTAACATCACCCATAACTAAATTGTTGGGCAGTATATGCAGCTGTTTTTGCATCCAACTCTACTTGTAAGTGGTAAATATCCAAGACAAACCTATCAACCTTTTAAATAAGCTCATGATTGTTGTGGGCAAGATGTCATATTATTTCAATCAGGCTATCCTTGTGTTCACATACTATATTTGCCACACTTTTACAATACCGCACCATAAAAGGAAAGGGGTTAATAATAAGGAAATCTTCATCACTCCATACTTCCTCTGTCCAAGATTTCATATGAAGAAGAGCAACAGTAAAACAAATAAAATAAAAAATAAAACCTAATAACTCCAATAACTTTAATCGGGAACTCCAAAATCGTATCCCCCGACAAATGTGCCAAAATTTTATGTCGCCCAAAACTAACCTCCAAAGAAGTATGCAACAGTCAATGTCTAATATAGTAACCCAAACTAGGTTGGTGTCAAACCCATAGGGAATGTGTGAAATTATATCTTAAACTTGATGTAATCACGGGTAGTGCAGAAAAGTAAAAGGTAGGATTTAAAGTCACACTAACACGTAACCAAACTTGAGTACTTGAGTTTGTAAATAATAGAAGACGAACACTAGGACTGTGTTCCCCCTGGCTTCAAACTCCATAAGTTTTTTGTGTTCAATTCACCTATTCCACTTCTTTGTATGCAAAGTTTTATAAGATATGTATTATCAATTATTGTGTGAACGTGTTGATAAATCTCAACCTTTACCTTTTGATTCACAGAGTGTTTCCTTACAATCCCTTGTCCTTAACCCCAGTACAACTATCACCTTTTGAGTCTCAAGTTGATTAGATGAGGGTTGATAGCGTCGAATCATTATCGTATCCCACTTTTCAAAATCTCAAACTCACTTGTGAGGATAATCTCAAATAGAGGAAATCTCCAAGCTTCTGCAGTAGCTTAGGAGATAATTAATATGAAGAAGATTACAATACATGTAGTCACAACAAACTAGATAAATCTCCTACTTCCTCTATGTTATTAATCCGCTAAGGTTCCTATAACCCTATTTAAGGAATTTAACCGCTCATAGTTATGCAACAGTCCAAGGAATTAATAGACGGAAACATTGAATCAATTGTACAAGAATGAAAAGAATAAAATCCAAAATCTCCAATTAATTATGAAACCAAAAACCCAAGAATAATGTATCAAGTAGCCGAGTACGTGAAGGTATGTAGAAAATTATCAAAAGTATGTAAACTAATAAAGGAATAACCCAAGGGTATTTATAGTCTCTCAAAATAATTAAAAAACCTAATTAAAATAAAATAGGAAAACTAAGTCAGCAGTGGTCACGCCTCTAGCAACGAGTCATTATGACTAGTTACGACTCGTTGCCTGTTGTTGGTGCTCTTCTTTTAGCTTCAGTGGTTACTATGAGTCATATGATGCTAATCATAATCACTCCAATAGCATTTCACCTTTAGTCTCTTGAGTCTGTTATCATTATGGTTCCTCCCTACGAGTTGTAATCTTACCTTAGAACTCAAGCTCTTCACTAGTTACCACTGGAGCATTATTTGTCAATCCTCAGGACATCTACCCATTATTCTTATTATGGCTTCTCACCACTACTTATCACTCCTCACAAGTAGTGGTTACCCATTATTTTATTCCTGGAACTAAGCTTTAGCCACTATTGTCATTATGGTTGCACACCACGGCTCGTAGTCACTCCTTACAAGTTGTAGTCAGTTTTTACATAGCTCCATTAGTTTAGTATTTGCTTTTGTTATCCTCACGAGTTTAGATATGAGTCATAAGGTGACATAACAGCTCGTAGCCCGATTAGTACTTCAAACTCTCGAGCTTTTTCTCTTGTTTTAAGTCAAACACCACCACCTAATTTGCCTATAATACATATAAAACACACATCATATCCAATGAAACAACCTAAGTCAATGCATAATTTCACCATTTTAAGCATCGAATGTGCCATAAAATCACGACACAGTAGGCCTGCATCTCAATCCCAATCTCCCAAATGGCCTCCTCCAGTGGTGGTTCTTCCACTGAACCTTTGCTACTGAAATCTCTCTAGAGCGCAATCTCCTCACATTACTAACCAAAATGAGCACTGGTTCCTCTATAAAGGTTAAATTCTCATCCAACTTGACTGAGTCCAATTTAAACATATGAAATGGATTGGTAACGTATCGCCATAACATAGAGATATGGAAAATTGGATGAACAAAAGAAAAATCTAGAGGTAAAGCCAACTCATAAGCTACCTCACCAAATGCATGAAGAATCTCAAAAGGGCCAATATATCGAGACTAAGCTTTCCCTTCCTTCATAACCTCATAGCACCCTTCATGGGAAATACACAAAAGAATACATGATCACCAACTTTGAATCTCAAGTCACAACACCTACGGTTTGCATAGGCATTGTAACTACTCTAATCCTCTTAACATATGGTGAAGAATCCTGACTCTATCCATGAACTTTCTGCAGATCATACCATAGGACCTAACTTCAGAAGTCTCAAACCATCCAATTGGAAAACAATATCTCCTACCATACAAAGCCTCAAAAGATGCCATCTCAATACTCGAATGATAGTTGTTATTGTACGTGAACTCTACCAAGGCTAAGTGTTACTCCTATTGGCCTCCAAAATACATAACACAGGCTCGGAGAATGTCATCAAGAACCTAAATAGTCTAATCAAACTAACCATCCCTATACTCAGATCCACCTGAGTGCCCAACTCCTCTAAAATGCTCTCCAAACCTTCAAAGTGAACACAGAACCATAATTAAAAAAGATAGAAATAGTGACCCCATGTAAATAGACTATCTCTCGAACATAGATATGGGCTAATCTCAGCAGTTAAAGACAACTGAATAGGAATGAAATGTGATGACTTATTCAAATGATCCACACTAACCTAAATTCCATCAAAACCACAAAAAGTATGAGGCAAACCACTAACAAATTCCATAGTAATTTGTTCCCATTTCCGCTAGTAAATAGATAACGTTAGAGTAAAACAACCTAGTTTTATATGCTAGGTAATTACCTGCTGACAACATAGGCAAAGAGATACAAAGTCTACCATATCTCCCTTTATGCCACTCCACCAATAATTCTATCTCAAATCTTTATACATCTTGGATATGCCTGGATGAATAGAATATATTGAGCTGTGAGCCTCATGAAAAATCAACTAAATCAAGTAATCAATCTGCAACCTCTAGGTCATCCATAAGGTATAGGAATAGGGCTTGGGGAAGGCGGCCTATCCTTGCCCCTAGCTGGGACACATCATGAGGCTATCCACAACCTCTAGGTCATCCATAAATAGGGGTAGGATCCCTAGGCTCGATCTTGGGACCCTCGTCTTGTGTAGAGGTAGCACGTGTCCTATCCATCTAAGAAAGAGTAAAGTCAAAGGAATACTCTATAAACCAACTCATACTATTAGCATGATATAAGTGAAAAAAGTAAGGAACTCCTAAGAATGTCCCTTAGCCTCCCAAAGATAATAAATGAATGTCATCATTCTAATCTGCAGGACTCTACTAGATACTTGCTCATGTACCAATAATACCGATGAAACCTAGGCTCTGATACCAACTTGTCACGACCTGATTTATGAGTTATGACGGTATCTACTAAATCCCATCAGAAGGTAATCTAAACCCTAACCCAAAGCTAATACAATAGGTTAATTTGTGACAAAATGCCCAACATAGGCTAAACTCATTGAACACGTGTTATAAATAAATAGGTTTCTAATAGTTAAAATAATCAACACATAAATAACTAATCCCATGACCTTGTAGAGCTAGTACAAGAGCATCTAAATAGTAATACAACTCAAATATCTTATAATAGTTAGACATCTTTCTTAATATAAAATACTGGATCATAAAGGTTGGAGAAAATAGGTGACTTCGACTCCAAGTGCTCAGCCTATCTCTAAAAGATCAAATCTTCATAAAAGTGGTTAACGACGATAACTAGTGCATGGATGTACAACTAAAAGGTACAAAAGTATAGTATGAGTACCATAAAATAGGTACTCAATAGACATCATTAGTCGACTAAGCTAAATCATGATATAAGAATAATAAAATATGGGTTAACATAAACTAAGTCAAGGTACAAAAAGAAATCCGAATCGCCTCCACTACCACTATACATAATAAATAATTAAGCTAAAAATACATAATTTGGAATAATAATAATACATCATAAAGCATCAACTTAAGCATACATAACTACAAAGTTGGCTGCCATACGCCAACTGGAGCAGAAAAGTAAAGAACTCATCATAGCCTCCCATAGAAATGGAGAGTACACCCAAGAGAAGAATAAAGGAATTAATCGACATTATAATCAACTTTCATCATCAGTTATCAATCATTCCACAATTATCTTCAATTGGTCATTACCGTCATTTCATAATTTACCAACTTTAGATAAATACCCATATTTCACAATATTACCATCATTAACCACTTTATCACTGCTACTCATTAGTCACCACTCAATAACTAACCATTTATTTTTAACTAATTCATTGAATTGCTAGCCATCATATAAACTCTAGTCATCACTAAGGCAACTATTCACCACATATTCATTAAATAGATAACATTCATTAACTAGCCATCATTTATCAACTAACATCATTTATTAACTAAACATCATTATACAACAAATTCCTGTTTATCAACTAGTCATTATTATCTACTTAAACAATATCCACCACTAATTTATTTAGCATCAATCATCAATTATATCACTTTATATGCATTTATCACTAGTGGGATATAATCGGCATCCCTACTATCAACATCATACCTAAATTACACATAAGTATATATAAGAATATCATTTTCATACATAGGGCTAGCCGAACTCGAACCGATAGATGTACATATAGGCACATTAATATAATCAGCCTCTGGCCTGTCAGGTATCCATGCATCATCATAATCATCCTTCGGTCTTTCCAGGTATATATATCATCATAATCATCCTTCGGCCTTATCGGGTATCATCATAACATCATAATTTATTTTGGCCTTATCTGATATCAATATGTATATATATAATCATAATCGATAGAAAATCAATAACATAAGTAATCATATAATGAAATACCATAATTTCAAAAATAATTAGTAACATAACTATCCACATAATCATTAAGCATGCCATTTAGCATAATCAACACCATAATTTCTAATGTCATCTATAAAAAAGATAATTCATGGAACAATTACTAATATCATAATTAGGAATATTTTTAATCATGATTCCTAGAATAATTTCTTAGCATCAATAATGACCTACTAATAGTATATTCAATGGCCTATCATTAGCATAAAAGATAGTTTATCAATAGCTTGAGCAATAGCTAATGCATGGCAAAATCTATAGCTTATTCATAGCATAGTCAATAACATAATTTATGGCTTAGGCAATATTATAGTTATGGGATCATTCAATAGTATAATCAGAAGTCCAATCTATAGCCAAAACATAGCATAATCAATAGCTCATCATGAGCTTAGCCAATAACTCATATATATGCCACACAATTGCTTAGGCATTACTTTTAATGTCATTCATCATAACCAACAAGTACCAAGGTTCCTCAACATTGACTTAAAAGGGAATTACCTAAGCATTTAGCAATGTATAAGGGTTTTAAAGGAACTATAACAAGTCTCAGCTTAAGGTGGGTCAAAGAGCCCACTTCTAAATCCCCAAAGTATATTTAAAGTCAAACTCTACCTCAAACTAGGATAAGGTATCAAAATCAACTCTTAGATGTATAGCAAGCCACATTTAGCCCTAAGGTAGAGATTTTACTCAAGCACTATAACTAAGTCCAATGGAACTAAAGCAAACTTCACTAGTATAAACAACTAAGGCCTATCTCACCCTATTCCTGAGAGACAAATTCATTCCATCTAACTTGAGCAATATAAAGCATTCTTATGCTAAACATGAGCTATTTAATCTTACTCACTAAGGTTTAAGGCAATAAATGAGCATTCTAACTTAGCAGTCTCAAATGACTTAAATGATCTAACTAATCCTAAGTCTTATATTTCATCAATCCAACACCTTAAACACATTTCAATCTAACAAGATATCACAAATATACTATTACATAGCTCAACCTAACAAGGGGTAAACCTTGCCTACCTCGCCACAGAAGAAAGCTCAACAAACCGCTAACCCTTTGCTTTTTTCTTCTAAGAATCCTCCCCAAGATATCAAGCTATAAGAATCATGTTCTATATGTCAATGTGAGAATAAAGATACCCATATTTCACCATTGTGTTTGGGTCCAAAAATCACACCAAAATCCTCGTGTGGATCCCACTTATAGAGATCATATTTTTGTGGCCAAACCAAAGTTCATACATGATCAAGGAATCATAACCCTTAAGAATGGGTGAAAACCAAGCTAAATTGGTGCTAAAATCAAGACCTCAAGCTATTTGGAGTTTTGGTAAAGAATTCACTAAAATCCACCAAGAAAAGGTTGAATTCTAACCTCAAATCAAAATTTAATTGCAAAGTAGATGTTAATCAAACTCCCAAGTCACCCACAAGTCTAAATTTTATTCTAAATCACACTATTAGGGTTTTTCTCTCAAGGTATGGATGAAAAATTTCCAAAATTATGGAGAATGGACATAATTTATACCCAGTCCAAGGCCTCAACTTTGGCTATCGCGAGGGATAGATGTGTAATCGCACTATACCTATCCTGGATAGGCCAATCATGATTGTGACAGGGCATGGCAATTGAATTGTATCCTCTCCACGAGGATTCATGATCGCTGCCCAAGATTGGCGATGGCCGGCACACCAGATAGCAGCTGGAAACTTAGAAATTCCTATGGTTTTCATCATGTCCTTAAGATTTATTCATAATTTGATATATGGAAATGAACTATGTAACTATACTAAATTCGATGTTCCAAATGCAATGGAAAAGATTTATTTTCCATCTTAGGTCATTTCGACAGAATATAGGTCCCACACCAATATTTCTAATTTCTCCAACTTCAGACCAATAGGTTAAAATAGGCTTGGGTGCCTTAGGAACCAAACCAAAGGTATACCTAGATGAAAATCAATATTCCAGAGCTATTGGAACAGTTAGAATTTACATTCGATATTGTTTTACTGAAGTTCTCGCTCGATGGCCATTTGAAACCAGTGAAAACTTCAAAATAGAGAATTGGCTCTAAAAATCAAATGAACTTCCCAGTAACCAAACTATTAGTCCCAAAAAGTCATAAATGACTTGGGGAAACTATGGAAAATATCTAATAGCAAAAAATAAGTGGAAATATAGAAAATAACGTAAAGGGTCTTTACATATGAATTACGAGCCGATGGGAATTATTTATTATGATCAGGGTAAAAGACTTATTTCAAGGTGCTGAGAGTTTTAACTCACTTATATTCACAATTCTAGTGTGAAGAGTCCGTCTCTTGACTTTGTTCCTATAATTCATGAGTTTCCTAATGTTTTCCCTACCAATCTACCTGGTCTTTCTCCTGAGCATGATATTGAGTTTATTATTGATCTTAAGATCTGTAGCTAACCTATTTCTATGGCACCTTACTGTACTGCACTTACTGAGCTTAAGGAGCTAAATACTCAAATTCAGGATCTTTTTGGTAAGGGTTTTATTATACCGAGTGTGTCTTCTTGGGGAGATTCTATATTTCTCATGAAGGATAATAATGGCTCCATGCATATGTGAATTCACTATAGGTATCTTAATAAGGTGACGGTGAAGAAATGATATTATATGCCTCGCATTGATGATTTGTTTGACCAACTTTAAGGTGCATCATTGTTCTCTAAGATTGATTTGAGATCCAGTTACCATCAGTTGAGGATTTAGGTAGAGGATATTATAAATATAACCTTTAGGACCCGTTATAATCATTATGAGTTCCTAGTGATGTCTTTTGGGTTGACCAATGCCTTAGCCACATTTTTAGTTGGTTACTATATTCAGTTCATTGAGAGTTTTACTACTATTTTTGTGTTGATGACTAGATTGACTCAAGAGAAGGATTCTTTTTTATAGTCTTAGAAGTTTGAGTCAAACTTTGGAAAGATCAAGGGATTTCTCACTTCATCTCCTATCTTATCTCTTCTTATTGTGAGTAAGGGATTCATCGTATACTACGATGCTTCAAGTATTGGTTTAGGTTATGTGTTGATGCAGTAGGGTTAAGTTATTGCTTTTGCATCGAGGAAGTTGAAGGTGCACGAGCACAACTGCCACACTCATGATTTGAAGGTGGCGGTGGTAGTTTTTGCTCTTGTGATTTGGAGACATTATCTTTTTGACATGCATTGTGAGATTTTCAAAGATCATCATAGTCTTCAGCATCATATGACCCAAATAGATCTTAACTCTAGACAACATCGACGGATGAAGTTTCTTAAGGACTATGACATCTTTATTTGGTATCATTGGGGCAAGACGAATACGGTGATGGATACCTTGAGCCAGAAGGCGGTGTGTTTTGGTAGTTTGTCTTCTATTTTAATTTCTCAGAGGCCATTGGCATAAGACGTCTAGTCCTTATCCAACTTGATGGTGTCACTTGATAGTTCAAAACCCAAGAGGATTCTTGCTAGTATTAAAATAAGGTCTTTGATATTTGAGCACATTTGGAGTCGTCAGTTGGAGAATATGAGACTTTCCATATGTGATCAGGTGTTGAGTAGTGAATCCAAGAGGGCTACCATAGATTATGAGGGTGTCTTGAGATTTGATAGTTGTATTTGTGTTTTGAGGGTTGATGACTTTATTTAGTTGATTTTATGTGAGGCTCGCAACTCCAAATATTTCATTCACCTAGGTACAACTAAGATGTTAGAGATTTTAGGCAGCATTATTGGTGGAGTGGTATGAAGAGAGATTTGACATACTTTGTATCTCATTGCCTATATTGTCAGTAGGTGTAGACCGAGCATTAGAGATTGGTGGCTTGATTCAGAGGTTGCACATTCCCAAGTGCAAGTGGCAGTGTATTGCCATGGACTTTGTTAGTGGTTTTCCTCACACTTCCTATAGGTTTGATGGTATTTGGGTCATTGTGGATCGGTTGACCAAATCGACATATTTCATTCCGATTCAGATATCCTTTAGTATCGAGAGGTTAGCCTATATATATGTTCATGATATAGTCTATTTACATGGTGGCCTATATCTATTATTTTAGACTTGGTGTTCGGTATTCACTTATAGATTTTGGAGAGATTTTTTAGAGTAGTTAGGTACTCAAGTAGATCAGAATATAGCCTTCCATCCTCAAACCAAATCCTCAGACTAACGGGTAGTTAGAGTAGACTATACAGGTTTTCAATGATATGTTATTAGCCTGTGTTATTAATTTTGGAGGTTAGTAGGAGGAGCACTTAGCTTTAGAGGAGTTTGTGTAAATAATAGCTACCATTCATGTATTGAGATAGCGCCTATTGAGGTATTATTGTTCTCCAATTGGGTGGTTCGAGACCTCTAAAATTATACCTCATGGTACTGACCTACTTCAAAAATCATTGGATAGATTTAGGGTTATTCAAGATAGGTTGAGGGTAGCTCAGAGTAGGTGTAAGGCTTGTGTAGATCATAGACTTTGTGCCTTGAGGTTTGGTGTTGGTAACCAGGTATTTATTTGTGTATCACCCATGAAAGGTGTGATGAGGTTTAAAAGGAAAGGAAAGCTCAGCTCTAGAAATATTAGGCCTTTTTAGCTCTTTCACACAGTTAGTGAGGTGGCGTATGAGTTAGCCTTACACTAGATTTTGTGGTACATCCGATTTTCCATGTTTTTATGTTGCGAAGGTACATTCCCAATGCATCTCATGTTATGCCCTTCTAGCTTTTGTTCTACATGCAAATTGCTATTGAGTTCCATTTTAAGTTTGGCAATTGATGATGATATTGATGACATGACTTTTTGTTGAAGTTCGGCATTAATTATAATGATGATTATGCTATTGAGTTTCGGTTCGAGTCCGACATTAGGATTTTATTTATAATATGACACGGTGTGGATGGATTCATGGTTTTGGCTTGATATTCAGTAAATTTATGGATCTTCATTTATTTACTTTTCTTTAATTGTACCCTCTTGACTTATGGGGGCCGCATTGGGTTATTTACTTTTCACACTTACTGGCTTATGAGGGCTAGCCTTGTAGTATTAATTATGTTTTTTTTCGTATTATTCTATTTCAATTAATTATTTTCAGTGTTGGAGCTTATTTCTAAGTTTTTTATTTACCTTGACTTAGCTTATTTATCTTGCATCATGAGTACATATGGTTTTGGTACCCATACTACACTTCTATACCTTTTTGGTGTAGATCCGAGTACTAGTGGTCACCAGTGATGCGATGATTGTTCTGGGTTTATTTAGGAGATAAGGTGAGCTCTCTGGGTCGAAGTTGACCCTTTTTTCGTCTATTATCTATGCCTAGTCTTTAACTATTTGAGACAAATTTGTATTTGACTATTTCAGTACTTATGTTCCTTTGTAGTAGCTCTTGCACTGACACTACGAGGTCATGGTATGGTTATTGATGTTATATCTATCTTTTAGACTATCATTATTTCCTTATTATTTTCTAAGTCTTAACTTGTTGATTTTGCTTTTTCTCTTTTTTCCGCAAGATTAGCCTATTACTTATAGCTACGGGATACGGTTTGTCTTACCTACTGATGGGATAAAGTAGGTGCCATTATCACTCATAAATCAGGTCGTGATAATAACAATGTATGCTTTCAAATGACCATGGTCGATTATATTTGGATAAATTATTGTGGCATGTCGGTTTGTTTTGACATAAAAAAATTGTCATAGTGACTGGACTTAGATGTAATCCTTCTTTAGAATCTTTTCCCGTTGATACACCTTTAAAAATTCCAAAAGGAAGCAATATATCTACATCAGCTAAGACAAGAAAGAAAGGAAAGATACCAACACCAAAAGCAGGCAGCAAGACAACAACCAAGACAGCAACTAAAACTAACGAAGGCAAAGGTAAAATAACTAATAAGAATGAGTTGATAGTCATTATCGGATAAATCTAAAAAGCTAAGGATTTTTTACTTTTTGTCAAGAACAAAAAGTTGTTGAAGAAGCACAAGGAACCATTGTGATTAGTTTGGTCTGTGCCTGACATTTTATGGGACAGAGATACCAACAAAGTCATAGAACCTAAATTGTTAAAGCTCTCTCAGGATTGGGAGGCATTCAACAATTATCCATGGTGTAATGAAAGAATTAAGTTGACTGCTAAATATATGTTGACAATGTTATTGCTGAAGAAGGTCAACTTATATGGCTTTTCTTGGGCTTTTATGATAAAACTTCTAATTTTTTTATTTTGTGCTATATTTAATATTGTTATTGAATTATTATTCTGATTTTTTGTTAGCATCATGGTTACATTTTAGGCTTGGGAATTTAAAGTCATTCCTCTCCTCTGCCAACAAGTCAAGGACTTCTCGAAAGAGGTTTCTCATCCAAGGATCCTTAGGTGGTTGACTACTAAGAAAAACCCAAGAGTAAATGCCTCTAATCTTTTAACCCTCTTGATGATGCAGTAAGCCTTATTTTAGATAGAATAATTTTACCTAAGTTAACAATTCAACACATTACAAGAAATATCATATTTATTGCAAAGCGTATCTCATCTGTTGCAATAGATAAGTTATATGTTGTAACATATCTCTGAACTTGCTAATAGATTATCCAATCTACTATAATTAATGCAACAAATTGGTAATTTATTGCAATATATGACTTATTTGTTGCACAGATTAGTAATCTATTACAAGAGATTACCCATATATTGCAATCTATATCTAAACAACTGGTAATAGATTTGTCATGACCCGATTTACGAGTAATGATGGCACCTACTAAACCTCACTAGTAGGTAAGCAAAAACGTAGCCCAGAGCTATTCGCAATGGATTAACTTGGTGGAAATACCCCAAAAGGTCCAAATAAACAATTCAATACCTAAATAAGCAATGCAATAGAAATATTCTAAAGGTAGCCATAACATAGAAAACCATCCCATGACCTGATAGAGCCAGTACAAGAGCTACTAAATACAACCCAAGTCTTAAAATAGTCAACACAATCCTATCTCAAAACTAATTACTAGACATAAATAAGATATAAGGAAATAGGGTAACTCCAACTCCAAGAGCTCACCTTATCTTCGGAATCTAACACAGCACGATCCTCGTATCAACGACGGAAATTAGTACTTGGATCTGCACCAAAAAGGAAAAAAAGCGTAGTATAAGTTCCAAAACCACGGGTACTCAATAGGAATCATCGGCTGACTGAACTAAATTATCATATAAGTATTATAAAATCCAAGATAACATAACTAAGTCAAGGTAGATACAAATCTGAAACCACATCATTGTGCATAAATAAGTATACGAACCAAAGTAATAACATAACATGGCATAAAGGATCAAACACATGCAATTGTAACTACAAAATTGGCTTCTATAAGCCAATAGATATGGAAAAGTAAATAATATAATGCAATCCCCCATATGCCTGGTGGATACAAACAAGATAATACAACCCGAACCACCGTCATCTCTCAACCGCCAACATACCACTAGAATCTATTCATATGAGCCACATTATAACCATATTCTTAATTTCAGACTTAGCCAGAATCACTATGGTCAATCTCACACCCCAATATTGTCATATCATAATAAGTATATCATCATAGTATAATATGTATATTCAAACTTGAACTAGTAAATATACTCAATAGTCGTACTTGAACTAGTAAATATAATCAATAGCTAAACTTGAATTGGCATATATAACATCAATGTTATTATCATCCTCCAGACTTGAACTGGTATATGTCATCAATATCATAATCATCCTTCAGACTCGAACTGGGTAAATATAATCGATATATAAATATTATCAATAATATCATATATAATAGCATAATCTATAGGCATCAAATCTTAACATCAACCACCATAACCATCAAGTTTTAAAGTTTCTCAATATTACCTTAGTGAGCATTTTCAAGGCATACAAAAAGTGTATAAAGGTTTACCAATGCTAACATGTATCTTAGCCTAAGGTGGGTCAAGGGACACTTCTAATCCTTGAAGTTCCATTTCATGTAAATTCTACCCGAACTAGGCTAAGGTATCTAAGTCCATTTTTAGGTGTCAACTAGGTCATCATTAGCCCTAAGATAGGAATTTTACCCAAAACATAAGTAACTAGATTAATTATGGTTTTTAGGTAGCCCAATAGGTCCATCTAACCAATGTATTTCCCTTCATCACACCAACAGCTAAAACCCATCCCATATCTAACACATTATCATAAACATACTATGAATTAGCTCAATCAAATAAGGGGATAAACCTAGCTTACCTGGATGCCGAAGAAAACTTGATAATCCGCTAAATCACTGACTTTTTCTTCTGAGAATATTCTGCAAGATGACACGCTATGAAAATTAGTTATACTCATCAATATGAGAATAATGATATCCATATTGCACCATAATGCATTGGGTCCAAAAGTCATACCAAAATCTCATATGGGTCCCATTTACAAAAATTATATTTTTAAAGCCAATCCAATATTTCCTTATGCTCAAGCAGTAATTACCCTAAAAAAATAGGTGTAATCCAAGATACTTTGATGTTAAAATCAACCCTCAAAGTTGTAAAGATTTTGAACAAGGAAAGGGGAAAATCTACATGAATTCAAAGGAATCTTACCACAAATTCAAAGGGAAATCACATGATAATCATTAATCAAGCTCCTTAAATCTCCCACAAGCTTCAATCCTAATCTTCCAAAGCTTTTCCTCTCTTTTAGGGTTTTAGTCTCTAGAGAATGGGTGAGAAATGGGCAAAATGGGCTAAAAGGAGTCTATTTATACCCATCACAGGTGCTCGAGTATCGCTATCATGACTCGAACCTTGCAATCACCATATATTTTGGTTTTCCAAGCTATTTGTATTTGTTATTTATGAATCACGATCGCAAAACTTGGTGACTTCCTATGGTATCTCGACTGCGACCCCTGGAATCACTATTAGCAATTGCATCAGATACAGCTGAGACTTCAAAGTCTTCACCAAGCCCTCTGGATTCATCAAAATCCCATATACGCAAATGGTCTATGAAACTATACCATATTTTATGCTCCAGACACACTGGCATAGTTGAAATTTCCATCTGAGGTAGTTTCAAGAAAAATTAGGTCCCACACCCATGTTTCATTTTCTTAACTTTTCAACCAATAGGTCAAAATAAGCCTGGGTACCTTAATAATCGAACCAATAATCCTTCCAGCCTAAAATCAATATTTTGGGGCTATTGGAGTAGTCAGAATTGGCATACGAGGTCATTTGACAAAGGTTTTGCCCTTTGGTCATTTGAAACCAACGAAAACTTCAAAATAGGAAATTGGCTCTAAAAATCAAATAAATTACCTAATAACTAAATTTTTAGTCCCAATAAGTCATAAATAACTGAGCAGCTATAGAAAAGCTCTAATGGCAAAAATAAGTGAAAATACAGAAAAATAACCTAAAGGGTTATTACAATATCCCCTACTAAAGAAACTTTCATCCATGAAAGTTAAAATGTTAGGATATACCTGAAGTCTCGAATAGGTGAGGATACTGGGCCTTCACCTCACTCTCAATCTCCAAAGTAGTCTCTTCTACTGGATGGTGCCTCCACTGAACCTTAACTATTGAAACTTCCCAAGTATGCAACCGTCTAACATCACTAGCCAAAATGATTACAGGCTCTTCCATAAAGGTCAAACACTCATCTATCTGGATTGAATTCGATTAAAGTATATGATATGAAATAAGGATGTATCATCGTAACATAGAAAAATTAAAAACTAGATGGATAGCAGTAAAATCTAAAGGTAGGGCTAACTCATAAGCCATCTCGCCAACTATGTGAAGAATCTCAAAGGGTTTGATATATCTAGGGATGAGTTTTTCTTTCCTCCCAAACCATATCACTCCTTTCATGAGTGATACATAGAGAAATATTGATGAGTGTGAATTGACCATTTATTTACGTCTAAATACATAAACACTACTATGATTTAATGGTTTGAATGAGGTAACTTTGGTATTTAAATGTACTAATTCCCATATTTTGTAGGTATACAGGTGATAAGAATAAAAAAAGTGAAGTGAGCTAAAACGAGATCAAAAAGGGAAGAAAAGTGCAAAATTTGGAAAAGTAGGAGCAGGATCTAACCACAGTTACCACGATCGTGTTTTGAGATCCGCGGCCGTGGTTATTCAAGATTATTTAGAGCCAACAATCTTGAAGGACTCACCACGATTATGGGAATTACGATCGCGATCAAGGCAGTGTTGTTTTATGCCAAGGGGAAATTTGTAATTTCATAGAACTAAATCCAAATCCTATATTGAGCTAAAAACCTTTCATTTTTTGGCATCTTCCCAACTAAAAATAAACATTGAATATTTTTAAACCCTACCAAACTGGGAAACTTATTGTGGAAGATTTCTTAAGTAGTTTTGGTAGTAATTGAAGTTGGATATTTTAGAATACTTCAATTTGCATCTTCAGTGGAAGCATTGAATGATTATTTTGGTCTAATTCATTTCCCTAACTTCATGAGTAGCTAAATATTTATCTTGGGGTTATGTTGAAATAGGGTGCAAAAATATATGGTTTGTGACTTATTTGTGTAGATTCTTGGTTAATTATGATTGGTTTCACTAATACTTGATTGATTGAGTTGGAATTTATGGGTGAAATCACTAAATTCCCAAAACCACACATTATCCTTGAAAAAGGGATGTGGGTATACTTTTGGATCCTATATCATCCTTGAAAGAGGGATATGGGTGATAAGGCATTAGTGAATAATAGTTAAATGTAGCTTATTCCCTTTTTATTATCTTAGAAAATAAGGGTGGATTGAGAATTAGCTAGGTCATGCGCATCTTTCTAGAAATAGGGATACCCAATTAATGTATTGGGTGGATTTTCTTGTGAAACACCCTGGGTTTTGATCCTTAGAAATTTCCTGGGTTTATAGTTTTTGGCCATCATATGACTAGGGGGTACTAGTCGTATGATAGGGTAAGGTTTGATGGCCTTAGTCATATGTTAACTAGTGTGGTTTGGTTTGGTTTTTGCTGAAGGTACGAATGGATCTTACTAGTAGTATCTTGGGGTACTAGTGGTAAGATATCAATCATATGTTGCCCTTTGTTTAACCTAGGTGATCCTACTTTGCCTAGGGTACGGTTTCATGGTACTTATCATATGGTTGGGTACAGTTTGGCTTGGGTGATCGTATGTTGGATAGTGTTGGGGTCCAAGAAGAGGCTTAGGGTAGGATACAAGGATACCACTCATACCCTAAGGTACGGTTTGGGGTGGTCGTACCCTCCTTTAGGAATTTTGTATAGTTTAAGTTAAGGGTAATCTGGATATTTCCCCTCTTAACCTATTAAGGCCCTACGACTTATATCACTCTTAGGACATCATTCACCCTATTATTCTAATCTTAAACACTTAAACTCTCTCTCAAATTCTCTCAAATGATCTTGGGTTAAGAAAGGCTAGGGTTTCATCTATAGGATCAATTTGAGGCTTGCAAAGGGTGGTTTCTCTCCATCTTCTTCATAATCTAAGGCATGTTACTCCTCCCTCGTTGTTAGTTCCAACTAAGGGAATGTTTTATGAATTATTTTTATGGCATAATTGTGTTATAGTTGGGGGTTTTGGTTATAACAGTTGGCTATGGTGTTTCCATGTCTACTTATGATTTTTATATTATAATGGTGGTTTGAACAATTGGTTGCATGAGAATTGTTAATTGGTACTTGGATTGGCTTTGGAAATGCTATGCCCCCAACATGTTTGATAAAATACCTATGAGAATGCTTTTACTATATTATTGGATTTTTAATGTAACTATTGCATGGTATAAGTTGGAAATGGAGCCCAAATTGGTTTGGATGGTTTTAAATAGTTAAATGGTAAGGTCTTGGTGGTCATGATTATGGTTTAATTAAATAGCCTTGTGGGGTACAAGGGAATTCCACAATCAAACTTAATAATGAAATGCTTATGGGGTACATAGGACTCCCCCAAGTCAACTTAATAATATAATCAATGGGTACGTAGGAATCCCTTCTTCCATAAAAGATTGGCTAAGGACATTGTTTGCAAGCTATAGTCGGTATGACGATACCACTACTTATAGACTTGGTTATTAATAAATAGAATTGGTGGTTTGGTTGTGTGGTAATAGTTTTGATTGAGCAATAATAGCGGGGTGTGATAGAAAAACGTGAAGGTGTGAGTCTAACGGATGGACACTGGAAACTCATGTTTGATGACATAAGGATTGGTCATGGCAACCATATATGATACTTAGGTGGTACACTGGAATCCCCTAAGTTACACTTGTATATATATATATCAGGGAGTGTGAAGGGTACACTGGAATCCCCTACTCTTATGGTAACTTCGATTCATGCGGATATACGCATTGGGGATCGTTCAAGGGGTAACACTGGACCCATATAGCCCATAGGTAGTTCTAGGATGATTAAGCTATACATACCCATGTTAAAGGTTTTAAATGCATGCTAAACCTAGTTTTCTTTCCCAGCGTAGATATATATATATATGTATGTATGTATGATTATGTATGCATATGGTCATTTACTTAGTTTTAAAGTTTGGCATTATTTTATCCTTATACTAAGTGCATGCTATTGTTCACCCGCTAACCTATATTCGAGCGATGTATCCCCACGCGATGTGAGAATCATCCATTCTACCCCTTCTACTTAGTGATCGGATTCAGGATCAGCTTGATTGAATTAAAGTGGTAAGATTTCATATTTTAGAAGGCTCCATTTCATGTCATAGATGTCTATACTTATTTTGGTCATTTTAGGGACTATGGTTTTTGTTATAGTTAGGGGCATGTCCCGATCAAATATTGTTTTACTTTTGGATAGATGTTTTGTGGAATTACTATAGGTTGGTATAGGTGGTTTTGGAATTGGTGTCAGCCTTAGTATTGTCATTGGTATTAGGGATGATACTATTTGACTGTATTTATGATTTTTTCATCCTATTATGTTATGTTATGGACATAAACTTGGTTATTATTTTGGTTTGGTTATGGTTGTTGGTTGGCATTGGATGGTTGGGCTTGTTTGGGTTGGTCACGGTCGTGACCCTAATCCCAAATTCTTTGTGTTGCTAAACACGCTATCTTGTTATATGTTCAAACTTCATCCAACTCAGGGCATGTGTTTGGAGGTTGGGTTGAGTATCAGGGGTGGTCTCTGGTCCTGGTTGGACTTGGGATGCCTTTTATGACAAAGCCCTGGTTCTGGTCGTGTCAAGGTTTTATCAAAGCAAGGTTTATGGTCAATTAGGATTCTATAAAGCTGTGTCAAGTGGAGTCTCATTTATGGGTATGTAGCGCACCATACTCATAAGAAAGAGGCTACAAGGTATTTAGGAACGTTTCTTTTCTTTTTTTCTATTTTTAAGCTTAGAGACTATGTCCTAGAATCCTTTCTAATTCCTATTTGTTCACTTTTCAGATCATGCCTTGATGATCTGAGACATATGGAAAATCCTCTGTCCTAACAGAGGATAATGTTAATAGGACACACTCGACTCATGGGATCCATACTCAGTTTAGGGGTCCCATCCCTGATTGTTCCTAAGTTCCATTTGTTCCCTCTAGTCCTCCTCAGGTTAATGTGATGAATGTTGAGTTTCGTCAGTCGATTCATATGATTTCTCAGTTGGTAGCTTCTCAGGATGAGTGTGGTGTATCTAGTACTCCACCTTCTGAAGTCACAAGGGTTGGCCAGTTTATGAGGAAGAGTCCTCCAACCCTTACTACTATTAAGGTAAAGGAGGATCCTCAGGGTTTTCTTAATGAGATGGATAAGATCTTCAGGGTGATGCAGGTAATGAATGTGATTGGGGTGAATTTTTCTTTCTATCAGCTAAAGATGTGACGTACCAATGGTACGAGGAATGGGATAGGGCAAAGGGTGATATGAATGAGTTAGATCTATAGGAGACTTTCTCTAATGAATTTCTAGATTGCTTCTTTCCTGAAGAGTTAAGGTAAGCAAAAGCGGAGGAATTTGTTAATCTAAAATAGGGGAAGATGTCGGTCAAGAAATATGCCTTGAAATTTCACAAGTTTTCTAGGTATGCTCCAGAATTAGTATCTGATATGAGGGCCAAGATAAGAAAGATCGATTTAGGACTGTATCATGAGTTGATCCTTAAAAGTAAGATAGCGTTGCTGATAATGAAAATGGATATCTCTAGGTTGGCTGTTCATATGCAACTAGTGGAAGAGGAAAAACGAAAAAAAGTGGAGGTAGGGTAAAAGTACGGAAAGAATTTTAGGTTCTCTAAGTAGAGTGGTATATAATAAATTGGTAGATATGGGGGTAAGTGTCCAAAGAATAATTTTGGGAGTTCTGGTTCTTTCTTCACAGCTAGTGCTCTCTATTTAAAACTATCGGGTGACAGGTGTCAACAAGGTGGCAATAAATTTAGGGCAGAAGGTACCCAACCTCAGGCTAGTGGGGCTTAGTCGACTTTATTATGTCCATATTGTAGGTTCAATTGTCGGTTACATTCGGGTTTCTGTAATGAGGGGAGGGACAGTTGCTTCAAATGTGGTCATCCAGTCTATATGGTTAGAAACTTCCTGGTTGGTAAGGTAGCTTTGGGGGAAAATAAGGTTTCGATTGGATCTTCATCTACTCCTGTACCTAGAGGTGCTACTTTTGTATATGTTTCTACTTCTGGTGCCAGCACAGGCTGGAATCGGTTATATACTCTTGCATCCCGACAGGAGTCTGAGGCATCGCCTAATGTTGTGACTGGTATGTTGCAACTTCTTTCTCATGACGTGTATTATTTACTTGGTTTAGGGTCCACTCTCTCTTATGTGAATCCATTTGTGGCTATGTATTTTTTTTATCCTGAGGTTATTTCAGATCTTTTTCTGTTTCTACCCCAGTAGGTGACTCTATTACTATTAAAAGAGTCTATAGAGGGTGTGTGGTATCATTTGGTAGTAAAGAGACTTTGGTGGATTTGTATAAACTAGATGGGGTGGATTTTGATGTTATTCTGGGGATGGATTGGTTACAGTTATTCTATATGTCCTTTGATTTTCGAGCTCGTAAGGTTGTCTTTAAGTTCCTTAATGAGCCAGTTATTGATTGGGAGGGTAGTTCCCTAGCTCCTAAGGGAAAGTTTATATCATATCTTAGAGCTCGAAGATTAATCTCCAAAGGGTGTGTCTGTTATCTAGTCTAGGCTAAAGATTCTTACTCGCAGGGTCCTTCTTTGTATTTGGTTCCGGTGGTGAATGAGTTTCCGAAGGTCTTTCTTGATGATCTTCCTAGTGTTCCTACAGATAGGGAAATTGAGTTTGGGATTGATCTTGTTCTAGACATTTTTCCAATTTCTGTTCCCCCTTGTAGAATAGCTCCAGCTGAGTTGAAGGAACTCAAGGAGAAACTTAGGAATCCCTTGGATAAAGGTTTTATCCATCCTAGTGTGTCCCCATGGGGTGCACCAGTGTTATTCATGCATAAAAAGGATGGTTACTTTCAAAACTGCATTGACTATCGGCAGTTGAATAAGGTGACAGTTAAGAACAAGTATCCTCTTCCTAGGATAGAAGACTTATTTGACTAGTTGTAAGGTTCTAAATTCATTTATAAGATCGATCTTTGGTCAAGGTATCATCATCTTAAGATTAGGGCAGTGGATATCCCTAAGATGATTTTCCATACTCGGTATGGGCACTTTGAGTTCTTGGTTATGTCTTTTGGTTTGACTAATGCTCCTGTTGCATTCATGTATTTAATGAATAGGGTCTTCCTTCAGTTTCTGTATCTGTTTGTCATTATGTTCATAGATGACATCTTGTTTTACTCTAAAAGTGAGGTGGATTATGCCAATCACTTTGGGCAGCTACTCTCTTATAGTTGTGTCCTGGTTTTTGAGTTCTAGTTAAAGGCGGGTCTTTCACAAACTAAGGCAAATAAAGAGTCTTATTCTCCCTTTTAGTCAGCTGGAAGTGATAAAATTGTTGCTCTAGCCCTAGCTGCTCTACGCGGATATAATCGTTCGGGTGGATGAGATACTTTTTAATGATTTTTGACATTCTTCTCTCTTAAGGGTGGATGAGATACTATGTTCATTTTTGAATAAGATTATCATGAATTTCTTTGTCAAACTCATTTTGTAAGAGATATAGAGATATTGTAGTATACTACTAGGGATGACTTGTGCTCTTATTCTTCTATCAAAAGTAGGAAAGAGCGAGTGCCTGATCAAGTCAATCAAGCGATAGGGGCAGAGACTTTACTTTGCTAGGATGGAGTTACTGTCGATTGAGGATTGGCACTGTAGCTGCCCTCCTCGCTTTGTCTTTGGCTTTCAGAGTTGTGAACTGACCTCTTCCTTTTACAGCTAGACAACTGGCAGATAAGCTGGGTATCTAAAGAATGTATTGTATTGCAAACCTTGAAGGAGCAACAGTTGTATGCCAAATTCTCGAAACATAAATGTCGGTTAAATGTTGTCACTTTTCTAGTTCATATTATTTCTAGTGAAGGGATATTGGTAGATCCACAAAAGGTTGCGGTGTTTAAGAAGTGGACTAGACCCAAGACTCCAATTGATATTCGGAGCTTCTTGGGTTTGTCTAAGTATTATAGGAGATTTGTGGAAAGTTTCTCGACTATAGTTTCTCGTTGACTTGCTTGACTCAGAATAAGGTAAAGTTCTCTTAGTCGAATGCTTGTGAGGACAGTTTCAAAAAGCTGAAGGATAAGCTAACTTCGGCTCCAATTTTGACTTTCCCTGAAGGCACTGAGGGATTTTTGGTTTACTTTGATACGACTCAGGCAGGACTTAATTGTGTGTTGATGCAGCATGGTAAGGAGATAGCCTAAGCTTCTAGGCAGTTGAAGGTCCATGAGAGAAAGTATCCTACTCAAGATTTGGAGTTGTTAGAGATGGTTTTTGTGCTGAAAATCTGGCGGCACTATTTGTATGGAGTGCATGTGGACATATTTTCTAATCATAAGTGTCTACGGTATGTGTTCACTCAGAAAGAGCTTAATCTCAGGCAGAAAAGATGGCTTGAGCTTCTGAAGGACTATGATATGAGTCCTCATTACCACCCAGGTTAACCTAACGTAATTATTAATTCTCTTAGTAGGTTGTCCATGGAAAGTTTAGCTCATGTGGAAAAGGATAAGCGGGAGTTGGTGAAGGATATTTACTACTTTCCTTATCTTGGAGTTAAACTTTTAGACTCCGAGAACGGCGGTGTATTGGTATAGAAAGTGGTGCGATCGTCTCTTGGTGCAGTGATCAAGGAGAAGCAAATGTTAGATCCTGTATTGGTGAAGATCAAGAGTGAAATTGGTGGACAAAAGGTGATGGTATATAAGATTAATGGTGATGTTACCTTGTGGTACCAATAGAGGTTATGTGTTCCCGATGTCGATGGTTTGCAAGAAAGGATATTGGTTGAGGCGCATGAATTGCACTATGTTGTTCATCCCGATTTAACAAAAATATTTCATGACCTCAAGGAGATATATTGGTGGAATGGTATGACAAGGGATGTGGCTAATTTTGTGGCCGCTAAGTGTATAGTGTGTCAACAAGTGAAAGCTAAGCACATAAGGCTCAGGGGATTTTATTAAGAAATTGAATTGCCTGAATGGAAGTGGAAAATGATCAACATAGATTTTCTTACCGATCTTCCTCGGTCTCGTAATCAATTTAATTTGGTTTGGTTCATCGTGGATAGGATGACAAAGTCAGCTCACTTTTTGCCAGTGAGGACTAACTTTTTGACTAAGGATTATGCGAGGTTGTATCTTTATGAGATTGTGAAGCTACCTAGAGTACCTATTTCTATCATCTCTGATCGGGGTATGCAGTTTTCATCTCACTTCTGGCGGTCATTTTAAAAAGGGTTGGGTACTAAGGTTAGTCTGAGTACTACTTTCCACCCACAGATGGATGGGAAAGCAGAAAGTACTATTCAGACGTTGGGAGATATGCTTTGTGCACGTCTAATTGTCAATAGTTGTAATTGGGTTAAGCATCTACCTCATGTAGAGTTTACTTACAATAATAGTTACCATTATAGGATTGGGATAACCCCTTTTGAGGCATTGTATGGTAAGAGGTGTAGATCTCTTATTCGGTGGTTCGAGCTTGGTGAGGTGGAGATGTTAGGCCCAAATTTGGTTTATCAGGACATGGAGAAGGTAATGGTGTTTGAAATAGGCTTAAGGATGCCCAAAGTCGCAAAAAGTCCTATGCGAATGTAAGGCATAAGGACTTAGAGTTTGAGGTTGGGGATAGGGTGTTCCAAAGGGTGTCTCCCATGAAAGAAGTAATGCGGCTTGGGAAGAAGGGAAAGCTCAGTCCTCGGTATGTTGGTCCTTATGTGGTTTTGAGAAGGGTTGGTAATGTGGCATATGAATTGGAGTTGCATTCTATTTTGAGCTACATTCATCTGGTTTTCCATTCCTTTATGTTGAGAAGAGGTATAGGTGATCTTTTATCGGTTGTTCTTTTGGAAGGGTAGGGTATCTTGGATTCTCTGTCTTACGAAGAGATCCTGGTTGAGATCTTGGATTGGTAGGTTCATCAATTACGGACCAAGGATGTGGCCTCAGTTAAGGTTCTATGGCTAAACCACACGATGGAAGAGGTTACTTGGGAAGCGAAAAAGGACATGAAGTCCAAGTAACCGTAATTGTTTTTTGCTCCCAGGATTCGTGCAGAAGGTTTGTGTTCTTTATCATACTTTTGTATTCTAACTTAGTTAAAAGGTAGATTAAATCCTTGCATCTTTTTTTCTAACTTAGTTAAAGGTTAGAGTCGAGGTAACGGGGTGTAAATCATGCTTGTACTACCCTGTTCCATCAATCGAGGATAAATGATCCAAGTTGGGGAGAATTGAAACACCCTGGTTTTTTATCCTTAGAAATTTCCTAGGTTTTTAGTTTTTGGACATCATACGACTAGGGGTACTAGTCGTATGATAGGGTACTATTTGGTGGACTTAGTTGTGTGTTAACTAGTGTGGTTTAGTTTGGTTTCTATCCAAGGTACGAATGGATCTTTCTAGTTATACCTTGGGGTACTAGTGGTAAGATATCAATTGTATGTTGCTCCTATGTTTAACCTAGGTGATCCTATTTTGCGTAGGATACGGTTTTATCGTACTTATCATATGGTTGGGTACGGTTTGGCTTAGGTGGTCGTATATTAGACAGTGTTGGGGTCCAATGAGAGGCCTAGGGTAAGAGACAAGGGTACCACTCGTACCTTAGGGTACGATTTGGGGGGTGGTCATACCCTCCTATAGGAATTTTGTACAGTTTAAGTTGAGGGTAATCTGGATATTCCCCTCTTAACCTATTAAGACCCTACGACTTATATAACTCTTGGGACATCATTTACCCTATTATTCTAATCTTAAACACTTAAGTCTCTCTCAAATTCTCTCAAAGGCTCTTGGGTCAAGAAAGGCTACGATTTAGGAAATAAGATCAATTTGGGGAATTCTCTCCATCTTCTTTGTAATCTAAGGCATGTTATTCCTCCCTCATTGTTAGTTACAACTAAGGCCATGTTTCATGAATTTTTTTCATGGCATAATTGTGTTATGGTTTTGGGTTTTCAAATATATGTTGGGGGTTTTGGTTATAATAGTTGGTTATGGTTTTCCCATGTCTTTTACTTACGGTATTCTTATTATAATGGTGGTTTGAACAATTGGTTGCATGGGAATGCTTAATTGGTACTTTGTTTTGCTTTGGAAATACTATGCCCCTAACATGTATGATAAAATACCTATGAGAATGCTTTTACTATATTGTTGGACTTTTAATGTAACTGTTGCATGTTATAAATTGGTAATGGAACCTTAATTGGTTTGGGTGGTTTTAAATCATCAAATAGTAAGGTCTTGGTGGTCATGGTTATGGTTTAATTAAATAGCATTATGGGATATAGAGGAATCCCCCAAGCAAACTTAATAATAAAATGCTTGTGGGGTACATGGGACTCCCCCAAGTCAACATAATAATGTAATCGATGGGTACATGGGAATCCCTTCTTATATAAATGGTTGTCTAAGGACATTGTTTGCAAGCTATAGTTGGCTTGGTGATACCACTACTTATAGCTTTGGTTATTAATAAATGGAATTGGTGGATTGGTTGTATGGTAATAGTTTTAATTGGGCAATAATGGCGGGTGTGATAGCTAATCGTGAAGTTGTGATTCTAATGGACGGACACTGGAAACTCACATTTGACTATATGAGGATTTATCATGGTGACCATATATCATACTTATAGGGTACATAAGAATCCCTTAAGTTACATTTGTATATATATATATCATGGAGAGCGAAGGGTACACTGGAATCCCCTACTCCTATGGTATCTCCGGTTCATACGGATACATGCATTGAGTCCCGTTTAGGGGGTAACAATGGACCCATATAGCCCATGGATGGTTCTAGGACGGTTAAGAAACACATACCCAGGTTAAAGGTTTTAAATGTATGCTAAACCCGGTTCCCTTTCCCAACAAGGATATATATATATATATATATATATATCCATACATATGTATGATTGTGTATGCATATGGTTATTTACTTGGTTTTAAAGGTTGGCATTATTTTATCCTTATTCTGAGTGTATACTAGTGCTCACCCGCTAACCCATCTTTAGGTTATGTATCCCCACGTGATGCAAGAACCAGCCATTCTACTCCTCCTACTTAGTGATCAGAATTGGTATCAGCTCGGTTGGATTGAAGTGGTGATCTTCCATATTCTGAGAGGCTTCATTTCATGACATGGATGTCTTTACTTATTTTGGTAATTTTATAGACTATGGTTTAGGTTATGGTCAGGGGCATGTCCAGATCGTATATTATTTTACTTTTGGATTGAGGCTTTGTGGAACTACTATGGATTGGTATGGGCGGTGTCGGCAGTGGTGTTAGCCTTAGTATTGGCATTGGTATTGGGGCGAAGACCGTTTGACTGTTTTTATGATTGTTCCGTCCTATTATGTTATGTTATGGACATGAACTTGGTTATTATTTTGGTTTGGTTATGGTTGTTGGTTGGCATTGAATGGTTGGGTTGGTCACGGTCGTGACCCTAATCCCAAAGTCTTTGTGTTTCTAAACACGCTATCTTGTTATATGTTCGGACTTTATCCAATTCAGGGAAGGTGTTTAGAGATTATGTTGGGTAACGGAGGCAGTCTTCGATCCTTGTTGGACTTGGGATACCAATTACGATGAGGCCCTAGTTCGGGTCGTGTCAGCTTTGCACATCCTTGAGGTATCCAAAAGGGTCCAAGTGTGATAATCTTAAGGTTTGGTTGAAAACTAGCATCAAGAATCCCCTAACCTAGCCTACCCATGTAATTGTTAACTCGAATTTGCATTCGATTGTCATGAACCCATGTATAAATTTCCCCTAGGAAGACATAATCCCAAGACTTGTCTCATTTTGATATCTTATCCACATTTGTAGCCTTTAATTGGTTATTTGAGTAGATCTTGATAAAAGAACTATTCCGAACCATTCCCCCATAATTTTAATTCATGTATTTCATTTACATTATGGGTATTTCTTTAGTAGTTATTAACACCCATAGGATTTGAAAACTAATTCCACTCCTCGAGGATTAGACCCCAACTTATGTTGGGTTAATATACTTGACAACGATCGCCTTTCCACAAATCATTGATATCAAATACCCAATCACCAACTCCAAATCTCAAGGTACGAAGCCTATGGTCTGCATAAGCCTTCTACCTACTCTGAGTTGCTCTCAACTTGTCCTGAATCACCTTGACTCTATCTAATGATTCTTGAAGCAAATTAGTACCACGGGGTCTAATTTTAAAAGTCTCAAACCAGCCTATCGGAGAATAGCACCGCCTACCATACACAGCATCAAAAGGCTCCATCTTAATGCACTAATGATAACCGTTATTATATGCGGACTCTGCCAAGGCTAAGTGCTCCTCCCACTAGCATCCAAAATCCATAACACAATCTTGAAGCATATCCTCAAGCACCTGAATCCTCCACTCTAACTGACTATCTGTCTGCAGATGAAAGGTTGTACTAAGACCCACCTGAGTACCCAACTCCTTTTAAAAAGCTCTCCAAAAGCTATAAATGAACATGGAACCCCAATACAAAATAATAGAGATAGGCACACCATGCAAATGGACTATCTCGTGCCCGTAGATACGGGCTAACCTCTTGGCACTGAAGGACATCTAAATAGGAATGAAATATGCTGACTTGGTCAATCGGTCTACAATGACCCAAATGCCATTGGGACCACAAGAGGTGAGAGGCAACCCACTAAAAAATTCATGGTAATCCGCTCTCACCTCTACTCAGGATTGGCCAATCTCCGAATCAATCAACTTGGTAATTGATGCTTGTCCTTCACCAACTAAGAACATAGGCAACAAGATACAAAGTCTATCACATCTCTCTTTATGCCACTTCACCAATAATGTTGTCTTAAATCTCTATACATCTTAGTCATACCCAGGTGAATAGAATATCTAGAGCTATGAGCCTCTTGCAGAATCAACTGAATCAAGTCATCAATACTTGAAAAAAAATCCATCTATCAATCTCAAAACACCCTCCAAATCTATAGTAACCCTCTTAGACTCACCTCTCAACACCTGATCACGGAGAAAACAAAGCCTGGTATCTTCAAACTGATGATCTTGAATTTACTCAAATAGTCAGGACATAGCCTCAACACTAGCAAAAATCTTTCTATGGTCTGAAATACCAAGGAGAACCATCAAGTTGGCTAAGAACTGATTGTCCCATTCCAATGGCCTCTGAGATACTGAAATAAAAGTCAAGCTACCCATACTCACCGTCTTCTGACTCAAGGCGTCTACCACTATATTCGCGTTGCCTGGATGATATAAGATTAAGACATCATAATACTTATGCAACTCCATCCATCTACACTACCTAGTATTAAGATCTATCTAGGTTATAAGATGCTAAAGACTACGATGATCGATGAAAATCTCATAATGTACACCACAAGGATAATGCCTCTAAATCTTAAGCATAAAAACTATAGTTGCTAACTCCAAATCATGAGTGGGGTAGTTACGGTAATGCACCTTAAGCATCCTGAAAGAATAAGTGATAACACCAGCCTACTATATCAATACACAACCCAAGTCAATGTCAGAAGCATCACAATGCATGGTGAATCCCTCACCCTTAACAGGAAAAACCAAAATAGGAGTTGTAGTAAGAAACTCCTTGAGCTTTCAAAAGCTCCACTCAAACTGCTTAGACCATCTAAAAGGAACCTACTTTTGAGTCAATCTGGTCATAGGTTCTGAAATAGTAGCTTAACCCTCAATGAAACATCTATAGTAACCTATCAAACTAATGAAGCTACAAACCTCGGTCAGAGATATAGGCCTATCCCAATCACAAATGGCCTCAATCTTCATTGGGTTGACCATAATCCCATCCTTAGACACCACATGCCCAAGGAATGTCATCGACCAAAGCCAAAACTCACACTTAGAGAATTTGGCAAAAAACATATAATCACTCAAAGTCTGGAGCACAATCATTAAATATTGTGCATGCTCCACTCTACTACCCAAATATAAAAGGATGTCAATGCTGAACACAATCATAATAGAATCCAAATAAGGTCTAAACACTCAGTTCATCAAATTCATTAATGTGGCTGGGGCATAAGTCAACCCAAAAGACATCACTAGAAATTCATAATGACTGTAATGGGTCCTAAAGGCTGCTTTTGAGATATCCTCAGTTTGAATCATCAATAGATGGTAACTAGACCTCAAATCAATCTTGGAAAACACCATTGTATCCTAAAGCTGGTTGAACAAATCATCAATACAAGGCATAGGATAACAGTTCTTCACTGTCCCCTTATTAAGCTGTCTATAATCAATACACATACGCATAGAGCCATCTCTATTCTTCAAAAAAACATAGGAGCTCCCAAAGGATTCATAATCAGTCTAATGTAACCCTTACGAAGTAGATCCTGAAGTAGAGAATTTATCTCTTTAATCTCGGTAGGAGCCATATAGTAAGGTGCCATAAAAATAGGTTGGGGGCTAGGCTTAAGATTAATAACAAACTAAGGAGGTATACTGGGTAGATCAGTAGGGAAAACATTAGAAAACTCATGGAATATAAGAATAGAGTCAAGTGATGGACTCTCCATACTAACATCATGAATATAATCAAGATAAGACTTGGACCTCTATAAATAAGTCTTCTAGCACACATATAAAAAATAATCCTCTTTAGGTCGTGGCTTATATCTCTTTACCATATGACTAGGGGTATGCCAAGTATGGCTAAGGTAATGGTCTTGGCAAAATAATCCAGGACCGCATGATAGTGGGATTACCTGTCCATGAGAATCACATCAAAATCCGCCATTTCTAATATAATAATATAAGAATGAATATCAATATCTCTAGCAATCACAACACATAATCTAAAAACTCGATCCACTACTAAGAAATCACACACAAGAGTAGATACACGTAATGTCAAGGATAATAAATCCAATGATAAATCTAATCATAGAGCATAATAAGCAGACACATAAAAATAAGTTGATCCCAAATCAAATAAATCATAGGGTAACTGATGGCACACCATAATCATACCTGTTATAATAAGATCCGAAAAATCAATTATGGGTCTAGTAGGTACTGCATAAAACTAACCATACCTACCACCTAGATAGTCTCTTGACCGATCTCCTATCCTACCCACTTGAGAACCACCTTAATTACCCTCTAGACTATCTCTATGACCATGTGAACTATCTTTAGCTGAGGGATAAACTACTCTAATAGGGAGAACACTCTAAGATAAAGTAATAATTTCCCCAAGACTAGGTCACTCTCGCGAATAATTACCAAAGGCCCAAAACCTATAACAAGTCACCTGAGTTGTACCAGAACTAGAAGATTCGGCTAACCCAAAAAAGTTGCCTTGACTATAATAACCAGAATACAAACCACTCAATGGATGACCACTACCCTGACTAACGCAATCACTAACATAAGACTAACCTCCATTATTTGGGTGTAGTTTTCAATTCTATTTGTATGTTATATGTATATGCACTATCTTTGGAGCTTAGTCGGCAATTGCCTACTGAATACCACGTGTTTGGTACTCATACTACACTTTTGCAACCGGTAGATCACAGTATAGTTTATCACTGGTATTTTTTGTATTATGTGGATCAGCCATTATTGGAGACATAGAGTGAGCTCCTAACATTTGGAGTATTAATTTCATCCCTCTTATGTACTAGACTAGTCTCTATGTTGTATTGGGAGATGATTGTATCTGTATATTCATTTAGTAACTCATTTGTATCCTTCTTATGTTAGAAGCTCTTAAACTGATTCCATCAGGTTTTGGAATTATCTTATGTATGTTAGTCTTTTATTACATCTATTACACATTCTTCCCTTTATTCTTTGGTAGATCGTTACTAGCAGTTCCAGACTATAGGTTTGGCTTGCTTACTAATGAGTTATACAAGGTGCCATCATGACTCGGGAAATTAGGTGGTGAAAAATTGGTATCAGAGCATAGGTTCATCGGTGTATTAGTATAAGATCTAAGTGTTCATAAAAGTCTTATGGATCGGTGTAGAGATGTCTGTAACCTATCTTTGAGATTTTACAGGGTATTCTTAGAAAAATCATTTCTTGACTTCGTATCGTATGTTCGTATTTCTATGAGCCTAAATCCCATTCTTTGACTCTATTATGTCCTAAATGGATAATGTAAGATGGATGATAGATATGGATAAGACTTCAATATGTATTTTCAGAGCTTTGGTGTGGCATCTAAATGGAGAGTCAGAGATGTATATCTAATATCTTCTGTGTCAGCCGAAGGATTTAGGGGCAACTTAGGCTCCAGTAGAGCTCGCAACTAATTCATCCCTTTGAGGTTCATCATTAGGGACCCTGGGTTTAATTTTAAATACCCCATAGCTAGGGATGACATTTGGTTCATCAAGTAGTTCTCAGACCAGAGTTGGATCTATTGGTGTTCATCAGGGGTCTTTATTAGTTTTTGAGTATGAGATTGGGTTTCTTGAGTGGTCCAGGCATATTCTGATACTATATTCATCTGACAAGGACATGAAGCATGGATATATTAGAGGATTCACATTGTCACTCTATTTGGCATCAGAGCACTTAATAGCAGCTGGGTTTTCCTTCTCTTAGGTTATTGATCATTCAAGGGCCATAGAGAGAGCATACATTAGATTTATGGAGGTGGTTATAAGATACTATGCCATCAGTAAAGTACTATTGGTATTTTATTCGAGAGTGAGGATTCTTTCATTGGAGGTCAGCTTCACTTGTAGACTATAAGTTCTATGAAAGTAGCATTTCAAACTATAGATGGCTCTCAAATTAGTCGTGGTGATCACAGCGGGCAGAGTTCCAATTAGACTTTATGGAGTTTTTGGTATTGTTCTTCAGGCTGTGGCGGTCATTTTAGATTAGGAGGGGCAGTATCTCAGAGTATTCCAGGAGCTTGTTATGGTTGTAGCAAAATGGTACTTTGGTTTAGAGAGTGCCCCAGATGTGCGTTAGTTGAACAAATATAGTTAGCATATATTTTGAGCCAGTCTAGAGTTCATATGGTATTCTATGACTGTGAAAAGGATGATCATGGTAGTATATAGTCCTCTCAGCATTAGTTGGCTAGACATTTAGGCTCTGTTGGTGTTTCTTGCCATTTTAGGGCTTTAAGAGTTTTCTACGACTGTAGAGAGATTGGTCACTGGTCTAGAGAGTGTCTTCGACATTGGATTTCTAGTCATTCATCTCATTTGAATCAGCCTCATAATTTTGTGGCACCTTCAATTTGAGATAGTGCACTTGGCACTTTAATTGATGATTCAGTCGATGGGTCCAAGTTTAGACTCGATTAGATTTATTCTCTTCTAGACCCATCGGCATATGATTGCAGGTTTTACCATGATAGGTGTTATTTTATTTCCTTCTTTTATATTTTTCATTTGTGTGTATTAGGATTTTTGTACCCATCGATGATTTTATGCTTTGATGAGTTTATATTGGTTGTTGTGCGCCTTGTTATTGAATTCATGATTATATGACTACCCTCATGGTTTATTTCTTTTAGTAATGGATGGAGTAGATTTGTGTTGATTTTTTCTCCCTATGGGTGTAGTATTTGGATTCGAGTCCTATTTACCTTGGCATATTGCCCTTATTATGTCCCTTGAGTGGTACTTGTTACTGATGTTCATTTTTGGTACCTCTTATTTAGTATATTGATGTTTATCTTGTTTTTTTTATTGTTGTCATTACTTAATGTTATTAATCTATAGTGGGTATCGATTTGGACTAGTGTTATCTAGTTAGAATTTCATTCATTGTGGTTCTTATTTATTGGCCCGAGCAGTTATAGCCCGATTAGATAAAAAAATTTCTAAAGCAAGATGTGTTTGGTTGTTTTCCTTTTCTATTGGCTATGCTAGATTTAGTGTGGAATGGACTATGGTATTGAAGGTAAGTTGACCTTCTGTGGCTCTGTTATAATTCTAGAGTTGGCTATTTAATTGTATTGCCTATTCTTGAGTTTAGAATTCTTGGGCCTGCCTTTTTGAGTTGTGAAGGGTTTGGTCTTTGCTTGTGGCTATTACATCACCTGATAGTGGTTTTGGTATTGATGTCTACATCTCTTAGATTCATCTCTTAGAGTTATTGGATTCATCTCTTCGTGATGGTTTGCTCTTGGCACTAGTGTGTAGATTGGATTCTTCTTTCTTACCGTGATGTGGTATTTGTCTAAATTGGAGCTTGAGAGTAAGGGGCAGTTGGTATTTCCTGTGATTTCTTCTAAAGTAGTAAAATTGAATATTCTTTATCTTTAATTGTTGGTTCATTTTTTGATAGTGGTCTTGACCTCGACATAGGTGTCAGACTTAGTACTTCCTTCCTCGATGAGGTGATTCGTAGTTTGTTTGAGATATGATTGTCCTACTTGGGTGGATTTAGGAAATCCCTATTTCAGAGTTTATGCAGCCTAAAAGGATTTGGTGGGGTTCTTATCCTAATGATATTTGCCTATGAGTACTCTTTGCCAAAATGGAGTATTGGGCTGGTTAGTTTCTGGCTAAAGTTGTATTTCTCTGAGTTGCTTAAGTTTTTGCTATTACTAGTGTGAGTTGCATGCCTTAGGGAGTTCTTGAATATCTTTTCATAGTTGATGCCCTCCGACAGGAATGGAGTTGATTTCTTGTGTTTTTAGTTGGTGATTTATCTACAATTACAATTTTGTTCTTCAGCTGTGTTTTGATTTTGGCTCGGCATAATTTATCTCGGATATGTCAAATTTGGATACTAAGGTCGATTTGAGATATAGACTTATTGGGTCAGTTTTTTAGTTGAGACCTTGGAATGTCAATTTGGAAATTATGATAAATTTGGAGTATGAATGCCTACTCGTCTTTAGGTTTGGGTTAGGTATTTAAGATTGAGCGATTCAGCCATAGTGTGGAGATTTCAGTTTGGAATTGTAGAGCTTGAGTGTAGCCTTAGTTTTAGATTTGTCTCAGTTTGAATATCTTCTATAGGTTGGTTAAGCCTACTCCGTGGTTACCGATTCAGTCTTCTTAACTTCGAATGGATTGTAGTTCATAGGTGCTCAATTGATAGCCCATGGACTCAATATTGGTTCCTTCAGCTTTGACCTCGGGTCTTTATTTTACTTTGAGATTCTCAAACGATATAGTCAGTAGGAGTAGTATTCTTGAGTTGGATTCAGCTTGGCTTCATTTTTTATTGATGGGACATCCTATAATGGATTATTCAGTGGTAAGTAGTTATGCTTTGGACTCCTGGATTTTATTTTTAAGGATTACTCAGACCGATTGTAGCATCAGCTTTGATTGTATCCCTCGGTTATCTGTATGGTCTTATTCTCATATTTTCCATATGGACTTCCAGTAGATCAGTTTTGGTTCATTGAATTATCTATGATGAGATTGCGTAGATAGGGCTCAAGTGATTTTCCTCCTGCTTAGGTATGGTTAGCAGATATGGATTGGTAAAAAAGGTTATATATGGATTTGGAGTCGGTTGTATAACCCATGCCTTGGTTTGATTTTTTCATAGATGAGCCTTTATTGGATTGTGCAGGTATCGAGATGGTATTAGTGGGTCGTGGTTTGGATTTTTGTGCATTAGCCTCCGTTGGTTCGGTTAGAAACCATTTGGTGGTGGAGGTTGAAATCTGGCTATTTGGAAGTTAAGTGAGAGAGATGGTTGAAAAAAGGATACCTGTGGAAAAATCCCTTGGAAGTATTCTCTTCTCTTAATGCTTATTTGGAAAGCGTGCCTAGAGCATACAGACACAATACCTCATTCTTTCGAGCTCTTGAAATCCTTCCATCCATTGACTTTTGCAGATGAAATTCCTTTTGGTAGTGGATATTGTAATGATCCTCTAGGTCATTTCCTTGATTACATGCATTTCCAGTATTCCGAGCCTTCCCACAGTGGTTATAGGTCATTTATGACTTGGTAGAACTGTCGGATGAGAATTTCTACAGTGCCATCAGCTCCAAAATGTTGATTTTAGGCTAGGAGGATCCTTGGTTAAGGTCCCAAGGCTTCCAGACTCATTTTGGGCTATTGGGCGGATTATGTGAAAAATGGAACTATAAATGTGGGCCCCACATTCAGTCAAAACAATATCGAATGAAATTTTTGATGGTTGCATTGATGCTGAAATGTCAAATTTGGTATGATGACATAGTTCATTTGCATATTTGGGATTCCGGATGGATCCCAAGGGCTTGGCGGAAACTTGTAAGATTTTCCAAGTTTCCGCTATTACCTGGTACCACTGTTATCGCAAGCCAAGGGTCTTGATCGCGGTAGCCTTAGCAGACAAATTTGTGTGATCACAAAAAAGGACGTCGAGATTGCAACTCATATGGAAGAAGGCGACTAGTTCAATCACGGTGAATGTGTGCGATCGCGATTAGCTGACCAGTAGCAAGATAGTGCAATCGTGGAGGTTGGGTTCATAATAGTGACTCTCGAGTACTAGGTATGGGTATTAATAGGCCCCTTATGTTGGAAAATTATCCATTCTTTGATTGTTTCTTGAGAGCTGACAACCGTAGATGTGAGATAAAGTGGGAATGAAGCATGTAAGTAACTTGGGGAGCTTGGATAACGATTATTCTGTGATTTCCTGTCATGGCCTGATTTATGAGTCATGATGGTACCTACTAAATCCACCTAGTAGGTAAGCCAAAACCATAACCCGGTGCAAACACAATGGGTTAATTTTGAAGGAAAGTCCCAACTTAGGAAAAATTTCAACAAAATAATTTATAAATAAACAAAATGTTCTAAATAGATAAAACAGTCAACACAAGATACCAATCTCATGACCTAGTAGAGTCAGTAAAAGAGCATCTAATAGTATCTATACAACTCAAAATTCTAGAATAGTTAATACATTTGTCTCGAAACAAAAGACTGAAAATAAAGATAGAGGGAAATGGGTGACTCGAACTCCATGAGCTCACCCTATCTCCAAAAATCAATCACCATACGAACGACGGTCAACGATGATAGCTAGTACTTGGATCTGCAACAAAAAGGTACAAAAGTGTAGTATGAGTACCAAAACAAGGGGTACTAAGTAGGTATCATTGACTGACTGAGATAAATTATGATATGAGTATGATAAAATGAAAGATAACATAACTAAATCAATCTATAGAAACTAACTTGAATCATCTCCAACATCGTTGTACATAATAAGTAAATAAATTGGAATAATAATAAAATATAAGGAATCAACACATGTAAATATCGTCGTGCATAATAAGTAAAAAATTTGGGATAATAATGCAACATAAAGCCTTAACACAAGAAACCACAACTACAAAATTGGCTCTCATACGCCAATTGGTGCAGAAAAGTAAAGAACTCGTCACAACCTTTCATACGACTGGAGAGTACACCAAAGAGGAGAATAAAGCATTCAACCAACATTATAACTAACTTTCATCACCATTTAATTATCTTCAACTGGTCATTTACCAATGCTTCACAATTCCCCAACATTTTACAATGTACTCATATTCCATAATAATCATCATTTAACAATCTTAGCATCAATATACACTAGTCACCATTTACTAGTTAACCATCACTTATTAACTAATTCATTACACTACTAGTCATCATATAACCTCTAATCATCATTCAACAACTATTTACCACATAGACACTAATTATCATTGTCAGATAACCATCAATTCTCACTAGCATCATTTATCATCATACACCATTACCAACTAAACCTCATTTATCTACTAGTTATTATTAGCCACTTAAACCAATATCCATAACTAATACTTATTTAGCACTAATCATAAACTATACCACTTTATAAACGTGTAACACTTACGGGATATAATCGGCATCACTAACATCAACAACATACCCAAATTTTATATAAATGTATATAAGCATATAATTGTTGTACATAGGGCTAGCCGAAATTGAACCGGTAGATGTACATATAGGCACATCAATATAATCATCTTCCGTTTTTTCCAGGTATCAATACATCATCATAATCAACCTCCGGCCTTGCCGGGAATCAATTTCATCATAGTGTCCCCTGACCTCTCTTGGTATCAATAACATCGTAGTGTTCTGCAGCCTGTTGGGTATCATCATATCATCATAATATCCTCTGGCCTTTTTGGATATCACCATATCATCATAATATCCTTTGGACTTGCTGGATATCAATACCATCATAGTGTCCTCCAGCGTTGTCGGGTATCAATCCACATATATAATCATAATTGGTGGCAAAATCATTAGCATAAGAAATCATATAATGAAGTATCATGATTTTAAACATAATTAATCGGATAACCTCCCAATATAATCAATAAGCATGACTTCTAACATAATTCATGGTACAATTGCTAATATCATTATTATGAATGTTTTCTAGCATAATTTCTTAGCATGATGATAATCATAAGCAATATCGTGAGTAATGACTCATAATAGCCTATTTAATGGATATCATTAGCATAAAAGATAATTTATCAATAGTTTAAGAAATAGCTAATCCATGGCATAATCTATAGCTTATTCATAGCATAGTCAATAACATAATTTTTAAATTAGGCAATATCATAGTCAGGAGCTCATTCAATAGTATAGTCGGTAGCCCAATCAATAGCCAAAACAATAGCATAATCAATGAATCATCATAAACCTAACCAATAAATCATACATATGGCATAATCTCTTAGGTATTACTTCTAACATCCTTCATCTGGACCAACAAGTACCAAGGTTCCTCAATATTGCCTAAAAAGGGCATTCTCTAGGCATTTAATAAGCGTACAAAGGGTTTCAAGAGAGGTATCATGAAACTTGGCTTAAGGCAAGTCAAAGATCTCACTTCTAAATCCATACATTCTAAGTAGATTTCAATCCCAGACTAGTCTAAGGTATCTAAACCCACTCTTAGATGTATAGCAAGCCACAATTAGCTTTAAGGTAGAGGTCTTTCCCAAACACTACAACTAACTCAATCATAGAAACTAAGGTATTACCATTAGTGTAAGCAACTAAGACCAACTTACCCTAAGCATGATACTTAATCTTGAGCAATCTAAGGCATTCTCATGCAAAACATGAGTAATGGAGTCCAATTCTCCTAAATCCTAAGGAATAAGTAAAGCATTCCAACTCTATTATTTTAGTTTAGCCTAAATGGTCCAACTAATCCCAAGTCTTGTATTTCATCAATCCAACTCCTAAAATCCATCTCAATCTAACAAAATATCACAAATATACTATGACATAGATCAATCTAACAAGGAATAAAACCTAGACTATCTCAATACCAAAGAAAGCTCAATGAACCGCTAAAGCTTCCCTTTATCTTCTGAGAAGCCTCTTCAAGATTCAAAGCTATCAAAATATACTCTACTCATCAATATGAGAATATCGATACTACCCATATTGCACCATTGTTCTTTGGGTCAAAATGACATGAAAACCCCATGCGAGTCCCACTTACAAAATTGCATTTTTGAAACCAACCCAACATTCATACAAGCTCAAGGAATCATTACCCTCAGTAATGGGTGAAGACTAAGCTAAATTAGGTCTAAAATCAAGCCCTAAAGTATTTGGAGTTTTGAACATATAATCGATAAATTCACCAAGAAAAAGGGTGAATTCTTACCTTAAATTAGATGATAATCATGAAAATAAATATCAATCTAGCTTCTCAAGCTCCCATAAGCTTCAATTTTAAGTTGACGCAATAATTAGGGTTATTCTCTCTCAAGAGATTGATGAAAAATGCCCAAAATCATGGAAAAAGGCTAAATTTATACCCAGTCCAGGGCCTCGGCAGTCGCTATCGTGACCTGTAGGTATGCGATTTCAGCATCTTGTGGTCTGCATAATTTGTCGTGATTGCATCACTATGATCACAGCCTAAGAATTGAAATTACGGCTACATAACTTGGTAGCTAAAAACTTGGAAATCTTCCAAGTTTCCTCCAAGGCCTCGGGATTCATCCGAAATACCATATACGAAAATTAACTATGTAACCACACCAAATTTGACTTTCCGAATGCAATGGCGATGTTGAAATTTTCATCCAAGGTTATTTCTTCCAAACATGGGTCCCACAGCCATATTTTATTTTCTTAACTTTCTAACTAATCGGCCGAAATAAGCCTCGATACCTCGGTAACCACACCAAAGGTCTATCTAGCCTAAAATGTATATCTGGAGTTATTGGCGTAGTCAGAATTTGCGTTAGAGATTGTTTTACTACAGTTTTTGCCTGGTGGCCATCTGGAACCAGTGATGACTTATAAATAAGGATTTGGCTCTAATAACAAAAGAACTGCCCGGTAACCAAACTATCAGTCCTACTATGTCGTAAATGACTTGGGGAAGCTATGGAAAAGCTCTAATGTTATCATGGAAATGACCTGAAGGCATATTATAATATCTACTACTAAAGAAACTTTCATCCCCAAAAGTTAAAGATTAGGATATACCTAAATAATCTAACAGGTTAGGATATTAAGTTTGCATCTTGCTCTCGATCTAACAAGTGGCCTGATCCACTAGGTGGTGCCTCCACTGAACCTTAATTACAGAAATCTCCCTAGTGTTCAATTGTCTTACATCACTATCCCAAATGAGCATCAGCTCCTCTACAAAGGACTAATGCTCATCTAACTGGACTAGGTCCAATCTAAGCTCCTGAAAAGGATCAGGAATGTATCACCGCAACATATAGACATGTAAAACTGGATGAACAACAGAAAAATCTAGAGGTAAAGCTAACTCATAAACTACCTCAACAACTAAAAAAAAATCTCAAAAGGTCCAATATATCTCTGATTGAGTTTTCACTTCCTCCGAAACCTCATCACACCCTTCATGGGTGATACACAGAGGAATACACGGGTCACCAACTCCAAATATCAAGACATGAAGCCTATGGTCTCCATAGTCTTTTTGCCTACTCTAAGTTGCTCTCAGCCTATCCTTAATCACTCTGACTATATATAATGACTCATAAAGCAAATCAGTACTACGGGGCCTAACCTCAGAAGTTTCAAACCATTCAACTGGAGAACGACATCTCCTACCGTACAAAGCCTCAATAGATTCCAGCTCAATACTCGAATGATAGTTGTTATTATATCCAAACTCTGCCAAGGCTAAGTGTTCCTCCCACTGGCCTTAAAAATTCATAACACAGGCTCAGAGCATATCCTCATAAACTTAAATAGTCTACTCAGATTGACCATCTATCTGGGAATGGAATGCAGTGATAATATCTACCTGAGTGCCTAACTCCTCCTGGAATGCTCTCCTAAACCTTTAAGTTAACATAGAACCATGGTTTTAAATGATAGAAATAGGCATACCATGTAAATAGAGTATCTACCGAACATAAATATGGGTTAATCTCTTAGCACTAAAAGACATTCGAATGGGAATGAAATGTGCTGACTTTGTCAAATAATCTATAATGACACAAATACCATCGGAACCATACGAAGTACAAGGAAAACCACTAACAAAATCCATGGTAATCTGTTCCCATTTCTACTTGGGAATGGGCAACCTCTAAGTCAATCCACCTGGTCACTGATGTTCAGCCTTTACCTGCTAGGAACATAGGCAATGAGTTACAAAGTATGCCATATCTCTCTTCCTACCACTCCACCAATAGTGTTGTCTCAAATCTCTATACATCTTGGTTATGCTGGGTTGAATGGAATATCTAAAATTGTGAGCCTCATGCAAAATCAACTGAATCAAGTCATCGATCTGGGGAACACAAATTGGCTATCAAATCTCAAAACACTCTCAGAATCTATGGTGTTCCTCTCAAAATCACAACTCAACACTTGATTACAAAGGAAGCGAAGGTTGCGATCCTCAAACTGATGATCCCAAATTTACTCAAATAATAAGGACCACGCCTCTATATTAGCCAAAATCCTCCTAGGACTAAAATATCAAGGCGAACCATCAAGTTGTCTAAAGACTGAATATCACGTGTCAATGTGAGGTATAGGATAATGGTTCTTTACTATCACCTTATTAAGTTGCCTATAACCAATACACAATTGCATAGAACTATCTTTCTTCTTCACAAACAATACAGGACCTCCTTATAGGGATATACTCAGTCTAATAAAATCCTAACTAAGAAGATCTTGAAGCTAAGAACTGAGCTCCTTAAGATCGGCAGGATCAATATGGTAAGGTGCCATAAAAATAGGTTAGGTTCTACTCTCGAGATAAATAGAAAACTCAATCTCATGGATAGAGGGAATACCAGGCGGGTCAGTGAGGAATACATCAGGAAATTCACAAACAATAGGAATAGATTCAAGTGACGGACTCTCCATGCTAGTATCACAAATATAAGCGATATATGACTCGCAACCCCTCAAAATAAGCCTCGTAGCATGAACATAATAAATAATTCCTATTGGATCACGACTAACCTAACCCTGCCACATAGCTAAGGTACGTTGGGCATGGCTAAGATAATAATCTTGGAAAAAAATCCATAACTGCATGATAGTGGGATAACTAGTCCATGCCTAGAATCTCATTAAAATCCACAATATCTAGAATAATAAGATCAGCATAAGTATCAACATCTCTAACAGTCACAACACATAATCTAAAAACTTGATCCACTACTAAAGAATTACTGAATCACCCACGAGAGTAGATACGCATAATGGCACAGATAATGAATCACAAGATAACTCCAATCAAGGTGCATAATATACAGATATATAAAAATAAGTGGATCCCAGTTAAATAAAGAAAGGTCCAACTGAAGGCACACAAAAATTATACTTATAACTACAACATCTAAAGTCTCAGCCCCAGGTCTAGCAGGTGTTGCATACAACTGACCACGCCCGACCTCTTATTCTACCGGCCTGAGAACTTCCTCGAGAACCCTAGAAACCACCACTACAACCATGGGAACCACCTCTAGCTGAGGTATAAAGTGCTCTAATAGGGGGAACACTCTAAGCTGAAGTAATAATCACCCCTCAACTAGGGCAATCTCACAAATAGTGACCAGGGAGTCCATAAGTAAAACAAGAAACATGAGTTAAACTAGAACTAATAGATCCAACTAACTCAGAGTAACCACCACGACTAGAATAACCAAAAGATGAACCTCTCAAAGACAGACAACTTCCTTTACCAAGGCGATCACTAGAAATAGACTGACCTCTGTCATCAATCTATAGCACTACCTAAACTGGTCAACTAAGTTGACTCTGAGACTAATAAGATAGACACGGAGGATACCTACTTTAAAAAATGCCATCTTTGGGTCAGAAACTATGACGGCTCCCACTAAATTTGCCTTGAAATCCAAGACTCTTAACATGGCCCTCACACCCTTATAGTGTATCTCTTCTATTACCACTAGCATGATCTGACACCTCAGCAAAAGACCTACCCATAACAACTAAACACTGAGTAGCCATACGAATGGAAAGTCTCAACCCTCTAACAAAGTAGCAAATACTTTCATACTCAATATCTAGAATAAAAGTCACATGCCTAGCAAACTCATGAAAATGGGCCTCATACTTTGCAACTATCATGAAACCCTACTCCAATCTAGAGAAGTAATCCCTCAAACAATCTCTAAGTCTATGAGGTATATACTTCTCCAAGAATATCTCAAAGAGCTGAGTCCTTGACAAGGGAGAAGATCCAGCTAGTCTAGAATCCATATAACCTCTCCACCAATGTCGAGCAGCCAAATCCAACTAAAATATGGTGTAATCCATACCACAAATCTCAAAAAGTCCTAAATTATAGAGCCTACCCTCATAAGTAATCAGAGACTCATATGCATCCTCGCTTGGAGCACCAAAAACCCTAGGCGAAGCTAATCTAAAGAATCTACCCAACATCTTCTGCTTCTCAGAAGACATAGAAGGTTATGCAACCACTGTCTAAGAAACTACAGACTGAGAAACTATTGGTGTAGGGGGAACTTGGATACTAGGATCTACAACTATAGGTTGCGCCCCTATCTTAGTACTACTCTCATTTGTAAATTGTGCACCATCAGACAGTGCACCATAAACTATACCCAAAATTTAAACCAATACATCTTTGATCACTAAAGATGAGATAAACCCTGGTGGAGACTAGGTTATTCCCTAGCCCATCACTAGCAGGGGCAAAATAATATCTAGCTCAAGAGCAGGAATAGGATACATCACAAGGTTATCTATGATCTCTAGGCCATCTATCAATAGGATAAGGATCCCTAGGCTCGGTCTTAGGACCCTTGTCCCGTATAGCGGTAGCACGTGTCCTAGCCATCTATGATAGAGTAAAGTCAAGGGAATACCTCTACAAATCAACTCGGACTCTTAGTAATATATGAGTGAAAAAGGTGAAGAACTCCAAAGAATTTCTCATAGACTCTCGAAGATAAGAAACAAACGTTAACGATTCGATCCGCGGGACTCTACTAGACACTTGCTCTTGTACCAATAATACCAGTTAAACCTAGGATTTGATACCAATTTGTCATGACTTAATTTATAGGTCATGTTGGAACCTACTAAATCCCACTAGTAGGTAGGACAAAACCATAACCCAGAGCTAAAGCAATGGGATAATTCAGTGGGAAATGCCCAACTTAGGCAAAAATTCTAGAACACAATATATAAATAAACAAAATATCTAAATAGTTAAAATAGTCAATACAAGATACTATTCCCATGACCTGGTAGAGCCAGTACTAGAGCATCTAATAGTATCAATACAACTCAAAAGTCTAGAATAGTTAATACATCTATCTCAAAACAAAAGACTAAAAATAAAGATAGAGAGAAATGGGTGACTCAAACTCCAAGAGCTCACCCTATCTCAGAAAATCAATCACCATAAGAACAATGGTCAACGACGATAGCTAGTACTCAAATTTGCACCATAAAGGTATAAAAGTATAGTATGAGTACCAAAACAATAGGTACTCAGCAGGTATCATTGGCGGACTGAGCTAAATCATTATATAAGAAAGATAAAATGCAAGATAACATAACTAAGTAAAGGTACAAAAATGAACCTGAATCATCTCCAACATTACTTTACAAAATAAGTAATTAAACCAAAATAACAGTAAAACATAATGCATCAAAAATTACCAATATTAATATGCATAATAATTGAATAATTTGGGATAATAACATATTATAAAGCATTAACACAAGAAACCACAACTACAAAATTGTCTCCCATACACCACTTGGCATAGAAAAGTAAAGAACTCATCATACCCTCTCATACGACTAGAGAGTACACCTAAGAGGAGAATAAAGAAATCAACCAATATTATAACTAACTTTCATTGTCATTTAACAATCATTCCACAATTATCATAAATTGGTCATTTACCAACATTTCACAATTCCCCAATATTAGACAATGTACTCATATTCCATAATAATCATCATTTAACAATTTTAGCATCAATATACACTAGTCATCATTTACTATTTAACCATCTCTTATTAACTAATTTATTACATTACTAGTCATTATATAGCCTCTAATCATCATTCAATAACTATTTACCACATAGACACTAATTATCATTGTCAGATAACCATCAATTATCACTAGCATTATTTATCACCAAACATCATTACCAACTAAACCTCATTTATCAACTAGTTATTATTAGCCACATAAACCAATATCCACAACTAATACATATTTAGCACTAATCATCAACTATACCACTTTATAAACATGTAATACTTACGGGATATAACAGTCATCACTAACATCAACAACATACCCAAATTTTATATAAATATATATAAGAATATAATTGTCATACATAGGGCTAGATGAACTTGAATTGGTAGATGTATACATAGGCATATCAATATAATCATCTTCCGGCCTTGCCGGGTATCAATACAGTATTATAATCAACCTTCGGTCTGGCCGGGAATCAATATCATCATAGTGTCCCCCGACCTCTCTTGGTATTAATATCATCATAGTGTCCTACTACCTGTTGGATATCATCATATCATCATAATATCCTCTAGCCTTTTTGGGTATCACCATATCATCATAATATTCATCGGCCTTGCCATATATCAATATCATCATAGTGTCCTCCAGCCTTGTCGGGTATCAATCCATATATATAATTATAATTAGTGGCAAAATCATTGGCATATGAAATCATATAATGAAGTATCATGATTTTAAATATAATTAATGGGATAACCTCCCAATATAATAAATAAGCATGACTTCTAACATAATTCATGGCACAATTTCTAATATCATCATTAGGAATATTTTCTAGCATGATTTCTAGCATAATTTCTTATTATGATCATAATCATAAGCAATATCATAAGTAATGACTCATAATAGCCTATTCAATGTTTATCATTACCATAAAATATAGTTTATCAATAGTTTGACTAATAGCTAATCCATGGCATAATCTTTAGCTTATTCATAGCATAGTCAATTACATAATTTGTAAATTATCCAATATCATAGTCAAGAGCTCATTCAATAGTATAGTCGGTAACCTAATCAATATCCAAAACAATAGCATAATCAATGGCTCATCATAAGCTTAACCAATAAATCATACATATGGTATAATCTCTTAGGTATTACTTCTAACGTCCTTTATCATGACCAAAATGTACCAAGGTTCCTCAATATTACCTATAAAGGCAGTCTCTATACATTTAATAAGCGTACAAAGGGTTCCAAGAGAGGTATCATCAAACTTGACTTAAGGTGGGTCAAAGATCTCACTTATAAATCCCCAAATTACATTCTAAGTAGATTTCTACCCTGAACTAGTCTAAGATATCTAAACCCACTCTTATATGTATAGCAAGCAACAATTAGCTTTAAGGGAGAGGTCCTTCCTAAACACTAAAAACTAACTCAATCATAGCAACTAAGTCACTTCCATTAAAGTAAGAAACTAAGACCAACTTACCCTAAGCATGGTAAATTAGAGCATGATACTTAATATTGAGCAATCTAAGGAATTCTCATGCTAAACATGAGTAATGGAGTCCAATTCTCCTAAAGCCTAAGGAATAAGTAAAGCATTCCAACTCTATTATTTTAATTTAGCCTAAAAGGTCCAACTAATCCCAAGTCTTGTATCTCATCAATACAACTCCTAATATCCATACCAATCTAACAAAATATCATAAATATACTATGACATATCTCAATCTATGAAGGAATAAAACCTAGACTATCTCAATGCCAAAGAAAGCTCGACAAACTGCTAAACCTTCCCTTTCTCTTTTGAGAAGCTCTTCAAGATTCAAATCAATCAAAACATATTCTACTCATCAATATGAGAATATCGATACCCATATTGCACCATTTTTCTTTGGGTCAAAAATGACATCAAAACCTTGTGTGGGTCCCACTTACAAAACTTGTATTTTTGAAACCAACCCAATATTCATACAAGATCAAGGAATAATTACCCTCACTAATGGGTGAAGACCAAGCTAAATTAGGGCTAAAATCAATCCCTAAAGGATTTGGAGTTTTGAGCAAATTATCAAGAAATTCACCAAGAAAAAGGGTGAATTCTTGCCTTAAATTAGATGATAATCATAATAATAAATGTTAATCTCACTTCCCATGCTCCCATAAGCTTAAATTTAATGTTGACATACTATTTAAGGTTCTTCTCTCTTAAGAGAATGATGAAAATGCCCAATATCATGGAAAAGGGCTAAATTTATACCTAGTCTGGGGCCTCAGTAGTTGTTATCATGACCTGTAGGTATGTGATTTTAGTATCTTGTGGTATACACCAAATTAGATGCTATGGATGCGATAGAAAACTCAAAATTTCCATTCAAGGCCGTTTCAACTAAATGTGGGTCCCATACCCATATTTCATTTTCTTAACTTTCCAACCAATAGGTCAAAATGAGCCTAGGTACCTCAACACCTAAACCAAAGGTTAATCTAGACTAAAATTGAAAATCAAGAGATTTTTTAGGATTTGCATTCAAGATTGTTTTACTAAGTTTTCACCCTTTGGCCATTTTAAACCATCGAAGACCTCTAAATAGGAAATTGGCTCTAAAAACTAAATAAACTGCCTGGTAACCAAACTATTAGTCCCAATAGTTATAAATTACTTTAGACAGCTATGGATAAGCTTCAAAAGCAAAAATAAATGGGAATATGGAAAATGACCTGAAGGATTATTACAATCCTTTGAATTCATGGTAAGATTCTTTTGATTTCTTTATAAATTCATAGAAATAAGGGATTAGAATTCCTAAACTTTAAGGGTTGATTTGAGAGATGATTTGTGTTATGTTTGAACTCAATTTTTCAAAACAACTTCCTTATCCTTCGAGGAATCTCGTGACGGGTTCAATTATGAATTCTGTTAGCGAGCCCCGTGGGCCCATTCTAGACCTAAAAATTGACCTGACCTGTTATATGTCAATATGGGTCTTATTTCACTCCTAATTATACATATATTATGATTTTGATAGCATGACGGCATCCAAGACATGGAGTAAAGACTAATATTTTATGGACTATTCAAGGATTTGCAGTTTATCTATGAGGTAGGCTTCTGTATACTCTTCTTCACAAGATAATGTACTTTATATATTACATGTGAATGATAATTTTAAGATTTATTATGTGTATAATACCGTGACTTAGTCTTGATTATTTATGTTTGGGGATTTAATGAGGGATTTGACTCATAAGGTGAAATATTTGTTATGCTTCTATAAGCATATTTTCTTCTTTTTGGTTAGATATGGAAATCATAAAATGATTATGGTATTGTTCTAGATTTAGAATGTGGGGTAGGTGTTGGAAGCGTGATTAGTATGATTATCCTTGTTTGGACTACCTAGCAATCTTGAAATCTTAATTTAGGTGGAGTTGACTTAATTGCTCATATTTTAGGTGGAGTTCCTATCTTAGGGATAATATAGACTATGTACCATCTAGAAGTCAATATATACACCTAAGCCTAGTTCGGGGTAAAAATTGCCTAACTATGAAATTCGAGGATTAGAAGTAGGTTCCTCTAGCCCACCTTAGGACAAGACTTGTGTTATCCCTTGTGAACTTATTTACGCAAGTTAGACATAATTAAGACTAATTATCCTTTAGTATAAGGTTACTTCGTGACTTGGTGAATGATGATGGTTTTTCCAGATTAGCTGGTAGCTATTATATGGCTTTTGGATTTGATATATAATATCATGTAGCTACGTGCTTAATAATATATGCATAGATATAGTTATGATATATAGACTATATATATAAGATGCTTTATATATATGATATGGCTTATTGATATAATGTGGCCTATAGATATGATATGCCTTATAGGGATAATGTAGCCTATAGGCATGACATGCCTCATAGAGGCCTACAGATATGATATGCCTCATAGATATGCTATGGCTTATAGATATGACATATATTATGAATATGATTATTAATATAGGTATTGTATATGTACGTGGGACCACATCCATGATTATGATGTTATAGTTATTCCTGATATATTATTGGGCTGAAGGCCATGTTATGATATCGGTTGGAGATTCGGGAAGTGCTTATCCTTATAAAAGGATGTGGTTGTAGTTTATAGATATATTGATGTTTATGGTTTTATTTTTTGAATACTGGTGATGGCATGCATAGATTCAGTACATTCATGATCATTAAATTGGTAAATAATACGATTCCAACTAAAATATGATTTTATTATTATTTTTCCTAAATCGGAGTTAAAGCCCATTTTTCACCTTAAAATAGATTTTTTCATAACAATAATTGCACTATCTTAATGAATAACCTATGTGTAAAGAGATTGGAAATGATGTTTTAAAGATTTGACTGAGACATATTCCGATCTATGATTCTAATACTACTATTTACTTTGATTATGAGAGACTCAAACCCTTTCTACACTTTTATAATAATTTAGCCCCAGAGTTTACCCTAAGAAATGAATTTATGAATTTACACTCTTTTAGCCACGGCTTAAGTCTATGTACCTATTATGTATCTATATACACATCTCTCCAGTATGAGATGGAAGAGGAGGATGGTATTGATGATATGAATTCTAGGTAAAACCTACTGATAGATTATAGTATTGATGTTATTTATATGTGTTGATGATATGCTTATATACCTAACAAATCCAGAGAATGATTATGATGATGATGGTTATGATGGCGATTGTTATGATGATGATGATAATGTATTGATTATACTTACTGGTTTTAGTTTGGATATACATTATGATACTCAGATCGATTATGATATTATGGATTCTGTTGCATTCATATTTGCATGTGCATTGCCTATCACTAGTATGCGCCTATATCTATCATCTTTATGGGGGTTGCATAGGTATGGGTGATGAGTATAGGTTGTGGTAAGTTGTATGTTGATTGAACCTTCTGAGCCTGGGGTGGTGGGGTTCGTGAAAGGCCCAGTTAGGTATTGTTTATCTGGACTAGTCGGTTACTCACCTTGTCTTTACAATTGGTATTATTATTGTTATGATCATTGTTATGGCTAGTTTGTGACAGATTGGTTAATGATTCGATATTGAGATTTGAGGTATGATTCAAGATCTTCTATCTTGCAATTTCATTATTATGCATGATTAACTCATGATTAGATGTATGGATTAGAAACCCTAAGTGTACTTGCACTAGTTCCTACTATGATTATAAGGTCTTAAATGCTAGCCTGATGAATTAGGTTATAATTTGAGTTGACCTTGTTTATATATATATATATTACCATATATCTCTTCCTTTCTTTATTTTTTTTGGATTGTATATTTATTTCTTATCCTTGTAGACTGTTATATATTCTTGTTTTGCCCTTTATTCGTATATTTGCCGGTGATATACAGTATAGAGTTGAGACTCCAAAGTATGGCTGGGATAGGATAGTTCTTCCTTAATACTTTCTTAGCCTTATTATGTTAGTATGAATAGGATAGTTTATCCTTATTATCTCATTGCCTTTCTTATGTGGTTGATGGATATTTGGGTGTATTTTTCCATTATGTTTATATGTTATATGTATTTGCATTATCTTTGGAGCTTAGTCGGTAATTGCCTATTGAGTAACATGTGTTTGGTACTCATACTACACTTCTATTACCTGCAGATTATAGTATGGGTTATCGTTGGTGTTGTGTGTATTGTGCGGAACAGTTATGGTTCAGAGACAGAGTGAAATCCTGATATTTGGAGTATTTCTTTCCTCCCTCTTATGTACTAGACTAGTCTCTATGTTGTATTCAGAGATGGTTGTATCCATATATTCATTTAGTACCTTATCTGTATCTTTCTTATGTTAGAAGCTCTTGTACTAATTCCACCTGGTTTTGGGATTATCTTATGTATGTTAGTCTTTTATTACATCTATTTTGCATTTTTCCTTTCATTCTTTGGTAGTTTGTTACTAGCAGTTCTAAACTACGAGTTTGGCTTGCCTATTGGCCGGTTATAGTAGGCATCATTATGACCCGAGAAATTGGGTTGTGACACCGACTGGAGTCCAAAGATAATGCAAGCATAAATAAAATTAAAATCAAGAATATAAACTACAGACAACTATCCAAAAAGCTAAACATGATTAAGCTAGTAGGGTTATAAGGATAAACTTTCCTATTATAAAATTAATCAAGGTGACACGACCCAAAACTAGGCCTTGTCACATGGGAATCTCAAGCCCAAAGAGGACTGAAGATTGCCCCGATAATCTAATTGAACCATCACATCAATCCACTAGCGTTGAATAAACTCTTACCATAAAATCAAGATATCAGAAATAAGACTAGAAAACATAACCAAGAATATCTAATCATTCTATTAATGTCAACATACCAAACCAGCATACCCAAGTCCACAGTGAAATACCTTATTTTCTAGACCTTAGAAAATTTCCTAGAATTCTGATCTCTAGACCCAATACGACTCATGGGTACGAGCCATATGTTGGGGTACGACTGGTATGGTCCAGTCATATACTGACTAGTGTTGGTTGGTAGGATGGATTTTGGTTACTGTAATGGGTACGACTTAGGGGTATGAGTCGTATTGGTGGTTATGGATTATTTAGTTTCTTAACATAATCTTAGACTCGGTTACTTATTTTGGATCTGAATATGAGTGTCTCACTATGAGTTGTAAGCCAGGGTATGAGTTGTACTTAGGACTCGTATAGTGGACAGTATCTAAATCTTCCAGGGGTATGGTTGAAAGGTATGGATCATATACGTTGGATAAGACTTGGTTGGATGAGTCATATGTTAGACAGTGATTGATCCAAATATTGAGGCTAGGGTACTAGTAGAGGGTACCACTCGCATTGGAAAGGTACGACTAGTGAGGGTCAATTGTATCCCTATGATAGGATTTTGGTGCAACTTAAGTGGGGGTATTCTGGACATTTCCCCACTTATCCTAATAAGGTCCCATGACTTTTAACCTATTTGGAAGGTTATTTACCCTATTATTCCATTCATTAACACTTAGAAACTCTTCTAAAACTCTAAAATTCTCTCAAAGGCTTTTGGGAAAGGGAAGCTAGGGTTTTAACTAAAGGGTTGATGTGGGACTTGTTTAGTTGATTTCTTTCCATTATCATCTTAGCTTAAGGCATGTTCTCTTCCCTCATTATTAATTTTATCTAAAGGCATGATTTTATGAATTTTTCATGATTTCATTGATTGTATGGTTCTAGTTTTCCAATATGATTTGGGGGTTTTGGTATTAAATGGTTGGTTATGGTTTTCCATGGTTTTAATTATGCTTTTATATACATTAATGGTGGTTTTGGATAATTGGATTGCATGAGAATGGTTTAATGGTAATTGAAATTTGTTTGGTCATATTATACCCCCAATGTGTTTGACCAAATGCTTAAAAAGATATGTCCATTGCATTGACTACTTTTAATGGAACTCTTGCATGTTTTAAAAATTGGTAAAGGAATTTTGCATGGTTATGGCTTGGAAAGTTAAATGGCTAATGGTTATGCTTGTGGGGTACATGGAATCCCACAAGTAGTTTAATATGGTAAATGGAAGGGCACTTGAAAGTCCTCTTAAACCTATAAATGGTTAGCTATGGATGATACTTATAAGTAAAGATTGGTATGAAAATACCAATATGAATGGCCTTGGTTAATAATTGGTTAATGGTTTGGTTATTTGGAAAATGGTTTTAATTGGGCAAGCGAGATGTGCAACAAAGTCATGGATGGTGGAGTTCCAAGGGGGACCAAAATTGGAAACTCATATTTTCCGATATGAGACTGGTCTTGGTGACTGTATGTATGATGTCACACTATATTTTGGGGGATTTACTAGTAATCCCAAGGTTTTCTTCCCAGGTCGTGCGGCTACATACACTGGGGGCCCTTCAGCAGGGGGAGCTAAACCCATATAGCCCGTGGGTGGTTTAGGACGGCAAAGCTACACTGCCCAGGTAAAGGTTTTTAAAGGCATGCTAAGCCTAGTCCCCTTTCCTGGCATGGTTATATATATCTATGTATGGTTGTGTGCTTATGGATAGTTTTACTTAGTTTTATCAATGGCATTATTTTATACTTATCCTGAAATCATGTTAGCGTTCACCTGCTAAACCGTCTACTGGTGGTTGTATACCCACACTATGCAGGAACCAGCCATTCTACTCCACCTATATAGTGATTGATGGGGATAATATTTGGACTGAAGTGGTGAGCTTCCATCCATTTAGAAGGCTCTATTTCATATTATGGACATTTTTAGACATTTTAGTTTTATTCAGGTTATTAGTTTTGGCTATGGTTGGGGGCATGTCCTAACTAAATTTTATCACTCTTTTGGTTAGAGGCTTTGTGGTACTTCTATGGGTGGGATCGATATAGGTGTTCGCCTTGGCATTGGAATAAGTTGGGAGGCTGGCATCATCGGATATAATTTCTCACTGTTCCATCATATTTAATTTTTGGATTGATTATATTATGTTTTGGAACATCTTTGGTTATGGCCTGGTTTTTAGCCCTTATTTTGGTATGGTATGGTTTGGTATGGTTGGATTGTTGGTATGGGATAGTTAGACTTGGTTGGTTTGGTCACAGATGTGATCTTATCTCAAAGTCATCATATGAGTTATTGCACTACCTTGCTACATGCATCGGAATTCATCTAACTCAGGGCAGGCGGCCGGAGGATGGGTTGGGTAACGAGGGTGGTTTTCAGTTTTGATCGGACTTGGGATGCCCATTATGACAAGGCCCCTAGTCGGGTCACATTAAGTTGGTATTAGAACCTAGGCTTATGGTCAATTAGGAGTCCACAAAGTCATATCGAGTAGAATCTCTTTTAGGGCACACCACACTCATAAGGGAGAGGCTACAAGGCATTTAGTAATGTCTCACTTTCTTGGTATTCTATTTTTAAGCATGGAGTCTCAGTCCTGGAATCTAATCCTTATTTGTTCAACTTTCAGATCATGCCTCATAGATCTAGAACACAAGAAAACTTTTCTATCCTATCTGGGGTTAATGCTGAAGGGATGCATCCTACTTTTGGGGTTCATCTTCGATACCAAGATCCTATCCCTAATATTCCTGGAGATCCATTGGTTGCCACTAGTCCTATTCAAGTCAAGGTGACGAATGCGGAATTCCATTAATCTATTCATGTTATTGTTAAATTGATTACTGCTCAGGTTGAGTGGGATGTGTCTGGTGCTTAATCTATTAAGGCCACAAGGGTTGGCTAATTTATGAAGATGGGTCCTCCTACTTTTTTCTAAAGTGAAGGTGGAGGAGGATCCACAAGGCTTCTTGGATTAAATGGAAAAGATATTTTGGGTGATGCAGGCTACTAATGTGGTGGAGGTAAACTTGGTAGCTTATCAGCTCAAAGAGGTTGCATATCAGTGGTATAAAGAGTGGCATAGGGATAGAGGTGATGTGGAGGAGTTATTCTTATAGGATTCCTTCTCTGGTGCTTTTCTGGATTGTTTCTTTCCCTAAGAGTTGAGGGAATCAAAGATGGAGGAGTTTGTGAACCTACCTTGAAGTTTCATCAATTGTCAAGGTATGCTCTTGATTTAGTTGCTGATATGAGGGCTAGAATGAGGAAGTTCACTTCTGGGTTAAATTAGAATTTGATTTTAGAGAGAAAGACGGTCTTGCTGATTAATGATATGGACATCTCTAGGTTCAATATTTATATATTGTAAATGGAGAATGAAAAAAGAAAGCAAGTGGAGTTTGGGGATAGGAAGGGAAAGAGGAGCGAGTTTTCTGAATAAGGAGGTGCTCAATCTCAGGATAGTCAAGATGGTGGCAAGTTGTAGAAAAAGAAGTGGGAGAGTTCTAGTTCCTACTCTTCTGCTAGTGTTTCTAACCAGTCGGGTGACAGGCATCATCATAGTGGTGACAATATCTAGGCATAGGGTGCCCAATCTCAGGCAAGCAGAGGCCGGTCAGTTTCTTTATGCCCTTCTTGTCAGTTCTGTGGTCGTCTTCATCGGGGTTATTTTAATGAAGGGAGGTATAAATGCTTCAAGTATGGTTAGTCAGGCCATTGGCTCAAGGATTGTTCGGTTAGCAAGGTTGCTACAGGGGCAAATAAGATTCTTGTGGCTTCATGTTCTGCTCCTACACCTGGTGGTGTGGCATCTACTTCTGTTATTGATCTTGGTTCAAGTTTTGGTCGAAATAGGTTGTATGTTTTGGCATCCCAACAGGAATCTGAGGCATCACCTGATGTCATTACTAGTATGTTACAGCTTTTTTCTGATGACATTTATTATTTTCTTGATTCGGGTCTACTCTCTCCTTTATGACACCTTATGTATCTGTATCTTTTAGTTTTGATCTAAAAGTTATTTTTGATTCTTTTACTATTTTTACCCCGGTAGGTGACTCAGTTATTACTAAGAGGGTCTATATGGGGTGTGTGGTATCTGTTGGTTGTAGGCAGACTTTGGTGGATTTGTTTGAACTTGATATGGTGGATTTTGATGTCATTCTAGGGATAGATTGGTTACATTCTTGTTATGGGTCATTGGATTTTTGGACCCGTAGGGTTATCTTTAGGTTCCCAAGTGATTCGGTTATAGAATAGGAGTGTGATTCTTTAGCTCCTAGAGGGGATTTATTTCTTATCTTAGAGCTTGGTGGTTAATTTCTAAAGTTTGTCTTTATCACTTTTTCTGAGTTAAAGATTCTAACCCAGAAGGTCCTTCTTTCCAGTTAGTTCCAGTGGTTAATGAGTTTCCAAAGGTCTTTTCGGATGATTTTCCTGGTGTTCCTCCAGATAGGGAAGCAGAGTTTGGTATTAACTTGGTTTCGGAAAATTGTCCAATTTCAATTCCTCCATATAGAATGTCTCCGACTGTGCGCAAGAAGGATGGTTCCCTTCTGATGTGCATTGATTATAGGTAGCTGAACAAGGTGATGGTCAAGAAAAGTATCCTCTTCCAATGATAGATGATCTATTTGACCAGTTGCAAGGTGCCAAGTTCTTTTCTAAGATAGATGTTTGGTCAGGGTATTATCAGCTAAAGATTAGGGAGGTGGATATCCCTAAGATGGTTTTTCGTACTAGGTATGGGCACTTTGAGTTTTTGGTAATGTCATTTGGGTTGACTAATACTCCGGCGGTATTTATGGAACTGATGAATGGGGTTTTTTGTCAGTTTTGGATCTCTTCGTTATTGTTTTTATTGATGACATTTTGTTCTATTTAAAGAGTGAGATGGATCATGCTAATTACCTCTGTATGGTGTTGTAGACCTTAAATGAACAATAGTTGTATGTCAAGTTCTCCAAGTGTGAGCTTTGGTTAAACACTGTGACTTTCTTGGGTCATATTATTTCTAGTGAGGGGATCATGGTGGATCTGCAAAACATTGTTGTGGTGAAAAGGTGGCCTATACCCATGACTTTATTCGATATTCATAGCATCTTAGGTTTTGCCGCGTATTATAGGAAGTTTATGGAAAGCTTTTCATCGATAGCTACTCTTTTGACTAAGTTGACTTAGAAGAAGTTTAAGTTTTCTTGGTCAAATGCTTGTGAACAGAGTTTTGAGAAGTTGAAGGATAGGTTGACTTTGGCTCCGATTCTGACTTTGCCGAAAGGCAATGATGGGTTCATGGTTTATTTTGATTCATCTTAGGTAGGGCTTGGTTATGTGTTAATGCATCATGGAAAGGTGATTTTCTTTGCTTCCAGGCAGTTAAAGGTGCATGAGAGGAATTATCCTACTCATGATTTGGAGCTATTAGCAGTTGTGTTTGCTTTGAAAATATGGTGGCATTATTTGTATGGTGTTCATGTGGATATCTTTTTTGATCATAAGATTCTACAGTATGTGTTCACTCAGAAAAAGCATAATCTTAGGTAGGGGAGATGGATTAAACTTCTCAAGGACTATGATTTAAGTCTTTACTATCACCTAGGTAAGGCTAATATGGTTGTTGATTCTCTTAGCAGGTTAACCATGGGGAGTTTGGCTTATGTGGAGGAAGAAAAGCGTGAATTAGTGAAGGATATTCACTGTTTGGCTAATCTTGGAGTTCGCCTCTTGGACTCCAAGGATGGTGGTGTGAGGGTGAAAAAAGTGGTTCGATCATTTTTTTGTGTAGAGATTAAGGAGAAGCAAGTGCTAGATCCTATCTTGATGAAAATAAAGAGTGACATTGGTGGGTAAAAGGTAGTGGTGTTTGAGATCAGTGGTGATGGTACTTTACGGTACTAAGGGAGGTTGTGTATTCCTGATGTCGATAGTTTGCAACAAAGTATTTTTGCTAAGGCGCATGATTCATTCTCTGTTGTTTATCCCACCTTAATTAAGATGTATCACGATCTCAAGGAGATCTATTGGTAGAATATCATGAAGAGAGATATGGCTGATTTTGTAGCCAAGTACATGATGTGTCAATAGGTTAAGGTTGAGCACATGAGGCTATGAGGGTTATACCAAAAAATTGATTTTCCAGAATTAAAGTGGGAAGTGATCAATATGGACTTTGTTATTGGTCTTCCTTGATCTCGAAATCAATATAATTTGATTTGGGTTATCATGGATAGGATGACTAAGTCTGCGCACTTTTTTCCAGTGTGGACTACCTTCTCGATGGAGGATTATGCGAAGCTGTATCTTCAAAAGATTGTGAAGCTGCATGGGGTGCCTGTTTTGATTATTTTTTATTGTGGCACGCAGTTTACATCTCACTTCTAGTGATCTTTTAAGAATGGGTTGGGGACTAAGTTTAGTCTGAGTACTGCTTTTTATCCACAGATGGATGGGCAAGCAGAGAGAACTATTCAAACACTGAAGGATATGCTTCAAGCTTGTGTGATTGATTATGGTGGCAATTGGGTAGAGCATCTACCTTTGGTGGAGTTTGCCTACAACAATAGTTATCATTCTAGTAGTTGTATGGTCCCTTTTGAGGCATTGTATGGTAGTAGGTGTAGATCTCCTATTGGTTGGTTCGATCTTAGTAAGGCAGATATGCTTGGTCCCAACTTGGTTTACCAAGCTATGGAGAAGGTGAAGGTGATTCAGGAGAGTTTTAAGGCTTCCCAAAGTCACCAAAAGTCCTATGCGGACGTTAGGCATAGAGACTTAGAGTTTGAGGATGGGGATAAGGTTTTCCTCAAGGTATCTCCCATGAAGGGATTAGTGCAGTTTGGTAAGATGGGGAAGCTCAGTCCTCAGTATATTGGTCCTTATGAGGTTTTGCGGAGAATTGGTAATGGTTCTTATGAGTTGGAGTTACCTTCTAGCTTGAGCTTGGTTCGTCCGGTCTTTCATGTTACCATGTTGAGAAAGTGCATTAGTGATCCTTCTTCGGTTTTTCCTTTGGAAGTATTGGGTATCACGGATTTTTTGTCTTATGAAGAAGTCCTAATTGAGATCTTGGATAGGCAGGTTCATCGGTTACGGACCAAGGATGTGTCTTCGATTAAGGTTCTTTGTCGAAACCATAAGGTGAAAGAAGCTACATGGGAAGCGGAAGAGGACATGAAGTCCAAATATCCGCATTTGTTTTCTGCTCCTGGGATTCGTGCAGAAGGTATGTGTCTTCAACACATCTTTATTTTCAGAGATTGTTAAAACAAAGATTAATAACTTTGTCTCTTTGATTTCAAACTTTGTTAAAGATTGGGAATATATTTGATAATGCAAATGACTCTTGCGTGTGGTTACCCCTACGTTATTCATCGTTCGGGGATGAATGTTCCTAGTAGGGGAGACTAAAACACCTTAGATTCTGGACCATAGAAAATTTCCTGGAATTCTGATCTCTGGACCCAATACGACTCATGGGTATGAGCCGTATGTTGGGGTACGAATTGTATGATCCGGTCGTATACTGACCAATGTTGGTTAGTGGGATGGATTTTGGTTACGAGTATGGGTAAGACATTGGGGTACGAGTTATATTAGTGATTAGGAATTATTTTGTTCATTAACTTAATCTTTGATTTGGTTACTTAGGTTGGATCTGAGTACGAGTGGCACACCATGAACCATAAGCCAGGGTACGAGTCGTACCCAGGACTCGTATGGTAGACAGTGTCTAAATCTTTCTTGGGTTTAAATCTTTTAGGGGTACGGGTGAAAGGTATGGATCGTATTCTTTGGATATGACTTAGTTAGATGAGTCATATGTAGGACAATGTTTTATCCAAGGGTTGAGGCTAGGGTATGAGTGGAGGGTACCACTCGTATTGGAAGGGTACGACTCGTGGGGGTCAGTCATATCCCTGTGACGGGATTTTGGTGCAACTTAAGTGGAGTATTCGGGACATTTCCCCACTTATCCTTATAAGGTACCATGACTTCTAACCTACTTGGAAGGTTATTTACCCTATTATTCCATTCATTAACACTTAAAAACTCTTCTAAACACTCTAAAATTTTCTCAAAAGCTTTTGGGCAAGGGAAGCTACGGTTTAAACTAGAGGGTTGATTTGGGGCTTGTCTTGGTGATTTCTTTCTATTATCTTGGTTTAAGGAATGTTCTCTTCCCTCATTGTTAATTTTATCTAAAGGCATGGTTTTATGAATGTTTACATGATTTCATTGATTGTATGATTTTGGTTTTCTAATATGATTTGGGGGTTTTGATATTAAATGGTTTGCTATGGTTTCCCATGGATTTAATTCTTCTTTTTGTAGGAATTAATAGTGGTTTTGGATAATTGTATTGCATAGGAATAGTTTAATGGTAATTGGAATTGGTTTGATCATATTATTCCCCCAATGTGTTTTACAAAATTCTTATAAAGATATGTTCATTGCATTGACTACTTTTAATGGAACTATTGCATGTTTTAGAACTTGGTAAAGGAATTATGCATGGTTTAAATGGCTTGGAAAGGTAAATGGCTAATGTTTTGCTTGTGGGGTACATGGAATCCCCCAAGTGGTTTAATATGGTAAATGAAAGGGCACTTGAGAGTCCCCCTTAAACCTATAAATGGTTGGCTATGGATGATACTTGCAAGTATGGATTGGTATGACGATACCATTATCAATGGCCTTGGTTAATAATTGGTTAATGGTTTAGTTATTTGGAAAATGGTTTTAATTGGGCAATAATGGTGGGATGTGTAGCAAAGCCGTGGAAGGTGGAGGTCTCGGGGGGATCAAAACTGGAAACTCATATTTGTCGATATGAGGTTTGTCTTGGTGACCGTGTGCATGATCTCATACTATATTTTGGGGGATGTACTAGTCTTACCATGGTTGTCTTCCCTGTTCGTGTAGTTACATCCACTGGGGCCCTTTCAGCAGGGGAAGCTGAACCCATATATCCCGTGGGTGGTTTAGGATGGAAAAGCTACATAGCCCAAGTAAAGGTTTTTAAAGGCATGCTATACCCGGTCTCTTTTCCTGACATGGTTATATATATCTATGTATGGTTGTGTGCATATGGAAGGTTACTTAGTTTTTAAAATGGCATTCTTTTATCCTTATCCTAAGATCATGCTAGCGTTCACCCACTAACCCATCTTCTGGCGGTTGTATACCCACTCTAGGCAGGAATCGACCGTTCTACTCCTTCTACATAGTGATTTTCTTGAGGACAACATTTGGACTGAAGTAGTGAGCTTGCATCCTTTTGGAAGGCTCCATTTCATGTTATGGACAATTTTAGACATCTTGGTTTTATTCTGGTTATTAGTTTTGGCTATGGTTGGGGGAATGTCGCAACTAGATTTTATCACTCTTTTGGTTTGAGGCTTTGTGTTACTTCTATGGGATGGAATGGGAGGCATCGGTATAGGTGTCAGCCTTAGCATTTGAATAAGCTAGGAGGCTGGCATCATCAAAAATAATTTCTCACTATTCTATCATATTTTATTTTGGGATTGATTATATTATGTTTTGGAACATCTTTGGTTATGGCCTGGTCATGGACCTTATTATGGTATGGTTTGGTATGGTTGGATTGTTGGTATGGGATGGTTGAACTCAGATGGGTTGGTCAATGTATAGATGTTATCCCAGAGTCATCATGTGAGTTATTGCACTATCTTGCTTCGTGCATCGGAATTCAGCCAACAATGGCCAGGTGGCTGGAGATTTGGTGGGGAAATGGGGGTGGTCTCTGATCCCGGTCGAACTTGGTATGCCCATACAGCAAGGCCCCCGGTTGGGTCACGTCACACAGTCATCCACAAGCCTCTACCAATTTAATGTCTATAATATTTTGGGACATGTCCCCGACAATATCCAAAAGCAAGTCTAATACAAGTCTATGACATGAGAATAGAAGACTATGAAATGTATGCCTTCCGAAGTATGGAAGCTCACCACTTCAATGTCAACACACGAACTGCTTGAGCACCTGGTCACTACGAAGAAAGAGAAGAAGAAGCTTCGGCCCCTATGTCGCGTGGGGACTTAGCTTCCGAAGATGGTTAGTGGTTGGAGCTCTAGCATGTAACTCAAGGATAAGGATAAAATAGTACCATTATTCAAATCCAAGTCAATTCATCATAAGCAGCCACATTTATATATACAAAGGCATATATATAGACATAAAGATACATCAAGAATCGAAAAAAAGGGAACAAGGCCATAGTAGGCATCTCGAACATCCAATGATGAGTCATGAAGTGGAGGACTCTAACCTTCCACTCGCGCAGCTTATGAAGTTTGGACTTCCCAGTTATATTAAGCAAGAGGACTCTAACCTCAAGCCATCTTACGAAGCACGTGGACTCTAACCACAAGCCATTTTTATTAGGCAAGGGACTCAAACCACAAGTCATTTCTTTAGGCAAGAGACTCTAACCTCAAGTTGTTTCATTGGGCAAGGGATGATAACCTCAAGCCATTTTATTGTACAAGGGATGATAACCTCAAGTCGTGGAAACCATTATTAGTCAACATTGGGACTCTAACCCTTTGTCCATGCATTAACATCCTTTCAATTTAACATTCGAGGACTCTAACCCACTTAGTCAATTCAAGCCATCAAGGCTACAATTCAACACCACACATGACCGCAATGTCTTCATGACCTATTTATCAATCAATCACTTTAATAGGACAATACATTAGTTTCAATCACCATTCAAGTCAATAGGTTATCATCAAGACCTACACAACTCCATTCACTCTTAATTACCATTCATACACCAAACCTTGGTTTGACACAATTTAATTCCAAGTTTAGGGACTCTAACCCATTTAATGAAGCAAACCACCGAAGTCACCAACTAACTCATTGCATAGATAACAAGGCCTTTACAAGTCACTTACCAATAATTCTTACTCATTAAGCCATTACCTTAGTTCAAAATACTGTTAGCATGTAACTAGTTATTTCTCTTAGACATTTTCACAAACACCTTGAGGGCATACCTTTACTATGACCAAAACCCAAGAGAAAACCATCAAGATTAGGGTTACCCACCATTCAAGAATTAAATCATTGTTTAAAACACATGATATTTGAGAAATAACAAAGAGGGAAGAATCATATGCCTTATACACAAAGATTCACTGAGAGATTCTTGGTCTCCAAGCTCCTAGATGGCCTTCTTGAAGAACCCTAGCCCCAATCTTGTTAGAGAAGTTTAGGAGAGTGTTTTGGAATGTTTCATTCTTGTATATGTGAAGAATTGGAGGCCAAATAAGGTTATAAGTCGTGGGTCATAAGGGTTTGGGGTGGGGAAATATCTAAGATGCCCTTAGCTTAAAATCTGAAGGTTACACCCAGGAGGGTACGAGTTTCACAATCAAATCATACCCTAGGGTACGAAAGTTACCCAACTCGTACCCTAGGCTTCACCATGGACCCCTAAACTGTTAAACATACGACCATGATAAGCTAACTCGTACCTTAGGGTATGAATGGTATCCTAAACCATACCTTGAGTTGTACCTTAGATAGATTCAACTAGGCTAAGCATATGACATCATACAACTAGGCAACATATGAACCGTACCCTAACATACAACTAAGAAGAGGCTAAACCGTACTTAGACAGAATGTAACCCCTACTAAACTGCCCAACATACGAGTGAGAGTACCCTAAGTCATAACTTGGGGTACGACTAGTACCTTTGAGTCATACCTTGCCTAGAAACTTTAACTACAAAGCCTAGGTGTTTCAATTCTCCCCCACTTGGATCATTCGTCCTCGAATGATAGACAAGGCAAGCACAAGCACGTGTTAACACATTACACATCATCCTAACCTTTAACCAAGTTAGAAAACAAAGACATGGAACAAGGATAAGACACATACCATGATCATTATCACTTAACCATTCATTCAATTGACTTTGGGACTCGAACCCATAGTCTATCAAAACATTTGCTCCATTCAAAGTTTAGGGACTTGAACCCTTTTGACTATCAAAGACATAAATTAAGTTAAGAAGATTAACACGTACCTCAAGCACAAGTTTCCAAAATGAAAAACAAATGTGGATACTTGGACTTCATGTCCTCTTCCACCTCTTAAGTAGCTTCCTTGGACTTTTGGTTCCTCCATAAAACTTTCACCGAAGCCACCTCTTTTGTTCGCGACCGGCAAACTCGTTATTCCAAGATCCTCACTGGGACCTCCTCATAGGACAAAGAGTCTAAAATACCAACATCTTCCAAGGAAATAACTAACGAAGGGTCACCAATACATTTTTGCAACATGGATGCAAGGAATACCGGATGGATGGAGCTCAAACTATAGGGCAACTCCAACTCATAGGCAACATTACCAACCCTATTTAAAATCAATTATGGACCAACATAACAAGAACTAAGCTTCTCATTCTCACCAAATCGTATCACTCCCTTCATGGGAGATACCTTCTAGAATACCCAATCACCAAAATTAAACTCCAAATCCCTACGCCTCAAATTCGTAAAGGACGTTTGGCAACTTTGAGCAATTTTGAACTTATCACAAATCACCTTTACCTTTTCCAAGGCTTGGTGAACCAAGTCAGGTCCAAGAAACTTACGCTAACCAACTTCCTACCACCTTATACGAGAACGACATCGCCTACCATACAATGCCTCGAAAGGAGACATACCAATGCTAGAATGGTAGCTATTGTTATAGGCGAATTCAATCAAAGGAAAATGGTCATACCAACTACCACCTTAATCAATCACATAAGCATGCAACATATCTTACAATGTTTGGATAGTTCTCTCCTCTTTTCCATCCATCTGCGGATGGAAAGCAGTACTAAGGCACACCATAGTTCCCAAACCTTTCTGAAATGCTTCCAAAAATAAGATGAGAACAGATTACTATGATTCGAGATACTAGAAACCAGAGCACTATACAACATCAAAAGCTCCGAAAGCTACAACTTAGCATAATCCTCCATTGAATAACTAGTCCTTACCAACAATAAATGAGCAGACTTGGTCATTCTGTCCACAATGACCCAAATAGAATCACATGGATTCCGAGACCAGAGAAGACCAGTGACGAAATCCAAATTAATCACTTCCCACTTCCATTCGGGCAACTCTATCTCTTGGTACAAACTACTGGGCCTCAAGTGCTCAAATTTAACTTGTTGACATACCATACACTTAGCCACATAGCTAGCCACATCTCGCTCCATATTATTCCACCAATAAAACTCCCTAAGATCATGATACATTATCGCAGAACCGGGATGAATAGCATATTGATATCCATGAGCCTCAGCCATAATCCTTTCCCTCAATCCATAGACATCAAGAACACATGGCCTACCTTGGTACCTCAAGATACTATCACCACCAATTGTAAAATCGACAACCTTTTGTTGACCCATATTACTCTTAATCTTCATCAAATCGATATCCAACATTTGCTTTTCCTTTATCTCTACAATAAGAGACGACTGCGATACTGGATGCACAAATAAACCACCACTCTCAGAGTCTGTGAGATGAACTCCAAGATTAGCCAAATGATGAATGTCCTTCACTAAATCCCACTTATCCTCGTCCACATGAGTTAAACTCCCCATGGATAACCTGCTAAGAGCATTAGCAACTATGTTAGCTTTACCTGGATGGTAATGGAGACTCATAGCAACTCCAAGTCATGAGTAGGGTAGTTTTATTTATGAACTTTCAATTGCCTAGAAGAATAGTCCACCACCCTACCATGCTACATCAATACACAACCAAGCCCAATATGAGAAGCATCACAATACACTACAAAACCAACATTACCCTTGGGCAAGGTCAAAACTAGAGACGAAGTTAATTTATCCTTCAACTACTCAAAATTTCCCTCACACACATCCGACCATAAGAACTTGACCTTCTTTTAGGTCAACTTAGTCAATGGAGTAGCTATCATCAAAAAACTCTCCACAAATCTTCTATAATAGCCGGCTAGACCCAAGAAGCTCCAAATATCGATTAGAGTCACAGGTCTAGGCCACTTTTTAACTGCTACAACCTTTTGTAGATCCATCATAATACCTTCACTAGAGATAACATGACCAAGAAATGTCACAGCATTCAACCAAAACTCATACTTAGAGAACTTGGCATACAAACGATGATCCTTCAAGGTTTGCAATACCGCACAGATGTGATCGACATGATCTGCCTCACTTTTAGAATAGACCAAGATGTCATAAATGAATACAATGACAAACAAATCCATAAATGGATTGAGAACCCTATTAAGCAAGTCAATGAATTCTGTCGGGGCATTAGTCAACCCAAAATACATAACAAGGAACTCATACTGATAGTATTGGGTCCTGAAGGCAATCTTTGGGACATTCTCTTCCCTAATCTTAAGCTAATGATAACCTAACCTAAGATCAATCTAAGAGAGACACTTCACACCCTGAAGCTGATCAAAACAAGTTATCGATCCTAGGAAGAGGATACTTACTCCTTATGGTCACCTTATTCAACTGACGATAATCAATGCACATTCAAAGGCAACCATCCTTCTTATGAACAAACAGCACGGGAGCACCCCAAGGAGATACTCTAGGATGAATGAAACCTTTATCTAAGAGATCCTTTAATTGCCACTTAAGCTCCTTCAACTCCGTCGGAGCCATTCTAAAAGGAGGGATAGAAATTGGATGATTGTCCAAAATAAGATCAATACCAAAATCAATTTTCCTATCAGGAGGAATACTAGGGAGGTCATCAGGAAATACCTCGGGAAACTCATTAGCCACAGGAATAAATTCTAAAGAAGGACTTTCTGAGTTAAATCTTTAACTCGGACAAATGATATAAAAACCCTTTAGAGATCAACTTTTGGGCTCTAAGATATGAGATGAACCTCCCAGATGAACCTTCCCTTAGGCGCTAAATAACCCCCTACCTATATAATGGCTTATTAGGGAATTTAAAAATAATCGTACGGGTTCGACAATCTAAGGAAACATAGCACAAATGCAACCAATCCATCCCCAAAATTGACCATGTCCAACTCTATCAAGTCTACAAGAGCTTCTTTACCACTAACAGACACCATACACACCCTATAGACTTTTTAAACAACCACTGAGTCTCCTGCCAGGGTAGAAATAGAAAAAGGAACCAACAGACACTCAGGACCAAAACTAAAATGCACAGCCATAAATAGGGTCACATAAGAAAGAGTAGACCCTGGATCACGTAAATAATACACATCATAGAATAAAAGTTTCAACATACGCATAACAGCATCGAGAGATGCCTCAGAATCCTGGCGGGTAGAAAGTGCATACAAATGATTTCGGACAATGTTGTACTAGAAACAAAACCAGAAGCAGCACCCTTTGGTGTATGAGTGGATAAAGCAGTAATAGGGTCTTTATTGGCCAAAGTAGCTACTAGAGATAGGCATTCTCACTGCATGTGCCCAATCTGACCATATCTAAAATATTTGTTCCTCCCCTTCACACACTGGCCACGATGATATTGATCACAGAATCTACAAAGAGGGTGGGATGGAGCCGACTGAGCCCTACTAGCCTAAGATTGGATACCCTATCCCCAAAATCCACCACCAAACTAAGACCAACGATCACTTGATGGACTTAAGGAGCACTAACTAAGGAGAAAAAAACTGAAAATCCCCTATTTCTTCCTTAGCCATTTACCACAATCTCTACCACTTTGCTCAGAAGGCCTAAATTTTTTTCCTTATATTTCATTGAACTCAACTTGTTTCTTTTTCTTTTCCTCCACTTATTACATATACATAACCAACCTAGAGATGTCCATGTCTTTGATCAACAAAGCTGCCTTTCTCTCAAAGACCAACTCATGAAATAACCCCGAGGCAAACTTTCTCATTAGAGCCCGCACATGCGACACCATCTCCAAGCATACCTATACAACTGATGTAATTTCAAGGCATACTCCTTGACTGACATCCTTCCTTGCTTCAGATTAACAAACTCCTCCGTCTTTGCTTACCTTAACTCTTTAAGAAAGAAGCAGTCCAGAAATGTATTTGTGAAATCCTCCCACAAGGATGACTCAACAATATCACCCCTTGTCTGTTCCCACTCCTCGTACCATTGGTACGCCACATCCTTCAACTGATAGGCCACAAACTCTACCCTTCCATATTAGTGGCATGCATAACTCTAAAAATCTTTTCCATCTCATCAAGAAAATCTTGGGGATATTCCTCCACCTTAACATCGGTAAAGGTTGAAGAACTCAACCTCATGAACTGGATAACCTTTGTGGCCTCAGAGGATGGAGTAAAAGAAGTACCACACTCATCCTGAGAAGCCACCAACTGAGCAATCATATGAATCAACTGACAAAACTTAGCATTCATCCCGTCAGCCTGAGGAACTGGAGTAGGAGGTCTAGAGAGAACTAATGGAACTCTGGACCATTAGGTACCAAACCACTAGACCGAGTATGGACTCCATGAGTAGAGTGATTCCCATCAACATTGTCCCCAGTCGGGGAAAAAGGGTTTGTAGGAACTTCAGATCTTCTTGGAGGCATGATCTGAAAGACTAGCAAACGAAAATCAAAAGGATCCAAGACCTTAAACACTATAGCTCAAAATAAGACAATAAGAATGTAAAACATTCCTAAATGCCTTGTAGCCTCTCTTTTATAAGTGTTTCACACTTTACACCCATAAAAGAGACTCTACTTGACATGACTTTGTGGACACACAACTGTCCATGAACCTAGGATCTGATACCAGCTTGACACGACCCAAAGTTGGGACTTGTTGTATGGGCATCACAAGCCCAACAAGGACCGGAGATCATCCCAATAACCTAATCTAAACATCACATCAATCCACAAGCATCAAATGAACTCCAAACATAAAATCAAGATAGCAAAAACAAGACTAGAAAACATACGTAAGAATAGCTAATCATTCCATTAATATCAACATACCAAACCAACATACCCAAGTCCATAGTCATCCATAAGCCTCTACTAATCTGATGTCTATAATATGTCGGAATATGCCCCCGACAATAGCCAAAAAACAAGTCTAATACAAGTCAATGAGAATAGAAGACTATGAAATGTATGCCTTCCAAAGTATGGAGCTTACCACTTCAATGTCAACACACAAACTGCTCGAACACCTGGTCACTATACAGGAAGAGAAGAAGAAGCTTTGGCCCCTATGTCACTTGGGGACATAGCATCCTAAGACGATTAGCGGTTGGAGTGCTAGCTTGTAACTCAAGGACAAGGATAAAATAGTACCATTAGTCAATTCCAAGTAAAATCATCATAAGCAATGATATTTATATACATAGGCATATATATAGGCATATTATCGATCAAGCATTGGAAAAAATAGAACAAGGCCTTAGCATGCATCTCGAACATCCAATGATGAATCATGAAGTGGAGGACTCTAACCTTCCACTCGTATAGCTTAGGAAGTTTGGACTTCCCAGATATATTAAACACGAGGACTTTAACATCAAGCCATTTTATGAATCATGTGGACTCTGACTATAAGATGTTTTATTAGGCAAAGGACTCTAACCTTAAGCCATTTTATTGCGCAAAGGACTCTAACCTCAAGCGATTTTATTAGGCAAGGGACTCTAACCTCAAGTTGTTTCATTGTGCAAAGGACTCTAACCTCAAGCTGTGGCGGCCATTATTAGTCGCCATAAGGGCTTTAATCCTTTGTCCCTATATTAACATCCATTCAATTCAGTATTCAAGGACTCAAACCCACTTAGTCAATTTAAGCCATCAAGGCTACAATTCAACACCACATATGATCACAAGGTCTTAATGAACTATTTATCAATCAATCTCTTTAATAGGTCAATAAATTCGTTTAAATCACCATTCAAGTAAATTTGTTATCATCAAGACATATAAAACACCATTCATTCTTCATTGCCATTCATACACCAAACCTTGGTTTGACATAATTAAATTTAATGTTTAGGGACTCTAATTCATTTAACCAAGCAAACCACCAAAGTCACCAACAAACTCATTACATAGACAATAAGTTCTTTACAAGTCACCTACCAACCATTCATACTCATTAAGCCATTGCCTTAGTTCAAAACACTATTAGCATGTAACAAGTTATTTTTTTAGACATCTTCACAAACACCTTGAGGGCATACCTTTACTATGACCAAAACCCAAGTGAAAACCTTCAAGATTAGGGTTAACTATGACCCATTAGTTAAACTACAATCAACAAGAACCCACATATGCAAACCATCACAAAAATCATGTGTAAACAGAAGTTTGAACAAGAGTAGACAATACCCATCACTATGTAACAAAACCCATAATATTTGATTTCAAAACTCACCATTCAAGAATCAAATAATTGTTTAAAACTCATTATATTTGATAAATAACAAAGAGGTAAGAGTCATTTTCCTTATACACAAAGATTCAAGGAGAGATTCTTGGTCTCCAAGCTCCTCGATGGCCTTCTTGATGAACCCTAGCCCCAATCTTATTAGAGAAGTTTTGAAGAGTGTTTTAGAGTGTTTTGATCTTATATATGTAAAGAATGGCAAGACAAATAAGGTTATAAGTTGTTGTTCATAAGGGTTTAGGGGTGGGAAATATCTAAAATGCTCTTATCTTAAAAGCTAAAAGTTTCACCCAGGAAAGTACGAGTTCCACACCCAATTCGTACCCTAGGGTACGAATGGTACCCTAACTCATACCCTAGTATTCACATGGACCCCTAAACTATTCAACATACAACCATGCAAAGCTAACTCATACCTTAGGGTATGAATGGTACCCTAAACCATATGTTGTGTCGTACCTTAGATAGGTTAACCTAGGCTAAGCATATGGCATTATACGACTAGGTAACATACGACTCATACCTTAACATATGACTTAGGAGAGGCTAAAACTACCTTAGATAGAATGTAACCCCCACTACACTACCTAATATATGAGTGAGAGGATCCCAAGACATATCCTAAGGTACGACTAGTACCCTTGAGTCGTACCTTTTCCCAAAACTTTAACTAAGGGTCCGAAGTTTAGGTGTTTCACAGGGTCTAAAGTGCAATACCATATATCACTAGTTAATATTCAAAGGAACAGTGAAAGAAAGTTATATAATAGTATACAAGGCAAAGTATACGTATACTACATGAATATGCAAGGAAGAGAGAGATAAATAGCGATACCATACATATATGTATATATATGTGTGTGTGTGTGTGTGTGTATGTGTGTGTGTGTATGTGTGTGTGTGTGTGTATGTGTGTGTGTGTATGGCTAGCTAAAAGTAGTAGCTTGAGGGATCCAACCTAATAGCTCAAGGGTCATAACTAGATTAGTAATCTAAGAATAGCATTATGTGGGTCCCTAATCCTACTGTCTTACCATGAGATAACTATTAATAATGTAATTTACCATTAAAAGGAAAGGGATTAGAATCATACTGACAACCTCAAGTATTCATCCATAATTAACCTTCCACAAACTAACCATAATAACAATAATAAAGTAACCATCTAGTTCGGACAAATAATACCTAAACGGGCCCCTATATGCCCGAAAGGTTCAAGCAATACTCAGTAAACAGAAATCATAGCCTATACCTATACAACCGTAAAAAGGCCAATAGATATAAGCACCAAATAATATACTAGTTATAGGCAATGCATACTAATGAATGAATGCAAAGTAAATCCATAGTATTATATCTGATCTAAGTGTTATAATGTACTAAGGTTATGCACCTCCTTCAGCTCAACAACTCGTAAAGACAGGACCTACACTGACCATTCTTCTCCGGCATTATGGCTTATGAACGAAAGGTCCCCTAGGGGACTTGAGAATTCGGTATACACTACTTGGTCCTGATCCAGGACTTCCAATAATCATCATCACCAATCTACTCCATCCAGTACCATACATATGTATATATAATAAGTACACAAACTCGAACCATGACTAAAACTATATAATTTTGTAAATACATTGCCTGAGATCAACTCCAAGACTAAATTAGCGTAATAGCATAAAAAGGGTCGAAATTTGTCTCGACCGAGGTGATTAGTACTGGTAAAAGAGTGAATAAACCATAAATCGGAATCAATTTAGTTCTAATTTCAAAAACTTCATATTTACTTCCAAAAGATCATAGATCATTAAGTAAGGTGGTATAATTCCCATTATAAAAGAATTCATTTTAAAACTCAAAATTGCGAATAACTTCTTTTTTAGAAAACAATAGTAAATTCACAATTTTGGTTAGAATCGTACCACTAAATTAAAATGAATGTACCTAAAACTATGTATTTCATCACTAGTATCCAATCAATACAACCATAAACAATATACAAACTAAAGCTATGTCCTTTATAAGGATAGAATACTCACCTGGAGTCAAAATGGTATCATAACCATGGCCTCAGGATGAATAGTATACAACTTTCATAATAGTAATACTATAATCCAGGAAACTATGATCCAATATGCTAAGTCAATAGTAAACCTTACACTAAAGGATCCATAAAATTGAGTTGTGGTTAACATACTTATAATCTAGGGTGATAGGATTTTATGGCCATAACAAGTATTTATACTAAAATTTGTGTCATATTTCTACCCCAAATTCTCTAAATAGGCTATTTCATAATATACCTATCATCCTTACCTAGCATGTAATCCATACTATACATTATATCATGAATAACAGTAAAATAAAGTCTACCATGATGACAATACTGCAAGTCTCAAACCATCCACAAATCGCCTAACTTTGCTCCACGCTCCTAAAATACTATTACGCGATCAAAATAATAATCTACATGTCAATGGGAGTTAAATAAGACTTTAACTTCTATATAAAAGGCCAGGTCAAAATTCAGATCAAGAATGGGCCTGCGGTGCCCACAAATAAAATCCAAAATTAAATCTATCATAAGGTCCTTCGAAGAACAAGGAATGTGTGCTCAAAAGTTAAGCACAATTGGAGTTAGGGCCAAAAATAGACCCTAAATTCTAAGGATTTTAAGATGTAAATTCTAAGAATTTATGATAAACAGGACAAAATTTAATGGGGAGTATAAAGGGAAATGACAAATGAGTGGTGGGCTAACTTACCCTAGCTTCAATGGATGATTCCGCACACTTTCTTTCATCAATCTCTCAAAAATGGTGCAAAGGGGTTAAGAAAATAAAGGTAAATCAGGTGAGGGGGGGATTTAACATCCCACATGCCACTAAGGTAGTCACTTGGTCACTTAAGTGACTACCGCTCAAGTGGCACATGTCTGCTTAAGTTGTTAGGCAAAAAGGGGGGATCGTTAAGGTGGCATCCTGACCACTAAAGTAACGCCCTCTAAAGCGGAAAAGATCACTTAAACAACCCTCAACCAAATATCATAGGATTCTAAAGCGGCTCAATAAGGCTAAAACAACTATAGATTAAGCGGTTATTTGGTAGCTTAAGGGGTTGCACCAGCAACTTAAGGCATCAAATTTTTCTAAGCCCAAATTGACTTCGATCGAGTGCTCGGGATTCATTTGGAACCCTGTAAGTACAAACAAACTATGCTACCATACCAAATTTGACATTTTGGACTGAATAAAACTATTGAAACTTTTATCCAATAATATTTTACCTAAATATGGGGGCCTCACCTATAGTTCTATTTTTCATAGAATCCATCCACTCACCCAAAATGAGTTTGAAAACCTTAGTGCCTGAACTAAGGCTCCCCTATCCTAAAATCAATATTCCAAAGCTAATGGAACTATTGAAGTTCTCATCCGAGGTCGTTTACTAGGTGCTTTGGTCCAAGACCAATTTCTTAACATCAATAGCTCCAAAATAGGGAAATGAGCCTAAAACCCAAATGAACTATCCGATAACCAAACCAACAATCCCAGAAAGTCTTAAATTACCTATAACCATTATAGGAAGGCTCAAAATGCCAAAAATATGCAAAAATTAAGGAAATGACCTAGAGGGTCATTATAATATACACTACTAAAAGAACTTTCATCCGCAAAAGTCAACATATAAGAAGAGCATGAAAACTTGAATGGATGAGGTGTTGGGTCCATATTCTCTGAACAAGATTCCCTAGATAACCTCTAAGAAGAAATAAAACTTTTGAGGGATTTTGCTAAAGGTATCCCTTTTTCAACCAACTTCCTTACTTCACCTTCCAAATGTCAAAACTCAGCCTCAACAACTAACTGGCCTCCAACTGGACCAAGAATAGATGAGACATGTAAATCAAAATTGCAGCACACTAATATCAATCCAAAATGAGCACAACTAAGTAAAAACTCAGCCAAGCTAAATGCAAACCAAGTCATGAATCTTGTAACCAACACTATTATCCAAATATAATCCTTTCTTTACATATCCAAACCTGCTATCAACTCCAAACCATGCAAATTATTATTCGAGTTTTGTCCCTTATCAGCACAAACACATCACACTATCCTCAAAAGGCTGGAGCCAATCCATTGAAGATCCATAATGGCAAGCACAAGAATAAGCCCATAAGGTGCTACTTGGACACATAATAAAGATAGTTAAAGCATGTTATCTCCTACCAAGGCTACAACTCATCTGGATGACCCTCAAAACTGATACTTAGGAGTCTGAAGCACAACCACTCAAAACTGAATGATTTTCTCCAGGTTACCCCACCAACTGAAGATAAAATCATGCTAAGTCCAAATCGAGTACACTTTTTCTATTGATTAGATATTTAAAACTTCTAGCAAATACTAAAAACCAAAGTTACAAGAAAAAAGAAACCATCATCAATTGCCAATGGGATATCATTCAAAAATCAACACACCATAATCTATCTGAATTAAAGAAGATCAATAGGAAGGAAAAGAGCAAGCTTAGCCAGCCTATAAATAAATTCTTAACAAAAATGAATTTTGGAATAGAGGCTTCAACCAAGCTCTACAACTCATAGCTAAAATTTCAACACTAAATATAAATTACTCAATCTCTACTTTCCAAACCAATCCTAAATTTGGCTAAGCATCCAAGTACCAAAGTCTATCATAACCCCCAAACCGCCATTCAAAAGAGTTAAAATCCCAAAACTTGATCTAATAAATCTAACCCTAAGACAAAAACCCACATAAACCTTACTATCAAATATCAGGATATCCTCACTGGTTTCTACAAGAGTCAAAATCAAAATATAGTTGAAGAACAAAATCACAATAGAGGAAAATTCTCAAGCTGAAGACACCAGTGATCAACTCCACATTTGTTGGAGAACATAAAGCATCAAAGCACAACCAAGAACATATCGAGGCTACAAAGAATACTAATAGTAGCCAAAACTCAGGAAACTCTAAAGAATATAACCTTAGCCTGAATTTGGCAAATCTATTATTTGATCTACGATAATAAATACCTATAGGCACATACACCAAAGAGAAGCACTGTACAAAGTTACATTAGGCTGAATAAGTACCGAAAGGAGAAATTTTTGAATCCACCCATGTAAAACAACCTTAACCAAATTAAACCATGAATCACATTGCAAAAGAATAGAGTACCAATCTCAGTATCAATTCCAAGGTCAAGACCACTATTAGAGAATGGTCCAAGCAAATTAAGAAAACAAAGTCCCAATTGTCCAACATAAGAAGCGGCTATATAAAAAGATCACCCATTTTCACCACCCTTAACTCAACTGGACTAAGAACTACACCATGGCAACAACAGAGTATCCAACTCCACACTAATAGATCAAAACTACAACCAGGAGACGAACCCAATAAACTAGAAAGGCAAACCTAGACCTTTCAATATCAATATCAAGACCACTATCGGGCGAAGAACTAGCCAAATTGGAAGAACGAGTCCCAAACTTGTCAACCTAAGAAATATGCTATTGAAGAATGTAGCTAATGCCAGAATCTAAGAAACCAGAAGGTATGTCCTAGAATCTCAAACTCAAAAATAGTCAATATAACTAAATCGCCAACTCTAGAACCATAACAGAACTATGGAAGGCCAACCTACCCTTTTTTTATAAACTACTCAATAACTAATCTAACCTCACCAATAAAGGAAAAAATGACCAGCCTTACCTCACTAAAAATAAGAAACCCATCCATCCAAACTAGTCGCATAGGTGATGAGTGGAGAATTTGACACTTATTTTCAACACATTTATTGCATATTATGATGATTTAATTGCATAAATGAGACTAATTCATGTTTGAAATACACTAATTTCTAGTATTCATGATCTTATAAGAATATGTAATGAAAAAAATGAAGTAAAAGCTGGAAAGAAGGAAAAGCAAACTAAGTGGGCAAAAAGGGATGAAATTTGATGCTTAGGATCAGCCTTGGATATCGCGATCATGACCTAACATTTTGCAATTATGACTGGTCAGCATAGCCAGTGGATGCGATCATGGGCCAGTACATTACGATAATGAGAGTCGCGATTGTAATAACAAGGTGCGATTGCGGACATCGGGAAAAATTCCAAGGATAGATTTGTAATTTCACATGCTCAATCCATGATATAAAAAGGGCTAAACCCTTCATATTTTCTACATCAAATTCTATCCAATTTTTAAGTTTTGGAGAGAAAAATACTTTATATTGAGTGAAAAACAATATTTGTTGTTATTCCAAGAGAGATTTAGTTGTAGATTAAAATGGAAGTTTGGATTATATATTTTGCTTATGATGAATGAATTGTATGCCAATTTGGATATATTTTTTCTCTTTAGTTTCATGAATAGCTAAACTTATATCTTGGAGTTATGTTTGATTAGGTGGTGAATAATGTGTGGATGTTGATTGTTAATCTAAATAATTAGTTAATTGTGCTGGACTTTGCTCTTACTCCATGCTTGAATTAAGAATTAGGAGTGAAACCCCTAATTTTTTAGGATCCTATATCATCTTTGAAAGAGGGATATGGGTAAGGAGTAATTGTGAACAACAACTTGAATTAGCTTCTTTCCTAGAATCATCTTAGAAATAAGGATACTAGTTTGAGGTAATAAATTGGTAAATTTGACACGCTCATGAGGTGTTCAAATGAATCCATGAGTGAAATTATGTGTTTTATTGGAAGGTTAACATTAAGACCCTAAATCTAGCCTACCCAAAACTGTTAACTAAAACTTTGACTAACTATTGATTACTCATACATGAATACCACCTAAGATAGCATAACCCCAAGGTCCCTTTCAATTTGGTAACACCTATCAATTGTTTGATCTCGTATTAGTGTCATTTGTAATTGTATTTAGCAAAGTTCCAAATCGAACCCTCTAATTTATTTTCATGTATTATTTAATTATTGCATTATGGGTTAACACATAGTTAACTCTCAACACACGTAAGATTTGAAAGCTAAGTTTGCACTCCTCGAGGATTCGACCTTGACTCATGTTGGGTATGTATTGACAGCATCTGCCTTACACTAAATTTGTAGTGTAAGTTGAGCATTATCAAAAATGGCATCATTGTCGGGGAGTGAAACATAGTTTTCACTATTGTGGTATTATTAGTGACCTTGGGTTATCCGTAGTGTTTTAGTTTACATTATTTGTTGTTTTTGTGTACTGTTCACTATGGCATCATGGAATAAAAAAAATTTAGGTGGTTGAAAATCTTACAATGATGATCCATGTCCATATTGTGGTGAACCCCACTTTTAACAAAATTGTAAATATGCTCCTCAAAAAAGGTAGGTGCACCACCTAAATCCTATTGGGAGTATGATTGCGCTTTTTGTTGTGGTCGAGATAGACATTAGAGTGATTTTCCAAATGCCCCTTCCCCTAATTATGCTAAAAATGCTAGTTCTTTTAATGATTTTGATAGGTCTCATGATGTAACAAAGAAACTAGTTATTTTAATGATTTTGATAGGTCTCATGATGTAACAAAGAAAAAAAGATGTATCGGATACAAGGACATTGAAGCAATGCTTCTAACTATCTTGGATTGGGTGACTACAATAGGGGAGGACATGCATATATTGCATCAATATATGGAAATATTTGGAAATAAAAGCAAAAAATAAGAAGTAGGTGAGGATTTTGATCATTCAATTTCCATAAATATGCCCAACCCTTAAAATAAAGAAAAAACTTGACAAGGAAGAAATCGTGAGCCACGAATGGCTAATGAATCAAACTCAGTAACTTGAAGTCCATAAGGGTCAACTTGATAGTGTGTTACTAATGATGGTGAAGCCCTCAAATTTCATGTTGAGTGATGTCAAGTATGGATTAAATTTTAAATGGTAACTCAAAAATTAAAACCGAATTGAATTCAAGAATTAAAGCATGTGATGCCCAAAGTCAAATGAATATGCATTGTTGGGTTAAAGTGATTTCCAATAAAGATGAGGGTGATCTTGATGTTGAATAATTCTTGGTGATTTGTCGACCAACCAAACAATAAATAATAAAGGATGCCAAGATTGAGGAAATAATACTAGAGTTGCATGAAAAAGCCAAGCAAATCCTTCGTAAAAGCTTTAGTTTATTTCAGGGTGAGAATGTCAAAAAGAATGCAATTCTTAAAATGGGAAGACAACCTCATTCCAATAACTTTTCAATACTATGCTTGTTTGATGTGGTGGAAGTCAACCCACTCGAGCAAATAAAGATTTTTGGTGATGAGGAAAAAATTTCCTACTTTTTGGAGTATGTCATTCCAAAAGGGAAAAATGATGTCCCTCACTTTTAGGCCAAGAAGTGAAAAATCTGATGTTTCCCTGGTGGTTTAATGATGTTTTCAAAATACCCATTGAACCTACTTGAAAGTTTGTTGTAAAGTTAGGTAAAAGGTTCAAGTCTTCAAAGTGGGAAGATAGAATACATGTAGTTGCATCCTTACCTTTGTCCCAAGTACCTCGAAGATATGTTGATCTGAAATTGGTCCAATAATTTAAATACTCTAAGTGGAGACATAAATAATGAATAAATGGACATCGTGCCACAATGTTAAATCAAGCGTTAGATGGTAGGCAATCCATCATTGCCATAAATTTGGATGGTATCCTTTGAATTTTTGTTGTTAGAGTAGGTTAGGATTTTTATTTTGAGTTAGTCCATAAAATCTTTGAACTTATAAGGTGATTTAAATAGTTGAGGAGACAAAAAGTAAAGTGGAATTAAGTTTGGAGATGCCCTAGCTGAACAAGGGAGAAGCGTCTCAGTTATCACGATTGCGATGCACAGATTGCGATCACAATCTACTTCATTAGCCAAAGGCGTTCTGTAACCAAAGGACTATATGCCAAAGGAATATCGTGATTTCAAAGGCCTTAACAGATCACAATCCTGCCAGATGATACAATTTCAGGGAGCCCTTTTAACTCTTTTTTGCGTTCATGATATGCAGTGAGGACACTATAGCTTTTTAGTTGGGGGTGCCCTTTTATTTGTATTCTATATTTTTTATCTGGTCTATAATATTTGGATGATTTTATTCTTATTTTTTATTGATGTTTGGGATATTTTTATTATTTTGATGCTTTGATTTGTATATTGGGTATCCTTATCGCCTATGTTTTGTAATGATTCTATGGATTAATTATTTTTAATTTTTAGATTTTTATTTTCCTTTTTAATAGTGATGTTGGATGAGTTTCTCCCTATGATAGATTGAGTGATGAAATTCTTAAGGAAAAAGCATCATATTGAGGTGTAAAACTCATAGATACAGGGGAAGTTTGAGTACCTATGGCATTATAAAGTGGGATTGACATCACAACTATGGTGAAGTCTAAGTAGCCAAAAGTATTGCCCTTATTGGAGCCCAAATATGAGATGGTGGCTTGTTTAGTGCTAGAGATAGTTAATCTTTCCTGGTGAAGTGCAAAATGAGCATCCCCTTCCGTCCAAATTTTTTTATGAAAATCAAGGGCATGGAATTGAATGATCTTTAAAAAACCCTTTACCTCTTTTTGTGACTCCAAATTCTTTATTTGGTAGTAGTGTGATAAATAACTTATTTTGTTCTTAAGCAAGAAATGTGACCGATCCTTCTAGAATAGTTTGCATGCCCTGTGTGGTGAGCACTAGTTTGTTGATTCTCATGCTTACTTATGTCATCTAGAACTTTCCCCATTGGTATTTTAAATATAATCTTGAATACACGCGAGTGGTGAAATGGTCTTAGGCCTTCTTTGAGATTATTGGAAACAATTTTAGACAAAAAGCCTACCCATGCAAGAATGATATCCCTAGTCACCCCTTTTGAGCCTATTGACCTTTCTTTGGTAACCACATTATAAGCCTCTAATTGTTTGAAAGTTATCCATCTTTTTAACCCTATCCTCAAATTTGAAATTTCCAACTTAAGGATAAAATCCTAACTTGGGGTGTAGTTGTAATACCCCATATATTTCTAAGCTAGAAAATAAACTGTTGTTCCTACACATGAAACCTCCTATCCTACGATTCATATTAGAGTAAATTAATTAGGATGAGTATCCTAGTGATAATAGAGCTTCTGATGTATTAAGCATGTTCATAAGAGTCACTTAGAGTAAGCCAAGCTAAGAACTTTTGAATCCACAAAGTTTTCATGTGTGATTTCACAAAAGTCATCTTTGAATAAGCATAACTTGGTTTATAGGTGGTATTTTGGAAGATTTATACCCTCCAAATTGTAGAGAATTGAATAAGATTTTCGTCGATACCAAATTCGCCTAAAACAGACACCCAGTGAAAAAGTTATGGCGATTAAAAGTTTTAGCAGCGTCATTTCAGTCAGTGGCGCATCGCGCCATAAGCCAAAATGATGTTTATCAATTTCCAGTGTCTCTCTAAGATTCCACCGTATCGCAGTGAGTTTCCAGGTCACAAATGGGGGGCAATGCAATATCTCTGCGTCGCGTCGGGGGCCCAAATCGGGTAATTTTTATAGAAATTAAATGACGCATCTAGAGGGGTATTTCGGTCATTTTTCCACCCCTATAAATATTCCATAAACATGGAATTAAGCCCTTATTTCACCAAAACATACTCTTTCTCTGAAAATCCTCTCAAGAACACATTAGGGTTTTCAATTGGAGATTCAAGTTTAAGCAAATTCCTTCATCAATCATCAAGAATCTTCCATCTAAGGTATGCATAGTGTTCATCTATGGATCCATTTCGTTCATAGAGCTTAAGAACCATGTTTTAAATATTATTTTGTGATTTTCTTGTTGTGGTATGACCATGTACATGTTGATGATTGTTCTTTAAGTTTCAAGATGATATCTAAAGGTGTTTTCATGAAGTATATGTGTTCATTAGTTGAAATCTATGAACTTTATGTGGTTTAAAATGGAGAAATTCATGAAAACACACCTAAGCTAAAAGAATGCATGCAAAGTGTTTGATAAAAGGCCTAGGATGATAGAATTCATGTCCTATGATTTAATAGTGCTTAAATGACAAGTCCATACTCTATGCTTTATGATTTCACATGAATTCCACGTGATTGATATGCGTCGTTGTTGTGATATGGATTGAGCATGATATTGAAGATATGAAAGTATACACATGTTGTATGAATTTCCCTTCCATACGTAAGAAGTTGAGAACTATGCTTAGGGTGAAATCCCCTACTTATGATATGGTAAATTGTGGACTCCATTTTATGATCAAGTTAGTTATGTGTGTCAGTTTCCTTCCATCGAGTCCTGGGGGTACTAGTACCCAAAAAATATAGTTGTGTGCCTAGAGACATATCACGTTATCATGATAATCTAAGTAAAGCCATGATCTATAGAACTCAGTCAGTCATGTGACTCAGGAAATCTCAGAAATCTCATGATCTCAATAAATTCTCAAATAGTAGTACTATTCCCTCAGTCAACACAAGACAGTTACTCTGTCCATGTACAGCCTATTAAATCATGTTCAGTCTCTTCAGATGGGAGTAGAAGTTAGCACCGAGTGAACCCAAGGATGTGAACTTACCTGCCAGTTTAGGGTGTGATTCTTAGTGGTCATCCTTGTGTTCCAAAACTACGTAGCCAGTGTAGGTTGAGACATCTTAAGCTTCCAGATTAGGGTTAATGAGGTGGCTTAACCTATCAGTTTAGGTTTCCCACCGTTCTCATTCGAGTACCTGCCATCTAAGGGTCACTTACAGTTGTCCTTACTAGTGGCACGGTATTGACACCCTTCCAGTCGGGGCAGAGATTGGACCCTAACCTAGCTATATGCGTTATTGGGGCATGTCGGTTAAGCAACTACCTCCCACAGTTTTAGTCCCAGTCTCAGTAAAAGAACTCAGATAGTTCTTTATATTTTAATATACCAGGACTGTCAGTTACAGTCAATTTAGTTATAGTACGGAACTCAGGTAGTTCCATCAGATTCAGGACTGTCAGACACAGTCATCCATGTTATCAAAATTTTAGTATCAGTCATGTTAGATAATAGTAAACCATGTATTAGTGTACAGATCCAGATATCATGTATTCACGATTTTAGTTACTATGTATGCATGTTTGTACTCCTACGTTCATATCAGTCAGTCAGTTAGCATTGTTCATGCATGTAAACCCTTTTGTATTTAGCCTACCTCCCTCGTGTACTCAGTACTTCCAGTCGTACTAACGCATTTGCACTAGGGTACTTTCTTTTATGTTACAACATAGGTTCAGAGACACGAGTTCTAGATCAGTAGTAGCATTCCAGTCGCAGAGTTGCTGTGAGTCCTCATCCATTCGAGGATGATATTATTTTATTTCATTCATTATTTCAATTCAGTTTTTCTAGACGGAGTTAGTTGGAGATATGTTCCTTCAACTCCTTATTTCAGACAGTATTTAGAGTCTTTCAGATTTAGTTCAGATTTTAGATTTACCTTTCAATTGTTTTGGGTATTTATTACCCTATATGTATGTTATTATTTATCATATATTCTATTCACTTGAACCTTATGTCCTATTGTTCATGTTTTCCATATTCTACAAGTATATTATGCAGTGTACAGGTACAGATATCAGTCATGGGTTAGCTTGTAGTCGCTCGGGATCATAAGCACAGCGTAGCATTTCGGTTCAGCAAATTGGGGTGTTACAAACTTGGTATCAGAGCCTAAGGTTCAATAGAATCCTAGGAAGTTTGAAAGCCACATCTAGTAGAGTCTTGTGCATGGGTGTGTTGCGCACCACATTAATATGTAAGAGGCTATGAGATGTTTTAGGAACAGTTTCCCCTCTTTCAGTATTCATGTCGTGCTAGTAAGCATAATCTCAAGTTAAACTCTCAGTCTAATCCGTTCTTCTCTTATTTCAGAATATGCCTCTAAAGAGTAGAAACTAGCCCACTCCTCAGCCCGAAGATCCTTTGGGGGAACATGTTTCTCATGCGGAGTTTAGGGCTGCATTCACAACACTTACTCAGTCTTTGGCTACCCAAAATGAACGGCCACTAGTTATTCCGGCCAATCCAGTGGCCAACTAAGCCGCAACTAGGATTTGGGACTTCACCCGAATGAACCCTTCATCTTTCTTCGGGTCTAAGTCTGATAAAGACCCTCAAGAATTCATTGACCAAATACAGAAGGTCATAGACATCATGGGAGTTACTTCTTGTCAGAGTGTCGAGTTAGCCGCATACCAGTTATAGGATGTTGCTCACACTTGGTACAAATAGTGGAAGTCTAAAAGGATAGATGGTGCAGGTTCTATAGAGTGGGAGGAATTTGTCACGGCTTTCTTAGACAGATTCTTTCCCCAAGAGCTGAGGCAGGAAAAAGTTCTTGAGTTCATCAACCTCAAGCAGGGAAATATGACGGTTAAAGATTATTCTCTCATATTTACTTAGCTAGCCAGATATGCCCCTCATGTGGTTGCAGACAATAGGGCTAAGATGAGCGAGTTCGTGTCAGGAGTGAATGATAGAGTGGTAAATGAGTGTAAGTTTGTGATGCTGAATAGTTATATGACTTTAGCTAGGCTCATGACCCATGCTCAGCAAATAGAGGAGCAGAAGATTAGGACTAGGGAGAGGTAGAACAAGAGAGCAAGATCAGGCTATTTCAGTGTTGCTCAACCCAAATCAGAAGGAGAAAACCATTCGCAATTCCTTCCTAATCCAGCAGTTCTAGCTCCTTCCTCCGCCAGTACCCTAGTGTTAAAATTCAGAGACGACAACATAGATTGAGCACCAGGCTCTAAGCCTCAGGGCAGTGTCTGCAGTGCCCGAACTAATCCCCTGTGTCAGACTTGTAGTAAGAACCACAAGGGTACCTGTAGAGCTGGTAGCGATATTTATTTTGGTTGTGGCAAGCCAGGCCACAGGATTAAAGAGTGTCCGCAGTCAGATCTACAGGGTCAGCAGAATCGTTCCACAGCCCAGTTCGATCGCCCAAATCAGCAGGGTGCCACTTCCAGTGCTGCTAGTGGGCAACGCCCAAACAGACTCTATGCTCTTCAGACCCGACAGGATCAGGAAAACTCTCCTGATGTCATTACTGGTACGTTACAGATTTTCTATGTTCATGTTTACACTTTTTTAGATCCAGGTGCATCTTTGTCTTTTGTATATAGCAAGCAATTTCAGAATCAGTCCCAAAATTTTAGCAGAGTCCTTTTCAGTCTCTACCCCAGTTGGTAAAACCATCATAGCTCAGTGGGTATACAGGAACTTCCCGGTTATGATATTTCAAAAAGCCACGTCAGCAGATTTAGTCGAGTTAGAGATGACTGATTTTGATGTCATTCTCGACATGGATTGTCTTCATTCCTGCTATGCCACTGTCAACTGCAGAAATAGGATAGTTCAATTTCAGTTCCCAAATGAGCCTATCCTAGAGTGGAAGGGTAGTATATTATCTTTCAGGGGTCAGCTTGTTTCCTACCTTCGGGAAAGGAAAATAATTTCTAAGGGATGTGTTTATCATCTCGTTCATGTTAAAGACTCTAATTCTGAATATCCTAGCTTTGAATCAATCCCAGTGGTTAACGAATATTCATATGTCTTTCCCGAAATCTTCCAGGCATTCCTCTCGAAAGGAAAATAGACTTCGGCATTGACCTTATTCTAGATACTTAGCCTATTTCTATTCCGCCATACAGAATGGCACCAGCAGAACTCAAAGAATTGAAGGATCTCTTAGATAAGGGATTCATTAGACCCAGTATTTCTCGTAGGGTGCACCAGTCTTATTCGTATGCAAGAAAGATGGTTCTCTCAGGATGTGTATTAATTACCATCAGCTCAACAAAGTTACGGTCAAGAACAAGTATCCTCTTCCCAGAATAGATGACTTGTTTGACCAACTTCAGGGTGCCAGTTATTTCTCCAAGATATACCTCAGATCAGGCTATCATCAACTCAGAGTTAGAGAATGTGACATCCCGAAGACAGTTTCCGTACTCGGTATGGTCACTTCGAATTTCTAGTTATGTCCTTTGGTCTTACCAATTCCCCAGCCGCTTTCATGGACTTGATGAACCGTGTGTTCAAGCAGTACTTGGACATGTTCGTCATAGTCTTCATAGATGATATCCTGGTCTATTCCCGCACAGAGCGTGATCATTCAGACCATCTCAGAATTGTTCTTCAAACTCTCAGAGATCACTAGTTATTTGACAAATTCAGTAAGTGTGAGTTTTGGCTAAGGTCAGTATCATTCCTTAGCCATATTGTTTTCGGTGATAGTAATAGAGTAGATCCTCAGAAGACCAAAGCGGTAAGAAATTGGCCTCTCCCTATCTTTCCACCAGATATCAGGAGTTTCTTAGGTTTGGTTGGCTATTACAGGTGGTTTGTTGAGGGATTTTCTTCTATTGCATCCCCCATGTCCAGATTGACTCAGAAGAAGGTTAAGTTTCAGTGGTCAGATCCTTATGAGAAAAGTTTTTAGGAATTAAAGACTCGACTCACCTCATCTCCAGTCTTAGCTCTTCCAGATGGTTCAGATGGGTTCGTAGTATACTGTTATGCATCCAGAGTACATTTGGGTTGTGTACTCATGCAGCATGTTAAGGTCATAGCCTACACCTCCAGGCAGTTAAAGCCCCATGAGAAGAATTATCCTACTCATGATCTTGAGTTAGCTGTCGTAGTATTTGCCTTAAAGATTTGGAGGCATTATCTATATGGAGTTCATATAGATGTCTTCACAGATCATAAGAGTCTCCAATATGTATTTTCTCAGAAAGATCTCAAGTTTCGTCATAGAAGGTGGTTAGAGCTCTTGAAAGATTATGACATGAGTGTCATTTATCATCCGGACAAGGCCAACATTATGGCCGACGCTCTCAGTAGACTCTCCATGGGTAGTGTTTTTCACCTTGAGGATAGCAAAAAGAAAATAGCTCAGGAAATCCATCAGATTGCCATACTAGGTGTTCGCTTAGTCAATTTTTTAGAGGGCGATGTATGTGTTCAGGATAGTTTAGATTCATCTCTAGTTTCTGAGGTGAAAGAAAAGAAAGACAGGGATCCTAGAATTGTCAAGATAAAAGAGTCAGTTCAGAATCAGAAAGTAAATGTTTTGTCCCAAGGGGGAGATGGTGTCATTCGTTGTCAGGGTCGTCTCTGTGTTCTAGGTGTAGATAATTTAAAGCAACGAATTCTTGCAGAAGCACATGGTGCGCGATACTCTATTCATCCAGGGGACACTAAGATGTATCATGACCTATGGGAGATCTATTGGTGGAGTGGGATGAAGAGAGATGTTGCAGAATTTGTGGCTAAGTTCCCTACATGTCAGCAGGTTAAGATAGAACATCAGAAACCTAGTGGTTCCATGCAGGAGTTCACCATTCCTACTTGGAAGTTGGAAGAAGTGAACATGGACTTTGTGATGGGTTTGCCTCAAACTCGTCATCAGCATGATTCAGTTTGGGTCATTGTAGATAGAATGACTAAGTTAGCCCATTTCCTTCCAGTGCATACCTCTTATTCATCCTAGAATTACACCAAACTCTATATCAGGGAGTTCGTCAGATTACACGGTGTTCCATTATCTAACATCTCAGACAGAGGTACTGTAATGCCCCGAGATCCCATACCTGAGATATCACACGGTGCTTATGGACCCGAAGGACCACAAGCTAACCCTTTACTGATATCTGTACCTGCACACTGCATAATATCTGAAATAAATACGGAAACTGGCCATAAGGTTCAATACATCTACACATACTCAAAACTAAAAATTGAATACTAATACATCAACATCCATCTGAAAAGCCTCTAAACTATCTCAACTGTGGAGTTGATGGGACATGTCCCCAACTAACTCCATCAACAAAAAATAAATAAAGTCTGAAACAATAGTAGTAAATTGAGACTCGTCCTCGAAAGAAGAGGACTCACTGATACTGCTGCTAACTGGGACTAAACTACTGAGGATAAATTGGATCCTGTGCCTCTGAACCTATGGTGTCAAATGAAACACCATAGCGCAAATGTGTCAGTACAAAAATGTACCGAGTATGTAGACGAGGTAAGTCTAAATGCAAGGGCTTATGCATAAACATAACTTAACTGAATAATATGCAAGAGCTGGATTAGCATACATTAAAAATCTGTAATTACTGAACATACTGCGCATACTACCACTGAGCATACTCGGAATAACTCTGGTAACTGATACTAAATATACTGAAATTCTAAAATTTCTGGACATACTGAGACTACGAGTATTTGAAACTTCTGAAAATGATAGCAACCCTATCTAACAGGTTGTCTCTGAATCTGCGGATAATAATATTACTTAATAACTGATTTTGAGACCGGCCTATCTAGCAGCAAATCTTCGAATTTGTAGATAATCATACTTGATGGCCTATATCTAATAGCCTTGCATTTTGTACTCTGAACTGAGCTTTTTCTTGAAGTCTGAGACTGATTCTGAAATTGAGACTGTGGGAAGTAGTCTTCTAACCGACATGCCCCACCTAGCTAAGTCGGGGTCCAACCTGTGCCCCATTTGGAAGGGTTTCAGTACCGCCCCACTGGTAAAGACAACTTTATTTGACCCTCATCTATCAAGTACTAAAACGAGAACGGTGAATCCCTCATCTAACAGGTCAAGCCACCTCATCTACCCTCAACTACTATGTATGATGTCTCAACCTACTCTGGCTACGTAGTTCGAGAGCGCAAGGATTGATTCTAAGAATCAAACCCTCTACTAGTAGGTGAGTTCCCATCCTTGAGCTCACTCGGTGTTGAATCCTACTCCCAACTGAAATACATTGATCTGATTATTAACTAAACTTAGAATGAGCTAAATCTAATACTGATCATGTTTCTCAAAAGATCTGACGGAGTTATGCTGACATTACTTAGTTCTATATCTGACGGAAAAAGGTATTGAATCATGGTATCTGACTGATGATATAGCGCTTGAATAGATTACTCAAATCACTTTTGAGATTAGAATTGAATCATTTGAATACTATTAGATCTGAGCTAATTTACAGGACTGAGGCTATATTACTAGTGATACAGTGATTATAGAGATTTTTGATATTACAGAGTTTTCTTATGTTTTGCACTTGTCTGAGAATACAGAGTTATGTAGTTCACTAAGTTCTGAGAATCATGGTTTGATTGGAATTATCGTAAAACTGACACCGGCTCTAGACAATAGCTTTATTCTCGGGTATAAATACCCCCAGGACTCGATAACATAAAAGTGAAACAAAATCATGCTTGCATCATCACGATCATCCATTCATCATCACAATCATTCATTCATCAACACAAGCATTCAAGCATTTCTCCAAGTATTTAGGAGTCATAACATCCTTTCCCCCTCAAAAATCCTTAAGGCATCACATCAAGGATTTAGGAAACATAGGCATGTATTCATCATCACAATCACCAAAGGTTCGCTTTAAGCATCTCGGAATAATAATCATATAATAACATAGGGAAAACGTGCTATTAGATCATACTCCATTCAACAAGGTTTTTACCTTAACTATTTCATACCTATATCAGTCTTGACATATGTTTGGGTATCACATGGCTTAGGGAAACTTCATACTATCATGTCATAACTTACTTGCTAACCACTTGGCATGTATTAAAAACTTAGCATATGTCAAAGGGTACATAATTGGGGAATTTACTACTATGACATCTCCACTTGTTCACTAAGGTCCTTCAACAAACACTAGACATGCATAGGTTCACACTTATTTGGGGATTTCACACTATCATGGTACAATTCATTAACAACCATAAAACATAACAATATCTTAGAAGTCATTATTTTTATAAGGGTGTAGCATGCATTTGTCATTAGATCACAATTTAACTACAATGCTTGATTTCTAGTCTTTTAGACATTTTATCGAACACCTCGCATGCACAACTTAGGCATAAGTATAATAACCCAACTACTCATCATGAACAACCAAATTTACATGTTTCCAACTCATATATTATCATAGATTCATACAAACCACATAAACATCCCATCTTTGAGATCATTCAACATCAACAACAAGTACATATCCATTTACCACACAAATACCACATACTAAGGCCAAGACTTGATTCTTATAGAAAAACATGAATCACAACTTACAAGAATCATTAAAAATTCATAAACATACATCTTGGAGATTTAAAAAAGGGTACTTGAGATTGTTGGATGAAAGGGACCCAAGAATCAACATCTACATACCTTGGGGAAACTTTTTTCTTGAAGGTTCTTGGAGAGATTCTTGATTTCTTGACTTCTCTTGATTTTTATTGAAGAAGAAATAAGGGTTTTGATCTTGGAAATAAACCCTAATTTGATGTTTTGGATGAATTAGAAGTTATGAGCTTTGATTTGGGGTGATTGGGTATTAAATAGGGTAAAAAATGACCCAAAAATCCCTTTAAAATGGTGCTTCAGCGCTGTCTCAAACAATTCTGATGGTCAGAGTGACTAACCGTCATTCCCACCGTCACTTTTGGTCCATAAAAGGCCCTCACTGTTTCATTTTTGACGGCCAAAGTGGAGGTCAGTCACTAACTTGACGGTCCGTCAGCTTGTCCATCACTCCTAGACAGCTCGGACAGCTTAGTAAAACGGCCATAACTTCTTACTTCAATATCGGATTTTAGCAAAATTGGTATTATTGGAAATATAATTCAATTATATATATGTTTGTAGGTTATGAGCTCAAAAATTCTTTGTATAATTCGAGATATGCGCATTTGAAATTAACTATAGCAATGTCCTTCTCAAGAATTCAATCGGTAAGGGATATTTTGATTCGTCTAATAGCTAGGACATATTTAAGGCCTTAATACACATCAAACTTGATCATAAAACTACCAAATCACTAAGATTTATTTAACATGATCTTGAATCATGGTTCTACTATCGGTTGGGATTCTCGAGGTATTACAATATGTCCCGCTTGGGAATATTCGTCCTCGAATGTCGCTTGATAAACTGAGAATACGGATAAACAAAACTTACTCAAGACATGGAAACATCTCAAGGCATGACTACACAACTGGAATGAATAACATACTGAGTTCTCACACTGGACATGCATATCTGATGCATGGAATACTTAACTGAATCTACTCATAGATGAATTCTCATAACACATATGCATATCTGATGCATGGATGTCCATCTAAACTAATTTTCGAAAGCACGACTTGACAATACAATAACGACTGATGGTAACTTCATAAAGAAAATTTGAACATACATCTGGATGAATCTAATGACATGCAATATCATAATACCATGGGTTATCTCCCTCTTGGGACTCTATGTCCCTCTAAACACACTTCACTGAAATACTGGGGTGGTGCGCGGGGCACCTACAGACTAGATCGTAATTGACCGAATGAGATCTAAAACTCATGCATGACTCATGCTAACATACAAGCTCAAAATAGAAGCAAGGGATCTAACAATGCATATCACAAAGATGAAGGGCTCATAACCTACCCGGGTCTATGTCAGGGAAATCTTCATGATCTTAGTGAGTCTGAAGTGCATAAAAATTTTTATGAGTTGAAGAACGACTGTGCTAACTTTGGAGACCTAGCTTAGGATATTCTCAAACTTTGTGACCTAGCTCACCACATCCAAAACACATATCACTACCAGCTCTAAATACACCCTTACGATTCTTACCAGATTTTTCACACAGCGGGTAGGTAAGACCCCTACTCTCACTACTCTAGATCTTGGAGTGTCGTGCACTATCTGATGATGGAGTTGGGACTGAAAACTTCTGACTATGGTGAGAACGATTACCACTCTGTGACCTTGCTTAGTATAAACTATGACTACTTATTCTGGCTCTCTTACTCACTCTCTCTCTTTTTTTATTTTATCTGCCTCAATTTGTTGCACATGCCTCATTAGCCTAGAAAGATCCATGTCTCTATTGAGCATAGTAGCTCTACACTCTTTCAATACATCACTTGATACCCCAGTCAAAAACTTACTCATACTCATTCTAGGGTCAGCTATCAAGTCGGAAACATACTTAGATAATTGGTTGAACTTAAGACAATACTCTCTCACGGTCATAGAACCTTGCCTTAGGTTCATAAACTCTTCTACCTTAGCCTCTCTCATATCTAGAGGGAAAGATTTATCTATAAAGGCACTCTGAAACTCTGACCAAGTCACAGGAGCTGCATTCTCCTCCCTACTCTTCTCCCACATCACTATCCAATCATGAGCAACATCTTTCAGCCTATAAGATGCTAATTCCACACTCTCCTCCTCGGAAACATGTATAACCTAGGTGATTTTCTTCATCTCTTCTTGAAAATACCACGGTTCCTCACCTACTACTGACCCAAAGAATTCTGGCGGGTTCATTTTCATAAAATTTCTAACCCTGGCTACGGCGAAATTCCCATCATACTGAGGTGAGGCTGTAGCTTGACGATTACTCTGAACATCAATCACAGCTTGGGCTAGCGCCTAGAAAGTTTCCCAAAACTCTGCATGTGATACACTCTCATTCTCAGGATCTACTGGTTGTGGGGGCTATTCATCCACCCCATGGACAAAATCTCTACGAGGAGGAATACTCTGTAATCGAAAGAAAGAAGTAGATTAGACTGAGAATTGCTTGAGCTCATTCTTAATCGCACGATATGATCACTGAAAGAAGGTAAATTTATCCTAAGAACATCTTGTAGCCTCTTGTACATAAATGTGGCACACTACATACCCATGCACAAGACTCTACTAGATGCGGCTTTTCAAACTCCCTAGGACACTATTGAACCTTAGGCTCTGATACCAAGTTTGTAACACCCCGAGATCCCATCCAGAGATATTACACGGTGTTTATGGACCCGAAGAACCATAAGTTAACCCTTTACTAATATCTATACCTGTACACTGCATAATATATGAAATAAATGCAGAAACTGGCCATAAGGCTCAATACATCTGCACATACTCAAAGCTGAAAACTGAATACTAATATATCAACATCCATTTGAAAAGACTCTAAACTGTTTGAACTATGGAGTTGATGGGACATGTCCCCAACTAACTCCGTCAACTAAAAATACAAAAAAAATCTGATGCAATAATAGTAAACTGAGATTCATCCTCGAAAGAAGAGGACTCATTACTGTTACTGTTGACTGGGACTGAACTGATGGGGATACTCAGGATCCTGTACCTTTGAACCTATGATGTCAAAGAAAACACCATAGCACAAATGCATCAGTACAAAAATGTACTGAGTATGTAGACAAGGTAAGGCTAAATGCAAGGGCTTATGCATGAACATAACTTAACTGAATAATATGCAAGAACTGGATTAGCATACATAAAGAATCTGTAATTATTGAATATAGTGTGCATACTGTCACTGAGAATACTCGAAATAACTCTAGTAACTGATACTGAATATACTGAAATTCTGAAATTTCTGGACATACTGAGACTACGAGTATCTGAAGCTTCTGAAAGTGATAGCAACCCTATCTAACAGGTTGTCTTCGAATTTGTGGATAATAATACTACTTAATAACTGATTTTGAGATCAACCTATCTAGCAGCGGATCTTCAAATTTGCAGATAATCATACTTGATGGCCTGTATCTAATAGCCTTGCATTCTGTATACTGAACTGAGTTCTTTCTTGAAGTCTGAGAATGATTCTAAAACTGAGACTGTGGGAAGTAGTCTTCTAACCGTCATGCCCCGCCTAGATAAGTCGGGGTCCAACCTGTGCCCCAGTTGTAAAGATGTCAGTACTGTGCCACTGGAAAAGACAACTTAATTTGACCCTCATCTATCAGGTACTCAAACGAGAACGGTGGAGACCTCATCTAAAAGGTCAAGCCACCTCATCTACCCTTAACTAGCAGGTATGATGTCTCAACCTACTCTGGCTACGTAGTTCGGGAGCACAAGGATTGCTTCTAAGAATCACACCATCTACTAGTAGGTGAGTTCCCATCCTTGAGCTCACTCGATGCTGAATCCTACTCCCAACTGAAACACATTGATCTGATACTTAACTGAACATAGACTGAGCTGAATTTGATACTGATCATGTTTCTCAAGAGATCTGACTGAGTTACACTGAGATTACTTAGTTTTGTATCTGACAGAAAAAAGTATCGAATCATGGTATCTGACTGACGATACAGAGCTTGAATTGATTACATAAATCACTTCTGGGATTAGAATTGAATCATTTTATTATTATTATATCTGAGCTAATTTACAGGACTGAGGCTAGATTACTAGCGATATAGTGATTACAGAGATTTCTGAGATTACAGAGTTTTCTTATGTTCTCCACTTGTCTGAGGCTACAGAGTTCTGTAGTTCACTAAGTTTTGAGAATCGTGGCTCGATTGGAATTATCACGAAACTGACACCGGCTCTAGACAACAGCTCTATTATCGGGTATAAATACCCCCAAGACTCGATAACATAAAAGTGAAACAAAATCATGTTTGCATCATCACGATCATCCATTCATCATCACAATCATTCATTCATCAACACAAGCATTCAAGCATTTCTCCAAGTATTTAGGAGTCATAACATCCTTTCCCCCTCAAAAATCTTTAAGGCATCATATCAAGGATTTAGGAAACATAGGCCTCTATTCATCATCACAATCACCAAAGGGTCGCTTTAAGCATTTCGGAATAATAATCATATAATAACATAGGGAAAACGTGCTCTTAGATCATACTCCATTCAACAAGGTTTTTACCTTAACTATTTCATACCTATATGAATCTTGACATATGTTTGGGTATCACATGGCTTAGGGAAACTTCATACTATCATGTCATAACTTACTTGCTAACCACTTGGCATGTATTAAAAACTTATCATATGTCAAAGGGTACATAATTGGGGAATTTACTACTATGACATCTCCACTTGTTCACTAAGGTCCTTCAACAAACACTAGACATTCATAGGTTCACACTTATTTGGGGATTTCACACTATCATGGTACAATTCATTAACAACCATAACACATAACAATATCTTAGAAGTCATTATTTTTATAAGGGTGTAGCATGCATTTGTCATTAGATCACAATTTAACTACAATGCTTGATTTCTAGTCTTTTAGACATTTTATCGAACACCTCGCATGCACAACTTAGGCATAAGTATAATAACCCAACTACTCATCATGAACAACTAAATTTATATGTTTCCAACTCATATATTATCATAGATTCATACAAACTACATAAATACCCCATATTGGAGATCATTCAACATCAACAACAAGTACATAATCCATTTACCACACAAATACCACATACTAAGGCCAAGACTTGATTCTTGTAGACAAACATGAATCACAACTCACAAGAATCGTTAAAAATTCTAAAACATAAATCTTGGAGATTTTAAAAAGGGTACTTGATATTCTTGGATGAAAGGTACCCAAGAATCAACATCTACATACCTTGGGGAAACTTCTTTCTCGAAGGTTCTTGGAGAGATTCTTGATTTTTTTACTTCTCTTAATTTTTCTTGAAGAAAAAATAAGAGTTTTGATCCTGGAAATAAACCCTAATTTGATGTTTTGGATGAAGAAAAAGTTATGAGATTTTATTTGGGGTGATTTGGTATTAAATAGGGTGAAAAATGACCCAAAATTCCTTTAAAACGGTGCTTCAGCACTGTCTCGGACAATTCTGATGGTCAGAGTGACGGACCATCACTCTGGTGACTAACCGTCACTCCCACCATCAATTTTTGTCCATAAAAGGCCCTCACTTCTTCAGTTTTGATGGACAAAGTGGCGGGCCATCACTAACTTGACGGTCCGTCAGCTTGTCCGTCACTCCTGCACAGCTCGGACAGCTCTTAGTAAAACGGCCATAACTTTTTACTCCAATATCAGATTTTGCCAAAATTGGTATAGTTGGAAAGATAATTTAATTATATATCTGTTGGTAGGTCATGATATCAAAAATTCTTTGTATAATGGGAGATATGATCGTTTGAAGTTGACTATAGCAATGTCCTTCTCAAGAATTCAATCGGTAAGGGATATTTTGATTCGTCTAATAGCTAGGACGTATTTAAGGCCTTAATACGCATCAAACTTGATCATAAAACTACCAAATCACTATGATTTATTTAATATGATATTTAATTATGGTTCTACTATTAGTTGGGATTCTCGGGGTATTACAGGTACCCAGTTCACCTCTCTCTTCTGGATAGCATTTCAAAAGGGTCTTGGTACCTAAGTTTATCTCAGTACAGCTTTTCATCCTCAAATAGATGGTCAATAATAAAGGACTATTCAGACTCTTGAAGATATGCTAAGGGTGTGTACAATTGATTTCAAGGGAAGTTGGGATGACCACTTGCCTTTGATTGAGTTTGCATACAACAATAGCTATCATTCCAGTATTAAAATGGCTCCGTTCGAAGCTCTCTATGGTAGGAGGTGTAGATCTCCAAATCGGGTGGTTCGAAGTTAGTGAGGCCTCAGTCATAGGGCCTAACTTAGTATTCGACGCCTTAGAGAAAGTCCAATTAATTAGAGAAAGACTCCAGGATGCTCAGAGCCGACAGAAGTCATATGCTGACGTTCGTAGAAAGGATCTCGATTTTGAGGTTGATGACTATGTCTATCTAAAGATCTCCCCCATGAAGGGAGTGAAGTGGTTTGGCAAGAAGGGAAAGCTTAATCCCCGATATGTTGGTCCCTTCAAGATTCTCAGTCGCTTAGGCAAGGTATCTTATGAGCTCGAATTGCCTTCAGATCTAGCCTCAGTTCATCCAGTCTTTTATGTCTCTTTGCTCAAGAAGTATATAGGTAATACATCAGTCGTAGTCCCTATTCATAGAATTTACAGTCAGAACAGTCTCTTCTATGAGGAAATTCCAATCGAAATTTTAGACTATCATACTCATAGACTGAGGAACAAAGAAGTCCCTCTAGTCAAAGTTCTTTGGCGAAATCAGTCCGTTGAGGGAGCTACTTGGGAAGCAGGCGTGCATACCAAGTATCCTCACCTCTTCTCCGCCAATCCAGATCAAGATCAAGGTAACAGTTCTCCTTAAGCTTATTCAGTTTCCCGTTCAGTATTCTATACAACTTGGTATTCAGTTCATGCTCACGTTTTATCACAAATATGGTATCAAGTACCATTGTATATTCAGTCATGCATTCATGTATCATTCTAGTGTATAATCATGCATCAAATATGCATTCTCATTGGGAGAACTCAGTTATCAAAAATCTCAGTTATGCATTCATGAATCAGTAACTCATACATCAGATATGCATGTCCAGCATGATATATTTAGCTTATCAGTTATGTCTGTCATGAGATCATGTTCCAGTAGTGTATGTATTGCATGTACTCCAATTTATCATCTATCCCCATTTCAGTTAGTCTTATTCTAGGACAAATATTTCCAAGGGGGAGATATCGTAATACCCTGTATATTTCTAAGCTAGAAAATAAACCATTGTTCCTATATATAAAACCTCTTATCCTGTGATTCATATTGGAGTACATGAATTAGGATGAGTATCTTAGTTATAATAGAGCTTATTATATGTTAAGCATGTTCATAAGAGTCACTTATAGTAAGCCAAGCAATGAACTTTTGAATCCACCAAGTTTTCGTGTGTGATTTCACATAGGTCATCTTTGAATGATAATAACTTGGTTAATAGGTGGTATTTTTGCATACTTATACCCTCCAAATTGTAGAGAATTGAATAAGCTTTCCTTTGATACCAAATTTTCCTAAAACGGACACCCGGTGAAGAAGTTATGGCGATTTAAAGTTTCAGCAGCGTTATTTCAGTCAGTGGCACATCGCGCCGTAAGCCAAAATGATGTTTGCCAATTTCCAGTGTCTCTCCACAATTCCACCACATTGTGGTGATTTTCCAGGTCACAAACGGAGGGCAACGCGATATCTCCGCATCGCGCCGGTGGCCCGAATTGGGTAATTTTTATAGAAATTAAATGACACATCTAAAAGGGTATTTGGGTCATCTTTCTACCCCTATATATATTCCATAAACATGGAATTAAGCCCTTATTTCACCAAAATATACTCTTTCTCTCAAAATCCTCTCAAGAATACATTAGGTTTTCAATTGGGGATTCAAGTTCAAGCAAATTCCTCCATCAATCATCAAAAAATTTCCATCTAAGGTATGCGTAGTGTTCATCTATGGATCTATTTCGTTCATAGAGCTCAAGAACCATATTTTAAATATTATTTTATGATTTTCTTGTTGTGGTATGACCATGTACATGTTGATGATTGTTGTTTAAGTTTCAAGATTATATCTAAAGGTGTTTCATGAAGTATATGTGTTCGTTAGTTGAAATCCATGAACTTTATGTGGTTTAGAATGGGAAAATTCATGAATACACACCTAAGCTAAAAGAATACATGCAAAGTGTTTGATAAAAGGCCTAGGATAATAGAATTCATGTCCCTTGATTTAATAGTGCTTAAATGACATGTCCATGCTCTATGCTTTATGATTTCACATGAATTTTACGTGATTGATATGCGTCGTTGTTGTGATATGGATTGAACATGATATTGAAGCTATGAAAGTATACACATGTTGTTTGAATTTCCCTTCCATACGTAAGAATTGAGAACTATGCTTAGGGCGAAGTCCCCTACAAAGTCCCCTACATATGATATGGTGAATTGTAGACTCCATTTTATAATCAAGTCAATTATGTGTGTCAGTTTTCTTCCATCAGTCCTGGGGGTACTAGTACCCAAAAAATATAGATGTGTGCCTAGATCCATGTCACGTTATCATGATAATCTCAGTCAAGCCATGATCTATAGAACTCAGTCAGTCATGTGACTCAGGAAATCTCAGAAATCTCATGATCTCAATAAATTCTCAGATAGTAGTATTATTCCGTCAGTCAACGGAAGTTAGTTACTCAGTTCATGTACATCCAGTTAAATCATGTTCAGTCTCTTCATATGGTAGTAGAATTTAGCACTGAGTGAACCCAAGGATGGAAACTCACCTGCCAGTTTAGGGTGTGATTCTTAGTGGTCATCCTTGTGTTATAGAACTACATAGCCAGCATAGGTTGAGACATCTTAAGCTTCCAGATTAAGGTTGATGAGGTGGCTTAACCTGTCAGTTTAGGTTTCCCACCGTTCTCATTCGAGTACTTGCCAACTAAGGGTCACTCACAGCTGTCCTTACCAGTGGTGCAGTATTGACACCCTTTTAGTTGGGGCAGATATTGGACCCCAAGCTAGCTATATGCATTATTGGGGCATGTCAGTTAAGAAACTACCTCCCACAGTTTCAGTCCCAGTCTCAGTAAAAGAACTCAGAGAGTTCTTCAGATTTTAGTATACCAAGAATGTCAGTTACAGTCAATTTAGTTACAGTACGAAACTCAGGTAGTTCCATTAGATTCAGGATTGTCAGACACAGTCATCCATGTCATCAAAATTTTAGTATCAGTTATGTTAGATAACAGTAAACCATGTTTTAGCGTACAGATCCAGGTATCATGTATTCTCAATTTTAATTACTATGTATGCATGTTTGTACTCTTACGTTCATATCAGTCAGTCAGTTAGCATTGTTCATGCATGTAAACCCTTTTGCATTTATCCTACCTCACTTGTATACTCAGTACTCCCAGTCATACTGACGTATTTGCGCTATGGTCCTTTCTTTTATGTTACACCATAGGTTCAGAGACACAAGTTCTAGATCAGCAGTAGCATTCCAGTCGCAGAGTTGCAGTGAATTCTCATCTATTCGAGGATGATATTATTTTATTTCATTCATTATTTCAGTTTAGTTTTGCTAGATGGAGCTAGTTGGAGACATGTTCTTTCAACTCCTTATTTCAGACAGTATTTAGAGGCTTTCAGTTTTAGTTCAGATTTTAGATTCAGCTTTCAATTGTTTTGGGTATTTGTTACCCTATATGGATGTTATTATTTATTAGATATTCTATTCAGTTGAAACTTATGGCCTATTGTTCATTTTTTCTGCATTCTACAAGTATATTATGCAATGTACAGGTACAGATATCAGTCATGGGTTAGCTTGTGGTCCCTTGGGGTCATAAGCATCATATAGCATTCTGGTTCAGCAAATCGAGGCGTTACAATAGTGGAACTTGGAAAAGGTGATCATGGCCATGGTCTTGTAAATGAGTGTCTGAAAGCAAATCCATGATGGAAAATGAAATAGCAAAAGAAAGAAAGCAATGAAAGAAATAAGAGCATGAAATTGTAAAAAGAAAAAGAATGATAAGACTATGATTTCAAAAGATGGATGAACAAAAGTGAAAAAAGTAGGCACACGTATGATTTGGAAATGAATGGAGTGACCAATGATCCAATTTTGATATAATTAGTATGTTATGTGGATTTCAAGGAGGGTGTAGTCACCTTTATCCTTAATGTTTATCCTACCCTTCCCCAGACCTATATTACAAGCATGAAAAAGTCCTTCGAGATCTCCAACCAAGTGTCTTTTAGTTAGTAGCCATTGAAAATACGGGCAAGCTTATGGCATGATACCTATTGGCATTGAGAAATTCTTTGTGAGTGTAAGTTCTTACACATTAGTCCCTTATTTCATGATTTAAATTATGGTGTGTTAGGACTTCCTTTCGTGAGAAGGCATGTAAACTAAGATAGATTGGTAAGTTTGTCATGTTTTGAAAATTAGGAGAAGGGGTATAGTTGAGTCACTATTGATAGAGACTCACATCTTGAGAGCTATTTATTATTACTTGATTATCCTTAAACATCCTTGCATCCATGAAAATATAAGTGATTTTGAGCGGAGTTGTATAGTTAGTATTTCACATGCTTGTTGACTAATTGTTAGTGCTAATCATATTTGAAATCATGGTGATCATTTGGTTAGGAGTGTGGGATTTAAAGTTGAGAAGTCTCATTGAGTGTAAGTAGTATTGCTTGAGGATAAGAAAAAGCTTTAAGATGGGGGTGTTGATGAGTGGCAAATTTTCCACTCATTTGCATCTTATTTCTTGCACATTTTAATGATTTGATTGCACATATGAGACTAATTCATGTTCGAAATGCACTAATTTCTAGTATTCATGATCTTACAGGAAATTTAATGATAAAGACTTGAAGTCGAAGATGGAAAGAAGGAAAAGCAAGTTGAGTGGGCAAAAAGTGGTGAAAGTTAAAGTTTGGGATTAGCCTCAGATGTCACAAATTCATAATTTCACGTGGTCAATCCCATGATATAAAAGGGCTAAACCCTTTACATTTTCAACATTAAATTTTATCCAATTTTTCACTAGTTGACCCCACTAGTTGACTAATTGATGTCGAGGACACTTCTTACTGAAATAAACATCCTCCTTGCACTTATAAAATACCTCAAGAGCTCTAGGCTAGAGAGTAGTAAATACTGACCCTGCCTGAACATCCAACTCACATCTAGAGAACTCCCAAGACCAATGGCTAGTCTCTCCACAATGAAAATAAGATCTTGGAGCATCCTAATGTATTGCACTCACTAATCCAAAATAGCCACCACGGCCTAAAGATCCATGTCTTATACTCTATAAGGTCTGATAAGAACTCTGATCGTTGAGAATGCCATAACTTATTTGAGAGCCATCCAAGTTTGTAACGCCACTTATATGGAAATAACAGGCTATAAGTAAAGTTGATCCCCTCCAAGAGCATCCCCACTACCATAAGAAATGCCAATAACACTATACTGATAAAATATCCTCTTATTATTATCTTTATAAGTCCCAATACATGCTCTCTCTATGGTCCTGGCATGATCAACAACCTGAGAGAAAGAAAACCCAGCTGCTATCAAATACTTCGATGCCTGACAAAATGGCAAAGCTAATATTCTAATAAATCCATGCACCATCTCATGCTCTGAATGATATAGCATAGGTGTATGTCTAGCCCACTCAAGAAACCTAATCTTATACCTTAAAACTAATAAGAAATCCTGCTAGAGACCAACAAACTGAACTCTAGTCTGAGAACTACTTGATGTATCAAATATCATCCCTAGTTGTGAAGTAGTCATAGAAAGGCTCAGAATCCCTAATACTTAATTTTAAAAGAATGAAGCATTCATAAGCTCTATCGAAGCTTGGGCTAGACCTAAATCCTTTGACGCTGAAGATTTATAATATTAATCTCTGACTCCGTAGATCAAAGCTTATCTAAAGCTCTAGAAACATGTACAAAAGTCTTGTCTGCATCTATCGATAACCTTGTGTCATCTATATGAACAAGAATAGTGTCAAAGAAAGTATAAGAGGTTTATAGAAACACAGACATATGATAGGGAATCAAGAATAAAATTTCCTAAGAATGCCATGTAGCCTCCAAAAGATAATATATAGATGTCATCATGTCAATCCACAGGAATCTATCAGAGATTTAGCTCCTATACCATCACATTGGTAAAACCTGGCTCTGATACCAATCTATCATGACCCAATTTCTTAGGTCCACCAGTATGTATATGGATGGTTTACTTGGTTTTGTTAAATGTCATTATTTTATACTTATCCTAAGTTCATGCTAGTATTCACTCGCTAACCTATCTTTGGACAGCTATATCCCCACGTGATACAAGAATTGGTCATTTTACTCCTCCTGCCTAGAGATCGAACTTCGGGATCAATTTTGGATTAAAGTGGTGAGCTTTCATCTTTCTGGAAGGCTCCCTTTTATGGATGTTATTTCATACTTAGGTTTATTGATAGATATTAGTTTTTTTCTATGGTTGGGGGAATGTCCCAACTGGATTTTGGTCTTTTTTTGGTTAGAGGCTTTTGTGGAACTGCTATGGGTTAGTATGGGCGGGATCGGTATTGTTGTCAGCCTTAGTGTTGGCATTGGTATTGGGGTTGATACTGGTGGATTAAATTTCTCATTGTTCCATCATTTTATGTTATGTTATGGAACTTAGTTTGGTTATTATACGGTTGATCAGTTTATGTTTTGGTTTGGTAATCGGATGGGTTTGGGAAGTTGGACTCAGTTGGGACGGTCTCGGTTATAGACCTATCCCAGAGTTGTGAAATGAAAAATTCTGCTATCTTGTTATATGTTCAAAATTTTTCCAACTCAAGGCAGGCGGCTGGAGGTTGGGTTGGGTAATTGGGGTGGTCTCCAATCTTGGTCAGACTTGGGATGCCCATTACGATAAGGCTTCGGGTCGGGTCGGGTCAAATTGGTATTAGAGCTTTAGGTTCATGGTCAACTAGGAGTCCATAAATACGTGTCTAGTTGAGTCTCTTTTAGGGGTGTGTAGCATGCCACACTTATAAGAAAGAGGCTATAAGGCATTTAGGAATGTTTCATTTTCTTGGTATTCTGTTTTCAAGCTTAGAGTCTAAGTCCTAAAATTTTCTTTAATCCTTGTTTGTTCTCTTTTCATATTATGCCTCGTCGATCTGGAACACAAAGAAATCTTTTTATCCCATCTGGGGATGATGTTGATAGAGTACACCCTGCACCTAGAGTTCACCCTTAATCTCAGGGTCCTATCCCTAATTATTCTGGAGTTCCCCCGATTGCTACTAGTCCACCTCAGGGAGAGGTAATTAATGCAAAATTTCATCAGTTGATTCATACTATTGCTCTGTTGGTTGCTACTCAAGATGAGCGGGATACATTTGGTGTTCTTTCTGTTGAGGCCACAAGGGTTAGCTAGTTTATGAAAATGAATCCTCCTACTTTTATTAGAGTAAAAGTGGAGGAGGATCCTTAGGCTTTCTTGGATGAAATAGAGAAAATCTTCAGGGTGATTCAGGCTATGAATATGGAAGGGTTAAACTTTGTAGCTTGTCATCTCAAGGATATCTGTACCAATGGTACAAGGAGTGGGACAGAGATATGGGTGATGTTGAGGAGTTGTCCTTATAGGATTCCTTTTCTAATACTTTTCTGGATCACTTTTTTCCTCATGAGCTGAGGGAAGCAAATATGGAGAAGTTTGTGAATCTTAAGTATGGATGAATGTTTGTCATGAAATATGCCTTGAAGATCCATCAACTATCAAGGAATGTTGCAAACTTGGTATCTGATATGAAAGTGAGGATGAGAAAGTTCACTTCTGGGCTATCTCGAGATTTGATCCTTAAAAGCAAGACTGCCTTGCTGATTAAGGGTATAGATATTTTGAGGTTAGTTGTCCACATGCAGTAAGTGGAGGATGAAAAGAGGAAACAGGCAAAGTTTGGGAAAAGTCAGGGTAAGAGGAGTAGGTTCTCTGGGCAGGGTGGTTCTCAGCAACAGGGCGGTCGAGATGGTGGTAAATAGCCGAAGAAAAAGTGAGGGAGTTTTGGTTCCTTCTCAACTGCTAGCGTTCCTTACCCGAAGCAGTTGGGTGACAGCGTCTGCAAGGTAGTGATAATTTCCAAGCCCAAGTTGCCCAATCTCAGGTAGGTGGAGCACAGTTAGCTTTTTTGTGTCCTTCTTGTTGGTTCTATAGTTATCTTCATCGGGGATTTTTTGACAAAGGGAGGGATAGGTGCTTTAAATGTGGTCATCCAGGCCATATGCTCAGAAACTATTTATTGGTAAGGGTGCTTCGGGAGCTGTCAAAGCTCTGGTTGCTTCATCTTTTGCTTTTGTGCCTAGTGGTGCGGCTTTGTATTTTACTCCTACTTCTGGTACTGGCACAGTATGGAATATGTTTTATGCTCTTACATCTCGATAAGAATTTGAGGCATCACCTGATGTCATTACCGGTATGTTACAACTCTTTTCCCGTGGCGTGTATTGTCTGCTTGATTTAGGGTCCACTCTTTCTTATGTGACCCTATATGTGGTTGTACATTTTGGTTTTGATCTGAAGGCTGTTTTGGATTCTTTTTCTATTTCTACCCAAGTAAGTGACTCGGTTATTGCTAAAAACGTCGATAGGGGTGTGTGGTATCTATTGGTAGCAAGCAAACCTTGGTAGATCTATTTGAGCTGGATATGGTGGATTTTGATGCTATTCTAGGGATGGATTGGTTACTCTCTTGTTACACATCCTTAGATTGTTGGACCCGTAAGGTTGTCTTTAGGTTCCCTGGTGAACTGATTATAGAATAGGAAGGTGGTTCCCTAGATCTTATTAGGAGGTTTATTTTTTATCTTAGAGCTCGGAAATTAATCTCCAAAGGGTGTCTTTATCACTTGGTCTGGGTTAAAGATTTTAACTCAGAAGGCCTTTCTTTTTTTAGTTGGTTTCGGTGGTAAATAAGCTTTCTAAGTTCTTTTCGAATGATCTTCCTAGTGTTGTTTTGGATAGGGAAATTGAGTTTAATATTGATTTGGTTTTGGATACTCATCCAATATCTATTCCTCCCTATAGAATGACTTCGAGTGAGGGTACTCAAGGAGCAACTTAAGGATCTTCTAGATAAAGGGTTTATTCAGCCTAGAGTATCCCCATGGGGTGCACCAGTATTGTTCGTGCACAAGAAGGATGGTTCTCTTCGGATGTGCATTAACTATTGGCAGTTGAATAAGGTAACGGTTAAGAACAAGAATCTTCTTCCAAGGATAGATGATTTGTTTGATCAGTTATAAGGTGTCAAGTTCTTTTCTAAGATACACCTTCGGTCTGGGTATCATCGACTTAAGATTAGAGAGTTGGATATCCCTAAGATAGCTTTTTATACTTGGTATGGGCACTTTGAATTCTTAGTTATGTCATTTAATTTAACTAATGCCCTGGCGGAATTCATGGAATGGATGAATAGGTTTCTAGGCAGTTTTTGGATCTTTTTAACATTGTGTTTATTGATGACATCCTATTTTATTCTAAAAGTGAGGTGGATCATTCTAATCACCTTTGTGTGGTGTTGCAGACCTTGAAGGAACAACAGTTATACGTCAAGTTCTCCAAGTGTGAGTTTTGGTTGAATGTTGTGACTTTCTTAGGTCATATTATTTCTAGTGAGGTGATCATAGTGGATCCTCAAAAGGTGGTTATGGTTAAAAAGTGACCTAGACCCACGACTCCAACCGACACTCGGAGCTTCTTAGTTTTGTTGGGTAATATAGGAGGTTTGTGGAGGGGTTTTCTTTGAAGATACTCTTTTGACTAAGTTAACTCAGAAGAAGGTAAAGTTCTCTTTGTCAAAAACGTGTGAAGGGAGTTTTGAGAAGCTTATGAATAAGCTGACTTTTGCTCAACTTTTGACATTGCTTAAAGGTAATAAGGAATTTGTGGTTTATTGTGATACATCTTGGGTGGGATTTGGTTGTGTTTTGATTCAGCATAGGAAGGTGATTGCCTATGCTTCTAGGCAGTTGAAGGTGCATGAAAGGAATTATCTAACTCATGATTTAGAGCTTTTAGTGGTGGTTTTTGCTTTAAAAATATGGTGGCATTATTTTTATGGAGTGCACGTTGACATCTTTTCTGATCATAAGATTTTGTAGTATGTGCTCACTTAGAAGGAGCTAAATCTCAGGCAAAGGGGATGGTTGGATCTTCTCAAGGACTATGATTTGAGTCTTCACTACCCCCCAGGTAAAGCTACTGTGGTTGTTGATGCTCTTAGCATGTTATCCATGGGGTGTTTGTCTTATGAGGAGAAGGAAAAGAGATAATTGGTGAAGGATATTCACCATTTTACCAATCTTAGAGTTCGTCTCTTGGACTCCAAGGATGGTAGGGTAATGGTTTAGGAAGTGGTTAGATCATCTCTTGGTGCAGAGATCAAGGATAAACAAGTGCTAGATCCTATATTGATGAAAATCAAGAGTGATGTTAGTGGGAAAAGGTAAGGGTATTCGATATCAGTGGTGATGGTACTTTATGGTACCAAGGGAGGTAGTGTGTTCTTGATGTCGATGATTTGCAACAAAGGGTTTTGGAAGAGGTGCATGAATCGTGCTATATTGTTCATCCTAGATTAACGAAGATGTATCATGATCTCAAGGAGATATATTGATGGAATGGTATGAAAAGGGATATGACTAATTTTGTAGTCAAGTGCATAGTGTGCCAACAAGTCAAAGTTGAGCACATGAGGCCTAGTGGGCTATATCAAGAAATTGATTTGCCCAAATCGAAATGGGAGGTAATCAATATAGATTTCGTTATCAGTCTTCCTTGATCTCAGAACCAATGTGATTTGATTTAGTTTATTATGGATAGGATGACAAAGTCTGCTCACTTTTTGCCAGTGAGGACTACCTTTTCGGTGGAGGATTATACAAAGTTTTATCTTTAAGATGTTGTGAAGCTGCACGGGGTACCTATTTTGATTATCTTTGATCATGGTACATAGTTTTCATCTCACTTATAGCGGTCTTCTCAGAAGGGATTGGGTCCTAGGGTGAGTCTAAGTACTTCTTTTCATCCTCAGATAGATGGACAAGCGAAAAGGACTATTCAGACATTGGAGAATATGCTTCAGGCATGTGTGATTGACTATGGTGGCAATTGGGTTGATCATTTACCTTTGGTAGAGTTTGCTTACAATAATAGATAGCATTATAGTATTGGTATGGCCTCTTTTGAGGCATTGTATAGTAGGAGGTGTAGATCTCTTATTGGTTGGTTTGGGCTTGGTGAGGCGGACATATTTGGTCCAAATTTGGTTCATCATGCTATGGAAAAGGTGAAGGTGATTCGATATAGGCTTAAGGTTGCCCAAAGTCGCCAAAAGTCCTATACAGATATTAAATATAGATACTTGGAGTTTGAGCTTGGGGATAAGGTGTTCCTAAAGGTTTCTCCAATAAAGAGAGTAATGTTATTTGGTAAGAAGGGGAAGCTCAGTCCTCGATTTATCGGTCCTTATGTGATTTTACAAAGGGTTGATAGTGTTGCTTATGATTTGGAGTTGCCTTCTGGTTTGAGCTTCATTCATTCGGTATTTCATGTCTCCATATTGAGAAAGTGTGTTGGTGATCCTTCTTCATTTGTTGCTTTGGAAGAGTTAGGTATAGTGGATTCTTTGTCTTATGAAGAGGTCCCAATTGAGATACTGGATAGATAGGTTTGTTGGTTATGAACCAAGGATCTCGATTAAGGTTCTATGGCGGAACTACAAGGCAGAAGAGGCTATGTGGGAAGAAAAAATGGACATGAAGTTCAAGTATCCGCATTTGTTCTCTTCTCTAGATATTCGTACAAAAGGTGTGTTCTTGAACACATCTTTATTTTCTGAGTTTGTTTAAAGAAAGGTTAATTTCCTTGTATCTTTGTTTTCTATACTAAAGGTAAGAGTAGAGAAATCTAAGGGGTGTAAGTCGTTCTTGTACTACCTTATCCGTCGTCCGGGGATTGATAACGCTCAATCTACAGCTCTCGTTTGAGTGTAAAGCGGTCGTTAGCAAATATAGAACCCAACCTGGGTTGGGTGTCGATCCCACAGGGAATAGCTTGGCCAACAAGTAAGTAAAATTACTAAACTTTTGGTGCAAGTCTCGTAAGAAGGGGGGATTCTTGTTTTGCAAGTAATGTAAACAAAAGCTGAAAATAATAAAGTAAAAAGAGAGAGATTGTTACGTTGGTTGTAAACAATGAGAATTGAAGCGTTGGGTTTATGTCCACCTTCTGAGGTATACGTCTCTATTGGCTATGAGTGTGTAGAATTCTGACATGCAATTTGCTTATAGAGGATTGTAGTCGATGGTAAATCCAAGCGTCTCTCGACCTAAACAAGGACTATTTCACTTTAACTCTCTCGAGCTTAAAGCGTGTCTAACGGTACGAATTCTCCAAGAGGTTAGTCCAGTTACGGCACTAGCTTTTTAATAGGAAAGGGTGTCCTACTACCTTGACATTATCTCTTTTCCAGACAAATAACTTTTCTCTCGAACAAGTTAAATGTTAGACTGGCGTATTCTTGTGTTTGCAACCGCAAAGAATGTAGATTAAGATGAAGAGAATAATGATATAAGCAATATACGTGCCTCGAACTCACAAACTCACAGCAATAGATAGTAACTCATTCGGCTTCCATAACCCCAACAGAGAAGTTTAGTTACCCATGAATGCTAAGGAGATCACGATTGACATTGTTGTTATACCACAAGATTGAGTGATTTCGTGTAGCTTAGGTGGTAGGCGTGAGGTGTGATTTCCTAGGCAAAGTAACAATTCTCTTGTTGTGGAATTTAAGAATAGAAGAGTAGAAGAAGAAAAATAGAATTGAATTGTAAGACGAGAAGTTAAGAAGATTAGAAGTTATAAGAAGATGATAGAAGATGAGAGGGATGGAAGGAAGTATTGTGTTCTCCCTCCTTCCTCCCTCCTTCTTCTCCAAAATCTCTAGCATGATAGGGTATTTATAATACACATATCCTAATCCTACTAAGCTAATGAAATAAATAACCAAATCCTATTAGACTAATGAAATCCTTAACCCAAATGTACTAGGTTAAGGTAACATTATCATAATCCACTTAAAATAATGAAATACATAACCTAATTGTACTAGGTTAATGTATCATTGTCAAAATCCAGCTTTGTGTTTGTAAGTCCCCAAAGTCTTCAGAATTGCTATTTTAGCCCGGGACAGATTTTCCATGCAGCAGTTTTGGTCCTTTAGGCGTCCAAACTCCCTTTCCTTCCTTCGTGAGCTTTCTTTAGCGTCAAGTAAGCCATAAAATGCTGAATTATGCATCATTTATACCTGAAACTTTACTAATCATGTTCGTTAGCTCACTTACAGGAAAAAGGACTAAAAGTGCATGAAATATATAATTTGTTCTCAAAACTAGGCTAAAATATGGGCAAAATGTATTGATATAGGCGTGTAAATCCGCCTATCATCAACACCCCACACTTAGAGCTTTGTTCGTCCTCGAACAACATATCATGTCCTTCTAAACATCAACTTAAGGTTTTTACAGCAACAACACAAAACATTTATTAAGACAAGCACAACGATTATCAACCAAGAGTAGCTTTCCGATTATAAGTAGAAACAATTTAACCTCAAGTACAGACTCGTGATGGTGATCAACTCGCATGCAAACGTTAAAGTGCATAGAATCATATACAACTATCCAAAACTCATCAACCATGTGTGTCTCACCATATAGTACCCATAATCACTCACAAATATAGCATATTTTTCAAACATGGGTATCAAAATGTCCTTGCTCTCACTCTCACAAAGAATTCATATGTAGCAACTGATGACCATAGGCTTGCCCTTAATGTAATACTCTACTAAATGTTGGAATGTTAAGATTAGGATCAAGTAGGTCTTTTGATGGTTGTAATGTAGGCTAAGGGACGGGTAGGACTATTTTGGCCAAGAATAGTGACTAGGTTCCTAAGCGCTTTAATACATCACTTTGTATCATTGACACTTTTTTCTTTCAACCTTTCTTCTTTCTTTTTTCTACCACCCTTGTTCTCCTCTTTTTTCAATTTTAACCACAACTCACTTTTCAGCTTTCTTTTCCTTTTTCTTTTCACAACATACCTCTTATGATAGCATTTTTTTTTTCTTTTTCATAACACATTCAAGAACCATTCCAATTTATAGCATTATACTCACCCAATTTCCTTTTATGTTGTCACATGACTTTTTCACTTTAAAGCACTTAGGGATTTTGGGATCAAATTACGATCTTGAAAGAAATGGATTAGGCTTACATACAAGGTTGTCAAAGAAATAGGCTAAAGGCTCAAAAGGGTTAACTAGGATGATGTCCATGGGTAGGTAAAACTAAAGGTAAACATGTATAGGTTGCCAAAGAAATGCCTAAATCATATCCTAAACTTACACTCCTTATTTTCACTTTGCATACATACCAGGCAAGTTCTAGCATCAGCCACATACATAGAATATACTATTATCTCACACACACAAGGCACATGGTCGACTTGATTAGAAGTAATATAGACTCTCGACCCAACAAGTGAAGTAATTGAATCACACAATATCACATATTGAGTCACAACTAGAGCCTAAACGTCTCAATAGTCACAATTGTAGCACATACTCTTGTTATAATCTCATGCTGCCTATCAAAATAATTTCATGCGAAGCTAGAAAAAATTTACTACTAAAAAAAACAAAACAAAACAAAAATGAAACAAAAGCAAACAAACATAGATGTGAATAGAGAAGTATAGCATGCAATACCACCACCCCACACTTAGTCGGGATACTGTCCTCAGTGGAAAATAAATACGAGGAACCTGGTTGGTCGGACTTATCCTCTATGTCTGGGGTCATACCCCTTGCATTGGAATCATCATCAGAGTCATCATCCTCAGAAGTTCCTCATAAGTATCCCACTTAATTCCAAGCGTGAGTCGAGGTATTTGCAGCGAGGAGGGTTCTCCTTGGTCCTTGCGACTTCTCTTTTTGCCCTTTTGGGAGGTGGTAGCCTTCTCCTTACCTTGTCTCGTTTTAGGTGCCATTGTACCTGAGACTATAAATAGTGTTAGTGGTAGCACAATATCAATGGATACAATCTATGCACAAGCAGTAGGGGTACCACCCCACACTTAGTTTTGTTGACACAAATCAGTGAAGTGAAAGTGGTCGATTACTCAGACTTCATCGACATACGTTTTAGGGGCTATATTCCAACAAGAAATTCAGATATGTAACACTTCTTGCAATCTTTGCAATACTTTCATGTTAGGTATATCAAGACTTCTTCATAGGGATTACATCATGGGATAGTTTCTATCAATAATCATAATCTCCTATGTCGGTAGGCAACTATAAGTCTTATTCCGATGAGCGAGACATCCCAACATGTAAGTATTCAAGTGACAAGAGCATGCAATGTTCATGACTATAGCAATTCCTCAAGTAGTATAACAATGCATCAAAATCAATTTCTAGTTGGAAACAAGTTAAGAGTATCCTAACGTTCATGTTCACTCACTTGGTTTTGTATCAACAATTCAAACACATTAACATCACCAATATTTCTTCAAGATGTAGCAATTCATAATAGACATAGCAAAGTAGCACTTACGAAAAATAGATGAAGAACAAGAGAGTACTTACGTGATTGAAGCTTTTGGAGGTGGTTTTGTGAATTGGAAGAGCAAAAAAGAAAATTTTGAGAGGATTTGGATGAATATGCGGCACCCTTAGGTCACTTTGCAATGTGTTGTGTTATAAAACTAAGTCCCCTTTAAATAGGAAGAGAATGGGTCGGGTTATGACCCATTTACAATCGGTTTTGGAGACAAAAATCCCACATATGCGGCGCATAATGCTTTGCATAGATATGACATATGCGGCGCATTGTCTATGGCATAATAGGACATATGCGCCGCATAGTCTATGGCATTTGTAGACATATGCGCCGCATAGTCTATGGCATATGAGATACTGAGACCAAATGCCATAGCATAGGCGGCGCATAGTCAAAAGCATACCTAGGAATAGGCGGCGCATAGTGTATAGCACACTAGATTCCGAGACCTTAGGCTATAGGATAGGTTGTGCATTGTTCGTGGCCTAGTTTTACCAAGGCCTAGCCTTCCTCGAAGCCTATTTTGGCGTGAGAAAGGCTCAATCCATAGCCTTATGCATCACCCTTCCTAACTTACCAACTTTACCATACAATGCATCCAAATCGTCAATTGAAATCAATCTCCTCGTTGACTACTTCTTGCACCTATATTCGCTCAAACAAATGAAAACGATTAGTACGATGGGTTGCCTCCCACCAAGCGCCTTAGTTTTGATCGTGGCACGACTCTTATTTTTGGATTTTTTCATTTATCAAAATCAAATCAAGTACTAGAATGAAAGAAAATGATAAACGATAAATGAAAAACGATAAACGATGGGTTGCCTCCCATGTAGCGCCTTATTTATTGTCGTGGCACGACATGGTTACCTCGAGTACTCAGACTTCGTTGAGGTAAATGGTGGATCATTTTCTAAAAGGATTTAGACGACAATGAGGCTTACCTGTGGGCATGCGATCTTTTTCGAGATGGCTCATACATTTCCCCGGAGAGTCACCAATTATATCATCAATAGTCCAACCCATAGCTCTCTTGTATCTCTTCAGAGCAGAGATGAGAGCTTCTACGTGCTGTTCACTTAAATCATCTGCACTCTCCGGAAGTATATTTCTACTTTCCAAGAACACATACCTTAGATAATCGAGGAGCTCTTGCGATTCTAGTGTTGGTGTCTCATCAATGGGAGTCTTCGTTGTTGGTTGATTCTTGAGATCACAATCCGGTTGCTTAGGAGTATAAGACTCTATTTCTATTAGAGCACCCATAAGTTCTTCATAATCTTCATTATCCTCATGCTCAACTTTCAGTGGCGCAGCAGACAATGGCTCAACAGTAGGCTGTTTCTCTATAGATAATGCTTTCATATCCTCATGATGAACATCAGCTATAGATAACTCATTCATATCGCTGGGCTGCTTCATGGCTTTGCATATATCAAAGCGGACCACTTCGTCATTAATTCGAAACAAAAGCTCATTATCTTTCATGTCAATAAGCACACTTCCAGTTGCAAGGAAAGGACGTCCCAAGATTATGGGAACTTCAGAATCCACCTCGCAATCCAAAATCACAAAGTATGCAGGAAAAATGAAGGTAGACACCTTCACCAACACATCATTCAAGATACCCACAGGTCGTTTTATCGACCTATCAGCCATCACGAGCCTCATATTGGTTGGTGTAGGATCGCCTAACCCCAACTTCTTGTAGACAGATAGTGGCATCAAATTGATGCTAGCACCCAGATCGCACAATGCCTTAGCAAAATTCATAGATCCAACCGTGCAAGGAATAGTGAAAGCACCAGGGTCTGCCTTCTTCTGTACTAAGGACCTTGTGGCAATTGCACTGCAATGATGAATATTATCTGCCGGCTCATAGCTTACTGCCCGCTTCTTTGTCAACAGGTCCTTCATAAATTTTGCATACCCAGGCATTTGTTCTAGTGCCTCCACCAACGGAACATTAATAGTCAGCTGCTTTAACATCGTCATGAATTTGCTGAACCTTGTATCATCCGCCACCTTCTTCAGTCTTTGGGGAAAAGGTGGTGGTGGGTATGGAATTGTTCTCTCCACAACTTTCTTCTCCTCTTGCTTCCGTTTTTCAGCTTTTCCAGGCTGCACGTCGTGAGGATTAACGTTAAGGACGTTAGGATCGGCTGCTGCGGCATCTTCCCCTTTCGCCTTATCATCAATTTCCGTTTCTTCGTCAACCACTTTCTTGCCTTTTTCTGAAGTTTCCAGCACCTTACCACTTCTGGTAGTGATGGCCATGCATGACCCATCATTCCTTGGGTTTTGCACAGTATCGCTAGGTAAAGTGCCAGCCTTTCTTTGATTGAGTGCTGCTGAAAGTTGGCTCAATTGCTGCTCTATTTTCTTGATTGAAGTGGAATGAGAATCAACTAGTTGTTTCATGGAGGACAAATCATTAATTACCTCAGTAACTCCCGCGCTCGTTGCTTCCACTCCTTTCAATAATTTAGCCATCATGTCTTCCATACTTCCAGAATTAGATGTGGTGGAATCACGTCTATCAGGGGGAACGTACAAACCACTTTTTTCATTGTTTTTCTTCCAACTACCTTGGTCTTTGCTTCCAGATTTATCATAATAGTTCCGACCTTGGTTTCCTTGGGTATTCCCACGGAAACCCCCCTGATTGTTCAAGTAGTTGGCCTCTTCTTCCGAATCAGATTCGTCTCTTTCTTTTAGCGCCACAGCTTTCACTTTTTCGGTTTTCCCTGATAATAAATGCTTTGTAAGAAGATCCATCTGTGTTTTCATGTTCGCCATATCTTGATCACGTTCTTCTTGTCTTCTTCTTTGGTCTGCAGCCATGCCTATAGATAAAGTGGGGCTTGCTACCTCAGAATCCCTGGTATGCCAAGCTCTACTTTGCTTCGTCATACGATCTAGCATATTGCTTGTTTGACCAAAGGTGAGGTCCATAAAAGATCCTCTAGCTGCGTTGTCCACCACTGGCTTAGTTATTGAATTCAAGGCTCTATACAATATCTCCATGAGGTGAACATTAGTCATGTGATGGTTTGGGCATCTCGCTAGCTTTGTCTTGAACCTCTCCCATGTTTCATGAAGAGCTTCAGTGGGAAGCTGACGAAAGTTGCTGATTTCATCTCTCAATTGTGCTCTTTTGGATGGCGGAAAGAATCTTTCTAGGAAAGCGTCTCTCAATTGCCTCCAATTTGTAATTGAATCAGGAGTCAGCCCATTCAACCATAGTGTTGCCTCCCCAGACAGAGACAATGGGAATAAACGTAATTGAATTGCATTCTGACCAACACCAGGATTGTCAAAAGACTTGCATGTAGAAATAAAGTTGATGAGATGCATATTCGGATCATCGCCTGCTAGTCCACCAAATAATCCCTTGAGTTGCAATAACTGAATCATGGTGCTTGTGATGTTGAACTTGGCTCCGGGCGCTAATGGTGGTGGAATTATAGCTCCTGTGGCTCCGGCTCCATCAAGATCATCATCATCATCATCGAATGGTATTTCACGTTGTGCATCCATTGATGCACTTGAACAAAAACCTGCAGTAAACAAAAACAAAAACTAAAAGTAAAAGTACGAGAGTCTTTGACCAAAGGGTCTAGTAATTATTACGAACTTAATTGACACTTGTATTCCGCGGCAATGGCGCCAATTTTTGATAACGCTCAATCTACAGCTCTCGTTTGAGTGTAAAGCGGCCGTTAGCAAATATAGAACCCAACCTGGGTTGGGTGTCGATCCCACAGGGAATAGCTTGGCCAACAAGTAAGTAAAATTACTAAACTTTTGGTGCAAGTCTCGTAAGAAGGGGGGATTCTTGTTTTACAAGTAATGTAAACAAAAGCTGAAAATAATAAAGTAAGAAGAGAGAGATTGTTACGTTGGTTGTAAACAATGAGAATTGAAGCGTTGGGGTTATGTCCACCTTCTGAGGTATACGTCTCTATTGGCTATGAGTGTGTAGAATTCTGACATGCAATTTGCTTATAGAGGATTGTAGTCGATGGTAAATCTAAGCGTCTCTCGACCTAAACAAGGACTATTTCACTTTAACTCTCTCGAGCTTAAAGCGTGTCTAACGGTACGAATTCTCCAAGAGGTTAGTCCAGTTACGGCACTAGCTTTTTAATAGGAAAGGGTGTCCTACTACCTTGACATTATCTCTTTTCCAGACAAATAACTTTTCTCTCGAACAAGTTAAATGTTAGACTGGCGTATTCTTGCGTTTGCAACTGCAAAGAATGTAGATTAAGATGAAGAGAATAATGATATAAGCAATATACGTGCCTCGAACTCACAAACTCACAGCAATAGATAGTAACTCATTCGGCTTCCATAACCCCAACAGAGAAGTTTAGTTACCCATGAATGCTAAGGAGATCACGATTGACATTGTTGTTATACCACAAGATTGAGTGATTTCGTGTAGCTTAGGTGGTAGGCGTGAGGCGTGATTTCCTAGGCAAAGTAATGATTCTCTTGTTGTGGAATTTAAGAATAGAAGAGTAGAAGAAGAAAAATAGAATTGAATTGTAAGACGAGAAGTTAAGAAGATTAGAAGTTATAAGAAGATGATAGAAGATGAGAGGGATGGAAGGAAGTATTATGTTCTCCCTCCTTCCTCCCTCCTTCTTCTCCAAAATCTCTAGCATGATAGGGTATTTATAATACCCATATCCTAATCCTACTAAGCTAATGAAATAAATAACCAAATCCTATTAGACTAATGAAATCCTTAACCCAAATGTACTAGGTTAAGGTAACATTATCATAATCCACTTAAAATAATGAAATACATAACCTAATTGTACTAGGTTAGTGTATCATTGTCAAAATCCAGCTTTGTGTCTGTAAGTCCCCAAAGTCTTCAGAATTGTTGTTTTAGCCCGGGACAGATTTTCCATGCAGCAGTTTTGGTCTTTTAGGCGTCCAAACTCCCTTTCCTTCCTTCGTGAGCTTTCTTTAGCGTCAAGTAAGCCATAAAATGCTGAATTATGCATCATTTATACCTGAAACTTTGCTAATCATGTTCGTTAGCTCACTTACAGGAAAAAGGACTAAAAGTGCATGAAATATATAATTTGTTCTCAAAACTAGGCTAAAATATGGGCAAAATGTATTGATATAGGCGTGTAAATCCGCCTATCATCAGGGATGAATGTTCCTAGTGGGGGGACTGAAATACCCTGGGTTCCTAAACCTTAGAAAATTTCCTAGATTTATGGTCTCTAGATAAGATACGACTAGGGGAAATGACTCATACACTGGGATATGAGTGGTATGGGCTAGTCGTATGCTAATCAGTGTTGGTTGGTGGGTTGGATTTGGTTTTTGGAGTGGATACGACTTGGGTGGTACTAGTCGTAGTGGTGGATACGGGTTTTTTGGTTACTTCATTTATTCTTAGGCTTGGTAACTTAAGTTGGATCTGAGTACGAGTGGATCATTAAGAGTTGTAAGCCAGGGTACGAGTCGTACCATGGACTCGTATGTGGATAGTCTTCAATCCTCTTAGGATTCTTTTCTGCCAGAGGTACGGGTCGAGGGTACTAGTCGTATACTTAAATATGACATAGTTTGGGGTGAGTCGTACCTTGGACAGTATTGGGTCTAAGAGAGATAACCTTGGGTATGAGTGGTGGGTACCACTTATATTAGAGGGTACAACTGGTATGGATAGTCATACCCACCTAATGAGATTTTTGGGAATTTAAGTGAGGGAAATTTGTACATTTCCCTACTTAACCTAATAAGGCCCCACGACTTATATTCCTATTGGGAGGATATTTGCCAACGCCTAGAAACTTCTCTTAAACACTCTATAATTCTCTCTAAGGCTTTTGGGTAAAGGAAGGCTAGGGTTTTATCTTGAAGATTAATTTGGGGCTCTTGTTGGTGATTTCTCTCCATCATCTTCTTGGTTTAAGTCATGTTCTCTTCCATCATTGTTAGCTCCAACTAAAGGCAGGGTTTTATACAATGTTTTAATGTGTGATTATTGTATGGTTTTTGGTTTTCAAATATAATATGGGGATTTTGGTTATAAATGCTTGGTTATGCTTTTTCCATGTTTTAATTATGCTTTTGTATGCTTTAATGGTAGTTTTGGATAATTGGTTGCACGGGAATAGTTATTTGGTAATTGTCTTTGGTTTTGGAAATAATATGCCCCCAATATGTTTGATAAAATGCCTATGAGAATGTTTTCACTATATTATTGGATTTTAATGGAACTATTGCATGGTTTAAACTTGGTAATGGAACCCTAAATGGTTTAAATTGTTTATAATGGTTAAATAGAATGGTTTAGGGTTTAACAATCATTTTTGTAGGTACAATGGAATCCCCAAGTAATCATAATAATGGAATACTTGTGGGTCACATGGGACTCCCCCAAGTTAATTGGATAATGTGATCTATAAGTACATGGGAATCCCTTGGTCTCAAAAAGGTTTGGCTAAGGATAATAATTGCAAGTTATAGTCAGTATGACGATACCATTATTAATATCCTTGGTAAATAATAAATGGTATAATGGTTTAGTTGGTTGGAAATGGTTTTAATTAGGAAATAATGGCAGGTGTGATAGCTAACCATGAAGGTGGGAGTTCAATGAACGAACACGGAAAACTCATGTTTGCCGACATAAGAGGTAGGTCATGGCGACCTTATATGATACTATAAGGTACAAGGGAATCCTCTAAGTACACTGTACATATGTATCATGGAGGGTAAGGGTACTTGGGAATCCCCTACTCTAATGGTAAGCCGGTTCGTGTGGCTAGACGCATTGAGGCCCGTTCAGGGGGTTACACTGGACCCATATAGCCCGTGGGTGGTTAATGACGGTTAAGATACACATATCCGGTAAATGGTTTCAAATGCATACTAAACCCAGTACCCTTTCCCGTCATGGTTATATATATATATATATATATGTATGCTTTGTATGCATATGGATCGTTTACTTGGTTTTTTAAATGGCATTATTTTATCCTTATCCTGAGTTCATACTAGCGTTCACCCGCAAACCCATCTTCGGGGGAATGTATCCCCACGCGATGCAAGAACTGGTCGTTCTACTCCTCCTGCTTAGCAATCGGACTTCGAGATTAGCTTTTGGATTGAATTGGTGAGCTTTCATCTTTTCAAAAGGCTCCATTTCATGGAAGTTATTTCATACTTTGGTTTATTTATGGATATTGGTTTTGGCTACGGTTGGGGGCACATCCCAACCTGATTTTGGCATTCTTTTGGTTAGAGGCTTTTGTGGAACTACTATGGGTTTGTATGGGCGGGATTGGTATTGGCGTCATCCTTAGTATTGGCATGACAGGTATCTTAAGCCCACCATAGGCCAGAGACCACACCCTAGCCCTAACCATCTGAGAACAATAAATAATAGAGGAAGAAAAACCAAACAATAAGAATGATAGATAAATATATAGAAAGGTTCTAAGAATCCAAAACAAATAACCAACCCATAGTTTGTCTACAAAACCTCTAAAATTAGAATACCAAATTAGGTCGGGACATGCCCAATTATGCTTGCAAGCTAAGTCGTTATGCCATTCTAATTCCATTAAACGAATTAACTCTGAAGTTTCATTTTAAAACCAAACCATAGCCACCAAGGACCCTTAAAACCGTTTTTAAGTTCTATTAACCTTTTATGTAATGTAAGATTCCAACGATGAGTTAAATTGTACATATATCCATGTTTCAAAAACCAATTTCACAAAGTGGATTGAGGTTAAAATAAATTCCATACCATAATCCATAATGTGGGGAAACCTATATTCCCCAGTCTAATTCACATACCCATGCATTTATTTAGTTCAAAAATCATAAGATAAAGTTCAAAACGATGGGAAAAAATTCAAGTACTAAATATTCAAATCCCTCAACCCAGTTTCAAAACCCAACAATTAAGTTCACATGGGTAATATATAAACACACACTTCTATGTAAAATCAAGTTAGGGAAGAGAAGCATGCCTGAAACACCAAGAAATTTGGAGAGAAAACCACCAATTAAAGCCTAGATGATTAATCCTTTGAAACCCTAGCTTTCTTTTGACTTAAGAAGTTTTAGAAGAGATAATAATGTTTATGATTTGGTAAATGATTAAAAAGGGACCCTTGGGGTAACTTAAGTTATCAGTAAAGTGTAAAGGAAGGAAAAGGACCAAAATTCCCTTAATGAAAAACTTGCAAAAAATTAGCTTCCAATCATTATGGGTCAGTTAACGACTCATGGTGACTGGTCATGAGTCATTGCCTAGACTCGTGGTCTAGGCAGTAACTCAGGGCAACCATACTTTTATATTTATGAGTCTATCACTATGACTCATGATGTCACCCTACGAATCGTGGGGGCTAATTTGTTATAAAGATAGTATCTTGGGCACACTTTACTAGTCAGAAAATTAGTGGCACCATACGACTCGTGACGAGGAATAATGACCCATCACGTGAGTTATTGCCTAGGTAGTGTTCAATTTTACAATAAAATCTTAGAGTCTAAAACTTGGGGTGTTACATTATCCCCTAACCCCCCCCCCCCCCCCAACCCCAGGATCATTCATCCCCGAATGAAGAGTTAGCAAACTCCTTAGGACAAAAACAAGAAAGAATGCAACCAGAGATAAGAACAAATTCAAAATGTGATTAGAATAAGAGAACGCATACCTTGAGTATCTTCATACACCCCGAGGAACATGAATAGATATTTAGCCCTCATATCATCTTCAACTTCCCATGTAGCTTCTTCCACCTTTAGATTTCTCCAAATCACCTTTATCGAATCCACATCCTTAGTTCTGAACCTATGAACTTGCCTATCCAAAATCTCCACTGGGACTTCCTCATAGGACAAGGAATCTGAGATACCAACATCCTCCATAGGTACAATCAAATAAGTATCACTTGCATACTTCTTCAGCATAGACACATGGAAAATGGGATGAATAAAAGCCAAACTCGCGGGCAACTCTAACTCATAAGAAATATTTCCAACTCTTCTTACAATCTGGTATAGACCAATATAATGAGAAATGAGTTTCCCCTTCTTCTCAAACCTCATCACTTCTTTCATAGGAGAAACTTTCAATAATACCCAATTACCAACATCAAACTCCAACTGTTTGTCTCACATCCGCATAAGACTTTTGGCAACTCTGAGTAGTCTTATGTATTTCTCTAATCACCTTCACCTTAAATTTTTACATGGCTTGGTGAACTAAGTTAGGACTAAACAACCTAGTCTCACTAGCCTCAAACCATCTAATAGGATACCTACACCTCCTACCATAAAGAGACTCAAAAAGAACCATCTAAATACTTGAATGATAACTATTATTGTATGCAAATTCAATGAGAGGCAAGTGATCAACCCAGCTTACATTAAATTCAATCATATAGTGTAACGCTCGGAGTTTTTTGTCCTTGATAATTTTCTGAGTTTTGAGCTTTCTGCCCTGGCAATGACTCACCTGATAAGTTATAATGTGTCTTTATGGGTCATAGGACTTTGTTGTAATAAGATCAAAAGCATTTGCCTAAGTCACTACCTTGTTAACAACTGGAGTTAAGGAGTCGTATAGACAACTAGTAGTAAGGAGGGTAATTCATAAGATTCCCAGTGTAGTGCCTCTAATGGGACTGTTCAGACTATGACTTAACCCTATGAGTCATAGTGTTTCATTACGAGACATAGGGTGCCAGTCATAGGGTTCACAGTGAAAATCCCAAGGGGGTTTTGGTTTGGTTATGACTATAAGGTCCAAGTCATAGGGTGACCCTACGAGTCGTAAGGTCACTCATACCAACTGACGGGTTATTTGTTAAATTTTAATAAGGGTATTTGAGATATTTCCCTTCTATTCCACTGATAACCCACAACTTATATCTTATTTTGAACCCTATTCTCAACCATAACTCAACATAATTACACTCTTCTCTCTTTTAAATTCTCTCACACAGCTATACTTAGGGTTTATAAGAAGTAGGTCATTCAAAGACTCAAGGATTGAATTCTTTCCAAAAAACTTGGTATTTCAGGCATGTTACTCTTCCCTGATTGTTAATTTGTTAAAATCATATAGTTTAACATATTGTTCATGAGATGTTTATTGTGGGTTTTAAATGCTTGTTATTTGACAATGTTTTTTCATGGTTTACATATGATTGTTCATTCTTTAATTATGGTTTTGAACTTATGGGTGTATGGGAATAGTGAAAGAACGAGGGAATTGTGATTTTTCCAAACTTGTGACTTTTGAAGTGGATATGACCCCAACCTTATATTGTGAAATTAGTTTTTAATTATGAGAAGTGTGGGAATTTATAAAATTGAACTATTCTTGAACTATTGCATTATGATGTTGAATTGAACCTTATGGAATTGTGTTTTCACCAACTATTGCAAAATTGAGCCAAGGGGGTTGTGAATTTCCCCAAGTGATATAATTATCTTAGCATGTTGTTATTACCTTGAAAGTGTAGTTGGTATGACTATACCAACAATGTATGCCTTAATGTGAAAGATGGTTCAATAAATGGGAATGTGTGATACTTGTTTTAATTGGGCTTTAATAAAGGTTGTGTAGTTAAGTCATGAAAGTGGAGGTCCGAGTGGCCGATACTGGAAACCATATTTGCCAATGCGGGGGTCAAAGTGACCAGGGAGGTTTGAGTCCTCCTCATTATTATTTCATGATTAGGGAGGTTCTACTCCACCGTAAATCATTACATGATCAGGTGCTTAAGTCACCATAGTATATGATTGGGAGGTTCGAGTCCCCCGTGCATATATATGAGATTATTATCCAATTCATGTGGCTACACGCACTGGGGCCCGACCAAGGGGTGAGAGCAGGAGCCTATATATCTCGTGGGTACATGTTATGATGATTGAGATACACAATCCAATCTAAAGATTTAATGTACATGTTATGCCTTATTCCCTATCTCGGCTTGTGATATATATATATGCATTTGATTATGTGAATTGGATTTTGAATGATTTGAAACTATTTATCATGGAATTATGTTATCCTTATCCCTGGATATCATGTTAACGTTCATACCGCTAACCATCTTTGGATGTTGTATCCCTATACGATGTAGTAATTTTCCATACTTCTACTCCTCCTACATAGTGATTCAGATTTGGTATCAATTCGTGAGTTGAGGTTGAAGTGGTGAGCTTCCATACATCAAAAATCTACATTTTATTTTTTGGTTCCTTATGTCTCAAACTGTTTTAACTTGTTTTGGCTATAGTCGGTGGCATATCCTGACACTCTATTGATGTTCAGTTTTGGTAGGGGCTTTGTTGGATTATTGTGGATTTAGGTTATGTGGTCAGTTGTTGGTAATTGATTATAGAAGTATCTTTTATTCTATGAATTTATCTTGTTATATGTTCTAAATTTATCTGATAAGAGTGATATTATGGTGGTTGGTTAAGTGCAAGGGGGTGATCTTTGATCCACGGTGGACTTGAGATACCCATCACGGCCAGTCCCTAGTTTGAGTCGTGACACACAGGCCCTTAGCTTATGCTCCAATGTCTGAATAGTCTGTTCTACTTGTCTATCCATATGAGTGTGGAAAGTGGTGCTAAGGTTAACCTTAGTGCCCAAACCTTTCTAAAATGAATATCAAAATTTATAAGTAATCTACGTATCTCAGTCGGAAATGATGGACACAGTCACTCCATGCAACTTGACAATATCATGAATAAACAACTTGGCATAGACCTCTCCAGAGTAGTCAGTCCTGATAGGAAAGAAGTGAGCAGACTTAATCATCCTATCCATAATGACCCAAATGGAATCATACTGATTTCGAGATCACGGAAGAGTCATAATGAAATATATTGATTATCTCCCACTTCTATATGGGCAGCTCTATCTCTTGAGACATGACACCAAATCTCAAGTGTTCTACCTTATCTTGTTGATATACCATACACTTGGCAAAAAAATTTGCCACATCCCTCTTAATGTTGTTCCACCAATAGATTTCCTTCAAATCATGGTACATATTAGTCGAACCCAAATGAACCATATATCTCGACTCATGAGCCTCAGTCAAAATTATTTCTCGCAGCCCATCAACATTATGAACACATAATCTACCTTGATACCTCAAGATACCATCTCCCCCAATCTCAAAAGCCATAACCTTTTTTAACCCTCATCATCCTTAATTAGAGTAAGTACGGGATCCAACACTAGTTTCTCCTTCACCTCAGCATCAAGAGACGATTTGACCACCTCATGTACAATCACTCCCCTATCCTTGGAGCCCTATAGAAAAACTCCTAAGTTAGACAACCGGTTAATATCCTTCACTAATCCTCGCATCTTCTCATCCACATGAGATAAGCTCCTCATCAACAACCTGCTAACAGAATTAGAACCAACATTATCTTTACCTGGATGATAGTGCAAACTCATGGCATAGTCCTTGAGTAACTCAAGCCACTACCTCTGCTTAAGATTTAATTTCTTCCGAGTGAATACGTACTGCAAGCTCTTATGGTCGGAATAAATATCCACATGCAGCTCAAATAGATAATGGAGCCATATTTTTTATGCAAGAACCATAGCCGCCAACTCTAAATTGTGAGTCGGGTAGTTCCTTTTATGAACCTTAAGCTACCTGGCAGCATAAGCCACAACATTACCATGTTGTATCAAGACGCAACCCATTCCCACATGGGACGTATCAAAAAATACTACAAAACCATCAGTACCTTCGAGCAGGGTCAAAACAGGCACAGAAGTCAACATATCCTTCAGCTTCTCAATACTGCCCTCACAAGCATCGGACTATGAGAACTTAACCGTTTAATGAGTCAACCTTGTCAATGAAGTAGAAATAGAAGAGAATCCCTCCATAAATATCTTATAATACCCTACCAAGCCCAAGAAGCTCCTAATGTTAGTTGGAGTCGTGGGTCTAGGCCACCTCTTAACTGCCTTAACTTTATATAGATCCACCATGATGCCCTCACTAGATACCACATGCCCAATAAAAGTCACAGAATTCAGCCAAAACTCACACTTATAAAATTTAGCATACAACCTTTGATCCTTAATAGTATGTAACAAATTTGGAGGTGATTGGCATGGTCCTCCTTACTTTTAGAATACACCAAAATATCATCAATGAAGACTATTATGAACATGTAACACCCCGTAGTATTCTTGACTTGATACCACTCATAGTAGCATGCATAGCAAATTTAAAGCCTGAAATTTTTCTGTGTTGAAAGACTTAGTCATATTTTAAGCCCCTAACTTCAATGATTTCTAAATTGGTCTTCCCCACCCCGAGACGTAGATTTATGAGTTATTTCAAGTTTGAGGGTTTAAAGGGAGTGTCTTGAGAAAGTTTTGAATTTTTCAAATGAGGTTTAAGCCGTGTTTGGATCATGAAAATAGTAAGTCATTATGATTGCACCGCGTCGCGGTGCCTATGGCGATGAGCCCACTGGCACATTGCGGTGGGCCTCCAAACTGGGATTCAGTTGTGAATTTAATTTTTGAAGTGCAGTGTTATCTTTTCTCCATATCCCCAATCGTAATAACATGAGATTAAATCATTATTAGGACATTATATGTCAAAGATTATTAAAATTCTCTCCCAACTAAACCCTAACTCTTCCCCAATGATCAAGAATCCAACCTCTAAGTTTAAGATTTTCAAGAAAAGAGTCAAGATTGAGGTTTTAATCCCCAAACTAAGGAACTTATGGTTCGTGGGATTATCCTAAACCTCATGGGCATGAATTTACTATTTTAAAACTAGTTTTAAAGAGTATATGTGTATTCATATGAAATTGATTTCAAGGTTGTTGACGAACATGCATTGAAACACTATGATTTGATGAAGTATTGTAGAAATTGTGATGTGGTGTTTTAAACTCGGATTATTTTCATGTGACCATAAAATATAAAGATTTGTGAAGTTAAATAAAAGTATGGGATATGTAATTCCTTCTTTTTCTATGAAATTCATTGAGTTTGCATGTTGTGAATTGATTATATAAACTGTTAAAAGCTTGAGTTTGTTGATAGACTGTTATGTACAAATTGTATTATTTTTATGAGATAATGAAATGGCACTTTTACTTATTTTTTTAAGTGATCATGTTCCCCATTAGGGATGGCTTTAGATTAATTAAAAAGGGTGACCACCGTAGATGAAGTGTTGAATAAAGATATGGTTGGTTTTCCAAAGTGTTTTAAAATATAAACTTTTGTCTAACTAGTAGATCCTTTGGGTGGTCAATAAATACCTTTTGAAATAAGAAAAAGGGTAGTAGAAAGGCTGTGATATGGTTTGTAAGTCTGGGTATGACAATACCCTAATATGATATGCCCGAAGTAGAATAAGAAAGAAATACATTTTTGAAGAAGATATGTTTTAAAGCATCTAAAATTGGGCTTAAGAGAGTTAGATGGTTACCCAAAGAAGGCATAAGTTCAGACAACTCATTGCCCAAAATCTTGACTTACCAACACGGGTTCATGTTTCCCCAAAAGGGGGAATGTACGTTGGCGACAACCTTGTGGCATAGTAGAGATGTAGATACTCCAACTCTTGTGACAAACTCAGGTTGGGGCTTGGTTGTCGAGTCAAGGGAAGATTCCATATAGCCTGTAGAATTATAGATTGCAGGGTGTACCATCTAGCTCAAAAGAGAAATAAAGAGTAGAGCCATAATTTCAAGAGGTCATTTTGAAAGTTATCAGATTATGCCCATGTGTTTTCAAATGTTTTATGCTTATACATTTTATTAAATGCTCTTATCTATGTTGTATAAAAATGTATTTTGTTTTTGGATTATTCTACGTACCAGTATATTTGTATTAACCCCCTATATTTCAGGATCTGAGGCTCAGTCCTGGGGTCTTGCTAAGAAGTAGATTGGTTTTTTAGACATTTGAAGTTGGTGAGCCTCCCTTATTTTGGAAGGCCTTGTGTCATGTTACATTTCCATTTGGTTTTAATTTATGGTCCGATCGGAGGCCTTATCTCTGTTTCAGACAGATGTTATTTTCGGTATTAATAGAGATTTTGCAAGATGATGTTAAATATCTTTGAATGTTTATGAACTCATATCGTATTATTTAGTTGATGAAGTCAGATGACTATGTTTCTATTTTGTATTTTTCTGCAACTTTATCGTATATGAATTATGCATATGATCGCTAGTTAGAAGGGCGCTCGAGCCTTCATGGTTCAGGATGTCCATTGCAGCCAGGGCCTCAGTTTGGGCCGTGACAAACTTGGTATCAGAGCACAGTTCATGGTCCCAGGGTATCTGGGAAATTATGTTAGGTAGAGTCCTGTTTATGGATATGTAGCGCACCGTACTTATAAGGAGAAAACTACTAGGTGTTTAGGAATGTCCTTTTTTCTTCATGATCTAGTTCATGCTATAAATTCAGAATTTCCTTTAATCAATGATTTCCTATTTTTCAGATATTGATCATGTCTCCCCGTAGATCCAATAAATAAAATACCCAAGGTGAGGATGTTCGCGCTACTCATAGGATATGAACCCATAATAGAGCTCGTACTCCAGAGTTTGTTGCTACTCAAGAAGTTCCTCCAGCCTCGAATAGTCCACCTGGGGCTCCACGAACCGGTGTTAACCGTCCCCAGCCTCCTCAAAGAGAAATTTGAAATGTTGAGCTCCGACAGTCCATCCATATAATAGCTCAACTGGTGGCCTCTCAGACCCATCGGTTTGAAGATATGGGTTTTGTGTCTGGTTCATCTAAAATTACTTGAGTTGGCCAAGTCATAAGGCTAAACCCACCCACATTTACAGGCACAGGGTTGAGGAAGACCCCCGGGATTCATTGATGAAATGGAGAAAATTTTTAAAGTTATGCATGCTAATGAAGTTGAAGGGGTTGAGTTGGCAGCCTATCAGTTGAAAGACGTAGCTAACTAGTGTTATAATGAGCGGGAGGATTTGAAGGGTGGTGATGTTGAACCTTCTGCGTGGGGTAAGTTTGTAAAAGATTTCCTGGACCATTTTATTCCCCAGGAATTGAGAGAGGCAAAGGCTGAAGAATTTGTGAATCTAAAACAAGGCAAGATAAGTGATAAAGAGTATGTATTGAATTTTACTCAGCTTTCTCGTTATGCTCCAGAGTTAAAGGGAAACATAAGGGCTCTCATGAGGAAGTTTGCATCTGGTCTCTCAGATAATTTGGTATTGGAATATAAGGGAGCAATGTTAAACAGGGACATAGAGTTCTCTAGGTTATCAGTGCATATATAGCAGGTAGAAGAGGATAAGAAGAGATTGGCTAAGCTTAGGGAAAAAGAAAGGCAGGTGAAGAGTGCTAGTTTCATAGATCAAAATGCCAGTTAGTATTAGGGTGGCAGGTCCGACCAGATGTGGTCCAAGAAGAAATTTTAGAGCAATACTCAGTCTTTAGCCAATGCCCAGACCGTCAGGCAATCTGCGATTTCCTTATTACCAGCCAAACAGTGGGCCGAGGGTACAGAGCACTCAGTCCCAGGGGAGTGTGCCTCAAATTTCCGATCATTCCATGATGTGGGAAATATGGAAATGATCGTCTAGGACAGTGTAGTTTGGTAGTCTTGTACGCTATGCCTGCGGCCAGCTAGGCCATATCAAGAAAGATTGTCCCTTGGTGAGAGGAAATTTAGAGGTGCTAAGTCTCAGTCAAACTCTAAAACTCCACCACCTAAGGGTAATACTTTGGCTACTGGAGCTGGTCGCAATCGGTTATATGCCTTATTCAACTGCCAAGATGCAGAAACTTCACCGGATGTTGTTATAGGTATGTTACAGATTTTCTCCTGTGATGTGTATGCATTACTTGATCCTGCATCTACCTTGTCTTATGTGACTCCATACGTGGCAATTATTTTTGGTTTTGAGCCTAAAAATATTTTGGTACCTTTTTTTGTTTCCACTCATGTTGGTGACTCTATTGTGGCTAAAAGGGTTTATAGAAACTATGGTGTATCTATTTTTCATCGTGATACTATGGCTGATCTTATTGAACTAGAAATGATTGATTTTGAATCTATACTGGGAATGGACTGGCTTTATGCATGTTATGCTATGTTAGACTTAGAACAAGAAAAGTCACTTTCTCTTTTCCTAATGAGCCAGTGATAGAATAGGAGGGATACTCTCTCGCACCTAGGGGAAATTCATATCTTATCTTAGAGTTCGTAAGCTTATAACAAAGGGGTTCCTATATCATCTTGTTCGAGTCAGAGATTCTAGTACTGAAAGTCCTTCCCTCCATCTGTCCCTGTAGTTAATGAATTCCCAAAAGTCTATCCTAATGATCTTCTTAGGATACTGCTGGATAAAGAGATAGATTTTGGCATTCATTTGTTGCCAGACACCCGGACTATTTTTATTCCGCCATATAGAATGGCTCCTTCAAAATTAAAAGAATTAAAAGAACAGTTAAAAGACCTTATTGACAAAGTCTTTATACGTCCTAGTGTCTCTCCATGGGGTGCATCTGTACTCTTTGTGCGTAAGAAATATGGTTCCCTCTGTATGTGTATAGATTACCGTCAGCAAAATAAGGTCACATTTAAAAACAAATACCCTTTTCCCAGAATCAATGATCTTTTTGACCAATTTTTGGATGCCAAATGTTTCTCTAAAATAGTTCTTCAATTGGGGTACCATCAACTGAAGGTTAGGGAGCCTGATATTCCTAAAATAGCTTTTCGAACTCGATATGGCCACTATGAATTCTTAGTTATGTCCTTCGAAATGATTAATGCCCCTACAGCTTTTATGGACCTAATGAATAGGGTGTTTCATCAGTTTCTAGATCTATTTTTCATAGTCTTTATCGATGATATTTTGGTTTACTCTAAGAGTGAGAAAGATCATGCTACTCACCTTCAAAGCATTCTTCAAACCCTCAAAGATCATGAGTTATATGCAAAGTTTTCCAAGTGTGAATTCTAGCTTAATGTTATTGCTCTCCTGCGGCACATTATTTCTAGTGAGGGGATTAGGGTTGACCCCCACAAGGTTGAGGCAGTGAAAAAATGGCTCAAACCCACGACTACAATTGATATTCAAAGCTTCTTGGGTTTGGCAGGGTATTACAGAAGGTTTGTGAAGAGTTTTTCATCCATACCTACTCCACTTACTAAATTGACTTAGGAAAAGGTAAAATTCTTATTGTATGACTCTTGTGAGAATAGCTTTGAGAAACTGAAAAATAAGTTAACTACCGATCAGTTTTTACCCTTTTTGAGGAAACAGAGGGCTTTGTCGTGTACTGTGATTGTCCCGGGTGGTACTTAAGTGTGTGCTTACGTAGCATGGTAAGGTGATGGCTTACTCATATAGACAGCTGAAGGGGAATAAAAATAACTATCCCACCTATGACTTAGAATTAGAGGCGAAGGGATTTGCACTAAAGATTTGGCGGTATTATCAATATGTGGTGCATGTTGATATTCTTACTGATTATAAAAGTTTGTAGTATGTTTTCACGCAGAAAAAACTGAATCTCAGGCAGAGGTGATAGTTGAAGCTATTGAATAATTATGACATGAGCTTGTATTATCATCCGGGCAAGGCCAATGTAGTGGCTGACACTCTTAGAAGATTGTCAATGAGCAGTCTTTCTTATGTAGAGGAAAGAAAGAGGAATATGGTGAAGGATATTCACCAGCTTGCAAATTTGGGAGTTCTACTCCTAGATTCCAAAGATAGAAGAGTATTTGTTCAAGAGGTAGCTAAATTTTCCCTCTGTGCAGAAATTAAGGAGAAATGGGATGAGGCCCCATCTTGATACAGATTAATAAAGATGTTGGTCAACAAAAGGTAATAGTGTTTGAAATTAGTGGTGATTGGATTTTGAGGTATCAAGGTAGGCTATGTGTGCCAAATATGGATGGTTTGCGAGAAAGAATTCTTGATAAAACTCACACTTCCAGGTATGTTGTTCACCTTGGCTCTACTAAAATGTATCATGATCTTAAGGCAATTTACTGGTGGAATAATATGAAAATGGATGTTTCTAACTTTGTGTCTAAGTGTTTGAATTGTCAACAAATTAAAGTGGAACATTTGAGGCCAGGGGGCACTTTCCAAGAGATAGTTTCACCTATGTGGAAGTGGGAGATGATCAACATGGACTTTATTACGGGACTTCCGAGATCCCGAAACCAATGACTCCATTTGGGTGATTGTGGATAGGATGACCAAGTCCTCTCATTTTCTTCCAGTATAGACGAATTATCTGGGGGATGATTATGCTAAGCTATATATTCGGGAGATAGTTCATTTACATGGGGATCCTGTATTTATTATATCCGACTAAGGTACGTAATTCTCTTCGCAGTTTTAGCGATTTTTTCAAAAGGATTTTGGCACCCAGTTAAACCTTATTACTTCCTTTCAGCCTCAAATGGATAGGCAAGCAAAATGCACCATTCAGACCATAGAAGATATGTTAAGGGCATGCGTGATTGACTTTAAGGGTAGTTGGGTGGACCATTTGTCATTGATAGGGTTTGCCTATAATAATAGCTATCATTCCAGTATATAGGTGGCTCATCTTGAAACCCTTTATGGGAGGAGATGTAGGTCCCCGATTGGGTAGTATGAAGTGGGTGAAACACGATTGTTTGTGAAAATCATTAGAGAGCGACTTAAGACAACTCAGAGTTGCCAAAAGTCTTATGTTGATGTTAGAAAAAGGGAGTTAGAATTTGAGGTTGATGATTGGGTATTTCTAAAAGTCTCCCCTATGAAGGGAGTCATGTGATTTGGAAAGAAAGGAAAGCTTAGTCCTCGTTATATAGGCCCTTTTTAGATTATGAGGAGGATCGGTGGGGTTGCATATTAGTTAGATTTTCCAGCAATTTTGGCGTCTGTACATTCTGTATTTCATGTATCCATGTTGAAAAAAGATCATTGGAGATCATTCTCTTATGTTTCATGTAGAGGAGATCAATATAAAAGACTCATTGTCATATGAAGAAGAACCCATCGCTATTTTGTATCACCAAGTTTGGAAATTGAGAAGTAAGGAGATAGTTTCAGTCAAGGTATTGTGGAAGAATCAAAAATTTAAGGAAGCTACTTGGGACCTGGAGGATGACATGCATGCGAGATACCCAAATCTCTTTGAGACCATGGATGATGTCATAGGAGGTACAAACTTTATACTACTCTCTATTCTTTTTATGTAGTACTTGAAATTGTGCTTATTGTGTCATGAGTCATTATTCAGGGTTGAATAAACCCAAGGAGGGGATAATGTAACACCCCATAGCATTCTTGATGATACCACTCATAGTAGCATACATAGGGAATTTAAAACTTGAACTTTTTCTAAGTGTTGAAAGACTTAGTCATATTCTAAGCCCCTAACTTCAATGATTTCTAAATTGGTCTTCCCAACCCCAAGACATAGATTTATGAGTTATTCCATGTTAGGGGGTGCAAAGGGCATGTATCATGAAAGTTTTAGATTTTTTGGACTAGGTGATGTTGGGTGCATTTATGCACTCTATTATTACTATTTTAGCTTATTGCGCTTTATTTTGAGGATAACTAGAGTTCTTAAGGTGTCAATGTTGATATAAAGAAGCATCTAAGTGATATAGTTGTGATTATAATGTGAAAAGTATACTCCAAACAAGTTTGGGTTTAATTGGGTCACTTTTCAATCGATGAATCTAGTGTTACTAGCTTGAGTTAGGTGTTTGTCTAGTCTCTTTTGTTTGATTCTATTGGGTTTAATATGTTCTAAATGATTTTAATGGAGTTATTATTTGCAGAACAACTTTTTGGTAGTGTACAAAGTTCAAGCGAGTCAAGTAATGAGTCGAAACATAGAGTGGAAGATCATGGAGATCAACCTAGTCTAAGCTCTTATTTTTTGATTCGTCGTAATGGATGTTGTGTTATTTAAACTTCTAATTCGTGTGGTGTGTTCTGGTAGGATCTTTTGTAAGCTATTTATGATGATATATAGATGAATTGGAGGCTGGAAAACTATGGGAAAGACACCACAAAGTCAAGGATGAAGGGAGGAACGTCCAACACTTAACCAATTTTTGAGAAGCAAATCCCAGAGAGGTATCGTGATAGGGGCACGTCGTGACCCCCATTTGACTCAAGACAGCCTTGCGTAGCGACCCCTACTTGACCCAACTAGCTAGTGTGTCGCAACCCCTATTAGAGTCAAGCCAGCCTCGCATCGCGACCCCCCTCCAAACACGGCAAAAGTTACACTTTGAATCCTGTACAGCTTAGGCCTTGTTGTCTACTATAAATACATCTTTGTACATATTTTTATTTATGTTGGAACGTCTAAGAACATCAAGAAGGATTCTAAAATTTCATAACTTAGGTTTTTATCACTTTAATTTTGTTCATTCATGTCCTTGGTCGTTAATTACAATCTAGTGATTACGATTATGACTATGCGTGGCTAAACGCCCTCTTTCCGGAGTCGAAGCTGAATACATGAGTACTATTATTTTCATTTTAGTTCATTGATTTGCTTATTACTATTTGTTGTGTGTTCAATCTTGTTTCAACTATTTTGAGGCTTGATCACCTTAGAATACACCCATTGTCAACCTTGTGAACTTGGGGGAGGGAATAGGGAGATAAAATATGGGATTGAACAAAGTATGGCTCGTAGTCTTTTATGACATAAGGAATATGAATTAGTGTCTAGGACTGGGATGTACTTAGATACCTTACTTGATTCAAACATAGGATGATATCTTAAGGAACTTAATTGGATTATTATATCCCCTCTCAATAATGTAGTTGTAACGTCCACATTAGGAAATTGGTTGGAGGTCAGGAGACCATGATCATGCGATTAACCCTACAAATAAACAACCAACATAAGTAAATCGACGAATGAAACTCAATAACATAGTACAGTTGTTCAAAGTGCTTCAACCCTGGGTTTTACTCCTATTGATTGTCCAAGATCTTTACTTTACACACTATTTACTTTACTTGTAATTTACAAACTCCAATCTCTCCTTTGGTTACTTTTGCACCAGTTAAATCTAAATTGTGAATTGAAATCGAACCATTGCTTAACCAAGTCCCTGTGGTATCGATACTTGGCTTTTATTAGGACACTTTATTACTTGATAAGACCACGTACACTTGTGTGTGCGCTTGGGCACTGTCAAGTGTTTGGCTCCATTGTCGGGGACTTATAATAGGCAACTGTTTTATTTTAATATTGCTTTGTAGATTTCTTTGGTGTTTTTATGCTTGGTCTTGACTTTGTAATTGTAGGAAATGGGTTTTAAGGTTAGGAAGCTGGCAAGGGATAGGGATTTGGTGGAACCAAGCCCCAAATCTGAACAACACTTCCATCAATGAAGGAGAGACACAATTAGTTTCCCCCAATTTCTGCAAATAGAAGAAGACCAAGTAGTTCCTGCTCTAATGGCTGAAGAACAAGCATCCCATATGATAGTTAGGGAAGTGGCAGTCCCACATCCAATGAACTTGACTTCCTAAATTCAAAGACCGACTACAGGGAGGAATTTTGAGTTAAAGCACAATATGGTGCATCTTCTCATCAGTAGTGGACAATTTGCAGGGCTTTCACACGAGGATCCACAAGTCTACTTGCAGACTTTCATTGAGCTTACTGACACATTAATTTTGACTGGGGTGAGTACAGACTATGTGAGGTTGACACTTTTTCCCTATTCACTATTAGGGGAAGCTAAAAGGTGGTTGAATGCAGAGCCAGCCAATTCAATCACTAGTGAGCTTTAAATAGAAGCCTGATAAAAATCTATATCACGCATAGGAATGCTTCAAGGCCCTTCTTCGGAATTGTCCACACCACCAACAGTCCAATGAGGTACTTGTTCATACTTTTGTAGAAGCACTTGATCATAATACAAAGATTTTGCTAGATTCAACAGTAGGTGGTCAAGTGTTGGAGCTAACTTATGATGAGTTGTACACATTATTAAACCGCATAGCGCAAGGAAATCTAGAGCGGTACTCAAATTCTATAAGTACCACAAAAAAAAATTATAGGTGTATTGGACGTAGACCAATTCATAGCCCTATCAACTCAGGTTGCAGCATTGCAGAATATGATAAACACTCAGTTCAGCAGCCTGAAATTGGGAGCTCCACAACCTACAGCCATAGTCAATGCCATCTAACAAGCTGCAGGTTGGTGTGAAATCTGTGGGAATAGCTACCATGTGTGCTTCAAATCCAAAATCAGTGATGTATGTGGGTAATGATCAAAGGCCAAATTATGGTAATGCCTACAACATAAAGTGGCAAATCAGCCATGGAACGTCCAACAATAACAAATTCAGCAACTACAGGCACAAATGAATCAGTCAACTAGCAACATAGAAGAAATGTTGAAGCAGATCCTAGCTAGTCAGACACAATTGGCTACAGACATAAAAAATTTGCAAGTTGCTCAGAGAAGCTTAGAGATTCAAGTGGGGCAGATACAACAATCATTAATTACAAGGCCACAAGGTGGTTTACCAATAGCTACAGAAAATCCAAAGCAGGTTATGGCATTCACCTTGAGAAGCGGTAAAGAGCTTTAAGAATAAACTCCTAAGGCAACATAGGAGGTAGATGCATATTTGACTCCCTAACAGGTTTTTGGAAATGCCGCTGATAAGTCAAGAAAGTCTGAGTACTTGAAAGAGACAGTTGTTGCTGAACTAGAAAAGAAGAAAGTGGCACTACTACCATTTTCTCAAAAACACACGAAAGTGAAGAAGGATGAAATGTTTAAGAAGTTCTTTGACACGTTCAGAGGGCTTCACATTAACTTACCTTTGTTAGATGTTTTGTAGGGTATGCCTAAGTATGCAAAGTACTTGAGGGATGTGGTTGCTACTAAGGTAAAATTACAGGATGTGGGGGTGATAACACTCATTGAAGAGTGTAGCACGGTAATGATACAGAAAATTCTCAAGAAATTGAGAGATCCGGGAAAGTTTACCCTACCTATCCAAATTGTGAGTAAAGTGGTCCATGCATTGAGTGACTTAGGTGCTAGCATAAATCTGATGCCCCTATCTTTGTTTGAAAAATTAAGCTTGGGAAAACCTAATTCGACTACCTTGGTTTTACAGCTGGCAGATGAGTCATTTGTATATCCAGAAGGAATAATTGAGGATGTCCTCATAAAGGTTGGTAAATTCACTATTCCTGATGACTTTATTGTTCTTGATTTTGAGGAAGACTAACAGGTACCAATCATCTTAGGGTGTCTATTCTTAGCAACCGGAGAAGCATTAATTAATGTAAAAGAAGGCATACTCAAAATGAGGGTAGAGGATGAAGAGGTGGTATTTGATATTTACAAAGCACCTAAACTAACGTCCCATTATGAAGATGTGTGTATGATTAGTCTGATTGAAGGGGACAAGTGTGGGGTGTTGAGTCCACCAAAGTCCTCTGTACACTACCTGATTAAGTAGCCTAAGCTTCTACCACCTAAGCCTGATTTGATGTTAATTGATGATCCTGAAAAGGCTAAAATTACGGAATTTGTTGCTCTTGAAAATTTGCACCCAAGAGGGGTAAAAAGAATAAGAAGATGAAAACCAAGCGTGAGAAAGAGAAGGAAAGAGAATTACTAAGTCATTAGTTAGGTCGTGCTGCGACACTAAATTAAGAGCTGCTTAGGAGGCTACCTAAGTTAAGTATGAATGATTTCTTTGTAGTTTTTAGTTTTTATTTCACATAGTTTTTGTTTTTTATTGAGTCACAGGTTTATGGGAAGTCTGAGTGCCGAAAACCTGAGCTAAGAAGCATGACAAAGACTGAGTGTAGGGTCCCATAGACCTTCTTTATGCAAATAGATGATAATATCTAGGCCTAGTGGCCTCAAGAAGTATTTCTATCTCTTACTTTTAAGTTCACTTTGGGGACAAAGTAGAATTTTAAGTGTGGGGTGGGAAAATTCCCAATTTTTGGCTCAATTGAAAATTTTTTGTATAAGATATTCTTGTTGGTGCTTGTTTTGATTACGTGGTGCAAGTGTTTTGTTTGGTAAAAGCATGTTTAATGAGTGAATTGCTACTATTGAGACTCTTAGACTCAAGTTTTTTACTCTTGTACTATGTGGCTTAAATTTGAATTCATGATATTGTGTGGTTGGGAGTCTATGATGATCTTATGTGAGTTGATCATGTGTCATGTGTCATGTGTCATGTGAATTTTTTATATATTCCTTGTTGCATGTAATGTCTAGAACTTGTCCGGTGTATGTGTAAAGCAAAATAAAGGGTGTGGTTTAGGAGATGATTTAGGCATTTCTTTGATAGCCTTGTTTTATACCTTCTATTTGTCCTACCCTTTCTACATTATCCTAGTTAACCCCGAGCCTTTGGCCTTTTCTTCGGTAGTCTCATATATAGACAAACCCCTTCTTTGATAGACCATAATTTAATCCAAAAAGCTCCTAAGTGCTTTAATAAAAAATTGATTTAGTAAGGAGTTTGAGAAATTAAAGAAGAAAAAGATAAAATTGATGTCCCAAGGTAATAGTTATTGGTGTTAATAATTGATTTATGGTAGATGGGTGTGATATAATTTATGCTAGAAATATTTCCATGGTTGTGAAAAAAGAAAAAAATTGATTCATGTGGTAATGAACGATACGTCCACCATGTGTTTGTGAAAATGCTTAAAAGAAGTGGGGTAAAACAAAAGATAAGGGTGGATGAAAAAGTATAATTTGGTTGTTGGAGATTGGTTTTAAATGTATAATGTAGTGTATTAAAGCTCTTAGATAGGTTAGCCGTTATTCCCAAAATAGTTCCTACCCGCCCCTTAGCCTATGTTACAACTCAGAAAAGACCTATTTGATCCTAAGTTCATCATTCTGATATTAGTGGAGCATTACACTAAGGGCAAGACTATGGTTCATTGTGTTTAACTTGTGAATTCTTTGTGAGAGTAAGCGTAACTTAATTTGTATACCCATTGTGATAATTTACATTATTGCGAGTGGTTATGGGTAACTCTCTTGGTGTGAGGGAACATGTTTGATGAATGTGGGTGATTTGTATGACATCCTTGATTGAATAATAAGCATGAGTTTGCCACTTGTGTGAGTAAATTCTTGAGTCTAGGATGTCTTAAAGTAGTGTTCTTAAGCCTTCAATTGTGTATAACATGCTTAGTGTAGAAACTTGTATTTTGTGTAGTCATTGTAGCACTAGCTTGAGTGTCTTGCATTTAGTATATATGTAGAGTCTCAACAACTTATAATTCTTAGAGTAAAGAGTTGTTCGAGTAAGAATAAGGATTTAAGTGTGGGGTGGTGATGTTGGGTGTATTTATGCACTCTATTGTTATTATTCTAGCTTATTTCGCTTTGTTTTTAGGATAACTTGAGTGCTTAAGGTGTAAATGTTGATATAAATAACCATCTAAGTTTTATTGTGTGTGATTATAATGTGCAAATTTTATTCCAAATAAGTTTGGGTTTAATTGGATCACTTAGAGTTCAATAGATGAAACTAGCATTACTAGCTTGAGCTAGATGCTTATCTAGTCTCTTTTGTTGGATTCTATTGTGTTTAATGTGTTTTGAATGGTTTTAATGGTGCTATTATTTGCGGAAAAACTTTTTGGTAGTGTACAAAGTTCAAGCGAGTCAAGTAAAGAGTCGAAACATAGAGTGGAAGAACATAGAGATCAACCTAGTCTAAGCTCTTGTTTTTTATCCGTCGTAATGGATGTTGTATTGTTTGAACTTCTAGTTCGTGTGATGTGTTCTTGTAGGATATTTTGTGATCTGTTTATGATGATATATATATTAATTGGAGGCTGCAAAAATATGGGAAAGAAACCATAAAGTCAAGGATGAAGGGAGGAACGTCCAACACTTAACCAATTTTTGAGAAGCAAATTCCAGAGAGGTGTCGCGATATGGGCGCGTCGCGACCCCCATTTGACTCAATCCATCCTCGCTTCATGACCCCTACTTGATCAAACCATCTAATGCATCGTGACCTCTATTTAAATCAATCCAGCCTCACATCGCAACCCCCCTCCAAAGACGGCAAAAGTTGCATTTTGAATCCTATACGGCTTGGGCCTTGTTGTCTACTATAAATACATCTTTGTACATATTGTTATTTATCTTGGAACATCAAGGAGTCTGCTACAATTTCATAACTTAGGTTTTTATCATTTTAATTTAGTTCATTTATGTCCTTGGTCATTAATTATAATCTAGTGATTACGATTATGACTATGCGTGGCTAAACACCCTCTTTCCGGGGTTAAAGCCGAATACTTGAGTACTATTATTTTGATTTTAGTTCATTGATTTACTTATTACTATTGGTTGAGTGTTCAATCTTATTTTAACTATTTTGAGGCTTGATCACCCTTAGAATACACCCATTGTCAACCTTGTGAACTCGGGAGAGGGAATAGGGAGATAGAACGTGGGATTGAACAAAGTATAGTTTGTAGTCTTTTATGAAATAAGGAATACAAATTAGTTTCAAGGACAGGGTTGTACTTAGATGACTTACTTGATTCAAACATAGGATGACAGCTTAAGGAACTTAATAGGATTATTACATCCCTGCTCAATGATGTAGTTGTAATGTCCACATTAGGTAATTGGTTAGAGGTCGAGAGACAATAATCATGCGATTAACCCTACTAATCGACAACCACGATAAGTGAATTGACGAATGAAACTCAATAACACAGTACGATTGTTCAAAGTGCTTCAACCATGGGTTTTACTCCTATTGGTTGTCCAAGATCTTTACTTTACGCACTATTTACTTTACTTGCATATTTACAAACTCCAATCTCTCTTTTGGTTACTTTTTGCACCAGTCGAACCGTTGTTTAACCAAGTCCCTATGGGATCGATACTTGGATTTTATTAGGCCACTTTACTACTTAATAAGACCACGTACACTTGCGTGTGCGCTTGAGCGCTGTCCGGGGTTTAAGTCGTGTTTGGATCATGAAATAAGTAATTCATCACAATTCCACCACGTCGCGGTGCCTATAGTGATGATCCCTCTGGCGCATCGCAGTGGGCCTTCAAATCAGTATTCAGTTGCGAATTTAATTTTCAAAGGGCAATCTCATCTTTTCCCCATAGCCCCAATCATAATAACACGAGATTAAGTCGTCATTAGGGCATTATATGCCAAAGATTACTCAAATTCTCTCCCAACTAAACCCTAACTCTTGCCCAAAGATCAAGAATTCAACCTCTAAGTTCAATATTTTCAAAAAAAGAGTCAATATTAGGGTTTCAATCTCCAAACTAAGGAACTTAAGGTACGTGGGACTATCCTAAACCTCATGGGCATGAATTTGTTTTTTTAAACTAGTTTTAAGGAGTATATGTTTATTCATACGAAATTGATTTCAAGGTTGCTGATGAACATGCATTGAAACCCTATGATTTGATAAAGTATTGTAGAAATTGTTATGTGGTGTTTTAAAATTGAATTATTTTCGTGTTACCATGAAATATCAAGATTTGTGAAGTTAAATAAGAGCACGGAATATGTAATTCCCTCTTTTGCTATGAAATTCATTGAGTTTGCATGTTGTGAATTGATTATATGAACTGTTAAAAGCTTGAGTCTGTTGATGGACTGTTATGTACAAAGTGCATTGTTTTTATGAGATAATGAAATTATATTTTTACTTATTTTTATAAGTGATCATTTTCCCCATTAGGGATGGCTTTAGTTTGATTAAAAAGGGTGACCACCGTAGATGAAGTGTTGAATAGAGATATGGTTGATTTTCAAAATTATTTTGAAATATAAACTTTTGTCTAACTAGTAGATCCTTTGGGTGGTCAATAAATACCTTTTGAAATATGAAAAAGGGTAGTAGAGAGGTCGTGTTATGGTTTGCAAATCTGGGTATGACGATACCCTATTATCATGTGCCCAAAGCAAAATAAGAAATAAATAACCTTTCAAAAAAGATATGTTTTAAAGAGTCTAAAATGGGGCTTAAGAAAGTTAGATGGTTACCTGAAGAAGGCATGAGTTCAAATAACTCATTTCCCAAAACTGTGATTTGACGACACGCATTTATGTTGACCCAAAAGGGGGATTGTACACTGGCGACGGCTCTGTGGCGTAGTAGAGATGCAGAGACTCCAATCCTTACGGCAAACTTGGGTTGGGGGCTTGTCCACCGAGTCAAGGGAGAATTCCATATAGCCCATGGAATGACAGATTGAAGGTGTACCATATATCTTAGAAGAGAAATAAAGAGTAGAGCCATGATTTCAAGAAGTCATTTCGAAAGTTATCAGATTATGCCCATGTGTTTTCAAACATTTTATGCTGATACGTTTTCTGAAATGCTCTCAGCTATGTTGTAGAAAAATGTATTTTGTTTTTGGATTGTTCTATGTACCAACACATTTGTATTGACCCCCAAATTTAAGGATCTAATGCTCAATCCTGGGTCCCGCTAAGTAGTAGATTGGTTTATCGGGCATTTGGAGTTGTTGAGCCTCCCTTGTTTCGGAAGGCCTTGTGTTATGTTACATTTCCATTTGGTTTTAGTTCATGGTCCGACCGAGGGCCTTGTCCCAGTTTTAGACAGATGTTATTTCCAGTACTGATAGAGATTTCGTGGGCTGGTGTTAAATGTCTTTAAATTATGAACTCATATTGTATTGTTTAGTTGATGAATCAAATGACCATGTTTCCATTTTATACTTTTCCGCATCTTTATCGTCTATGAATTATTCATATGATCGCCAGTTAGAAGGGCTCTCGAGCCTTCATGGTTTGGGATGCCCGTTGCGGCCAGGGCCTCGATTCGGATCGTGACAGAACAAATCCAGAAACTGCCTAAATACCTGATTCATAAGATCCATAAATGTAGCCGGATCATTAATCAACCCAAAAGACATGACCAAAAACTCGTAGAGGCCATACTGAGTTCAAAAAGCAGTCTTGGGAATATCAACCTCCCGAATTTTCAACTGATGATAGCCCAAACAAAGATCAATCTTAGAAAAACATCTAGAACCCTGAAGCTGATCAAAAAGATTATCAATCCTAGAAAGAGGATACTTATTCTTCACTGTAACCTTATTCAACTAACGATAGTCTATACACATTCGAAGGGACCCATTTTTCTATCGCACGAAAAGCACAGGAGCACCCCACGGAGAAACACTAGGACGAATAAACCCTTTATCAAAAAGATATTTTAACTGCTCATTTAGATCATTTAATTTACAGAGCCATTCTATAAGGAGGAATGGAAATAGGGCGGGTATCTAGTAGAAGATCAATCGCAAAATCTATTTCCCTGTTAAGAGAAATTCCAGGAAGATCATTGGAAAACACTTCAAGAAACTCACTAACCACGGGGATAGATTGCAAAGAAGGACTCTCAGATAAAATCCTTAACTTGAACTAGATGATATAGATACCATTTTGAGATCAATTTCTGAGCTCTAAAATAGGAAATAAACCTCCCTTTAGGCACTAAGGAACTCCTCTCCCATTCTAATATCGGCTTATTAGGAAAGTGAAAGCTGGCCTTTTGGGTCCTACAGTCTAGAGAAGCATAGCACGAATGAAGCCAATCCATCCCCAAGATAACATCAAAATCCACTATATCCAGCTCTATTAAATCCATCAATGTCTCCTTATGAAAGATAGACACCACACAACCCTTATACATTTTTCTAGCAACTATAGAATCACCCACTGGGTAGACACAAAAAAGGGGTCAAAAATAATTTTGGGACCAAAACTAAAATACACAGCCAAATAAGGGGTCACATAAGAAGGGGTAGAACCTAGATCAAACAAATAATACACATCATGAGAGAAGAGTTGTAACATACCAATGAAAACATTGAGGGATGCCTCAGATTCCTAATGGGTGGTAAGAGTGTAGAGACAATTTCATCCAGTGTCGGTACCTGAAGTGGCATCCTTTGGTACAGGAGCCGAAGAAATGGCGATCAGAACCTTATTAGCTCCAGTGGCTACCTTAGCCGTTGGACAATTCCTGTGCATGTGTCCAGGCTGAACATAATTGAAACACAAGTTTCTCTCTGCATCACAGTAACCATAGTAAAGCTATCCAAAAAATCTATAAGGAGGATAATATGGGGTCGACTATGCTCCAGTAGCCTGAAACTAGGTACCCTGTGCCTTAAAACAACTACTAGCCTGAAAACGACAATCACCAAATAGCTTAGGACAAGGAGCACTAGCCGAAGAATATGAATTAGAATTTCCCCAAGTCTTCTTCTTGGTCCATTGTCTACCATCCCTTCCACTATTCTGCTGATTTGCACCCTCCTCTGAATACCTAAACTTCTTATTCAGCCTCTCTCTCATCTTTGCATGTCTCTTCTTATCACTCTCTACCTGCTGCATATAAACTACAAGACTGGAGATATCTATGTCATTGTTCAACATTGCAACCTTACATTCCAATACCAAGTCGCGGCACAACCCAGAAGCAAACTTCCTTATTTTAGATTGCTAGCTAGATACCAACTCAGGGGCATAACGAGACAGCTGCTGAAATATTAAGGCATACTCTTTCACACTCATCTTACCCAGCATTAGATTCACAAACCCTTTAGATTTAGCTTCCCTCAGCTTTCGTGGAAATAAATGATCAAGAAAGGCACCCAAAAACTCATCCCATAATATCGGATCAGCATCATCACCTCTCAACTAATCCCACTCCTCAAACCATTGATAGGCTACATCTTTCAACTGATATACTTTCTCTACCCTTTCAGTATCAGTAACATGCATCACTCTGACAATATTCTCAATCTCATCTACAAACCCCTGATGATCCTCCTCAACCTTAGAGCTGACAAAGGTCGGGGGATTCAACCTCATAAACTAGCCAACCCTAGTGACGTCAGATGAAGGAGCAACAGAACCAATACAGTTAGACTGACGAGACTATGATGCCACCAACTGAGTAAGCATATGAATAGACTAACAAAACATTGCAGTAGATATATCTCCCTGAGGTGACTGAGCATAAGTTTCACCATCTTAGAAAGCTCTTGAAGGACTAGTAGGGACTGATAGAGTTCCACATGGGGCAGTGCAATCAGGAGCAGGGACCCTAGACCGAGTCTGCACTCCATAAGCAAGGCGAGTTCCCTCCATATTATCTTAAGGTCAGATAGAGGGTCTAGCAGAATTTCTACAAATATCAAATCTTTGGGGAGGCATGATCTAAAACGTGAGTAAATCAAAAGTTAGAGTTTTCAAAACACTAGTCTCTATAGCCCAAACTAGAACATAAGAAAGGGAAACATTCCTAAATGCCTTATAGCCTTCCCCTTATAAGTGTGGCACGTTATACACCCCTAAAAGGTACTCTACTTGATACTACTTTGTGGACACTCGAAGACCCTAAACCATGCTCTGATACCAAGCTTGTCACGAACCAAACCAGGGTCTAGCTGTGACGGTTATCTCAAGCCCATCATGGGCCAGAGACCACCCCTTAGCCTAACCACCTAAGCATGATAAAATAATAGAAAAAGAAAAATCAAACAATAAGAATGATATATAAACCTATAGAAAGGTTGTAAGAATCCAAAACAAATAACCAACCCATACTTTATCCACAATACCACAAAAACTAGAATACCAAATTAGGTCAGGACATGCCCCCAACCGTGACAAAAAAAATCTAAAACTTAAAAATAAACCTAATGAAATACTGAGACCATAAAAAAGCAATGAAATTTTTAGCCTTCCGAAAGATGGACGCTCACCACTTCAACGCAGACCAACCGACAAACTGGATCACCTAACACTGCACAAGGTAACAGGAAATCCTTAGGACCCTACATCATAAAATGATGTAGCGTCCTAGGACGGTCAGTGGGATAAGAACAAAATGTAACTCAAGGAAAGGATAAAATAATATCATGTCCAAAATCATTCCAAAACCATAAGCACGCATTCATATACATACATATATATATAAAAGATGTTGGGATAGGGACAAGGGTCTTAAGCATAAATTTTTAAAACCATTAACCTAGAATGTGTAGTGATACGCCCAAATTACACCATTCTTAAGAGAGAGTAAGCGGTCGCTATCAAATATAGAACCCAACTGGGTTGGGTGTCGAATCCCACAGAGAATACTGTGTTCACTAAGTATTGTGAGTGTTATTAGACTGTTGATCTAAGGTTCCTAAGTAAAAGGGGGTTTGGATGTGTTGACAATATTCTTTCGTATTTATATCACACAAGGTCCAGCTAATGAGAGTTAATGTAGATGTAATTTCAATGAGAATGAATTAACTAGACTTATGCTCACCAAAATGTTCAAACAGTTAGGGTTGTGAATTTGTGCTCGAATTCTAACTTATGTGTTCAATTGCAAGAATTATTGAATTCTAAGAATTACCCAAGTGTTTCTCAACCCAATAAGTGTTTTACCCTTTACTCCTCTCGAACTTAAAGGATTCATGCATTATTCAATAAATCTCTCATAAGGGTTGATCCTATTAAGGAATCAACCCGTTAACCCAAACGGTAAACCTATGGAGTTCATGTGAATCACTTCTTTTCCCAACATCCACTTTCTTATCAGACAAGTGGTGTTCATGGGTTCACTTCTCAAGTTTGAAACCAAGAGATGTCATTATAATGAAGAAAGATTCATGCAATTTTGATAGATGTTAGAAATCAAACCCATTCATAACCCCAAAATGTTTCTCTACATCAAGGCTCTCATAACCCTAGTTATGGGAGTTTAGCTACTCATCTACATATAAGAAGTCAAAGATATATTGATGTTCATAAATAGATTCAAGAGAGTAGTTACAAAAGTCACAATATTATTCTTCTCAATCTTCAATGGAAAATATAAAAACTAATAATCAGATCTTAATCTCTAGATTCAAATCTCAATGAAAAGTGTTACACAGCTCTCAATAGAGGAGAAAGTATGAAACTAATGATAAAAGATACGGAATAAACCCTAATACTTGGTATTTATATGTTTCCAAAACTGGAACTTTAAAATTTGAAGTTGGAGTTACCGCTTCATGCTCGACGGGTCAAGCGACGGTTTGTCGCTGAGGCGATGGCCTGTAGCCTAGGCCATCGCTGGAGCTCCAGTGAATCTGTGTTCTTCTTATGGGAGACGGGTAGGACGATGGTTCATCACAATACTGATGGTACATCGCCTGGTCCATCGTGTAACATCTAGTGGGTATGTATTTTGTTTCCTGGCGACAGTCTGTACCGACGGTTCGTCACATAGCCGATGTCCCATTACCTGGACCGTCACAAGATGTCCAGTGTATCTGTCTTCTATTATTGGGTGACGATTCTGGATGACGGTTCATCGCAAGGCCGACGTCCCATCACCTAAGCCGTCGCTGATTATTTCTCCTTTGTTTTGTCTAGTTTATCTAAGTTGTTCCTCATACTCAGTTCTTATCCTGAAAATACTAAAACACCTTGTTAAATACAATAGTAGTTGCTTGAAAACACACAATTATCCTAAGAAAAAGGTCCAAAATATTACGTCAAAAGCCGTAATATCAAAACCCTCAACTTAAGGCAATTGCTTGTCCTCAAGCAACTCAGCACCAAACCACAAATATGAACAACATGATGACAGGCATTTGCTACTGAACAAGTTTTCACACAACCATTCACTTGTCATCCAAATCATACAGTTTAACATGTCAGAGTTCATAACCGGAATTGTTTCAAATTCAATTTATCTACACACATATGGATACAAGTATCTACAGAAATCAGCCAAATTAAGCGTAACTCAGGTTGCCCTCATAGTCAAGGAGATCCACCACTCAAAATATTTTGTGGATACAACTCAAAACCCTTTCACTCATAAAAAAAGTTACTAACATAGCACAAGTACCCATAGTTTTGCCTTTATCATCCAACACCCCTCTTATGGTTGCGTTCTAAGATCAAACAGGTCTTTTCTAGGTTAGTAATGAGGTGTCTGGCTAGGTCAGGAAGCAACTTAGGGCAAAAGTGACTATGAACTAAACTTTAACTCTCTTTGCCTTCAACTTCTTCTCATCAAGGCCATTACTTTGCTAACTCACTTGCCCTTACTTAATCATTAATGCTTCACCACAGTAAACACCCCCTTTTTAGAGATATTTACAACAGGCATCAGCCACTCTCAACTTAGGTTGATGCCATAAGTCAAGGTGCATATTTTCTTAACTATACTAGGGACAAATGCTCTACTTAAAGTTCTAGACCAACCGTCCATTAGGCAGTTAACAACCCTACATAGCCACCCTCAACTTAGGTGTTTTACCTAAGTTTCTGTACACATTACCCATTTCTAGGCTAAGGCCAGATCTAAGAGTTAATAGCAGAAAGAGAGTTAACTAGAATACTAGGTGATGAAGGAAATCTACAAAGGCTTAAAGAAGGGTTAAAACATAGAAAATTATTTTAGGTTGGGTCATTTTGGCTAAGTAGACTAACAGCACAAGGTGGTCTGTTGTCACTTCTCATCCCATCAACCACAGAACAGCATCAAATGAACCAGGCAAGTTCTAGGTACTATACTATGTCAGAAGTAATACAAAGTACTCACACACACAGTGGCAACTGAGTCAAACTCATTCTACTGTTCTTACGATATGCACCACATGTCATGTGAATTTAAAGATTAATGCCGACTACAGAACCACTAATAATTAATCACATATCTTAGGAGACAAAAGTAAACAATCAAATGGAAATAGTCATAACTTGATGCCAACATCATTCATCATTCATATTTACAACAGGGTACTAACACAAATAACACTTTTATTTCATGGACCAACATCAGTAACATAACAAGACTTGAAAGCAATAAAAATGCAAATTAAACCTAGACATATCGATTCTCCTAGATAACATATGGTAGGGTTAAGAATATTGGCAACACAACCCCCCATGGTTCAAGCATATCTCACCCCCACATAAAAATAATGTTTTATCCTCAATGCATATAATTTTAAGTACAAAAGAGGGGAAATAATTGTGGTACCTCTTATTCAGCTGAGGCATCTGTGAAGTACGGTGAGGCTATTGTGTCCTTACCCAGTGCTATGTTAACCCCTATGGTGGTAAGAGAGCTTACAATCTCGCCCTCCGAAATCAGAGGTACCACATCTCATGCAGGATGTACAGTTTGCCTCCTAGCTGGGGCAGAACTGGTAGACACTCCAGTTGTTTTGTCCTCTGCTCTCTTCCTTATTCTCTCTTCATCTTTCCTTGATTTTCTTCTTGATTTCTTCATGTCATGATGCTCTCACTCCTCTGGCAACATGGTTTCAACTCACCAACTTGCTAATTGTTGGATGGTGTATTATCAATAGCTTAATCTAGTTTTTCAGACTCCACTGGACAAGTTTCTTCATGCTCAATATCCTCTGCAATCATAGCTTTGCCCACAGATGGAACTGGTAAAACTTTACCACTCCGTGTGGTAATTGCCATGTAGGAGCTATCATTTCGAGGATTTTAAACTGCATTACTTGGAAAAGTATCATTTTTCCTGATTCAGTACTGCCGAGAGTTGGCTCATCTGCTGCTTTAGCTGCTTGATAGAAGTAGAGTGTGAGTTTACCAACTGACTCATAGAAGACAAATCACTCTTTATAGTAGTCACCCCAGAGTTGGTAGTCTCAACTCCCTTTAATAATTTCTCCATCATGTCCTCCATAGACATCTTGCTAGAGCTAGTTGCAGCATTATCTCTGCTTCCAGGTGGTACATATAGTCCACTCCTATCATTTTTTCCCTTCTAGTTCCCTTGATCGCTATCCTTGTAACCAGTTTTATTGTAATAGTTCCGACCTTGATTTCCTTGGCTACTACCTCAAAAAAAACCCTGATTATTCAGATAGTTTGCCTCTTCTTTCGAATTAAAATCAGTTATTCCCTGGGATGCAATAGCTTTCACCTTCTCTATTTTTCCAGATAATAGATGCTTAGTCAACAAATCCATTAGTGTCTTTAAATATGCATATCCTGATCACATTTTTCCTCTTTCTTGCGTTGTTCTGCAGTCATACTACTAGACACAGTAGGACTTGCTACCACAGAATCCCTGGTATGCCAAGCTCTACTCTATTTGGTCATCTGATCAAGCATCTCTGAGGCCTCTGGGAAAGTAAGGTCAACAAATGACCCTCCTGCAGCATTATCCACGACTGGCTTCGTAATAGAATTCAAAGCCCGATAAAGAGTCTTCATCATATGAATATCCATCATGTTATGGTTCGGGCCTTACATCAGATTCTTTTTAAACCTCCCCCAGGTCTTATGAAGAGCTTCGGTGGGAAACTGTCGGAAGTTATTAATTTCTTCCCTCAACTGTACCCTTGTGGGGGGTGGAAAGAACCTTTCTAAGAAATCCTCTTTCAACTGCCTCTAGTTGGTTATAGAGTCAAGAGTCAGTTCGTTCAACCATAGTGTCGCCTCCCCAGACAGAGACAATGGAAACAAATGAAGGTGGATAGCATTCTGACCCACTCCTGGATTATCAAAAGATTTGTAAATGGTGACAAAATTCACCAAATGCATGTTTGGATCATCTCCAGGAAGACCACCGAACAACCCCTTGAGATGAAGGAGTTGAATCATTGTACTGGTACTATTAAATTTATCTCCTGGTGCTAGAGGTAGAGGAATGATAGCTCCAATTACACCTACTCCATCCATTCCATCTTTATTGTCGTTCAGGTCAAACTACACTGGTTGATGCTCTTGCCTTGCCCTAAAGGGGCAATTTCTGTTTATATTTTGATTCATTGGTGTAGCCACATTTTCTGCACGCCTTGGATTAACAGGATCTAACAAGCCGTCATCCCCCAAATCATCTTCATCAGGATTAGGATGAAGTGTCTGCTGACCATTATTCTGCTGATTTAATTAAGCTCTAGCCAAAGCGGTTAGTCTTTCAGCATCTTGGGGATCTGCCATTCTGCCAATTAGCTGCGGTTCTAAATATATTGGTAATAATGGTGCACCTAATCTCCATGTACTTAGCATACACAATAACTCCCCTGCACAAAACAAAAACAACAAACAAAAGTAAAATTGGAGAAACTTGACCAAAGGTCAATTAACAAGCACAAACTTAATTGACAACCGTATTCCCCGGCAATAACGCCAAAATTTGATACACCCAAATTACACATCTCTTACGAGAGAGTAAGCGGTTGCTGTCAAATATAGAACCCAACTGGGTTAGGTATCGAATCCCACAGGGAATACTGTGTTCACTAAGTATTGTGACTGTTATTAGACTGTTGATCTAAGGTTCCTGAGTAAAAGGAGGTTTGGATGTGTTAAAAATATTCTTTCATATTTATATCACACAAGGTCCAACTAATGAGAGTTAATGTAGATGTAATTTTAATGAGAATGAATTAACTAGAGTTATGCTCACCAGGATGTTCAAACAGTTAGGGTTGTGAATTTGTGCTCGAATTCTAACTTATGTGTTCAATTGTAAGAATTATTGAATTTTAAGAATTACCCACTTGTTTCTCAACTCAATGAGTGTTTCACCCTTTACTTTTCTAGAACTTAAAGGATTCATGCACTATTTAATAACACTCTCATGAGGGTTGATCCTGTTAAGGCATCAACCCGTTAACCCAAAGGGTAAACCTATGGAGTTTATGTGAATCACTTCTTTTCCTAACATCCACTTTCTTATCAGACAAGTGGTGTTCATGGGCTCACTTCTCAAGTTTGAAAACAAGAGATATCATTTTAAGGAAGAAAGATTCATGCAATTTTGATAGATGTTAGAAATCAAACCGATTCACAACCCCAAAATGTTTCTCTACATCAAGGCTCCCATAACCCTAGTTATGGGAGTTTAGCTACTCATCTCCATATAAAAAGTTAAAGATGTATTAATGTTCATAAATAGCTTCAAGAGAGTACTTACAAAAGTCATAATATTGTTCTTCTCAATCTTCAATGGAAAATGTAAAAACTAATAATCAGATCTTAATCTCTAGATTCAAATCTCAATGAAAAGTGTTACACAACTCTCAATAGAGGATAAAGTATGAAACTACTGACAAAAGATACGGAATAAACCCTAATAATTGGTATTTATATGTTTCTAGAACTGGAACTTTAAAATTTGAATTCGGAGTTGCCGCTTCATGCTCGACGGGTCGAGCGATGGTTTGTCGCTAAAGTGATGTCCCATCGCCTAGGCCGTCGCTGGAGCTCCAGTGAGTCTGTGTTCTACTTCTGGGTGACGGGTAGGATGACGGTTTGTCTCAATACTGACGGTACGTCACCTGGTCCATCACGTAACGTCCAGTGGGTATGCATTCTGTTTCCTGGAGATGATCTAGACGGACGGTTCATCACATAGTCGATGGCCCATCACCTGGACCGTCTCAAGATATCTAGTGTATCTATCTTCTGTTATTGGACGACAGTTCTGGCCAATAGTTTATTGTGAGGCCGACATCCCGTCGCCTAAGTCATCGCTGATCATTTCTCCTTTGTTTTGTCCAGTTTATCCAAGTTGTTCCTCATACTCAGTTTTTATCTCGAAAACACTAAAACATTTTGTTAAATACAATAGTAGTTGCTTGAAAACACACAATTATCCTAAGAAAAATGTCCAAAATGTTACATCAAAAGTCGTAACATCATGTAGCTCTATCCATCCTAAGGGCACCCACGGGCTATATGGGTTCAACTTTCACTACTAAAAGGGTTCCAACGTGTGCTAGCCATATGAACCAGGAAAGTCCAGGTAAGGTCCAGAGACACCAAGGCTCTACCCATTCGAAGATATAGAGAGTGTGTAAACTATGCACACGGTTATAAGGACCCCCACGCCGGCAAATTTGGTTTCCATTATTGGTTCCCCCGGGACCTCCACCTTCACGGAGAGCTACACAACCCCCTTTAAGCCCAAATTAAAACCATATCAAATAATCCCAACCATAAACCAGGGAGTCTTTTATTAAGGCATATACCATTGTATCATCATACCAATTGTGCTTGCAAGTTAAGTATAATTATGCCATTCCAATCCAGTTAAACCAATTGACTCCCAAGTTCCATTTTAAAACTAAGCCATGGACACAAGGCCCCTTAAAACTATTTTTAAGTTCCATTAATCTTTTATGCAATGCAAGATTCAAAGAGTAAGTTAAATTGTGCACATATCTATGTTTTAAAAAAAATATTTCACAAAGTGGGTTGAGGTTCATATAAATTCCATACCATAATCTATAATGTGGGAAAACCCATATTCATCAGTCTAATTCCCATATCCATGCACTTATTTAGTTTTAAAATCATAAGATAAAGCATGAATGATAAGTTCAAAACCAAGGAAAAACAATTCAATTATAACCATTCAAATCCCTCAACCCAGTTTCAAAACCCAACAATTAACTTTACATGGGTAAATAAACACATTTTTTATGTAAAATTAAGTTAGAGAAGAGAGACATGCCTGAAACATAAAGAAATTTAGAGAGAAACCCACCAGTTGAACCCTAGATTATTAATCCTTTACAACCCTAGCTTTCTCTTGACATAAGAATTTTGAGAGGGGAGAATAATGTTTATGATTTAATAAATGATGAAAAAAGGACCCTTGGGTGTCTTAAGTTGTGGGTAAAGGAAGGAATAAAACCGAAATGCCCTTAATGAAAAACATGTAGGAAATTAGCTCTTAGTCATTATGGGTCAGGTAACGACTTGTGGTGATTGGTCATGAGTCGTTCTATGGACTCGTGGTCTGGGCAGCAACTCAAGAAAACTACATTGTTATGGTCATGAGTCCTTCACCACGACTCATGACGTCACCCTACAACTCGTGGGGGATAAGTCGTGATCATGACGGTACACTGGGCACGCTTTACTGGTCAGACAACGAGTGACACCAATGACTCATAACAAGTGATAACGACCTGTCACGTGAGTTATTGCTTGGGTAGTATTCAATTTTTAAATGAAATCTCATAGTCCAAAACCTGGGGTGTTACACTTACCAACTATGTATTTTTTATCTCTTTTTGAGTACACAGTAAACTACAAGAGGATACAATGCTTAATGAAAGTAGAGAAGAAAGCTAGGGAAGGTTGAGACAAGTGTTTATCTCTTTCTTAATCTTCTATCCTTTAAATAGTAGAGGTTGGGCTACTAGCCATTTGGAAGATTGAGTGTAGAAGGTAACCCAAAGGTTTTGATACTTAGAAATGAGATAAGCAAGATCCTATTTCCAAGAATAAAGATTGACTAATAAAAAGAGATCCAACATAAACCTATACCCTAGAGAGAGGCACGACACAAGATCTTCTTGGTACAAGGAGAATTATTTCCTTTCTTAAGTGAGAGAAGCACCATTTAAAGCTTGAGGAGTGTAATAATATTCTTCCTTTTCAGGGCTTCTATTGATACTTCTTTTTTGTATCTTTGACCAAGAATGCTTCAAGTATTTCTTTTTCTAAAGTTCTTCAATAAAATCATTCATTAAAATCAAACATTATCAGTCTCCTCTTTTTTTATGGATGACGATGAAAGAAATAATGTAAGGAACTTCCACCTCAGTGGTTGACTAAATGAGTGTGTATTAGCTCCCCCGAATTGGTATATCATCTAGTCGACCTGCCCTACATGGTACTAAATTAAAAACTATCTTTCTCCCTCTTTAACATCAATAAAAAAAAGTGTAGCAAGCTAAGGCAAAATAGACTAGCAGTAGACAAAAATAGAACTAAATATTCATGAGCTTAGGCCCATATACAAATCCAAAATAAAAATAAAATAGTCTAAGTAACAAAGTCAGGATTTGTTGCAGCATATGACTCATCTACTACAATAGATTAATTACCTATTGGATACATGCTAAAAAAAAAAAGATAAATCCAATAAGTAAGTCATTTGTTGTGACAATGAGTCATCTATTGAAAGAGATAACTCATTTGTCGCAGCAGATGACTTGTCTATTGGATTCAGCTACTAGTTTTGTCTCGGCTCTGCATGTACTGTAACATGTATCCAATTGGTAAGTCAGTTATTACTGTAGATGACTTATATATTGAAAAAGTGACTCATCTATTGAAATAGATGACTTACTTATGAGATTCATCATTTGTTTCTAAACATGTATGCAATAGGCAAGTCATTTGTTGCAATAAATGAGTTATTTGCTGCAACAGATGAGTCATTTGCTACAACAGATGAACTACCTGTTGTAGCAAGCACTTATCTATAAGATTCAACTGACCTACCTATTGCAGCAAAGCACTTATCATCTGTTGCAACAAATGACCTACCTGTTGTAGTCAAGCACTTATCTATAAGATTCAACTTCTGGTTTTGTCCTGCTTTGATAGAAGTTATCCAACATCTAAGTGATCTGTTGCAATAAATTACTAATATGTTGGATGCACTTAAGACATATGTTGCAATAGTTTTCCTATTTGTTACAACAGATGACTTACTGTTGGAACTAGTTTTAACAGTAGTAGAAACTATCCAACAACTATCGTAAATGAATACAACATATGTTGGATATGCTACTGTAAATTATTGAAAAACCATCACATATACCCAAATGAGAAATTGAACTAAAAAGTATTATTTTACTTACCAAAATCACCTATGAAGTAATGTCCACTGGTATACGAACAAAATTTGGTTCAAAACTACCTAAATAAACCAGCAAATACAACAACAACAACAAGAACAAAAAGATGTAACAACAGCAATAAAAACAATGAAAGAAGTTCAGCAAGAAAAAGAAGCAGTAGCAACAACAACAATAATGGTGAAAATGGAGAATAAGCAGTCGCAGTAACAGCAGCGGCAATACGGGAACACTAAAAAAAGCCACGTTTTTCCCTTTTTTTGTTAATTAGGGTTTTATATATGGATGGGTCAAAGTGTAAATATAACACTTGAGGACAACCTTCACAAATGAGTCAACATCCTTAATTCACTAATTTAATCTTTGTAACCTATACTCAATTAAAATTACTTGTACACCTACATATAATTTTAAAATTTATTTTTCATCCTTAATTCATTGTGCCTCATTACTTGGTCACCAATGTTGATACGAAGCAGTGAGAGAGCTTGGGCTTCAAGGCTTCCCCAAATCAATTCACATGGTTATTCACATCCTTAGCACATGACATTCATCTATTATACAATATTTTTTTTGTTTTTTCCTTTATATTGTTACTAGAGGGTATATGGCTCGTGTTAGTATGGGCCCAACGTGAAGAACATTTTTAGATTAACTATTGTGATTTATAATATTTTTTACGTAAATTTTAAATAATATGTATTATATCCTCCGTCTCAATTTATATGGTATTGATACAGTTTTTGAGAGTTAAACTAAATTTTTTTACATATTTTTAAATTATTAATTATTGTAATTTATAGTACTTTTTCTTCTGTCCCAATTTATGTGACAGTAATAAAATATAGAGAGTCACCAAATTTTTTTTACGTCTTTTTAATTATTTTAAGTTGTTAATTATTATGATTTATGATACTTTTACGTAATTCTCAAATATATAATAGATTAAAATATTCTTTACATATCATATAAAAAGATATTACATAAATGTAGGATTAAAATTACAAGGATAAAATGGACATTGCATGGGATAAAGAGGGAGTATGATTATTATTCAATGTTGAGGGGGGAGTTTGATTTTTTAATCAAAATTGGGGAGTGAAAATGATTTTCACCCCAAACTTAAATTTGACATTTAGTATTTGATAGAGTTACTAAATCATAAGGTTAATATTGGAAGAAAATAATTATATTTTCTGATTGCTAAAATAAATGAGTAAAAATATATTTTCTATATATTATTTTAGTACAAGAATAAAAAAAATATAACATTGATTTAAATTTTAATTATAATTAATTAATATAAATTATGAATTTTAAAAATTACTTAATTTATGTTAGATTTAGAAAAGTTTTGATGGCCCCACTGCATTCAATGATATTTCTTCATGAAGGGCATCATTTGTAATTTAAATGGGAAATGGTGGGTATTTTTAAAGGGCATGATTTGTAATTTAAATGAGAAAGGTGATCATTTAGGGTGTGTTTGGTATAAAGGAAAATGTTTCTAAGAAAAATATTTTCCTAGAAAATGTTTTCATGAAAAAAAATTGGTTTGTTACTTATTTTTTTACTTTTGGTTGGTGAGTAGAAGATATTTTTTGAAAATATTTTTTAGTATTTGATTGGTGAGTGAAAAAATATTTTTCAGAAAATACATTTCAGTGTTTAGCTAAAGAGTAGAAATACTTTTTAGAAAAATATTTTTTGACCACGAAAAATACCTTTTTTAGGGTTTGTGGATATGCAGGAGAAACACATTTTCAAAGAAAATAAGTTATTTCTTACTTATATTTTTGCGTCCCTTATGCAAGAAGAAAAATATTTTCTAAAAGTATTTGTATATATTTAACGAAAAATGATGAGAACAAATAGGGTGGAAAAAACAATTTGAAACTTTTTTAAAAAATAAATTAAAAAAAAATATATCATTTAGGTAGGGGGCTGGTGGGGGGGTCAGAATATGAGGAATGGGTAGGGTAAGAAAAAGATTTTGAGTTTTTTTTTAAAATTAAAAATAAATATATTTTTTTAGGGAAGAAGAGGAAGAAGAAGGGTGCGGCTAGTAAGGGTGGGGGTCGGGGTAGGGGAGTGAGGGTGGAGTAAGAAAAAAATTATTTTTTTAGGGGAGAAGAAGAGGGAGGGGAGGGGGTGAGGTAGGAATTTTTTTTTTTTGAATTTTTTTGAAAAGTAAATTTTAAAAATAATTTTTTTTGGGGGACAAGGGGTCGGGGTCAAGGTGAAGGGAGGGGTGGGGGTTAGGGTAAGGGAGTGAGGATGGGATAAGAAAAAAATTAAAATTTTCTTAAAAAATAAATTTAAAAAATTTAATTTTTTTGTGAGGGGGCGAGGGGGGTTGTGGTGGTAGGGGTAGGGTTTAGATAAGAAAAAAGTTTAATAATTTGAACAAAGAATTAAATATATATTTTAGAGGGGGACTGTATAAGACCCCGCAAAATTCTCTCGCAGTCTGAGCCTTAGAGCGTGTCAAGTGAAGCGTAAATCCGGTCCTAAAAGATTAAGAAGTGTCTTCCCAAGTGAGAAATATTTTGAACCATGTAGAATTTTCCTAATATAGACTTTTTTCATGTAGAGCATTGAATGAGCTTTCCATCGACACCAATTTCGTCAAAATTCGACATCGGACGAGGAAGTTATGGCCGTTTTACTGAAAGCAGTCGGAACCGCCCAGGTGCGACGACCGGGTTGACGGACCATCGAGCTTGCGACGGACCATTGCCCATCCCATTGCAACCAAGGCAGTGACACCCAAGTGCGACGGCCAGGACGACAGACCGTCGAAGCTGTGACGGACCGTCGCGCTGAGGCAGTGTGGCCTCATCCCGGCCAACGTGCGACGGACGATCCGACGGACCGTTGGATTTGCAACGGACCATCGCTGATACCATCGCATCGAGGCAGTGTATTCTTTTTCAGGCCAGTGTGCGACGAACAATCTGACGGACCGTCAGATTGAGTGACGGACCATCAGATTGAGTGACGGACCGTCAGACTGAGTGATGGACCGTCAGACTGAGCGACGGACCGTCGCTTCGACCGTCGCAGCCCCCGTTCAGCATTTTTAACTCGATTTTAAATGGATTCTTTGGTCTTTTTCCCACTCTTTTCAGCCCCTATTTATATCCGATCAAGGCTCACAACTTCATTTCTCATCTTCAACATAAAAAACTAGGGTTTCCTACAAATCAAAACCCTTCTTCCTTCTTCAAGAAAAAACAAGAGAAATCAAGAAATCAAGAATCTCTCCAAGAGCCTTCGAGAAAGAGTTTCCCTAAGGTATGCAAATGTTGATTCTTGGGTCCCTTTCATAAAAAAAACTCAAGAACCCTTTTCAAAAATTCAAAGATCTTATGTTTATGGGTTTTCATGATTCGTGTGTGTTGAAATTGATGTTCATGCTATTATTGAGTTTTGATTCATGTTTATTTACAAGGTTTTCAAGCTTTGACCCTAGTATGTGATATTCATGTGATGTTCGTGATAAACCCTCTTCAAGTTGCTTGTTAAGTGATGTGTTCATGTCAATTAAGTGAAGAAATTATTGAATAAGCAAAGCATGCTCCCCATATGTTTGATAAAATGCTTATGTGAAGGAATTAGAGCCATTATAGCATGTTGACTAGAAATCCCCAATTGTGTACAAGTCCATGCATGACAAGTGTTTGTTGAAAAGCCTTAGTGAATGAATTGTGACACGATAGCATGAAATTCCCCAATTATGTGCTCTTCGGTACATGCTAAGACTTTAATACATGCTAAGTGTTTGATGTAAGACCTTGTTGAACGGAGTATGAGCCAATAGCATGTCTCCCTATACTATGTTTATGATTTCTAAATGCATGAAGAGATGCTTTAGTGATTGTGATGGTGAATGAATGTCCATGGTCTTGATAATTCAAGAATGGTTATGCTTTACTTTTATGTTATCGAGTCATGGGGGTATTTATACCCGACAATTTAGCTGCAGTCTAGAGCCCATGTTAGTTTTCCCGATAATCTCAGTCAAGCCATGATTCTCAGAACTCAGTGAGTTATAGAACTCTGTACTCTCAGAAAGATATAGAACTTAAGAAATCTCATAAATCTCAGTAATCTCAGTATTGCTAATATTCTAGCCTCAGTTTAGTACTCAGCTCAGATCTAGTAGTATTCGAGCGTTCAATCCAGAAATCAGTATCATCAGTCAGATAACGAGATTCAGTAGTATTCAGTCAGATACGGAACCAAGTGAATTTAGCTTAACTCAGTCAGATCAGTCGAGAAATATGATTAGTATCGAATTTAGTTCAGTTTAAGTTAAGAATCAGTTCAGAGCCTTTTAGTTGGGAATAGGAGCTAGCACCGAGCAAGTGCAGGGATGATGGCTCCCCGTTAAAGAGGCAGAGTCGTTAGGAACAATCCCTGAACTTCAGAACTGCGTAGCCAGCACAGGATGCAGGAGTCACCCGTTAGAAAAGGCTTGTCACCCGCTAGATAGGCTTGACTATTATGCTGCCTTAGGCTTGACTTCCTGTAAGGGTCACCCGTTAGAGAGGCTTGACCAGAGAGGTTTTTACCCATGGTATTGACACTCTTCCAGCTGGGGTTACAGGTTGGACCCCACCAGCTCAGATTCGGGGCATATCGGTTAAGTGAGCACTCCCACAGTTACAGTTTCAGTATCAGTCTTCAGAAAAGAACTCAGGACTGTCAGATACAGTCATCTATCTCAGTGAGGAACTCAGATAGTTCCATTGATTCATGGACCACCCGCTAGATAGGCATGGTCCCACATAAAGTTATTGAGTAATCTCATTATCAGATCCAAAGATAACCCGTTAGATAGGCTTGATCTCAGTCTCAGATTCAGTTTTTTTTTATCAGATCCAGAGATTACCCGCTAGATAGGCTTGATCTCAGTCTCAGATTCAGTTGAGTATTCTTGTTATCAGATCCAGAGATCACCCGTTAGATAGGCTTGATCTCAGTCTCAGATTCAGTTGAGTATTCCTATTATCAAATTCAGAGATCTTCCGCTAGGTAGGTTTGATCTCAAATATAATCTTTTTTTATCATTGATAGTAGATTTCAGAATCATCCGTTAGAGAGGTTTGATCTCCGATGCAATCAGTCGAGAGTAGAAAGCTCAGAATTCAGTCATTGATATGAGTAGATTCAGTTAATCAATTTCAGTAGCATCAGTTTTCAAGATCACTCGCTAGATAAGACTGATCTTAACTCCGGTATTCAGTTATCAGTATCAGATAATTCAGTTATTCAGTATCTCAGGCATTAGTAGTGAGTTCAGATGACAGTAAACTAGTATCCGATTTTTAGTACTTCGAGTTGCGATGTTTTCAGTTATGGTTTGTGTATCCATGCATATGTTCTCATTCAGTATTCTTATAATTATTCAGTTAAGTAATTGTTCATGCATAAGACCTTGCATTTAGCCTTACCTCATCTTCATACTCGGTACATTCCCATACTGACGCATTTGCGCTATGGTGTTTTATTTGACACCATAGGTTTAGAGGCACGAGATCCAGAGTACCCTTAGCAGCTCAGTCCCAGTCAGCAGCAGTAGACATAGCAGTGAGTCCTCTTCAGTCGAGGATGACCCTTATTTTTATTATTATCGTATTAGACTTAGTTTATTTTCAGTAGATGGAGTTAGTTGGGGACATGTCCCATCAACTCCACAGTTCAGACAGTTTAAAGGCTTTTCGGACAGATGTATCAGTATTTAGTTTTTAATTTTGAGTATTTTTAGATGTGTTGAACCTTATGACCAGTTTCTGCATTTATTATCTATATTATGCAGTATTCAGGTACAGATATCAGTAGAGGGTTAGCTTGTGGTCCTTCGAGATTATGAGTATCGTATGACGTTTTGGTACCAGAAAATTGGGTCGTTACAGGCTGGTAGGGGTGAGGGTTGGGGGATGGGGTAAGAAAAATATTTAAAATATTTTTTAAAAAAAATAAATACTTTTTTTTTGGATTGGGGCGGAGGGTAGGGGTGATAACGCCCAAACTACAGCTCTCGTAAGAGTGTAAGCGATAACTGTCAAATATAGAACCCAGCTGGGTTGGGTGTCGAATCCCACAGGGAATACTTGGTCACTAAGTGTTGCAATTATTAGTAGATTGTTGATCGAAAATTCCACGGAAAATGGGGGATTGGATTGTGGCATGAATTAATGCTATCAAAGTAACAACAGAATGCTTTGTTTAGTAAGATTTAATCACAGAGAAAAATAAGTTAGGGTTATGTCCACATTATGAGTTCTACGTATCTATTAACTATGAGTAATGCGGAATTCAGACATGCATGCACTTATAGAGATTCGTATTCTAATGGTAAATCCTAGTGTTTCTCAACCATCAAGGATTATTTCACTTTAACTCTCTCGAGCTTAAAGCGTATAACTAATGGTACGAACTCTCCAAGAGGTTAACCCAGTTACGGCACTAACGTGTAAATAGGGGTTGGTAGCCCTATTTCCTTGTCACACTCTCTTTTCCAAACATGTAACTTTTCTCTCGAACAAGTTAATGCTATAATGGACTATTCTCTATGTTTGCAACCACGAGAATTAAATTAAAACGAAGAGAGTAATGATATAAGTAGCATACACATCAAGAATTCACAAACTCATAGTAATAGATAGAGTCTCATAAGGCTTTCATAACCCTAACAGAGAAGTTTAGCTACTCATGATTACAACGGAGATCACAATAGATATAATCATCATACCACAACCTAGAATAAACTTGGCGATGGAGATGGTTTAGGCGTCAACTAGGGTTTGACGTTTTCCCTTCTCCGTTGCTCACAAGAGCCGTGCTTTCTCTGTCAGAAAATAACGTGAATAATCCAAAAGTGGCGTCTCAATTATGAAAAACAATAATGAATGAATGAATGAATGAATGCTGAAAAATTCAGCAAATAAAGTTTTTATAACATCCTTGTCCTAGTCCTATTAAGTTACTGCTGCACCCCTAAGTATTTAAAAATACTGCTTTTGCCCGGGATAATTTCTCCATGCGTCACATTCAGTCCATAAGCTTCCAAAAGCTGCCTTCCCTCTTCTGTGAAGTTTTCCTTTGCTGCCCAAAGGTCCACAAAGTGCTAAAATCTTCATCATTAATACCTGAAAACATGCTAATCACGTAGGTTAGCTCACTTACAGGAAAATGGACTAAAAGTGCAGGAATTATATATTTTATCCTCAAAACTTAGCTATAACATGGGTAAATTATGGTGTTTTAGGCGTGTAAATACACCCAACATCAACACCCCACACTTAAAGCTTTGTTCGTCCTCGAACAAAATATTACGTCCATGCAAACATCTAACTAGGATTTCACATCAGTAACACAAAATGTTCAACAAGACATGCACGACAATTATTAACAAAGAGTAGTTTTCTGGATCACTACTAGAAACCATTCAACCTCCAACATAGACTCGTGATGATGGCTAATTCGTATCCACAAGTTAAGGCACCAAGAATCATACAAAACTACCCAAAGCTCATCAACCATGTGTGTCTCACACAAGATATCACCCATAATCACTCACAAGTTTTGTATTTTTCGGAACATGGGTATAAGATTCTCCTTGCTCTCACTCTCACAAAGAATTCATATGTTGCAACTGATGACCATAGGCTTGCCCTTAGTGTAATGCTCCACTAATATCAGAATGCTAAGCTTAGGATCAAATAGGTCTTTACAGGTTGTAATGTAGGCTAAGGGACAGGTAGGAATATTTTGGCCAGAAATAGTGACTATGTTCCCTAAGCGCTTTAATACACTACGTTATGTCATTAACACTCTCTTTTAAACAACCCCTCTACTTTCCTTTCATCTACCACCCCTTCTCACCTATTTTGTTATTCAATTATAAACACAACTATCTTTTTATTTTTCTATTTTTTTTTATTTTTTATTTTATAAAACACCTCTATGATAGCCACTCCTTTTCACAACAATTTCAAGTACCAATACACTTTGAGGCATCACTCTCACCCAATTTCCTCTTATTTTGTCACATGACTCTACAATTTAAAGTGCTTAGGAATTTGGATCAAATTATGGTCTTGAAAAAAAAATGGATTAGGCTACATATGAGGCTTGCCAAAGAAAATAGCTAAAGGCTCAAGGGGGTTCACTAGGATAATGTACAAAGGTAGGTAAAAAGAAGGTAAACAATTACAGGCTGCCAAAGAAATGCCTAAATCATCTCCTAGACTCACACTCTTTATTTCGCTTTACACACACACCAGGAAAGTTCTAGCATCAGTCACAACACAGAATATACTATAACCTCACACACACAAGGCACATGGTCAACTTTGTTGGGAGCAGTATAGACTCTCGACCCAATAGATGAATGAATTAAACCGCACACTTATCACACAGTGAGTCACACTTAGAGCCTAAAAGTCTCAATAGTAATGATTTTGGCACAAACTCTTGTCATAATACCATGCCGCCTATCAGAACAATTTCATGCAAAATCTAAAAAATCTAAAATTAAACTAACTAATTACGACTAATTAAAACAAACAAGAACTAGAATAAATGTAGGCAAAGAAATACAATACAGCAGACATATACCCGCACCCCACACTTAGACGGGACATACTGCCCTCAGTGGAAATAAATAAGGAAAACCTGATTAATCGAACTCCTCTTCTATGTCTGGGGTCATGCCCCCTGCGTCGGAATTATCATTAGAGTCGTCATCATCAGGTTTCTTCCCCTTTTCTGACCTTTCTTGCCCTTTCTGTGAGGTGGACACCTTTTCTTTTCCTTGTCGTCCTTTTGGGGCCATTCTACCTGAGATTAAAAATAGAGTCATGTTAGCTTCATCTCGGAAGATTCAATCGAAAACAAACAGTAGTGGCACCACCCCACACTTAATTTGTTGGCACAGACTAATTAAGTGAGTGATATCGATTACTCAGACTTCATCGACATACATTTAGGCGATATGTTCCAACAACATGTTCAGCACAATCATACGTTCATGTCATCTTAACTATCCTTTCCAATTCTATTTCATGTAATCTTGTCTATACTTTCATGTTTGGATGAATGCACTTTTTGAACAAAACTACCACATAAGGATCGTACCACAAATAGAAACAAGTTATTGCATAGGCATAATCACACCATCTTATGCTTGTGGTCAATCATAATCGGTATCTTGATGAACGAGTCATTCAAACATTCAAGCTTTCAACTTACAATATTATGTATTAACTTCACAATTTTGAATTCATAAAACTATGACAGTGTATAACAATCAAATACAAGTCAGAACAAAGTCAAGAACACCCACACGTATTCTTTCACTCAACTAGATGTATCATAACAAATCAACCACATTCTAATTACCAACACCACTTCAAAATCTAATAAATCATTATAAACGTAGAATTCCAACAACTACGGAATATAAAAGAATAACTTACTTGGTGATGGATTCGGAAGATAAGCTTGCAAGATTAGATGAGCAAAAAGAAAGATTTTGAAAGAATGGGGAAGCTTGGGCGGCGCCTATATGGAGCAAACAATTTGATTTTGTCCTAAGGTTGAAGTTCTATTTATAGACCAAGGCTTGGGTCGGGTTTGACCCATGAAAAATCGGGTTAGGAGACCAAAAAGCATAAGTAGGCGGCGCCTAATGCTATGCCTATGCTTAGCATAGGCGGCGCCTTTAGCAAAGCCTAGTTGAACATAGGCGACGCCTATGCTATGGCCTAGTTGGGCATAGGCGGCGCCTATGCTATGGCATTGTAGATTCAGAGAGCAAAGGCAATGGCATAGGCGGCGCCTTTAGCTTTGCTTAGTTGAGCATAGGCGGCGCCTATGCTATAGCATTGTCGATTCAGAGAGCAAAGGCAATAGCATAGGCCTTGCCTTGTCCGTTGCCTAGATTTACATAGGCCTTGCCTTGTCCATTGCCTAGATTTGTATAGGCAATGCCTAACCGAAAGCCTTTTGCTCCTTCATTACTCACTTACCACCTTTAACATTGCTCACTTTCAAATCAAAATTTGAGACCAAGCTCCTCCTTTATACGTCTTCCCCTACACTTAATCAAAAACAACAAAAATGATTAGAAAGATGGGCTGCCTCCCACCAAGCGCCTTAGTTTTGGTCGTGGCTCGACTCTTCTTTTTGGATTTTTATTTAACAAAACAAACTCCTAGGAAAACAAAATGATTAAAAACGATGGGTTGCCTCCTATGTAGCGCTTGATTTATTATCGCGGCACGACATAGTTACCTCGATTACTCAGACTTCATCGAGATAGATGGTGGCTCTTTTTCTGAATGGATTCAGACGACGCTGATGCTTAATTGTAGGTACACAATCTTCTTTGAGATGAATCTTGTGCATACATATCCCAGGAGGGATACCAATTATATCATCAATAGTCCAACCAATGGCTCTTTTGTACCTCTTCAGAATAGAGATGAGAGCCTCTACTTGATGTTCACCTAAATCAGCCGTAACAATCACCGGAAGTGTAGTTCTACTTCCCAAGAACGCATACTTTAGATGACTGGGGAGCTCTTTCAATTCTAGCACTGGTGGCTCTGCAATGGAAGTCTTCGTTGTTGGTGACGGTCGATTCTTAAGATCAAAGTCCAGCTTCTTAGGAGCATGAGAATAGGACCTTATTCCTATTAGAGCACAAACGGTTTCTTCATATTCTTCCACCTCCTCACGCTCAAAATTCAACAACACCCCAGACAATGGCTCAACAGTAAGCTGCTTCTCTACAGATAATTCTTTCTCATCCTCATAATAAACATCAGCTACAGAGAACACATCCATATCTCTAGGCTGCTTTATCAATTTGCATACATCAAAACGGACTACTTCGTCATTCAGCCAAAATAAAAGTTCATTAGCTCTTAAATCGATAAGCACACTTCCAGTTGCGAGGAAAGGGCATCCCAAGATTATGAGAACTTCAGAATCCACCTCGCAATCCAAAATAACAAAGTCTGCAGGAAAAATGAATGTAGAAACCTTCACCAATACATCATATAAGATACCAACAGGTTATTTTACCGACCTATCTTCCATCACAAGTCACATATTGGTTGGTGTAGGATCGCCCAACCCCAACTTTCTATAAATGGATAACGGCATCAAATTGATGCTAGCCCCCAGATCGCATAATGCCTTAGCAAAATTCATAGATCCAACCGTGCAAGGAATAGTGAAAGCACCAGGATCTGCCTTCTTCTGTACTAAAGATCTTGTAGCGATTGCACTGCAATGATGAACATTATCTGCCAGCTCATAACTTGCTGCCCGCTTCTTTGTCAACAGGTCCTTCATGAATTTAGCATACCCAGGCATCTGTTCCAGCGCCTCCACCAACGGAACATTAATAGTCAGCTGCTTCAACATGGTCATGAATTTACTGAACCTGGTGTCATCAGCTTTCTTCTTCAGTCTCTGCAGAAAAGGTGGTGGTGGAAGGGGAATCGTTTTCTCCACCACTTCCTCTTTATCTTGCTTCCGATTATCAACCTTTTCAGGAGTGTCATCAGCCTTCTTCTTCAGTCTCTGAGGAAAAGGTGGTGGTGGAAGAGGAATCATTTTCTCCACCACTTTTTTTTTATCTTGCTTTCGATTATCACTCTTTTCAGGCTGGTGACGTCTAGGTGTAACATCATGAGCACTCACTTCAGCTTCTACGGCATCTTCAAACTCTGCTTCATCAACATTCTCTGTTATATCATCAACCACCTGCTTGCCTTTGGATGGATTTTCCAACACTGTACCACTCCGGGTAGTAATAGCCATACACGATCCGTCATTCCTTGGGTTTTGCACAGTATCACTGGGTAGCGTGCCAGCCTTTCTTTGGTTGAATACCGCTGATAATTGACTCAATTATTGCTCCAGCTATTTTATTGTAGTAGAATATGAGTCAACCAATTGATTTATTGATGACAACTCATTCTTTACCTTAGTAACGCCCATATTGGTTGCCTCCACCCCTTTCAACAGCTTAGCCATCATATCATCCATGGACATCTTTCCAGATCCAGACGCCACAGCCTCACGGTTTCCAGAAGGAACATACAAACCACTTCTGTCAGTCTTATTCTTCCAACCACCTTGATCGCGGTCCTTGTATCCAGATTTATCATAATAGTTCCGACCTTGGTTTCCTTGGGCATTGCCTCGGAAACCCCCCTGATTATTCAAGTAATTTGCTTCCCCCTCAGAATCGGAATCATATCTTTCCTGTGATACAACGGCTTTAACCTTTTCGGTCTTCCCTGATAATAAATGCTTGGTAAGAAGATCCATCTGCGTTTTCATGTGAGCCATATCTTGGTCATGTTCCTCTTGTCTACGCCTCTGCTCTGCAGTCATGCCAACAGATAAAGTAGAGCTTGCTACCTCAGCATCCCTGGTATGCCAGGCTCTACTCTGCTTTGTCATACGGTTCAGCATATCACTTGCCTCAATGAAAGTAAGGTCCATGAATGACCCACCTACAGCATTATCAACCACTGGCTTTGTCACTGAGTTCAAAGCCCTGTGTAATATCTCCATCAAGTGGATGTTGGTCATCGGATGATTTGGGCACCGCATAAGCTTCTTCTTGAACCTCTCCCATGTTTCGTGGAGAGCTTCAGTTGGAAGCTGTCGGAAATTGCTGATCTCATCTCTTAACTATGCTCTCTTGGATGGCAGAAAGAATCTTTCTAGGAAAGCGTCTTTCAGTTGCTTCCAATTAGTAATAGAATCAGGAGTTAGCCCGTTCAGCCATAGAGTTGCCTCCCCAGACAAAGACAATGGAAATAAGCGCAGCCGAATTGCATCTGCCCAACTCTTGGATTGTCAAACGACTTGCATGTTGAAATAAAATTGACCAGATGCATATTCGGATCATCGCCTGCAAGTCCACCAAATAAACCTTTGAGCTGCAATAGCTGAATCATGGTACTAGTGATATTGAACTTGGCTCCAGGTGCCAAGGCTGGAGGAATAATAGCTCCTGTGGCACCAGCTCCATCCAGATCGTCATCATCATCATCAAAAGGAGCCTGCACAGCTCGGCGGTCAGGTCTCATTCTAGCTTGACGTTCCCTCCTATGCATAGGTGCCGCCACCTCATCAGTACGCCTAGGATTCAGTAACTTATCATCACCCAGGTCCTCATCATTAGGATTTGTTGCTCGCCCTGGGTTATCAATATTCTGTTGATGTACTTGAGCAGCTGCCAGCGCAGCTAATCTAGCCTGCTCCTGTTAAGCAGCTCTTCTTTCAATGTCACGTTGTGCATCCATTCTGCCAATAAGATGTGGTTCAGGATTGATAGGTAATAACGGTTGACCTGAACTTCGAGTGTTTGGCATGCACTCAAACAAACCTGAATAAAACAAAAACAACAACTAAAAGTAAATTCTGAGAATTTTTTACCAAAGGGTCTAGTAACTATCACAAACTTAGTTGACAACCGTATTCCCCGGCAACGGCGCCAAAATTTGATAACGCCCAAACTACAGCTCTCGTAAGAGTGTAAGCGGTCGCTGTCAAATATAGAACCCAACTGGGTTGGGTGTCGAATCCCACAGGGAATACTTGGTCACTAAGTGTTGCAATTATTAGTAGACTGTTGATCGAAAATTCCACGGAAAAGGGGGGATTGGATTGTGGCATGAATTAATGTTATCAAAGTAACAACAGAATGCTTTGTTTAGTAAGATTTAATCACAGAGAAAAATAAGTAAGGGTTATGTCCACCTTATGAGTTCTACGTATCTATTAACTATGAGTAATGCAGAATTCAGATATGCATGCACTTATAGAGATTCGTATTCTAATGGTAAATCTTAGTGTTTCTCAACCATCAAGGATTATTTCACTTTAACTATCTTGAGCTTAAAGCGTATAACTAATGGTACGAACTCTCCAAGAGGTTAACCCAGTTACGGCACTAACGTGTAAATAGGGGTTGGTAGCCCTATTTCCTTGTCACACTCTCTTTTCCAAACATGTAAATTTTCTCTCGAACAAGTTAATGCTATAATGGCCTATTCTCTATGTTTGCAACCACGAGAATTAAATTAAAACGAAGAGAGTAATGATATAAGTAGCATACACATCAAGAATTCACAAACTCATAGTAATAGATAGAGTCTCATAAGGCTTTCATAACCCTAACAGAGAAGTTTAGCTACTCATGATTACAACGGAGATCACAATAGATATAATCATCATACCACACCTAGAATAAACTTGGCGATGGAGATGGTTTAGGCGTCAACTAGGGTTTGACGTTTTTCCTTCTCCGTTGCTCACAAGAGTCGTGCTTTCTCTGTCAGAAAGTAACGTGAATAATCCAAAAGTGGCGTCTCAATTATGAGAAACAATAATGAATGAATGAATGCTGAAAAAATCAGCAAATAAGGTTTTTATAACATCCTTGTCCTAGTCCTATTAAGTTACTGCTGCACCCCTAAGTATTTAAAAATACTGCTTTTGTCCGGGACAATTTCTCCATGCATCACATTCAGTCCATAAGCTTCCAAAAGCTGCCTTCCCTCTTCTGTGAAGTTTTCCTTTGCTGCCCAAAGGTCCACAAAGTGCTGAAATCTTCATCATTAATACCTGAAAACATGCTAATCACGTAGGTTAGCTCACTTACGTGAAAATGGACTAAAAGTGCAGGAATTATATATTTTATCCTCAAAACTTAGCTATAACATGGGTAAATTATGGTGTTTTAGGCGTGTAAATACACCCAACATCAAGGGGTGTGGGTGGTAGGGGATAGGGGGTTGAGGTAGGGGTGAGTGATTTTGAGAGTTGTATGAATATTTTAAGTTGGGAGTGAAATTGAAAGATAGTTTTGAAAAATATTTTCCATACTTTTTGAAGGGAAGTCATTTTTCTTAAATTTGGAAAAAATGAGTTAATTTGGAAAACATTTAAGTCAATCAAACATGAGAAAATTGAAAAAAAAAATTCAAAAAATGTTTTCCAAACACACTCTTAATGAAAGTTGTTGTAAAGTTCAAGCTAGAAAATATAAAAGGCAATCCTATGTCAACTATAAATTATTTTAATGACTATAATACCCTCATTCTTTTGTTTAAATAGCCTTAAACAATCATGTTGAAAGTGTTGCTTCTAATATAGATAATTTATAGCTTAATTTCAACACAATACATTTTAAGACCACTTCATATAAATACTCCATTTGTTTTATATTAGTTGGCCCTCTTGATAAAAATATTTGTTTCATTTTAATTGTCCAAGTTTTAGAATCAATAGAAGTTTATTGTATTTTTTCAATATTAGCTCTATCATTAAATGACTATATAAAGTGTATATAATCAAATTTATATTTTTAATGCATAATTAATATGACTACTTTAGTAAAATAAATCTCTATTAAATATCTTTTTAAAAAAAATATCAAATTAATAAGGATTAACTAAAATGAAACTAAGAAAGTATAATTAGATAACATTAAATTAAATGGATGAAGTGGCAAGTTTGAAGTTTGAACGTTTGTCAAAGGAATATTATTAAGGCTGCTGCTAGCGGGGAGTTGGACAATAATTGCGACAGAGACAAAAAAGCAGTCAACATCTAGCTCTCTCCTTGATTGTCTCACGTTAGCTACCTCTATCTAATTATAAAAGGAGAAAATACATAAAGACCCTTCTGATCTTATTCGAATTTTTTAAAAAAATATCTAAATTTTATTTTTGATTTATTATTCCACGAATCTTAATTAAGTCATTATAAATATATTATTTTTTGCTGAATCTCAATTATAAGAAAGAGAGTGAATGCACACACCTATCATATGCTGCTACGCGCTAAATAATTTAATTTCATATTTTATTTATATTTTTGAATAAAGTTTTTATTTTTATTTTATTTATCACCCCACCCCACTCCCTCTCCCCCACCCCCACCCCGTCCAACATCCCCTCCCCATCCCCGTCTAGCAGTTTCCCTCCACCCCCACCTCAAGGGGTTTCATGGTTTGGTTAAAAATCAAACCGAACAGAGAACTAATTCAAACCGATTTAAAAAATCGACATTTGGTTTGTTTTGGTTTGATTTTAAATTTTAAAAATCGATACTTATGTGGTTTAGTTTTGGTTTTACTCTAAAATAACCAACAAAATAACCAAATCGAACCGATATATGTATATATATTATTCATGAATAAAAAATAAATATTTGTTACATTTTAAATTTTAATCATGAATTTAACTTTAAGCGTAACTCTTTTAGTCATATGTCTCCATCTAGTTGGCAATACGTTATGAGATTCTAAATGATTTTCACACTTTGAATAACAAATGATACTAATTGTGAAAATTATCTTGTTGTTTGGGAAATTTTACAGGTGAATTTAATTAGATTATAAATAATCACTAATTTTGAACTTTTCTTTTGGTTTCTATTGAGCAAAAAAATTTATGTGTTCACCTTTTGGGAGGTTTATTATATTGTTCTCTTATATGTAGTTTCTAAATAATTTTTGTAGAAGCGTTCATATGGTGTTGTTTGTGGCTTTGTCTAAATATAACACTAAATTGACATCTTAGTTTCATGATTATGGCACAACACTATGTTTCATTGGATTTTTTTTTTTAAATTTCAACATTATCATTAGTTAAAGTTATAAACCGAAAAAGTCGAACCAAACCGACGGTTATTTTCTTGTGTTGGTTTGGTTTTTTAAATTTAAAAACCGACTAAGTTGGTTTGATTATGATTTTGACCAATAACCGACCCAAACCGACTCATGAACACCCCTACCCACCCCATCAATTGCTGATTTCTCCATACATTCTTCTTTCTCTTTGGATTTCAATGTTAATTTTGTGGTTTCCAATTTTGTGTTTATGTTAATTTTGTATTGCTTCCTAATTTGTACCATCAAAACTCCATTAAAATAGAGCTTTATAGTTCTTTTTAAGAGGATATATATTGGGTTTTATAAAATTGTTCTAAATGTAAAAAAAATAAAATTGAAATAAGAACTTGAAATTGAAGAAAGTAAACATGGTGATGGTAAAAGGTGAGTAGAATTATGGTGATGATTGAGAGGATTGAGGAGAAAGAGAGTTATGGTGATGATGATGTTGTTGTTGCTCTAATTGATGTTATTGTTGTTGTAATTGATGTTGTTGTTGTTGTTGTAATTGATGTTCTTGTTAAGTTATGGTGATGAAGAAGAAGACAGTGGGGAAGAAAACAATGGTGGGTAGGGGAGTTGCGGGGGGGGGGGTGTATGAAATTATTTTTAAAAATATTTTTTTTTTCTTTTTTAAAAGAAGATAAATCATATATCAAAATATTTGCACGTGACAATTTTAATTTGGTAGAAAAAGAGTACTCTTTTAAAAAACTAGCACAAGATCAAAATGATGTATTTGTAATGATTTAAGTAAAATCGAAAGAAAAGTTTAAATGTATTTTTAACTAGCACAAGATCCAGGGTTATTTATGTATTTTCTCTTATAAAAACAAACCACTATATTCAAGAAATCCCTATCAGTATGTCCGGTTCTAACACGGTAGCAAAATTTTTACTTACTGATTATATAATCCTCACTGAAGCACCCAACATCCAACAACTCTGTTAAGACAAATTCCTCTAAAAGAGTTTTACTTTTTCCTTTGTTAATAAATAAATCTCTCTCTTTCGTATCAGCATCAATCCAACTGTGCCTGTGTATTTTCTAGATCAACCAACCATGTCAACGACAATGACAATGCCATCTCTTTCTTTTTCCATTTCTATATTATTGGGGTATCATCAATCCTACCAGGGTACGGACAGTCATCATAATCTTCTTTTCTTCTCCCGGCAATCCCACTTGGCCATTTTCACTTTGACCCTTGTTCAAATTAAATCATTCGTCCTTCTCTCAGGTATACTTGCTTTACCTCCTCTTTTATGTTTAAACAAAAAGAGTTGTACTAACCTGTAAACTTTATTTCAACAAACAAGTACTTTCTTTTCTTTTATGATTTTACATTGATGAATTAACAAAACAAAATTGATTATATAAGAAATGAACTGATCCATTTTCCCCGTCCTTTGGCTTCTTGGTATTTGTTCTCCATCCAAATTGATGTAAAGAGATCAATCTAGTCCCTAGTTCAATTTATTGAGTGTGTAATTTGCTTTTTTGATTTTCGTAGCCTAACTTGAGACATCCGTGTTTTAAGTTGCCTGAAAACAGACAATTGTCAAATAAATTGGCTATTAAGTTGACATATTGAGCTCTAACGAAGGAATATATGATATATATATCTGGACTAGTAAGCTGCTGTCTAATCTCCATGCTTCTCGAAATTACCTACGAATTCCAACTATTGAACTTCTCTCTCGAAGATTCCAAATCTCCTGCTTTAAACTCATGTTTTGTTTTTGTTTGTAATACTGTATCAAGCTATGAATTTATCTAGCTTGTCCATTTCAACTATTTAATCCCAAGAGTTGTGGCAACTGGCAAACAATGCCAAATTTTACTCTGCTGATTTGAAGACTTCCAAGAGAACTTGAAGACTTGTAAGAGTGACTGCTCTCCTCCTCACCCCTTTTCTTCTTATATTGTACAAGTTTTTATTGATGCTCCCTGGAAAGGCTCAACAAACGATATTTTTTGTTAGTGTTGACTTCCCGAATAGTGTTATTAGTTTGTACAGCTTACTCCTTTTAGTTTTCCATTCACTACCGGATTCATTGCTTATAAATTTAATATATAGGGAAAAGAATGCTCTCGTCCTACTTAAAATCCGTGGGAGTAAGACGTCTCCATCGACTGCAGCGTATTATGTAACCTTCCACTAGGTTTCTGTATATTCTTTTACGAAATAAGGACAGTCTTTAGACCACAAGGTTGTGTACAAAATGTTGATTTGGTTTTTGTTTTAGTTAAATCCTTAGTAAGACACTAAAAGATCTCGTGGTGAATCTGTATCTAGAAGTAAGTTTTTGTAATTTCTAGCTTCATAAGAGTGAAAATAACCACCTGACTTACCTTTGCCTTAAATGTTTCTAGGTCTTCAAGATGGAGGGGCTCATATATCGTATATATATTTTTGCTACAGCAGTTCATTGCTATATGCTTCTTGTTGTGGCTCAAATAACCGACCCCTCTGAAGGTGGGCTTTCTTCTGCACTTCTAATGGTCAAATGGTCCTGCTGGCAGTATTTTTGAGTACATTCCTTTCTTCGGTGCCCTAAAGCATTTATTTTCTAACTTAGAAATTGTATATATTGTAATTGTTGAAAAATTGTGATGTGAAATTGTAAACTGATAAAAACATTTTGTTAGAGACCTCAGCTGTGAGGTTATGCTAATGGACACTCTAAAGCTCTAGTTATCTTTTTTGCACTATGCCTGAGTACATCCAGTGCTTGGGTGACCTAAAGGTTTTTCTGCTCACTAACTTATTTTGTCTAAACGAATAGTTTTGTTAACTTAGAATAAAGTCTACTCTTAAAAATTAGATAGATGCTGCTACTTCCACTATGTTGTCTTAAATCATTAAAAGGGACAGGATCGGAGAAATATGTATAGTTTTGGAGCACCTTGTTAGCGTGTATAGTTTTACTACCTATTTAATATTTGCATTTCAAGTATGCATATAGCAAGGCCAAACCAAACTATGTCTTTGTTGGGATCATTGAAATGCTTAATCCTCATTTCATCTCTTGGTGAAGTATGAGAATGACAGTCACGCCCATGTTTTCTCCATGCTAATGATAAGGCTCTCTGACTTTCTGAAGGCAGAAAGAGATCCCTGTCTCCACCATGTGTTATATTTGGGAGTTTTGGTACCTCAAAGGGCAGAGTCTGTCTGGGAAAATTATTTTGCAACTATTATTGTTCCTTTCAACCTGCCTTTGCTCTGAATTTTAGCCTCTGGCATCCAAATTTTCTTTTTGGAGCTTCACAAGTAATACTCCAAATCAAAGTACTTTCTTTAGGATGAAAGAACTCATGACATTGGTATCACATTGCTTCATTCATTTGCTTGTATGACCCGTCATATTTAAATTCTTACCAGTAGTTCAATTCATACTTGAGAATTAGATATCCACTTTCTCGTATTAGTCCCTGTCTCCCTGATATAAAGATGGTCGGCCATATCTTGGTATAGATAACACATTGATTGTGCTACACTACTAGTTTCTTGTTCTGTTTTTGTGATGCCTGTTGTGTTTGGGTTGATTGATTGGCGTATTATTCTGTGGTAGTCTTGTTTCTGATACTCTTTGTTGTTATTTTACTACTTGTAGTTTCTTGTACAAGTTTATTGTGTCCTCTTCTACACTGTTGTTGTCTTGAGTAGGGGGTCTATCAGAAACAAGATCTCTATCTCATCTCTTTGGTAGAAGTACGGATTGCGTACACTCCCTTACCAAACCCCACTTTGAGGTCTAGCTAACACATTGATCGTGCTACACTAGTAATTTCTAGTTCTGTTTTGGTCATGCCTATTGTGTTTTGGTATATTGATTGGCGTATTGTTTTGTGGTTGTCTTGTTTCTGATACTATCTGTTGTTTTGGTACTACTTGTTGTTTCTAGTACTTCTATTACATCCTTTTCTGCACTGTTGTTGCCTTGAGCCCAGGGTCTATCACAAACTACCTCTCTCCTCATCTTTGAGATAGAAGTATAGACTGCGTACACTCTACCCTCCCCAGACCCTACTTTGAGGTATAGCTAACACATTGATCGTGCTACACTGGTAGTTTCTTGTTCTATTTGGGTGATGCCTATTGTGTTTGGGTAGATTGATTGACGTATTATTCTGTGGTAGTCTTGTTTTTGATACTATTTTGTTTTGCTTGTATTTGTATTATGTCCTTTTCTACACTGTTGTTGTCTTAAGCCGGGGGTCTATCGGAAACAACCTCTCTACCTCACCTCTGAGGTAGAGGTAGAAGTACAGACTGTGTACACTCCACCCTCCTCAGACCCCACTTTGGTGGGAATACGCTGGGTATGTTGTTGTATATTTTCTTCTTGTAGTGGTTTATTTCGAAACTTAATCAAGTTCTATTCTGATTTGCAGTTTCAGCTCTAATATCCGTTAAAGATAGTTTGATTGATAGTCTGAAGCAACTGAAGGATTGGAAACAGGGTGATCCCTGTACTTCAAACTGGACAGGAGTTTTCTGCTACAACACTTTTGGTGATGATGGATACTTGCATGTCAGGGAACTGTAGGTTATTCTTCTGCATTTGTAGTGTACGGTATCAACAATTTTTTTGTTCACTATGCGGAGCCATCAACTGCACAAAATATTTTGGAGTCTGTTAGTTGGCTTCTATCGTCATTCTAGTTTTTCATCATTGCTTTTGATTCCGCAAAAAAAATTTATTTTCTTTTTCTTGTGTGACAACAATTCATGGAAGGCCGTCAATGCTTGTTTTTATTTTTTTTATTTGTTAGAGTTAGTATGAAAGACTGTCACTCTTCTTCTTGACTCTTTCTGCAGCCATTTCATGAATAAGAATCTCTCTGGAAGTTTAGCTCCTGAGCTAGGAAAACTATCCCAGCTTCGAATTTTGTAAGTGTAACGAATATTATAGTATGATAGGCTTCATTGTTTTCTTATCTATGCTACTTACACTTCTTATTGCTTACCACAAGAAATTTCATGTGGAATAATTTGACCGGGAGAATACCAAAAGAGATTGGAAGCATCACAGATTTGAGACTTCTGTAAGTTAGATTTATGGACTTTTGAACTCCTCTCTCCAGAGTCATTTTCTTGCACATTTCCCCCTCCACTCATCCCCCAACTAATGCTCAGAATACAGCAAAATAGTGTATATTTATCATGCTGTCAACAGTAGAAGCTGCCCTTGGGCTGTGTTAAAAAGTTGCTTTACGGAATAATACACGTGACTTGTTTTTTGTTTTTCGCCAACTTTTTTACATACAACTCGTAGTCAAATTGGGATTCCTATTTTTGGTAGGAGATTGATTAGTTGTTACTTTTGGTAGCAAATAGGTTTTCTTTTTATGGTAAGTTTAATCTATTTTTAGTTGTAATAACACTATTTAAGTTAGAGTTGATAATAAAAAAAATATATGCAGCTTTACTTCAAAAACAGAAAAAAGAAAAAGGCTTCTCCGCGTCTTGCATCTCTTCTTCTATAACTTATCTCTTTTTTCAGTCACTATGCTCTTGGCTCTCTTTACTGCTTTATTTTTCTTTAACGGTATTAAAACCAACAATTGATATCAGAGCTATTTTTCTTAAGGGACCTGTGATTGAAGAGATTTGATTCTGAAAATTGTTTTTCACGAATGGCTCCACCCGTTTTGATGGTGAAAGTTATCAATTATGGGCTGTGAGAATGAAAACTTACTTGGAGACTCTTGATCTTTGGAAAGCTATGGAAGAGGATTATGAAATTAATCCGCTGCCAAATAATTCCACCATAGCTCAAATCAAAAGTCACAAGGAAAAGAAAACCACGAAGTATAAGGTGAAGGCAACTCTGTTTGCTTCTGTTTCAACAGCTATTTTTACAAGAATTATGTCTCTCACATCACCAAAATAAATTTGAGATTATCTAAGAAAGAATATGCTGCAGATGAAAGAATCCGAGGAATGCAAGTACTGAATTTAACAAGAGAGTTCGAGTTGCTGATGAAAGATTCCGAGATAGTAAAAGAGTACTCGCACAGATTACTTGACATTGTTAACAAGATAAGATTACTAGGCACTGAATTTAAAGATTTAAGAATTGTTGAAAAAATTCTTGTTACAATGCCCCAAAGATATGAAACATGTATAACTATCTTGGAAAATACACAAGATCTATCCAAAATTACTTGGTAGAGTTGTTAAATTCTTTTCAGGCACTGAGGCAAAGGAAACATTTGAGGCAAGATGGTATGGTTGAAGGAGCCTTAGTAGCCAGCCGCAAAACTCAAAGTAGGAGTAAAAATTTTAAAAATTACCCACCTTGTGAGCACTGTGGAAAAATGGGTCATCCACCATACAAATGTTGGAAAAGGCCGGACGAGAAGTGCATCAAGTGCAATCAGCTTAGCCATGAAGCAGTGATGTGCAAAAATAAATTTGAGAACCATGATTCAGATGCACATGTGGTCAATGAAGAAGAGGAAGACCATCTTTTTGTTACAACACGTATCTCAAGTAAGGTTTCAACAAATTTTCGGCTAATTGACAGCGGTTGCACCAACCACATGACTTATAACAAGAGTTTGTTTAAAGAATTAAAGCCTACTGAAATATCCAAAGTTAGGATCGAAAATGGTGACCAGATTTTTGTTGAAGGGAAAGGAACTGTAATCATCAAAATAAGTTTAGGTAATAAAACAATTTCAGATGTTCTTTATGTTCCTGATATTGATAAAAACTTGTTGAGTATTTGTCAGTTCGTAGAAAAAGAATACAAAGTATCCTTTGAGAATAAGCATGCTTCATCAATGATGGTGCTGGAAAAGAAGTTTTGAACATTAAGATGAGAGGTAAACATTTCTCATTTGATCTAATGGAAGATATTTCTGTAGAACATGATAAAGGAGCTTTCAATGTTCCTTAAGGAATTAAGGCAATGGAGGAGTTATCTATGTTTCAGAAAGATAAAAGGGGTAAGTTTAAATTTAAGATGCAAACGAAGCAGGAAGATATGCCAAAACGGATTTAATAGTTAAGGGATGCATTCAAGATGAAAAGTGAATTTAGTTCACTACAAGACAAAAGATGAATCTGCATATTTATTCACAAGGTTACTTTCGGTTATCAAGTGTGGAGATCCCAAGACAGTAAACCAAAATTTCACAGTTCCTAAAGCAGGGAGGAGTGTTAAAAGTTTTTTTAAGGAATAATGCACGTGACTTGTTTTTTGTTTTTCTCCAGTTTTTTTACATACAACTTCTAGTCAAATTGGGATTCCTATTTTTGGTAGAAGATTGATTAGTTGTTATTTTTGGTAGCAAATAGGTTTTCTTTTATGTTAAATTTAATCTATTTTTAGTTGTAATAGCAGTATTTAAGTTAGAGTTGATGATAAAAAAAAGAAAAAGACTTCTATGCATCTTGCATCTCTTCTTCTATAACTCATCTCTGTTTTCAGTCGCTAAGTTCTTGGCTCTCCTTGCTGCTTTATTTTTCCTTAACAGTATTAAAACCTTCAATATGATTGCATATTATTAATAGTTGATAATTCTTGTGTAATTCCATATTAGAGGCCTTAATTGTTTGAACAAGTTAAGATATTCTGCTTTGGGATGGAGATTGTTTATTATTGATCATAGAGGAACAAAATTTTCCTGAATTCTGCACATTTGAAGCACTTTAAAAACCCTCTTGATGGAAAGTTCTTTGAGGAAAGAGAAGCCTTGTGCTAGTGAAATTATTGATCTCAATTTGGTTTGATCCTGGAGCGATAATTTTCATGCAGGCTTTTGAATGGAAACCAATTGTCAGGATCTTTAGCGGATGAACTCGGATATCTATCAAATCTCAACAGGTTCCAGATAGACCAGAATCAGATATCGGGAGAAATTCCAAAATCGTTTTCTAATTTAAATAGGATAAGACATATGTGAGTTCTCATTTGATTGCTAACTTCCAGATGCAATAATATCTAAGGTTTTGTCTTTCTTATTTAATTTAACATATGATCCGTCTGCAGCCACTTCAATAACAATTCACTAAGTGGTCAAATTCCACACGAGCTTTCCAACTTGTCCACTATTCTTCACTTGTAAGTTAACAAGAAAAAATCTTCTTAGCTGTCTTTTTTCATGCAGACACACATAATATCAGTAGCCTCTAGGGCATAACTCTTGAAATTGGTTTGTTTCTATGAATACCTGCTTGCTACATGGTCTTGTGATAATTATCTTTTTCAACAGGCTTCTGGATAATAACAATCTATCTGGCTACCTTCCTCCTGAGTTTTCTGCATTTCCAGATCTGGAAATAATGTAAGTTCCTTATATATATTATTGCAGGTATTACCCTCAACAACTGCTTTCTCTCAAGTGGTTAAACAATCTCGACAAGTTATTATTTTGTAAATTTTATACCATGTTGTACTTAATTGTGGAAACAACTTCCACTATATGTGTTTCTGTCAAGTGGTTTAGCAATTTTGGCAAGCCGTTCGTTTATAAATAGAACATTAAGTCATGTTTGAACCAAAAAATTAAGAATAGACTAGTCATAGATTTTGAAGGGCTATTGGCATTTACTACTTATTTGTATTTGGCTGATTCTGTCTTGTTTGTCTTAGCTGTACTTTCTTTATTAGCCAAATAACCAGACAACTCATAATACAGAGCATAATTTCTGAGACATCTTATAACAGATATATAGTTTAAGAGCACTCCTGATCACCATCTTCAGATCTTTCTATTATTGTAAATCGTAAAATCTTCCATCCCCTGCAATGCCTCATTCTAGAAAATTTATTTTGGAGATGTAAATTGCCTTCAACTTAAACCTTTCATGTAATCTGATAGCTGCTTTAGTTTTATATTGTGATGTGTGTGAAGTTTCCTTTTCTGGGATCCATAGACACTAAAGTTTCTTTCTTTTTTTCTTTATGCAGCCAACTTGACAATAACAATTTCAGTGGATCTGAGATTCCAGCTTCTTATGGAAACCTTTCATCGTTGTTGAAATTGTAAATTCTCCTTGCAAAAATTCTGTAGTTTATTATTTTTATTTTTTCCTTCTTTTAAATCCTGTCGATGAGGACTAGTGTGTTATGTCTAAGGAACAATACAGTTATTCACACTCTGCAAGAACTAGTATAACTATTACTATATTCTAGAGTGATAATGGAAATGAATCCATGATTATGTGTAGGTTTATGCACCTTGACATTTAAAATTCTTGTTAGTCCTCTCTCATTCATTATGTGGTTTAGAGATTTGGGTGCTAATCCGGAAAACATATTGGATATGTCAGTCTGAGTAGTCTTTAGAATAAGCATTAAAATTGCACCTTTAAACATGACTGTTTTATCTTCCCTTTCCTCATATAGGTCTTTTATTGATGGAGCCCAATACTTGTTTCCGAGCTTTCTAAAATTTGCTTCTTCTTATACTTAGGTCTAGCGCTTTTGTAGCTAGTATAGTATCTTACTGTTTGTTTTCTTTTTCCCTTCCGTATCTACCGTGCCATATAGGTTTATTGGTATAAGACAATTACTGAATATTGTGTATCCGTATAAGGAAGCCATTGAGTGATAATCTTCAATCCTTATAATCTCTTCTTGAAAATCTGCAGCTCTATCTCGTGTGTTATGGATTTTCCTTGCTCAACAAGAAACAGTTTTCTGACACCATTTTTATTGTTTCCAGGACTAATGCTTTGGTTTATAAGTAGTATAAACTTAAAGAGCAAATGAGAGCTAGTGTCTCCAATTACGTTTCTGTATACTTGGTTGTCTGAAATGCATAGCACAATTATTTAAAATTGATGTTTGTGAGAAAGAATTTCAAACTTGCTTTGTACGTTTAAAGGTGTGAACTATGAAGCAATGCATGCATTCTTTAGTGAAGCCAATAATTGAAAAGTTGGGTAAAGATGTGTGTTTGCTCATGGAGCTGTTTATTGTATAACTTCTGACCATTTCTTTCGTGATAATGGTGGTGTCTTGTGCCGACCTTGATTTTTCCGAAATATACCTGCATTTTCCCACCAGTGTAGGCACTAGGGTTAACTCTAAGGATTAGGCATGTTGGAAGAAAACGCCTTGCTCTTTTTGTCAGCTAGGACTCAAACTCTAGTTTCCCATGGTTCCATATTCATCAACCACTAGGCCACACCCTTGTGTTTGGATCCCTTTATGACTTTCAGCTTCTGCATTTCTTCATCTGTTGTATTCTTCGGTATCTCTTTTGATAATGTTTGACCCTTTATTTGGCTTCTGCTTTCTCTTTCCTATTCTGTCTATCAGGTAAATGGTGAGAGGGTTAAATAAGTTGACTAAATATCTGAACTCTAAGATGCTGATATAGATTGTGATCAGTCCATTTTCCACCTTAAATCTTTTAAGCTGCATCGGTCTTAGTCTCTTAGCAGAGTTATTATTCTATTGTGCTTTTCTTTACATGTTAGATGATGGTGGAGCAAATGAGTACCAAGGTATAACAGATATTATGAATTCATGATACATGCTGTGAAAAGAGAACTTACCAAAAATATTATATATGTGAAAGGAATAAAGTTGAAACACAAGTATTTGGATTCCCACGTTATGTGTGAATTGTGAAAGAAAGATTTTGGGATAGTTTATCATGATGGAACATGTTGGTAGAAATAAACATGGAAGTTAATTTTCTCATCTTGCACACTTACTGAAGATCGAATGTTGCTTCTGATATTGCAGAAGTCTCAGAAATTGCTCTTTGCAAGGATCCATTCCTGATTTTAGCAGAATAGGAAACCTAAGCTATCTGTAAGTCCGAGTTTGTTATTGTTTTGTTCTGCTTCCTCTGATAAGCTTCAGCTGTATGCTTCTTACTTCAAGATTGTTCAACTAGTAGATCCCTGAAAATGTCTACCTTCTGCTTGCTATACAGTGATCTCAGCTGGAATCAACTTTCTGGATCTATACCACCGAATAAGCTTTCCAACAATATGACAACTATGTGAGCTTCTTGATTTCGGTCTTGGTAGTTTCTTCATATATTTATATATCCTCTAGTAAATTGACAGAGAACTATTCAAATCATGTTGGCTTTCGTTTCAACAACATTTCAACAGGATTGCCCATGTTCCTTTTACTTCTTAACATATTCTAATGTATATTTCAAATGCATGATGCAGTATTATATCGCATAATCGTCTTAATGGATCTGTTCCCAAGAGCTTTTCTCTCCTTCCTTCCCTGCAGAAACTGTGAGAACCTTCACCGTGTCTTCCAATATCAACTGGTTTTTCTAAGGAAATGTAGCTTTAACAAATTTGTGCGATGGATTTGCCACAGGTCAGCTGAGAACAACTTTCTGAATGGTTCCATTTCCACCAACATTTGGCAAAACAAGACCTTTACTACTACTTCCAGACTTGTGATGTAAGATGTGAAGCAGAACAATAACACATCTTATTTCAGTAGAAGTATTTATTTCCAGAGTTAACCCTTTGAATTTGGATTTCATTCTAACCACTCCTTCATTGATTTTGCAAACCTAGTGATCTGCAGAATAATTCAATTTCAAACATTTCGGGTGCTTTTGAACCTCCTGTAAATGTCACACTAAGGTATGAATCTTCTTCCAAATTGAGAAAACAGAATATTTTGACAGTTGGTTTATGTCCTCATGGACCACATCCAATAGGACGAACAAATGGGTAAAGAAACTAGAAGAACAGAAGCAATATTTCAAAACAAAAAAGAAAAGTACATCGATTTTCCTCGCATGTGTGCCAACAATTACTTGGATTACTTGAAGAAGCACCAGATGCATGGAGTCGCTTTGGTTATGTTTTATCCACACACACCGATACACATGCTCTTAGCAATCATATGTGATGCTTTATAAAATGAAAATAAAATGCAAAGGACAAGGAGTTGAGAGCACTTTTGAAGTTTCAGTTTTTTTGTTGTTTGTAAAAGTAAAGAATGCTAAAAAAGAAAGGAGATATAGATAGAAAAGGGAATTGTGAAATTTTTAGTCACATATTTTCATGTAGTTGTAGTGAAAAAGGATGAAATGATGAAGATCTAAAGGACCATAAAATATGGGTTACGGTTGTGATCATCGTAAACCTTGAGAAAGGACAATGTTTTACCAAATAATACAAGTGAAAAAGGGGTATAAAGATATAAATAGATGGAAACTAAAACGAGTTCTGAAGTGCTTTTGTTGAGTCTCTCATCTTATCTGGCATTACATAGGATTGGACCTTATTTATCCATTGACTGTGGAAGGTTCACATCCGTTGGTTTTGAGAAGTTGAAACCCCAATTAATTAATTAAATTAAAGAGAAAATTACGACCCAATACCTTTGTCCATCTAATTACAAAATATGTGCAGTGTGTATAGGTACTGTATATGTTATGCCTATATACATAGACTTTACATAAATGTATACAAATATACATATAGATACATACCTATACATATAAAATATACATATCTATACATACCTATATACAACATATACATACCATACACAACCGAGTGTATATGTAGTATATACTTTGGCCATATTTGGTAAACTAGATGGCCAAATATTATATTTTGGTAACTATCCCATTAGTTAATCGTTGGCGAAAGTAGGCCTGAACAAATGAGAGAGGAAGCAAGATTCTGTAAAATTTGAGTCCACTACATGTCTTATGAAGATCTTTTGATGCGTCACAATATAATTGTAAAAGTTTGTGTATTAAGGGAGTTTTTCTGCAGTATATCACATCAAGACAAAAGTGATATAATCTGGTGTCTTCAAATTCTCGAAGAAGGGAACATCCCATTTAGGAAAGTGGAGAACAGAAATTGTTCCAAACAAAAAGAGAATGTAGGTCAAATAAACAAGGCCAGAAGTTTACTTAATCACATTTCTCAGAGAAGTTATTGTGCTAAAATTACTAGTACATCTTTGTTACTGTTTTTGAATTTCATGTTTTCAGTTATGCACTAGTTGTTGTAGTCCAATTATTCATAAGTATCTGATTTGGACAGTGAATTGTCATCATCTTTCAGCATGTAGTCTTTCAACTTGCTTTTGGAATCGTTGGAATCGCATGCGGTCGTCTTGAATTCTTAATTGAAAATCTACTTAATGTCCTCTCAAACGAAACTTGCCAATAAAAATGCTTTTAAATTTTATACTTTGTTTAAATTCACCTTTTTTCATAATCTTCCCCTAACTTTAGTAGGCAAATTCCAGGTTCCAAGGGAATCCAATCTGCAGTGATACAAGTATCACAAACATTGACAAATACTGTGGCCCTGACAATGGAGCAGATGACGAGCCTAGTAATTTAACAAATCCAAGTGATATTTGTCCTATTCAAGCATGTCCTACTGACAACTATTTTGAATTTGTTCCTGCATTACCTGAACTATGCTTTTGTGCCTCCCCACTCAGAATTGGATACAGGTTGAAAAGTCCTAGTATATCTTATTTTGATCCGTACAGGCAGCTATTCGAGTCATATGTGACTAGTTCCCTTGACTTGGACCTCTACCAATTGTGGGTCGAATCATATTTTTGGGAAAAAGGACCTCGTCTGAGGATGCATTTGAAGCTTTTCCCGGTAGTTGGGGTCAGTACATTTAATCAAAGTGAGATTCTTCGTATTAGTGAGATTTTTGCCTCGTGGGACTTCCCAGGAAGTGACCTATTTGGACCATATGAGCTCCTGAACTTCACACTGCTCGGACCTTATTCATACTGTAAGTATTCATAGCTTAAATCTATTCTAATTATACTTTAGGCTGTGTCATTAAAATTGCATGACAATTGAATCATTGACATACTGCACGTGGATAAGATTGAAATATTTGACTATCATTGCCATTTCTAATCAACAAGTAAATGGATCTTAATTCATAAGATGGAAAAATTTCGAAAAGCAACAGAAGGCTAGGATCCATGATCTAAGGACTTCATATATATTGGGTGGAAAAGACATTGAAGTCTTTGGTTATACCCAAAGTTTTTTTAAAACTTCAAATATTTTAAGTTGAATAACCTGGGAGGATTTCAGTTACTTCATTAGAACGCTGAAAAATCTAGGGGTTCAAACCCAGATAGTTTGATCCTTTCTCTGGATCTCAGCCCTTACAAATTTTGTTGGGATGGGAGTTGTTGATAAAGAAGTAGACTTTGGACCTAACTCAACCCCAAAAACTATCTCATCAAGGGAGGTTGTCCTAGACCATATAAGGAGGCCAAATAGCCCTTGTCCCACTGATGTGGAACTCCAACAACTTCCTGCACGCCCAGGAGTGGACATCTGGAGCATGGACAATATAAGGCGGGGGCCCAATTTCGCAAAGAATGAACTTGGATGGGTATGACTCCGATACCATGTGAGAACTAAAGAAGAAAAATATTATTTAAATGAATTTTATATTATAAAATTGAGTCCTATTTAGGCTCTACATGACAACTCTTTTACCAGTAGGGTCAATCCTGTTCCTATTCCTATTTGAACACTGCCCATCAAGCTAGTGCATAGATAACGAGGTTACTAAGGTGTAACTAATACAAGGACCAGTGAGACACTTGGTGAAAATATATGCACGTTGGTCACTAACTTCACAAATGTTGTACCAATATCTTAAGAGTATCTTTTCTCTGACAAAGTGATAGTCTATCTCAATGTGCCTAGTCCTCTCATGAAATATCAGATTTGATGCGATATGAAGGGTCGTTTGATTATCATGCATAAAAGTTCCATCTGACTGGTTTTTCCAAATTTTAATTCTCTAAGCAATCGTTTAATCCATACTGACAATTTTCTACTGTCATTGCTCGATATTTTGCTTCTGCACTAGATCGAGCAACTACACTCTGACTTTGTTTCTTACTCTTCCACGACACCAAATTGCCTCCAACTAGAATACGATATTCTGACGTAGAACGTCTATCAGAAGGTGATCATGTCCAATCAACATCTGTATATCCAACGATCTGCTCATGGCCTTGGTCCTTACTTAGAATTGATTTTATATATTGTGGAATGCAGTCAAATGTATCCCAATGACTATCACATGGAGAATTCATTAGTTGAATTACATCTCATAGGAAAAACATGTCAGGTGTAGTTACTTTGAGATAATTCAACTTACCAAACCAACCTGGCAGGAATTGAGCATTTGAATCCATAGGAGTGTCAACGAGCCTACATCCCCTCATTTTTGTCTTATCAAGAATGTCTAAGACATACTTTTGTTGTGAAATAACAATATCTGATCTGGAATAAGCAACTTCAATACGTACTCCCATCTGTCAAGGGCTAAAAATGCTGGAAGAAATGTTTTAAATTAGTGATATCATCCTGATAATTATAGGTGATAATGATATAACCAACATAAACAACCAAATAAATACATATATTTGGAGCAGAATGTTGATGAGACACAGAGTGATCAACTTCACTATGAGTCAATGACAACCTCCTGAATTACTGTGTTGAACTTTCAAAAGCATGCTCAATGAGAATTTTTGATACCATAGAGTAACCAACACAATTGACATACAAGGCTACTGGACTTCTCCTAAGCAACAAAACCAGGTGGTTTCTCTATATAAACTTCTTCCTCAAGGTCACAGTAGATAAAATATTCTTAAAGTCCAACTAATGAAAAGGCCAATGGTGAACAATAATCTTTGATAGAAAAGGACAGACAAAAGCTATTTTAGCCATGGCAGAGATTATATCACTATATTTAGACTCAAGTATCTGGTATACCCTTTGAGAACGAAGAAAGCCTTAAGTCGATCAACTTGACTGCCCTGACCAATTTTAACTGCATAAACCCAACAACAACCAATAGTAGATTTGCCTGAGGGAAAAGGAACAAGATCTCAAGTACCACTCACATATAAAGTAGATATCTCATCAATCTTAGCCTGCATCTATCCTTAGTGAGAAAGTGCTTCATCTGTAGACCTAAGGGTGGAAATAGAGGACAAAAATAGACATAATTGGGTGATGATAGATGGTGATTACTTACAAAAGTATAATGGAGGTTAGTGTTACGAGTCGATCATTTTTGAAGTGCAATCGATTGACTTATCATTGTCCTCTTAACCATACTCGAGAAAATGAATCTTGGACCTAACTCAACCCCAAAGCTAGGTCAAGATGTGAGGATTGTCCAAACCATATTAAAGAAACCACACATCCCTTAAAGGGCCGATGAGGGCTGCTTCACATCACACTATAGACCCCCCCACCCCACCCCACCCCAACACACACACACAAAAAAAAAGAAGATAATACAAAGACATAATTGGGTGATGATAGATAGTGATTACTTGAAAATGTATAATGGAGGTTAGTGTTACGAGTCGGTCGTGTACCTTTCCGAAGTGCAATCGATTGACTTATCATTGTCCTGTTAACCATATATGAGAAAATGGATCTTGGACCTAATTCAACCCCTAAAGCTAGCTCAAGATATGAGAATCACCCAAACCATATTAAAGAAACCACACATCCCTTAAAGGGCCAATGAAGGATGCTTCACACCACACCATACACACAACCCCCCACCCCCCTCCCCCACATGCCCAAGACTGTACATTCGGTGTGTGGGCGATTTAATATGGGGTCCAACATCAAAAGTGATGATTGAGATGGATCCTCCTCTGATACCATGGTAAAAGAATGGACCTTGGACCTAACTCTCTAAAATCTAGCTCGTGAGTGGAGGATTGTCCAAAGGCCATATAAGGAAACCAAATAACCCTTGTCCCACCAATGTGAGACTCCACAAAAGTTAGTTCCTGATTTTGAATGACTTGTAAATGGACTTCTAAAATAGTTGCACATTAACCCCACCATTTGTTTTTTATACCTTATCTTTCTTGTGTTGTTAGTTTTACTTCTTTTAGTTGCCACAATGTTATAGCTGATACCATTCTAGGAAATCCATATAATGTCTCAATTGCTTTATTTCCTTTACTAGATCTATATTTCTCATATGATCTTCGCATTGCTGCAGTGAATCCTGAAATCCAACGTAAAAAGGAAAGCAAAGGTGTTCTGATAGCTTGCATTGTAGCAGCAGGTGCTTTTGCTGCCTTTGTTTCCACAATTGCCACTATATTAATCACAAGACGACATGCTAAGTATCAAAGCATCTTTTCAAGAAAACGTTTGTGTAAGTTCTCTTATTAGTTTAGCTATAATTTTACTTTATCAAGTCTGCTGTTTTCAATTTTTTCTGTAGTATGTGTTTTTGTTTGCAGCTTCAAGCCTCTCTATAAAAGTAGATGGTGTTAAAAGTTTCACCTTCAGAGAAATGGCCTCAGCCACCAACAACTTTGATACCTCGACTCAAGTTGGTGAAGGCGGATATGGTTCTGTTTTTAGGGGAATTTTAGCTGACAAAACAATTGTTGCAATCAAGCGAGCAAAAGAAGGATCCCTGCAGGGGCAAAAAGAATTCTTGACCGAAATAGAACTATTATCAAGGTTACATCACCGTAATCTAGTTGTGTTGCTTGGGTACTGTGACGAGGAAGGAGAGCAGGTATGATAAAGCCTGAAAACCTTTTCAACTCCAACTGTTTTAGTCATTAGTAATCCACACATTCATCATGCTAATTATAGTGAGTCGTATTTCTTTAGTGTAGCATCATAAACCTTCTTGTATTCTTTCTCACTTCAGTTGCTAATGAGCAGACTGAATGCTTTCATTGGCTGTTGTAGTATTCTTTTTAAGACACAAAGTGATACAGTCGAGAAATTATGAGTCTTTGTTAGAAAAATGCATAAGAGCTGCAACAGTCTGAATTCTATATTATCTGTTAGAAGTTAATATTAGTCAACAATTAGTTAGTTTCTATTAATCCTTATCCTTATCCTTAGGAGTTGGTTACTTTTTCGGTTAAGATTGTAATTTATAAATAAGTCAGAATTCTTAATAAAACTGCAGCTTTTTGCTTTCATCAACATATCTTTGTTAATTTATCAAACTTATGTTCCACTTGTTGATGTTTCTTATGTTCTTCACTCTCTGGAAACTTTCAATTGGTATCAAAACACTTATTTCTTGAGGGATCTGTGGGTGTTTCATCAAAGTCAGAATTGAAACAAGGCAAGTTTATGAAACATGAAAGCAGAATCAAGTTTTTCAACAATGGCACCACCTGTTTTTAATGGTGAAAACTATCAGATTTGGGCTGTAAGGATGGAAACTTATCTAGATGCCATGATAAAAAGCCCTAGCAGTCGACAACCATAAAAGCCGTAGTTTTCCCGCCAATATGGCCACTTTAGCCGGTGGGAAATTCCCACCGGACGACAGTAGTAAGCGTAGTATAGAGGGGACAATGAACGAGCAGCAAAAGATGAATAATAATCCTAAGTTTGCAGATCTGTTGAAGCCAAAAATAGTGGATAATTCTAGTATTAGGGTTCCCCCGAAACCCATAGTAATGCCAGATCTTCCTCCAAATTTTTTTGCAGAAGATGCAATCTTTTCAATAGCAGCAGTAGTAGGGAGGCCTCTCACAGTAGACATGGCAACTAAAAATCATACTAGGCCTAGTTGTGCAAGAGTTAGAGTGGAGGTGGATTTACTTGCAACATTACCACAAAGGATAAGAATAAATGAGGAGAATGATCTTACTAGGGAAATAAAGTCTAAATGGATACAGATTCAGTATGATTATATGCCTAAGTATTGTCAAGATTGTTGTTTACAAGGGCATGATGAGGGAAGTTGTTGGAAAATTCATCCGGAATTATATGAAAAAATGAAGGATTGTGAATAAGGAATCTGGTTAACAAAAGAATCAGCAACCTCAACATCAGAGTAACATAAGAAGAGGAAACAATAACAATTTTCAGTGGCTTACAAGGAAGAATAGATACAGGAAGGACAGGTCTGGTCGTATTCTAGGAGAGGTAAATGAAAATAATGATGAGGACCTTCCAGTGTCCAATTCTTTTAATGCTTTAAAGGACAAAGAAGGATAAGAAGAACTGACTGACCCAGAAAATGCAGACACAGAAGAACAGAGGGAAGTTCAAGCAGAAGTAGAAGAACTCAGTACTAAGGACTGGGTTAACAAAAGTTTTGGAAAGAGTAATATTTAGGAAGTGGAAGAAGGGAAGCCAACAAATAATAATAATGACAAGGAAAAAAAGAATCAGCAAGGGGATGTCCAGCAAGATGAGAATGTTAAAAAAAGAATAGAGGAATAGAAGGAGGGTACCACTGAAGGATTGAAGAAGGATGAAGAAGAGAAGCAAATGCAGTTGTGGCATGGAGAAACAAATGAGCTGATGGTGTTGGAAGGGATTTCTCCTTTAGCTATTCAATCAGATAAGCTACTGGAGAGCTGCAATGAAAAGAAAAAAAACATGGATGGAAATAATTTGGAATATAATATCACTCAAATAGCTCAAGATGCAGATTTATCACCAAAGCAAATAGAGGTTTTGAATAGCAAGCAGGGAAAACAAAAAAAGAAGAATAAAGGGAGTAGTGCAACCTCAACTACAATTTGTGCAAGGAGTCATACTGCTAAGATTAAACCATGAATGCATTAATATGGAATATAAGGTCTGTTAATACACAGCAGGCCTTTACCAGATTAATCACAATGCAGAGAAGACATCCTTTCTATTTTATAGGGATTATGGAACCTTTTCAAGATAAGCAGAAAATAGAGGAGTACAGAAGAAGATTAGGGATGAGGCATGCAATAGTAAATGTTAATGGTAAGATATGGGCTTTCATGGATGAAAATATGGAATATAGTGTAGTGAAGGATGAGGAGCAATAATTATCACTGAAGTTACAAAATCATGATGCTGATGTTTCTTTAATTGTAACATTAGTATATGCCAAATGTATCTTAACAGAAAGACAAGAATTATGGGAATCATTACTAGATATGGCAGATGCTTTTCAACAGCCATGGATAATAGGGGGAGACTTCAATGTCATAAGAAGAAGAAAAATTGGGGGGGGGGGGGGGGTTACCAGTTACATTCAATGAAACACAGGATTTTAATCAGTGTATTAATTTGTGTAACCTGGATGAACCTCAATTTAAAGGAAGCAAATATACTTGGTGGAATGGGAGAATTGATGAAGCTTGCATAATTAAAAGATTGGATGGAGTTTTGTACAATGATAGGTTGCAGAGTTTATTTCAGACTTTGGATGTGGAGCATTTACCTAGAAGTGGATCAGATCATTCGCTTATCCTAATTCAATTCAGAACTGAAACAGAACAGATAATCAGATCATTCAGGTTTTTGAATTGGTGGTTGAAGGAAGAATCATGTTTGGAAGTGATCAAACAGAATTGGACAACAAAGATAGAAGAGAATCCTTTCATTGTGTTTCAACAAAAGCTGAAGAAAACAAAAACAGCTTTGTCAAGGTGGAGTAAAGAAACTTTTGGTAATATATTTTAGAAAATAGCAACATTGGAAGATATTATCAAAGTTAAAGAGAAGCAATTTGAGGAAAATCCTAGTGGAGTAAACAGAGCAAATTTGAATAAGGCTCAAGCTAAACTAAACTTGCAATTAAAGAGGTAAGAAGATTTCTGGAGACAGAAAGCAGGTTATGAATGGTTTAAAGATGGAGAAAGGAACACAAATTTTTTCCATACAATTGTTAAAGGAAGAAGGAGTAGATTAAGAATCAGAAGAATTCAGAATGAGCAGGGTGAGTGGATTGAAGAAGAACAAGAGATGCTGATTCAGCTATTAATTTTTTTCAAAATCAGTTTACTAAACAGGAAGATGCAGAGGATTTTTCTATGTTAGATGAAGTTCCAAATCTAGCAACTGAACAGCAGAATAAGAAGATTTTGAGGATTCCTAATGAAGATGAAGTAAAAGATGCAGTAATGAATTAAACAGGAATAGTGCAGGGGGACCTGATGGCATTACTAGAGCTTTTTATCAGGATGCTTGGGAAATTATAAAACAAGATATTCATAAAATGGTAATTGCTTTCTTTTGTGGTTTCTAGCTTCCTAGATTCATTACTCATACTAATTTGGTATTACTACCAAAAAAGTTAGTAGTGAATACATTTTCAGATATGAGGCTTGTATCACTCAATAATTTTGTGAATAAAATCTTTTCAAGAATTATTTATGAGAGGATTAAAGGCTTATTACCACAGTTGATTTCTCCAGAACAAACAGGTTTTATTCAGGGAAGAAGCATAGCTGAGAATGTTTTAGTGGTGCAGGAAATAGTCTCAGAAATGAGAAAAAGGGGTAAACCTCCTAATATGGTCATGAAACTTGATATGATGAAGGCATATGATAGGGTGGAATGACTATTTCTTACCAAGGTATTGAGGAAAATGTGATTCTCTGAAAGTCTTATAGACATGGTGTATAGATTGTTAGAGAACAATTGGTATTCAATTCTCTTGAATGGGCAACCAAAAGTATTTTTCAAATCTTCTAGGGGGTTGAAGCAGGGTGATCCTTTGTCACCTACTTTATTCATTATTGCAGCAGAGGTTCTGTCTAGGAATCTCTAGAAAGTAATGCAGGAAAAGGATTATAAGTTGTTTGGTATGCCAAGAGGAAGTCCTAAATTGAATCACTTAGCTTTTGCAGATGATATGATCATATTATGCAAAGCTGAAGTGAGAACATTCCAGTTGGTGTCTAATACTTTGGACAAATATGAAGTAGTATCTGGTCAGAAGATCAACAAAGACAAAAGTGCAATATATTTGCACAAAGGGGTTTCTAATGGAGTGAGAATAATAGCAGAAGTTGCTACAGGCATATTGAGGAAAGATTTTCCTTTCACATATCTTGGTTGTCCTATTTTTTATATGAGGAAGAAAAAAGAATATTATCAGCAGCTAGTGAATAGGATAAGCAAATAAGGTTCAGAATTGGAAAGGAAAGCTTTTTTCAAATGGAGGTAGAGCAGTGTTGATTAAGCATGTGTTGCAGAGTGTTCCCTTTGTATCCATGGTTCACATTGGAATATCCTGACTTTCCAATGTGAACCATGGATACAAAGGGAGATTTCAAAGTGAAGAGTGCTTGGCAGTATATCAGGAACAAGGGTCACATGAGCAACATTTCTAAGTATATTTGGAGTTTGCGAGTGCCTTTGGGTTGGTGGTAGTGAATTCCAACTTTCCGAACAAGAGCATCTGGTTACTTTCCGTAGTAGGTTAGCCAAGACCCAGATTGACTTTTTGCTGCTTAGGAAGGGGGGATAGAACTTTGTTTAAGGATTGTAAGGTTATCCCGAGCGAGAATCTTACGACCCAGCATAGACTCCTGGTGATGGACTTGGTTATCAAGAAGGGAAAGTTGAGGTGGGGTAGGAAGGGTCGACCTAGAGTTAGGTGGGGCAGTCTGACTCCGGGTAGTGCTTTGGAGATAGGGGCGAAGTTGGAGGGGATAGGGGTATGGGATAGTAGGGGGACGTAGATAGTATGTGGGATAGGGCTGCTAGTTGCATCAGGGAGTCTGCTAGAGAGGTGTTGGGTGTTTCGAGAGGTGGGTCTGGCCGGTATCGGGGGGATTGGTGGTGGACTGAAGCTGTTAAGAAGAAGGTGGAGACGAAGAAGGCGTCTTACGCTAAGGTGGTTGAGAGTAAGGATGAAAAGCAGAAGTGGGTGAGCAGGGAAGAGTACAAGTTAGCTAAGAAGGAGGCTATGTTAGCAGTTACGGCTGCTAAGAAAGCAACTTTTGAGAGTTTGTATAAGGGGATAGAGGAGAAGGGCGGGGAGAAGAGGTTGTTTAGGCTTGCCAAGGTTAGGGAGCGGAAGGGTCGGGATCTGGATCAAGTAAAGTGCATTAAGGAAGATGATGACAGAGTTTTGGTGGAAGACGTCCTTATTAAGAAAAGATGGCAGTCGTATTTCCATAGGCTCTTGAATGATGAGGGGAACAAAGGTGTCGTGTTAGGGGAGTTAGAGCAGTTCGAAGAGTGTCGCGACTTTGGCTTTTGTCGGCGTTTTAAGATAGAGGAGGTCAGTGAGGCTATTCGCAAGATGCGAAGGGGCAGGGCGATGGGGCCCGACGAGATTCCTGTGGATTTTTGGAATTACTCTGGCCGGACTGGTTTGAGATGGCTAACTGACTTATTTAATAATATTTTCAAGTCAGCAAAGATGCTCGAGGCATGGAGATGGAGCACGATGATTCCTTTGTATAAGAACAAGGGTGACATTCAGAGTTGCAACAATTACCGTATTAAGTTGTTGAGTCACACGATGAAGATTTGGGAGAGCGTGGTGGAGCGGAGGTTGAGGAAGATTGTGTCTATTTCAGAGAATCAATTTGGTTTTATGCCTGGTCGCTCCACGACTGAGGCAATTCAGCTAGTGCGGAGACTGGTAGAGCAGTATACAGAGAGAAAGAGGGATCTTCACATGGTGTTTATTGACTTGGAAAAGGCGTATGACAAGGTCCCTAGGGAGGTTCTTTGGAGACTTGGAGGCGAGAGGGCTCCCGGTGGCGTTCATCAGAGCGATTAAGGACATGTATGAGGGGGCGAAGAATCGGGTAAGGACAGTGGGAGGAGATTCTGAGCATTTTCTGGTCTTGACAGGGTTGCACCAGGGATCGACTCTAAGTCCGTTTTTATTTTCTTTGGTGATGGATGTGTTGACGCAGAATATTCAAGGCGAGGTGCCTTCGTGTATGCTTTTCGCGGATGATATTGTTTTGATTGAGGAGTCGCGACAAGGGGTTAACGATAAGCTGGAGGTTTGGAGACAAATCCTGGAATCTAAAGGTTTTCGGTTGAGTAGGACCAAGACGGAGTACTTGGAGTGCAAGTTTAGTGAATCGAGGCAAGATGAGGTAAAGTGAAGTTGGATTCTCAGGAGGTTTGCAAGAGGGATAGTTTTAAGTATCTCGGGTCTACGATTCAGGGGAATGGAGAGATAGATGAGGATGTCTCTCACCGTATTGGGGCAGGTTGGATGAAATGGAGGCTCGCTTCGGGAATTTTATGTGATAAGAAGTGCCCCCAAGTTGAAAGACAAATTCTATAGAATTGCAGTCCGACCTGCTATGTTGTATGGAGCGGAGTGTTGGCTGGTTAAGAATTTTCATATCCAAAAGTTGAAGGTGGCGGAAATGAGGATATTGCGTTGGATGTGTGGATTCTCGAGGGCTGACAGAGTTAGGAATGAAATTATTCGGGAAAAGATGGGAGTAGTGTCAGTGGAGGATAAAATACTGGAAGTGAGGTTGAGGTGGTTTGGTCATGTGATGAGGAGGGGCGCGAATGCCCCAGTTTGTAGATGTGAGAGGTTGGCTTTGGAAGGTTTAAAGCGGGGTAGGGGTAGACCGAAGAAATGCTGGAGAGAAGTGATTAAGCGTGACTTGGAGCAGTTACAGCTGACTGAGGACATGACCCTGGATAGGAAGTTATGGAGAAATAGCATTAGGATAGAGGGCTAAGGGTGTGAATGAGTCGCAGTCAGTATTTAGGTTGAACTTGGTGTCCTGTGTTTGGCAATGTACAATATGTTTGTGGATGTCGTACATATGTTATTTTATCCTGTTCTATGCTTTTGTTGCTCTTTCATACTGTCTTTTGTCTTGAGCCCGGGGTCTATCGGAAACAACCTCTCGACCTCTTTAGAGGTAGTGGTATGGACTGCGTACACTCTACCCTCCCCAGACCCCAATATGTGGGAATATACTGGGTTTGTTGTTGTTGTTGGTTACCTTTCAAAATATGCTTCTTTATGTGGAGGTTATGGAAAAGCAAAATACCAGCTGATGATAATGCTAGAAGATGGGGGATGCAGGGACCTTCTAAATGTTGGTGTTGTGAAGAACCTGCAGTGGAGACACTTGCACATGTTTTGAGAAGGTCACCTTATGCTAACAGGACTTGGTCCTACTTTTCTTCTTTTGCAGGTATATGTATTCAAAACTTGACTCTAAGGGGTACTATTTTGAAGTGGTGGGAGGCTGAGGTGAAGATGAAAGAACAATCTTATTATCATGCTCTTCCTAGCATTATTCTATGGGAACTTTGGAGAAGAAGAAACAAAAAGAAGCGTGAGAACAAGAACACTACAGATTTGAGACTCATTCACAACATAACAAGAAATTTGAGGCTTTTATTGATGGTCAGACAACCTACAAGAGTTTTCTCTACTAAATGGCCTCAAATTGTACAGGAGCTAGCTAAGTCTAAAAGCAAGATCAAGGTGACAAAAGTGATGTGGGAGATGCCTGAAGATGGATGGGTGAAATATAATACTGATGGGGCAGTCAGAAGTGAAGAGGGAGGCAGTTCATATGCTTTTTGTCTAAGGGAATGGTGATGTGCTATATGCTAACGCAAAACCATAACAATATGCAGATAGTATGTAGGCAGAAGCAAATGCAATTCTGCATGCAGCTTAGCATTGTAACCAGACACAATATGATAAGGTAATCATTGAGATGGACTCTCTAGTTATGCAGAAGGTATTATCAGGAAATTGGAAGTGTCCATGGAACATTGTAAGCATAGTAAAGGAGATAGAGCAGTATTTGCAAGATAAGCAAGTAATATATCAACACATTTACAGGGAAGGAAATCAGTTAGCTGATTATCTTGCTAATCTAGCAATAGAGTCAGGAGCAATCTCTATCACCAGTTTTCAACAACTTCAGAAGAAAGGAAAAACTATTCTTAATAGTGATAATTAGCAGTGCCCCTATTTGAGAAACACCACTAAAGGGATAGAGGGCAACTGGGAAGTTAGGCTATGTAGTCATGAACACAGCAAAAACAAAGCATGCTTTAACTACTCTAAACTACTTCAGCCAACAAAATAGATTCTTAGCTTCATGGGAGGATCTAGGGGGAGATTTCAGCTGCATAAACCTAATTGTAAAGCAGATACCAGATTCTTCGTGGTCCAAGCATCCCTTATCATCATCTTGTCCAGATCTGAGCATCACAAGCAGAAAGCACTAAGGCAAGCATTGGAAAATTCTTAAATGGAACAATAAGGCAATGAGAAGAGTCATACTTGGAAGTAGCAGCTTAACCCAGTTGAATAGAGCCAGTAAAGATGCTCAAAATGCCCTTCAGAGTCTCATACATCGGAGAAATCAGATACAAAAGAAGCAGCATCAATTTTCAAGTTATACGAAGCTGAGACAACAAAGTAAGGGAGGAAATACTCACTGTTGGAAGCTGAATCTGAAGGAGAAGCTTCGACAAGAAGGCGGTACAAGATCGATTCTCCAGAGTAACAATCGAAAGAAGCCAACGTTGAAGAAAGGAAGGAATATGTTGAAAGGCGGCGTGAATGAGATAGGGATTAGGAAAGTTATCATTTTTGGAAACCTACTGATTATATTTGTTGTTATTGGATCCGAGTTGGGCTGGGTCAGATAAATAGGATTACAATGTTTAATTGTATAATGGGTTGGTCCATTATTGTTTGCTAATTATTAATAAAATACCAAATTAAATAAAAAATAAAATTATCTAGATGCCATGGATATGTGGGAGGCAGTTGAAGAGGATTATGAAATTCCATCGTTGCCTAACAATCCAACTATGGCCCAGATCAAGAACCATAAAGACAGGAAAACCAGAAAATCAAAGGCAAAAGCATGTCTATTTTCAGCAGTATCTTCAATTTTCACTCGAATTATGTCTCTAAAGTCGGCCAAAGACATATGGGATTATCTCAAGTCAGAATATGAAGGGGATGAAAGGATCAGAGGTATGCAAGTTCTGAATCTTATAATAGATTTCGAGATGCAGAAGATGAAAGAAATCGAAATCATAAAAGATTACTCTGAAAGGCTCCTGAACATAGCAAATAGGGTAACGTTTCTTGGTTCTGTGTTTAATGATTCTCGTATTATTGAAAAAATTCTGGTAACTGTGTCGGAAAGATTTGAAGCAACCATAACTACTTTGAAAAACACCAAGGATCTGTCCAAGATGACCTTGGTGGAGTTGTTGAATGCTTTGCAGGCTCAAGAACAATGAAAGGTCACGAGAGATAAAAGGAAATACCGAGGGAGCATTGTTTGCCAAGCCTCAAGATGAAGGCAAAAATTAAAAGAAGAAGAACAAGAAGAATGGTGAAAGTGCTCCAACAGGCACTGCCAAAGGAAAAACTGGAAACACAAAGAGAAGTTTTCCTCCATGTAAGCATTGTAACAAGAAAGGTCATCCACCATACAAGTGTTGGAGAATGCCTGATGCTAAGTGTAGTAAATGCAATCAACTTGGGCATGAAGATGTCATTTGCAAGAACAACAATCAACAACAAGTAGCAGATGCTCAGATTGTTGATGAAGAGGAGGAAGATCAACTCTTTGTTGCTACATGTTTTTCAAGTAAATCATCAAGTGAGTGTTGGTTGATTGATAGTGGATGTACTAATCACATGACAAACGACAAGCATCTCTTCAAGGAATTGAAGCCTACGACCATTACTAAAGTCAGAATAGGTAAAGGTGAATATATTCCTGTAAAAGGAAAAGGGACAGTTGCTATTCCAAGCCAGTCAGGTATAAAAACAATTTTTGAAGTGCTTTATGTACCTGAAATAGATTAGAACTTGCTTAGTGTTGGTCAATTGATGGAAAACGGTTTCAAATTAAATTTTGAAGATAAACATTGCTTGATCAAGGATGCATCAGATCAAGAAATGTTTAAAGTAAGAATGAGAGGTAAACGTTTCTCATTAGATCTATTTGAGGAGGAGCATGTGGTTGTTTCAGTCAAAGAAAATGTTGCAGAAGTATGACACAAGAGACTCAGACATTATCACTATGAAGGGTTGCTTAAAATGCAAAAAGCAGAAATAGTCGAGGACTTACCTGTTTTAGAAGTGAATTCTTCAAATTGCCTTGCGTGTCCATATGGGAAACAAAGCAGACTTCCATTTCCAAAGACAACTTGGAGAGCCTCAAAGAAATTGCAACTAATTCATACTGATATAGTAGTACCTCAAAGGACTCCCTCACTAAAAGGTAGTCTTTACTATACCTTTTTTGTTGATGATTTAACTCGCATGTGCTGGATTTACTTTCTCAAGCATATGTCAGAGGCTGCTAATGTCTTTCGGAAGTTCAAAGCAAAGGTAGAAAATGAAGCTGATTGTAAAATTCAGTCCGTACGAACAGATAATGGAAAGGAATATACTTCTCAACAATTCAACATTTTATGTTAGGAAGTAGGGATTCATCATCAACTTACTACTCCGTATACTCCAAACAAAATGGAGTAAGTGAAAGAAGGAACAAATACATAATGGAGATGACCAGATGCATGTTGCACGAAAAGAACTTGCCAAAGAAATTTTGGCTAGAAGCAACAAACACATCAGGTTTTCTCCAAAATAAGCTTCCTACAAAGGCGGTGAAAGATCGAACTCCTTTTGAAGCTTGATATGGGTTCAAACCATCATTAAACTTCCTTAAAGTGTTTGGCTGTCTCTGTTTTTTCTATGTTCCTCAGGTTAAACAAGACAAGCTAGATAAGAAATCTGTTCCAGGCATTTTTATTGGATAAAGTGCATTTTCAAAGGCGTATAAAGTTTTCCAACCGCAAACTGAAAATATAATCTTCAGTATAGATGTGTATTTTATGGAGAATGAAGAATGATGTTAGGAAGACTCAAAGAAATCTGTGCTAAACTCTTCGGACTCAGCAGAAAAGTTTCCTGCCAAAGTTCTTGAAAAACAAATATCACTCTCATCGCAAGATGAAATGGTGGATCATTCGCCAGGTAAAGGTACTCGACTACTCACTGATATATATCAGAGATGTAGTGTGGCAGTATGTGAATCTAATAGGTACATTGAAGCCAAGAATGATGAAAATTGGGTGGCTGCAGTGAAAGAGGAGTTGTTTATGATTGAGAAGAACATGACTTGGGAGCTTGTTGATCAACCTAAAGACAGAAAAGTAATTGAGTTGAAATGGGTTTTCAGAACAAAGTTAAATGTCGATGTTTCAGTCAACAAGCATAAAGCAAAACTTGTTAAGGGATATGCTCAAATTTTTGGTGTGGATTATTTTGATACATTCGCACCAATGGCTAGGCTTGACACGATCAGGTTACTTCTTGCTCTTGTTGCATAATTGGGATGGAAAGTGTATCAGATGGATGTCAAATCTACATTTTTTAATGGTTTTCTCCAGGAAGAAATTTATGTTGAGCAACCTGAAGGCTTTATGGCAAAAGGAAAGGAGGACAAAGTTTACAGGCTAAGAAAGACTCTTTATGGACTTAAACAGGCACCAAGGGTCTGGTATGGTCGAATAGATGATCATTTGCTTGGGTTAGGCTTTGAAAAGAGTATCAGAATCTACTCTTTATGTTAAACATAATGGCATTGCTATTCTTGTTGTGTCTATATATGTGGATGATGTACTAGTTACAGGGAGCAATACAAAGCATATTGAGGATTTCAAGCAAGAAATGATGCAAGCCTTCGAGATGAATGATCTTGGTCTAATGTCCTATTTTCTTGGAATGGAAATCAAACAGGGACAAAATGAAGTTTTCATTTGCCAAAAGAAATATGCTAAGGAAATTCTCAAGAAGTTCAACATGGAAGATTGCAAGGAGATGAGTACTCCTATGATTCAAAAAGAGAAACTAAGCAAGAATGATGGAGCAGAGAAAGTGGAGGAAACATACTTCAGAGGCTTAGTCGGCTGATTGATGTATCTCACAGCTACAAGACTTGATATTTTGTATGCTGTAAGCATTTTATTGAGGTTCATGCATTGTGCTAGTGAGCTGCATCTAAAAGCAGCAAAAAGAGTAATCAGATACATCAAAGGAACCATTAATTATGGTGTCAAGTTTCAGAAAAATCCAAATCTGAAACTACTTGGGTTTTTCTGATAGTGATTGAGCTGGATCAGTGGATGACATGAAGAGCACATCTGGATATTGCTTTAGTCTTGGCTCAGGTATATTTTCGTGGTGCTCAAAAAAGCAGGATATTGTGGCTCAATCCACTGCAGAGGCAAAATTTGTGGTTGCAACAGTAGCAGCGAATCAAGCTCTGTGATTGAGGAAAATATTTGCTGATTTGCATATGAATCAAACTAAAGGAACTGAAGTATTTGGAGACAACCAATCTGCGATAGCAATTTCTCACAATCCTGTATTTCATGCCAAAACAAAACACTTCAATATCAAGCTGTTTTTCTTGAGGGAAGTGCAAAAAACTGGTGATGTGCTTCTGCTCTATTGCAAAATCGAGGAGCAGCTGGCTGATATCTTCACCAAGTCTTTACCGGTAAACAAATTTCAACTTCTCAGGAAAAAACTTGGAATTTGCAGCTCTTAAAGCAAGGAGTGTTAGAAAAATGCATAAGAGCTGCAGCAGTCTGAATTCTATATTATCTGTTAGAAGTTAATATTAGTCAGCAGTTAATTAGTTTCTATTTAATCCTTATCCTTAGGAGTTGGTTACTTTTTCAGTTAAGATTGTAATTTATAAATAAGTCAGAATTCTTAATAAAGCTGCAGTTTTTTGCTTTCATCAACATCTCTCTGTTAATTTATCAAACTTATGTTCCACTTGTTTATCAACAAGTAAAATCAGTTTCTTATGTTCTTCACTCTCTGGAAACTTACAGTCTTCTGTTGATACATTTGCAGATGCTGGTTTATGAGTTCATGCCCAATGGAACTTTGCGAGACTGGCTTTCTGGTAGGTAATTTTTTCCGGGTTGTTTCCTGTTTTAGTATGATTAATCGTCCATTTCTTCCTTTTAGTTTAGGAGTGAAGAGCCAAGGAGGGGTTTCAATGTTTATAGCTGATCCATGCACATGTAGTGTCATTAGTACTATGGTGAACTGATAATACAGGCTTCAGGATTTTATTGCGTTTGTACGGAAACCAATGTCAAGGTGGTGACTGATCTAAAACTTGCATAATGGAAAGATACCTCAGGAAGTCCAATAGTGAGAGACAACATAGTAGATTCCATCTTCGTTTTCCTTATCATGACAAAAGTTCTTAGTTTCTTTATGCGGCTGTGGTAAACTTGGATTGATTTTGGTTGAGAATATTTTCTATTACTATCTGAGTAGGTGATTTCCTTAATTTGACAGCTAAAACTAAGCAAAATTTAAAGTTTGGAGCAAGGTTGGGGATCGCACTGGGTGCATCTAAAGGCATCCTTTACCTCCATACTGAAGCTGATCCACCCATATTCCACAGGGATGTCAAAGCCAGCAATATTCTTTTGGACTCTAAACTCACTGCCAAAGTTGCTGATTTTGGATTGTCTCGGCTTGCACCTGTCCAGGATGATGATGGTGTTCTGCCAAATCATGTGTCAACAATTGTGAAGGGGACACCTGTAAGTCTGACTATGCTTCATTCAGCAGTAGATTTTCCATCTTTTAGGAAATATTTGTGCAATGATCTGGCTGATTATCTTATAAGATTCTGGCTGTATGTACACAGGGTTACCTTGATCCCGAATATTTCTTGACCCGTAAAATGACAGACAAAAGTGATGTCTACAGCCTTGGTGTTGTATTTCTGGAGATCTTAACCGGCATGCATCCCATCTCACATGGAAAAAACATTGTCCGTGAGGTATTTCTGTCGGCTGAAAACTTATTGGAATACCAAAACAGTGGATATTTGATTATTTGTCCATCATTTTAGCAATAGAGGCATAGGAATGAAAACTTTGGCTGTCTATGACAGGTCAATATGGCTCGTAAATCGGGAATAATGTTCTCCATTTTGGACAACAGCATGGGATCTTACCCCTCTGAATGTGCAGAGAAGTTCATGGCGTTGGCCCTGAGCTGTTGCCAGGACAAACCAGAAGACAGACCCTCGATGCTGGAGGTGGTTAGGACGCTGGAAACCATACTCCGCATGATGCCCTATACTGATGCCGATCCTTTGGATAATAAAGCTAGTTTCACTGAAACTACGTCATCATCTTCATATTCTAATACTAGAAGCGGAGACCTATTTGTATCATCATCCAATGTATCGGGTGGTGATCTTATTAGTGGCGTTACTCTTACTATTACACCTCGTTAACATTAATTAGCTTGTCTTTTGACTACATAAACTTTAGCTTGGAGACACTGGTGCTATGACTAGTAAGAAGGCTATACGACTTTGTGTTTTATGTTTGTTGTTTATCTGGGTACAATAATACCACCTAACAGCTTCTAGTTTTATGCATATTCCTAAAGAATCTGTTGTGACAGACAACCCCTGTAGATGTACTTTTACATTATACATGACGTGCTTTAGCACATCTGAAGAAATGCTACATGTAGTTGGCTATCACAAGCACACCATTAGGACTTGTAAGATGGCGGGATACTAGGTAACCCTGTCTATCCTTCAGCCAAGTCTGACATTCAGTATATGCATTCAATCAAGGAATGAAGATACTGTAAGCTATATTTAACTTCTTCGTTCCACAAAAATTGAAATTCTTTATGTCCTAACTTCGTTCTTCTTCATTTCACCTGCTACTCTCCAATAGCCCCTTGGAGAAAGAGGTGGGAAAAAAGAAAGAAAGAAATGGAACACCTTCTGATGAAAAAACCTCTCTTCCAAATGAACGAATTATGTTGAAATTTGACACAAAGATGTGATAACTTCCAACGCAGTAAATTCAAGGAAATTGAAAATTAATAGCCTTTTTGACCAAACTTTGGTGTGCATTTTTCTCAAACTTCCTTATTTGGGAGAGATTAAGTGCTTGTGAGAGGAGCAAAAATCGATTTTCGAAAGTTAAAAAAAAAATTCTCCAAAAGTATATGCACTTTTAGAAAACTTTTTCAAACACTAATTGCTACACAAAGAACTTTTATATTTATGTTTCTCACTAAAAGTACTTTTTTAAGAATGTTTTTAAAATAAGCTGATTTTAGAAGTTTGGCCAAACAAGCTATAAGTCTAACCGCACAAGCACAAACTGTTAGGCCCAAGGTTTCACCTGCTAATTTTGATGATAACAAATCAATACAATTTAATAAAAGAATCTTTACTTGTGGTAAATTTATTTTTGTACAGATTTATTTGATGAGGAAAGATTTGGTGAAGATCTAAACAAACGTGAAAAAGAAGATATTACAGAAGAAAAAGATTTGTCCAAATCAAAATTTACTTAATGAAGAACAAATTAGTGAAGATCTCAGCAAATATGAAAAAGAAGATATTGTGAAAAATATCTGCTATAATCCTATGAAAGAAAATATTCTACATAAGGAAAAAGTCAAGATCAATTTGTTACTCAAGGAGGGCCCAATAGTTATAGAACATCAAGATATGTCTGAAGTTCAAGTTCGCAAAAGAATCCAAATTCTTAGTGATCAAAATTCAAAATCAAGAAGATGGATGTGTTTACATCCAAATCAAGATCCAAGGTAAAATGGAAAGGATATTGAAATTCTCTTGGATTGCCAAAATAAAAGCTCATATTTGTACAAGTAAAAAAAAAAAAAAGAATATAGAGAATTTATTGGGAAGAATATTTGTTTCTTTGAAAAGAAAATATTCTATAGAGATAAAAATTGAGATGCTGAAAGATATATTATTGATGCACAAATAAAAAGAAAATATTCAAAAATATTATTGATTGGAAAGAGACAACACGAATTATTTCGAGAAATAAATCTTCTGTGTTAATCACGGAGTTCTACATTATCAGTCTAAGGATGAAAATATTTATTATGTGATACAAGAGATCCTTTATTGCAATATATATAAGAAATATAATCAAACTTGTACAAGACTGTGAAGTGAAGAAAATCAAGCATAAGGGGTGCAACTATCACAACTTGCCTTGTAAAGAGGAGAAGGAGAATCTACAACAATCAAATATTTATTACGAAGCAAAATCTTTTCTGGTTGCTCAAGATCAAGAAGAAAATTTGCAGAGATTGTTTAAAAATTCAAGGGATCATTACAAGTACTATAAATACAAGAATTCATTAGTGAAGACATATGCAACCACACTTACTTTCCTCTCAACCACTCTCAAGTTTAGACATACGCAACCACACATACTTTCGTCTCAACCACTCTCAAGTTTCTTTGTTCTACTCTTTATAAGCTGTTTCGATCCGAACCAGAGCTTGGCCATGATGGGTATCCCAAGTCCACCATGAACAAAAGACTACATCATCGCCTGACCTCATGAGTAAAAAATAATAATGATAATAATACGGAAGCCAATAAACAATAATAAAAAGATGGATAGATGACTCAACGGAGTTAAGAGTCAAAACAATGACCAATCAACCCACATCTGTTCACAATAGCCTCTAAAATCAGAATACCAAACAGGTCGCGACATGCCTCTGACCATGACCAAAAGAATCCAAAAGTACTGAGTCAAAATAAAAAAATATGAAAATTCTAAGACTTTCCGAAGGATGGAGGTTCACCACTTCACAACTACTCGACTATTGTGCCAATCCATCTAACGCTATATAGGAATAAAAGAAGTGTCTTCGGACCCTACATTATGAAATAATGTAGCTTCCTTGGACGGTTAGAGGAGTGAGCGCTAATATGTAACTAAAAAAAGATGATAACATAATGCTATATCCAAAAATTAGTCAAAACCTTAATGCACGCATTTATATACATTTATATAAGATGCCGGGATAGGGAACAAGGTTGAAGCATAAGATTCAAAATCATTAACCTGGACTGTGTAGCTCTAATCATCTTAAAAACACCCCCGGGCTATATGAGTCCGCCCCCCGAAAGGACCCCAGTGCGTGTTAGCCGCACAAACTAGAGAAATATGAAGAAGGGCCAACGCCACCAAGGCTCCAACCATTTCAAAATGTATATATAATATATGAACTATACACACGATCATAAAGACCCCCACGCCGACAAATGTGGTTTTCAATCTTGGTCCCCCCGGAACCTCCACCTTCCACGACGAGCTACAAAACCCCCTTTAAGACCAAATAAAAACCATTTAGCACATAGTTCGAATAATTAAATTGGGAGTCATTCATTAAGGCATTAACCACTTGGTATCGTCATATCAATACGATTGCAAGCTAAATCACACATGCCAAATCCATTCACCCACTATATTGACTCCCCAAGTTCCATTAATATCCAATCCATGGTCACCAAGGCCATCCAACATCATTTTAATCCAAAACCATGACCACCAAGGCTTGTATCCATTTATCCTTTAATGCAGTGCATTGAGTTCAAAAATAAGTTAAACCATATAATTTTCCATAATTTAAATCAAATTTATAAAGTAGGTTGAGGTTCATGCAATTTCAAGCCAAAATTCAGCCAATTTGGGGAAAGCCATGTTTCCCATTTCAATCATTCAATTCAAGTATCAATTCAGTCCCAAAAATGTCAATTTAAAGCATGAATAATTAATTCAAATCACAGGACAAGTAATTAAACCAATAACAACCAAAACCCCTTAACCCAATTTCAAACCCATAATTTAAATCACATGAAAATCCATCAAATAAATGTCTCAATGTAAAATTAATGTTCGGGAAATAGATACATGCCTTAAACACACAAGAATTCAAAGTAAAATTTTAAGCTTGGATCCCGGATGATGAATTCTCTATGAAATCCTTGAGTTTTCTTGGGTTTTGAGTTTGAGAGTGAAAGAGAGTAATTTGATCTTTGAAAACTGAAGAAATAAGCTTATTTTATGTTTAAGGGTCGTACAAGGGTGAAAAGACCCAAAAGCCCTTCATCCCAAGTGAATAAAACAAAACTGTACGAAAATTATGCCTTGGTGTGGCACACCAATATCGTGGAGGTTATCCTCTGTACCACTCCAGTATTGTAGAGGGTAACCTCCGTGTCACGATGAAAACGCGGAGGCTCACTACCTAAATGTTTTAAAATTGCCTCGCACCCTTTCTAAAAATTCTAAAACCTTTCTAGATTACCCTTTTAACATCCCTAAGCACAATTCAAGTGAAAAAATTGATATTTCAAACACGAAAAGGTCAAAAATAAAATGATGGAAATTTTAACGGTCTTACATTAGCCCTTCTTAGGATCATTCATCCCCGAATGATGAGTTAAGACATTTTTAGAACGAGTAGCAAGAATACACCAAAATTAAATGACATACTCAAAAAATGATAAGAGGAATGCGAAACCCATACTTTAAGCACTTTTATCCAACCCAGGGAACAAGAATCAATATTTAGCCTTCATATTTTTCTTAGCTTCACATGTAGCCTCTTCTACCTTTTGGTTTCTCCAAAGAACCTTCACTAAAGCGACGCCCCTGATCCTCAATCTACGAACCTGCCTATCCAATGTCTCAATCACGACTTTCTCATAAGATAAGGAATCCGTAACACCAACATCCTCAACAGGCACTATCAAGGAAGGACCGCCTACACACTTTTTCAGCATGGATACATGAAACATGGGACGAATAGAACCCAAACTCATATGCAAGTCCAACTCATAAACAATGCCCCCAATTCTTCTCAAATCTGATATGGACAACATTACGAAGACTGAGCTTCCCCTTCTTCCCAAATCTCATGAATCCTTTCATAGGAGACACCTTAAAAACATCCAATCATTTACTTCGAACTCCAATTCTCTTCGACTCACTTCCGCATAAGACTTTTGGTGACTTTGAGCAGTTTTAAGTCTTGCTCTAATCACTTTTACCTTCTCCATGGACTAATGAACTAAGTCAGGACCAAACAACCTAGTCTTACCAACCTCAAACCACCTAATAGGAGACCTACAACTCCTACCATAAAGATCCTCAAAAGGAGCCATCTAAATACTCAAATGATAACTATTATTATACACTAACTTAATAAGAGGCAAATGATTAACCCCATTCCCTTTAAAATCAATCATACATGCCCTTATCATATCCTCCAAATCCTGAATAGTTTGCTCATCTTGCCCATTTGTTTGAGGGTGGAAAGCGGTGCTAAGGTTCACCTCTGTACCCAAACTCTCTAAAATGAATGTAAAAAATGAGAAGAAAACCGTGTACCTTAGTCTAAAATAATGGACACTGGCGCACCATGCAGCTTCACAATCTCCTGAATGAACAACTTAGTGTAATCCTTTCCTGAGTAGCTAGTCCTCACGGGTAGGAAGTGAGCGGACTTAGTCATCCTATCCACAATGACCCAAATCAAATCATACTAATTGCGAGACCGCGAAAGACCCGTAATGAAATCCATATTAATTTTCTCCCACTTCCACACAGGAACCTCTATCTCTTGAGATATGCCACCAGGCCTCAAGTGCTCAACCTTAACTTGTTGACAAACCATACACTTAGGAACAAAATTTTATACAACCCTCTTCGCATTGCTCCACCAATAGATCTCCTTTAAGTCAGGTATATTTTAGTTGAACCCGGATGAACTATATGTCAAGACTGATGAGCCTCAGTCAGAATCCTTTCCCATAACCCATCAATATTAAGAACACGCAACCTACCTTTGGTACCTCAGAATACTATCTATCCTAATCTCAAAAGGCGTAACCTTTTGCTGACCCACATCATCCTTAATTTGTATATGTATAGGATTCAAGGCTTGCTTCTCCTTCACCTCAGCACCAAAAATTATTTGGCCGCTTCCTAAATAATGACTCTTCCATCCTCAGAGTCCAAAAGTTAAATCCCAAGTTAGCTAATTTATGGATGTCTTTCACCAACCCTCTCTTATTTTCATCAACATGGGACAAACTCTCCATAGACAACCTGCTAAGAGTATCAACAATAGCATTAGTTTTACCTGTATGGTAGTGAAGGCTCATGTCATAATCTTTAAGCAATTCAAGCCACCTCCTCTTCCTGAGGTTCAATTCTTTCTGCGTGAACACATATTACAAGCTCTTATGATCTAAATAGATATCCATATACACACCATACATATAATGGCACCAAATCTTTAAAGCAAAAACAACAACCACCAACTCTAGATTATGAGTCAAATAGTTCCTTCCATGAACCTTAAGCTGCATAGAAACGTCGGCCACAACCTTACCATGCTACATCAAAATACAACTTAGTCCCACATGGGACGCATCACAAAACACAACAAAACCATCAGTACCCTCGGACAGGGTCAAAATCAATACAAAAGTCAACTTATCCTTCAACTTCTCAAAACTATCCTCACAAGCATCGGGCCACAAAAACTTAACCTTCTTTTAAGTCAATCTTGTCAATGGAGCAGCAATAGAAGAGAAACTCTCCACAAATCTCCTATAATACCCAGCCAAGCCTAAGAAGCTCCTAATGTCGGTTGGAGTTTTGGGTCTAGTTCATTTCTTAACTATCTCAACCTTTTGTGGATCTACCATGTTTCCCTACTAGAAACAACATGACCAAGAAAAGTCACAACATTCAACCAAAAGTCACAATATCACGACCCGATTTCTCAAGTCATGATGACGCCTACCATAACCAACCAGTAGGCAAGCCAAACCATAGTACAGAATGGCTAGTAACGAATAACTCAATAATATAAGGAAAATAATGCAAAATATATGGATTAAAGATCAATACATAGAAGAATCCCAAAACCCGGTGGTATTAGTACAAGAGTTTCTAATATCATTAAAGTATAAAAGTGATATATCACGAATTATACAATGGTACAACTTGTCTCCGAATACAACTTAAAAACCAGTCTAATACATAAGAGAGAGATAAGTAATACTCCGAATGTTAGGATCTCACTCTAAATCTCCGAACCAGGGATGCTCCGCACGATGCATACATCAATGACAAAAACCCGTACTATGATCTGCAGGCTGTAAAAGTATAGTATGAGTATGTAATGCCCTGAGTATGTACCCCGGACGCTGCACGATGCTCATTATCCTGAGGGACCACAAACTAACCCATGACTGGTACCTGCTGCAATAACTGAATAATAATACTGTATTATGCGGAAATTAGGCAAAAACTTTCCATAAGGTTCAAAACTATAAATAAATACTGAGTACTAAAATCTTAATACTGATACACCTGTTTGAAATACTCTAGTCTAAAAAGCCTCTACTGTCTGAACAAAAAGTTGATGGGATAAGTCCCCAACTAACTCCGACTAATAAAATAAACTGAGTACTAGAGTACTGGAATAATAAATCTATCCTTGAACAATGGGACTCACCACTAGTCTGCTGTTGATGGACCAGGATGCTAAGTATAATCGGGATCCCATGCACCTGAACCTATGATATAAGACATCATAGCATAAAAGAAAGGTATGCGTCAGTACTTTTAATGTTCTGGTATGCTAAGTGAGGTAGGTTGATATGCATGGGTTCATATACATGAACAATACTGAATGAATAACATGAGTATAACTGAATGAGAGTACATGAATAAATACGTAAACAATAATTGAGGTCGTGATAACACTGGATACTGAGTTCTGAATTACTGATTTACTGATAACTGAGTTTACTGATGCTGTATAACTAATAGCTGAATGATTATATCTGACAGTACTGATTCTGTGGAACTATACTGAGTTCCGTACTGAACTGAGTGACTGTGTTTGACAATCTTGATTTCTGTAGAACTGAACTGAGTTCTATTCTAAAGACTGAAACTAAGACTGTGGGAGGTAATCATCTAACCGACATACCCCTCCCTGAATAGATTGGGGTCCAATCTATAACCCTAGTTGGAAGGGTGTCAGTACCGTTCCATGAGTAAAGACAACTGTTAGTTAACCCTCTCTAATAGGAAGCTTTTTTGTCAACCCTCGCTGGCAGGAAAATTTGTATGAGATGTATCAACCTTAGTCTGGCAGGAAAATATCTCAACCTACGCTAGCTACGTAGTTCTATAATGCAGGGATACCTACTAAGGGTCAAACCCTCTGCTAACATAAATGCCCCCATCCTTGGGTTCGCTCGATGCTGAATTCTACTCCCAACTGAATAGACACTGAACTGATTCCTAGCCCATACTAGGCTTGACTGAACTGTTACTGATTATACTATCTAATTGAACTGAACTGAGTTCACTGAGTTTTATTAACTGATGAAATACTACTGAATTCTGTTAACTGACAGAATTTACTGAGGTCTGAACTGGATACTGAACTGGACTGGACTAGACTGATACTGAGTCTACTGAGTTTTTCCTGAGTTATATAACTATCTGAGAGTACTTCTGATCGTGACATAACTGAGGTTATTTTATAATTGACACTGGCTCTAGGTAAGCAGCTAAATTGTCGGGTATTAATTATCCCCAGGACTTGATAGCATGAAAAGTAAATCACTGCAAGACTTTAGTAGCATCATGGTACTAGCTTGCTAATAATACATTTACTTAGACATCTTTGGTCAAACACTTGTTATACATGAGCTTGTGCATGATTGATATCACACAATAACATGTTATGCTTGGACTAGTCTAATCACATAAGCATTTTGACAAACACTTGGGGAGCATGGGTATTTCACATATCAATAAACATGTAGTAATATCATGGATTCTACATTCAACTTGCAATTCAAGAGTTTGACATGTAGTTCACAAAATTAAATTCACAATTAAACTAGTTTGCATGAAACTTGGGACAAATCATGGAATTAGATCATCATTAACATCATAATAATTAATACATTCAAGATCCAACATGAAATTCATGAAATCAATTAACTTGTATTTAGAAACAGTTTCTTGAACTCCAAGGGTGGAAGGAAACCCTTGGATGAACACTTCACATACCTTGGTATTCAAATTTGCGAAGAATGATAGAGTGATCTTGAAGGCTGAATCTTGAATTAGAGATCCTAAGGTTTGCTTCTTGAGAATTTTTGAGAAAGATGAATGAATTTTGCCTCTAAAGGGGCTGAATTTCGTGTTTTGGGGGCTGAAATAAGGTGGGAAAAGACCCAATTACCCCTGAGGATGTGACTTTTTAATTACTGAAAATTGGACTAGCGACGCACAGACCGACGCTCTACATCATTGGCATTGACGCGATAGCCAACGCGCCGCATCGATTCTACATCGGTTCACTGAAATTAGCACTGAGAGCTGGGGTAAAATACTCATTGATTTGATGGGCGATGCGGCGCATCGAGATTGCGTCGATCCACTGGTTTGAGCTTTCAAATATGTTTCAAACGAAGTCTAAAAAATATAAAACTTGTCTGAGAACACCTACTGACATTCCTGATCATGAATTAACCTAAAAATTGATATTTGAAGGTCATAAATGTCGTGAAAAAGGATCTCTAACTTACGAAGGCTAAAATAACTCTAAGTATGAACACTTCGCTGAAATTTTCTAAGTCTGGAACCCCTTAACAAGCTTTAAAAGTCTAAGTTAAGCTTAAGATTTTGCGGGGTCTTAAAGAGTACCAAATGAATAGTATTCAATAGGCAACTGCCAATTGAGCTCCAAAGATAAAGTAGATATACACATCATATAAACAGAATGGAAACTATACCTAAGAGTCCATAAATCATATAATAAGTCAATGAGAGTAATAAGGGAAAACTATCATATTTATATCCAAGCATCTAACATAATAAGACTAAGAAAGTATTAGGGTAAACTATCTTATTCCATCTACATTCAACATACGTCAATGCTATACCATATATCCCATGTCAATATCGAATAAAGGGCGAAATAAAGATATATAGTAGTATACAAGGCAAAGTAAAGACTATATAAAATGAACAAAAAAGGAAGGGATATACGGTAGTACCATAGCTTCATATAGCTAGATATATATAGGTATACATACATATAAACATGAGGTCATCTCAACGCATAACCTATATCATTATATTCTCATTTTGAGACCTCATTATAATGCTATCATGATTTAAATACTATCATACTCGGGGATTCTAATCCATATGGCTAGACATGAAATACTCATGCATAGTAATGCAATCATAAGATAGGAGAGGCCAAAGATATACCTCAAATCTCGATACCGAATCAATGACCAATCTGTCATAGCTAGCCATAATAATGATCATAATAATGATAATAACAATATCAATAACAACATTAATAACCGGCTACTCCGGACAACCAAATACCTAGACGAGCCTATGCATACCCCCACCGCCCCAGGATCGGAAGGTTCAATCAACATACAACAAAATAAGACATATCTTTCACCCTTATCTATGCAACCGTCCCATACCAGCTGATAAATATATGTGTATACTGGTGATAGGCGATGCACATGTAGGAATAAATACAAAGTATACCATCAATATCACAACTCATAATAACTTTCCTTATTAGGACCATCATCATTGTAATCAACCTTCGGCCTTGCCAAGAATCAATATCATCTCAATAGAATCCTTCAGACTCGAATCGGGTATCAATATCATCACAATATCCTTCGGATTTTTTGGGTATCGATATCATCTTAATAGTATTGTCCGAACTCGAATCGGGTATCAATATCACATAATATCCTCCGGCCTTGTCGGGTGTCAATATGTCATTACAATATTCTCCGATCTTACCGGGTATCAATATATCATCATAACTATCAACACATAAATATAGGCATATAATAAATGCACAGACACAAGACGATATACTCATAATCGTAAAGATATCTGTCTTGTCAATACATCCCAACTACTCGTTATTAGCTAACCAACGCTTATTATTATTAAACCACTAATTTACTATTCATCATAAGAAAATAATCACCATTTATCCACTATTCATTATTATCAACTAATTATCATATATCCGATAATCATCATTAGCTAACAAATTACCAATTACCATCAAATCATCTTTTATTAACTAACATCAATCATTAACTAACTATTGTTTACCATCTAATCCTCATTATTCAACTAATCCTCATTATTAGCTAGTCAATATTATTAACTCAGTATTATTTTCATCTAGGCATCGTTATTAACTAGGAGTCATTATCACTAACTTCCTTTATCATCTAGCAATATTAAGCCACATTATCCTTACTTAACAACTAATTGGCATCTCAAATTTGTTATCGATAACAACTAATCATTATCACAGATAAACCTATTTTCATGGTCACGTATAAACCCATTTTCATGGTCACGTATCAACTCTAATTGTTAACTACCTTATTTCAACTAAGCAAGTTTAATTAACTAATACATTAGATTTCTAGTCATCGAGTACTATAGATAGCTAAAAGACATCTAGCTACCACTTAGCTTAACCCTTAATTAGGAAGAACAGTCATAAGATCACATTTCAACTAGAATCACATCAATTATCGATATAATAATCATGAATGTACCAAATCTATACATGCCATCACCAATATTCAATTAGTGGAATAATAAACATCATACTACATCTTTCTCCATCCCATATAGAAGAGATGCGTATACAACCATATAAATATTCATAAAATATAATCACATCATTTATGATGACAAACACTTCTCGGATATTCAATCAATGTTATAATGTGGCCCTTAGCCCATTAATTTATTCAGAATAATCACAAAATCATAATCACGGCCTTAAGGCCATGCATGTATCCTGGACTCATATCAATAATCATATTTATAAGTCATAGCATACCTCTAATCATCTCACATATAGGAGGCATCTCACATATAGGAGGCATAATATCAATAAATATGTTATCATCTCTCATACAAGAGACATCTCACATCTAGGAGGCATAATATAGATAGACATATATTGTCTATAGGATATCATATATCCATAGGTTATACGTCAAGACAACAAGGGATTAACTGTCTAAAGTGACCGCGACCGCAGTCAAGTGACCGCGATTGTGAACACGCGGGTGGCTGCAATCGCGCTTGGGGACCGCAATCACAGTAACTGAGAGCAGTTATGCTCCCCTGCTTCCCATATCACTTCTCTAGGCCAATTTACATATCTTAGTGGAAATAACGTCTCTATAGGCCACATAACATATCTAGGCGGAATATCATCTCTAAATGCCCAATATCACTTCCACAAGTAGTATCATAATAATAACTCAAAAGACATAATTCGAAAACATCAATACAAGTTACCAAGTTATGAAGTAACCTTATTCTAATATTTGCTAGCCTCATCTATGTCTATATCCGCAACTAAGTCCACAAGTCTTTACATAAGCTTAGGCTTAAGTAGGACGAATGATCCCACTTCTAATCCATAATTTTCATAATTAGGCATACTATGCCCCAAACTAGGCTAAGGTATCTAGTTCATCTTCTAGATGTCGCGCAAGCCATATTCAAGCCTAAGATAGTAACTTCTACTAGAAACAAGGATACTCAAGTCAACTTTACCAAACTTATGGTTCCAAAACTACTACACTAGACCAATAAGGCTAAATATACAAATCATACTTCAAATACTAAAACCATAGTCCAAGCATAGCATTATATCATATCCATGCTACAAATTTATCCAAACTAGAGAAAAGGAAATAGGATTCTACAAGTGTATTAAGTAATTCAACCTACGGGTCCAAACCCCCATTTAATCCCCAAACTTATATGTATATTCAATACTAAGTCATTATATCATAAATCAATCTTAACATTCACATTCACACGCAATATATATCATACATCATCCATGAAGAAGTGTAGACAGAAGCCTACCTCAAAGCCAAACCATAAAATCCCAAATCATGCACCATATGCTCATCTGAACTTTACAATCATCAAAATGCCATCACACTAATAAAATAATAACCTACTCATCAATACGAGTCTAATGATACCCATATTGCACTATTGTGCTTCGGGTTCAAAAATGATACCAAAACCTCAAGTGGCTCCCACATACGAAAAATGAGTTTTTGAGACCAACCCAATGTTCACACATGAATAAGGAATCATAACCCTTAAAGAATGGGTGAAAACTAAGCATACTTTGGGCTAAAATGATGCCCTAAGCTAGATTGAGGTTTTGGGTCCAAACTATGAAATTCAAGCATGAATTCAAGAAATGCTTAATGTAATTTTGAAGATAATCATGATACAAAATGATATTTAAGCTCCCAAGTCAGCCCCCATGACCAATTTTGAGTCAATACACTCATTTTGGGGCTTTTAGGTTTAAATAGTAAAGGGGAAATGGTCCAAACGCATATTGGGACCTTTAAATAGCCCTTAACAGTTCTTAGCTGCCGCTATTGCGATCAAACAGGCCGCGATCGTGCTCCTGCGATTGCACTCTCTTAGCCGCGATCGCGGTTGCACCAGATGACAACAAACTCATTTTGGAATTTTTGACCCTCCGAACTCATCAAAAATTCAAATAACATGACCCAATAGTGAATTTTGAGTGTAAACAACATTTTAAATCTATTGGAATCATAAAAACTTTCATTGGAGATCGTTTAGGCAAAAAGAGGGGCCCATACCTAAACTTTCATCATTTTTTATAAATTTCGCTCAGTAGCCCAAAATAAGTTTGGGAGCCTTGGGACTTGAACCAAGGGGCTCCCTAGACAAAATTAACATTATGGACATGATGGCGAAGTCGGATTTTAAATCCGAGATCGTTTTGACCAAATGTGCGTCCCACACCCATTCTTTCCAATTTGCAACTTTCCAACCAATAGGTCGAAATGAGCTCGGGGGCATTGGGACCCGAACCAAAGTTCTACCTAGACTAAAATCAATATTCCAGATCTGTTGGCACAGTTGGAATTTTCATTTGAGATTGTTTTGCTAAAGTTTTTGCTTGGTGGCCATTTGGAACCAGCGAAGACTTTTAAATATGGAATTAGCTCTAAAAATCAAACGAACTGCCTGGTAACCGAACTGTCAGTACTAGCAAGTCATAAATGACTTAGGGAAGCTATGGAGAAGCTCAACTAATAAAGATAAGAATAAATATGGAAAATGACTTGAAGGGTCATTGCATACACTTAGAAAACTTAGCATATAGCTTCTGATCCTTAAGTGTCTGCAATATAATTCAGAGGTGATTTGCATGATCTTACTCACTCTTAAAATACACCAAGATATCATCAATAAACACTACCATGACTAAGTCTAAAAACTGCCTGAAAACCCGATTCATAAGAACCATGAATGCAGTCGGAGCATTAGTCAACCCAAATGACATATCAAAAAAATCATACTGACCATATTGAGTTCAGAAAGCAGTCTTGGGAATATTAACTTCCCTAAGTTTTAACTGATGATAACCCGAACGACGATCAATCTTAGAGAAGCATCTAACACCATGAAGCTGATTGAAAAGATCATTAATCCCAGGAATAGGGTACTTATTCTTCATTGTCACCTTGTTCAATTGACGGTAGTCTATACACATCCAAAGAGACCCTTTTTTCTTATGCATGAAAAGCATAGGAGTACCCCACGGGGAAACACTAGGATAGATGAAACCCTTATCGAGAAGATCTTTTAACTGCTCTTTTAGCTTCTTCAAATTAGCTGCAGCCATTCTATATAGAGTAAGGGAAATATGATGGGTATCCGGTAGAAGGTCAATCCCAAAGTCTATTTTCCTGTATAGAGGAATTCTAGGAAGATCATCGAGAAACACTCAGGAAACTCATTAACCACACGGACAAAATGCAAAGAAAGACTTTTAGAGTCATAATCTATAACTTGAACTAGATAGTATAGACACCCCTTTAAAATTAATTTCTGAGCTCTAAGATAGAAAATGAACCTCTGTTTAGGCATCAAAGAACTCCCCTCTTATTCTAATGCCAGTTCATTAGGAAAATAAAAACTGACATTTTAGGTCCTATAATCCAACAAAGCATAACACGAATGGAGTCAATCCATCCCTAAGATAACATCAAAATCTTCCATATCTAACTGGATCAAATCCACCAATGTCTCCCTATGGAAGATAGATACTACACAACCCCTATAAATTTTTCTAGCCACAATAGAATCACCTATCGGGGTAGCCATAGAAAAGGGGTCAAAAATACTTTTGGGACCAAAACCAAAATGCACAGTCACATAAAGGGTCACATCAGAAAGGGTAGACCCTAGATCAAGTAAACAATACACATCACGAGAGAAAAGTTGTAACATACCAATAACAACTTCTGGGGATGCCTTAGATTCCTGGAGAGTAGAAAGTACATAGAGGTGATTCCAGCTAGTGCCGGTACCCAAAGTAGGACCCTTTGGCGCAAAAGCTAAAAATGTGGAAACTAGAACTTTATTAGCCCAGTAGCAACTTTGGCTGAAGGAAAATCCTACTGTATGTGACCAAGCTAACCACATATATAACACTGATTCCTCCCCTTCTCAAAATAACCACGATAAAGCTGCCCATAAAAATTACATAGAGGATAAGGAGGGGCTGACTGGGCTCTACTAGCCTGAGAATGGGCACTCTTGCCTTAGAACCACTGCTAGCCTGAGAATAATGGTCACCCGAAGGCCTATAGTATGGAGAACTAGCAGAAGAATAAGAATTTCCCTAGTTCTTCTTCTTAGTCCACTGGTTGCCATCTTTCTTACTATTCTGCTGACCCCCACCCTACTCTGAATACCTAAACTTCTTACTCTACCTCTCCCCAATCTCTGCATATTTCTTCTTTTCATTCTTAACCTGCTGTATATAAACCAAACGCTTGGAGATATCTTTATCATTGTTCAATATTGTAGCCCTACACTCCAATACCATGTCCCGGGATAACCCAGAATCAAAATTCCTCATCTTGGATATCTGGCTAGACACCAACTCAGGAGCATATCGAGCCAACTGCTGAAATTTTAGGGTATACTCCTTCACACTCATCTTACCTTGCTTCAGATTAACAAACTCAACCTTAGCTTTCCTCAACTCTCAAGAAAAGAAGTGATCAAGAAAGGCTCCCAAAAACTTATCCCATAATACTGGCACTGCATCATCACCCCTCAATTACTCTCACTCCTCACACCACTGATAGGCTACATCCTTCAGCTGATATGCACCAAAATCTACAACTTTAGAATCAGTAGCATGTATCACTCTAAATGTCTTCTCTATCTCATCTAAAAACCCTTGAGGATCCTCCTTAACCTTAAAGCTTGTAAAGGGTGGGGGATTAAACTCATGAAATATCCAATATGAGTGACCACAGACGAAAGAGAAATAGAACCAACAGAATACAATTGGTGAGACTAAGATGTCACCAACCACGTGAGAAAATAAATAGATCTCTAAAACTCCATATTAATGATATCCCTCTGAGGCAACTGATCATATGTATCATTACCTCGAGAAAGACTAGTGGGGATAGGTGGAACTCTACATAGAGCAGTATAATCAAAAGTAGGGACTCTAGATCGAGTCTACACTCGATACACAAGGGATGCATGATCTGAACTCGAGGAAGCTAGGAGTTAGAGAAGTTTCATAACACTAGACTCTATAGCCTGAAAATACAACAAAAGAAAGGGAAACATTTCAAAATACCTTGTAGCCTCCTACTTATAAGTGTGGCACATTACACACCCATAAAAAAGACTCTACTCGATATAATTTTATAGACATCCAATGACTCTAAATCGTGCTCTGATACCAATCTTGTCACGACGCAAACTAGGGCCTGGCCATGACGGGTATCTTAAGTCCAACATAGATCGGAGACCACCCTAATCGCCAAACTCATGAGCATAAAATTATAATGATAACAATACAAAAACCAATAAACAATAATAAGAATATGAACAAATGACTCAACAGAGTTAAGAGTTAAAACCAACCAACCCATATCTGTCCATAATAGCCTCTAAAATCAGAATACCAAATAGTTTGGAATATGCCCCCACCATGACCAAAAGAATCCAAAAGTACTGAGTTAAAATAAAGGAATATGGAAGTGATAAGTCCTTCTGAAGGATGGTGGCTCGCCACTTCACAGCTACTCGATGATTGTGCTAATCCACCTAATGCTGCAGAGGGTAAAATAAGTATCTTCAAACCTTACATTATGAAACAATATAGTGTCCTAGGATGGTTAGTGAGGTGAGCATTAGCATGTAACTCAGGAAAGATAATAACATAATGCCATGTCTAAAAATTATTCAAAACCACAATGCATACATTTATATACATATATATAAGATGTCGGGATAGGGAAAAAGGTTTAAGCATGAGATTCAAAATAGTTACCCTAGAATGTGTAGCTCTAACCGTCCTAAAAACACCCACAAGATATATGAGTCCAGTTCCCCCACCAAGAGGGCCTCAGTGCATCTTAGCTGCACAAACTAGAGAAATTCGAGGAAGGGCCAAAGCCACCGAGGCTCCAACCATTCCAAAATATATACATTTGTATAAACTATGTACATGGTCATAAAGACCCCCATGCTGGAAAATGTGTTTTTCGAAATTGGTCCCCTCAGGACCTTCACCTTCCATGAAGAGCTACACGACCCCCTTTAAGCCCAAATTAAAACTATTTAGCACATAGTTCCAACCATTAACTTGGGAGTCATTCATTAGGGAATTAAACACTTGGTATCATAATACCAATATACTTTCAAGATAACTAATACATGCCAAATTAATTCACACCACCACATTGACTCCCAAGTTGCATTAAAATCCAATCCATGGCCACCAAGGCCATCCAAAACCATTTTAATCCCAAACTATCGCCACCAAGGTCTATAAAAAATATTTTACGTCAATTTATCCTTTAATGCAATGCATTAAGTTAAAAAACAAGTTAAACCATGTAATTTTCCACAATTTAAATTAAATTCATAAAGTAGGTTGAGGTTCATGCAACAATTCCAAGCCAAAATACATCCAATTTGAAAAAACCCATGTTCCTATTCCAACCATTCAATTAAAATAGCAATTTAGTCTAAAATATTCTAATTTAAAGCATGAATAATCAATTCAAATTATGGGACAAGTAATTAAATCATTAACAACCAAAACTCCTCAACCCAATTTCAAACCCATAATTTAAATCATATTAAAATCCATCAAATAAATTCCACAATGTAAAATTAAAGTTTGGGGAAGAGATACATGACTTAAACACACAAGAATTCAAAGTAAATTTTGAAGCTTGGAGTCAGAATGATGAATTCTCTATGAACCCCTTGAGTTTTCTTGGATTTTGAGTTTGAGAGTGAAAGAGAGTAATTTGATCTTTGAAAACTGAAGAAAATAAGCTTATTTTATGTTTAAGGGTCATACAAGGTTGAAAAGACCCAAAATTTCCTCATCCCAAGTGAATAAAACAAAATTTTATGAAAATTATGCCTTGGTGTGGCACGCCAATATCGCGGAGGTTATCCTCCGTGCCACACCAATATCGCAGAGGGTAACCTCTATGACATGGTAAAAATGTGGTGGCTCACTACCTCGATGTTCAAAAATTTCCTTAAACCCTTTTCAAAAATTTTGAAACCTTTCCAAATTACCCCTTTAACATTCCTAAGCACAATTCAAGTGAAAAATTAATATTTTGAATACAGGAAGGTCAAAAATAAAATGATGAAAATTTTAAGGGTCTTACATAAGCATTGTAATTTATTATCAATTTATTGTGTTGTCAAAATAGAAAAGAGAGATAAAATAGTTTTTTGTGAGGCATTGTATTGAGAGGTTGAGTCATCATCGTTTCTTTGGTGAGCGAATGAAAATGAAAGAGTCATTGTTTGTGAGCGAGTGAAAACCAACTTTGTAAATGTTCGTGGTGAATGCGGAAAACCACTAAGGCTATACTCAGTTCAAGTTACAAAGAGCTCAAAGAGTGTACCTTCTTGCAAATCAAGAAAACTGGAGTAGGATACCACATTACTTCAGAACCACTATAAAAATCTCGGTGTTATTTATTTTATGCTCTAATATTATATTATGTATCTTGAATATTTATTTAAAGAACTAATAATTATTTGTAGGCAGTCTCATCATCAATCGACTGGGTCAAGACAGTAGTCAACTAGCTAAATTTTAAAAAGCTTACAATTCATCCCCTCTTGTACTTTTGATTGGTATTAGATCCTCGCCTCACATATTTATTTTTGCTTAACAACAAGTGAGTAAAGATTCATGACAGGACATCAAATTTATGAATCCATATTTCAAGAGAGACTCTCAATAAGATGATCACCCACTTCAACAGTCTATACTATAGCCAGTCATAGGAAAGAATAAAGATCTATGTTTAATCGACATATTATATAGCCTGGCTAGTTATTCAGAATGGGCCAAGACCTATTCCAAAAAATAATAATAGAAAGAAGTTTGGAAAAGAGACTTCCATATTTTACTACACAAAAGAGCATTTGTAAATTGTGCAAACAAATGTTAGAGCAATATATTTGCTTCATTGTGCTCTTAGTGAAGAAGAATATAAAAAATATCCACCAGTAAAACTACAAAAGAAATATGAAATAGATTAGAAGTTATCCATGAGAAAATCATAAAAATAAAGGAGGACAAGAAAACATTAATAAGATATGCAGAAATGTCAAAAGGAAAAGAAGAAAGAAGTAGAAAAAGAGAGCTCAATTCATCCATATTATTCAAGAGAACCAAAATAAGGTCCAACAAATAAGGAACATACACTCTTATGAATATAATGAGTTTGACCATATTAACTTAGAGTGTCATAATATCAAGAAGAATAAGAATCAAAGAACATCAACTTGGAGTGATGAGGATGAATCTGATAAAGAGAATGATAATGAATAAATGTCTAATGCACGTTTGATAGAACTAGAAGAAATTACTGAGGTAAGATCTCAAACTTGCAATAAATGTAATGCTCTTCAAAATGTTTTAGATCATGTGATAAATGATTAAATCATACTTTTGATGAACTTAGAAAATTTCAAAGCAAAAATAGAGATCGAAAAATAAAATTGGAAGCATGTGAAATAGAAAAGGTTTTTCTTCAAAAAGAAATCTAGGAATTGCAATTGCAAATTGATGGCATGCGCAAATCCACTAGTCATCACTCAGTTAGGTCAAACCAGTCGAATCAACAATTTAAGTTAACTGGTAAGGAACCGATCAATAACAAGCTAGCCTCTAGTAGGTTGAAATTTAAGTTAGTCACAATCAAATGATTTGTTCTATCAAGACAACTGAAAGGAAACCTGAAAGTGAAAAAATTACTTTTGGCAAGTTGACTCATTAGTCAGTTATTAAAGAGCCCTTTTCTCAAAATTGTTACTGTTGGGGTAAAAGTGGTCATAAATTTTATAAATGCAAATTTCTCTATTCAAATGCATATGGTTGGATATGGAGACCCAAACGTAATACTAATAACATTGAGCCTAATCCTGAAGAACCTAAGAAGGATTGGATATCAAAATGAAACTAATTTATTTTGCAGAAACTCCTTGAATTTGACCATACAAAAAATTATTGAATTTGTATAGTAGATGATCAAGGAACACAAGAATAAAAATATCGGAAATTTTATATGAATTATACAAAAGCTACAACATGGGATGATAAAGTTGAAATGATTGGTGTCACAAAGGCTTATTCAAGTTCTTCTAATTGCCTTAAGTGATGTATATCTGGCTGTTCTGTTAATCTTAATTAGCCTGCTAAGCTTAATCTGGTACTAGTTAATTGTATATAGCTTTGGGTCGACTAATGCGTCATCTACTATGTTGAGAAATTTTAAATAACTTTAATATATACATTTATCTTTCACTATGAATCTATATCATGTCATAAGTTTTAGAATAAACAAGTATGGAATTTTTATTGATATCATACATATTTGATTTATGTTTAAGTTTTGTCTTGAATGAATTATGTGCCATATTGTCTCTTTTGATAAGCATACTAACGTTTCATTCAATCTCAAGAATTGTATTACTCAAGGCCTTCTTAATCTTGTCATATGAACATATTGATAATCTTAAAGGCAAAAGATATGTATTTTTTACTATTTATAATTATTCACAAGTTCCATGATTTATAGTTTTTGATTTATGTAAACAACTCTTCCTATGAGATTTGAAAAGGAAAGTATCCTTTGATCTTTTTTTTATTCTTTTTGTTGTAAATGTCCATCATTAGGATAAAGATAGTTTTGACAAGTTTTATGACATAGTTCATATTCCTTATTACTTATAATTCTTATTGCTTTTACACATTTAGTTACAAAGACCTTTATGTTTGTTTGTTTTACACTAATATTTTTTGAAGCGATATGAGCATGAAGATGAAGAGAAGAGTATACTTTAAAAATCAAGAACTAATTTGGTATTGATACATACATGTAAGCGAAATTAGAAAGAAGTATCGAGTATAAATAAAAGAACTCTGCAATGCTAAAATTGTTAAATGTAAATGATCAGCATATCACAATGGATTTCATTATCAGTGAGCTTCAATTATCAATATTCAGATGCACTAGATGAAAATAGTAAGGTCGTCAAAACTAAGAATAAATTTATAGACCAAGGTTTCACTACAAGAAGGTTTGTTTACATGCATTGAGACTTTTATTGAGATATTACCTTTCATGAGCATTTAATAAAGCTTTTAAACTACTTTACATGTCAAAATTATTTTCTAAATGTGTTATAATTATATAATATTTTTTCAAACAATTTTTGAAATTTTTTTATACCCTAGGATCAATTCTTACGATTTGAGACTATCCCAAGAGAATAGTAAGAAAAGTTGATTTCTCTTTATTTAAAAAATAATTTTCTAAGAGCATGTTTATGATTTTATTATTTCTTATATTCTTTATTATGTCGTACTAATGAGGAGTTGTACCAAAATTTTCTTAAGTTCTTACAAGATATTCGAACTTGAGATGATTACGAAAGGATAATTGACATTCCTCTTCAAGTTCTAATATTATAAAGACAAATGAGAAGTCTGTTTATGAAAGTCAAGTACTCAAAGGGAATACTCAAGAGATTTCATGTGAAAATTTTATCGTACATAAATATTCTAAATCAAACGTTGCAAGAGATAAAGTGGACAAGAGTATATTATACTCATGTGTATTATGAGAAGTGTATCTGTGGACAATGAATCTATCCATGCCAATATATTCTCACTTTGAAAAAAAATTGGTATATACTAATGGGTGATCTGGTATCCTTTTTACTTTTACAAAAGTTTTTCTTTCTTTCTAAACTTCAACATGTGGATCATTTGTGAATATGCAAGTCTTTGACAGAGATTTCTGAAGGGTAATAGTCACATTTTTTTTAAAATGAATTCAAAATTTCTTGTGGTGGTTATTATTTATGTTAAGGATATGCTGTATTTGTGATGCTTGACAACCGCACATCTTATAGTTGACTCAATATATTCCTCCACATTTTTACACTCTTAAAATATTTCTCAAATATTTTTTGACTGCTTATCTTTTACCTAGCGTGTGTTTTGTTCATCTGGAGATTTAGTCTTATCGATTTGAAGTTCTAAAGATGCCTTTTCATAATTCATTCATAGTTATAAAGTTTTATTCTCCATTGAAAAATATATACTTATTATGTGCTAATTATTTTATGAAATATGTTGAGACCTAATTAGCGAATGAATTTATTGTAAATTTTTACCCTTTGTATGATGTCAAAGGGGGATAAGTTTTTCTGTACAAAATATTTGCTTTGTTAGTATCTTAAGACAGGAAATGAAAAGAAAAGAAAAGAAGGCTTGAAGTGAGGGGGAGCCTTTCTGTCATGCCCCAACAATCAAAGGAAGCTACATCAGGGGGAGCTTACTAATTCAAGGAAGTTCACATCCATTGTATTTAGTCTTTTATTAAACTTGAAAGTTTTGTACTTAATAATTTTCCATCATAAAAAAGGAGGAGACTGCTAGGTACAAGGTTTCACCTGCTAATTTTGATGATAACAAATCAATACAATTTAATAAAAGATATTTACTTGTGGATAAATTTATTTTTGGTACAGATTTATTTGATGAAGATCTAAAAAACATGAAAAAGAAGATATTATGGAAGAAAAATATTTGTCCAAATCAAGATTTTGTTAATGAAGAATAAATTGGTAAAGATCGTAGCAAATATGAAAAAGAAGATGTTGCGAAGAATATATGCTACAATCCTGTGAAAGAAAATATTCTACATAAGGAAAAAGTCAAAATCAATTTGTTACTCGAGGAAGGCCCAATCATTATAGGCATCAAGATATGTCTGAAGTTCAAGTTCGTAAAAGAGTCCAAATTCAAAGTGATCAAAATTCAAAATCAAGAACATGAATATGTATACATCCAAATCAAGATCCATGGTGAAACTAAGAGGATCTTGAAATTCTCTTGGACTGCCAAAATAAAAGCTTATATTTGTACAAGTCAAAAAGAAAAAGAATACACAGAATTTATTGAGAAAAATATTTGTTTCTTTGAAATGAAGATATTCTATAGAGATATTTATGAAAGAAAGCTACCGAATTTACACTACAAAATAATAAAAATTGAGATGCTGAATGATATATCATTAACACAAAAATAGAATGAAAATATTCAAAAATATTATTGAATATTTATTAGAAGGAGATAACATGAATTATTTTGAGAACTAAATGTACTGTGTTGATCACAGAGTACTGTATTATCAATCCAAGGATGAAAATATTTATTATGTAATTCAAGAGATCTTTTCTTCCAATATCTAAGAAATCTTATCAAATTTTACAAGATTATAAAGTGAAGAAAATTAAGCATAAGAGGTGCAACTATCACAACTTACCTTGTAAAGAGGAGAAGCAGAATCTATAATAATCAATATTTATTATAAAGAAAAATATTTTTTGATTGCTCAAGATCAAGAAGAAAATCTGCATAGATTGTTTGAAGATTCAAGGAAGCATTGAAAGTACTATAAATAAAAGAATTCATTAGTGAAGACACATGAAGCCACACTTACTTTCGTATCAACCACTCTATAGTTTGTTGTTCTACTCTGCATAAGCATTGTAATTCATTATCTATTTACTGTGTAGTCAAAAAAGAGAAGAGAGAAAAATTATTTTTGGTGAGACATTGTATTGAAAGGTTGTGTCATTATCCTTTCTTTGGTGAGCGAGTGAAACCAACTTTGTAAACGTTGATGGTGAGTGCGGAAAACCACTAAGACTATTCTCAGCTCAAGTTACAAAGAGCTTAAAGAAAGAACCTCCTTGCAACCCAAGGAAACTGGATTAGGATACCACATTGGTTTTGAACCAATTTAAAAATTCCAGTGTCATTTATTTTATGCTCTTATATTATATTTGCATCTTGAGTGTTTATTTGAAGGACTAATAGTTATTTGATGGCAATCTCATCATTAGTCGACTGGGTCTAGACAGTAGTCGACTAGCTAAATTTTTAAAATCTTACAATTCACCCCTATTTTACCGTAAAAAACCAACAGTGCCATTCATGCCAAAATGGCATACTAGAGATAAAGAACCGATAGAATTCTCATACAATAGCTAAAATATCAAATGCTGATCAAAGTCAACCTTACAAACCGATGCACCTTTCAAAATGAAAAACTGACATAAAACCCAATCAAATGCCTCGAGAACAAGACCACACACCTACAACTCACAAATACCATAAAACGACTATGAGGTGCGGTAAAATTGATCAAAATATATAAACTTTCAAAAATCACTATGAAGGTTGTTACACCATCTATATGGTGAATCATCTTCTCCACAGAGAAAATCAAGTTTTCATGTCATGGTCAAATCACTACAAGTAAGCCCAATTTCATCTATATCTATATCTATATCTATTATGTATAAGGCATGTCAAAATTCTTTTGGCGCAACATATATACGGGACCAATGACAAATTTGTTTGTCCACACAATAGTATCCATCTTGGTCATGGCAATTTTTTTATATGCAAGAATTACTATTTTTATCCTTTGGTAACCATGATAAAACATACCATTATATTTCAATCCATAATAAGACATACTATAATATTTATGATGTACTAAAAGTACTTGATCAATGACCATTAATATCTATTTTATCTTTCAAACGATTTGTAGAGGTGAGATCGGTGATACTTATTCAATCATACACGTCTTCATGCACAATTTTTATCATATCTTGACGTGTTCATTTTCAAGAATGGCCAAGCATTATGATGCTTATCACAGTCACATTCTCTTTAAAGAATGGGTTATAATTATATAATTGATATATAATATTCACTAGAAGCTCATTTCATGTCACAATCCAAAAACCAAGGGTCATGATGGCACTTGACACCACACGCCTTGACAAGTAAGCCTTTCACACAAACAAATACAAACAAGGAAAATAATAGAAATAACCCAAAGTAAGACTTCTAGAATGAATTTGAACCATACAATATAATAAAAACAAAAGAACATAACCAAAGATATCATTCCATAAACCCAAAACATGGTGTCACAGTGTAATAACTAACTAGTACAAGTCGAGATCAAAATACAAAAGATATCCAAAACAAGAACAACTTTGTCTCTGAACGCAAAATAAAGACATAGTATAAATAGAGAGCGGTAGTAGTAGACTCCTATAGCAAAAATCCAACTGTACCTTTAATAGATCCAAAGTATTGCCCAAAGTCAATCACCGTGAGGCATACTCGAACCTAGATCTGCACCAAATGGGTACAATAGGGATGAGTACGATCCATTTGTACTCAGTGGGTATAATAGGCCGACTGAGCAAAGCAAAAAATAAAGCATACAAAATACACACTAAGGGCTTGTCACGTGTATCCAAAAAATATTCCAAACGGTAGCCACATCGTCTCCACTAATAGTTCTATAATATTCACATCTAGTACAATAGATACAAGAAAAGTATATAGGTAGACATGTCTAACACATACTAGTAGTGAAGGAAGAAATACACATTGACAAATATCACATCAAAGAAAATAATGTACCATAAAAATGTACAAGGTAAAAAACAAATGCAATGTAGATAATGATGATGATGCCCAAGGATTTTGCACAACCTCTGCATATACCTACAGAGCTAAAGCTTCCCAACGTAGGACCCATGGAGGCTTCGTCAACCCATAAACAACCATTATCCAATATTAATATCCATAAATCCTCTCCAGCATATCCTTTCATAGAGAGTTTTAAAAATGTCATATTTCATCCAAAAAAGCCAGTGTTCCCAGTATTTCTAGAATTTCCACGATGGTACCAATGTTTTATTAATGTGTATGATATGAGGATGTAATGCTCACAACCAACCAGAATGAGTATTTCCATATCAAACTAATATACCAACCAAGTGAGTTAATAATCCACTTAATAGTTCCATCCATCCATGAATGTCAACATAAACCATATGCCAAGAGAGTAGAATACAATTAAATACACCATTGATACCTATTTGGCTTTTTATTGTAAAAGACACAGTTAATTTCATGTACTTACAACCAACAATGTCATATAGGACCCCACACAGTCATACATAACAAATAATATTCCAAAACCACCAAACATAATAGTATATAGGCCTCCACAAAGGCACACCAAAATAATTATAACTATTTTTGTGATTGGTTTCCACACCCTTAACATGCTTTTGTATCGATATTAACTACCCCACTCCGTCTAAAGAAAGTTAAGTCATAACCTACCTCGAATGCTGAAAATTAGTCTGAAAGCCTTCAACCCAAAGCCTTAATCCTTACGCATGAACTCTAAATAAACAAAAATATAGAAATATAGAATCTATGCATCAAAAGAAAGCCAATGATATCCATATTGCTATCTTTGGGTCAGGGTCTGAACGAACACCCGAAATGGGTTTTCAAAAAAGAGGGGTAAAATAATAACTTTGTTTTTGAAACATGTTTCCTATATTTTTAGGAGTCTTTAACCTAAAACCCAAGTGAAAACGAGTTAAAAACAAGGCTCAAATTTAAGAAAAAGCATTTTTAAGCTTTACCAAAAACAATTTCTGAAATTCATATCAGAATCAAGAATTTAAAGTTGTTTTAAAGATGAAATCGAAAGAAAAGTGATAATTATAAGATTAAAAACTCATCCAAGTGAAAACAGGTTGAAATTGAGGTTTAAATCAGAGAATTATAATTTTTAGACCTTGCAGATCAAAATCCCCAATTTCTACCTTTTCAATTTGAGTTTGAACAACAGTTATACGATAAAAATTGGAGAAAATAGTTGAAATAGGTGTTATAAAGCTTACCTAACCTTAAAAGTGTCTGAACTAAAGGTTGAAATGAGATATAAAAGCCATAAAACCAAACCAACCATGTTACTAACCTAAAATCATTATTTTGGATCTGCTGGCATAATACATTTTGCCATCCGTTTCTCAAATCAATGAATATTTTCTGAAGTCAACTATAAGGCTTCTCAAGCCACTAGAAACCACAATATCATATAAATCATGGTGAAATTCATCGAGAACCATACCAATCATCCTCACACCCCAGAAATACCACAAAGAAACTACGAGGAGGGGTAAAATGGTCAAATTACATAAAAATAAATATTTCATATAACTCATCAAAAATCACGTCGTTACATCATCCGCTACTAAAAATCTAGTTCATCTTCAAACTAAAGGCATGAGAAAAATACCCGAATCAGCAAAAAGTTAGGGATAAAAATTATTCATAGCAGACTTAAGGAATAAAGTCTACGATCAACACAACAGTTCTGCCTACTTTAAGCTGCTCGAAGCCTATCCTGAATGATTCAAACTCTATCTAACGACTTATGAAGCAAGTCTGTACCTCAAGGTCTAACCTTAGAAACCTCAAACCAACCAGCTGGAGAGCGATAATGCATTCCATAAAAAGCCTCAAAAAGATCCATATCAATACTGGAATGGTAACTGTCATTATACGCAAACTTTGCTAAGGCTAGATAATACTCCCACAGACCACCAAAGTTCATCATAAAAGCATAGAGCATATATTTTAAAACCTAAATAGTATGCTCTGACTTTCCGTCAGTCTGGGGGTAAAATGTTGTACTAAGATCAACCCGAGTACCTAACTCATCCTGAAAGGTCATCCAAAAGTGAGATGTGAATACTGAACCTCGACTTGAGATGATAAACACTAGAACAACATGAAGATGCACTACCTAATGAATATATATATGGTCCAACCTCTCAGTACTGAAAAAGATCTGAACCAAAATAAATTAAGTAAATTCAGTCAATCAATCCATGATGACCCAAACACTGTCAAAATCATGTGAAGTATGAGGCAAACTGTAATGACCCTTCAGGTCATTTATTATATTCCCACTTATTTCCACTGATAGATCTTCTCTATAGCTTCCCTAAGTTATTTATGACTTGTTGGAATCGATAGTTTGATTACCTGGAAGCCCATTTGTTTTTTAGAACCATTTCCCCTTTTGAAGTCTTCGATGGCACCAATTGAACACCAAACAGAATCTTTAGCAAAACAACCTCAGATATAGAATACTACTTTGCCAATGCATCTGTAATATCAAAATCTATATAGTTGCATATTTTATTTACTCATATTGGATTTTGGATGCATCACGAAGCATTGGTTGAAAGATGGAATAAATATTCAAAGTTTAAGTAGTCGATTGAAAGAGGGAGAGATATCACAATCATGGTAGGCAAGGTATGAATACGTAGGACACAATTATGGCCTAGCACGTGTGCACGATCGTGCTTCCCCATGCCTGGTCAAGGCCTATTTAATTGTTGTCTTAATCGGGAATTTGGTCATTTATGTCTCTCTCTTGAGCTCTAAAACCCTAATGAAGTGTAAAATCCTTAAAGTGACTCTTGTGGGTTGATTGGGAACTTAAATAACTTGTGTAATTGTGTTTCGCCACAAATCTAAGGTAAGATTCCTTCAAGTTTTGGTGTTGATTTCTCAATTTCTAAACCCAAAACCCTAAATAGCTTGCGGCTGGATTTTATTCCAAATATGATTATTTTGCTCAAATTTACTCCGTAATTATATTTGAACAATGGGTTGGTCTCAAAAACTCATTTTCTGTATGTGGAACCCACTTGGGGGGGGGTTTGGTGTAATTTTAGACCCATAGCACAATGGTGTAATATGGGTGTTGTTATCTTTGCAATAATGTATAGATTATGTTGTTGATAGCTTGGCTCGTGGAAGAAGCTTCAATGAAAGGAAAGGCAAAGATTGTTGGTTCATGAGCTATTTGGACACAAGGTAGGTTAGGCTTACTTATAGTTATATTGAGCTTTATTATAGTATAAATATGATATTTTGGCAAGATTGGACGGGGTCTTAGAGGATGGATGGGTCAATGGTGATGATTGGGACTAGTGGAATGACTTAGGCTATTGAACTTGTAAAGTGTGATGCTTGACCTATAGCCTAGAACCTTGGTTAATTAGACTGGTAATCTCATGAATAGCATGAGAATACTCTAGTTACTCTAGTAGATGAGAGTGACCTTCTTCACCCACCTTAAGAGTATGTTGGACTATATATGCTTAGTTGTGGAATGACATTAGTGTTTGGGATGACTTAGGAAGAATACTTGAAGAAGAATTGCCCTATAGAACTAGCAAGAATTGGTAAACTCTTAAAGCATGATTTAGATAACTTAGCCTAATTTTGGGTTGAAGTTGGACTTGAAAAAGATAACTTTTGGGATTATTAGAAACAGAACTTGTCCCGAATTAAGCTTGAACCATGTAACTTATTTAGTGACCTAGATACTTGATGAATGCCTAGAGTATGCTTTTGGTAATACGATGGCTAAACCTGATTGGTGGTTTATGCATATGGTCAATTTTAGGATAATGTGTAAACTTGATTGGTTATCTTGTTGTCATGATATGGATAGTATTGGAAATTCTTGTAAATTAAATCTATGATTATGATGTCACTTAACTTAATGGCTAGTTTACTATGTGAGACTTGGATTATGTCACAACTCTTGTTATGAATCAAGCTTAATAACTAAGCTAATGTTTGTCTAAAAAGAGTCTCTTTGTGTTGGTGTTGTGAATCATGTGAGTAAGAAAGGATTCTAGAAGGCATATGTATGACTTAAAATTAACTTGATAATAATCATGTTAGGTTTGAAAAAGTGGCGATTACTTACATCACTTGCATAAACGTGCCCATGCATCCACTCATGTAATGTAGTGATAATTATTGGTTAAGTACCATGGTATGTATTTCTTCACTTCTCTTATACTCTATTGTTGTGGGCTTGTACTTGTTATTGATTTGGCTACATATGTGTATGTTTATAGTTTTCTTAGTGGTTATTGATGACGTGATGATTCTCGGTAAATCCAGAGGAGATATTGATGTTATGATGATGCTCGGTGAATTCGGAGGATAATATTGATGTTATGATGATGCCCGATGAATCCGAAGGATATATTGATGATGTGATGATGCGTGGTGAATCCGGAGAATGTATTGATGTTATATTGATGACCGGTGAAATCAGAGGATATATTAATGTTATGATGATGCCCGGTGAATCTGGAGGATATGTTAATGTTATTATCATGCGTGGTTAATCCGAAAGAGGTAATGATGTTATAATGATGCCCGATGAATCCGAAGGATATATTGATGTTGTGGTGGTACCATGTATGGTAAGAATATATGAACATATAGATATATGTGTAGTTATGCCGTGAATGACTAAGTCCCTTTGTGGACTTAAGACATGATATTTTCCTTGGGAAGTTGTTTATCATTCTCTACCATTAATCACTCGTTAAGAGGTGTGGCTCTTGTTAACAATAAATAGTAACTTGAAGTAGAATATGCCGATTATTGAGTTAAGGCTAATTGATAAGTGTAATCATATGTAGAACTAAAGACTCACCTAGTGATTATATTTGACTTGCATAAAGGGTCATGTTATGGGATTTCACCTAGTGAAATGGGTTATGTGATAACTTGTTGTCTCTAATAGGTAGTTATATTACTTGATGGTTAAAAGACTAGAAAACTAGTTAATGGACCTTTTTAGTTAAGACATGGTAACTTGTAATTATGGATGAGATATGGCTAATAATGATAATAGACTTAGCATTGTTGATGATTAATAAATTAAACCTAGCATGTAAGGCCGTTGGTGTTTTAAGTGATTACTTAAACAATTATGGTGCTAATTAGAAAATGTCTTTGGTAAATAGATAGATAATTGTGTTGGTGTCATGTATCTTTTCCCTATATGAGGGCTAGTAAACTAGTAGCTTAACATAAAGGGAGGTTAGTTAATATAGACTAGATATGGAGTATATTAATGAGTTAGAGATCTATATAACTATATAACTATATTATGATTGCATTGGTTTTGTTATGCGATTTGCAGTAGTTGATGATGATTATGGATCTTGGTGAGAGTCCGTGACGAAAATGTGGAAACCACGAGTTAAAGTGAGTTGTTTAGTTATTTGTTCCTTGATATGTTGATGTATTGATGTTTTGGTTCACTCTACGGTGGTATGGGGGGCCGTGATGAGTTCTTTACTTTGTGTCCTTATAGATATAATTCCTGGTGGTATGGGATTCCGTGTTAAACTTTGTCTTTACGTGATTGGTATTGCGTATATGTTTCTCTACGCTTTCGAATCATTACTCCTTTTAAATAATGGTTGTGGTATGTGTTGATATGAGATATCGTACTATTGTTCTAGTTGATTAGTTAGTTTATATAGTGATATTGTAGAAGATTTAGGTTTGCTTCACTACCTTGACTCTTTGTTATTGTCTTACTTTATATCATCTTTATATCATTATTTAACTCAGTCATTCGATGATGCCTACTGAGTACCCGTATTTTGGTACTTATACTATACTTTTATACTTTTTAGGTTCAGACTCGAGTACTTGTTGCCGCTGCTGAGTTTATATCGTGCTGCATAGATCTTTTGGACATAAGGTGTGCTCTTGGAGTTCGAGTCACCCTTTTCCCCTTCTATCTTTATTCTGTCTTTTGTAGGAATAGCATTGGGGCAGTGCGGAGCGGGTATTTTCATAACCCATGAATTTGATAACCGCACTGCATGTCTTTTAAACTTGCATAAACCTGTACCGCACATATACCCACATGCACCCACGCCATATTTTTTTTTTTAAATTATGACGGTGGGAATTGGCTGACTTATTGCGTTTGTTCAGTTATTCAAGATTTAGTGTTGTATTATGTAGTGAAAAAATGTCAATTATGAAACTGAAATGCATACCAAATTGTGTTTGTTTTTCATGTTTGTTTTCATTACTAGCTTACTTTTAATTTCTTTCATTATTATCTTCTTGTGGCAACATGGAAATTAGTTACACCAGCACTATATCTTCTGAGAGGTAAATATTATGATAGAGAAGCAACCCCACCAAAAAAATTAGGACAACCCATGGCTAGTGCTACTTATAATGATGTTAACAACTTTAATACCTCCACATTGCCATTACCATCTTTCAGTGCCTTTCCAGAAAGGCAAGAGCTATAACAAGTATCAATAAATGGTGCAACTAATGGTTTGGATATGGTATTATTTGAAGAAACCCCCCAATCACAAGCATCACAACCTATGCCTACTACCTCTGACAATGTTAACAACTTCTATTCTTCCGATTTTGACAAATTGTATAATCAAAACTCATCAATGTTGTTTCCGAATACTAGCCTAAAACCAATGCCTAATATGATAAACAACTATAATCAAATTCCAGTAATGGAACCAGCCAACCATTACACTACTTTTTTACAAGACATATCAACAGAGTAGTATGCAATGCCAAACATGGATAGTAACACAACTACAAGCATGTTCTCATCAACAGCTTTACCTACACATGATATAAGAAATTATAAAATCTTATCTTCTGCTTTAACTCTCATCCCACACAAAAGATGTTTCTATGTTTCTAAGAATCAAAAGTGTGGTTACTTGAATAACTTAGCAATTCAATGCCATAAAAAAACACACCTGCCTTATTTAAGCTTCTTCCACATAGTAATAACTCGCAAAAGACAAACATAAAAGTACTTATAATTGAACTAATAATATCTTTAACACAGCCAAGCTTGTAAACCTAAAACAAAAATTGGCAGAGCAACTCTAATCCAATCAAAGCTTATAGATCACAACAAGCTCTTAGTTCAATCTCTAGGCAACTTTCTTGGCAAAAACTCTCTCTTTGGCCTTATTTTAGACCCCAAACTCTACTCGACTGTTGCAAAATAATAATTGATAGCTCCAAAAGAGCATCACTGTCCACTGATAATGCATCAACTAACAACAGTAAGCATCGACCTATCACATTTTTAATGAAGACTCACTATAAGAATTAACATCGAAAAGACGAACGCTCATATGACACAGAAGAAAAGCCAAACTAGTAACCTGTTTTATTCAATAGATTCAATAAAATTTAAACCATTCAATAGATTCAATAAAATTTAAACCACTATATATACCTACATACAACTATAAGTTAGTATTAAGGATAACAACTACATAAGCAGAGAACAATATTTCTTCCAAGACATATAATACAGAGTAATCAAGTGAAGAGGAAGGAAAACCAACTTGGAGGTTTATCGACAGTAAATGGATTAGTTTGAGAAATATCATTCCGAAATAAAATAAAGATGTAGGTGTTGAACAAGAAGTAGTCACCAACTTATCCTTATGTTTATGGCTCTTGCTTTTGTGCTATTCCCCCGATTCTTTCTCTGAAGCAATTTAAGGGTACACATTTCCCTATGTAGAAACATACATAATAACATAGAATCAGAATTCCACACTTACAATAATAATCATATAAATGTATCTATAATGCTACCCATGACATCACCATGAGTTACATAAAATAATGAAAGGAGACCTGACTCACTGTACAGTCAGGGACCTAATATGCTTGAAGGCTGAAGTAGACATATTGAATATCAAAGTTTCAGTTAACTTATTCATCATCATTCATCAACCTATGATGGTAAGTAACTTACCATAAGTTCACTAGAACCTGGCTAATGGGCAGTGGCTACAACCCTTTCAGCCTAGTAAGTCCACTGGAATCTGGCTCTTCCTCTTCGTCAAGTAATGTTGGACATGAGACTTGATCGACCGTTGAAGTTGAACCTAAAAATAAATTGTATAAGGAATTGAAAACTATTATTTATGAATATAAGAAGTTATTAATAAAATCACTTACCATTTATTTCATTCCATAACCAAGTGCGAGCACACATCAAAGCCTCCAAAGTAGTTTGATATGAAGCAAATGGGTTATCTTAATTCAATAGTTAAATACAAAGTACAAATCTTATTGAATAGTAACCCATTGTATCATGAAAACAAGCAGAAAATGTCGCAAAAAATTGAATAAAAAAAAAGAAGAAGAGATCACCGTTGTATCGACTTCCATCTTTGAAATTATAGAAAGTGAGAGTGAGAGATGAGGCCTTGGAGTCTTTATGAAATTGATTGTGACCTAAATCCTAATTTTAGAGATGAGACTTGAGAGGAAAGAGTTGGATTTACTATCCTAATTTTTAATTTTTAATACCCTAACCCAACTCGATTCGCCCTACACCGCATTGTAATTTTTTTTATTTTTTTAAGTTTGACCCGTACTGCAACCGCATTTATCATAACCCATACCACCCCGCACACACTTAAACCTACACCACACCCACACCGCACCACTCCATTGCCATTCCTAGTCTTTTGTATTTGAGATAAATGTATAAGACTATTTAATACTATTTAAATAGTCTTGTTTGAGAAGAATGTTTCTAGATGCTCTTGTAGTGATAATATCAGGTCGTGGGAATTGGTATCCTAAGTTAATTGTCTATTATGGAACATTGTTTCTATGATTCTGTTCATGTATAACGGCCCTTGTCGGAAGTTTCTACCAAAGTAACCCTTCACTTTAGCTTCGGGTTATGGTGTTGGATTACCTACTGGTGGGTCTTACTAGGTGCCATCACGACTCATAAATCAAGCCGTGATAAATTGGTATCAGAGTGTAGGTTCACTGGTATTATTGGTACAAGCATAAGTGTCTAATAGAGTCCTACGGATCAAAATGTTGATGTCTATTTCCTATCTTTGGGAGGCTATGGGACTCTCTTAGGAGTCCTTCACTTATTTCACCCATATTGTGCTAAGAGTATGAGTTGTTTTGTAGGAGTTTTTCTTGACTTTACTCTTTTACAAATTCTCAGGACTTGTGCTTCGGGTATGCGTGATGAGGGTCCTGAGACCCAGCCTCATGATATTTCCCCAGTTAGGGATCAAGATGAGCCTCCCAAAAACCCCATTCCTGCACCTGAGCCAGAGGTTCCTCCACCACAGTCAATGGCAGGCCAAGGACCAGTCCCGACTCCACTAGTTTTTATTCTCTTTTTTTTGCTTAAAGATGCTCTAGTTTAGTTGGTTGGTATTGTTAATGGTTTGTAGAATATTATGGAAGGAGTGAAGCCTGCAGCTGTAACTTCGGGTGTTGATATTCCTTCTATTCCAGTAGTTGTTCAGTCGATGGTCTCCCAACTAGTTGTGACCCAACCTGCTATGTCTGCTGAAGAGAAGAAGATGTTGGGTAGGTTCTTGAGGTTTTCTCCACCTAGGTTTTCTAGTGCTCCTGGAGAGGATGCATTTGAGTTTCTGACTATTTCTAAGGATAAGATTTCTGTATTAGGCCTTGTTGAGACCCATGGTGTGGATTACACCACATTTTAGTTGGACTTGTCTGCTCGACACTAGTGGAGAGGTTTTATGAGTTCTAGGCCAGTTAGGTCTTCTCCCCTTTCATGGACTCAGTTCTCTGAGATGTTCTTGGAGAAGTATATGTCGTGCAACCTTACGGATCATTTATGAGATCAGTTCACTAGATTGAAGTAGGGTTCTTTAACAGTCTTTAAATATGAGGCCCATTTCTATGAGTTGGACAAACATGCGACTTCTATCTTGGATACTAAGTATGAGAGAGTTTGCTGCTTTATGAGAGGATTGAAACTTTCTATCCTGATGGCTACTTAGAGTTTAGTTGCTATAGGTAGGACTTTTGCTCAGGTTTCTGATTATTTTAGAGTAATGGAGGACATACATTCTGAGGTTCATGATAAAATGCCCAAGTATTAGGGCAGATTTGGTGGGAGCCATAGTAGTTCCCGATTTAGAGGTGGTACTCCTTATGTAGGGTATCCTTCACGTACATCTTTTCTACCTTAGAGTTAGACTAGTCAACTAGTTCAAGCAGCTTTTCAGACCACTGATGAAGGTCAGTTTGGTACTAGTAGTCTCCCTGGTAAGGGTAGTGATCAATCTTTGAGAGGTTCATCTGTAGTCCATCTAGACGTGGTGGTTTCTATAGTTTGGATGTATTTCTGAGTTTTGGTTCTATTTGCGATTCTTGTTTTACTTGTGGACATCCCACTCATTTCTCTAGATATTGACCTAGTCATGGGGTGATAGTTATTTTAGAACAGGGTGCTACTTCTATTAGGGAAGTTTGTTCTTTAGGTAGAGGTGGTTTGTGTGGTCATAAGGGTGGTCATTAGGGTTCTTGAGGTGGCAATTAGGAAGAAAGGACAGAAGGTCGGTCAGGTGCCTAGCCAGGTGGCGAGCGTAGTCAGTTGTATGTAGTACCTACTAGACCTGAGGTTGAGACTTTGAATGCTATTGTGAAAAGTATGATTTTGGTGTGCCGCAAGTCAGCTCTTACTTTATTTCATCCCGGATCCACCTATTCCTATATATCTGCTTATTATGTACCATGGTTGGACTTGATTAGTGATTTATTATCTGTGCTATTGCGCGTATCTACTACCATTGGTGATTTTTTAGTAGTGGATTGAGTATTTAGATCATGTGTTGTGACAGTTAGTGATGTTGATACTTATGATGATCTTCTTGTTCTGGATATATTATATTTCGATGTGATTCTGGGCATGGACTCCATTATTATACGGTCATGGATTATTTTGCCAAGACCATTAACTTAGCCATTCCCGACATACCCCCAGTCATGTGGCAAGGAGTGGTTAGCCACGAGCTGACGGGGATTATTTTTTATTTTTGTGCTAGAAGGCTTATATCAAAGGGTTGTGAGTCTTATCTCGCTTATATGTGTGATACTCGAGTAGAGAGTCCGTTTCTTAACTCTGTCCCTATTGTTTATGAGTTTACTGATGTATCTCCTATCGAACTACCTGGTGTTCCCCCTGACCATGAGATTGAGTTTGCTATTGACCTTGATCACGACATCTGACCTGTTTCGATAGCACCTTACTATATGGATCCTACTGAGCTTAAGAAGCTAAATTCTTAGATCCAGGATCTCTTTGGTAAGGGTTTCATTAGACCAAGTATGTCCCCATGGAGAGATCCTATTTTGTTTGTAAAGAAGAAGGATGGTTTGATGCATATGTGTATTAATTATAGGCAGCTTAACAAGGTGATGGTGAAGAACCGTTATCATATGCCTTGCATTAATGATCTGTTCGACAAACTTCAAGGCATAGCCGTGTTTTCTAAGATATATTTGAGGTTAGGTTATCATCAGTTGAGGATTCGAGCTGAGGATATCCCAAAGACAGCCTTCGTGACCCGTTATGGTCATTAGGGTTCTTGGTAATGTCTTTTGGGATGACTAATGCCCCATCCATATTTATGAACTTGATGAACCGTATGTTTAGACCCTATTGAGGCTCTTTTCTTATTGTGTTTATTGATGACATTCTGGTGTACTCGAGGGGTAGTGAGAAGCATGCGGAGCACTTGAGAATAGTACTTTAGACTTTGTGAGAGCATGTGCTTTTTGCCAAGTTCTCTAAGTGCGAGTTGGATTGAGTCAGTGTCTCAGTTAATATCTTGGCGATTCATGATTGGGATAGACCTACATCTCTAACTGAGTTTCGAAGTTTTATTGTTTTGGCTAGTTATTATAAGCATTTTATTAAGAGCTTTACTACTATTTCATCCCCTATGAATAGATTTTCTCAGAAGGAAGTTCCTTTCCAATGGTCTGAGGAGTGTGAGTTAAGCTTTTGAAAGCTTAAGAATTGTCTTACTTCTTCTCCAGTGTTAGGTCTTCCAGTTGAGGGTGAGGGATTCACCATGTTTTGTGATACTTCTGGTGTTGGTCTTGGTTGTGTGTTGATGTAGTAGGGTCACGTTATTGCTTATGCTTCTAGACAACGTATGGTGCATGAGCGCAACTTCGCTACTCATGATTTGGAGTTGGTGGCAGTAGTTTTTATGCTCAAGATTTGGAGGCATTATTTGTATGGTATGCATTGTGAGATTTTCATCGAGTGAGAGATTAATGCTCGCCAGTGCAGATCGATAGAGTTGTTGAAGGAATATGATATTTCCATCTTTTATCATTCCACCGATTATAATCGAAAAGAATACTCACAAGAGGTTTTTTAAACCCGAAGAGGTCTTGATTTTCATTTTTGAACTATAGTATGGAATTATCCCCAAAGATCTCGGTCAGAGCAGGCATATGCCAAACATGAATACCTCCTGGGGTAAGGCGAATATGGTAGCTGAGGTCTTGAGTCAAAAGGCAGAGAGTATGGGTATCTTGGATTGTATATCAGTTTCTCAGAGGCCCTTGGAATGGGACATTCAGTCCATAACCAATTTAATGGTTCACCTTGATGTTTCAGATTCTACGAGGATTTTGTCTTAGTGTGGAGGCGAGGTCCTCCCTATTTGAGCAGGTTCGTGATCATCAGTATGAGGATAGTAAGTTGTGTTTTCTCCATGATCAGGTGGTGAGTGGTGAGTCTGGAAGGTACACTATTGACTCTGAGGGTATTTTGAGGTTTCAGGGTCGTATTTGTGTTCCCCGGCTTGACGACTTGATTCAGTCGATTCTTCATGAGGCTCATAACTCTAGATATTCTATTCATCTTGGAACAACTAAGATGTATAGAGATTTGAGGAAGCTTTATTAATAGGACAGGATGAAGAGAGGTCTGGCATACTTTTTCGCTCGTTGCCTATGTTGTTAGCAGGTTAAGGCCAAGCATCATTGTCCAGGTGGCTTGACTCAGAGGTTACCTATTCCCAAGTGGAAATGGGAAAGGATTACCATGGATTTCATTTGTGGTTTACCGCGTACTTTCCATGGTCATGATGATATTTGGGTTATTTTGTATCGTTTGACCAAGTCGACGAATTTTATTCCTATTCAGATGACCTTCAACGCTGAGAGATTTTCCCAAATTTATGTTCGATAGATAGTTCATTTGCATAGAGTTCCTATTTCTATCATATCGAACTGTGGTTCTGTATTTACTTTGAGATTTTAGAGAGCATTTTAGGAGGAGTTGGGTACTCAAGTGGATTTGAGTATAACCTTTCATCCGCAGATAGATGGCCAGTTTGAGCAAATTTTTTAGGTACTTGAGGATATGTTCTGAGCCTGTGTTATGGATTTTGGAGGACAGTGGGATCAAAACTTAGCATTGACAGAGTTTTCCTAAAATAGTTATCATTCAAGCATTGAGATGGCACCTTATGAGGCTTTGTATGGTAGGAGTTTTCGTTCTTCGGTACGGTGGTTTGAGACTTCCAAGGTGAGACCTGGTGGTATAGATTTGCTTCAGGACTTATTGGATAGATTCAGGATGATTCAGGAAAGTCTAAGAGTAGCCTAGAGTAGGCAGAAGGCCTATTTCGACCGTAGGCTCTGTGCCTTGAGATTCAGAGTTGGTGATCATGTGTTCCTTCGTATTTCACCTATGAGAGGTATGATAAGATTTGGAAGGAAGGGTAAGCTCAGCCCTTGCTATAGTGGTCCTATTAAGATTCTCCGTGTAGTTGGGGAGGTGGTCTCTGAGTTAGATTTACCTCCAGATTTTGCAGTTGTTCATCCAGTTTTCCAATCTCTATGCTACAAAAGTACATTCCAGATCCTTCTCATGTGCTTAGATAGGATTCAATCCTGTTAGACGAGCAATTGACCTTTGTAGAGAAGCCCGTTTGTCATGACCCGATTTTCTTAGGTCATGATGGAACCTACCATAACCCACAAGTAGGCAAGCCAACCCATAGTCCGGAATGGATAGTAATGGACTACTCAATATATAAGGAAAAGAATGCGGAATATAGGAAATAAGAAAAAAAAAGAAGAATCCCAAAACCCGGTGGTATCAGTACAAAAGCTTCTAATATCATAAAAGTACAAAAGTGATATATCAAGAATTATACAATGATACAACTTGTCTCCGAATTAAACTTAGAGACTTAGTCTAATACATAAGAGAGAGATAAGTAATACTCCGAACATCGGGAGCTCACTCTAAGTCTCTGAACCAGGGCTGCTCCGCACTATGCACACATCAATGAAGATAACCCGTACTATGATCTGTAGGTTGAAAAATTGTAGTATGAGTACCAAACGAATGGTACTCAATAGACAACTGTCAGCTGAGCTCCAAAGATAAAGCAGATATACACATCATATAAACAGAATGGAAACTACACCCAGGAGTCCATAAATCATATAATAAGTCAATGAGAATAATAAGGGAATACTATCATATTTATATCCAAGTGTCTAACATAATAAGACTAAGGAAGTATCAGGGTGAACTATCTTATTCCAGCTACATTCAATATATGCCAATGCTATACCATATATCCCATGTCCATCTACGAATAAAGAGCGAAAGAAAGATATATAGTGATATACAAGGCGAGGTAAAGACTATATAAAATGAACAATGAAGGAAGGGATATACGGTAGTACCATATAGATATATATACATATAAATATGAGGTCATCTCAAGCGTAACCTAGATTAGCATATTCTCATTTAAGACCTCATTATAACATTTATCGGTATTTAAATACTATCATACTCAGGGTTTCTAATCCACATGGCTAGACATGAAATAATCATGCATAATAATTCAATCATAAGATAGGAGAGGCCGAAGACGTACCTCAAATCCTGATGCCAAATCAATGACCAATATGTGATAAGCTAGCCATAATAATGATCATAACAATGATGATAACAATATCAATAACAACGTGAATAACAGGCTACTACGGACAACCAAATACCTAGCCGAGCCTATGCGTACCCTAACCTCCCCAAACTCGGAAGGATCAACCAACATACAACAAACCAACATACAACAACACAAGGCATATTCTTTACCCATATCTATGCAACTATCCCATACCGGCTGATAGACATAGGTGCATACTGGTGATAGGCAATGTGCATGTAGGAATGAATGCAAAGTATATAATCACTATCATATCTCATCATAACTGTCCTCATTAGGACTATCATCATCGTAATCAACCTCCAGCCTGACCGGTTGTTAATATCATCTCAATAGTATCCTTCAAAATTGAACCGAGTATTAATACCATCACAATATCCTCCGGACTTTCCGAGTAATAATATCATATCAATAGTATCCTCCGAACTCAAATCGGGTATCAATATCATCATAATATCCTTCAGACTTTTCGGGTATCAATATCATCTTTATCGTATCCTCCGAACTCAAACACGGTATCAATATTATCATAATATCCTTCGGCCTTTCTGGGTATCAATATTATCTCAATAGTAGCCTCTAGACTCGAATCGGGTTTCCATATCATCACAATAGTATCCTCCAGCCTTGTCGAGTATTAATATAATTACAATAGTATCCTTCAGCCTTGCTGGGTATCAATAGAATCACAATTGTCATTACCGAATAAGATACACTAAAATACTCATAATCATAAACATATTACCATAGAATATCTATCTAGTCAATACTTCCCAACTACTCGTTATCAGTTAGCCAACACTTATTATTATAAAATCACTAGTTTGCTAGTCATCACATAACCTCTAGTTATTAGCCTAAACCTTTCTTAACATAATCCTTATCCACAGGATAACAACTAACCACTATTTACTTACTAGTCAACATCTAACATCTAGTCAAGGTTCTTCATTAGACCAAAACCATTATTTATCCTCCATTCATTATTATCAACTAATCATCCTATATCCGTTAATCATTACTAGACAACAAATTACTACTTATCTCCTAACCATCTTTTATTAACTGACACCATTCATTAACTAACCATCGTTAGCTACCATGTACCAACTAAGCAAGATTCATTAACTAATACGTTAGCTTCCTAGCCATCAAGTTCTATAGTCACCTAATAGATAACTAGTTACCGAATAGCTTAATCGCCTACAAGAAGAACAACCATATTATCACATTTCAGCTATAATCACATTATTTATAATGGTAAATAATCATGAACGTACCAAACCTAGGCATGCCATCACCAGTATTCAATCAGTGGAATAATAAGCATCATACCTCATCTTCCTCTATCCCATACCAGAGAGATGTGTATACAAATTTATACATATTCATATTCATAAATCGTAATCACCTCATTCACAATGATAAACACTTCATGGATATTTAATCAATATCATAACATGACACTTGGCCTATTAATTTATTTGAAATAATCACAACATCATAATCATAACCTTAGGCCCATATACATTTTCGAAACTCATATCAATAATCATATGTATAAGCCATAGTATACCTCTAATCATCTCAAATATAGGAGGCATCTCACATATAAGAGGCATAATATTAATAAATATGTTATCATCTCTCACATAAGAGGCATCTCACATCTAGGAGGCATAATATAGATAGAAATGTAGTTGTCTATAGGATATCATATGTTAATAGTCCATACATCAAGACAACAAGGGATTAAGTGGCTGAAGTCATCGCGACCACGATCAAGTGTCCGTAATAACAGACAGGCGGGTGGCTGTGATTGCACATGGGGACTGCGATCATAGTAACTGAGAGAAGTTCTACTCCCCTACTTTCCATATCCTTTCTCTAGGCTAATTTAAATATCCAAAAAGATCATTGTCTCTATAGGTCAATCATCAAGTCTAAGAGGAAATAACATCTCTATAGGCCACATAACGTATCAAGGAGGAATATCATCTCTAAATGCCCAATATCACTCCCACAAGTAGTAGCATAACCATAACTCAAAAGCCACAATCCAAAAACATCAATACAAGCTGACAAGTTATGAAGTAACCTCATTCTAAGGTTTACTGGCCTCATTTATGTCTAACATCCGCAACTAAGTCCACAAGAATTAACATAAGCTTAGGCCTAGGTGGGTCGAACGATCCCTCTTCTAATCCACAATTTCCATAATTAAGTGTACTATGCCCCAAACTAGGCTAAGGTATCTAGTTAATCTTATAGATGTCAAGAAAGCCATATTCAATCCTAAGATAGTAACTTCAACTAGAAACAAGGGTACTCAAGTCAACTCTACCAAGCTTATGGTTCTAAAACTATCACACTAACCCAATAAGGCTAAATATACAAATCATGCTTCAAATTCTAAAACCATATTCTAAGCATAGCATTATTTCGTATCTATGCTACAAATTTACCCAAACTAGGTAGAAGGCAATAGGATTCTACAAGGGTATTAGGTAATTCAACCTACGGGTCAAAATCCCTATCTAATCCCCAAATTTATATGCATATTCAATACTAAATCATTCTATCCAATATCAATCTTAATATTCACATTCACACGCAATATATATCATTCATCATCCATGAAGAAGAGTAGACAGAAGCCTACCTCAAGGACAAACCAAAAAACCTCACTTCATGCACCACATGCTCATATTCACTTTACAATCTTCAAAATTCCATCACACTAACAAAACCATAATCTACTCATCAATACGAGTCTAACGATACCCATATTGCACTATTATGCTTCGCGTCCAAAAATAACACCAAAACCCTAAGTGGGTCCCACACATAGGAAAGCGAGTTTACGAGGCCAACCCAATTTTCACACATAAACAAAGAATCATAACCCTCAAGAAATGGGTGAAAATTAAGCATACATTGGGCTAAAAATCAAACCCTAAGCTAAATTAGAGTTTTGGGTCCAAACTATGAAATTAAAGCATGAATTCAAGGAATTCTTACCTTAATTTTGAAGATAATTGCGATACAAGATGATATTTAAGCTTCAAAGTCAGACCCCATGACCAATTTTGAGTTATTACACTCATTTTGGGGTTCCTAGGTCTAAATAGTGAAGGGGAAATGCCCCAAACACATCTTGGGGACTTTATATAGCCCCTACCAATTCTCAGATGCTGCTATCATAGTCACATGGTCCGTGATTGTGCTCCCATGATCGCACTCTCTTGGCCGCGATTGCGGTTGCACCAGATGACAACAAACTTATTTTTTTAAGTTTTTGACCCTCATAACTCATCTGAAATACAAATAACATGATATAGTAGTGAATTTTGAGTGTAAACAACATTTCAAATACATTAGAATTATAAAAACTTTCATTGGAGATCATTTAGGCAAAAAAGAGGTGCCCACACCTAAACTTTCATCATTTTTCATAAATTTCACTCAGTAGCCCAAAATAAGTTTGGGAGCCTTGGAACCTGAACCAAGGGTCTCCCTAGACTAAAATTGACATTACAAATTTTCAATCCAAGATCATTTCAATCAAATGTGTGTACCATACCCATTCTTTCCAATTTTTAACTTTCTGACCAATAGGTCGAAATGAGCTCGAGTACATTGGGACCCAAACCAAAGGTCTGCCTAGACTAAATTGATATTCTAGATCTGTTGGCAGAGTCAAAATTTTTATTTGAGATTGTTTTGCTGAAGTTTTTGCTAGTGGCCATTTAGAACCAACGAAGACTTCTAAACAGGGAATTGGCTCTACAAACCAAACGAACTATCCAGTAACCAAACTGTTGGTCCCAGAAAGTCGTAAATGACTTAAGGAAGCTTTGGATACGTTTAAACGGTGAATATAATCATAAATATAGAAAATGACTTGAAGGGTCATTACACCATTTTTCTTTTAGCTAGTGATGTGAGACGGCTACGTACTAGAGAGATTCCTATAGTAAATGTTTAGTGGAGGAACAACCCAGTAGAGGAGGCTACTTGGGAGATCGAGAGTGAGCTGTAAGACCAATATCCTAATTTGTTTGAGACTTCTGCTATTTTTCTTCATCTTTAATTTTTGGAGATAAAAGTTCCTTAGTAGTGGATATTGTATGACCCTTCAGGTCATTTCTCATATTCCCACTTATTTCAACCGATAGAGTTTCTCCATAGATGCCCAAGTTATTTATGACTTGCTAGAATTGATAGTTTGGTTACCTGGCATCCAATTTGTTTTTTTAGAACCATTTCCCCTTTTGAAGTCTTCGATGGTACCAATTAGCCACTGAATGAAAACTTTAGTAAAACAATCTAGGATGCAAAATCCTACTTTTTCAATGCGTCCAAAACATCAAAATCTATATGGTTACATATTTTATTTACTTATATTGGATTCTGGATGCATCCCAAAGCATTGGCCAAAAATTAGAATAAAAATTCCAAGTTTCAACTATAGACTGAAAGAGGGAGAGATATCGCAATTACAGTGGGTGAGGTGTGAATGTGTGAGCCGTGATCACTGCCTAGCATGTGTGTGCAATTGCTCTTCTCGAGGCTTGGGCAAAGACTTTTTAAATGCTGTCTTGACTGAGAATTTGGTCATTTGTGTTTGCCTCTTGAGCTCTAAACCCTAATAGAGTGTAGAATCCTTAAAGTGAGTCTTGTGGGTTGATTGGGAGCTTGAATAGCTTATGTAATTATGTTTTGCCACTAATCTAAGGTAAGATTCCTTCAAGTTTTGGTGTTGATTTCTTGATTTCTAGACCCAAAAACCCAAATGGATTGAGTCTTGATTTTAGCCTAAATATGATTGTTGTTCTCAAATTTCTTGAGGGTTATAACTCCCTAATTGTATTTGAATAATGGTTGGTCTTGAAAACTCATTTTCTGTAAGTGGGATCCACTTGGGGGATTTTTAGTGTCATTTTGAACCCATAGCACAATGGTGTAATATGTGTGTTGTTATCCCTACAATAATTTATAGATTATATTATTGATAGCTTGGTTCGTGGAAGAAGCTTCAAGGAAAGGGAAGTAAAAAATTGTTGGTTCATGAACTATTTGGACACAAGGAAGGTTAGGCTTACTTGTAGTTAGATTGAGCTTTATTGTAGTATAACTATGATATCTTGGCAAGATTGGGAGGGGTCTTATAGGTTAGATTGGTAGATGGTGATGATTGGGACTAGTAGAATCACTTAGGCTATTAAACTTGTAAAGTGTGATGCTTTACCTATAGCCTAGAACCTTGGTTAATTGGACTGGTAATCTCATGAATAGAATGATAATACTCTAGTTACTCTAGTAGCTGAGAGTGACCTTGTTCACTCACCTTAAGAGTATGTTGACCTATATTTGCTTATTTGTGGAATTACTTTAGTGCTTGGGATGACGTAGGAAGAATACTTGAAGAAGAATTTCCCTATAGAACTAGTAAGGATTGGTAAACCCTTAAGGCATGATTTAGATAACTTAGACTAATTTTTGGTCAAAGTTAGACTTGTAGAAGAGAAATTTTGGGATTATTAGAAGTAGAACTTGACCCACCTTAAGCTTGAACCATGTAACTTCTTTAGTGACCTAGATACTTGATGAATGCCTAGATTATTCTTTTGGTAATATGATGGCTAAACACGGTTGACGGGTTATGCATATGGTCAATATTGGTATAATGTGTATACTTGATTGATTATCTTGTTGTCATGATATGGATAGTATTGGAAAGTCTTGTAAATTAAATCTACGATTATTTTATCACTTAACTTATTGGCTAGTTTACTATGTAAGCCTTGGATTATGTCACAACTCTTGTTATGATTCAAGCTTTATAACTAAGCTAATGTTTGTCTAAAAATAGTCTCTTTGTGTTGGTGTTGTGAACCATGTAAGTAAAGAAGGATTCTAGAAGGCATATCTATGACCTATAATTATCTTGCTAATAATTATGTTAAGTTTAGAAAATTGGTGATTTCTTACATCACTTGCATAAACATTCCTATGTATCTACTCATGTAATGTAGTGTTGATTAATGGTCAGGTATCATGGTATGTGTTTCCTCACATCTCTTATCCTCTATTATTATAGGCTTGTACTTGTTATTGATTTATCTACATATGTATGTCTATTGTTGTCTTGGTGGTTATTGATGATGTGATAATTCCTAAAAAATTTAGAGGAGATATTTATGTTTGATAATGCCCGGTGAATACGGATAATCTATTGATGTTATGATGATGCTCGGTGAATCTGGAGGATATATTGATGTAATGATAATGCCCGATGAATTCAGAGAATATATTGATGTTATGATGATGCCTGGTTAATTCAGAAGAGGTAATGATGTTAAGATGATGCCTGGTGAATCCAGAGGATATATTAATGTTGTGGTGGTACCATGTATGGTAAGCATATAAGAACATATAAATATATGTATAGTTATTCCATGTATGACTAAGTCCATTTGTGCACTTAAGACATGATATTTTTCTTGGGAAGTTGTTTATCATTCTCTACTAGTAATAACTAGTTAAGAGGTGTGACTCTTGTTAACATTAAATAGTAACTTGAAGTAGAATACGACGATTATTGAGTTAAGGGTAATTGATAAGTGTAATCATGTGTAGAACTAAAGACTCAGCTTGTGATCATATTTGACTTGCATAAAAGGTCATATTTTGGGATTTTGCCTAGTAAAATGGGTTATATGATAACTAGTTGTCTCTAATAAGTTGTTATATTACTTGATGGCTAGAAGCCTAGAAAACCAGTTAACGGGCCTTGTTAGTTAAAACATGGTAACTTGTAATTGTGGATGAGACATGGCTAATAATTATAATAGACTTAGCATTGTTGATGATTAGTAAATTGACTTCTTGCATGTAAGGCCGTTGGTTTCTTAAGTGATGACTTAGACAATTTTTGTGCTAATTAGAAAATGGCTTTGGTAAATGGATAGATAAATGTGTTGGTGTCATGTAGCTTTTCCTTATATAAGGGATAGCAAACTAGTAGCTTAAACATAAATGGAGGTTAGTTAATATAGACTAGATATGAAGTATATTAATGAGTTAGAGATCTGTATAACTGTATAACTATATTATGATTGCATTGGTTTTGTTGTGTTAATTTGTAGTAATTGACGATGATTGTGGATCTTGCTCATAGTCCGTGGTGGAAATATGGAAACCACGAGTTAAAGTGAGTTGTTTAGTTATTTGTGCCTTGATATGTTGATGTATTGATGTTTTGGTTCACTCTCTGGTGGTATGGGGTGCCATGATAAGTTCTTTACTTGGTTTCCTTTTAGATGTACTTCCTGGTGGTATCGAACGCCGTGGTAAGGACTTTTACTTTATGCTCTAATGATTGTATGTGTGTTGTACTCGGTCTTTACGTGATTGGTATTGCGTATATATTGTTCTACATTTCCGAATTGATTACTCCTTTTATATAACGGTTGCATTATGTGTTGATATGAGATATCGTACTATTGTTCTAGTTGATTTGTTATTTTATATAGTGATATTGGAGAAGATTCAGGTTCACTTTGGTACCTTGACTTTTAGTTATTGTCTTACTTTATATCATCTTTATATCATGATTTAGTTTAGTCGGCTGATGATGCCTACTGAGCACCTGTGTTTTGGTATTCATAGTACACTTCTGTACTTTTTTGGTGAAGATTTGAGTACTAGTTACTGCCTCTGAGTTGAGATCGTGCAGCGTAGATCTTCTGTAGACAAGTTGAGCTCTTGGAGTTCTAGTCTCCCTTTCCCCCTCTATCTTTATTCTGTCTTTTGTATCCGAGATAAATGTAAAAGACTATTTAGACTTTGAGTTGTAATTCCTATTGTCAAACTTAGATGCTCTTGTACTGATACTATCAGGTAATGGGAATTTGTATCCTAAGTTAATTGTCTATTATGGAACATTGTTGCTATGATTGTGTTCATGTATTGTGGCCCTTATCAGACGTTTCTACCAAAGTAACACTCGCTTTAGCTCCGGGTTATGGTGTTGGCGTACCTACTAGTGGGTCTTATTAGGTGCCATCATGACTCGTAAATTGGGTCGTGACACAAACCAGTCATGAAGTCCATTCCCACTTCCACTCGGGAATGGGTAACCTCTAAAATAATCCATCGGGCCTTAAATGCTTTCTCTTCGCCAGTTGGTAACATAGGCAACAAACTACAAAATTTGCAACATCTTCCTTATGCAAACCCACCTGTAATACTGCCTCAAATCACGATACATCTAAGTCACTCCCGGATGGAATACTTGGAATAATGAGCCTCCTCCAAAATCAATCTAATCCAATCACCCACTCTTGGTACACAAACTCGGCTGCCAATCCTCAAAGTACCATCTGAATCAAGTAAGGCTTCGTTAAGCCTCACCACTCAACATATTGTCCCGAATAAATCTCAACCTAACATCATCAAACTGATGAGCTTGAATCTTCTCTATCAAATAAGTCCTAGCCTTCATGTATGGTAAAACACACCCAAGTATCAAAATATAAAGCCTAACCATCTAGTTAGCTAAAGACTGAACCTCCATGGCCAAAGGACTCTCTTGGGCCAAAAGTTGTGCCAAGCTACCCATGCTATTTGACTTCTGGATCAAGGCATACACAACCACATTAGCCTTGCCCGGATGATAGAGAATAGTCAAGTCATAATCCTTAAGCAACTCAAGACAATGGCACTGCCTCATTTTAAGATCTCACTGGGTGAAGAAATACTGGAAGTTATGATGATCCGAGAAAACATTACAATAGACTACACAAAGTAGTGCCTCCATAACGTCAAAGAAAAAAAATACTGCACAAAACTCCAGTTCATCTCATGGGGATTCTATTGATGAAAAGCATACACAATCACCTTACTCTCTTGCATCAACACAACACCTAACACAACACCTAAAGCATCATAAAAGATGGTAAAATCCATGCCTTCCTTGGGCAAAGTCAAGATAGGAGCTGATATCAACAAATCCTTGAGCTTTTGGAAGCTCACCTCACAAGCATCAGACCATTGAAAGGAAATATTCTTTTGAGTCAACTTGGTCAACCAAGCTGTAATAGATAAGAAACCCTCCACAAAACATCGATTGTAACCTACCAAGCCAACAAAACTCCAAATCTCAATGGGCAAAGTAGGCTTATCCCAATCATAAACTACTGCAATCTTAGCTAGATCAACCATAATATCTTTCTTAGTCACCACATGACCTAAGAAAGAGACATACTCTAACCAAAACTCACACTTAAAGAACTTAGCATACAACTTCTCATCCCTCAGTCTCCGAAGCACAATTTGCAAATGCTCCTTATGATCGGCGTCACTCTTGGAATAATCCAATATATCATTTATAAATACAATAACAAATGAGTCACAATACATATCAAAATAATCGATTCATTAACTTCATGAACATGACTGGGGTATTGGTCTACCCAAAGGACACGACAAGAACTCACAATGATCGTATCGAGTCTGAAAAGCTGTCTTTGGAATATCCAAAGCTCTAATCCTTAATTGGTGATACCCGAACCTTAAATCAATCTTTAAAAACACCAAAGCACCCGGAAGCTGGTTGAACAAATCATCAATATGAGAAAAATAATACTTATTTTTGACCGTCACCTAGTTCAACTTCCAATAACCAATACACATATGTGTATACCCATCTCTTTTCTTCACAAACAAGACAAGCACACCCCAAGGTGATACACAAGGTTAGATAAATCCTATATCCAACCACTCCTACAACTGATCCTTTAATTTCTTCAACTTGGCTGGGGCCATCCTATAAGGAGGAACAGGAATAGTCTTGGTGCCCACCTTGACATCAATAGCAAAGTCATATCACGATCTAGAGGCATACTGATACGCCTAAATTACACCTCTCTTATGAGAGAGTAAGCGGTCATCATCAAATATATAACCCAACTAGGTTGGGGTTGAATCCAACAAGGAATATATGGTGTTAATCAGGACTATTTGTGATTCAATTGACTAATATCTAAGAGCTTCTTGTAAATAGGGTTTGTATAGTTCAAATAAACGTTGTTGTTCACTTCGTTTTAGCAATCCAATGTCAATGTTTCAATATTATATTTCAAATTAATAATGAAGTAAAACTAGAGTTGTGTTTACTATTAATATTGCTATATGTGCATAACAGTTGAAACAAAGATTCTCACAACATGTGGGGAACTATATATTATCACTATCGATGATTGATCTAAATGTATTTCGACCTATTTAGATGCTCGATTACCTAGTTCTCTCAAAATTAGGAAATCCTTATGTTGAAACTGATTTCATCTCAAGTTGATTAATCTTGTTAAAACATTAATCATTAGACAGAAATTTAATGTTTCCAAATCCCCATTGATAATTCCCTTCCTTTAATTGATTTCTTAGTTCCAGTAAACCAATGTTAGGTTTAGTCTATTGTTTGCAACCAACAGACAAAATTCATAACAGAAGAATTATCAAGAAGTTCCCACAGTCATTCAAATTTTAGACAACTATATAATTCATAAATCAACAATCATAGATCCCACAACTCCGATTATCGGATTTAGTTCCCCATGAGATAAAAATAAATAACATTCATTAGATCCATGATTCAAAAGAGGTTAACTTACAAAATATGGAAATTAAAGATTGTTCTTCCTTCAAATTGCACAAGAATCCCAATAAACCTCAATAATAATTCAAAGATAATTCGAAAAACAACTTTTGAAAACCAAAATATAATATTTTTTGTTGCCGCTAAGTTCAAGATTCCCATGAAAACCTAAGAATTTTCTATTTATACTCCTAATCTTCAAGTTTTGAAATTCAAATTCTAGATTGTTCGCATCATAGCTGATGACCTATGTGACGGCTTATCAGATGGTTTACGACTTATTTGACCAAGTCATCAACCACTCTTCCAAATCTTTGTTTGCTGCATACAGGAGATGACCTCTTCTGATGACCCGTCAATAGGTTGACGACTTATTAGATAAATCATCAACTTCACTTCTTCAATACTTTACATTCTATCTATAGCTGACGGCTTCCCTTGATAACTTATTAGATGGTTGAAGACTTATTAGACAAGTCGTCAACTGAAATCATCTAAAACTTAATTCTTCAAAAACATATTTCTCTATACTTACAGGAACCATGCATTACCACTCTAACTCTCAGAACGAAGGTTCAAATTGTGTATCTACAATACCATAAGCTTGCCTTTACCATTCTATTCAGTTCATCTGATAGTCAGACTGAAATCACTACAGGGCTTTCTTGGCTTGAAATGAAGGTTTAAGATTTGGAAAATTTTGATATAGGATTAGTGACTAAGTCTCTCTTGGATCACTTACAAACTGGGCTACAGTCTCTTATATCATCACATTCAACCCTCACTAACTTTTCATATTATTCTCAATAATCCCACCTAGCAATATTTATTCACTATATATATATATTTCACAACTTTTATGATTAATTTTCAAAACACCTTTTGCACCTCTTCAATCCTTCTAGTGTAGCCAACCTCAACTTAGGCAATTTGCCTGGTTGATTTGTAATAAATCCAAAGAGAAAACTAGCTACAACAAGGCTTAAAGGTTTTTAAGTATTTGAAATAAAGAAAATATGTTATTGGCTTAAATGGGGATCAAAATGGGGTATGTTCCTATGGGTAGATTATCTTGGCTAGATAGTTCACTAATCAGCAATGGCCTGTGATCACTTCTCAGCTGACAACTTGAGACCCTAAAAGAATGCTTTAGATAAGTTCTATAAGTATGCACATAATAAGAACATACTAATAACAAAACCTCACTCTCTCATGGCATGGAATCATGTGGAAATTACCAAGTACTCAATCAACACTCAAGATCAAGCAGGGAATGCCATAATTGCATATTTTCTTAAAAAGAAATGGTTTCCCATGCACTTAGAAATCAAGATCACAATCAAAAATTTTTGTGGGCACACCATTTTTATAATTTTTTCAAATCAACATTAAACACTTGCTACTGAATCAGTTAGATGCTACTCATCATGAAGTCATAACATATAATTACAAACAAGCACAAATAAATATCATGTCGATTCTCAAGATATCACTCAGGGGTATAGAACACATACAACATACCCTTGAGATTTCAAGTACCCCCACCCCACTAAGAAAAACATGCATTGCCCTCAATGCACATCTATCAAATTATAAAACCAAGGGTGAAGTAATACCTGCTACACTTTAAGTGCTTATATCACGGACCGCTGACTTTGTTGCTGCATCATAAGTGAGATCAATCTCATCAATTGAATCAGGCTGAGCTGATACATCTAATGCAGTGGTTGCCGAAGTGAAAAACTCCCCAACAGTCCCAGGAGGTCTACTAGCTGAGGATCCCACAACTTGAGCTCTCAGTAATTCTTCAAGTGGATCACCCTTCGCCTTTTATTATCCTAAAGCTTCTTTTAACTTCTTCTTATCTGCCTTTTTCTTTGCTCTTCTCTCAGCTCTTCTTTCTTCATCATTGTCACTTTTTTTTTTGCTTGCCTTTGTCTTTCTTGTCTACCTTTTCTTTCTTTTTATCTATTGGTTTCCCAGTGATGTAAATCAATGGAGGTTTGTCCTCAGATTCTTCAGATACAGGATCTAAAGATATCATAATTTGGTGGCTCTGCAATGCTATAAGATCAGCTTTAACCTTATCTAAGGCTGCCTGGAAAACTGTAAGATTAGGGACCAACATCTCTCTCAACCTTTCATTCACTCTATTCTCTATGTCATCAATGCATCCATGTAGAGTTAAGAAAGGTGTAATGGTTACCTGGATTCTCTTATCAATAACTGACTCAAACTGACTAGCAAATAGTTTTAATTAAGCTTCAAATCTCTTTCCTTGCTTGACCATCTTCATGAAATTATGCATCGTCAATGCATACTCTGACAATGGTTCATTGACTACAAGATTTTCTTCACTTTCAGGAACTGACACAACCCCAGCAGAAGAGGTCGCTTATACAGACTTAGGAACTGACAACTGCACATTCTGTGTGGAAATAGTGGCAGTAGTAGATGTTTGAACTCCATCAGACATGATCATATCACTCTGTACTTCTACTCTTTCGCCTAAAGCTAGCATTGGATCACTATCATCAAACTTGATAGGGTTGTAAGTTTACTTGGTGATGATATCCTTATTTAAGCCTGTAATTTCTGACACATGAGTCAATTCACACAACCACATAATAATACAAGGAAATAGGTATGTAGTGTTTGGTCGTATTTCCCGAATCTTTATCTCATCAATAATAATTTTCCTGAAGTTTAAGGGGAAGTTGGACAACAGACTAGCTATCAAAACTGCTCTATCTTCACCTATGATGTTATCTCCTACTGTTGGCATCAATATGCACCATACCATGCCCCAAAAAAATCTTACCTCTTAAGTTATTTAAGCCTTAAAGATCCGTGCATTTTGGTTATTCAACCATTCAGTCTCTTCCTCAGTTATAACATATGCTAGCCAAGGGCGTTGGTTTTCCCGGTCTGCTATTTTGTGATAGAAATCCAGTGAGGTGACTGGAGGAATGAAGTTTGGTCCATGTAGAAATTAGTTGATAGTTATGTCAGATAGATTCACCATCACACCCCTCACCGGTATTTAATTCATATTCGGTATGTCTGCAGCTTTCTTTCTCTTTTTACACATATTATCCAATGTCACTTGGTAGTTAGCATAAAACTCCCTGAACAACGTTGTGAAGAATGTATCACCTCCTTTTATTGTCCTTGCTAAGTCATACTCTTTGAATTCCCTCTCTATCTATGGGTACCTGTTCAGTCCAGAGGTGATGATCTTTATCTTATCACATATAGGCCTCTTAAGAATCCTTCTTTATGTTGTTGTCAGCACATCATGATATATTCTTTTTGCTCTTTCAACCTACCATCTCACACTATCTTGGATTCTTGGATTCTTGCTTTTTATTACATCCCCCCTTGTCTGAGTGTCTTCTTCCGTTGGTTTCTTAGAAAAAGGTTGTTCTGAAGAAGGTTGCTCAGAAATAGCTTGTTCCAAAGAGGGTTGTTCAGGTGAATAAAAGTCTTTTTCTTCAGGGATTACTTCCTCAATCACCTTCCTTTCAGGCTGAGGAGCAGATTCAGCTATCCTGAGACTCTTCCTTGTATTACATCTCTGAAGCTGTAGCTTTTCTTGCTCACTTTCAGACTCATTGAAGAGTCTTCGGGTCAGGTTATCTTTGGTCACCTTATTGGTTGCTTTCTTTAACCTCCCTTTAGGTTTCATGGATATTTCTACAACAAGGGAAAAGAATGAATACACAAGAATGAATAATCATAAAAGAGTAAATCATTTTCTGTATCACCTTTGAAATGGTTTTATCAAAAGGGCTAAGCATGTGTGTGATGACTTGGTCTGATAAGTCAGCACTTAAGTGATGACTTATCATCTAGGTCATCAGCCATAGACAAAATAAGATCATTTTAGAGCAACAAGTGATGACTTGCTCTGATAAGTACTCACTTAAATGATGGCTTATCAGCCATGTCGTCAGCCCAAGATAGAATGCAATGATTTTTCAACTCAGCTGATGACTTGATCTGATAAGTCATTAGTTAAGTAATGGCTTATCAACCTTGTCGTCAGCCTAAAACAGAATCCTCAGCCCTTTTTTACTTTGATTGATGACTTGGTTTGATAGGTCGTCACTTAGGTGGTGATTTATCATCCTATTGCTCATCCTAACTCGATTTCACAAACTCATTCGTCTTGATTTTCAGGCTAGAATTTTAACTTTGTTGCGCAATTTCTCACTTGTTAACCCTAATTTTCAATTTCAACAAGATACCACACCCAATATGATTCAATACAGTTTGAAAATTTATGGGTGCAATTTTACTCATGAACACTCTAAAACCTTCAAAGGTTTCATTTGCATGCAATTTCCACTACCTTCCACTAGGAAGAAGATGAGAGCTCTCAGAACATACCTTTCTGACGACTTGATAACACATTCCAAAATTATGGGTTTTCAACTTCCTCAGAGAAACATCGATGCTTTTATTAGTTCAACAAGTTTGCACAAGGAAAAACAAGAAAACTTTAACACTTATTCCACGTGTGAGGAGATGAAGGGAAAAGAAAATGAGAATTAGAAGTTGAAAAGGAAAGAAAGATGGGCTATATAAAATGGTTGCGCTAATATAGCCGCTATTTTTGTTTTCTAATTTTATCTGAAAAGAAAGGAAAAAAATCTCCAATAAAAACTAATAAAGACTAATTAAGGTTAATAAATACTAATAATAAGGAAAATATACCAAAAACAGAAGTGGGAAAAATAATTATCCGAAATTTGAGAGGTCAAGGGTTATTGGGTTTGGATCAAAATCTCCAGATCCTTCAAGGATTTTTGCTGTGGTATAGTGTAAATTTCAAAAATGAGAGGATAAGATTAATAACTAGACTTGTACGAAAAGAAAAGGGAAGATCGAAAATCAAAACGGAGTGAAAATATACCATTTTCATTCGTACAACTTTGGATTTATCTAGAACAACTTTCAATTACCCTCAAATAGATGGTTCGGGCTTGAAATCGTGAGAGAGTGAAAAGGAAATTGGGATGGAATAAGCATAGGGTTTGCTTAGTGGTTTTTGTGCGTATATTTTTGACGAGTGAAGAGGAGAAAAGGAGGATTGAGGTATAAAGTGAAGGTGGGCCGGGTCATCTTATGGAGTTTAGGATAATGGATTTGGGCCAGTTTGGTTGGAAACATGAAGGGTCCAATTGGTTTACTAATAAACAAAATTAATTCAAGAAGTGACCAAAATTAAATCAGTAAGAGTAAAATTTGGTTAATCAAATTACGACGAAATAAACTCCAATCTAATCTATGAGCTCTAATTTTGACAATTCAGAAATAATTATTTGATAAATCATAATTATTTTATTTAGAATTAAGATACTAATTATACAAGAAATTTGCAATTAAAAATTAATTTTTACGAAAAACAAAGTATTCTTCAATTTAACCGTGATTTTCACTCAAAAATAACTTTTAAAGATATGTTCTTAAATTTAAAATTATATAATTTCATATAAGTAAATATAGAACTATATGTGTTCACTCAAAAGTGAAAAAATATCTTGAAATTAATTTCAAAAAATCCAAAATTGTAATAAAATGATTATTTCTAAATTTTTTGAAATAGTAGAAGCTTAAAATTAATTCAAAATATGGAGCGTAAAAATTGAGTGTCAATTTTATTATGACCTTCAATAAATCTAAAGATATTCAAATTACTTTTCTGATCCATCATTTAAGAAATGTCAGCTACATGACCAGCCCACGGGCATTAGTGGTGACTTGTGTCTTAGACAGAGTGTAGGTGAATACGGAGGCGTGTTATGATAAATTTCTAGGTTATTTTCTTAATTTCTGAATATTTTTAGTTTTGAGATTTTCTATAGTTGCTACAGGTTATTTATGATTTATTGGGACTGATAGTTCAATTGCTTGAGTTTTAAGTCAATTTTTCTATTTTAGATCTTTTAAGGTTGAGAAATTTGACTTTGACCAAAAATTCTAGTAAATAGCCTCGGATGAGAATTTTAACAATTCCAATAGCTCCGAAACGTAGATGTTGGGATAGGGTGTAATACCCCGAGAGTACACCCTAGGCGCCATATGGTGCTAACAATCCTGAGGGACCACAAGCTAACCCATGAGCTGGTACTTGCTGTGAGCACTAGGTAAAACTGATAATGACATAACATATGCGGAATTTAACTAAAGAATGTCATAAGGTTTTAAGTTATAAATCTGATAAAATCTGTAAGGCATAACTGATAAAACGTCTGACAATGACAACTGATATATGAGAACTGACTAACCATCTGAAATATTTGAAAGCCTCTAAACTGACTGAATGTAAGTTGATGGGACAAGCCCCAACTAACTCCGTCTAGCTACTGAACTGAAAGCATGAAAGTAAAATAGTCTATCCTCGAAATATGAGAACTCACCACTGCTATGGTTGATAGTCTGGAAAGTCTATGCGCGATTCAGGAACTGGGCATCCGAACCTATGATATGATATAACATGGAGCAAGAAAAGAGTATGCGATAAGTACTTTGAATGTACTGGTATGCTAAATGAGGTAGGCTGATATGCATAGTTTCATGAACATGAATAATAAATGTCTAAATATATATAACATGAAGTACTGAATATAGTGCATATAATCTGTAAATACTGAGAATGCGTAAAATCTATAATACTGAGGATGCATGACCAAACATATAACATATTCTGAATAAAATCTCTGAATACTGAACTACTGAAATCTGATAACTGAATCACTGATATCTGTATGCTATGGTCAAGCAACTGAAACTGAATTACTGAACTGATTACTGGACTAAGACTGTAGGAGGTATCATCTAACCGACACGCCCCAATCTAAGCTAATCGGGGTCCAACCTGTAACCCCAATTTGAAGAGTGTTAGTACCATGCCACGGGTAATAACGTTGGTTATTTGGATCAACTATACTGATGTACTATCCCGAAAGACTAAGGGTGTCAAGCCTAAACTGACGGGTGACCCCTGCGAGGTAGTCAAGCCTAAACTGACGGGTGACTCCTCATATCCTATGCTGGCTACATATTTCTGGAGTACAGAGATTGCTACTAACGACTTTGCCTATCTGACAGGGAAGCCTCCATCCCTGCACTCGCTTGGTGCTAAATCCTACTCCCAACTAAACTGTCTCGAAATGTTGAACTGTTCTAAGTTTAACTGATTCTGATGACTGATTGAACTGATAATGCTCATAACATATTTTGAAACTATTCTGAATATACTGAGACTAGGTAAACAGCTAAATTTTTGGGTATTCATAACCCCCAGGACTCAATAGCAATAATAGTAAAATAGTACTTAAGCTTGGAGGACTTAACATGAAAGTTTTTATCAAATATTCATTCTTGTAGGCATTTTATCAAACACTTGATATTCATAGTTTAAGCTAATCATGGGAATAGTATAAAAGAATGATTTCGACATCAATAACACTTAATCATGATTTAAATCCATGAATAACAACATTTGAACATGTGGGGTCTGATAAACAATAACAATTTCATGCAAACATGGTATAGAATTGCAATTCATGGGAGTTCATGGTTAAAATCACAATTTAAAATCATAATAACTTGTAAAGATCACAACTTTAAATTTAAAAGAGGATACTTGGACTCCATGGGTGGAAGGAACCCATGGATGAACACTTAACATACTTGGTTTGATGAATTCATGAGAGTTGATGGTGAATTTCTTGAGATTTGGTCTTGAATTTTGAAGGCTACTGTTTATTCTTTTGAGAGAGAGTGATTTCAATTTTGGAAAAATTGTTAAAAGTGATGTAAAATGATATTTAGGGACTTAAATCCCGTGTTTGGATGGATTTGGGGCTATAGGACAAGACCAAACGGTCCCTGGAATTAAAATCGCGAAATTAGAAATCCTAATTTTTGGCTCCGACGTGATGCGGTGCAATCGCGTCAGGAAACTGGAATGCTGACAATTGCCATTTGTCCCAACAACCCAACACGGTGCTATCGCATTGCGCCACTGGAAAATGACAATCTCGAACTAGCACTTTGGCACGACGCGAGGCAATCGCGGTGACACACTGGAAAAGGACAATTGAGAAATAACCCCTTGGTGCGATGCGGTGGAAATTACAGTGACACACTAGAAAAGGACAAACGTCATTTTTGGGGTCACCGCAATGTGGTACTGCTCGTATTGAGCTACTGCTTTTATTAAAAGTGCCATAACTTCTCACCCGAGTATCGGATTTGGAGAAATTGGTATCGTTGGAAAGTTAGTTCAATTTTCTACCATTTGGTAGGTCGTGAGCTGGAAAATTTTGAGTAGAGAAAAATATATGCTCATTTGAAGTTGACTAAGGTAACATTCTTATCGAAAATTTTAATCGGTAAGGATTATTTTGATTCGTCTAATAGCTGGGAGTTATTTGTGGACTTAATATACCTCAAACTAACTCATAAAAGTATCAAAGAACAATAATGTACTATGAATGAGCTTGAAACATTACTCTAGCATTGGTTTGGATTTTTGGGGTATTACAATATCTCTCCATTGAGAACATTCATCCTCGAATGAGACTGGTTAAGCTGAAAACACTGAGAAACTGATATTACATGCTGAATATAAGTAATGAAAACGTGAGTACATGACTGAGTTTGAAACATGATTCATGACTGAACTGGTTCTGTGATTGCATGACTGATATGAGAATGATATACAGCTGAAATGGAGCATGGAAAAGAGAAATTCTATGAAGGTTGTTACCTTAAGATGACTCAGAGTTTACAAAGAAAAGATGAGGCTACTTGGTCCGAATATCTTCTTCTGCTTCCCAAGTGGCTCCCTCAATTCCGCCAAAAAACTTTGACTAGGGAAACTTCTTTGTTTCTTAGTCTACAAACCTGTCGATCAAGATTTTTGACTCGAATTTCCTCATAGGAAAGACTGTTCTGAACATCTACGCTTTCCATGGGAAAAACTACAACTGGGTCACCAATACACTTCTTCAACAAGGAGATATGTAATACTGGGTGCACTGATGATAAGTCTGCAGGTAACTCAAAATTTTTCCGAAGTGGCTCAAAATTTTTTAAAAAGCCCACATATCGGGGACTAAGCTTCCCCTTCTTACCAAACCTCTTCACTCTCTTCATGGGAGAGATCTTCAGATATACGAAATCACCAATCTCAAAATCAAGATCTTTCCTTCTCACATCTGTATATGATTTCTGTGGGCTCTGGGCTTCCTTAAGCCCCTCCCTGATCATCTGAACTTTCTCTAAAGAATTAAACACCAAGTCAGGCCCTACTAGCATAGTTTCTCCTATTTCAAACCAACCAATAGGATATCTACATCTCCTTCTATATAGATCCTCAAACGGAGCCATATGAATACTAGAATAATAGTTTTTTATTATATGCGAACTCAATCAAAGGAAAGTGATCATCCCAACCGCCTTTAAAGTCGACTACACACGCTATCAACATATCCTCAAGGGTCTGAATGGTCCTTTTTGCTTGACCATCTGTTTGAGAGTGGAAGGCTGTACTGAGATGAACTTGGGTACCAAGACCTTTCTGAAAAGCTTTCCAAAAGTGAGAGGTAAACTTAGTACCTCTATTTGAGATGATAGTTAACGAAACACTGTGCAACCTAACCAACTCTCTGAGATAGAGCTTGGCATAGTCCTCGGTGGAGTAAGTAGTATGGACTGGCAAGAAATGAGCTAATTTAGTCATTCTGTCCACAATTACCCAAATCAAATTATGTTGCTGACAAGTACGAGGCAAACCTGTCACAAAATCCATGTTCACTTCCTCCCACTTCCAAGTGGGAATACTGAACTCCTGCATATACCCACTAGGCTTCTGATGTTCAATCTTAACCTGCTAATATGTGGAGCACTTAGCTACAAACTATGGAATATCTCTCTTTATCCCACTCCACTAATAGATTTCTCGTAGATCGTGGTACATCTTTCACTACATGAAAAATGGATATTAATGAAGGGAAATCTAGTCCCTAAAAGCCTATTTTTGGTCCTTAAAAGTCAATAGCGACCAGAAAAATCTGGTCGCCGCCCGTCCTTATAGGCTTCACCTTTAAAAGTCAATAGCGATGAGCTGTTTTTACTGGTCCATAAACGTTTTCATCGACCAGCACAAATCCGATCCCTAAAAATATTTTGGTGACCAATTTTCTGGTCCTTAATTAAATATTACATGTATGTTCTTTTGGTCCCTAGAGACCTTTAGCGATCATTATCTGCTCGTCTTAAGAAATACATAATCCCTGGACTGTTTTATAGACCATAATTTATGGGCTTTAACTAAATGTATAATTTTCTTTGTCCAGTTTCTTAAAATTATTATAAAATATAATATAGAGAACGAGATGCATATAAAAATATATAAAGAAAAGTTTTGGATATATTACAAACAAATGTATTTACACTTCAATTATCGTCTAGCCATTATATAAATATCATAGAACTGGTTACATAATCTAAAATCTAACATTCCTAGCTTATATTGTAAAGTCTCAGCAATGATGATAATCAACTTCAGACTCCTAATCAATAATTCTCCATCATTTAAAGGACCTTTACCTGTAAAGAACAAAGTAAAGAGTCATTTCGATAGCTTGAAATTAAGCAAGAAAAGATTTGATCATAACAATAAGTGAGAGAAACAACTAGGCTCACTTACCATGCGTTATTGAGGTGTTGTTCCTCACTCAACGGAAACATCTGGTGTATCAGCTGGCAACCCGTGATGTATGAGCTTTGAGGCCAGGGAAGGAATAGTTGATAAGCCCATATAAACAACTAATGTATTAACTTAGAAACAACTAATGTAAGGACCAGAATGAGGTCTACCTCAAGTTATGTGTATGGAAGAATCAGATTTCACTTTGACCTTATGTATTAACTTATGCAAGACATAACTAGCCCACTCTCACCTATAAAATATTTTACAACTGAAAGTGTAGGTGGAGTTTGTTCGCAAATCAAATCATTTAATACTTCGATCATGTATCTGAGGACCTGCCAATATTTATAAACATTAAGCATGATTCAGGTTAGAACTTTCTCTAATCAAAGTAGGATATAAACTTACCATAGAGGTGTTCTTTAAGAGTTCCATTATGCATGAATTCGTACACAAGGATACTCTTCCCGTTTTCCAGGCAAAATCCCAGAAACTGGACAAGGTTTCTGTGATGTATTCTTGAAAGCAGAGCGACCTGCGTCAAATATCACATATTCACATACTAAAAGTCCAAGAAAACCACAATAATTTAATTCATTGAAATTGTTCTCATTCTTCACAGAAGAAAAACCATCACTAGGAATGGAAATCGTAAATTTGACATATATAAACTGGAAAATGGTTGCTATAATTTGCCTCAGATCCAAATTTGCACAATGTAAAGGAAAAATTTGCAACATTCTAACAAATTAATCAAGTTTTAGTCCATTGCCGGTCTAGAGGTTTTATAGCCTGTGACCTATGGAATATACATTTGATGAGTGTTAAAAAGCACCACTGAAAAAGTATCCTCTCGCATTGAATGGATCTTTTATAATTATCCATCTTTCACTATATATAATTAGACGCTATGTTGTGCAGACTTGAAAAGCAATTATGTTAAGCCTCTAGAGCATAATAGGAACATCCACCTATTTACCTCATTTGAGAACTCTCTCTTCCCCTGAAAGGAATTATTTGTAAGAACTTTGACAACAATTTCTTTTCCGTCCTTCAATTTCCCATAGTATACAACTCCAAATCCCCCTGATCCAACCTTTTTCTCAAAGTCCTTGATCACTTCTTCAAGTTCAGCTAATGTAAAACAGTGTGCTGCTTCTGTTGCAGGATCTCCCAAGGAAGAGACAAACCTTTGATGAGGTAAATTCAGTTCAACGTGGCCTAAAATAAGAACATGTGAGTCCCACCATTTTTTTTTAAAACATAATTAAAATGACAAAATTAAGTTTTGCATTAGACCTTTCTTTAAGAGAGGTTTTTTTCCTTTTTGTAGTAGTATGCAAGAGACAATAGTAGCAAGAAGAAGAGCGTAAGCCCCAACTGGTGATCTAATAATGATTTTCCTACGGCTGCGACTACTTTCCCCTTTGCGAAGATTAACGTTTCCAGTATAGCTAAGGAGAATGCAAAATATTTCAGCAGATTTAGTAAAGAAACAGAAAAGATAAAACAACTTTAAAAGGCAACGTGATTATCAGAAGGAACTTAAGCCACGTAATTTCGACATAGAACATATAAAGCAGTGAGTTGAGCCTAGTAGAAACTGAAGAAGCTTCGAATGCACAGTAAGAACCATTAAAGTGACTGAAATAAGAACCACAACCAAACACAGATGATTTAACATATGTATATCTTCACAAGCCAACTTGTGTTCTGATCATCTGCTTTTATAAAGAAAGGAGTATTGAGTCTCTACCATGATCTCCCTACAGATATACCTTAGTAGCAGAAATGAAAAGGTTCCGGCATTCAAGTACAGCTTAATCACAAGCTAGTTGGGGTCGGTATGAATCCTCACTATCCATGTCACGCTACTTAGACCCGCCTCAATCCAATATTTAAGAATTTAATTTCTCTAGCACTAAAAACTTGAACTCAAAAGACAGTTTCTTTGATAGTACAATACATATGCATAACAAGATACAAGCCATAACGCCAGAAACAAACACTTAGCACAGAAATGATACCCATTTCTAAATAAAGACGTGATTTACTTGAAGTTGCAATCCTGTGCTTATTATGGAGGTACTTCCCTTTTGTTGAAAAAATCCATCTCTTCTCTACCCCGTCCAAATACCTGATAATCCAACAAATGCTCCAAAGTTTCAACTTTAGAATTGTAAAAATTAACTATATATAAATGTATAAGCATAAACCAAACACCTAAGCCAAATACATACCAATGGATTACTTCCTTTTAGTCTCACAACATTTGCCCCAGCTTCAGCAAAACTCAAAAGCAACTCATGAATTTCTGTAGTTGGGGCTCGAATATGAAACAACGATGATGACTAGGGTTGTGGTTTCATTGGTGGTGGATATAAGGAAGAAAAAGGGGTCATGTAGTCGTCGGCTAGCGGTAGCCATGATGGAGAGAGTAAGAGAGATGAAGAGAAGGTACAGAGAGAGAGAAGGGTCGACTGGATTATACTCATTTTAAACATAATGTATAGTTATGGATGGATTATACTCGTTCCTTATAGTTCACTACCATATGCATAGCTACCTTTTATGGTTCCCCATGTTCCATCCTGAAAATTAACATAACCAGAACAACCTTAAAAAAGAATCAACACTACTTAACTGCAGAACCAAATATAAGACTTTGATACGTAGTTTCTTACCACAATACAATGAACATACTTATTAAATTCGTTGTCATGTCTGAAAGCTTCAAAGTTAGAAACCCAAGGAGAAAAGAATCCATATCCAACTCCAACAAGAACACTACCAGCTATGCTTAATCCCAACCAAATACCAAATAAAGCTGGCAAAGCAAACAATAAAGCAACTTTAAGTGGTGCATCAAACCTATTAGTCCTATCCAACTGTCACAAAATCCATATTAGAAAATAGAGAATTCAACTTTGGAAAACATAAATGAATGGCCTAAAAGAAGACATTTACTTGACAAGGGTGTATACTATCCAAAAAACATGTGCTGGGAAGAGACATAAAATCATCCCAACGTTTCCTAAAATAAGTATTAGGCAAGCAATTGGACCTACCAGCACTCCTGCAATCAGAAAATTATGGAATTGAGAACCATGAGTATTAATAGTAACACAGACCATGATCACAAAATTATTCCAAAAATTAAAAAATGGCAACTTCCGCTATGTACGAGGTCCGGGGAAGGGCCGGACTATAAGTGTCTATTGTACGCAGCCTTACGCTGCATTTTTGTCAGAGTCTGTTTCCACAGGATCAAAAAATCATACAGTAGAAAAAAATCTTGAAAGGTAAAAAAGAGTTGGTACTAACTTTTGAGAGCACCCAAAATTAGTGCAGAGCAAAAGGCAAAAACAACATAAACACCCTTGAATCAAGAATCCAGCAATTACCATTCCTTTAAGCTCCTCTTCTGCCTAATTAACCAGGACCTTGTTAACCTTTTCCATTGTCAGAGACTTTACCGTCCCTGGGCAACCACAGATATTCAAACTTCCTGCCTTCTCTTGTTCCAGAGCTTGCTTACAGAACTCCAGAATTCTATTGTTCTCAATTTCTCGACACAAAAGATTTGATGGATCCCTAGACACATGCAATGCATCTTTCACTGCATTTAACTGATCCATATCTATAGAAAGAGATAGAAATTAGCAGATCTTCAAATCAAAAAATGGCATCAAGTAGATATGAAGTGCAGATTCATGTTAATTTAACATAATTAAAATAGATTATATCTCAATTGATGAAATAAGAACTACTATTACACCTAAAATCCCATTTCTGACTAATACACAGATCTCTACAAACAAATTAAAATTAACTCCTAGCAAACACTGACCTAATCAATAAACAAACTAAATTTTAAGAAATTAATTAAATTAAATCAAATAATCAAACTTACCTCGCAGATTTCTCTATAAAACTTTCCAATAATTTTTTTTTTACGAGCAAAAACTTCAACCTTTGAGTGACGATCAATGAGCGATTTAGGAATATAGGCAATGAGATTTAGGGATTTTACTTCATCGGAGGGTAAGAGAGAGAGTTGTCTATTTTGGCAGTAAAAAAGAGAGAATCGATCAGTAGGACCTTTTTCTAGAGAGAGAAACATTTTAGTGTTTATTCACTTATTATATAAAAATATATTTCATATCCCGCCTGTGACTCCTGCCTGAATTTTTCACATTTGGAGACAAGATAATTTTTTCCCGCGGGTTTAATTGAATTTTTGTACATGTATAGATACCACTAAATAATGTCATCCCTAAAAGTATATTATTAGGGACCATATTTACAAATTATCCCTAAATTGTGGTGTCTAATAAGCAGTTTTCTTGTAGTGTTTGTAGCCCCTGGATGAATCGAGTAACGTGCACCATGCGCTTCTGCAAGAATTCGCTGTCTTAACTTATCAATACATGACATACACAATCTACCCTGTCTACGCAATACACTATCTTCCCCTTGGGAGAAAACCTCTACTTTCTGATCTCTGGTTGACTTCTTCAGCTTCACTAGACTAGGATCCCTATCTTGCTTTTCTTTCACTTCAGCAACCAAAGAAGATTCTGAACTATTCTTAACCCACACAGTACCCTCAGCAGAATCAACCAAATAAACACCTACTCTAGCAAGCTGATGAACTTCCTACACTAACTTCTTGTTATCGCCCTCGACATGAGCAATGTTATCCATAGACAATCTACTTAGGGTATCTGCCACTACATTGGCCTTTCCCGATGTAACGCCTTAAGAACCTATCCCGAGACATCACATGGTACTTAAGGCCACACGTGGCCTCAAGCTAACCCTCTAAGCCTGTCATCCTTTTTTGAACTCACTTTGACGGTAGTCATGGCAAAATAAGCAAGGATATCATATCATGGACAAACTCAAAAGCAAAGATATGCTGTCCTGTACAATCAAAATATTGATAATCTGTACATACTGATACTCTACTATGACAAAGCCTCTACTATTCAAGACTAAAGAGCCATTGGGATAAACCCCCAACTGACTCAGACGATACTAAAGCCATAACAACAGAACGATATCACCAAAAATATAGACAAAGTCCTCGAACCATGAGAACTCACCACTGAGGGAACGTAGTTGAGGCACTCGAATATCACTAATGCGGCTGAGTACTTGAATCTACATTACGAGAAAATATAGCCCATAGAAAAATATATGGGTCAACACTTTGGAATGTACTGAGTATGAGGGGGAGCATGCAACAATGAAAATATCATCATCAATTGCATGAAAATATGCATATATACAATGATGGCTCACTTGGATTGAGTTAGATTGAAACATACTTTTTATGAACTCATAGTAAATAAATCATACGATAAAAAACTCATAAATCATCATAAACAACTCAACTTTTACACTCAAGACTCGGTAATTCAAGAAACTCAACTCTTATAGACATGGGAGGTTCTTATAACCGATATAAACCATGTGAGCTACATGGAGTCCAACATTTTTCCCTCCTAAGGAGAGAACTCCACATTGGTGGGAGCATTGTACTCTTTCCAGGGAGTACAACCTCAATTTAGTGATCATAATCTCATACTCGGCCTCTGGCCCACAAATATCAATATTAATCCTACGGTGGCACGAAGTTTCAGGGGAAATACCATATTTCCCGCTCGGTGCTAAATACTACTCCCAGACACAAGATCAGAACGCGTTAGGAAATCCACCACAAACATCACAAGGGTCTATCATGAAGATCAAATTAAATCTCTTTCTTATTTATCAAATCATAATCAATTTATGGATTCCTAACTCGACTCAAATCAAATCAATATTTCGCAATATCAAAATGTATCAATTCATTAAATCATCGAAACATTATTAACTTTGAGGAAATATCAAGACTCATTGTAACAACTCGATCTAATGAATCAATAAACTCAATAATCCAATTTGTCATAAGGAAGCTTAAAGCTTGACACGTATCTTGAAGGCACTTGAAATATCAACTCATGGTAGAAATATGAAATTCACAATATCAAATATCAAGTCATAACTTGAGAATAGTAAAATAATCATGTATAACAAAGCTTGAACAATTTATATTCTCATAGTCTCATGACGAAGTAATTTAGGTAAAAACCCACTTGCAAAATCATGTAAATCCATAATAGAAATCAAAGCTTTGGGCACAAAAATGAAAGGATTGCTCTTGTTCAAAACCCCACATACCTTGGATTATAACTTTAAGATGAAAAGACTTGATTGGAAACTCTTCTTCATACTTTTAAGCAAAGATTCTTGATGCCTTTGACTTGAGGAACTTGATTCTTGAAAAACTTGGTGAAATATATGGAAAAATTCTTGAATTTCTTGGAGAAGATTTTATTTGGATTTGGAAGAAAGAAACCCTAGTTCTAGATATTTCTTGGAAGAGAAAAGGAGAAGAATAGATTTCTCTTCTCTACTTAAAATTATATATAAAGGGTCAAACTGCGCGAAAAGACCAAAATGCCCTTAAGCAAATTCTAAAACTGGAGCCCGATTTTTGGCCCTGGCGCGACGCGCCATGATCACGGTCCTTCATTGGATTTTGGACAACTAGGAACTGCTTAGTGGAGCGACACGGTGAAATTATGTTGCCACCTTGGTTATGACCTGGAAGGGCACCGCGACGTGCTGTGGAATCGCGTTGGTACACTAGAATTAGACAATCCTGATATTGAGCCGTGGCGCGACGCGGTAATATAATGGACGCTCACTGAAAAGTGACAATTGGGATATTACTCATCTCTGCAACGTGCTGAGGGTCTAAATAACGATGTTTCACGACTGAGACTTCAGATAGTCATAACTTCTTGCTCCGATCTCCGATTTTGATGAAATTGGTATCGACGGAAAGCTTATTCAAATATTCACATGATAGAAAGTAGAAATTAGGGAAATACAGCATGGTTTGAACATCATTAACTTTGGAAGTCTTTCCCATTCACTCAAAAGATGAATTTAGGCTTACGAAATGGTCAGGTTATTACAATATCTCCCCCTTGGAAATATTCGTCCTCGAATGTTTCTAGTTAGACTCACGGTCAAAGAGGACACTTGAAAATGCCCTACTAAAATAATCTATTCAACAGGCTTACTTTACTCTAGACTTTCAGATACTTCACTGAATGCATTAATCAAGATGGAAGACAGCTATATAACCGAATACACTGGATTAGGAGGAAACTAAATTAAGGAAAAATAATACCTTCAGCTTGATTTGAACTTGCAGAGAAGAGATGGGGGTACTTAACTCGCATATCTTCTTCGAATTCCCAAGTAGCACCCTCAACTGATCCATTTCGCCATAGAACTTTAACCAAAGGAACTTCCTTGTTTCTTAGTCTACGGACTTGATAGCTATGATTTCAACCGAAATCTCTTCATAAAAAAGGCTATCCCAAATGTCTAAGATCTCCGATGGATCAACAACAATAGCAGAATCGCCGATGTGCTTCTTAAGCATAGAAACGTGAAAAACAGGGTGGACAGCTGACAACCTCGTAGGTAATTCAATCTCATAAGCTTCTTTCCCAACACGATTCAAAACTCTGTAAGGGCCAACATATCGGGGACTAAGCTTTCCTTTCTTACCAAATCTCTTCACCCCTTTTATGGGTGAAATTTTCAGGTACACTAAATCATCAACTTCAAACTCAAGAGCTCTTCTTCTCACATCTACATATGACTTCTGACGACTCTAAGCTGTCTTCAATTTTTCTAAAATTGGCTTAACTTTCTCCATAGCTTCAAATACAACATCAGGTCCAATCACAGCAGCTTCACCCACTACAAACCAAGCTATGTGTAAACTACATCTCCTTCCATATAAAGCCTCAAATGGAGCTATTCCAATGCTAGCATGAAAATTGTTCTTATAAGCAAATTCAATCATTGGCAAATGTTTATACCAACGTCCTTTCAAATCAAGAACACATGCCCTTAACATATCCTCCAAAGTGTAGATGGTCCACTCAGCTTGATCGTCTATCTGCGGATGAAAAATGGAACTAAGATGAGTTTGGGTGCCAAGACCCTTCTGAAAGTCTCTCCAAAACTGAGAAGTAAATTAAGTACCTCAATCAGATATGATAGACAACAGAACACAATGCAACATGGATAACTCTTGGATATACATCTTAGCATAGTCCTCATAGATGAAAGATGTATGCACTGGCAAAAAATGCACGGACTTATTGAACCTGTCTATAATGACCAAAATTGAATCACGATGATGATGAAAGAGAGGTAAACCAGTCACGAAATCCATGTTCACCTCTTTCCACTTCCAAGTAGGAATACTAAATTCTTGCATCATACCACCGGGTCTCTGGTGCTCTATCTTCATCTGTTACCAAGTTCCACACTTCTCTACTAACTTCGCTATATCCTTCTTTATAACATTCCACTAATAGATTTCCCATAAGTCGCGGTACATCTTGGTAGCACCGGGATGAATAAAATACCGCGCGACATGTGCTTCAGCCATAATTCTCTGTCTCAAATCATCAATGTTAGGCACACACAACCTATTCTGAAGCCTCAATACATCATCTCCCCCTTGGGAGAAAACCTCCACCTTTTGGTCTTTAACTGACCCTTTCAGTTTGACCAAATAAGAATACATATCTTGCTTCTCTTTTACCTCCAAAACTAGAGAAGATTCGGAACTACTCTGGACCTAAACATTACCCTCAGCTGAATCAAGCAATTTAACACCCAACTTTTCCAAACGATGCACTTCTCGAACTAACTCCTTCTATCCTTTCTCTACAAGCACTACACTACCCATGGACGACCTACTAAGGGCATTCGCCACTACATTGGCCTTGCCCGGGTGGTACAACATGCTCATATCGTAGTCCTTCAACAATTCTAACTATCGACTCTGTCAAAGATTCAATTCTCTTTGAGTAAAAATATATTGTAAACTCTTATGATCTGTAAAGACATCAACAGAAACACCGTACAAGTAGTGTCTCCAAATTTTTAAAGCAAAAACCACAACAGCTAATTCGAGATCATGGGTCGGGTAATTCTTTTCATGCGGTTTCAACTGCCTGGATGCATAGGATATAACCTTAACTTTATGCATCAATACGGAACCCAAACCAACTCTAGAGGCATCATAATATACCACAAAATCATCTACACCATTAGGAAGGGTCAACACAAGGGTTGAAGTGAGTCGAGTCTTTAACTCCTGAAAACTCTTCTTGCAAGAATCTGATCATTGGTATTTAACTTTCTTTTAGGTTAACCGAGTCAAAGAAGATGCAATAGAAGAGAAGCCTTCAACAAAACAACGGTAGTAGCCAGCTAGACCCAAGAAACTCCTAATATCAGACGGAGAGATAGGTCTAGGACAATTTTTCACAGCTTCTACCTTTTAACGATCAACTCGAACACCCTTAGAAGAAATAATATGACCCAGAAAGGCAACTGACATTAGCCAAAATTCACACTTGCTAAACTTGGCAAATAAATAAAGATCTCTAAGGGTTTGCAAGACAATTCGGAGATAATCTGCATGGTCATTCTTACTTTGGGAGTATACAAGAATATCATCTATGAACACAATAACAAACATATCCAAGTACTATCTGAACACCCGATTCATGAGGTTCATAAAAGCTGTTGGGGCATTAGTTAGCCTGAAAGACATAACCAGGAACTCAAAATGACCATAACGGGTGCGGAAAGCCGTCTTTGGAATATCACACTCTCTAATCTTAAGTTGGTGATAACCGAATCTCAAATCTATTTTCGAGAAATAACTGGCACCTTGCATCTGATAAAATAGGTCATCAATTCTAGGAAGAGGATATTTATTTTTGACTGCGACCTTGTTGAGCTGACGATAGTCAATGCATATACGTAATGAACCATATTTCTTTCGTACGAACAGAACGGGTGTGCCCCAAGGAGACACACTGGGCCTTATGAAACCCTTATCAAGAAGATATTTAAGTTGCTCTTTCAACTCCTTAAGTTCAGTGGGGGCCATACGATATGGAGGAATAAAAATAGGCTGTGAGTCAGGAAGAAGATCAATCCCAAATTCTATCTCCCTATCAGGAGGTACCCCAGGGAGATCTTTCGGGAAAACATCAAGAAACTTATTGACAACACTGATAGACTGAATAGTCGGAGTCTCAGACTTTATATCTTTAACTCAAACCAAATGAAAGAAGCAACCCTTAAATATCAATTTTTGGCTTTAAGGTAAGATATGAAATGACTCTTAGGGGATACAGAATTTCCAGACCTCTCGAAGACTAGCTCATTGGGAAACTAAAACTTGACTACACGGGTACAACTGTCTATAGACACATAACAAGAGTGAAGCCAATCCATATGCAGAATAATCTCAAAATCAAACATGCCTAACTCAATCAAGTCTGCAAACATGACTATGTGAAAGACAGTGATAGGACATTTCTTATACACTTATTTAGAAAAAATCGATTCACCTACTAGGGTAGAAACTAGAAAAGGCTCAGGAATCCTTTCAGCACTGATCTCAAAATTCACAGCCACCAATGGAGTCACATAAGAAATACACGGAGCATACCAGTAACAACATTTGGTGAATCCTTCTGCTCCTGGTAGGGTGGTATAGCATAAAAGCGATTCTAACACTGACCACTTGTAATACTAGACGAGGCACCCTGAGAAGGAACTGGGTGGACTCCGGGAGCGGGGGCACTAGTATCCTAACTCTGGGGATGAGCATCTCGACTACCCTATCTAGCATACAAACAATATCTAATTCGGTGTCCCAAGTTTCCATAACCAAAGCAACCCCTCTGATCAACAAAACACTCGCCAAAATGATCTCTTCCACACTTGTCAAATGAAGGAGGACAAGGTCGGTTACCTACACTTTCCTGAGACCTGGACGGGATAGGCCTGTTCCCCTGATCCTGCCTTTTTCTAGGTACGGAAGCACTAACTGAGGAAGGTGCATGCATAAATGGACGTCCCTGGAATTGAGGGCAGTTCCCTCCATGGAATTTGGACTAACCGTATCCCTGCTGCTTTGATCTAGCTCCTTTATTCCCTCTTACTCTCTCCCTCTGTTTCAACTTATTAGCTTCAATCTATTGGGCATGTATCATCAATTGAGAAAGGTCCATCTCCTTATTAAGCATAGCAGATCTACACTCTTTCACAACATAACTCGACACACCAGTCACGGACTTACTCATGATGGGAGCGGCATCCTCCCCCTACTCATCCCCTACATAACCACCTAGTCATATGCAACATCTTTCAATCGATAGGTAGCCAATTCAACACTCTCCTCCCCAGTCATGTGCATAATCTGGGTGATCTTTCTTACTTTATCAAAGTATATCTATGGGTCTTTACCTACCTTCGACCTATAGAACTCAGGAGTATTCATCCGCATAAAGTCATGAACTCAAGCTGCAGCAGAATCATTATCTTGCGGAGGTAGAACAATAGCCTGGGCATTGGCAGTAACTGCCTGGGCTAGCACCTGAAAAACTGCCCAAAATTCCGTATGATACACATGGCTCATTCAAGGGATCAACGAGTTGAGGTTGCTAGTTGTTTCTACGAGCTCTATGAGGAGTCATTTTCTATCATAAGAGAGCATGAATTAATAGAGGAGAAAAAATAGTCGTAGGCATAATAAACTTTTGAAAGAAAGAATTAACATTTCCTAAAACATCCCGTAGCCTCTTGCTCATTGATGTGGCGCGCTACATACCGATGATAAAGACTCTACATAACAAGTCTTATCAGACTCCCTAGGGATCTTTAAACAATAGGCACTGATACCAAGCTTGTAACGCCCCAAGAATCTATTCCGAGATGTCACACGGTACTTAAGGCCACACGTGGCCTCAAGCTAACACTCTAAGCCTGTTATTCTTTTTTGAACTCACTTTGATGGTAGTCATTGAAAAATAAGAAAGGATATCATATCATGGACATACCTGAAAGCAAAGATATGTTGGCCTGTACAATGAAAATATTGACATTGTGTACATATTGATACTCTAGTCTGACAAAGCCTCTACTATTCAAGACTAAAGAGCCATTGGGACAAACCCCCAACCAACTCAGATAGTACTGAAAGCCATAACAATAGAATGATATCATAAAAAATATAGAAACGGTCCTCGAACCATGAGGACTCACTACTGAGGGAACATAGTTGAGGCACTCTAATATCGCTAATGCGACTGCCGCTGAGTACCTGAACCTATATTACGAGAAAATGTAGACCATAGGAAAATATGTGGGTCAACACTTTGGAATATACTGAGTATGTGGGGGTGCATGAAACAATGTAAATATCATCATCAATTTCATGAAAATATGCATATGTACAATGATGGCTCACTTGGCTTGAGTTAGATTGAAACATACTATTCAAGATCTCATAGTAAATAAAACAGATGATAAAAACCTCATAAATCATCATAAACAACTCAACTCTTCAACTCAAGTCTCGGAGTGACTCGGTAATTCAAGAAACTCAACTCTTATGGACATGGGAGGTTCTTATAACCGATATCAACCATGTGAGATACATGGAGTCCAACATTTTTACCTCCTAAGGAGAGAACCCCATATTGGCGGGAGTGTCATACTCTTGCCATGGAGTACAACCTCAATTTAGTGATCACAATCTCATACTCGGCCTCTGGCCCATAAAAATCAATACCAATCCTACGGTGGCACGTAGTTTCAAGGGAAATACCACATTTCCCGCTCGATGCTAAATACTACTCCAAGTCACAAGCTCAGAACGCATTAGGAAATCCACCACTAACATCACAAGGGTCTATCATGAAGATCAAATCAAATCTCTTTCTCATTTATCAAATCATAATCAATTTATGGATTCCTAACTAAACTCCAATCAAATCAATCTTTCTCAATATCAAAATATATCAATTCATTAAATAATGGAAACATCATTAACTTTGAGGAAATATCAAGACTCATTGTAACAACTCAATCTCATAAATCAATATACTCAATAATCCAATTTGTCATAAGGAAGGTTAAAGCTTGACACGTATCTTGAAGGCACTTGAAATATCAACTTATGGTAGAAATTTGAAATTCACAATATTAAATATCAAGTAATAACTTGGTAATAGTAAAATAATCATGTATAACAAAGCTTGAACAATTTATATTCTCATAGTCTCATGACGAAGTAATTTGGGTATAAACCCACTTGCAAAATCATGTAAATTCATAATAGAAATCAAAGCTTTGGGCACAAGAATGAAAGGATTTCTCTTGTTCAAAATCCCACATACCTTGGATTATAACTTTAAGATGAAAAGACTTGATTGAAAACTCTTTTTCACACTTTTGAGCTAAGTTTCTTGATGCTTTTGACTTGGAGAACTTGATTCTTGAACAACTTGGTTAAATATATGGAAAAATTCTTGAATTTCTTGGAGAAGATTTTATTTTGATTTGGAAGAGAGAAACCCTAGTTCTAGATATTTCTTGGAAGAGAAATGGAGAAGAATGGATTTCTCTTCTCTACTTGAATCTATATATAGAGGGCCAAACTGGGCTGAAAGACCAAAATGCCCTTGAGCAAATTCTAAAACTGGAGCCCGAATTTTGGCCCTGGCGCGACGTGCCATGATCGCGGCCCTTCACTGGATTTTGGACAACTGGGAAACTGCTCAGTGGTGCGACACGGTGAAAATGCGTTGCCACCTTGGTTATGACCAGGAAGGGCAGCACGATGCGGTGGAATCGCGTTGGTGCACTGAAATTTGATAATCCTTATATTGAGCCTTAGCGCGATGTGGTAATATCCTGGAGGCTCACTGAAAAGTGACAATTGGGATATTACTCATCTCCGCGATGTGCTAAGGGTCTAAATAACGATGTTTCACGACTGGGGTATTACAATATTTTCCCCTTGGAAATATTCATCCTCGAATGTTACTAGTTAGACTCAAGGTCAAAGAGGACACTTCAAAATGCCCTACTAAAATAATCTATTCAAGAGGCTTACTTTACTCTAGACTTTCAGATACTTCACTGAATGTACTAATCAAGATGGAAGACAACTATATAACCGAATACACTGGATTAGGAGAAAACTAAATTAAGGAAAATTAATACCTTCAGCTTGATTTGAACTTGCAGAGAAGAGATGGGGGTACTTAACTTGCATATCTACTTCTGATTCCCAAGTAGCACCCTCAACTGATCCATTTCACCACAGAACTTTAACCAAAGGAACTTCCTTGTTCTTTGTCTACGGACTTGATAATCTGTGATTTCAACTGAAGTCTCTTGATAAGAAAGGCTATCCCAAATGTCTAAGATCTCCGATGGATCAAAAACAACAGAAGAATCGCCAATGTGCTTCTTAAGCATAGAAACGTGAAAGATAGGGTGGACAACTGACAACTCCGTAGGCAACTCAATCTAATAAGCTGCTTTCCCAACATGATTCAAAACTCTGTAAGGGACAACATATCAGAGACTAAGCTTTCCTTTCTTACCAAATCTCTTCACCCCTTTCATGGGTAAAATTTTCAGGTACACTAAATCATCAACTTCAAACTCAAGAGCTCTTCTTCTCAAATCTGCATATGACTTCTGATGACTCTAGGCTGTCTTTAATCTTTCTCGAATCAGCTTAACTTTCTCCATTGCTTCAAATACAGCATCAGGTCCAATCACAACAGCTTCACCCACTTCAAACCAACCTATGGGTGATCTACATCTCCTTCTATATTAAGCCTCAAATAGAGTCATTCCAATGCTAGCATGAAAACTGTTGTTATAAGCAAATTCAATCAATGGAAAATGTTCATCCCAACTTTCTTTGAAATCAAGAACACATGCCCTAAACATATCCTCCAAAGTCTGGAAGGTCCTCTCAGCCTTACCGTCTATCTGTGGATGAAAAAAGGAACTAAAATGATCTTGGGTGCCAAGACCATTCTGAAAGTCTCTCCAAAATTGAGAAGTAAATTGAGTACCTCTATCGGAGATGATAGACAACGGAACACCATACAACCTGACTAACTCTTGGATGTACATCTTAGCATAGTCCTCAGCGGTGAAAGATGTATGCACTGTCAAGAAATGCGTGAACTTAGTTAACCTTTCTACAGTGACCCAAATCGAATCATGATGACGACGAGAGAGAGGTAAAATGGTCACGAAATCCATGTTCACCTCTTCCCACTTCCAAGTAGGAATGCTAAATTCTTGCATCATACCACAGGGTCTCTGGTGCTCTATTTTCATCTATTGGCAAGTTGGACACTTCTCTACGAACTTCGCTATATCCTTCTTCATAACATTCCACCAATAGATTTCCCATAAATCGTGGTACATCTTGGTAGCACTGGGATGAATAGAATACCATGCGGCATGCGCTTCATCCATAATTCTTTGTCTCAAATCATCAATGTCAGGCACACACTACCTATTCTAAAGCCTCAATACACCATCTCCCCCTTGGGAGAAAACCTCCACCTTTTGGTCTTTAACTGACCCTTTCAGTTCGACCAAACAAGAATCCATATCTTGTATCTCTTTTACCTCCAAAACTAGAGAAGATTCGGAACTACTCTGGACCCAAACATTACCCTAAGCTGAATCAACCAATCTAACACCCAACTTTTTCAAATGATGCACTTCGCGAACTAACTCCTTCTTACCTTTCTCTACAAGCGCTACACTACCCATGGACAACCTGCTAAGGGCATCTGCTATTACATTGGCCTTGCCCGGGTGGTACAACACACTCATATCGTAGTCCTTCCGCAATTCTAACTATCGCCTCTGTCGAAGATTCAACTTTCTTTGAGTAAAAACATATTGCAAACTCTTATGATCCATAAAGACATCAACATGAACACCGTACAAGTAGTGTCTCCAAATTTGTAAAGCAAAAATCACTACAGCTAATTCGAGATCATGGATCGGGTAATTCTTCTCATGTGGTTTCAACTGCATGGAGGCATAGGCTATATCCTTACTTTTCTGCATCATTATGCAACCCAAACCAACTCTAAAGGCATCACAATATACCACAAAATCATCTACACCAGTAGGATGGGTCAACATAAGGGGCTGAAGTGAGTCAAGTCTTTAACTCCTGAAAACTCTTCTCGCAAGAATCTGACCATTGGAATTTAACTTTCTTTTGTGTTAACTGAGTCAAAGGAGACACAATAGAAGAGAAGCCTTCAACAAAATGATGGTAGTATCTAGCTAGACCCAAGAAACTCCTAATATTAGATGGAGAGATAGGTATAGGCCAATTTTTCATAGCTTCTTCCTTTGAAGGATCAACTCAAGCACCTTCAGAAGAAACAATATGACCCAAAAAGGCGACTGACCTTAGCCAAAATTCACACTTGCTAAACTTGGTAAATAACTAACGATCTCTAAGGGTTTGCAAGATAATTCAGATCTAAACTGCATGGTCGTTCTTACTTCGGGAGTATACAAGAATATCATTTATGAACACAATAACAAACATATCCAAGTATTGTCTTAACACCCGATTCATGAGGTCCATAAAAGCTGTTAGGGAATTAGTTAGCCCGAACGACATAACCAGGAACTCAAAATGACCATAACGGGTGCGGAAAGCCATCTTTGGAATATCACACTCTCTAATCTATTTTTGAGAAATAACTGGCACCTTACATCTAATCAAATAGGTTATCAATTCTAGAAAGAAGATATTTGTTTTTGACTGTGACCTTGTTAAGCTGATGATAGTCAATGCATATACGCAATGAACCATCTTTCTTTCGCATGAACAGAACGGGTGCGCCCTAAGGAGACACACTGGGCCTTATGAAACCCTTATCAAGAAGATCTTTGAGTTGATATTTCAACTCCTTAAGTTTTGCAGGATCCATACGATATGGAGGAATAGAAATAGGCCGTGTGTCGGGAAAAAGATCAATCCCAAATTCTATCTCCCTATCGGGAGGTACCCCTGGGAGATCTTCCAAGAAAACATCAAGAAACTTATTGACAACACTGATTGAATGAATAGTCAGAGTCTCAGACTTTGTATCTTTAACTCGAACCAAATGACAGAAGCAACCCTTAAATATCAATTTTCTGGCTTTAAGGTAAGATATGAAACGACTCTTAGGGGATACAGAATTTCCAGACCACTCAAAGACTGGATCATTGGGAAACTAAAACTTGACTACACGGGTACGACAGTCTATAGACTTATAACAAGAGTGAAGCCAATCCATACGCAGAATAATCTCAAAATCAAACATGCCTAACTCAATTAAGTCTGCAAACATGACTCTGTGAAGTACAGTGATAAGACAATTCTTATACACTTATTTAGCAACAACCGATTCACCTACTAGGGTAGAAACTAGAAAAGGCTCAGGAATCCTTTCAACACTGATCTCAAAATTCACAGCCACCAATGGAGTCACATAAGAAAAACTTGACCCAGGGTCCATCAACACATACACATCGAAATAAAATACACGGAGCATACCAGTAACAACATCTGCTGAATCCTCCTGCTCCTGGTAGGGTGGTATAACATAAAAGCAATTCTGACACTGACCACTTGCAATACTAGATGAGGCACCCTACGAAGGAACTGGGCAGACTCTGGGAGCAGGGGCACTAGTAGCCTGACTCTGGGGATGAGAATCTCGACTCCCCTGTTTAGCATACAGACAATCTCTAAGTAGGTGGCCCAACTTGCCACAACCAAAGCAACCCCTCTGATCAACAAAACACTCGCCAAAATGATCTCTTTCTTACTAGGCAGATGAAGGAGAACGAGGTCGGTTACCTACACTTTTCTGAGACCTAGATGGGATAGGCCTGTTCCCCTGCTTCTGCCTGCTTCTAGTTGCGGGAGCACTAACTGAGGAAGGCATAGGCATAAATGGACATCCCTGGAATTGAAGGCGGTTCCCTCCATAGAATCTGGACAGACCGAATCCCTATTTCTCTGATCTAGCTCTTTTATTCCCTCTTACTCTCTCCCTCTTTTTCACCTTATTAGCTTTAATCTGTTGGGCATGTATCATCAACCAAGAAAGGTCCATATCCCTATTAAGCATAGCAGATCTACACTCTTTCATAACGTAACTCGACACACCAGTCATGAACTTACTCATGATAGTCCTGGAGTTAGCCATCATACTAGGAGCATATTTGGTTAGCTGATTGAATCTAAGACAATACTCATTAACAGTCATGGAGCCTTGTCTCAAATTCATGAATTCCTCTATCTTTGTTTCCCTCATCAAAAGAAGAAAGAATTTGTCCAAGAACGTATCCTAGAATAACTACCAAGTTATGGGAGTGACATCCTCTCCCTTACTCTTCCCCCACATCTCTACCCAGTCATATGCAATATCATTCATTCGATAGGTAGCCAATTCAACACTCTCCTCCTCAGTCACATGCATAATTTAGGTGATCTTTCTCACTTCATCCAAGTATATCTATGGGTCTTCACCTACCTTCGACCCATAGAACTCAGGAGGATTCATCCGTATAAAGTCACGAACTCAAGCTGCAACATAATTATTCTCTTATAGAGGTAGAATAATAGCCTGGGCGTTAGCTTGAGGATTGGCAGTAACTGCCTTGGCTAGCGTCTGAAAAGCTGCCAAAAATTCCGTATGAGACACATGCTCTTTCAAGGGATCAACGGGTTGAGGTTGCTCGTTGTTTCTGTGAGCTCTACGAAGAGGCATTTTCTATCGTAAGAGAACACAGATTAATAGCAGAGAGAAATATTCGTAGTCATGATAGACTTTTGAAAGAAAGAAATGACCTTTCCTAAAGCGTCTCATAGCCTCTTGCTTATAGATGTGGCACGCTACACACCGATGATCAAGACTCTACCTAACGCAGCTTGTTAGACTCCCTAGGGCTCTTTAAACCTTAAGAACAAATACCAAGCTTGTAACACCCTAAGAACCTATCTCGAGATGTCACATGGTACTTAAGACCACACGTGGCCTCAAGCTAACCCTTTAAGCCTGTCATCTCTTTTTGAACTCACTTTGACAGTAGTCATGGCAAAATAAGAAAGGATATTACATCATGGACATACTTAAAAGCAAAGATATGCTAGCCTGTACAATCAAAATATTGACATTCTGTACATACTGATACTCTAGTCTGACAAAGACTCTACTATTCAAGACTAAAGAGCCATTGGGACAAACCCCCAACTGACTCAGACAATACTGAAAGCCATAACAATAAAATGATATCAATAAAAATATAGACACTGTCCTCAAACCATGAGAACTCACCACTGAGGGAACGTAGTTGAGGCACTCGAATATCACTAATGCGGCTGAGTACTTGAATCTATATTACGAGAAAATATAGCCCATAGAAAAATATATGGGTCAACACTTTGGAATGTACTGAGTATGAGGGGGAGCATGCAATAATGTAAATATCATCATTAATTGCATGAAAATATGCATATGTACAATGATGGCTCACTTGGATTGAGTTAGATTGAAACATACTTTTCAAGATCTCATAATAAATAAATCATATGATAAAAACCTCATAAATCATCATAAACAACTCAACTCTTCAACTCAAGACTCGGAGTGACTCGATAATTCAAGAAACTCAACTCTTATGGACATAGTAGGTTCTTATAACCGACATAAACCATGTGAGATACATGGAGTCCAACATTTTTCCCTTCTAAGGAGAGAACCCCACATTGGTGGGAGCGTCGTACTCTTTCCAGGGAGTATAACCTCAATTTAGTGATCACAATCTCATACTCAGCCTCTGGCCCACAAATATCAATACCAATCCTACGGTGGCATGTAGTTTCGGGGGAAATACCATATTTCCCACTTGGTGCTAAATACTACTCCCAGACACAAGCTCAGAACGCGTTAGGAAATCCACCACAAATATCACAAGGGTTTATCATGAAGATCAAATCAAATCTCTTTCTCATTTATCAAATCATAATCAATTTATGGATTCTTAACTCGACTCGACTCAAATCAATCTTTCTCAATATCAAAATGTATCAATTCATTAAATCATGGTAACATCATTAACTTTGAGGAAATATCAAGACTTATTGTAATAACTCAATCTCATGAATCAATATACTTAATAATCCAATTTGTCATAAGGAAGCTTAAAGCTTGAAGCGCATCTTGAAGGCACTTGAAATATCAACTCATGGTAGAAATATGAAATTCACAATATTAAATATCAAGTCATAACTTGGGAATAGTAAAATAATCATGTATAACAAAGCTTGAACAATTTATATTCTCATAGTCTCATGACGAAGTAATTTGGGTATAAACCCACTTGCAAAATCATGTAAATCCATAATAGAAATCAAAGCTTTGGCCACAGGAATGAAAGGATTACTCTTGTTGAAAACCCCACATACCTTGGATTATAACTTTAATATGAAAAGACTTGATTGGAAACTCTTCTTCACACTTTTGAGCTAAGTTTCTTGATGCCTTTAACTTGGAGAACTTGATTCTTGAACAAGTTGGCGAAATATATGGAAAAATTCTTGAATTTCTTGGAGAAGTTTTTATTTGGATTTGGAAGAGAGAAACCCTAGTTCTAGATATTTCTTGGAAGAGAAATGGAGAAGAATGGATTTCTCATCTCTACTTGAATCTATATATAGAGGGCCAAACTAGGCGGAAAGACCAAAATGCCCTTGAGCAAATTCTAAAACTGGAGCCTGATTTTTGGCCCTGGTGTGACGCACCATGATCACGGTCCTTCACTGGATTTTGGACAATTGGGAAACCGCTCAGTGGAGCGACACGGTGAAAATTGCGTTGCCACCTTGGTTATGACCTAGAAGGGCACCGCGACGCGGTGGAATCGCGTTAGTGCACTGGAATTTGACAATCCTGATATTGAGCCTTAATGTGATATGGTAATATCGCGGAGGCTCACTAGAAAGTGACAATTGGAATATTACTCATCTCCGCGACGTGCTGAGTTTCTAAATAACGATATTTCACGACTGGGACTTCAGATAGTCATAACTTCTAGCTCCGATCTCCGATTTTGATGAAATTGGTATCGATGGAAAGCTTATTCAAATATCCACATGATATAAATTAGAAATTAGGGAAATAAATCACGGTTTGAACATCATTCACTTTGGAAGTCTTTCCTATTTTCTTAAAAAATGAATTTAAGCTTACGAAATGGTCGGGGTATTACACCCGGGTGGTACAAAACACTCATGTCATAATCTTTAGAAATGCTAACCATCTATTTTGACATAGATTTAAATCCTTTTGGGAAAACACATACTGGAAGCTTTTGTGATCTGTGAACACATCAACATGCACTCCATACAGATAGTGTCTCCAAATCTGTAAGGCAAACACAACAACTGCTAACTCAAGATTATAGGTAGGGTAATTCTTTCGATGGGGATTAAGATTTCTAGAGCCATAGGCCACAACCTTACCAATCTGCATCAAAACATATCCCAACCCAACTCTAGAAGCATCACAGTACACAACAAACCCATCTGAACCATCTGATAATGTTAAAACTGGGGTTGTAGTGAGCAGAGTCTAACTCCTGAAAACTCTTATCACCAAAATATAACCACTGAAACTTAACTTTTTTCTAAGTCAATCTGGACATGGGGGTGCAATAGATGAAAATTCCTCAATAAACTATCGGTAATAGCTAGCCAAACCTAAAAAACTCCTGATATCTGACGGAGAGATGAGTCTGAGCCAATTTCTCACTTCCTCGGTCTTTTGAGGATAAACTCTAATTCCATCACCGGAAATAGTATGGACAAGAAAAGCTACTGATCTTAGTTAAAATTCACACTTATTGAATTTAGCGAACAACTGATGTGCTCTAAGAGTCTGAAATACTATTCTGAGGTGGTTTGCATGATTATTTTCCTTACGAAAGTCGACAAGGATGTCATCAATGAAGACTATGATGAACATATCCAAGTACTGCTTGAACACTTAGTTCATCAAGTCCATAAAGACAGTTGGAGCATTGGTGAGACCGAAGAACATGACTAGCAACTCGAAGTAACCATACCTAGTTCTGAAGGCTATTTTTAGAATGTCACATTCCCTGACTCTGAGCTGATGATAGCCGAATATGAGGTCTATCATAGAAAAATAACTGGTACCCTGAAGTTGGTCAAACAAGTCATCAATTTTGGAGAGTGGATACTTGTTTTTTATTGTGACTTTGTTCAACTGATGATAGTTGATACATATTCTAAGAGAGCCATCTTTCTTACGCATGAGTAGGACTGGTGTGCCCCACGAGGAAATGCTGGGACTGGTGAATACCTTATCTAAGAGATCTTTTAACTATTCTTTCACTTTTTTAAGTTCGACTGGATCCATTTTGTATGGAAGAATAGAGATAGATTGAGTATCTGGAAGAAGTTCTATTTTGAAGTCATTTTCCCTTTTGAGAGGAACTCCGGGAAGATCTTTAGGGAACACATCTGGCCCTCACTACTAAAACTGACTAAAGATTAGGAAACTTGAAATTAGATTCTTTGACTCGGATAAGATGATAAATACATCCGTTGGATATCATCTTTCTCGCTCTAAGGTACGAAACAAGCTGTCCCCTAAGAGGTTTAGTACTACCCCTTCATTAAAGAACTGGTTCATTTGGAAACTGAAAGTGAACAATTCTTTTTGTACAATTAACTGAAGCATATCATGAGTGGAGCCAATCATTCCGAGAATGACGTCAACATCTATCATCTCTAACTATACAAGATCCATTGAAGTAACTTTCTGAGATAGTATGACCGAATAGTTCCTATATACCTGCTTGGCTACAATAGAGACACCTACTAGGGTAAACACTAAAAAGGGCTCTGTTAAGATTTTGGGACTGATTCCAAAGTTGACGGCTATATAAGGGGTTACAAAAGAAAGAGAAGCTCCAGGGTTTAATAAAGCATAAACTGTAACACCCCGTATTTCCCTAGCATAGTCTAAGTCCCAGTGCATGAGTATTTGTATATAAAATTTTTGAAATTTTCATTATTTTTTAGATTAGAGCTTGCCATTACATAGGAAATTCAAGTATCTTTCCAATGATATAAAATTTGCCCAAATTCGATAACCGGGTAAGAAGTTATGGAGATTTAAGTTTCAGTCGTAAGATCCCGTCATTTTAACCCTCAACGCATAGCGTAGTCATCCCAAATGACAATTGTCAATTTTTAGTGTAACTCTGCAATCATGGCGCATCGTGGAGCAAGCAAAATTTCCGTTTATCAATTTCTAGTGTGACTCCGCGATCATGGCATATAGCGGAGGAGGCCAAATTCGCATCCAAAGGTTTACCGCGATAGCTCCGCATCACGGAGATTGTCCAGGTCCCAATTTTCCTTTTTCCAGTGGCCTGGCGTGATAATGGCGCATCGTGCTAGGGGTCTAGATCGGGAAAATTTCATGAAAATTTAATATTTCATCCAGGGTTAAAACAGTCCTTTCCCATTATTTTAATCTGCCTAGGTGTGATTTTAAGCCCTAAAAATATTTTTAAATTCAATATTTTATTATTTACCCCCAAATCAAGAAGCTTTCTCTCCAATTTCAAGTCAAATCCTCAAGAAACCACTAAGGACTTCAAGAAATTTAGCAATTAAGATATGTTAGATGTTCATCCATGGACCCCAAGTAACCTTGTTAATTATAAAGTTATGATTTTTTAAGTTATTTAATTTTAAATCATGATTTCATCCATTAATCTCCATGAACTTTGATTTAACACCATGTTTTAATGTAGTTATAGTTGTTCTTCAATTCCTCATGTTTCAGTGTCATCATTTGTTAAATTAAATCATGACTTAGTGTTTTCCATGATAATTTCATGTCAATTATGCCAGTCCTTTAATAATTCTATGACTATTTTAAGCCATGAACTATAAGTGTTTGATAAAATGCCTACAAGAGCAATTATTTTAATAAGAGACTTCATGCTATGTCCTTCAATGATTTAATGTCATGCTACTACCATTATTTTGAGTCTTGGGGGTACTGAATACCCATAACCATGGCTGTTTACTTAATGTTGTCTCAGCATCTCCAGAATAACTTCAGATTTTGTCATGAGCATTATCAGAACAGTCAGTTAAACTCAGAATAGTCTAACGGTTCAATGCCATTTAGTTGGGAGTAGGATTTAGCACTGAGCAAGTGTAGGGATGGCAGTTTCCCCGTCAGATAGGCAGAGTCAATTGTAGCAGTCCTTATACTCTAGAACTATATAGCCAGCGTAGGATATGAGTAGTCACCCATCAGATTAGGCTTGACTATCTCGCAGGGGGTCACCCGTCAATTTAGGCTTGACAACCTTAGTCCTTTGGACATGATATCAGTTAGTGGATCCACATAGCCAGCATTAGTACCCATGGCACGGTATTAACACCCGTCCAACTGGGGTTACAGGTTGGACCCCGATTAGCTCAAATTGGGGAATGTCGGTTAGATGATACCTCTCACAGTATCAGATATAGTCTTAGTTACAGTCCTAGTTAAATTATTCAGTCTTAGTGTTGTTTGACCAAAGCATATAGATTTTAGTTATTTTCAGTATTTCAGTTTGCAGATTTCATCCAGTTCATGTCATATGCTTGGTCATACATCCTCAGTGTCTATAGGTTTTCACGTATTTTCAGTATTTTTCACATACTTTCATGCATATTCAGTATCTACAGATTTCTTGTTCTTTATTCAGTAGTCCATGCCTTACATGTATATTCAGATAAATCATTAGTCCTATTCATGAAATCATGCATATCAGCCTACCTCATTTAGCATACCAGTACATTCAGAGTACTGATCGTATACTTTTCTTTTGCACTATCATATCTCATATTATAGGTGCTGACACTCAGTTCTCGGATCGCACTTAGTCCCTTAGAGTCCCAGCAGTACAGTAGAAGTGGTGAGTTTTCATCACCTGAGAACAGGCTATCTTATTTCTTGTCTTTATTTCAGTAGTCAGTAGAGTTAGTTGGGGCTTGTCCCATAAACTCTCAATCAGTCAGTCTTGAGGGTTTTCAGACATTATAGTCAGTTAGTTGTTTAGTTAATCAGTACTTTATCAGATTCAGACAGTCATTTTTCTCAATTTATATCTCAGTTTGAATTCAGATATTTAAAACCTTATGGTACTTCAGTTATTCTTTTGAATTTATGATTATATTATTCAGTGCTCATAGCAGGTACTAGCTCATGGGTTAGCTTGTGGTCTCTTGGGACCGTAAGCACCGTGTAACAACTAGGGGGTAGTCTCGGATCGTTACAAACTTGGTATCAGATCCTAAGGTTTTAAAGTATCCTAGGAAGTCTAAAAGCCGCATCGAGTAGAGTCTTGTGCATGGGTGTGTAGTGCACCACACTTATGGACGAGAAGCTACAACGCATTTAGGAAAAGTTTTCCTTCTTTCAAGTATTCATGTCGTACGATTGAGCATGAGCTCAAATTAAACTCTCAGTCTAATCCATTTTTTCCTTCTGTTTACAGATCATGCCTCCCAAGAAGAATGGAAAAAGAACAAAAACTCAGCCAACCCCATATCCCATCCAGGTAGATTCTCTGGATGAGCATATCTCTCATGCAAAATTCAAGGTTGCGTTCACTACTCTAGTAAACTCTGTAGTAATACAGAATAAATGACCAGCTACTTTTTTGGCCAACCCAGTGGCCAATACTGCTGCAACCAGAATTTGGGATTTCACCCAGATGAATCCTCCTTCTTTTACGGGATCCAAGTCTGAAGATGATCCACAGGAATTCTTAGATATGGTTTAAAAGGTAACGGATGCTATGGGGATGACGTCTAGTTAGAGTGACTAGTTAGCTGCATATCAACTACAGGATGTAGCCCATACTTAGTTTAAGCAGTGGAAAGCTGATAGAGGAGTTGATGCAGGGCCTATAGAATGGAAAAAGTTTGTCGTGGCTTTCTTGGACAGATTCTTTCTATTAGAGTTTATGGAGGCCAAAGTGTTAAAATTTATTAATTTGAGGCAAGTCAGCATGAGTGTGAGGGAGTATTCTCTTAAGTTCACTCAGTTAGCTAGATATGCTCCTCATGTGGTAGCTGACAGTAGGTCCAAGATGAGTAAGTTTGTGTCTAGCATGTCTGATAGTGTGGTCAAAGAGTATAGGACCGTAATGCTGATTAGTGAGATGGATTTGTGTAGGCTGATGGTCTATGCTCAACAGATAGAGGAGAAAAAGATTAAGAAGAGAGAGAAGAAACAAGAAAGCTAGGATGGGTAGTTTTAATTTCAATCAGCCCAAGTCAGAACGTAGTAACCGTCCTCAGTTTCATCAGAGGTCTTCAGCCCTAGTACCTTTTTTATCCAGTTCCCCGGTACCCAAATTCAAAAATGACAATAGGGATAGGGCACCAGGCTCTAAGTCCCAAGTCAGTATTAGCAGTGCTCGTACCAATCCTTTATGTCAGAAGTGTGGCAGACACCACCAGGGTGAGTATAGAACGGGTAGTGATGTATTCTTTGAGTGTGGAAAACCAGGCCATCAGATTTAAGAGTGTTGGGTAGTTGCTAAAAAAGGTAGGGATGCGTGCCAACAAGGCTAGTCCTATCAGTCGTCAGTTCCATCTGGCCGCCCGACTCAACATAGTGCCGCTTCCAGTGCTACCAGTGGTCAGCGTCTGAACAGATTATATGCTCTTCAGTCCCGCCAAGATCAGGAAAATTCTCCTGACGTAGTTACTGGTACGTTGCAAGTCTTTTACTTACATTTTTATGCTTTACTAGACCCTGGAGATTCTTTTTCTTTTGTAACTCCATATATATTCATCAATTTTGGAATCAGTACCAAAAATCTAGCAGATCCCTTTTTAGTGTCTACCCCAGTAGGCGTTTCCATTATATCCAGATAGGTATATAGGAGCTGTCCAGTCATAATAGCTCAAAAAGTTACTTCAGCTGATCTCGTGGAGTTAGAGATGATGAATTTTGACATCATTCTCGGCATAGACTGGCTACACTCATGTTATTCCTTAGTTGATTGTAGAAATAGAATAGTTTATTTTTATTTTCCAAATGAACCAGTCCTTGAATAGAGGGGTAGTACTATAGCTCTTAGGGGTCAGTTAATTTCGTACCTTAGATCCAGAAAGACGATATCGAAGGGGTGTGTTTACCATCTTATACGAGTCAAAGACTCTAATTCAGAAACCCCTACTCTTGAGTCAGTCCCAGTAGTAAATGAATTCTTAGATGTTTTTCCAAAAGATCTTCTCGGAGTTCTCCCGAAAGAGAAATCGACTTTGGAATAGATCTTCTCCCAGATACTCAGCCTATATCTATTTCTCCATACAGAATGGTTCCAGCTAAACTCAAAGAACTGAAAGAACAGTTGAAAGATCTCTTAGATAAGGGGTTCATTATACCCAGCGTCTCTCCGTAGGGCACACCTGTTCTATTCGTGCATAAGAAAGACGGTTCTCTTAGGATATGTATTGACTACCGTCGGTTGAACAAGGTCACAGTCAAGAATAAGTATCCACTTCCTAGAATCGATGACTTGTTTGACCAACTTCAGGGTGCTAGCTACTTTTCCAAGATAGACCTCAGATCAGGCTATCATCAGCTTAGGGTCAGGGAATGTGACATTCTAAAAATAGCTTTCCGAACTCGGTATGGTCACTTTGAATTTCTAGTCATATCCTTTGGTCTTAAAAATGCCCCAGCAACCTTCATGGACTTGATTAATCGAGTGTTCAAGCGGTACTTGGACATGTTCATCATAGTCTTCATTGATGACATCCTTGTTTACTCCTGTAGTGAAAATGAGCATGCTGACTACCTCAGAGTAGTGCTTCAGACTCTTAGAGCTCACCAGTTGTTTGCTAAATTCAGTAAGTGTGAATTCTGGCTAAGATCAGTAGCTTTCCTTGTCCATATCATTTTTGGTGATGGCATTAGAGTCGATCCTCAAAACACTGAGGCGGTAAAAAACTAGCCTAGACCCTTCTCTCCATCAGATATTAGGAGTTTCTTAGGTTTAGTTGGCTATTATCGTCGGTTTATTGAAGGGTTTTCTTCTATTACATCCCCTATGTACAGATTGACTTAGAAGAAAGTTAAGTTTCAGTGGTCAAAATTATGCGAGAAGAGTTTTCAGGAGTTGAAGACTCGATTTACCTCAGCCCCAGTCTTGACTCTACCAGACGGCTCAGATGGATTTGTTGTGTACTGTGATGGATCCAAAGTAGGGTTAGGTTGTGTCCTCATGCAGAGAGGTAAGGTCGTAGCCTATGCCTCCAGACAGCTAAAGCCTTATGAGAAGAATTATCTGACTCATGATCTTGAGCTAGCAGCTTTAGTATTTGCCTTAAAGATTTGGAGGCATTACTTGTATGGGGTGCATGTAAATGTTTCAATAGATCTCAAAAGCCTTCAGTATGTGTTCTCTCAGAAAGATTTGAATTTGCATCAGAGAAGATGGTTAGAGTTATTGAAGGATTATGACATGAGTGTTCTGTATCATCCGGGCAAGGCCAATGTAGTGGCTGATGCTCTCAGTAGAATGTCTATGGGTAGTGTAGCTCATGTTGAGGATTGTAAGAAGAAGTTAGCTCAAGAAGTTCATCAACTTGCCCGACTAGGTGTCTGTTTAATCGATTCAGCAAAAGGTAGTGTATGGGTGCAGAGTAGTTCAGAGTTATCTCTAGTTTTTGAGGTGAAGGAAAAGTAGGATAGAGATCCCAGTCTATTTAAGTAGTAAGAATCAGTCAGAGATCAGAAAGTGGAAGCTTTCTCCCAAGGGGGAGATGGTATTTTGCGTTGTCAGGGTAGATTGTGTGTGCCTAGTGTTGATGATTTGAGGCAACGAATTCTTACAGAAGCACATGGGATGCATTACTCTATTTATCCAGGGGCTACTAAGATGTACTGTGATTTGTGGGAGATCTATTGGTAGAGTGGGATAAAAAGGGATATTGCAGAGTTTGTAGCTAAGTGCTCTACATGGCAGCAAGTTAAGGTTGAGCACCAGAAATCTAGTAGGTCTATGCAGGAGTTTAGAATTCCCATGTGGAAATAGGAGAAAGTGAATATAGACTTTGTGAGAGGTTTGCCTTATACCCATCGTCAGCATGTCTCTATTTGGGTTATCATAGACAGGATGACTAAATCAGCTCATTTTTTGCCAGTCCATACCTCTTATTTAGCCGAGGACTATGCCAATCTCTATCTCAGAGAGTTGGTTAGGTTGCACAGTGTTCCCTTATCTATCATCTCTGATAGAGGTACCCAATTTAGCTCTCACTTCTAGAAAGTATTCCAAAAGGATCTTGGTACCCAAGTCCACCTCAGTACAACATTCCACCCTCAGACAGATGATCAAGCATAAAGGACCATTCAGACTCTTGAGAATATACTGAGAGTATGCGTTGTTGATTTCCAGGGTAGTTGAGATGACCATTTGCCTTTGATTGAATTTGCATACAATAACAACTATAATTCTAGTATTCGTATGGCTCTATTTGAGGCTCTCTATTATTGGAGATGTAGATCTCAAATTAGTTTGTTTGAAGTAGGTGAGGCTGCAGTAGTAGGGCCTGACTTGGTGTTTGATATGTTATAAAAGGTTCATTTGATCAGAGAAAGGCTTAGGGCTGCCCAGATCCATCAAAAATCATATGCAAACATGAGGAGAAAGGATCTTGAGTTTAGGGTCGGTGACTTCGTGTACTTGAAAATCTCTCCCATGAAGGGAGTGAAGAGATTCGGCAAGAAAGGGAAACTCAGTCCCGATATGTCGGTACCTTTAGAATCCTCAATCGTTTAAAAAAGGTAGCTTACAATCTAGAGTTTCCTTAATATTTAGCCTAAGTACACCCAGTGTTCCTTGTCTCATTGATGAAAAAGTGTATTGGAGATCCAGCTGTAGTTGTTTCCTTAGAAAGTGTAGATATTCAAAACAGTCTTTTCTTTGAGGAAGTTCCAGCTAAAATTCTTGATCATCAAGTTTGCAGACTAAAGAATAAAGAAGTTTCACTAGTCAAAGTTCTTTGGTGGAATCAGTCCGTTGAGGGAGCCACTTGGGAAGAAGAAGCAGATATGCGGACCAAGTACCCTCATCTTTTCTCTATGAATCCAGACTCAGTATAATGTACTAATCTTTTTAAGATTTTCTTTTCTTTGTCATACTCAATTTCAGCCGTACATCATGTTCCTATCAGTCATGAATTCATGAATCAGTTCATTCATGCATTCCATGCATCAGATATGCATATTCAGTGTGTAAGCTCAGTCCAACAGTTTTCCTCAGCTTAACCAGTTTCATTTGGGGATGAATGATCCCAAGGGGGAGATATTGTAACACCCAGTATTTCGAGATTGATTCTGAATTTGACGTCTATATAAGGGGTTATAAAATAAAGAGAAGCTACAGGGTCTAATAAATCATAACCTGTAACACCCCGTATTTTCCTAGCAAAATCTAAGTCCCAGTATTTGATATTGGGTGAATTTATGCATTCTAGCGCTACTATTCTACCTTATTTAGCCTTGTTTTGAGGATTATTATTATGCGATATATGTTAATAATGATATAAATGTGAAATTATGTGTCCAAGTATGTGTTCACAATGTTTAATGGTGTTTCCACACAAGTTTTGATTCAATTCGACCATTTAGAGTTCAACTAAGAAAACTAGTGTGACTAGCTTGAGCTAGGTATTGTCTAGACTCTTGTGTTGGGTTCTAATGTGTCTTAATGAGTTACCAAGGTTTTTATTATGTATTTATATGTGAAACAACAATTTTATAATGTTCACGGGTCAATTGGATCAAGTCAAGGGTCAAAACAATGAGTTAAAGCTTAATGAGAAATTAGCCTATGCTTAGATCGTGTTTCTAGTTCATCGTTGAGGATGTTGTGTTGTTTTGATCTCTATATTGTTGTGATTAAAGCTATAGGATTCTTAGTGAATGGACTATGATTATATATGAAGAATATAAAAGCTTAAAATCAAGTGTAAACAAATCAAAAGGCTCGTAAATAACCACGGAAGCACAAGATGCAAGCTGGACGCATTTTGGACCCCTGAAATGTATTGGGCGCGTGTCGACTGTATTTGTGGCCAATAAAGACGTGAAAAATACCATTGGATTCATAAAAGGCTCAAGGATTGAACCCATATTCGCGTGCAGATAATAATAGGGTTTAAAGAGGCTCCGTGACGCGTTGAAATCGCGATGAGCTACTGGAATTTGACAGATTTTTTGACAATTGTGAATTGGTATGTCACAGCGTCGCGCTGATGCCCAAACTTGGGATAATTCTACCCAACTGAAAGAAAATAGCAGGAAAACCCAATCCAAGCCGGTTTATGACTTGTTTACTATAAATATAACGTGTTAAATCACGTTTTAATCATCTTGGGACCTCTTGAAAACCCTAGATCAACTTGGAACATCATTGAAGGCTACCACAATTTTTTTTTTAGGTTTTATCTTTCTTTAATTTAGTTTTTTTTTATACTTTGTATCATCATTCCAAGGGATTGGATGATGAATATTTCCATTAAAGGCTAAAACCCTCTTTCTGGGGTTGAGGCCAAGAACATAAATACTCTTTAATGTTCTTTATTGTAGTTTAATTATGGATTATCATATGGATTGTTCTTGATTTCTTGAGCTTACTATTTTGATGATTAGCTACCATTAGAATAAATCTATATTTCTATGTGAATCCGAGAGGAGAATCATAGGTTAGAATAAAGAAATTAAGGAACAAGGTTCTTACTCTTTTATGAAATAAGGAGTTTAAATTATCATCTAGGATAGGGATATACCTACAAGCCTTGTTTGGTTCAATTTCAAGAAGATAACTTATTGAATCTAGAAGAATTATTGTGTCTCTGCGGGAGTTGTAGTTGCAATGTTCAATAGATAAAAGATTTGAAGTCGGGAGACTAAAATCGTAGCATAAACCTTGCGAATCAATAATCCGATAATCAATTAGATTGCGATACGATTAGAGATTTGTAAGATTGTTCAAAACGCCTCAACCCTGGGCTTTACTCCATTGATTGTCCAAGATTTTATTTTATGCATTAGTTTAGATTGGTTTTAATTTACAAAATTACAACTTTATTTGCTCTCTCCTCAATTAGTTATACTAGAATAGGATAGGCGGTGAATTCAAGTCCCTGTGAGATTGATACTTAGGTTTCTTTGAGGCCACTATATTACTTGATAAGACCACGTACACTTGTGTGTGTGGTTGGGTGCTGTTAAGTTTTTGGCGCCGTTGCCGGGGACTTGTTATTAGGCAACTATCTTATTTTTAGTTTTTCTATATTGAGTTGTATATAGTTTTTGTTTAGTTTCTTTTTATTTTCCTTTATTTCTATTTTTTCTCACATTCTTCTTAAGATGTCAGCCTGGGATAGATGGTTTTTAAGTGATGACGATTCTTGTTGTTTTTGTAGGGGACCACATCATGAGGTTTTGTCTAGATTTTGATGGAAGTGCATGGACTGGACCTTCACAATATGATGCGGATACTGTTCTATCTGAGGAACAGAATGCAAATTGATGTTTGGTTTGTGGTCAAAGTGATTATTTTGAAGATATATGTGTTGTAAACCCCGATTCAGTAATGTTTGTGGGCTATGATCAATTGAAAAATTATATAAACTACTGCAATAGAATAGGATTAACTCAGTCACAAATTCAATCACAGACCAACCAATAACAGTTTCAACAACAATAACTAAACATGCAGGACACAACTCAAATGAGCCATTTTGAAGAGATGTTGAAACAACTTTTAGTTTCCCAAACACAATTGTTGGCATATCTGAATAACCATAGGGAGGTTGTAGATCAAGAGTACATCCAACCGGTTGTAGAGAAAGTTGTTGATAATTCGAGGAAGTCTGAGTACTCAAAAACTGAAATTGTTGAAAGTCTTAAAGAGTTACCACTGCCACCATGTCTATAGTGGATAAGGGAAGAAGAATATGAGGAGGACATTAGCCAACTTGTGGAACTAACACAGGAATTGCAGTCACTCGATTGTCATATTTATCTTGAGGCTGATATTCAGAAGGAGAATAAAAGGGAAGGTGTTGAGGATAATGTAAATTTTGAAGTAGTATTGGTTGGGCCTCATTCAATGCACTTTTCTACATTATGTTTAGATGATATCTTATCTATGGAATCATTTAAAACAGTAGAAGAGTGTAAAGAGGAAGAACAAGAATCCTATATTCTTGATTTTACACTAGGAAAAAACATAAAAACACACCTCATTTTAAGGCCGAGTGGTTTACCATGATCAATCCATTACTCGACTTCTTAATTTTTATACCACCTCCCTGTGAGCGAGGCAAGAAGATGGATGCTATGTTGGGGGTAAAATTCATATCCTCAAGGTGGAGGAAAAATTTGATATAGGTCATGCCGTGACACTAAATTAGGCGCTTCTTGGGAGGAAACCCAAGCTAAGGTATATTTTATTTTTAGTTTTTAGCTTTTTTTATTTCATGCAATTTTGTTTTTGGTTGATTCATAGGTTGATGGGAAGTCTGAATACCAAAAATCTGAGCTTGAAGCATGGAAAATATTAAGTGTGGGTCCCATGGATCTCCTTTATGTGAAGATGCTACTAGCTAGGCCTAGAGGTCTCAGGGAGTATTTCTATTTCTTACTTTTAAATTTACTTTGGGGACAAAGTAGATTTTTAAGTGTGGGGTGGGGAAATTCCCAAATTTTGGCTCAATTTAATAAAAAAATTTAGGTTAGGAATAAGTGAGATATTCTTGTTGGTGCTATTTCTTATTACATGATGCAAGTGGGTTTGTTTGTAAAAGCATGTTGAATGAGTGAATTGTTATTTTGAGACTCTTAGGCTCAAGTTTGTGACTCCAGTTTTGTGGCTTAATTTTGAATTTATGTTATTGTTTGGTTGAGTCTATGATGATCCTATTGAGTTGAGCATGTGTCATGTGCGTGTGAGATTTTTGTATATTCCTTGTTGCATGTGAATTCTAGAACTTGCCCGGTGTGTGTGTGAAGCGAAATAAAGAATATGGGTTTAGGAGATGATATAGGCATTTCTTTGATAGCCTTATTTTATACCATATGTTTTACCTACCTTTGTGCATTATCCTAGTTAAGCCCCATTGAGCCTTTATCTTTTTATTTGGTAACCTCATAAGTAGCCTAATCCCTTCTTTGATAGACCATAATTTGATCCAAAAGGCTTCTAAGTGTAAATAAAAAAAATGAATTTGAGAAAGGTGTTTGAGAAATTGAAGAAGAAAAAGGTGAAATTGATGCCCCAAGGTAATATTTATTGGTGTATAATTGATGTGTGGTGGATGGTTGTGATATAATTTATGCTAAAAATGTTGCCATGATTGTGAAAAAGGAGAAAAATTGATTCTTGTGGTAGTAAACTATGTGTCTACCAAGTGTTTGTGAAAATGCTTAAAAGAGATGGGGCAGAAATAAAAGAGATGGGTAGAAAAAAGTGGTATAATTTGGTTTAAATGTATAATGTAGTGTATTAAAGTGCTTAAAGAGATCGGTCACTATTCTTGGCCAAAATAGTTCCTACTTGTCCCTTATCCTACATTACAACCCGAAAAAGTCCTAATTGATCCTAGGTTTTACATTCGACTATTAGTGGAACACTACACTAAGGGAAAGCCTATGGTTCATTATGTGTAACTTGTGAATTCCTTGTGAGAGTGAGCGTAATTTGATTCTTGTACTCATTACATTATAAATTGCATTATTTTAAGTGATTGTGGGTAACTCTCTTGTGGTGAGGGGAACATGATATGGGCGATTTGTAAGATGTATTTAAATGAATTATGTGCATGAGTTTGCTACTTGTGGAGTCCATTCTTGAGGCTAGGATGTTTTGGAAGTAGGATTCTTGAGCTTTCAATTGTGCATAACATGCTTAGTGTAGAAACTTGAATTTCATGTAGTCATTGTAGTGCTAGCTTGAGTGTCTTGCATGAAGTATAAGTGTGGAGTTTCTTTATCTTATGGTGTTTATAGTTAATAATTGTTCGAGGACGAACAAGGCTTTAAGTGTGGGGTGGTGATGTTGGGTGAATTTATGCATTCTAGCGCTACTATTCTAGCTTATTTAGCCTTGTTTTGAGGATGATTATTATGATATATGTGTTAATAATGATATAAATGGGCAATTATGTGTCCAAGTATGTGGTCACAATGTTTAATGGTGTTTACACACAAGTTTTGATTCAATCCGACCATTTAGAGTTCAACTAAGAAAACTAGTGTCACTAGCTTGAGCTAGGTGTTGTCTAGTCTCTTGTGTTGGGTTCTAATGTTTATTAATGAGTTACCAAGGTTGTTATTATGTATTTATATTTGAAAAAACCAGTTTATAATGTTCAAGGGGCAATTGGATCAAGACAAGGGTCAAAACAATGAGTTAAAGCTTAATGAGAAATTAGCCTATGCTTAGCTCGTGTTTCTAGTTCATCGTTGAGGATGTTGTGTTGTTTCGATCTCTAAATTGTTGTGTTTAATGATATAGGATTCTTAGTGAATGGACTATGATGATATATGAATAATATACAAGATTCAAATCAAGTGTAAACAAATCAAAAAGGCTCGTAAATGACCACGGAAGCACAAGACACAAGTTGGACGCATTTTGGACCCCTGAAATGCATGGGGCGCATGTGGACTATATATGTAGAAAATAAAGGTTTAAAAAATACAATTGGATTCATAAAATACTCAAGGTTTTGAACCAGGGTGCGTGCAGCTAATAATGGGGTTTAAAGAAGCTCCATGACGCGTTGAAATCGCGACGAGGTACTAGAAATTGACAGATTTTTTGACAATTGTGAATTGGCATGTCACCGCGTCGCGCTGATGCCCAAAATCGGGATAATTCTGCCCAGCTGAAAGAAAATAGTGTGGAAACCCAATCCAAGTTGGTTTATGACTTGTTTACTATAAATATAACGTGTTAAATCACGTTTTAATCATCTTAGGACCTCTTGGAAACCCTAGATCAACTTGAATCATCATTGGAGGCTACCACAACTTCTTTTTAGGTTATGTCATTCTTTAATTTAGTTTTTTTTGATAGTTTGTATCATCATTCCAAGGGATTGGAAGATGAATATTTCCGTTAAAGTCTAAAACCCTCTTTCTGGGGTTGAGGCCAAGAACATGAATACTCTTTAATATTCTTTATTGTAGTTTAAATATGGATTATCATATGGATTGTTCTTGATTTCTTGAGCTTACTATTTTGATGATTAGCTACCACTAGAATAAATCTATATTTCTATGTGAATTCGGGAGGAGAATCATAGGATAGAATGAAGAAATTAAGGAACAAGGTTCTTACTCTTTTATGAAATAAAGAGTTTGAATTAGCATCTAGGATAGGGATATACCTAGAAGCCTTGTTTGGTTCAATTGCAAGAAGATAACTTATTGAATCTAGAAGAATTGTTGTATCTCTTCGGGAGTTGTAGTTGCAATGTTCAATAGATAAAAGATTTGAGGTCGAGAGACTAAAATCATAGCATAAACCTTGCGAATCAACAATCCGATAATCAATTAGACTACGATAGGAATAGAGATTTGTAAGATTATTCGAATTGCCTCAACCCTGGGCTTTACTCCATTGATTGTCCAAGATTTTATTTTATGCATTAGTTTAGATTAGTTTTAATTTACAAAGTTACAACTTTATTTGCTACTCTCCTCAATTAGTTAAACTAGAATAGGATAGGCGGCGAACGCAAGTCCTTGTGAGATCGATACTTGGTCTTCTTTGAGGCCACTATATTACTTGATAAGACCACGTACACTTGTGTTTGTTCTTGGGCACTGTCAAGTGAAAAAAACTAGACAGTTTCCAAGCACACACGCAAGTGTACATGGTCTTTTCAAGTAATATAGTGGCTTCAAGGAAGCCCAAGAATCGATCTCTCATGGACTTGCGTTCGCTGCCTATCCTATTCTAGTTTAACTAATTGAGGAGAGTAGCAAATAAAGTTGTAATTTTGAAAGTTAAAACTAATCTAAACTAATGCATAAAATAAAATCTTGAACAATCAATGGAGTAAAGCCCAGGGTTGAGGCATTTCGAACAATCTTATAAATCTCTATTCCTATCATAGTCTAATTGATTATCGGATTGTTGATTCGCAAGGTTTATGCTACGATTTTAGTCTCCCGGCCTCAAATCTTTTATCTATTGAACATTTCAACTACAACTCCCACAGAGATACAACAATTCTTCTAGATTCAATAAGTTATCTTCTTGCAATTGAACCAAACAAGGCTTCTAGGTATATCCCTATCCTAGATGCTAATTCAAATTCCTTATTTCATAAAAGAGTAAAAACCTTGTTCCTTAATTTCTTCATTCTATCCTATGATTCTCCTCCTGGATTCACATAGTAATATAGATTTATTCTAATGGTAGCTAATCATCAAAATAGTAAGCTCAAGAAATCAAGAACAATCCATATGATAATCCACAATTAAACTACAATAAAGAACATTAAAGAGTATTCATGTTCTTGGCCTCAACCCCAGAAAAAGGGTTTTAGCCTCTAATGGAAACATTGATCATCCAATCCCTAGGAATGATGATACAAACTATAACAAAAAAAACTAAATTAAAGAATGATAAAACCTAAAAAGAAGTTGTGGTAGCCTCCAATGATGTTCCAAGTTTTTCTAGGGTTTCCAAGAGGTCCCAAGAGGATTAAAACGTGATTTAACACGTTATATTTATAGTAAACAAGTCATAAACCGACTTGGATTGGGTTTACATGCTGTTTTCTTTCAGCTGGGAAGAATTATCCCGATTTTGGGCATCGGCGCGATGCGGTGACATGCCAATTCACAATTGTCAAAAAATCTGTCAAATTTCAGTAGCTCATTGCGATTTCAATGCGTCACGGAGCCTCTTTAAACCCCATTATCAGAGCATGCGCATATGTTTCAATAACTTGAATCTTTTATGAATCCAATGTTATTTTTAAGGCCTTCATTGGCCACATATACAGTCCACACGCTCCCCATACATTTCAGGGGTCCAAAATGCGTCCAGCTTGCGTCTTGTGCTTCTGTGGTCATTTACGAGCCTTTTTTATTTCTTTACCCTTGATTTAAAGCTTGTATATTCTTCATATATCATAATAGTCCATTAACCAATCATCCTATAGAATTAAACACAACAATTTAGAGCTCAAAACAACACAACATCCTCAACGATGAACTAGAAACACGAGCTAAGCATAGGCTAATTTCACATTAAGATTTAACTCATTGTTTTGACCCTTGGCTTGATCCAATTGACCCTTGAACATTATAAACTGGTTGTTTCACATATAAATACATAATAACAACCTTTTTAACTCATTAAGATACATTAGAACCCAACACAAGAGACTAGACAACACCTAGCTCAAGCTAGTGACACTAGTTTTCTTAGTTGAATTCTAAATGGTCGAATTGAATCAAAACTTGTGTGGAAACACCATTAAAAATTGTGAACACATACTTGGACAGATAATTGCTCATTTATATCATTATTAACACATATTGCATAATAAGCATGGCGATTTTAAGTTTCAGCTATCACAAAATACTACTAGACAAAATTGCATCAAAAGATAACTTGGCAAGTCCTTTTATGTTTACATCAAAAGATAACTTGGCAAGTCCTTTTAGACTAAGCTATTTAACTTCCTTGGTTAGATTATTCATCTTTTTTGTTGATTCGCAGAGTTTATAGTATGATCAAGGTCTCCTGATCCTCTAATCTTCTACCTAACTGGACATTACAACTACATCGTTGAGCGGGGATGTAATAATCCATTTAGATGTCATCCTAAAACTGAAGCAAACAATCCTTCTTGGTATATCTCTATTCAAATCCCTTATTTTATAAAAAATAAAAACCTTACTCTATTTACACCCATGTTCTATCCTCTATTCCCCCTCTTGAATTCATAAAGAGGACAATGAATGTATTTTAAGGGTCACAAATCCTTAATATAGTTATAAAAATAATAAATAAACAACCAAATATGATAATAAATTAAAACCAAATCAATTCAAGCAATATTAATCATGTTCTTGGCCTTAACCCTGGGAAGAGGGCTTTTAGCCACTTATGGACATAACTGTAATCACCAAGAATGAATACAATATAAAATCTATAAAATAACTAAAGTAAAAGAAAAAAATACTAATTGAATTGTTTTTCATCCTTACTCCAAGTTTCAAAGTTGTCCAAGGTGTCTAACTCAATTCCAAGTGTCTTATTTATAGGAGGACAAAACTGCCAAAATTGACCTAGGGTCCACGTCGCAGAGCTCATAGCGGTAACTAGGGTGTGTGACGCACACTAATCATGGATAAAAACCTTTTTTGGTCCCTTTTTAAGATTTATATGTGTGTCATTATCCCTATATCCATGTCTTTGGTCAGCTACGCGCCATGGACATTCAAAGTGGCCGTTTTACGTCAAATCTTGTCCCGTACTTTCATTGATCCATTTCAAGACTTTTGTGTTATTTCCACTTGATTTACAGATTTTATATAATTAATATATCATCCTAATCAACTCACCAAACATACTATAGCATTAAACACAAAAAAGTAGAGCTCAAGACAACACACAATCTATAACGGTGAACGAGAAACTTAAGCTAAGAACTAGTTTCGTCCTATTAATCTTTAGATTAGTGTTTTGACTCTTGACTTGATTCAATTGAACCTTGAACACCCAAAAAAAGTTTTTACACACATAATTACACAATAATACCATTACAAACTCATTATGCACGTTAAAATCATCGAGAACAACTAGAACAACACTTAGCTCAAGCTAGTAACTCTAGTTTTCTCATTTGAATTCTTAGTGACCAATTCAAGTACAAACTTGTTTTGAAGTTACCTTAAACATTTTAATCAAATACTTAAACACTTATATGCTCAATTATATCATAATTAACACATTAAGAACACAAGTTGTCCTCAAAACAAGGCTACAAAAGCTCGGATTACAACGCTACGGTGCATAAATCCACCTCAGATCAATAATCAAAGAAGAAGCTGGACAAAAATCTTAATGATTATAGCAAAATATTAAATATAATATAATCTTGATTATGAGAATTTTGTATTCCAACTTCTTATGCTAGTACACTTTGTTCGTATTGAATGGGCCAAGTAGAGATAATTGTTTATGTTTTGAATATTTATAAGCAACTTCCCTAGATAATAAAATATACTTATACTCCTATTTTTATATAAGTATCATGATGAATGTCATATATGTTGTGTTGATCTAATAAAGGGTGAAACTCTTTCATGGGTAAGAATATTTTCGGTAGGTTGGATGAGACAAATGATATTTGTGAAATAATACTTAGTTGATAGAATCCATATCTCGGTCTTGAGATTGATGATACCCCTTTCTGGCAGATTATAAGTTTTCATGTGAAAACCCTGCAGGTGAATTTTGTGTCCGTCACATGAAATAAGTTAAGCATGTAAATAAAATATTAAATTAATCAATGAATTAAATAATGAAAAATTTAATCCAAAATAAAATTTAATGAATGGTTTTAAAATTATACCGAGGAGTGCAATTATGAATATTTAGTGGAATAATCCGTAATTTATTATGATACATTAATTCATTCATTTTGTAAATTAATACCATAATTGAAAGTCTCTCTAATTAAATCTTTGGTCCTTGTTGTGATTGAATAATTCAGAATTAAATAGAATTTATTTGCTGATAAAAAAGAAATAGGAATTTATTTTTGGTGGAAAAGAAAGACCTAGTAGGTTTGGGAAAGGATTTTAAAACCCTGAAACTTGTGCCTATATAAGGTGGTTTTATTACATCAAGAAAAAAAAGGATTTTCCTACGTTATTTCATGAGAATTCACGCACACTAAGTTTTCTTATTCCAATGCTATTCGGGTCACACAACAGAAGACCATGGATCTGGAAGATGATTCCATGGACGATTCTTCCTCATGTTTGAAGGTTCAATGTGTGTTTGTAGTCATGCTTCAAGAGCTAAATATTGATTTTATGTTTGATTAACATTTGTGATTATAATGCTGCTTATTTACTTCTGTTGTGTATGCTTATTTTCCAACACTAGTACCAACAAAACATATTATTAATAAAATCATAAAAGGATTGATTAAAACAAAAATATTTATAAGTTAAAGAATCATGTTTTAAAAAGAACCAATTTATGACTAGTAGTTGATCTAAAAAATTGAAAAAAAGGAGTCTTATATGTCTCCTTTTAACTTTTGTGAAATTTGATATTGCCTAAAACTATACCCTCCAAGAAGATATAATGTGGTTGTTGTCAAACTATAGTTACCCAACTAAATTGGGGTCGATCCCACAAGGAATAGGTCAAACTCGTCTCTTGAACTTGCTGAAGTAGCCAGAAATGCAGGAAAATAAATGGGTGGATTTTGTATCAAACAGTAAAAGTGACACTATTTGAATACTTTTGATTGTAAACAATCTGAAACAAACACTATGCTTGTGTTCCCCTGGCTTCTAACTTCGTAAGTTTATCATACTACATTCGACTATCTCAAGGTCACGCATGTAGAATCAGATAAGCTATATATCACCAACTATCTTATGAACGCATATGGTGAATCTCACCTTTTACCTTGTGAATCTCACGGTGTCTCCTTACTTACCCTCGTCTTCAGTTCTAGTTTAACTTTCACCTTATGGGTTTCAAGTTATTAAATGAGGGTTGCTAGACTCGAATCACTGTTGTAACCATCTTTTGCCAATCTTGACTTCTCTTGTGAAGATGATCGTGAATACAAGTGAGTGCTTAGTTTCTGCAGTAGCCAAGGAAGCAAATAATATGAAGAAGATCACAATACATGCAACTATAATAATTTAATCGAACCACATACTTCCCTTACTTTGTTAATCCACCAGGATTCCCAAAACCCTAGATAAGGGAATTAGTCGCTCATAGTTATGAAACAATCCATTGAATTCGATAAGAAAGCATAAAATTACAATAATGAAAGAAGAAAACCAAAAGTCTCAAATCAATTACAAAACCAAAAAGGACAAGAGGATTCCAAGATCAAAAGTCAATTTCGAAATCACTAGATGTTTGTAAAAGTATATAGTACATCAAAGTACAAAAACTAACTACAACATGTCAAAATAGTATTTATAGATTACATAGAATTTGTAGGAATCCTTTCAAAAATAAAAGAGGAAAATTGAGTTGGCAGCCACCTACGGTGCCACTAACAGGCCGTAAGTAGAACCTACAGGCTGTAGGTGGCCTCACATAGGTGATAAGGTCTTCAACTCTGCAGTATCTCTCTAAATCTTCAATGTTTTGCACTTACTCTGGTACCTACGGGCCGTAGGTGCCCCATCGTAGATAGCAGAGACAAATTTTCAACTTCTGGTTCTCTGAACTTTAACCTTCTGACACCTACTCCGTTATATACGCTACATAAGTGGCACCTATGACAAGTAGGGGCCAACGTAGGTTGGTTAAAACTCAACTTTTAACTTTTTTCTTTTATTTAGCTCCCAAAATTTGATTTCCTGCAAAATAAGACACAAAACATATCATATCTAAAAAAATAACTTAAGTAACTTGCATATTTCTCGGTTTTAAGCATCGAACGTGCCATGAAACCATGGCACATCAACACCCTCAACTTAGACGTTTTCATGTCCTCAATAAATAAAACCCAAAAAAATATAGCAATGCTAAACCAAGAGAAACCTAAGACACCTACGGTAGTCAATTTCAATTTAAGCTCAAGAATATTACCCCCTTCAATTTTAACTCTTTCAAAACCATTTGTGTGTATCAATGAAACACATAAATATGATACAAGGGAATCAATATAAGGCATTACATTAGCATCAAACAATCATGCATATGTAAAAGTTACACTACCCGAATTGATAAGCAGTTAGCAATACAACCAATGTGCCCTCACAATAAAGAAGTCACATGCAATCTATAGGATAATGCATAGTAATGCAAGGAGGATTATGAGACACTCATACTCATAAATAAGTTCGACAATGTGCATCGAATATTATAGGCTTGCCTTTATTTTCTTTATCTTAGCTTTCGGATAGTCATGTTAGAATCACTATAGGACTTTACTCGATTTGTAATGTAGGCTTAGGGATGGTATGTACATATGGGAATTTAGTTACTAAGCCTTATTTAAACTATACTTACTTTCTTAGGGTCCACTTGTCAGCCATTTTTTCTTTTATTCCACCCTTATTTCTCTTTTTTTTATTCCTTTGCAGCTTATTCAGGTTGGGTGTGGTTTTATTTATTCTTTCTTTTTTAATTTTTCTACTTTTCTACTTTTCTCTTTTTTTCTTTTTGATTTTCTTTTTTAATACCACACCCAACCCTACTTTCTTTTCTCCTATTTATACCCATCTTCACACCTATTTCTAATCATGCACCCCTATAATAGCCACCCTCAACTTAGGTGATTTTCTTGAGTTGAGATGCACATGTCCAAGGAGGACTAGGGCCAAAACAAGTTCATTGTAACTAAATGAAAAGGTAAAAAGTAATAATAAAAATAGTCTATCAGCCTCATAATCAGGATCAAAGGATACTGATTCATATTTGGACGGTTATTTTAGGAAAAAGTGGACTAATTTTAAGAACGACCTATGATTCTTTTCTAACCAACTATCCTACAACCTAGGCAATAAGATGATTCCAAGATCAAAAGTCAATCTCAAAATAAATATATGTTTGTAAGAGTATATAGTACATAAAATTGCGTAAACTAACTAAAAACATCAAAAGAGAATTTATAGATTACATAAAAACCCTAGGAATTCTTTCCAAAATAAAAGAGAAAAACTGAGTCGGCGGCTACCTACGGTACCACTTACGGGTCGTAGGTGGCCTCACGTAGGAGACAGGGTCTTCAACACTGTAGTATCTCTCTAATTGTTCAATTTCTGGCACTTACTATAGCATGGTCATAGATCTACGGTTATAGGTGGTACCTATGAGATGTAGGCTCCCTATCATAGGTAGCAGGGCCTAATTTTCAACTTCTGGTTCTCTGAACTTCAACCTTCTGACTCCAACTCTATTACCTATGCCAAGTAGGTGGCACCTACACTAAGAAGGAGCCAACGTAGGTTTGTTAAAACATAACTTTCAGTAGGTAATTTATTTTGTAGTCATATCACATTAGAAGTTCTTGTACTGATTCTAATAGGTTTTGGGACTATCTTATGTATTTTAGTATTTTACTATATTTATTATATATTTTTCTTCTTTTCTCTTGGTAGTCTATTACTAGTAGTTCCGGACTATGGGTTGGCTTACCTACTAGTGGATTACGGGTACCTTCATGACCTAAGAAATTAGGTCGTGACAAATTGATATCAGAGCCTAGGTTTACCTATGTTTTGGTATAAGAGCTAATTGTCTATAAAATTCCTGTGGATCGGTACGGAGACAATTGTAACCTATCTTTACGAGGCTACAAGTCATTCTTAGAAAATTTTGTTCTTAACTTTTTATCATGTGTTCGTATTTCTATGAGTCTCAAGTACATTTTTTAACTCTATTTCTATCCTAGATGGATGATATAAGGTTATCAATAGATGTGGATAGGACTTTAATATGCATTACTAGAGTTTTAGTGCAGCATTAGACTAAGGATTTGAGGATGGATGTTGGAGATCTTCAGCATCAGCCAGAAGATTTAAGTCTAGCTCAGGTTCTAGTGGGGTATACGATTATGTTAGCCTTTTAAGATTCAGCATTGGGGATCTCGAGACTTTCAGGGGATACCTCACAACCAAGGATAATATCTGGTTCATCTAGCAGTTCCCAAGAAAAAATTAGATTTATTAGTGTTCAACAGGGTTCTTTGTCGATTTTAGAGTATGAGATTATATTTATTGGTGTTTGGCATCATAGTACTCTATAGTAGTTGGGTGTTCTTTCTTTCAGGTTGTTGATCACACGAGAGCCACAGAGAGAACATATATTGAGACTTATAGATATGGTGGTAAGTTTCCATATAATCAATAAAGTGTTATTGGTATTCAATCTAAGAGTGAGGATCTTTTGGGTGTAGGTTAGCTTCACATGTAGCCTATTGATTCTATCAAGTGACATCTCATATTATGTGTGGCTCTCAAATTTATCGTGGTAGTCACAATGGGCAATGTTCTCGTCGGACCTTGAAAAGTTTTTGGTTTGGGTCTTTATACCATGGAGTCCATTTTAATCATGAGAAGTAGCATCTCAGAGTATCTCAAGAGCTTATACGGTTGTGGAAAGATTGGTCATTGGTCTAGAGAGTTCCCCAGACATGAGTTAGTTGTTAAAACTAGATCAATGTATATTCCTTGCCATCCTAGAGTTCTTGAGGTATATTATTATAGTGGAGAGGTTGACCATTTTAGTAGGGAGTTCCATCAGTGTTAGTTGGTCAGCCGATTGGGCTCAACTTGTGTTTTTTCTAGGTTAGGGCTTCAGGAGTTTACTATAACTGTAAAAAGATTGGTCACTAGTCCAGAAAGTATCCCCGATGTGAGATTATCAGTCTCTTAGATCATTCAAATTAGTCTTATAGTGTTATATACCTTCAATTAGAGGTAATGCGCTTAACGCCTAAGTTGGTGATTCAGACGCTTAGTCCGAGTTTTGACCTGCTCAGATTCGTACTCCCTCGGGTGTGTCAGGCTTGTGACTTTGGACTCTACAATAATAGATGCATTTTTATTTCTTACCTTTACCTTTTTATTTGCATGTATTATGGTTCTCATACCCATATATGATTGTATGCCTTGGTAGGTTTATATCGATTATTATGTGCCTTGATATAGAGATCATTATTATATGACTACCCCATATTAGTGTATTAGTATTGATATTTTCCCTATGGATGTAGCATTTGGGTTTGAGTCCCATTTACCTTTGCATATTGTCCATCTTGTGACCCTGGAGTGGTACTTGCTATTGATTTTCATTTTTGGTATCGCCCATTCCTTAAATTGATATTTATATTGTTGTTGTTATTAATATCTCAATTTGATATTTTCATGATCCTCGCTTGGTAGATGATTAGTCTAGCATTATCTCGTTAAAATTTCCTTCATCACAATTCTTATTTGTTGGCCTGGGCAGCTAGCTTTGTTGGATGATTTCTCTCATATATAAAGATGAGGTTGGTTGTTTTTCTCTTTTATTGGTTGTGCTAGATTGATTGTGGGGTGGATTATGGTATTGAAGGTAATTTGGCTTTCCATGGTTCTGTTGTGGTTATAGAGTTGGCGATTGGGTTGTATAGACTGTTTCTAAGGTCAACTAGTTTAGGGTCCATTCTTTTGATTTGACTAGTTCATCGCCTAGTAGTGATTTTGATATTAATGTCGAGAGGTCTTGGATTTGTCTTTTAGTTTTTTTGGATTTGTCTCTTGGTGATGGTTTGTTTTTGGTATTAGTGTGGAGTTGCATACTCTATTCTTTTTGTAAAGTAGTTCTTGTTCTAGTGAAGCTAGAGGGTTGGAGATAGGTGATTTTTCCTATGACCATTTCCTAAGTTGGTGAATTGAGTGTTTTTTTTTGCCTAGATAGAGTATTGGATTGACCCATTTTCATCTATGGTTGTATTTCTCTAAGTTGCTAGAGTTTTTTGTTATTACTAGTGTGGTTTGTAGCCTTTGTGAGTTCTTGAATATATTTTGGGGGCTCATACTCTCTAGCAAATATAAAGTTGATTGTTTGTGTTTTCAACTAGCAATTTATCCTTGGTTGTGATTTTGTTCTTCAACTATGCTTCGATTTTAAGTTCCACCATAATGCAATAAGGATATGTCTGAGATGGACTAAGGTAGATTGGGTTTGTGGCCTTATATTAGACTCGTAGCTCAGTTTCAGATTTGATGTCATGGAATGACGATTTGAAGGTTATGACTAATTTGGAGTATGGATGCTTACCCATCTTCAGGTTTGGTTTGGTTAGTTGAAATCGAGTAGTTCAGTGTTGGTGTTAAGAAGTTAACTTGGAGTTTTAGAGGTTATGTGCAGCCTTTATTTTTAGATTTGTCTTAGCTGGGATTTTATCATGCCCGGGCTAAGTCTACCCTTTGTCTACCTTTTTGGTCTTCTTTAGTTTAGATAAATTATGGTTGATAGGTGTTTGGATTATTATCCATTGGCATGATATTGGTTTCTTCAGCTTTGAACTTGGGTTGCAGCTTCTGCAGGGATTTTAGATGATGAACTCAGAAGGAGGAGTATGCTTGAGTTGGATTCGGCATGGCTTCATCCTTGGTTGATGAGACCTTTGGGAGTGGATCATTCTACGGTGAGTGTTTGTGCTTCAGACTCATGGCTTTCAATTTTCAGGGTCATCCAGACTAGTTGTAGCATTAGCATAGCTTGTGGACCTTGGTTGTCTCCATTTGTGTGCCCAGGTAGTGCCGTATGGGCTTATTCTCATGATTGCCATTATGGATTTTTTGTGGATCAACTTTAGTTCTTCGGGATTAGAATAATGAAGTTGTGCGGGAAGGACTCAAGTGTCTTTTTCTTGGTTTGGAGTGGATAACAGGTTTGGAAAGGAAAAAGAAGATTATATTTGGATGTGGAGTTGGTTGCATGACTAATGCCTTAGTTTGCCTATGGCTTGGATGAATTTTTATTTGATCATGCTGGTATCGATGTGGTATCAGTGTGTTGTGGTTTAAATTTGTGTGTATCAACCTTTCTTGATTCAGTTTGAAGTGAGTTGGTGGTTGAGGTTGAGTTTTGGTTGTTTGAGAGTGAAGTGAGGAAGTTGGTTAGAAAAGGGAAACCTGTAGCACCATCCCATGGAAGTGTTATTTCTTCTTAGAGGTTATTTGAGGAGTTGCTCTTAAGCGTTTAGGCATAGTACTTTATCTCCTTGAGTTTTTGAGATCTTTCTATCCATTGACTTTCTAAACAAAAGTCCTTTTAGTAGTGGATATTGTAATGACCCTCCATGTCATTTCCTTGATAGCGTACATTTCCAGTGTTTTGAGTTTTCCTATAGTGGCAACAAGTTATTTATGATTTATCGGAACAATCGATTTTGTAATTGGACAACTCATTTGGATTTTAGGCTCATTTTTCTATTTTGGAGCTTTCGTTGTTTGGCATTTGGAATCGGGCCAAAAGTTTTATAAGATTGTAAGGCCCCGCAAAATCCTAGCTTGACTCAGTCCTTTAGAGAATGAAAAGAGGTCCCAAATTTAGAAATTTCAGCTAAGTGTTTATACTTAGAATTATTTTTAGCCTTCATAATTTGGCAATCTTATTTTACGACCCTTATGACCTTAAAATGTCAATCTTTGGATTGAATCATGATCAGGTGTGCCAATAGGTTACTTTGGGTGAGTTCTGGATTTTCGGACATTGCTTGAAGCATATTTGGGTGACTAAAATAGTGGGTCGATGCGATCTCGACACGTCGCGTTGCCCATTGCGTCGACCGATATTTTCCCCAGCACTCAGTGCATATTCTAGTGACCCAGCGTGAACTCAACGCGGTGCATTGGCCATCGCATCGCCACCATAGACGCGGCGCGTTGATATACGCGTTGTTGGACACGTTTTCAGTAATTAAGAACCATCTTCCAGAGGGGTAATTGGGTCTTTTCTCCACCCTTATTCTTCCCCAAAAACACGAGATTAACCTACCCAAAGGCTAAATCACTCATTCTCTCTCAAATATTCTCAAAAATAAAACCCTAGGGGATCTAATTTCAAGTTCAAACTTCAAGAACACACCATCAATCTTAACGAATTTGATTACCAAGGTATGTTAGGTGTTCATCTAAGGGTTTCCTTCCACTCTTGGAGTTCAAGAACCTCTTTTAAAACTACAAGTTGATTGCTTTCATGAATTTCAGGTTGAACTGGATTGTATTCATATTCATGATATTATTTGGGTTTTAATCCATGATTTACTACAAGTTTCATGAAATTAAATTTGGATGTGTGGTGAATTATATGATTTGCATATTAAACCCTTAAAATTTCAATTGATTATTGCATCCATGATGTTCATGTGTTGACAATCCTCATGTGAAATAACCATGCTCCCCAAGTGTTTGGTAGAATGACTATGTGAATTGAATAGTGAAATCATGGTATGTTATCATGTGGACCTATTCATGTACAAATTCATATATCTCAAGTGTTTGACAAAATTCCTAGGTGCATGTAATGTTAACAAGTATTTATTATTAGACTTTTCAAGATCATGCCATGCTTTACGTTCCATGGTTTCAAGTCCTGGGGGTATTGAATACCCGAAAATCTAGCTATTTACCTAGAGCTACAATAGTTATAGAATAGCCTCAGTAATGTCACAAACTGTAGTACCCAATCAATTACAGAACTCAGTAAAACTCAGTATCAGTCTAGTTCAGATCAGTATCACAAATAATGTATTCAGTCAATTAATAGAAATCAGTGAACTCAGTCCAATTCAGTCAGTTAGCATGATCAGTAATAGTTAAATTAAGCCTAGTACAGTCTAGAAATCAGTTCAGTGTCTATTCAGTTGGGAGTAGGAATCAGCACCGAGCGAACACAGGGATGGGGTCATTCCAACCCGCAGAGGGTTTGACCCTTAGTAGAAATCTCTACATTATAGAGCTACGTAGCCAGCATAAGTTGAGATATCTTCCTTCCAGACTAGGGTTGACACATCTCGTACGAGTTTTCCTGCCAGCGAGGGTTGACAAAATATCTTCCTTCCAGAGAGGGTTAACTCATAGCCATTGTTAGTATCCCTTAGCAAGGTGCTAACACCCTTTCAACTTGGGTCACGGGTTGGACCCCAACTCAGTTTACAATTGGGGTATGTCGGATAGATGGATACTCCAACAGTTACAGTTTTAGTTTTAGACTCAGTATACAACCTTAGATTAGTTATCAGAATTAGGGTTGTCAGACACAGTCACCCAGCTCAGTATAAAACTCAGTTTAGTTCTACAGAATTAGGATTGTCAGAAACAGTCACCCAGTTATCAGTAACCCAGTTATCAGCAACTCAGTTACAGTATAGTTGATTTACATTCAACATTGCATAATTAGTATTTACAGTAGTTTCAGATATATTTGTACCCTCATTCAGTTATACTCATGTTACTCAGTCAGTTATTGTTCATGCATATGAACCCTTGTATATCAGTCTTCCTTCCTTAGCATACCAGTACATTCAAAGTACTGATGCATACTCTTTCTTTTATGCTATGATATCTTATATCATAGGTTCAGATGCACAAACTCCGGACCGTACTTAGAAGCCAAGCCTATCAGGAACAAATTTAGTAATGAGTCCTTATAGTTCGAGGATAGAATTATCATTTCATTATTTCAGTAGTTCAATATATTCAGTAATAGGAGTTAGTTGGGGACTTGTCCCATCAACTCCATGTTCAGACAGTTAGAGGCTTTCAGGCTAGAATATTTCAAACAAATGTTTAATTTTCAGTATTTATTTATCAGTATTCAGTATTTGTTTTCAGATTATGAACTTTATGGCATTTTAGCCTATTTTCTACATTATTTTAGTATTATTATTCAGTGCTCACAACAGCTGCCATACATGGACTAGCTTGTGATACTTTAGGGTCATGAGCACCGTGTGGCATCCGAGGTGTAGACTCGGGGAGTTACAAACTTGGTATCAGGGCCTAAGTTTTATCAGAGTCCTAGAGAGTCTGAGAGACGCATATAGTAGAGTCTTGTGCATAGGTGTGTGTAGCGTGCCACACTTATGGATAAGAGGCTATGAGGCGTTTTAGGAAAAGTTTCCCTTCTTTCAGTATTCATGTCGTGTGGGTGAGCATGAGCTCAAGTTAAACTCTAGGTCTAATCCAGTTTTCCTATTTTAGTTATAGAGTATGCCTCCCAAAAGAACTAACAAAAGAAGAAATGGAAATCAGCCAGCACCTTCGCCCGTTCAGGCAGATCCCCTAGATGAGCATGTCTTTCATGCAGAATTCAGAGCACCTTTCACCACTTTAGCTCATTTTGTGGTAGCCCAGAATGACGCCCAGCTCCCGTTCAGGCCATGCTAGTGTCTAGTACTGTTGTAGCTAGAATTCGGGACTTCACCCAAATGAATCCTCCATCATTTTTAGGATCTAAGTTTGAGGAGGACCCACAAAAATTCATTGATATGGTGCAAAAAGTCACAGATATAATGTGGGTGACTTCTAGTGAAAGTACTGAGTTAGCTATATATCAATTGCAGGATATGGATCACACATGGTTTAAGCAGTGAAAGGTAGATAGGGGCGCAGATGTTGGGCCCGTAGAATGGGAAGAGTTTGCTACTGCTTTCCTTGATAGGTTTTTTCCATTGGATTTGAGGGAAGCTAAGGTTTTGGAGTTTATTAATCTTAAATAGGGCAACATGACACTAAAAGAGTATTCTCTTAAGTTTACTCAGTTAGCTAGATATACCCCGCATGTGGTAGCAGATAGCAGATCTAAGATGAGTAAGTTTATATTGGGTGTGTTTAACAGTGTGGTCAAGGAGTGTAGGACCGCAATGCTGATTAAGAAGATGAATATATCTAGGCTCATTGTCCTTGCTCAACAGATAGAGGATGCTAAGAATAAAAAAGGAGAGGGAGAACAAGAAAGATAGAACAGGTAGCTTCAACTTCACTCAACTTAAGTCAGATGGTGGCAATTGTTCTCAGTTCCACCCGAAATCTTCAGTTCCAGCTCCATCCTCAGCCAGTGCCTCAGTGCCTAAATTTAAAGATGGCAATAAATATAGGGAACCAAGACCTAAACCTCAGGGTTGTGTTACCAGTGCCCGAACAAATCTTCTTTTCCAGAAGTGTGGCAAGAGCCACCAGGGTGTCTGTAAAGCTGGCAGTGATGTATGTTTTGGATGTGGCAAGACAGGCCTTAGGTGGGTTTACAGAGTCAGCATAATCATCCCCAGTTCAATTCGATCGCCTGAATCAGCAGGGTGCCATTTCCAGTGCCACCAGTGGGCAACACCTAAATAGACTCTATGCACGTTAGTCCCGACAGGATCAGGAGAGTTCTCCTAATGTGGTCACTGGTACGTTACAAGTTTATTATTTATATGTTTATGCTTTGCTAGATATAGGAGCTTCTTTGTCCTTTGTAACTCCTTATATAGCTGTTGATTTTGGAGTCAGTCCCAAAAGCCTAGCAGAGCCCTTCTCAGTCTCTAGCCCAGTGGGTAAATCTCACATATCTTGATGAGTATACAGGAACTGTCCGATTATGGTATCTCAAAAAATTACTACAACAGACTTAGTAGAGCTAAAGATGACGGATTTTGATGTCATTCTCAGCCTGGATTCACTCAACTCATGCTATGCTTCAGTTGACTACAGGAACATAATTGTCTATTTTTAGTTTTTGAATGAACCTATCCTTGAATGGAGAGGTAGTACTTCAGCACTTAGGGGTTAGCTTGTTAGGGGTTAGCTTATTTTTAGGGGTTATCTTGTTCCGTACCTAAGAGCGAGAAAAATGATATCAAAAGGGTGTGTCTACCATCTTATGCAAGTTAAGGATTCTAGTTCTGAGACTTTTAGTCTTGATTCGGTTCTAGTAACATGTGAATTTATAGATGTGTTTCCCAAAGATCTTCCTGGAGTCCCTCCCGAGCGAGAAATTAACTTTGGAATAGACCTTCTTCCCGATACTCAACCTATCTCTATTCCAATTTACAAAATGGCACCAGCAGAACTCAGAGAGCTAAAAGAACAATTGAAAGATCTCTTAGATAAAGGATTCATTAGACCTAGCGTATTCTTTTGGGGTGATTCAGTCTTATTCGTGTGTAATAAAGATGGTTCTCTCAGAATATGTAATGACTACCGTCAGTTAAACAAAGTCACGGTCAAGAATAAGTATCCACTTTCCAGAATCGATGACTTTTTTGACCAACTTCAGGGTGCCAGTTATTTTTCTAAGATAGACCTCAGATTAGGCTATCATCAGCTCAGAGTCAGAGAATATGACATTCCAAAAATAACTTTTAAAACTCTATATGGTTACTGTAAATTCCTAGTCATGTCATTTGGTCTTACTAATGCCCCAGCAGCTTTCATAGACTTGATGAACCGCGTGTTCAAGAAGTACTTGGACATGTTCATCATAGTCTTTATTGATGACATTCTTGTGTACTCCTGCAGTGAACATAATCATGCAAACCATCTCAGAATAGTGTTACAGACCCTAAGAGCCGATCAGTTGTTCTCCAAATTCAGTAAATGTGAATTTTGCATAAGGTCAGTAACTTTTCTTAGTCACATTATTTCTGGTGATGGCATTAGAGTTGACTCTCAAAAGACTGAAGCAGTGAGAAACAGGCCCAGACCCATTTCTCCGTCAGATATCAGGAGGTTCTTAGGTTTGGCTGGCTATTACCGACGATTTCTGGAAAGGTTTTCATCTATTGCATCCCTCATGTCCCGATTGACTCAGAAGAAAGTCAAGTTCCAGTGGTCAGATTCTTGTGAGAAGAGTTTTTAGGAGTTGAAGACTTGACTCACTACAGCCCCAGTTTGACTTTACCAGATGGTTCAAATGGGTTTGTGGTATATTTCCATGCTTCCAGAGTTGGTTTAGGGTGTATTTTGATCCAGAGAGGTAAGGTCATAGTCTATGCCTCTAGACAGCTTAAGCCCTATGAGAAGAACTATCTCACTCATGATCTTTAGTTAGCAGAAGTAGTGTTTGCCTTAAAGATTTGAAAGCATTACTTATATGGAGAAGGTGGTTAGAGTTTTTAAAAGACTATGACATGAGTGTTCTGTATCATCCTGGCAAGGACAATGTAGTGGCTAATGCTCTCAGTAGGATGTCTATGGGTAGTGTTGCTCACGTGGAGGATGGAAAAAAAAAGTTAGTTCAGAAATTTCATCAGCTTGCCCAACTAGGTATCCGCTTAGTCGATTCAGCAAAGGGTAGTGTATGGGTTTAGAATAGTTTAGAATCATCTCTGGTTTTTGAAGTAAAAGAAAGTAGGGCAGGGATCCCAATCTAGTTAAGCTAAAAGCGTCAGTCAGAGATCAGAAAGTAGAGGTTTTCTCCTAAGAGGGAGATGGTGTGTTATGCTGCCAAGGTAGACTATGTGTGCCATGTGTGGAATGCGTGAGATAGTGGATTCTTCCATAAGCATATGGTGTGCGCTACTTGATTCACCCAGGGGCCACCAAGATGTACCGCAACTTATGAGAAGTTTATTGGTGGAGTGGGATGAAGAGAAACATTACAGAATTTGCAGCTAAGTACTCGACATGTCGGCAGGTTAAGATCTAGCATCAGAAGCCTAGTGGATCTATGCAGGAGTTTAGTATTCTCACTTGGAAGTGGGAGGAGGGGAACATTAATTTTGTAACAAGTTTATCCCGTACTCATCATCAGCATGATTCAATTTGGTTTATTATGGATAGGATAACCAAATCAGCTCATTTCTTACCAGTTCACACCTCTTATTCAGTCAAGGATTATGCCAAGCTCTATGTTAGAGAGTTAGTCAGATTAAATGGAGTTCCATTGTCCATCATTTCAGATAGAGGTACGCAGTTCACCTCTCATTTCTGGAAAGCCTTCCAGAAGGGTCTTGTACCCAAGTTTACCTCAGTACAGCCTTTCATCCTCAGATAGATGCTCAAGTAGAAAGGATAATTCAGACTTTAGAAGATATGATAAGAGTGTGTACCATTGACTTTAAGAGTAGTTGTGATGACCACTTGCTTTTGATTGAGTTATCTTATAACAACAACTATCATTCCAGTATCCAGATAGCTTCGTTTAAGGCGCTCTATGAGAGGATATGTAGATCTCTCTTTGGTTGGTTTGAAGTGGGTGAGGCCGCAGTGGTAGGTCCTGACTTGGTATTTGATACCTTAGAAAAGTTCAGTTGATTAGGGAAAGGCTTAAGATAACTCAGAGCCAACAGAAATCATAAATAGATGTACGAAAAAAGGATCTTGAGTTTGAGATTGGTAATTATGTGTATTTGAAAATCTCTCCTATGAAGGGAGTGAAGAGGTTTGGAAATAAGGGGAAACTCAGTCCCCGATATGTCGGTCCTTACCGAATTTTTAGCCGTTTAAAAAAGGTAGCTTACGATCTTGAGTTCACTTCAGACTTAGCTTAAGTGCACCCAGTATTTCACGTTTCCTTGCTTAAGAAATGCATTGGCGACCCAGTAGTTATAATCCCTATAGAGGGGATAGATGTTCAGAATAGTCTCTCTTATGAAAAATTCCAGTCGAAATGCTTGATCATCAAGTTCGCAGACTGAGGAACAAAGAAGTTCCTCTAGTCAAAGTTCTCTGGCGGAATCAGTCCGTTGAGGGAGCTACTTAGGAAGCAGAAGCATATATGCGGACAAAGTATCCTTACCTTTTCTCCGTAAACTCAGACTTAGCTCAAGGTAATAGTTTTCCTTGAAATTATTCAGTTTCATGCTCAAATTACCTTTACAAACTCTGTATTGGTTCCAGTTGCATAACATCCTCATATCATGCATACCATCATAAAATAGCTCAGTCATGTGTCATGCCTTCAGAATTCAGTCATGCTTCAGTAATACATGTTCAGTATGAAAACTCACTATATCAGTAGTTTCAGTCATGTAATTAAGCTTCAATTGTGCAAGTTCAGTATGTAGACTCAGTCCATCAGTATTCTCAGTTTAGTCAGTCTCATTCGAAGACAGATATTAAAAAGAGGGAGATATTGTAAGGCACCGCAAAATCCTAGCACAACTCAGTCCTTTAGAGCATGAAAAGAGGTCCCAGACTTAGAAATTTCAGCTAAGTGTTTATACTTAGAATTATTTTTAGCCTTCATAATTTGGTGATCTTATTTTATGACCCTTATGATTATAAAATGTCAATCTTTGGATTAAATCATGATCAGGTATGCCAATAGGTCACTTAGAGTGAGTTTTGGATTTTTTGGACATCATTTGAAAAATGTTTGGGTGACCAAAATAGTGGGTCGACGCGATCTCGACACGTTACATCCCCCATCGCATCAATAGATATTTTCCCCAACACTTAGTGTGAATTCCAATGACCCAATGCAAACTCAACGTGGTGCGTCGTCCATCGCATCTCCACCATCGATGTGGTGCGTTGATATATGCGTCGCTGGGCATAATTTCAGTAATTAAAAATTTGCATCTAGAAGGGTAATTGGGTCTTTTCCCCACCCTTATTTATCCCCAAAAACAAGAGATTAGCCTACCCTAATGGCTAAATCACTCATTCTCTCTCAAATTTTCTCAAGAACAAAACCCTAGGGCATCTAATTTCAAGTTCAAGCTTCAAGAACACACCATCAATCTTCACGAATTTGATTACCAAGGTATGTAGGTGTTAATCTAAGGGGTTCCTTCCACCCTTGGAGTTCAAAAACCTCTTTTAAAACTACAAGTTGATTGTTTTCATAAATTTCAGGTTGAACTTTATTGTATTCATGTTTATGATATTATTTGGGTTTTAATCCATGATTTACTACAAGTTTCATGAAATTAAATTTGTATGTATGGTGAATTATATGATTTGCATCTTAAACTCTTGAAATTTCAATTGATTATTGAATCCATGATGTTCATGTGTTGACAATCCTCATATGAAAGAACCATGCTCCCCAAGTGTTTAATAGAATGCCTATGTAAATTGAATAGTAAAATCATGGTATGTCATTATGTGGACCCATTCATGTACAAGTTCATGTATCTCATGTGATTGAAAAAATGCCTAGGTGCATCTAATGTTAACAAGTATTTATTGTTATGCTTTTTATGATCATGCCATGCTTTTCTTTCCATGCTTTTGAGTCCTGGGGGTATTCAATACCCAAAAATCTAGTTGTTTACCTAGAGCTATAGTAGTTACAGAATAGCCTCAGTAATGTCACAAACAGTAGAACCCATTCAGTTACAGATCTCAGTGAAATTCAATATCAGTCCAGTTCAGCTCAGTATAATGAACAGTGTATTCAGTCAGTTAATAGAACTCAGTGAAATCAATCCAGTTCAGTCAGTTAGCACGATCAGTAATAGTTTAGTCAAGCCTAGTACAGTTTAGAAATCAGTTTAGTGTCTATTCAGTTGGGAGTAGGAATCAGCACCGAGCAAACCCAGGGATGGAGGCATTCTTGCCAGCGGAGGGTTTGACCCTTAGTAGCAATCCCTGCATTATAGAACTACATAGCCAACATAGGTTGAGATATCTTCCTGCTAGACTAGGGTTGATACATCTCGTATGAGTTTTCCTGCCAGCGAGGGTTGATGAAATGTCTTCCTGCAAGAGAGGGTTAACTCATAGCCATTTTTAGTATCCCTTGGCAAGGTGCTAACACCCTTCCAATTGAGGTCACAGGTTGAACCCCAACTCAGTTTATAATCGGGGTATGTTGGTTAGATAAACACTTCCACAGTTATAATTTTAGTTACAGACTCGGTATAAAACCACAGATCAATTATCAAAATCAGGACTGTCAAACACAGTCATCCAGGTCAGTATAGAACTTAGTTTAGTTCTATAGAATTAAGACTGTCAGAAATAGTCACCCAGTTATCAGTAACCCAGTTATCAATACCTCAGTTATAAGTAATTCAATTATCAATGATCTTAATTACAGTAAAGTAGATTTACATTCAATATTGCATTATCAGTATTTACAGTAGTTTCAGATGTATATGTACCCTCATTCAGTTTTATTCATGTTACTCAGTTAGTTATTGTTCATGCATATGAACCCTTACATATCAGCCTACCTCACTTAGCATACCAGTACATCCAAAGTACTGACACATACTTTTTCTTTTGCGCTATGATGTCTTATATCATAGGTTCAGACGGACGGGCTCCTGACCATACTTAGCAGTCCAGCCTATCAACAACAGATTTAGTGATGAGTCCTTATAGTTCGAGGATAGAGTTATTATTTTAGTATTTCAGTAGTTTAGTATATTCAGTAGTCGGAGTTAGTTGGGGACTTGTCCCATCAACTCCAGTTCCAGACAGTTAGAGGCTTTCAGGCAAGAATATTTCAGACAGATGTTTAGTTTTCAGTATTTATTTATCAGTATTCAGTATTTGTTTTCAAATTATGAACTTTATGGCATTTTATTTCAGTATTATTATTCAATGCTCACAGTAGGTGCTAGTCATGGGTTAGCTTGTGATCCTTCGGGGTCATAAGCACCATGTGGCATCCGGGGTACAGACTCAGGGCATTACAATTATGACCTGAAATGAGAATTTCGATAGTGCCATCGGCTCTGGAATGTTGATTTAAGGCTAGGGGGATCCGTGGTTCAGGTCCCGAGGCTTTCGAACTCATTTTAGGCTATTGGGATGATTGTGTGAAAAATGGAGTAAGTAACATTAAATTTGGTGTGGTAGCATATTTTGTTTGTGTGTATAGGGTTCCAAATGAATTTCGAGCATCCGATCGAAATCCAATCAGGACTTAGTAAACTTTGGTGCATAGGGTCACTAATGTGATCGCTTAAGTTGTGAACACGCAAACAATATAGTGTCAATTAAGTGACACTGACCACATGGTCAATGGCCGCTTACGTGATGATTGTGTAAATTTTCCTAAGAGGTATCCATCCGTCTTGCCGTATCGCTTAAGCAATACTAACATCACTTAAGTGACTGTTGCTTAAGCGGCAGGGTGGCCGATTAAGCGACACCTAGTGTTTTTAAATCCCCTCTTCCCCACTCGGTTCTCCACTATTTCTACATTAAATTGAGATCTCAAAGAGAGGAAAAAGTGGTAAATTATCCTTATAAGTTTAGGTAATCTATCCTAACTCATCTTGGTCATTTTCCATTAATTTTCTCTTTAATTTCCATCTTAATTCATGGTAAAATCTTTAGAAATTAGGTTTTGAATTCCCAAACTTTAAGGGTTGATTTGAGACACGATTTGTGCTTTGTTTGTGTTCAAATTTTGAGCACACATTCCTTATCCTTCGAGGGACCTCGTGACGGGTTCAATTTTGGATTCCATATACGGGCTCCGCAGGCTCATTCTTGATCCAAAATTTATCTTGACCCTTAATATAGAAATATGGGTCTCATTTTACTCCTAACAATATATATATATATTACTATTTTGATAGCATGACAACATTTCAAGATTGTGGAGTGAAGATGGATGATTTATGGATGATTCAAGGATTGTGGTTCAGCATCGAGGTATACTTTTATTTGATCTTCTTCAGGAGATGGTGTCTTATATATATTGCATGTTAGTTAGGAACGTTAGGATGTGATTGTGGGTAGAACAGTGTGACTTAGCCTAAATTATGAGTTCGGGATTAGATGGGTGATTTGAACCTTAAGGTGAAATACTTATTATTCTTCTAAGATCCTATAAACCTAAGTCACTCGCATGTTAGGCATAATTGAGACTAATGAACCTTTAGTATAATATTTACTATGATACTTGATGAATTATGATGGTTTTACCAGATTATGGTTCTATGGTTATTTCGGATATATATATTATTGAGCCCAAGGCCTTAATTATAATATTGGTTGGATTCCAGGAAATGATTTATCCTTGTAGAAAACGTGATGTAGCTCATTGTCGTTTAGATACTTATTATACAATAACAACAAACCCAGTGATGCTTATTATGATGCTTACAATTATATTGTTTGGATACTGGTGATGGCATGCATAGATTTGATACCATCATGCTTGCTAAAACAGTAAATGGTACGATTCTAACTAAAACCTAATTTTACTACTCTTTTTCCAAAAAGAGATTTATTCCCACTTTTCACTTTAAAATAGATTTCTTCATAATGGAAATCATACCATCTTAATGAATAACTTATGTGCATTGAGACTAAAAATGATGTTTTAGAGATTTGACCGAGATAAATTCCAGTCCATAATTTTGCTACTACTATTTCCCTCGGTCAAGAGAGATTCTGACCCTTTCTACACTTCTATGAAGATTTAGTCCTGGAGTTTACCATGGGCAATGGACTTACAAACTTACACTCTTTTAGCCATATTTCCAATCCACTCATTCTACACTTCTATGTATGTATGTATATGTATTACTGTTACTAGACTTGGTGGATTGATAATGATGATGGTTATTGGAAATCCTAGATCGAGAACAGGTTGGAGTATATGGGTAATCCCAAATTCCCTAAGAGCCCCTTCGTTTGTGAGCCATCGTGCCAGAGAAGAGAGGCCATCATAGGTCCTGCCTTTGTGAGTCGTCAAGTTAGAAGAGGTGTATAACTGGGTTACATTATAGTATTTGGATCTATTATGGTATTATGGATTCTGTTTGCATTCATCCTTGCATGCACATTCCCAATTACCCGTATGCCCTATTTATCAGCCTTTTGGGGGTTTTCATAGTGTAGGTATGAGTGTTGCTTGCAGTATATCATGTGGTACTTGTATCTATTAGTCTTATAGGGATTGCATAGGTATAGGCTCTGACTATTGTTTGTTGAGTGTTGGTTGAACCTTCCGAACCTAGGTTGACGGTGGTTTATGAGAGGCTTAATTTGGTATTATTTGTCCGAACTAGCTGATTACTTTGTATTGTTATTGTTATTATTAATACTATAGCTAGTTCGTGGCAGGTTAATTATTGTACTGGTCTTGAGATTTGAGGTATCTTTCTGATTCCATTCTTTACGGTTATTTTATTATGGATAATTATCTCAGGTTTTAGACTTATGGATTAGATATCCTGATTATGTTAGTACTAGTTCCTACGATTATTGGGAGGCCTTAAGATACTAATATGACCCTTTTAGGTTGCACCTTTGGGTTAGCCTTGTCTATGTGCATACATTTATATATGCAATATGGTATTACCATATATCCCTCTCTTTCTTTCTTTATTTATGTTATATATTCATTTATCGGCCTTGTATACTACTATATTATCCATCTTATGTTCTTTGTTTTTATATTGGCCAGCGATAGACAATATACTGCTTAGGTCCCGGAGTATGGATAGAGTAGGATAGTGTATCGTTATTGTCTCCTTAGTCATGGTACACCTTTGTCGAACCCAAATGAACTGTATACCTAGACGCATGAGCCTCCACCAAAATTCTTTCTCGTAGACCATCAATAACAGGAATACACAACCTACCTTGGTACCTCAAGGTACCATCTCCAATGATGTCAAAGGTCATAACCTTTTGTTGTTCCACTTCATCCTTAATCTACATAAGAATGGGATCCAAAACCTGTTTCTCCTTCACCTCAGTATGAAGAGATGATTTGACCAGTTCTTTCACAATTACTCCTCCATCCTCAGAGTCCAAAATACAGACTCCCAAGTTAGCTAGTCAGTGAATATATTTCACCAATCTTTGCTTCTCCTTATCCACATGAGATAAGCTCCCTATGGACAACCTGCTAAGAGCATCGACAATCACATTAGCTTTACCTGGATGATAGTGAAGATCATATCATAGTCCTTTAGCAACTCAAACTGCCACCTTTGTCTAAGATTCAACTCCTTTTGGGTGAACACATATTTTAAGCTCTTATGGTCTAAATAAATGTCCACATGCACGCTATAAAAATAATGGTGCCAAATCTTCAAAGCAAAGACCACAACCACCAACTCTAAATCGTGAGTTGGATAATTCTTTTCATGAATCTTAAGCTGTCTTGAAGCATAGGCCACCACTTTACCATGCCACATCAAAACATAACCTAGTCCCATACGAGATGTATCACAATATACAACAAATCTATCGACCCTCGAGCAGGGTTAAAATTAGCGTAGAAGTCAACTTACCCTTCAACTTCTCAAAACTACCCTCACAAGTATTGGACCACAAGAACTTAACCTTTTTATGAGTCAACTTTGTCAAGGATCAGCAATCGATGAGAAACTCTCCACAAACCTCCTATAATATCTATCCAAGCCTAAGAAGCTTTGAATATCAGTTGGAGTCGTGGGTCTAGAACACTTTCTTACCACCTCAACTTTCTGTGGATCTACTTTGATCCCTTTACTAGAAAAAACATGCCCGGGGAAAGTCACCGCATTCAGCCAAAACTCACACTTAGAGAATTTAGCATACAACCTTTGATCCTTAAGAGCCTGCAACACAATCCAAAGGTGATTGGAATGATCCTCCTCACTCTTGGAATACACCAAAATATCATCAATGAATACTATCACGAACAAGTCCAAAAGCTGTCTAAACATTCGGTTCATAAGATCTATAAAAATAGCCAGAGCATTAGTCAACCCAAATGACATTGCCAAAAACTTATAGTGACTATATCGGGTTCGGAAATTAGTCTTAGGAATATCAATCTTCTGAATCTTCTGCTGATGATAACCCAAGCAAAGGTCAATCTTAGAAAAATATCTAGCACCCTAAAGCTAGTCAAAAAGATCATCAATCTTAGGAAGAGGGTAGTTATTCTTAATCGTAACCTTATTGAACTGCAGATAATCTATATACATTCAAAGAGACCCATCTTTCTTACAAATGAAAAACACGGGAGCACCCTACGGAGAAACACTAGGTCGAATGAAGCCCTTATCAAGGAGATTCTTTAATTTCTCCTTTAGGTCTTTCAATTCAACTGGGGTTATTCTAAAAAGAGGAAGGGAAATAGGACCGATATTTGTTAAGATATCAATCCCAAAGTTTATTTCCCTATCAGGAGGAATTTTTGGAAGATTATCGAGAAATACCTTGGGAAACTCATTAACCACAGAGACATATTGCAAGAGTCCCCTCAAAATTAGAATATTAAACTCAAACTAGATGATAAAGACACCCTTTGAAAATCAACTTCTAAGCTCTAAGATAAGAAATAAACCTCCATTTAAACACCAAGTAACTTCCCTCCCGTTCAATTATCGGTTTATAAGGAAATTGGAAACTGACCTTTCAGGTCCTACAATCTAAGGAAGCATAGCACGAATGGAGCCAATCCATTCCCAAGATAACATCAAGATCCACCATGTGCAACTCTATCGGATCTACCAGGGACTCCCTATGAAAGATAGACACCACAGAACCCCTATAGACCTTTCTATCCATAATAGAATAACCCACCAGAGTAGGCACAAAAAAGGCTCGGGAATAGTCTCGAGACCAAAATTAAAACGCACAGCCACACAAAGGGTCACATAAGAAAGGATAAACCCTGAATAAGCAAACAATACACATCATGAGAGAAGAGTTGTAATGTACCATTTACAATGTCAGGAGATGCCTCAGATTCCTGACGCGTAGCAAGAGCATAAAGACCATTCCTGCCAATGATGCTACTAGAAGTAGCACCCTTTGGTGCGGGAGCTGAAGAAGTAGCAAATTGGGACCTTATTAGCTCCTATGGCAACATTAGCTACCAGATAATGTCACTGTATACGACCAGGATGACCATAATTATAGCACTGATACCTCCCGTTATCACACTGACTATGATGAAACTGTTCATAAAATCGACAAAGAGGATATGATGGGACTGACTGAGCTCCACTATCTTGAGATTGTGCACCCTGTGCCTTAAAACCACTGTTAGCCTAGAAATGGAGATCACTTAAAGGGATAGGATAAGAAGAACAAGATGAAGAATATTAACCAAAATTCCCCAAGTCTTCTTCTTGATACACTACCTACCATCCATTTCACTATTCTACTGATTTGCACCCTGCTCTGAATACCTGAACTTTTTGATCTGCCTTTTTCCAAATTCTGGATGGCTCCTCTTTTCATCGTCTAATTGTTGCATATGAACCACAAGTCTGGAGATATCTATTTCATTGTTTAACATAGTAGACTTATACAACAATACTAAGTCACGAGACAATACAAAAGCAAATTTTCTCATCTTTTCCCTCATAAAAGACACCAACTTCAGAGCATAACGAGACAATTGCTGAAATTTCAGGGCACACTGCCTCACACCCATCTTGCCCTGCTTTAGATTCACAAACTCCTCTGCCTTAGCTTTCTTCAGCTCCTGAGAAAAGAAATGATCAAAAAAGGAACTCAAAAACTTATCCTATAGAGCTGGCTCCGTATCATTACCTCTTTACTGCTCCCACTCCTCATACCACTAATATGCCACATCCTCCAACTGATATGCAACAAACTCCACACCCTCAGAATCAGTAGAATACATCACCCTAAATATCTTCTCTATCTCATACACAAACCCTTGAGGATCCTCCCCAACCTTAATACCAGTAAAGGATGGGGGATTCAATCTCATAACTGGCCAACTCTAGTGACCTTAGAAGAAGGATCAATAGAACTAATATAATCCGACTGATGAGACTGAGATATCACCAACTGAATAAGAAAATGAATTAATTGGTGGAACTCCTCATTAGAGATGTCACCCTGAGGTATCTGGGCATGAGTATTATCAGCCCGAGGAGGACTGGTGGGAACTGGTGGAACTCTATGCGGGGCAGTACAATCAGGAGCAAGGACCCTAGATCGGGTCTGCACTCCATACGTAGGAAGAGTTCCATCCACATTGCCCTCAGGTAGGATAGAGGGTCCGACAGAGTTTCTACGAACATCAGATCTTCAAGGAAGCATGACCTGAAATGCGAGTAAATCAAAGTTAGCAAAATTTAAGACATTGGACTCTATAGCCCGAAAATAGAGCATAAGAAAGGAAAATATTCCTAAATGTCTTATGGCCTCCCCCTTATAAGTGTGGCGCGCTACACACCCATAAAAGATTCTCTACTCGGCATGGCTTTGTAGACATTCATACACCTTGAACCTGGCTTTGATACCAAACTTGTCATGACTTGACCCCAAGGCCTAGCCATGACGGGTATCTCAAGCCTACCGTGGGCCGGAGACTACCCTCAAAGCCTATCCAGTCCAAACATAATCCAAATAATAACAAGAGGAAGACAACCATAGAATAAAGATAAAATAGTTAATATAGCTCAAAAATAAGATCTAAGAGTCAACAACACTATTCTATCCACACATATCCACAAAAGCCTATAAACCAATTCGAATATAAAACTAGGTTAGAACATGCCCCCGACCATGATAGTGACAATGACAATGATAATGTTAATGTGAACTCTTAAATTCTAAAGTATAAAAAGAAACTGGTGGAATAACTAAGCTTTTTAGAGGATGGAAGCTCACCACTTCACCACAAACCTAATAGATGACCGCGCCACCTAACACTTCACAAACTAACAAAAAAAGCCCTAGGACCCTACATCATAAAAGAATGTAGTATCCGGGGACGGTTAGCGGGGTGGGTGATAGCATGTAACTCAGGATAGGTATAAAATAAGGCCATTTCTAAATCAAGTCCAAACTCAGTGTACATGTTCACATACATGTATCCATACATATATATAAGATATCGAGGTAGGGAACAATGTTTAACATGAGATTTAAAACCATTAACCTAGACTATGTAGTTCTAAACATCCTGAAAACACCCACGGGATATATGGGTCCGACTCTCCCCACCGGAGGGCCCCAGTGCGTGTTAGTCATACGAACCAAAGAAGTCCAAGGAAAGGCTAGGGAATCCACTGTCATACGCCAATCCAAGGTATATATAAGGTGTAAACTATGCACACGGTCATGAACACCCCACATCGGCAAACGTGGTTTCCATTATTGGTCCCGCAGGACCTCTACCTTCCACGATGAGCTACACAACCCCCATTAAGTCCAGTTAAAACATTTTCACATAACCCATCCATTTAACCAATAACCATTTATTAAGGCATTCATTGTTTGTATCATCATACCAATATACTTGCAAGCTTATAAAATCATGCCATTCCAATTATCCACCAACTTGGGGGAATCCACAAACCCCAAGCTCCAATTTAAAACTAATTCATGGCCACTAAGGCCTTTCAAGACCATTTATATTCCATTAACCTTTTATGCAATGAAATAGTCTAAAAAATGGTTAAATTATGCATATCGCCATGTTTCAAAGACAATTTTATAAAGGTGGGTTGAGGATATTACCAAGTCCAATACCAAAAATCTATACAATTTGGGGGAATCGACGACCCCCATTCATTATTCACAAATTTGGGGAACTCCACAATCCCATTCCATTATCCATACCCATGCACCCAATGAGTTCCAAAATTCATCAATAAAGTATAAATAAATGCATGTAAACCATAGGAAGACCATTCAAACAATAATCATTCAAAACCCTCAACCCAAATTCCAAAGCCAAACATTAAAGCCATATGAATACTAAGTCATTGCATGCCAAAATAAAATACAAGTTTAGGGGAAGAGATACATGCCTGAAAATACCAAGAATTTGGAGAAGAATACCACAGTTTGAACCCCAGGTGACTAACCCTTAGAAACCCAAGCTTTGTTCTTGATTTTGGAATTTGAGAGAAAGAAGAGTAGTTTATGATTATGTTAATTGGTGGAAATAAGGCTAAGGAAAGGTTTTAAGTCATGGGAATAGCGTAAAGAAAAGAAAAATACTAATTTACCCGTAATGAAAAACATGTAGGAAAATAACTCCTAGTCATTATGGGTCTCGTAATGACTTATGGTCACTGGCTATGAGTCGTCACGACAACTCATAGATTGGGAAATGACTTTGGGCTACCCTACTAGTTTGGTCACGACCCTACAACTCGTGACCAGACCTTATGGCTCGTGGGGTCCTAGTCGTACTTAAGACAGAAACATAGGTAATCCTCATTGGTTTGATTACTACAGAAACTGCCCGACTCGTATGGAGTGACTATGACTCATAGGGTCTTAGTCGTAGCCTAGACAGTGAGTTCAACACACATGAAATTTTTAGAGTCCAAAACCTGGGGTATTACAATATATGTATTATATGAGGATACAATGCTCACAATCAAACCAACATAAAGATCTCAAATTCATTTAATATACATGTTAGTGAGCTTAAAATTCACTCAATATATTAATCATCCATGATTCAATATAAGCAATGTACCATTGAAATAAATATGCATGCAAGGCATCATTAATATCACATTAACCCCAACTTAGGTATTTCTATCATGAAGGAAGCAACCAATGCATATATAAGGCCAATAATATTAAATTAAGCCCCCACACAGGATAAACATAGCAGTTATCATCCCAAATCACCAGTAACACGAACATAAGCCCCCACACAGGTACACAATAGTAATAACATCACTTCCATGATTATTACCCATACCCATAGCATGTTTTTATATAAATATTAACTATCCAACCTAGTCTAAAGAAACTTAAGCCATAACCTACCTTGTGGTGATAAAATTCAAACCTAAAATCCATCAAATTTCCCCTCTCGAGCGACCTCTAAATAAACTAAAATATACAAATATCAAATTTACACATCAAAAAGAAGCCAACAATACAATTATTGCCTATTTTTAAATCAGGGTTGAAACAAACCCCAAAAATAAATTTTCAGAAAGAAAAGGTAAAATCAAAATTTTGTTTATAAACACCCTATCCATGATTAAAGATGCCATAGTAGAAAACCCAAGTAAAAACGGAGTTAAAACAGGGTTTAGATCGAAGAAAAACCATTTTAAGCCTTCCGGGCCAAAGTTCCTAAATTTTGCTTTTGAACTCATACTTAACGAGTTTTAAACAACAATAATAAAAGTAAAATAATTGAAATAATGATTTAGAGCTTACCCAAACTTATAAATATAAGAAATCATCCAAAAACCTCTCAAACCGAAGCTCAAAGTCTTAAAAATGAAAGAACAATCAAGAAAGGCATTTTTATACCAGTCCAGCTATGACCGCTAAAGTGGTCATCGTTTAAGCGGCGGGTCAGTTGCTTTAGCGGTAGTTAGATTCCAGTTGGTCCTCCGCTTAAGAAGCACCTGGGCCACTAAAATGACTACTACTTTAGCGGTCCTATGGAAACTGAAGCTGCTGCACCTAATTTTTAGATTTATTAGCAACTTTGCTAAATTACAAAGTTACTAATCCACCTCTCGGGATTCATTCAGAATTTCATGATAGCAAACGACATATGCTACTAGAATAAATTCAATGTTTTAGACTCAAAATCGATATCAGATTTTTGAAAAGAGATTATTTTTACAAAATTAATCCTTGAGACCCAATTTTGCAAATTTTTAAACTAAGGGTCAAAATGAGATCCAAAAGTCATAAAATCAAACTAACTATGCTACCAACCCAAAATAAATATTTTAGATCTGCTGGTGCAATCCATTTTGCTATCCGACACACAGAACAATATGTGTTGACCAAAGTTAACAATAAGGCCTTTTTGACCTCTGAAACCCACAAACTCGTACAAATCACTCCTGATCGCATCACGAGTCATGCCAAACATCCCTATACCCCAAAAATAACACATAGCAACTACAAGGAGGGTTAAAATGGTCAAACACATAAAAATAATATTTCATTGAATCAAGTCCCTACAATATCCACCACTAAGAGTCTAGTTTGTCACAAAAATAAAGGCAAGAAAAATACCTGAATCAGCAAAGAGTTGAAGATAGCTACCATGCATATCGGACTCGACCTTCTAAGTACTCTTATATACAGAACGATGTCTCTACTGAACCTTAACCACTAGAATATCTCTAGAACACAATCACCTCACATCCCAGGATAAAATGGAAATTGGCTCCTCAACAAAGGACAACCTCTTATCTAACTGCACAGTATCCTAATGAATGACATGAGACTCATTTAAAATGTATTGCCCTAGCATAGATACATGAAAAACTAGATGAAAAAATGAAAAACATGGGGTTAATGCTAACTCGTAAGCTACATCCTCGATAGTCTAAAGAATCTCAAATGGTTCGATAAACCTGGGGCTAAGCTTACCCCTCTTCCCAAACCTCATCACGCCCTTCATGGGTGATACATGAAAGAACACTCAATCACAAAAACTTAATCTCAAGGCACGAAGTCTACGATCCGCATAGCACGTCTGCCTACTTTGAGCCGCTCGAAATGTATCTTGAATGACCTAAATTCTATTTAGAGACTCACGAAGAAAGTTCGTACCTCGAGGTTTAATCTCAGAGAACCTCAAACCAACTAACTACAATACCTACCATATAAAGCCTCAAAGAGTGGCATCTTAATGCTAGAATGGTAGATATTATTATGTGCAAACTCTACCAAGGTTAAATGTTGCTCCCACTGACCTCCAAAGTATCAAACACAAGCCCAGATAATATCCTCTAAAACCTGAATAGTCCGCTCTGGCTGACTATTGGTCTAGGGGTGAAAAGTTGTGCTAAGATTAACTCGAGTACCCAACTCCTCCTGAAATGTTTTCCAGAAGTGAGAAGTGAACACTGAACCCCTATCGGAGATAATAAACACTAGTAAACCATGGATATGAACTATTTTACGAATATAGGTACGGGCCAATCTCTCGACACTGAAGAAAACCTGAATAGATATAAAATAAAAAGATTTGGTCAATCGATCCATGATGACCCAAACACTGTTAGAATCACGAGATGTACGAGGCAACCTAGTCACGAAGTTTATAGTAATCCATTCCCACTTCTACTTAGGAATTGGTAATCTCTGAACCAAACCACCATGCCTCAAATGCTCAGCCTTTATCTACTGACAACATAGGAAATGAGCTATAAATCCACCACATTTTTTCTCATACCTCCCAACCAGTAGTGTCGTCTCAAATCATAGTATATCTTGATCACTCCCGGATGAGTGGAGTACATAAAATAATGAGCCTCCTTTAAGATCAATTACCCACTCTCAACATAAAAACTCAGCCTCCAATCCTTAAAACACCATCGGAGTCATATGAGGCTTTCTTAAACTCATCGCTCAATACCTTATCCCAAAACCTATTATCACATTATAAGAATAATCAAAATATAATACAAAATCTAAAATTACAACTGAAAATCCCAAAAACTACAAGTCTGTATCTAAATACAAAATAAGGTATAAACTAGATATGAAGAAGTCTAAGATTGACTCTGAAGGAATAAAGCAGCCAATACCTCTAAGTGTCAAAGATAGTCGTACGATCTCAGCTATTGTGAGGTGCACTCGTACCTGGATCAGCATTGAAAGGGTACAATAGGTATGACTATGGTCTATTTATACTCTGTAGATATTATAGTCCAACTGAGCAAAGTACAAAATAAGATACATAAATACATATTATGATCACGCCACCTGGAATTAGAAAATATCCCAAACGGTAGCTCACACCGTCTCTAATAACGGTTTTAAATATAGTACATAAATAATTAAACAAATACGTAAAAGAAAACATAGCATATATGTAATAAATAACACATAAACTCACAACACAGAAAATGTATAATGTGTGAAATGCAATGATGATGATGAACATGAGGTGATATGATTGAGGTTAACACATAACCTTCATATATACCTACCGAGCCTCAACACTTCCAGGTAGGATCCATGGGAGGTTTGCAACCCATATAATTTCTTTATACTCAATACCAATCTCAATAAGCATATCTCCTCTTTAACTCATGGTCTATGCTAAGTTTTTATAAAAAAAATGTCTCATTTCTTTCAAAATTAGTGTTTCTATAATGGTACCAATATCTTATAAATGTATGTATGATATGAAGATGTAATGATCACAACTATGAAGATATTAAAGAGACTAAAATCGACTTAATATGTCAACCATCCATGATTCAATCTAAGCAATGTACCATTGGAATAAATATGCATGCAAGGCATCATTAATATCACATTAACCCCAATTTGGGTATTTCTATTATGAAGGAAGCAACCAATGTATATATAAGGTTAATAATATCAAATAAAGCTCCCACACGAGCTACACAAAGAGTTATCATCTCAAATTACCAATAACAACAGCATAAGCCCCCCTCCCCCACGGGCACACAACTATAATAACATAATTTCCATGATTATTACAAATATCCATAGCATGTTTTTGTATAAATATTAACTACCCATCCTAGTCCAAAGAAATTTAATCCATAACCCACCTCAAGACGATAAAATCCAAGACTAAAACCCTTTAATATGGAGTTTTTCCCTCTCAACAGCCTCAAAAAAACTAAAACATATGAAATTTGACCAACTTAAACGGTGAGTCAACTGCTTAAGTGGTCTATCCCACTAATGAGAGGCTGCTAAAGTGGTCCCCTACCACAGCGGTCAAGTCCTGCTTTAGCAGTAGTTAGTTGCCAGCTGGTCCTCCGTTTAAGTGGTAACTGGGCCGCTAAAGAGACTACTGCTTTAGAGGTCCTATGCCTGCTAAAGTGGTTGCACCAAATTTTTAGCTATATCAACAACTTTGGTAAATTACAAAGTTGTTAATCCACCTTTCAAAATTCATTTGGAATCTCATGAAGGCAAACAAAATATATTGTTATTTTCGGACTCAATGAAGACATCAGATTTTTAAAAAGAGATTGTTTTCATAAAATTAACTCCCGAGAACTAATTTTGCATATTCCCAAATCAAGGGTCAAAATGAGATCCTAAAGCCTTAAAATCAAACCAACCACGCTACTAACCCAAAATCGATATTTTGGATTTGCTGACGTAATTTTTTTGCCATTCGACACACGGAACAACTAATGACTGAAGTCAACTATAAGGCTTTTTTAACCTCTAAAAGCACAAACTCACACAAATCGCTTAGAATTGCATCAAGAACCGTGACAGCCATCTCCACATCCCAGAAATAACACAAAGCAACCACGGAGAGGAGAAAATAATCAAAACATATAGAAAATAACAACTCATAGGATCAAGTTCTTACGTATTTGTTGTAACAGATGACTAAGTTATTACAACAGATGACTCATTTGTTAGAAATAATCAACTAGATATAGACATCTATTGAAATGCTATAGATTTCTTATCTGTTGGAAATAATCAAGTAGATATAAATATTTGTAGCAATAGATGACTCATCTAATAGAAATAATCAAACAGATATAGACATCTCTTGTAATACAATACATGACTCATCTATTGGAAATAATCAAATAAATATAGACATCTATTGCAACAGATGACTCATTTATTAAAAATAATCAAATAAATATAGACATATATTACAACAGATGACTAACCTATTGCAACAGATAACTCATCTATTGGAAACAATAAAACAAATATAGACATTTGTTGCAACAAGTTATAATCTATTGCAATAGGTTATACAGTTAGTTGATAATGTAATTACTATGTAATTCATTGAGATTATAATTGAACTTATAAATTGAAAGTTAATTATAGTTAAATAAATTTATTTATTACACATCATATTTCACATCCATTTTAGTCAATTGATCATTCTATTTAGGACAAATACACTTAGTTGATCATATAATTACTACATAATTCACTGATATTGTAACTAAACTTATTAATTGAAAGCTAATTATAGTTATATAAATTTATTTATTACTAATCATGTTTTGATGAAGCATTTCACATCAAATTAGTCAATTAAACATTCTATTTAGGATGAATATACTTAGTTGATATTACTGTGTAATGCATTGAGATAGTAATTGAACCTATAATTGAAAGCTAATTATAGTTTTTCATGTCAAATTAATTAACTGATCACTCTATTTAGGACGAATACACTTAGCTAATCATATAATTACTATGTAATTCAATGAGATTGTAATTAAACTTACAAATTAAAAGCTAATTATAATTAAATAAATTTATTTATTGCTAATCATGATCTAATGAAGTATTTCACATCAAATTAGTCAATTGATCACTCTATTTAGGACGAATACACTTAGTTGATCATGTAATTACTACATAATTCTTTGAGATTGTAATTAAACTTATTAATTGAAAGATAATTATAGTTAAATAAATTTATTTATTACTAATGATTAGTATGAAGCATTTCACATCAAATTAGTCAAACATATATGGACATTTGTTGCAATAGATGAATAACCTATTGCAATAACTAACTCATCTGTTGTAAATAATCAAACAAATATAGATATTTATTGCAACAGATGACTAACTTATTACAATAGACAACTCATCTGTTGAAACTAATAAAACAGATATAGACATCAGTTGCAATAAGTTATAATCTATTGCAATAGATTATACACTTAGTTGATCATGTAATTACTATGTACTTAATTGCGATTGTAATTGAACTTATAAATCAATAAGTAATTATAGTTAAATAAATTTATTTATTACTAATCATGATTTAATGAAGCATTTCATATCATATTAGTTAATTGATCACTCTCTTTAGGATGAATACACTTAGTTGATCATGTAAGTACTACGTAATTCATTGTGATTATAATTGAACTTATAAATTGATAGCTAATTATAGTTAAATAGATTTATTTATTACTACTCATGGTTTAATGAAGCATTTCACTAATTTAATTGAACTTATAAATTGATAGCTAATTATAGTTAAATAAATTTACTTATTGCTACTCATGGTTTAATGAAGCATTTCACATCAAATTAGTCAATGATCACTTTATTTAGTATGAATACATTTAATTGATCATGTAATTACTACGTAATTCTTTGAGATTGTAATTGAACTTATTAATTGAAAGCTACGTAGATGCTCCACATGCTCCTCTCGGGTATTACTATAAATGACTATGCCATCCAAGTATACCACCACGAACTCATCAAGGTATGAATGGAAAATTTTATTCATAAGAGTGCAAAACGTGGTAATCATCATTAAATAAATTCATTTATTACTAATCATGATTTAATGAAGAATTTCACATCAAATTGGTCAAACAGATATAGACATTTACTGCTATAGATGACTAACCTGTTGTTGGTTGGAAATAATCAAACAGATATAAACATCTATTACAACAAATGTCTAATCTATTGCAACAGATGACTCATTTGCTAGAAATAATCAAACAGATATAGACATCTATTGCAACAACTTATAATCTGTTGCAATAGGCTATACACTTAGTTGATCATTTAATTACTATATAATTCATTGAGATTATAATTAAACTTTTAATTAAATATTATTTATAGTTAAATAAATATATTTATTACTAATCATGATTTAATGAAACATTTCATATCAAACATATGTAGAGTATGTTGGAAATAATCAAACATATATTTCATCTTCTGTAACAAGTGTGTATATCTGTTTGATTATTTTTAACAAATGAGTCATTTGTTGCAACAGATATAACATATATTTCAACAGAAGTTGTTTCCACACATACAACAATTGTTTGATCGTAAAAAAAATATTTTATATAATAAATAACATACATTACCAACTAAAATGAGTTAAAATTGCAAGTTCATAACTAGATCAACAACAAGACTATTTACTCTTACAAAAATTATGGAGCATTTCAATTCGGGCATTTTGCGGTCAACCCTCTTATATATGGAGAACTTATTTTTTCTTGTTGGAAATGATTCCTCGACTCCATGTCACCTTTTCATTTTTTTTTTTCAATTTTCTTGAGTCAATATATGGAGGGGATATTTCTCTCTCCATAATTCCAAAGAAATAATTTAAGAATCTTCAGGAGGCACTAGATTAATATCCTTACAATATGTAATTATGTATTTTTCCATCGAATAATATGGAGCTAAGTACTCATAAATCTGATTTCAAAATTGTGCAACATATTGGATTCGGAGAGCTGCCATAGCATGTTTACAAGGTATTTTATCTAAGTCAAAAACTCTACATGTACAATTTCTTTTTGAAGATCGACATGGCAACATCATTATGACCGTTGATACTGAATCTGTAACTAGTTATTTGATGGGCCAATAACTTATTTTTTAAATTGATGTACTTTGATATTTGTTTTATCATTAAAGGAACAAATCTGTTTGTTGAGTTGACCAACTCCATGTCCTCTCGTGAAATAATTCTGCAAACCTTATATTTATTTCGTCAAATAGAGCAATAATAAAAAATTCACTTTAAATGTCAAACATTGCATTCACTTACCCAACAATGTTAGACATCATAATATTATACTTATACAAAAAAATTACTTACTAAGACATATTATTGCAATAAACTCAAATTGTAACAATTTTTTTGAATAAAATGTCCTATTCCATCTTTGGAATCCGACACATTTGAGATATTCGCTTGCCTTATATATCATATCCCTTATCTAATTGATATGGTCATAGAACTCAATTCTATTATACGTTTTTGCTGCTTTATAAAAATGAGACACGACCTTTGAATTGTGAAAGTTGTTTCAAATATTTTTCTCAAGGTGTCGCATGCAACAAGCATAATGAGCTGAAGTGTAGACAATTGAAACCATCTTACAGATACTTAGATGTCTATCAAAAATTATACACAACTCATCGATATAATCTACATAGCTTCTTATTTATTCAAGAAAATATTGATATGAGGCATCACATTCCTTGTCCACTACACAAAAAAACATCCGAAAGATGTGATTCTCTGCATCATATGCCATCGCCAATAACAAAACTCCTTTATACTTATTTCTCAAGAATGTCCCATCGATGACTATGACTTTTCTCATTTATTGAAAACCAAGAATTCAAACCACATAGGCTACAAAAAAGTACTTAAACCTTCTATTTTCATCAACCTGCAATGCCATCTTACTTTCTAGATTTGCAGACTCAAGCATATAATAGTATATATCAAGTAATGCATACTTGTGCTCATGTGTTTCCCTAACCAAAGAATTTGTAATCTCCATACTCGTATAAATATTTTAATAACTCACATTACAACCCAAATCTGTACGGAGTTTATTGACCATATCTCTTGTATACGGGCTTTTCCCATTGGAGAAAATATTTTTGAAGTATTTACCGATGACTTTTTTTGTGACATGGAATATGACTCATATTATGCTTCAAACCACATGTGTGATACTTTTCATAAGTTTTAATACAAAATCTTTCAGAACTGATGAATTTTATAGCCCTCAACCACCACTTGCACTCTGAATGTGCACATCTAAAATAATACAGACTACCGAATTAATCACCTTCTTGAATCTAAAATCTTTTTTTAAGCAAGCAATATGCAATGAAGCGACTAATTCTTCCTTGTTCTTGAATATCATTTTCTTATAGAAACCTATTTCATCACCTTGAAGATTGCTCGACTGTGTTGATTGATAACTGTTCACTATATTGTTCGCAATAGCGGGAGTAGGTGTTTGGTTCTCCTTCACTTCATCTCCACTCTCCTCATTTAAAATATTCATGCCCACACCATCCAATTCATCATTTAACATATCTTGTTATCCTTGTTCTATATTCTGATTCTCTGTCGGTTTTTCAACTACGCACATACTTAAAATAGGCCTAGCTGCATCACTCAGATAAGCACCCAAACAAACCTGATCGCTTATATCAAAAGGTAAGACCCTTTGATTTTCAAAAAATTGTGCATGTAACCGATGACAAGATTTTCCAGTTGGTAATTTAATCCACAATAATTGATGATTAAGTTCACAAAATCATCATACAAAACATCTATTTGGACTGTCATCACTATCTTCTCGATCCATTCACCATGAGAATCAACCTCAATTATTACAGATTCCTCCATTAATGGTACCTAAAGAAATTTATTACAAATATTAATAATGATAGTATAGTAAAGTTGAGTGGCTATATAGATAACAAAAAATTATATACACTATCATTGTCCCAATAAGTAACTCATCTGTTGCAACAACGAAGTCATATGTTGCAATAGATGACTAGTTTGTTGGATTAAACTTCTGGTTCTATCCCAGTATTATCACCTGCTGTAATATAAATCCAACAGGTAAGTCATCTGTTGCAACATATGACTCATCTGTTTGATACATGTTCAGAAATAGAAGATGAATCCAATAGGTAAGTCATTTATTGCAACTGATGAGTTATCTGTTGTAATAGATAACTCATTTGTTGCAGCAGATGACTTACCCGTTGGATTAAAATTCCAGTTTTGAGCTAACTTTGCCAAATGATGTAAGATGAATCAAATATATGAGTTATTTGTTGCAATAGACGACTCATCTCTTGCAACAAATGACTTACCTATTGTATTTATGTTCAGAACTAGTAGCTTAATCCAACAGTAGGTCATCTGCTGTAGCAAATATCTGCTGCAACAAATGAGTCATCTGTTGCAACAGATGACTTACCTATTGGAACTACTTTAATAATTATGGAAACTATCCAACAACCGTTGTAGATGAATACAACAAATATATTGGATACGCTATTGAAAATTATTGAAAAAATAACAGATATACCCAGATGAGAAATTAAACTAAAAATTATTATTTTACATATCAAAATCACCTCTGAAGTAATGCCCAATGATATGCGAACAAAATTAATCTAAAAATTTGATCTAGTAGCAACAGTAGCGGCACAATAATAACAATAATGGCATGACAAACAATAGAAAAAAAGATGATGTTGAACAAGAAAAAGAAGATGATGACATAGAAGAAAGTAGCAAGAATAATGAACAACTACAATGGAGGAAACACCAAAAGCAAAGAGAGAGAAAATAAGAGCAGCAATCGCATCCCTCCCCCTCCCCCCCTCACCTCTTTTCATTTTTAGTTATTAGGATTTTATATTAGATCAAAATGTAAAATAAAAAACTTGAGCACGATTCTCACATATTAGTCAAAACTTCTTTATTTATTATTTAATTTCTATCACCACACTCAAGACTTAAGTCACCTACACTTAATTTTAATACTTTTTAGTCATCCTTCATTCATTGCCTCCGGTTGATTTTGACTTGTAAGAATTTTTGATATTTTTTAAATGAGTAAATAAATTTTAAAAATGGGTCAAAATCATTTTCCCTCCCCAACTTTATCTTAAAAATCAAACTCCCCCATCAACTTTGAACAATAATCATACTCCCTCCTTTATCCTAATTGACTTTTAAAATTCCTATTTTACCCTTTATCGTCAATTTTTTTATTCTTTTTTTTAACTTCTTTAAAATCATCATATTTTCATTTAAAAAAAAATTCATATAACAAAATTATCATAGAAACATAAGCATTATCTTCTAGGAAAAAAAGTAAGAAATATTAATTAAGTATATAAGCTAATGATGATCTTTATGAAGTAAATTGACATAATAAGAAAATTAGTTTTATTAATAATAATCAAAACTATAATATTTATTTTACAAGTGAAAATAATAAGTAATACTAATTTTATAAGCATATTTCAATGCAGAAAATACAAACAATAAATGAAAGAGATAAGCCTCTAGTACCACTCCGAACTATGGTCAAAGTTATTACGACACACTTCAACTTCATCGGGGTCCTATTATTTTCTGAACTCAAATTTAGCGTATTTTTATTATTTTTTGTGCTAATATGGCACTTTTATTACATAAAATGGAGCTCACATCAAAGGTATCACACAATCTAAAACGATTGACAAAAGGTATCACGTTAGCTAAAAAGATTGACAAAAATACGCTAAAATTTAGTTTAAGGGGTAATAGGACCCCCGTGAAGTTGACGTGTGTCGTAGCAAATTTGGTCATAGTTCAGGGAACTGGATATTTTTCTCGAATAAAAATAAGGTCAAATTTCAAAGATTATATTTATTTATATAAATTATAAAATATGTAATATTCTATTAATGACAATCACAACTTATTTACTGATATAGACAGTAGATAATATCGTTTCTTATCACTTGATCCTCATACTAAAAATAGATGTTTTAATTTATCTGGTCAATTTGTGAAATCAAGAGAATTGTATTATATTTTTTTTCTACCCTTTAGTTTAAAATAACTATATAAAGTAACAGTATAGACAAATTTCAAATTTCAAATTATCGTTAATAAGGTTAATTTAGCAAAATATACCTCTAAGTAAAATTTTCTTAAGGATTGTGTTATATCAACAAAAAGTTAAGTAATACGAAACGAATTCAGTAAGAGAATGATAAAACACGAAAATATACGCACATGCATGTACATACATATATATATATATACACACTTAGGGGTGGGTTGTTTGGAAACAAGTTATTCTGGGATTAGTTATTACAAAATAAGTTGTACTAATATGTATGCGTGATAACTTATCTCATCACTGTGGTATAAATGGCGCGACAAATAATTTTGAGACTACCTAATACATCTAATTAAACGCAGGATAAATAATCCTGAACTTTATCTCTGAATTATTATAATTATACGTCACACCAAACGACTCTTTAATACATATAATACTAAGATAACGATCTTAAAAAATAACATTAAATTTTGTGATAAATTTATAAAATGTATTAATTTGCTTATAAAGTTAATAAACTTAAATAAAATGCTACAAATATCCATGTTAAAAAAAATATTCATTACATATAATATAAAAAAATATTACATAAATATAGGATTGAAATTACAAAGACAAAATAAACATTGTATGAAATAGAAAAGAAGTATGATTATTGTTCAATATTAAAGAGAAGTTTGATTTTTTAATCAAAGTTGGAGGGTGAAAATAATTTTCAACCTTTTTAAAAATAGTAACTTATAAAGACCCTGTTAACTGTTAAAAAGATAATTAGTGTTTCGTTAATGTTTTGGGAGGCTCAAGGGTAGGCACCGAATTTGGTTGATATTTATTCTGGTTGGTGTTGCATTCACACGTTAGACAGAAACAGAAGGGGACAGATAGCACAGTCTGGATTGAGAGATACAATTATTAGACCAACTATCATCAAGTACATACTGCCAGTAGTATTTTTTCAAAGTTTTTTCTCAATTAACATAATTTGATACAGCACCCTACTAAATATACTATAATAGCTATTCTTTATTACTTTGAAAAGCATCTTAGCACAATTGAAAAGTACTACTAATATGTTTTTCAAATAGGAAAGAGAAAAAGATTTGGCTTTCTTCTGCCAAGTTTCACACTTTTATTTACACAACAAAACCCTTTTCCAGGGTTCTCTCTCTTGCTTTCTGTTGTTTTTTCTTTTCTTTTCTTTTCTTTTCCTTTCTTGTGCCGGTGGGAGGCAGTGTAAAACTGGAAAAAGTTATGTCAGGTCTATATAATCCTACTAACTTTTCACCTGCTAGAGCTGCTTCTCCCCAGATTCGAAATGCTCTAGATGTTGACAGGTATTTATTTGCCTTTTTCCTATATCCTATCCTATCATTTCTCTTTTATCAACTTAGTTGTGAATTTTGAATTTTGATTTTGATGTTGATGAAACATGTTAGTAGTAATCAGTACTTGTCAGAGCTGTTGGCGGAGCATCAAAAGCTTGGACCTTTCATGCAAGTACTTCCCATATGTAGCAGACTCTTGAATCAAGGTAAACCAATTCCCTTGTGTTGGATCTACCTTCTTTATGGTGTTTAGCTACATTCTTCACCATCTTCTTCTGCTTATTCATAATATAACCTAGATCTGATCCAATTGGATTCCCTCTTATCTGTTCTTTTTACTTAACTGTTTCATGGAATGAGCCTCTGCATTTGAGACTTGAGAGACATCCTAAATTGGTTCATTTGCAGCTTCATATTCACAAATCACAAGCAAACCTCTAAATTCTGCAAATAAATCCATAAAATTGTAAGGGCACCCAAAAAAATGTTGTTATTCAGAAAATTGTATCTTTTCAAATTGATGCAACATGTTTTGGCCAAACAACTTGTGCCGATAATCATTGGGGAATGATGATTCAAGCTCAGTGACACTGTAAATTGTGGATCGTATCATTTTAGCTATTCAAGTTTGAAATTTTACCCCAAGGGAATCTGTAACCCTTGGTGGCTGTACGGTCTTGTGCACTAAGAAAATGAAAATGAGGAAACACAAGTAAGGTAATGGAGCATTCAGTGTGTGGTCAAACTCATTACTGGAAATTATATCTGGCCAGTTTAGTGACCTTCGGATGTGCTCAGGATCCAAATAATCAAATTGCACGCTCTTGTTGGCAAGGACCCTTGGTTTGGATAAGTTAGGTTTGTTATGCAACTTGAATATATTAAGAATTTTAAGTTTTGTGATATTTACAATTTGTCCCTCATGATATGTTTATCTTCTTAATCTTGTGGAACTTTATCCACTTTTCTTTCCCAACCTATGGTGATAATCATAGTTGCTATGGTGTTATAACTATATTTTCTTCCGCTTCATGGTCATCAACCTATTGCAATATTATTGATTGATTCTTGGTAAATATGATCTGGTTTTCAGAAATTTTAAGGGTTTCCGGAATGTTGCCGAACCAAGGATTTGGTGAACTAGACAGACTGCGACATAGAAGTCCCAGTCCTATGGGTTCAGCAAACCTTATGTCAAACGTTACTGGAGCAGGATTGAGTGGTTGGAATGGACTTCCCCAGGAGGTAATTGTTTCTTGGATGTTATCTTTGACACTTGGCTCAATTTAGCAAATGTCTTCTCTTAGCCGGAATAGCCTTCTATATCTTGTGGTACACATATAAGTATTAAATCCTGTGATGTTTGCCTAACTGAATAATGCTGTTGGGGTCCAAGTGAAGCAAATTGATGTAAATTTTCTTAACGTCTTCACGTCGATGAAGTATGAACAGTGTGTTGTGGCAACTATTGTTAATGAGCTTTTTAAAACCAAGAAAATAATTGATTAGCATTTTGCCCATTTCTGGAGTAGTGCAAAAGTATACCAAATAAATCACCTTCTTTTCTTTTATCTTCAGAAGTATCTCGTTACTTTGATCCACCCACCTCCTTTTAGTAAGTACTACATACATTCTTTTTTGAGGAGAGTGTCAACCATGTGATGGAGACCCTAAGAAAAAAGAAGAAGAAAAATTAGAGCTTTACAGCTCTACGTGATTGCTTGTTCATTTTCAAAAAATTAGCAAAATAAGTGGCTGATAGGATCTCTATGATTTTGCAACCAGTGTAAGGAAGATTACAAGTGATTGTTGATATGACAACAGCTAAATCCAATTATTCAAAAGCTTCTCCATTCCTTTTTTTCCGTACTAACCATCCGAGAGAAATGCAAGTGAATTGAACAGCGTGCTTTTTCATCCATTATAGTATGTGGACCAACTGTACAAGAACTCCTTGCCCGTTGAAGGTTATGCCCAGTTGATGTTTATAGGTTAAGGAAAGCAGATGTGCGTCAGCCACTAATTTCAAACATGTGGCATCTGGCAATAAATCATAGTCTAGAATCTAAAGAGAGTGAATTGTCTGTTTTGATTGCCTTAATTCCTCACTTATTTTATTAATTGGAGCTTAATAGCTGCCTGCTTTATATTTGATTATAAGTTATTAATAACTTCTTTTGGTTTCTCAAAAAAGTAAGTTAGTAGACCAACTCTTTAGAAGATTGGCTTCACTTTTGTCCAAGGAAAAGACTCACGAGTTTCTCGATGTTGTTAAATGGAACCATAGAAGTGGCTAGATAGAAAAAAATGCTACCTATAGAGAAAAAATGCAGAATGCTCTTCATGGCTAAGCATTCGAATGTAGCAATATTGCATGCGCAGTTTGGACAATCTTGTCTTGGAATCAAAATAATTTTTACTTGAAGCAGTTGTACTGCTCTTAAACTTTCGTCTTCCTGAAATATATTATGCTACTATTAAATTTGACATGGCCATATTTGACTTTTGTGCATAAGTTTGATGCAAATTCCTTATAACCTGGTGGTCTACATAGTCAGGACACAGGTTCCATAACAAATAAAATGAAATCTCATTGGATTCTAATGCATACACAAAAATGAGCTGCTTATTGTATGGGCTAATATAATAGACCAGGCCTGATTTTGTTTTCTATAAATCATGTATTTTATCCTTGTTGGTTTGTAAGATTTTTAAGTATGTGAATTATCAAATGAAGTTCATTGACCCGTAGAAAGACTTTCAAGCTACTTTTGCATTGTTATTGATTGCCTGATTTTCAGTAAGCCCCTAGAAATATTGGATTGTGTGCATGGACATACAAGCTTTCACTTCATATCCTTCTTCATTCTTTGAAGTAAAATTTCCTCTTTTAGTTGGTTGGGTTTTCATTCTAGTTTAGGTGAGATACCTGGCTACAGTTATTAAGGTTCACAAGGACTGTATTAGACAAAGAGAACAATTTTAAGCTAGATTATGAGTTTAGTTGGTGTTAGTCAATGAGATCAACACTAGGTTAGTGGATAATAATGCAGCATCCCACAACATCTCTCTTGCTTACCCAAAGTTTGCTGATTGGTCCTTTGCTTTATAGAAGTCCCAAAAAGAACGATTATACGGTTGTCTATCAATAGGATTTCTTTTCTCCATGTGCATCCTAATATCCTTTGTCCACAATCTAGGACTGAGCAAGGATAGTCGGGGCCTGCAATTACATGGCATGTACTTGCCCAGTTCGTTACTTGTAACCAAAGCTTTGGATGTCATGCAATGTTACACAACTAGTTTTGATAAATTTTATTAAAGGAGAGAGTGTTTAGCTTGCAAGATGTCTTCTTCAGATGTGGATCCACATCTTTCCTCGGTCTTTGGGTTACCTTCTCATGCATTTCCTTTTGGCTGTTATGTGTGTCCATAAGCTCCGGAGTATGGTCATCTGATTGATCCAAAGTTGAAACAAGCTTATGCCGACATTGGACTGACAACTGCCATGCACCACCCATGTCTGCATTCCTGAAGGCACCCCTCTCTTTCAAGAGGATTCACGGCATGTCAAGCCCTGGTCACTTCACTGAATGATAGGTAAAGCATGGGACGTTCAGTAAACAATTCCTTAGCTCAAGTCCTTGGAGATACGGACAAGGGTATATAGGTCTGCCAGGGGTGAATAAGAGCTTGTCATTCCTTACCTCCGGGGTTAATCAATCGGTAGTTCTCCAATTAATTCTCGATTTATGAGAAATAGCATATGCCATTCGTATTGCCCCCTATTTGACAAAAGCAGCTTGGATTGGAGATGCTTGTGTAAACATTCAAGTTGTGACAATCAGGTAGCCAGTGGTCTCTGAAACCTATACCAATGATTTCGCTGGATCTTAGAATAGCGTAGCACAAAAAAATAGACTCACTGGATGGCGAATGGGCAATACGTTGAGGTTGCTCTGCTTCCGTAGATTGTTTTGTAGCAGTACGATTTTGATGCTTGCACTGAATGGAAGGGAGACTAGTTTCCTTTTAGTTGTTGGATCAATCCTAGTCTACTAGCTCTAATTGACAGCATAGGGGAAGAAGCGCTACACCTTGGAATCAACAACACGGAAACTTTGTTCTAAATCGGCCCTTTCCGTAGAGGGCTTGGGACTAAAAGAATGGTTGGGACAACAAACATCCATCTCGTTTGCCCATTGGATATCTGTACAACCATCGAAGGCTATTTTGTTGACTAATTCCTGGAAATTAGGAGGCCCTAAAAACAACGAAATTATTGGAGTTATAATTTCTATCTAGTTCCAATAGGCTTGATGTTAAGAAAGAATCTCTTGCAGGAAGGTTGGCTAGAGATTACTTGTAAAAACACTAGCCCGCTGAGTTCATAATGAGAATAGTTTTATTGTGATTTTCTATGCTACGTTGGATCCAAGAGTAACGTAGCGCATACTCTGAAACCATTTTTTTTTTTTTTTATCATTGAATCTTTTGTAATTGTATGTATTATTCTCATTATGCACATAAGGGAGGAGCTGTGCATGAAGCTGGAATAGCTAGTAACCGTCGGTCAGCCATACAACGGTGAATTTGTTCCCAGGGAATCTCAAGTCTCTGATGCATTCCATGTATTATATTGCAGCCTTAAGGATGTGAACAGTACAGAATATGGGCACAAATTTGGAAGCTTCAGAATATCTTTTGATAACAAGGGTGATGTTACTGTCGAATAGCTATATATAGATTTTGGGAACACAGATGTTTAATTCATCATATTTGTATTATCTCGTGGGTTTCTCCATCCAGTTATCAATTTCTCATAATACTAGAAGATTGACCCCCTAAAAACAATATAGGTGAACCCTTCAAATGCAATTGGCCCCTGAGAATTTTTAGTTTATCATGTCTCTGGGTGTAGTAATCTGAAGGTTGCAATGTGGGATTTTTTCTGGAGAATGAGTGAAGATGCAGAGGGTTTCTAGCTCGTTTTGAAGGCTATTATTTCTTACTGGTTGTCATATCAATTATAGTTAAGGTCAATATCTCTGACTGGTTTCAGCTTTATAGCTGCACATTTTGCTCCCGTTGAACACTTTCAGGACTGGTAGTTTCTTTTTTGTGCTTAATTCTCTCTCAGTCGGCATGCTTCCTTACTTTTACAATCCAAAGTACCATGCATTTTGTGTTGTCAGCTAACTGGTTCGCTTCTTCTCGCTAGTTATTTTACTTGTGTTATCTGAAATACCAATTCCCATATTGGTGACAGAGGTTAAGTGGACCTCCTGGAATGTCAATGGACTGGCAAGGGGCCCCAGCAAGTCCTAGTTCGTACACTGTGAAAAGGATATTGCGGTTAGAAATTCCAGTAGACACTTATCCAAATGTAGGGCTGTTAATGCTGTTGCTTAATCACAGTTTGCTTTGGGATAGATATTGTTTGAACTAACTTCATTTTGGATTTCAGTTTAATTTTGTCGGGCGACTTCTTGGCCCCAGAGGGAATTCATTGAAACGGGTGGAAGTTACTACAGGATGTCGTGTTTTTATTAGAGGAAAAGGGTCAATAAAAGATCCAGACAAGGTAGTTTTCATTTTCTTTTTTTTTTCTCACTACTGTTGGATTGTGTGGTTGAGTGTATCACAACTATAATTGTAGAGATATATAAACTATTAATTGTTAGAGGCAGTGATTGTCAGGTTTACCGACTTCAAACTAACTTTGGTATTTGGCTATTGATTGATTAATTATCAGGTCTTTTACATTCTACCTATTTGAATAAATTAATAAATAAATATCAGGTTTCCAGTATCCTTTTGATGGGCTGCAATTTTTTCCTAAGCAATTCAAATAAGAAGTGCAATTTTTCTGTTTGTTATAGCTTCCTTACGTTAATCCTCTCAAATATCTTTGTATAAGAAGGTTGTGACTTTCCCTAGTAACCAAGGTCTTAAATATGAAGTGACCTATCCAAAGCTGATATTCAATGTGGAGATGTATTTGATTGAATGAATTGAAGAGTGTTTTAATAAAGCAAGATTCTACAAGATCAAAGGACAGGAGTATAAATGGTGAAAGAAGTTGAGTGCTAGTTCTTGGGAGGATGAATAAAAAGAAGTTATTGCATCTGATAATATGTGCTCTTAGTTCAGATAAAGCCAAAAGTTCTGTGAAATACAAGTCAGTGTAGTGGAACTCGATAACCAAGAAGAAGATCATATTACATCTATCAAATTTCTGTTTAATGCTAGCTCCGTAATGATTTTTTTGTTTATTTTTACTAACAATTTTAGTTGGAGTATAGGCCAGACTTTTGGTACTTGAAAGTTTAGTTTATACAGAGCTAAGACTTTCTTATCAAAAAAAACAAAAAAGACAAGGCAGTTAGAGACTATTCAATTTGTCGACTCATCTCTAGGTCGTTCACTCTATCTTGTGGATTCATCTGTGTGAGCTGTATCATTGGAGTTCTAACATATGTTCATGATTGATAATTTCAAGGAGGAGAAACTAAGGGGAAGACCAGGATACGAACATCTGAATGAACCACTCCATATTTTAATTGAAGCTGATTTGCCAGCCAGTGTTGTGGATATTAGATTGAGACAGGCACAGGAAATAATAGAGGAGTTGCTCAAGCCCGTGGTATGTATTTCAGATTTTGTTCCTTTGGGGTTTTTGCAAAACTATGTAGCATATTTGAGAGCACCAAAATCAAATAAGTTAACAATTGATATTGGAGATGCTATAATTTTGTTATGTTATCTTTAAAAAAAAAGTAGACTAGAGAGGTGGTTGATCACGACAACTATTTCAAGTAACTTAACCCTTAACATAATTTGCATATTGAGATTCATCAGCAGCTTCTAGACCATTCCTATTTATTTTTTTTCTTTCTTTTCTTTTCTTTGATGAGAAGAAATTCTCGTATTAGTTGCACTTTTTTTTTGTAGGAAATGATTGTTCCACACTTCCACATCCATTCCTCTTTTATTCAAGCGTAGAAAGAAAATTTTTAGCAGTTCACACAGCATAATCTTGCCTTGTCAAATTCTTATTATTTGTACAGGATGAATCACAGGACTACATAAAGAGACAGCAGTTGCGTGAACTTGCGATGCTGAATTCAAATTTCAAGGAAGAGAGCCCTGGACCAAGTGGCAGTGTCTCTCCTTTCAATACGAGTGGAATGAAACGTCCCAAGACTGGCCGTTGAGAGAGATGAGACATTGGAGCTGTTAATGCTAAGAGAGGTTTGTACTACTCAGATAGTGAGAGGCATGCCTGGGAATTTCTCTCAACATACATCATATCCGCATCACTACCTAAACCAATGCTATAAATAGACAAAGGTCCTTGCGGGTGATTTTTGGTTTGCTTCCGGGTTTTATTTATTTATTTATTTATTTTTCAACGAACAGAAATGGAAAGAGAGTAAAAAGGAAAAATTAGAACTTATGGTTTATACAGTTGGCTTTTTTATTTAGGTTTGGTCGTGTCAGTCCCTTGTAAACTTCATTGATTTATTCTTGTATTAGTAATTGTAGCGTGAGTTATGCTGTTATTGGTACATGGTAGCATTAGCAGTTCGAAGCCAGTAGGTCTTTCGTTGATTACGTTGTAGTATATTGGACATATATTTTATTAAAGAGAACAAAATTGGTGCTTTGATTGGAGTTGGATCCTTTTTATTTTTAATCGGATGTCCCCGAAAGGACAGTTGGATCCTATTATTGCAATGTGTAACATTTACTTCTCCATTTAAAAAAGAATGACCTATTTTGACTTCATACAAAGTTTGAGAAAATAAACTTTTGAATCTTGTAGTCTTAAATTAAAATTGTGTCAAATAGTACCAAAATGCTCTTTAATTTTGTGGTCCTAAACATGACATGTGAAAAGTTAAAATTAAAGTATGGTCAAAAAAGAAAAATATTATAAAAAAAAAAGGGGTCATTTTTTTTTTTAAGCGGATTAAAAAGGAAAGTAAGTCATTCTTGTGAAAAAACGGATTAAAAAGAAAAGTAAGTCATTCTTGTGAAACGGAGGGCGTAACCTCTTTCGACGATGATTATATTTGCTTAATTTGTTTGTTTCTTGTGCTAAGAATGAGCTATATTTGCTTAATTTGTTTGTTTCTTGTGCTAAGAATGAGCCAAAGGAACCGGCTTTTGGTGGTTGAAAGCAATCTCTTGCAAAACATACGAGGGCATTGTGCGAATGATTACCAGATCTCAATCTTAAACGTGACGAATGCTGTCTCTATTTCTAAATAAGTGGTTATTATAACTTGGATCCTCCTTAAGAAACTGCTAAACTTTAGAAAGCAAATTAATTGTGTTTCCAGTAACTTACCTAAATAAATACATTGAAAAGGATACAACTGTCATGATTCAAAAACTCAGGTCATGATGATATTTATTGCGGCTATGTCTTGACAAGTAAGTCAATCACTAAAACTGATATGTAATAGAAGAATCACATTTCAAATTCCAAGGCGAGACTTCTAGGCGAAATCGAACCAAAAATGTACAGTAATAGCGAAAGTCTGAATAACAATAATATCATAAATCATCCCAAAATCTGGTGTTACAGTGTAAGAACAATCTAAATACAAATCAAATTTGAAAATACAATTGAAAGTTCGAAAAGTAACCACAAGTCTGTCTCTGAATACAAAATAAGACATCAACTGTATAGGATGAGGTCTAAGGTCATCTCTGAAGGCGTAGAGCGGCCAATACCTCGAAGTATTTAAATTCCCACCCGAACTCTATTACCGCGCGACACACTCGTATTTGGATCTGCACCGAATGGACACAGTAGGGATAAGTATGGTCCACTTGTACTCAATAGGTATCATAGGTCGACTAAGCAAAGTAGAAAATAAAATACATAAATACATACTATGAACACGTTACCTGCAATAAGAAAATGTCACAAACGGTAGCTCACACTTTTTCCACTAATAGTTCTAAATATAGCACATAGGCAAAAAAACAGAGACGTAAAAGAAACATAATGTATATGCATCGAATTAAGCATAAAAGCACAACCCCGAAGATGCATAATGTATGAATGCAATGATGATGTAATGTGACTGAGGTTATCGCATAACCTCTATACACCGACCGAGCCTCAACGCTTCTAGATAGGACCCATGGGGGGTTCGCAACCTATATACTATCTCAATACTCAATTCCAATCTCAATATCCATACCTCATCTCAGACTCGCGATCTACAATAGAGATTAGTAAAAATGTCTCATTTTTGTCAAAAATCAATGTTTTCACAATGGTACCAATATCTCATGAATGTATGTATGCTATGAGGATGTAATGCTCACAACCAAATCGGTATAAAGATCTCAAAATCAATTCAATAAGAGTACACGTGAGCCTAGAATCTACTTAGTATATCAATGAACCATGATTACGTATGAGCATTGTACCATTAGAGTGAAAAATTCAAATAAGATATTAATAATATCACACTAACCTAACTTAAGTATTTTTATCGTGAAAAGGGCAACCAAATGTATACAAAAGACCAATAATATCAGATAAGGCCCCTACACGGGCCACATGCAGTAAATATCATCTCAAATCACCAACAACAATAATATAAGCCCTAACACGGGAACACAATAGTTATAGTATTATTTTCATGATTATTACATAGCATGCATTTACATAAATATTAACTACCCAACCTAGTCTGAAGAAAGTTAAGTCATAACCTACCTCGTAACGATAAAATCTAAGCCTAAAAACCTTCAAGTGAAGCTTTCCCCCTCTCGAACGGCCTCAGAATCAACTAAAACATACAAATATAGAATCTATGTATTAGAAGAAAGCCAACGATACCTATATTGCCTATTTTTAAATTGGGGTCAAAACGAATCCCCAAAATAAATTTTCAAAAAGAAAGGGTAAAATCAGAATTTTAGTTGATAAACATCTTACCCATGATTAAAGGAAGCCATAGAATAAAACTCAAGTGAAAACATAGTTTAAATTGAAGAAAAATTATTTCAGGCCTTTTGGGTCAAAATCCCCATATCTCACTATCGAAATCACGATTTAACGATTTTAGATGGCAGAAGTCAAAGTAAAATAATTGAAATAGTGATTTGGAGCTTACCCAAGATGGAAATGAAAGAAATCGTTAAAAAATCTCCTAACTCGAAGCTCAAAGTCTCAAAAATTAAAAAAAAATTGAGAAGACAAATATCTATATTGACCTAGCGCTGACCGCTAAAGCCATCAAATGACTGCTTAAGTGATCACCGTTTTAGCACGAGACGACCGCCAAAGTGGCCCAACCCATAAAGAGTTGACTGCTAAAACGTTCCCTATACCCCTAAAGCGAACAATGATCCACTTTAGCGGTACCCGCTAGGGCCTGCAGCGTTCGCTTAAGCGGGCCTGGGCCATAAAAACGGCTACCACTTTTGTGGTCCATTGGCTGCTTAAGTGGCTACACCAATTATAAAATCACCAATAACTTTGCTAAACATGCAAAGTTGCGGTTTAAGCCTTCGAGATTCATTTTGAATCCCATAAAAGAAAAAGAAATATGTTACTAGGCTAAATTCGACGTTTCAGACTCAATGACGACACCAAATTTTTGGAAAAAGGTAGTTTTCAAAAAATTGACCCGTAAGACCCAATTTTATAATTTTTCATATCAAAGATCAAAATATGATCGAAAAGTCATAAAATCGAACCAACCACGCTATCAAGCCAAAATCAGCGTCCCAAATTTGCTGACATAATTTGTTTTGCTATTCGACACACAAAATAAAAAATGTTGACTGCGGTCTACTATAAGCCCTTTTAACCTCTAAAAACTACAAACGCCCATAAGTAATTTTGAATCATATTGGGAACCGTGCCAATCATCTCCATACCGTAGAAACATCACGTAGAAACCATGAAGAGGATAAAATGGTCAAAACACATAAGAAGAAAAAAATCACATAATCAAGCCCTTACAATATCCACCACTAAGAATCTAGTTCATCCTCGAAAGACAAGAAAAATGCCTGAATCAATGAAAAATTGGGAATAACTACTACGCATATTAGATTCGACCTCTTAAGTAACTTCATATACTGAATGGTGCCTCCACTAAACCTTAACCACCAAAATGTTTGTAGAATGTAGCCGCCTAACATCCCAGGCTAAAATAGAGACTGAATCCTCAATAAAGGACAACCTCTCATCTAACTGCACTGAGTCCCAAGGAATAGCACGAGACTCATCGAAATATAATATCGTATCATAGATACATGAAAAACTGATAAATCTGAAGGAAATTCTAAATCATAAGCTACATCCCTAATAGTCGAAAAAATCTAAAATGGACCAATATACAAGGGGCTAACCTTGCCACTCTTCCCAAACCTCATCACGCCCTTCATGGGCTAAACATGAAGAAAGACTCGATCACCACACTAAATCTCAAGGCACAAAATCTACGATCTGCATAACACTTCTGCCTACTCTGATTCGCTCGAAGTCTATCCTAAATAACTCAAACTCTATTTAAAGACTCATGAAGCAAGTCCGTACCTCAAGGTCTAATCTCAAAAACCTCAAACCAACCAACCAAAGAGCGTCAGTCTACCATACAAAGCCTCAAAGGATGACATCTTAGTACTGGAATGGTAGCTATTATTATACACAAACTCCACCAAGGCTAAATGCTACTCCCACTGACCTTTAAAGTCCACAACACTAGCACAGAGTATGTCCTTCAAAACTTGAGTAGTCTGCTTCGACTGACCATCGGTTTGGGGGTGAAAAGCTGTGCTAAGATCAACTCGGGAACCCAACTCCTCCTGAAATGCCTTCCATAAATGAGATGTAAACATTGAACCTCTATCTGAGATAATAGACAATGGTACACTATGGAGATAAACTATCTCATGGACATAGATATGGAACAACCTCTCACCACTGAAGGAAACCTAGTAGGGATGAAATAAGTAGATTTGGTTAATCGATCCATGATGACCCAAACACCGTCAGAACCACAGAAGTATGAGGCAACCTAGTCATGAAGTCCATAGTGATTAAGTGAGATGTAAACACTGAACCTCTATCTGAGATAATAGACACTAGTACACCATAGAGACGAACTATCTCATGGACATAGATATGATACAACCTCTCATCACTGAAGAAAACCTAAATAGGGATGAAATGAGCAGATTTAGTTAATCGATCCACGATGACCCAAACACTGTCAGAACCACAAGAAATATGAGGCAACCTAGTCATGAAGTCCATAATGATTCGTTCCTACTTCTACTCGAGAATGGGTAACCTCTAAAGCAAACCACTAGGCCTCAAATTCTCAACCTTCACCGACTAGCAACATAAGCAACCAGCTACAAAGTCCTCTACATCCTTTCTCATACCACCCCACTAGTAGTGCTGTTTCAAATCATGATACATCTTAGCTACTTTCGGATAAATAGAGTACCTAGACCAATGAGCCTCCTCTAAAATCAACCTCACCCAATCACCCACTCTCGACACACAAACTCGACCTCTAATCCTCAAAACACCATCAGAGTCAAGTGAGGCTTACTCAGCCTTGCCACTCAACACCTTTTATCGAATCACTCTCAAACCAACGTTATCAATGATAAGTCAGGATCTACTCTATCAAGGAACATCTAGCCTCCAAAAATGCCAAAACACACCCAGGTGTCAAAATATCAAGAATAAATATTTTGTTAGCCAATGATTGAACCTCTAAGGACAAAGGCCTCTCCTAGTTCAAAAGATGCACCAAACTACCCATACTAATTGGCTTTCGGCTTTCGGAATCCACAACCACATTAGCCTAGCCCAAATGATAGAGAATTGTAAGATCATAATCCTTAAGCAACTTAAGCCAACGATGCTACCTTATATTAAGATCGCGCTGGGTGAAGAACTACTGAAGGCTACGGTGATCCGAGAAGATCTCACAACGGACTCCATACAAATAGTGCCTCCATAACTTCAAAAAAAAATACAACTGCATACAACTTTAAATCACGGGTAGGGTATTTATTCTCATGGGGATTCAATTGATGAGAAGCAAACACAACCACCTTACCCTCCTATAATAACACAATACCTAACCTAACATCAGAAGTATTAGAGAAGTAGTAAAACCCACGTCCTCCTTCGACAAAGTTAAGTAAGAGATATGGCTAATAAATCCTTGAGCTTGTATAAGCTCGCCTCACAAACATTGGAACAATAAAAAGAAATATTATTCTGAGTTAACTTGGTCAAAGGAGCCGCAATAGATGAAAAACCCTCAACAAAGCATTGATAGTAGCCTACTAAACCTATAAAACTTAGAATCTCGATAGGAGATGTAGGCCTAGCCCAATCATGAACCACCACAATTTTGACCAGATTAACCATGATTCCATCTTTAGTCATAACATGACCTAAGAAAGAGACAGACTCCAACCAAAAATTGAATTTGGAGAACTTAGCATACAACTTCTCATCTCTCAATCTCCAAAGTACAATCAACAAATGCTCCTCATGTTCAACCTTACTCTTGGAGTAAACTAAGATATATTTTATAAATATAATGAAACAAGTATCGAGATACAGTTGAAACATCCGATTCATCAACTCCATGAATGCGGCTGGGGAATTAGTCAACCTAAAGGACATGACCAAAAACTCATAATAATCGTATCAAGTCTAAAAAGCTGTCTTTGGAATATTCGAAGCTCTAATCCTTAACTGGTGATGCCCGAATCTCAAGTCAACCTTTGAAAACACTAAATCACCCTGAAGATGATCAAACAGATCATCTATACGAGAAAGAGGAAACTTGTTCTTAACTGTCACTTTGTTTAACTACCTATAATTAATACACATGCATATAGATCCATCCTTCTTATTCACAAACAAGATAGACACACCCCTAGGTGATACACTAGGTTGAATTAATCCCTTATCCAACAATTCCTACAACTATCCTTCAATTTCTTCAACTTCATCGAGAAAATCCTTTAAAGAGAAATAGATATGGGCTTGGTGCAAAGATCAATATCAAAAGCAAAGTCAATATCTCGATCTAGAGGCATACTAGTCAAATTCATAGGAAAATATCCATGAAATCACGAACATTATAAATAGAATCCAAAAGAGGCGGTGAGTCAACACTAGTATTACAAATATAGGACAAATAAGACAAACATCCTCTTTATACCAAGCGACGAGTCCAAAGAAATGATATATATAACTCTATTGAGACCTGAATAAAACGTACCCTTCTTAGCTATTCTTGGAACGCACTATTAAGCTAAAGTCACAGTCTTAGCATAACCGTCTAGGGAAACATGATAGGATCTAACCAATACATACCCAAGATGACGTCAAAATCTACCATATCTAGGATAATCAGATCTTCCCAAGTCTTACAGCCCTTAAAGGTCACAACACCAGGTTGGTGCACCCGAGTCTCCTATAGGGGTAGATACACGGATAAGAAGGGAAAGAGACTCATTAGTAGAATCGAAAGTCAAATAAAAATATACATACATGTAGGATAAAGTCGGTCCTAGATCAAATAACACAAATGTAGATCTAAAAAAAATAGGGGATGATACCTATGCTAAAAATGTAGGAAGCCTCTGTCGAAGGTTTAGCAGGTATAACATAGTCCATGTCTGCCATTGGACTGAGCAACCTGAAACCACTACTAAGGGTACCGCCACCTTTACCTCTGAAACACCCTGGGTTTTGGACCTTGGAAATTTCCTGAGTTTTGAGCCTTCTATTAATCAAACAACTCACCATAGTAGTCGTATGATATGGGTACGATTTTAGGGTCCTTAGTCATATGTTGGTCAGTGTGATATTGGAAAAGTTCTATCAAAGGTACAAAAAGACTCCATATGAGTCATATATTGAACTGATGAGAAGTATAAGGTTCAATCTTATATTGTCTAGTGTGTAACCTTAGATTTTATACCAAGGGTATGACTTAAAGGTACTAATCATATGGTGATGATACGAGTTAGGAAAGGAAGTCATATGTTGGATAGAATGTGGAGTCCAACTTTCTATCTCGGATACAATTGGAGGGTACCACTATTATAATGTGGTTATGAGTTGAGGGATCCAATCGTACCCACCTGCAAATTTTTTTATAGTTTAAGTTGGAGGTATTTTGGACATTTCTCTCCTTAACCTCTTTTTACCCCACAACATAAAACACCTTCGGAGGCTTCTTTAACTTGTTATTTTCAATCAAACACTCTCTAAACACTCTTAAATCTTTCTCAAGATCTTGGTTCAAGAAAAGGCTAGGGTTTCTTCAAGGTGACTAATTAAGGCTCTCAAGGGTGGTTTATCCCCATCTTCCATGGTGTCTAAGGCACGTTACACCTACCTCATTATTAATTAAACTAAAAATATATTTTAATGAATAGTTCTTATGGTATTATTATGGGTTTATGTTGGTTTTGAAATAGATGTTGGGGGGTTTTTGTTTTTTAATGGCTGGATAATGTTTTCCCATATTTTTCTTATGGTTTTCATTTTATAATTGTGATTTAAACATGTGGTTTCATGGAAATGGTCAATTGATGCTTGGTTTTTGTTTCGGAAACTATATGTCCTCAACATGTTTTATAGAATGCCAATGAGAATGATTTGTCACATAGTTTGACTTTTATTGAAATCTTTGCATTGCATAATATGGTAATGGAACTTAAATTGGTTTGGTTGGTTTTAAATGGTTTGGAAAGGCCTTGGTGGCCATGGCTTTGGTTAAATTTGAAACCTTGTGGGGTACAAGGGAATCCCTTAAGTGTTGGCTAATGACATTGCTTGCAAGCTATAGTTGGTATGACGATACTACTTCATAATGCCTTCATAATTAAATTTTTGAATTGGAGGTTTTATAATGTGCTAAAGGTTTTAATTAGGCAAGAATGGCGGGTTGTGATAGCTAACCGTGAAGGTGTGAGTCTAATAGACGAATACTGTAAACTTATATTTGTCGACATGAGGGTTGGTCATGGTGACCATATACTTATGGGGTACCAAGAAATCCCTTAATTTTATACTTTTATATATGTATCATGGAGGGCAAAGGGTACATGGAAATCCCTTGACTCTATGATATCTCTGATTCGTCTGACTACACGTACTGAGGCCCGTTCAGGGGGTAACACTGGACCATATATCCTGTGGATGGTGTTAGGATGGTCAAGATACACAGCCTAGGTTAAGGTTTTAAATGCATGCTAAAATGAGTTTTCCTTCGCGGAATGGTATATATATATGTATGTAATTGCATATGGTTATTTACTTTGGTTTTGAATAATGACATTATTTTATCCTTATTCATGAGTACATTCTAGTGTTCATTATGCTAACTATCTATGGGTACTGTATCCCCATGCGATGCAGGAACTGGCCATACTACTCCTCCTATTCAGTGACTTGGATCTGGGATAGGTTAGAGTCAGATTGAAGTTGTGAGCTTCCATACTTTGGAAGACATCATTTCATACTATGGACTTCTTTACATTGTTTTTGTTTCTTGGACTTTGATTTTGGCTATTGTCGGGCGCATGTCCTGATTGAATGTTCTTTGTTTTTGGTTAGAGGCTTTGTGTGACTACTATAGGCATGGGCTGTGTCGGTATTGGTGTCAGCCTTGGTATTGGTATTGGCATTAGGTTTGACACCAGTTGGATATTTGGTTGGTTATGGACTTTATTAAATTTCTTTTAATTATTATTATATCTTGTTATATGATCGGAATTCATCCGACATAGGGTACTGGATAGTTATGGTTGGGTTTTGGGGGTGGTCACTGGTCCTAGTTGGACTTGAATGACCCGACACAACCAGGCCTTAGTTTGGTTCGTGTCAGATTGGTATCTGAGCCTTAGGTTCATGGTCAATTAGGAGTCTACAAAGCCGTGTCGAGTAGGGATTCTTTTAAGGGTGTGTAGTACGCCATACTCATAATGGAGAGGATACAACGAATTTAGGAATGTTCTCTTTCTTGTGTTCTATTTTTGATATGTAGAGTCTAAGGTCCTGAAGTTCCTATTTGTTCGCTTTTCAGATCATGCCTCCTCGATGATTTAAAGCTCACAGGAACTCTTTTGCCCCACTTGAGGACAATATTAATGGTGCCCATTCTACTTATGGGTCCATACCCTGTCTAGGGGTCTAGTTTTTTATTATGCTGGACTTCCACCGGTTCTCTCTAGTCCTTCCCAAGCTTCTCAAGTTGAAGTGACAAATGATGTGTTTCGTCAGTTTCTTCATATGTTGGCAAAGTTGGTAGCTTCTTAGTCTGAGCATGATGTTCCTGTTACTCCATCTTTTGAGGCTACAAGAGTTGGCCATTTCACGATGTTGAACCCTCTGACCTTTACTGGTATTGAGGTTAAGGAGGATCCTTAAAGTTTTTTGGATGAGATGGAAAAGATTTTTTGTGTTATACATGCCACTAATGTGGAGGGCGTAGAGTTTGTCGGGTACCAGTTGAAGGATATAGCATACCAGTGGTACGAAGAGGTGGATCAGGCAAAGGGTGACAATATTGAGTTATCTCTATGGGAGAATTTTTCTAATGCTTTTCTGGACTGCTTCATTCCTCAGAAGTTGAGAGAGGCAAAAATAGAAGAGTTAGTTAATCTAAAGCAAGGTAAGATATCAGTCAAGGAATATACCTTGAAGTTTCACCAGTTATCTAGTGTGCTACAAAGTTGGTTTCTAGTATAAGGGATAGAATGAGGAAGTTTACTTCCAGTTTATCCTAAGAATTGATCTTAGAGAGTAAGTCTAACTTGTTAAACAAAGACATGGATATCTCCAGGTTGGTGGTATACACACAACAGGTAGAGGAAGCAGACTGATATAGTAGAGAGGTAGGGCAAGAAATTTAGATTTTCTGAGTAGGATGGTGGCTAACAGTAGAGTGGAAGGGATGGTGGAAAGTGGCCAAAGAAGAAGTGGGGCAATTCTGGGTCTTACTCGATGACTAGTGCTCCCTACCCAAAATTTTTGGGTGATAGGCATTTCTATAGTGGAGATAACTTTAAGGCACAGGGTACCCAATCTCAGGATAGTGGGGCTCAGTCAGCTCCAACATATCCTTCTTGCAAATTTAGTGATTGCTTGTATCGGGGTTTCTGTATGAGGAGAGGGACAGGTGCTTTTACTGTGATTAGAAAGGGCATATACATAGAAATTATCCCATTGGTAAGGTTGTATTGGGGCAAAAAAGGTTCTAATTTCCTCTTCATTAGATCCGGCGCCAAAGGGTGCACCATCTGGCTTAGACACTGGTCGAAACCATTTCTATGCTCTCACTACCCAACAGAAGTTTGAGGCATCACCTGATGTCGTGACTAGTATGTTGAAATTATTTTCCTATGATGTTTACTATTTCCTATGAGTTGAAGAAGCTTAAAGAGCAGCTAAAGGATCTTTTATATTAGGGTTTCATCCATCCTAGTGTGTCCCTATGGGGTGCACCGGTGTTATTAGTATGTAAGAAGGATAGTTCTCTTTGGATGTGCATTGATTACCGATAGTGGACAAGGTGACAGTAAAGAATAAGTACCCTCTTTGAAGGATAGATGATTAGTTTGATTAGTTGCAGGGTGATAAGTTTTGTTTTCAAGATTGATCTTAGATACAGGTATTATTATTTAAGATTAGGGAGGTGGATATCCCAAAGACTACCTTTCATACCCGGTATAGACATTTTGAGTTTTTGGTTATGTCTTTTGGGTTGACCACTGCCCTGATGACATTAATGGATTTATGAATAGGGTCTTCCGTCAGTTACTGGACTTATTCATCATTATATTCATAGACGATATTCTGGTGCACTATAAGAGTGAGGTGGATCATGTCGATCACCTCCGTGTAGTGTAGAAGACCTAGAAAGAGCAATAATTTTATGCCAAGTTTTCAAAATATGAATTTTGGTTGAACACTGTCACTTTTTTGGGTCATATCATTTCTAGTGAAGAGATCATGGTAGATCCGCAGAAGGTTACAGTAGTTAAGAAGTGTCCTAGACCCACAACTCCAACCGACATTCAGAGCTTCTTGGATTTAGCTGGTTACTACAGGAGTTTCATAGTAGTTTTTCTTTATAACTTCCCTATTGACTATGTTGACCCAAAAAAAGGTAAAGTTCTTGTGGTCTAATGCTTGTGAGGGTAGTTTTGAGAAGATGAAGGATAAGCTAACTTTGGCTCTAGTTTAGACTTTGCTTGAAGGCACTGATGGGTTTGGGATTTACTGGGATGCATCTCGTATAGGGCTTGGCTGCATTCTAATACAACATGACAGGGTGATAGCTTATGCCTCTAGGCAGTTGAATGTGCATAAGAGGAATTATCTGACTCAAAATTTGGAATGGTTAGTTGTCGTGTTTGCATTGAAAATAAGGCATCACTATTTATATTATGTGTATATGGATATCTTTTCGGACCAGAAGAGCCCGTAGTATGTATTTACTCAGAAAGAGCTTAACCTCAAGCAAAGAAGATGGCTTGAGATGCTCAAGGATTATGACATAAGTCTTCACTACCATCCAGGTAAAGCTAATATGGTTGCTGATGCACTTACCAGGTTATCCATAGGTATTCTAGCTCATATGGATAAGGAGAAATGGGAGTTGGTGAAGGACATTCACCATTTGGCTAACCTTGAAGTTCATCTTTTGGACTCTAAGAATGGGGTGTATTTGTCCAGGAGGTGGCACAGTCGTCTCTTAGTGCTGAAATCAAGGAGAAACAGATGTTAGATCCTGTCTTGATGAGGATCAAGGGTGATGTAGGTGTGCAGAAGGTGGTGGCCTTCGAAATTAGTAGTGATGGTACTTTACGGTACCAAAGAAGGTTGTGTGTTCCCGATATTGATGGTTTATGAGACAGGATCTTGGTTGAGGCACATGAGTCGCACTATGTTGTTTATCCTAGTTTGGAGAAGATGTATCATGACCTTAAGGATATGTATTGGTGTCAATAGGTGAAAGTTGAGCTCATAAGACCTAAAGGATTGTATCAAGAAATTAAGTTGCCGGTGTGGAAGTAGGAAGTAACCAATATGGATTTCATTACTAGTATTCCTCGATCTCAAAATTAGTTTGATTCGTTTTGGGTCATCGTGGATAGGATGACAAAGTCTACTCACTTTTTGCCAGTGAGGACAAACTTCTTGGCTGAGAATTATGCAAGGTTATATCTCCATGAGATTTTGAAGTTGCATGGGGAATTAGTCTATATCATCTTAGATCGTGGTATGTAGTTTCCTCTCACTTTTGGCTGTCATTTCAGAAAGGTTTGGGGACTAAGGTGAGTCTTAGTACTGCTTATCATCCGCAGTCGGATGGGCAAGCGAAAAGAACAATTCAGACGTTGGAGGATATGCTTTGGTCTTGCGTGATTGACTATGGTGGTAGTTGGGTGGAACATTTACCTCTTATAGAGTTTACCTATAATAATAGCTACCACTCTAGCATTGGGATGGCTCCGTTTGAAGCTTTGTATGGTAAGAGGTGTAGGTCTCCTATTGGGTGGTTCAAGGTTGGTGAGGCGGAGATGTTTTGCCAGTATTGTGTTCACAAAGCCATGTAGAAGGTGAAGGTGATTTGAGATAGGCTTAAGGCTTCCCAAAGTCGCCAAAAGTCCTATACATATGTGAGGCAAAGGAAATTAGAGTTCGAGGTTGGGGATAGAGTATTTTTGAAGGTGTTTCCCATGAAGGGAGTGATGCAGTTTGGAAAGAAGAGAAAGCTTAGTCCCTGGTATATTACTCTGTACTTAGTTTTAAGGAGGGTCGGTAATATTGCGTATGAGTTGGAGTTGCCTTCTAGTTTGAGCTCCATTCACCCGGTGTTCATGTTTCTATGTTGAGAAAGTGTATGGGTGATTCATCATAAATTATACCTATAAAGGATATTGGTATTTTGGATTCTCTATCTTATAAGGATATCCCAGTTGAGATCTTGTATTGGAAGGTTCGTCGATTGCATACAAAAGATATGGTCTCGACAAAGGTTCTATGGAGGAACCACAAGGTCAAAGAGGCTACTTGGGGAGCTGAAGAGAACATAAAGTCCAAGTATCCATTCCTATTTTCTTCTTTGGAAATTCGTGTGGAAGGTATGTGTTCTTTATTACATCTTTGTTTTCAAACTTAGTTAATGGTTAGAGTGGAGGTGTTTTGGTGTAAATCATGCTTGTACGACCTTATTCCATCATTCAAAGACAAATGATCCAAGAGGGGGAGAGTTGAAACACCCTGGATTTTGGCACTTGGAAATTTCCTGAGTTTTGAGCCTTCTGTTAATCATACGACTCACCATACTAGTCATATGGTGTGGGTACAAGTCTAGGGACCCTAGTCATATGTTGGTTAGTGTGATATTGGCCAAGTTTTTCCCAAGGTACGAAAAGTCTCCATACAAGTCGTATGTTGAAGTGGTGAAAAGTATAAGGTCCAATCGCATGTTTTCCAGTGTCTAGCCTTAGATGTTCTGCCTAGGGTTCGACTTAAATGTACTAGTCGTATGGTGATGATACGAGTTAGGCAAGGAAGTTGTATTTTGGACATAATATAAAGTCTAACTTTCTGTCTTAGATACGATTGGAGTGTACCACTTTTTATGATGTGGTTACGAGTTGAGGGATCCAATCATACCCACCTATAAAATTTTTTACAGTTTAAGTTTGGGTTATTCTGGACATTTTCCCTATTAAACCATTTTGTCACCATGACATAAAACACCTTTGGGGGCTTCCTTAACCTATTACTTTTAATCAAACACTCTCTAAAATCTCTCTCAAGCTCTTGGTTCAAGAAAAGGCTAGGGTTTCTTTAAGGTGACCAATTAAGGCTCTCAAGGGTGGTTTCTCTCCATATTCTTTGGTGTGTAAGGCATGTTACCCCTTCCTCATTGTTATTTAAACTAAAATGAATGTTTTAATGAATGTTTTTTATGGTATTGTTGTGGGTTTGTGTTGGTTTTGAAATAAATATTGGGTTTTTTTGTTATTAATGGTTGGATAATGTTTTCCCATGTTTTTCTTATGGTTTTCATGTTATAATTGTGTTTTTAACTTATGGTTGCATGGGAATGGTCAGTTGATGCTTGGTTTTGGTTTTGGAAACTATATGCCTTCAACATGTTTGATAAAATGCCAATGAGAATGATTTTGTCACATAGTTTGACTTTTATTGAAATCTTTGCATTGCATAATAAGGTAATGGAACTTAAATTGGTTTGGTTGGTTTTAAATGGTTTGGAAAAGCCTTGGTGGCCATGGTTTTGGTTAAATTGGAAACCTTGTGAGGTACATGAGAATCGCCTAAGTGTTGGCTCATGACATTGCTTGCAAGCTATAGTCGGTATGACAATACCACTTCATAATGCCTTGGTAATTAAATTTTTGAATTGTTGGTTTTATAATGTGCTAAAGGTTTTAATTAGGCAAGAATAACTGGTTGTGATAGCTAACCGTGAAAGTGTGAGTCAGATAGACGAACACTGGAAACTCATGTTTGCCGACATGAGGGTTGGTCATGGTGACCATATACTTATGGGGTACTAGGGAATCCCTTAAGTTTATACTTTTATATATGAATCATGGAGGGCGAAGGGTATACGGGAATCCCTGGCCCCTATGATATCTCTGATTCGTGTGGCTACACGTACTAAGGCAGTTTCAGGGGGTAACACTGGACCCATATAGCCTGTGGGTGGTGTTAGGATAGTCAAGCTACTCAGCCTAGGTTAAGGTTTTAAATGCATGCTAAACCTGATTCCCTTTCCCTGCATGGTCTATTTGTATATATGTATATATGTATTTGCATATGGTTCTTTACTTTGGTTGTAAATAATGGAACTATTTTATCCTTATTCCTAAGTACATGTTAGCGTTTATCACGCTAATCATTTTTGGGACCTATATCCCCATGCGATGCAGGAACTAGCCATACTACTCCTCCTTCTCAGTGACATGGATTAGGGGACAACTCAGAGTTAGACTAAAGTGATGAGCTTCCATCCTTCGAAAGACTCCCTTTCATGCTTTTGACTTCTTTACAGTTTTTTTGTTTCTTGGACTTTGGTTTTGGCTATGGTCGGGGGCATGTCCGTATCAGATGTTCCTTGTTTTTGGTTAGAGGCTTTACGTAACTACTATAGGCATGGGTGGTGTCGGTATTGGTGTCAGCCTTGGTATTAGTATTGGTATTAGGGTTGATATCGGTTGGATATTTGGATGGATGTTTGGTTGGTTATGGTTTTGGACTTTATTAATTGTCTTTCAACTATTGTTATATCTTATTATATGTTCGAAATTCATCCGACATAGGATACTGGGTGGTTATGGTTAGGTATTAGGGGTGGCCTCCGGCCTAGCAGTGCTCGTGACATAAAATGACAAATTGCTTTGAAGACTTTAATCAAAAGCAATGGTCCCACCTTATCAAACAAATGGATAAGAAAATCTGAGGCTTCCAATAAAATTAAATAAAGAAGATTTTCATTAGTTGGATTTTATCCTTTGATGTCTATAACAGGCTCTTGGCTATTCCTTGCAAGGCATCAACAAATTTTCATTCAAAAATTTTCTCTTAGTCTTGCCGTTTTGTAATCTTTTGTTGTAATCTCTGTTGAAGAATCATTCAGTGTAACCAGTATGGAGCTCGTCTACTCATCATCATCAATATAATCCTCTTCACTCTTCAAGAGTAATATTTTAGAGTTAATTACTTTATTTTCAGTGTTAATTACTTTCAGTTATTAAAAACCGAAGTAATTAGTCCAATAGATAGAGACTCAAAGAGTCGAAATTATCGACAGGGTAAGACTAGAGACTCAAAGAGTCAGAATTATTCTTGATTAAACATATAATGGGACCAGTGAGACCCACACTCCTCCTTTGAAGTGGCTGACACTCGTGACATAAAAGGACAAATTGCTTTGAAGACTTTAATCAAAAGCAATCGACCCACCTTATCAGACAAATAGATAAGAAAATCTGAGGCTTCTAATAAGATTGAAGAAAGAAGATTTTCATTATCTGGATCTTATCCTTTGAAGTCTATAACAGGCTCTTGATTATTCCCTGCAAGGCATCAACAAATTTTCATTCAAAAATTTTCTCTAAGTCTTGCCGTTTTGTTATCTTTTGTTGTAATCTCTGGTGAAGAATCATTCAGTGTAATCAGTATGGAGCTCATCTGCTCATAATTATTTGAAGGAGAATGGAATGATGAAGAATTCATCAATGTTGCAAATAATTCTGTGTCTGAGTCTGAAAATAGTGAGACAGATTGCATCTGTCAAGGAACATTTGCTACTGTGATAGCAAATCTGTAAGCACTCTTTCAGAAAATACTGTTGAAACTTTGTTTGCCACTATCGAACATATGAAAGATGATTAGGCAAAACAAAAGTATCTTTTATAACTAAAAAGGCTTGTCACTCAGAAAAAACATGATGACAAACTGATGTTGGGTGTATTTACACGCCTAAACACCATAATTTACCCATGTTATAGCTAAGTTTTGAGGATAAAATATATAATTCCTGCACTTTTAGTCCATTTTCCTGTAAGTGAGCTAACCTACGTGATTAGCATGTTTTCAGGTATTAATGATGAAGATTTCAGCACTTTGTGGACCTTTGGGCAACAAAGGAAAACTTCACAGAAGAGGGAAGGCAGCTTTTGGAAGCTTATGGACTGAATGTGACGCATGGAGACATTGTCCCGGGCAAAAGCAGTATTTTTAAATACTTAGGGGTGCAGCAGTAACTTAATAGGACTAGGACAAGGATGTTATAAAAACCCTATTTGCTGAATTTTTCAGCATTCATTGATTCATTCATTCATTATTGCTTTTCATAATTTAGTTTACAGAATCTGTAAGTCTAAGACAGAGAAATACGCTACATATTTGGGGGAAGACGACTAAGAGGAAAAACGTCATCCCTCTTTGACGTTAAAATCATCCTCTCGCGAAGATTGTTCTAGTTGCGGTATAATGATGATGTCTTCGTTGTTTTCCTTTACAATCATGAGTAGCTAAACTTCTCTGTTAGGGTTATGGAAGCCTTTTGATATACTATCTATTACTATGAGTTTGTGAATTCTTGATGCGTATGCTACTTATATCATTACTCTCTTCGTTTTAATTAAATTCTTGTGGTTGCAAACATATAGAATACGCCATTATAGCATTAACTTGTTCGAGAGAAAAGTTACATGTTTGGAAAAGAGAGTGTGACAAGGAAATAGGGCTACCAACCCCTGTTTACACGTTAATGCCTTAACCGGATTAACCTCTTGGAGAGTTCGTACCATTAGTTATACACTTTAATCTCGAGAGAGTTAAAGTGAAATAATCCTTGATGGTTGAGAAACACTAGGATTTACCATTGGAATACGAATCTCTATAAGTGCTTGCATGTCTGAATTCCACATTACTCATAGTTAATAGATACGTAGAACTCATAAGGTGGACATAACCCTAACTTATTTTTCTCGGTGATTAAATCTTACTAAACAAAGCATTCTGTTGTTACTTTGATAGCATTAATTCACGCCACAATCCAATCCCCCCTTTTCCGTGGAATTTTCGATCAACAGTCTACTAATAATTGCAACACTTAGTGACCAAGTATTCCCTGTGGGATTCGACACCCAACCCAGTTGGGTTCTATATTTGACAGCGACCGCTTACACTCTTATGAGAGCTGTAGTTTGGGCGTTATCACAAACCCAAGGTTACCCCTTTCAGCATAAAAGATGTCATGAAGAGGTTTGACACTAGAAGAGAACCTCCTATTAGTGATCTTCGAAGAGAAGTCAATTTCCTCAAGGAAGAAGTTAAGAAAGTCAAAGCTAGACTTCACAAAATTGAAATTGATGCCCTTACAGAACAAGTTCTCAAAAAGATAAATCTACCTGAAGAAGGAACTTCAGGTAGCAAAGACTTTACTATTGAAGATATGGAAAATAATTACAAGAGGGATCCAGGTATTGAGGTAATCTCTCAGGTTAAACCTGTTAGTTATCATATTTTGATTAAACTTGTTATTAATGATGATCTAATCCTTAACAAAGTTGCTCTATTTGATTGTGGTGCAGACAAAAACTGTATTGTCGAAGGACTTCCTCCCATTAAATATCTTCAGAAAGGAACTGCAAAACTCTATGGCGCTACAGGTGAAAGGATTAGTATTGAATACACACTGCCTAAATCCCATATTTGCAACAATGGAATTTTACTTGTTAATGATTTTGTGATTATAAAAGATATTAACGAAGAAATCATTTTGGGATTACCATTTGCAACCCAGTTAAAACCTTATCTCATAGCTTTTACTCATATCCGCAGTACTGTTTTAGGGGTAGAACTTGCTTTCCCTCTCATGAAAACTATGAATTTAGAAGAAAGTCAATTTCTTCATAAACATACTGCCTTTAAAATAAATCTTTTGTAAAATCAAATTGGTTTTCTAAAAAAAGATATTAAAAATGCAAAAATTGAGCAAATTTTAAAACCCCCTAAAATGGTATCCAAAATTGCCAATCTTCAAAGAACTTTTGAAAAGGAAATTTGCTCAGACTTTCCAAATGCTTTTTGGGAAAGGAAATCACACACTGTTGATTTACCTTACATAGAAGGGTTCAATGAAAAGGCCATTTCCACTAAATCTAGGCCGATTCAAATGATCCATGATTTAATGGAAATTTGTAAAAAAGAAATTGATAATCTTTTAAAAAATAATATTATTCACCCTTCAAAATCTCCTTGGAGATGTTCAGCCTTTTATGTTAACAATGCTGCGGATAAAGAACGGGGCACTCCCATACTTGTTATTAATTACAAACCCTTAAATAATGTTTTAAAATGGATTCGATATCCTATCCCTAACAAAAGGGATCTTTTGAATCGTACCTATAAAGCTAATGTTTATAGTAAGTTTGATATGAAGTCGGGATTTTGGCAAATTCAGATTTCTAAAAAAGATAAATACAAAACTGTTTTCAATGTCCCATTTGGACAATTTGAATGGAATGTTATGCCTTTCGGGTTAAAGAATGCCCCTTCAAAATTTCAAAATATCATGAATAGTATTTTCAACCACATTAGTCATATATCAATTGTTTATATTGATGATGTTTTAATCTTTTCCGAGTACATAGATTCTCATTTTAAATATCTAAAAATTTTCTTTAAAATTGTCCAGTACAATGGCCTTGTCGTTAGTGCTAAAAAAATGAAGCTCTTTCAAACAAAAATAAGATTTCTTTAGCATGATTTGTATCAAGGTTCTTATAAACCAATTGTAGAGCCATTGAGTTTGCAGAAAAAATCCCTGATGTCATTACCGAAAAGACTCAACTCCAAAGGTTTCTAGGAAGCCTTTACTATATTGCAAATTTTATTCCCAAGGTAAGACAAGTCTGTAAACCTCTTTTTGACAGGTTGAAAAAGAATCTTCTTCCTTGGAAGGAAGAACATACTAATGCTGTTATAAAGGTAAAGGACATGGTTAAAGATTTACCCTACCTCGGGATCTCTCACCCTGACTACTTTATGATTGTCAAAACAGATACCTATGACATCAGTTATGGAGGAATTCTTAAGAAAAGAGAAACTCCTAACTCTGTAGAAAAATTAGTTCGTTATACTTATGGAGTCTGGAGCTCTGGTCAAAAAAATTATAGCACTGTTAAAAAAGAAATTCTCTCTATTGTATTATGTATTACTAAATTTCAGGATGATCTGATTAATAAAGAATTGCTGCTTAGAGTGGATTGCAAATACGCTAAAGATACTTTTCAAAAAGATGTTAAGAATTTAGTTACTAAACAAATATTTGTTAGATGGCAAACACTATTATCTAGTTGTGATTTCCAAATAGAATTCATAAATAGAGAAAACAACTCTCTTCTAGATTTTCTAACCCGTGATTTTTTGCAAGGAAAAAATAAGGCCAACCAAATATAGGACAAACAAGAACCTTGTCAAAATTAAAGAGGTGGAGAACAAAACCCCATCCAACATCCCATCCAACATCAGGCCTTCATGGAATGACCAAAACAAGTTCTCAGTTTTAGGGCAACTACCACCCATAAATCCTACCCTCACTATAAATCCTTTCCCAGCTTTACCAAGCTCCTCTTCCTCAAATCCTATTAAGAAATCCTTCGTAAAAGAATCCGAACCATGTTCGCTTTCTCTATTTGGAAAACCAAGATTTTCTGTAATACAAACTAAAGAAAGTTATGCAATGAAGACTCCTGAAAGTTATTCTAAAGAAGTGGCACCTTCAGCCTATTCCGTTGCAGAGACATGAACTCGGGTATCTCAGGTGAGAGCCGAGTATCCTAACCAACTAGGCCCCATACAACTTCTCATATCTTAATATCCAAAGTACAATCAACAAATACCCCTCATGGTCAGCCTTACTGTTGGAGTAAACTAAGATATATTTTATAAATTTAATGAAAAAAATGTTGAGATACAGTTGAAACATCCGATTCATCAATTCTATGAATGCGGCTGGGGCATTAGTCAACCTAAAGGACATGACCAAAAACTCATAGTAATTGTATCAAGTCTAAAAAGTTGTCTTTAGAATATTCGAAGCTCTAATCCTTAACTGGTGATGCCCGAATCTCAAGTTATTCTTTGAAAACACTAAATCACCCTGAAGATGATCAAACAGATCATCTATACGAGAAAGAGAAAACTTGTTCTTAACCATCACCTTTTTAACTACCTATAATCAATACACATGCACATATATCTATCCTTTTTATTCACAAACAAGATAGACACACCCCTAGGAGATACATTAGGTTGAATTAACCCCTTATCCAATAATTCCTACAACTGATCCTTCAATTTCTTCAACTTCATTAAGGACATCCTATAAGGAGGAATAGAGAAGGTCTTGGTGCAAATATCAACATAAAAAACAAAGTCAATATCACAATCCGGAGGCATACTAGTCAAATTCATAGGAAAGACATCCATGAACTCACGAACAGTATAAATAGAATCCAAAAGAGGTGGTGAGTCAACACTAGTATCACTAATATGGGACAAATAAGACAAACATACCCTTCTCACTAAGCGACGAGTCCAAAGAAATGATATATATAACTCTATTGAGACCTGAATAAAACGTACCCTTCCAAGCTATTCTTGGAACACACTATCAAGCTAAACTCACAGTCTTAGCATAATAGTCTAGGGAAACATGATAGGGTTCTAACCAATCCATACCCAAGATAACGTCAAAATCTACCATATCTAGGATAATCAGATCTGCCCAAGTCTCACATCCCTTAAAGGTTAAACACCAGGTTGATGAAATCGAGTCTCCTATGGGGGTAGATACATGGATAAGCATGGGAAGAGACTCATTAGTAGAATAAAAAATCAAAGTAAAATATACATACATGTAGGATAAAGTTGTTCCTAGATCAAATAACATAGATGCAGATCTGAAACAAATAGGGGATAATACCTATGATAAAAATGTAGGAAGCCTCTGTCAAAGGTTTAGCAGGCATAACATAGTCTATGTCTTCCATTGGAATGAGCAACCTGGAACCACTACTAAGGGTACCCCTACCTTTACCTATGAAACACCCTGGGTTTTGGACCTTGGAAATTTCCTGAGTTTTGAGTCTTCTATTAATCAAATAACTCACCATAGTAGTCGTATAATGTGGGTATGATTTTAGGGTCCTTAGTCATATATTGGTCAGTGTGATATTGGCCAAGTTCTATCAAAGTTACAAAAAGACTCCATATGATTCATATGTTAGAGTGATAAAAGTATAAGGCCCAATCGTATATTGTCTAGTGTCTAACCTTAGATGTTCTGCCAAGGTATGACTTAAAGGTACTAATCGTATGGTGATGATACGAGTTAGGAAAGGAATTTGCATATTGGATAGAATATGGAGTCCAACTTTGTATCTTGGATACGATTGGAGGGTACCACTTGTATGATGTGGTTACGAGTTGAGGAATCCAATCATACCCTCCTGTAAAAATTTTTATAGTTTAAGTTGGGGGTATTTTGGACATTTCTCTCCTTAACCTCTTTTTACCCCATAACATAAAATACATTTGGAGGCTTCCTTAACATGTTATTTTCAATCAAACACTCTCTAAACACTCTTAAATCTTTCTCAAGCTCTTGATTCAAGAAAAGGCTAGGGTTTCTTCAAGGTGACCAATTAAGGCTCTCATGGGTGGTTTATCTCCATATTCCTTGGTGTCTAAGGTATGTTACACCTCCCTCATTGTTAATTAAACTAAAAAACATGTTTTAATGAATGGTTTTTATGGTATTATTATGGGTTTATATTGGTTTTGAAATAGATGCTGGGGGATTTTTGGTTTTTAATGGCTGAATATTGTTTTCCAATATTTTTCTTATGGTTTTCATTTTATAATTGTAGTTTTAACATGTGGTTTCATGAAAATGGTCAATTGATGCTTGGTTTAGGTTTTGGAAACTATACGTCCTCAACATGTTTGATAAAATGCCAATGAGAATGATTTTATCACATAGTTTGACTTTTATTGAAATCTTTGCATTGCATACTATGGTAATGGAACTTAAATTGGTTTGGTTAGTTTTAAATGGTTTGGAAAGGCCTTGGTGGCCGTGGATTTATTTAAATTTGAAACCTTGTGGGGTGCATGGGAATCCCCTAAGTGTTGGCTAATGACATTGCTTACAAGCTATAGTCAGTATGACAATACTACTTCATAATGCCTTGGTAATTAAATTTTTGAATTGGTGGTTTTATAATGTGCTAAAGGTTTTAATTAGGAAAGAATGATGGTTAGTGATAGCTAACCGTGAAGGTGTGAGTCTGATAGACGAACACTGTAAACTCATGTTTGTCGACATGAGGGTTGGTCATGGTAACCATATACTTATGGGGTACCAGGGAATACCTTAAGTTTATACTTTTATATATGTATCATGGAGGGCGAAGGGTACATGGAAATCCCTGGCCTCTATGATACCTCTGATTCGTCTGGATACACGTATTGGGGACCGTTTCGGGGGTAACACTGGACCCATATATCCTATTCGTAGTGTTAGGATGGTCAAGCTACACAGCCTAGGTTAAGGTTTTAAATGCATTCTAAAATTAGTTTTCTTTCCCGGCATGGTATATATATATGTAATTGGATATGGTTATTTACTTTGGTTTTGAATAATGCCATTATTTTATCCTTATTCATGAGTACATTCTAGAATTCATCACGCTATCTATGGGTACTATATCCCCATGTGATACAAGAACTGGCCATACTACTCCTCCTATTCAGTGACTTGGATCTAGGATAGGTTAGAGTTAGATTGAAGTTGTGATCTTCCATACTTCGAAAGACTTAATTTCATGCTATGGACTTTTATACATTGTTTTTGTTTCTGGGACTTTGATTTTGGCTATTATCGGTCACATATTCCGATTGGATGTTCTTTGTTTTTGGTTAGAGGCTTTGTGTGACTACTATAGACATGGGCTGTGTCGGTATTGGTGTCAGCCTTGGTATTGGTATTGGTATTAGGGTTGACACCGGTTAGATATTTGGTTGGTTATAGACTTTATTAAATGTCTTTCAATTATTATTATATCTTGTTATATGTTCAGAATTCATCCGACATAGGGTACTGGATAATTATGGTTGAGTTTTGGGGGTGGTCTCTGGTCCTAGTTGGACTTGAGTAATCCGGCACAACTAGGCCTTAGTTTGGGTAATATTAGATTGGTATCTGAGCCCTAGGTTCGTGGAAAATTAGGAGTCTACAAAGCCGTGTCGAGCAAGGATTTTTTTAAGGGTGTGTAGTGTGCCGCACTCATAAGGGAGAGGCTACAAGGAATTTAGGAATGTTCTCTTTTTGTGTTCTATTTTTGAGATGTAGAGTCTAAGGTCCTGAATTCTTCTCTAATTCCTGTTTGTTTGCTTTTCTAATCATGCCTCCTCGATGATTTGAAGCTCACAGGAACTCTTTTGCCCCACTCAAGGACAATGCTAATGGGACCCATTCTACTTATGGGTCTATACCCTGTCTAGGGGTATAGTTTTTGATTGTGCTAGACTTCCATCGGTTCCCTCTAGTCCTTCCCGAGCTCCTCAAGCTGAAGTTACAAATGATGTGTTTTGTTAGTTTTTTCATATGTTGGCACAGTTGGTAGCTTCTTAGTCTGAGCGTGGTGTTCCAATTACTCCATCTTTTGAGGTTACAAGATTTGTCTAGTTCACGATGTTGAATCCTCTAACCTTTACTGGTGTTGAGGTTGAGGAGGATCCTCAAAGTTTTTTGGATGAGATGGAAAGGATTTTTTGTGTTATACATGCCACTAATATTGAGGGCGTAGATTTTTTCGGGTACCAGTTGAAGGATATGGCATACCAGTGGTACGAAGAGTGGGATCAGGCGAAGGGTGACAATGTTGAGTCATCTCTATGTGAGGATTTTTCTAATGCTTTTCTTGACCGCTTCTTTCCTCAAGAGTTGAGAGAGGCAAAAATAGAACAGTTTGTTAATCTAAAGCAATGTAAGATATCAGTCAAGGAATATGCCTTTAAATTTCACCAGTTATCTAGTGTACTACGAAGTTGGTTTCTAGCATGAGGGGTAGAATGAGGAAGTTTACTTTTGGTTTGTCCTGAGAATTAATCTTAGAGAGTAAGTCTGCCTTGTTAAACAAGGACATGGATATATCCAGGTTGGTGGTATACATACAACAACTAGAGGAAGAAGATTGAGATAGTAGAGAGGCAGGGCAAGAAATTTAGATTTTCTGAGCAAGGTGGTGGCTAACAGTAGAGTGACAGGGATGGTGGAAAGTGGCCCAAGAAGAAGTGGGGTAATTCTGGGTCTTACTCGATGACTAGTGCTTCCTATAAAAAATTGTTGGGTGATAGGCGTTTCCATAGTGGAGACAACTTTAGGGAACATGGTGCCCAATTTTAGTCTAGTGGGGCTCAGTTAGCTTCAACATATCCTTCTTGCAAATTTAGTGGTTGATTACATCGGGGTTTCTGTATGAGGAGAGGGACAGGTGCTTCTACTGTGGTCAGCAATGGCATATACTCAGAAATTATCCCATTGGTAAGGTTGGCTCGGGGAAAAAAGGGTTCTAATTTCCTCTTTATCAGCTCCGGCACCAAAGGGTGCACCATCTATCTTAGACACTGGTCGAAACCATTTCTATGCTCTCACTACCCAATAGGAGTTTAAGGAATCACCTGATATCGTGACTAGTATGTTGAAACTCTTTTCCTATGATGTGTACTATTTACTTAATCTAGGGTCCACTCTCTTTTATGTCACTTCATTTATGGATGTGTATTTTGGTTTTGGTCCCGAGTATGTTTCAGATCCCTTTTCTATTTCTACCTCGGTAGGTGACTCTATAATTGCTAGAAAAGTTTATAGTGTGTGTGTGGTATTTGCTGGTAGTAAATACACTGTGGTGGATATGTTTGAATTAGATTTGGTGAACTTTGATGTTACATTAGGGTTGGATTGGTTGTACTCATGCTATGCATCTCCAGACTGTCAGACCCATAAGGTTGCCTTTAAATTCTCTAATGAGCCAGTTATTGAGTGGGAAGGTGGTTCCATATCTCCTAAGTGGAGGTTTATATCATATCTTAAAGATCGGATATTAATCTAGCTCGGGTTAAAGATTCTAACTCGGAGGTTCCTTCTTTGCATTCTTTCCTGGTGCTGAATAAATTTATTGAGGTCTTCCTTGATGACCTTCCTGGTGTTCTTCCCAATAGGGAGATTGAGTTTGGGATTGATCTTGTTCCAGACACTCATTTAATTTCTATTCCCTCGTATAGAATGGCTCTAGCTGAGTTAAAGGAGCTTAAAGAGCAGCTAAAAGATCTTTTATATTAGGGTTTCATCTATCCTAGTGTGTCCCCATGGGGTGCACCGGTGTTATTGGTACGTAATAAGGATGGTTCTCTTTGGATGTGCATTAATTACCGGTAGTGGACAAGGTGACAGTAAAGAATAAGTACCCTCTTCCAAGAGATGATTTGTTTGATTAGTTACCAGGTGCTAAGTTTTTTTTCAAGATTGATCTTTGATTCAGGTATCATCAGTTAAGATTAGGAAGATGGATATCCCTAAGACTGCCTTTCATTCCCAGTATGGGCATTTTGAGTTTTTGGTTATGTCTTTGGGTTGACCACTGCCCTGATGACATTAATGGATTTATGAATAGGGTCTTCCATCAGTTTTTGGACTCATTCATCATTATGTTGATAGTTGATATTCTGGTGCACTCTAAGAGTGAGGTGGATCATGTTGATCACCTCCGTGTGGTTGCAGACCTTGAAAGAACAACAATTTTATCCTAAGTTTTCAAAATGTGAATTTTGGTTGAACACTATCACTTTTCTGGGTCATATCATTTCTAGTGAAGAGATCATGGTAGATCCATAGAAGGTTGCAGTGGTTAAAAAGTGGCCTAGACCCACGACTCCAACCGATATTCAGAGCTTCTTGGGTTTAGCTGGTTACTACAGGAGTTTCATAGTAGTTTTTCTTTATAGCTGCCCTATTGACTATGTTGACCCAAAAAAAGGTAAAGTTCTTGTGGTCTAATGCTTGTGAGGGTACTTTCAAAAAGGTGAAGGATAAGCTAACTTTGGCTCTAGTTTAGACTTTTCTTGAAGGCACTGATGGGTTTGGGATTTACTGTGATGCATCCTGTGTGGGGCTTGGTTGCATTCTAATGCAGCATGGTAGAGTGATAGCTTATGCCTCTAGGCAGTTGAAGGAGCATAAAAGGAATTATCTGACTCTTAATTTGGAATTGTTAGTTGTGGTGTTCACATTGAAATTATGGTATCACTCTATGTATGAAGTGCATATGGACATCTTTTCAGATTATAAGAACCTGTAGTGTTTATTTACTCAGAAAGAGCTTAACCTCAGGCAAAGAAGATGGCTTAAGTTGCTCAAGGATTATGACATAAGTCTTCACTACCATCTAGGTAAAGCTAATATGGTTGCTGATACTCTTAGCAGGTTATCCATAGGTATTCTAGCTCATGTGGATAAGGATAAATGGAAGTTGGTGGAGGACATTCACCATTTAGCTAACCTTGGAGTTCATCTTTTGGACTCTAAAGATGGTGGTGTATTTGTCCGGGAGGTGGCACAGTCGTCTCTTAGTACTGAAATCAAGGAGAAATAGATGTTAGATCCTGTCTTGATGAGGATCAAGGGTTATATAGGTGGGCAGAAGGTGGTGGCCTTCGAGATTAGTAGTAATGGTACTTTGTGGTACCAAGGAAGGTTGCGTATTCCTAATGTTGATGGTTTATGAGAGACGATTTTGGTTGAGGCACATGAGTCGCACTATGTTGTTTATCCTGGTTCGGCGAAGATGTATCATGACCTTAAAGATATGTATTGGTGGAACAATATGAAGCGAAATATAGCTAGTTTTATTGCTAAGTGTATGGTGTGTCAATAGGTGAAAGTTGAGCTCATGAAACCTAGAGGATTGTATCAAGAAATTAAGTTGCCGGTCTGGAAGTAGGAAGTGACCAATATGGATTTTATTACTAGTATTCCTCAATCTTAAAATTAGTTTGATTCGGTTTGGGTCATCGTGGATAGGATGACAAAGTCTGCTCACTTTTTTCCAGTGAGGACAAACTTCTCGGCTGAGAATTATGCAAAGTTATAACTCCATGAGATTTTGAAGTTGCATGGGGCATTAGTCTATATCATCTCAGATCATGGTATGCAGTTTCCTCTCACTTTTAGCGGTCATTTCAGAAAGGTTTGGGGGCTAATGTGACTCTTAGTACTGCTTATCATCCGCTGTCGGACGGGCAAGCGAAAAGAACTATTCAGATGTTGGAGGATATGCTTTGGTCTTGCGTGATTGACTATGGTGGTATTTGAGTGGAGCATTTACCTCTTATAGAGTTTGCCTATTATAATATCTACCACTCTAGCATTGGGATGGCTTTGTTTGAAGCTTTGTATAATAAGATGTGTAGGTTTCCTATTGGGTGGTTCAAGGTTGGTGAGGCAGAGTTGTTTGGCCAGTATTTGGTTCACCAAGCCATGGAGAGGGTGATTTGAGATAGGATTAAGTCTACCTAAAGTCTCCAAAAGTCCTATGCGTATGTGAGGCAAAGAAAGTTAGAGTTCGAGGTTGGGGATATAGTATTTTTGAAGGTGTCACCCATGCAGGGAGTGATGCGGTTTGGAAAGAAGAGAAAGCTTAGTCCCTGGTATGTTGCTCTGTACTTAGTTTTGAAGAGGGTTGGTAATGTTACGTATGAGTTGGAGTTTCCTTCTAGTTTGAGCTCCATTCACCCGGTGTTCCATGTTTCTATGTTGAGAAAATGTATGGGTGATTCATCATAAATTATGCCTATAAAGGATATTGGTATTTCAGATTCTCTATCTTATAAGGATATCCCAGTTGAGATCTTGGATTTGAAGGTTCGTCGATTGCATACAAAAGATGTGGTCTTATTAAAGGTTCTATGGTGGCACTACAAGGTCAAAGAGGCTACTTGGGGAGCTGAAGAGGACATGAAGTCCAAGTATCCATTCATATTTTCTTCTCTTGAAATTCGTGTGGAAGGTATGTGTTCTTTATTACATCTTTGTTTTCAAAATTAATTAATGGTCAGAGTGGAGGTGGTGGGGTGTAAATCGTGCTTGTACGACCTTATTCAATCATTCAAGGACAAATGATCCAAGGGGGGAGAATTGAAACACCCTGGGTTTTGGCACTTGGAAATTTCCTGAGTTTTGAGCCTTCTCTTAATCATACGACTCACCATACTATTCATATAGTGTGGGTACGAGTCTAGGGACCCTAGTCGTATGTTGGTTAGAGTGATATTGTCCAAGTTCTGCCCAAGGCACAAAAAGACTCCATATGAGTCGTATGTTGAAGTGGCGAAAAGTATAAGGTCCAATCGCATATTTTCCAGAGTCTAGCCTTAGATTTTCTGCCTAGGGTTCAACTTAAATGTACTATTTTTATGGTGATGATACGAGTTAGGCAAGGAAGTTGTATGTTGGATAGAATATAAAGTCTAACTTTCTGTCTTAGATACAATTGGAGGGTACCACTCGTATGATGTGGTTACGAGTTGAGGGATCCAATCGTACCCACCTGCAAAATTTTTTACAGTTTAAGTTTGGGTTATTCTGGACATTTCCCCTATTAAATTATTTTGACACCATGACATAAAACACCTTTGGGGCCTTCCTAACCTATGATTTTCAATCAAACACTCTCTAAACTCTCTTAAATCTCTCTTAGGCTCTTGGTTTAAGAAAAGTCTAGGGTTTCTTTAAGGCGACCAATTAAGGCTATCAAGGGTGGTTTCTCTCCATATTCCTTGGTGTGTAAGGCATGTTACCCCTCCCTCATTGTTAGTTCAACTAAAAAACATGTTTTAATGAATGGTTTTTATGGTATTATTGTGGGTTTGTGTTAGTTTTGGAATAAATGTTGGGTTTTTCTTGTTATTAATGGTTGGATAATGTTTTCCCATGTTTTTCTTATGGTTTTCATGTTATAATTGTGTTTTGAACTTGTGGTAGCATGGGAATGGTCAGTCGATGCTTAGTTTTGGTTTTGGAAACTATATGCCTTCAATATGTTTGATAAAATGCCAATGAGAATGATTTTGTCACATAGTTTAACTTTTATTGAAATATTTGCATTGCATAATATGGTAATGGAACTTAAATTGGTTTGGTTAGTTTTAAATGGTTTGGAAAGGCCTCGGTGGCCATAACTTTGGTTAAATTGGAAATCTTGTGGGGTATATGGGAATCTCCTAAGTGTTGGCTTATGACATTGCTTGCAAGCTATAGTCGGTATGACGATACCACTTCATAATGCCTTGGTAATTAAATTTTGGAATTGTTGGTTTTATAATGTGCTAAAGGTTTTAATTCGGCAACAATAGTGGGTTGTGATAGCTAACCGTGAAGGTGTGAGTCTGATAGACGAACACTGGAAACTCATGTTTGCCGACATGAGGGTTGGTCATGGTGACCATATACTTATGGGGTACCAGGGAATCCCTTAAGTTTATACTTTTATATATGAATCATGGAGGGAGAAGGGTACATGGGAATCCCTGGCCCCTATGATATCTCCGATTCGTGTGGCTACACACACTAGGGCCCATTCAGGGGGTATCACTGGACCTATATAGCCTGTGGGTGGTGTTAGGATGGTCAAGCTACTCAGCCTAGGTTTAGGTTTTAAATGCATGCTAAACCCGATTCCCTTTTCCGGCATGGTATATTTGTATATATGTATTTGCATATGGTTATTTACTTTGGCTGTAAATAATGGCACTATTTTATCCTTATTCCTGAGTACATGCTAGTGCTTATCACGCTAATTATTTTTGGGCGCTATAACCCCATGTGATGCAGGAACTAGCCATACCACTCCTCCTGCTCAGTGACATGGATCAGGGGACAACTCAGAGTTAGACTGAAGTGGTGAGCTTCCATCCTCCGAAAGACTCCCTTTCATGCTATGGACTTCTTTGCATTCTTTTTATTTCTTGGACTTTGGTTTTATCTATGGTCGGGGGTATGTCCCAAATAGATGTTCCTTGTTTTTGGTTAGAGGCTTTGCGTAACTACTATAGGCATGGGTGGTGTCGGTATTGGTGTCAGTCTTTGTATAGGTATTGGTATTGGCATTAGGGTTGATATCAGTTGGATATTTGGCTGGATGTTTGGTTGGTTATGGTTTTGGACTTTATTAAATGTCTTTAAATTATTGTTATATCTTATTATATGTTCGGAATTCTTTCGACATAGGGTACTGGGTGATTATGGTTGGGTATTGGGGGTGTCCTCCGGTCTAGGTTGACTTGAGGCACCCGACATGAATAGGCCCTAGTTTGGGTCGTGTCAACCTCACAAACCCCTAGCAGCACCTCTACCATCTTGAGGGTCATCTCTCACTATGATATAGAAGTTGGACTAAAAATGCGATAGGAGAAATCCTTGTCTACATGGACAAACTCATCACACATAAAAAATCTGTGGCTCGACTCAATTTAAGAAGGTATGACTGATCTAGAACGACCACCCTAGGACAACGACTGACTACCCGAAGTTGCTGAACTAGATGATAAGTGGTAATATTTCCACTCATTGATATATCGTGTCTTATGACTTATTATTATTGATTTATAATATGAGGCTAATTATATTGTGAATTATACTAATTTTTTTCTTTTATATTTTGAGGAAAGTCTAATTAAAAAGAGTAAATTCGAAGCTAAAATGGAAAGAATAAGCTAAAAAGGAAAAGCCTATAGAAGAGTCTCAGAAATGACCCTCAAATACCACTTAAGTCGTCTGAGGATCGCGTAAGTGACTGGTCAAGACAGTAAAAGGATTAGCAGAAACAACCAGTTGTGTCACGTAAGCGACTAGTGAAGCCAGTCAAAGAAGTCGCATAAGCGACCAGATATATCGCACAAAGAACTAGTCAAGCCTGTCAAAAAAGTCGTGTAAGTGACCAGATGCACCGCATAAGTGACTGGTCAAGTCAGTCAAAAAAGTCACATAACAGACCAGATGGATAGCTTAATCAATCAAGTCAAAGTCAATTGAATCGCTTAAGTGACCATTTGGATCATTTAAGCGATCATTGGACAAATTTTAGGGAAAGTGATGGAATTTAATTTTCTTAAACCCCAATTCTTCAAATACTCGATCCCTAGCTATTCTAAGACATCTTTGGCATAATTTACAATGTTGGAGGCTAGGGTTCTTAACTCAACACCCTTGGAATTGAAGATTGGAGTTCTGTATTGCTAGTTTCTTAAATCTTTCTTCTTTCCTTGTTTTGATTAGAGTATTTGGGTGTAATTTAACTTTAGATTTGGGTGTTGTTGTTAGACATAATGAAATACTTGAATATTGAGTTTGGGTTATAATTTTTTCTTATGCTTTTGTATTGATTTATTATTCTTGATTTGAGAATGAGTTTTGTTTATCTAAATTAATCTCATATTCCACCATTCCTACTCTAGTTGAGCTCGAAAAAGGAGATTGGAGTGGGTGTTACACATCTACCTCAATTAATGCTTGACACAACAAATTGAGGTTGGGAAATATTAATTTAGTGCAATTTGGATTGTATGACCTATTATATGGAATTTGATACTAGACATAGCCAAATCCTAGCATAGCCTAAAGTTTGTTTTGTATGTCATGCTTCTAAGCTTTTTTTGATAGAACAAGTGAGGACTAAACCCTCAATAGTTGACAAACATTAGTGGGTGATATTGAATTCAAGTCTAATTTACTAGATTTATGATTAAGTTGAGAGTAGTTAGTTAAATATGATGTCTCATTAATAGAATTGATTCCCCGTGTCATATGCCTTGTTTTCCATCATTGTGATAGCCATTGATCACTTGTTCAGATTTTTATATTAATTTTATCTGTGTTTCACTTTTATCATCAAAACCCATAAAATATTTGTATCTTATGTTTGAATTTATCAAGTTACTTTTACTTCGAGCTTATCGATCATCATTCACATTGTTCCCTATGGATTCGACCCCAACTCCTTGTTGGGTAAATATATTGACAATATACGAAACATCTATTCAAGAGTGTAATCTGAGCGTTAACACCAAAAGACCTACTACCTTAACCCGGCAAGGCTGCCTGCACTGATCTACTATGGTCCCTATGAAAACCTTTGAAATCTCTGCCTCGAGGAGTGCGATCACTGAACTCACCCTAGTAGTGCACCCTCTTGGAACTTCCCTGAGTAGATTGAAGAATAACCTCAGTCATATTTGCATGATCCACCATACTCTAACATCCCATCTGGGAAATAGCAGACTAAAAAGTAGTATCCAATCCATTCACGAACTTTTCAATCTTTTCAGATTCGATGGCAATATAATATCTGGACAAGGCATTGAAATTTTCCTCATACTCAGTAATAGTCATGGAGCCCTGATCCAGGTGATCAAACTCATCTTTTATCCGATCCCTCAATCTGTATGGTACAAACCTGTCTAAAAAGTCCTTAACAAGATAATCCCAAGTAATCTCTGGCGAACTAAGAGGTTTGCAACTAACAAATGACCTCCACCTATTTTAAGCTACATCTCTCAACTGGTATGTGGTGTAAGCAACTCCATGCAACTCTAGCAATCAAAGGTTATATAACTTCTCTTGACAATCAATCAAGAAATCATACATCCTCATCTACAACATCACCAGTCTGGGTGGACCCAAGTGAGTAAATCTCTAAAACCTCTTTTGATCCTTAGAAAACATAACAGGAACCGAAGCAACAGAAGGCATAGTAAACTTGGTAGGCTATGATCCTACTTTAGGAGGTAACATAGATAAAGGCTGAACCCCTGTACTTGGAATACCATACTTAGGTACCAACACAAAAGAAGGAACCACACTCGAAGCCTGCAAAATACCATAACAAGATGCCGATATTGATGAAGGAGCCACACTCAAATTGGGGGAACTCCATAAGCGGTCTCTGATACAAATGGAGGTGTAACACTTAGAGCTGGAGGAATACCAGGTTCACTCAAAGGAACACCCTTCAAATGAGTTAGCAAACAAGTCAATAAACCCTCAAAGAGTGGGATAGTAGTACTCTGTAGAACCTGAGTAGGACCCATATATCTATCATGCTCAACCGCAGGATCAGGGGAGATTCCCCTAATACTACCTCTAGTAGGGGAAAATCCTTATTTCGTCCTCTACCTCAAGCCCGTTTGCGACCACTACCTTATATTCTAGGCTAGGATTCATCCTCAGATGCTAGCTCAACATCCCTAGTCATAGGATTTAGTCCTCATCATCTAGGCAGAAATAAGTGAAACTCTCTTTAGAATATGGGATATGGAAAAACCGCATGACAAGGAACAAAATAAAGGAAATTTCCTAAAGCTATCTTATAGCCTCTTGAAGATAGATACAAACGTATACGTACTAATCTGTTAGACTCTACTAGACACCTTATTCTTACACTAATGAGAGTAATGAACCTGAATGCTCTGGTACCAATTATTTATGACCCAAAAACTAAGGTCATGATGGAACTTATCGCGACTAAGACTTGAAAAGTTGGCCAATCACCTAAACTGATATGTAATAGAAAAATTACAACACAAATCTCAAGGAGAGACTTCTAAAACAAAGTTGAACCATACATGTACAATAATAGTGGAAGTATGAATAAAAATAATATCATAAACTATCCCAAAACCTGGTGTCATAGTGTAAGAACAATCTAAATATAACTCCAAATCTGAAAATATAATTAAAAGTCCAAAAATCAACCAAATCAACCATCAGACTATCTCTGAATACAAAATAAGACATAAACTGGATAAGAGAAGGTCTAAGGTCATCTTTGAAGGTGTAGAGTGGCCAATACCTTGAAGTGCATTAATCCCTAAATGAATTCAGCTATTGCACAACACACTCGTACCTAGATCTGCACTAAATGGGTACAGTAGAGATGAATATGGCCCACTTATACTCAATAGGTATCATAGGTTGACTAAGAAAAATAAAAAATAAGATACATTAGTACATTCTATGAGTATGTCACCTGTAATTAGAAAATGTTCCAAACAATAGCTCACATAATCTCCATTAACAGTTCTAAATATAGTACTTAAGCAAGAAAATAGATACATAAAAGAAACAGAATAGATATGCATTGAAATAAGCATAAAATCACAACACTAAAGATGCATAATGTATGAAATACAATAATGATGATATGATGTGACTGAGGTTATCATATAAGATGTGTATATACCTACCAAGCCTCAACTTTTTTAGGTAGGTTGTCAACCCATATACTATATTAAACTCAATTTCGATCTTAATATCCATATCTCCTCCCTAATTTATGGTCTAAGGTAGAGGATTTTATAAAAATCTCTCTTTTCTGTCCAAAATTAGTGTTTCCATAATGATACCAATATCTCATGAATGTATATATGATATGAAGATGTAATAATCAAAACCAAACTAGTATAAAATCTCAAAATCCATTTAATAAAAGTACTCGTGAACCCAGAATCCACTCAATATATCAACCAACCATGATTGCATATAAGCACTGTACCTTTAGAGTAAAAAATTCAAATAAGACATCAATAATATCACATGAACCCCAACTTAAGTATCTCTATCGTTAAAAGAGCAACCAAATGTATACACACTGCCAATAATATAAGATAAGGCCTTTACAAAGGCTACACACAATAAATATCATCTTAAATCACCACCAACAATAATATAAGCCCCCCACAGAGGCACACAATAGTTATAGTATTATTTTCATGATTATTATATAGCATGATTTTACATAAATATAAACTAACCAACCCAATCTTAAGAAAGTTAAGCCATAACCTACCTCGTGATGATGAAATCCCTTCATACAAAGCTTTTACCCTCCCGAACAGCCTCAAAATCAACTAAAACATATAAATATAGAATCTATGCATCAAAAGGAAGCCAAAGATACCCGTATTGCCTATTTTCATATAAGGGGTCAAAACAAATACTCGAAATGGATTTTTGAAAATAAAAGGTAAAACAAGAATTTTATTTATAAACACCTTACCCCCAAAATGGGTTTTTGAAAAGAAAAGGTAAAAAAAGAATTTTATTTATAAACACCTTACCCATGACTAAAGGAATCCATAGAATAAAACCCAAGTGAAAGTGGGGTTTAAATTAAATAAAAATTATTTTAGGCCTTTTGAACCAAAATCCATAAATTTTACTTTTGAAATAGCAATTTAACAGATTTTAGGTGACAAAAATTGAATCAAAATAATTGAAATTGTGATTTGGAGCTTACTCAAGCTCCAAAATGGAAGAAATCGTTCAAGCATCTCCTAACCCAAAGCTTAAAGTCCCAAAAATAAAAAAAATTGAGAAGGCAAATTTTTATATTGACTTAGTACTGACCTCTAAAGTGGTCAAATTACCTCTAAAGCGGTCAAATGACTGCTTAAGTGATGAAAACTTTAGTGCAAGTCGAACGCTAAAGCGTTCTAGCCTACAAGGGGTTGATTGCTAAAGTGGTGGCCGCTAAAGCGGCAAACCCTTCACTTTAGTGGTACCTGTTAAGGCTTGGCAGGGTCCGCTAAAATGACTACCTTTTTTGCGGTCCTTTGGCCACTTAATCGACCATAAAAGATATAGCAACACCAGTAACATTGCTTAACTTGCGAAGTTTCAAATCAAGCCCACTAGATTCTTTTAAAATCCCACAAAGGCAAACAAAATATGATATTTGGCTAAATTCAACATTCCAAACTCAATGATGATATTTAAATTTTGAAAAATTGTTGCTTTCACAAAATTGACTCCCAAGATCCAATTTCATAATTTTTTGAATCAAAGATCAAAATAAGATCTAAGATCCATAAATTCAAACCAACCATGCTACAAATCCAAAATCGACATTTTAGATCTGCTGGCATAGTTTGATTTTCCATCCAACACATAAAATATCAGATGTTGATCAAAGTTAACTATAAAGCCCTTTTAACCTCTAAAAACCATACTTACACAAATTATTTCAAATTGCATTAGGAACTATGCAAACCTTCCCCACACTCCAGAAACATCATGTAGCAACCATGGGGAGGGTAAAATGGTTAAAACACATAAAAAGTAAAAATTAACAGAATCAGGTCCTTAGAGTAACTTTTGTTATGAAATAATAAGAACTAGAACAAGAATAATTAGTAGTGAGCAGAGATAAGAGTTCTCATTTTTTAGGGATAATTTACAATGAAGAAAAATTCTTTTATTTATAGTGGGAAATTCTTTTGGTCCCAAAGTTAGGGTTCATATCTTCTCTCTAGATGAACATAAAAGATAGATAATTACTATAATAAAAATATATTTGTAATACTCCCGTGAATGTCTATTTGATATATAATGTGTCTTGTTAAAACCTTACTAGATACTACTCAGTGGAAAAAATTCTAGCAAAGGAAAAGTTATATACAACATTAATAGTATGCATGTTGTTTTTTTCATTAAGAACATTACAAGGAAAATCTAGTGAAACAAAAACCATGTGAGGGAAAAGAGTACAACGCGTATTAAATCTCCATGATGACAATATCAATCCAAAAACTGATTTTCACATTACAATATTTTTCACCATCTTATTTGAAGTTGTAATTGTTAAAGGCCTGATGAAAATCTTTCATATTATCACTTGATCGAATCTGTTATATGTTGATATCACCATTTTTTGGAGTTCATGTGCAAAAAAGCTTTGGTGAAATGTACTTGATTCTATCTCCTTTTATGATCCTCCCTTTAATGGTGCAATGCATGTTGCATAATATTCATATAAGATCATGGATCTTTATTATATTTCAAACCCCATTTTACTCGAATGAAATGTATATATATCATTGACCTCAGCCATAGATATTCTCGACTTGCTTCAAGAATAACTATTATCTCAACATAATTTGAATGTCTCATACAACATGAAGTGATAGTAACCTTTCATGTAAATAGACCATATGTTTGTATCAAACCCTTATGTTGATTATATGAATATCCAGTATATTAAAAAACTTGACAATATTCATTAAGATAAACACATTCATACACGTACTTTATTTGCATATGCAAGTGATCGTATTTTAGTATCTTCGTATAGAAGTATAATTATATCATGCTCGTAGTTATAGGAAGATGTATAAATGCATTAATTGCACAAGATATGGTACTTTAAGACAAGTTCAATTTTACATATTTCTTATTTCAACTTCTTTCGATAGATAATATATTACTTTTGGAAACTTTTCAAGAGTTCCAACTCAACTCATGAACTTACATAACATAAATACAAAATGATAAATAATGTTATTCTTATACTCTATGTCAATAAACATCATTAAGAAAATTCTAATACATCAACCTTGATTAATTTAATCAATATGAGTCTATGCTTCAGACATTTTGAATCCTTAAGAATTGTTTCATATAAATTTTGGCAAGCAACAACATCAATATTAAATGCATGACATCATCTAGTGTCTAAATTGCAGTACAAATAAGCTTTATGCTTACCAAGATGCATATGCCAGTTGATAATTAATAGTCACGACCCGATTTATGAGTCATTATGACTCCTACTCTATCCCGCTAATAGGTAAGTCAAACCATAGCCTAGAGCTAGATGCAATGGGCAAACTTGGTGGAGAATGAAAAAAAAGCCTAGAGTTAACAATAAAAGACTTAACAATCAATAATACAGTCATAATGGTCTAATAGATAGATAGAATATTGACAACTATCCCAAGACTCAGTAATGTCGGAACAAGAGCCACTACAATAGAACTACAAGTACTGAATAGTAAAATATAATTTGTCTCAAAAATAAAAGGCTAGATATAGAAACATAGAAGTAAAAAGGGGTAACTTCAACTCCAAGAGCTCACCCAATCTCCAAAATCACTTAGCACAATCATTAAATCAGCGGCAGCAACTAGTACTAGATCTGCACCAAAAAGGTATAGAAGTGTAGTATGAGTGCCAAAACTATGGGTACTCAGTAGGCATAATCGGTCTACTGAGCTAAATCACGATATAGATACGATAAGATAGAAGATAAAATAAGCTAAGTCAAGATAAAAAGAAGAAAACCAGGAATAAGCTTCGACCATGTTGTACATAAATTAATAAATGCATACAAAATAGCAACATAAAAGTTCGGAGCTCTGTTGTTAATCGCCTAGTTAATATTGCTCGTAGAGTCCATGCCCTGCTGTCTCCCTGTCTATTTGGTATCAGAGACAACCCCACTTCTAGAGGGAGGAAGGATGAAAGTGTACGCATAACATTTGCTACCACTGTTTATAACATAAGCCAACTTTACAGTTTTAGTCTTTACTTTACTTTTACAAAGATGTTAGCCATAAAAGTGTCCATAGTCTTTATTTCTAGTTATTATAGCCAATGTTTTGTAAATATTTGAGTCATAATCCTTCGATTGCTATAGTTTATAGTTTCAATCCATATAACAAAAGTCTTATACATAATCGAGTCTTAGTTACATTTCTTAGATCTTAGAACAAATATTTTGTAAAGTATTTTCCTTAGAACTTTAGGACAAAATATATCAAGTCTTTATAGTCTGAAAAAACACAAAAATATGTCTTTCTCAGAATCTGTACCATCTTCATAAAAAATATCCAGTTTATGTACATTTTTGCCTAAATAGACATGTCTCCAACTATCCGCAAAACTTTATCATGTAAGGAAGACTATACTTATGAAGTAGGAGTGTTGCGGCTAGAGAAAGATCTATTTTCCACACACCTACCTTTACTAAATCCATACTCTGCCTTTGCCTTATAAAAGTGTAATCTAGAGATGCAAATTTATTCCATGTACCAACACAAGACATAAGGAGTTAAGGAATACCTTGCTAGGTCAAAACATTACCAGTATGTTCTTACAACTCCAACTGAACAACTTATCACTCTGTAGATGCCAAAGGATTTTCCATAATAGTGTAAAAGACATGGCCTTACCTATATCTATTTTGGTTCTATTCGAGTAGTGGTGACCCATCAAGGGAATAAAGGACAACCGCTAAAGGCATGCCTTTTCTTTATTGATACTAGATTTCGAGAGCACCAACGTGTGAACTTGGGCACATTAGAAATCACTCTAGACTATGGGACAGTCGCTATTATCATGCTTCCCAACTTTAACATGTCCCTCACCGAGCCATATCTAACAAAGGCATTAAAGCTCGAGGTTCAAATACTTGAAGATCCACTAGAATATAACCCTACACAAATGACCCTACACTACTAGATGGTTTAACAAGTACAAAATGACACACAAAACTTATCCCTTCCAGGTGGCCACTACTTCTTATATCTGAACATAGATGTCACTAATGTAACAACCCAGTGCGTCCAGATCCCAAAATATGTATCCAAGGAAGAATTCCTCATGATTCTTCCAAATTTATGGGTCAAAAGTTATGGGATGATGAGAGTCAATCCTCAGCATCTCTAGACCTCTAAGCCTATATTCGAAAAAAAACCCTCATAGAATATCTCTCTATGTGCATATGTACACTTTTGCTAAAACTTACCCGAAAGAAGAGAATCTAGATCCAGTGAATATGTTATGGTATCTTAATAGTTCTGTGGAGGAACAACATTGGATATGGGATTTCGATCACAAAGGGCATAGTGTGCACTAGTTTAAATGTCCGTTTATAGAGCACTATTTATGGGATATTAATTGCAACTGTAGGGGATGCCAAAAGATTAGCTAGATGATTACGATGAGGAGGAAAATTAATTAGATTAGGATGACTATTAGGGCTTTCAAAAACACCATTTCCAGAATTATTGGGATGAGGAAGAAGAAAAACATGTATTCGAAGTCTCCGACAGACCTCAAGACTAGCCACCACTGCCCACTTCATCCAAAAGCACAACCTCTAAATCAAATTATAAACCTCCATTGTTCATGATATCCAAAACGAACTCCAGTTCTAAATACACCTTGCCTCCAAACCACCCAATCAAAAGGAATAACTAAAATCATACTCCAAAATTACCATATGTTATTCCATTTATAAAAAAAAAGGAGCCAATAAGCTGTCAAGCATTCACCAACATGCCATACTTATCATAGCACTAGAAAATAGGCTCCAAACCATCCAGTCTGAAAAATTTCTGCTATGAAACTCAATCCTATATTTTATTGACCGATAACTAAAAGAAATGGCCTCACTCGAAGAACAATCCATCTTTTGAAATACGACAGTGCTATACTACAAAATACCCAAAAGTCCACCATATTTCCACAAACACATCCTCCACAAGGATAAGGCCAACCATTTTCCACCTACCTATCTCATCCACCTATACCCATACTATTTACTCTAACTCTAAGAAATGAACAGAAGTTTGACATTGCCAAATTTTTATGGGAAAGAAAATATGCCATGGCAGCCCAAAAGCAAGCCAAAAAGGCATAAGACTGGGACAAAATGATAAAGTATTCTAGGAAGGCTCCATATGATACTAATAAGATAGCCTCAAGGCGTGCTTCTCCAATACTCATCTTCTCAAGCCAAGAACCCATTTTCCCAGATAATGACTTAGAAATCCAAAAGCTTAGAGGCACAGATAAGTAAAGGGCCACCAGATAAAGACTGGAAGTCTACCAAAACATATCTTCTTAGTGATAAAAGCCTATTTCCAGATACCTTCTTCGTCATTGACTAGATCGATTCAGAGGATTGGATTAATTCAGATCAAATAGCCCCTGAGCTTTATATTGTAGATGCTAGAAATTCTATTCCTCAGCAACAATAATCTACTAAAGTGGAAAACCCAATGGAGGAATCTCTAAAAGATATCGATGAATTCTATGGGTTTGATCCTGATGAGAGTCCAAAATACATATCCAATACTGATTCCATAGAAGTATGTCCTAAAATAGGTGATAGATTTCTTGACATACGGAATGAGGAAGATCCATCAATTGGTGCTCCAGCACATATCCAAGATACTCTTGAATCTTCAGTAGAGCCCCCCGAAAAAGACTATCCACCCATGTACATGAACCACTCCAAGGAACAAGAGGCCTCTAAAGTTGTCGATGACTAAGATAGGATAATGGATGATCCAATCCCATAGAGGAGGCTGGAACCTGTAACATTAGCAAAGAAAATCGTAGGAACTGGATTCCATACATTCACTCTCAATGATATTAAGATTTCTTCCAGGCCTCAAAGAATCCAAGACTTCTACACCTGGATAGAAACAAAGAATATGTCTGAACAAGAAAAATACATGATACTATCTGAATTCACCTCCAGATTCTCTAAAATCCTCAAATACTAGTGGAATTCTCTAGGGGTTTATGATAAAAACACTTATCTCACATCCCAAGACTTTGCCTTCAATATCAAAATCCTGCAAGAAGTATTTTATGAAGACACTATCCAGAGATTAGAAAAGCTGCGGTGGCATCTCTTTGAGATGAATTTCCTATCGTTAGATAGAGATGTTATTGATATCTACTTCCAGAAGATGGCGAAGATCTACTTTGATCTGGGTTGATATCCCATCCCGAAGCAGGCTTTTGTGTCCACTACCAAAGATGCTAGCAGGTCACACAATGAAGATTATGGAAGAGATGTTCAAATAAACAACCGCCTCACAGATAGGCTACATCATGAAGTCTATCTTCTAAGCCTTGGATAATAATTAACAGATAGATCTATACTGAAGAAAATCATCTAGAACAACCTAACTCTTGATTGATCCTGCAACAAGAATGATCTGATCACTAAGTCCAATTATTCCTACTCAAGCCGCACGGTAAGATAAAAAAGGAAGATACATTTCAAGAGGTTTAAACTATCTAGGCCTCCTGATGATAAGTTCAAGGAAATTTAGCAAACCAGGTACTTCAGACAAAGAACCTTAACAAACTACCAGAAGAAGAATGGCTGCTTCATCTATAGAAAGCTTGTCCACTTTGCAAGAAACTGTCCTCAAACCAAAAGTTCAAAAGAATCCATCCATCTCTTTGGAGAAATAATCAATCATACAGGAATTTATCTGAGCAAAGAGGACGACCTTGAATCGATCTTGTCACAGAAAGAAGCACTGATGAACAACAACCTCTTCTAAATAGTTATATATGAGGAACCAAGTGACATTCATACAAATGATCTCTAACTGATATCTAGTATCAGAGAATATAACTAGAAGATGGACAGTCAGATTTTCATACTTAACACATCAGGATTTCTATCTTCCAGAATAATAGAATGCCCACCAGATTTGTTCAATCAGTACGTGCATCCCTTCAATCCATCTATCCTCCAAGAAATATGAACCCTATATGTGCTCCAGGTGTTCATAAAATATGAAGGATCTATTTTGAAGATGTTTGAAGTACATCCAGAATTTCCTTTTTGTCATGTGTTCATAACACTAGACAATGACTTCCCGCAAGAACTCCTATGGTTATTTTGGTACTTGTGCCACCAGTACTTTATTGTCATGGAGTTCAAATATGATGCCTTCAGGCATTTTGATCAAACCCAACCAGCTCTGCAAAGATTTATGCTGTGGTTCAAACCATGATACTTTGGGTTCGATGCTTCAAAGATTCTTGTAATGCAATGGTATTCATGCTACATCACTCGGTAGGAATCTCAGGCCATGATGTCCAAGATCAGCTGGAGATTTCACTCCTCTAGAAATTTCCAGTCTCAATAATCTCCTGGGAAGATGAATACTATGAAGCACAATGTTTCATTTTCCATTAAAATGGATATATTCCAAAAGAGATATGGCCAAAGGAATGGGAAAAATGGAATAACATCGATAATCATCCCCACTGGGATAAAGTCCATTGAGTAACAAAAGAATATCAACCACAGTATGAAATCAAATGAGATGAAGTCATCCATATTAAAAACATACGACTGAAAGCTCCCCCACAGGAATGTGAAGGTCCATCCCACAAGAAGATTTACTTCACCAGATTACAGAAAAAAATCTTGGAAGGACAAGAAAGCCTCAAACAGAAGTATGACATCAACTGGTGAATAAAAGAAGGATACACGAGTTCATCTCCAACACCCCCCAACACCGCCTGAAAGTTGACTCCAGATGACATATGTAAGAAGTTACCATTTACCGCAAGCTACATGGAATTACCTTCCAGAGTTTACCATGAAAGCCTCTTAATTAGGTCACCCTTTTCACCATAAAATCCTCTCAATTAGGTTACCCTCTAAGATAGTTTTATCTACAAGCTGCTTATCTAACTACTTAGTAGACACCTACTTGCAAGGAGCACCCAAAGGGCTTCTTTAGCAGTCATACTAGATATCAGGCACCAACTGGAGATTTTGAATTTTTTAAGTCTCCACCAACCCCTCGAGATTCATCCAGAATCTCATATGAGCAAACAAACTATGCTATCCTATCAAATTCGATGTTCTGGACTCAATGGCGTTGTTGAAATTTCCATCTAAGGTCATTTTATGAATTATGGGTCCCACACCCACTTGCTATTTTCTTAACTTCCAGCTAATAGTTCAAAATAGAGGTTTCACCCAACCTAAAAATCAATGTTCCAGAGCTGTTGGAACTATCAAAATTTGCATACGAGGTCATTTAATTTAAGTTTTTTCTCAATACCTAATTCAAACTTATGAAGGCTTCAAAATAGGGAATTGGCTCTAAAAAACTAACGAGCTGCTTGGTAACAAAATTGTTAGTTCCCACAAGTCATACATGGCTTGGGGTAGCTATAGGAAAGCTGTAAACGATAAAAAAGAGAAGAAATACAAAAAATAACCTAGAGGGTCATTACAAAATCCACTACTAAAAGAACTTTTGTCCACAAAAGTAAAGGATAGAAAGTAGCTGAAGCCTCTAACAGGTGAGGATACTGGGTCCACATCTCACTCTCGATCTTCAAAGTGGCCTCTTCTATTGGGGGGTGCCTCCATTGAACCTTAACTACTATAATCTCTCTAGTGTGCAACCGCCAGACATCACTAGCAAAGATGAGCATAGTCTTCTTTACAAAGGTCAACCACTCATCCAACTAAACTGAGTCCCATCTAACCATATAAGACTGGTCAGAAATGTACCGCTAAAACACAAAAACATGAAAAACTGGATGAACAACAAAAAAATTTAGGGTTTAGGCTAACTCATAAGACACCTCACTAATTGTCTGAAGGATCTCAAGGGGTGTAATATATCTGGGGTTTATCTTGCCTTTCCTTCCGAACCTCATCACACCCTTCATGGGTGATACACAGAGCAATAACTGATCATCAACTCTAAATCTCAAGGAACAAAGTCTACGATTTGCATAAGTTTTCTACCTACTCTGAGCTGCTCTCAACCTATCCTGAATCAGCCTGACTCTATCCAACGGCTCATGTAGGGGTCTAATCTCAGAAGTCTCAAACCATCTAATTGGGAAACAACATATCCTACCATATAAAGACTCAAAAGGTGCCATCTCAATACTCAAATGGTATTTTATTATAATATGCAACCTGTACCAAGGCTAAATGCAGCTCCCACTAGCCTCCAAAATCCATAACACATACGCAGAGCATATTCTCAAGAACTTGAATAGTTCATTTCGACTGCCCATTGGTAGAGGGATAAAAAGATATACTAGGATCCACATGAGTACCCAACACCTAAAAACTCTCCAAAATCTAGAAGTGAGCACTAAAACCCAGTCTGAAATAGACTATCACTAATATAAATACGGGCTAACCTCTGGTGCTGAAGGACATATGAATAGGAATAAAATATGCTGACTTGGTCAACTGATCCATAATGACCCAAATACCATCGAAACCATAGGAAGTACGAGGCAACTCACTCACAAAGTCCATAGTAATCCTCTTCTATTTCCACTCAGTAATAGGAAACCTCTGAATCAAGCCATCAGGTCGCTGATTCATGGGCTTTATCTACTGACAACACAGATAATGAGCTACAAAGTCTGCCACATATCTCTTCATACCACTCCACCAATAATGCTATCTCAAATCTGTAAACATCTTATCTATACCCAGGTGAATAAAATACCTAAATCTAAGAGCCTCACATAAAAATGGCTAAATCAAGTCATCAGCTCGCATAACACAAATGCGGCCATAAAATCTTAAAATGCCCTTTGTATCTATGGTAGCCCTCTTGGACTCACCACTCAACACTTGATCACGGATGATGGAAAGTCTATTATTCTCAAACTAGCAATCCTTAATCTACTCAAATAGCGAAGACCTTGATTTAACAAAAGAAAAAATCCTCGTAGGGTTTAAATTATCAAGTACTACCATCAAGTTGGCTAAGGACTAAATGTCTCATGCCAGTGGCCTCTGAGAAATTGAAATACAAGCCAAACTACCTATACTCACTGACTATTCACCTTCCATGATGCATAAGAAATAACACAACCCTACTGCATTAATACACAACCCAAATCAACACCTGAAGCATCACAATATAGGTGAATCCCTCATCCTTAATAGGAAGAGCTAAAATATAGGTTCAAGTGAGAAATCCCTTAAACTTTCCAATATTTGACTCACACTCCTGAGACCATAAGAAAGGAACCTCCTTTCCTTTTGAGTTAGTCTGCTCATCAGTGCTGTAATAGTAGCAAAATACTCAATGAATCGTATATTATAACTGGCCAAACCAATAAACCTATAAATCTCAGTCGGTGATATAGTCCTATCCTAATCACGAATGGCCTCGATCTTCACTGGTTCTACTATAATATTATCCTTAGACACCATATGTCTAAGAAATGTCATTGACTAAAGCCAAAAGTAACACTTAGTGAATTTGAAAAAAAACACATGATCACTCAAAGTCTGGAGCATAATTCCCAAATGTTGCATGTGCTCTTCCCTACTTCTCGAATGCATAAAGGATGTAGTCGATGAACACAATCACAAAAGAATATAAATAAGTCTTGAGCACACGGTTCATTAATTCCATAAATGTGGCTGGGGTGTTAGTCAACCTACAAGATATCACTAGGAACTCATAATGACCAAAACAGGTTCTAAAGGTCATGTTTGGTATATCCTCAGCTTGAATCCTCAACTGATGGCAATCGAACCTCAAAAAAATATTAAAGAACACCACTACTACTTTAAGCATAGGATAATGATCCTTCATTATCACCTTATTAAGCTGCCTATAATCAATACATATATTCATGAAGCCATCATTCTTCTTCATAAATAACACAGGAGCTTTCCAAGAAGACACACTTGGTCTAACAAAACTCTTACCAAGAAGATCCTAAAGATAATAATTCTGCTCCTTAAGCTCGACCGAAGCCAAATAGTAAGGTTCCATAAAAATAGATCGGTGTGCCCAGCTCATGACGTGTGAGCCGATGCTAACACATTTGAAGATTTTAACTTTGAATAATTGTGAGGTCTTAAGCAAGTTTTGTTGTTTTTAATTTCTTTTAATGTGTTAATATTGATATAAGTGATTGGGGAGGAAAACAAAGGAAAGAAAAATAAATCAGCTGAATTTTGGTGTAAATAAGATAAAGTATAGCTGACGTCAATTCTGAAGTGCCGTCATACATGGGACAGGCTGTCAAACTTGCCTTCAAGCTTAGAAAGAACCTGAGATGAAATGTGATGACGTTTAGGATGAGCCGTCAAATATGTGACATGGTGTCAAAATCGCCGTCAACCAAAAACAGAGAATACTGATTTCTAGTGAAGTTGTGACGGTAGTTGTCACACGCCGTCAAGAATTTTGACACGCTGTCAGGTTTGTCGTATGAAGAGTCAGAAGATAACAATTTACTGGAACCTTTGATGACATCTAGCACATGTCGTCAGACATCTGACACGCTGTCAAGATCGTCGTCGTCAAATTCGAAGAGAAAACTGAAACTTTAATTTTATTTCCTTATTTAGGGTTAACTATTTAAAGACTTATTTTAGGGTTTTTTAGGGATCAACCATTAATTATCTGAGAAGAACATTTGAAGAGAAGCACGTAACATTGCTTCATCTTTACCATCAAAGATTTTTCTTGTTTCCTTAAAAAAAGAACTTATCAACTATTTTTGGGTTTCTATCTCGTTAGTAAATTGAAGAAACTACTTGTTGTTTTTCATCCATTCGTAAGTTTATCATTATTATGATGAATTCAACTTTTTATTTCGTTCATCAAATCATGAGCGGCTAATTCCATTAGCTGGAGTTATGGGATCCATAGATTAGGGTCTGATAGGTTACTAGGCATTTAACGGATTCAAAGAGTAGTAGGACGTCTTGAAATTCTGTTGTTTTGGCTAAAATCTATTGGTTGCAAACATTAGATTATGCCTTAGGTTTTATTTAATTCTAATGGAATAATAGACTAGAAGATGTGAATTATCAACAGGGACTCAGAAGCTACCAACCTTCTGTTTAATGATTGATGCCGTAACTGGATTAATCGACCTGAGATAACATCCTATTGGAAATAGATAAGTTATAAAAGTTTAAGAGAATTAGATAATAAATTGTCTGGTGAGGTCGAGAGATAAGTCAGACAATATCGTAGTCAGGGATATTCTGCTGTGTCTACTTACTCCAAGAAACTCAAGCATTACCTAGTATTTGTTAACTCCTAATACCCATGGTGAACATAACTTTGGTTTCTCATTTATATTGATTATAACACTAAAGTATTGAAAGTGACAGTTGACTCTCTATGAAATTTAAACCCATATCTTCGGAAATAATAAACTACCAGTAAAGTATTTTGTAACATGCCCTGTGGGATTCGACCCTAACCTAGTTGGGTTTTGTATTGACAACGATCGCTTACATCCATTCAAGAGTGTAATTTGAGCGTTATCAAAAATGGTGCCACAACCGGGGAATACGGTTGTAGACTAAAAGTTTGTACACGAAAATTTGCTGATAGTTGAATTTTCTAGATTTATGTTTGGTTGTTCTTTTTTTATTTGTAGGATATCTATAGGTTACGCCAAGCACTACTCAATCCGAAACCCCACTGTATGAGCAGAATGGCATAACAATCGCTGCGGTATAAGGCTGATGATGATGATGATGTAGATGGAGCAGGTGCAACGGGTGCGATCGTTCCCCCTCTGTTAGCACCTGGAGCAAAGTTCAATATTACAAGCACGATGATCCATATCTTAAATCTGAAGAGGTTGTTTGGAGGTGTTCATAGGGATGACCCCAACCTGCATCTGGTGAACTTTGTCACCATTTGAAAATCCTTTGACAATCTGGGAGTGATCCAGAGCGTGATCCGGTTGAGGCTATTCCCATTGTATCTGTCTGGAGAGGCAACATTGTGTCTAAGATAGTTGATGCCTGACTCTATAACCAACTGGAGGCAGTTGAGAGGAGCTTTCCTAGAAAGGTTCTTTCCTCCATCCAGGAGGGTATAGTCGAGGGATGAGATTAATAATTTTAGACATCTTTCAAATTAGGCTTTACATGAAACTTGGGAAAGGTTCAAGAAGAAGCTGACACAGTGTCCGAACCATAACATAATGGACATACATTTGATGGACACTTTGTACAGAGCCTTTAACTCTGCGACAAAACCAATGGTAGATAACGCTGCTGGTGGGTCATTTGTTGCTCTATTATTTCAAGTTGCTGCTAATGTGCTGAATAGGATGACCAAACTAAGTAAGGCTTGGTACACTAGTGATTCTGTGGTGGCAAGTCCAACTATTCCTATTGGAATGAATGATGAACAATACAGAAGAAATGAGGAGAAGGATCAAGATATATCCTATCTAAAGACTCAAATAGACCTGCTCACCAAGCATTTATTGTCAGGAAGGACGAAAAAGGTAAAGGCTATAATGATTCGGGACCGTGTTGATATGGAACCTGAAGAAGAAGTCAACTATGTTGCTAATCAGGGGGTTTCTGAGGCATTAGCCAAGGGAATCAAGGTCAGAACAGGTATGACAATCCTAATCACAGAGACAGAGAGAAAGAAAACTAGAAAAGCAGCAATGACAGAAGTGGGTTGTATGTTCGTGCTGGAAATCAAGAAGCTGCTGCAACTATCTCGGGAAAGTGGCCTATGGAAGATATAATGAAAGAACTGTTTAAAGGTAGAGGCTACTAATGCAGGAGTGACTAGCATGAGGAGTGAATTTTCCACTATGATTCAGTTGGTTAGTTCACATTCAACTTTGATCCAACAGTTAGAGTAACAGATGAATCAACTTTCATCAACACTAAAATAGGGAAGAAATGGTACTTTACTTACTCAAATGGTTCAGGATCAGAAGACAGACAGTTCATGTCTGGAGATTGCCACTAGGAGTGGTAAGATATTATCTGGCCCTTCTGTGAGCAAATCTGTGAGCATCGAGGAAGCTGCAGAGAAACCAGCAGAACAACACCTAGAGGAGCTTGAGAAGCCAAAAATTTCTATTGATATGTCATACAAGGATAAGGAGGAGGAAGTGGTGTTCAAACCCTCCCGAGGACACCACCTCCCTTTCCTCAATGGCTGAGAAAGAAGGTGGATGATGCAAAATTCAGCCAGTTCCTAGAAATGCTCAAGCAATTGACTATAAATGTGCCTTTGCTCGAAGCACTTGAGCAAATGACAGGATATGCAAAATTCTTGAAAGACCTTGTTACGAAGAAATGAGTAGTGAGTTGTGAACTAGTAGCAAATATCCACCTTTGCAGCGTTATTTCCACAAAGACCTTGACGCAGAAAAAATTGGATCCAGGTGTAGTCACTATTCCCTGCAAAATTGGAACCATCGAATTCACTAAAGCACTATGTGATTTGGGGGAAAGAATTAACCTGATGCCGTTGAATATTTATAAAAAGTTGGGCCTGGGGAATCCCACACCTACCAACATAAGGCTGGTGATGGCTGACAGATCAGTAAAGCGACCTGTTGGCATTCTGTATGATGTGTTGGTAAAGGTCTCAAATTTCATATTCCCTATAGACTTCATTATTTTAGACTGCGAGGTGGACTTCGAGGTGCCCATAATCTTGGGTTGAACTTTCCTCGCAATTGGAAGTGTGTTGATCGATTTAAGAGCAAATGAGCTCTTATTTAGGGTGAACGATGAAGAGGTATGGTTTGATGTGGGAAAATCAATAAAGCAGCATGAGGAAATAAGTGTGTTCTCAGTAGTTGATGTGTATTTTGAGGATGAACAGGATGTGGTCAGAACTGAATAGCTTGTTATTGATCACTTAGCCGCGGTTGTGATGAACTATGATAGCGAAGGCATTGAGGAGTATGAAGCGATAATTTATGACTTGACTGGACTGGGATCGCTTCTCATGCTCTTAAAAAGCTCGACCTTGATCTGTCTAATCGACCAACACCACCAGCCAAGCCATCTATTGATGAACCTTCGGTGTTAGAATTGAAGGAGCTACCTGGTCACTTACGATATGTGTTTCTGGGGAAAGGAAGAATGCTACCTATTATTATTGCAGCTGATTTGGAAGAACGACAGGTAAATGCACTTGTTTTAGTACTTCAGAGGCACAAGAGAGAAATCATATGGACCATCAAAGATATTATTGGTATCCCCCTAGTATCTGTACGCTTAAAATCTAACTAGAAGAAGATTGTACGCCTACCATTGAGCATCAGTGACTTCTAAATCCACCAATATAGGAGGTGGTTAAAAAGGAGATTATTAAGTGGTTGGATGTAGGTGTGTTTACCCTATTTCTGACAGAAATTGGGTAAGTCCAGTTCAATGCGTGCCCAAGAAAGAGGGTATGATGGTGGTTGCAAAAGAATTATATGATTCCACTTAGACCAGTAACCAGGTGAAAAGTCTGCATGAATTACCTCAAGCTTAACTCTTGGACTCTAAAGGACCACTTCCCAATGCCCTTTATGGACCAAATGCTTGATCGATTGGCTAGTAGGGGGTGGTATTGCTTCTTGGATGGTTATTCTGGATATAACCAAATATGCATTGCACCGGAAGATCAATAGAAAATGACATTTACAAGCCCATATGGCATATTTGCATTTAAGAGGATGCCGTTTGGGCTTGTGCAATGCACCAACCACTTTTCAACGGTGCATGATGTCTATCTTCTCTGACATGGTGGGAGACACCATAGAGGTATTCATGGATGATTTCTCTGTGGTAGGTGATTCATTCGAAATGTGTTTTGAGAATATGAATGTAGCCTTGCAAAGATGTGTTGAATTTAATCTAGTGCTTAACTGGGAAAAATGTCATTTTATGGTAAAAGAGGGTATCGTGCTGGGCCACAAAATTTCTGAAAAAGGGATTGAAGTTGATTGACCAAAGGTGGAAGTTATTGAGAAATTACCAGCTCCTATTTCAGTAAGAGAGTGCGTAGTTTTCTTGGTTATACAGGATTCTATCAGAGATTCATAAAAGACTTCTCAAAAGTTGCAAATCCACTTTGCAAGCTGTTAGAGAAGGAAGTGAAATTCCTCTTCAATGATGAATGCTTAAAGGCATTTGAGTGCATTAAAAAAAAGCTGATTGAGGCCCCTATTGTTATTGTACATGACTGGGCAAAATCGTTTGAAATAATGTGTGATGCAAGTGGTGTCACGCTGGGAGATATATTGGGAAAAAAGAGGGATAAATTGTTTCACCCAATATATTATGCCAGCAAAGCACTGAATGGAGCATAAAAGAATTACACAGTAACTGAACAGGAGCTGCTAGCTGTGGTGTATGCTTTCGAGAAATTCAGATCTTATCTGCTTGGGACTTAAGTGGTAGTCCATACTGACCGTGAGGCATTGCGGTAGTTAATGGCCAAGAAGGATGCTAAAATAAGGATTATTAGATGGGTGTTTCTACTGCAAGATTTTGATTTCGAAGTCAAAGATAGGAAAGGTTGTGAAAATCAGGTTGCAGATCATTTATCTAGAATGTAAGGTGAACAAGAAGCTAATGATGAAACAAAATTAAATGATGCATTCCCTAATGAGGAGATCCTGGTAACTGCTGTGGAATCACTGCCCTGGTACACAGATTATGCAAACTACGTTGTTAGTGAGATCATCCCAAAAAATCTTTCGTTCTACCAAAGGAAGAAGTTCTTGCATGATGTAACACACTACTTTTGGGATGATCCTTATATTTTTCGGTGATGTGCAGATAGTGTCATATGGAGATGTGTGCCTGAAGTAGATGTACTGTGTATACTAGAATCATACTTTGCTTCCCCAGTTGGGGGTCACCATGCAGGTGACCGAACGACCAGAAAGGTGTTGCAGAGTGGCCATTATTAGCCAACATTGTTTAAAGATGCCCATGAGTTTGTGCAAAAATGTGACCAATGTTAGAGGTAGGGGTCAGTATCTAAAAGGCATGAAATTCCCTTGTCTAAGATGCTTGAAGTAGAATTATTTGATGTCTGGGGCATTGACTTCATGGGGCCGTTTGTAAGTTCTTACTGAATGAAGTATATTCTGGTTGCTGTTGACTATGTTTCTAAATGGGTCGAAGCTGTGACTTTGGATGAAAATGAGGGAAAGAGAGCCATTGCTTTTCTCAAAAAGAACATCTTTTGTCGCTTTGGAGTACCGCGCACTATCATAAGCAATGGAGGATCTCACTTTTGCAAAAAATTATTTTGAGCAGCTCTGGCAAAATATGGAGTGAAACAACACAGAGTGGCTACTCCATATCACCCGTAAACCAGTGGGCAAGTGGAGGTATGGAATTATGAAGTTAAGGCCATCCTAGATAAGACGGTGAATGCTAGCCAAAAAGACTGGTCTCGAAAACTTAATGATGCCTTGTGGGCATACCGAACTGCTTTCAAGATATCTATTGACATGTCACCATTTTAGATGGTTTATGGAAAAGCATGACTTTTGCCAATAGAGCTGGAACACAAGGCTTTATGGGCGCTCAAGAGGTTGAATTTGAATTGGAAGGAAGCAGCAGAGATGAGACTAGGGAAAATGAATGAGATAGATGAATTCTATCTCAGGGCGTATGAACGAGTAGATTTGTATAAAGAAAAAGATGAAAAGGTACCATGACTGGAAAATAGAGAAACGAGAGTTCAAAAAAGGGGACTTGGTGCTTCTGTTTATTCCAAACTCAAATTGTTTCCAGGGAAGCTGAAATCTAAGTGGTCGGGTCCTTTTAAGGTAAATCAAGTCCACTCATCTAGGGTATTGGAGCTCGAAAATGAAGATGGAAGTACATTCAAGGTAAATAGGCAATGAGTAAAGCTTTACATTGGCCTGAAAGAATCAGTGAAAAGCATCACCATTATCTGTCTCGATGTAGTCTGAGGTAATAAAGACACCTAAGTCGTGCCGCGACATTAAATCAAGTGCTGCATGGGAGGCAACCCATGATCCTTGAGAATGACCTAGTTCAGGTATATCCTAACCCTTAGTACATTTTATTTTTGATTTTAAGTTGAGGGTATAGGGAAACTGTTATTGTAACATGTTCTATAAATAATTAGGAATAGAACAAGTACTTGAGGCAGTTAGCTTGTTTTGTAATTTTTGAGTACCTCTCTAGTGGTCTAATCTATCATGAATTATGTGAATTGCATCTAGTGTGACCACTGTGTATCTATTTGTGGAATTAGTGTGGAAAATAAATAACCTGTAGAAAACAAATGCATGAAACAGATGAGTAGTGATATGCTATATACTTGTGTGCTATGTGCTTGTAAGGTCTTACTCAGTTCCCATTGTACGTTGAATCTAGAACTTACCCAGTTAGTCATACCATAGTCATAGAATAGGTGTTAGGAAAGGATCATAGGCCGTTTTTGCATGTTAACCCATTTTAGCTTAAATGACCGTCCAAATATGAATAATATCCATTGATCCCTTTTTGCGCCTAAATAGACCAGTTCGTTCTTATACACCTTTTACCTTCCTATTACATCACAATGAATCTATTTTGGCCCTGGTCCTCCTTGGACACTGTGCACCTCGATTTAGGCAAATAACCTAAGTTGAGGGTGGATACTATAGGGGTGCATGATGCATTATGAGTATGAAGATAGGTAAAAGAAGGAAAATGAACAACAAGTTAAGTGTAGTGAAAAAGAAAAAGAGAAAACTGGAAAAGTTAATCTAATGCTTGAACAGACAACACCCATCTTGAGAATGCTTGACAAATAAAAGAGGAAAGCAAAGAAGGTCAAAAGTTGAAACCCCGTGAGTTAATGTAGTGCCAAGGAGGTGAAGTTACTATGAAATACCCATGCATATCATACCATCCCTGAGAATACATTACAAGCTTAAGAAAAGCCCTATAGTGATCTTAACTGACTTTTCTGAAGACTTAGATACTGACTATAAGGGAAAGCCTATGGCATTTGATGCACAATGTTGGAACTTCGTTCTGAGGGTGAGTCTTACGTTTATCCCTATGTCTATACATGTGAATCTGAGTGAGAAAGGGATTTGTTTGTTGTGAGGGCACACCAGGTATATTGCTATTGCCTGCTTTGTTCAGATAATGTAATTTAGGTATGTGCTAGGCTGTTATTGCTGAGATTTTTGCCATATCTAGATACATGTGAGTTACATGGGTGTTTTCAAATATAAGACACAGTTGATTTTACTTTGATTGATCATGGAGATGGTGTATGTATTCTGACCTGATGAGAGTAGTTATCTGCCGAATTGTACTTTGTATATGCCTAGCTATGTTTTGGTTTCTTGAGGACAAACAGTTGTTTAAGTTGAGGGTGTTGATGTGTGAGCCGATGCTAACATATTTGAAGCTTATAACTCTGAATAATTGCAAGGTCTTTAGCAACTTTTGTTGTTTTTGATTACTTTTAATGTGTTAATGTAAATACAAGTGACCGGGGAGGAAACCAAAGAAAAGAAGAATAAATCAGCTGAAATCTAGTATAAATAAGCTGAAGTATAGCTGACGTCAATTCTGAAGCGCCTTCATACATGGGACAGGCTGTCAAAGTTTCCATCAAGCTTAGACAGAACCTGAGAAACTAAGATGAAATGTCACAACGTTTAGGATGGGCCGTCAAATATGTGACATGACATCAAAATGGCCGTCAACCAGAAGCAGATAATACTGATTTCCAGTGAAGTTGTGACGACAGTTGTCACGCGCCGTCAAGAATTTTGACACGCCGTCAGGTTTTCCATCTGAAGAGTCAGAAGATAACAATTCACTAGAATCTTTGATGACATCTCGCATACGTCGTCAGACATCTGACACGCCATCAAGATCATCGTCGTCTAATCCGAAGAGAAAACTGAAACTTTAATTTTATTTCCTTATTTAGGGTTGACTATTGAAAGACTTGTTTTAGGGTTTTTTAGGGATCAATCATTAATGATCAGAGAAGAACTTCTGAAGAGAAGAACGTAACATTGATTCATCTTTACCATCAAATATTTTTCTTGTTTCTTTAAAAAAAGCACTTATCAACTATTTTTGGGTTTCTATCTCGTGAGTAAATTGAAGAAACTACTTGTTGTTTTTCATCCATTCATAATTTTATCCTTATTATGATGAATTAACTTGTTATTTCATTCATAAGATCATGAGCGGCTAATTCCATTAGCTGGAGTTATGGGATCCATGGATTAGGGTCGGATAGGTTACTAGGCATTTAACGAATTCAAAGAGTAGTAGGACGTCTTGAAATTCTATTGTTTTGACTGAAATCTATTGGTTGAAAACATTAGATTATGCCTTAGGTTTTATTTGCTTCTAATGGAGAAATAAACTAGATGACGTGAATTATCAACAGGGACTCGAAAGCTACCAAACTTCTGTTTAATGATTGATGCCGTAACTGGATTAATATACATAAGATAACATCCTATTGGAAATAGATAAGTTATCTAAGTTCGAGAGAATTAGATAATAAATTGTCTGGTGAGGTCAAGAGATAAGTCAGAAAGTATCATAGTCAGGGATATTCTGTTGTTTCTACATACTCCAAGAATCCCATGCATTACCTAATATTTCTTAACTCCCAATACCCATGGTGAACATAACTCTGATTTCTCTTTTATATTGATTACAACCCTAAAATATTGAAAGTGACAATTGACTCTCTGTGAAATTTAAACCCTCATCTTCGGAAATAGTAAACTACCAGTAAAGTATTTTGTAAATAGATTGAAGTTCACACCTTATTCCCTGTGGGATTCGACCCCAACCTAGTTGGGTTTTATATTGACAACGATCGCTTACACCCATTCAAAAGTGTAATTTAAGTGTTATCAGCTCACGATCAATAACAAACACAATACTATGCTCGGGAGGAAGGCTTGGTAGATCGGTAGGGATAATATTAGAAAACTCACACTCTATAGGAAAAGAGTCAACCGATGGACTATCCATACTAACATAAAAAATATAAGTGAGATAAGACATGCAACCCCTCAAAATAAGTCTCATAGCACAAATATAAGAAATAATACCCATTAGCTCACAACTAACTGCTCCCTACCATACGACTGGGAGTGTGTTAGGCATGGAAAAGGTAATAATCTTAGAAAAACATTCCAAGGCCATATGATAGTGAGACTTCCCATTCATGCTTAGAATCATATCAAAATCCACCATATCTAACACAATAAGTTCAACCTGAGTATCAAATTATTGAACAGTCACAACACATGATCTAAAACCTGATCCACTACTAAAGAATCACCGATGGGAGTATATACATGTAATATCATAGATAATAAATCCCAAGATAACTCTAATAGTGGAGAATAATAAGAAGATACATACGAATAAGTTCAATTGGGATCAAATAAAATAAAGTATACTTATGGCTTACTAAGATTGTACTTGCAATAATAGCATCCGAAGACTGATCCTTGGGTCTATTAGGTATTGTATACAACTGACTACACCTCACATGGCTATGCTTTTAACTTATCTTTTATCCTACCTCCCTGAGAACCTCCATGAGCACCCTAGGGATAACCCTTATGACCATGAATACCACCTCTAGTTGGAGGATGAACTACCCTGATAGGTGGACCACTCTAGGCTGAAGAAACAATAGCTCTATGACTGGAGCACTAACTTAAAATGTGACCAAAAGATCTATAACCATAACATTCCCTAGGCACTGGACTAAAATTAGAAGATAAGACTGACCTGGAATAACCACCATGACTAAAAAAACCAAAAGGCAAACCCCTCAAAGACTGACCAAAATCCTTGCCAGGACAATCATTGGATCCAAATTGATCTCTATCAGTAATTTGAATCGTGACCTAAATGGGTCTACTAGACTAACCCTGATGTTGATACAACTGAAGTAGAAGGTGCCTACCCCGAGAACCACTACCTATGAACCAAAAACTACTATGGTTCCCACTGTACCTACTATGATATATCAATCTCTTATTATTGCCCTTTTGGGCCTCATGATGTATCTTCATAAGTAGAGAATGATCAGAAACCTTAGAAGAAGACCTACCCATAACAACCAAAATCAGTATAGACATGAAAAGATAAAGTCTCAATCCTCAAACAAAGCAACAAACCCTCGCATACTTAGTAGTTAGAATAAAAGTAACATGCCTATCCAACTCATAAAATTGAGCCTTATTCTCCAAAATAGACTTAGAGCCATGCGCTAACCTCAAAAACTAATCTGATAAATGATCCCTAAGACTGTTAGGCATGCACTTTTACAAGAAGATCTTAAAGAACTAAGTCCACATCAATAGGGGAGATCTACCTATCCTGGAATCAAGATGACCTCTCCACTAATGTTGAGATACTAGGTCCAACTTAAAAGTAGTGTAATCCATACCACGATTCTCAATTAAGCCAAAATTATGGAACCTATCCTCACAAACAATCAAGAACACATGCACATCCTCACCCGGTACACCAGAAAACCTAGGCAGAGCCAATCTCAAGAATCTACCAAACATCTTCTCCTCCTCTGCAGACATAGTAATCTAAGAAACTACTACCTAAGAAACTACCAGCACATAAAAGACCTTAACTCTAGGAGCTGCAGCTACAGGTTGCGTCTCCACCTCAAGACCACTATGATTTGTAAATTATGCAACATCAAATGGTGAACCACCAACCAATCCTGAAAGATTAACCAAGAAATTCTTGAGCACTAAAGAAAAAATAAAACCTGGTAAAGCCTGGGTTGATCCCTAGCCCACTGTTGTCTAGGGTGGAAGGATCTCAGGCTCGAGAGTAGGAATAAGGTCTGGTGAAAACCACCTCTCCTGTACCCATGCTAGGGACAAATCTATGGGATATCCATGACCTCTATGTCATCCACAAAATATGACAGGATCCCTAGATAGGTCTCAGGACCCTCATCTCATGTAGCCATAGCCTGTGTCCTAGCTATCTGTGAAAGAGTTAAACCAAAGGAATGCTTTACAAAATAACCCAAAATCTTAGTATAAAATAAGTGAAATAAGTAAAGGACTCCTAAGAATATGTTATAGCCTCTCAAAGATAATAAATGGATGTCATTATTCTGATCTATGAGACTCTAATAGACATTTGCTGTAATACCTCAAATTTCTCAAGCTTTAAACCTCTTAAAAAGATAGGCCACGAAGTTATATTTCCAATACTTCAAGTCTCACCTTAATCCAATGTCATGTCAAAGAGTTGTCTAAAGTTTCCTCTAAGGACCTGATACACTGCTATGATAACGACTCAGGAAAATGAGTCATAACCACTCATGAAAGTCATCATGAGTGAGCCACAGTCACAACAGTATGTAATTAAGAATCCCTTTTAGTGGTTATGAGTCTAGCAGATAACTCTTTGTCAGACCTTACAAGTCTTTATGTGGACCCGTATCCAGACTAGTAAAGGATCCAGGAATCAAGCCTCAAACTACAACTTAACCCAATGACTCATAGTCAGTCATAACAATTTAATATGTGGAAAGTTATAGTCATAGAAGACGGTATCAAAAATCCTTAGATCCCAGGTTACAACTTATACCAAAACTCATAACCAGTCATAATGAGTTGTTAGGTGAGCTGTAACGACTGTGAATGTGTTTTTGTTGCATGTTTTTCCAATGACTTTTACTTTTTCCCACTTCTTTAAAAGACAAACCTACATTGTTTTTTCTTTAAATGGGGTGGTATAAAAGACCCAAAATCCCCAAAAGCCCCAAATCATACGATGATTATCAATTCCACCCAAGAGGAATCAATGAGGCAATTTCATTCTCCCTCAAGAGCAAACTAGGGTTCTTGAAGCAAGTCCAATTCTTAAAAAATATTTCTTCAAGGCTTATACTTCAAGTATGTGGGATATTCATCAATAGAATCCTTTCATCTATGAGTCTTAAAACATGCCATATTTCTTTAAGTTTAATCCTCTTTTGTGTACAGTTTCATAAGAAGTATGAATTTCATAATTTAGTCAGCTAAACTCTCAAGTTCCTCCATGAAAATATATTCCCTCATGATAGTTGTGTTTCCATATGTTTGATAATGCAATGTCTACATCATGATCAATTATTGGGTTCTTAGGTATTATTCATGTTTTTTCCATACCATAGATTGTTCAATATTTGTCATAATCAGTATGTATTAGATAATGCTGGTAGGTTATGAACACCCGATACATGGATATTTATGTATATCACAGATGTCAAGTTTTAAGTAATTTAGAGCATACTATCATGTTGAGCATATGTCAATATCAGTCATGTTAAGCCTTTCATTAGTATTCGTGTTAGTTCAGTTGGGAGTAGGACTTATCATCGAGAAAACCTAGGGATGAAGGCTCACCTGCCAGTAGAGGACTAAGAACTTTACTAAAAGTCCCAAAGTTAAAAGAACTATGTAGCAGCGTAGGTTATGAGAGGTAACCCGCTAGTTCAGGACTGACACTCTATTAGGGGTCACCTGTCATAAAGGACTAACACCCTAGTCCTTTGAGACATCATGTTAGTGGATGCACATAACCAGTGTTCATACCCATGGCAAGGTACTGGTACCCTTACAACTAGGGTTATAGGTTAGACCCCGATTATCTTAGATTGGGGCATGTCGATTATATGATAGCTCCCAAAATCTCATTTTAGTATTCAGATTTGTACCAGCTTAGGTTTGCATGACCAAGTGTCCAGTCTATTGGTTATTCAATTAATTAGTTTTATAGATTATTTTAGCACCTTATTTACTTAGTCTTGCATTTAGTTTACATGCTCATGCATTCATGTTCAGTATCATTATACATGTACATATCATCAAGTCCTTATCTTGCATACCAGTACATTCAAAGTATTGATTGCATACTCTCTTTTGTGCTATGTTATCTTATAACATAGGTTCAGACTCTTTGTTCCCTGATTGTACTTAGATAATTTTTGTGCTACTTAGCTGTAGTATTAGTGAGTTCTCATCAATTGAGGACTCAATATACTATTTATCATGCTTTCTAGTATTTTAGTTCACTTTTTTTTCAGTTGTCAAAGTTAGTTGGCGACCTGTTCTAACAACTTATCATGTTTATATGCTTTTAGTTAGCCAGATAGTTAGTTATGTCTTCAATGTCGTGTTTCAAACTTTTTTTTATTGAATTGACTATTTAAACATTTATTAAATGAATTCTATGCAGTATTTTATTATTTTCTTTTAGTATTCACATCCTGTACTAGACCATGGGTTATCTCGGGGTCACTCATGGCCTTAAACACCATGTTATGACTAGGGGTAGTCTCGGGTCAGGACAAACTTAGTATCAGAGCACAAGGTTTAAAGTTTCCTAGGGTGTTTGAAAGCCGTGTTAAGTAGAATTTTGTTCATGGGTGTGAATCATGCCACACTTATGGGAGAAAGGATATGAGACATTTTAGGAAAGTTTCCCTTTTTTAGTGTTATTATGAAATGGAGTGTGAGATCTATTAAATTTCCCTCTTCTAACTTGGCCTCTGTCCTATTACAAAAAATGCCTCCCAGAAGGAATAACAAAAAGCGGAATGGGGACTAGCCTATACTGCCACTTATTTAAGAAGACCCCCTGAATGAGCAGGTCTTCCATGTCAAATTAGGTTTTCTTTCACAATTTTAGCCTAGTCTATGGCTACCTGGAATAACCAGCAGGATGTTGATCTAGCCATCCAGTAGTGAATACAACGGTAGCCAAAATCCAAGATTTTACTCGAATGAATCCTCCAACATTCTCTAGATCCAAGTTTGAGGAGGATCCACAAGAGTTTTTGGACTATCTATAAAAGGTGACAAATATCATGGGTGTTACTCCAAGTAAGAGTGCTAACTTAATTTCTTACTAACTATAAGGGGTAGCTCATACTTAGGTGAAGCAGTGGAAGAAGGATATAGGTGTCGATGTAGGGCCTGTAGAGTGGTATTAGTTTGATATTTCTTTCTTAGAAATATTCTTCCCACTTGAGTTAAGGGAGGACAAAGTGCAGGATTTCATTAATTTGAAGCAGGGAAGCATGAGTGTTAAGGAGTGTTCACTCAAGTTCACCCAGTTAGCAAGGTATGCTCCGACCATGGTGGCTGATTCTATGGCTAGGATAAGCAAGTTTGTATCTAGTGTTTCTGAGGATGTAGTTAAAGAGTGTAGAACAACTATGTTGATCAAGGATATGGATCTCTCTAGGATGATGGTTCATGCTTAATAGATTGAGGAATAAAAGCTTAAAGAAGAAGAAATGGAGAATAAGAGAGCTAGAACTGGTACTTTCAACTTTTCTCAGCAAAGATCTAATGATGGGAATTATTTTTAGTTCCTCTAGAAATCTTTAGCCCCAACCCTATATTCTGCCAGTTCTCCAGTACCTAAGTTTAGATAGGACAACCTGGATAGAGCACCAGGCTCTAATTCCCAGGGTAGCATGAATAGTGGTTGCACTAATCCCATCTGCATAAGGTGTGGTAAGAACCACAGGGGTGAGTGCATGAATGGAAGTGATGTTTGTTTTAAATATGTCAAACCAGGCCACAAGATCAGGTATTGCTCAGTGGTTTCCCAGAAGGGTAATGATTCTCGTCTTCATGGTTAGGTTAGTTCTTCAATAACATCAATAGGTTGCTCAAATCAGCAGGGTGCCACTTTTAGTGCAACCAATGGATAGAGTTAGAATCAACTCTATGCCCTTTAATCTCGACAGGATTAAGAGGATTCTCGTGATGTAGCTATGGGTACGTTGCAAGTCTTCCACCTTTATTTATATTCATTATTAGATCTCAAAGCCACACTTTACTTTGTGAATACCTATATAGCAGTAGACTTCCGTGTTAGCCAAAAAATTCTTGTAGATTCCTTCTTAGTATCTACTTTAGTCGGTAGTCCTATTATAGCTAGATGGGTATACGGAAATTGCCGAATCACAGTATCTCAGAAATTTACTTTAGTTGATCTCCTAGATTTAGAGATGACCAATTTTTATGTAATTATTACATGGATTGGCTCCACTCCTACTATACCTTTGTTGACTGTAGAAATAAAATAGTTTAGTTTCTATTCCCTACTGACCCAATCCTAGAATGGAAGGGTAGTGCCTTAGTCCCAATAGGTCGATTTGCCTCTTTCCTCAAGGTGAGGAAAATGATTATGAAGGGGTATATCTATCATCTCATTTAAGTCAAGGACTCAAGTTTTGAAATCACCTTGAGTCAGTTCCAGTAGTAAATGAATTCCCAGAAGTGTTTCCTAAAGATCTTCCTAGAGTTACTCCCAAAAGGGAAATTGACGTTGGGATAGATCTCCTTCCAAACACCTAGCCTATTTTAATTATACCTTACGAAATGGCTCCAGATGAGTTTAAGGAATTTAAAGAACTATTAAAATATCTCTTATATAAGGGTTCATCAGGCCTAGTGTTTCCCTGTGGGGGTGCTTTAGTTCTATTCATGAGGGTTCTCTTAGAATGTGCGTTGATTACCGTCAGTTGAACAAAGGCACAATAAAGAATGCATATCCTTTCCCCAGGATTTATGACTTGTTTGACCAACTTCAGGGGGTAAATTATTTCTTTAAGATAGATCTCAGATCCTTCTATCATAAGCTTAGATTTAGAGAAAGTGATATTCTATAGACAATCTTCAGAACTCGGTATGGTCACTTCAAATTTGTAGTTATATTTATTGGACTAATGAATTCTCCTGAAGCTTTTATGGAATTGATGAATAGAGTGTTCAAGCAGTAGATGGACATATTCATCATAGACTTCATAGATGACATTCTAATCTATTCTCGTAGTAAAAGTGAGTATGTGACTATTTGAGGATTATTTTGCAGACCCTTAAGAATCATCAGCTATTTGCCAAGTTTAACAAGTGTGAATTTTGGTTTAAATCAATATCTTTCCTTAGTCATATCATTTTCGATGATGCCATTAGAGTTGATCCTCAGAAGACCAAAATAGTAAAGAACTGGCCTAGACCCATCCCTCCATCAGATATCAGGAGTGTCTTAGGCTTAGCTGGTTACTATAGATAGTTTGTTGAGTGATTTTTTTCTGTTTCTTCTCCTATGTCTAGATGAACTCAGAAAAAAGTCAAATTTTAGTGGTCTGATTCTTGGAAAAAGAGTTTTTAGGAATTAAAGACTCGACTCACTTCTGTCCAGTATTGACTCTACTAGAGGGTTCTGATGGTTTTGTGGTTTATTATGATGCTTCCAGAGTTGGTATTGATTTTGTTTTGATAAAAAGAGGTAAGGTGATAGCCTATGCCTCTAGACAAATCAAACCCCATGATAAGAATTACCCAACTCATGATCTTGAGTTGGCAACAGTTGTTTTTTCCTTAAAGATATAGAGATATTATCTATATAGGGTTCATGTTGATGTATTCACTAATCATAAAAGTTTACAGTATGTATTCATGCATAAAGATCTAAATCTTTATCAGAGAAGGTAGCTTGAATTATTAAAAGATTATTATATGAGTATGTTGTATAACCTGGGAAAGGCGAATGTTGTGGCCGATAACCTTAACAGGTTGTCGATGGGAAGTGTTGCCCATGTTGAGGATGATAAGAAGGAATTAGTTTGTGAGGTTCATCAGCTAGCTATATTGGGTGTTCGATTGGTTGATTCATCCGAAGGTAATGTTTGGGTTTAGAATGGTTCAGAATCTTCATTGGTTGCTGAAGTAAAGGAAAAGCAAGATAGAGACTCTATTTTGCTTAAGTTAAAGAAGACAGTTCTGGGTCAGAAGGTTGAGGTTTTCTCCAAATGGAGAGATGGTGTTCTTTGTTGTCCAAGTAGGTTGTGTGTTCCAAATGTGAATTATTTGGGAGAGCAGATTCTAGCGATGGTTCCCTATATTCGATTCACCTAGGAGCTACTAATATGTACCGCATTTTGTGGTAAGTCTTTTGGTGGAATGGTATGAAGAAATATATTGCTGAATTTGTGGATAAGTGTCTGAATTATTAGCAGGTTAAGGTTGAACATCAGATACCTAGTGGTATGCTTTAGGAGTTCTATATACCCACTTAGAAGTGGGAAGTGGTGAATATGGATTTTGTCACTGTGTTACCTCATACACGCCGTCAATATAATCCAATTTGGGTCCTTGTGGATAGGATGACAAGTCATCCCATTTCTTGCCAGTTAATAATTCATATTCAATCGAGGATTATGCCATACTCTATCTCAAGGAGTTAGTAAGATTGCATGGGGTACCATTGACCATCATTTCAGATAGAGGTACTCAATTTACTTTTTATCTTTGGAAGGCTTTTCAAAAGGGTCTTGGTATCCAAGTTCATCTTAGTACAACCTTTCATCCATAGAAAGAGGGTCAGGAAGAGAGGACCATTAAGAAACTAGATGACGTGTTATTGATTTTAAGGGTTGTTGGTATGATCACTTGCAATTAATTGAGTTTGCGTACAATAACAACTATCACTCCAGAATCCAAATGGCTCCGTTTGAGGATCTCTACGGTAGGAGGTATAGATATCCTATTCATTGGTTTGAGGTTGATAAATATAATTTGTTAGGGCCAAATTTAGTATTTGAGGCAATGGAAAAAGTTTAATTGATTTGTCAATGTCTGAAGACATTCCAGAGCCATCAGAAATCCTACGTAGATGTGAGGAGAAAAGAGCTTGAATTTGATGTTAGTGACATTGTGTATTTGAAAATTTTTCCCATGAAAGGGGTGAAGAGGTTTGGTAAGAAGGGGAAGCTCATTCTTCTTTATGTTTACCCACATAAGATTTTGAGCCATTTTAGGAAGGTAGCCTATGAGTTAGATTTCCTGCAGAGTTAACATTAGTACATCCAGTGTTTAATGTTTGTATGCTAATGAAATACATTAGTTATCCTGCTTCAGTCATTCCTTTAGAGAGTGTGGGTGTGAAAAATAGCCTGTCCTAGGAAGAAATCTAGTTGAGATTCTTTATAGTCAGATTCGTAGGTTAAGGAATAAAGAAGTTTCCTTAGTTAAGGTTCTATGGAGAAATCAGTTTGTTGAGGGAGATACTTGGGAAGCAGAAGCTGATATGTGAGCCAAGTATCCCTATCTCTTCTCTACAAATTCAGATTTCACTTGAATTAATGGTTCTTTAGATTAATTATCTTGTTTTCTATCTTATCTATATGACCATACTCATGTCATAGTATTTCACAAGTTCAATTCAGTCTATGCATCATGTTTTAGATTTCAGATATTTATTCATAAATAGCTTCTAAATATTCTGTGCATGGTCTCAACCTTCTTAGTGTCACAGCTTAGTTAGTTTCATTCGAGGACAAATGATCCCAAGGGGGAGATATTATAATACCCCAAATTTATCAAGCCATAAACCTTTTAAATAGATAGGCCACGAAGTTAGGTTTCCAATGCTTCAAGTCTCGCCTTAATCTAATATCATGGAAAATAGTTATGTAAAGTTTCCCCAAAGGACCCAATACACTGTTATGACTACGACTATGACTATGACCCAAACACTCATTCTGAGTCATCATGAGTGATTCATAGTATCAATAGTACATAACTATGAATCCTTTCCAGTGGTTATGAGTCCAACACATGACTCATAGTCTGACATTATGAGTCATTGTGTGGACCTGTAGCCTTACCAGTAAAGGATACAAGAATCAAGCCTCAGACAACAACTTCACCCAACGACTCGTAGTTAGTCATAGTAAGTCATTAGGTGGCAAGGTATAGTGATAGAATAAGGTATAAAAAATCCCAAGATCCAAGGTTACGACTCAGACCATGACACGTAACCAGTCGTTAGGTGAGTCATAATGATTGGGAATGTGTTTTCCTGCATAATTTTCCAGGGACTTTTATATCTTTTTCCACTCCCTTAAAAGCCAAACCCACATAATTTTGTCTTCACAAGGGGTGGTATAAAGACCCCAAATCCCCAAATCATAAGATGATTATCAATTTCACCCAAGAGGAATCAAAGAGGAAATTCCTTTCTCTCTCAAGATCAAACTAGGGTTCTTCAAGCAAGTCTAATTCTCAAAAAGATTTCTTCAAGTCTTCTACTTTAGGTATGTGGGATTTCATAAATGGGCTACTTACACCCATTGTGTCCCAAAACTCTCCAAATTTCTTTATGTTGAATCACCTATTGTCTAGGGTTTTATGATAAGTATGAATTTAATAATTTAGTCTGTTAAACTCTCAAGTTCCTCCATGAAAATATATTCTCCCATGATAGTTGTGTTTCCATATGTTTGATAATGGAAATGTCTACATCATGACCAGTTATTGGATTCTTGGGTGTTATTCATAATTTTCCCATACCATGGATTGTTAAATATTTGTCAAGATCAGTCTGCATTAGATAGTACTGGTGGCTTATGCACACCTGATACTTGGATATTCATATATGTCAAGTTTCAAGTCATTTAGAGCATACTTGTATCATTAAATTTAGAATACTATCATGTTGAGCATATGTCAGTATCTGTCATGTTAAACCTTTTATCAATATCAGTGTCAGTTAAGTTAGGAGTAGGACTTACCACTGAGCGAATCTAGGGATGAAGGCTTATCCACTAGTAAAGGATTGAGGACTTTACTAGAAGTCCCTAAGTTCTTGAACTATGTAGCCAACGTAGGTTATGAGAGGTCACGCACCAGTTGAGGACCTTGAATCTATTAGGGGTCACATGCCATTAGAGGACTGACACCTTAGTCCTTCGGGACATCATGTTAGTGGATCCGCACAACTAGTGTTGGTACCTGTGGCAAGCTACTAACACCCTTCCAACTAGGGTTACAGGTTGGACCCCAAATAGATTAGATTGGGGCATGTCGATTATATGATATCTCCCACATTCTCATTTCAGTATTAAGACTTATACCAACTTAGATTTTCATGACCAAGTGTCCAGCCTATTAGTTATTCAACTAATTAGTTTTATAGATTATTTCAGCACATGCTTTACTTGGTCTTGCAGTTAGTTTACATGTTCATGCATTCATGTTCAATATCATTATATATGTACATATCAGCTAGTCCTTATCTTATATACCAGTACATTCAAAGTACTGACCACATACTCTCTTTTGCGCTATGTTGTCTTATCACATTAGTTCGGACACTCAGTTCCCCAGTTGTAGTTAGACAGTTTGTGTGCCACTCAGCTGCAGCATTGGTGAGTCCTCATTAGTCGAGGACTAATTATACTATTTATCATGCTTTCTTTTATTTTAGTTCATGTTTTGTTTTAGTATTTAGAGTTTGTTGGGGACCTGTCCCAACAATATATCATGTTTAGAAGTTTTTTAGACAACCAACAGTTATGTCTTCAGTGACGTGTTTCAAAACTCTTGTTATTGACATGACTATTTAAACATTCATTAAATGACTTCCATGCGGTATTTATTATTTCCTGTCAGTATTCATAGCCTGTTCCAGATCATGTGTTAGCTTGGGGTCACTCATAGCCGTATGCACCGCATTATGACTAGGGGTAGTCTTGGGTCGTGACACTTGCTCTTGTACCAATAATACTAGTGAAATCTAGGCTCTGATACCATTTTTTCACAACTCAATTCACAAATAATGATGGCATCTACTCTATCCTGCGAGTAGGTAAGCCGAACCATAGCCTGGAGCTAGATGAAATGGGCTAACTTGGTGGAGAATGGACTAAAAGTCGGGAATTAATAATTAAATACTTAAATAGAAATAATACAATCATAATGGTCTAATAGATAGATAAAAAATCGACAACCATCCCAAGACAGTAATGTCGGTACAAGAGCCAATACTACTGCACTACAAGTACTAAATATTCAAATACAACCTATCTAAAAAATGAAACACTAGACATAGAAACATAGAAGGAAAAGGGGTAACTCCGACTCCATGAGCTCACCCAATTTTCAAAATCACTTAACACGATCGTCAAATCAGCGATGACAACTAGTACTCGAATCTTCCCTAAAAAGATACAAAAGTGTAGTATGAGTACCAAAACCATAGGTATTTACTCGACATTTTCATTCGACTGAGCTAAATCATGATATAGATATGGTAAAATACAAGATAAAATAAGCTAAGTCAAGGCAAAAAGATGAATAACTACAAGATTTCCCCCATAAGACAATAAGTGTAGAAAAGTAAATAACCTAACGTAGAACCCCATAAGTTTGAAGGGTATAGTCAAGGATTCTAAGCAATTGAATAGCCATAAAATATCAAATGGCTATTCCATGGCCAAGAATCCATACAAACCATACCATTCCCAATGTCAAACTTGAATCGAAACTCAATAGTACCATCATCATTATTATCATTTGCCAAACTTGAACTGGAACTCATATTATTGATACCATTATCAAATGCCTGACTCAAATTGGAGCTCATATTTATAAACAGTAACAATGAGCCCTATCACCAAGCCACATTGATAACTAGCTCAATATTCTATACCAAAAATAACTATAAACCATCCTTTTTACTCATACCTATACACCAGACCAAAAATCACAATCATAAGTCATATTGGTACCCACACTCATAAACCATACCAATACTGCCTCTATTAAGTTATGCTAATAACCATGCTCATAGACCATGTCACCAGTCATATTCCAAAGTTATTTTAATTAATCATATTAATAATCCTTTAATCATATCTATAGCCATCAACCATATCTACAAGCCATTAACCATTAATCGCATTGATATTTCTATCATTAAGCATGTCGATATGCCATATCATTAATCATATCCAAAAGTCATATCAAATAATCTTATATATAGGCCATATCATTAGTCATACCTTTGAATTATACCATCAATAGCATATATAAGCAATAATAATAGAAATACCCAAATTGGCATTCATTTTTCAATATTAAACTAACATACTCATTAAATATGTCTAATCTCCTCGATTCCAAAACCAAACATTAATAAGGGCATATAATGCGTAAATAAGTCTATGAGGCTAATACAAGTCTTGTCCTATAGTGGGTCGGAGGGGCCCACTTCTAATCCCCAAAATCTATTTTAGCAACTTCTACAACTAGGATAACATATCTAAGTTCATTTCTAGATGTTGAATAATCCATAAATTTCCCAAAGTAATTCTTCCCAAACAAAAACAACTAAGTCAATTCCACCTAAAATAATAGCAACTAAGGCAATTTTCCTTAACTTAAGCAACTAAGACCAATTTCACCCTAAACATGAATGACTAGGGCAATTTCACCTATCCTAAGTAACTAAGGCAATTTCATTCTAAACATGGGCCACGAGCCAAATTCACCTAAGACATGAGTAACTAAGCTAATTACTCCAAATTTATGTTTCAAGATAGCCTAAATGGTTTGATTAATCCAAATATTCTCATTCATACTTCTAACACCTAAATCTACCCATATCTAGCATAATATCATAATCATACTACAAGATAGCTCAATCTATGAAAAAGGTAAACCTAGACTACCTAGACTTGGAAGAAAAGCCCAAAGAATCCACAAGACCACTGATTTCTCATTTTCGAGAAGCTTCCATAAGGTACCACGCCACCAAAATCACAATATACTCATCAAAATGACAACAATGACACCCGTAATGCACTATTGTTCTTTGGGTCCAAAATTATATAATATTCCCATATGGGCACCGCTTGTAAAAATTGCATTTTTGAAACTAACACAATATCCTTCTATGCTCAAGGAACTTTTACCCTAAAAATGGGTTTAATTTTGAGCTACGATGGTGCTAAAATCAAGCCATCAAGGTTTTAGGGATTTTAGATAAGAATGAAGAAGGAAATCATCAAAAAAAGCGATGCTTATCATAATTTTGAAGGCAAAATGCGTAAATAAACTTTACATATGATCCAAGATCACCCATAAATGTTTCTCCCAAGTTTCCCCACTATTCAGGGTTTTACTCTCTTTAGAATAGGAGAAGAATGGTGAAAATTAGGTTAAGTGCCGTATTTATGCCCTTCCCAGCTACGCGGATGTTGCTAAAGCAGACACTGGGCCACTTTAGCGGTCACCACTAAAGAGCCTAGGTGTTGCTAAAGTAGTACCCGTCCCCACTATCTAGGCCACTAAAATGGACCATGGTCCGCTTTAGCGATAGCCGGTAAAGCACCCAGATGCCGCTAAAGTGGACCTGTTGGTTGGGCTAGGGGCGAAAAAGTACCCAATGGGCCTCTAAATAACCCTCCATTAAAGCGCCCAAAGAGGCACTTAAGTGGTCACACTAGTATCAGGAATCAATTGGAGACTTGAAATTTTTTTGAGTCTCCGCCAACCCCTCGGGAATCATTCGGAGTCCCATATGTGCAAACAAACTATTCTATCCTATCAAATATGACATTCCACACTCAAAAGAATAATCAAAATTTCCATCCGAGGTCGTTTTAATGAAAAGTGGGTCCCACACCTACTTGCTAGTTTCTTAACTTCTGACCAATTGACCTAAATGAGTCTGGGAGACTCGAGACCCGAAGCAAGGGTCCATCAAACCTAAAATCAATATTTTAGAGATGTTAGAATGATTAGAATTGGCATACGAGAGTTTTTAACTAATGTTTTTGCCTTGTAGCTATTTTGAACCAGCTAAGGCTTCAGTATAGGGAATTAACTCTAAAATATCTAACGAATTTGCTGATAACTGAACTATCTATTCCAGCAAGTCATTTAGCAAGTCATAAATGACTTAGGGCAACTGTAGGAAATCTTTAAATGAAAAAAATGAGTGGAAATAAAAAAAATGACCTCAAGATTATTACACTATTTTGATGTCAGCATACTTTTGTAGACGTAAAATTCAAATCCTTATATTTTTATAATATTGCACCATATTGTATCAAAAAATCATCGACGATATATCATTTGTATCTGCTCTCAATGAGACATAACTGTAATGATCCTCTAGGTCATGTTCCTTATTTTTATTTTTTTGTACCTTCCCATAGTGGCTACAGGTCATTTTTAGTTTTCTGAAACCATCAATTTGGTTTTTGGATAGTGTTTTTGGGTTTTGAACCCGTTTCTACATTTTGGAGCTTTTTATAATGACCCTCCAGGTCATTTTCTATATTTTCGATCATTTTTGCCATTAAGAAATTTCCAATGCATTAAGTAATTTATGACTGCTGGAATGGACAGTTCAATTATCGAGCAGTTCATTTGGGTTTTAGAGCCAATTTACTATTTTGAAGCCTTTGCTTATTCAAATTCGCTATCAATAAAAAATTTAGTCAAACAACCCCGTATGCCAATTATGACTATTTCAATTGCATCAGAACATTAATTTTTTGCTAGGAGAACCTTTGGTTTAGGTCCCGAGGCTACCAGACTCATTTTAGGCTATTGTCCAGAAATTTAGAAAATGACAAATGGTTGTGGGACCCACTTTCATCAAAATAACCTCGGATGGGAATTTTGACTGTGCTACTAAATTTTGACTGTGCTACTGAATTTTGAATGGTTAATTTTGTAGGGTAGCATAGTTTATTTATGCATATCAAATTCTAGATGTATCCTGAGGTGTTGGCAGAAACTTGGAATTTCTCCAAGTTTTAGCTGGTTCTAGGTTTCTAGTGCGATCGCTAAAGTGGCCCTTTGGGCATTTTTGTCAAGACCTAATTTACAATTCATGATGGCACCTATTCTTTCCTAACAGTAAAAAAGCCAAACCGTAACCCAAAGTTAAACACAATGGGTTAACTTGGTGGAAAATGTCCAACATAGGTAGAAATCAACAACACAACTTATAAATAAGCATAGTATTTGAAAAAGATAAAGATAGTCAACATAGATTCCATCCCACGACATGGTAGAGACAGTACAAGAGAATCTAGTAATAATAATACAACCCAAGTATCTGGAATAGTCAATAACATCTATCTCAAAATAAAAGACTGAACATAGAAAGATAGAAGGAAATAGGTGACTCCGACTCCAAAAGCTCACCTGATCCCCATATATCAACATATCAAGAACATCAATCAATAATGGAATCTAGTACTCGAATCTACATAAAAAAGGTACAAAAGAATAGTATGAGTACCAAAACAATGAGTACTCAGTAGGCATCATCGACCGACTGAGCTAAGTCATTATATAAGTATGATAAAATGCGAGATAACATAGTTAAGTCAATGTATAGACAAACCTGAAGTAACTCCAATATCTCTATGCATAAGTAAGTAAATAAACCAGAATAATAGCATGATGTAACATAAAGCATGAACACATGCAATCATATCTATAAAATTGGCTCTCATATGTCATTTTGTGCAGAAAAGTAAACAACCCGTTGCAATCCCCCATAAGACTGGAAGGTACAAATAAGATAGAATAAACCACCACCGTCATTTATCAACTCTCATAATACAATTAAAGTTCATTCAAGTCATGCTTACACTATAACCATCGATTTACCATATACATCATTTGTTAATTAATCAACACTTATCAACTAACAGTCATGTAGCAACTAATCCTCATTTATCAATAAATCATCCCTTATCAACTAAACATCACTTATCAACTAATCCTCATATAATGGCGAATTATCACTTATTAACTAGTCATTATTTAGACTTACCTTCTAATCAACACTTATCAACTAACTATTATATCCCTAGAGTCCATTTATATCATAATACATCATAATTCATTTGCTCGTTTTCATATTTAGCTAGAATCACTATTGTCAATCTCACACCCCGATATCATGTGCAAACAATCAGTATCCTCTGGAATTCAACAATATGGATATTCAACAATATACTTATAAATATGATAGCCATCCTCTGGAATTCTATCATGTGCAAACAATCAATATCATCATCATAACATAGCTATCCTTTAGAATTCTACTTGGTACAAGTAATCGCATATCGACAGGCCAATCAATAGACAAATAAATAGCATATTCGATCGCTTATCATAAGATTAACCAATAATTCATCCATAGCATACTCGTTAAACATTACTTTTAATTTCATCCATCATAACCAACAAGTACCAAGTCATATAAATATCACTAAAATAACCATCTTCCTAGATTTACACCAGCACATCAAAGAGTCTTCAATAACTATCATAAGTCTTGGCCTAAGGTGGGTCAATGAGCCCACTTCTAAATCTCTAAAATTATTTACCCAGCAATATCTACCCCAAACTAGACTAAGGTATCTAAATCCACTATTAGATGCCAAACAAGAAATAAATAGCCCTAGAATAGTAATTCCTCCTAATATAAAGTAACTAAGTCCATTCCACCTAAGGTAATGAAAATTCGGGTATGTCTCATCCTAAACTCAAGTGACCAAGGAAATATCCTCCTTAATTGAGTAATTAAGGTATTTCCATCCTAAAAAGGATCTTACAAGGTCAATTTCACCTAAGATAGGAATGACTAAGCTAATTATGCCCAAAATGGTATCCAAAATGGCCTAAACAGTTCAACTAACCAAAATATTGCATTTTATCATACCAATACCTAAAACCCATCCCAAATCTAACATAATATCATAAACATACTATGAAGTAGCTCAATCTAACAAGGGGTAAAACTTGGCCTACCTGGATGTCGAAAAAAGCTCAAAAGATCTGCTAACTCACTATTTTTCCCTTTTGAGAAGGTTTCGTAGGATGCTAAGCTATAAAAATCACATTCTACTCATTAATACGAGGATAATGATACTTGGTCCAAAAATCACCCAAAAATCCTATATGGGTTCTATTTATGGAAAATCACTTTTTTTAAACCAACTCAACTTTCTCACATGCTCAAGGAATGATTGCCCTAAGGAATGGACGATATTTGAGCTAATTTGGTGCTAAAATCAAGCTTCCAAGGTTTTGGGATTTTGAAAAAGAAATGAGAAAATACATTATGAAAAGGGTGAAATCTTACTATAAATCAGAAGATAATTGCATAAATAAGTGTTATCCAAGATCCTAAGGCACCCATAAGCCTCAATTCCAAGCTATATACCCATTTTGGGATTTGGTATCAAGAGAATGGATGAAGAACAAGAAAAATCATGAAGAAAGGTCTATTTATACCCATACTAGGTTCTCAGGTGTCGCTTGCGACATAGGAACCGCGATCCACATAATTTGGGACTTCATAAAGGAGTTGTAATCACATTAGTCCTGCAATCATGACATCTGCTATCCTATTCAAGCCATCACTATTAATGATGCACCAGATACAACAATAGACTTAGAATTTTCCATGTCTCCGTTTAGCCTTCGGGATTTATTCAAAATCCTGTATACGAAAATAGGCTATGTAACCACACTAAATTTGACATTCCAAACTAAATGGTATAGTTGAAATTTCCATCCGAGGTTGTTTCAACAAAAAGTGAGTCCCACACCTAATTTCTAATTACTTAACTTTCTGACCAATAGGTCAAAATTAACCTGGGTGCCTTGGGATACGAACTAAGAGTCCTCCTAGCCTAAAATTAATATTCTAGAGCTACTAGAACAACCAAAATTTGCATTTGAGGTCGTTTGAATGAAGGTTTTGCTCGGTGGCCATTTGGAACCATCGAAGACTTCAAAATAAGGAATTGTCTCTAATAACCAAATGAATTATCTGATATCAGAACTGTCAGTTCCAATAAGTCATAAATAACTTGGGGTAGCTGTAGAGAATCTATGATGGTGAAAATAAGAAAAAATATGGAAAATTACCTAAAGGGTCATTACAATATCCACTACTAAAGGAACTTTTGTTCGCAAAAGTTAAAGTATTAGTGTGTACCAAAAGCCTCAAACAGGTGAGGATACTGGGTGCGCATCTCTCTCTCAATCTCCCAAGTAGAATCCTCTACTGGGAAGTGCCTACACTGAACCATAACTATAAAAATATCCGTAGTGCACAACCGCCTAACATCACTGGACAAAATAAATACCGACTCCTCTACATAGGTCAACCACTTATCCAACTAGACTGAGTCCCATCTAAGAACATGAGATGGATCAATAATGTATCACCACAACATATAAACATTGAAAACTAGATGGACAACAACAAAATTAGGAGGTAAAGCTAACTTATAATCTACTTAACCTAAGATGTGAAGAATCTCAAAAGGTCCGATACACATAGGGCTGCGGTTGACCATCCTCCTAAACATAATCATACCTTTCATGGGTGATACATAGAGGAATACTTGATCACCAACTCTAAATATCAAGGCATGGAGCCTACGGTCTACATATGCCTTCTTTCTGCTCTGAGCTGCTCTTACCCTATCTTGAATCACCCTGACTCTATAGAATGAATCCTAAAGAAAGTTAGTACCATGAGGTCTAATCTCAGAAGTCTCAAACCATCCAATTGAAGAACGACATCTCCTATAATATAAAGCTTAAAAAGGTGCCATCTTAATAATGAATGATAACTACTGTTATAAGCAAACTCTACTAAGGCTAAGTTCTCCTTTCATTGGCATCCAAAGTTTATAACACAGGCTCAGAGCATATCCTCAAGCACCTAAATAGACCACTTGGACTGGCCATCAATTTGAGGAATGAAGGCTGTACTAAAATTATCATAACCCAAACTAGGGCCTAGCCGTTCTAGGTATCTCAAGTCCAACAAGGACCGGAGACCACCCCCTACACCTAACTAAACTGAACACCATACCACCAATGTAGGATAGATTCTAAACATATAACAAGATAGTAAAAAATAAGCTCAAAGAATTTTAAGACATGTCTATAATTGATAATCGGCCAAAATGACCAACCATCATCACTGCCCAAGTCCACAGTAATCCACAAGGCCTTCTAAAAAAATCAAAATCAACAAAGTTTCAAGACATGACCCCGACCCTAATAATGATAATGACAACGTTAATGATAATGTGAACTCTTAAATCTAATCTATGAATGGATACTGATGAAATGTCGAAGTATTTAAAAAATGAAACTCACCACTTCACCACCAACGACCAACAAACCAAGCCGATCCACCTAGCTCTGCACAAGAAAAGTAGAAGTACCTTTGGTGCCTGCATCACATGGTTATACAACATCCAAAGAAGGTTAGTGTATTGAGCACTAGTATCTAACTCAGGCATAGGGGATAAAATAAAGCCAAGTCAAATCCAATTCAAAACCATGTGAACATTATCATATACATACATAAATAATATGCCAGGAAGGGGAACAAGGCTTAGCATGCACTTTAAATCTTTATCCTGGATTGTGTCTCAATTGTCATAACATAATAAAAAACCCAGGGATTATATAGGCCCAACTCTTTCCTAGTTGGAAGGCCCCCCAATGCATGTAGCTATACAAATTAGAGGATGTACATATGCACCATGGGGGACTCAAACCTCTCGACATACTAAGGTGACTGAAGCACCCAATTATGTAATATAATACGGGGAACTCAAACCTCTTAATCTTTATAATAATACTAAGAGGGAATCGAACCACCCAATTATTTTGACCCCATATCAGCAACTGCGGTGAAACACCCCAAATTTAGGCCTTTGAAAATTTTCTAAGTTTGAATTTTCTTCCCTGGCAATGACTCAATTGATGAGTCATAATTTTTTAATCAAACATGTATTGCAAAGTATTTCTATTCATTGTTTATCAGTGATAAACCCTCATATGAATGTCTTAAATACTATTCAGAAGATATTTTCTTAATTTTTTTGTAGTATCAGTATATGAGAAAGGGGAAGACATTGGGTGACATAAAAGACTATATGTTTTCTTGAAGAGGAAGGGGGTTTGGATTTCAGGTTGTTGTATGATATTTCTACAGTCCTCTTTTGTCAATTATTGTGGAATTTTTAAACTAAGAAGTATATTTAGAGTGAATATATTTATAACAAATATTATGAAAATATCATCCTAAGGAGGTAATGTGGAAATCAGGGTGAAGATCTCAAGTCTGGAAAAAAATGCTATAAGCAAAAGATCTTACTGATCATCTTATAAAGTAGCAGATTAGAGGAGGTGATCCACATATTTGGTTTTACAATTGGACTAGAGCAGGAGATATTTATTCTATTATGCAGGACAACAAAGAATGGGATGAAAGATATCAATATGTTAAGGATTTGGTGGGGAATGAAAATTGGAATGAAGACTTATTGAATGATCTATTTTTAGAAGATTTGGTGGATTATATACTTCATAAAGTAAGACCTCCAGAGAAATCAATAGAAAAAGATAAAGCAATATGGAGTGTTAATATAGGAGAAAAGTTTATAGTTAAATCAGTATGGCAGTATGTGAGACATAGAGAAGAGACCAATGATTTTTACAAGCAATTATGGATCAAAGGGTTGCCTTTGAAGATTCTATTCTTTATTTGGAAAATGTGGAGGGAAAAGATTCCAGTGGATGATACTATAAAAATATGGGAGTTGAAGGTCCTTCCAAATGCTGGTGTTGTCAAAATCCAGCACAAGAGACTGTCTCATATGCTAAGGAGATTTTATACTGCTAACAGGACTTGGTCCTATTTTTCTTCTTTTGCAGGAATTAACATTCAAGTCTTGGTGTTAATATATACATGGTGGGATGTTCAGGTGAAATAGAGAGAAAAGGTTAACTTTAGAGAATTACCTGGTATCATTTCATGGGAATTGTGGAAAAGAACCAATGCACAGAAACATAAAGAAAAATGAGTGAATGCACAGAGGTTGATCTTTAATATTACAAGGAACTTAAGGATGCTGTTGAAAGTTAGAAATCCAAATATGGATTTCTTATATGAATGGCCTATGATTTTGTAGGAGTTCAAGCAATTGAAGCCTAGGATAAAAGTCATTATTGTGTTATGGGAGTTTTCAATGGCAGGCTGGGTGAAGTAAAAAATAGATGGAGCATAAAAAAGGAATCCGAGGAAAAGTTCATGGGCATTCTGTTTGAGAGATATACATCGTGATCTATTACATGCAAAAGGAAAAATCATAGAGGATAATAACAACATGGAAATAGAGGCTATAGCAATACTATATGCAGATAAACACTGTAATCAATCAGAGCAGGACAAAGTGATCATTAGGATAGATTCTTTAGTAATACAAAAAGTACTAACTAAGGAACGGGAGAGTCCATGGAGTATAGAAGATAAGGTCAATCAAATATTGCAGTTACTTTCTATCAAGCTTGTACAATTTCAGCATATTCTAAGAGAAGTTAACCAATTAGCTGACTATTTTGCTAAATTAGCAATAGAATAAGGGGAGTTCAGATATACATCATTTAAATAGTTAACAAGTGCAGGAAGGAAAGTACTTAGCAGTGATAAGCAATAATATCCATATTTGAGGTTACCACCATAAAAAAGGTAAAGGGTATGGGTTGACTAAAGTAAGGTTTTTCATGTACACTATATGTAAAACCTGAGAAGGTAATCAAAAAGGTGAAATTTCTACTTAGCCTAACTACACCAGCCAACAAAAAAGGGCTCTCAGTAGTTTAGGGGTCACAATGTCAGATCTTATGTTCTGGCAACTGAGTTACTTGTTACTTTTTAAATACATATGGTTTTGAGCATCCCAGAATCTCCATACCATCCATATCTATGGTTTAAAAAAGGAGAGGTCAAGAACCATAATCTACAAATTAGATAGCAAAGGTAATAGAGGATTCAACTCACTAAGAAGAATGAATAAGTCTCAACTGACCAGACCCTTTGATTTAGCAGTAGAAACCATAACATATAGCCGTACACTAGAGAACACAACTGTGATACCAAAAAGAAAGGTACAAAATTAGGACCGAAGTACAACTTTCAATAGCATCAATCAAATGGAAGGGGGAGAATTACCTATGTAAGCTGGAAAAAGCTCTAAACAAGTACAACCAAGGCATGAAGTTCAGTACCCATAGCTAAAGTAGAAAGAATTATGGATTCTCAAAGGGAAATATGATGAAAAAAGGCAGAGAAGATTGAAGATCAATACTGAGCTTGAATTAGAAAACCTCACTCTAGATATATATTAATTTTTGGGCCGAGTCATCTGATGGACTGGTCAACTTCTTTTATTTATTTCTTGTTTTTATTTTATTTTATTTTTGGAATATTTAGGATAGGTTGGTCCATTATTATGTGGATTTTATTTTGATTGATTAATAAAATTAAAACTTAAACCAAAAAAATATGTCTTTACAGGTCATATAAATGAGTCATAATGAGCCCAAAAGGATTTGCCTAAGTCGTGCTTTGATAACGACTATACTGAACGAGTCATATATACTCCTAACGAGTTGTAAGGAGGGTATTTCATAATGTGTCTAGTGTAGCGCCTATATTAAAACTGTTGAGACTATGACTTCACCCAACAAGTCGTAGTGTCTCATTAAGAGACGTAGGGTGCTAGTCATAGGGTTCACAGTGAAGATCCAAAGAGGGTTATAGTTTGTCTATGACTGGAGGGTCGGAGTCATAAGGTGACCTTACAAGTCGTAAGTTTACCCGTAACGAGTGATAGTTTAATTTCTAATTTTTAATAAAGGTATTTTAAATATTTCCCTCTATCCCTAAATGTAACCCACGACCTATAAAACCTATTGAGACTTTATTATCACCCATAACAAAATCAAACATATCCACTTCTCTCTCAAATTCTCTTAATCCAAACAAGTAAGGGTTTCCCAAAGGTTGAGCATCCAGGGGTCAATTCAAGATTTCTTCACCATAATTATGAATATTTTATGCATGTTACTCTTACCTCATTATTAATTTGTTAAAATCACATGTTTTAAAGTATTGTTCATGAGATATTCATATTGGTTTTGTAAGAGTTGAGCGTTTGCATTCTTGTTGTTGAACAATGTTTTCTCATGGCTTATATACGATTAATCATGCTTTAAATATGGGTTAGAACTTACGGGTGCATAGATTGGTGATTAAAATAAGGGGTTATAGTTAGCCCCCAATTTGATGATTTTGCCTTGATTATGGTTTTGGAAATTGTATGCCCTTTACATGTTTGTGAAATTGTCAATGATAAGGTTCTTGTCACATAGTTTGGTTTACTCACTTATAATAATGCATAGCCCCAATAAGGATAATGAAGTATTCATGTTTTCCTTCAAAGGCCTTGGTGGCTATTTATTAATGATGGAATTGAAACCTTATGGGTTTAGTTGATTAAATAGGTTTGAGACCTGAATAATTAATGTTTTGAATAACTTTTGACCTTTGGGTTTGAGTTCAGTTGGTTGAGTAGATAACATGGCATGATGTTATTAGCTTACAAGTGAGATTGGTATGACGATACCAACAGGATGCCTTGGTGTGTAATTGGTTTAATAAAAATGGGAATATTTGTTAAATATTTTAATTAGGCTTAAAAGAGGGTTATGTAGTTAAATGTGGAAGGTGGAGGTCCCAGGGGGATCGACACTAAAAACTATGGTAGCTGGTGTGGGGGTCATTATGGATTGAGGATTCGAGTCCCCTTGCTAAGACTAGGTAGTTTCATTCCATCTTATTGTTATCATTATGATTGGAGGGTTTGAGTCCCCCATATTATATTTTATGATCGGATGCTTAAGTCAACTTAGTATATGATTAGAGGGTTTAAGTTTCCCATAAATATATGCATGATCTTTCTCCAATTCGTGCAACTACACGGATTGAGGCCCGACTAAGAGGTAAGAACTGGGGCCCATATAGCCCGTGGGTACTATTATTATGACGGTCAAGCTACATAGCCCAAGTTAATATTTTTAAATATTCTTGTTAAGCCATATTCCCTATCTTGGCATGTGATGTAAAAATATATGTATATGCATTTGGTTATGGTTATTAGATTTTGAAAGATGTTAAACTGTTAATCATGGTATTATGTTATCCTTATCCTTGAGTATCATGCTAGTATTCACCCTTCTAACTTTCTTCGGACACTATATCCCCACATGATGTAGGAATTGTCCATACTTTTACTTCTCCTGTATAGTGATTTGAATTCGAGGTCATTTCATGAGTTGACATTGAATGGTGAGCTTCCATACATCAAAAGTCTATATTTTATGTTTTGGGCTCTTATGTCTCATATTATTTAGATATGTTTTGGCTATAGTCTGGGGCATGTCCCGATACCTTATTGGTATTTATTTTAGTACTTTATTTAGAAGGCTTTGTTGGATTACTGTGGATTTTGGTGATGTTGGTCGGTTGTTGGTTATTAATTGTAGAAATATCTTTTATTTTATAAATTTATCTTGTTATATGTTTGGAATTTATCCAACAGGGGTGATATTATGGTGGTTGGTTAGGTGCAAGGGGGTTATCTTCTGTCCCCAACGGACTTGAGATACCCCTCACGGCAAGGTCCTGGTTTGGGCCATGACAAAGTGGTATCAGAGCCTAGGTTTGGTGTCCTTAGGTATCCAATAAAGATATGTCAAGTAGAGTCTCTCTTATGGGTGTGTAGCACACCGCACTTATAAAGGAAAGGCTACAAGATATTTAGGAATATTTACCTTTCTTGTGATCTACTCTTTAAGCTATAGAGTCAAAGGTCATGAAATCTCCTCTAATTACTATATGTTTTTTTTTCAGATCATACCTCCTAGAAGATTTAATGCTCGTGGAAACTCTTTTATTTTATTTGAGAATAATGTGGATGAAACTCATCCTACCCCGGGGATACATACTAATTTAGGGTCGCTACTTCTTATTTCCCTAGTGGAGTTCTACCAATTCCGCCCAGTCCTTCTCAAACACCTCAAGAAAAAATATCCAATGCAGAGTTCCACCATCCTATTCATCTATTGACCCAGATAGTCGCCTCTTTGTCATGCCTGTCTAGTCATATCAGTGAGAAAAGTAATCAGGCTAAGATGGTAGAGAGGGAAAATAGAAAGTTTATATTCAGAGCAGGGTGGGAATTATGATAGTAGTCGTAGACATAGGAGAAAGTAAAGTGAGGAAGGGAGCAAAGAAAATTCTAGTTTATACCCATCGGTTAGAGCCTATTACCCAAAGCCGTTTGGTGATCATCATTTTCAAAAGGGTGTAGGTCCTACAAAATAGGGTTCCCAATACCAGTCTAGTAGAGCCCAATTAGTCCCTCCATGTTCTCCTTGCTGGTTTTATGGTTAGTGGCATCGTGGGTTTTACCGTAAGGGGAAGAATCAACGCTTTAAGTGTTCTAACCTAGTCATATCCAATAACATTGTTCTTTGTTCAATGTTCCTACTGGAGACAATAAGATTTTGGTTGCTAGCTCTTTAATTTTTGTATCAAGGGATGCTACATCTGATACCGGCACTGGCCAAAATTGTCTTTATACTTTTGATAACTGCTCAAAGTTTGAGGCATCACCAGATTTCATTGATGGTATGTTACAACTCTTTCCTCATGATGTGTATTACTTTTTTAATCTAGGGTCTACTCTCTCTTATGTGGCCTCTTATGCGGTTATTCATTTTGGTTTTAATCCTGAGTGTATTTCAGACTATTTTTCTATGTCCATCCGGGTGGGTGACTTTAATGTGTCTAGAGAGGTCTATTGGAGTTATGTGATAATGTTCCATAGTAGGGAGACCTTGGTGGATCTAATAGAGTTAGGTATTGTAGACTTTGATGTGATTTTGGGGATGGATTGGTTGTATTCGGGATATGTATCACTGGATTATTTGAGCCGTAGGGTCAGTTTCTATTTCCTAAATGAGGCATTGATTAAATAGGAAGGTATTTACCTAGTGCCTAAGGAAAGGTTCATTTCGTATCTTAGAACTCAAAGATTAATTTTCAAAAGGGTGCCTCTACCATCTAGTGAATTCTATGGATTTTAGATCTGAAGGTCCTTCTTTGGAGTCTGTCCCTGTGGTTTGTAAATTTTTTTAAGTTAATCTGTGATGATCATCCTGGTGTTCTTCTTGATGGGAAAATTGATTTTTTTTTGGGATTGATATCTTTTCGAATATCCATCCTATCTCTATCCTTTTTATGAAATGGCTTCGACCAAGTCGAAAGAATTTTAGGAGTAGTTGAAAGATCTTCTTAATAAGGTTTGTCTGACCTAGTATTTTTCTATGGGGTTATTCCATTATTTTGTGTGTAAGGAGGATGGTTTCCTTCGAATATGTATAGGTTATCGGGGAGTGAATAAGGAATTTAGGGTGACCTCTTGGTGTGGAGGATCATATATATATTTCATGTGGAGTTCTCTGTTAGTAGTGAATGATGAATGATAGATACTAATTTTGAACCTTAGATGTTGATTCTGGTGAAAGGAGTATGTTAGCTCGAGGATAGCGATGCAAGATTTGTAGGAGTAAATTGGTAGGTTTGATGGGGTGTGCAAAAGTGATGAGGTAGATGACTTAGGAAATACTAGGGTAGGAAAGTTATGATATATAGGCCGGAGGTCCAGGTTGAACTGATAGATTGGGGGATAAGCCATTAGATGGATTAGGGTGTGGAGTCTGTAAGAGCATACTGAATCCTAGGTAGTATCTGTATAGATGAGGTTTTAAGTATAAGAGAGCCAAGTGTCCCTAGTGCATGTCCAGGTGATACCCACTAGAGCGGAGTGTTGTGCTTATAGATGTAATAAGATGGAGATCGAGGGATAATCTTGAATTTTCTCCTAGAGGTGGGCTTCAAGGGATAGTCGGGGTGAATTTACTCCTAATCTAGCGATTCCCTCCTATTTTGGTTAAGAGGGCACTCTACTTGTGCTGTACACATTCTCACAGTGCTTATGCCTAAGGCTCACATTCTACATGCTGCGTATGTCCATCTTCCAACCCCTAAACCAAAGGCAATAATGGTTCTTAAAAATTCATTCTTCAAAGTGTTCAAGCTCTATGTCATGACACTTATGATCCATATATTCATGTCTCTCATTATGCCTAGTTCCAAGAAATAGTGGTTTCAAGAAGAGATCCTTTCCTTGTTCCCTGACTATGAATCTCGGCTTTATGTTTTATTACCCATGATATATGCTGTCGTGTTTCTCCCGGTGCCCAGTCTTAAGGACTAGTGCTATGGTATGCTTATGTGGGAACGACCCTCTATTTAAAATCTAAGTGGTTTGTATAAAGTACTTCGTTCTTATTGCACCATGTCCTCTTTTGTAGGTCTTACCTTGAGTTGTATGATAAATAGATGTAATTGAGAAGTAATCCCCCCTTATTCTTGATGCTTGTACTCTATTTCCTCAGTGACCCTTCTTATATTAGGATTGTAGTGGCTATAGAAGTGTAGTAATGTTTTGGATGAGGGAGTAGATGTTCTTTATTGTAAAAATTTTAGGGTGACTACTCAGGCTAAAATTATAGATAAAGATGGAAGAGTAAAATGAAACTTTGTTATGTGAAATAGTTAATAAGAAGATATATTGTGAAATCCAACATAATAATGATTGAAGTTTCTAGTTTTGGGAGGTAGATCTATAAAGTAGGGGTAGAAAGGTAGGTTTGAATGTGTGATTGATAGATACACAAAATAGTGTATTATGTAGTTAGTACTCCTTGATTTAGACTTGAGGTTACTTGATTGTTGTAATAAGATTGAGTAGTACAATTGGAGTGATGTACAGTGTAGGGTCCCATGGCTTACACTATCACCTTTAACTTCGATTTAGGCTTTAACATGGGAGGGAGTTACAGCAAAGCTCAGGTCTTGTAGTTATATGTGTTTTGTGGGAGAGTTGGGACGTTGAAATGGTGGAGTATTGTATTCATTGTTTAAAGCTTAGTGAAAAGTGTGGTCATATTTAAGGGTTGTTATATGTATTATTTGGGAGGAAGGATCTATGTGGGAACCTAGAGAGGACATAAAACTCAAAGTATCCATTCTTGTTTTCCGCCCCAAAAAATCGTGATTAAGGTATGTGTTATTCTTAACATCTTTGTTTTCTCACTTTGTTAAAGGAAATTATGATTCCTTGATATCTTTGTTTTCTGACTTTGTTAAAGGGAAGTGTAGTTGTTAGTTGTGTAACAATCGTGCTTGTAATTTCCTTGACTCATCATTCGAGGACAAATGACACCAGTGGGGGAGAATTAAAACACCCCAAATTTTGGCCCTTGAAAATTTTCTGAGTTTTGAGCTTTCTTCCCTGTCAATGAATCACCTGACTAGTCATAATGTGTCTTTACGGGTCATAGGACCGAGTCATAATGAACACATAAGGATTTGCTTAAGTCACTGCTTTGATAACAACTGGACTTAATGAGTCGTAAGGAGGGTATTTAGTAATGTGTCCAATGCAGTGCCACTATTAAAACTACCGAGACTATGACTTGACCCTATGAATCGTTGATAACGCTTAACTCACTCCCATGTTTGAGTGGTGTGGCGGTCATTGTCAATAACCCAACTAGAGTGTGAGTCGAATCCACAAGGAGAAAATTATAAATTTCAAGTCATATAGGTACTCTAATTACTAAAAGGTTACTCGGAATGATAATAAACACAACATGTAAAATAAAATGAGGGGATTTAATTTGGGATTGGCTTGTAACGATTTTTGACTAACAATCCACGAATGTGATACTTTTAATTTAAAATCAAGATTTGAGAAGATCTTGGGATTATGTCTACCTAAAGGTAAAACATGTGGGTTGATGATGGTTTAGCATGAAGCATAGTTCTTAACTAAAGGATAGGCTAGGTCAAAAGTCATTATGGTCAATCTTTCAATAAAACCACAACGATTCACCAATTGGTTCTTTCGAGAACCTAACAAGTGTACAATTCGTAATCACCCAAAACCTCAATCAAGCATCCTTATTTCTAGGATGATGCACTTGACATGATTTACACTCCAATTAAACTTATATCTAAGATTTAAAAAACAAGTAATCCATAGGCTTCATTGTCCACCATTGCCTTATCCCCCTATAACCCTCTTTCAAGGATGTTATAAGTTACCTATTGTTCACCTTCATTCCTCTTTTAAGGTTGATGGAGGGTTTCTTAAGTTTGGGGTTTTCACCCATCAATCCTATTTGGAGATTTAGGATTTTCACCCATAAATTCCAACTCATAAACTCAAGTAATGGTGGAATCCATACTCAACAACTAAGAATCATGCAAACACAACAACACCCACACACAATTACACTTTAGTTCAACATAATCCCAAGACTAAAGAAATTAGCTACTCATGAGATAGGGAAAAAGACTTTTACCAAATAATTCTTCCATGGTATCCATAATAATAGAAGATAAAATAATCTTCAATTCCACACTTCAATTTCTCTAATTTCCTCTTGGAATAATAATTACAATAACTACGAACAAATAATTTTTTCACCAAACATTCTAGGATTTCTTTCTCTTTTTCTCTTTCACTTTGTCCTCAATTTTCTCCACACCTTCCAAAAGTGATGGATCCTCTATAGAAGTATTGAATAAGCTGTCCAAATTGACCATAATTCCCTTGATCATTTATCTCGTTGATCCGCGATTGCGGAGCGTTGACTGCGATTGCGAAACCACACATATATGATTGAGAGATTGCAGTATGTTATCTGTCTTGATAAACCGCAATCGCATTCCTTCAACCGTGATTGCGATACCCGAGGAAATATATGTTCTCTACTTAGCTAACTACGATCGTGGTGCTTAGACTGCGATCCCTATAACCAAGGCTATTTCTTCTCTAAGTCATTAGTAGCAGTTTCTTGATCCCTTTTGATCATTTCAAGCTCCGATCCACATCTTTCTATGTCCTCAACTCTATGCCTGTAAGGAGTGGATATTAGTATATTTAATCATGATTATGTGTCATTTATTCATTCAAAACAAGGTAATGTGCACGAATGATGAGTGAGAATGAGTGGTAAAATCACCACTCATCGACACCCCCAACTTAAAGCTTTTTCTTGTCACCAAGCAACCCTACCTCTTACCATGAGACAATAAACATTTATGCCCAAACTTCATGCCTTAAAGGTCACAATGAATTTGAACTTAGTCATCACCACAAGTAGCATCATTGAACATGTGCTAAGCTCTTTTCTCTACAACCCTAATTATAAAATACAATATCTAAGGATTCATAAAACTTTAAAGAGCAACTAAGCAACAAAAACCAATACTCTAGGAATAGTTTCCTTTTGACCACAACTAAGCTATACTCCTTTTGCCTCATTGTTCGGGAGGTGACACAATCACGCACCTCAATTTGTTCACAGGTCATCCTCATAATAAAGAGAATTCCACACACCCATCAACTAAATATGTAACAAGAGATTTAAGTGCAAAAATTCTCTCTCACAAAAGAAATCTCTGTGCAACAAATGTCATACCATAGGCTTGCCCCTATTTTCAATTGCCACTACAAAGAAAGTAAATGGTCGGAGATCTCAAAGGAATTTCTAAGCTTGTAACATAGGTTTGGGTTAGGGTAGGATATCATTTGGGGAACAACATGGCTACACCCATCCTTCAATATTTACGTTACTCTCCTCAATCCGTTTTTTTGACTATGGGTCACTCTTCTTTGTTTTCTCTCTTTTATCGTGCCTACTTTTTGCTTCCTTTGTTCACCAATTTTCTTTCTATTTCTTTTTCTTTCAATTTTTAGGCAATTCTTTCCTTTATTAGATCCTTTATTTTTCTCTTCCTTTATTTTCAACACTTAAGCACATTCGGCATTTCACTAATACTTCGTATCCCCACACTTACTTCCATCAACTTTCCCCACCACAACTTAGGCTTTTAGTTAAAAGTTACATTTTTGAGTTCAAGGAAGTTATGGTTCAAAAGAGGGATAAAAAGAATGGTTCACGTACTGTAATGCGATTTCCAAGAAAGGTTTAAAGGCTCAAAATAGGTAACTAGGGATCACAATTATACACAGGTATGTTTTTTATTTTTAGTTTAGAGTGGTTTCCAAAGTGACAAAAATGGCCTGAGATAATTTCTCATATCACATACAATCAAAATTTTCTTTGAAAGACCAACGGGGTGAGTTCTAGATAACACTAGTATACAAGAGATGAATGCAAAATAGCTCACCACACGTGGCATGCAAACTTTGTGAAGGGATCTCAATTTGCCTCTCCCGCCCCAGACAAAATTGGAGTATCAATTTCTATTCATAAGTTAAAAATTTACGAAGCCACAACAAGAGAAAAAGATTTGTTATAACATTGCTCACGTCCATGCCCTTGATTTTTAAAAATTTTGGACGGAGGGGATTGTTCAGTTTACATTAGCACCATGCACAATTTTCTAAACTATGTCTATGCACAATTTTCTAAACTATGTCTACAACCAAAGCCTTAGTCTCACATTTCGGATCAAAATGGGCAAACTAACCATATGGCTACTCAGACTTTGCTAATGGCGTACAAAGCGACCCCAAAATTTTAATTTACAATGCCACAGGTACTCAGATTTCCTTTGCATTCTTGAAATTTATGCTATGGATACTCAGAATTCCCCCACAACTATGTCTAAAACCCCAAACATGCCGCTTTACCCTTAAGAATGTCGTCACTCAATCTATCATAGGGCAAAGTTCGTCCACACCTAGGAAAACCCAAGTAGCCTTGCTACACCCCCAACTCAAAGGCCTAAAGTGGCCTCACTAAAGTAAAATTTAAGAAGTATAAGGGATGAGAAAGTATCCCATACACAGTAGGCAATGTAGGAATCTGATGCCGCGATTGCGTCAACATGTCCGTGATCACGCTGCCGCAATCGCGGTCTACGGTTTCTGATCGCGACAATTGAGACTGTATTTCCCTATTTTTGCTCTATTTTTTATTTTCTACATAACTGTCAATTTTCCATCTTTGTTTTCCCTTATTTTTTCGGGCACACTACTTATGTTAAAAGACCTACAAAACATAAAACAAACACAAGATGAGTATAAGATGGGTTGCCTCCTATCAGGCACCTAATTTAACGTCGCGGCACGACTCTCACCTTTCACTACATAGCATCTTTGAATTTAACACACTCAACCTTGGCCACCATAGGGATTTTATCATTTTAGTGCTTTACTCTTTGACCATTGACTACAAATTTCTTCCCTTCATTATCTTCAAATTCAACGGCACCACTTAGGTAGACATTAGAAATCACAAATGGTCCCAACCATTTCGAGAAGAGCTTCCCTACGAAGAATTTCAAATGGGAATTTTAGAGGAGTATATTCTCTCCAACATGGAATTCTCGGCAACATGGAATTCTCTCCGCAATATTCCAGAATCATGCCATTTCTTCATTTTATCCTTATATAATGCCGAACTCTCATAAGCCTTTAGTCAGAACTCCCCCATCTCATGGAGTTGTGTCACCCGCACCTTGGATGCATCTCCCTAATTAATATTCAACCTCTTTAAAGCCCACAAAGCCTTGTGCTCAAGATCGATGGGTAAATGACATGTCTTTCCAAACATCAATTGATAGAGAGATATTCAAATTGGGGTTTTGTAGGCCGTTCTATAGGCCCAAAGCACTTCATAAAGTTACCTTTCCCAATTTATGTGACCTACATTCACCATATTTTCAAGTATGACCTTGATTTATTGATTCAAAACCTCCACCTGACCACTCGTTTAGGGGTGGTATGGAGTGGTAACTTTGTGCTTAACCTTATACTTATCAAGAAGAGCACCAAATACTTGATTTCAAAAATATGAGCCGCCATCACTAATGATGGCCCGAGGGGTTTCGAATCTTATGAAAATATGCTTTTTCAGGAATGAAGCAACACATTTTCTCTCATTAGTTAGGAGTGTGATGTCTTCCACTAGTTTGGAGACATAATCGACCGCCACCAAAATGTATTTGTTCCCAAATAAACTCACAAAAGGACCCATGAAATCAATTCCCTATATATTAAAGAGCTACACCTCAAGGTTAGGCTTTAGGGGAATCTCATGCCTTCTTGAAATACTACCATGAAATTGACATTTGTGACAAGATTTAATCAATTAAATGGCATCTCTATGTATGGAAGGCCAAAAAAATCCACATTGGAGAATCTTAGCGGTAGTCCGGATACCTCCATGGAGACCGTTGTAAGGAGAAGAGTGACAAGCTTCCAAGATATCATTTATTTAAATATCCATGACACACCTCCTAATAACTGCATCGACATATTCCCCCCCAAAAAGGCACATCCCAGAAATATCGCTTTGCATCAAACAAAAATCATTTATTTTGATGGTAACTTAGTCCCTTAGAAAGTACACCACTTTATACATAGTTGGAAAAGTTGGCATACTATGGTGTATTATTCCCCTCGATGGACATGATCAATTCATCGAGAAAAGCATCATCAATTTCTATTTCCCCATGCTTTTTATTATTGCCTTCAAGTCGAGAGAGATGATCGGCTGCATGATTATCACACCCTTTTCGATATTTCACATGAAAGTTAAATGTGGAATGATCCATGTGCACCACTATCCTCATGCCTAAAAAATAGGGCCGAAACTTTTCAAAGGCATATACAACTGCTAATAATTCTTGCTCGGTGATGGTGCAGTTGCGTTGGGCATCATTCAAGGTTTTGCTTGTATAATAGATAGGATGAAAGAGATTTTACTTGCATTTCCCTAGAACCTCACCTAATACAATACTACTTACATTGCACAGTATCTCGAATGGGGATGACCATTTCGGAGCCACAATAATAGAGGCCGAAATGAGAAATTCCTTAAGATATTCGAAAGCTTTCAAACATTCCTCATCATAGTGGAATTTAGATTCTTTCTCTAGAAGTTTACACATGGGTGAGATATCTTGGAAAAATCCTTGATGAAACGTCAATAGAACCCGACATGGCCAAGAAAACTTCAGACACCTTTTATGAAAATGGGAGGTGGGGGCTTGGCAATTACTTTAACCTTGGCTTGATCGACTTGAATTCCCTTTCCTGATATGTTGTGGGCTAAGAGATCCTTTCTTTGACCATGAAGTGGCACTTTTCCCAATTCAAGACAAGGTTTGTTTCCATGCACCTTTCAAGAACATTTTTCAAACGTTCGAGGTATGACATGAAAGAGTTATCCACTACCGAGAAGTCATCCATAAACACTTCCATGGAGTCCTTAATCATATCAGTGAATATTTACAATATGCAACGTTGAAAGGTTGCTGGGAAATTACACAACCCAAAGGGCATTCATTTGAATGCAAATGTACCATATGGGCAAGTAAAAGTTGTCTTTTCTTGGTCCTCTGGGGCAATACAAATTTGATTGTACACTGAGTACCCATCTAAGAAACAATACCATCCTCCCCCAGCAAGCCTATTTATCACCCAATCCATGAAAGACGTTAGAAAATGGTCCTTCTCGATCCATGAGTTCACTTTTTGGTAGTCCATACACACTCTCCATCCAGTGATCGGTCAGATGGGTATGAGATCATTTTTTTCATTTTCGACTATCGTGATGCCACCCTTTTTTGGAACACATTGTATTAGGCTCATCCAAGTGCTATTGGAGATAGGATATATCACTCTCGCATCGAGCCACTTTATAATTTCCTTTTTCACCACCTCTTCCATGGGCTTATTTAATCTTCTTTGGTGTTCCACACTCGGTATGTGATCTTTATCGAGTTTAATTTTGTGCGAACAAATGTTGGAATCTATTCTAATGATATCCACTAATGTCCAACCATTGGCCCAAATGGATTTTTTACCACCAACTTCAATAGTTCTACATGAGAGGAGTTGAGGTCACTAGCAATGATGATTGGTAAAATATCACCCTCCTCCAAGAACACATATTTCATATTAGGTGGAAAGGGTTTCAATTCGACCTTGGGAGGTTCAAGGATGGATGTTTTATGGACAGACTTTCACGGTTTTTTAGATCAAGATCCAACTTAACCGGGTTCTTCATGTGAAACCCAAGCCCAATTAAATATGCTACCACCTCATAATACTTCTCCACTTAATCTCTTTTACAATTCCATAGAACCCCTACCAAAGGATCATTCAACAAGCTCACATCAACATGGTTTGAAAATTTCCCATCAATAACATCAATCACTGAGATGACTTGTAAGTCCATTGGTTATTTCATGGACTTGCACACATTGAAGGATACCTACTTATCATTCAATCTAAACTTCATCTCACCATACTCCATGTCTACCAAAGCCTCCCCAGTAGCTAAAAGTGGCCTCCCAAGGATAATAGGAATTTAGACGTCCATTGCATAATCCAAAATAACAAAGTCGTCTGGGAAGACGAACTAGTCCACTTTTACTAAAACATCATGGAGGACTCCCATAGGCTTTTTGATGGATCGATTTTCCATTAGTAACTTCATTTTCGTGGGATTTGGCTTTCCCAATCCAAACTTATGAAATATAGCATAAGACATAAAGTTCATACTTTCTCCAAGATCACACAATACCTTAGCAAATGTGAATGCGCCAATGGTGCATGAGATTGTAAAAGCAATGGGGTCCTTCTTATTTTCCACATATGTGCTTGGCATAATGGCACTACAATGTTGTGTCTCTTCTATTGCTTCATCCTCCACAAGCCTCTTTTTAGATATCAAATCCTTCATAAATTTAGCATACCCCGGCATGTCTTGCAACACCTCAATAAGAGGAATATTAATAGAAAGGGTACTAAATTTATCAAAAAACTTATTGAGCTTATCATGCTCTCCCTTCTCAAGGGATATTTTAGCAAAGGAGGATGAATGGGGTTCGATGGCATTGAGACAATTTGACAATCGTTAATTATTGGCTTTCATATCAATAACTCACTTAACTTTGGTGCTTCATCATTGGAACTTTCTCTCTTCGTCTTTGTCTCCTCCCCATTTTGCATTTCTTCACTCTGCTTCTCCATGAGATACTTTGATATTTAGCTTATTTTTTCCTATAGTTCTTGGATGGCAGTGGAGTGAGATGTAACTATTTGGTGGAGCGTGGAGAATTCATTTCACATCTCATTCACAACTTCACCAGTCCTCTCAACACTACTCAAGATCCTTGCCAAAATATCTCTATCTATTTCCTCTTTCCCTTCACAATGTTCCATGCTTAGACTTTCCCAGTTCCGATCTTGATTCCCGTCTTGTCCTTGTGGGAAATTATGTAAACCCTCTGAGATCTTAGGTACCACACCTAACTTGTCACCAATCATCTCCTCTTCTGCGTCTTCACAAAGTTCAACTTTTTTAGCACTTATCACACTTACACTTTCCATTTGGTCACCCAACATATGCTCAAGTAGGTGTTCAAGGTATGACATCACTTTGACCATCTTCACATCGGTCTCTTCCTCTTCATATTTTTTATTGTGGAACATAAAGGACTAGGAGGGACCCCCATGGCCACCTCGGCATCCTTTATGTCCCAACCCTAACACAAAATTGACACTTGGTCCATTACTTTTCAAACAATCCCATATGGCGAGTTGATGAATGATCCACCAGATGCATTGTCCACTATGGCCTTATTTGGTTGGTCTAATTCTATATAAAATATTTGGAGAAGAATCTTCTCTGGCATATCATGGGTGGGGCATTTTAAAAGTATTTCCTTGAATCTTCCCCAAGCATCGTACCACGGTTCTTCATGGTATTAGCGGAAATAAACAATATCTTCCCACAACTTCAACATCCTATATGGTGGGAAGTATTGACATAAGAAGGCCTCCATGAGACTTGTCCATAAAGCAATAGATCCGGCGGGCAAATACCTTAGCCATAGAACTGCCTTTCCTATGAGAGAGAATGGGAAAAGGCATAACCAGATAGACTCTTGGGATATATGTACAATATTGTATGGAGTACAGACTTCCACGAAGCCCTTTTAAGTGGCGTTCAGGTTTTCATGGGCTTGATGCCCGGAAAGTCCCTTTAAGTGGAGAAATTGTATCATTACACTTGTAATATAACATACTCCATGCTCCTCGGTCGGGGGAATACAAATGGCACTTTCATAATCTCCGGACCCAAGATAATCTGAGTCCTCCTGACTCATTATAATTCGGGAATAATGATGTTTACCTAATCAAAGATAAAAAATAACAAGGAAATTAAATTAAATTCACTACGGGTGCACCCAAGTAAAAATCACACCACACAAGAGAAATCTATATTTCACTCCCCAGAAACAATGCCATTTTGAGAACGCTCAACTCACTCCCATGTTTGAGGGGTAAGGCGGTCATTGTCGATAACCCAACTAGAGTTGGGGTCGAATCTATGATGAGCTAATTATAAATTTCATCTCCTATGGGTGATCTAATTACTAAAAGGTTACCGGGAATGATAATAAACATGGCATGTAAAATAAAATAGTGGGATTTAATTTGGGATTGGTTTTTAATGAATTTCGACTAACAATGCATGAATATGAAACTTTTGATTTAAAATCAAGCTTTGAGAAGATCTTGGGATTATGTCTACCTAAAGGTAAAACATGTGGGTTGATGATGGTTTAGCATGAATCTTAGTTTTTAACTAAAGGATAGTATAGGTCGAAATTCATTGTGGTCAATTTATCAATAAAACCACAATGATTTCACCCATTGGCTCTTTCGTGCACCTAACAAGTGTACAATTCGTAATCACCCAAAACCTCAATCAAGCATCCCTATTTCTAGGATAATGTTCTTGACATGATTTACACTCCAATTAAACTTATATCTAAGATTGAAAAAGGAAGTTATCCATAGGCTTAATTATCCACCATTGCCTTGTCCCCTATAACCCTCTTTCAAGGATGTTACGGGTTACCTCACGTTGAGTTTCATCCCATTTTCAAGGATGATGAAGGGTTTCTAGAGTTTGGGGTTTTGACCCATCAAACCCATTTGGAGATTTGAAGTTTTCACCCACAAATTCCAACTCATTAACTCAAGAAATGGTGGAATCCATACTCAACAACTAAGAATCATGCAAACACAACAACACCCACACACAATTACACTTTAGTTTAGCATAATCCCAAAACTAAAGAAATTAGCTACTCATGAGATAGTATAAATGACTTTTATCAAGTAATTCTCCCATGGTATCCATAATCATAGAAGGTAAAGTAATCTTTAATTCCACACTTCAATTTCACTAATTTCCTCTTCCGATGGTGTATCCCCACGTGATGCAGGAATTGGCCATACTTCTACTTTTCTTGCACAATATTTAGATTTGGGGCCAGTTCATGAGTTGATATTGAAGTGGTGAGAATCTATACATCGGAAGTCTATATTTCATGTTTTGGGCTCTTATGTCTCAGATTGTTTAGATGTGCTTTGAATATAGTTGGGGGCATGCCCCAACACCTTATTAGTATTTAGTTTTGGTACTTTGTTTTGAAGGTATTGTTGTATTACTATGGATTTGGGTGATGTTGGTCGGTTATTAGTTATTGATTATAGAAGTATCTTTTATTCTCTAAATTTATCTGGTTATATGTTCTGAATTCACCCAATAGGGGTGATATTGTAGTTGTTGGTTAGGTGCAACGTGGTGACCTCCGATCTGCAACAGACTTGAGATACCTGTCACGGCCAGACCTTGGTTCGGGTTGTGACACGCGGTTTCCAGTATTGGTTCCTTGGGACCTCCACTTTACCGACTCAGCTACACAACCCTTATTAAATCCAAACTAAATCATTTATCACATATTCCAATTTATTGAACCATAATACACATTTAGGCATACACCATTGGTATCGTTATACCAACTACACTTGTAGGGTAAAATCAACCTGCCAAACCAATTATCATCACTTGGGTAATTCATTACCCCCATGGTTCAATTTAAAATCTTTATACTTCATTAAATTTTCACCTTAGGCAATAGTTCAAGAGTAGTTCAATATGCATATTTTTCATATTCAAATCCATTACACAATATGGGGTTGAGTTCATTACCAATTCAATTGTCACTATTAACAAATTGGGGGAAATCAAAATCCCCTAGTTTATTCTCCATACCCATGCACCCCATAAGTTAAAACCATAACTAAAGCATGAAAAATCATATATAAATCACGGAAAAAAATTGTTTAAACACAAACATTCAAAACCTTCAACCCATGTTCAAAAACCAACATCATAACCATATGAATAATACTTTAAAACACATTCTTTTAACAAAGTAAAAATTGGGGAAGAGTAACATTCCTGAGTGATTCTTCATTATGGAGATGAAACCATGAATTGATCCCTAGATGCACAACCTTGAGGAAACCCTAACTTTCTTTGCTTGAAGGAATTTGAGAGAGTAAAGAAGGTTTTTGATTTGTTAAAGTATCAAAATAATGACCCAAAGGTGTCTTATGGACGTGGGGTCTATGTGGGTAAAGAGAGAAATCTCCAAATTACCCTCAACACAAAAACTAAAAAAATTGTTTCCAGTGACTACGGGTCACACGACGACTCATAAAGACACATTACGACTCGTTACCATGAGTCGTAGAAAAGACAGTGCCATTAGGTACACATGTTGTTGACCCTATGACTTACATCATACGACTCGTTAGGGGACCCCATGACTCGTAGAGTCCTAGTTGTCACCATGACTGTAACACTTGGAACATACACTGATTTGACTACAATTGGGACATCACAACTCGTAATGAGTCTATACGACTCATTGGGAGCCACTCTACTAAGAACATATAAATTAGCCACACACACTATTTAGGATACGATTTGGGTCCTTACGACTCGTCAGGACTCCCTAAGACTCGTAAAGAGAGTCGTAGTTAAGACAGTGTGGATAAAATTTTAGGAATTTAAAGGACCAAAAATCTAGGGTGTTACTTTCTCCCCCCTTAGGATCATTCGTCCCTGAATGATTGGACAATGCTTTTGTTAGCACAATTTGACACAGAGTACATCCATACGTACTTTAACAAAGACAAAAAATGAAGTTGATATGGAATACAAATACCATTTGCACAATTCTCCAAAAATGGCAACAAGACCGGGTACTTGAACTTCATGTCCTCCTCGGCTTACCAAGTAGCTTCTTTATGCCTTTGGTTACACCATAGAACCTTCACTGAAGCCACATCCTTTGCTCGCAATCAGTGTACTTGTCAATCCAAAATCTCAATCAGGACTTCCTTATAGGATAGGGAATTCGAGACACCTATACTTTCCAAAGGAACGACCAAGTAAGGATCATCTACACACTTTTCAACATTGACATATGGAAAACATGATGAATAGAGCCCAAAATCGAAGGCAATTCCAACTCGTAAGCCACATTTCCCACTCACCTAAAAATACTATATGGACCAACATACTGGGAACTAAGTTTCCTCTTCTTTCCAAAATGTATCACTCCTTTCATGGGCGACACCTTCAAGAATACCAAATCATCCACATCAAACTATATGTCTCTCTGCCTTACATCCACATAGGACTTTTGGAAACTTTGGGAGGTCTTAAGCCTATCTCGAAGCACCTTCATCTTCTCTATATCTTGGTGAACCAAGTCAGGGACATACACCATATTCTTACAAACCTCGAACCATCCAATAGAAGAGCTACATCTCTTACCATAAAAAGCCTCAATTGGAGAAATCCTAATACTTGAGTAATAACTATTATTATACACAAACTCAATGAGAGGCAAATGGTAAACCCAACTACCACCAAAATTAATCACACAAGACCTCAACATATTTTCCAAAGTCTTTATCATCCTTTCCACTTGTCCATTCATATGCGGATTAAAGACGGTGATAAGGTTCACCTTAGTCCCCAAACCTCTCTAATAGGAACACCAAAAGTAAGATGAGAATTGAGTACCTCAATCAGTTATGATGGAAAATGGAGCACCATGAAACTTCACAATCTCTTTAATTAATAGCTTAGAAGAATCCTCTACAGAATAATTATTCCTCAATGAGAAGAAGTGAGTGGACTTAGACATTCTATCCAAAATGACCCAACTGGAATCAAACTGGTTATGGGACCGTGGAAGACTAGTAATGAAAGTCATATTAATCACTTCCTATTTCCAGATGGGCAATTCGATCTCTTGAGACAAATCACCAGGCGTCAAGTGCTCAACCATCACTTGATGACAAACCAAATATTATCCATAAAATTGGCTAAGTTTTTCCATATTAATCCCTTTTCAAGATTTTCCACCAATAAATTTCTCTTAAGTCATGATGCATCTTTGTTGAACAAGGATGAACAGTGTACCTCGACTCATCAAATTCAACCAAAATCCTCTCTCGCAACCCATTAACATCATAAACACATAACTTGCCTTGGTACCTCAAGAGACCATTACCACAAATCTCAAAAGCCATCACCTTCTAGTAACCCATATCATATTTGATCAGTATCAAGATAGGGTCCAAAATTTGTTTCTCTTTCAACTCTTCACCATGAGATGACTTAGCCACCTCTTGCACAATCACACCACCATCCTCAGAGTCCAAGTAATGAAATCCAAGATTAGAAAAAAAGTGAATATCCTTCACCAGTTCTCGATTCTCCTCATCTACATGTGATAAGCTGCCCATGGACAACATTCTAAGAGCATCTGCAACCGCATTAGCTTTACCTGGATGATAATGAAGACACATATTATAGTCCTTGAGACACTCAAGATATCTCCTCTGCCTGAGATTCAACTCTTTATTGGTGAGCACATATTGAAAACTTATATGGTCTAAGAAGATATGAACATGGACTACATACAAATAGTGACACCAAATCTTTAAAGACAAGATCACAGCCAACAAATCCAAATCATGCATCAGATAGTTCTTCTCATGTACCTTTAACTTCCTAGAAGCATATGCAACCACCTTGCCATACTAGATAAACACAAAACCCAGTCCCACCAAAGATGCATCACAATAACCAATAAGGCAATCGATACACTTGGGTAGAGTTAAAATCGAAGTCGAAGTTAAATTATCCTTGAACTTCTTCACACTACCCTCACAAGCATCCGACCATAGGAACTTTACTTTCTTCTGAATCAACTTAGTCAATGGGGGCAGCAATAGAAGAGAAGTTTTCCATAAACCTCCTATAATAACTGGCTAAACCCAAGAAGCTCCAAATGTTCATTGGAGTCGTGGTTCTAGGCCACTTCTAAACCTTCACAACTTTCTTTTGATCCACTATTATCCCTTCACTAGAAATAACATAACCCATATAGGTCACAATATTTAACCAAAACTAATATTTAGAGAACTTCACATACAACCGCTGATCCTTCAAGGTTTGCAACACAAGGCAAATGTGATTGACATGATCTGCCTCACTCTTAGAATACACTAAAATATCACCAATAAGCTTAATTATTAACAAATCTAATAATTAATAAAAAACCTAATTCATAAAATACATAAATGCTGTCGAGGAACTAGTCAAATCAAATGATATCACCAAAAATTAAAATGACCATACCGGGTTCAGACAATAGTCTTAGGGATATCCACTTCCCTAATATTCAACTAATGGTAACCCAACAGAAGATCAATCTTAGAAAAGTACTTAGCACCCTGAAGCCAATCAAAGATATCATAAATCCTAGGAAGTAGATACTTGTTCTTCATAGTCACCTTATTCAACTGGCGGTAATCTATGCACATCCGAAGGGACCCATTCTTGTTATGATTGAATAGAATCAAAACACCCTAAGGAAAAATACTAGGGTAAATAAAACTCTTATCTAGAAGATCTTTCAACTTCTTCTTAAGTTCTTTAAACTCAGTCGGAGCCATTCTATAGGGTAGGATAGAAATAGGATGAGTGTCCGAAAAAAGATCAATCCCAAAATCAATTTCCATATCAAGAGGAACACTAGGAGGTCATCAAGGACCTTCGAATCTAGAATCCTTTGCATGCACTAGATGGTAGGGATACCCCTTAGAAATCAATTTCTGAGCTCTAAGATACGAAATGAACCTTCCCTTAGGCACTAAAGGAACTACTTCCCCATACAATCACTAACTCACTTACGAATTGAAAACTGACCTTTCAAGTTTGACAATTAAGAGATGTGTAACACAAATACAACAAATCCATCTAAAAAATAACATCAAAGTCTAACATGTCCAACTCTATCAGATCCACCAAGGTCTCTCTGCCACAGACCGACATCATACAACCCCTATAAATCTTTATAGCCATAATGGAGTCACCCACTGGGGTGGACACGAAGAAAGGATCTAAAATACACTCAGGATTAAAACCAGAATGAATAGCCATATAAGGGGTCACATAAGAGAGAGTATATTCAGAATCAAGTAGAAAATATACATCATTGGAGAAAAGTTTGAGTGAACCAGTAACAACATCAGGGGACGCTTTAGAATCCTGGTGGGCGACAAGAGCATACAGACTATTCCAGCTAGTGCCAGAGCCAGAAGCAGAAGTAACACCCTTTCGTTTAGGAGCTGATAAAGCAGCAACAAGTATCTTATTTTCCCCAGGAGCAAACCTAGAAGGAAAATACCTCTACATATGACCAATCTGACCATATTTAAAGAACCTATTCCTCCTTTCTTCATAAACACCATGATGTACCTGGCCACAAAATCTAAAAGGAGGATATGATGGAGCTTATTGGGCTCCACTAGCCTGAGGCTGCGTACCTTTTTCCCTGGGATCAACACTATCCTTAAAACAATGATAATCTGATGGCTTCGGGTAAGGAAACTATCCATATAGTACGAACCAGAATTTCCTCACTTCTTCTTAGACTATTTTCCACCATCTTTACCACTCTGCTACAGACCTCCACGCTAATCCAAATACTGAAACTTCTTATTCTGCCTTTCACTTATCTCTACTTGCTTCTTGTTTTTCTCTTCTAGCATACATATCACAATTCTAGAGATGTTCATATCCTTGCTCAACAAGGCAGCCTTGCTTTCCAAGATATAATCATGGGACAACCCAGAAGAAAACTTCCTCATTCTAGAACTCATATAGACACTAATTCCAAAGCATATCATGACAACTGAGGAAACTTCAAGGCATACTCCTTTACTATTACCCTACCTTGGTTTAAATTTATTAATTCCTCAACCTTCATCTCTCTCAACCCTTAAGGAAAGAAGGGATCAAGAAAAGCACTAGAGAAGTCATCCCACAAAGCAGAAACAACATCATCACCCCAAAACTGATCCCATTTCTCATACCACTGATACACCATATTCTTCAGCTAATAAGCACCAAATTTCATACCCTCAACGTCAGTAGCATGCATCATATGGAAGATATTTTCCATCAAATTAATGAAATTTTGAGGATATTCCTCAACTTTAGAACCATTGAAAGCCGAAGGACTCAACCTCATAAATTAGCAAACTCTAGTGACCTCAAAAAATAGAGCAACAAAAGAAACATGCTCAGTCTGAGAGGCCACCAACTGGGTAAGCAAATGGATTAACTGGTAAAACTTAACATTAAACATATTAGTGTGAGCTATCCGAGGAGGGATAGGGGGAATCGATGGAACTCCACTAAGGTAATCAGAAGCAGCGACCCTAGACCGGGTCTGGACTACTTGAGTAGGATGAGCTCCATCCATATTGTCCTCAGGCATGACAAAAGAGTTTCCATGAGTATCAAATATTCGAGGAGGATTGATATGTTAAGTAAACATATGAGAATTATAGGATATTTCAAGATCTTAGACTCTATATCCCAAAATAAAACAACAAAAGAGGGAAACATTCCTAAATACCTTGTAGCCTCTACCTTACAAGTATGGTGCACTACACACCCATAAAAGAGACTCTACTTGACAGAACTTTGTCGACACTCAACGATACCAAACCTAGGCTCTAATACCAACTTTGTCATGACCCTAATAAGGGCCTGTCCATGATGGGTATCTCAAGTCCAACAAAGACTAGTGACCACTGCCTGAACCTAACCAAATAATACACCATACTCCAAACATCGGATGAATTCCAAACATAAATATGATAGTATATGATAAGCTTAAATAATTTAAAGATATCCCTATAACCGACAACTAGAAAAAATGACTAACTATCATCACCACCTAAGTCCACAATAATCCACAAGGTTTTCTAACAAAGCCAAAATTAATAAAGTGTTTGGACATGCCCCCGACCTAGACAATGACAATGATAGTGTTTATAATAAAGTGAACTCTCAACTCTAATCTATGAATAAAAATTGATGAAATGTCTAAGTCTTCCAGAAAATAAAAGCTCAAGACTTCACCACCAACGACTGACTAACCGAGATGATTCACCTAACTCTGTGCAGGAAAAGAAGATGTATCTTTGGTATCGTGTAGGGATACAATGTTCAAAGATAGTTAGTTGGTTTATCACTAGCATATAACTCAGGGATAGGGGACAAAATAAAGAAAAGTCAAATCCAACTCAAAACTTTGTGAGCATTATCATATACAAACACAAATAATACGTTAGTAAAGGGAATAAGGATTAACATGCACTTTAAATCTTTATCCTGGATTGTGTAACTTAACTGTCATAACATAATAAGACACTCATCGGCTATATTGGCCCAAATCTTCCCTAGTTAAAAGGGCCTAGTGTTTGTAGCCATACAAACCAGAGGATGTACATATGCACTATGGGGAACTCAAACCTACTAAGGTGACTGAAACACCCAATCATGTAATATAATATGGGGGAGTTGAACCTTACAATCATTATAATAAAAATAAAGGTGACTTGAACCACCTGTCCATCCATCACAATATCACCATAATAGTTTTGAAGATTCAGGTATGATTCTTCATTGACAGGTTGAGTGATTAAGGAGTTAATCTTTAGAACAAAAAAAGAAAAAAGATATTTTTTAGGAAGGTATAACAAGGGATTTTTCACAATGCTAAGCTTAGAATCCTTTTAAATACAAGAGATTGGGAGATCTACAGCCATCAAGAAGGTCTTTTTTATTAGAACAACTATTTGGAATTTGGAGTTTCCCTATTTGATACGAGAAGGAGTGGTTGCAGTAAGTTTAAAGGAATAATGAGCACAAGGAAGATTTTTCTAGGGTTTTTTAGGTGACTTACCATTCCTTTTAGAATAGGACCACTTTGTTCTGACACACGTATATGGAGGACACTACTTTTTCTTTGTAGAATCGACAAAATTTATACATACAAGATACTATCTTGAGAGATGGGACCAGGTTCCTATCTAGTTTGAGTGAATCTCTAAATTTGTTCTTGTTACATCTGTTCACCTCTAAGGATCAATATGGGTGTATACTTGCAAGGGTATGGTACTTAGTTATACCAATATGTACATAGTTTGCCAAGGATACTTATCTCCTAAACATAGCCAATTTTTTAAAGAGTCACTAATTTACTTGATTGTAGGTCAGGCTGATTTGATCAATCCCAACATTAACTTGTTAGATTTATAACACCACATAATACTATGACTTGTTCTAGAAATAGGTCTGAGGACCAAGACCTAGACTTGACATTCTTAAAGTTTCTAGAGTTCCTTTTGAATTACTTTGAACTTGCCAGCTTCTTTCATATATTTGTAAGCTCATTCTTGGGATAGAAGTGCTAATCATATAAGACACATTCAACTTGAAGTGTCTCAAGAAAGAAAATACAATAAAAACTTCCCTTTAGACTTGAGGAATTACATAACAAGAAGATTTTTCTGATTCCAAACCCTTTCTCCCTCCTAAACTTATAATCATTCGTTAGACTAGGGAACCCGTATGAGTTTGAGTTCCCAGTACAAGGAAAAAGTATGATTAAATACTATTTTGACCATCTAGTTAATGTGGGATTCTTTATGTTTTTCCAAGGTCTTACACCTTTAGGATAGGTGCTCCCATGGTGGACATGTCTAACATTTGTCATTCTTTCTCTGAGCCAACTTAGACTGTCTTCTTTCAGATGTCCATTTCTTCTGTTGTGTGTGCACAAGGATTTACATGCTTTTTTTTGACAGTTTGATCAACCTTGCCTTGTGATCTAGATGAATGGGTTTTGTGCTGATACCCAAGGCCCTTACCATTATTAAATCCTTGATTAGTAAAGTTAAAAAGGATCTAAGAAGATGCAGTCCATTATAGGGATTTTTTAAGTTCTTTCCTTAGATGGACTAGGTTGTTTTCTAACTCCTCATTCTTCTAAAGTGCAGTCATGAGAATCCTCTAGTTTTTTTTCAATCTCAGCCTAAAACTTTAAAACTTCCTTCTTCCCTTTATACTCAGAAGCATCTACTTTCTCCAGTTGACTTACAAAACTCAGGTTTTCAAGTTTCAACTTAGCAACTTGTTGCTCAGTTTCTGATATTTGAAGAGTCAAAGCTATCAACTCAAGCTCCCGATCTTCTATCTTTTTTCTAGAGCCTTATTTTTCTCTTTATCATAGGAACTATTAGCTTTCTCTAGTTGATTAACTAAGCTTGAATTTTCAAATTTTAACTTAGTAACCTGCTCTTCAGTTTTAGATATTTAGAGAGTTGGAGAAATTAACTCAAGCTCTTGACTTTCCACCTTTTCTTCTTGAGCAAATTTTTCTCAGTTATTTCACAAATGGAGTTGGTCAGTAAATTTGAAAGCTTTTTTTATCTTTCTAGCAGAATAGTTATCCAAGTTTTCTTTAATGTCAGAAAGTGTTACATTATTTTCTTCTTCATCTTGAGTGTTTTCCATAAAAGGAAACAAGGAATCAAAGGTCACATTCTCATCCTCCTCAGCAAGCATGGAAACATCTATTGACTTCTCTCATTTTCAGATTCACTAGAGGAGTTAACCCAACCAGTTAAAGTCTTGTTTAATTGCAATATCAACTGCAACTTGTCTTTTTGATTTTATCGAACCTGGTCCTTGTTTCTTCCTTTGTCACATCTGGTGTTATGATAATCCTAGCAGTTGATTTTGTGCATTGGACAATCCTAAAGTTCTTAGTATTTCCATAATTGTGAAAAACCTCCACAATTCTTCCTTTTTTACTGCCACTTCCACTTCTTTTAAACTGGACACTTTTCTTTATTGCTCTCACTGTTCCTTTATCTAGATAGGTAACATCAGTGTCTTCTTCATTAGAGTCTAATTTTAGTGCCCTCAGTGCCAGCTATTTTTCCCTCTTTCCTTCTTTTTTATTTTATTATCGTTGATTCTTGAGTTCATGAGTCTTTAAATTGACAATAAGATTATCCATAGTGAGTGTTTTCAGGTTCCTTCCCTCAGTAATAGCATCTACTTTGCTTTCCCAGGATTTTTGCAGAACCCCAAGAATATTACTCACTTGCTTCTATAGTGGAATCACTTATCCTATGCAACGTAGCTCATTTGTGATATAAGTGAATCTTTTATGCATTTCCTGTATTGTCTCTCCTTCTTTGATGGTGAAGGTTTCATACTGGGTAGTCAGTATGTCATCTTTGGAATCCTTCATATCTGTAGTTCCCTCATAGGCTATTTTCAAGTATTCCTAGATTTCTTTAGCATTTTCACAAGCAGATATCCTATTGTATACATCTGGACCTATACCACACATTGGCAGTTTCTTTGCCTTGTAGTTCTTCTCAATTCTTTTCTTGTCTTCTTTATTGAATTCCCTCCTGCTTTTGATAACCATTTTTGTAACATCTCCATCTTTGACTTTTTTTATAGGAACATGAGGTCCATCAAGGATTATGTCCATCAATTCACTATCTTCAACCATAATAAAGTCAAACATCCTTATTTTCCACCACCGATAGTACTTTCCATTGAATCTAGGTGGTCTAGTGGTTGATTGTTCTTCTTCCAGGTTAGGTGGAGCAGCCATGATGACTAAGACTCTCTAGGTGTCCCTCATTGCATGGTGTAACCCGCAAGTGACCTAGACCTAGTACCAGTTATTGGAACCCTTGGGGGTTACACCATGCAATGAGGGACCAGCTCCCTCAAAGTTAATCACAGGTAATCAAACAATAGAGTACATGAGAACTAAAGATAGTGCAGGAAGAGTAAAAACACAAGATTTTTATATGAAAACCCAAGAAGGGAAAAACCACAACATGCCTTCACAAGAACCAAACAAATCTATTATAATCAACCTCCTGATTACAATCTATATTTCAGCCTACCTCTTGGCTCCTTTTGCTAGTGGAAAATCTACTACAAGCTCATCTTGGTAACTCTACCAAGGACCCTCTCTACCGATTTACTCTAATCAGTCACAAGCTTAGACAAATCTACCTAAGAACCTCTCTCAACAAAAGTAAACACTACTCTTACAATATGAGTAATTCAATTACAAATCATCACTCACTCAAGAACACTCACTCATTAAACATACTACAAACATAAGAACATGAGTAATGCTTGAGCAATTTTGAAATAGAGTTTTTGCTACCTCTCTTCACTCTTTAGAATTGTGAAAAAACTACTTGATGAAGAGTCATCTCTTTCCTTTTATGGATGAGTGATGACTAGGGTTGAAAGATCATTGGATTAGTTGTCCTAATCAGTACAAAATAGAACTTGCAAGTTTGTTACACAAGAGGACAAAACTATGCAGACAATGTGTACCAGCTGTACTGTACCTTGAACATCTAGGGACCTGGTCCCTTGTAGTTAGCTTCTCATCATCCAAACTACATATAAATCCCCAATGTGGGCAACCACAGTTTTCATTATTGGTCCCTTGGGATCTCCACTTTCATGACTAACCTACACGACCGTTTTAACGTCTAACTAACTCATTTATCATATATTCCCTTTTATTGAACCATAACACATTTAGGCATACACCATTGGTATTTTCATACCAACTACTCTTGCAAGGTAACATCAACATGCTAAACCAATTATCATCACTTGGAGAATTCATAACTCCCTTGGTTCAACTTAAAATTGTTATACTTCATTAACTTTTGACATTATGCAGTAGTCCAAGAGTAGTTCATTGTGCATACTTTTTATGTTCAAATCCAATTAAACAATATGGGGTTGAGGTCATTAACACTTCAATTGTCAATATTCAAAAATTAGGGAAAATCACAATCAACTAGTTTGTTCACCATACCCATGTATCCTACAATTTCAAAACCATAATTAAAGCAAGAAAAATCATATTTAAACCATGGGAACGACATTGAACACAAATATTTAACGCTCTCAACCTATGTTTAAAAAAAACGTCAAAAACTTATGGATACTACTTTAAACATATGCTTTTAACAAAGTAACAATTGGGGAAGAGTAACATGCCTGAAAGATTCGCAATTATGGAGATAAAACCTTGAATTGACCCCTAGATGCTCAATCTTGAGGAAACCTTAACTTTCTTTACTTCAAGGAATTTGAGAGTGTAAAAAGTATTTTTGTTTTTTAAAGTGTTAAAATAACATCCCAAAGGTGTCTTATGGACGTGGCGTCTATGTGGGTAAAGAGGGAAATATCCAAAGTGCCCTCAACTTAAAAATTAAAAAATTATTGCTAGTGACTACGAATCACACGATGAATCATAATAACACGTTACGATTCATTACCATGAGTCATAGCCAAGATAGTGTCATCACACCCACATATTGTTGACCCAACAACTTACATCATACAACTCATAAGGTCCTAGTCGTTACAAGAACAATAATACTTAGTACATACACTGGTTTGACTATGGTTGGGACATCACGAATCTTAATGAGTCCATACGACTCGCTGGGAGCTGCTCGTACTCAGAAAAAATAACTTACCCATCCAGACTGGTCACACTTTGATTTGGGTCCTTACGACTCATCAAGATTCCCTAAGACTCGTAATGTGAGTCATATTTAGGACAGTGAGGATAAAATTTTAGAAATTTAAAGGACCAAAAATCTGGGGTATTACAAATATCCGCCTAGGTACCTAACTACTCCTGAAAAACTCTCCAAAATCTAGAAGTTAACATGAAACCTCAGTCCAAAATGATAGCTATGGGTATACCATGCAAATGGAATATCTCACACACATAGATAAGGGCTAACCTCTCAGCACTAAAAGATATCTGAATAGGTTGGATATGTGCTAACTTGGTGAATCGATCCATGAAAACCCGAATAGCATTGGAACTATAGGATGTACGAGGTAAGCCACTAATGAAATCCATAGTTATCCGCTCCCATTTCCACTTAGGCATGGGAAACTTCTAAGTCAATCCACCTGGTCACTGATGCTCGACCTTTACATGCTGACAACGTAGGCAATGAGCTACAAAATATATCACATCTCTCTTTATGCCACTCCACCAATAATGTTGTCTCAAATCTCTATAAATCTTAGCTGTGCCAAAAGGAATTGAATATCTAGAGTTGTGAGCATTGTGTAGAATTAACTAGATCAAGTCATCAATCCTTAGAACATAAATGCAACTAGAAAATCTCAAAATATCCTCAGAATCTATGGTGTTCATCTCGAACTCAACTCTCAACATTGAACTCACCTCTCAACACCTGATCACAAAGGAAATGAAGCTTACTATCCTTAAATTACGGTCCCGAACCTGCTAAAAAAGTGAAGACCTCACCTCAAGACTAGAAAGAATCCTCTTAGAGTCTTAAATATCAGGTTGAACAATCAAGTTGGATAAGGACTAAATGTACCATGCCAACAACCTTTTATAAACCGAAATACAAACCAATCTACCCATACTCACTGCCCTACGGCTCAAGGCATTTGCTACTGCATTCACCTTGCCCAGATAATACAAGATAGAGATATTATAATTCTTAAGAAACTTCATCCACCTACACATTCTAGAATTAACCTCCCTACGAATCATAAGGTGCTGAAGACTGCGATGATTAGTGAAAATCACACAGTGGACACCATAGAGATAATGTCTTTAAATATTAAGCATGAAAACTATCACTGCTAACTCTAAATCATGAGTGGGGTAGTTTCACTCATGAACCTTAAGATTTCTTAAAGAATAAGCATTAACGTAACCTTGTTGCATCAAAAGACAAGTTAGACCAACACCAAAAGCATTACAATACATGGTGAATCCTTCACTCTCTATAGAAAGAGCTAGAATAGGGGCTAAAGTAAGAAAATCCTTGAGCTTTCCTAAGCTTGACTCAAACTCCTAGGACCATAAAAAAAAGGAACCTCCTTCTGAGTCAATCTGGTCATAGGCACTGAAATAGTATCAAAACCCTCAATGAATCATCTATAATAACCGACCAAACTAATAAAGTGATGAACCTAAGTCTGGAGCACAGTCCTCGAATGTTGTGCATGCTCCTCTCTACTCCTCAAATACACAAAGATGTTATTGATGAACACAATCATAAAGGAGTCCAAATAAGGTCTGAAAACTTAATTCATCAAATCTATAAATGTTGCTGGGGCATTAGTCAATCCAAATGACATCACCAAGAACTTATAATGACCATAACAAGTCCTAAAATCTATCTTTGGGATTTTCTCAAATTGAATTCTCAACTGATGGTAACTGGATCATAAATTAATCTTAGAAAGGTCATAGAATTAGATCAGGTCAAAATTAGGTACCTGGGCCCAAAATTAAGTGACGACTTATCAATTGTTTGATAACCCATCAGACATCTCGTTACCCTAATGCAGATTATTTCTGAATGTTGGTTCATCTGAGAACAAGGTGTGATGGCTTATCACTTGGGTGATGGTCTATCAGCCTTGTCGTCACACTTATCCAGTGTGTTTCTCTATTATGCTTCAACTTACGACAAGGATTGATGGCTCGTCGCTTTAGTGACGACATATTAGCCTTGTCATCATCATTATCCAGAAGTGCTTAAGCTTTTTTTCTTGAGTTGATGACCTCAAGTGATAGGTCGTCAGCTTGCTGATAACCCATCAACTTTGGTCGTCAACTCTATCTAGTGAATATATCATCCTTTGCTTGAATTGATGACTTCAAGTGATAGGTCATCAACTAGTTGATAACCTATCATCTTTGGTCGTCAATTCCACTTCATTGACAACATTGATTTTAACCTTTCTCCTACACATCTAAACAACTCATTACGTAAAGTAAATCTTTAAAAAAACAAAATATTTACAACACAACAAGTTGGGTTGCCTCACAATAGCGCCTGATTTATTGTCGCGACACGACTTGGTTATCTCGACTACTCAGACTTCGTCAAGATACATCATAGAAAACAACTTTACACTATTAATTGGACCAATATAACTCTTGAACTTTTGGCTATTAACCTTGAATAGACCTCCTAGTTTACTTTTGAGTTCCACCACACCCGATGGGAAAACTTGACTCACTATAAAAGGCCCTGACCATCTTGATTTCAATTTACCTGAAAAGAGCTTAAGTTGAGAGTTAAACAATAACACCCAATCACCAGCATGAAAGTCTTGCTTTTCTATTTTTCAATCATGGTAATTCTTCATCCTCTCTTTTTACAAGTCAGCTCTTTCGTAGGCTCTAAGACAGAATTCATCCATCTTGTTTAATTGTCCCAATCTTTACTTAGCTGCTTCCTTCCAGTCTATGTTCAGTTATTTAAAAGCCTACAAAGCCTTGTACTCTAGTTTAAACGGAAGGTGACATTCTTTGCCATATACTAATTGATATGGTGACATCTCAATAGGCTTCTTGAAAGCAGTCCGATATGCCCACAAAGCATCATCAAGCTTTCGAGGCCAGTCCTTTCTACTTGCATTCACCATCTTAGCCAAGATTTCTTTTATCTCCCGATTTGAGAGCTCCACTAGCCCACTAGTTTGTGGGTGGTATGGAGTGGCCACCATATGCTGCTTCACACCATATTTCAACAAGGTAGCCAAAAATATTTTGTTGTAGAAGTGGGATCCCCCATTGCTTATGATAGTTCTTGGTACCCCAAAATGGGAGAAGATGTTCTTCTTCAGAAAGGCAACCACTCTCTTGCCTTCATTGTCAACCAAAGAAACTACCTCAACCTATTTGGACACATAGTCCACATCCACCTAGATATATTTCAGCCCATATGAGCTCACAAATGGTCCCATGAAATCAATACCCTAGACGTTAAATAGTTCAACTTCCAACATTTTCACTATAGGCATCTTATGATTCTTTGAGATCGAACCCTGTCGTTGCTACTGATCACATCTCTTTACAAACTCATACACATCCTTATATAGGGTTGGCCAAAAATAGCCACTTTGCAATACCTTTCTTTCCATACGATTATCTACATGATGTCCCCCAAGTGGGGATGGATGGAAGGCATCCAAAATACTTGGCATATCAACCTCTGTGATGCACCTTCTGATAATATTGTCAGCACACCGCCTAAATAAATATGGATCATCCCAGAAATACCTCTTGGAATCATGGAGAGATTTTTTTTTCTATTGAAAAGAAAGATTTTCTGGGATAATATCACTCAGCACGAAGTTGGTGAAGTCTGCATACTAGGGCACCATTTTGAGTGCAGCAACTAGAATTTGTTCATCTGGAAAAATGTCATCAATGTCAGGCTTTTTTGTAGTGAGCTGATTTCCCTCTAGAATGTATAGGTGGTCTGCGACTTGGTTTTCACACCCTTTTCTACCTTTGACCTCAAAGTCAAACTCATGCAAAAGCAACACCCATATAATCAACCTTGGTTTGGTGTCCTTCTTCGCCATTAAGTATTTCAAAGCAGTATGGTTAGTATAAACTCCCACTTTAGTTCCCAACAAATATGACCAAAACTTCTCAAAAGCATAAACGATAGATTGAAGCTCTTGCTCAGTGACAATATAATTTTTCTGCGCCTCATTCAATACCTTACTTGCATAATATATGAGGTGAAATAGTTTCTCCTTCTGACCAAGGACTGCTCCAAGTAAAACTCCATTTACATCACATATTATTTTGAATGGTCTAGACCAATCCGGGGCAACAATAATTGGCGAAGCCACCAACTTCTCCTTAAGGCATTAAAATGCCTTCATACAATCATCATCGAATATGAACTTGGTCTCCTTGTTCAAAAGCTTGCAAAATGGATTTGCAATCTTGGAGAAATCTTTAATAAACCTGCGATAGAATCCAGCATGGCCTAGAAAGCTACAGACTCCTTCACTAAGATAGGAAGGGGTAGTTTCTCGATCACTTCTACCTTAGCACGATCAACTTCAATTTCTTTTGCCGAAATTAGATGTCCAAGCACTATGCCTTCCTTCATAATGAAGTGACATTTCTCCCAATTTAGAACAAGATTGAATTCTTTATATCTCTACAGTGCTCTACTCAAATTCACCAAACATAACTCAAATGAATTACCTACTACAAAGAAATCATCCATGAACACTTCTAGAGTGTCCTCTACTATGTTGGAGAAAATAGACATCATGCACCTTTGGAATTTGGCCGGTACATTACATAAATTGAACTATATTTGCTTGAATGCAAATGTTCCATATGGGCAAGTAAATGTTGTTTTCTCTTGATCTTCTGGGGCAATCAAAATCTGGTTGTATCCCAAATATCCATCCAAAAAGAAATACCAACCCCTTCCTGCAATACAATCAAGCATTTGCTCCATGAAGGGAATTGGAAAATGATCTTTCCATGTCCACGAATTTAAATTTTGGTAGTCCATGAAAACTCGCCACCCAGTCACTGGCCTAAGCAAAATCAACTCGTTCTTCTCATTAGAAACCACAGTCATAACCTATTTCTTGGGCACGCACAGTATTGGACTTACCCACTTACTGTCAGAGATTGGGTACACTACCCCTGCATCGAGCCACTTTATAATTTTTTTTTCACCATTTCTTGCATATGTTGATTAGTCTGCACTGGTACTTAATGGTTATTCTACATTTTTCTTCTAGCTAGATTTTATAAGTACAGATGCCTGGTGAAATACCAATAATATTTGCTATCATCCATTCGATAGATCTCTTATATCTCCTAAGCATAAAAATAAGGGCCTCAACCTGCTACTCTGCCAAGTCTGCTGCAATAATAACTGGTAAGATGTTTCCACTGCCCAGAAACACATATTGCAAATGGACTGGTAGCTCCTTCAGTTCCAACACCGGTGGTTCCTTAATAGAAGGCTTGGCTGGTGGTGTTGGATGATTTTTAAGGTCCAAATCTAGCTTCTTGGGGGCATAATAGTATGACCCCATTCCTATCAGTGCACATATAGTTTCATTATATTCTTTAATTCCTTCACTATCAAGGTTTATTAATACTGCAACTAATGTCTCCATAACAAATCACTCCTCAACTAGTACCTCTTTCTCATCTTCATAGTATACATCGATGATTCAGAACACACTGATCTCCCTTTGTTGCTTTATTGATTTTCAAATATCAAAATTGACCACTTCATTATTGAGCCTAAATTTTAGCTTATTTGTCTATAAATGGATCAATACACTCATGATGGATAAAAATGGTCTACCCAAGATAATGGGTACCTCGAAGTCCACCTCGCAATCTAATATTACAAAGTCCATTGGGAAGATGAAATTAGCCACTTTCACGAGCACATCATAAAGAATCCCAACTAGACTCTTCACAGATTCTATCTGCCATCAAAAGCCATATATTGGTGGGTGTACGATCCCCCAACCCAAGATTTTTGAATACCGCTAATGTCATTAAATTAATACTTGGCCCAAATCACAAAGGGCCTTTGCAAAGTTAAGTGATCCAATAGTACATGGGAAAGTGAATGCTCCAAGATCGGCTTTCATTTACAACAAAGATTTTGTAGCAATAGTACTACAATGGTGAAGATTATCCACCGACTCATAGCTCACAGTCCACTTCTTAGTCACAAGATCCTTCATGAACTTATCATAGCCTGGCATTTGTTCTAGAGCCTCAACTAAAGGCACATTTATAGTCAATTGTTTTAGTATTTCCATGAACTTGCTAAATATCGTGTCATATGCCTTTTTCTGCAATCTGTGAGGGAATGGAGGAGGTATTTTTGGTATTCTGCTCACTACTGTCTCTCTTTACTTCCCCTTACCCTTCTCTACTTCATCAACCGGTTTTTAACTAGATGGAACTTTATCATTATCCAGCTTCTCAAACTCCACTGAAGGTTCTTTTTCTGATTCTGCCTCCAACTCCACCACATAATTTACAACAGGTTCACCCATAGATAGGCCAGGTAACACTTTACCACTTCTAGTGGTAATAGAAATACAAGAACTATCATTCCATAGATTTTGCACTGTATCACTGGGCAATGTTCCTCTCTTTCTCAAGTTGAAAGCCACAGACACCTGATTCATCTGCTACTCCAATTGCTTAATAGAAGTTGAATATGAGTCAACTAACTGACTCATGGATTTTAATTCACTCTTTATGTCTTTCACTCCAGTGTTAGTTGTCTCTAGTCCTTTCAAAAATTTGGTCATCATATCTTCCATTGACATCTTTCCAGAACTAGTAGCAGCATTGTCTCGATTCCCAGGAGGTACATACAATCCACTCCTATTATTTTTTTTTTCCAACCACTTTGTTCACGATCTTTGTAACCAAATTTTTCATAATAAGTCCAACCTTGATTCCCTTGGCTATTGCCTCAGAAACCCATCTTATTATTCAAGTAGTTCGCCTCTTCTTCAGAATCTGACTTAGCTCCCCTACTTTGAGATCCCAAAACTTTCACTTTTTCTATCTTCTTGGATAATAAGTGCTTGGTGAGAAAATCCATCTGGGTCTTCATATATGCTATATCCTGGTCACATTTCTCTTATCTCCTGCATTGGTTAGCTGTCATTCCACTAGATACAATATTACTTGCTACCACAGAATCCCTGGTATGCCAATCTCTACTATTCTTAGTCACTCTTTCTAACATCTCCGTAGCCTCAGTATAAGTAAGGTCTATGAATTCTCCCCTGCAGCATTGTCAACAGTTGGCTTTTATAATAGAGTTCAAAGCTCTGTAGAATGTTTCCATCAAATGCTCGTCAGTCATATTATGGTTCGGGCACTGTGTTAACTTCTTCTTGAATATCACCCATATCTTATGGAGGGATTTATTTGTTAACTTCCTAAAGTTACTAATCTCATCCCTCAAATGTAACATCCTGAAAGGAGGAAAGAACCTTTCTAGGAAAGATCCTTTCAATATCTTCCAGTTTGTTATAGAATTAGGAGCTAACTTATTCAACCACAATATTGCCTCCCCATATAGAGACAATGGAAATAATTGCAGATGAATTGCATTCTGCCCAACTCCGGGGTTGTCAAAGGATTTGTAAATGTTGAGAAAGTTCACTACATATATATTCGGGTCGTCCCCTGGAAGTACACCAAATAACCCTTTGAGGTTTAACAATTGTATCATAGTGCTTGTGATGTTGAACTTCACACCCGGTGCTAATAGTGGTGGAATGATTGCTCCTGTGGCACCAGTGTGATGCAAATTAGTATCATCCTCATCATCAAATTCAAACTACACAACAGGTTGGCGGTGTGATCTCCCTCTAATTGGACGATTCTGATTCACTGGTGCAGCTACATTCTCAACACTCCTCCTATTTTCCAGCCCAATAAGATCATCATCCCCAAGTTATCATCATATGCATTATCCACTCGACCTAGGTTATCCGCATTTTGATGATTGAGTTGTGCATTGCCAAAGTGGCTAATTGATCAGCTTTTTATTGGTCAACTATTCTCTCGATTAGGTGTGGTTCCAGATTGAAAGGTAATAGTGGTTCTCCTGACCTTTTGGTTCATGGAATATACAACAAAGAACCTATAAAAATAAAAAACAACAAATAAACATAAAATTTAGGAATCTTAAGTAAGAGTCAGTTATCATAGATATACTCAATTGACAACCGTATTCCACGACAATGACGCTAATATTTGATACACCCAAATTACACCTCTCTTATAAGAGAGTAAGCGATCGTCATCAAATATATAACCCAACTAGGTTGGGTCAAATCCCACAAGGAATATAGTGTTAATCAAGACTATTTGTGATTCAATCGACTAATAGCTAAGAGCTTCCTGTAAATGGGGTTTTTAGAGTTTAAACAAATTGTGCTGTTTACTTTATTTTAGCAATCCAAAGTTAATGTTTCAATATTATATTTCAAATTAATGATGAAGTAAAAGCAGAGTTGTGTTCACTATGAATATTGCTATATGTGCACAATAGTTGCCACAAAACATTCTTATAACATGTGGGTAACTACAGATTATCACTATCGATGATTGATCTAAATGTCTTTCCACCTATTTAGATGCTTGATTACCTAATTCTCTCAAACTTAGGAAATCCTTATGTTTAAACTGATTTCATATCAAGTTGATTAATCTTGTTAAAACATTAATCATTAGATTGAAATTTAACCCTTCCAAATCCGCATTGATAATTCCCTTCTTTTAATTGATTTCTTAGTTCAAGGAAACCAATGTTAGGCTTAGTCTATTATTTGCAACCAATAGATAAAATTCATAACAAAAGAATTATCAAGAATTTCCCAAATTCATTCAAATCTTAGACAACTATATAATTCATAAAGCAACAATCATAGATCCCACAACTCCGGTTATGGGATTTATTTCCTCATGAGATAAAAAGAAATAACATTCATTAGATCCATGATTAAAAAGAGGTTAACCTACAAAAGATGGAAATTAAAGGTTGTTATTCCTTCAAATTGCACAAGAATCCCAATAAACCACAATAATAATTCAAAGATAATTAAAAAAACAACTTTTTAAAATCAAAATATAAAAATTGTTCTTGCCACTAAGTTCAAGATGCCCATGAAAACCTAAAATTTTTCTATTTATACTCCAATCTTCAGATTTTGAAATTCAAATTCCAGATTGTTCGTATCATTGATGACGACCCATTCTAACGGCTTATCAGATGGTTGGCGACTTATCAGACCAAGTCATCAACCACTATTCCAAATCTTTATTTGCTGCATACAAGTGACCTCTTCCGATGACCCATCAGCAGGTTGACGACTTATCAGACAAGTCGTCAACTTTATTTCTTCAACCTTTACATTCTTTCTATAGTTGATGGATTCCCTTGATAACTTATCAGATGGTTGATGACTTATCAGACAAGTCGTCAACTTAAATCTTCAGAAACTTAATTCTTCATCTACTTTACCAAAAATCATCCTTCTTGACATAGTTATCAAAGGTTTTCATGCATCTCAACTTTCCTGAAAAATCACATGAAATATAATAAAAAACAATAATAGTTACTTAAGAACTTACAATTATTTCGAGTTAAAAATCTTAAATCTGCTAACACAAAGTTGGCACATCATATACAAGGCAAATCCATAGTAAATACATCCATAAACTCTTGAACCACACAAAAAAAATGTAAAGAAGGAGGTGAAGCAACACTTGTATCACAAATATGAGCCAAATAAGATAAACATTCCCTCTCAACCAAGCAAGAGCCTGAACATATGATATAGCTCTTTTGGGACCCGAATGAAGCGCACCCTTCCATGCTATCTTGGTACACTCGGTGAAGCTAAAGTCACGGTCTTAAAATAACAATATAAGGCATCATGGTAAGGAGCCAACCAGTCCATACCTAAGATGACATCAAAATCTACCATATCTAATTCAATCAGATCTATCCAAGTCTTATGCCTAGAAAAAATTACAACACAAGATTGGTACACTCAATCCACTATTAAAGAGTCACCTATGGGGGTAGAAACATGAATAAACACATTAAGAGACTCATAAACTAAATCAAAACCCAAAGCAAAGTATGCGGACACATAGGATAAAGTAAATCCTAGATCAAATAATATAGACGCAGGTCTGAAACAAATAGGGATGATACCTGTGATGATAGCATCTGAGCTCTCTTCCTCTAGTCTGGAGGGTATATAATAGTACTATCCATGACCTTCAGCTAGCTGAACAGCCTCACGACTACCATCACGGGATCCACTATCTTTTCCTTATGAACTTTTGGTAAAACCCCTACCTCTCACTATTAAAATAGGAGTAACTCTGAACACACGACAAGGACAGTCCTTAGCCAAGTGGACCATCTCATCACACACATAGAAACCTTTATGGCCTAACTTAGTGGAGGAGGTATGACTAAACCAGAGCAATCCCCCAAAACTGTTAAACCAGAAAACCCACTACTTGAACTCTGCAAGGCTTCCTTCATGGGTAAATCATGAAAACCACACAAACCTCTAGAATATATACCTCGAGAAGTGTGACCTTAAACTCACCCATATGGCGCACCCTCTTGGGGACTGCTTGAGATGCTTGAATAATACCTTTAGTCATCTTAGCATGATCCACTATACTCAGAAATGATGCTATAAACACTACCATATAAGATGTATCTATCTTAATAATAACATAGAAACCCTTCAAAAACTTATAGATCTTCTGATATTTAGTGGCATTTCTATCATATGTTATTTGAGGTGGATTTATGCAGCTCAGTCTTGTTATCCGAGCTTATTTAGCTTAGTTTAGTGGACTTATGTTGTGATTAATGAGTAAATCCTTGTATAATCAAGCATATAAGTTTTAAAATACTTGATTATAATGTTTAAGGTGTTTTTCAAACAAGTTTGGAATCAATTTTTCCACTTAGAGTTTAGACGAGAAAACTAGTGTTACTAGCTTGAGCTATGTGTTGTTCTAATTGGTCTCGATGGATTCTAGTGTTTGTAATGGGTTAATAAAGATATTATGGTGTAATTATATGTGTAATAACATGTTTATAGTGTTTAATGTTCAGTTGAAACAATCCAAGATACAAAACACTAAGTTAAAAATTAAAAGGACAAAACTAGTTCTCTTAGCTTAGGTTACTAGTTCATCATCTTGTATTGTATGTTGTGTTGAGATCTAATTCGTGGTGTTTGATTATATAGGATTCTTGGTGAGATGATAATTATTATATATGTATGATAAAAAATCTGTAAATCAAGTATAAACATCACCACAAGGCTTGAAAAGGATGGACAAACACACGGGACAAGACTTGACCAAAAATGGACGTTTTGGAGTCATTGGTGTGCCAGAACCAAAGGCACCGCGTTAGGGCTGTGAAATGGAATTGGGGGCATCATAAATGATAAATTACAGTATCTAAACATTATTAGGGAATTCTAAAGACCCTAGTCACCACGATAAGGGCGTGGCACGACCCTAAGTCACAAACGACAACTTTGGTCCTAGATAAATAGAACACTTAGTTGTTATGTTTCACACCTTAGACGACCTTGGGACTTGAAGGGAGGATGTATAAAACTTACATTAGGTTTTTTAATCCATTAATTTCTTTTTAGGTATTTTAACATGTATTCAATCATTGTGATTACAGTTACGTCCATGTGCGACTAAACACCCTTTTCTGGGGTTAAGGCCAAAACATGAGTGCTATTATTTTGAATTGATTTGGTTATGGTTGTTTATAATTATTGGTTGTTTATTTATACTTATTATCACTATTTTAAGGCTTCATGACCCTTATAATACATAGATAATTATCTTGTGAACCCGAAAGGAGGAAAAAGAGGATAAAACATAGGATAGATAGAATAGGATTGTAATCTTCTAACTAAATAAAGTTATAATTAGCATTTATTATAATAATATACCTAATATCCTTATTTGGTTTAATTATGGGATGAAATATGAATGTATTTGATATGCCCAAATTACAACTCTCGTTAGAACGTGTAAGCAGTCGCTATCAAATATAGAACCCAACTAGGTTGGGTGTCAAATCCCAGAGGGAATACTATGCTCACTAAGTATTGTGGTTATTGTTAGAATGTTGATCAAGGGTTATATAATAGAGGGGGATTGTGATTTATCAATTATATACAAATGTTTGTCATAGAAAGTAATCCAACAGTAGGTTATATTGCTAATAGTAGTTCAATAAAAGAAGTCACACTAGAGTTATGGTTACCAAGATGCTTAAGCAGCAATGAACAATTCTTATTGCAAGAGTAATTGAATTCTATGGTTTACCCATTAGTTTCTCAACCTAACTTAGTAACTTATACCTTAATTCTTTCAAACTTAAAGAACATAGTATTAATTCAACTATAATCTCACGTGGGTTGATCCGGTTAAGACATCTACCCTCTATCCAAAGGTTAAAGCCTTTAGATTTATGTAAACCTATTCTTTTCCCAACAAGTACTTTTCTATTTGAACAAGTGTTGTTCTTGGACCCACTTTTCAAGTTTGCAACCAATAAAATTCATTAAAGTGAAGAAGATTTTATGCAATATCAATTACTCATGGGAATCTACTAGATTCACAACCCAAAATCAGCTTTTCACATCAAGGCTCCCATAACCCTAGTTAGAGGAGCTTAGCCACACATTTTCACCCAAGAAAGAGAAGAAATCATTGTGTTATTCACAAATTAATTCAAAGTTTACTTACAAAAGTCACAATTGTTGTTCTTCAATCTTCAAGAGAAAATATGATAAAGGAATCTAGATCCATAAATCTCCAATGAATCTTAGAAAAAAACTATGTAACAATGTAGTTTCAGTATGGAAAACCCTAATAATAGATAAGAGACCTCTCATAAAACCTAAAACTGGGTATTTATATGTTCTCTGTCAAAAAGGATTTAAAATTCAAAATTATAAAACTCGTGTCCAAAGTGATGGCCAAAGTGGTGGTCCGTTGTAAGTCTGACGGTCCTACATTTGGTCCATTGCTGCTGATCCTGGAGTTTCATGTTTTGTATAAGACTGACGGCCAAAGTGGTGGTCCGTCGCAAGGCTGACAGTCCACCATTTTGACCGTCGCTGATGATCCTTGAGAGTCAAGTTCTGGATAGTCCTGACGGTCAAAGTGGTGGTCCATTGCAAAACCGATGGTCCACCATGTTGGCTATCGCTGAGCATCTCAGGATGTTTGGTTCTGTTTAGCGCTAACGGCCAAAATGGTGGTCCGTCGTAAGACTGACGGTCCACCACATGGGCCGTCGCTGGGTCTTCTGAAGTCATGGACTCTGTTTGGACCTGATAGTTGAGTTGGTGGTCCATCGTAAGACTGAAAGTCCACCATTTTTACCATTACAAGTTTTTTTCTTCTAATTTTCTAAGTCTTTTCCTTCAGCTAGCTCCTTACCCTAAAAAACTAAAAACCAACATTAAATGCAACATTGGTTGCTTGAAAACATGCAATTTTCCCAAGAAAATGATGAAAAATATTCCGTCAAAAGACGAAACATCAACACTCTCAACTTAAGATAATTTCTTGTCCAAATTTTAGTACCAAATTTCACATATGAAAAATACAATGACGGGCATTTACTACTAAACTAATTCTCACACAACCATTCACTTGTCATCCAAATCATATGGTTTAACATATCAGAGTCTATAAATGGCATTGTTTCAAATTCAATTCATCTACACAGCATGGATACAAGAATCTACAGAGATCAGCCAAATTAAGTATGACTTAGGTTGCCCTCACAGACAAAGAGATCCACCACTTTGTATATTTTGTGGATACAAATCAAAACCCTCTCACTCATCAAACAAGTAACCAACATAGCACATGCACCCATATGCTTTCCTTTATCATCTAATGCCCCTCCTTATAGTTGAGTTGCAAGATCAAGAAGGTCTTTTCTAGGCTAGTAACGAAGTATCAGTCTAGGTCAGGAAGGATTTTTTGGCAAAAGTGACTAAGAACTAGGCTTTAACTTTCTTTGCCTTCAAATTCTTCTTACCAAGGCCATTGCTTTGCTAACTCACTTACCATTTTCTCATTCATTCATTCTTTATTACAATAACCCCCTTTTTATATATATACACACAGGCATCAACCATCCTCAACTTAGGTTGATTTCATAAGTAAAGGTGCACATTATCTTAACTAGACCAAGGCCAAATGCTCTAATTCAAATTCTAGACCAACTTTCCATTAGGCAGTTAATAGTTGTACAATAGCCACCCTCAACTTAGGTGTTTTGCTTAAGTTTAGGTGCACATTTGCCATTACTAGGCCAGGGCTAGAGCTAGGAGTCAACAGCTGAAACAGAGTTAACTAGAATGCTTGGTGATGAAGAAAAATTAACAAAGGCTCAATGAAGGGTTCAAACATGGAAAATTATTTTTGGTGGGGTTAATTACTTTGGATAAGTTGACTAAAAGCACAAGGTGGTCTTCCATCACTTCTTATCCTATCAACTACAGAACAACATCAATTGAACCAGGCAAGTTCTAGGAACTAATACAAATACTCGCACACACAGTGGCAACTGAGTCACACTCATTCAACTGTTCTTAAGATTTTCATCACATGTCATTTATATTTATAGGATATTGCCAACTATAGATTCACTAACAGTCGAGCACATATCCTAGGAGACAAATAAACAGTTATATGGAAATAGTCCTAGCTTTGTGAAAACATCATTCATCATTCATATTTACAACAAGATACTAACACAAACAATACTTTTATTCCATGGACCAACATTGACAACATAACAAGACTTAAAACAAGAAAAATGCAAATTTTAAGTTAAACCTAGAAAATAAAAATGCAAACTTAACATGATCCTAGACATGCCAATTCTCCTAGATAGCACATGGTAGGGTTCAGAATATCGGCAACACCCCCTCCATGATACAAGTACACCATCCCCACATAAAAACATATGCATTGTCCTCAAAGCATTAAATTGAAGTACAAAGGAATGGGTATACTTTTTTTTCCTCTTATTTATCTAAGGCGTCTGTGAAGTATGGTGAGGCTCCTGCGTCCTCACCTGGTGCAATGTTGGCCCCTATGGTGGTAGGGGCACTCAAAACCTCACCCTCCTGGATCAGAGAAAACATCTCTTGAACTGATGTTGAACTTTGCCCCTTTGCTGGGGAAGCACTAGTAGATACTCCTACTGCTTTATCTTCCTCTTTATGCTTTATCTTTTCTTCATCTTTCTTTGATTTCTTTCAAGCTCTCTTGAAATCATGCTATTCTTGTTGCTCCGGTGTCATTTTTGCTCTCTTTTTCCTTTTTTCAGCTTTTCTTGCAGCTCGTTCATCCATGTGTTACTTTCTTTTATCTTTCATAGGTCTTCCCATTAGGTCTACAATGACTTCATTATCATCACTCACCACTACGTATGGGTCAAAAATAGTCTGCTATGGCTGCCTTCTCTTTAACTCTGCTATATTAGCCTTCGTATGCTCAAATTCAACCATGAGCTTGGCAAGATCAAGGAGGGACAATGCATCTAGCCTTTTATTGATATGGTGCTTCATGCTATCCATCCTAGCTTAAATAGTCTATAATGGACGGATTTCCATCTACAATTCCATCAACAAAAGGCTTAAATTCCGACGCCTATTTATCTAACTGTCTCTGAAACCACTTTTGCAGCTTCACTAATTTTGTAAAATTTTCATGTGTTAACCTGTATTCAGTAAATTTTCCTCCACCCATAGATTGTGTAGAACCTGACCCTGTAGATGTACTTGGGGGTACGTACATAGGTGGAACATAAGTGGTGATAGGCAAAGGCTTACCTTCGGGAATTTTTATAGCAGCGGGAATTGGTGCAGATTGAGTCTGGTAATCTGGAGGCTTGGTGACACTTATTTTGAACTTTGAGTCATCTTTTGACTTCTCAATGTCCTATTTATGAGTAGCCAGGATTTTATTATCAAATCCACGAATCATAGAAACAACGGCCTATTTGCATAAATCAGTGATTAAGCATGGGAATGGCAATGCACTGGTTGTTTTATGTGCCCTCACAAACATCTCATCCGCAATAATCTGGTCGAAGTCAACTTGCAACCCTGAAACCAAGCTTACCACCAGTACGACTCTGTGTTTATCCAAGTTTTCATCACGTTTTGTTGGCATCAAGCTTAGGCAAACAACAGCCCACCAGAACATAGCCTTGAAGATAATGGAATATTTTGCAATACGCTCCCGTGGGTTAGTCAACCAAGAAGGGTTACCATCATCAGTCAATAATGAAGCCACCTAAGGCCTCTGAGTGGATGCAGTTCTCAACCTATACTCAAGATTAGGTATAGTATATTAAGCCTCATAGTCTGGCCCGAACAACATCCTATTGATTGTTTGGGCTAAAATATCGATAGTGACTCCTTAGACAGGTACAAACTCTCTATTTGGTAAGCTTGCAACTGACGAACCCTTTGGATAGTCCTTTTCTACTAGTTCAATATAATTGGCAAAGAATTCACTTACCCAATTCGAGTGATACATTCCTTGTGGCCTGCTCATCAATACTAGTTCATACTCATTGAAACAACATTCCAACTCAGGATATTCATGTAGCTCCATTATCACAATTTGATGTTCCTCTGTGAATGGCCTTTTTATCCCTCTTGCTGTAGGTGTCAATCTATCATAGAATTTGTCTCGTGCTCCCTCTATCTATCATCTAATCGCCTTTTGAACTTGAGGATCCTTAGTCTTGATAATGTTATCATCCTCAGGTTTAGTATCTACATCTATTGCATCCATTTGTCCTCCCACGTTAGTGGCCTCAGTTTCACCCTCAATAGGCTCGGGTTGATTTGTAGAAACCGTTGCCTTATCTGGGCTTGATCTGTTACTGTTTATACTGTTGTTGCTCTCCTCTTCCGACTGGGAGAGCATGGGAATTTCCCTTTCACATTGCCTGGTGTTGTAAGCAAGTACAAATTCACCTCTACCCCTTTGAGATCTTCCTCCTCTATTTTGTGGGAGTTTGCGAGCCATAACACTTGAAAAAGAAGTAAAGAATTAGTTCACAACACAAAATAGCCTAACAGTGAAAGCTTAGACTTGACAGCCACACTGGTGGTTCATCGGGTAACTGGTGGTCCACCAGGTGGGCCGTCAGGTCCTATCCATAAGACCTAAAAATTCAGAGAGTTGCAACGTTCCATATGGTGGTCTGTCGAAAAGTTGACGGTCCACTACTTCTATCATCACGTCTTAACCAGTGGGTGTCATTTCTTTGGTTCTTGTGATGGTCCGTTTGTTGGTCCATCGCATCATGGACGGTCCACCATTTAAATCTTCGCACCTCCTTCTTCAGATTCAGGAATCAATTTGACATTTTGTCAAACATTTATAATTCAATCCCAATTTTTTTAGCAAAAATTGACACCAATTTCACATTTATGCACACAATTTCACACTTCTGAGCATACGGGTTACTCAGACTTTGTCCACATAGTGTATATTATCATTCCGGACTCAAAACAAGTTAAAACAAAAGAAAAAAAAACAAGATAAACTTTTATCAACTAATTAATTATTCATTTCATGTCTTTGAATTTCAAAAAGAGAAGAACAGGGTGGTGCTCATACCTTGGTTTTGCAGTAGCATCTTTTTTTACTTTCTTGCAAATTACAAAATCAAGCTTCACTTAAAACTCTATATTTGCTCTCAAGGTTGTTTGTGATGAAAATAAAGAAAATAGGCGGGTTTGCTTAAATAGAGAAAAAATAAGTAGTTGGAGAGTCCTAGGAAGAACAAATGCCCTCAGATTCTTTGAATCCAATTGAATTTGGTCTGTTGAAGAATTTAAAAAGGGTACAACACATGTAACCTCTCTTTTACCTTTTTAAAATAAATTATCCAAATATGGGTCACTTAAATAAATCATAATTTTAACTCGAACCGACCCAGTGCTAGAGTAACAACGACGACTACTACGACGGTCTATCAGAAATATGACGGACCACCATTTAGGCTGTCGCTCCTTAACAAAACCTGGGAAACTCAGCTTGATTTTGACTGTCAGTGTGATGGTCCATCAATTTAGTGAAGGTCCACCACTTTGGCCGCCAACTTTCTCCAGTGAATGAATTTTTCAGCTTCTTTGCGACAGTTGAAATGGTGGCCTGTCAGATGACTGGTGGTCCACCAATTTGGCCATCACTTTTGTTCCAGTAGCTTAGATTTTTAACCCTTTTTCCAATTGTATTACTCCTTCTTTATGCTTCATTTTAAATACAACAAACTTCACATACACATAAAAAATGCACTAGAATAACAAAATAATTTAACTAATGATTTACAACAACACACTGTGGGTTGCCTCCCACCAGCGCCTTATTTATAGTCGCGGCATAACTCAGTTATCTTGATAACTCATACTTCATCGAGATAAATAGTATAAATACTCCTTATCAAGTCCATTGGACCGATATACACTTTCGCACGCTGCCCATTTACCTTGAAGACACCTCCGTCATCATTTTGGTGTTCCACTACTCCAAATGAGTATACTTGACTCACTTTAAATGGGCTGGACCATTTGGATTTAAGATTACCTTGAAATAGTTTGAGTCTGGAGTTGAACAGAAGCACTAAGTCACCTTTCTGGAAATCCCTCTTTTTAATCCTGCGGCCGTGGTACTTCTTCATTCTTTCCTTGTATAGATCAGCCCGATCATAAGCTCCAAGACGGAACTCGCCCATCTCATTCAGCTGCACCAGTCTCATATTCACTGCCTTATTATAATTCAAGTTAAACTGCTTCAGTGCCCACAATGCTTTATGCTCTAGCTCAATCTCCAAATGATACGCCTTGCCTTAAACCAATTGGTATGGCGACATGCCAATAGGTGTCTTGAAAGCCGTTAGATATGCCCATAAGGCATTGTCCATCTTCCTAGACCAATCCTTCCTGCTAGCATTTACAGTCTTGGCAAGGATATCATTGATTTCTAGATTAGAGGTTTCAACCTTCCCCCTAGTTTGTAGGTGGTATGGTGTCGCCACTTTATGCTGCTTAACACCATATTTTGCCAAGACAACTCTGAACATCTTATTGCAAAAGTGTGATCCTCCATCGCTGATGATGGTACATGGTACCCCAAAGCAAGAGAAGATGTTTTTCCTCAAGAATATAATAACTCTCTTCCCTTCATTATCTGGTAGAGCCACTGCCTCAACCCATTTTGGCATGTAGTCAACGATAAGTAATATGTACTTCATCCCAAATGAGCTCATGAAAGGCCCCATGAAATCAATGCCCTAGACATCAAATAATTCTACCTCCAGCATTTTAGACATTGGCTTCTCATGGTGCTTTGAGATGGACCCTTGCCTTTGACATTGATCATACCTCTTCACGAACTCGTAGGAATCTTTGATCAAAGAGGGCCAATAGTAGCCATACTGAAGCACTTTCCTTGTAGTCCGATCACCTGAATGGTGACCTCTAACTGGGGAAGCATGAATTGCTTCTAGTATACTCAACAATATACTTCTGGGATGCATCGTCTAATAATACCATCCTCACATTGCCAAAAAAGATATGGGTCATCTCAGAAGTAATGTGTCACATCATGAAGAAACTGTTTCCTTTGATGAAGGGAGAGATTCTCTGGTATTAGTTCACTCACCATATAGTTCGTGAAGTATCCATACCAAGGAACTTTTCTAAGAACTGCAACCAATATTTTATCATCCGAGAAGGAATCATTAATCTCTAACTCATTCTTGGCTGCTTGTTTGCTTTCGAGTCTGGATAGATGATCTGCTACCTGATTCTCACATCCCTTGTGATCTTTGACCTCGAAGTCAAATTCCTGAAGTAGTAATACCCACCATATCAGCCTTAGCTTAGCATCCTTCTTCGCTATTAATTACCTTAAGGAAGCGTGGTCAGTGTGCACCATTACCTTGGTACCTAACAGATATGACTAAAACTTCTTAAAAACACGCACAACTGCTAGAAGTTCCTGATCATTCACGGTATAATTCTTTTGGGCCCCATTCAAGGCCTTGCTTGCATAATATATCGAATGGAACAACTTCTCTTTCTGTTGGCCAAGAATAGCTCCAAGTGCCACTCCACGGGCATCACACATAATCTCGAATGGTTTCGTCCAGTCAAGAGTAACAATAATTGGAGCCTCCACTAGTTTCATCGTAAGGCATTCAAAAGACTTTCTGCATTCATCATCAAAAGTGAACTTAGCCTCCTTCTCTAGAAGTTTGAAAAACGGGTTTGAAATCTTTGAGAAGTCTTTTATGAATCTGCGGTAGAACCCCGCATGAAAAAGAAAGCTACGTACCCCTTTGACTGAGATAGGGGGAGTTAATTTCTCAATCACTTCAACCTTTTCCTTATCTACCTCAATACCTTTAGCTAAAATTTTGTGACCAAGGACAATGCCTTCCTTCACCATGAAGTGGCACTTTTCTCAGTTAAGGACAAGGTTGAACTTTTCACACCGCTGCAACGCCCGACTTAGATTCAGTAAGCAAATCTCAAAAAAATCACCAACAACCAAGAAATCATCCATAAGAACCTCCAAGGTGTCTTCAACCATATCAGAGAATATCGACATCATGCACCGCTAAAAAGTGGCAGGTGCATTACACAACCCAAAAGACATCCTCTTAAAAGCAAATGTGCCCTATGGGAATGTGAATGTTGTCTTCTCCTAATCTTTAGGAGTATTAGAAATCTGGTTGTAACTAGAATACCAATCTAAGAAACAATACCAACCCCTTCCCGCTAGCCGATCAAGCATCTGATCCATGAAAGGCATTTGGAAATGGTCCTTCAGTGTCCATGAGTTGAGTTTTTTGTAATCCATACACCCCCCACACAGTAACAGGCCTTTGTGGGATCAAATCATTCTTCTTGTTAGCCACAAATGTCATGCCCCCTTTCTTGGGAACATACTAATAGAACTCACCCACTTACTATCTAAAATGGGATATACTACTCCTGCGTTTAGCCACTTGATGATTTCTTTCTTTACCACCTCTTGCATAAGTGGGTTTAGATGATGCTGATGCTCAATAGTCGGAACACAATCCTGTTCTAGATGAATCTTATGTGTACATATACCAGGAGGGATACCAATGATGTCTGCAATTGTCCAACCAATAGGCCTCTTATATCTCTTAAGGACAGAGATAAGGGCTTCCACCTGTTGCTCACCTAAGAAAGCCACAATAATAACAGGTAGTACATTCCCACTGCCCAGGAACACATACCTCAAATGACCGGGCAACCCTTTCAGCTCCAAAGTAGGTGGCTCTTTAATAGACGGCTTGGCTGGTGGACTCGGACGATTTTTCAAGTCCAAATCCAACTTCTTGGGTACATAAGAATAATACCCCATGCCTGTCAAAGTGCACACAATATCCTCATAATCTTGAATATCATCTTCATCGAAATACATCAATACAATAGCTAAAGTCTTCATAACAAATTTTTCCTCTATAGGTACTTCTTGCTCTTCCTCATAATAAATATCCACAATAGAAAATATGCTCATATCTTTATGCTGTTTCATGGACTGGCATACATCGAATCAAACTACTTTATCATTTAACTTGAATAGTAACTCATTTGTCTTAAGATTAATAAGTACACTTCTGGTTGCAAGGAAAGGTCTACCCAAGATTAAGGGCACCTCAAAGTCCACCTTAACTAATACGTCTTATAGAATCCTCATGGGCTACTTCACAGACCTATCTCCCATAACTAATATCATGTTCATGGGAGTAGGATCCCCCAAACCCTGTTTTTTTATACACAATAAGTGGCATCAAGTTTATACTGACTCCTAAATCACATAGAGTTTTTGCGAAATCAAGAGGGCAAATAGTGCATGGGATGGTAAATGCTCCTGGGTCTGCCTTCTTTTGCACCAAATACCTTGTAGAGATAGTAACACAATGATGGATATTGTCCATCAGCTCATAGCTAATTATCCATTTCTTCGTGACAGGGTTCTTCATGAACTTTGCATACCCTAGCATCTGCTCCAATGCTTCCACTAATGGAAAATTAATTGTAAACTGCTTAAGCATGGCCATAAACTTGCCAAACTTTGTGTCGTCGGCCTTCTTTATCAACTGATGGGGAAATAGAGGAGGTGCTTTTAAGAGTGTAGTAACTACCACTTCAGTCTCATTTCCCTTGCTCTTCTCCAACTCATCATCCTGCTGATGGGTGGATGGTATATTATTAATAACTTTATCCAGTTTCTCAGACTCCACTAGGTAACTTTCTTCATGCTCAATATCCTCTTCCATTATGTCTTCACTCATAGATTTTCCCACAAATAGGCCTGGTAATACCTTACCACTTCATGTGGTAATTACCATGAAAGATCCATCATTTTGAGGGTTCTAAACTGTATTACTTAGCAATGTTCCACTCTTCTTCTGATTCAATACTGTTGAGAGTTGGCTCATTTACTGCTCCAACTATTTGATAGAAGTAGAGTGTGAGTTTACCAACAAACTCATGGTAGACAAAGCACTCTTCATAGTATTTACCCTAGAGTTGGTAGCCTCAACTCCCATCAATAATTTCTCTATTATGTCCTTCATGGACATCTTTCCAAAACTAGTTGCAACATTATCTCTTCTTCCAGGAGGTACATATAGTCCACTCCTATCATTCTTGCTCTTTCAGTTCCCTTGATCTCTATCCTTGTAACTAGCTTTGTCATAATAGTTTTGACCTTGATTTCCTTGGCTATTGCCTTGGAAACCCCCTGGTTATTTACATAGTTTGCCTCTTCTTCCGAATCAGAGTCAGCTCTTCCCTGGGATGCAACCTCTTTCACCTTCTCTGTTTATCAAGACAAAAGAAGCTTAGTCAGCAAATCCATTTGTGTCTTCAAGTGTGCCATGTCCTGGTCATGTTCTTCCTCTTTCTTACACTGTTCTATAGTCATACTACCAGACACAGTAGGGCTTGCTACCATAGAATCCCCCGGTATGCCAAGCTCTACTCTATTTGATCATCCGATCAAGTATCTCCAAAGCCTCAGGAAAAGTAAGGTCAACAAATGATCCTCCTGGACCATTATCCATAACTGGCTTCATAATAGAGTTCAAAGCCTGATAAAGAGTCTCCATCAAGTGAATATCCATCATGTTATGGTTCGAGTATTGCATCATCTTCTTTTTAAACCTCTCCCCAGGTCTCATAAAGAGATTTAGTGGGAAGCTGTTGGAAGTTAATGATTTCATCCCTCAACTGTACCCTCCTAGAGGGTGGAAAGAACCTTTCTAGGAAAGCCTCTTTCAACTACCTCCACCTGGTTATAGAGTCAGGAGTCATTCCATTTAGCCATAGTTTCGCCTTTCCAGACAGAGACAACGAAAATAAATGCAGGCTGATAATATTCTGACCCACTGCTGGATTATCAAAAGACTTGCAAATGGTGACAAAGTTTACCAAATGTATGTTTGGATCATCTCCAGGAAGACCACCGAACAACCCCTTAAGATGAAAGAGTTGAATCATCGTACTAGTAATATTAAATTTAGCTCCAGGTGCTAGTGGCTGTCAAATATAGAACCCAACTGGGTTGGGTGTCGAATCCCACAGGGAATAATGTGCTCACTAAGTATTGTGGTTATTATTAGACTGTTGATCAAAGGTTCCAGAATAGGGGGATTGTGATTTATCAATTATGTTCAAATATTTGTCACAGAAAGTAATCCAACTATAGGTTATATTGCTAATAGTAATTCAATAAGAGAAGTCAAACTAGAGTTATGGTTACCAAGATGCTTAAGCAGCAATGAATAATTTTTATTGCAAGAGTAATTGAATTCTATGGTTTACCCATTAGTTTCTCAACCTAAATGGGTAACTTATCCTTAATTGTTTCAAACTTAAGAAACATAGTATTAATGTAACTATAATCTCATGTGGGTTGATCTGGTTAAGGCATCTACTCTCTATCCAAAGGTTAATGCCTTTAGATTTATGTAAACCCTTTCTTTTCCTAACAAGCACCTTTCTATTTGAACAAGTGTTGTTCTTGGGCCCACTTTTAAAGTTTGCAACCAAGAAAAGTCATTAAAGTGAAGAAGAGTTTATGTAATATCAATTACTCATGGGAATCTACTAGATTCACAACCCAAAATTATCTTTTCACATTAAGGCTCCCATAACCCTAGTTATGGAAGATTAGCCACATGTTTCAACCCAATAAAGAGAAAAAACCATTGTGTTATTCATAAATTAATTCAAAGTTTACTTACAAAACTCACAATTGTTTTTCTTCAATCTTCAAGAGAAAATATGATAAAGGAATCTAGATCCACAAATCTCCAATGAATCTTAGAGAAAAACTTTGTAACAGTGTAATTTTAGTATGAAAATCCCTAATAATAGATAAGAGACCTCTTATAAAATCTAAAATTGGGTATTAATATGTCCCCAGTCAAAAAGAATTTAAAATTCAAAATTATAAAACCAGCGTCCAAAATGAAAGCCAAAGTCGTGGTCCGTCGTAAGTCTGATGGTCCTCCATTTGGTCTGTCGCTACTGATCCTGGAGATTCATGTTCTGGATAAGACTGACATCCAAAGTGGTGGTCCGTCGTAAGACTGATGGTCCACCATTTTGATTGTCGCTGATGATCCTTGAGAGTCAAGTTTTGGACAATCCTGACGGTTAAAGTGATGGTCCATCAAAGGGCCGACAGTCCACTATGTTGGCCATCACTGAGCATCTCAGGATGCCTGGTTCTATTTAGCACTGACGACCAAAGTGGTGGTCCATCGCAAGACTAACGGTCCACCACATAGGCCGTCGCTGGGTATTTTGAAGTCATGGACTCTATTTGGACCTGACGGTTGAGTTGGTGGTCCGTCGCAAGACTGACGGTCCACCATTTTGACCGTCAGAAGGATTTTTCTTCTAATTTTCTGAGTCTTTTCCTTCAGCTAGCTCTTTACCCTGAAACACTAAAAACTAGCATTAAATGCAACCTTGGTTTCTTGAAAACATGCAATTTTCCCACGAAAAAGATGAGAAATGTTTCGTCAAAAGCCGGAACATCAGTATTTAACTTAGTTCTTGCATCCCTTCTCAACGATATAGTTGTAAGGCTAAGTTATATAATTTACTAGAGGTTTGGAAGGTCATAATCAAAATATGAACCCGATGAATCAACAACCAAGATAATTAACCTAACTAATGAAGTTTTATAGCGTATGATTGTTCATTGTGCCTTAGCCATGGGATTTTCCCCATTGATTGTTCAAACCGTTACTTTACCGCATTGTTTAGCTTACAGTTATAGATAACTTACAAACTCTTTTGGTTATGTAGCACTTGATTAATCTCATTAGTGAACTAATCTTGGATAGTTGTCAACACAAGTCTCTGAGGGATCGATATTCAACTTTTTATAAGGCGATTGTATTACTTGGTGAGACCATGTACACTTGCGTGTACTCTTGGGAGAAACAATATGAATATCTATACAAGGCATGAAAGCATGACTCATACTCTACAATAGTCATGGAGCTCCGCTCTAGGTGATTAAACTATCCCTTATTCGATCCCTCAGACTAGGAGGCACGAAACACTCCAAAAAGGCCTCAGCAAACTTATCCCAAGTCATCTCGTGAGAATCAAGAGATTTGCAACCAATAAGTGACCTCTACCAATCCCTAGAGGCATATCTCAATTAATAAGTAGTATACACAACACCATATGACTCAAGCAAACATATGTTATGCGACTTCTCATGACTATCTATCAAGAACTCATAGATATCCTCGCCCACAACATCACTAAACCTAAGAGGACCCAAATGAGTGAATCTCTCAAACATCTTTTGATCCTTAGAAGAAATAACTGTACTTGTAATTACAAGATGCATTGTGAATCTTACAGCCTGATATCCTACTTGAGGGGGTAACATAGATGAAGTTTGAACCCCGATCACGAAATACAATACTCAGACCCAAGCATTGAAGGAAGAATAACTCTCAGAGTCTGTAGAGTACCAAAAGTAGAAGTAGGTATACTGGAGAATCCATACTTAGGGATGGAGGAACACCATATGTAGACTCTGGCAGAGATGGAGGTACAGTACTCGTAGATGGGGGAACTCTAGGCACACTCTCCAAATGGGTCAGCAAGAGAATCAACAACCCCTCTAAGATTGGGGTAGAAGAACTCAGTGGAACCAAAGTAGGACCCATATCACCAACATACTTAACACAGGGCTCAGGAGAGAGCTCCCTAACACTACCTCTTTATAGGGAAGATCTACATGCTCTTCCACTACCTCTGGCATGTCTACAACTCGTAATCCACCCTCTAGACAGGGCTCTCTACTCGAATAAAGGCTCCAATATCTAACCTCATGAGATCAAGTCATTAAGAAGAGAGTAAAATATGACTTAGAATACATAGTATGAAGAAAATCCACACGTTAATGAACAAAATGAGGGAAATTTCCTAAAGACATCTTATAGCATCTCAAAGATAGATATGAACGTCTACGTACCGACCTGTGAGACTCTATTAGATACCTTATCTTCTACTATTGAGACCAATGAATCTGGATGCTCTGATACCAATTTGTCATGAAACAATAACATAGGGTCATGATAACACTTGTCACATCATTCCTTGATAAGTAAGCCTTTCACACAAATTGATTCATACAGGGAAAATAATAGCAATAACCCAAAGTAAGGCTTCCAAATTGAAGCCGAACCATATAATATACTAAAAGTAAAAGAACATAACCAAAGATATCATACCATAATCCCAATACCTTGTCTCACAGTGTATGAACTAACTAGTACAACTCGAGATCAAAGTAGATAAGATATCCAAAATAGGAACAACTTTGTATATAAATGCAAAATAAAGACATAGTCTGAACAAAGAAAGGTAGTGGTAGACTCTGAAAGTAAGAATCCAACCGCTACCTCAAATAGCTCCAAACTATTGCTTGAATTCAACCACCGTGAGGTGAACTCAAACCTAGATCTACATTGAAAAGGCATAGTAGGGGTAAGTATAGTCCACTTGTACTCAATAGGTATTATAGGCCAACTAAGCAAAGCAAAAAATAAACATACAAAATATACACTAAGGGCATATCATCTGCAACTAGTAAATGTCCCAAACAATACCTCATACCATCTTCATAAATAGTTCTATAATAATCTATCATGACCCAAATGAGGGCCTATCCATGACGGGTATCTCAAGTCCAACCAGGATCGGAGACCACCTCTAATACCCAAACCATTAACCACTTTACAACCCCTATCTGATGAATTCTGAACATATAACAAGATAAGAGAATATCAATTTAAAGATATTATGATAAGTATAAATCCAAAACCAATCACCAATAACCAAATAGCCAACCAATACCGCCTATGTACAGAATATTCTAATAAAGCCTCTAATCATAACCAAAGAATATCCAGTCGGGACATGACCCCAACCATAGACAAAACCAAGAACAAAAGTAATAGTAAGGACATGAGGAAATTCATAGCATAAAATGGGGACTTCTGGAGTATGGAAGATCACCACCTCACCCTAACTCAAAAACTATCTCCGAATCACCTAGTCACTGAGAAAGAGGAGTATAAGTATAGTCGGTTCCTGCATCACGTGGGGATAAAATGTTCAAAGACGGTTAGCAGGTTGAGCGCTAGCATGTAACTCATAGATAAAGATAAAGTAATTCCATCAATCCAAAACCAAGTTAAACCGATACACATAACCATATGTAAATACATCTATATATATATTAATATATACCATGATGGGATAGGGAACAAGGCTTAGCATTCATTTTAAATCCTTAACCTGGGTTATGAAGAGTTACTATCATAGTCCATCCACAGGATATATGGATCCAGTGTTACCCCCTGGATAGGCCCAATGCGTATTAGCCACACGAATCGGAGATACAATAGGTGGTCGAGCATTCCCTTGTACCCTTTTCCCTCTATGATACATATGTACGCATATATAATTGGGGTATTCCCCACAAGTACATGGTCATCAAGACCAATTCTCTATGCAGCAAACATGAGTTTCCAGTGTCAATGTTTTGAACTCACACCTTCAGGGATAGCTATCACAAGCCCCATTATTGCCCAATTAAAATATTTAACACACAACCAAACCACCTCAAGGAGTTAATCATTAAGGCATTATTAAATGGTACCATCATACCGACTATATCATGCAAGAAATATCATTAATCCAACACTTAAGGGATTCTCTTGTACCTCACAGACTTCATTATTAAAATCACTTGGGGGATTCCAGTGTACCCCACAAGGTTTTCATAAATTATTCGCTTGGGGGATTCTAGTGTACCCACAAGGTTTTCAAAACCATCCTTAACCATTTGACCATTTATTCAATGCATTAGTTTCAAGAATAAGTCAAACCAAACACTTTAGGGATTCTATTGTACCCCTAATTTAAATTCCCACCTTTCTCACAACTACAAACCAATTTTACAGTTCAAGGTTGGGGTTTATAACCACTTAAAAAGTCATAAGTTTAGAGAGAATTAGAATTCTCAGGTTCAACCACCATACCCATGAACCCACATGTTCAAAACCATATTTAAAACATGGAAACTATAATTAAACTATGGGAAAATATTATTCAATGACAAATATTCAAAACCCCTAACCTTTATTTCAAAACCATATAAATACTATAAAAGACATACATTAAAATATATGTTTTTAATAAAATAACAATCAAGGAGGAGTAATATGCCTTAAATACAAAGAAGCACAAAGAGAAATCATCCTTGAATGCCCTAATTGATTAACTTAATGAAACCCTAGCTTGACTTGCTTGAGAAGATAGAGAGAACCTTTTTGGAGTGTTTGAAAAGTTAATCTAATGTGTCTTTTAAGTAATAATGAAACCCTAAAGGAGTTATAAGATGTGGATTATAAGACGTGGGTTTTTAATTTGGGTAAGAGGGGAAATGTCCAGAATGCCCTTAACTTAAAAGCTAGAAAAGGGACGCCTTTGATTATGAGTCAACCAATGACTCATAACCACTCCTTACGACTCGTAAGTTTGAGTCATAGCCAAGACAGTGACTAGGACCCCATGCACTATCAACCTTATGACTCGACCAACCCACTTGTAATGAGACGTCATGACTCATAGGGTCCAATCGTAGCCACACAGGACCCAAATAGGTTAAATACTAGACATCCTATGATTTTATCCCATAACTCGTTATATGTCCGTATAACTCATAGTGATCCACTCATACTCAGAGCAGAACTTAGCCACTAACTTTTTGATTTGGTTATGATTTGGGTCCCTAGGACCTATAACCACACCCTAAGCCTTGTACCCACAATTCGTACCCAGGATAATAACTTAAAACCCATCCACTGGACACTTTACGACTAGGGTCTTAATCAAGAAAGTGAGCCCAAAGCTCAAGAAATTTTCAAGGAACAAAAATTCGGGGCGTTACATTCTCCCCTACTTGGATCATTAATCCTCAAATGATTAGTCAAGGCAATACAAAAATGATTGGACTCCATATACCTATACTCTTACCTTTAACCAAGTTAGAAAACAAAGATGCCAAGGAAATCACCCTTTCTTTTTACAAAGATAGAAAACTAAGATGGTAAGAATAACACATACCTTAGGTATGATTTTCTGGAACAAGGAACGAGAATGGGTAGTCGGATTCAATGTCCCCTCCATATCCCTACAGAGCTCCTTCCTCCCCAACCAATGGATCTAATAACCATTAAATATGACCACATTCTCCACCAATCTTTCAACTATGAAGATGACACTCCTCCATTTCAACCTCCTAACTCCCCCACTGTGAAACATAACTATGAGGGCCTGAGTATAACCGAACTAAATATATGCATGGTCATGGTAATTGGAAAGGGGAACATGGGTTTCCTAATATTTATGGTTTAAATGATTTGGAATAGGCTTTACCCCCAACCCAACTCGTGTAATTGGTTTGGGAAACATGGATGCTTGTATAATTGAACTCATTTTTTAAACAATACATCGCATTAAAGGTTAATGAAACTTAAATGGTTTTCTAAAGGACTCTATGGAAATAGATTGGTTTCTATTAGAAAACTTTGGAGTCATTTTGGCTAAATGGTTTTTGAAATGGCATAATGGTTTTGGCTTGTAAGTTTGATATTCTGTATGGCAATGCCAATGGTAAATGCCTATATAAAATACTCCTTTTTCAATGGATTGGAATGTGTAAATTTTTTTAATTTGGGCATAAAGGGGGTTGTATAGCTCGCTGTGACAAGTGGAGGTCGCGGGGGGACCGATAATGGAAACCATATTTTCTGGTGTATGGGCCTTGGTGGCTGTGGAAATTGTTCACACTTTATATATCTATATTTTTTGAATGGTTGGAGCCTCGATAACCCTGGCCCTTCCGCGGATTTCTCCAGTTTGTGTGGCTAGCATACACTGGCCCTTTTCATGGTAGGTCCCATACCCATATAGTCCATGGGTGTATTTAGGAAAGTTACATCTACATAGTCCAGGTTAATGATTTTGAATTTCATATTTTTAACCTTGTTCTCTAACCCAACACTTTTTATATATATATATTTGCATGTATGTGAACATGTACATTAAATTTGGATTGATTCTGAAATGACATTATTTTATCCCTTATACTGTGTTACATGCTAGCGCTAACCCTTCTAACCGTCTTAGGACGCTACATTATTTCATAATATAGGGTTGGAAGACACTTTTTTTACCCCTATGTAGTGCTAGGTACTTCAGTTGGTTCGTGGTGAAGTGGTGAGCTTCCATCCTTTTAAAATCTTGTTCATTCCAACAGTTTTATTCCATATCATAGAATTGAATAGTTCACATTATCATTGTTATTATCACTGTCATGGTTGGGGGCATGTCCCGACTAAAGTTGATATGTGGCTTTCTTAGAGGTTATTGTGGAAAATAGGATGTGGGTGGATTTGATATTGTGGATTCTTAGATACTATTTAGTTGATTTATCTATCTTGTTATATGTTTGGAATTCAATTCAATCTTTTTAGATATTAATAATTCATCTACTGTTAATTGTACTTTATTTTGATTGGCTAGGATAATAAGGGTGGTCTTCGGTCATTGGCGGACATGAGATACCTGTAACGACTAGGCCTTGGTTTGGATCATGACACTAATATTGTTAGAGGACTATACTATTATGTAATGTGCAAACTTTTTCCAATGTTAAGGAGTTAAGAAAATGTTGGTAAATGACGTCTTGATGATAATAGTGGAATGATGATCAAATTATGATAAAAGTTAACTTTTGAGCTGGCTGATTGTTTTATTGTTATCTTGAGATTACTCTCCTATTGTATGTGAGGCTATGATGAGTTCTTTGCTTTTTACACCAGTTGGTGTATGAGAGCAAAATTTGTAGGTATGCTTGCTTGTGATGATTCTTTATGATTCGTTATTATTCCAAATTACTTATGTAACTTTGTACGATGATATTGGCATAAGTTGTTGTCTCATGATATATTTTTATTCACATTTAATTACTTATTATGTACAATGATGTTTGAGATAATTCATGTTTGTTTCTGTACGTTGTCTTAGTTCATGTTATCTTTTTTTTATCATACTTATATCATGATTTAGATCAGTCGACCAATTTTGCCTACTAAGTACCCATAATTTTAGTACTTCTACTATAATTTTGTACCTTTTTGGTGTATATCCGAGTACTAGATGTCGCCGTTGATGGTTGTTCTTGCAGTGACAGATTTTTGGAGATAGGGCAAACACTTAGAGTTTGAATAATCCATTTTCCACTATTTTTATTTTTTCTTTTATTTAAAGACAAAATTATATTCCTTTCTAGACCTTTGAGTTGTGTTGATACTATCAGATGCTCTTTTACTTGCTCTACCAGGTCTGGGGATTAGTATATTTTGTTCTCTATTTTATCTATTTAGAACACTTGGTTTGTTTATAACTTGTGTTTCTTGAATATGGCCTACGTTGGGCACTTTCTACATAATTAACCCATTGTATTAGCTTTGATTTCTAGTTTGGCTTACCTATTGATGGAATTTAGTATGTTCCATCATGAATCGTAAATCAAGGAATGACAAATTGTTATCAGAGCCCAGGGTTAACCGATATTGTTTGTACAAGTGTCAGTGTCTAGTCGAGTCTTGTGGATCAGAGCAATGGCATCTATTTCCTTTCTTTGGGATGCTACGATACATTTTTAGGAGTTCTTCATTTCATTTACTCATATCGTTATAAGATTCTTAGTTGTTTTGTAGAGTATTTAATTGACCTTACTTTTTTGCAGATGGCCAGGATACGTGCTACCTCTAAATGAGATGAGGGTCCCACAACCTAGCCTATGGATTCTTCTCCTATTCATGGATGAAGTAGAGGTAGTGGAAAACTTTTTGATGTGTTCCTATTCCCGCTCCTCATCCAGAGGTTATTCCGCCTTAACAAGCAGTAGGACAGGGACCAGTCCATGATCAATCAAGGTTTATTTTTCATCATTGCTCAAATATACATTGGTTCAACTTTTGCGTTTAGTTGGTGGTTTTCCATATGATGGTGTACAATCTATAGATTAGAGTGATACTGAAGTGGGGCCACAACCTGTATCTACGACTCGTAGAGTTGAGGTTCCTCCTGCATTAATGATTACTCAGCCGATGGTTGATTAGCCTGCTATGTCTTTAGAGGAGTAGAAAATGCTAGGTAGATTCTTGAGATTAGCTCTGACTAGATTTTCAGGCTCACTGGGAGAGGATGCATATGAATTTTTAATTTCTTGTGAGGATAGTCTTTAGGTTTTTGGCCTTGTTGAGACTTGTGGTGTGGATTATACAATATTTTAGTTGGACTTATCTACTCGTCTTTGGTGGAGAGGTTATATGGATTCTAGGCTAGATGGATCTCCTCCCTTATAATTGACTCAGTTCTTTGAGATATTTTTGGTAAATTATATGTCTCACAACCTTAGAGATGGTTTAAGGGATCAGTTCTCTAGATTGAAGCAAATTCCATAACAGTTGCAGAGTATGAGGCTCATTTTCATGAGTTGGCTAGGCATGCGCTTCTATCATTGATTTTGTCTATGAGAGGGTTTTTTTCTTTATTAGAGGGTTGAGACTCCATATTCATATGTCTACTCAGAGTTTAGTCATTGCGGGTAGGTCTTTTTCTAAGGTTTAAGATCATGCAAGGGTGATAGTGGAGATGAACAATAAGGGTCGTGTGGGCCGTGATTAGAGGCCTAGGTTTTAGGGAAGATTTAGTATGAGTCATCATAGTTCTTGCCCTAGATATTGAATTTATAAAAATAGGAATCCTTTGTTCCCAACTTATCAAGACTCAGAGTAAGACTAGTCGACCAGTTTAGGCAGCACTTTAGATTACTGATGAAGGTAAGTTTAGTGCTAGTGATCATCCGGGTAAGGGTAGTTTACCAACATTGAGGGGTTCATGTTGTAGTTATTTTAGTGATGGTTGTTATTCTCGGTCAGCCAGATCTATTAGTTCTAGTTCAACTTATGTTTCTTGTTTTACTTGTGGATTCTCTGATCACTATTCGTGAGAAGTCCCAAGTCGTTGGTCGATTATTTCTTTAGCTCAGAGTGTTCCCTTATTTAAAGTAGTCCATGCCATTGCTAGAGGTAGTTATCATGGTTTCTGGGGTTGTTCCCAGTGTACTCGAGGAGGTTCTTAGGCAGGCAAGACAGGAGAGCTATATGGTGCCCAACCAAGTGGAGTTGATGATGTGCAAGATTTGATGTGCAAGGTTGAGGCTTCAGATATTGCGGTTATTGGTATGATTTTGGCTTATTATGAACCATGGTTGGAGTTGATGATGTGCAAGATTTATGTTAGCACATTTAAGGCTTTTATCTTTATATAATTGTAAGTTCTTAAGTAACTATTTTTTTTATTTTATTTCATGTGATTTTTGCAGGGAAAGTCAAGATGCATGATAAATCATGTCAAGAAGGATAATTTTTTGGTGAAGTAGATATGAAGCAAGGTTTTTAAGATTTAAATTGATGAATTTTGTGATAAGATATCAACATGTTGATAAGTTATCAGAGTAAATCATCACCCATACACAGAATCTATATGCTGAAGTTGTTAAGTTAACGACTTGGGTGTTACATCGTCAACCTGTTGATAGGTTATCAGGAGGTCATCATCAGAAGACAGAAAATAGATGCTGATGAAGTTAAGTTGACGACTTTGTTGATAGGTCATCAAACTATTGATAGGTTATCAGTAGAAGTCATCACTAGAAGACAGAACAATGATGTCGAGGACTCAAACTACAACTTAGTTGATAGGCTATCAATAAGTATATAAGCCATCAACTTTGCCGTTAACTATTATGCGGAAATGGTGGATATTGAATTTCAAATTATGAAGGATAAGGATATCTATAACATATTTTAGGTTTTCATTTGGCATCATGAAGTTACTAAAAAACAACATCTTTTACATTGCGACCTCTAAGTTTGAATTCAGTTTTTTGATTATTGTTTTAAATTTTTTGGATTCTCGTTTGAACTTAAAGGATAACAATCTTCATGTCCATGTTTTATAAGTTAATTACTTTTGAATTATGGATTTAATCAACACTATCTCATACTATCTCATGAGGAACTAAATCCCATGACTAGAGTTGTGGGATCTATGAGTTTTATTTTATTAGTTTAATAGTTGGCTAAGAATCTATTGATTGAGGAAATATCTTGATAATTCTATTGTGCTGAATATTTTTTGTTGGTTGCAAACAATAGATCCATCCTTATATTGGCTTGCTTGAATTGAGAAATCAATTAATAGAAGTGAATTATCAACGGGGATTTGGAAAGACAAATTTTCCATCTAATGATTAATGTTATAACAATATTAATCAAGTCGAGATAAAATTAGTGTGAATAAGAGGTTTTCCTACATTTTTAAGAATTAGGAAATCTAACATCTAATTAGGTTGAAAGACACTTGGATTAACTATCGATAATGATAATTTGTTGTTTCTCAGATGTCATGAGAATCTAATGCTACAACTGTTATTCAATGAAATCAATACTCTGCGATCACAATTCTAGTTTTACTACATCATTGATTTGAAACAATGAAACATTCACTTTGAGTTGCTAAACAAGTTGATATATGAACAATTTTTTGATTGATAAAAACCCCCAATTAAAGAAAACTACTAGCTATTAGTCGGTTAAATATCAAATAACCTTGATTAACACCATATTTCCTGTGGGATTTGAGCCCAACCTAGTTGGGTTATATATTTGATGATGACCACTTACTCTCTCATAAGAGTGGTGTAATTTAGGCATATGAAATTTTGGCGTCGTTGCTTCCGAATACGGTTGTAAATTAAATATATCTTTTTTAATTGACTCTTAGTTAAGTTTTCCAATTTTTCTTTTATTTGGTGTTTTTGATCATTACACGATCTTTGATATACCTGACACAAACCAGAAGGTCAGGAGAATCATTATTATCTATCAACCCAGAACCTAAACTAATCGGGAGAGTGGCTTAGCAACTAAAAGTTGAAAGATTAGCCACTTTGGCTAATGCTCAAGTTAACCAACAGAATTCTGGATTACCAGGGCGTGTACCCAATGTAGATGATGAAGATTTGGGTGATTATGAGTTTCTTGATCCTGAAAATAGGCGACGTGCTAAAAATGTTATACCTACAAATAAGAATTAGCAAGCAAGAGGTAGGATGCATCAATAGCCTTCTGTGTATTTTGCTCTAGATGATGAGGATGATATTGATTTAGATGGTGCTAGAGCTACTAGAGAAATCATTCCACCAACAATAGCTCTTGGTGTTAAATTTAACACCACCAGTACTATGATTCAGCTACTTAACTTGAAAGGACTCTTTTGGGGATTACCGAGTGATGATCCAAATCTACATTTGGTGAATTTCATGTATATTGTAAGTCATTTGACAATACTAGAGTGGGGAAAATGCCATTCTTCTGATATTATTTCCACTATCTATATCTAGGGAGGAAACTCTATAGATGAATGCACTGGTACTTGATTTTATAACAAACTTGACCAACTGAAAGGAGCTTTCATAGAAAGGTTCTTTTCGCCTTCTAGAATGTTAAATTTGAGGGATGAGATTAGCAAATTAAGGCAACTGCCTAATGAAGCCTTTCATAAAATATGGGTGAGGTTTAAAAATATGTTGACTCAATTCCTAAACTACAAGATGACTAATGAACATTTGATGGAAACATTCTACAACGCTTTGAATTCAATTACAAAGCCAATTGTAGATAATGCTGCAGGAGGAACTTTTATATAACTGACCATTACTGAGACTGTGGAGATGTTAGAATGAATGACTAAGATAAGTAGAGATTGACATACTAGGGATTCTGAGGATCAAGCAATACTGGGTCTATTGGAATGTCAGTAGAACATCATAGAAGAGAAGAGGGGCTTGATCGGGACATGTCTCGCATAAACACAAAAATGGATTTACTTACAAGCATTTGTTATTAGGGAATGTAGAAAAGGTAAAAGTTGTGAGGTCACATAGTAGGGGATCTAAATTAGATACTGAGAAGAAGGATACATACTTGCATAACTAGGGGGTTTATGGGCCGGTCGCCAAGGAAACCAAGGTTGGAACTATCAAGGAGATTGGAAGAATAAAAATGATTGAAGTGGATTGTATGTACCACTTTGGATCCATGATAATTCTTCGAACAATTCTGGGAAAATGTCTATGTAGGTATGCTGGCAAAAGTGTTGAAAAAAGTGGAGTCAACAGATACTAGAGTTAGGGAAATTAAGAGTGACTTGTCAACCATGAGTCAGTTAGTTTCCTCACACTCCATATCTATTAAACAATTGGAGAAGTAGATGAGCCAATTATCAGCAGCATTCAACCAAAGAAAGAGTGGGACTCTACCAAGTGATACTGTTCAGAATCTAAGGATTGATGGGTCGTGTATAGCTATTACCACTAGCAGTGGTAAAATGTTATCTAGTCAATGTATGGGAGAATTATCTCATATTAATGAGGTCAAAGTAGATGAGGATATGGTTAATGAATCCCCAGTTATGACTAACGAGTTACGAGGTTTAGAAAAGAAAAGTGCATAAGTGGAACAACCATCTAGCTTAGAAATAGGTTAGTGATGTGGAGAAAGGTGTAGGAAAAGAGGTAGAAGTTGCTCCAACTAGAATCCCAAAGACACTACCTCAATTTCCATAAACATTAAAGAAGAAAGAATATGAGGCTAAGTTTAGCAAATTCATGGATATGCTAAAGCAGTTGACAATAAATGTGCCTTTAATCGAGGCATTAGATCAAATCTCGGAATATAATAAATTTTTGAACGACCTCATGATGAAGAAACGGATAGTTAGCTATGATACCGTGGAAAATATTTATCATTACAATGCTATTGCTACTAGTTCATTAGTACAGAAAAAAGTTGACCTAGGAGCATTTACAAGCCCATGTACAATTGGAGTGTTTAACTTTTGTAAGGCGCTTTGCAATCTTGGATAGAGAATCAACCTTATGCCATTGGTAGTTTTCAAGAAATTAGGTTTAGGAACTCCTAAACCAACTAACATGAGACTAATGATTGCTGACTGGTCGGTGAAGCCCGCAGGGATTCTACATGATGTACTTGTAAAGGTGGATAATTTTATATTTCCTGCAGACTTTATAATTCTTGATTACGAAGTGGACTTCAAGGTACCCATAGTTTTGGGTAGGTCGTTCATAGAAACTGGGAGAATATTAGTTGACATGAATCTGAATGAGCTAATATTTTTGCTCAATGTTAAAAAAGTTATCTTTGATGTTTGTCAATCGATAAAGAAACAAAGGTAAATAAGTGTAGTCTCAATTATTGATGTTGATTATGAAGATGAACTAGTTGATCTAAAAAGAAAAGGAAAGAGAAAAAGAAGTGAGAGTGATAAGCAGAAACTTGATCTCTATCGTTCAAAGATGACCAATGTGAAATCACACACAAAAACTTGGTGGATTCAAAAGTTCTTAGCTTGTCTTACTCTAAGTGACTCTTATGATCATGATTAACACATCATAAGCTCTATTATCACTAGGATACTCATCCTAATTCATGTACTCAAATATGAATCACTGTATAGGAGGTTTCATATGTTGGAACAACGGTTCATTTTCTAGCTTAGAAATATATGGGGTATTACAATATCTTCCCCTTGGAAACATTCGTCCTCGAATGATACTGATTGAAATAGGGAGAGACAATAAACTGGAGTACGTACAAGACATACACTACTGGAACATGATCTCATGACGTACATGACTGATAAGCTAAACATATTATGCTGGACATGCATATCTGATGCATGAGTAACTGATTCATGAATGCATAACTGAGATTTTTGATAACTGAGTTCTCCCAATGAGAATGCATATTTGATGCATGATTATACACTAGACTAATACATAAATGCAAGACTGAATATGAAATGGTACTTGATACTAGATTTGTATGAAACATGAGCATGAACTGGATACCAAGTTGTATAGAATATTGAACGGGAAACTGAATAAGCTTAAGGAGAACTGTTACGTTGAGCTTGATCTGGATTGGAAGACAAGAGTGAGGATACTTGGTACACATGTCTGCTTATTCTTCCCAAGTATCTCCCTTAACAGACTGATTTTGCCAAAGAACTTTGACTAGAGGGACTTCTTTGTTCCTCAGTCTACGAATCTGATAGTCTAGAATTTTGACCGGAATTTCCTCATAGGAGAGACTGTTCTGAATGTCAATGCTCTGAATATAGACTATGACTGATGGATCATCTATACACTTATTGAACAAAGAGAAATGAAAGACTGGATGAAATAAGGCTAGATCTGAAGGCAATTTGAGCTCATAAACTACCTTGCCTAAACGACTGAGAATCTTGAAGGGACCAACATATCGGGGACTGAGCTTTCCCTTCTTGCCAAACCTCTTCACTCCCTTCATGGGAGAGATCTTCAGATAGAAATAGTCACTAATCTCGAACTTGAGATCCTTTCTGCGCATATCTGCATAGGTTTTTTGTCGGCTCTGAGTAGCCCAAAGTCTTTCTCTGGTCAACTGGACTTTCTCTAAGGCATCAAATACTAAGTTAGGCCCTATTACTGAGGCCTCACTAACTTCAAACCACCCGATTGGAGATCTGCACCTTCTACCATAGAGAGGTTCAAATAGAGCTATTTTAATACTGGAATGATAGCTATTGTTGTATGCAAACTCAATCAAAGGAAAGTGGTCATCCCAACTTTCCTTGAAATCAAGTGCACACGCCCTTAGCATATCTTCAAGAGTCTAAATGGTCCTTTCTCCTTGACCATTTTTCTGAGGATTAAAAGTTGTACAGAGATGAACTTGGGTACCAAGACCCTTTTGGAATGCTTTCCAGAATTGAGAGGTGAACTGGGTACCTCTGTTTGAGATGATAGATAATGGAACACTGTGTAATCTGACCAACTCCCTGATGTAGAGTTTAGCATAATCCTCGGCGGAATAAAAGGTATGTACTGGAAGGAAATGAGATAACTTGGTCATTCTATCTACAATGACCCAAACTGAATTATGCTGATATCGAGTTTGAGGCAAACCCGTCACGAAGTCCATGTTCACTTCTTCCCACTTCCAAGTAGGAATGGTGAACTCCTGCATGGAACTACTAGGTTTTTGATTCTCTATCTTAACCTACTTACATGTAGAGCACTTAGCCATAAACTCTACAATATCTTTTTACATCCCACTCCACCAATAGATTTCCCGCAAGTAGCGGTACATCTTTGTGGCCCCTGGATGAATAGAGTAGCGCGCACCATGTGCTTCCGTAAGAATTCACTGCCTTATGTCATCTACGTCTGGAAGATAAAGAAGACCCTGGCAACAAAGAACACCATCTTTCCCTTAGGAGAAAACCTCTATTTTCTGATTCTGAACTGACTCTTTTAGCTTGACAAGGCTAGTATCCTTATCTTGCTTTTCTTCCACCTTGAAAACTAGAGATGATTCTGAACTACTCTGAACAGATACACCGCCCTCTGAAGAGTCAACTAAGCGAACGCCTAGTATGGAAAGCTGGTGGACTTCCTGGACTTACTTCTTTTTACTATCATCAATATGAGAAATACTACCCATAGAGAATCTACTGAGAGCGTCAGCCACTACATTGGCCTTGCCCGGATGATAGAGGACACTCATGTCATAATCTTTCAAGAGCTCTAACCACATTCTCTGACAAAGATTGAGATCTTTTTGAGAAAAGACATACTAAAGGATCTTATAATCTGTGAAAACATCAACATGAACTTCGTAGAGATAATGCCTCCAAATATTCAAGGCAAATACTACGGATGCTAACTCAAGATGATTAGTAGGATAATTCTTCTCATGGGGCTTTAACTACCTGGAGGCATAGGATATGACCTTACCATGATGCATGAGGACACAACCTAGACCCACTATAGATGTATCATGATAGACTACGAAACCATCTAAACCATCTGTAAGAGCTAGAACTGGAGTTGAGGTGAGTCAAGTCTTCAACTCCTGAAAACTCTTCTCGCAAGAATATGACCACTGAAACTTGATATTCTTCTGAGTCAATCTGGACATGGGGGACGCAATAGAAGAAAATCCCTTAACAAACCGCCTTCAATAGCCAGTCAATCCTAAGAAACTCCTACTATCTGATGGAAAGACAGGGTGAGGCCAGTTTCTTACTGCTTCAGTCTTCTGAGGATCTACTCTCATGCCATAACCGGAAACAATATGGCCAAGGAATGCTACCGACCTTAGCAAAAATTCGCACTTACTAAATTTAGCGAACAACTGGTGATCTCTGAGGGTCTGAAGTACAATTCTGAGATGGTCTGAATGATCACGCTCAGTGCGATAATAGACCAGAATATCATCTATGAAGACTATGATGAACATGTCTAAGTACTTCCTGAACACACGGTTCATCAAGTCCATGAAAGCTATGGGGGCATTGGTAAGACCAAAAGACATAACTAGGAACTCAAAGTGACCATACCGAGTACGGAAGGCTGTCTTCGAGATGTCACATTCTCTAACTCTGAGCTGATGATAGCCTGATCTGAGGTCTATCTTAGAGAAATAACTGGCACCCTGAAGTTGGTCAAAAAATTCATCTATTCTGGGAAAAGGATACTTGTTCTTGACCATAACTTTTTTGAGCTGACGATAATCAATACATATCCTGAGAGAACCATTTTTCTTACACACCAATAAGACTGGTGCACCCCACGGGGAAATGTTGGGTCTAATGAATCCCTTATCTAAGAGATCCTTTAACTGATCTTTTAGTTCTTTAAGTTCTGTTGGTGCTATTCTGTATGGCGGAATAGAAATAGGCTGAGTAGCTGGATTGAGATCAATGCCAAAGTCTATTTCCCTTTCGGGAGGAATGCCTGGAAGATCTTCGGGAAATACATCTAAATATTCGTTAACCACTGGGACTGATTCAAAGCTAGGAGATTCAGAATCAGAGTCTTTAACATGAACGAGATGATAAACACATCCCTTAGAAATCATTTTCCTTGTCCGAAGGTAGGAAACAAGCTGACCCCTGAAAGATAAAGTACTACCCTTCCACTCTAGGATGGGCTCATTCGGGAATTGAAACTGAACTATCCTATTTTTGCAGTCGACTATAGCATAGCAGGAATGAAGCCAATACATGCCGAGAATGACATCAAAATCAATCATCTCTAACTCGATAAATCTGTTGACGTGGCTTTCTGAAATATCATAATCGGGCAGTTCCTGTATACCCGCTGAGCTATGATGGTTTTACCCACTAAGGTACATACTAAAGAGGGCTCTGCTAAAATTTTGGGACTGATTCTGAAATCGCCTTCTATATAAGGAGTAAAAAAAGACAAGGATGCACCTGGATCTAGCAAAGCATAAACATGAACATGGAAAATCTACAACGTACCAGTAACGACATCAGGAGAATTTTCTTGATCCTGTCAGGTCTGAAGAGCATAGAGTCTGTTTGGGCGTTGCCCACTAGTAGCACTGGAAGTGGCACCCTGTTAATTTGGGTGACCGGACTGGGCTGTAGAACGATTCTGCTGACCTTTCATACCTGATTGCAGAAAATCTCTAATCCTGTGGCCTGGCTTGCCACAACCAAAACATACATTACTACTGGCTCTGCAAATACCCTTGTGGTTCTTACCACAAGTCTGACATAAGAGATTTGTTCGGGAACAGCTGACACTGCCCTAAGACTTAGAGCCTGGTGCTCGATCTCTGTTGCTGTCTCTGAATTTTAGAACTGGGGCACTGGCGGAGGAAGGAGATAGAACTGTTGGTTTAGGACAAAACTACGAACGGTTTCCTCTTTCTGATTTGGGTTGAGTAAAAATGAAACTGCCTGATCTTGCTCTCTTGTTCTGCCTCTCCCTAGTCCTAATCTTCTGCTCCTCTATTTGTTTAGCATGGGTTATGAGTCTAGCTAAAGTCATATCACTATTCATCATCGTAGACCTACACTTATTTACCACGCTATCATTCACTCCTGACACTAACTTGCTCATCTTAGCAACAACATGAGAGGCATATCTGGCTAACTAAGTAAATCTAAGAGAATACTCTTTCGCTGTTAAATTTCTCTGCCTAAGGTTGACGAACTCAAGAACTTTTGCCTCCCTCAGCTCTTGGGGAAACAATCTATCTACGAAAGACGTGACAAATTATAATGCCACAAGAACCTATCCAGAGATACCACACAGTGCTTAAGCCCACACATGGCCTCAATCTAACCCTCTAAGCCTGTCATCACTTTCAAAACTCACTATAACACTAATAATTTTAAAATAGGTAGAATAATCATGTCATGAGCATACTATGATATGAAGAAATACTATCCTGTACAAACAAAATACTAAAAGTTCTATACTTATTGGTACTCTAGTCTGACAAAGCCTCTACTACAAAATACTGAGGAGCTATTGGGACAGATCCCCTACTAACTCGCCTGAACTGAAAAGAAACAACCATCCACTATTAAGGCCAAAAATCAGGGACATAGGTCCTTGAACCATTAGGACTCACCAACTGTAAGAATGTAGATAAAGGTACTTAAAGATCAATGTCGCTGCTGAGACTGAGCATCTGGACCTACATCATGAGAAAATTTAGAACATAGAAGAGTATGGGAATCAGTACTTGGCATTGTACTGAGTGTGTGGGGGGTGTATGCAACACTTTTAAACAATATCATAAATGTAAAATAAAGTCATGCATGCTAACAATAATGACTCTCTTCGCTTGAATTTCCTGAAACATAATTTCCACAAATCACCGATAATAACACATGCTTCACAAAATCTCATAAATCATTCGACTCAACTCAAACTCTTTAACTCATGACTTAGAGTGACTCGGTAACTCAGGAAACTTAGACTATTATGGATGTGGGAGTTTCTTATAACCGACATAAACCATGTGAGCCGCCCTCCTAAGGAAGGAACCCCATATTGGTGGGAGCGTTATACTCTTTCCAGGGAGTATAACCTCAAACTCATCTATGTGATCACAATCTCGGCTCTTTGGCCCTCAAGTCTCAATCCTACGATGGCACGTAATTCTGGAGAAGTAGGATGCGCTGAACCCATACTTTCCACTCGGTGCTAAATACTCCTCTCAGATTCAGCTTAGAACGCGTTAGGAAATCCACCTTAATCAACTCAAGGGTCTATCATGAAGACCAAATCATAAATATATCTCATCTGTAAATCATATACAACTTATGGATTCCTAGCTCGACTCAAACTCAAATAGTCTTTCTCAACATCAAGTACACTTTCTTATCAAATCATATCAAGTATCAAATCTTTAAGAAAACATCATCATAGGACTCATTCTTGACCCTCAATCTTAATATTGATATATATTCAATACTCAATCTTGTCATGGAAAAGCATAACTCATGACACTTATCTTAAATCACTTAGAAATCATTAATACATAATAACAAAATGCAATTCATGGCATAAATTCTCAATTTAAGGAATATGATGGGAAAATAATAATAAATATCAAATTTAACCAACTCAAATCTCATAATTCATAAATAAAGAAATTCAGGTGTAAACCCACTTGCAAGGATCATTAAATTCCAATAGTAAAAATTAATTCTTTGGGCACAAGAATGAAAGGATATTCTTGTTCAAGCCCCACATACCTTTGATTATAATTTTAAGATAAAAAGACTTGAAAGGATATTCTTGTTCAAGCCCCACATACCTTGGATTATAATTTTAAGATAAAAAGACTTGATTGGAAACTCTTTTTCACACTTTTAAGCTAAGTTTCTTGATACCTTTGACTTAGAGAACTTGATTCTTGAACAACTCGGTGAAATATACGAAAGATTCTTGAATTCTTTTGGAGAAGATTTAGATTTGGAACTGGAGGAGAGAAACCCTAACTCTAGATATTTCTTGGAAGAGATTGGAGAGAAAATGAATTGCTCTTCTCTACTTGGATATATATACAGAGGCAAAAATGGGCGGAAATGACCAAAATTCCCTCGAGCAATTCTAGAACTGGAGCTTGAGTTTTGGCCTTGGCACGATGCGCCATGATCGCGGACCTTCACAGAATTTTGACAATCGGGAAACTGCTCAGTGGTGCGATGCAGTAAAGTCGTATTTTCCACCTTGGTCGTGACCTGGAAGGGCACTGCGATGTGGTGGAATCGCGTTGGTGCACTGGAATTTGACAATCCTAATATTGAGCCTTGGCGCAACATGCCAATATCGTGTAGGCTCACTGGAAAATGACAATTACCATTTTGGATGGCTCCGCGACGCGCTAAAGTGCTAGCTGGCACACTGTATCACTAAAATATCTCTAACTCTTCACGTGAGTGTCGGATTTGGGCGAATTTGATATCGATGGAAAGCTTATTCAATGATCTATATGGAAAAAAAAGTAGAAATTAGAGAAATACAATATGGTATAAACATCAATCACTTTGGAAGTCATCCATATTCACTTAAAAGGAGGATTTAGACTTAAGAAACGATCGAGGTATTACATAAATTCCTCCCACACAAAGGGACCTGCATCCTCTAACCTCTCAGACTTCCACTGCTTGTACTAAGTATGAGCCACATTTTGCAACTGGTATGTGGCTAACTCAGCACTCTGACAAGAATTAACTCCCATGATGTCTATGACCTTCTAGACTTGGTCAATGAATTCCTGAGGGTCTTCATCAGACTTTGACCTAAAGAAATATGGAGGGTTCATTTGGGTGAAGTCCCGAATCCTAGCCGTGGCTGAGTTGGCCACTGGGTTGGCTAGAATAACTGGTGGCCGTTCATTCTGGGCAGCCACAGACTGAGCAAGTGTGGTGAATGCGACCCTAAACTCCGCATAAGAAACATGTTCGCCCAAAGGATCTTCAGAATGAGGAGAGTGCTGGTTTCTTCTCTTTGGAGGCATATTCTGAAATAAGAGAAGAACAGATTAGACTGAGAGTTTAACCTGAGATTTTGCTCACTATCACAACATGAATACTGAAAGAGGGGAAACTATTCCTAAAACATCTCATAGCCTCTTGCACATAAATGTGGCGCGTAATACACCCATGCACAAGACTCTACTAAATACGACTTTCAGTTTTCCTAGGACTCTATTGAACCTTAGGCTCTGATACCAAGTTTGTAACACCCCAATTTTCTAAACTGAAATGCTACACGATGCTTATGACCCTGAAGGACCACAAGCTAACCCATGACTGATATTTGTACCTGTACACTGCATAATATACATGTAAAATGAAGAAAACATGAACAATAGGCCATAAGGTTCAACTAAATAAAGTGTCTGACAAAACATAATATCTATATGGGTGACAAATACCCTAAACAACTGAAGTCTGAATCAAATATGAACTAAATCTGAAAGCCTCTAAATACTGTCTGAAATAAGGAGTTGAAGGAACATGTCTCCAACTAACTCCGTCTAAACTAAAATAATGAATGAAATAAAATAATATTGTCCTTAGATGGATAAGGAATCACTGCCACTCTGCATAATGGAATGATATTGCTATTGTTGATCTGGAACTCGTGACTCTAAGCCTATGGTGTAACATATAAGAAAGCACCATAGCGTAAATACGTCAGTACAACTGAAAGTAATGAGAATACGAGTGAGGTAGGCTAAACGAAAAAGAGTTTATATCTATGAGCAATGCTAACTGACTGACTAATATGAACATAAGAGTACAAGCATGCATACATAGTAACTAAGATCGTGAATACGTGATATCTGGATATGTACGATAATACATAGTTTACTATTATCTAACATGACTGATACTAGAATTGTGATAACATGGATGATTGTGTCTGACAGTCCTGAATCTGATGGAATTACCTGAGTTTCGTACTGTAACTGAATTGACTGTAACTGATAGTCCTGGTATACTGAAATCTGAAGAACTATCTGAGTTCTTTTACTGAGACTGGGAATGAAACTGTGAGAGGTAGTTGTTTAACCGACATGCCCCAATGATGTATATAGCTAAGTTGAGGTCCAATCTCTTCCCCAACTGGAAGGGTGTTAATACCGCGCCCTTGGTAAGGACAACTGTGAGTGACCCTTAGCTGGCAAGTACTCGAATGTGAATGGTTGAAACACTAAACTGATAGGTTAATCCACCTCATCAACCCTAATTTGGCAGGTTAAGATGTCTCAACCTACGCTGGCTACGTAGTTCTGGAACCTAGGGATTATTACTAAGAATCACACCCTAAACTGGCAGGTGAGTTCCCATCCTTGGGTTCACTCGTTAAAAACTTATACTCCCATCTGAAGAGATTGAACATGATTTGATGGGCTGTACATGGACTGAGTAACTGACTTTCATTAACTGATGAAATAGTATTACTATCTGAGAATTTATTGAGATCATAAGATTTCTGAGATTTCCTGAGTCACATGACTGATTGAGTTCTATAGATCATGGCTTGTCTGAGATTATCGTGATAACGTGAGATGGTTCTAGGAACACAACTATATTTTTCAGGTACAAGTACCCCCAGGACTCAATGGAATGAAACTGACACACATAACTGACTTGATCATAAAAATGGAGTCCACAATTCACCATATCATAAGTATGGGATTTCACACTAAGCATAGTTCTCAACATCTTACGTATGGAAGGGAAATTCATACAATATGATTACACTTGCATAGCTTCAATATCATGCTCAATCCATATCACAACAACGACGCATATCAATCACATGGAATTCACGTGAAATCATAAAGCATAGAACATGGACTTGTCATTTAAGCACTATTAAATCATGGTACACGAATCTTATCACCTTAAGCATGTTATCAAACACTTTGCATGCATTCTTTTAGCTTAGGTGTGTTTTCATGAATTTCCCCATTTTAAACGACATAAATTTCATGGGTTTCAACTAACGAACACATATACTTCATGAAAACACCTTTAGATATTATCTTGAAACTTAAACAACAATCATCAACATGTCCATGGTTATATCACAACAAGACAATCACAAAATAATATTTAAAATATGGTTCTTGAGTTGCATGAACAAAATGGATCCATAGATGAACACTACACATACCTTAGATGGAAGATCCATGAAAATTAATGGTGAAATCCTTTGAATCTAGAAGATCCTATGAAAACCTTATGGGGTTCTTGAGAGAATTTTGAGAAAAGAAAGTATAATATGGTTGGATTGGGGCTAAATTCTATGTTTATGGAATATATAGGGGTGGAAAGATGACCCAAATACCCCTCTAGATGCGTCATTTAATTTCTATGAAAATTACCCGATTTAGGCCCCCGACGCAATGCGGAGATATCGCGTTGCCACCCGTTTGTGACCTGGAAACTCACCGTGATATGGTGGAATCACGGAGAGACACTGGAAATTGACAAACGTTATTTTGGCTTACGGCGCGACGCGCCACTGACTGAAATGACATTGCCAAAACTTTAAATCGCCATTACTTCTTCACAGGGTGTCCGTTTTAGGCAAATTTGGTATCGACGGAAAGATTATTCTATTCTATACAATTTGGAGGGTATAAATCTGCCAAAATACCATCTATAAAGAAAGTTATGCTTGTTCAAAGATGACCTATGTGAAATCACACACGAAAACTTGGTGGATTCAAAAGTTCTTAGCTTGGCTTACTCTATGTGACTCTTATGATCATGATTAACACATCATAATCTCTATTATCACTAGGATACTCATCCTAATTCATGTACTCAAATATGAATCATAGGATAGGAGGTTTCATGTATAGGAATAACGGTTCATTTTTTAGCTTAGAAATATATGGGGTATTACAAAATCATTGTGGTTTTATTGAAAGATTGACCCCAATGAAATTCGACCTTTCTTATACTTTGGTTAACAATTAAATTTCATGATGAACCAACACCAACCCACATATATTACCTCAAGGTAGACGTAATCCCAAGATTTTCTTCAAACCTTGAATTCTAAGTAATAGTTTCATTTATCAAGAACTTGTTTAAGTGTGTTGCAAAAAATTTCCAAACAAATGCCCCATTTCATTTTTGATAGCATTTCGGGTAATCTCTCAGTAATTTGAGCATCCATAATGTTTGAAGTCTATAATTTCACTCCTTGAGATTCAACCCTAATTCAAATTGGGTTACTTGACAACGACTGCCTCACCCTAATTATGGGAGTGGGTTAAGCATTATCAGTATGTTCCTTGCTAGATTATTCATGTTTCTGCCCTCATGGGCAATTTTTTATCCGCAGATCAGGTGAACTAATCACATTATTACCTTTTTTAAGGCATACGAGTTTGGTCGACTTTATCATCCACAACAAAGTTGATTTTTATATTATATTTACCATGGGTTGGTTGGCTATTTATCGTGTAGTTTTTAATCATTTTTCCAAGACTATGAACTTAACTCCCAGTTTCCAAGATTAAAGAGGAACAGTACTCCTAATTTATATCCAAGGAGAGTTATTATCTTTTTTACATACTTGTCGCATGGTAGGAAAATGGCATATTTCTTATTTTACTAATATTCAAGACACTACTGTTGATTCACCACCTTCTTTAGATTCTATTTAAATTCTTATAGAGTTCAGGGATTTGTTTCTTATGTTCTTACCTGGTATGCCTCTAGATAGGAATATTTATTTTTCCATAAACATTGAGTTGGGCACTAATCCCATTACTGTTTCTCCCAATAAGATTGCCCTATGAATTAAAAGAATTAAAGGAGAAAATATAGGATTTATCAAGGAAGAATTTTATTAGATTGAGTGTGTTTTCTTGAGGGCTCTAATTTTGTTCTTGAAGATAAAATTTTTGATCATCGAAAGTTGAACACTACATGCTATCAAGAATGAGTATCCTCTTTATAATATTTGTAATTTATTTGATCAACTTTAGGGTGCTTCGGTGTTTTATAAGATTGACACGAGATCTGGGTATCATTAGTTGAGGATTAGAGCTTTAATTTTTAAAAGTACAACTTTTAGGATGCTGCATGGTAACTATGAGCTCTTGGTTATGTATTTTAGGTTAACTGAAGCCTCAATAGTACTTATGGGGTTACTAAATAGGGTATTCTCGCATTATCTTTATTCTTTTATGATTGTGTTCATCGATGAAATCTTTGATTATTCATGAATAAGGTCGAGCATTTGTGACTTTTGTGGGTAGTACTTCATAGATTGTGAGATGAGAATTTGCATGCTAAGGTCTCCAAGTGAGTGCTTTAGTTGGATTTTGTTTCTTTTTTGGGTCATGTCATGACCAAGGATGGTATTATGATCAATCCGACCAAGGTAGCAGTTGTTTGAGATTGGGATAGACCTATGTCTCTTACAAAGATTTGGAGATTTATCAGGTTAGTAGGTTATTATCATTTATTTGTGTATGGTTTCTCTTCTATTATATCTCTTTTCACAAGTCGACTTAGTTGACTTAGAAAATGGTTGTCTTTTAGTGGTCAGATGATTGCGAGAATAAATTTCAAAATCCTAGGGAGTTATTTCTTTGGGTGCTCTCTTGACTTTGCCTAAAGAGGTCATGGATTTTACCATGTTTTGTGATGCTTATAGTGTTGGCTCCAGTGGTGCATTGATGTTTAAGGATATGGTGATTTCATATCCTTTTAACAGTTGAAGACTCATGAGAAGAACTACCTGACTAATGATTTAGAGTTAGCTACAGTTTTCTTTTTGTTAAAATTATGGCTTCATGACTTGATTGAAATTCACTATAATATTTTCTCAGATCATTTTAGACATTAGTATTTCTTCACTCAGCGAGATGTTAATATGAGATACCATAGATGGTTAAGGATTCTGATTTTACTATTCTTTGTCATTTGGGCATGACTAATATGGTATTAGATTCATTGAGTCAGAAAGCCGCGAGTATAGGTAGTATTGCATGCACACCTAGCCAAGATTAAGAGTTTAAAAAAATTGACTTGAGAAGATACCTTGGAGGCTTTGAAGGATTTTGGAACAATGGGTTGAAGCTTAGGAACATTCTTAAATAGAAGTACAAGGTTCCACGTGGAAGACAACTTGGAGAAAGGAAACGACGCTATAAACAATAAGTAGATATTATTTAAATGCAAGTCTCTTGACCAAGATGGTCCTTCATTCATTAATGGTACTTTTTTAATTAGTAGACTTGTCTATAAATAGTTGAGCATAGCTCATTTTTAAGGGACATTTTTTTATGGATATTAATACTAAATACTCACTTGAGAGGTTCATTGCTTGTGGTAGATTTTGATAGTTTCAACTTTAGAAAACATGGTTTCTTGGGAATCCAAATCCCCTGAGATCTTTTCATAGGTATAGGTGCTTATTTGGACATTTGAATGAGGTCTTGTCTTTAATATAGTATTCATTGCCTTTGATTCTACTTTTGTGTCTTATTTTCTATCCCTTATTTTCTTTGTTTTCTTATTTCTTTAGATTCCACATTTTTTCATTGTTGTGTCATTTCGTTTTAGAGCCTAGGTTACAGTTTGTTTTCACAAAGCTAAATCTTAGGATATTGATCCATTCAAAAATAATTTTTTTTTATCCATAAGCTACCCAAAATTTGGATTTTTTTTTGTTTTTTACAATAGATCCCGATTCTCTAGTATTTTTGAGCATAAATTTCAAATTTTGCACGATTTAGAGGTATTGAAGTGAAGTTACCATGGAGAGTTTAAAACATTGACAATTTTTAAAAAGAGGGTTTGAATTTGGCTTTGTTTTGAAGGAAAAAAGTTAGTGGTGTTGAAAGGAGCACAGGGATAAAAATTTCATTGAATTTGGAGCAAGAACGAAAAAGTTACGAGCATTTAAAGATTGGAGTTTTTTCTTGTGTTCTTGATCTCCTTCATCTTGTTCTTGTTGAAGAAGGTATAAAAGTTCACTTTGATTCCAAAATTTTGATGTCATTGTTGGTCAAATTATTAGTGGGTTCACTTGTGGAAATTTGAAAAAAAAATCTAAAAAAATTAATTTCCATGTGGACTGACACATCATCTACCATGCCACCAGTCAATTGCCACATCAATAGTCTACTCCCAATGTAGCATCCACAACCCAGTTAGCTACCATGTGGCACACCATCAGTATTCCCACTCTCACTTTAACAAGTGATATACTCTTTCAGAGAGCAAAAAGTGTGCAAAAATTCTACACAATTTTTTTGAGTTTCCTAAAAGTTTTGGGGACTCAAACAATTTTCCAAGTGTTCGAATTTTGTAATTCCTTTTAAAAACCTTTTATTAATTTATTCCTCAATTACTTAACAAGTAATTAACATATTTAATCACTTTTTAACTGATTTTATTCATCATATCAAATCCTTTAATGTGATGCACTTCATTAAGGCCTCAAAATTATTTTATGTGTCTAATTTTTGTCGTTCTTTTTTATACACTTTCTTACTTTGATTTCTCTAATATTTATCAAGTAATTAACATAATTATTAACTTGATAACTAGTTTTAAAATATCAAATCATTTCTTTGATCCTCTAAACTAAGTAATAACAACTTATTGGATCTAAATGAGTTACAATCAATTGGTCGAAGCAATACTTGACGTAAATATAGGTATGATTTCATGAGTGATTGTGATACTTTTTGTTTATAATTAAAATGAAGGTGTTTTTTTTGCGTTGTTTAAGTAACTTAAAAAGGTAACAATGGCGGGTCGTGAAAAGAAAAGCCTAGTTTCCATCGGAAAACCCACTTTGGTTGAATAGTTTAACTTTTTCACCACTCTCTACTAGAATAGAAGGATAGTTGTATAGATTGAGTACTCGAAAAAATCGATTGCAACTTATCTCCCCACCTAATTTTCCAAATTCTCATCAAAGAACATTGGTTTCTTCTTCTCATTTTAAGGAATGTTGTGTACGTACACGCATGCCAAGTGAAAGAATACAGGACAACAAGGATTTTTCTTTTGAGATTCAAGGTAAAATAGCTACACCCAATACTTTAAAATTTTCAAATGAACAAAGTGTGAGGGATAGCTTGTGTTCATGTGAGCTTAATGAGTATTTTCCACATAGTGATAATGTATTTGTTGAGAGTGTTCATACACTAGTTTATACTATAGATTACCGAATTTATTCTTCTTGTAAGATCGATTTGTGTCCACCTAGTGTTGTCACTAATGATATGACCGATAGTACATTATTGTGTGAGACATGTGTTGATCAACTTATTTGTAATTCTAGGTAACTAATTTAGGGATTTTTTGTTTTGATTAGTGACCCAACAATTAGTGATGCCATTGTTAAAGTTGGTCATTTAAAAAGTAGTAATTCTTTGAGCATATCTCTTATTAACGATTCTATTGCTTGAATTGCACCTAGAAATCATGTTACTAAAACTGCATTAAGAGTTTACATTTTTCTTTTTGGGAATGATATTACATTCTATAATAGTCCACCTTTCATTAATTCATGTCTTATTAAGTGTAATGTCCTGTTTGATGATGTTGAGATCACTCCAAGTTTGGTGCCTAGTGGTGTGATTGTTGATTATAATTCAGCTTTTCATGAGATTTACACTTTGTAAGATAGCCTGCAATGGGATTTTGAGAAGGAAGGTGTTATATGTTTATTAGTTGGTAATTCTTTTCTGAGTGTTCAAATTCTTGATACTATACATGATATTCTTGAGTCTTATAGTGATCTTACATTTGAGGACACCTTAGATGAAGTTATTTTGCATGATACATTCGTTACTATCTATTTGCATATGATGATGTTCATTCTTGTGGGTAGGGTACATCCTATGTTGGTAAGAGTTTATTTGGGGCAAATGGTTATTTTCTTGATCAAGATGCATGAGTAGTCTTTCCATTTGACCTCTGTGACAATTTCAAAGTCTGTGATTTGGTTGTGTTGTTATTTTGGAGGTAGTCTAAGTTGGTAATACTAGATCAAGTTAGTTACAAGTCTAATAGAATCAATGTGACATTACTTGAAACCAATTTTGAAACCATTGGTTCTATTTTTATATACTTATTTCTCAATATTTTTAATACCCAAGTATTTAATGAGACATTTGAAAGATTATTCTTAATGAGAAAGTTGATGCTTGGTTATATACAAAGTTTATGCATCCTTGGTGTGTTAGTAGAATTGTTTTCTCTAAAACTAGCCCTCATGCCATGAGGTCCTTGTTGTTATTTGTTTTTTCCTAAGATTTTTCTAGGCTTGTATTCAAGGATGAATCCTTTTCTAGAAAGGGAGACTGATGCACACACGCTAAGCCAAGATAAAAAATTTAAAAATGAGAATAGTTGATGCTTGGTTATATATAAAGTTTATGCATCCTTAGTGTGTTGGTAGAATTGTTTTATCTAACATTAACCCTCATGCAATAAGGTCCTTGTTGTTATTTGTTTTCCCTAATGTTTTTCTAGACTTGTATTCAAGGATGAATCCTTTTCTAGAAAGGGAGACTGATGCACGCACGCCAAGCCAAGATAAAAAGTTTAAAAGTTTTAACTTTAATCAATATCTTGGAGCCTTAGAAGAATTTTGGACCGAGCGTTGAATCTTAGGAACTCTCTAAAATAGAAATACAAGGTTTCATATGGAAGACAACTTGGAAAGAAATAGAGGCTATAGACACAAAGTGTCTATTTTTTAAATACAAGCATCTTGACTAAGAAAACCCTTAATTCATTAAAGGTATTTTGGGGATTTAGTAGCCTAGTCAATAAAATTTGTCGCATAGATCATTTTAAAGATAGACTTTTTTGATGAATATGAATACTAAATACTCTTTTGAGAGTTAGAGAACTTATTGAAGCTTTTGATTGCTTCAAGTTTATATAGGGGGTTGCTTGGGAATATAATTCCATTCAGGTTTTTCCCATAGGTTTAAGTTCTTATTTGGATATTTGAAGGAGGTCATTACTTTAATATATTATTGATTTCCTTTGATTCAAGTTTTGTATCTATCTTTCTATCCTTTTATCTTTGATTTTCTTTGTTTTCTTATTTCTTTTAGCTTCCACATTTTCTTTCTTGGATTAGGGAGTTTGGGTAATCTTTTGGTAGGAGAGAAACTTGATCGAGTTTGTATGTCTAGAGTTGTTAAGTTTAATGGAATAATCATGGAGAAAGATCATTGTTCAAAGTAATCCATTCATCCAAAAAAGAATATGATGTACTGTGACTTGAAGCAACTCTCATAGTGTTGTGGAATAAAGAAACACAATGTTGAGTTTATCTAAGTGTTTTAACTATTAGAAAGTAAGTATGAGCATCAACAATACGACGGCATAATTTAGAGGATTCCCATTCTCAAATGAAAGTGGAAATAGATCACCAAGAATTTTGTTATCGCCTACCTTCGACTTTATGAAAGTTTGATTATATATGTGTTATAGTGGATAGGTTGACGAAATCAACATATTTCATATCAGTGAAGGCGAATTATAATGCAAAAAAGTTGTTCAAGATCTATATTTGAGATTTCATTTGATAGTATGGCGTACCTATCTCCACTATTTCACATATGTAACTAATTTCCCTTAAATTTGTAGAGTTGTATGCAGAATGAGTTGGGTAATCAGCTTGAAATAAGCATAATTTTTCACCATCTGTCAAATGTCTAGTAAGAGGGACCATTTAGGTGTTATAAGATATGCTTCAAGTGTGTTTTACGTATTTTATTGGTCATTGAGATATGTTTTTTCAATTGATATAGTTTGCAAACAACAATAATTACCATCCCAATATTTAGATAGAGCTTTTTGAGTCTTTGTATAGCTAGAGGTGTAAATCCCAGATGGTATGGTTTGATTCATTCGCGGTTAGGCCTTCGTGCACTAATTTATTGACAGACTCAACGAAAGGAGTGAGAATGATCTATAATAGTCTTGTGGCTACACAAAGTAGGAAAAAAATTACGTTGATGGTCAATTTTGTGATTAGCATTCATACTTAGAGATCGGGTTATGTTCAAGGTATAACCCATGAAGGGTATTATGAGGTTTTGAGTGAAAAATAATCTTTCCCAATGATTTATTAGTCCTTTTGAGATTATTAAGATGTGTGGACAAGTGGAATATAGGTTAGCTTTGCATCCATATTTATAAGTTGTTCATCTTGTATTAAAAATTACTAGGTAAATAGATACCGTACAGATGATACTTATGTGAACCGATTGAATTCTATTATGTTAGATCATTATTTGTCCTATGATCTAGAGCCCGTAGCTACCTAGATAGACAAACTAGAAATTGAGGTCTAGACAGAGATTTTATGAAAGGTTAGAGGAGGCATAACCTGATTGAGGAGTCTATAGGAGGTTGGGTCCTATATACAGAGTAGATACCCCCAGTTTTTACCGCTTAGGGTACTTTATTTGCTTTTTTATGTGAGGATGAACTAATGTTTAAGTGGTTGACTATGTAAGAACAATTATTGTGATTTTTATCTTTTATTGTGTTTGTGTTTGAATTATTAGGAATTAAAGTATGAGCATCAACTATTGGGTGGTATGATGTAGAGGATTCCCATTCTCATATGGTAGTGGAAGGAAATCACTAAGAATTTTGTTATCGCCTATCTCTGACTTTGCAAAAGTTTGAGTATATTTGTGAAATAGTGGATAGCATTACTAAATCAACAAATTTCATATCAATGAAGGTGAATTGTAATGCAGAAAAGTTGTCTAAGATCTATATTTGAGATATCATTTGATCGTATACAGAATGAGTTGGGTACTCAGGTTGAGATAAGCATAACTTTTCACCATTAGACAATTGGCTAGTTATAGCAGACTATTTAGGTGTTAGAAAATATACTTCAAGTGTGTTTTACATATTTTGGTGGTTATTAAGATAAGTTCTTTCCCTTGATAGAGTTTACCAACAAAAACAATTACCACCCTAGTATTTAGATAAAGCTTTTTGAGTCTTTGTATAGGCAGAGGTGTAAATCCCACATGATATAGTTTGTTCATTCGTGGCTAGGCCTTGGTGCACTAATTTATTGACAGACTTAATGGATGGAGTGAGAATGATCAATCAGAGTATTTTGGCTACCCAAAGTAGGCAAAAGAATTATGCTGGCTGTCAAGTTTGTAATGTATCATTCATACTTGGAGACCAGGTTATGTTGAAGGTATATCCCATGAAAGGTATTATGAGGTTTTGATTGAAAAAGAATCTTTCCAGTGATTTAATAGTCCTCTTGAGATTATTATGAAGTTTGGACAAGTGGAATATAAGTTAGCTTTGTATCCAATATTTTCTGTTGTTCATGTTATATTACATATTTCTATGTTAAGAGATACCATCCAAATGATACTTATGTGAACTGATTGAATTCTATTATGTTAGATCATTATTTATCCTATTATGTTGATCTCGTAGCTACCTTGATAGAAAGACTAGGAAGTTGAGGTCTAAGTGTAGATTCTATGAAATTTTAGAGGAGGCATAACCTGATTGAGGAGCCTATAGGATGTTGAGTCCTATATAAAGCATAGATACCCCAGCTTTTTACCGCTCAGTACTATAGTTGCTTTTTTGTCTGAGGATGAACTCATGTTTAAGTGGTTGATAATGTAAGAACAATTATTGTGATTTTTATCTTTTTGTTGTGTTTTGAGCATATTATCCATCCCCATAGTTGTTATATGTCATTTTTGAGTTGTGGAAATGGTTGCGTGGTCTGGGACACATTCGGGATTGATTTAAGTGAGTTTGATATTTTAAGTAGCCTTGAAAGTGATTAAATTGACTATGGTAAATATTTTTTTGGTTTGAGCATCGAATGGTGATTATTTTAGTTTCATTAGATCTAAAATATTGATTTTAGGTTAGTAGCTTAACAACTCATGTTTTTGAGCATTTATTTAGAGTTCTATCCTATTAGAGAAAAAACTACTTAAAATAGTCTAAGGGGATTTCGAGGGAGGGGGGTTAACTTGTTGATAACACCATCTTTTAAGAAATTTAATTGTTATATTGAGTTCGAAAATTCAAAATTTGCCCTTAGCATTATTAGATTACTTTTATGGGCTCTCGATTAACTATTGAGGGTCCATTCCAAGTCATTTTCACTTAGTAATGTTTCAATTGGTTTCTGGTGCAATTGCCTAAGTGGACATTTATTTTTCTTTTCAGTAGTGCCTAGGCGAACCAAACACCGCTTTAGCAGAAGCCCAAGCTTTCCAGCATAATTGCCTAAGCAATGTCTTCCATTACCTTAGCGGCCAAGGGGCCATCTAATTGATGAGTCTATGTGCAAAGTGAATGCCTCCTTAGAGGTCGTCTGGCTGCTCAAGCAACATCCCTAAAATAGCTATTTTACCGCCTAGGTGACATTATTGGCGTTAAATATCATTTTTATCACTTTTGTTCCATTTTTCCATTTAAAATTTTTGGGATCTCACTTTGGCTATTTCAAAGACAATTTTTCATTAAATTGTACTAGGGTGAGCTTCTAAACATGGTTAATCTCCTTCTTCATTGATTATTTCACTAAATCATATTGAAAACTTAGATTTAAAATATGGATTTTTGAGGTTTCACTTGGTATAGGAAGAAAATGAGTTTCTTTACTTTTGACCTTATTTTCAACTTGTTATCGAATTTTTTTTTCATATTTTGAATAATTGGTGTATGGGAACCTGATACTTGATTAAAATTTCACCTTTACCCTTTTTTTCTTTGGGTTGATTTTCAAACTATTTTTGAGCCCTAAATAAAAGTAATTAATATGGGTATTATTAGACTCCTTGTGATGTGTATATTATGTTTTTGTAGATTTGATTTATTATAAGGCTTCTCAAAAAGGAAATGCTCCTATTTGAAACGTCTGAGGTTGTGTTTTGAACTTTCAAGATAGTTTATGATTTAACTGTCATCAAATCAGGATAGATAGTTAACCATTCATATAAGGTATGCTATGGGTTGGGATTTTTATATCATGATATTCAATTTAGAGATCATCATTTTATCGTGTTGCTCGTGTGTGGGCTTATGTAAATATTATATTATAATGAGGGATTATTATCATAATGCCCATGCAACAACTGGTGTTTGACTTATTTGTGCTTTATTTGCCTTATTAGTATTGTGATCTTGGTATTGGATCTAGTATTGGACTTATTTGAGATTTATTTTCCTTATTATTATTAGAGATAATACCCAATTGTCCCCCTGAACTATACCCAAAAGGGCTATGCCACACCTCAACTTAAAGGGGGTCCTATTACCCCTCTGAACTAATTAAAAGTGGAATTTTCACCTCCTTAGTGCCTATGTGGTACATACGTTGCACTTACGTGGCACAACACACTAAAGTGTCCACGTAGGAACACGTGTGTGCCACATAGGCACTAAGGGAGTGAAAATTTCACTTTTAGTTAGTTTAGGGGGGGTAATAGGATCCCCTTTAAGTTGAGGTGTGGCATAACCCTTTTGGGTATAGTTCTGGGGGGTAATTGAGTATTTTATCTTATTATTATAATACCTGAGTCAGGGCTTGAAGTCATAATTTTTTTGTCCTTTTTGTGTCTTATTTGAATTATTATTATCATTGTGCTCAAGTGGGGAATTGAATTGATATTACTGACCTTATTTGAGCATTTTGCCTATATTATTATCAAGATTCCTAAAAGATGCTTGAATTGATATTAATGATTTCTTCCAAGACTTTTTATTTTATTGGTGCCATGCAATTTCTTATAGCATGATCTATTGACATATTGAGTAGATTTGAGTTCATTTATAAATTATTGAGTTAATTCATTACATGATATTAATTTTGTTAAGATTATGTATCCTTATATAATTCATTCATAATGGAATCTGGAACCATTAAGAAATATTGATATTTGAAAGAAATGAAACACTATATAAATTGCATGACCAAGGGATATTAAGGGAAGGATGATTGAGATATAAGATTTTGATATTATTTGGGTTGAAAATGCCCTATGGGTCCTGTCCTATATGCTTTAGCTTTGAAAACATCAATAAGGTATCATGAGATAGCTACCATGAGATGATACATTAGCATCATCCGATTGTATTATATTTCATCACTTACATTTCTTCTCTGTGCTTGATATCATTTATTTAATCTTCCTGAATATTTTTGTGTGTGGTTATCCATACAAGTTATTATACTTGTAGTAATAGTACTATTAGGAGATATGGTTCGAACTACTATTGGAAACTTTTCGGTATGTATATGGAAGTGTGCTTATAGTATCCTTTACATATTTTATTTCTACTCTTTTCGGTCGGCCTATGATATTTACTAAGTACAAATGGATCATGCTCGCTCATACTTTTCATACCTTTTTAGTGCAAATCCTAGTTCAATCATATTTACATATAAAAAATATCCTATTTGCATAATCTAATTTCTGGTGATTAAATAGCTTATAAAATTATCAAACAAGTCATTCGAAAGCATGCATTGCAACAAGTAGAAAAATATGAAATTATCAAGAACACATAAACCAAATTGAGTTTTAAACTTCAATTAAATCATCATCAACCTTAATCCAAGCTTCACAATGCTCTATCGAACTTGAGCATTGTTTTTCTTGAAAATTTTGCTTTGTTGAGGTCCAAAAGCAACAATATAATCACTAATCAAATAATTCTCTAACAATTTAAAGGAATACAACCTAATATCATAACAGGTGAAAATCACAATCATTTCCTTGTTTTAGGGATTTTCTATTTTTATTCCACTTTAGTTCTTCAAATATCATATTATCAAGAATGAATTCTAAACATGTAATCAAAACCAACCCACCCTCTACTAAAACAAGGATGACACCTTTTTTTCACTAATTTACACTAGAACATCAATATTGGTCAAGTTAATTCATCCTTCATACTCAAAACCTAGAGATTCTATGGATTAATTAAATAAAAATTAGATTAATTGGTGGATTAACTCACCTCAGTGATGAAAATTTAATAAAAACTAGTGGAATTTGCCATAAATTTCCCTCTCGGAGCCTTGTATGAGTTTTAAATGAAAAATATGTTTTATGTCTAAAAATTGCATTTTTCTGTGCCTAGACAACTATATTGGTGTAATTCTTGATATATCAACACCACTCTAGCGAGATTTGCTCATTACAGTTTGACTGCCCTTTATTGACTTCTGCAACAACATGAATATTTGTGCATATCAAGCTCGTGGTTGTGAATCACCTCCTGTTATATCAGCCTAGGTGAGGTTGAAATTCTGGTAGTCCTAATTTTCAGCCTATTCTACAACACACTCGAAGATTTTTACATTCCAAATTAACCCTTTTACATCAAACACTGTATACGGATTTTACTTTACCGAATTTAATTTTGAAAGTTTTTAAGAACCCCTTATCCTCTTAGCTATTATATTACTGTCTCAAATCACATTATCATTAACCTATCCATTATCAAATATAACTAGACCACTACAGATTTGGAATTCATCAAATACAAGCCTAGCCCAAAATATCTAACACATCAGTTAGGTGACTCTTAACCCAAAATTTGAAATGCTGAGCTAGATCCAAAAGATGAAAAGGTTTGCTACATTTTAAGGACCGGTCTGACCATGAAAATTACTCACTTAAAAAAAAAACTTATTACTTTATTTGAAAATTCAAATACAACTTGAAGTTGGAATTCTAAAATCACCAAAAATTCTATTTTCACTTCTTTACTATCGCTATATCTTTTAAAAAATTTATCCAATTTTTTTATTTTTATAAAAGTGACCCCAAATTATATTTCATGTTTAAATCATATTTTATTCTAGGAAAATTTTATACAAAAAACCAAATACTCCTTGAAAAATCTATAATCAAACACAACTCTAGCTTCAATTCCAACTTTGAAAAATTCAGATGAAGTGAAAAATATTAGTAGTATGTAGGCTTGTAGATTGGATATAAAATATGACCTCATGTGACAATATATTTTCAAACAATACTCTTTTATAACATATATGATTGTGTGTTTTTAACGCCCCAAAAATATATCCCAAGACGTCACACGGTGCTTAGGACCACAAGTGATCCCAAGCTAACCCTTATACTGGCATAACTCATGAGCAACTGTTTAAAACACATAAATCTGGAGAAAATGCAGAAAATAAATCTTTTCTGAACTTGATCAATGCAAAGATACATTAAGATGAATACAACTCCTCTTATATAAAACAAAACTGAAATAAAATACATAACTCTACTGACTGTCTATGAAGCCTCTACTAGCATTGATTATAGATAGATGGGACATGACCCCCAACTATCCAAAGTCAATACAACTGAATAAGGAAAATTAAAATATTACTCAAACTATATAACTAACTCGAGCCCTTGAATCAAAAGGACTCATCACCTGCTAACTGGAAACTGCAAACTGTCTAAACATGATATGCATGCTACAACTGAACTGATACCTACATTATGAGACAATGTAGCACATAAATGTATATGTGGATCAGAACTTTGAGGATGTACTGAGTATATAGATGTGCATGCAATAAGTAAAACATATCTCATAATCATCATCCATAAAATAATACATGCTAAATGTAAGTGACTCATATAAGCTGAAATATCTTAAATACTGAAATAAGTAGAAATAAGAAGCAAAACATGATTTATAGATCTCGTGATCCACAACATTTAGTACTAAAAGTTGTACTTGTATTTTCTCTTTAAATTATACTATCTAAGTGTAGAAAGGACTCACACTTAAATCTTAAAACTGAAAGCTAAAATGTGAAGCTACTATCTTTCTTTAAAACATAATCTGAGTAAAAATTGTGAGCCTTTACACTTAGTTTTCTAAAAACTTTTCTTTACTAATGGAGAAAATAACTCATCTAAAGGGAGGTTCTCTTAAATGACATAAACCATGCGAGCTACATAGAGTCCCACATCTCGCCTTCCTAAATGAAAGACAAACCTCACAATGGGGGAGAGGTGTCATACTCTTGCCAGGGAGTATAACCTAAACTAAGTGATCATTATCTCTGCCTCTAGCACAAAAATCTTAATCCTATGGTGGCATGTAGTTCTGGGGTATGAGATCTCGCAATCATACCCTACTAGGTGCTTAATACTACTCCCTTTTATTTTCTACGCTCATCTCATTGGAAATTCACTTTTAAAAATAAAATCTCATGGTTTATAATGAAACCAAACTCATATCTTTGATATGTAATAAACTCTGAAATGTGGATTCCAAATCTCAATTGGAGTTCCGAAGATCAAATAATGTTTATAAAACTAAAAATATGCTAATCTCAGGGTGCTTAAAAGCACAAGTTCTTGAAATATCAATACTCAAAATAGGGTTTAATGACCCATGTTTCAAACTCATGTAAACTCATAGTAAATCATCATGGTCAATAAGTTTTCTTGAAAATATCTCATCAATATCAACATAAAATTCAAGAGTCATAATATCTTGCTTAAACTCAATTGAAAATATGAAATCAATAGCTCATACATACTCATGGTATTCAAAATCATGAAAATAGCATTCTTTAACTAAAAAAAACATGGAATTTCATAATTCAATCATATCATGCTCATAACCATAAATAAGATACTTTGGGAATAAGCCCAATCTCAAAACATAAGAAATTTGCTAAAAAATATACTTTTGGGCACAAGGACAAAAGGATTATCCTTTTTGAAAATCTCACATACCTTAATAGACTTGATTTGATGTAGAGAAATTGACTTTGAACCCTATGAGATGATCTTAAAAGCTTTCTTGAGATTCTTGGATTAGGGAACTTAATTCTCAATCTTTCTTGAATAGGAGGAATTGAATTTCATGTTCTTGGATTGGAAACTTTGAATTCTTGACTATCTTGAAGAGACTGTAATGGATTCTTGAAGTTCTTGGAAGATGGACTTAAGAAGAAACCCTAATCTTGTTCTTGTGAATGGGAGAAGAAATAGTGTGTTATATAATTGAATATGAGGAAAATAACACCTTATGATGCTTTTAATTGTGGGAGAGGGACCCTTATCTTGTTCTTGTGAATGGGAGAATAAATAGTGTGTTATGTAATTGAATATGAGAAAAATAACGCCTCATGATGCTTTTAATTGTGCGAGGGGTAGGGTTTGAGATGAGTAAAAGACCAAAATACCCCTACAAAAATGGAATTAAATTGCTGAATTTTTTTAGGGGTGACTACCTTGGCTGATAGGTCGTCACATATGTGATAACCTATCATACTAGGTCGTCACTTAGAGGCTGATTGTGTGAGTTGCTCGTCTTGGGTGACAACCTTGGCTGATAGGTCGTCACATATGTGATAGCCTATCAGCTCAGGTCATTACTTGGGAGCTGAAATTAATGGATTACTGTTTTGGGCTGACGACATGGCTGATAGGTCGTCACATATGTGATAGCCTATCAGATTAGGTCGTCACTTGTTGATAGCCAGACATGCTGAAGTAAAACGATCATAATTTTTTTCTTCAATATTGGATTAAGGTGAAACCAAATGCGTTGGAAAGAAGACTCAAAGAACTTTGATTGGATATATAGTAGGACACCTGAATAAATATATGCTGGGAGATATACTCTTTTAAAGTTGACCATATCTGGAGCATTTGTCAAAACTTTATCGATAGAAAAGTCCTCAACTCATCTATGAGTTCGGAGGCTATGACCTCGATAAATATATGAAAGCATTCCCATATCATATATTTGCTAATCACACATGTATATACATAGAATAATTTGGTTCAAGTCCGTACGTATAGAAACAACGATTTAAATTCTAGCCCGAAAGGTGGGGTGTTACAGTGTTTTAGGTAAATTAGTTAGGTTGGGAAATTTTTCTAGTTTCAATAAGTTTAGGGTGATAAACCATACATTAAGAAAGTACATTAGAATTCAAAATATTCATTGCAAAAAGTATGACCATGAACAATTCCAACTTTAAAAATTACAAATAAAGTGAATAAAATATTTAGTTTTCATATTCTTTATAAATATATGATTATCAAATGTCAAACTTTAAGGTTAATACCACAAGTCACTATCTGCGTCTACACCCTAGTCATGAGCAATTATAGTTTATCATTATTTTTCAAGTTGGACCCTTGTAATAGTATATAAACTGTGAATATGATAAATAAGCTAATGTAGAAACATAGATAATTATAGTGTGATAAGAAGTAAAAGTAATCCTCTACTAGTGAAGCCTCTATGATCAAAATGAAGGTAACCTGAACAAGACCCCATAACCTTTACCAAATAAAAGTCTAACTGAAATAAGTGAAAGAAATACTAGAGGCTCTCCAGGCCTCCCAAATGATAGAATTATTCATGAATTTGCTGTATACTAGGTGCTACCGAATGTCTAGTAGTAAACGTTAAGCTCGAGAACCTAGATCTGCATAATATAAATATCTAGTGTAAAATATAGATAATACATAAAAATGTTTTGGTACCAAGTGTATACATATATATAATATAACTAAATAACAATGAATGAACAAATAGAGGGTAGCTTAAATATTTTAAGAGATGAAAAGTGAAATCATAAGTTATAAAGCATGGATAAAGTAGATCATAAGTGTATATAAATAGTATTTCATAAATAATACAATTTAGGGAGTTTCTCATAGCTGATAAACATCATTCTAGCTCATGATGACCATCGTCTTGCACCCATATAAAAAATTTATTCTGACTGGCCAAGGAACAAATCCATGTACATGAAGTTCCTACAATTATCCCTCAAGGTCAAAAGCAATTGTGGCAACGTAGTTGTAAAACTTGGGTTATCTAAACACTTGTTTGCTAGATGCTAAATAATCCTTTAAAAACATACTAGTGCTTTGTATAATATCACTTGACATATTTGTATGCCTAAACAACTCTTAAATCATAGTGGACATATATAAATGTAATGCTTGTTCATAAATCTTATTGTTGTGAGCCTAAGCTCCATGTATTTAATTTTTTTAAAAAAATTATGTATTAAAAAAATATCTCTTCACTATATACATATATCATATAATACTTTAGGTAGATATCATGAGTTAAATTATGTGAAAACTGTGTTCATAGAAATCATATAATATAAGTAAAGAATCATTGTTTAGTAAATTGGGCATGATCCCTAGTTTTGAATCATAATAGAATATGTACTAAAAGTAATTGGTCATGGAGATAAAGGAAATCAATCACTGAATAGTTTCTTACAATAACAAAAACTAGCATTTTTTAATGTAACTTGAAGAATTTGCGTTATTTGGAACTCTAGCTTGCTTGATCTTGGTTAAAATTTTTATTGACTTGTTCGAGATTTTATAATGAGAGTATAAATATATAATAGTGTTTAGTATCTTATATATATTGGTTTTGGTGATTAAAATATTTTGGGAAAGGGTTACACTACAAGGAAAGATGAATATATACTTAATAAAAAGTGTAGAAATTTTCTAGTGCAGGGTACCATGACTCAACCTATGAGTCATTGTATAAGGTATGATTTGTACCCCCATTCGTGGTCATTAAGGGATTTTTAAAAGTCATTGGATCATTATTATGGGTCATAGTATGGCATGTACATAATGATCATTATTTCGAGGGGCTATGTTAAGTTTTTGAACCTTCTCAGACCGAGTTGATGCACGACTCATACCATAAGTCATGGTAACTTGGATATTTTAGGTAGAATTCCATGACTCAATCTAAGATTCATGGTCCTAATGTACATCTAGTATAGTTAGTCCTACAGGCCTAGGATATCAAATTGTAGCCCATGTATCTTTTGTGTTTAATGTTGAGTATTTATTGGTTTGAAATATGAGTTGTTATAATATCTCTCTATTGGGATGATTCATTCTCAATAAAAGTGCAGTAACAGGAATCTGAGGTATGTGTATATGAAGAAGAACTATCCCACAGATTGAGTACCCACGGGGGCCAATAATGTCTCGGTTACCAATTTTTCAGCTCCTGCATTAAAGGGTGCTACTTTTATTACCGACAATGGTCAGAATTACCATTATGACTTTGCCACCTATCAACAATCTGATGTATCTCCTAATATTGTCACAAGTACATTAAATCTCTTCTCGAATGATTTATACTAGTTATTTTATCTGGGGTCTACACTTTCTTATGTGACCCTTTATGTGGCTGTTAATTTTTTTTGTGGTTCTAATTGCATTTTCAATCCCTTCTTTGTGTCTACATCGGTGGTATACATCTTTCATAGGGACACCTTCGTGGATTTGATAAAATTGGTTATGGTGGATTTATTGTTATCTTTGGGATTGTTTGCTCCATTCGTTCTATGATTATTTATATATATTTTGAATAATTTGCATAATTTTCATGCCTTGCAGGTGCTTTACAAAAATAGGAAGCCAAAAAAAAGGAAACCAAATTTAGAAATGTGGCAACCATGTAGAAAAATAGGGAAAAACAAAGGAGCAGATGGCCTTAGATACCGTGATTACACCAATCATGTCATGATCGCGCCTCTACACCAAGATTTCAACATATCAATGCAATTTTAGGGAGCCTTTTGACCCTTCTTATGTTTTAGTGTTATGTAGTATGTTCACTACAGTTCTTTCTATTTGGGGTGTGTGGCCCTACCCTTGTGTGAACACACATTGGCTTGCAGTAGTTGAATTTAGTACACACAAGGCATGAAAATTTTGTGAATTAACTGTTTTCATTTTTATTTGTATATTTCTTTTAATAATGATGTTGGGTGAGCCTTTACCTATGATTAAGTGACGACATTTTAAAGGAAAACTCATTGTTATTGGGTCTTAATCCGCAAATGCAGGTGAAGTCTGAGTACTTGTAGCATCAAGGCAATAAATGCAAGGGAAGTCCGAGTAACTATGGCATGTTTTATTTGGGATTGCACTCAAACCATTGGCGAAGTCTGAGTACCCATTGGCGAAGCCAATATATGAGACCAATAGTTGGGTTGTTGTCATGGTTAGCAAATTGTGCATGTCGCAAATGCAAAGCAAACACCCCACTCCATATAATTTTTTTAAAAAATCAATGGCATGGATGTGAGCGTCATTATAACAATTCTTTTTCTCTTTTCGTGACTCTAATCTTTTGACTTGTGAAAATTTGTAGATACTCCATTTTTTTCCTAGAGGGAGGGGAAATTGAGCCTCCTTGGTGAGTTTTATTCCATGTGTGGTGAGCTTATTTGTCTAAATTTCATGTGTACTTATACAATCTAGAACTTTTCCCATTAGTCTCTCAAGGCTAATTTTGATTGTACTTGGTTGGGGAGATGATCTTAGGCCATCATTGTGAACTTGGAAGTCCACTCTAGCCTAAAAAGCCTATATGTACATAGATGTTACCCTAGTCATCCACTTTGAGCATTTCAACCTTTCTTTGGAAAACACATTGCAAGACATGAGCCTTCAATACTTATTCCTCTTTTGAACCCTATCCTCTTTGGACTTAAAAGTGTAAATTAAGGCTAAAAACCTAAGTTGGGGGTGGTGACAATTGGAAGAGTTTACTTTGGGCCACAAAGTCGTACGTGAGTGCTTAAGAGCTTAAGAATTGAGACTAAATATAAAAGAAAAATAATGGATCCAACAAAGAAAAGAAAAGCACGAAGTGTGCAAGAAAAAGAAATGAAAAAAATAGTGAACCAAGGAATAAAAGTAGGCACTTTCGTAAACTTAAGAAGTGGCCCATGGTAAAAAGTTGGATGAAAAAGTATAATGTAGATGTTCAAGGAGGGTATAGTTACTTTGTTCACAAATAATATCCTACCCCCACCCGAACCTACATTACAAGCTCAAAAAGCCCTTTGAGATCTCCAACCAAGTGAATTCATCATAGTGGTGATTGAAAATATGGGCAAGACTATGACATGGTACTTGTTAATTTCTAGAGTTCTTGAGAAAGAGTCTTTAGAACTTAAATTCCTTGTTGCATATTTTATAACTTGGAGTGTGGAATTTTCCTTCTTGTCAGGAGGTATGTAAGCAAGTTGAGATGTGTGATTTTGTCATCTCCCAAAAAATAAGGCTAAAAGAGTGTAATTTAGTTTAGGTCAAAGAGGAGTCATTTCTTGAGTATTACTGATTGTTGCATGATTGCTCTTTGAAGTCATTTGCATCTTTAAAAATTATGTTTTATGTTGAGGGGTGTCGTAAAAATAGTCTTGTCCATGTTTGAAGAGCTATTTGTGGTAGTAATCAAGTTAAAGTCATCATAATTATTTTGGTCATCTAATTTGAGCATAAAAGTGCATTGTCTCATGGGAAAAGGTAGTGTTGCTTGAGAATAAGCAAAGCTTTAAGTTGGGGTGTTGATGAGTTGTGAATTTATCACTTATTTACACTCAATATTCGTGCACACTACTATGATTTGAATGTAAAAGTGAGACACATTTGTGGTTAAATGTACTAATTCCCACATTTTTCAGGTATACAAGTGTTGAGAAGAAAAGAAGAAAACTTGAGCTAAAAAGGATCAAAAAGGGAGTTAAAGTGCAAGAGCCGAACAAGATGAAGCAAGATGCGGACCTAACCCTCAGTTATCATGATTGCAAGCTTTAGACTGTGATCACGCCCAGTCAAGCTAGTCAACAAACTACAATCGCGATGGATTTACCGCGATTGCAGTAAGTGCGATCGCGATCAATCTTCTGCAATCATGTGAGAGCAAAAAATAGCCCAAGGGAGAAACATCAATTTGACCAGCCAACCCCAAATCCCATTTAAGGCTCAAAATCCATTCATTCTAGTATTATACATTATTATAAAACCCTACCTCCCATCCTTAGTTTTGGGTTTTTGTAATTTCTTGGAGCTTGGAGCTTTAATTTATATGAATTTGAAGCAAGAATAAATTAGAGAAATTCCAAAGTGAAGGATTGACAAATCCAATTGTGGATTCATTGGAATTTAAAGTGTGGTTTTCATTCTCTTTATTTTTCAGGAATCAAATTGATGGATATTTTGATATATTTTTGTTTATTATCTTTATTGGTTGCTATTTATTCCTCTTTGGATTATGTTAGAATAGGGTGAATTTATGTATGGGTTGCAATTCATTTTTGTATATGCTAATTTGTTGGTGTTGGGTTCTATTATTTCTTGAGTATATTGATTGGGATTTATGGGTGATAGCCCTAAATGCCCAAAATGGTTTTGTGGGTGAAAACCCCAAGATCTTTACAGCCTAAACCATCCTTGAAAGAGGGGTTTGGGTTAACTTTAGGAACCCTCATCTTCCTTAAAAGAGGGATGTGGGTACAAAGGCAATAATATACAGTTATCGGGTTTAGTTTGCTAATTTTTGCCATCTTAGGCATAAGGGTGAATATGAGGTTGACTATCCCTTGGGTGCCATCCTAGAAATCGGGATTCCTAATTGAGGTATTGGGTTACTTTAATTGACACACTCGTTATGTACTCGAAAGAGTCAATGAGTGATATCGTTGAGGTTTTGTTGAAGAACTAGCCTCAAGGACTTTAAACCTAGCCTACTACATCATCAATGATTAGAATTTACATAGAATTGTCATGTTCCCATGCATAACTTGCCCCTAGGAAAGCATAGTACCAAGATCCATTTTAATTGATTATACTCTAATTATTCTTAGTTTTAAATTAGTCGTTTATAAGCCCAAAACTAATCATATCTATGTAAACATTTAAAAACCCTAATTTTTACATCTTTGTATCTTAAGATTGAATTTAGTAAGTAATTTCATTTCGAACATGCCCATTTACCACTCACAATGTTCCTCATGGATTTGACCCCGACTTTTGTTGGGTTATTATAATGAAAATTAATGCCTTTCACTTAGATTGACGTGTAAGTTGAGTATTATCAATGAGTTGTGAAGATTCGTCATATGTCTTGAGGTGCTAATCGTATCCTAACTAGTATGTTTGTCTATGGATTCAGTTGAAGTAATGATTTAGACCTTATGAGCCGTATGGTGAGGTTACAAGTCGTGATGAGATAATCTAGACAAAACCAGTGAGGTGGGCCTGAGTCACTGCCTAAAATAGAGCCCTATTTCTACCCAATTAACATAATCATAAACTACTCTTCTCTCTCAAATTCCCCAATCAAGAGTAAGTCTACGATTTTTAGGGATTGGTCATCTATGGTTTAAAGTGATGTTTGTTCTCCAAATTCTTAGTACTTTTAGGCATGTATCTCTTCATCAAACTTGTATTTTATTATGGCATGCAATAGTTTGATATTTCCATAGTTTTAATGTGTGATTTTGGAATTTGTATTGAGGGTTTAGGATGGTTATTGTTTAAATGATACTTCCATGGTTTGAATGAATTTTTTTATTCCTTATTAATGGATATTTGAACTCTTTGTGTGCATGGGCATGGTAAATGGAAGGAGGGTCATGGATACCCTATAATTTGTTATGGATTTTGGTATGAAATTGATTATAACCTCACCTACTTGCAAAATTTGTTTCAAAATATGAATAATCATATGGTTTTTCTTACTCTTCTAATCTATTACACCGTATTAATGCCTAAGTGGATAAAAATGGTTTAGAAAGGCCTTACTGGCCATGGTTTGGTTTCTAAATTTAAAGTAGGGCGTCAAATGGGTAAATTGGTAATGGAATTGGCTTGCAAGCTTAACCTAATTAGATGATGATACTATTTGGTAATTTCCTAAATGAATGACTTCTAGGTTAAATTGATCGGGTATGTGAAAATATTATAACTGGGCTTAAAGGGGGTTGTGTAGCTCGTTGTGGAATGTGGAGGTCCTGGGGGGTCCAATATTGGAAACCATGTTTGCCGTCATGGGGGTCTGAGTGGTCATGTGCATAATTCACAGTTTATATATTTTTGGAATTGTTAAATCCTCGATGGCTTTGTCCCTTCATTGGATTTTTCTAGTTCGTACGACTAACATGCACTGTAGCCTTTTAGTAGGAGAGCCAAACCCATACAGCCTGTGGGTATTTTTTGGATGGTTAGAACTACACAGTCAGGTTAATGGTTTTAAAGTTCTCGCTTAAACATTATTCCCTATCCAAGCATTATATATATAAATGTATATTTGCATATATATGAAAATGTATATTGAGTTTGGATTGATTTTGGAATGGCATTATTGTATTCCTTATTTTGAGTTACATTCATGCGCTCACCCTGCTAACCATCCTAGGACGCTACATTGTTTCATAATGTAGGGTTCAAAGACACCCATTTACCCTATGTAGCATTGGGTGATCGTGTTGGTCCTCGGTAAAGTCGTGAGCTTCCATCCTCTAAAAAGCTTAGTAGTTCGATCAACTTCTTTCCATATTTTTGAATTGCATAGTTCACATTAACATTATCATTTTCAATGCCATTGTCATCCAAAAAGTTTAGTCATTCTTTTGGATTCTTTCCATATTTTAGAATTGTAGAATTCATATTAACATTATCATTGTCAATGTCATTGTCACAATTGAGGGCATGTCCCAACCAAGTTTTATATTCAGATTGGTTTAGAGTCTATTGTTTACATATGTGGGTTGAATAGATGTTATTAATTCTTAGAGATTACCTTTGAGTATGTTGAATATCTTATATCATGCTTGTTGTCTTCTAGTTTTATTTTGGATTATCTTTGGACAGGATATGGGGGTGGTCTCTGGCCCTCAGCGGGCTTGAGATACCTATCATGTCTAGGCCTGGGGTCAGGGGGTCACAACATACCTTGGTTATCTCTATTTGTGTGCCCAAGTAGCGGCTTATGGGTGTATTCTCATATTGGCCATATGGACTATCAGTGGATCAACTTCATTTCTTAAATTTTTCTTTGATGAGATTGCGTAGATGTAACTTGGTAAGTCTCTACTTTGTTTAGAGAGGATAGTATGTTTTGAAAGTCAAATGAAGGTTATATATATGTATTTGGAGTTTATTAGATGACTCGTACCTTGGTTTTCTGGTGGCTGGGATAAGTTTTCATTTGATTATACTAGGACTAATATGGCATCATTGTATCCCAGTTTGGATTTGCATGCATCAACCTACATCAGTTTAGTTGGAGGCCAATTAATGGTTAAGGTTAAGTTTCAGCTATTCAAGAGTGAAGTGCAGAAGTTGAGTGAAAAAGGGATGCCAGTGGAAAAATACCTTGGAAGTATTGTCTCTCATTGGATGTTATATCGGACGTCGTGCTCAGAGCATGTGAGCCCAGTACCCATTTTTTTGAGTTTGGTAATCTTTTTATCCATTGACTTCCAGAGATGAAAGTCCTTTTAGTAGTGGATATCATAATGTCCCTCTAGGTCATTTCCAAAATATTCATGCATTTCTAGTTTATAGAGCATTCCCAAGACGGCTAAAAGTCATTTATGACTTACTGGCACAATCAGATAGGTGATCGAACAGTTTATTTGGAATTTAGGCTCATTTCTCTATTTTGAAGCTTTCACTGTTTAGGATTTGTTCTTGAACCAAAACACCTTGCAGATGACCTTGGATGAGAATTTTGACTGCGCCATCAGCTCTAGAACTATGATTTTAGCTAAAGGGGACCTTTGGTTTAGGTCCCAAGACTTCCAAACTCGTTTTGGGCTATTGGGTGCATTTTGTGAAAAATGAAACTATTGGTGTAGGCCCCAAATTTAGTCAAAAAGCTTTAAGATAAATGTTTCGATGATTCCATTAAGTCCAAAACCTATAATTTTCTATGGTAGAATATTTTGTTTGCATGCATAGTATTTTAAATGAATCCTGATCACCTAATACAAGTCCATTTTGAACATAGTAAAATATGGTGAATCAGGTCACTAGTGAAACCGCGTTCGTGATAGCCATAAATTTCTATCATGAGATACAATTTCCCCTTGGTATAATCACATTGTGATAGCCATAAATTATGATCACAAGATACACTTTTCTCTTTGGAAGATGACGATTGCGATATCAGAGTCGTGTAAGTACATATCATGATATTAACGACCAAGTCACGATAGAAACACCCAAGCATCTAGGATGCATATAAATAACCTTTTTTCTTCCTATTTTCTCATTTATTTCCATGAGAGCTAAACTTTAGAAATCTAGAAAACTTGGGATTTAAGTTTGTGGGTGATTTGGGATCTTTGATGACCATGTCATATGAGATTTCCTTTTTAATTCGTGGTAAGATTTCTTGGATTTCATGGTAAATTTATAGAAATTAGAGATTTGAATCCTATACTTTAGGGGTCGATTTGAGACCTGAATTCTGCTGCCTTTGTGCTAAACCTTTGAGCACAACTTTCTTGTCCTTTGAGGGACCTCATGATAAGTTCAATTTTGGATTCTATTTATGAGCCCCGTGGGAACATACTTGCCCAAAATTTGACTCGACCCATTATATGGAGATATAGGTCTCGTTTGACTCCTAATAATACATTGATTTTGATCGAGTGGCGACATTTCAAGATCATATAGAATAAATGGATATTTTTTGGATGATTCAAGGGTTTGCAGCTCGGCTTTGAGGTAGGATTTTGTCTACTCTTCTCGTGAGATGGTGTTTTAACTATGTTGAATTTTAAATAGGAATGTTAGGATTTGATGTTGGGTAGGACATCCTGACTTAGACTAAATTGTGAGCTTGGTGGCTAGAAGGTTATTTGACCCTTAAGTTGACATACTTATTATACTTCTACAATCATATTACCTAATCTTGTTAGTGATGAGTGGTGAGTTTACCACTCATTCGCACTTATTATGCGTGCACAATACCTTGTTTTGAATTAATAACTAAGACAACATTTATGGATAAATTCACTAATATTCACTCTCTGCAGGCATAAAGTTGAGGGGACCAAAAGATATGGATTGGAGTTAAAAATGATAAAAAGGGAGCAAGAGAGAGTGCAGCTGAAGACCTGGACTACATCAGCCTCGGTTACCATGACCACAGTCCTCTATCCGCAGTCGTGGTCAATCAAAATGGTCAGAGCAACGCGGTCAAGACAAACAACTGCAGTCGCATTATCGCGGTTGCGAACAAACATGTGTGATCGGGGTTTTGCAGGAATATGCCCAGGGGAAGATCTATAAAATCACTTGGACACATCCCAAGCCATATTTAAGCTAAAACCTTTTTTTCTTTAGGATAGCTAACCTCATAAGATGTCTTGGAATTCTAGACATGAAACCCTAATTTTGGCAAGTGTGTAATTAACTTTGGAGGCTAAATTTCTTGGGATTTTTGTACAAAATGAATTCTTTGGATAATCTTTATAGTATATCTCTCATTACTTTCTTCATGAGTAGCTAAGTAATTTAGTCTTAGGATTATGTTGAACTAGAGTGTAATTGTGTATGGGTATTGTTGTGTTTTCATGGATTTTAGTTGTTGAGAATGCATTCCACCATTGCTTGAGCCTACGAGTTTGAATTTGATGGGTGAAAACCCTAAATATCCAAATGGGTTTGATGGGTGACATCACCTAGCTGTAGAAACCCTTTATCATTCTCGATAAAGGGATGAAGGTGAACATTAGGTAAGCTGTAACATCTTTAAAAGATGGTTATAGGGGTACAAGGAAATGGTGGACAATCGAGCCTATGGTTTACTACCTTTTTCAATCTTAGAAATAAGTATCTTGAGAGTGTAAATCATGTCAAGAACATCATCCTAGAAATATGGATTCTTGATTGAGGTTTTGGGTGATTATGAAAATGCGGTCACTTATTATGTGCTCGAAAGAGCCAACAGGTGAAATCATTGTGGTTTTGTTGAAAGATTGACTCCAATGAACTTCGACCTAGCCTATCCTTTAGTTAACAACTAAAATTTCATGAATAACCAACATTGATCCACATGCATTACCTCTAGGTAGACATAATCCCAAGATTTTCTGTTAATCTTGAATTCTAATTAAAACTTTTAATCACCAAGTGCTTGTTAAAGTTTTTTGTGAAGAATTCCCAAGAAAATCCCCTCATTTTATTTTACCTGTCATTTTTGTTAGCATTCTGGGTAATCTCATAGTAATTTGAGCACCCATAGTGTTTGAAGACTATAAGCCGCTCCTTGATATTCGACCCTAATTTAAATTAGGTTACTTGACAATGACCACCTCACCCTTCAAACATGGGTGTGAGTTGAGCGTTATCACTTAGCATATTAGTTAGAGTTAAGACTATTGAATCTTTAGAAATGCTTTATATACTACTAAATGGATTGTGATGGTTTTTCCTTTAATCATGAAGTTAATATTATGCTTGATATACATTTGGGCCTAAGGTTGTGATTATGATATTGTAATTATTTTGGACATATTATTATGCCCATGGCCATATTCATGATATTAATTGGTTAGGTTCGTTAATTATTCTATCCTTGTAAAGAAAATGGTCGTAGTTTATCAACATATTTTTCTTATGATCATATTATTTGAATATAGGTGATGGCATGCATATATTTGGCACAATCATGATCACTTAGATGCTAAATGGTTCTATCCCAACTAAAAGATGATTTTATTACTCTTTACTTAAAAAGGATTTATACCCACTTTTTCACTTTTAAAGTGGATTTCTTCATAATGGACATCGTACCCACTTAATGAATAAATTTAAGCCTTTGAGAATAGTAATTATGATCTTATAGATTTGATCGAGGTAGATTTCGATCCACAGTTTTACTACAACAAATTATTCCATTAGGGACCCTTTCTACACTTTTATGATGATTTAGTCCTAAAATTACACCGGGCAATAGAATTATGAATTTGCACTCTTTTCAGCCATGGTTCTAGCCATGCAACTATATATATATATACTATTTCAAGTCTGGCAGTTGATGATAATATCAATGATATGAGTTTCGGATTATGTTTGGTGGGTGATTATGATGTTGATGATATGTGTTTCAGATTATGTTTGGTGGATCATAATGATGTTGATGATATGAGTTCCAAATTATGTTCGGCAGTTGATGATGATATTGATGAGATGAGTTATACAATGAGTTATTTTATGGTATTTGTATAGGTTATGGTATTATGAATTATGTCTTGGCATTCATTCTTGCATTCACACTACCTATCAAAAGTATGCGCCTATATCTATCAGCCTTATTGGGGGTTGCATAGGTATATATATGAGAATTGCTTGCAATATATTACGTTGATCTTGTATCTATTAGCCATATGGGGGTTGCGTAGGTTTTGGTTCAGATGATTGTCAACTGAGAGTTGATTGAACCTTCTGAGCCTGTGACAGTGGTGGTTTACAAAAGTCCTGGTTAGGTATTGTTTTTCTGAACAAATCGATTACCTTGTATTGTTATTGTTATTACTATTATTATTGGTTTGTTGCAGGTTGACTATGAAATTGGTATTGAGGTTTGAGATATGATTCTTGTTCTGTTACCTTGTAACTATATTATTATGTATAAATATGTCATGTTTAGTCATATGTATGACAAACCCGATTTATTTTAGTGCTACTTCTACTATGATTGGGAGGCTTAGAGATGCTAGTGTGAGGACTTAGGTTTTACCTTGTGTTAATCTTGTTTATAAATATATGTAAGCCTGCCTATATGTAGCTATGGTATTACTTATATTAATACCTTCCTTCATATATTCTGATTATATACTCATTCCTTGGCATCCTGTACTATTGTATATCTTCTTTTTATCCATTACTCGTATTTTAGCCAATGATATATGGTTTAGTGTTGAGGTTCATGAGTATGGATAAAATGGGATAGTTTATCGTTAATACCTCCCTAGACTTATTATGGTATTTTCTTGGATATGAATAGGATAGTTTATCTGTGTTATACCATTAGCTTTGTTATGCAGTTGTTGAATATTTTGGTGTATCTTACATTTCTATATATATGTTAAATATATTTGCATTATCTTTGGAGATTAGTTTGCAGTTTTATACTGAGTACCACGTGTTTGGTACTTATACTACACCTATTCAATTTGTATATCATTGTATGGGTTATCGTCACTGTTGTATGAGTTATGCAGGGAAGCTATAGTTCCCACACAAAGTGTGAGTTCCTAGCGTTCGGAGTATATATTTCTTCCTCACATGTATTAGACTTATCTCTATGTTGTATTTAGAGATGGTTAGATCTGGATATTTATTTAGTATTTTATTTGTATCTTGTTAACAGTAGAAAGTATTGTACTGATTACACTAGTTTTTGGAACTATCTTATGTATGTAAACTCTTACAACATTAATTCCACATTATTTCCTGCATTTCTCTTGGTAGTCCATTACTAGTTGTTCTGGACTATGGGTTGGCTTGCCTATTGGTGTGTTGTAGTAGGTGCAACCATGACCTGTGAAATTGGGTAATAGAAATTTGCTAAATTTAATAAATTTTAGATTAATGTTATGCTAGATAGCTTGATAAGGAATCTTTAGGGGTTGTCGAAAGTAAATTTAGGTGATTAGAACTCCCGATATCGAACATGACGCAGAGATGATAAGTGGAAATTTTGTCACTTATTTGTATATCTTTTATTATGATTTTGTGTCATTAATCGATAATAAAAGGCTAAATATCATTTGAAAGTTGTTAATTCCTTCTATTTTGTGTTTATAAGGAGTTAAGATGAAAAATAGAGAAATCAAGGCAAAATAAAGCTAGAGTAGAGTTAAAAAAAGAAAATTGAACTAGAAGAGCAAATGGGCTTTGGAAATGTGGATCCCTAGCCTCCTATATGAAGTTCAAATTCAATAGAACTTTTATAACACGACCAATTCACTACAAATGAAAAACTCTATCTTTGTTAAACATCGCGAGAGTGATAATATGACCACCAAAGCCAAGAAAAAAGGTGTTGGGATTCAGGGGCAGATCTGGAACTTAACAATTTCAATCACAATCTATAAAAATCCGATTCCTAGCCATTTAAGAACATTTTTTTTACTAATTTATATCATTAGAGGCTAGGGTTCTTTATCCAAAACCCTTGGAATTGGAGATTGCAAGATTTGTATTGTTAATATCTCAAACCTTTCTACTTTTCCTTTCTTTGTATAAAATATATGGGTGTAGTTACTTTTGATACTTTAGTATTTTTATTTAGATATAATGTAATTCTTATGTATTGAATTTGGGTTTCGATTCTATCTTATGCTTTCGTATTAATTGATTACTCTAAATTTGGAAATAGGTTTTTTATCTTCATTAATCTTGTGTTAAATTATTTCAACTATAGTTGAGATTGAAAGAGGGGATTGGAGTAGGTATTACCTATCTACCTTGATAAATTCTTGAATGATCTAATCGAGGTTGAGAAAGAATAATTTAGTGCAATTTGGGTGGCATGACCCATCTTATGGAATTTGTTGCTAGACATAGTCAAATCCTAGTATAGCCAAATGTTGGTTTTTGTGATTCATACTTCAAACTTAGTCCAAAAGAACAAGCAAGGACTAATTCCTCAAAGGCCAAAAGACCATAGTGGATGATTTTGAATCCAGGCGAATATACTAAACCTCGGGGTTATATTATGAATAGTTAATTGAATATGATGGATAATCGATCGAATTGATACCCCAAGTTATATTTCTTGTTTCACATCGTTACATAAGCTATTTTACACTTGTTCATATTTTAAATTTGTTCTGTCCTTGTTTAACTTTTATATATCAAACCCCCACCTAAAAACTTGTATCTTTGTTTGGATTTTAGCAAATTACTTTTATTCTTTATTTGCTCGATTGCAAGTCACATTGTTCCTAGTGGATTAAACCCCAACTATTATTTTGTAAATATATTGCTAGCGACTGCGTACATTCATATTAGAGAGTGTGTAGCTGAGAATTATAAAAAATGGTCCCATTGTCGGGGAACGATTTAGCATATTTAGTTAGTTTGGAATTTTAGCTTAATTGCTTTGAATTAAACTTGCAAATATGTGTTTGGGATTTTCTTTTCCTTGTTTTGTTAGGTAGATTTTTCTTCATTTATACTTGTTATTATGACATCATGGAATGAAAATGAGGTTTTTGTATACAAATGGTATATTGATGATCTATATTCATCTTGTGGATGTCCCTTATTTTAGAAAAATTAAAAAAATTTCCCGGAAGAGAGGTGTGTGCACCATCTCAATTCTATAGGGAGTATGATTATTACTAGTTTGGTGGTTTCTATTAACAATGGAGTGATTGTCCAAATTATTGTGCCCCCTCCCGTAGTTATGCTAACAAGAATTCTAGTTCTTCTTGTGAGTTTGATGGATCTCATGACATGGCAAAGGAAGAGCAACATGCTTGACACAAAGGTATGGAAGAACTTCTTTAAACTATCTTATATCGAGTGACTACAATGGGTGAGGATATGTATCCCATGGATCAATCCATGACGTCACTTGGAAAGGAATGCAAAAAAGAATAATATCCATGTGAGATTATTATCTATAAAGTGTCATGTGTGTGATTAATTCTCAAAATTAAATGGTTGACAAAAAAGCATCAAGTCATATAGTTGAGCCAAAAACAAGTGACGACTCATATGAAAATTGCCAAGGTGAAGATGTCGCACAAGTTAAAGAAAATTAACATAGTTGTGACGAAGAAACTTGGGATTCTCCAAGAGAAAAAATTGAGAATATGTTGAAAAGAAATATCGAGAAGAATGAAAAATATGGAAAAATATTGGCCATGTGGTGGGACTTAGTCCAACATGGTTATGATGAAGTTTTTGAAAACATTGACTTTTCCATGGGTGGACTTTGCAAGAAATAATTGAGGCCCAAAATGAATAAAAACTGGACAAATAATTATAAGCCAAGAGTGGCTAGTGAATTAAGCTCAACAACTAGAAGTCCATGAGGGTCAATTTTATAGAATGTTAATAATGGTGGATGAATCTCTCAAATTGTATATTGAACGATGTCAAGTGTGAGTTCAAATTTAAATTGGCTACCATCATAACTGTCCTCATCAGGACCATCATCATCATAATCAACCTCCGTACTTACTGGGAATCAACATATCATTAATATATCCTCCGGCCTTGTCATGTATCAACATTATCACAACAGTATCCTCCGGTATTGCAGGGTATCAATATCATCATAATAGTATCCTCCAGCCTTTCCATGCATCAATATAATCACAATAGTATTGTACGGCCTTGTCGGGTATCGATATCATCATAATAGTATCCTCTCACCTTGTCGGGTGTCAATATCACCACAATAGCATCCTCTGGCCTTGCCGGGTATCAATATCATCACAATAGATCCTCCGGTCTTGCTGGGTATCAATATCATAATATTATTATCTTCTGGCCTTGTCGGGAATCAATATCATCATAAATACCATTACCTAATAAGATACACTAAAATACTCATAAACGTACACATATCCACCAGAGGATATCTATCTAGTCAATACTTCCTAACTACTTGTTATTAGGTAACCAACACTTATTATAATAGAATCACTAGTTAACTAGTTGTCGCATAACCTCTAGTTATTAGCCTAAACATTATCCTTCACATAATCCTTACTCACGGAATAACAACTAACCACTATCTATTAATTAGCCAACATCTATCATCTAGTCAAGGGTAATCACTAGACCAAAACCGTTATTTATCTGCCATTCATTATTATCAACTAATCATCCTATCCGTTAACGATTACTAGACAACACCTTTCTACTTTTCATCTAACCATCTTTTATTAAATGACACCATTCATTAACTAACCATCATTAGATACCATGTTTCAATTAAGCAAGATGCATTAACTAATCAATTATATTCCTAGCCATCAACTGCTATAGTCCTCTAATAGACAACTAGTTACCACATAGCTTCACCGTCTAACAAGAAGATTAGTCATAAGATCACATTTAAGCTATAATCATATTATTTATAATTGCAAATAATCATGAACGTACCAAATATATGCATGCCACCACTAGTATTCAATTAGTGGAATAATAACCATCATACTGCATCTTCCTCCATCCCATACCGAAGAGATGTTTATACAAACATATACATATACATATTCATATTCATAAACTGTAATCACATCATTTATAGTGATAAATAGTTCTCAACTACTCAATCAATATCATAACACGGCCCTTGGCCCATTAATTTATCCAAAATAATCCCAAAGTATAATCATGGACTTAGGCCCATACACATATCTGGGACTCATATCAATAATTATATTTATAAGTCGTAGCATATCTCTAACTATATCATATATATGAGGCATCTCACATATAGGAGATATAATATCAATATGAATGTAATCATCTATCACACAAGAGGCATCACACATTTAGGAGGCATAATATAAATTGATATGTAATTTGCTATATGATATCTTATATAAATAGGTCATACATTATGATTACGAGGAATATCACTTCTCTAGGCCAATTTACATATCAAAGAGAAACATCGTCTCTATAGGTCCAACAATAATAACTAAAGAAAATAGCAACTCTATAGGCCAATCATCAAGTATAAGAGGAAATAAAATCTCTATAGGCCAATCATCAAGTCTAAGAGAAAATAGCATCTCTATGGGCCACTTAACATTTCTAGGTGTCATTTCATCTCTAAATGCCCAATATCACTTCTACAAGGAGTATCATAACCATAACTCAAAAGCCACAATCCGAGAACATCAATAAAAGTTACCAAGTTAACAAGTAATATTATACTAAGGTTTACTAGTCTTAACTATATCTAACATCTGCTGCTAATTCCACAATGACTAATACAAGTCTAGGTCTATGTGGGTCGGCCAATCTCACTTCTAAACCTTAATTTCCTTAATTAGGTACACTATGCCCTAAACTAGGCTAAGATATCTAGTCCAACTTTTAGATTTCAAGTAAGCGACATACATGTATAAGATAGGAACTTCAACTAGAAGTAAGGGAACTTAAGTCAATTCCACCCAAATTACGATTCCAAGAATACTAGTCTAGCCCAATAAGATCAAATATACTAATTATGCACCCAAAACTAAAACCATATCCGTAATCTATAAATGTATCATATCCATGATACAAATTAATCTAAATTAGGGAGAAGGCAATAAGAGTCTACAAAGATATAAACATACTATCTTACGGGTCCTAGATCCTTAGCTAATTTCCCAAGACATCAATAATCAAGGATAAGCTATCTTACTCATAATTAATCCTAGAATTCATATCCACACACAATACATATCATACATCATCTATGAAGGAAAGTGGACAGGAGCCTACCTCAAGGCCAAACTGCAAAATCACCCTTTATGCACCACATGCTTATCTTCACATTACAATCCTTAAAATGCCATCACACTATCAAAATCATAATCTACTCATAAATACTAGTCTAATGATACCCATATTGCACTATTGTGCTTCAGGTCCAAAACCGACACCAAAATTGCATGTGGGTGCCATATATGGAGAACGAGTTTTCAAGACCAACCCAATATTGACACATGAGTAAGGAGTCATAACCCTCAAAGAATGGGTGAAAACTAAGTATACTTTTGGCTAAAATCAAGCCCTAAGCTAAATTAGGGTTTTGGGTCCAAACTAAGAATTCAAGCATAAATTCAAGAAATTCTTACCTTAATCTCGAAGATAATTGCAATACAAGGTGATTTTAAAGCTCCTAAGTCACCCCAAAGGCCATTTTTTAGTTATTGCACTCATTTTGGTGTTTCTTGGTCTAAATGGTGAAGGGGAAATGCCCCAAATACATCTTGGGACCTTTATATAGCCTGTACAGGTAAAGAGATGCCGCTATCGCGGTCATACAGGTTGCGATCACGGTTGCATTAGTTGACAACAAACTAAAAAATAAGTTTCTAACACTCTAAACTCATCTGGAATCCAAATAACACTATGTAATAGTGAATTTTAAGTGTAAACCACATTTTAAATCAATTGGACTTATCAAAACTTTCATTGGAGATTTCTTAGGAAAAAATGGCGCCCATACCTATACTTTCATCACTTTTCATAAAATCTTCTAATAGCCCACCTTGGGACATGAACCAATGGTCTCCCTAGACTAAAATCAACGTTTTAGATGCAATGGTGAAGTTAGATTTTCAATCCAAGGTTGTTTCAACCAAATATGGGTCCCACTGGCATTTTTTCTAATTTTTAACTTTTTGACCAATAGATCAAAATGAGATCAGGTTTATTGGGACCCAAACAACTGGTCTACCCAGACTAAAATCAATATTCTAGATATGTTGGTACAATTGGAATTTGGATCCGAGATTATTTCACTAAAGTTTTACCTCTGTGGCTATTTAGAACTAGTGAAGACTTTAAAACAGGAAATTGGCTCTAAAATGAATTGCTCGATAATCGAACCATCGGTCCCAACAAGTCATAAATGACTTGCGACAGTTATGGAGAAAATTAAATGGTGAATATAAGAATAAATATGAAAAATAACTTGAAGGGTCATTACAATCAAAAATTAGCCTAAACTAATCTTTCCAAACCTCGATTAGCTCTTTCAAGCATTAATAGAGGTAAATGGGAAATACCCACTTCAATATCCTCTTCCAAGATTAACTTGAGGAAAAATTTATGAACATGAGATTAATTTAGATAAATTAAATCCCCAAAACAAGAGTAATCAATCAATACAAAATCATCAGATAGAATCAAAACCAAATTCAACTTATAAGCATTGCATTATCTCTAACAATAAATACTTAAGTATCAAATGTAACTACACCCAAATTTTCTATACAAATGAAAGAAATGAAGAAAGAGATTTGAGAATTCAACAATACAAAGCTTTCAATCTTCAATTCCAAGTTTTTTGGGTCAAAAAACCCTAGCCTTCAATGTTCTAAACTATGCCAAAGATGAGTTAGAATGGCTAGACACCGCGTTTTATAGTATTAAGATTGAAATTGTGAAGTTCAAGATTTACCCTTGATGCCTGACACATTTTTTCATCGTGTTCGTGGTAATTTTGTTCACTTCATGAGGTTTAATGAAGATTGACTTTTATGTTTGTGGTCAAGTGTTCGTGTTCGTAAAGGTTTGTTAACTTTGACCATCGTATATGTAGTTGCAGTTCTACATTCACGATTCACACTTGTCCTACCAACTTATTTTTCTTTATTTAAACTTTATTTTATCTCTAGTTTGCCTTAATTTACTCTTTTTCATCAGAACACCTAATAAACCTAAAATGCCTGGAATCAACACCTTTTAAATTAGAATTACCTTAATATTATTTATTAATGACAAAAATCATAAGAAAAAGATACAAATAAGTGGCCAGATCTCCTCTTATTAGAGGGTATGTATGGAATTTCAAAGTTTGAGGGTGTGTTAAAGGAAAAATTATGAGGTTTTCCAAGGTTCTACCATACCATTTCTAGTATAGCAGGTGGCATGTCGCTCTAGCGACCCTACATAGGAAAAGTCAAAGTCGGTCAATCCCTCTATGTCAGGTGATGCCACTATAGCAATACCACAATAGTGTGATCAAGCTTCTATAACAGTGTAAATTGTTGTAAACGTATAAATTCCTCCAAAAATGGTTATTATTCTAAAACTCCTTTTTAGGGAAGGGCATTGGCGATTTGCCTGATTTTCCCTAATTTTTTGTTAATTTTCTTCTTAAAGGTAAGTGTTTCATCCCATTAACTAGGTAATTTATTTATTAATCTTAAAATCACTAGTTTATGGGTTTTGTTAAAGGCTTAAGCTTTATTAGCAAATTTTCTGGTGCAAGTAGGGTACAACCTTTGGGATTTAGTTGTTAATCGTTAACATACACTAGAATATCATTAGTTCAATAATGTAACAATGAAAGTTGAAGTTTTATTATGAACTAATAGTGGGAACCCCTAAAATTTGTGGGATAATCATGAACTTGGCCTTAGGGGATTAGGGATTAGTTTGTAATCCTTGACATGGTAGGTCATTTGATTGATTATTATTGTGTTCATGTTTATAGAGAAAGAACAAGTAGAAATTGCATAGAAAGACAAGTCTCAGGCTTAATTGAATGGTGCTAGCTTGGATTAAGGTAGGTGATGTTTTTAATGTAGTTAAAAACCTAATTTGTGTTGTATATACATGATAACTAATTCTTAATATCATTTAAACAGTGCATGTTCAAGAATAGTATATGATTCTTTGATATGCTAATTATTAATTGCACGTAATGAACTTTTGTGAAATCTTTTTGGAATTTACAAATGTTACTACATTATTATTGGGGTTGTTATTATTTTGATATCTTTAACTATTTTGGACTATAATGATAGTTGGATATCTCTATGGGATTGGTGATATAATATTTGAAGACACTTAATGTCTGGGATTTGGTAAAGGGGTAAGGATTCATCCCCAGCAGGTCATGACTAGTGGGCACATATATCAGACCCTTAGCATATGTATATATGTCCAGGTGAGTGTGAAGGTTCCTTGAGATGATCAAGAATTATGTGGTTTTGATTTCATTGGTTTTTTATGTGAATAGAGATGCATGTTATGGCTATTATTATTGTTATTAAGGTTTTATGAGTGGCCTAGGTTTCTTGCATGATTGGACATCGCTCTATGTTTGCTATTACTAGTACGCATTATACATGGATTATATGATGGTTTCCTTAATGGTTTTTTATTTAGAGTCATTATGTTGATCATATTTAACTTGACTGTCTTGGTCATCCTTGTTCACTATTCTTGGCCAAACATCATGTTTTACTTTTTAGAGGGTTTATTATTATGAATATAAAAGATAGTTTCATGACAAGGTTTATGGTTGTCATGTTGGACTATGTTTTCTAATGTGTCCATAGTTCTTATTTTGTGTTAGTTGATTACGTTACCGACACACTATTGTTTCTTGTGTGCTGATACTACTCGTGCTATTCTTTTTGTTAAGGGAATCACATATTTAACTGATGTTTTGAGACCTCAACACTTACTTTGATAATTTTCTAACTCAAGAAAAAGCTATATATTTCTGGCTACCATGGGTTATTTTATCATTTTTTATCCCTTTGATTTAGATCCAGACATTAGTTTAGTTTTATGGTTACATACCCTCTTTTAAAACTTGTTAGTTTTTTAGTAAGATGACTTTTAGTTCCTAGGGAATTATTTTACACACTCTTATTCAATTATGTTATTGGATATTGTTTTTATTAAATGGAATCGAGTTTAGTTTCCTATCATGGGCTAAATGTTTATTGTTTTATGGTTTTAGGTGGTTCTCCAACTCGAGGTTTAGTGTTAGTGCCACTTACAACATGTTTAGGTCGTGGAAAAGTCTGTATTAGAGAATTAGGTTCATTGGTCTCATCTACCAAAATGGGTCTAGCAGAGTCTTGCAGAATGTTATGTAGATGTCTGTACTTTTCTTTGAAAGGCTATAGGACCTTAAGAAACTGCCATTTCTTTTTCTTTTTGAGAAATAACTTGATTCCAATCAGTATATGCTATCCAAGTTGGTATCTTACCTTCTTTATTATTTTTTCCAAATATGGTGAATACTAGATCAGATGTAGCATCAACAGTCTTCCTAGTAGCAGCAACTCAAGCTACAAAACTAGTTATTCAAGGATGAGGATAAGGTAGGTGAAGGAGGTGAGGGAGGGTAACACTTACTCGAGATGGATCTCAGGAAACAACTGACATATCACAACTAAAAACCTAATGTTCAAGATGGAACTTGTCTGGTCAATCCTTGATAATTAAGCCTATTACCCAAACTGATATAAAAAGGGAAATAATAGTAAAACCCAAGGCAATTCTTCTAGAGTTAATCAAAACCACACAATATTATGATAGAGGAAATACAATCAAGATACCAGACTGAAACTCCAAAACCTAGTGTCATAGTGTAAGAACCAACAAAAACAAATCAAAGTTGAAATATACATAGTATATCAAAAAGTAAACAAACTCTGTCTCTAAATACAATAAGAAATAGTCTATCTAAGAAGAGGTAGTGGTCAACTACGGATGCATACATCAACTGCTACCTCAAATAGTCTTTTAGTACCACATAAATCAACTGCCATGTGGCGCACTCACACCTCGATCTGTATCAAAAGGGCGTTGTAAGGGTAAGTACAATCTACTTGTACTTAGTAGGTATCATAGTGTAATGACCCTCTAGGTCATTTCCTTAATTTACATATATTTCTACCATTTCTAGCCTTCCTACAATGGCTATAGGTCATAAATGACTTGCTGGAACTTTTGGTTTGGTGATCGAATAGTTTATTGGGATTTTTGGCTCATTTCTCTAGTTTTGAACTTTCGTTATTTAGGATTTTTTCTCAGACCAAAAATCCTATTAGATAACCATGGATATTAATTTGAAATTTGCCAACAGCTCTGGAATAATAATTTTAGGCTAGGTAGGCTGTTTGTTTGGGTCCTGAGGCATCTGGACTAATTTTGAACTTTTGGTTGGAAAGTTAAGAAATTAAATATGGGTGTGGAACCCACATTTTGTCTAAATGACCTCAGATGGAAAATTCAAGTGCACTATTGAGTCTGGAAAGTCAATTATTGTATTGTTACATAGTTAGTTTATGAAAATAGTGTTATGGATGAATCTCGAGGGCTTGAAGGAAACTTTGAAGAATTTTCAAGTTTCAGTTGTCATATGATGTAGCTGCAGTCACAAACCAAGGACTCTGATCATCGCACCCTTGGTAGAGGAAGTAGTGTTATTGCACTAGGAGTGTCGTGATTGCAACATCTCTTTTTGATGTAATATATTGTTATCGCTGGTCTCAGTTCGCGTTAGCTGGACCATGGTATCTAGTATGGGTATAAATAGACCCCAAACTCACGAAATTAGCCATTCTCCACCCATTTCTTGAGATATTAAACCCTAAAGAGTGAGAATAAGTATGATTGAAGCTTATAGATGATTTAGGAACTTGGTAATCTATTATTTTGTGATTTCCCTTTTAATTCATTGTAAGATTCCTTCAATTTCTAGATAAATTCTTAAAAATTAGGGCTTTGAATTCCTAAACTTTAATAGTTGATGTATGACTTGATTTGTTCTTTGTTTGTGCTAAACTTTTGAGAAAACATTTTTATACTTCAAGGGACCTCGTGATTGGTTCAGTTTTGAATTTTGTTTTCCAGCCCCGAAGACCTGTTCTTGACCGAAATTTGACCTGACCCATTATACAGAATTATGGGTCTTCTTTGACTCCTTATAATTTGTAGATTATGATTTTTAATACCATAGCGACTTTTCAAGATCATAGAATGAAGACAAATACTTTATAGATGATTTAAGGATTTGCGATTCGGCTTTGAGGTAGGCTTTTGTCTACTCTTCTTCACAAGATGATGTGTTTTATATATTATATGTAAATAAGAATGTTAATATTGATTATGGGTTGAACACTGCGACTTAGTCTTTATTATTTAAGATTGGAGATTAGACGAGGGATTTGATCAGTAAGGCAAAATACTTGTTATATTTCTTGGATACTATTGTCTACTTCATAGACTGAGCTAATCCATAGAATTTTTATGATATGATGCTAGGGTTTGGATGTGGTTTAATTTTTATAATCATGGTTAGCATTATTAAACTTACTTGGGCTCTTTTAATGACCTTTAAACTCGTAAACTAGGTAGAGTAGTCTTAATTGCTCATGTTCTGAGTGGAATTTCTATCTTAGAATTGACTATGACTTATTTATCATCTAGAGATTCATATAGATACCTTATCCCATTCTGGTGTACAAAATGTCTAAATGTGGAATTTAAGGATTAAAAGTGGGTCCTCCAGCTAACCTTAGGCCAAGACTTGTGTTAACCCTTGTAGACGTATGTATGCATGTTAGACATAGTTGAGACTATTGAGATTTTAGTATTAGGTTTCTTCGTGACTTGGTGAATGATGATGGTTTTCCTCGATTTATGCTTAATAGCTTATATCCATGATACAAAATTTTGGCTCAATTTATGATGTGGTCCATAAACATTCTTAATAATATAGGTATAGACATAGTTATGACATATGGATTATAGATGTGAAATGATATTGATATATTATGCCTCCTAGATGTGAGAATATTATTAAGGTATTATGCCTTCTCGATGTGAGATGCCTCATTGAGATAATTTATAGTCTATTGTTATGTTACGCCATATAGTTATGCTATGGTTGATTGATAGGAGATGGATTAGGAATATAATTATTGATATGGGTTCCGGATATGTATGTGGGCGTAAGTTTGTTAATATGATGTTATAATTATTTCGGACACATTATTGGGAAAAAGGTTTTATTATGATATTGGTTGGACATTCGAGAAGTGCTTATCATTCTAAAGGATATTGTTGTAGTTTATAGATAAATTAATGCTTATGATTCCATTATTTGAATACTGGTGCTAGCATGCATAAATTTGGTACATTCATGATCATTAATTATGGTAAATGGTATCATTTAAACTAAATTTTGATTTTATTATTATGTTCCTCAATAAGGGTTAAAGCCCACTTTTAACTTAAAAATGAATTTCGTCTTAACAACAATTACATGTCTTAATGAATAACCTATGTGTAAAGAGATGGAAAATGATGTTTTGAAGATATGACCAAGACAGATTTTTGTGTATGATTTTATACTACTAATTACATTAGTCGTGAGAGATTCCGATCCTTAATACACTTTCACAATGTTTTAGTCCCAAACTTTATGTCAAACAGTGGATTTAGGTATTTATACTCTTTTTAGGCCCAACTTAAGTCTGTGCACTTATTATATACCTATATATACATCTCTTTGGTATGGGATAGCGAAGGATGATGTAATGATGATAATTTTTTTTAAATCCAATGACAAATTTGGGTATTGATGTCATATCTATTTGTTTATGATTATGATGTTATACTTATATACCGGGTAAGACCAGAGGGTTATAATGGTGATATGCTTATATACTCAACATGTCCAGTGGATGATTATGAATATATGCTTATATACATGATAAGGATAAAGGGTTATGTCGATGATATTTTTATATACCTGGCAAGGCCAAGGGATAACTATGATGATATAATTATATACTCAGTTCGATTCCAAAAGATGATCATGGTGATGATGGTTGTGATGATGATGATTAAGATATTTATTATAATTATTAGTTCGAGTCAGGATATGCATTATGATACTCAGATCGGTTATGATGTTTTTAATTCTGTTGCATTCTTCTTTGATTGTGCATTTTGTATCACCAATATGCATTATGGTATGATCGTTCATGCCCTCAGCAGAGAAAGAGTTGGTTTCTTATGTTTTCAATCAGTGATTTTCCCTCTATCGTGATATTTTTTTGTAGCTATGCTTTGATTTTGTCTAAGTATGATTTATCTTTGGTATATCAAATTTAAATAATAAGGTTGATATTTATAGTTGACATTAATATAGACATATTGGCTCAGTTTTGAGCTGGCAACTTCGAATGGAGATTTGGAAGTTATGATGGATTTTGAGTATGAATGTCTGCCCGTCTTTAGGTTTCGGTTGGGTATTTGAGATTAAGTGACTAAGCCTCGATGTTGAGATTTTATCTTGGAGATGTAGAGTTTTAGTGAAGCCTTCTTTTTAGATTTTTCTTAGTTCGAATTTCATTTATAGGCTGGTTGAGCCTACTCCGTGGTTACCTATTCAGTCTTCTCAACTTTGGATGGATTATAGTCTATAAGTGTTTGGATGATAGCCCATAGACCCGATATTGGTTCCTTCAATTTTGACCACCTGTCTTCAGTCATTTTTGAGAATTTTTGATGATATATTTAGTGGGAATAGTATGTTGGAGTTGGGTTGCACTTGGTTTTATTCTCAGATGATGGGATGTCTTAGAGAGGATCGTCTAGTCATGAGTAGTTAGGCCTTAAATTTTAGAATTCTAGTTTCTGTTACCGCTTAGAATAGTTGTACCATTGGAATAGATTGAATTCCTTTATTATCTCTATTTGAGTGCCCAAATAGCATTATGAGCTTATTTTGATGTTTGTCATATGAACTTTTAGTAGATCAACTTTGTTTCTTCATGTTCTCTATGATAAGATTGCACCAATAGGACTTAAGTGATTTTTCTCCTAGATTTGGGAGGATAGCAGGTGTGGAATGGTGAAGAAATATTTTATCTAGATTTGGAGTCGGTGGTAGAACTCATGTCTAGGTTTGCTTTTGACTTTTGTGAGCCTTTTGTTATTTATGTAGATATCGAGATGGTATCAATATGTTGTGTTTCAAATTTACGTCCATAAATATTGTTGTTAAGTTGGAGGTTAGTTAGTACGAGTTTCGGCTATTTTGAATTGAAGTGAGAGTGATAGTAGAAAAAGGGGTACCTATGGCTGTAAGACCCCACAAAAATTCTCAGCTTAATTCAGTCCTTTAAGCTTGTTAAGGGCTCCCAGACATAGAAAATTCTAGTTAAGTATTCAGGCTTAGTGTTATTTTAGCATTCTAAAGTTGGCAATCTTATTTTGTGACCTTCACATCCATTAAATGTTGATATTTGAGTTAATTCATGATCAGGAATGTCAATAGGTGTTTCCGGACAAGTTTTAGATTTTTTGGACCTTGTTTAGACCATGTTCGAATGATCAAAATAGTGATTCAATGCGATCTTGATGAGTCACTTCGTCCATCGTGTCAACAGATAATTTTTTCCTCAACTCAGTGCAATTTCTAGTGAATCGATGCGGCGTGTTGGCTATCACGTCGATGGCAACGACGCAATACATCGTCCTGTGCGTCAATGATTCAATTTTTCAGTAATTAAAAAGGTCGTATCCTTAGGGTTAATTAACTCTTTTTCCCACGCCCTTCATCCCTTATAACACGAAATTTAGCCCTCTTTTAGCAAAATATAATAATTCTTTCACAAATTGCTCAAGAACAAAAACCTTAGGTGAATTAAATTCAAATTCAAGGCTCAAGATTCCACCGTTACTTTTTCCAGAATTCACCAACTAAGGTATGTGAAGTGTTTATCCAAGGGTTCCTTTCACCCTTGGAGTCCAAGAAACTCTTTAAAAGCTCATGTAGAGTGATTTCCTGATTTCCATGATTTAAATTAAAGTGTATTCATGATTATTACTTAATTGAGTTTTTATTTCATGATTTACTGTAAGATTCATGCAGAGTTAACTGATATGTGTGCTTTATCTTGTGAATTCATACTGAAACTCTTGGAATTATGTAATTCGAATTGAATCATGATACCTACATGTTGTTTTAGTATTGTGTGCATATATTATGCCCCACAAGTGTTTGATGAATTGCCCATGTGAGTGAAATAGTGAAATTATATCACGTTAGCATATATGCAAGTGCATGTCATGCAAGTGTTTGCTTGAATGCCCAAATGAATGAATGATGACTAAGTGGTTAATTATCATGTCTCGAGATTATGCATGTCTTTTAAGTTTATGCTATCGAGTCCTGGGGATATTTAATACCCGACAATTTAGCTGCTAGTCTAGAGCCATGGTCAGTCACAAAGTAGAATCAGTTATGTCTTGATTAGTAGAATTCAGTTAGTTACAGAATGTAGGAAAACTCAGAGAACCCAGAATCAGTCTAGTTCAGTTTAGTAAAATCAGTTCAGTTCAGTTATATAGTACGATTAGTAATAGTTCAGTCCAGCCTAGTACAGTTTACAATTCAGCCCAGTGTCTATTCAGTTGGGAGTAGGATTCAACACTGAGTGAACCCAAGGATGGGGACTCACTTGATAGTAGAGAGTGTAATCCTTAGAATCAGTCCTTCCATTCCAGAACTGCGTAGCCAGTGTAGGTTGAGACATCAACCTACCAGTTGAGTGTTGATAAGGTGATCTACCTGTCAGTTGAGGATACCAACATTCTCTTTCAGAGAACCTGCCAGATGAGGGTGAATCAACACTTGTCCTTACCCGTGGTATGGTATTGACACCCTTCTAACTGGGGTTACAGGCTGGACCCCAAATTAGTTAGAGAAGGGGCATATTGGTTTGATGATTACTTCCCACAGTCTTAGTTTTAGATTCAGTCTCAGTATGGAACTCAGTTCAGTTCTGCAAATTCAGAACTATCAGACGCAATCACTCAGCTTAGTACGGGACTCTGCATAGTTCCATGGAATCAATACTGTCAGATATAGTCATTCAATTACCAGTAATCCCATATTCAGTGTTATTACGATCTAAGTACAATTTACATATTCATGCATGTATTCTTATTCAGTCATACTGATTATATTCAGTTAGTATTGTTCATGCATACGAACCCATGCATTTTAGCCTACCTATCTAAGCATACCAGTACATTCAAAGTACTAACATATGCTTTTCTTTTGCGCTATAATGTCTTATATCATAGGTTCAGACACAGGGCTCCCGAGCACCCTTAGCGGTTCAGACTCCCAACACACAGAGTTAGTGGTGAGTTCTCATAGTTTAAGGACTTGACTATTTATTTCTAAATTTCTATTCATTTTCAGTAGTTGGAGTTAGTTGGGAACTTATCCCATCAACTCCACAGTTCAGACAGTTTAGAGACTTTTCAGACTAGAGTATTTTCAGATAGTTGTTTAGTTTTCAGTATTGATGTTCAGTTTTGGTATTGTGAGACCATATTAAGTGTTTTTTACAGTATTGAACCTTATGGGTAGTTTTCTGCCTATTTTCAGCATAATTATAGTATTATTATTCAATTATTGTAGCAGGTACTAGGCATGGGTTAGCTTGTGGTCCTTCAGGATTATGAGCACCGTGTAGTATCTAGGGTACATACTTGGGGTGTTACAAACTTGGTATCAAAACCTAAGGTTTAACAGAGTCCTAGGAAGTATGAAAGCTGCATTTAGTAGAGTCTTGTGCATGGGTGTGTTGTGCGCCACACTTATGGATAGGAGGCTACGCGATGTTTTAGGAAAAATTTCCCTTCTTTCAGTACTTATGTCGTGCGAATGAGCATGAACTCCAGTTAAACTCTTAGTTTAATCATTTCTCTTTTGGTTAAAGAAATATACCTCCAAGGAGGACTAAGGGAAGAGAAACAAGAGACCATCCAGAACCCCAGCCCGTCCATCCAGATCCACCGAAAGAACACATCTCCCATGCTGAGTTCAAAGCAACATTCACCACCCTAGCTCTTTGTAACACCCCAATTTTCTAGAACTGGAATGCCATACGGTTCTCATAATCCCAAAGGACCACAACCTAACCCTTATTTGGTACCTATTGCAAAAACTGTATAAAATACTAAATAACGCAAAAACCTGGAGAAAAACTTTCCATAAGGTTCAAAACGTCTAAAATCATTAATACTTAAAATTGAATACTTATACATCTATCCGAAAAGCCTCTAACTTTCTGAACTGTGGAGCTGATGGGACATGTCCCCTAATAACTTTGTCTAATGAAACTAAAAAAAATCTAATGCCATAATAAAATAATGATCATCCTCAAATGAAGAGAACTCACTATTATGTCTACTGCTGATGACTGAGTCTGGACTGCTAAGGGTGCACTGGATCTCGCTCTTCTGAACCTATGGTATAAGACACCATAGCGCAAGAGAAAAGTATGTGTCAGTACTTTGAATGTACTGGTTTTCTAGATGAGGTAAGACTAAATGCAAGGGCTTATGCATGAACATAGCTTAACTGAATAACATCAGAGAACTTAATAAGGCCATATGCATAAATGCACAAACCATAAGTGAAATCATCGTGACTCTGAATATTGATACGTGGATACTGCTTTACTAACATATGAACTCACTACTAATACTGAGATAATGAATAACTGAATCTTTTAATATTGATAACTGAGTACTAAAGTTGATATCAGACCTATCTAGCGGGTGATCTCTGAATCTAATAATAATAGGAATGCTTGACTGAAATCTGAGATCTGTCCTATCTAGTGGGTGATCTTTGTATCTACTGATAATGAGAGTACTTAGCTTAATCTAAGATCAGTTTTATCTAGCGGTGATCTCTGTTTATACTGATAATGAATATGATTTGACTTAATCTGAGATCAGTCCTATCTAGCGGGTGATCTCTGAATATGATAATACTGAAGCTGAGTAACTAAATTAGAGACCAGTCCTATCTAGAGGGTGAACTCTGAGTCTGTTGATAATCATTATGATTGACTGTATCTGACAGTCCTTACTCCGTACTACTGAATTGAGTTCCTTTATTAAGACAGATTCTGAAACTGAGACTGTCGGAAGTAGTCATTTAATCGATATACCCCTTCTAGCTAAGTTGGGGTCCAACCTGTAACCCTAGTTGAAAGGGTCTCAGTACCATGCCACAGGTAAAGAGCTCTCTTGTGGAGTTAGTCTTATCTAATGGGTGACCCCCTGGGATCAGTCCTCTATATATATAATATACTAACAGGTGATCCCTGAGTATTTCAGTCCTATCTAGCGGGTGACATCTCATACCTATGCTGGCTACGTATCTCTGGAACTTAGGGATTGCTCCTAGGGATCTCAGTCCTCTCTAATGGGTAAGTCCCCATCCCTAGGTTCGATTGGTTCTAAGTCCTACTCCTAATTGAAAGACTCTGAACTGATTTTTTTCTTAAACTGTACTAGTCTGAGTTGAATCTGTTACTGATCATACTAAGTAACTGAGTTAAGCTGAGTTCACTTGATTCCGAAGACTGATGGAATACTTCTGAATCTCGTTATCTAACTGAACAATACTAAGTTCTGAATTGATTACTTGAATGCTACTAAGGTCTAAAACTAAATTCTTGAATACTATTAAGATCTGAGCTGAGTACTAAACTGAAGCTGGAATGCTAATAATACTTAGATTACTGAGATTTCTTAAGTTCTGTAACTGTCTGAGAGTACTGAGTTCTGTAACTCACTGATTTATAAGAATCGTGACTTGACTGAGATTACCGTGAAAACTGACACGGGCTCTAAACTTGCAGCTAAATTGTCGGGTATAAATACCCCCAAAACTCGATAACATAAAAGTAAAACATAAACATTCTTGAATAATCATGACCATGGACATTCATTCACCATTACAATCATTAAAGCATCTCTTCAAGCACTTGGAAATCATTAACATGTGATAGTATAGGGAGACATGCTATTGGCTCATACTACATTCAACAAGGTCTTGCAACAAACATTTAACATGCATTGAAAAGCATATAATTGGTGGATTTCATACTAACATATCACAATTCATTCATTAAGGATTTTCAACAAACACTTGGCATGCATGAGCTTGGAAACAATTCGGGATTTTTAGTCAACATGCTATAATGGCTCTAATTCCTCCACATAATCATTTTATCAAACATATGGGGACTATGCTTTTGTTATACCACAATTTCTTTACTTAATCATCATTAATACACTAATATCATGCAACTTGAAGAGGGTTTATCATGAACTTCATACAATTCCTCACATACTAGAATCAACTCTTGAAATTGGTAGTCTAAATCATGAATTAAAACTCAATAATAACATGAACTTCAATTTCAATTCACATGAATCATGAAAACTCATAAATATAAGATCTTTGAATTCAGAAAAGGATTCTTGAACTTGTTTGGTGGAAGGAACCCAAGAATCAACATCTAACATACCTTATTATATGATTCACGGAAGATTTACGGAGGAATCTTGATGACTTGGGTCTTGGATTAGAAACCCTAGGTCTTGTTCTTGAAGAAAATTGAGAGAAACCAACAATATTTGGGTGTAAATGTGCTGAATCTCGTGTTAAAGAGTATATGTAGGGGTTGGTAAAAGACCCTTTTTTCCCTTGGAATTAAAATTCAGAACTGGAAAAATCCTGATTTTACATGCTGGCACGACGCGCCATAATCGCGCCAGCTTACTGGAAATTTGACAATTGGGAAATTGAGCCTTGGCGCGACGTGGTGGAAATTGTGTTTCCACCTTGGTTGCGAACTGGAAAGACACTGCCACACGGTGGAATTGCGGAGACTTACTGGAATTTGACAATTCCCATTTTCGCTGGCTCCGCGATGCGGTAAAGTGAGAGGTGGCACACTGTCTCACTAAAATGGTTCTAACTCTTCGCCCGAGTGTTATATTTGGATGAATTTGGTATCGATGGAAATATTATTCAATTCTACCCAGTTTAAAATATTTCTCACTTTGGAAGTCACTTCTCGATCTTTAAGGACGTAATTACACTTCACTTGACACGCTCTATGGCTCAGACTACAAGAGAACTTTGCGGGGTCTTACACTCATTCTGTGGTAGCGCAGAATGAGCACCAAGCTACCATTATGGACAACCCAGTGGCCAATACTAATGCTGCTAGGATTCAAAAATTCACTCGAATGAACCCTCCATCATTTACCAGGTCTAAGTCAGATAAGGACCCTCGGGAATTTATTGATCAGGTGCAGAAGGTTACTGATATTATAGGGATGACCGAGGTTGAGAGTGCTAAGTTGGATACATATTAGTTGCAGGATATGGATCACTCATGGTTTAAATAGTGGAAAGTAGAAAGGGCCACAGATGCAGGGCCCATAGAGTGAGAGGAGTTTGCCACTGCTTTTTTGGATAGGTTCTTCCCACTGGAGTTGAGGAAAGAAAATGTTTTATAATTTATCAATTTGAAGAAGGTAATTATGATTGTGAAAGATTATTCTCTCAAGTTTACTCAATTATCTAGATATGGTCCTCATGTGGTGGCAGACAGCAGGTCCCGAATGAGTATGTTTGTGTCAGGGGTTTCAAGTAGCGTGGTAAGAAGTGTAGGACTACAATGGTTATTAAAGAGATGGACATATCAAGTCTCATGGTCCATGCTCAGCTGATAGAGAAGGCTAAGAATAAAGAGAAGGAGAGAGAGAACAAGAGAGTGAGAATAGGTAGTTTCAACTTCGCTTAGCCTAAGTTAGAGGGTGGAAATCATTCTCAATTCCTCCCAAAATCCTCAATTCCAGATCCTCCTGTGCCAAAATTCAAAGACGATAATAGAGATAGGGAAGCTGGACCTAAAACACAAGGCAGTGTTAGCAGTTCCCGAACTAATCCTCTTTCACAGAAGTGTGGCAGAAACCACCAAGGTATCTGTAGAGAGGGTAGATATATGTGTTTTGGGTGTGGCAAGCTAGCACACAGAGTCAGAGATTGTTCCATCCAGGTTCTCATGGTCAGATAACCATCTCCCAGCTCAGTTCGGTCACCCAAATAAGCAGGGTGCCACTTCCAGTGCCACCAGTGGGCAACGCCCAAATAGACTCTATGCTCTTCAGTCCTGATAGGATCAGGAGAGTTCTCCTTATATGGTCACTGGTACGTTACAAGCTTTCCATTTGCATGTTTATGCTTTGTTAGATCTAGGAGCTTCTTTGTCCTTTGTTACTCAATATATAGTAGTTGATTTCAGAGTCAGTCCCAAAATTCTAGTAGAGTCTTTCTCAGTCTCTACCCTAGTGGGTAAATCCATCATAGCTAGACCAGTATATAGGAACTGCCTGGTTATGATATCTCAGAAAATCACTTCAGCAGATTTAGTAGAATTATAGATGACTAATTTTGATGTCATTCTCGACATGGATTGGCTTTATTCCTGCTATGCTTCAGTCTAATATAGAAACAGAATTGTCCAATTTTAGTTTCCGAATGAATCCATCCTAGAGTGGAGGGGTAGTACTTCAACACTTAGGGGTCAGCTTGTTCCTTACCTTCGGGCTAGAAAAATGATATCTAAGGTATGTGTTTACCATATCGTTCGAGTCCAATACTCTAGTTTAGAAACCCCTACTCTTTATATAGTGTCAGTAGCATGCTAATTCCCAAATGTGTTTCTCGACGATCTTCTCGGAGTTCCTCCCAGAAGGGAAATTGATTTTGGCATCGATATTCTTCCAGATACTCAGCCCATATATATCCTTCCATACAGAATTTCTCCAGCAAAACTCAGATAATTAAAAGAACAGTTAAAAGATCTCCTAGATAAGGGATTCATCAGACCCAATAAATCCCCGTAGGGTGCGCCAATTTTATTAATGCATAAGAAAGACGGTTCCCTTAGAATGTGTATCAACCATCATCAGTTAAATAAAGTCACGGTCAGGAACAAGTATCCACTTCCTAGAATTGATGAATTTTTTGAACAACTTTAGTGTGCCAGTTACTTCTCTAAGATAGAACTTATATAAGACTATCATCAGCTCAGAGTCAGGGAGTGTGACATCCCAAAAATAGCTTTCAGAACTTGGTATGGTCACTTTGAATTCTTAATCATGTCCTTTGGTCATACCAATTCCCCAAAAATATTCATGCACTTGATGAACCATGTGTTCAATCAGTACTTGGACATGTTCATCAAAGTTTTCATAGATGACATTCTTGTCTACTCCCGCAGTGAACATAATCATGCAGAACATCTCAGAATAGTATTACAAAGTCTCACAAATCATCAGTTATTCGCCAAATTCAGTAACTACATATTTTGTCTACGGTCAGTAGCTTTCCTCAGCCATATCATTTTCGGCGATAGCATTAGAGTTGATCCCCAAAAGACCGAAACAGTGGGAAACTGGCCCAGATCCATCTCTCCATCAGATATTAGGAGTTTCTTGGATTTGGATAGCTATTACTGATGGTTCGTTGATGGATTTTCATCTACTAGATCCCCTATGTCTAGATTGACTCAGAATAAAGTCAAGTTCCAATGGTCAGATTCTTATGAGAATAGTTTTCAGGAGTTAACTTGGCTCACTACAGCTCCAGTATTGACCTTACCAGATGGTTCAGACAGCTTTGTGGTGTATTGTGATGCCTCCAGAGTTGGTTTGGGGTGTGTTCTGATTCAAAGAGGTAAGTTCATAGCCTATGTCTCTAGACGCCTTAAAACCCATTAAAAGAATTACCCTACTTATGATCTTGAGCTAACATCAGTAGTGTTTGCCTTAAAAATTTGGAGGAACTATTTGTATGGAGTTCATGTGTATGTGTTTATAGACCACAAGAGCCTGCAGTATGTATTCTCTTAGAAAGACCTAAACCTCCGTTAGAGAAGGTGGTTGGAGTTGTTGAAAGACTATGACATGAGTGTCCTGTATCATCCATGCAAGGCCAATGTAGTGGTCGATGCTCTCAGTAGAATGTCTATGGGTAGTATTTCTCATGTCGATGACACTAAAAAGAAGTTAGCTCAGGAAGTTCATCAGCTATCCTAACTAGGTATACGCTTAGTCGATTCAGCAAAAGGTAGTGTATGGGTGCAGAGTAGTTCAGAATCATCCCTAGTTTCCAAAGTGATGGAAAAATAGTATAGGGATCCCAGTCTAATCAAGTTGAAAGAATTAGTCAGAGATCTGAAGGAAAAGGTTTTCTTCCAAGGTGGAGATGGTTTTTTGCGTTGTCAGGGTTTACTATGTGTGAAAGAAATAGATGACTTGAGGAAGAAAATTCTTGCAGAAACGCATGGTGCACGCTACTCTATTCATCAAGGGTCCACTAAGATATACCATGATTTGTGAGAGATCTATTGGTCGAGTGGGATTAAGAGAGATATTGAAGAGTTTGTGGATAATTACTCGACATGTCAGCAAGTTAAGATTGAGCATCTAAAGCCTAGTGGGTCCATACAGGAGTTCAACATTCCCATCTAGAAATGGGTGATAGAAAAATAGTATAGGGATCCCAATCTAGTCAAGTTGAAAGAATTAGTCAGAGATATGAAGGTAGAGGTTTTTGTCCAAGGTGGAGATGGTTTTTTGCATTGTCACGGTTGACTATATGTGTAAGGAATAGATTACTTGAGGCAGCAAATTCTTGTAGAAGCGCATGGTGCGTGCTACTCTATTCATCAAGGGGCCACTAAGATATACCATAATTTGTGAGAGATCTATTGGTCGAGTGGGATTAAGAGAGATATTGAAGAGTTTGTGGCTAATTGTCTACATGTCAGCAAGTTAAGATTGAGCATCTAAAGCCTAGTGGGTCCAGATAGGAGTTCAACATTCCCATCTAGAAATGGGAAAAAGTAAGCATGGACTTTGTGATGGGTTTGCCTCATACTCATCATCAGCATGATTCAGTTTGGGACATTGTACACAGGATAACCAAATCAGCTTATTTCCTACTAGTCCATACCTCTTACTCAGTTAAGGATTTTGCCAAACTCTATATAAGGGAGTTGGTCAGATTGCACAGAATATCATTGTCCATCATCTCTGATAGAGGTACCCAGTTCTCCTCTCATTTCTAGAAAGCATTCTAAAAGAGTCTTGGTACCTAAGTTCACCTTAGTACAACCTTTCACCCTCAGAAAAATGGTCAAGAAGAAAGGACCATTCAGAATTTAGAGGATATATTGTGAGCATGTGCGGTAGATTTTAAAGGTAGTTGGGATGACCACTTGACTTTGATTGAGTTCAGATACAACAACAACTATCATTCCAGTATTCAAATGGCTCTGTTTGTAGAGATTTATAGGAGGAAGTGTAGATCTCCTATTGGTTGGTTTGAAGTAGGTGAGGTCACAGTGGTAGGTCCTTACTTGGTATTTGATACCTTAGAGAAAGTTCAGTTGATCAAGGAAAGTATTAAGACTGCTCAGAGCAGACAAAAATTGTACCCAGATGTGTGCAGAAAGGATCTCAAGTTCGATATTGGTGACTATATGTACTTGAAAATCTCTCCTATGAAAGAAGCGAAGCATTTTTGCAAGAAGGGGATGCTCAGTCCCTGATATAACAGTCCTTATCAAATTCTCAATCATTTCTAAAAGGTAGCTTACGAGCTTAAGTTTCCTTCAAATCTATCTTCAGTCCATCTAGTATTTCATGTCTCCTTTCTAAAGAAATGCATAAGTGACCCATCAGCTGCAGTCCCCATAGAGGGCATAGATTTTCAGAACAGCCTCTCTTAGGAAGAGATTCCAGTCAAAATCCTTGATTATCAGATTCGTAAACTGAGGAATAAATAAGTCCCTCTAGTCAAAGTTTATTGGCGAAATTAGTCTGTTGAGAAAGCTACTTGGGAAGAAGAAGAAGATATGTAGACCAAGTATCCTCACCTCTTATCTACAAACTTAGATACAACTCAAGGTAATAGTCTTCCTTAAGCTTATTCAGTTTCATGCTCATATTTTCCATTACAAACTTGGTATCAATTACCATTGCATATTCAGTTATATGTTTAGGAGTCAGTTCAGTCATGTACTCATGCATCAAATATGTATGTTCCGTATGTCAGTAATGACAATCAGACAATCATGTTTCAGATGTTCATGTTGAGGAAGTAAGTCCAGTCTACTGGTATTCTCAGCTTCATTATTCTTATTCGAGGATGAATGTTCCCAAGGGGGAGATAATGTAAGACCCCACAAAAATTCTTAGCTTAATTCAGTCCCTTAATCTTGTTAAGGGGTCCCAAACTTAGAAAATTCTAGCTAAGTATTCAGACTTAGTGTTATTTTAGTCTTCGAAAGTTTACAATATTATTTCGTGAACTTTATGTCCATTAAATGTTGATATTTGAGTTAATTCATGATCAGGAATGTCAATAGGTGATTTCGAACAAGTTCTGTATTTTTCAGACCTCGTTTAGACAATGTTCGAATGACCAAAATAGTGAGTCAACGCGATCTTGACACATCGCGTCATTCATCATGTCGAACGATAATTTTTCCCTCAGCTAAGTGCAATTTTTAGTGAATCGACGCAGACTCGACATGTTGGCTATCACATCGATGCCAATGACGCGACGCATTGGCCTATGCATCGATGATTCAATTTTTTAGTAATTAAATGGGTCATTTCCTCTAGGTTAATTGACTCTTATCCCATGGCCTTCAACCCCATAACACAAAATTTAGCCCTCTTTTAGCAAAATATAATCATTCTTTCATAAATTGCTCAAGAACAAAAACCCTAGGTAAATTAAATTCAAATTCAAGGATCAAGATTCCACCGTTAATTTTCTAGAATTCACCAACTAAGGTATGTTAAGTGTTCATCCAAGGGTTCCTTCCACCCGTGGAGTCCAAGAAACTCTTTTAAAGCTCGTGTACAGTGATTTCATGACTTTCATGATTTGAATTAAAGTGTATTCATGATTATTACTTAATTGGGTTTCTATTTCATGATTTACTATATGATTTATGTAGATTTAACTGATATGTGTGCTTAATCATGTGAATTCATGTTGAAAATCTTGGAATTATGTAATTGGAATTGAATCAAGATACCTACATGTTGTTTTAGTGTTGTGTGCATATGTTATACCCCACAAGTGTTTAATGAATTGCCCATATGAGTGAAATAGTGAAATTATATCATGTTAGCATGTATGCAAGTTCATGTCATCCAAGTGTTTGCTTGAATGCCCAAATGAATGAATGATGACTAAGTGGTTAATTACTACATCACAAGATTATGCCATGTCTTGTAAGTTTATGCTATCGAGTCCTGGGGGTATTTAATACCCAACAATTTAGCTGCTTAGCTAGATCCATAGTCAGTCACAGAGTAGAATTAATCATGTCTCGATCATTAGAATTCAGTCAGTTACAAAATGTAGGAAAACTCAGTGAACTTAAAATCAATCCTGTTTAGTTTAGCAAAATCAGTTCAGTTATACAGTACGATTAGTAACAACTCAGACCAACCTAGAACAGTTTAGAATTCAGTCCAATGTCTATTCAGTTGGGAGTAGGATTCATCACTGAGTGAACCCAAGGATGGGAACTCACCTACCGGTAGAGGGTGTAGTCCTTAGAAGCATTCCTTGCATTCCAAAACTGCATAGCCAGCATAGGTTGAGACATCACCCTACCGGTCGAGGGTTGATGAGGTGATCTACTTGCCAGTTGAGGGTACCACTATTCTCGTTCAGAGCACCTGCCTGATATGGGTGACTCAGCACTTGTCCATACCCATGGCACGATATTGACACCCTTCCAACTGGGGTTACAGGTTAGAACCCAAATCAGTTAGAGAAGGGGCATGTCGGTTAGATGATTACTTCCCACAGTCTCAGTTTTAGATTCAGTCTTAGTATGGAACTGAGTTTAGATTCACAGATTCAGAACTGTTAGACACAGTCACTCAGCTCAGTACGGGACTCAGTATAGTTCCAAAAAATCAAGACTGTCAAATACAGTCATTCAGTTACTGGTAATCCAATATTCTATGTCATTACGATCTCAGTACGGTTTACATATTCTTGTATGTACTCTCATTCGGTCATACTCTTGATATTCAGTTAGTATTTTTCATGCATATGAACCCATGCATTTCAGCCTACCTCACTGACCATACCAATACATTCAAAGTACTGACACATGCTTTTGTTTTACACTATGATGTCTTATATCATAGGTTCAGATGCACGGGCTCCCGAGCACCCTTAGCAGTTCAGACTCTCACGACACAAAGTTAGTGGTGAGTCCTCATAGTTTGAGGACGTGATTATTTATTTTAGTATTTCAGTTCATTTTCAATAGTCAGAGTTAGTTGGGGACTTGTCCCATCAACTCCACAGTTCAAACAGTTTAGAGGCTTTTAAGACTAGAGTATTTTCAGACAGTTGTTCAGTTTTTAGTTTTGATTTCAATTTTGGTATTGTGATTCCATATTAAGTATTATTTAAAGTATTTAACCTTATGGCCAATTTTCTTCCTATTTTCTGCATATTTATCGAATTATTATTCAGTTATTGCAACAGGTACCAGTCATGGGTTAGCTTGAGGTCCTTTGAGATTATGAGCACCGTGTAGCGTCCAAGGTACAGACTTGGGGTGTTACAATGTAAAAATTCCTTGGAAGTGTTCTCTCTTCAGATATTTTATATGGTAAGTTATTCTCGAAGAACACGAGCATAGTACCTTATGTTTTTAGCTTTTGAAATCTTTCTGTCCATTGACTTTTGCAAACGAAAGCCTTTTTAGAAGTGGATATGAAATGACCCTCTAGGTAATATCCTTGATTTGCATGCCATTTAAGCATTTTGATCCTTCCCATAGAAATGATACCTCATTTATGACTTACCAGAACAGTCTTTTCGGTGATCAGATAATTTGTTTGGATTTTACACTCATTTACCTATTTTGGAGCTTTTGATGTTTAGGATTTGGTATCGAACTGAAACTCCTAGTAGATGACCTTGGATAAGAATTCAAACTATGCCAAAAACTCTAAAATGTTGATTTTAAGCTAGGTAGACTCTTGGTTCAGGTCATGAGGAATTCAAACTCATTCGAGCTTTTGGTCAAAAAGATAACAAATTGAAATATGGGTGTTAAACCCATATTTTGTCTAAAGGAAAATCCCAGTTCGCGATTGATTTTGGAATGTAGAATTTTGTATAGTTAGTTAGTTTTCTTGCACATAGGGGGTTCTAGAAGAATTGAGTGATTGATGGAAACTTTAATGAATTTCCAAGTTTCAGCTATCATATGGTTTAGATGCGATCGCCAACCAAGGGCTATGATCACAGCACCGTTGCAAGAGGAAGCAGAGTGATTGCACTTGGGGGTGTTGTAGTTACAACATCTCTTTATGATGTAATAAGGTTATATTGCAGGTCTTGGACTGCGATAGCGGAAACCGAGTACCTAGTATGTGTATAAATAGACCCCCAAGTCACAAAATTGGCCATTATCCACCCATTACTTGAGAACTTAAACCCTAAAGTGTTATATTAAGTGGGATTGAAGCTTGAAGATGATTTGGGGAGATTGGTTATCCAATATTCTATGATTTTCCTTTGAAATAATAGTAAGATTCCTTCAATTTCTTGATAAATTCTTAGAAAATAGGGTTTGAATTCCTAAACTTTAATGGTTGATTTGAGACAGGATTTGTGTTTCGCGTATATTTAACTTTTGAGTATACATTTCTTATCATTCAAGGGACCTCATTATGGGTTCAATTTTGAATTCCATTATTAGGCCCCATAGGCCCGTTCTTGATCAGAAATTTGATCCGACCTATTACATTGAAATTTGTGTCTCATTTGATTCCTAATGACGCATAGATTTCTATTTTTATACTATAGCGGCATTTTGAGGTTGTGAAGTGAAGACGAACATTTTATGGATGATTCAATAATATGTGGTTCAGCTTCAGGGTAGGCTTCTAACTACTTTATTTTACAATATGATGTGTTTTATATATTGCATGTGAATACGAATGTCATGATTGATTATGGTTAGAGCATCATGACTTAGTCTTGATTATGTAACATTGGGGATTAGATGAGGGATTTGACGCGTAAGGTGAAAACTTGTTATGTTTCTAGGATCCTATTGTCTTCTTAATTGATTCAGCTAAACCATAGATTTGTTATAATATGATTCTAGGTTTGGGATGTGGTTTTAGTTTTGGAAGAGCTGTTAGCATGATTAACCTTATTTAGGCTATTTTAGTGACCTTGTAACCCATAATTGAGATAGAGTTGACTTAATTTCTCATATTCTAGGTGAAAGTCTTATATTAGGATTGACTATGATTTATTTATAATGTAGAGATTAATATAGATACCATAGCCTAGTCCCAGGCATAAATTGCCTAAATATGGAATTCAGAGAGTAGAAGTGGGTCCTCCGGCCCACCTTAGGCAAAGACTTAGGTTACCCCTTGTGGACTTATGTACGCATGTTAGACATTGTTGAGACTTTGAGCCTTCAGTATAAGGTTAGTTCGTGACTTGGTGATTGATGATGGTTTCCCCCTAATTATGATTAGTGGCTTGTAATTGTGATATGGGTTTCAGACTTTTTTTATTATGTGGTCCATCAACATGTTTAATAATATAGGCATAGACATAGTTGTGATATATGAATTATAGATTTGAGATGCTTATAGATATATTATGACTTTTATATGTGAGATGCTTATTAAGATATTATGCCTCCTAGATGTGAGATGCTTCATAGAGATGATTTATGGTCCATATATATGTTGTATCTCATAGTTACGCTATGGATTATAGATACGACACAGATTATGAATATGATTATTGATATGGGTTTCGGGTATGTATGTAGGAGTAAGACCATGAGTATGATTTTTTAATTATTCCGTACACATTATTAGGCCCAAGGCCGTGTTATGATATAGGTTGGACATCCATTAAGTGTTTATCCTTATAAAGGATGTCATGGTATTTTATAGATATATTTATGCTTATGGTTCCATTGTTTTAATAACAGTGATGGCATACATAGATTCGGTATATTCATGATAATTAATTATGGTAAATGGTAAGATTCCCGCTAAAATATGATTCTATTGTTGTTTTTCCTAAATAAGGGCTAAAGCCCAATTTTTACCTTAAATATGGATTTCTTCATAAAAATAATTGTCTGTCTTAATGAATAACCTATGTGTAAAGAAATGGAAAATGATGTTTTAAAGATGTGATCGAGATAGATTCCGATCTATTATTTGATACTATTAATTACTCCGCTCGTGAGAGATTTTTACCCTTTCTACACTTTTAAAATGATTTAGTCTTAAAGTTTACCTCAGACAATGGATTTACGTATTAACACTCTCTTTAGTCCCGGCTTAAGTTGGTGCACCTATTATATAGTTTTATACACATCTCTTCGGTACGGAATGAAGGAGGATGTATTGATGATATTATTTTTGGGTAAAATCTGATAATATATTTTAGTATTTATGTTATATATGTGTGTTAATGATTATTATGATATGCTTATATACCTGAAAAGGTCAGAGGGTTGTGATGATGATATTCTTATATACCCGGCAAGACTGAAGTCTTATAATAATAATAGGCTTATATACTCGGCAAGTCCAGAGGATGATAATGATGATATGCTTATATACCCGACAAGTTTGGAGGGTTATGATGATTATATTCTTATATACGCGCCAAGGATAGAGGATGATTATGATGATATGCTTATATATCAGCACGATTCCAGAGGATGATTATGGTGATAATTGTTCTGATGAAGATGATTATCATATTTATTATACTTATAGGTTCGAGTCCATATAAAAACTATAATACTCATATCGGTTATGATATTGTGAATTTTGTTGCATTCTTCTTTGCATGCGCATTTTCTATCACCAGTATGCACCTATATCTATATGCCTTATAAGGGGTTGCATAGGTATGTGTGATGAGTATGGATTTTGGTGTGTTGTATGTTGATTGAACATTTAGAGTCAAGGGAGATGAGGGTTCATTAAAATCTTAGTTAAGTATTGTTTATGTGATCTAGCTAGTTACTCAAATTATCGTTGCTATAGTTTTTAGAATTGTTGTGATCATTATTTTAGCTAGTTTATGACAGATTGGTTAATGATTCGTTATCAAGATTTGAGATATGATTCTGGCTCTTTTATATTGAGAATATATCACTGGGCATGATTATCTCATGATTAGATGTTTGGATTATAAACCCTAATGTATATTAGCATTAGTTCCTGTTATGATTATGAGTCCTTAAAAATTCTAGACTGATGATTTAGGCTGTGCTTCTTGTTGACCTATCTATATGTAGCTATGGTGATATCGTATATCCCTTCCTTTCATTTATTCAGATTATATACACAATCCTTTACTTTATATACTTATATATCTTCCTTATGCCCTTACTTTGTATATTGGGTAGTGATATACGGTATAGTGTTGAGGTTCCTGAGTATGGATGGAATAGGATAGTTCATCATTAACACTTTCTTAGCCTTATTATGTTAGTTTCTTGTACGTGAATATGGTAGTTAATCTTATTATCTTAGTGGCTTTCTTTTGTATTTTCTGGACATTTAGTTGTAGATTTCCATTCTGTTTATTTGTTGTATATATCTACATTATCTTTGCAGCTCAGTTTGCGGTCACCTATTGAGTACCACGTGTTTGATAGTCATACTCCAGTTCTGCAACCCATAGATCATAGTACGGGTTATCACCATTAATTTGCATATCGTGCGGAGCGGGCATGGTTCAAAAACATACAGTGAGCTCCTGACGTTCGGAGTATTACTTTCCTCCCTCTTATGTACTAGACTAGTATCTATGTTCTATTCAAAGATAATTATATCTATATATTCATTTAGTACATCATTTGTATCCTTCTTATGTTTGAAGCTCTTGTACTGATACCACTAGGTTTTGGGACTATGTTATTGACCTTTTATCATATTATTCTTCATTCTTTTATTCATTCTTGTGGTAGTCCACTACTAGCGATTCCGGACTATGGGTTTGGCTTGCCTATTGGTGGGTTATAGTAGTTTCCATCCTGACCCGAGAAATTAGGTTGTGACACATAGGTCGACTTATTGAAGTAGAAAATAAAGCACATATAAAAAAACTATGGGCACATCAGCTCTAATAAGAAAATGTCCCAAACGGTAGCCCACACCATCTCCACTACCAGTTCTACTCTATATACATATAAATACTAACTACAAGAAGTAAATAAAATTAAACAAATACACAATGTACAAGTATGGGAAAGGAGTACAAATTGAAAAATATCGCATCAAGAACTAAAACACAACATAGAATAAGCACAATATATGTCGAATGCAATGAAGATGATAATGAAGATGATGGTGGTGATTATGATGCACGAGGTCATCGCATAATCTCCATATACACCTAACGAATAATGATCCAGAGGTGGGACTCATGAGGAGTTTGTCTACCCATAGACAACCAATATCCAATACCAATATTCATAAATCCTCTCTGGCATATACATTGGAGGAGGGTTTTTAAAGAAGTCACCTATTCAGTCAGAAAAAGACATTATTTCTAGTATTTCCACTATGGTACAAATGTTTCATGAATGAATAGATATGAGGATGTAATGCTCAAAACCAACCAAAATGAGAACATCCAATATCCAATTAATATACCTACCATGTGAGCAAAAAATCCACTCAAATCAACCAACCATACATGATTTAATATAATCCATAAGCCATCATGTGAAACATGTATAAAAATGTCATTGATACCACATAAATTCAAAAATCTAGGATTTTTCACACCAGAAGAGCTCAAATAAAGCATACATATATCACCACTAGTCCAACAACATCATGCAAGACCTCACATGATCACATATAGCCAAAAAATGTTAAATCCATAAAATATTATTCACCCAGGTCCCCTGCAAAGGTATATAAATTGCCTAAAACTTTTCCAATGATGCAAACCCATACCCATAGCATGATTTTACATTATTCTTAACTACTTAACCAAGTCTAAAGAAATTTAAGACATAACCTACGTCAAATACCAAACTTGAAAAAATTAAGATTTTACCACCAATCTTCCACCTTACGCATAAACCTAGAATCAGATAAAACTCACAAATATAAAATCTACACATCAAAAGAAAGACAACAATACCCATATTTCATATTTTTGTATTCGAGTTAAAACGAACCCTTGAAATGAGTATTTGAAAGAAAGGGTAAAATTGGAGTTTTAGTCTAAAAAAATATTTCCCAAGATTTAATGAACTCATAGGCTAAAACCCAAGTAAAGGTTGGTCGAAATTGGGGTTTGAATCAAAGAAACACTCATTTAGTCCTTCCAAGAAAAAAATCCCCAAATTCTATCTTTAAAATAGAGTTTAAGCTAGATTTAGGAAATAAAAATCGAAGGAAGATAATTGTAATATGGATTTGAAATGTACCCAATCTTAAAAATGGAACAAATTGCTCAAAACCTCAAACCCTAAGCTCCAAGTCTCAAAAATGGGACTGTATAACTGAACTGAAACTAGAACTGAGACTATATCTGAGTCTATGGGAGGTATCATCTAATCGACATTCCCCAATTTGAGCTAATCGGGGTCCAACCTATAGCCCCAATTGGAAGGGTGTTAATACCATGCCACAGGTAAAAAAAATGGCTATGTGTATCCACTAATCTGATCTAATTTCTAAAGGGCTAAGGGTGTCAAGCCTGAACTGACGGGTGACCCCTGCGAGATAGTCAAGCTTAATCTGACGGGTGACTACTCTTATCCTACGCTGGCTACGTAGTTTTGGAGTTTAGGGGATGCTACTAACGACTCTTCCTATCTGATGGGTAAGTCGCCATCCCTACACTTTCTCGGTGCTAAATCCTACTCCCAACTGAATGACACTAAGATACTAGACTCTTCTAAGTTTTAATGACTAATATCTGACTATACTGATAATGCTCATAATATAATCTGAAGACTACTCTGTAATGTACTGAGAATAGACTAAATAAACAACTGTGGTTTTCGGGTATTCAATACCCCCAAGACTCAAAACAACAATATTGAAAAGACACTAAAGCTTGAATTCCAAAACATGAAGGCTCTTATTAAATAAATCACTCTTGTACACATTTTATCAAACACTCGTACTTCATAGTTTAGTCAATTCATGGGAATGGTATAAAACTTGAAATAATAGCATGACTTCAATATTTGTACCACTAAATCCTGATCTAATTCAAAGAATGACAATATTAAAACATGGGGGATTTGATAAAAATGATAATTCCATTAAAGTATGGTACAAAATCAACATTCATGGAAGTTCATGAAGATTAATAGTTTTAAATCACAATTTAATATCATAAATCTTGAAAAGATGATAGATTTGTAATTAAAATGGATACTTGGACTCCATCGACAAAAGGAATCCATGGATGAACATCTAACAAATATGGGATGATGAATTTGGAAAGATTGACGGAGAGTTCTTGAGTTTTGACCTTGATTCTTGAGAGCTAGGGTTTCTTGTTCTTGAAAGAGGGGATTTTTAATTTGAGAGAAAGTGAATAATGATGAGTATTTAGGTCAATTAGGGGTTAAATTTTGTGTTTAGGGAGAGTTTAGGGCTTAGGAAAAAGACCCAAATACCTTAAACAAATTTAAAAACACAAGTTGAAAACTGAAAATCCCGATTTTTGGCCTTGGCGCGATACGCCACTATCGCGCCAAGCCACTTCAAAAGGGACAACTGGGACCTGGACAAATACAGCGATGCGCCACCATCACGGTTAGCCTGTGGATGCCAATTTGGCCATCTCTACGATGCGTTAGGATCACAGAGGCCCACTGGAAATTGACCAATGACGCGACGTTCCAGGATCGCAGACCCTCACTGGAATTTTTCAAATGGGAGATTGGCCTGCTCCGCAATGTGCTAAAGGTTAAAATGACAGGGTTTTGTGACTGAAACTTAAAATCGCCATAACTTCTTACCCGGTTATCGAATTTGGGTGAATTTTATATCATTGGAAAGCTAATTGAATTTCCTACGCAATGGAAGTATATAAACTAAAAATAATTAGTGTTTCAAAAATTTCATATACGAATACTCATGTATTGGGACTTAGATTATGATAGGAAAATACGGGGTGTTACAATATCTACCCCTTGGGATCGTTCGTCCCCGAATGAAACTAGTTAAGCTGAGAAAAACTGTTGGATTGAGATCACACACTGAATATGCATATATGATGTATGGATTACATGACTGAATTGATTTGTAAATGTACGACTGACATGAACATGATGTGCAACTGAAACTGAGCATGGTAGAGAAAAAAAATCATAAGAAGATTTGGCACCTTATACTGAATTTGGATTCGCAGAGAAGAGATGAGGGTACTTGGTCCACATATCTGCCTCTACTTCCCAAGTAGCTCCTTCAACAGACTAATTTCTCCAAAGAACCTTGACTAGTGGAACTTTTTTATTCCTTAGTCTACGAACTTGATGATCAAGAATTTCAACTAGAACTTCCTTAAAGGAAAGACTGTTCTGAATATCTATACTTTCTATGGGAACAACTACATATGGATCACCAATACACTTTTTCAATAATGAGACATGGAACACTGGGTGTACTGAGGCTAAATCTGTAGGCAACTCAAGCTTATAAGTTACCTTACTGAAATGACTGAGAATTCTAAAGGGATCGACATATAGGGGATTATGGTTTCCTTTCTTGCCGAATCTCTTCACTCCTTTCATGGGAGAGATTTTCTGAACACAAAGTCACTGACATTAAACTTGAGATCCTTTCTCCTCACGTTTGCATAAGATTTCTGTCGCCTTTGGGCAGCACTAAGCCTTTTTCTGATCAACTAAACTTTCTCTAATGCATCAAATACCAAGTCAGGACCTACAACTATTGCCTCACCTACTTTAAACCAACCAATTGGAGATCTACATATCCTACTATAGAGAGTCGCAAACGGAGCCATACGGATACTGGAATGATAGCTTTTCTTGTATGTGAATTCAATCAAAGGAAATGGTTGTTTCTACTTGACCATCTGTTTGAGGGTGGAAGGCTGCACTAAGGTGGACTCGGATGCCAAGACCCTTTTGAAATGCATTTTAGAAGTTAGAGAAAAACTAGCTACCTCTGTCTAATATGATAGATAAGGGAACACTGTGCAACCTAACAAAGTCTCTAAGATAGAGATTAGCATAGTCCTCGGCTGAGTAAGAGGTATGGACTGGCAAGAAATGAGCTGATTTGGTTATCCTATCTATGATAGCCCAAATAGGGTCATGCTGATGATGGGTACGAGGAGAACCTGCCATAAAATCCATGTTCACTTTCTTCCATTTCCACGTGGGATTACAAAACTTCTGTATGGACCCACTAGGCTTTTGGTGCTCAATCTTAACTTGCTGGCATGTTGAGCACTAAGCTACAAACTCTTTAATATCTCTCTTCATCCCACTCGACAAATAGATCTCCCACAAATTGCGGTACATCTTAGTGGCCCTTGGATGCATAGAGTAACACGCACTATGCGCTTCTGCAAGACTTTATTAGCTCAACTCATCTACACCAGACACACATAATAAACCCTGACAACGCAAAACACCATCTCCCCCTTGGGAGAAAACCTCCACTTTCTGATCTTGGACTGATTTTTTCAACATAACTAGATTGGGATCTCTATCGTGCTTTTCCATCAACTCGGAAACTAGAGATGACTCTGAGCTACTCTGCACCCATACACTACCTTCTACTCAATCAAGTAAACGGACACGTAGTCAGGAAAGATGATGGACTTCTTGAGCTAACTTTTTTTTACCATCCTCAACATGAGCTACAATACCCATATACATTCTACTGAAGGCATTAGTCACTACATTGGCCTTGCCCGGATGATACAGAACGCTAATATCATAATCCTTCAATAACTCCAACCATCTTTTCCGACATAAAATCTTTCTAATAGAACACATACTGAAGGCTTTTGTGATCTGTGAACACATCTACATGCACCCCATAAAAGTAATGCCTCCAAATCTTTAAGGCAAACACTACAACTTCTAACTCAACATCATGAGTATGGTAATTCTTCTCATGGGGTTTAAGCTATCTAGAGGCATAGGTTATGACCTTACCTCTCTGCATAAGGACACAACCCAAACCTACTCTGGATGCATCACAGGACACAACAAAACCATCTGAACCGTCTGGTAGAGTCAAGACTGGGGTTGAGGTGAGTTGAGTCTTCAACTCCTGAAAACTTTTTTCGCAAAAATCTTACCACTGAAACTTAACTTTCTTCTGAGTCAATCTGGACATGGGGGATGCAATAAAAGAAAACCCTTCAACAAACTGATGGTAATAGCCTGCTAAACCCAAGAAACTCCTATTATCTAATGAAGAGATGGGTCTAGGCCAGTTTGTCATCGTGTCTTTTGAGTATCAACTCTAATGCCATCACCGGAAGTAATATGGCTAAGGAAAGCTATTGATCTTTGCCAGAATTCATACTTACTGAATTTAGCGAACAACTGGTGAGCTCTAAGAGTCTGAAGCACTACTCTGAGGTGGTCTACATGATCATTTTTTCTACGGGAGCAAACAAGGATATCATATAAGATGAACCATAGGCTTGACCTTAGTGTATTACTCCACTAATAGTCAGATGTTGAAACGTAGGATAAATTAGGTCTTTTTATGGTTGTAATGGAGGCTGAGGGACGTGTAGGAATTATTTTGGAAATACTGACTAATCTCCCTAAGAACTTTAATACATAGCTACCTTTAATTAAAATCATATTTAGTCAACCACACTTTCCACCTCATTATCTTTACACATCCATTATTTTACCTAGATCTTTCAAAGCATATTTACGTCACTTTGGCAGGAGTATTTTCTTTTACATTTCAGCTTTTCTTCACATCCCAATCCTCATTATGCACCCTTATAATAGCCACCCTCCACCTTAGTAAATTGCCTTAATTGAGGTGCACATTGTCCTTAACGGAACAGGGCCAAAACAGGTTCATTGTAACCAAAAAACTGGGTTACAATAACTCAAGTTTTCATCGAAAATTATTTTCTAACTCCTAACCTACGACGTTAAGTGCGCCAATAACTTCTCTTAGAGCTTCTCTTTCACCCTTTTCCATTCTTTGTACTTCAAATTCCCCCTTATTTCTTTATTAAAGTGCTAAGAAAATATGGATCAAATTAAAGTCTTTTCAAATAAAAGGATTTGGCTACATACGAGGCTACCAAAGAAATTAGGCTATAGGCTCAATGAGGCTGACTATAAATATGCATAAGGGTAGGAAAATATAGTCCTTAAAATTTGATTAACAAAGAATTTCCTAAATCACTTCCTACTCCTAACACCCTTCATTTCGCTTTGTAAACACACCGGGCAAGTTCTAGTCATCCCCACACATACAGAATATAAACAATTTCTCACATACTCGGTGCATGCTAAGAATCAAGTCAGATCCTTAAGGTCTCCAATTTTTTCACTTTATTAAATTCAATACTAAGCCAATCAAATCAACTACACTTATTGAGATTTCATATTTAAAAATGAAATTTTTTTCCCAACACTAACATTTCTCAAAAGTTGCAATCGGGATCTTACTACTTTCTCAGCTTGTAATGATGCATTCCCTTTAAGACGGTCATCATCAATCAATCAAAGGGGAAGACACCTCAATTAACGATTGCATAACAAAATTTGCCAAAGAGGGAACACATAATTACTGTAATCCAAAATTGTACCACAAAGGGTAAAAATAAAATACATGTAATCTGAAATTGCACTAAATAATTCTTGCCAGAAATAAACCAACAAAAATAATTCTTTCCAAAAAGGGCAATACTTGTGAATTTACAAACATCCAAAAACACAAAAAAATAAAAAAATTTTGTTCATCCAACCAGGCCAACTTAATATAGTTAAATAAAAGAGATGAAGAAGATGAAGACTGATTACCCCACACTTAATCTGAGAACTGTCCCAGTGCTAGAAAAAAGGGTATGGTGGTGTAATACTCCCTGCTCAGTCAAACGTCACCATGGAAAGCACATCATCAACATCAGCATTATTTCCATCACCAACATCATCAACGTAGTCATCATCATCACCAAACTTCTTTTCTTCATCAAACTTATCATCAGAGTATCCCATGCACCTCTCCTCATCTTTTGGGACATCATTATCCACCGGCTTATCGAACTCATCATGTATCCGCAACATGGTCTTGGCATGACGCCCTATCGGATAATCCAACTATACATCGCGAAATTTCTATTGGGTGACTGCTCGCCCAGATTCCCTCAATAGAAACTTAGTAAACCAACACATTTGGGCCATAATCTTATCATTCCGAGTTTGATTCTCGGGCATAGTCAAATTTATCCTATGAGGAGCTGGCCCTTTTATGGTTGAAATGTCAAGTGGCCTGTCACCAACAGGTGGTAAATAATCTGCATCTTCTTTTTGCACCTTATGTTGCCTTAAATATTTAGTCAACAATCCACCACATCCATATCTCCTACCTCCCAAAAAATCGAGCCTTTCTCATTGCCGAGAAAATAATAGAACCAATATTCACATCCACATCATTTCTCATCAAGGTATAAATCAAACATACTCTATCACGGGTCACCTCTATCATATGTTTCCTATGAACCAGACAAGCATAGATAATTTGTGACCATAGACGTACCTCCCTATTAACATAAGCAAATAGAAGCGAAACATACATACCTCCCTCTTTGTGGCGAATCTACCTCGCCATAGATCTAGCATATCACAGGAGATGACGTATATCCTCATATAAAGGATCAATTATCATTATCTTTTATGGGTCAGGATCAGCATAGGGTGCTGGTATACCTAACAACTCATTAACAGTGTCTGTCGTAAAAGTGATCATCTGACCACGCACCCCAACTTCATACTCTCTCGGGTTCCAGTTTGCATAAAACTCTCTTACCAAGTTCAAATTTCACTCTCCTGGCTACTAAAAAAGAAACCCCATACATTGAGCCTCAATCTTCCTCACCATTGAAGGATACTCCTTTAACAAAGTCCTCCAATTGATGAACTGATTAGCTGAATATTTGGATTCCTTATGCTGCGAGTACCACTTTCTACCCGCTTCAGCCGCACCTTTTGTTCCAAACCTGCGATGCCCCCTGGGAACTTGAGGAGCTACTGGTACTCTATCATCTTGTCTACTCCTCTTGTTTGTAGACCCTGATGTCCTCGCAGTGCTCTTTCCCTTGCCAGCTATGTTACTTGTTCATCACAACAATCCAAAAAATTATAAAACCAAGCACCTTCGACACTAGCTACCACTAAATGTGAATGTCACTGCACACTTAGTTGCTAGCACAAGTTTCTACAAAAATCATAATACACTCGGGTATTCAGACTTCCCCTTTCTATTTCATAAGTCCATGATCAGTTATCCAATATTACTCTTTTAACATCGATTAATCTTAAGGAAGTGACAAAGAAAATGCTATCATTATGACAACTTTCAGTTTATTTAAATAGAAACTACCTTAACTCAATGCCACACTTAATTTCTATCATGTAGTGAATCAATAAATCCCAATTTATAGATAGCGAATCAACAAAACACATAAATTAAATCATTATTTACCCACATGAACACATGAACAATGCGTCAAACCAATCAACAGCCTATAACCATCACCTCCTAACATTCCCACACAAATTTTACAACTATTATTCAGAGTATATTCAATTTAGTGAAAGGAAATCCCTTGGAATTGAAATTTCAAATCAACTACGTTTGCAATCACACAAGTTATAGAAATATTTAAGCAAATTTGATTCTCAAAACTTAAAGGCAAAGTATCATGAGAATTTACCTTGTCTTGGTTGAGAAAAGAGGTTGAAGTTGAGACTTTGTGAAAATGTTTGACAACTTTTGACTAAGGATTGACTTAGGGTTTGGGGGAAAAGGGGTAGCGCATAGATAGGGTTAGGTGAGGGGAGTGAAAATGTTTAAGTGTGGTATTTATAGATGTGATGCAGTAATGAGGATCAACATGACGCATTGTCTATCGAGTTGAATAATCAACGCGACGCGACGAGTCAAGTTTGCGTCGATTATCTGGAAATAGCCTTGAATTTTTTTTCTAAATTTGGAATTTATGCCCATCGACGCGACGCGCCAAGGTCGCGTCGATCCTCTGGAAATTGTATCCGAAAAATTTTCGAAGGCCAAATTTCTCAGATTTTTAAGCATGTATTCTTACCCCTTACCTTTTTCACAACTCATTCTATTTTACTTACTCAATGGCCCATGTTTACCATATTCTTTATCTCTACCTAATTTCTCATTCCTTCACATCAATCAAAAATAACAAAATTATGTAAGAAAAAGTGGGTTGACTCCCACCAAGTGCCTTATTTTCGGTCGTGGCATGAATCATCTTTTTTTTGTATTCTTCTTTTTGTTCTTCATCCACTAAAAATTTAAACTACCTATTACATTACATTTGTGGGTTGCCTCCCACATAGTGCCTTATTTTACGTTGTGGCACGACTTAGCTCAGCATCACTCATCAGCAAAAATGATAGATTCCTTATGCTTATCTAGATGATCCGACCAATAATGCTTTATATGCTGTCCATTCACAAGGAACTTCTCTGTTTTCTCTTTATTCCACAACTCCACAGCTCCATGAGGTGCCATATGCACCACCTCAAAAGGTCCTGACCATTTCAACCACAATTTACCCAGAAACAACATAAGCCATGAATTGAACAACAAAACAAGTTGTTCAGGTTCAAATACTCTTTCTTGAATTTTATTATCATGCCATATTTTGGTATTCTCCTTGTATAGTTTGGCATTTTAATAAGCATGAAGTCTAAACTCCTCAAGCTCGTTCAGCTATAATAACCTTTTCTCCCACACGAAAGTCATATCAAAGTTCAGCTTCTTCAACGCCCAATATGCTTGGTGTTCCAACTCCACAGGAAGATGACATATTTTACCATACACCAAGCTATATGGAGATGTCCCAATGGGCGTCTTGTAAGCTGTTTGATAAGCCCAAAGTGCATCATCTAGCTTCTTCGCCCAATCTTTTCTCTGTCCATTTACCATTTTCTTAAGTATATGCTTAATTTACCGATTTGATACCTAAAACTTTCCACTTCAAGTCCTTTGCATGACCAAATTTATTCCTTAACCATAAGTGGCACTTCTCCCAATTCAGCACCAAGTTTGTTTCCTCACATTGCATTAGGACTCTATCAAGATTTTGTAGGAACTTTTCAAAAGAATTACCATACATAGAGAAATCATCCGTGAATAGCTCTACAAATTCTTTAACCATGTCTGAGAATATCGCCATCATACATCTCTAGGATGTAGAAGGTGCATTGCATAAACCGAAAAGCATACATCTAAATGCATATGTACCATATGGATAAGTGAAAGTGGTCTTCTCTTAGTCTTTCAGTTCTATGATTATCTGATTGTAGCCAGAATATCCATCAAGAAAAAATAATACTCTTGCCCCGCTAATTTATCCAGCATTTGGTCAATGAACAGAATTGGATAGTGATCTTTACGAGTTACTTCGTTCAACATCTGATAATCAATACAGATCCTCCAACCGGTCACCGTACGTGTGGGAATCAACTCATTATCATCATTGGTCAATACAGTCATTCCTCCCTTTTTTGGTACACAGTTCACCGGACTAACCCATTTGTTGTCTAAAATTAGATAGACTATACCACTACCTAACCACTTGATTACTTTTTTTCTGACCACCTCCTTCATCACAGGATTCAACCTTCGTTGTTGCTGCACTCTAAGTATATAACACTCTTCCATGTAGATATTGTACATGAAAAATGCTGGATTGATTTCTACAAAATCGAACATCTGCCAACCAATCTCCTTACTTCTTCTCTTTAGAACTGCTATAGCTTCCTTTACCTGTACATCTAATAATCCTGGAGATAAAATTTTAGGCAAAGTATCTTGATCACCAAAAAAAACATATTGTAAATAAGTAGAAAGAACCTTAATCTCTAAGTTAGGAGTTTCTTCAATTGAAGGCCTGGGTGAGGGGCCAATTGGCCTATTCAAAGGCTCGATCAACACTTTCTTCGTATCAACCACTACCAAATTCATAACCTGGACCAATTCCAATGCTTCTACATCGCCATACCGATCATGACCCATCAAATCTCACTCTAATAGATCATTAAATAATAGAAACTACCAATATGAAGAAAGATCAATAACTGATATAGAAGACAAATCCTCATATATGGCTGGCAGTTTTAATGCCTTGTACACATCAAAAACTTCCACTTTATCATGTGCTCGCATTGTCATTTTTCTAGCTGCTACATCAATGAGTGACTGTCCTGTTTCTAAGAAGGGTTGTCCAAAAATAAATGGAACGACAGGATCATCCTCAAAATCAAGAACCACAAAATCCACCGGCAAAATCAAAGATCCCACTTGCACCAACACATCCTTAATAATTCCATATGGCCTAGCAAGGGACCTATCCGCCAATTGAAAAATAGTAGACGTGGGTTTGGGACTCCCAAGATCCATCTTCCGGTACCATGATGTGGGCATGAGATTTATTCTAGCACCCAAGTCACACAATCCACGTGCATAAATAGTCTATCCAATGGTAATCTATAAGGTGAAACTGCTCGGATCCTTCAACTTCGTGGGAAGTTTATTTTGAATTTTAGACATGCACTCTTGAGTAATGTCAAATATAGCATATTCGGTCAACTTGTTCTAATTGGAAACAATATCCTTCAAGTATTTCACATATTTTGGCACACTCTGTAGAATGTCAACAAGAGGAAGGTTTACTCAAACCTACTTCAGAAGATCTAGAAACTTCTTGTAACTGGCTTCTTTTTTATGATTCCTTGCCCTTTGAGGAAAGTATAAGGTGATAGTCTTCTTCTTCCCATGAATTTCACCACTTGCCTTTTTTTCAGTGACCTCCAACTCTGCCTTATATTTCAAATTGTCATCCGTAACTGCGGAATTATCATGCTCTTGGATCATCTCCTTAGTTTGAAGCCTACTCCTTGTTGCAACCACATTAACTTGTTTTGGATTAGCCTCAGTTTCTCTAGTCAATGCTCCTTGTGGCCTTGTATTCTGCGATCCTACAATTTGACCCAACTACAACTCTAGATTTCTTGTAAGCAATTGTTGACTCTTCAAATCAGCTGCAAAATATTCCTATTGAGTCTTTATATCTTCTACAAACTATGCTTGTTGATCCATGAACTGCTTAATAAAATCCTCCTCATTGCTATTATGAGCAGTCGCCTGATTTTCTGAGCAAGTTGTGGATTTGATTGCAATGGTCCCTTATACTGATTTGCATTTTGTGCCTGATTTCCACCCCATGAGAAATTAGGGTGGTTCCTCCAGTTTGGATTATACATGTTGCCAAAATTTTGTTGACCCTGATGATTTGCATTCCCCATGTAGTTGACTGAATCTGTATTAACAGAACATGCATCTGCTTTATACTCTCCACTTTCGCAAACTTCATATCATGAATATACCTATTGAACTGCATTTGTTGTGGCTGCTATTTGTGTCACACCCAACTTTAAGTTGTTCAACTGAGTAGTCATATGATTTTGCATTGCTGGAATCTATGCCTGTAATGCAGTAAATTGATCAACCTCCAATACCCCAATAACCTTCTTTGGAGGGCTTCTTAAGTCTGCATGCCAATCAGGATTCCCTTGTGCGATTTGATTTAGTAATATATACAATTCTTCATAAGTTTTCTCTAAAGCTTAGCCTCCTCCTGCTGAATCTAAGAGAATATTCGTATTAGACTCAAGGCCTTTTATAAATGTGTGAACCAAGACATCATTCGATTGATGGTGATGAGGATAATTTCTAAGAATGCCATTAAATCTCTCCCAAGCTTGGTAGAGATTTTCTCCATCTTTCTATCTGAAACTCAAGATCTCACTCCTTAATCGTGCAGTCTACTGGGATGGAAAGAATCGAATAAGGAAATTCTGAGCACAATATTTCCATGAAGTGATGGAGTGTGGTGGTTCAGCATGTAACCACCTTTTGTTTCCCCATTTAGATAAAAAGAAAAGAGTGTCAATCTGATATAATCAGCATTCACATCTTTAGAAATGTATGTATCACTTATTTCCAGGAAGGTCTATATGTGTTGCTGCGGATCCTCGTGTGAAAGTCCGTGAAAGTGCCCCGCAAAATTCAACAATTGAACCATATTTTGTTTCAATTCCCACTGACTCATGGTTTAGGCTTCTGAATCCTGTTAGTTACATGGTTTGTAAGTGGGATTTCCACCTCATGAACAGGTCTTGCGGCTAGTTGAACAGGAACAGCTAGAATAACAGGAGCTGAAACATTTCCAACATTTGGATCAGCAACAATTGGATCTAGTATTTCAGCCATCTGTCCCTGTTGAATGTAATACTGAGCTCTTCGCCTCTGATGAAAAATTACTTGCAGTTTCACAAAGGGCGCTACCAACTCTTTATCCCTAGCCAGTCATATGTTCAGCGAAACCTGTAAAAATTAAGTCGCTAAGATCAAGTTGTTAACACTTAAACTTATTATCAAAAACCAAAAATTAAGAAATTTACTAATTATACTAGTCCCCGGCAACGACGCCAAAAACTTCTTGCATCCCTAAGCACACGCAAGTGTATGTAATCGTACAAGTAGTATCAAGACTTATACAGTAAGATATCATTCCCACGAAGACTAATAAACTCAAAATTTAATCAACCTTTAGTTTAAGATAATTAGGTATTAAGTACTTGAGAGTATCCAGATGATGTTGAATTTATGAATAAAAATGTAAATTATTATACAGTGAATAACTAGTGGTGACTAGAGAAAAGCAAGCAACAGTTGTAATCAATAATGATGAGGATTCCAGGGTTGAGGCATTTCGAACAATGAAACAATTCTCTATTCTTATCACAGTCTAATTGGCTATCAGGTTGTTGATTCACAAGGGTTATGCCACGATCTGGGTTTCCCAACCTCAAATCTTCTACCAATTGAACATTGTAGCTACAACTCTCGCAGAGATACAACAATTCTTCTAGATTCATAAAGTTATCTTCTTGCAATTGAACAAAGAAAGGCTTCTAGATATATCTCTATCCTAGATGCTAATTCAAATCCCTTATTTTATAAAAGGATAGGAACCTTGCTCCTTAATTTCTTCGTTCTATCCTATGATTCCCCTCCTAGATGCACATAGAAATATAGATTTATTCTAATGGTGGCCACTCATCAAAATACTAAGCTTAAAAAATTAAGAACAACCCAGATTATAATCCAAAAAGAAACTATGAATAAGAATATAAAAAAGTAATCATGTTCTTGGCTTCAACCCCAGAATAAGGGTGTTTAGCCACTCATGTTTGAATTCAACATCCAAAATAAGTAATTAACCATACCCAAAAATAATTCTTGATGTAAAGTAGTTCAAAATAAATATTAAGAACCCTAAAAGAAAGAATTTTGAATTCTTTTGCCGCTACTATGCTTTCCCCCAAAAAAGTCCTTCAAATTGTGCTCACGTGTTCCTTTTATATGTAGGAAAATTTCACCAGAACTGCAGTCATGATGAGATGTGTCGCTAATCACATTGAACCAATCAATGCATCGCATCAACATTGCATTGTCACACTGGAATTCATCTTTGAAAATCAAGCTATGTCAATTTCTTCACCACACGATGTAACGCGTTAACATAGCGTCGTGTCACTAGAACTTTCTTCTCGGAATTTGGATAAGTGTCAAAAATTTAGGCATTGATGCAACGCAGTGACATCGCATCGATGCACTATAACTTGATCTTGAAATTTCTTCTAAGGCACAAAAATCACACATCAACGCGATGCGTTGACATCACGCCATTGCACTGGAAGTTGTTCTTCAATTTTTTGTTAAGGAAAAATATATTACCAGTTGATGCGATGCGTTGAGATAGCGTCGTGTCATTGGTATTTTTCTCCAGTTTCTTTCTTTCTTCTTGTCAATCCTCCAGATGTTTTAGACTTCAATCCACATGGTCTTTCACCTTTTCATGATATGTATCCCATTTTCTTCTAAATCCATGAAAAATTAACCCTGTATCTATAATCACATCAGTTATCCATGAAAAACAATTTAACTCACAGTTCAATATATTTAACACACTTTTCATTCTAAAAATAAGTCCAAATATGGGTTAATAGAGGAGTTTGGACATATAAATACGCCTAAGATTAGGAGTTAATTTTTCTTTGGTGATATATATTTTTTGAGGCATATATGTCTCTCCTTTGTTAAATAACTTAAAATCCATGTATTTGACACTTGGATTAGTAAGTGTACATAGTTATCTTGAAATCAAATTGTAACGCCCCGAATCTAGTACCCGGAATGCTACACGGTGCTCATGACCCCGAAGGACCATAAGATAACCCATGACAGATATTTGTACCTCTATACTGCAGAATTTACCATAAAATGTGGAAACATGAACTGAATGGCCATAAGGTTCAAAATTGAATGAATATCTGATAAATAGTATCTGAAAACGGTATAACAATACCAAAGCAAACCTGAAATAACTGTCTAACATGCTATAGTATGAAAGCCTCTAAGCTGTCTAAATAAGGAGTTGATAAGACATGTACCTAAATAACTCCGACTTTTGAAATAAACTAAAAACTGAATTAGTAATGAAATCATCATGTCCTCGAAGGATGAGGATTCACTGCTAACTCTGACCGCTGAACTGAGATGCTACTGGTTCTCTGGAGCTCATGATTCTAAACCTATGGTATAAGACACCATATCTCTATTGCGTCAGTACTTTGAATGTACTGGTATGCAAGTGAGGTAGGCTGAATGCAATAGGTTCATATGCATGAAAATACAATATGACTGACTAACATGAACATGAGAATACATGCATGCATACGTAATTGTAACTGAGATCGTGCTAGGACTGACTACTGAGTTCTGACTACTGAGTGTTACTAATAACATGGAACTACTGATATCTGAGGGACTGATACTATGTTACTGATATATGAATAATTGTGTCTGAAAGTTCTAATTATGAAGACATGGTCTGGTTGACTGTATCTGACAGTCCTAAAGATGGATACTGATTACATAAGTTTTGATAACTAATATAACTGATAACATAAATGACTGTATCTGACATTCCTTAATCTGATGGAACTATCTGAGTTCTGTTATATATCTGAGTTGACTGTATCTGACAGTCCTAAAATCTGAAGAACTATCTGAGTTCTTTTACTGAGGTTAAGACTGAGATTGAAACTGTAACTGTAGGAGATAATTATCTAACCTACATGCCCCAGAACTGAACTGGTGGGGTCTAACCTGCAACCCCAACTGGAAGGGTATCAGTACCGTGCCACGGGTAAAGACCTATTATGAGTATACCCTCGCTGACAGAGAGCTCTTCTGTCAATCTCTCCTAGTAGGTAACCCAAATAAGATATATATATATCCCTAAATGCGTAGGGTGCATCTCAACCTATGATGGATACGTAGTTCTGGAACACAAGGATTGCTTCTAAGGATCACACCCTCCACTGAATAACTGGTGAGTCCCCATCCTTGGGTTCACTCGGTGTTGAATCCTACTCCTAACTGAATAGAAACTAAATGGATTAACTAAACTAAACTGATTTAACTAAACTGAACTGATTAACTAATGGTATCATTTAGCGGAGCTGAACTGAATTTACTTAGTTCTGTTGACTGACAAAATGCTACTGAGATCTGAGGACTGACTGAGAGTACTGAAGTTACTGAGACTTACTAGGAATACTGAGATCACGAATATTACTGAACTGCTGAGATTAGTAAGATTTCTGAGATTTCCTGAGTCATATGATTGACTGAGTTCTATGGATCATAGCTTGACTGAGAGTATCGTGAAAACATGACATGGCTCTAGGCACATAGCAAAATTGTCGGGTACAGGTGCCCCTAGGAATTGATGCAAAAAAACTGACATAGCATGAATTATGTGAACACATGACCAACAACACAATTCATAATGCATATATTAAAGCATTTCATCAAATAGGTGATATACATAAACTTGTACAAATATGGGGATTTCATATTATCATGCTAATTGGGCAATTTTCCTTCATATCAGCATTTAATCAAACACATGATAGGCATAATATATGTAGACACCATTATACAACAATTACACATCATGATTTAACATATAATTTCATCATCCTAGGGTTTAATCATAGGTTCACATGAATATACATCTATTCAAATCAATTCCACATAACATTAATCACCCAACATGGATTTGAATTCAATTGATCATTCTTAACATAAACAAAATAAACCCAGCATGAAGTTCATAAAGAAAATCTAAAATCTTGGCCTTAGAAAAGAGATTCTTGGGCTTCATGGATGAAAGGAGTCCATGAATGAACACTATGTATACCTGGGATGTGATTTATTGAGGATTGACGGTGAAACCTTCTTGGATTTGAATCCCCAATAGAAACCCTAGCTTGTTCTTAAGAGAAAATTAAGAGAAACTAGTATATTTTGGGTGAAGAATGACTAAATCACATATTATTGGGTATATATAGGGGTGAGAAATTGACCCTTTTAACCTTGGACACGTCTTTAATTTTTGAGAAAATTTCTCGATTGTAATCCTTGGTGTGACGCGCCACTATCGTGCCAAGTCACTGGAAAGTGACAAATAGGAAATTGCACGGTGGTGCAATGCGGAGCTATCGCGTTGCAACTTTGTCTGTTACCTGGAAGTTTGGCGCGATGCACCATTATCGTGGAGCAATACAGGAAATTGACAATTATCATTTGAGCTATCTCCGCGACGCACTGAAGGCTCAGGTGATACACTTTCTCACTAAAAGTATGGGGTATTACAATATCTCCCCCTTGAGAACATTATTCCTCGAATGAGACTGAGTGAGAGGGAAAGAATACAAACTAATGTACATATTGAACATGACTGACTGGAACATGATTTCATGACTGACATGACTGATGGATGAATATAGAATACTAAAGATGCATATCTGATGCATGACTAATAAGCTGAATTCATGCATATCTAATACATGACTGATAATTGACTTATGAGTACATGACTGAATATTCTGATGAACTAAATTTCTCGCAGTGAGAATGCATGTCTAATGCATAATTACATGTCTGAACTGATATATTAATGCATGGATAAATATGCAAGGATACTTAGTTCTAAGTTTTTGATGAACACTGAACATGAAACTGAGTAAGACTAAGGAGAAATGTTATCTTAAGAAGAAATGCTAATGAAACTGAGATCATCTTACTAAACATGCATGAGCGGAAACATGAGAACCTAACTGAGTCTGGTATGATACGTGACATACAAACTGAATATCATGAACTAAACTAAACCTCTGAATACCTGGCCCACAACTGAGGTTGGTACTTTGAGGGTCAACTTATGAGTACCCTCTACTCTAAACTGGATTTTTTATGTGAAGAGAACTTAGTTTATGGTATGAGAACGTTGAGGAATTATGGGGTATCTCCCCTTGGTACACTAGGTCCCTCAAAGAATACTGGCTTTGCGGAGATATTGAAGACTGAAACGATGCATAAGGCACCTAGAAGCTAAGTCGTGACTGATTAGCTGAGATCTAAAATTGAGGCATGATACATGAACTGGTCAGAGCTTTCCTCTATCTAGTTGGTTCATCTTAGAATGGTTACATTCATAAGGTTTAAGATAGTACATCTAGATGGAAGGGACTAAAACCCAAACCATGAGAACTTATCCGTCTGACTGATAGATTGACTTTTTGGTTTTACGGATTAACTCATGCTGAAAACTTATGCTCAATTAGAGCATTTCTATGACACTCTTTATCTAGAGTTCTAATGACTATAGGGCACAAGGAAATCTTGTCCTTGTCTAAACAAGATAGATGAATAAGAAAATCATCACGTGGTTAAAGTTTGGTAAGATGAGTTGGGGCCTACGAACACTATTTGAGATGATATGACTAAGTCTGTTGCACTCGAACTGAGGCTATTGAAAAGATTCACATGGTTGATGAACACGAGTGCATAAATACACTAACTTATTTGATTAACTGGATAGGTGATAGCTGAATACTAGGCGTGTAAGATTGAATTGTACTTAGTCTTGAATAACTGGACTACAACTGCAGAGCATCATGCATAAGAGATAAGGAGTGACTGGTTGATAGAGATACTGAGTATGAACTGAGGGTAATTTTATTATTTGAGAATGCAACACCAAGAGTACACCATGTTTCTAGAATAGTCTTGTAAACTAAGGTACTGGAAGGCTGAAAACTCAGTAGCTGATAACTGTACGCTATGGTCGAGTAAACCCAAAACTGAACTAAGTTACCAACCTGATTACTAAACTAGTACTGGGACTGAGATTATAGATACGATGGTAATTGAGACTGTAACAGTAACTAAGACTGTAACTGAGACTAAATATTAGTTTCTGATAACTAAGGTTTATACTAATACTGAAGTTCTTAATTCTGAGACCAAACACTGATTTCACAATGAGAGCTCACTAAAGAGTTAAATCAGGAGAACATGAAGCATGAACGAACACTAACTGAACTTGACACTTGACTGAAGCCTGAGGAATAGAATATAAATATCATAGATTCACTAAGAGGTCTAAACTAAGGATATGAGTAACATAGTCTGAATTTAACAGATTAGTAGAGGCATAGAATGAGCCATGGAAGCTGAGTATACTATAAAACATGATATGTGTAAATGAGTTGTGAACTGTATGACCAGAGTTTAGAGTTTTCTGCATTCGTGGGACATGATTTGTATTACTAAGGGGAATAGAACTAAACTCTTTATGCTGGGAACTGGAATTGTACATGATTCTTTAGAAAGCATATGAATATAATCTATGTTCATGGAAATGAGATGTGAAGCATGTATAGTCATCATGTTGACTGAAGTACCAAACTTTACATTGAGATAAGGATGGGTCGGGAATCATCTTTCCTTACTGCATTTTCTATATGTACTGGCATTACTACTAGGATCTGAGAGCCTACTCGTCCACTTGATCTATCATCTCCACCTTATATTTAAGCCATAATCATAAGTTTGTGAGAACTTTAATAAACTCTGAACTAAACTGCAATTACTGTCACCTACTAATACTCTGTTCGACATATGCGTACCTTACTAAACACATTATCTGCTTATGTTTCTTCATATACTAGTAATAGCACATCACCTCAATCATATCCACACCTTCATACTTACTATAAAATTAATAACTTAAGTGATAGCTTGCACTGTTCAAGCCTAATAATTTACTCTGGTACATCTATCCCCATGAATACATAATCTGTTCAACCTAGATAATATTATCCCAACTCTACAACTGCTAAACTCCTGAGTTCATGCTTCTAACTCTAGATCATACACTATTATAGGATTCTGAGAAGGGATCTGATGACATATGAGTTCTCATGATCATGAATAAGAGTTGTACAACTTTGGATCATAACTGAACTAATGGGATACTTTTGAGCTTGTGGGCAATCCCATACTAACTTTCTGTAGGAACTGTCTGAGAAAGCCCTATCTCTAGGACTTTGAGCTTCACCATTTCTATTACCTTGAAAGTAAGGTTAAGTTGGCATAAGGGAAGCATGAGGAGAATCTACATGAGTTTCATAGTGAACCACGACCTGAGATATAAAAGAGGGGAAACTATTCCTAAAATATCTCATAGCCTCTTGCACATAAGTGTAGTGCACAACACACCCAAGTATAAGACTCTACTAGATACAACCTTCAGACTTCCTAGGATACTATTAAACATTAGGCTCTGATACTAAGTTTGTAATGCCCCAAATCTAGTACCCAGAATGCTACACTGTGCTCATGGCCCCGAAGGATCACAACCTAACCCATGACTGATATCTGTACTTGTATATTGTACAATATACCATAAAATGCAGAAACATGAACTGAATGGCCATAAGGTTTAAAACAGAATGAACATCTGATAAACAAAGTCTGAAAATGGTATAATAATACCAAATCAAATCTAAAATAATTATCTAACATACTATAGTCTGAAAGCCTCTAAATTGTCTGAATAAGAAGTTGATGGGACATGTCTCCAACTAACTCCAACTACTGAAATAAAATGAAAATTGAATTAGTAATGAAATCATCATGTCCTCGAATAATAAGGACTCACTACTAACTCTGACCGTTGAACTGGGACGCTACTAGTTCTCTAGAGCTCGTGCTTCTAAACCTATAGTATAAGACACCATAGCGCAAATACGTCAGTACTTTGAATGTACTGGTATACAAGTAAGGTAGGCTGAATACAATAGGTTTATATGCATGATCAATACTAACTGACTGACTAACATGAATGTGAGAATACATGCATACATACGTAATTATAACTAAGATCATGCTAGGACTGAATACTGTGTTTTGACTACTGAGTTTTACTAATAACATGGAATTACTAATATCTGAGGGGCTGATATTATGTTATTGATATATTAATAACTATGTCTAACAGTTCTAATTATGAAGAACTGGTCTGGTTAACTGTATCTGACAGCCATGAAGATGAATATTGATGACATGAGTTTTGATAACTGATATAACTGATAACATGAATGACTATATCTGACAGTCCTGAATCTGATGGAACTATCTGAGTTTCATTCTATATCTGTGTTGACTGTATATGATAGTCTTGAAATCTAAAGAACTATCTGAGTTCTTTTACTGAGGTTGAGACTGAGACTGAAACTGTAACTGTAGGAGGTAATTATCTAACCGACATGACCCAAAACTGAACTGGTAGGGTCAAACCTGTAACCCCAGCTGGAAGGATATTAGTAGCATGCCACGGGTAAAGACCTGCTGTGAGTATACCCTCACTGATAGGGATCTCTTCCGTCAACCCCTCCTAGTAGGTAACCTAAATGAGATGTATATATATCCCTAAACATTTAGGGTGCATCTCAACCTACGCTAGCTATATAGTTCTGGAACAAAAAGATTATTTCTAAGGATCACATCCTCCACTGAATAATAGATGAGTACCCATCCTTGGGTTCACTCGGTGATGAATCCTACTCCCAACTAAAAAGACACTGAACGGATTTAATAAATGGAACTGATTTAACTGAACTGAATGGATTAACTGATGGTATCTTTTAGCAGAGCTGAACTGAATTTACTGAGTTCTGTTTACTGATGGAATACTATTGAGATCTGAGGACTAACTGAGAGTACTAAAGTTACTTAGACTTACTGGGAATATTGAGATCACGGATATTACTGAACTACTGAGCTTACTAAGATTTCTAAGATTTCCTGAGTCACATAACTGACTGAGTTCTATGGATCATATCTTGACTGAGAGTATCATGAAAACAAGACATGGATCTAGGCACACATCTAAGTTGTTGGGTATAGGTACCCTCAGGACTCGATAGAAAGAAGCTAACATAGAATGAGTTACGTGAACACATGACCAACAACATAATTCATAATTCATATATTAAAGCATTTCATCAAACAGGTGATATACATAAACTTGTACAAATATGGGGATTTCATATATCATTCTAGTTGAGAACTTTTCCTTCATATCGGCATTTAATCAAACACATGATAGGCATAATATATGTAGACACTATTATACAACAATTACAAATCATGACTCAACATCTAATTTCATTATCCTAGGGTTTAATCATAGGTTCACATGAATATGCATCTATACAAATCAATTCCACATAACATTAATCACCTAACATGGATTTGAATTCAATTGATCATTATCAACATAAACAAAATAAACCCCACATGAAGTTCATAAAGAAAATCTAAAATCTTGACTTTAGAAAAGATATTCTTGGGTTTCATGGAAAGGAGTCCATGAATGAACACTATGAATACCTGGGATGTGATTTCTTAAGGATTGACGGTGAAACATTCTTGAATTTGAATCCCCAATAGAAACCCTAGCTTGTTCTTGAGAGAAACTTGAGAGAAACTAGTATATTTTGGGTGAAGAATGACTAAATCATGTGTTATTGGGTATATATAGGGGTGGGAAATTGACCCTTTTAACCCTGGAAGTGTCTTTAATTTCCAAGAAAATTTCCTAATTTTCATCCTTGGCGCGACGCGCCACTATCGCGCCAAGTCACTAGAAAGTGACAAATGGTCAATTGCATGGTGGCACGATGCAGAGCTATTGCGTTTCCACCTTGTCTGTGACCTGTAAGTTTGGCATGACACGCCACTATCGCGGAGCAACACTGGAAATTGACAATTTCCATTTAATCTATCTCCGCGACGAACTGAAGGATCAGGCAATACACTGTCTCACTAAAAAAGCTCTAACTCTTCACCTGGGTGTCGGATTTGGGCGAATTTGGTATAGATGGAAAGATTATTTGATTCCCCACATGATAAAAAGTAAAAATATTGAAAATACCACGTGTACAAAAGTGGATTCATCTTTTAAAGAAAGATTCAAACATTCTTAGAAAACTTTTCAAGCTAGTAAAAGTACTAGTTATTAAACAAATGAAAAGGGTTTTTGTTGTCAAATGATGAATAATGTTTGATCTTGATTATTCTTGAGATTATATATGTTATAGGTGGCGGTTTGCATATGTGGGCATTAGATATATGTGGTTTAACAAATATTTCTTGATTAACCCTAATATTAATGAATTCTACAATGAACTTGTCCTTGATAAATGTATCCATACAAGGTGTTTGTGAAAATTTCTAAATGAAATATATTGTCACATATTAATGGTTTATTGAACTATGGTATTGGTCTAGTAAATAATAATAGGATAAGATATTGTTATAAGGATTGTGAATACTTTATAAGTTGTTGGTAAAGGCATTGTTGTCCATGTATTGAGTCATAATAAATATGAATGGTTAGTAAATGGTTGGTAAGAACCTCGTTAATCATTCAATGGATTAATTTATTACTTTTGATAGTGTGATGGCTAAATAAGTATGTATAGTTGATAAATAGTATTGTAATAATATTGTAATCCATGTGATTAGTTAAATTTAGACCATGTTGGTTGATTTCTATGAAAGGGGTTCATTTCTCTAAACATCAACTTGTAATTGTGTGTAGAACTAAAGTGTGGTATAGAAATACTTATGAAGAATGAATGGGATAGTAAGGGTCTTGATGGCCACCGATATAATTAAATGATGATTTCAATTAAGACATTGGCCTAATAAAGTGTTTAATTGATAATTGTTTCCATAAAGACCTTCTGGTCCCATATGGTGGTGTTTTGATAAATGGTTCAAGTTCTTAAGTGTTGAAATGAATTGTATGGATGTTAATAAAAAAACTACAAGGGTATAAGATTTCAAAGGTCGACTAATAATGCCTAGTGGTTTGAGTCCCTCGCCTAATGAAATGACTAGTGGTTCGAGTCCCTAGTGCAATGAAATGGATTATGGTTCGAGTCCCTTGCCAAATTAGATGACCAATGGTTTGAGTCCCTAGCCTAATGAAATGACTAGTAGCTCTAGTCCCTAGTCCAATAAAATGGCTTTTGGTTTGAGACCTTTACCCAATGAAATGACTAGTGGTTTGAGTCCCTGGTCCAATGAAATGGTTTGTGGTTAGATTCCCTTACCTAATTAAATTACTAGTGGTTTGAGTCCCTAGTCTAATAAAATGGCTTATTGTTCGACACCCTCTCCCATTAAAGTAACTAGTGGTTCGAGTCCCTACTCTAATGAAATAGATTGTGGTTCAATTCCCTCAACCAATGAAATTACTAGTGGTTCGAGTCCCTATCCTAATAAAATGGCTAGTGGTTGGAGTACCTTACCCTATAATACGGCTTATGGTTTGATTCCCTTGCCTAATGAGTTGGTTTGATGTTCGGATTTCCTTGACTAGTGTAACGAAGATGTTTAATGTTCTAAAATTTGTAAAATGAAAGGTTGAAAGTTCTTTACTCATTATCTCATGAATGAATGATCTAAGATTGATTGCAATGACTCTTTCAATGACTTAATATGCTATATAAATAATTATATATATATATATTCATATATGCCTATACTAATGTAAATGTAATTCCATATGATGGTTTAACTTGGATTGAACAAATGCACTATTTTATCCTTATCCTCGAGATATATGCTAGCGCTCTATTTACTAACCGTCTCTGGATGCTATGTCCCCATGTGACATAGGTTTCAGAGCTTTTTATTCTTTATCTATACTATGACCAAGTGTTTGGGTGGATCGTGTGTTGAAATTAAAGTGGTGATCTTCTATTCTCCATAAGTCCTGCATTTCATAGTCTTTTACTTTAAGTCATAAACTTAATTTATTTGACTTAATGCTGGCTATTGTCAGGGAAATGTCCTGACATATTTTAGACATCGAATTTGTAGAGGTTTTTGGTGGACTTGGGTATATTGGCTAGATTATCAGCATTAATGAAATGTTATATATTGTATAAGTATTGACTACTAGCTTTATTTTTCTGCTATTTTGATTTAGGGTCGAAGTTTATTAGATACTCATGATTTGTCGAGGTTTTTATGTTGGGTTAATGGGTTGATATCTGCTCTAAGTTAGGCTTTAGATTCCTTTATGACATGACCCTGCTTTGGGGCATGTCATGTTGGTAGAGACTAGATTTATGGTCATATGGAAGTCCACAAAACTATGTTAAGTAGAGTCTCTTTTATGGGTGTGTAGCATGCCAAACTTTTATAAGAGAGGCTATGAGATATTTAGGAATATTTCCCTTCCTTGTGTCTCAATGTCAAGCAATATAGAGTCTAAGGTCTTAGATTCCTCTGATTTATGCTTGCTCATCTATCAGATCATGGATCTAAGATGATCTTACGTTTAAGAAAACTCTTCTTTCCCGACTAAGGGAAATATGGACAAAGCTCGACTAATTTATGAGATTCGGACCTGGTTAAGGGTTGTGATATCTGATTACTACCACTAACCCTACTGTTGGGGGTGACACTTCTCCTCAGTTTTCTTAAAATGTTGGGTTCTATTGCTCCCTTACTCTATTGACTCAAGATGACAATAAATGGTCCTAGAGGTAGTATTGGGTAGGTCCTAGCTTCAATTATATGGCTAGTGCTCCCTACCCGAACCCATTAGAAGATGGACATTTTTAAAGAGTTATTGTTTCTAGGGCACACGTTGCCCATCATCAGGTCAGCAGGGCCTAATCCACACTCACCTATCCTACTTATTAGTTTTGTGGTCGATCTCAGCGTAGTTGTTATGGGGAAGAAAGAATCAATGTTTTAAATATAGTCAATAGGGTCACATGGAATGGGAGTGTCCCATAATAATTATTTCTTGGGAAAAAAGGGTATCAATTGGCACATCTAGCTTCGACATTAGTCAGGACCATATCAATGCTCTTACTATCCCTAGGGATCCCGAGGCACCTTCAAATGCTAATGCGGGTATGTTGAAACTTTTTTTCTCTTGATATGTATTTTTTCTTGACTCAAGGTCTACTCTTTTTAATGTGACCCCATATGTGGCTGTGCATCTTAATTTTTGGCCCTGAGAGTCTGTCAGTTCCCTTTTCTTCTTTTACCCTGGTTGGAGACCCTATGGTTGTGAAGAGGGTCTATTGGGGGTTGTGGTATTTGTTAGTGGTAGAAAAACTATTGTAGACTTGATAGAGTTGGCCATGGTTGATTTTGATGTTGTCCTGTGGATGGATTGGTTACATTCGTGTTATGATTCCTTAGATTGTCGGACCCGTAGAGTCATGATAAAATTTCCCTAATGAATTTATCATTGTACGGGAAGGTGGTTCTTTGGTGCCTAAAGAGAGATTCATTTCATATCTTAAATCCCATGAAGTAATCTCGGTGTTTGTATAATTTGGTCCGCGTTAAAAATTCTAACAAGGAAAGTTCTTCTCTAGAATCTGTTCTTGTGGTTAAAGAGTTTCCTGAGGTTTTCCACCATAATCTTACCGGTATTTCTCCCTATAAGGAAATTGATTTTTGGTATTGATCTTGTTCTAGACACTCGTCTAAGTTGTATTCCTCTATATAGATTGGCTTTGGTGGAATTGAAGAAACTTAAGGAGCAATTGTAAAACCTAATAGATAAAGGTTTCATCCATCCTAGTGTGTCTTTTAGGAGTGCTCAGATATTGTTTATGTGCGAGAAGGATGGTTCCCTTCCTATGTGAATTGACTATCGTCAGTTTAATAAAGTGACCATAAAGAATAAATATCCTCTTACTAGGATTAGTGATTTTTTCGATCAACTTCTAGGTGCGAAGAGCTCCTTTATTATTGATCATAGGGCACATTATCATCAACTTAAGGTTGGGGAAGCGGATATCCCTAAGACCACCATTAGAATCCGATATGGTCACTATTAGTTTCTAGTTATATACTTTGGGTTAACCAATGCCCCCATGGAATTCATGGATTTGATGAGTAGGGTCTTTCATCCGTTCATGGAATTGCTTATCATTGTCCTCATTAATGACGTCTTGGTCTATTCTAAGAGTAACATGGATCATCTCGATCACCTCTATGCTACATTACAAGCCTTGAAAGGTCATTATTTGTGTGCCAAGTTCCCCAAGTGTGAGTCTTGGGTAAAGGTTGTGACCTTCGTTGATCATGTTATCTTTAGTAGAGGGATCATTTTAGATCCTCAAAAGGTTGTGACAATTAAAAAATGGCCTAGACCTACAACTACAACCGACCTTCAGAGCTTCTTGGGTCTAGCCAATTACTATAGGATATTTGTGGAGAGTTTTTTTACCATAGCTGCACCATTGACTATGTTGACCCAAAATTAAGTCACGTTCTTATGGTCGGATCCGTATGAGGGTAGTTTCGAGAAGTTGAAAGATAAATTAACTTCAGCTCCAGTTTTGACCTTGCCCGAGGTTAATGATAGTTCTGTAGTTAATTGTGATGCTCCTTGTATTGGACTTAGTTACATATTGATGCAACATGGTAGGGAAGTATTCTTTACTTCTAGGAAATTGAAAGATTCTAAGGAGAACTAACCTACTCATGATTTGGGATTGATATCCATGAGTTTTTACTTTTAAGATTGTGAAACATTATCTATATAGAGTCTATGTTTACATTTTTTTGACCTTAAGAGTCTTTAGTATATGTTTACTATGTAGGAATTGATTTTCTAACAAATGAGGTGGATTGAGTTGTTAGAAGTCTATGATATGAGTCTGACCTTTATATTGCTTTAACTATGGTATATGTGGTTGTGTTTATTTCATCGTCCAGTCTTGCGGGCTTCTTTTATTGTATGGTTATGTTAGGATGGTTCTTCATTGATGTCTAGATTGTTACTATGAAGAACTTTATGCCTATAGTGTCATGTCTTATTGTTGGGGGTCTCAGTTTGAGTTGTATATGAAATTCTTTTAGTGAGGTTCCTTAGATGACCATTTTTAGGTTAGGATAGTAGTGGCTTGGGGAGCATGGTAATAGTTTAGAGAAAGGAATATAGAAGTCCCTAAGTGGGGGAGATTCTAGGGTGACTACTAGAACTAAGGTTTTGAGAAGGAGAGGTAAGGTTGTCGTCATGATAAAGTGGTAGAAAAGGAATAGAGGATTAAAGCCATTGTGGAAATAATAAAGGGTTCTCGATCTTTGGAAGGATAGGTCATACCGTGGGTATGTAAGCGGTAGGCTTGAATGTTGCGGTTTGAAGATATACCAAATAGTTGTATTGGGTACTTAAGATGTTTTGGAAGGCATGTTTATGAATTATTTTATGGCATAATTGTTTTGTGGTTTTGGGTTTCCAAATGTATGTTTGTGTTTCAGTCTATAGTGCCTAGTTGAAGATATTCTATTTTATTTACTTATGGTTTTCCAATTAAAATGATGATGGAGCAGAGTAGTGTGGGATAGATGTAAGGAAGAGAGACTAGTTGTTTAAGTTAACTCCTTTTAGTTTTGGATATGCTTGAACATGAAAATATTGTATGGATAGACTTAGAATCTTGTAGGGATGTGTCTTGGTAAGCTCTAACTTGAAGTGGACTTGCTCTCTAGCATGAGTTCCAGTCTCCTTGTTTTCCATGTTGCAATGTTGGGAAAATATGTAGGTGACCTTTCGTTGATTATTCCCTTAGAGGGTGTTGATATTTCAGACTCCTTGTCCTATGAGGAGATCCCAGTAAGGATATTGGATTGGTAAGTTCTGAGGTTGCGAACAAAATAGGTGGCTTCGGTGAAGGTTCTATGGAGGACCCAAAAGTCCGAGGAAGCTATTAGGAAGGCAGAAGAGGACATAAAGTCCAAGAATACACATTTGTTTTTCGTTTTGGAAACTTTGTGATGGAGGCATGCACTAATCTTCTTCATTTTATTTATGTCTTTAGTAAGCAGTGGGTTCAAGACTCTAATCTTTGAAATAATAAAGTGTCTTTGATAAGCAAAGGGGAATGAATCCCAAGAAAAATAAAATGAATTGTTGATTGATGATGGTCATGATATGCGTTGTATCTTTTTTGTATGCTTTGTTTTCTAACTTGTTTAAAAGTTGTTTTGATGAGTAATGATGTGTTAACTTGTGATTATACTTTCCCTACCCTTCATTCAAGGATGAATGATCCTAGTGGGAGAGAATTGAAATAACTTAGCTTTGGACCTTAGGAAAAGTCTCTTGAATGGTGCATTCTGATCGAGATACAGTTTAGGTGTGTCACTCGTAACCTTGTGTATGAGTCCTACCCTCTATAACCTCCCCTCTAGTACCTTGAGCAGCCTAGAAAGGTAACATACTGTCCATAATACATCTTGGCCTCCCCTTAGTCGTACATTAAGGTACGAGTCGTGCCTAGGTGAGTCGTGAGGTTCTTGGTACTGCATCAAAAGTTGACTATTTTTGGTATGGATCATGGGTATGTTTTAGGGTCCAAGTCTTACCCTTTGGATATGGGTTTAGGGTGCATGGTCATACCTTGGAGAGTGTATGATTCATAGGTGAAGCCTAGGGTACGAGTTAAGGTACCATTAGTACTCTAGGGTTTGGTTGACTCAAGTGAGTCGTACCCAACTTTGGGGTCATTTTCCAGATTTTAGTTGAGGACCTTATGGTCATTTCATACCCTCAAAACCCTATGTCCCCTAACTATATATGTGAGTATGGCCTCCTTAAACATATTTTTAGGGGATCAAACATTCCAAAATACCTTCTCAAACACTTTTTTGAGGCATAGGAGTTTCAAGGATGTTCATCTTGGGGTAGAGGAGTCATGTTTTCTTTAGTGAATCATCTTGTTTGAGCCATGTATCTCTCTCTCTTTTTAAATAACTTAAAAACCATGTATCTTACACTTGTTTTAGTATGTGTACATGGTGATTTTGAAATAAAATGATAAGGGTTTTTGTTTGTAAATGATGAATAATGTTTGCTTTTGCTTAGACTTATGATTATATATGATATTGGTGGTGTTTTTCATATATGGGTCTTTGTTGAATGTGGTTTAACAAATGGGTCTTGATTAACCCTAATATTAATGAATTCTACCATGAACATAGCCTTAATAAAGGTATGCACATAAGGTGTTTGTGAAAATGTCTAAATAAAATGTCTAGTCGGATGTTAATGGTGTATTGAACAATGGTATTGGTCTAGTGAACATGAATGGGTTATGATATTGCTATAATGAATGTGAATACTTGATAAGTGGTTGATAAAGGCATTGTTGGCCATGTATTGAGTCATAATGAATATGAATGCTTGGTAAATGGTTGTTAAGAACCTTGATAATCATGTAATGGATTAATTTATGATGTTAGATTGTGTGATGGCCCAATAAGTATGAATAGTTTATAAATGGTATTTTAATGATATTTTTAGCCATGTAATTAGTTAAATTATGACCATGTTGGTTGATGGCTACGAAAGGGGTTCATTTCCCTAAACATGAACGTTTAATTGTGTGGGGAGCTAAGTGTGGTATAGAAATGCTAATGAAGAATTAATAGGATAGTAAGGGTCTTGATGACCACCGATTTAATTGAATGATGATTTGAATTAATACTTTGGCCTAGTAAAGTGTTTAATCTATAAATGTTTCCATCACGACCTTATGGTCCCATGTGGTGGCGTTTTGGATTAATGGTTCAAGTCTTTAAGTGTTGAAATGAATTATATGAATGTTAATGCATGAACTAAAAGGGGATAAGTGTTCAAATATTTACTAATAATGGCTTGTGGTTTGAGTCCCTTGCCTAATGAAATAACTAGTAGATTAAGTCCCTAGTCTAATGAAAGGACTTGCTGTTTGAGTCTCTCAACCAATGAAATAACTATATTTTGAGTCCCTGGTCTAATGAATTTACTAGTGGCTCGAGACCCTAGTCGAATGAAATGACTTATGGTTCGAGTCCCTCACCCAATATAATGAATAGTGGTTTGAGTCCCCTAGTCCAATGAAATGGCTTGTGGTTTGAGTCCCTCACCCAATTAAATGACTAGAGGTTCGAGTCCCTAGTCCAATAAAGTGTCATGTGGTTCGAGTACCTCGCCCAATGAAATGACTAGGTGTTTGAGTCCTTAGTACAATAAGATGGCTTATGGTTTGACTGCCTCGCCCAATTATATGACTAGCGGCTCAAGTCCCTAGTCCAATGAAATGGCTTGTGGTTCGAGTCCCTTGCCCTATAAGACATCTTGTGGTTTGAGTCCCTTGCCTTATGAGTTAGTTTGTTGTTTGGATCCCCTTGACTAGTGTAATGAAGAAATTTATTGTTCTAAAATTTGTAAGGTGATAGGTTGAAAGTTCCTTACTCATGTCTCATGAATGAGTGATTTATGATTGATTATTATGACTCTTTCAAAGACTTGACATGCTATATAAATATATGTATATGTATCTTCATATATTCCTAGACTAATTTAAATTTTATTGCATATGATGGTTTGACTTGGATTGAACAAATGCACTATTTTATACCTATCCTCGAGATACATGCTAGCGCTCTAACCGCTAATAGTCTCCAGACGCTATGTCACCATATGACATAGGTTCCGGGTCTTCTTGTTTTTTTTCTACGTAGTGACCAAGTGTTTGGACGAATCGTGTGTTGACATTTAAGTGGTGAGCTTCCATTCTCCGAAAGGAAAACATTTCATAGTCTTTTACATTAAATCATAAACTTAATTGATTTTGACTTAGTGTTAGCTATTGTCGGTGGCATATCCCAACAGGTTTTAGAAATCGGATTTGTCGAGGTTTTGTGGATGACTTGAACTCGGGTATATTGGTTAGATTGTCAGCATTAATGAAATGTTAGATGTTGTCGAAATATTGGCTACTATATTTATTTTCCCATTATTTTGATTTATGGTGGTAGTTTACATGAAACTCATTGTTTGTCGAGGTGATTAGGTTGGATTAATGGGGCGATCTCCAGTCCAAGTTAGGTTTGAGATGCCTATATGACATGAGTTGATTTTGGGGGCATGTCAAATCATATGTTTCTCAATAGACAACTGCCATCTGTGCTCTAAAGATAAAGCAAATATATTCAACATATAAATAGAATGGAAAACTACACCTAAATATCCAGCCACAATATATGATAGCCAATGAGATAATAAGGATAAATTATCCTATTCATGTCCAAGGGACTAACATTTTGAGGCTAAGGAAGTAGTATGAATGGACTATCTTAAGTCTAGCATTTCTTAGGAATGTAAACACTATATTGTATATCACTGGCCAATCTAAAAGGTAAAGTTCAAAGAAAGATATATATGTATATATAAGTATACAAAGCCAAGAATGAATATACAATCTGAATCAATGAATGGAAGGCATAATGGTAATACCATAGAGACATATAGCTAGGTATGCATAAATAGATAATCATATAACCAAAGTGTACTTGAAGTACAACCTCGATCACCAGAATATCTATTTACAATGTCATAATCATAGCAGGAGCTAGTGCCAGAATACTCAGGGTTCTAATTCATACATCAAGTCATCAGCTGGTCATGCATAATATAATTGTATGATAAAGAGGTCAAAATAATACCTCAAGTATTGATACCGAATCAATGACCAATATGTCATACACTAGACATTACAACGATCATGACAATAATAATAAGAATGTCAATAACAACGTGAGTAACCGACTAGTTCAGACAACCAAATACCTAACTGACCCTACGAGTACCCCCACTGTTGTAGGATCGAAAGGCTTAATAAGCATACAAAATAATAAGCCATAGTCATCACCCATAATAATGCAACCTTTCCATACGAGCTAATATATATTGGTGAATACTATTGATAGGCGATGTGCATGTAAGTATGAATGCAACAGAATCCAAAATATCATAATACCAACATCATAACCATTACTGTAATATCCATCATCATCATAACCATCATTGTCATAATCATCCTCCAGACTTTTCATTTATGTATATGTATATACATATATATAAATGCCATACATAGGGATAGTCAGACTCAAAATAGTAGATATGCACATAGGCACATCAATATAATATTCCTCCAACCTTGTCAGGTATAAATATCATCATCATAATATCCTTCGGCCTTGTTGGGTATCATATCATCATCATAATGTCCTATGACCTTTTTGGGTATCATAACATTATCATAGTATCCTCCGACCTTGCCGGGTATCATTATATCATCATAATATCCTCCGAACTTGCCGAGCATCATCACATCATGATAATATCCTCCAACCATGTTGGGAATCATCATATCATAATAATATCCAAATCAATTTCAATAATAGATAGCGAACCCCACGAGGGCTAAAGTAAAGTGCAAGCCCCATGATTACTAAAGTAAGGAACAAACCCCATGAGGGATAATAAAAATAAACATAAAAAGAAAATAAAGGTAGATATACTGCCATAATTCATCGCTCACTATCAATATCGCATTATCAATAAGTATATATACATAACATGAATATTATAACTTCCATCGGGTATTACCCAAAATTTACATTATAAATCCAACATTTTCCTTCATCCCATACTGGAGAGATATGTATTTGGATATGATAAGTGCACGGGCTCAAGCCATTGCCAAAATCCTGTAGTGAACCTCGGGACTAAATTATTATAAATTTGTATAAAGGGTCAAAACCTCTCACTAATATATTAATTAGTAGTATAAAATCATAGACTAAAACTTATAATATTTGAGTCTTTAAAACATCACTATTAATCTCTTTTACATATAAGTTATTCATTAAGACATACATTTATTAGTGTGAAGAAATCCATTTTTAAGGTTGAAAGTGGGCTTTAACCCTTAGTTAGTGAAAATAATAATAATATTATAATCTAATAAAAAACTCATCAATCATTGATGCAATGATCAGGATTGTACCAAATTTATGTATGCCATTACTAGTATTCATACAATGGAACCATACGCATTAACATGTAATTAAACTACAATCAAATTCTTTACAAGGATAGACACTTTTCGAATGGTCAACTCATATCATAACACGGCCTTAGGCCCATTAATGTGTTTGGAACGTTAATAACATAATAATCAGGTTCTTTTTCCCACATTAGATATGGAATACATATCAAAATCATATTCATAAATGATCTCATTTAAAATAAGCCATAACATTTTTATGATGCAAAATATCCCTATAATCCATTAGGCATATCTAGTGTCATCTTACATATATGAGCATCTAGCATCTAGGAGGAATAATGAATAAGTAAATAATAACTTATTATGATAATGAATATCATCTCTAAAGGCTAATTATCATATCTATGGGGAAATGATATGAGGTGGTTTTATTCATCTTAGTGTTACTACCCTAGATTATTTAGCATTGTTTTGAGGATAATTTTTATGCTTAATGTGTTAATGATGATATAATTGAGCATATAAGTGTCTAAGCATGTGATTACAATGTTTAATGTGTATTTCAAACAAGAATGTACTTAATTTGGGTTACTTAGAATCAAAATGAGAAAACTAGTGTTACTAGCTTGACCTAGGTGTTGTTCTAGTTGATCGAGATGGATTCTAATGTGTGTAATAAGTTCCTAAAAGTACTAGTCTGTAATTATGTGTGGAATAACTTTTTTTATAGTTTTTAAAGTGCAATTGAATCAAACAAAGAGGAAAAACCAAGTTTAATATCAAAAGGGGCAAAACTAGTATTCTTAGCTTAAGTTTATAGTTCTTCGTCTTGGATGTTGTGTTGTTTTGAACTCTAATTTTTTGTGTTTAATGATATATAATGCTTTATTAGTTTATTATTATGATATATGAACGATATAATAGCTTCAAATCAAGTGGAAATAACTCAAAACGGCTTGGAATGGATCAATGAAAGCACGAGACAAGATTTGATGACAAACGGACCTCTTGGAAGTCCATGGCATTTCACGGACAAAATCAAAGGCCACAGGGATCTTGTATACATAGGGAGATTCCTAAGGAACCCAAAACATTATGTCTTTGTGATAAGGTCATGTGGCGGATCTAGACGCAGAAAATTAACCCTACAACATGGACAAGTGCAAAAACTCAGCAGTTTTGTCCTCCTATAAATATGACACTTGTACTTGATGTTATAAACCTTGGAAGACATTGAAACTTGGAGAGGGGATGTAAAAAACTTCAATTAAGGTTTTTGTTTACTTAATTTATCTTTTTAAAGGATTTTAATATATTTTTATTCATCTTAATTACGACTATTCCATGAGTGGCTAAAAGCCCCCTTTCCGGGGTAAAGGCCAAGAACATGATTAGTTTTTCTTTGAATTGAGTTTGTTTTAATTTTTTATCATATTTTGTTTTTTTGTTTATCCTTTTTTTCACTATTTTAAGGACTTGTGTCCCTTAGAATACATTTATTGTAGACCTTGTGATCTCAAGAGGGGGAATAGGAAGATAAAATATGGGGATGAGTAGAGTAAGGTTCTTATTCCAATATGAAAAAATAAATTTGAATTAGTATCTAGGATATGGATATACCTAGAAGACTTGCTTGGTTTAGATGTAGGATGATATCATAATGCATCTAAATGGATTATTACTTCCTCACTCAATGATGTAGTTGTAATGTCCAGTTACGTAGAAGGTTAGAGGTCGGGAGACCATGATCATATGATAAACCCTACGAATCAACAACCTAGACAATTAATGTAATTAATGAAGTTCAATAGCATAGTATGATTGTTTAAAGTGCCTTAACGCTGGGTTTTCATCCACTGTTTGTCCAAAGTCTTTAATTTTCCACATTACTCTAGTTTACTTTTAGTTTATAAGTCTCAATCTCTTTTAGTTACGCTTGCACTAGTTAATCCCAATAGTTTAACTAGGATTGGATAGTTATTAAAACAAATCTATGAGGTATCGATATTCGGCTTTGTTAAAGTCCACTATCTTACTTGGTGCGACAAAATACACTGGCATGTGCGCTTGGGCGCAATAAGTTTTTGGAGCCGTTGTCGAGTACTTGTAATTAGGAAACTATCTTATTTTTAGTTTAGCTATATAGAGTTGAACATTGTATAGTAGTTTTTTCTTTTTATTTCCTTTTACTTTCTGTTATCACACTTCTTGACATGCCATCATGGGATAGATAATTTTTAAGAGATCATGATTCTTTTTTTTTTATGAAGGACCCCACAAAGTGGTTTTTGTCCAGATTTTGATGGAAGCATTTGTAGGGGACCTTCTTGTTTCTGACCTACAGTGTAGACCATAAGTTGGTGTGTTGTTTGTAGAAATATGTATCACTCTGCAAATATGTGTGGCGTTAATCCTGATTCAGACATATTTGTAGGCAATGCTTAAAAGAAAACTAAGGAGGGAGATGCAGAGTTAACACCCCAACCGATTGCAGACAAAGTTGCTGATAATTCGAGAAAGTCTGAGTACTCGAAAACTAAATTTGTTGAACAGGTTAAGGAAATACCACCACCACCTTATCCCAAAAATGTTAAGAAAAGAAAAATATAAGGAGGATACTAGCCAATTTATGGAACAGACATAAGAATTTCAGCCATTAAATTGTCATCTTTGTTTTGAGACTGAAATCGAGAAGGTGAATAAAAGTGGGGTTATTGTGGATAGTGTATATATTGAAGTGTGATTGATTTGGCTTCTCTTAAATCACTTTTATACACTATGTTTAGACGATGTCTGGTCTGTGAAATCATCTAAAATAGTGGGAGAGTGTGAAGATGAGGAACAAGAATCCTATATCTTTGATTTTTCTCTAGATAAGTGTAATACCCCGCAAAATTCTCTTCCAGTCTGAGCCTTAGAGCGTATTTGGTAAAGTGAAAATCCGAGTCAAAATGTTTCAGAAATATATTCCCAAGTATGAAATACTTTGAATCGTGTGGAGAATTGAATAATCTTTCCATTGATACCAAATTCACCCAAATCGGACACTCGGGTAAAGAGTTAGACCAATTTTAGTAAGACAATATGTCACCTGGCATTCTGGCGTGTCGCGGAGCTAGCCAAAATGGCAGTCGTCAAATTCCAGTGGACCTCCGCGATTCCTCCACATTGTGGTGAAGTTCCAGTTCGCAATAAGTTGCCAAAATAATCCCCACCGCATCGCGCCACTGAGCAATTTCCCAATTGTCCAAATCCAATGAAGGACCGCGATCCCGGTGCGTCGTGCCAGGGCCAAAAATTGAGATTTTTCAGTTTAAAATCTCCAAGGGATTTTTGGTATATTCACCTTATCCCCACCCTCTATATATCCCCAGTTAAGGGCTTTCAGCCCTCATTTTCTCTTCCTCTACCCAAAAACTAGGGTTTCCAAATTCCAAAATCCTCTCTCCTTCTTCCACAAATTAAGAGAGATCAAGAGAGAATCAAGAGAAACCAAGAAGTATTTTGAAGGCTTTCAATAAAAGATTTTCCACAAGGTATGTAGATGTTGATTCTTGGGTCCTTTTCATCCAAGAAGCTCAAGTACCCTTTTCTAAATCTTAAAGAATTTATGTTTATGAATCTTAATGATTCTTGTGGTTAAAATTGATGTTTTTGCTATGGTTGAGTTGTGATTGATGTTTGTTTACAAGATTATCAAGCCTTGTCCCTAGTAGGTGGTATTTATGTGGTAAATAGATTGTGTTCTTGTTGTTGATGTTGAATGATTTCCAATATGGAATAGTTACATGGTTTGTATGAATCTATGAGATTATGTGAGTTGGAAATATGTAAAATTTGTTGATTCGGGTGAGTATGTTGATGAATACACCTATGCCTAGGTTGTGAATGTAAGGTGTCCGATGAAATGTCTAAGAGACTAGAAATCAAGTATTGTAGTTAAATAGTGAGACTAGATGGATGGATGGATGGCATTTTGTTATATATACTCCCTTTCAAGGATAAGACTTTGAGAGCTATGTGTATCGTGAAATGACCAAGTGAATGAATTACTCCACAATAGTAAGAAATCCCAAAGTAGGTGTAAAACCGTACATGTCTTGTGGTTGTTGAAAGACTACAGTGAGTAAGTTGAGACAAGATAGTGGTAAATTTCCCCAAGTAAGTACTCTTTGATATATGACAAGCTTCCCATATATGCCAAGTGGTTAGCAAGTAAGTTATGACATGATAGTGTGAAGTTTCCCCAAATTACGTGATATCCGAATATACAACAAGATTGATATAGGTATGAAGTATTTGATATAAGTCCTTGTTGAATGAGGTATAATCTAATAGCCTGTTTACCCTAGGCTAGTACATGATGGTGAACTGATGTTGATGATCCTTGAATGTTTGAAGTGACCTTTTGGTGATTGTAATGATACATGAATTGTTGTAATGATGAATGAATGCTTGAAATGATGAATGAATTATTATGTTTTACTTTTATATTATCGAGTCCTAGGGGTATTTATAACTAATAATAGAACTATTGTCTAGAGCCCGTGTCAGTTTCACGATAATTCCAGTCGAGCCTTAATTCTCAGAACTCAGCGAATTACAGAAATTCTATATCCTCAGACAGTTACAAAACTTGAGAAATCTCAGAAATCTCTATTATCTCGGTATTATCTGTATCGCTAGTAATCTAGCCTTAGTGTTGTACTTAACTCAGATCTTGTAGTATTCCAGTGTTCAGTTCTGGCCTTGGTAATGACCGAGTAATCTATTCAAATTTTTTATCATCAGTCAGATACCGTGATTCAGTAGAATTCCGTCAGATATGGAACCGTGTGAATTCAGCTTAACTCAGTCGAATCATTTAAGAAATATGATCAGTGTCATATTTAGCCCAGTTTGTGTTTTGCTGAAAGTTCAGTTCAAAGTCCTTCAGTTTGGAGTAGAAACTAGCACCGAGCAAGGGAAGGGATGGTGATTCCTCCCGTCATAGAGAGAGAGCCAAAGTTGTTAGTAGAAATCCCTAAACTCCAAAACTACGTAGCCATGGCAGGATACAGGAGTCCCCGTCAGTAGACGCTGTCACCGTTAGAGAGGTTGACTATTATATTGCCTCAGGTCATCTTTCTCGAGGGTCATCCCGTCAGAGAGGCTTGACCAGAGAGTAAGTCTTTACCCGTTGCACGATATTGACGCCCTTCCAGTTGGGGTCATAGGTTGGACCCCACCTATGGTAGGTCAGGGCATATCGATTAAGTAACTACTTCCCACAGTTTCAGTTTCAGTATCAATCTTCAGAAATCAGGACTGTCAAATATTGTCATCTATCATTATGAAGAACTCAGATAGTTCCATTGATTTAGGGACCATCTCGACAGATAGACTTGGTAACACATATACAATTATTTGATATCACATTCAGAGATAAGACGCCAGATAGGCTTGATTCATAGTCTCATATTCTATTGGGTATCCTTGTCAGATTCTGATATAATCATATTTCTTATCATTGATAATAGTTTCTGAATATCATCCGTTAGAAAGATTAATCTCTAATCCTGTCAGTCGAAAGCAGTAAGGTCAGAATTTAGTCCTTAATGTAAGTGCATCAAGATTCTCAGTTATTAGTATCAGATGAGTCAGTGATTCAGTATCTTAGTGTCAGTAGTGAGTTCAGTCTGCAGTAAAGTGGTATTCGAGTTTCAGTACCTAGTTGTGATGATTGTGTTTATGGTCTGTTCATTCATGTATGTGTTCTCGTATGATATTTTTATGATTATTCAGTTTAGATATTATGCATGCATGAGCCTTTGTATTTAGCCTTACCTCGTCTACATACTCAGTACATTCTTGTACTGACGCATTTGTGCTATTGTGTTTTATTTAGCACCATAGGTTCAGAGGCACATGACCCAGAGTATCCTTAGCAATTCGACCCAGTCAGCAGCAGTAGCAGTGAGTCCTCTTATTTCGAGGATGAAATCTCAGTTGATTATTATTGCATTGGATTCTGTTTATATTTATTTTAGTTGACAGAGTTAGTTGGGGACCTGTCTCATCAACTCCACAGTTCAGACAGTTATAGGCTTTTCAAATGGATGTATTGGAATTTAGTTTTCAGTTTTGAGTATGTATAGATGTGTTAAACCTTATGGCTAGTTTTCGCATTTATTTCAAATTTTATGTAGTGTACATGTATAGATATCAGTAAAGGGTTATCTTGTGGTCCTTCGAGGTCATAAGCACCATGTGACGTCCTGGGATGGGATCCCGGGTCGTTACAATAAGCAACATAAAAATTCACCTCACTTTAAGGCCGAGAGTTTTAACATGCACCATTTATTACTCTGTTCCTTAATATTTATACCACCACCCTATGAACGAAACAAAAAGATGGATGCCAAGTTGGGGGTAAAATTCATACCTTAAGGTGGAGTAAAAAAAGTTGACGTGGGTCGTACTAAGACACTAAATCAGGTGCTGCTTGGGTGGCAACCGAAGTTAATGTAAGTTTTATTTTCAGTATTTAATAGTTTTTACTTTACTAATTTTTGTTTTTGTTGAGTCATAGGTTAATGGGATGTCTGAGTACCGGAAAACTTGAGCTAAGGAGCATGGAAAAGACTAAGTAAGGGGTCCTAGGACGCTCTTAATAATAAAAGATGCTACTAGCTAGGCCAAGAGGCCTCAGGGAGTATTTCTATCTCTACTTTTAAAAATTATACTTCAAGAACAAGGTAGATTTTTTAAGTTTGGGGTAAGGAAATTCCCATTTTAAGGAGTAATTTTTTAAATTTTTGTGTGGGATATTCTTGTTGGTACTATATGTGATTTTATGATGCAAGTGTTTTGCTATAAATAGCATGTTTTTTGAGTGAATTACTACTTTTGAGACTCCTAGGCTCATCATTATGACTCTTGTACTTGTTGGCTTAATGTTGAATTCATTGTATTATTTAGTTGAGAGTTTATGATGATCCTACTTGAGTTGAGCGTGTATCGGGTGTGTGTGAGGTTTTTATATATTCCTTGTTGTGTGTGGTATCTAGAACTTTCTGGGTGTGTGTGCAAAGCGAAATAAAGAGTATGCGTTTATGAGATGATATAGGCATTTCTTTGATAGCCATGTTTTATACCTACTTTTGACTGACCCTTTTGCATAATCCTAGTAAAACCCCATTGAGACTTTTGCTTTTTCTTTGGTAGCCTCATATGTTGCCTAATCCCCGTCTTTAACTGATCTCAATTTGATCCAAAGATTATGAGCACTTTAGTGTAGAAGTAACTAAGTTAAGGAGTTGGAAATTCTAGTAGGAGGAAAGATAAATTAAAGCACCAAAGTGATAGTTATTGATGTTCAAAAAATTGATATGTGTTAGGGTTAGGAGTTGTGTAATGAAAAGAAAAGAAAACAATTGTTAAAATTGAATAAGTTTTGAATTGACAATACTCCCACCATAGTGTATTTGAATAATCTTAATGAGATGGGGCAAACCAAAGGGATTGGGTAGATAAAAGTGGTGTAAGTTTGTTGTTAAAGGTGTCTTAATTGTTAATGTGATGTATTAAAGCGCATAGGAAGATAGTTACTATTATTGGCTAGAATAGTTACTACCCGTCCCTTGGCCTACATTACAACTATTAAAGACCTATTTGATCCTAAGATTTATCATTCTGATATTATTTGAGTATTACACTAAGTTCAAGCATATGGTTCGTCATTTTTAACTTGTGAATTCTTTGTGAGAGTAAGCACAATTTGCTATTTGTACCCATTGTGTTAGAAATTGCATTATTGTAACTGATTTTGGGTAACTCTCTTATTGGGAGGGAATATGTTTGATCCATGTTGGTTGATTTGTGTGATGTCTTAGATTTAGAAATATGCATAAGTTTTGCACTTGGGGAGGTAATTCCTTAGGACAGGGTGTCTTGGAGTAGTGTTCTTGAACTTTCAATTGTATATAACATGATTAGTGTAGAAACTTGCATTTTATGTAGTCATTGTAGTACTAGCTTGAGTGTATTGCTTTGAGTAGAAGTATAGAGTCACCTCAACATATGGAGATTAATGTAAAGATTTGTTCGAGGACGAACAAGGCATTAAGTGTGGGGTGGTGATTTGAGGTAGTTTTATGCATCTTATTGTTGTTACCCTAGCTTATTTAGCTTTGTTTTGAGGAAACCATATGGGTTTAATGTGTTAATTATGATATAATTGAGAGTATAACTGTCTAAGTATTTTATTACAATGTTTAAGGTGTATTTCAAACAAGGTTGAACTTAAAATAGGGTTTTTATTTATTTTATTTAGATTTTTAATGGATTTTATCTAAATTTTATTCATCTTGATTATGATTATGTCCATGAGTGGCTAAAATCCCCCTTTTCGGGGTTAAGGCCAAGAAAATGTTTACTTTCTCTTTGAATAGTGTTTGTTTGAATTTATTATCATAAGTTGTTTATTTATTCTTTTTATAACCATTTTAAGGAATCTTAACCGTTAGAATACATATATTGTTGACCTTGTGATCTCAGGAAGGGGAATAGGAAAATAGAACGTGAGGATGAATAGATTAAGGTTCTTATTCCTTTATGAAATAAGGAATTTGAATTAGCATCTAGGATAGGTATATACCTAGAAGCCTTGCTTGGTTCATATGTAGTATGATATATTAATGCATGTAAATGGATTATTACATACCCTCTCAATGATGTAGTTATAATGTCTAGTTAGGTAGATGGTTAGAGGCTGGGAGACCATTATCATACGATAAATCCTATGAATCAATAACCAAGATATGTAATGTAATGAATAAAGGTCAATAGCGTAGTATGATTGTTCACAATGCCTTAATCCTGGTTTTCGTCCATTTCTTTACGAAAGTATTAAGTTTTCCACATTACTGTAGTTTACTTTTAGTTTTAAGGTCACAACCTCTTTTGGTTACGCTTACAATAGTTAATCTCAATAGTTGGACTAGGATTGGATAGTTAAAACAAGTCTCCAAAGTATCGATATTCGGCTTTGTAAAAGGCCACTCTATTACTTACTGAGAGCACGAACACTTGGGTCTGCACTTGGGCGCAACAGGAAATAACATCTATAAAGTCCCAATATCATATATAAGAGGAATATCATCTCTATAGAACATCAATCATAATTCAGGGAAAGTCATCGCAATATACCAAGACACGAAGTAAACTTATTCTAAAGGATCAATTATCTCAACTAGGCCTAGCATCCTAAACTAAGTCAACAAGAGAGAATACAAGTCTTGGTCTAAGGTGGGCTGGAAGAACCCACTTATAATCCTTAATGTCCATATTTAGGAAATTTATACCCCAAACTAGGCTAAGGTACATAGTTCAACTTCTAGATGTCAAGTAAGCCATAACCAATCCTAAGATAGGAATTTTGTCTAGATATATGGGCATTTAAGTCAACTCCGCCTAAATTATGATTTAAAGATCACTAGAATAGCGCAAAAAAGGTTAAATATATTAACCATACTTCTAAAGCTAACACCATATGCCAAATCTAGCATTATATCATATCCATTCTACGAATTAGTTCAATCTAGGATGAAGGCAATAAGATTTAAAGGGGGTATTAATCATTTCAACTTACAGGTCCAAACCCTCATCTAATTCCTAAATTTCAATACTCAATACTAAGTCATCTACCCATTATCAAACATAACATTCTGATTCATAACCAATATATAACATGCATCATCTTGTGGAGAGGAGTAGATAGAAGCCTACCTCAAAGTTGAATCGAAAATGCTTACATCATTCACCAAAAGGTCATCTGCAATTCACAATCAAAAAATGTCATCATGCTACCAAAATAACAATCTACTCATCAATAAAAGAATAACGATACCCATACAACACAATTGTGCTTCAGGTCCAAAAACAACACCAAAAATCTAAAGTGGGTCCCACTTAAGGAAAATATATTTCTGAGGCCAACCAAATATGCTCATGGAATCAAAACCCTGAAAAATGGGTGAAAACCATGCTATTTTAGGGCTAAAATCAAGCACTCAAGCTATTTGGGAATTTGGGACTAGAACAAAGAAATTTATCTAGAAACTGATGAAATATTACCTTAATATGTATGATAATCATGATAATAGATGTTTAATAAGATCCCAAGTTACCCAAAAGACTTAATTTTGACTTTCCACACTCTTCTAGGGTGTCTAGGTCTTAAAAATGGAGAGAAAATGACCAATATACAGCAAAAGGGTTAATTGTATACCTACATCAGGTATGGAGATGTTGCTATCGCAATCTCGGGATGACTATAACGATTGTGTGAACTTCATACACCTTGTACGATAGCAATAGGGAGATTGCAGTGGCCCTTGTACGATTGCAATACGCTAGAACTAGCAAGCTTGGAAAATTTTCCATGTTTCCAACAACACCTCGGGATTCATTAGGAATTTGATTTTCACAAATGAACTATGTAACCATACTAAATTTGACGTTATGGATGCATTGACGAACTCAAATTTTCCATTTAAGGGTGTTTTGAGAAAATGTGGGTCGCTAAACCATATTTTCAATTTTCCAACTTTCCAACCTATAGGTCGAAATGAGCTCGGGTGCATTGAGACCCAAAACAAAGGTCTACCTAGCCTAAAATCGATATTTTAGGGCAGCTAGCACATTAAAAATTTTCATCAAAGATCATTTTACTGGATTTTTTGCCCGGTGGTGATTTAGAACCAGTAAAGACTTCTAAATAGGGAATTGTCTCAAAAAAACAAACGAACTTCTCAATAATCGAACTGTTGGTCTCAGCAAGTCAAAAATACTTAGGGCCGCTATGGGAAATCCCCAATGGTTGAAATAAGTAGAAATATAGGAAATGACCTAAAGGGTAATTACAATATCCATTAATAAATGCACTTTCATCCCCTAAAGTTAATAGATAGAAAAACCACAAAATCTCAAAAAGACGAGGTACTAGGCTTACATACCCCAAGATTGACTTTCGAAATAACCTCAATAAAATAAGAATACTTTAGAGGGATTTTCCATAGGTTTCCCTTTTTTGACCAGCTCTCTCACTGCACTTTCAAATAGTTAAAACTCAATCATAACCACTAGCTAGCTTTTAACTGAACTGAAAAAGGTTGATGCATGCAATTATGAACCACAACATATTGATACCATCTCGATATCCTCACAAATTGACAAAAGCTAATACAAGATAAACCAACCAAATGTATGAGTCCTACAACCGACTCCAAACTAATTAAAACCTTCTTTTATCAATCCATACTTGCTATCTACTTCAAACAAGGAGGAAAATCACATGAGTTCCTTCTGTGCAATATCATCACTAAGGACTTAAATAACTGAAGTTGATCTGCTAAAAGTCCATACAAGAAATGTGAGAATAAGCTCATAAGGCTCTATATGGGCACACACACATGGAGATAATCAAGGAATGCAATCTATGACAATGCTACAACTAGTCCAGATAGCAACCAAAGCTGAAATCCAGAAGGTCAAGGCATATCTACTCATCATTGAACGATCTGCTCCAGGATGTCCCATCAACCTATAGTGAAACCATACTAAAGACAATTCAAGCATACTACTCCCACTTAGTATATAATCCAAAATTCTCAAAGTAGACAGAAGACTCAAGGTCAAAGTAGAAAGTACCAATATTGGGTTCATAGGCTATAATCTAAGAACTTATAAGAAATAATTCGACCAAAGTTGTGAAGAATGAATAGGTAACCAAGGAGTACACATTAATATTTCAAATCTATTATAACTTCCAAAAGTCATCCCAAGGCGTCAAATTTAAAATTGAAACATCAAATCCAAACCAAGGTCAAATACTCATATAGACCATAATGTCTGAATTAGGCATATTTGTACCAGTTCATGCCAAACCAAAATCGAAACATAGTTGAAGAAATAAATTGCAATAGAGAATAAATCACATACTGAAAACACAGGAAATCCACTTCATATACTCCATATGGATTGAACTATCAAAGCATACTCAAGAACTCATAAAGGCCACAAACCACACTATTGATGGCAAAAACTCTAGCAAATTAGAGAAATGCAGCTCAAGCTGGACATTAACAAACCCAAACTCCACCTCGTCCAGGAATTGTCATAGGCCCATTTAATCATGGAGAAACACTCCACCAAAACTCATTAGGCAAAACGAACTCTGAAATAAGGATTTCCTAAATCCACCAAGTAGGATAATCATCAACCAATCCATCCAAGAATCACATCAAAATAAGTATGAGGCATACAACCTTCTTACCAATAACAAAGGGAAATAATCACAAGAAGATGAATCCAACAAATCTAGGAACCCTTATATTAATGAATCATCTTATTTGAGGCATGTATCTCTCTCCCTTGTTAAATAACTTAAAAACCATGTATTTCTTACTTGGATTAGAAAGTGTACATGGTGATTTTGAAATCAAATGAATTTTTTTTTTGTTGTAAATGATAAATAATGTTTACTATTTCTTTGACTTGTGATTATATATGATATTGGTAGTGGTTTTGATATTTTGGTGTTTGTTGAATATGATTTAACAAATAGGTCTTGATTAACCCTAGTATTAATGAATTCTACCATGAACATGGCCTTTATAAAGGTACGCACATAAAGTGTTTGTGAAAATATCTAAATTCAATGTCTTTTTGCATATTAATGGTGTATTGAACAATGGTATTGGTCTAGTGAACATGATTGGGATATGCTATTGTTATAATGAATATGGATACTTAATAAGTGGTTGGTAAAGGCATAGTTGTGCAAGTATTGGGTCATAACGAATATGAATGCTTGGTAAATAGTTGTTAAGACTCTTGTTAATCATGTAATGTATTAATTTATAGGATCAACTTTTGGATTTAAGTTGTGAGCTTCCATCTTTTTGGAAGGCTCTACTTCATGGACGTTATTTCATACTTTGGGTTATTCATGGATATTGGTTTTGGATATAATCGGGGACATATCCAAACCATATTTTGTATTATTTTTATTAGAGGCTTTTACGGAACTACTATGGATTGGTATAGGTGAAATCGGTATTGGTGTCTGCCTTAGTATTGACATTGGTATTGGGTCTGATACTGGTGGACTAAATTTCTCATTGTTCCTTGTTTTTGTGTTATGTTATGGAATTTTCTTTGCTTATTATATGGTTGATCAGTTTATAGTTTGGTTTGGTTATCTGATGGGTTTGGGCGGTTAGGCTCGATTGGGCTGGTATCGATTCGAGACCTATCCTAGAGTCTTAATATGGACAATTATTCTATCTTGTTATATGTTCAAAATTCAGCCAACTCAGGGAAGATGGATAGAAATTGGGTTAGGTAATGGGAATGGTCTCCAATCCTGGTCGGACTTGGGATGCCAATTACGATAATGTACCCTGGGTCAGGTCAGGTTAGATAGGTACATTCTACCTTGATGTTGAGATGCAGAATCCATAATGGAAGACATATAGGATAATCTTGTCAAGGGTCAAGAGAATCAAGATATCAACCTTAAGGAGATTAAGGCCTATATTTTAGGATTGACTTAGAAGGTTGAGTCAGATTGCACTCCTATCAAGCAGTTAGAGAACCGGTTTCGGTAGATGTCAGCAACTCAAAACCATAGGTATCCTTCTCAGCAACACGATGCAAAATCTAAAAATGATGGTCATATACTTACTATTACCACAATGAGTGGTATCATTACATTAGATACCCTATGACATCCTGTAGAAACTGCTGATAATAAGATATCTATTATTGAGTTTGAGAAGGTAACAGGTGATAAAGGTAAAGATACTAAAGACAAAGGTAAGGTTCTAGTCATTGAGAAAGAAATTAGAAAAATTTCTGGACCACCCCCATCTTTTTCTCAGAGTTTGAACCAAAATAAAGAGAAAGGTAAGTTTAAGCAATTCATTCAGATGCTGAAAGAATTAAGATTAAACATACCTTTTCTTGAGGTAGTAGAGCATATGCCTGGATATGCTAGATTTATGAAACAATTGGTTATAAGGAAAAAAGGAGCAATATTTAAGGATTTTGATGGTGTGCACCACTGTAGTGCAACCGCGACTAGGTATTTAGCGCAGAAAAATAGTGATCCCGAAGCATTCAGTATACCATGTACTATTGGGTTATCCCAATTTGATAGAGCCTTATGCGATTTAAGGGCCAACATTAATTTGATGCCGTTGGCCATATTCAAGTAGTTCATCTTGAACCCTCTAAAATAGTCTTTGATGCGGCTGTTGATGGCTGACTACACAGTGAAAAAACTGTATGACTTTAGATGGTGTTGTGTCCTAATAAGTATGAATAGTTTATAAATGGCATTTTAATGATATTCTTAGCCATGTAATTAGTTAAATTATGACCATGTTGGTTGTGTGTTACGAAAGGGGTTCATTTCCCTAAACATAAACTTGTAATTAAGTGTGGAACTAAGTATGTTATAGAAATGCAAATGAAGAATGAATGGGATAGTAAGGGTTTTGATGACCACCGATTAAATTTAATGTCGATTTGAATTAATACATTGGCCTAATAAAGTGTTTAATAGATAAATGTTTCCATGACGACCTTATAGTCCCATGTGGTGGTGTTTTGGATGAAAGTTTCAAGTCCTTAAGTGTTGAAATGCATTGTATGTATGTTAATGCATTAAATAAAAGGGGATAAGAGTTCAAATGTCAACTAATAATGGCTTATGATTTGAGTCCCTTTCCCAATAAAATGACTAGGGGTTCAAGTCCCTGGTCTAATGAAATGACTTATGGTTTGAGTCCCTCGGCCAATGAACTGACTAGTTATTTGAGTCCCTAGTCCTATGAAATAACTAGTGGCTCGAGATCATAGTCCAATGAAATGACACGTGGTTAGAGTCCCTAGTCCAATATAATTACTAGTTGTTAGAGTACTTAGTCCAATGAAATGGCTTGTGATTCGAGTCCTTCGCCCAATTAAAAAAATAGTGGTGCGAGTCCCTAGTCCAATAAAATGGCTTATGGTTTGAGTCCCTCGCCCAATGAAAGTACTATTGGTTTGAATCCCTAGTCCAATGAAATGGCTTATGGTTCGAGTCTCCCACCTAATTAAATGACTAGCGGTTTGAGTCCCTAGTTAAATTCAATGGCTTGTGGTTTGAGTCCCTTTCCCTATAAGAAGGCTTGTAGTTTGAGTCCCTTACCTTATGAATTGGTTTGAGGTTTGAATCCCCTTGACTAGTGTAACGAATAAGTTTAAGGTTTTAAAATTTGTAAGGTGAAAGGTTGAAAGTTCCTTACTTTTTGTCTCATGTATGAATGATCTATGATTGATTGCTATGACTCTTTTTATGACTTGACATGCTATATAAATATATGTATATGTATTTTCATATATTCCTAGACTAATTTATATGTGATTAAATATGATGGTTTAACTTGGATAAAACAAATGCACTATTTTATCCTTATCCTCGAGATACATGCTAGCGATCCAACCGCTAACAGTCTTCAGACGCTATGTCCCCATGTGACATAAGCTCTGAAGCTTATTTTCTTTATCTATGTAGTGACCAAGTGTTTGGGTGGATTGTGAGCTGACATTGATGTGGTGAGCTTCCATTCTCCGGATGGCATACATTTAATAGTCTTTTACGTTAAGTCATAAAATTGATTGATTTTGACTTAGTGTTGGCTATTGTCGGGGGCATGTCCCAACATGTTTAAGAAATCAGATTTGTAGAGGTTTTGTGGATGACTTGGACTTAGGTATATTGGCTAGATTGTCAGCATTAACGAAATGTTAGATATTAGCTCAGTATTGGCTGTTATATTTATTTTTCCGCTATGTTGATTTATGGTCGATGTTTATCTAATACTCATTATTTGTCGAGGTGATTCAATTGGGTTAATGGGGAGACTTATGTTCCAAGTTGGGCTTAAGAATCCCATACGACATGACTTGGTTTCAGGGCACGTTAAAACACATATTTCTCAATAGGTAACTGCCCTCTCAGCTCTGATGATAAAGCAAATATATTCAACATATAAATAGAATGGAAAACTACACCCAAATAACCAGCAACAATATATTACAGCCAATGAGATAATAAGGATAAATTATCCTATTCATATCCAAGGGACTAATATTTTAAGGCTTAGGAAGTAGTACGAATGCACTATCTTAAGTCCAACCTTTCTTAGGAATCTAAACAGTATATTGTATATCACTGGCCAATATAACAGGTAAAGTTGAAAGGAAGATATATATGTATATATAAGTATACAAAGCAAAGGAATAAATATATAATCTGAATAAGTGAATAAAAGGGATAATGTAAAACCATAGCGACATATAGCTGGGTATGCATGTATAGATTAAGTACATAACCACAGTATGCTTGAAGTACAATCTAGATCACTAGAATATTTATTTACAATGTCATAAACACTGTAGAATATCCATTTATCAAGTCATCAGCTGGTCATGCATAGTAATTTAATCGTACGATAAATAGGTAAGAATCGTACCTCAAGTATCAATACCGAATCAATGCCAAATTTGTCATAAACTAGCAGTAACAACGATCCTGATAATGATAATAACAATCGCAATACCAATGCGAGTAACAGGTTAGTTGGGACAACCAAATACCTAAATGAGCTAATGAGTACACCACTGTCGTAGGCTCGCAAGGCTCAATAAGCATACAAAAGCAGAAGGTATAATCATCACCCATATCGATGCAACCCACCCATACAAGCTGATATGTAGAGGTGCATAATATTTATAGGTGATATGCATACAAGTATGAATGAAAAGAATCCAAAATATAATAACACCAACGTCATAACCATCATTGTCATAACCATCATCTTCATAACCATCATCGTCATAATTACCCTCAAGACTTGTCGGTTATGTATATATATATAAATGGCATACATAAGGCTAGTCAGACTCAAACTGGTAGATGTGAACTAGGCACACTAATATAATAATCCTCCAACCTTGTTGGGTATATATATCATCATCATAATATCCTACTGCCTTTTTGGGTATCATAACATCATCATAGTATCCTCTGGCCTTGTCGGGCATAATTATATCATCCTAGTGTCCTCCGAACTTGTCGAGTATCATCACATCATGATAATATCCTTTGGCCATGTCGGGTATCATCATACTATCAAAATTAATTTCAATAATAGAGAGAGAACTCCATGAGGGATAAAGTAATATGCAAGCCCCATGATTACTAAAGTAAAGAATAAGCCCCACGAGGGCTAAAGTAAATAAACATAAAATGAAAATCAAGGTAGAGTATACTTCCATCATTCATCGCTCATAATCAATATCACATTATCAATAATAATATATACATAAAATGAATATTATAACTTCTATCTAGTATTACTCAGAATTTACACTATCAATCCAACATCTTCCATCGTCCCATACTAGAGAGACATGTATATGGATATGATAAGTGCACGGTCTTACATCATGGCCAAAAGAGTGTAATCCCATAAGTTTGTTACCCGGAGTGAACCTCGGGACTAAATTATTATAAATTTATATAAAGGGTCGAAACCTCTCACGAATATATTAATTAGTAGTATCAAATCATAGACTTAAACTTATAAAGGTTGAGTCTTTAAAACATCATTATTAATTTCTTTTAAATATAATTTATTCATTAAGACAAACATTTATTATTATGAATAAATCTATTTTTAAGGTGGAGAGTGGGCTTTAACCATTAGTTAGTGACAATAATAATAATAATATTATATTCTAATCGAAAACATAGTAATCATTGATGCAATGATCATGAATGTCCAAAATATATGCATGCAATTACTAGTATTCATACAATGTAACCATATGAATTAACATGTAATTAAAATACAATCACATCCTTTATAAGGATAGACACTTTTCGGATGGTCAACTAATATCATAACACATCCTTGGGTCCACTAATATGTTTGGAGCATTTATAACATCATAATTAGGTCCTTTGGCCCACATTAGATACGGAACTCATATCAAAATCATGTTCATAAATCATCTCATTTAAAATAATCCATAACGTATTTATGATGCAAAATATCCCTATAAGCCATAAGGCATATCTATTGTCATCTTACATATAGGAGGCATTTCACATCTAGAAGGCATAATACATCATTAAGTGTCCACATCTGGGATGCATAATGAATCAATATAGCATAACTCATTACTTTGAGGAATATCATCTCTAAAGCCTAATTATCATATATAAGGGAAAATGATCTGAGGTTATTTTATGCATCTTAGTATTGTTACCCTAGATTATTTAGCCTTATTTTTTGGAAAATTTGTGTATTTATTTTGTTAATGATGATATAATTAAGCATATAAGTATCTAATTATGTGATTACAATGTTTAAGGTGTATTTCAAAAAAGATTGTACTTAATTTGGATCACTTAGAATTCAAATGAGAAAACTAGTACTACTAGCTTGAGCTAGGTTTTGTTCTAGTTGATCGTAATAGATTCCTAATGGTGTAATGAGATCTTAATGGTTTGATTGTATAAATATTAATGGAATAACATTTTTACAGTGTTTAAAGTTCAATTAAATCAATCAAAGAGGCAAAAGCAAGTTTAAGATTAAAAGGGGCAAAACTAATATTCTTAGCTTAAGTTTATAGTTCATTGTCTTGGATGTTGTGTTGTTTTGAGCTTTAATTTATTGTTTTTAATGCTATATGATTATTTCTTAGTTTATTATGATTAAATATGAAGTATATACTACCTTTAAATGAAGTTGAAACGACACATAAAGGCTTGGAATGGATCAATGAAAGCATTATATAAGATTTGACGTTAAACGAACCTCTTGGAAGTCCAAGGCATGTCACAGATAAAAGCAAAGTCCACAGGGCACATACATACATAGGTAGATTCCTAAGGAACCCAAAATAGTCATAGGGAGCCTCCTAAAGAACCCAAAATAGTTTTCTCTGCAATAAAGGCACATGTCGTATCTAGACATGGAAAATTAACCCTGCAACGTGGCCTAGTGCAAAAACTCAATAGTTTTATCCTCCTATAAATATGACACTTGTACTTGATGTTATACACCTTGGATGACTTTTAAACTTTGATAGGGTATGGAAAACACATTAATAAGGGTTTTTATTTCTTTACTTTAATTTTTTAATGGATTTTAATATGTTTTAATTCATCTTGATTACGACTTTGTCCATAAGTGGCTAAAAGCCCCCTTTCTGGGGTTAAGGCCTAGAACATGATTACTTTTTCTTTGAATTGAGTTTTTTATAATTTCATATGATATTTTGTTGTTTGTTTATCCTTGTTATCAAAATTTTAAGGACTCATGACCCTTAGAATACATATTTTGTTGACCTTGTGATCTCGGGAGGGGGAATAGGAAGATAAAATGTGGGGATGAATAGAGTAAGGTTCTTATTACTTTATGAAATAAGGAATTTGAATTAGAATCTATGATAGAGATATACCTATAAGCCTTTCTATTTTCATATGTAGGATGATATCATAATGAATATAAATGGATTATTACATCGTTGCTCAACGATGTAGTTGTAATGTCCAGTTAGGTAGAAGGTTAGAGGTCGGGAGACCATGATCATACGATAAACCCTAAAAATAAACAACCAAGACAAGTAATCTAATGAATGAAGTTCAATAGTATAATATGATTGTTCATAGTGTCTTAACGCTGGGTTTTCATCCATTTCTTATCCAAAGTCTTTACTTTTCCACATTACTCTAGTCATTTTTAGTTTATAAGTCTCAATCTCTTTTGGTTATGATTTCATAAGTTAATCTAAATAGTTGAACTAGGTTAGATAGTTAGTAAAACAAATCTATATGGGATTGATATTTTGATTTGTAAAAGACCATTGTATTACTTCGTGAGACCACGTACACTTACGTGTATAGTTGGGTGAAACAAGTTGTTTGCACCGTTGTTGAGGACTTGTAATTAGGCAACTATCTTATTTTTAGTTTACCTATATAGAGTTGTTCATAGTATAGCCGTTTTTTCTTTTTATTTCTTTTACTTTCTGTTATCACTCTTATTGATATACCAGCATAGGATTTATGGTTTTCGGGGGATGATGATTCATGTTGTTTTTGTGGAGGACACCATAAAGAGGTTTTTGTCCAGATTTTGATGGAAGCATTTGTAGGTGACCTACTTGTTTTCGACCTACGAAGCAAACCACAAGTTGTTGTGTGGTTTGTAGAAATATGTATCACTCTACAGATATGTGTGGTGCAAATCCTGATTCAGTCATATTTGTGGGCAATGCTCAAATGACAACTGTAGAGGTAGATATAGAGTTGACTCTCCAACCAGTTACAGATAAAGTTGTTGATAATTTGAGGAAGTCTGAGTACTCGAATACTAAAGTTGTTAACCAGATTAAGGAAATACCACCACCACCTTGTCCACAAATGCTAAGAAAATAAAAATATTTGAAGGATACTAGACAAATTATGGAACAGACACAAGAATTTATCCATTCAGTTGTCATCTTTGTTTTAAGAATAAAATCGAGAAGGTGAATAAAAGTGAGGGTGTTGGGGATAGTGTAAATTTTGAAGTGGGATTGGCTGGGCATCACTTAAAGTACTTTTATACACTATATTTAGATGATGTATTTTTGGTGGAATCATCTAAAATAGTGGGAGAGTGTGAATATGAGGAACAGGAATCCTATATTCTTGATTTTGCCTTAGATAAGCAACATAAAAACATACCTCACTTCAAGGTCGAGTGGTATACCATGCACCATCCATTACTCGATCCCTTAATCTTTGTACAACCACCCTATGAGTGAATCAAAAAGATGGATACGAAGTTGGGGGTAAAATTTATATCCTCAGGGTGGAGGAAAAAGTTGATATGGGTCGTGTTGAGACACTAAATCAGGCACTGCTTGGGAGGCAACCCAAGTTAAGGTAGGTTATTATTTTGGTATTTTTAGTTTTTACTTCACTAGATTTTTTTTTTGTTGAGTCATAGGTTAATGGGATGTTTGAGTACCAAAAAACCTAAGCTAAAGAGCATGGTGAAGACTAAATATGGGGTCCCAAGACCCTCTAAATTATAAAAGATAGTATCTAGGCCTATAGGCCTCAGGGACTATTTCAATCTCTGATTTTAAAAAGTATACTTTGGGGACAAAGTAGATTTTTTAAGTGTCGAGTGGGGAAATTCCCATTTATTTGAGTAATTTTTAAAAATTTTGTGTGGGATATTCTTGTTGGTAATAATGTGATTTCATGATGAAAGTTCTTTGTTGTAAATAGTATGTTGATTGAGTGAATTACTACTTTTAAGAATCTTAGGCTCCTGATTATGACTCTTGTATTTGTTGGCTTAATGTTGAATTCATTGTATTGTTTAGCTGAGAGTTTATGATGATCCTTCTTAAGTTGAGTATATGCCGAGTGTGTGTGAGGTTGTTATATATTCTTTGTTGCATGTGATGTCTAGAACTTGCCTGGTGTGTATGCAAAGTGAAATAGAGAATGTTGGTTTAGTAGATGATGTAGGCAATTCATTGATTGACTTGTTTTATACCTTCTTTTTACCGACCCTTTTGCATAATCCTGGTAAACACCATTGATACTTTAGCTTTTATTTAGAAGCCTCATATATAGCCTAATCCCCTTCATTAACTAACCTTAATTTGATCCAAATATCCTGAGAACTTTAGTATAAAAGTAACTAAGTTAAGGAGTTAGAAATTGTTATAGAAGGAAGGTGAAATTGAATCCCCAAAGTGATAGTTATTGGTGTTCAAAAAATTGATATGTGGTATGGTTGGGAGTTGTGTAATGTAAAGAAAAGAAAATAATTGTTCAAATTGAATAAGTTTTGAATAGACAATACTCCCACCATTTTGGATGTTAATGTTCTTAATGAGATGGGGCAAAACAAAAGAATTGGGTAGACAAAAGTTGTATAATTTTGTTGTTAAAGGTGTCTTAATTGTATAATGTGATGTATTAAAGTGCATAGGAAGATAGTTCCTTTTACTAGCCAGAATATTTCCTACCAGTCCCTTGTCCTACATTACAACCATTAAACACTTATTTGATCCTAAGCTTCAACACTCTCATATTATTGTAGTCTTACACTAAGGGAAAGCATATGGTTCATCATTTGTAACTTGTAAATTCTTTGTGAGAGTGAGCGCAATGTTATATTTGTATTCATTGTATTATAAATTACATTATTGTGAGTGATTATGGGTAACTCTCTTGTTGTGAGGGTACATGTTTAATCAATGTTGGTTGATTTTTATGATATCTTAGATTAAGCAATATGCATTATTTTTTCACTTAGGGAGCCAATTTTTGAGGATAGGATGTCTTTGAGTAGTGTTCTTGAACTTTCAATTGGGTATAACATACTTAGTTTAGAAACTTCCATTCTGTGTAGTACTATCTTGAGTGTCTTGCTTGACGTAGAAGTGTAAATTCACCTCAGCTTATTGAGCTTAAATTAAAGAGTTGTTCGAGGACAAATAAGGCTTTAAGTGTGGGGTAGTGACCTGAGGTGGTTTTATGCAGCTAACAGTTATTACCATAGTTTATTTAGCCCTATTTTGAGGACAACTTTTTTTTTTCATGTGTTAATTATGATATAATTGAGCATATAAGTGTTTAAGTATGTTATTACAATGTTTAAGGTGTATTTAAAACAAGGTTGTACTTAATTTGGGTCACTTAGAAATCAAATGACAAAACTAGTAACACTGGCTTGAGATAGGTGTTGTTCTAGTTGATCGTGATGGATTATACTTTAAGTAATGAGTTTCTAATGGTATTATTGTGTAATTATATGTGTAAAAATTGTTTATAGTTTTTAAAGTGAAATTTAAACAAGCCAAGAGGCAAAACCAAGTTTATGATCAGAAGGGGAAAATCTAGTATTCTTAGTTTAAGTTTCTAGTTTGTCGTCTTGGATGTCGTGTTATTTTGAGCTCTAATTTGTTGTATTTAATGCTATAGTATGCTTGGTTAGTTTATTATGATTATATATGAAGTATATAAAAGCTTAAAATAAAGTGTAAATGATACAAAAAGGCTTGGAATGGATCAACAAAATCACGAGATAAGATTTGACATCAAACAGACATCTTGGAAGCCCATGGCACGTCGTGGACCAAAGAAAAGGACAAAGGGTGTGTTAAATACATAGGTAGATTACTAAGGGATCCAAAACATTATGTATCCACAATAAGGGTGTGTGGGAAAGCGAGACGCAGAAATTAACCCCGCGATGCATCCTAGTTCAAAAACTCGGTAGTTTTGTCCTCATATAAATAGGACACTTGTACTTGATGTTATACACCTTGGACAACTTTGAAACTTGGAATGGGTATGGAATACACTTCAATTAGGATTATTTTTATTTACTTTATCTTTTCAATGAATTTTATCTTAATTTTATTCATCTTGATTATGACTATGTCCATGAGTGGCTAAAAGCCCCCTTTCTGGGGTTAAGGCCAAGAACATGATTACTTTCGCTTTGAATTGAGTTATTTTGAATTTCTTATCATAATTTCTTGTTTATTTATCCTTGTTATAACTATTTGAGGATATACGACCCTTACAACACTTATATTGTTGACTTTGTGATCTCGACAGAGGCAATAAGAAGATAGAATGTGGGGATGAATAGAGTAAGGTTATTATTCCTTTATGAAATAAGGAATTTGAATTAGAATCTAGGATAGGGATATACCTAGAATCCTTGCTTAGTTCACATGTAGGATGATATCTTAATTCATCTAAATGGATTATTACATACCCCCTCAATGATGTAGTTGTAATGTCCAGTTAGGTAGAAGATTAGAGGTCGGGAGACCATTATCATACTATAAACCCTACGAATCAACATCCACGATAAGTAATCTAACGAATGAAGTTCAATAGCGTAGTATGATTGTTCACAGTGCCTTCACCCTGGATTTTCATCCATTGCTTTTCCAAAGTATTTAATTTTCCACATTACTCTAGTTTACTTTTAGTTTTAAGGTCACAATCTCTTTTGGTTACGCTTACACTAGTTAACCTGAATAGTTGAACTAGTATTGGATAGTTAAAACAAGGATTTGAGTGATTGATATTCGGCTTTATAAAATGCCACTGTATTACTTGGTGAGATCACGAACAATTCCATGTGCTCTTTGGCGCCACATAAAATCACATATATAAAGGCCCAACATCATATCTAAGAGGAATATCATCTCTATAGGACATCAATCATAATTTGGGGAAAGTCATCACAATTTACCAAGACATGAAGTAAACTTATTGTAAAGGCTCAATAGTCTTAACTAGGCCTAACATAAACTAAGGACACAAGGGAGAACATGGGTTTTGGTCTATGGTGGTCTGGAAGAATCCACTTAAAATCCTTAATGTCCATATTTAAGCATTTTATACCCCAAACTATGCAAATGTATATAGTTCCGCTTCTAGATGTCGAGTAAGTCTTAACCAATCCTGAGAAAGGTTTTTTTTCTAGATATAAGGGCATTTAAGTCAACTCCACCTAAATTACAATTTCAAGATCAACGAAATAGCGCAAAAAAGGTTAAATATACTAACCATGCTTCAAAAGATAACACCATATTCCAAATCTCGCATTATATCATATCCATTCGACGAATTAGTTCAATCTAGGACGAAGGCGATAGGATTTAAAGGCGTATTAAGACTTTCAACTTACGGGTTAAAACCTTCATCTAATCCTCAAATTTCAATACTCAATACTAAGTCATCTACCCATTATCAAACATAACATTAACATTCAAACCGAAAATATAATACACATCAACTTGTGGAGAAGAGTAGACAGAAGTCTACTTCAAAGTTGAACTACAAATACTTATATCATTCACCAAAAGCTCATCTTCATTTCACAATCCCAAAATGTCATCTTGCTATCAAAATAATAATTTACTCATCAATAAAAGAATAACGATACCCATATTGCAAAATTAAGCTACGGGTCCAAAAACAACATAAAAAATCTCTCGTGGGTCCCACTTATGGAAAATACATTTCTGAGGCCAACCCAACATGATATCAAGCTAATGGGATCAAAATCCTGAAAAATGGGTGAAAATCAAGTTATTTTAGGGATAGAAACAAGCCCTTAAGCTATTTGGGGTTTTGGGTCAAGAACTAAGAAATTTATCTAGAAAGTGATTAAATCGTACCTTAATATGCATGATAATTATGATAATAGATGTTTAACAAGATCTCAAGTCACCCACAAGACTTAATTTTGAGTTTCCACACTCTTCAAGGGTGTCTAGGTCTTAAAGATGGAGAGAAAATGACCAATATACAACAAAAGGGGTAATTTTATACCCATATCAGGTATGGAGATGTTGCTATCGCAATCTAGGGATTGCTATCATGATTGTGTGATCTCTATTCACCCTGTTCGATCGCAATAGGGCGATTGCAATGGCCCTTGTGTTATTGCGATGTGCCAGAACTAGCAAGCTTGCAAAATTTTCCAAGTTTCCAACAATGCCTCGGGAATTATTTAGAATTTGATTTTCACAAATAAACTATGTAACGACACTAAATTCGATATTCTGTATGCATTGGGAAACTCGTATTTCCCATCAAAGGTTGTTTTGACCAAATGTGGGTCCCTAAACCATATTTTAAATTTTCTAACTTTTTTACCTGTAGGTCGAAATGAGCTCGGGTGCATTGGGATGGAAACCAAAGGTCTACCTAGCCTAAAATATATGTTTTAGGGCAGCTAGTACATTAGAAATTCGCATCCAAGATCATTTTACTGGAATTTTTTTCTGGTGTCCATTTGGAACCAACAAAGAATTCTAAATAGGGAATTGTCTTGAAAAAACTAATGAACTTCCCGATAACCAAACTGTTAGTCCCAGCAAATCATAAATACTTAGGGAAACTATGGGAAAGCCCTAATGGAAAAAATAAGTTGAAATATAGGAAATGGCCTAAAGGGTCATTACAATATCCACTAATAAAAACACTTTTGTCCCTGAATGTCTATAGATAGAAAACCCACAAAAGCTCAAAAAGATGAGGTACTGGGCTTACATACCCCAAGTCAGACTTCCCAAATAACCTAAAAAAAAGAACACTTTAGAGGGATTTCTCCATATGTATCCCTTTTTCAACTAGCTCTCTCACTGCACTTTCAAACAGTAAAAATTCAATCATAACCACTAGCTAGACTTTTACTGAACTGAAAAACGTTGATGCATGGAAATATGCACCACCACACACTGATACCATTTTGATACCCGCAAAAATTGACAAAGACTAATACAAGACAAACCAACCCAAAGGATGAGTCCTACAACCGACTTTAAATCCAATTAAAACCATCTTTTATCAATCTATACTTACTATCTACTCCTAACCAGTAGGGAAATAACTTGAGTTCCATCTGCGCAATCTCATCACTAAGAACTTAAAGAACTGAAGTTGATTTGCTAAAAGTCCATATGAAAAATTTGAGCATAAGCTCATAAGGCTTTATCGGGGCACACACACATAGAGATAATTAAGGAATGCAATCTATGAAAATGCTGCAAATAGTTTGTATGACAACCAAGACTAAAATCCAGAAGGTCAAGGTATATCTACTCATCATTGAATAATCTATTGCATGATGTCCCATCAACCTATAATGAAACCATATTGAAGCCAACTCAAGCATACTACTCCCACTGAGTATATCTTCCAAAATTCTCAAAGTGGACTGAAGACTCAAGGTCAAAGTTGAAACAACCAATATTGGGTCCATGGGCTATCATCTGAGCACTTATAAAAAATAATTCAACCGAAGGTGTAAAGACCGAATAGGTAACCAAGGTGTACGCATTAGTACTTCAAATATATTATAACTTCCAAACCTCCATCCCAAAGAGTCAAATCTAAAATTGAGCCAACAAATCCAAACCAAGGTTAAATACTAACATCGACCATAATGTCTGAATTAGGTATATATGTGCTAGATCATGACAAACCAAAATCGAAACATAGCTAAAGAAAAAAATTACAATAGAGGATAAATCACCAGCTTAAAACACAGTAAATCCACTCCATATTCGCTAGAGGTCTTGAACTATCAAAGCATACTCAAGAACTCATAAAGTCCACAAACCATACTATTGATGGAAAAAAATCTAGTAAATTCAAGAAATGTAGGTCAAGTCAGGCACTAATAAACCCAACACTCCACCTCATCCAGGAATCGACATAGGCACATATTATCGAGGCGAAACACTCCACCAAGCCTTATTATCCCGAACGAACTCTGACATAGGGATTTCCTGAATCCATAAAGTAGGATAATCATCACCCAATCCATCCAAGAATCACATCACAATATGTACGGGGCCTCCAACCTCCTTCCAAATAACAAAGGAAAATGATCACAAGGAGATAAATCAAACAAATATAAGAGATGAATCCACCATGTCTCAATCTCAATCTCAAATAGCTATCAGGAGATAAAATATCCACAACCATGAACGGACCCAAAACTGGTCAAGCTCAAGAATGGAATAAATAGAAAAGAAATTGCCAAAGAAACAACCTTCCCAACTAGAGGGTAAGTCCAAGAATCTCCAACTCAAGATCGGCCAATATAGCTAAATTGCCAACTTTAGAACCATACAGAACCAAAGAAGGTTAGCTTACCTTTGATATCACAATATATTCCTAAATCAATCTAAGAAAGCTAACCAAGAGGGAAAAAATCAAACTCACAACACTATAGGAAAGAAATCATCAAATTGGAGTCTATCTACTCAAGCCATCGAATCAAAATCATAAAGAAATGGAATTCTAACTCTATAACACTAGTCTATGTGTCTTCCCTATGAGGATCAATTACTTCAATAAATAATATCAATAACCTCAAGTAGTGATAATAATAGAAACAATATTATCAATATCAATATAATGAATAGGTGGTACCAAAAGGAACAAAAACATTATGTACCACTAAAGCTCCACAATAAGGCTAATATGCAAAGATAAATGAGACTCAAACCCAAAAGCTACACACATTGGGAGAAAGTATCAATACAATCTACCACATTAAATACTAAAAGAATTAAGACACGGAGTAGTCATAAAATTATAAATTTAATTATAAGGGACACAATAATCAATATGAACTCCTCAAGACATAAAATCACCAATGGGTACAAAGACCGAAATGAACACATTGTAAAGGTAAATGTGGGTAAATAAAAGCACACCACTCATGATGAAATCTACAATATATGACTAAAAGATCTATTACAGAATAATTCTTAATATGTCAAAACTCAGACCGACTGACTAAATCATCAACTTAGGTGCTAAGCACACTATATCTAACTGAAGGTGCACTAATCATCTTGAGGATGGTCTGAATAAGCTGAAAGACTAGTAATCCCACATTAGGGAAAGTCACTAGACTAGTAGTTAATCTCTCTATAGTCATAGCAAACTCCTGGTGAGAACACAAACTGAGCCCACATGATGGGCTAATTAACACTAAGAGCACTCTCTACTACTAATGGTCATCCTTACCGTAATCATTGCATGTCTCAAGAACTCTAGGCTGGCAGGGAATGAATACTAGCTCTGTCTAATCAACTAACTCATATTTGGGTTACTCTCAAAACTAGTGTCCCATCATGACACAACAAAAATAATTTCTTGGAATACATCGAGATACAGCCTTTCAAAACATAATATAGCTTCCATGGCTTGATGACCCATACCAAAACTTTGCAAGGTATGATGGGGACTATGCCTTCTATGATCACTATGACTAATATGAGAATCACTCCTAGTCTAAAATAATACATGCGTAGAGCTAATAGGTTGCAAGTGAAGCTTAACTCTACCGAACCGATCCTCACTCCTGAATGAAATCTTAATAGAACAATACTAAGGTCTTGGCCTCTTTCTTCTACCTCCATACGTCTCAATACATACTCTCTCTAAGGATTTCACATAATCAATAATCTATGAAAAAGAAGACCCAACTGCTATCAAATTCTCCAATTATAAATGGAGTAAAAATGCTAGTCCTCTAATAAATCTATGTACCACGATCTACTCAGAAGGATGTAGCATAGGAAATTTCCTAGCCCACTCGAGAAATCTAATCTCATACTCAAACACTGGCAAAGAACCCTATTGAACACCAATAGACCAAACTCTAGTCTAAGAATTGCTCAATGAATTAAATATCATCCATGGTTGGGAGGGATCTGCAACATGACTTGGATCCCTGATGCTGAACCTAGAAGAGTTGAAGTAGTTACGATCTTTACTAGAGCGTAAGATGGCCTATAATCCTTTGGCTAACTCTAAAGATTAACGATATCAATCCCTGACTCTCTAGTCTAATGTTGCACTGAAGCTCTAAAAGCATGTTTCAATGTATCATTTGTGTCTATCGACCATATTGCATCACCTATTAGATGACAAAATATAGTCAAAAAATGTGTCTAAGGTTCATAGCAATGCAGACACACTACCAGGAGTTAAGAAATAAGTTTCCTAGAATGTCTCTATAGCCTCTTAATGATAAGTTATGGATGTGTCTGCACCAATTCACAGAACTCTACTAAGCCTAGGATCTGATACAAATTTGTCATGACCCTAATTCTCAAGTCATGATGGAACCTAGCATAACCCACCCCTAGGTAAGCGAAACTCGTAGTCCAAAATGGCTAGTAATGGACTACCTAACTAGGTCAATAAAGGAATTGAAAAAAAGATGCAATAATCAATAAAATACATAATATAGTCCTAGAACCTTGTGGTATCAATACAAGAGCTTTTACATAACAAGATTTCAAAGTGACATTAAAATGAAAACACTGACATAACTTATCTTCAAATACAAATAAAAACTAGTCTAATATATAAGAGTGAGATAAGTAGTACCTCAAACATCAGGAGCTCCCTCTAAGTATCCAAACCATCGCTTCTCCACATGATGCACACATCAATGGTGATAACTTGTACTATGATCTACATGCTGCAAAAGTGTATTATGAGTACCAAACACATCGTACTAAATAGGAAACCCATAAGGGCTAATGTAAATATAAATAAAAAAAGATACAAAGTAGAGTAAAAATCCATAATTTATAAGTCATCATAAATATCACATTATCAATAAGCATATATACATAACATGAATATTATAACTTCCATCGGGTTTTGCATAGAATTTATATTATCATTCCAGTATCTTTTTTTGTCCCATACCAGAGAGATGTGTATCTAGATATGATAAGTGCACGTGGTCAAGCCTCGATTAAAGGAATGTAAATCTATAAGTTTGTTTCCCGGAGTGATCTTTGGGACAAAATTATTATAAAAGTGTAGAAAGGGTTGGAATATCTCATGACCGAATAAATAGTATTATAAAATCATAGATCAAAACTTATCATGATCAATTTTTTAAAACATGATTATTAATCTATTTTACATATAAGTTATTCATTAAGACAGACATTTATTATTATGAAGAAATCCCCTATTAAGGTAGAAAGTGTGTTTTAACCCTTAGTTAGTGATAACAATAATAATATTATAATCTAATAATTATCGTGTCAATCATCGATGCAACGATCATGAACGTAAAAAATTTATGCATTCCATCACTATTATTCATACACTGGAATCATAAGTATTGATATGTCAATAAACTACAATCACATACTTTATAAAGATAGACACTTCCCGGATGCTGAACTCATATCATAACAAGACCTTGGGACCAATAATATGTATGGAACAATTATAACATCATGATCATGAACTTTGGCCCATATATAGATATTTAACCCATATAAAAATTATATTCATAAAGCATGTCATTTTAAATAATCCATAGCATATTTATGAGACATAGTATCTCTATAAGCCATATGGTATATCTATAGTTATCATACCTATAGAAGGTATCGTGCATTTAGGAGACATAATACATCAATAAGAATCTCATATCTAGGAGGCATAACACATCAGTAAAGAATAACTCATAACTATGAAGAATATTATCTTTATAGGACAATTATCATATCTAAGAGGAAATAACATCTCTAAAGGCCTAACATCATATCTAAGAGGAATTTAATATTTATTGTCCACCAATCATAATTCAGAAAAAGTTATCACAATTTACCATGCCACCAAGTAAGCATATTCTAAAGGCTTAATAGTCTCTACGAGGCCTAACATTTGAAACTAAGTCCAGTAGGGCTAAATAAGTTTTTGTCTTAGGTGGGGGAGGAAGAATAAACTTCTAATCCTTAATGTCCATAATATATACCCCAAACTAGGCAAAGGTAGCTAGTTCAACTTTTAGATATCAAGTAAGCCATAACAAATCCTAAGATAGAAATTTTGTCTAAAAATAAGGGCATTTATGCCAACTCCACCTAAATTACGATTTCAAGATCACCAAAATATCCAAATTAAGGTTAAATAGACTAACCATACTTCCAATGATAACACCACATCTCAAACCTAGCATTAGACATATCTATACCACAAATTAGTTTAATCTAGGATGAAGGCAATAGGATATAAAAGGGGTATTAAGCATTTCAACTTTTAGGTCAAAACCCTTATCTAATCCCCAAAATTCAATATTCAACACTAAGTCAATCTACCTATAATCAAACATAACATTCACATTCATACATAATGTATAACACGCACCATCTTACGGAGAAGCATAGACAGAAGCCTACCTCAAAGCCCAACCGTAAATACTTATGTCATTCAACAAAATATCATCTTTATTTCATAAGCCCAAAATTCCATCACACAATAAAAATAATAATCTACTCATCAATATGAGAATAACGATACCCATGTTGCACCATTATGCATTGGGTTAAAAAATGACACCAAAAATTCCAAGTGTGTCCCACTTAAGGAAAATACATTTTGAGACAAACACAACATGATATAAAGCTTACTGAATCAAAATCCTATGAAATAGTTGAAAACTAAGCTAATTTAGGGTAATAATAAACCCCTCAAGCTATTTGGGGCTTTGGGTCAAGATCCAAGAAATCCATTAAGAAAGTGATGAAATATTACCTTAATTAGAATGATAATAATGATAACAAATGTTTATAAAGATCCAAAGTCACCCACAAGACCCAATTTTTAGTTACCACACTCCTCTAGGGGTTTTTAGGTCTTAAAGATGAAGAGAGAATGACCAAAACATTACCAAAGGGGTTATTTTATACTCATACCAGGCATGGATATGTTGCTTTTACAATCCAGGGGTTGCTATAGTAATTGTGTGATTTCCATACACATTGTTCAATTGCAATAAGGCGACTACAGTTGCCCCTGTGCAATTGCAATACACAAACACTAGCAAACTTGGAAAATTTTCCAAGTTTCCAACAATGCCTCAAGATTCATTCAAAATATGACTTTCGCGAATGAATTATGTATCCGCACTAAATTTGACATTCCAAACTCTTGGTCAAACTTAAATTTTCAATCTGAGGTCGTTTCAACCATGTCCCGCACCCATATTTCTAATTTTTCAACTTTTTAACCAATAGGTCAAAATAAGATCAGGTGGATTAAAACCCGAACCAAAGGTCTACATAGTATAAGATTTATATACTAGAGTTGTTGATCTGAGGTGTTTTTATGTACTTTGGTACCATTATTCTAGCCTATTTCTCCTTATTTTGAGAGTAATTCGTGTTCTTTATGTGTTCATATTGATATAAATAAGAATTTAAGTGTCCGAGTGTGCATTTATAATGTCCAAAGTATTTTTCAAACAAGTCTGTACTTAATTGAGTAATATAGAGTTCAACCCGGAAAACTAGTTTTACTAGCTTGAGCTAGGTGTGTGTCTAGTTGATTTCGGTAGATTCTAATGTGTTTAATTTTTTCTAAATATTTTAATGGTGTAATTATGAGTGGAATAACTTGTTTGTAATGTGCAAAGTTTAATTTGATTAAGTCAAGAGTCGAAATAATATATAGAAGATTATTGCGAATTTGCTTTATCCTAGCTCTTGTTTTGATTTGTTGTTGAAAATATTATGTTGTTTTAATCTTGAATATGTGGTGTATGACATTGTAGGAGGCTTGGTGAATTAAATATGGTGATATATTAATGATAAAAAAGCTCAAAATTCATGGAAAATACATTACAAAAGACACGAGTAAAGGATAGGATGTTCCATACTTAAAACAAAATTAAACACAAATTTCAGTGAGACAACGCAAAGTTAACACATTGCATTGATGTTCCAATGCATTAACTGACACGTCGCGTCGCTAAATTAAAATTATGCACCAAAACAGTTTTGGAGCTTTTCCTATTCTTAATATAACTTGGCACGCAAAATAAGGACCTTTGTGGGAATCTTTTCCAAATCCCATTTCCTTTGGGAGTAGAATTTATTTTATAATATATTATCACACTTTGGATCATTATTAAAGCTAATAACAACTTTTGACAATTATTTTGTTGGTCAATCTTGGAACAATTTGGAAGAATACGGGTGAACTACTTGACGAAATTTGGGTCACACCTGTGTTGGGTTCGAAATCGAGAGGGCGTCATGCGGAAGTTATTAGTTGCAAATTATTGTGGTGACAATTCAGAAGACACATAAAATAATACTAAAAATATTAATATTATTATATTATTTGGTCAATTGGCCTACATATACAACTTAATATTAAAAACATAAAAACTAATGAGAGAGAAAATCACCCCCTAAACAAAGACTCTTTAAAGACTACATTGTGGATGCTATTGTGTTATGGTATGAGAATGGAAACAAAGACTCTTTAAAGACTACATTGTGGATGTTATTGTGTTATGGTATGAGAAGGGGGTCTTCTATTTATAGATGTCCAAAACCTTTCCTCCAAGAAAGAGGTTAGCCAAATATGGAAAAGAATTATATTTTTTTTTTCAGGAAAAGTAAAGTAATTATAATAACTTTTATTTTCCTTTTAAAAAATAAAACTTAAATATAGTAAGAAAATCAGGGCAAAAACCCTAACAAATCTCCCCTTTTTGGCTTGATTTTCTTCAAAATATTCTCGATCCGTCTTCTCTTTATATCACGTGCATCAACTTCGTTCTTGATATAATCTTCATAACTGCTACTTGCCATGGTTAAAAATTAGGTTTAAAATATCATGGTTAAAAATTAGTTTAAAAGTAATATTTTATTTTTATTTTTAAAGATGCAGCAACAGGCGTGTTGAAAATATGGTTGAATTTGTTCTCCACATGTAGTTCGACAAAAATCTTCATTATCATCCAAATTGTTGCAGCTTGATTTTGAAATCATTTTGAACCTATTTAATCTCGTCTCACCACACTATTGGACCATTGAACCATAAGCTTTGATACCACTTGTTGGGTTCAAAATTGAGAGGGCGTCATGCGGAAGCTATTAGTTGCAAACCATTGTGCTGACAATTCAGAAGACACATAAAACAATAATAAAAATCTTAATATTATTATATTATATGGTCAATTAGCCTACATATAAAACTTAATATTAAAAACATAAAAACTAATGTGAGAGAAAATCTCTCCCTAAACAAAGAATCTTTAAAGATTACATTGTGGATGTTATTGTGTTATGGTATGAGAAAGGGGTCTTCTATTTATAGATGTCCAAAACCTTTCCTTCAATAAAGAGGTTAGCCAAATATGAAAAAGAATTATATTTTTTCTTTCAGAAAAAGTAAAAGTAATTATGGTAACTTTTATTTTCCTTCTAAGAAAAAATAAAACTTAAATATAGTAAGAAAATCAAGGCAAAAACCCTAACAACCTGAACATTATTAATTATTAAGAGAAGATATTGGATTTTTGGTGGACACCTGGGGACCACGTGAGGCTTCCTAATCCACTCAAAATAAGGATTAAATATTATTTATATACGTATAGTACGTGGACACGGTTAGAGGATGCTTGGACTACTTTTGACGAAAAACAGAGGACCTGTGATTTATTAGGTTTTAAATTTATTTTTAGTCTATAATTTTTTATATCATTTATTCAATTATTTAGATCGTAATTATGAATATTAGTGGCTAAAAATCCTCCTTCCAGGGTTAAAGCCAAGAACATGATTACTATTATTTTGGATTAATTTTATTAATTTTGCTTATCATATTTGGTTGTTTGTTTATTCTTGTTTTAATTATTTTATGGATTGCTCACCCATAAAATACATATATTATAGATGTTTTGATCCTGGGAGAGGAAATAGGGAGAAGAACATGGAAATAAATAAAATTTGAATTTTTATTCTTTTATAAAATAAAGAATTAAACTTACCATCTACGACAGGGATGCGCTTAGATGCCTTACTTGATTCATATGTAGGATGATAGCTTTAATTAACTTAATTGTATTATTACATCCCCGCTCAACGATGTAGTTGTAATGTCTAAATTAGGTAAAAGATTATAGGTTGGGAAACCATGATCATGCAATTAACCCTACGAATCAACAACCACGATAAGCAAGTTGATGAATGAAATTCAAAAATATAGTATGATTGTTCGAAGTGTTTTAACCCTGCTCTTTTCTCCATTAGTTGTTCCAAGAATTTATTTTTACACATTATTTATTTTATTTTTAATTTACAAAATTACAAACTCTCTTCTTGTTTATTTTTTCTCAATTAGTTAAACTAAAATTAGATAGGTGGCGAACGCAAGTCCCTCAGAGATTGATATTTAGTCTTCCTTGAAGCCACTATATTATTTGATAAGACCACGTACACTTGCGTGTGCGCTATCAAGTTTTTGGCGTCGTTGCCGGTGATTTGTTATTAGGCAATTATCTTATTTTTAGTTTTTCTATATTGAGTTGTAAATAGTTTGGTATAGTTTCTGTTTATTTTCTTTTATTTCTATTTTTCCCACACTCTTCTCGAGTGTCAGCCTAGGATAGATGGTTTTCAAGTGATGATAGTTCTTGTTATTCATATGGAGGACCGCATCATAAGGCTTATTTTCCAGATTTTGATGGAAGTGCATGGACGGTACCTTCATAATATGATGTGGATAATGTTCTATCTAAGGAATAGAATGCAAATTAGTGTTTGGTTTGTGGTAAAAGTGAGCATTCTAAAGATATACGTGCTGTAAATCCCAATTCAGTAATATTTATGAGCTATGATCAAATATAAAATCATATAAACTACTGCAATAAAATGGGGTTAACCCAGTCACAAATTTAATCATGGACCAACCAACAACAATTTCAGCTGCAACAACTAAACATGCAGGCCACAACTCAAATGAGTAATTTGGAAGAGTTGATGAAACAAATGTTAGCATATCAGAATGAGTTGTTGGCATACATAAAGAACCAAAGGAAGGCTATAGAACAAGTGACATCCCAACTTATTGTAGATGAAGTTACAAATAATTCGAGGAAGTCTTAGTACTCGAAAACTAAAGTTGTCGAACAGGTTAAAGAGTTACCACTGCCACCATGTCTACAGTGGCTAAACAAAGAAAAATATGAGGAGGATGTTAGCCAATTTGTGGAGAAAACACAAGAATCGCAGTCACTCGATTGTCATTCTTATCTTGAGACTGAAATTGAGAAGGTGAATAAAAGTGAGTGTGTAGTAGATAGAGTAAATTTTGAAGTAAGATTGATTGGGCCTCACTCGAAGCACTTTTGTACATTATGTTTAGATGATGTCTTGTATGTGGAATCATTTAAAATAGTGGAAGAGTGTGAAGATAAGGACCAAGAATCCTATATTCTTGATTTTACACCGGATAACCAATATAAAAACACACCTCACGTAAAAGCAGAGTAGTTTATCATACATATTCTATTACCCGGTTCATTAATTTTTGTACCACCTCCCTATGATCGAGGAAAGAAAATGGATGTGATGTTGGGGGTGAAATTTATATCCTCAAGGTGGAGAAAAAGTTGATTGGGTCGTGCCGCGATACTAAATGAGGCTCTTCTTGGGAGGCAACCCAAGTTAATTAGGTATGTTTTCTTTTTAGTTTTTCGTAGTTTTTACTTCACGTAGTTTTTATTATTGGTTGAGGCACAGGTTGATGGGAAGTCTGAGTACCATAAACTTAAGCTTGAAGCATGGGAAAGATTGAGTGTTGGGTCCCATGGATCTCCTTTTTATGTGAAGATGCATCTAGCTAGGCCTAGAGGCCTCAGGAAGTATTTCTATCTTTTTACTTTTAAATTCACTTGGGGACAAAGTATATTTTTAAGTGTGGGATGATGAAATTCCCAAATTTTGACTCAATTTTAAAAAAATTTAGGTTAGGAATAAGTGAGATATTTTTGTTGGTGCTATTTTTTATTACATAATGCAAATGGGTTTATTTGAAAAAGCATGTTAAATGAGTGACTTGTTATTTTTGAGACTCTTAGGTTCAAGTTTGTGACTCTTGTATTTTTTTGGCTTAATTTTGAATTCATGTTATTGTTAGGTTGGGAGTCAATGATGATCCTATTTGAGTTGAGCATGTGCCATGTGCGTATAAGGTTTTTTGAATATTTTTTGTTGCATATGATGTCTAGAACTTTCCCGATGTCTGTATGAAACTTAATAAAGAATATAGTTTTAGGAGATGATTTAGACATTTCTTTGATAGCCTTATTTTTTATCCTCTGATTGACCTACCCTTGTACATTATCCTAGTTAACCCCCATTGAGCCTTTAGCTTTTTCTTTGGTAGCCTCATATGTTGCCTAATTCCCTTCTTTGATCTAAAAAGATCCTAAGTGCTTTAATAAAATAAAAAAATTGAATTGGTAAGGAGTTTGAGAAATTGAATAAGAAAAAGGTGAAATTAATGCCCTAGGGTAATAGTTATTGGTGTATAATTGATGTGTGGTGGGTGTTTGTGATTAAAGTATGCTAAAAATATAGCCATGATTGTGAAAATATAAAAAAATTGATTCTTGTGGTAGTAAACTATGCGTCCACCAAGTGTTTGTGCAAATACTTAAAAGAGATGGGGCAAAATAAAAGAATGATGTAGACAAAAATGGTGTAATTTGGTTGTTAGAGATTTGTTTTAAATGTATGATGTAGTGTATTAAAGTTCTTAGAGAGGTTAGTCACTATTCTTGGCCAAAATAGTTCCTACCCGTCCCTTAGCCTACATTACAACTCGGAAAAGACCTAATTGATCCTAAGCTTTACATTCGACTATTAGTTGAGCATTACACTAAGGGAAAGCCTATGGTTCATTATGTGTAACTTGTGAATTCTTTATGAGAGTAAGCGTAATTTGATTCTTGTACCCATTATGTAATAAATTGGATTATTGTGAGTATTTATGGGTAACTCTCTTATTGTGAGGGCACATATTTGATGAATATGTGTGATTTGTATAATGTCCTTGATTGGACAATATGAATGAGTTTTCCAACTAGGTGAGTCAATTCTTGAAGTTAGGATGTTTTGGAGTAGTGTTTATAAGCTTTCAATTGTGCAAATAATGTGCTTTGTGTAGAAACTTGCATTTTGTGTAGCCATTGTAGTACTAGATTGAGTTTCTTTGTTTTAGTAGAAGTGTAGCATCACCTCATATTTTTATGCTTAGCGTAAAGAGTTATTCGAGGACGAATAAGAGTTTAAGTGTGTGATGGTGATCTGAGGTGATTTTATGTACTTTGGTATCAGTATTCTAGCTTATTTCATCTTATTTTGAGAGAAATTCGTGTGATTTATGTGTTCATATTGATATAAATGAGAATTTAAGTGTCCAAGTGTGCATTTACAATGTCCAAAGTATTTTTCAAATAAGTTTGTACTTAATTGAGTAATTTAGAGTTCAACCCGGAAAACTATTTTTACTAGCTTGAGCTAGGTGTGTGTCTAGTTTTTTTTTTTTGGTAAATAAAACATTTTTATTTCACCAAAATATGGGTTTACAAACCAAAACAGGGCCTGACTACCTATTTTCTCATTTTTGACTAAAAGCCTGTACGAGCTTTGCCCCTCCTAACATGCAGGGGCGCTACTCAGTAGTATTGAGAATCATAAAGCCTCATATTACATTTTCAAATCAAAAGTATTAAGAAATCATCAATCTAGATTCATGGTGTTGCAGCAGCTTATTGGAGTATCATTCCCCATCTTTGGTGCCTTTGACTTTGTATATGAATGTGGATTTCTATCTCCCTGCAGACCTTTTCCTCTTCATATTTACCCTTCTGGAATCTGATGCTATTTTTTCTTCTCCATATGATGTTGACCATCATTTCAAATACACTACATAAGATAGAACCTTGTGTAGACTTCCTTTTAGCTTGTCTGGATACCTACTCTGTCTCTTGATTCCAACTACCTATATTTTTATGTATACCTAGCCAATTCAGCAACCTCATCCATAAGTGTTTGGTGATACTGCAATCAAGAAATAGGTGGTCATGTGTTTCATCATCAATTCCACACAACACACATGTTTTTGGCACTTGAATTCCAAACTTTTCTAGTCTCTCAACTATAGAAAGTCTGTTCAGCAGAGCTAACCAAAGAATGAAGCTATGTCTGGGGTGTACTGAATGTTGTAATATAATACTTTTCCAGGGAACTTTGGGGAGCTGGGGAGTTAAAGTATTGTACATCTTCTTGATTCTGAATGACTCTCCTATGACACATGCTCTCAATCTAACCTCCAAGTCCCCTTGTAGTCCTGGGGCCTCCATAACATACTTCTGTGCACTGATAATTTTCCTAATTGCCCATGAGGAATTTTTTGGACCATTACAAGATTCAACTTTTTCAGCCTTCAAATAATAGGTATGCACCCATTTTATCCATAAACCATTCTTCTTTTTAGATAATGACCAAAGTTGTTTTATGATAGAAACTTTATTCCAAAGATATATATTCAGAACATTTAAACCACCTACTGATTTTGAAAGACAAATTTTTTCCCAAGAAACAAGTGCCTTCTTTGAAGTCAGAATGGCTCCTATCCACAAAAACACTCTACAGAGGCCTGTGACTACCTTCATGATTCTTTTAGGAAGTCGGAAGATCTGAGCCAAATAAGTTTGTATGCCAAAGATAACCGATTTAATCAGCTGTAATCTACCAGCATATGATAGTAATTTAGCACTCCAACATTTTATTTTTTCCACTATTCTATCCACAAGTGGTTGGCACTGGTCGATTGTAAGCTTTTTTTAGGACAATGGCACCCCTAGATATTTAAAGGGTAATTCACCTTCAGTATATCCCAAAAATTCCAGGATGTTCTACCTGACCTGAGGTTTGGTTCCAGAAAAATAGATTGAGCTCTTGTCAATATTGGCTTGTAACCCTGTGGCTTTTGAGAATTTCAGGAAAGCTTGATAGAGCATTGTTACAGAGTTAATATCAGCTTTATAGAACAGAAAAAGGTCATCTGCAAAACATATGTGCTTTATATCAAGTTTCTTACACCTGGGGTGGTATTGAAACCCCTTCTTCTGTTTTGGGTATTTCAATTCCCTATTCAGATATTCCATAGCTATAACAAACAAATAAGGTGACATAGGATCACCTTGTTTTATCCCTCTCTTTCCTTGGAAAGGTTTTGTAAGCCCCCCATTCAAGATCAGTGAATAAGAAACAGAACAAACACATTCCATAATCCAGTTGATAAACTTCAATGGAAACCCCAACTCAGCTAAAATACTCTTAAGGAAACACCATTTTATGAAGTCATATCCTTTACTGAGATCAACCTTCAGTACATATCTTGGGGATAATCCTTTCCTTGAGTACCATTTGAATAACTCATGGCTAAATAAGATATTATCTATGATGCTTCCACCCTCTATGAATGCTGATTGTGATGGACCTATGAGTGTATCAATAACCCTTTGTATCCTATTAGTTAGGATTTTTGTGAGCAACTTATAGAAAGTGGTACAGTGGGTTATTGGTTTGAAATCTTTTACCATGGAAGGGTTCGAAAATTTAGGGATCAAAGTAACTGCAGTGAAACTAAAAGCTCTCAGAAGCTTACCAGATATGAAAAACTCTTTCACAGCAAGTAATACATCATCTTTGATAATAGTCCATTGACTTCTGTAGAATTCCACAGGGAAACCATCAACCCCAGGAGATTTCTCTGATGACATACTTTTCATTGCACTTAAAATTTCCTAGTCTGTTACTTCTTGTATGATTTCAAGTTTCTGAGAGTGTGAGAGGCAGGGACCTTTCTTGATAACCTCAGAATTTGGGCAAGGTAGCTCAGGGGTAAAATCACCCATTAGCCCAGTAAAGAACTCAATAAATTCCTTCTCAATAAGATCAGGGTTAGTAACTTTGTTGCCTGAGTTATCATAGATGGAGGTGATAGAGCTTCTATTACTTCTGATCTTACATTGTGCATGGAAGTACTTGGAATTGGCATCTCCACATTTGATCAATGTTACTTTGGATTTTTTTCTTAGCACCTTCTCCTCTACCAAGTTCCAATGTTGAAATTCCTTTAGTAGCTTGGCCTCCTCTTGTATCAGTTCGTGATTCATAGGATCTAAGGATAGCTTGCTCTATGCGATGTCTAACAGTATTTTGGTTTGTTGAATTTTCTATGTGTAAGCTGCCATATAAGTATTCAGTTCCTGCAAATCATATTTGAGAGTTTTTAGTTTTTGGTTTATCTTATACATATAAGTTCCAGAATAGTTCTTCCTCCATGTATTTGCAACAATCTCAGGGAATTTCTAATGCTCCAACACAGTACTATACAGTCTGAGCGGTTTAGGTCTAGAAGCTTGCTGACTAATATATTGGACCAAGATTGGAGAGTGGTCAGAAATACCAGGTGATAGGAATTCAACATCCACATTACCATATCTTTGTAGCCATTGATAGTTTCCCAGGAACCAGTCAATCTTTGATCTTGCTGTTGTTTATTGCAAAAAGTATAGTAGCAACTTTTTTCTCTTAGTGAAGTAAGCTTGAGTTGGTCTATACAATCCTTGAAATCCTAAACTTCTTGTTGAGTGACTGGTGACCCAAATCGATCCTCACAAGTTAGCACACCATTAAAGTCTCCACTCAGGATCCATGCCTCTTGAATTACAACACCCAATGCTTTGAGCTAGTTCCATATTTCTATCCTTTCCTGCATGCTATTTTTAGCATACACCACAATGAGATATGCTGAGAAACTTCCTGAAGCATCAGTGACATAATAATGTATGAACTGCTCTTTTGTCAAGATTATAGACACATTTACTGTAGGCTGCCACATTAGCCAAATTCTTCCATTTGGGTCCATCGGGTAGTTACAACAAGTGTTCCATCCCCCCACCATCTTCTTGAGGATATTACGAGCTTTAGGTTCTTTTACTCTAGTTTCCAAACACCCAAACATATCTATTTTGGACCTTTTCAGAAAGAGACTAATCTCCTTCTATTTCAGGGGTTAATTTAAACCTCTAATGTTCCATGTTGAGAAAATCATATGTTTGGGGCCTCTCCAAGCCTGTCCAGAGGTCCTCCATCACCAGTGCAGTTTATGAGAGGGCCAAAAGAGTTTGTATCACTATTGCTAGTACTAGCATGGTTAGTATTAACATATTTACCTTATTGTATATGTCCTGAATTTTGCAGAATCATCTTATCCTTGTAATAGCCTTTTGTATCAGACACAGGGGGATCTATAGGTTTATCCTCCTTTTAGGCTTCATCTTTCTGTATCCATTGTGTCTTCTGGGGCCTCTTCCTTCTTTTGTTCCTCCTCCTTTTTCTTTGCACTTCTTTGAAAATGATAACTTACTTTTTTCAAACCCTAAACCCAAAATGTTTTGATCGAATGGGCTGGAAAAACCTTTGCTGAAATTTTCAAGACTAGAAAAATAGTTGAAGATGGTCTTAACACAAGGAGAGTAATAAATTTGATAGAATTACAATTCACTCATAATTCCTTCTAAACTAACTCTTTTGAAATGGGAAGAGAAAGGACAAAGAAGTTATAAGGGTGATAACTTAAGAAAGTGCATCATGACACAAACAATCTCCACAATATCAGTCCAATGCTCAGTATGTCCTATATCTGGTCTATAACATGCAGACAACATATCATGCTCAACTACCACCACAAAACTATCAAAATAATGTACCTCGTTCCAACTATAAAAAACCTCACATGGTCTTCATTGTAATGACTTGATTCTGTGAATTTTTTTTTGTGTATTTTGACTGTTTTACCTATCCTTATGGTTGTTGTATGTTATTTTTGAGGATGGGGATGGTTGGTACAGTTTTTGATGCGATCCACAGTGATTTGTATGAGTTTGTTGGTTTTTAGATGTTAAAAGGGCTCATAGTTAACTTCGATCAATATTTGTTATTTTGTTTTCAGATGGAATAATAGATTGCGCAAGCAGATCCGAAATGTTGATTTTGAATTATTGATGCAGCCTGGACCTGGGCCTTGTCGTAATGGGTATCCCAAGTCCACCTAGGATCGGGGACCACCCCCTTAACCCAACCCAACCACCTTATACAACCTTAGATGAGCTGAATTTCGAGCATATAACAAGATTGAACAATGCTCTCATGAAAACTCTAGGATAGGGTCACAACTATGACCGACCCAACCAAGTCTTTCCATACAAAACAAACCATCCATACCGTACTAAACCAAATAGAATATTGAAACATAATATAAAAGTCAAACCCAAAATGTATTACGATGGAACAACCAATAATATCATCCAAGGGTGTAAGCCCAGCATCCATCTTGATGCCAAGGTCAACACCAATACTGATCCCTCCTATTCCAACACCCAGAAACACCACAAAGCCTCTATTAATAAGAATACAAATATCCAATTGGGACATGCCCCCAACCATGGCCAAAACTAATATCCAAAAAAAATAAAAAGTCTAAGAATGTCCAACATAAAATGATGCCTTCTAAAATGATGGAATCTCACCACTTAAGTCCAATAAGCTATCTCCAAATCAAGTACTATAAAGGAGGAGTCAAAAGTTCGGTTCCTTCATAGAGTGGGTATACAGCCTCCAGTAGACAGGTTAGTGGGTCAAAACTAGAATGAATCTTGGGATAAGGATAAAATAATGACATTTATCAAAACCAAGTGAAAACCATACAATGAAAACAACCATACATATATATAAGTGTTGGGATAAGGGACCGGGTTTAGCATTCCATTTAAAAACTTAACTTGGGTCGTGTAGCTTAGCCTTCCTACCACCCACGGGCCATATGGGTTCAAATCCTCCCGCTGAAAGGGTTTTGGTGTGTGTAGTCACACGACCAGGAAATAACCCTGGGATGACTAGTACATCTCTCCAATATAAACGTGACACTCACACGTGGTCATTAAAGACCCGTTATATCAACAAATATGAGTTTTCGATTTTGATTCTTCCGCGATCGCTACCTTCCATGACTTACTTACACTCTCCGCCATTAATGCCCAATTAAAACCAAGTCCAAACAATCCAATTATCCATTTATTAATGAAGGCTATTTGATAAATCAGTGGTATTGTCATACCACCATACTTGCAAGCATTATTCATAGACAAACCATTTAGATTAAGGGGACTTTTGGTGCCCTTTCCATTTACCATATTAACTTTTTGGGAGACTACCATGTTCTCTACAAGCATTACCAATTATCCATTAACCTTTGTAAATCGTTGAAAATCATTTAATGTTTCATATATAAGTCGAAAACAAGAAAAAGTTCCATTAATATTAGTCAATGCATTGGACATATCTTTATAAGAATTTTATCAAACACCTTGGGGGATTAATATAACCAAAACCAAATTCCATTACCATTAAACCATTACCATGTAATTCCATTATCCAAAACCACCATTAATGCATAGAAAGCATAATTAAAATCATAAGAAATCATAACATAGCCTTTAACATCAAAAACCCCAAATCAATGATTGAAAACCAAAACCATGCAAAAGTATAAACCATAGAATCAATTATATAACCATGCCTTTAGCTGAAATTAAAAGTATGGAAGAGAATCATGCCTTAAACCAAGAATATTGATGGAACAAATTAACCAAGACAATCCCCAAAGTAAGACCTTAGCTGAAACCCTAGATCTTTTCCCCAAAAGATCTTGAGAGAATTATGATATGTTTTGGAAGAGATTCTAAGTGATTAAGAATAAAATAATAGGGTAAATAACCTCCTAAGTGTATTAGAAGTCGTGGGTCCTTATCAGGGTAAGTAGAGAAATCTAAATGTCCAGAATACCCCCACTTAAATCCTATAAAAATTCAACACAAGGTCACGACGGACCTTCTTATGAGTCATAACCTAGCTTACGGTTGATACCACCCAATTGTAACCAATCCTCAACCATGGATCAGACACTGTCTAGTATACGACTCATCCAACCAAGTCACAACCTCAACATACTATCCGTACCCATGATTTGTATCCCTGACAGAATGCAACACTAGGAGGATCAAATATCAATCACCTTAGGAGTCACCTGTATGACTCATACCCACGTCTTACGATTTATACCCTCAAGTCGTATCCATTTCATTTTCTAAGACCATCTCACCGACTAGCACTGGTCAGCCTATGACAGGTCTTCACCACTCGTACCCTAGCTTACGGCTCATACCATGAGTCATAATGGGTTCGAAGAACAAGATTCCTAGAAATTTTCTAAGGGTTCAAACCTGGGATGCTTCAATTGTTAGTGTGGTTGGTTCAATTTTATGTCTTTTGGATCTCATTTTAACCTTTGGTTCAGAAATTTGTAAAATTGGATCTCGAGGGTCAATTTTTTGAAAACAACCTTATTTTTGAATATTTGATGTCACAATTGAGTCTGAAACATTGAATTTACACTAGTAGCATATTTTGTTTGCTTTCATGTCATTTCAAATAAATCTCCAGGGGTCGATTGATAAATTTTCAACTTAGAAAGTTATTGATACAACTAAAAATCTGGTGCAACCGATTTAGTGGCCATGCACCACTTTAGCGGAGGGTCTACTAACAGTCAACTATCGCTAAAGTAGACATTGATCGCTTTAATAGTTGTTGCTTTAGTGGTAGGGGACCGCTTTAGCATCTTATAATTTTTGAGCTGGAACACTTGAGAGGTCAACCAATGCTTAAGAGATAACTACTTAAGTGGTCATTTAACCACCTTAACGGTCATAGTTGGACAGGTATAAAAACCTTTTTTTCTTATTTTTTATTTCATTTTTGAGACTTTGAGCTTTAGGTTGAAAGGTTTTTGGATGTCTTCTTCCATTTTTGATCTTGGGTAAGCTCCAAATCACCGTTTCAAATATTTGACTTTGCTTATTGTCATTTAAAACCCTTGACTTTGCTTATTGTCATTTAAAACCCTTCTAAATCATGATTCCGGATTAGAATTTGGAAATTTTGACCTAAAAGGCCTAAAAAAGGAATTTTCTTTGATTTAAACCCTATTTTTAACCCATTTTCACTTGGGTTTATCCTATTGTTTCCTTTAATTATGGGTAAGGTTTTTATAAACAAAAATTTCTACTTTACCCTTTCATTTAAAAAATCTATTTCGAGGATCCATTTTGACCCTGACTTAAATGGGTAGTATGGGTATCGTTGACTTCCTTTTAATGTGTAGATAATCTATTTGAATGTTTTAGTTGATTTATAGGCCATTCGAGAGGGTAAAGATCCATATTGAAAGTCTTTACCTTGGATTTTGACGTTGCGAGGTAGGTTATGTCTTAACTTTCTTCAAATTAGGCTGGGTAGTTAATATTTATATAAAAGAATGCTACGAGTATAGGTAATAATCATGGCAATAATATTATTTCCATTTTGTGTCTGTGTGGGGGCTTATATTATTGTTATTGGTGATTTGAGATGATAATTACTATGTGTTGCCTATCTGAGGGCTTTATCGGATATTATTTTTTTATATATTATAACACTCCAAATCTGGTACCTAGAATGCCACACGGTCCTCATAACCTCGAATGACCACAAGCTGACCCATGACTAATATCTGTAACTGAGCACTACATAATATAATGTATAAATGCAGAATAAAAGACTGAAAGTTTATAAGGTTAAAAAATCTGATAAAACATAACATCTGGAGATATGGTACATCACTACCAAAACAACTGAAATAAATGTCTGAACATGCTATAGTCTGAATAAGCCTCTAATTGTCTGAATAAAGAGTTGATGGGACATGTCCCCAACTAACTCCAACTGCTAAAATAAACTAAGTACTGAAATACTAAAATAATAAAGCATCCTTGAATGATGAGGACTCACTGCTAATCTACTACTATTGATTGAAACCTGAGCTACTAAGTGCGATCGGGAACCTGAGCGTCCGAACCTATACTATAAAATACCATAGTACAAAACAAAAGTATGCATCAGTACGTGAGAATGTAATGGTACGCAAGTGAGGTAGGATGAATGCATGGGGTTCATATGCATGAACTATAACTGACTGATAACATGAACATGAACATTACTGCATGAGGATACATGTATAAAAACATAACTGCAACTAAAACATGGGGATTCAGAACACTGAATATGCTGATAACATGGATTACTAATAGCTGATATAACTGATACTGGGTGACTGTTGCTGACAGTCTTGATTTTGATGGAACTAGCTGATTTTCATACTGAGCTGAGTGACTGTATCTGATAGTCCTAAAATCTGTAGAACTATTTGAGTTCTATTACTGAGACTGAGAATGTGGGAGGTAGTCATCTAGCTGAAATGCCCTTAATAAGCTGTTATAGCTGCGTTGGGGTCCTATCTGTAACCCTAATTAGAATGGTGTCAATACCACGCCACTGGTAAAGACAAGCTGTGAGTAACCCTCATCTGGTAGTGTCCCTAAAGGAGAACGGTGGGACCCTCATTTGGCAGTGTTAATCCACCTCATCAACCCTCAACTATTAGTGTTGATGTCTCAACCTATGATGGCTACATAGTTCTGGAATGCAAGGATTGCTTCTAAGGGGTCACACCCTCTACTGTCAGTGTGTGCCCTTATCCTTGGGTTTGCTCGGTGCTAAATCCAACTCCCAACTGAATAGACACTAAATTGAATATACTGAGATGAGCTGGACTGAGTTCACTGAGTTTCGTGGACTGATGAAATAGTACTGAATTCTGTTTACTGACTGAATTCATGAGATTACTGAGTTTTCCTGATTCATGTAACTACTGAATTGTACTGATCATGGCGTGACTGAGATTATCATAAAACTGACACTGACTCTAGGCACACAACTAAATTGTCGCGTATAAATACCTAGGACTCGATAGCATAATAGTAAATCATGGCATAAGTTCAAAAGCACAAAAATGGCTATATAGATATATCTATAATTCATTGACTAAGACATTCCATCAAACACTTGATTTTCATTAACTTGTACATAAATGGGGATTTCATATTAACATACTATAGTGGCACTTTTTCCTTCACCTAGGCATTTTATCAAACACATGGGGAGCATACTTTGGTTATACAATCATTAATGCACCTATTTATCATGGTTGTATAAATAAATTAGCAAATTTTAAGGGTTTATCATGAATATTATGCAAAACATCAAATACTAGGAATAATCATGGAACATGGAATTTAAAACATGAATCAAAAACCAACAACAACATGAACATGAATCTCAATTCAACTAAATAATGAACATTCATAATTACAAAATCCTTGGATTTAGAAAAGAGATTCTTGAGCTTCATGGGTGAAAGGGGACCCATGAATCAACACTTGACATACCTGGAAATCTAAGTTCTTAAAGAAATTCTTGGAATTGGCCTTGATTTCTTGAGCTAGGGATTTTCCTCTTGAGAGAGACAAATTTTGTTCATGAGAGAAAGTGAGGAAAAATGATATAATAGGGTTTTTAGGGCATAATTTTGTGGTTAAAGACTGAGCTGGGTTATGAAAAAAGACCCAATTACCTTAGAAAGTTTTTATTTTTCATCACTAAAAACCCAATTTGGGCACCTGGCACGATGCAGCGCTATCGCGCCGTGTCTCTGGAAAATAACTATTGAGAAATTGCATCATGGCGCGACTCGGTGAAATTTTGTTGCAATACTGGATGGGACCTGAAAGCTCACTACTACGTGGTGGTATTGCGTTGAGACATTGGAAAGGGACAATTTTGAATTTGAGCCTTGGCGCGATGCTTCATAATCACGAAGGCTCACTGGATTTGACAATTGCTATTTTGGCATGCTCCGCATCACGTTGATGGCTCAGGTGGCTCACTGTCTTACTAAAATGGCTCTAACTCTTCGCCCGAGTATAAGATTTGGGCAAATTTGGCATCGATGGAAAGCTTGTTCAATTTTCCACACAGCTAAAAGTCAAAATCTTGAAAATTCCACATGTATAAAAGTGGATTCATCTTTTAAAGTAAGCCTTTTGCATTTTTGGGATGATTTTAAGCTAGGTAGAAGTATGGGGTATTACATATATATATATATATATATATATATATGAATTGGTTTCTTTATTCATGGTAGAATTACCCTAGTTGGGATTAATGTGATATTAGTGATTCCTTATGTGCAAAATTTTCCTGTGGTACATTGCTTATATGTAATCATAGATGGTTGACATATTGAGTAGTTTATATTGGATGTATTCAAGATCTTCATATTAGTTTAGTTGTGATTATTACATCCTCATATCACGCATACATTCATGAGACATTGGTACCATTGAGTAATCATTGATTTTTGATAGAAATAAGACACTTTTACAAAATCATCTGCCGTAGCCCATGAGCCGGAGAGGAGATATGAATTTTGAGATTATGATTGAGTATTGAGAAAGTATACGGGTTGCAAACCCCCCATGGTTCCTACCTGAAAGTGTTGATGCTCTTTAGGTGTATACGGATGTCATGCGGTAACCTCGATCATATCACATTATCATCATTGCATTTCATCCATTTATGCATCTTCAGTGTTGTGTTTTTGTGTTTCATCTGATGCATATCTATTATATTTCTTTTATGTTCCTTCTTTCTTGTTTATGTGCAATATTTAGAACTATTAGTAAAGATGATGTGAGATGTCGTTTGGGTATTTTTTCCTTGCAGGTGACATGCTCATAGTATGTATTTATGTACCTTATTTTTCTACTTTACTCAGTCAACCTATAATACCACCGAGTACAAGTGGAATGTACACTCCCCTACTATGTCCTTTTGATGCAGATCTAGGTACGAGTGCATCATGCGAAAACTACATCATGCATTAGTTATTGATATTTCGAGGAAGTGGCCGCACGCTCTATGCTTTTAGAGTCCACCTCTACCCCCCTCCTATCTTTTTGATGTCTTTATTTTATATTTAGAGATAAATTTGTAATTTTTCAAACTCAATTATATTTTTCAATTCTGAGTTGTATTTAGATTGTTCTTACACTGTTATACCAGGTTTTGGGATGGCTTATCGTATCTTTATTATTCAAACTTATGCTATTATTGTATATGTATGGTTTGACTTTGCTCTAGAAGTCTCGTGTAGGAAATTGTGTTATATTTCTTCTTATATATCAGTTTGATTGATTTACTTACTTGTGACACACCCCAAAATTGGGCCTTGTCGAATGGGCACCTCAAGCCCACATGAACAGGAGGTTGCCCTGATAATGCAACCCAATCATTATCACATCCATCACTAGGGTCGAGTGAATCCTGATCATATAATGAGATAGAGGAAACAATACTAGAAGTCATAACTTAAACATGTCTAAACACTTTATTAGGTTCATCACTCTAACCAATATACCCATGTCCTCAATCATCCATAAAATCTCTACAAATGTAATGTCTAAAAGACTATGAATTAAAGTAAAAGACTATGAAATGTATGACTTATGGAGATTGGAAGCTCTCCACTTCAATGTCAACATATGATATGCCCAAACACTTGATCACTGTGTAGAAAAAGAAGAAGAAGCTGTGTAACCTATATCGTATGGGGACATAGCATCTGGATATGGTTAGTGGTTGAAGCGCTAGCATGAATCTCGAGGATAAGGATGAAGTAGCGCATTAGGTCAATTTAAGTCAAATCATCATATAAAATCACATTTACATTAGTAAAGGCATATATGAAGAGACATATGAATATGTTTATATATATAGCATACCGAGTCATGGAAAGAGTCAAAGAAATCATTCTTAAAGCATTCATTCATGAAACATAGAGTGAAGAACTTTTAGACTTTCACTTTACCAATTCGAGAACCTTAAACTTCTCCATTAAATTAGTCAAGGGGATCCAATCCTCAAACCAACTCAAAAAAAATTCAACCAAATTCATTAGGAAAGGGAGTCTAACCACAAGCCATTTTATTGGGAGAGGTACTCCAACCACAAGTGTAAGACCCCGCAAAAGCCTAGCTTAACTCAGTCCTTTAGAGCATAAAAAGAGGTACCAAACTTAGAAATTTCAGCCAAGTGTTTGTACTTAGAATCATTTTTAGCCTTCATAATTTGGCGATCTTATTTTGCGACTCTTATGACATTAAAATATTGATCCTTGGATTGAATCATGATCAGGTGTGTCCATAGGTCACTTTGGGTGAGTTTTAAATTTTTCAGACCTCGTTTGAAACGTGTTTCGGTGAACAAAACAGTGGGTCGATGCGTCGCGTCGTCCATCGCATCGATGGATATTTTTCCTAGCGTCAGAATGCAAATTCCAATGACCTAACGCAAACTTGACGAGATGTGTTGGTCATCACATTGATACCATCGATGCGGTGCGTCGGTCTGCCATCATTAGGCATGTTTTAATTAATTAAAAAGTCCACGTTCGGAGGGGTATTTGAGTCATTTTCCCACCCTATATCAGCCCCAAAAATATGAGATTAGGCCTTTCTAAAGGATAAATCACTCATTCTCTCTCAAATTTTCTCAAGAACAAACCCTAGGGCATCCAATTCAAATTCAAGCTTCAAGAACACACCATTAATCTTCACAAATTGACTACCAAGGTATGTTAGGTGTTCATCCAAGGGTTTTATTCCACCCTTGGAGTTAAAGAACCTCTTTTAAAACTACAAGTTGATTGATTTCATGAATTTTATGTTGAATTTGACTGTATTCATGATTATGATATTATTTGGATTTTCTAATCCATGATTTATTACAAGTTTCACGTGAAGTAATTAATATGTGTGTAGTGATATATGGATTTATGTTAAAATCCCCTTGAATTTATGAGTTAGGATTTGTGATCATGATGCTTGCATGTTAATTATTATTATGTGCATAAATCATGCACCCAAGTATTTGATAAAATGTTCATATGAGTTGAAAGGTGAAATCATGACATAATTAGTATATGAACAAGTTCATGTATCTCAAGTGTTTGACAAGATGCCTAGGTGACTGTATTGTTAACAAGTATTTATTATTATGCATTTCAAGATCATGCCATGCTTTACTTTCAATGCTTTCAAGTCCTGGGGGTATTCAATACTAAAAAATATAGTTGTTTACCTAGAGCTACAGTAGTTATAGAATAACCTTAGTAATTTCATGAATAGTAGTACCCAGTCAGTTACAGAACTCAGTGAAACTCAGTATCAGTCCAGTTTAGCTCAGTATCACGAACAGTGTATTCAGTCAGTTAATAGAACTCAGTGAACTCACTCCAGTTCAGTTAGTTAGCCCGATCAGTAGCAGTCCAATCAAGCCTAGTACAGTCTAGAAATCAGTTCAGTGTCTATTCAGTTAGGAGTAGGAATTAGCACCAAGTGAACCCAAGGATGGGGGGACACCTTCCAGTAGAGGGTTTGATCCCTAATAGTAGTCCTTGAGATATCAACCTACTAGTTTAGGATTGATAAGGTTTTTTACCTGCTAGTTGAGGGTACCACCATTGTTATTCAGGGCAACTGCCAGATGAGGGTCTATAGAGTTTTTGTAATAAGGTAAGTATGAAAGAATTGTGAGTTATATTAATTCATAGAATATAGTTATTTAATCACGCCATATGAGTAAAGTAATATTGCTTAAATAAAAGAAAGGTTATAAGTTTGAAAGTTGAAATAAGTTAGGTATGCTCATATATTAAACTTGTATGCTTGTCTTGATCTTTTCTTATTTTCTATATGTTGTTATATATTTCTAACCCTGATTGATCGATGATACCTATTAGTATGTGTGGTTGTACTGATACTATACTTAGTATATTTCTATTTGGGTATATAACCATATTGTAGGTAAGTTGGAGTTTCTATAGTTATAACAATGTTTATTCTTCAACAACTCCTTCTATTCTACTCATATATAGATGATGTATCTTAGGTCGTTCCTATATTTGCTTAGTTCTCTTGTACCAATTTGGATTAGGTTCTAGAAATATTTTCAGTAGAATTCCACAATGTAATTAGTTGACAAATTTATTTGGATAAGAGTTTCATTTAGTTTTAGGATTATTTCCTTTAAAAACTATTTCATGTATTTTTTGCATGAATAGTTGGGTGGTAAGGATTCTCATATCTATGATATAGTTGGGTAGGTGCCTACACAAACTATGATTTGAATCGTGGCAAGATGGTATTAGAGTTCAGCTTACTGGTCTTCCAGTATAGGATCAAAGGTAAGTGGCATTAAATCTGTAGAAAGTTAAAAGAAATTTAGGAATCTATCTCACTTTCTTCTATCCTATCATGCCATCAAATGTTGTCTCCCCGAGTTGTATCTAATTGGTGTCTAGATGATTCCGATTGGCATCACAACTATCATAATTGGGATTAGTTGGTCCCAATTGGTATCCCAATAATATTTCAAAGTCTGGAATAGTGTTATTCTAACTGGTAGAGGTCAATAAGGGGCATAGTTTGTATTCTAATATTATGAATTATTTTTTGCATGAGTGATATGTTCACCTTTTAGGTGGTTATATTATTAATACAATAAATATTCTAATTTTGATGCGATTGGTAAGCATAACTCTTTTGTTAATTGATCAGTTATGGTTACTGGTAAAATACTTGTATTTTAAATATTTTTGTTGTGTTATGATAGAATACTACATGTAGTACTTATGTAGAATTTTTATTGCATTGACTATGGTATTGCTTCACTGTTTGATGGACGAATTCCTTATGTGAAAGCGATTATTAGGAATGATATAATATAAGTTGGTACAAAAAAATCCATGAATCATAAAGACTGCATGTAATTGGAGGTATGTCTTGATTTCTATTTTGTCTTTGATAATATACTTTGGATCCTTGTGTGGTCAAGTAATGATTATAATTAGGATCCTTGTGTAGTTTAAACCCTTGATGATTATACTTGGGACCCTTGTGTGGTCCCAACCTTTGATGATTATATCTAGGCCTAATGTGCTATTGGTTCATCCATGTTTGAATAACCTAGTTAATAAGTTGACTTATTAATGATGCCTTAACAAGTAATTGATTAACTAAGATGAACTTAGTTGTTTTGCATAACCTTTGTCAGTTGAACATAAGGTAAGTTGTTCAGTTGATATCACTAATGCAAGATAAGTTTATTAGGTATAAAATTAGTTGTTTCCTATAATATGATAAGTGGAGATGGTAATAATTGTTTTACCTGATATTGGTAAGTTGAACCTTTACTTTGAGATTAATAATTATGTAGCTTATTTGGCTAGTGACTTGAATTATTTTAGAAAGGTAAAGGTGTTGAGGTCCTAAAGGTAAACTAACAGGTTGTTCAAACCCATGGTGACTATAAATGAATAAAATGGGTTAAGTGTTAACGATGTAAATAAAGTGATAGTCGAATAATGTTCATAGGATTAATGAGGAGGCGAGGTTACTATACTGACCTTGTAGTTGACTTATTATGGTTTGATGTTGTGAAAATGCTTAGTGTAATGGAAGAATTATCAGTTAATAGTATCCCTTAAATATGGTGTAGTTGAGTTGATAAGGTTGGTGAAATAAGTTAGCTTGATTTTGATTGATGGTCTGTAGTATAGGTTTTATCAAGGGAGTAAAGTTATGAGATGTGTGTTGGTATATTCATATCCTGCTCGTTGTTTCATAATAATACTTGGTTGGTATTGCCCCTTGAGTGACTGAGGTATGTTAGGGGTCGAACAGACTAATGTGAGTAATGGTGGAGAATTATTGTAACACCCCGCAAAAGTCCTCCATGTGTTATCTCCCAGTAGCATGCTTATAGAGTTGAAAACTTGAAAAATTTTCTAAGTGTCAAAACGACTTAGTCTCATTTTGATCTCCAAATCTTTGAGGATTAATTTTACGACCTTCCCGACCTCTGATAGTTAATTTTTAAGTTGATTCACGATGGAGAAAGTTGATAGTACATCTCGGACAAGTTTTGGATTTTTCAGGCCGCATTTAGACCTTGTTTGGTGTCCCAAAATAGTGGACCAACGCGATCTTTGCGCGCTGCGTTGCCCGTTAATTTTGTGTAGGAACTGCCAGACCAAAGTACTGAGGTTTGGCACGATTAGGGCTCAACGCATTGGGTATCGCATCGACGTGCCACATCACTAATCTCGTCGATGCCCAGTTGTTTCAGTTTTAAAAACTTTGCGTCTAAGGGGGAAATTTAGTCATTTTCCCCCACCACTTGTTATCCTTAACACGGGATTTAATCCCCAAATCACCAAAATAGGGTCACTTTTATCAGTTTCCTTCAAGAACATAGCTTAGACCTTTAACACAAAAATCCAAGGAAACTCAAGATTTGACCGTCAATCCTCAAAAAAGATTCAAGAATTGAAATTCCCAATTCGAGAGCTTCAAGAATCATCCAGTAGAAACACAAATAGAGTCCCAAAGGAAAACATTCATTCAAAAAAACTCATAACCTAAGGTATGTGGGGTTCATCCTAAAAACTACTTGGGCTATTGAAACGCTTGACATGATTTAAAGTTTATCAAACATGAATTTTAAAAGGGTTTTTGGAATCCATGTTTTAATTATGCATCATTATTATTTTGGTGATATTGTTGTTTTGGCCTTTAGGTATTTCCCCCTTAAATCGATTTATACTCATATGTATTTGTATGAAATTGAAGCTTTGATTGAGAGCATTGTTCTGAAATCCCTCTCTTTTGATGAATTAGAGTTTATGCCCTTCTCAGGAATGATTCTAATTACATGTTTTGTGATTTAAAAGTGGTCTTTTCAATATCCTAGTATTTGACATAATTTAGAGATGATGAGAGGGGTTTTTTTTGTTATACTTATGTGCTTGTTTTAAAGAGAAAGAATTTCATATGATTGAGTAAATTGACATGACCACCTTATGTTATTGAAATGTTGAAAAAGAAAGAGTTTCTTGCTTGTTCTTACATGAGTTTAAAGAAAGAGTCCTTTGAATTGAGTTATTGATATGGTGGTCCTGAACCTTATGTTTTGAAAGAAGAGATTTTGATATGCTATTAATGGCTCAGAGACGCGACTAGGAAGTCGATGGTATGATGATACCATATAAATGTATTCCATAATAGAGCTAGAGTTTTCAGAGTTTGATTTCAGAGAATACATGTTTTAAAGAGTTCGAAATGGGCTTAAAGAGGGTTAGGTGGTTACCCGAAGAAGAAATGAGTCAATCAACTCATTGCCCAAAACCGTGATTTGCTGACATGGGTTTATGATACCCGAAAGGAAAATTGAACGTTGGCTATGGCCCTGTGGCGTAGTAGAGATTTAGAGACTCCAACCCTTGTGACAAACTCGAGTTGGGGGCTTGGCTGCCTAATTAAGGGTAGATTCCATATATCCCATAGAATTTTAGAGTTATAGGGTATACCACCAAGCGTAGAAGTAAAATAAAGATGTGTCACAGAGTTCAAATGATTTTATAGAGTCTCTTAAATATGCCCATATGATTCTTACCATATGATATATTTATGAACTATTTTAAATTTCTCTCATATATGTTGAATAAAAATTATTATTTTGGATTTGCTCTATATAACAGTACAATTGTATTGACCCCCTACCTTCAAGGGTCTAAGGCTCAATCTAGAGGTACGATTAAGCAGTAGAGATTTTAGAGAGAAGTAAACTGTGCTGTGGTGAGCCTTCTTTGTTTTGGAAGGCCTGTTTATTCCAACTATGTTATTTATTTTGTTTTGGGTTTACTGGGGGCCTTGTCCCAGATTCAGACAGTTGGTACTTTAGCATGTAATAAAGATTTCACAGATTTGTTTAGATGTTGTCTAGAGTTGTTGAATTTGAATTCCCTTTTGTTAAATTGAGTTCAGAGTATGACTATGATTCTGTATTAAGTTATATTTTCTGCATATTCTTTTATTGTATGAATATAGTGTATGACTATTAGATAGCGAAGGGCGTCTGGCCCTTCATGGTTCAAAATGCTCGTCACGGCCAGGGCCTTGATTCGAGTCATGAAAAACATGGTATCAGAGCACGGTTCATGGTTCTAGGGTGTCTGCGAAATTGCATCGAGTAGATTCTTGTTTATGGGTGTGTAGCACACCATACTTATAAGCGGGAGGCTACTAGGTGCGTAGGAATGTCTCACTTCTTTAATGACTTAGTTTGTTCCATAGAGTATGTATGTCCCCTAAACAATGATTTCTTGTCTTACAGATAATCACTATGCCTCCCCGTAGAATCAATGAGTAGAATGCTCAAGTAGAAGAGGTTCGCCCAACCCATGGGATGTGAACCCATAACATAGCTCACACCCCAAAACTTTTCCCTACTCGAAGAGTACCTCCAGTCCCGACCAGTCCCTCTCGGGTCCCCGGACAAATGTTAACCATCCCCAGACTCCTCAGAGGGACATTTTGAATGCTTAGTTCAGGAAGTCCATTCATATGATTGCACAACTGGTAGCCTCTTAGACCCGTCGGTCTGAAGATTTGGGTTCGGTATCTCGCACATCTAAAAGTACTCGGGTTGGTCAGTTCATGAGATTAAATCCACCCATGTTCACTGGCTCAAAAGTTGAAGAGGACCCTCAACGGTGCATTGATGAGTTAGAAAAGATTTTCTGAGTTATGTATGTGACTGAAGTTAAAGGTGTAGAGTTTGCAGCTTATCAACTGAAAGATATGGCAAACCAATGGTATAATGAATGGGAAGATTTGAAGGGTGAGAATGTCGAGCCTTTAGCGTGGAGTGAATTTGTGGAAACCTTCCTAGATCGATTCTTTCCTCAAGAGAAGAGGGAGGCCAAAGTGGAAGAATTCATGAATCTTAAGCAAGAAAAAATGAGCGTCATGGAGTACACTTTGAGGTTCAACCAACTAGCCCATTATGCTCCGGAGTTGGCAGGAAATATGAGAGCCCAAATGAGGAAATTTGCATCTAGTCTTTCTGAGGACTTGGTTCTAGAATGCAAGGAGGCAATGCTGAACAGAGATATGGACTTCTCCAGAATGTCAGTCCATAGGCAGCAGGTAGAGGATCAGAAGAAGAATGTGGCTAAGGAAAGGGAAAAGGATAGGCAATCCAAGAGGGCCAGGCCAACAAATTAGAATTATAGTTAGCACTAGGATGGAAGTTGGGGGAACAGGTGGCAGAAGAAAAAGAATTGGGGTAATGCTCAGTCCGCAGCCAGCGCTCCAGTGCCCAGACCTCCAGCTGATTAGTGATTTCAAATTTTTTAGTGTAGTCATAGGATGAGAGTGCAGGGTACGTAGTCTCAGGGGAGTGTAGCTCATACTCCTCGATCATACCCAGGCCGTGGAAGATGTGGGAGGAATCATCTAAGAAGATATCAGTTTAGCACCATGGTATGTTATTTGTGCGGACATCCAGGCCATATCCAGAGGGATTTTCTGACAGCGAGTGGTAATGTTGGGGGAGCTAAGTCACAGGATAATTCCTCCGCTCCGGCACCATCGCCCGAGAGTGCCCCTTCAGCTACCGAAAGCGGTCGCAACCGGTTGTATGCTTTGACAAACCGCCAAGAGTCAGAAGCCTCACCAGATGTGGTCACGGGTACGTTACAAATTTTATTTTGGAATGTGTATGTGTTACTTGATCCTGGGTCTACCTTGTCTTATGTGACCCCATATGTGGCCATCGGTTTTGGGTTTTACCCCGATGTAATTGCAGAACCTTTCTCTGTTTCCGTTCTAGTGGGTGATTCTGTTGTGGATAGGAGGGTGTATAAAAATTGTGTTGTCTTTTTATGGTTGGGACATTATGGAAGACCTCATAGAGCTAGAGATCGTTGACTTTGATGTTATCTTAGGAATGGACTGGCTTCATTCATGCTATGCCACATTAGATTGTAGAACCCGAAAGGTTACTTATTCCTTTCTGAATGAGCAATTGATAGAGTGGGAGGGGCATTCTTTAGAACCTAGAGGGAAGTTTATATCTTACCTTAGAGATCGTTGTCTTATTTCCAGAGGTTGTATGTATCATCTGACCCGAGTAAAAGATTCTAATATTGAGAGTCCTTCTCTTTAGTCAGTCCCTGTGGTAAATGAATTTCAAGAAATCTTTCCCAAAGATCTCCCAGGGGTACCACCTAATAGGGAGATAGATTTTGGTATTAATTTGTCACCAGATACCCATCCCATTTCTATTTATCCATATAGAATGGCTCCTACAGAGTTGAAAGAGTTCAAAGAGCAGCTGACAAATTTGCTTGACAAAGGTTTTATTCACCCTAGTGTTTTGTCCTTGGGGTGCGCCTATGCTATTCATGCGTAAGAAAGATGGTTCCCTCCGTATGTGTATAGATTATCGTCAGCTGAATCATGTCACAATTAAAAACAAATATCCCCTTCCTAGAATTGATGATATTTTTTACCAGCTTCAGGGTGCTAGATGTTTTTCAAAGATAGACCTTCGTTCAGGATATCATCAGTAGAAGGTTAAAGAGTCAGATATTCTTAAAACAGCTTTCCGAACCCGATATGGTCCTTATGAATTCTTATTCATGTCCTTCAGATTGACTAAATCCCCTGCAACTTTCATGGACGTAATGAATAGGGTGTTCTGTCAGTTTCTAGATATGTTTGTCATAGTTTTCATTGATGATATTTTGACTTATTCTAAGAGTGAGGTGGACCATGCCAATCACCTCCGAATTATTGTTTAGACTCTTAAAGATCATAAGTTGTATTGTTAGTCAGTTATTATTATTGATCACGCATATGAAGCCTATTCATTAATCCTACCTCACATGCATACCAGTACATTCAAAGCACTGATGCATTTGCGCTATGGTGTCTTATACCATAGGTTCAGAGACATGAGCTCCAGAGCAATAGTAGATTTCAAATATCTGCTGACCGAGTTAGAAGTAAGTCCTCATCTATTGAGGACATGATTATTTCCCTATTATCTCATTAATCAGTTTATTAGTTAGAGTTAGTTGGGGACATGTCCCATCAATTCCTTACTCAGATAGTTCAGTCAGTTAGAGGCTTTCTAGACTATCATGTTTCAGACTTCAGTATGTTCAATTTTGTTTTGGGTATTCTATTACCCCACACAGATGTTATATCATTCAGATTATGTTCAGTATTGAACCTTATGGACTTTCAGTTCATGTTTCCACATTATAAAGTATTTTATGCAGTATACAGGTACAAATATCAGTCATGGGTTAGCTTGTGTTCCTACGGGGTCATGAGCACCGTGTAGCATTCTGGGTACTAGATTTGGGGCGTTAAAAACTTGGTATCAGAGCCTAAGGTTCAATAGAGTCCTAGGAAGTCTGAAAGCCGCATCTAGTAGAGTCATGTACATGGGTGTGTTGCACGCCACATTTATGTACAAGAGGCTATAAGATGTTTTAGGAACAGTTTCCCTTCTTTCAGTATTCAAGTCATGCCAGTGAGCATAATCTAAAGTCAGTCTCTCAGTCTAATCCATTTCTCCCTTTCTTCTACAGAACATGCCTCCTAAAAGAGGAAACGGAAATCAGTCAGCCCCTCAGTGTGAAGATCTTTTAGGCAATCATGTTTCTCATGGGGAGGTTAGGGACGCATTCACTACTCTTACTCAGTCAGTTGCCGCTCAAAATGAATGGCTAGCAGTCATTCCAGACAACTCAGTGGCCAATTCAGCCGTAGTTAGGATTGAGAACTTCACCTGAATGAATCCTCCGCCCTTCCTCGAGTCTAAGGTAGATGAGGACCCTCAGGAATTTATTGATCAGATTCAGAAGGTAAAAAACATCATGGGGGTGACTACTGTTGAGAGTAATGATCTAGCTGCATATTAGTTGCAGGATGTGGCTCATACTTAGTTCAAACAGTGGAAGTCAGGGAGGTCAGATGATGAAGGTCCTATAGAGTGGGAGGAGTTTGTCACTGCATTCTTAGACAGATTCTTTCCCCAAGAGATTATAGAGGCTATGGTGCTAGAATTCATCAACCTCAAGAAGGGCAATATGACGGTGAAAGAGTATTGTCTTAAGTTTACTCAATTAGCTAGATATGCCCCTCATGTAGTTGCAGACAACAGAGCCAAAATGAGTAAGTTTTCTTCAGGGGTAAATCATAGTGTGGTAAATGAGTGCAGATCTGCCATACTGAATACTGACGACTTTAGCCAGGCTCATGACTTATGCTCAGATGATAGAGGAACAAAATATTAAGTAGAGGGAGAATCATAATAAGAGAGAGAAGATAGGTAGTTTCAACTTTGCTCAGCCTAAATCAGAAGTAGGAAACCGTTCCCAGTTTTATCCTAAGTCATCAGTTTCATCCCCTCCTTCAGCCAGTGCTCCAGTTTCGAAGTTCAATGAGGGTAACAGAGATTGAGTGCTAGGCACTAGATCTCAGGGCAGTGCTAGCAATGCCCGAACTAATCCCCTTTGATAGATTTATGGTAAGAACCTTTAGGGTGCTAGCAGAGCTGGTAGAAATGTCTATTTTGGTTATGGCAAACCAGGACACAGAGTCAGAGACTACCCTCAGTTAGGTTATTAGAGTCATCTCCGCTCCTCAGCTCTGTTCGTCCACTCGAATCTACAGGGTGCCACTACCAGTGCTACTAGTGGGCAATGCCCAAATTTTCTCTATGTTTTTCATTCCCGAAAGGATCAGGAAAATTCTCCTGATGTATTTACTGATACGTTACAGATCTTTCATGTGTATGTTTACACTTTTCTAGATCCAGGAGCTTCTTTGTCTTTTGTTACTCCCTATATAACAGGCGATTTCAGAACCAGTCATAAAATCCTAGCAGAGCCCTTTTCGGTCTCTACCCTAGTGAATAAAACCATCATAGCCTAACGGGTATACAGGAACTACCCATTTAAGATATTTCAGAAAGTCACTTTCGTAAACTTAGTCGAATTAGAAATGACTAATTTTGATGTCATTCTCGACATGGATTGGCTTCATTCCTTCTATACCACAGTCGAATGCAGAAACAAAATAGTCTAATTTCAGTTTCCGAATGAATCCATCCTTGAGTGGAAGGGTAGTACTTCAGCGTTCAGAGGTCAGCTTATTTCCTACCTTTGGTCTTGAAAAATGATATCGAAAGGATGTGTCTATCATCTTGTTCGAGTTAAGGACACTAGTTCCGAAACTCCCAACCTTGAATCAATTCCAGTTGTAGGTGAATATTCAGATGTCTTTCCTGAAGATCTTCCAGGAATTCCTCCCGAAAGGGAAATAGACTTTGGCATTAACCTTCTTCCAGATACTTAGCCTATATCTATTTTTCCATACAAAATGACACCAACAGAACTTAGAGAACTGAAAGAATAATTAAAATATCTCTTAGATAAGGGATTCATCAAGCCCAGCGTTTCCCCGTGGGGAGCTCTAGTATTATTCGTGTGCAAGAAAGACAATTCTCTTAGGATGTGTGTAGACTACCATCAACTCAATAAGGTCACAGTCAAGAACAAGTATCCACTTCCCAGAATCGATGACTTGTTTGATCAACTTCAGGGTGCCAGTTATTTCTCTAAGATAGACTTCAGATACGGCTATTATCAGCTTAGAGTTAGAGAATGTGACATTCAGAAAATAGCTTTCCGTACTCGGTATGGTCATTTTGAATTCTTAGTTATGTCTTTTGGTCTTACCAATGCCCCAACAACTTTTATGGACTTGATGAATCGTGTGTTCAAACAGTACTTGGACATGTTCCTCATAGTGTTCATAGATGATATTCTAGTCTATTTCCGCAGTGAGCATGATCATGCAGACTATCTCAGAACAGTACTTCAGACTCTCAGAGATCATCAGCTATTCGCCAAATTCAATAAGTATGAATTTTGGCTAAGGTCAGTAGCATTCCTTAGTCATATCATTTTCGGTGATGGCATTAGAGTGGATCCTCAAAAGACCAAAGAAGTAGGAAACTGGCCTCGCCCCGTCTCTCCATTAGATATCAGGAGTTTCTTAGGTTTGGTTAGCTATTACAGACATTTTTTTGAGGGAATTTTTTCTATTACATCCCTTATGTCCAGATTGACTCAAAAGAAAGTCAAGTTTCAATGGTCAGATCCTTGCGAGAAGAGTTTTCAGGAGTTGAAGACTCGACTCACCTCATCTCCAGTATTAGCTCTTCTAGATGGTCCAAATAATTTCCTAGTGTATTGTGATACATCTAGAGTAGTTTTGGGTTATGTCCTCATGTAGAATGGTAAGGTCATAGCTTACGCCTCCAAACAACTTAATCCCTATGAGAGGAATTATCCTACTCATGATCTTGAGTTAGTAGTCATAGTCTTTGCCTTGAAGATTTGGAGGCATTATCTATATGGTGTTCATGTAGATGTGTTCACTGATCATAAAAGTCTTCAGTATGTCTTTTCTAAAAAACATCTCAATGTTTATCAGAGAAGGTGGTTAGAGCTCTTGAAATACTATGACATGAGAGTCCTTTATTATCCTAGCAAGGCCAATATAGTGGCCGACGCTCTCAGTAGACTATCCATGGGTAGTGTTTCTCATGTTGAGGATAGTAAGAAGAAGTTAGCTCAGGAAGTCCATCATCTTGCCATACTAGATGTTCTCTTAGTCAATACAGAAGAGAGTGATATATGGGTTCAGAGTAGTTTAGAATCATCTCTATTTTTCGAGGTGAAAAAAAAGAAAGATAGAGATCCTAGCCTTGTCAAGTTGAAAGAGTTAGTCCAGGATCAGAAAGTAGAGGTTTTCTCCCAAGGGGGAGATAGTGTCCTTCATTGTCAGGATCATCTCTGTGTTCCAGATGTAGATGACTTAAGGCAGCAAATTCTTGAAGAAGTACATGGAGCATGCTATCTATTCATCCAGGGGCCACAAATATGTACCGAGACTTGCGGGAAATATATTGGTGGACTGGGATGAAGAGAGACATTGCAGAGTTTGTGGCTAAGTGCTCTACATGTCAGCAGGTTAAGATAGAGCATCAGAAGCCTAGTGGGTCCATGAAGGAGTTCAGTATTCTTACTTGGAAGTGGGAAATTGTGAACATAGACTTCGTGATGGGATTGCCTCAAACTAGTCATCAACATAATTCAGTATGGGTTATTGTAGATAGAATGACCAAATCATCTCATTTTCTTCTAGTTCACATCTCTTATTCAGCTGAGGATTATGCAAAACTCTACATCAAGGAGTTGGTCAGATTGCACGATGTTCCGTTGTCCATTATCTCAGAGAAAGTTACCCAGTTCACCTCTCATTTCTAGAAAGCATTCCCAAAGGGAATTGGTACCCAAGTTCATCTTAGTATAACCTTTCATCCTCAGACAGATGGTCAAGAAGAAAGGATAATTCTAACATTAGAAGATATGCTAATGGCATGTGCAATCGATTTCAAGGAAAGTTGGGATTACCACTTACCTTTGATTGAGTTTGCATACAACAACAACTATCATTCTAGTATTTAGATGGCTCTATTCAAAACTCTCTACGTTAGGAGAAATAGATCTCCAATTGGTTTGAAGTTAGTAAGGCCTCAGTTATAGGGCCTTACTTGGTGTTCAATGCCTTAGAAAAAGTCCAGTTGATTAGAGAAAGACTCCGGGATAATCCCTATGAGAGGAATTATCCTACTCATGATCTTGAGTTAGTAGTCATAGTCTTTGCCTTGAAGATTTGGAGGCATTATCTATATGGTGTTCATGTAGATGTGTTCACTGATCATAAAAGTCTTCAGTATGTCTTTTCTAAAAAACATCTCAATGTTTATCAGAGAAGGTGGTTAGAGCTCTTGAAATACTATGACATGAGAGTCCTTTATTATCCTAGCAAGGCCAATATAGTGGCCGACGCTCTCAGTAGACTATCCATGGGTAGTGTTTCTCATGTTGAGGATAGTAAGAAGAAGTTAGCTCAGGAAGTCCATCATCTTGCCATACTAGATGTTCTCTTAGTCAATACAGAAGAGAGTGATATATGGGTTCAGAGTAGTTTAGAATCATCTCTATTTTTCGAGGTGAAAAAAAAGAAAGATAGAGATCCTAGCCTTGTCAAGTTGAAAGAGTTAGTCCAGGATCAGAAAGTAGAGGTTTTCTCCCAAGGGGGAGATAGTGTCCTTCATTGTCAGGATCATCTCTGTGTTCCAGATGTAGATGACTTAAGGCAGCAAATTCTTGCAGAAGTACATGGAGCATGCTATCTATTCATCCAGGGGCCACAAATATGTACCGAGACTTGCGGGAAATATATTGGTGGACTGGGATGAAGAGAGACATTGCAGAGTTTGTGGCTAAGTGCTCTACATGTCAGCAGGTTAAGATAGAGCATCAGAAGCCTAGTGGGTCCATGAAGGAGTTCAGTATTCTTACTTGGAAGTGGGAAATTGTGAACATAGACTTCGTGATGGGATTGCCTCAAACTAGTCATCAACATAATTCAGTATGGGTTATTGTAGATAGAATGACCAAATCATCTCATTTTCTTCTAGTTCACATCTCTTATTCAGCTGAGGATTATGCAAAACTCTACATCAAGGAGTTGGTCAGATTGCACGATGTTCCGTTGTCCATTATCTCAGAGAAAGTTACCCAGTTCACCTCTCATTTCTAGAAAGCATTCCCAAAGGGAATTGGTACCCAAGTTCATCTTAGTATAACCTTTCATCCTCAGACAGATGGTCAAGAAGAAAGGATAATTCTAACATTAGAAGATATGCTAATGGCATGTGCAATCGATTTCAAGGAAAGTTGGGATTACCACTTACCTTTGATTGAGTTTGCATACAACAACAACTATCATTCTAGTATTTAGATGGCTCTATTCAAAACTCTCTACGTTAGGAGAAATAGATCTCCAATTGGTTTGAAGTTAGTAAGGCCTCAGTTATAGGGCCTTACTTGGTGTTCAATGCCTTAGAAAAAGTCCAGTTGATTAGAGAAAGACTCCGGGATTCTCAGAGCCGATAGAAGTCTTATGCAGATATTCGTAGAAAAGATCTCGAGTTTGAGATTAGTGATTATGTCTATCTAAAGATCTATCCCATGAAGGGAGTGAAGAGATTCTAAAAAAAGGGAAAGCTCAGTCCCCGATATGTCGGTCCCTTCAAGATTCTCAATCGCTTTGGAAAAGTAGCCTATGAGCTTGAATTGCCTTCATACTAGCCTCAGTTCATCCAGTATTTCATGTTTCTTTGCTCAAGAAGTGCATAGGTGACCCATAAGTTGTAGTCCCTAATTAAAGTATTGGTGTTCAAAACAGTCTTTCTTATGAAGATATTCCAGTCGAAATCTTAGACTATCAGACTCGTAGATTGAGGAACAAAGAAGTCCCTTTAGTTAAAGTTCTTCGGCCTTTGTCGAGAGAGATACTTGGGAAACAGAAGTAGATATGCAAACCAAGTATCCTTACCTCTTCTCCGCCAACTCAGATCAAGCTCAAGGTAATAGTTCTCCTTAAGCTTACTCAGTTTCATGTTCAGTCTTCATCATAAACTTGGTATGCAGTTTCCAGCTCATGTTCCCATTATAAACTTGGTATCAAGTACCATTGCATATTCAGTCATGCACTCATGTATTAGTTCAATTATGTAATTATGCATCAGATATGCATTCTCATTATGAGAAACTTAGTTCTTAAGAACACTCAGTCATGCATTCATGAATCAGTTACACATGCATCAAATATATATATTCTGTATTATATGTTCAGATTGTCAGTCATGAGATCATGTTCCAATTATTTATGTTAAATATGTATGTCAGTTATCTTTTCTCCCCTCTTAGTCAGTCTCATTCGAGGATGAATATTCTCAAGGGGGAGATATTGTAATACCCCATACTTTTTCCTAGCTAATTTCATCCCAAGAATTCCTAGTATTAGCTTCTAATTTGAATGATGACTATTCCATGAGTAATTTTCAAGATTTCCACTTTTTGTCATGTAGAAAATTCAATAAGCTTTCCATCGATATAAGATTCACCCAAATTCGATAACCGGGTCAGAAGTTAGGACTATTTCAAGTTCCCATCGTAAAACAATGCCATATTAGTCAGAGGCACGCCGCGCCCCAAGAGTAAATGGCATTTGGAAAATTTCAGTAGGGGTCCACAATTATGGCGTATCGCGCCAGGGCCTAAATTCAGAATTGTCCCTTTTTAGTGTCTCAGCGCGATCTCTCCCGCATCGCATCAAAGATCCAGGTCACAAAGGAAGGGGAAACGTGATGGCTCCACGTCGTACCATCCCTCAGTTTCCCAATTGTCAAATTCCAGTGACATAACGTTATAGCTCCACGTTACGCCAGGGGCCCAGTTTGGGAAAAAATTACTGAAATTATAAGACGCGTCCAACGGTTAAAAGGGTCAATTTCCTACCCCTATTTAAACCCAATAACACGTGATTTAGCCATTCTTCAGCCAAAATATACTAGTTTCTCTCAAGTTTCTCTCAAGAACAAGCTAGGTTTTCTATTAGGGATTGAAATTCAAGAAGGTTTCACCGTCAGTCCCCAAGAAATCATGAACTAAGGTATGCATAGTGTTCATTCATGGACTCCTTTCATCCATGATGCCCAAGAATCCCTTTTCTAAAATCAAGTTTATGGATTTTCTTATGAATTTCATGATTGGGCTGCTCTTGTTCATGTAGATAATGAGAAACAAAATTCTACTCTATGTTTGGTGATAAATTCTATGTGGGTTAAATTATTATAGATATAGATTCATGAAAACCTATAACTAAACCCTTGAATGATGAAATTACAATTTAACCATGATGTTTAATTTTTGTACAATGATGTTTACATGTACCATTCCTACAATATGATTGATTAAAAGCCTAGATAAAGAAAAAGTGCCTAACTATCAATATACCATGCAATCCCCAAGTATGTACAAGTTATGCCTATCACATGTTTTGATGAAATGCTTCTATAAATGTATTATGGATTATGATGTTAGTTATATGGTCAAGTAAGTTATGCTTGGTTAGTTTCCTTCCATCGAGTTCTGGGGGTACTCGTACCCGAAACATTAGTTGTGTGCCTAGATCCATGTCATGTTTTCACGACACTCTCAGTCAAGCTACGAATCCTTAGACTTCAGATAGTCTTATGACATAGAAAATCTCCATGATCTCATGAACTTAGTCAATTGTCAGATATCAGTGGTATTTTTTTAGTCAACGAAATTCAGTAATCAACCCATGTCTAGTTCAGTTAAATCATGTTCAGTGTCTATTCATAAGGGAGTAGAAATTAGCACCGAGTGAACACAAGGATGGGGACACACACTATCAGATGAGGGTGTGATCCTTATAATTCATCCTTGCATTCCATAACTATATAGCCAGCATAAGTGGAGACATCAACACTATACAATGAGGGTTGATGAGGTGGATAAGCACTGTCAGATAAGGTCTCCACTTTTCTTGTATAGGTGGTACTATGAGATGAGGGTCGCCCACAGCTTGTCCTTATCGGTGGCGTGGTATTGATACCCTTCTAATTGGGGTTACAGATTGGACCCTAACTCAGCCATAATGGTGTATCAGGGGCATATCATTAGATAACTACCTCCCACAGTTTTATGTTGCAAAATCAGGACTGTCAGACATAGTCAATAAATCTCAGTAATAAAACTCAGATAGTTCTTTAGATTTTAGGACTGTCAAATACAGTCAACTTAGATACAATACAGAACTCAGATAGTTCCATCAGTTTCAGGACTGTCAGATACAGTTACTCATGTTATCAGTTATATTCAGATTCAGTAATTATGTTATCACAGTATTAGTGTCAGTTGTTATGTCTCATGCATGTATTCTCATACTCATGATAGTTAGTGAGTTATTATTATTGTTCATGCATATGAACCCCATGCATTCATCCTACCTCACATGCATACCAGTACATTCGAGGTACTGATGCATTTATGTTATGGTTTCTTATACCATAGGTTCAGAGACACGAGCTCCAAAGCAATAGTATATTCCAGATATCTGCAGATAAAGTTAGAAGTGAGTCCTCATCTTTCGAGGACATGATTATTTCCCTATTATCTCATTAATCAGTTTATTAGTTGGAGTTAGTTGGGGACATGTCCTATCAACTCCTTGCTCAAACAGTTCAATCAGTTAGAGGCTTTGTAGACTATCATATTTCAGACTTCAGTATGTTCAATTTTGTTTTGGGTATTCTATTACCCCACACAGATGTTATATCATTCAGATCATGTTTAGTATTGAACCTTATGGCCTTTTAGTTCATGTTTCCACATTATAAAGTATTTTTTATAGTATACAAGTACAAATTTCAGTCATGGGTTAGCTTATGGTCCTTCGAGATCATGACCACTATGTAGCAATACGGGTACCATATTTGAGACCATTGGGCAATTTTTTAAACAATTAATAAGGATAGATATAGTGGGTTGAATTCTCAAAGTAGTTATTTAAAGTGTAATTGATTAATTACTCTTATAATTATTTGATTTCTATATTATTGGGCTAATGGAGGTATGGAGACAAGGAAATAGCAACCTTGGTGTGAATTGATTGTTTCAAGATCTTTAGTCAAGGTAGATTATAATTTAATGTGTTGTAGACTTGGATTTGTTGAATGTAATAATTATAGTTGATGGGAGATTTCAATTCTAGACCAGCGGGCATAGAGTTTGGATGTATTAAACATAGAAATGATGTAACAATGATATAATTAGGTGTTGTTGTGTATGGTATGGATCCCTTATTGTATGTCTTATTTGATGATTTATAGTGTTTAATAAGTGACTGTGATTAATGATAAAAGAATTAGGGGACCTTCTAATCTATATAACTAGTATTTAATACTTAAAAAGAGTGAACCTGATAGTATGTATGTTTGAAGTATGAGATATTCTTTTTAGAAAGTAGTTAGGATGATAAATTATGATAAGAGAATATGTTGAGATAATTAAGAACCTAAAGTCAAGTTTGTAAAGGTGGATCATTCTGTCTAGAATTGAAAGTTGAATAGCGATAAGTGGTTGAATAACCAACTAAATGGGATAGTATATTGAACTTAGTGATCACTTGAGTGTAAGGGTTACTGGCAAGTAACTAGATTTATTGATTTAATAGGAATAAATGACATTTATATTGTGAATAAAATAGGATGATGAATTAGAATATTGATATCAAACCCGATGGAATATGCACTCCTAAAATGAATACTTTATTTATTGGTCTTTGGATAAGTTTATAATTAATAATTGAGTTTGATAATGCTCATTTGAGTAAGTGGTGAATTGGTGTTTGGACATACTTGTGATTTCACGTGTCAGTAGATATTCGTTGTTTACTTGGTATAGTGAACTTGTTGATTATTGATTGCATTTACTTAATTGTCATTAATTTTAAGTTCTGCTTTGAGGATGTTACTTGCACTTGATTTGAATTGGGTGTTTATGATTTGCTTTAAAGCACTACTTGCTATTATTGACTACATCTTGCATTTACATTGATGATATTAATGATGATTTTGAGATGATGATGATGATGATGTTGAGAATGGTATTGATGATAATTATGGGATGATATTGATAACGATATTGAGATCATGATAATGGTGATGTTGAGAATGATATTGAAATAATAATAGATGATTGATGATGTTATTGAGATCATGAGGAAATAATAGATGATGATGTTTAGATGAGAAAGAGATGATGCATATATCCTGCATACATACATTTATCTTATACCTTTGAATGTACATATATATTAATATTATGTTGATGGATCCTTGAGTGAATCAAGTTATGCTTATAATATAACATGGTTTCTTGAGTTGATTGATTATTTATTGAGGTATTATAGTTCCTTGAAAGGACCAATTATGTTAATGGTACGTTAATGGTTGTTATTGAGCATTGCAACAAAATTTAAATATATTTTTTTCTGGATTGAGTATAAATCTTGTTTCCCTGTGTTTATAGTTATATATATGATGTATGTTGTAGTTCCCTTTATAAAGTTTTTGATATTATTAATTGTCTTGGGTATTACAATCCCAATAGTTAATAGTAGTATAATAGGGAGTGAGGATTGTATGATATGAGGATTAATGAAAAAAGAAGAGAAGTATATAAAGTTATTGTAATAAGATAAGTACGTAAAAATTGTGGGTTAGATTAATTCATAGAATATGGTTAGTTAGTTATGCCCTAAGGTTAAAGTAATATTGCTTAAACAAAAAAAAGGCGGTGAATTTGGAAGTTAAAGTAAGTTAAGTGTGTTCAAATACTAAACCTATACGCTTGTCATGATCTCTTCTTGTTTGCTATATGTTGTTATATGTTTCTAACCCTGGTTGGCCGATGATACCTACTAGTACGTGTGGTTGTACTGATACTATATTTACAATATCTATATTTGTGAATATAGCCATATTGCAGGGCAGTTGGAGTTTCTATAGGTACAATAATGTTTATTCTTCAACAAATCCTGTCTATTACTCACACATAGATGTTTTATATCGGGTTATTCTCTAATTGTTTAGTGCTCTTGTACCAACTTGGATTAGGTTCTGATAAATTATTTAGTAGAATTTCACAATGTAATTAGTTAACAAATGTATTTGGATAAGATTTTCATTTTCATTAATGGGTTAATTCCTTTAAAAACTATTTTATCTAATGTCCACACTTAATTGAATGATTGGTGGTATAGGTTCTTTGATCTAGGGTAGAGTTGGGTAGGTGCCTGCATAATCTATGATTTGGATCGTGGCATAGAAGTAACCATTTGAATGATCTGCTGTGAAGAATAATGATTTTTTCTCGAAGTTTCAATTTTGGTGTCCTTCAACCTTGTATTTTGAAGTTATTATTTCCTTTCAATGTAATCTCACTTTATTGCTTTCTTTCTTTGTAGTTGCACTTTATTGCTTTATTTCCCTGTAATCACATTTTATGCTTTGATTTCCTTGTAATCGTAGTTCTCATTGTAATGAACCACGTATGACCTAATTTCCCTAGTGGAATATGCAACCAATATCAACTTTGATCGTGTTATTAGAAAAAACTCTAATTCACTTTAAACATTAACATACATTTGTCTTGAGTTCCTAGTGAAATACATTTGTTGTCCTATGTTCATGTTATTAGATAACCTTAATTTCCCTCTTTACAATGACTATATTTTACCTAATTTCCCTAGCGGAATACGTATGCAACCTATGTAGGCTTCGATAATATTATTAGAAAACTTTAATTAGAAACACCATGGTTTCTGGACCTTAGAAAATTTTCTAAAATTCTAGTCTCTGGGCCCAATATGACTCATGCGTACAAGCTATATGTTGGAGTACGAATGGTATTGTCCAATTGTATGCTGACCAGTGTTGGTGGGTGTGATGGATTTGGTCACTGAAATGGGTACGACTTAGTAGTACGAGTTGTATAGTTTGATAAAGATCATTTAGTTCCTTCACTTAACTAAAGACTTGGTAAATTAAGTTGGATTTGAGTATGAGTGTCTTACCAGGAGCCATAATCCAGGGTAAGAGTCATACCCAGGACTCGTATGGTGGACAATATTCAAACCTTATGTGATTTTATCTTACCAAGGATACGGGTGAAGGGTATAATTCATATTCTTTCAATATACCTTGGGTAGGATGAGTCGTACACTGTACAATATTGGGTTCAAGGGTTAAGGCTTAGGATACGAGTGGTGGGTATCACTTGTATCAAAGGGTACAAATCATAAGGGTCAGTCGTATCCCTGAGATGGGATTTGTGCAATTTAAGTGAGGGTATTCTGGACATTTCCTTACTTATCCTAATAATGTCCCATGATATATATTCCTATTGGGTGGTTATTTACCCTATTATTCTATTTGTTAACACTTAGAAACACTTCCTAAACACTCTATAATTCTCTTAAGGGCTTTGGGCAAGAAAGATAAGGTTTCAACTAGAGGACTAATTTGGGGATCTTATTGGTGGTTTCTATCTGTCTTCTCTGCCAATTAAGGCATGCTATCTTCCCTAATAGTTAGTCCCAACCAAAGGCATAGTTTTATACAATGTTTTTATGATTTAAATGTTGTATAATTTTGGGTTTTCCAATATGATTTGGGGTTTTTGGTTATAAATGCTTGGTTATGGTTTTCCCATGTTTTAAATATGCTTTTATATGAATTAATGGTAGTTTGGGATAATTTTTTGCATGGGAATGATTCTTTGGTTATAGACTTTGGTCTTGAAAATACTATGCCCCCAATTTGTTTGATAAAATGCCTTTAACAATGTTTTCACTATAATATTGTTTTTGAAATGGAATTTATGCATGGTTTAAACTTAGTAATGGAATCCTAAATGATATGAATGGTTTAATTGGTTTTAAGAGGATTGAAAAGACCTTGGTGGCCATGATTTTGGTTATTTGGAAATCATGTGGGGTACATGGAATACCCTAAGGTTTGGCTAAGAATAATACTTGCAAATTATTATTGGTATGACGATACCACTACTAATAGCCTCGGTTAATAATAATGGAATTATGGTTGGTTTCTTGGTAATGGATTTAATTTGGCAATAATGGCGGGGTGTGTAGCAAATCTATGGAAGGTGGAGGTCCCGATGGACCAAAACTGGAAACTCATATTTGCCGTTGTGAGGTTTAGTCTTGGTGACTGTGTGCAAATGTCACACTTTATATTTGGGGGGTGTACTAGTTATCCCAGGTTTTCTTCCCTGGTCGTGCGAGTTCATATACTAGGGCCATTTTAGTAGGGGGATCTGAACCCATGCATGTGAGTGGTTTAGGATGCAAATCTCCACAGCTCAGGTAAAGGTTTTAATGGCATGCTAAACCCAATTCACCTTTCTCAGCATTGTTATATATATATGTGTGTGATTGTGCCCATATGGATGGTTTTACTTGGTTTTATAAATGAAATTATTTTATTGTTATAATAAGTTCATGCTAGTGATCACTTGCAAACCCATCTTTGGGCAACTATATACCCAAACTATACAGGAACCAACCGTTCTACTCCTCTTACATAGTGATTGACTCGGGGATAACCATTGGATTGAAGTGGTGAGTATCCATCTTTCCGGAAGGCTCCATTTTATGTTATAGACTTTCTTAGACATTTTAATTTATTTATGGATTTTGGTTTTGGCTATGGTTGAGGGCATGTCCCAACAGGATATTCTTACTCTTTTCATTAGAGGATTTATGGTACTGCTATGGATTGGAATAGGCAAGATCGGTATTGGTGTCGACCTAAATATTGGCATTAAAATTGGGGTTGACATCATTGGACATAATTTCTTATTGTTCCATAGTATTTTATTTTGGGATTAATCATATTATATTTTGGAACTTATTCGGTTATGGTCTGGTTTATGGCCCTTGGTTCGGTATTGGTTTGGCTTGGTTGTTTCGTTTGTACATTTGGTGGTGGGATGACTTGATTGGGTTGGTCAAGGAATAGACCTATCCTAAATTATGTTCTTTTCTAGTTATTCTATCTTGTTATATTTTCAAAATTCTACCAACTCAAGGTACGCTAATGATGGTTGGGTTGGGTAACAGGGAGTGGTCCCCGGTCCTAGATGGACTTGGGATGCCTACTACAATAATTCCCCTAGTCGGGTCGTGTTAAGTTGGTATCAGAGCTTTAGGTTCATGGTCAATTGGGATTCCACAAAGTCGTGTCGAGTAGAGTCCTTTTTAAGGGTGTGTAATATACCACACTCATAAGAGAGAGGCTATAAGGAATTTAGGAATGTTTCACTTTTTTGGTTTTCTATTTTCAATCTTGGTGTTTAAGTCCTGGAATTCTTATCTAATCCTTGGTTGTTCACTTTTTATATCATGCCTCGATGATCTGGAATACAAGGAAACTCTTCAGTCCTATCTAGGTACAATGTTTCTTGGGTACGTCCTAGGTCTAGAGGTTGTCTTCAATCTCAGGGTCTTATCCCCGATAGTTCAGGAGTTCCTCCAGTTGCTACTAGTCTTCCTCAAGGTAAGGTGACTACTGCAAAAAATCATCAGTCTATTCATACTATTGCTCAATTAGTTGCTGCTCAGGATGAGCGGGATATATCTGGTAGGTTTTCTGCTAAGGCCACATGGGTTGGCCAGTTTATGAAATTGAATCCTTCTACTTTTATTGGTGTAAAAGTGGAGAAGGATCCTCAGGGTTTCTTGGATGAGATGGAGAAAATATTCAGGGTGATGCAGGCCACTAATGTGGAAGGTGTAAACTTTGCAGTTTATCAGCTCAAGGATGTTGCTTACTAAGGGTATAAAGAGTGGGATATGGATAGAGGAGATGTGGAGGAGTCATCCTTATGGGATGCTTTTTCTGGAGCTTTTTTGTATTATTTCTTTCCTCACGAGCTGAGGGAAGCAAAAATAGAGTAGTTTCTGAATCATAAGAATGTCTGTCAAGGAATATGCCTTGAAGTTTCATTAGCTGTCAAGGTATGCTCTTGATTTGGTGGCTGACATGAGAGTGAGGATGAGAAAGTTCGCTTCTGGATTGTATTGGGATTTGATATTGGAAAGCAAGATTGCTTTGCTTATTAAGGATATGGAAATTTTGAGGTTAGTTGCCCAGATGCAGTAGGTTGAGTATGAGAAGAGAAAATATGCAGAGTTTAGAAATAGGTAGGGTACGTGGAGCAGTTTTTCTGATCAGGGAGGTGCTCAGTCGCAAGGTGGTCGGGATGGAGGTAAATGGCTGAAAAAAAGATAGGGAGTTTTGGTTCCTTCTCTACTATTAGTGTTCCTTACCCAAAGCAGTCGAGTGATAGGTGTCACCAGGGTGGTGACTATTTCTAGGCATAGGTTGCACAATCTCAAAAGAGTGGAGGTCAGTTGGTTTCTTCATGCCCTCCTTGTCAGTTCTGTGGTCGTCCTCATCCGGGTTATTATGATGAAGGAAGGGACAAATACTTAAAATGTGGCTAGTTAGGCCATCGACTCATGGATTATCCATTTTATAAGGTTTCTACCGGAGCAACTAAGGTATCGGGGGTTTCATCTTCTGTTTCTGCACCCAGTGGTGCCGCATATACTTCTGTTACTACTCCTGTTTCTAGTATTGGCTAAATCAGGTGGTATGCTTTGGCATCCCAACAGGAATCTAAGGCATCGCCTAATGTCGTTACTGGTATGTTTTAAATCTTTTCTCCTGATGTGTATTGTCTGCTTGATCTGGGGTCCACTATTTTCTATGTTACCCCATTTATGGTTGTATGTATTTGTTTTGATCCTGAGGTTTTTTTGGATTGTTTTTTTTTGTACCAAAGTTAGTGACTCGGTTATTGCTAAGAGAGTCGATTAGGGGTGTGTAGTATCTATTGGTGGTAGGTAGACTTTAGTGGATTTGTTTAAACTTGATGTGGTGGATTTTGATGTAATTCTTGGGATGGATTGGTTCAAACATAAAAGCATGTTTTAAGTGTTGTTCTTGATTATTGAATATCTCAGATACTCAGTACGTTCAAAGTATTGATAGCATAACTCTTCTGCCTATATTTTCATGCTTAGATTAAAGTGCATACTATCAAGTTCATAGTTAGGTAGATCACAAGTTTTAGTCAACATGTGATAAGTTCTCTTTATTTGAGGACTCAAGTCAGTTTCCAGTTTTAGTATTTTATTTCTATTCATACATATTGATGAGGGATATTTGGGGTTATTTTCCAGCTACCTATAGTCACTATTACTAGAGGTTTTATAGATAGTTAGCCATAGCTTTGTATTTTGTTTCAGTTCTCTTTCTTTAGATTATAGTTGTCGTAAAATTTAACAATGATGTATTGACTTATTCATTTTATGATTAAGCTTTTCCTTAGTTAGTTTAGCTCTTATATATATTTCTATTTAGTTTCTCATGCACTCTACTAGTACCATGGGTTATCTTGGGATCACTTGTGATTTTAAGCATCATGTTGTGACTATGCATTGCCTCGGGTCATGACACTTCAGGCCCTGGAAATGTAATAAATGGAGAATTTCCACACTTTATTGGTGTTTATTGATTATGTTGTTGATATTGTGCTTATTTATTGAATAAATAGGCTTTAAAACTTGTTAATTGTAAAGTTAGCATAAGGTATATGTGACCACAACACTTGATTAGTGAGGGTTGGGTTAATTATGGTTCTCCCTCCATAGTTAGGGTGGGTGAAAATCATATCTGTTTATGTTGTGTCAAATATGGTATAAGATAGCTAGGTTCGTACTGCTTGTAGTACAAGAACAGGTCTTGTAGAGTTTTAAGGAACAATATAGAAATAATTGTACTTTTATTTGAGAGGTTACAGGGCTTTAGGAAATAAAATTCATTTCTTTCCTTTTTTCATGCTATTACATGATTCAAATTAGTATCTGGTGATCCAAATTTGTATCTAAATCCATTATTCTTATTTTGTAGATGGTTAATATACGTTGATTTAAAGTAGAAGCAACCACCCTAACACTGGCACCAATAATAGTGCTTGCACTAGCTATTGAGGCTGTAGTTTAGGGCATACTACGCATGATAGGTAGGGTTAGGGGAGGAGGTTGAGGGGTATCACATGCTAGGGGTGGAGCTCGGGTAGTTGTGTCACGACCCGAGACTACTCCCTAGTCGTAACACGGTGCTTTGAGCCATAAGTGACCCTAAGCAAACCCATGGCGCGGCATACATTAGGATACTTAAGAAAATTAATAAAATACTAGATGGAAGCCAAACTGAAAAGAAACTAATAATAAATAGTAATGGAATTAATGCTAATACTGTCTAAATTACCCAACAAACTAAAAATATATCTAGTTGTCTGAAAGCCTCTAAATCATAATAAGTTGCTGGGACAAGCCCCCAAATAACTATGAATGATTGAAATAAAATAAAATAAAATGCTAAAATAAATAACTGATAACTAGTCCTCTAATTATGAGGACTCACCAAACTGCTACTGAGTGATACAGGAACGTGCTAAGTGCGGTCCGTGTACTGAGCGTCCAAACCAATATTATGAGATAATATAGCGCAAAGAAGTATGATTAGTACTTTGAATGTACTGAGTGTGCGAGATGGGAAACTAATTGGTATAAACTAAACATGAATGCCTGAACATGTAAACTTAATACAAGACCAAGTATAAACATGTACTAAATAAAATTGAATAATCGAATACTCGATCAAGCAAACCTGAACTGAACAAAAATTGAAACATGAAATGAGGACTGTGGGAGCTAACAATAGCGGACATACCCTAATTTGATCAAATGGGGGTCCAACCTGTAACCCTAGTTAGAAAAGTGCTAGTACCTTGCCAAGGGTACCAACACTGGCTGGCATAGATCCACTAAGCTGAGGTCCCAAAGGACTATGGTGTGATGCCTCAATTGATGGGTGACCCCCTATAATATATGGTGAAACCATAGTTCTAGAACTTAGGGAATTCTACTAACGGTCTCAGCCTAACTGATGGGTGAGTCATCATCTCTAAGTTCACTCGATGCTAAGTAATACTCTCAACTGAATGACTCTAAAACCAAAAATGCATTACTCTTTATGATATCATTCTGAAAGTATCAACTATGGATAATTAGAAGTATTCAAAGACAAGTAATCTAATATATGCATAAGTCCCTAGGTAATGAGTGTTCATAACTGTAATACCCCAAGTTTTTGGCCTCTAAACATTTATTGACTTTTATCATCATTTTCCAGATAATGAATTGCGTGATAAGTCATTATAACTCATCACGAGTCGTATTGTGTCAATCGTAGCTTAACTAGTGAGGATTGCACATATTTCTATCCTTACCATAACGAAGACCCTATGAATCATAAGGTATGGTCAAGAGTCATGTCGAGGGAATCATGAACATAATAGTAAGAGTTCCCTGAGTCACTTCCTAGATTATGAGTCCAAACAACGACTTATAGCCAGTCATACGAGTCGTCACCTGACCCAGGACGGCTGTGAGGTATATTTCCTGTCCATTCTCATTAAAGGAATTATAGTATTTTCCTCTTATCCTACATTTTTCCATGACTTAAAACCCTTACTTTGGCCTTCTTTCCATCAGTTAACATATCATAAACAACTCTCTCCTCTCAAGATTCTAAGTTAAGAACAAGCTATGGTTTCAAGGGATTGATTATCTAAGTTTCATTTGGTGATTTCTCTTCCAAAATTCTTGGTGTCTTTAGGTATGTATGTATTCCCTAACTTATTTTATTATAAGGGCATGTGTTGAATCATTGTTTTTTTATTTTAAATTTTGGGTTTTGAATGATGCGATGAGGGTTTTGAATGGTTGTTACTTGGTTGGTTTTTCCATGGTTTGAGAATTATTATCATTCTTTAACTTATGGTTTTTGAAGTTATTGGATGCATGGGAAGGGTTAATGAGATGGGGGTTATTGATTTCCCCCAAAAATATGGTTTTTGGTTTGAAATTGGTATTAACCTCAACCCACTTGCATAATTGGTTTTTAAATAAGGATAATTACATGGTTTTACTTACTTTACTACACTATTGCATTGTTTTAATGGATAAATGGATAAATAGATAAAAATGATTTTGGAAGGACTTGGTGGCCGTGGTTTGGTTTTAAATGGCCTTGGTAGCCACGGATTGGTTTCTAAATAGGAACATTGTAGTCTATTTGGTTAATTGGTTTGGAATGGCATTATGGAATTGTCTTGCAATCTTTAATTTATTTGGTATGACGATACCAATAGTAAATACCTAAGTAAAAGACTCATTGGTTAATGTATGATAATGTATAGATGGTTTAATTTGGACTTAAAAGGGGTTGTGTAGCTCACCATGGAAGGTGGAGGTGCCGGGGAACCAATACTGAAAATCTCATTTGCCCGTGTGGGGGTCTTGGTCATTGTATGCATAGTGGAGCCTTGATGGATTTTTCCCTTCCCTAAAGTTTTCCTGGTTTGTGCGGCTAACACTTGCTGGGATCCTTTCAACTAGGGGGATCTGAACCTCTATAGACCATGGGTGAAGTTAGGATGGTTAGAGATACCCAGTCTTGGCTTAGGGTTTTTTGATCTTATGCTAAACCTTATTCCCTATCTCGACATCTTATGTATATGTATATGAATGCATGCATATGGATTTTGGACAGATTTGTACTTGACATTATTTTATCCCTTCCCTAAGTTACATGCTAGTGCTCACCCTGATAATTATCCCGGATGCTACATCATTTCATGATGGAAGGTCCTAAGGGTTCTTCGGTTTCCTTGTATAGAGTTAAGTAATTCTGATTCATTGGTTGGTCTGTATTGAAGTGGTGAGCCTCCATCTTCCAGAAGGCTAGACATTTGACTACTTTCTTTATGATTATCAAAATTCCATCATTTTTTTATATTTTGGATTCCATTTTTGTCCATGAGCGGGGGCATGTATTGACCTAACTTGGTATTTCAATTTAGAGGATTTTGTGGACAATGTATGGGTGGATATTGTTTATTGATTCATAGTCCTTATTGAGTTATCTATATATCTTTCATATGTTTTTTGGGTTGTTTCCACTGTTATATTATATTGTGTTCCGGTCGGCTAGGCTAAAGGGGTGTTTTTCGGCTCTCGATGGGCTTGAGATACCCGTCATGACTAGGCTTAGGGATAGGTCATGAAAAGCTTGGTATTAGAACATAGGTTCAAGATCGTTGGGTGTCCATAAAGGCATGTCGAGTATAGTCCTTTTTATGGGTGTGTAGCATACCACACTTATAAAGAGGAGGTTACAAGGTATTTAGGAATATTTCCCTTTCTTATGTTGTATTTTAGAATACAGAGTCTTTTGTCTTGCAATCCTATAATCTCTTATTTTCTTGCATTTCAGATCATGACACTTCAAAGATTTGAAGCTTGTAGAAACTCCTCTAGAACCTCTGTCATACCTCAGGATAATATGGATGGGAATCAACTTGCTTATGGAGTGCAAACCCGGTCTAGGTTCCCTACTCCTGATTATGCTGCTCTACTTAAAGTTTAACCAGTCCCTACTAGTCTTTCCCCAGCTAGTAAAAGTTAGGCTCACTCACCTTAGGGGGGTATCTATAAAGAGGGATTCCATCGGTCTATTTACTACTTACTCAATTGGTGGCTTCTCAGTCTCGTTAGTCTGGTCCTATTGGTTATGTTGTGATTTCTTCTGAGGTTACCTTGGTTGGGCAGTTTATCAAATTAAATCCCCCAGTTTTACATTCTCTAAGGTTGAGGAGGATCCACAGGGGTTCATTAATGACATGGAGAAGATTTTTTTAGTGATATATGCTACTGATATAGAGGGTGTGGCATTTTCTTCTTATCACTTGAAGGTTGTTGCTTATTAGTGGTATGAGGAGTAGGAGCATTTAAGGGGTGACGATGCTGAGCAGGCAATGTGGGAAGAGTTTTATGGTGCTTTTCTGGATCATTTCTTTCCTCAAGAGTTGAGGAAGGCTAAGGCTAAAGAATTTATGAACTTGAAGAAAGGTGGGATGAGTGTGAAATAGTATACCTTGAAGTTCCATCAGTTGTCTCATTATACCCCGCAATTAGTGTCTATTATGAGGGTTAGAATAAGGAAGTTTGCTTTAGGTTTGTCTCGTAACTTGGTATTTGAGTGTAAGGCTATGATGTTGAACAATGACATAGATATCTCCAGGCTAGTGGTGTATATCCATCTAATAGAGGATAAGAAAAAGAATCAGGTAGAGATAGGGGAGAGGCAGAATAAGAAGTTCAGATAGCCAGAGCAGGGCGCGAATCAACAGAATAGTAGAATAGATGGTATACATTGGAGAAAAAAGAATACTTGGCAAAATTCTAGTTAATATTCTTTGTATAGTGCTCCTTATTTGAAGACGTCAGGCGATTGTCATTTTCAGACTAGTAGTGGTCCTAATACTTAGGGTGCCCAGTCTCAGGCTAGTGGAGATCAGTCAGCCCTACCATATCCTCCTTGTAGATTTTGCAGTCAACTTTACTGGGGTTATTATGATGAGGGGAGAAATTAGTGCTCTAATTATGGTCAGCTTGATCACATGCAGCGATACTGTCCTATTTCTAAGGTTAACACTGGGGCTAATAAGGTTTTTGTTGCCACTTCTTTAGCTTCTGTGCAAAAGGGTATTACTTCTGGTACCAGCACTGGTCGAAATCATCACTATGCTCTTACCATTTGTCAGGAATCCAAGGAATCTCCTGATATTGTCACTGGTATTTTGCAACACTTTTCTCGTGATATGTATTATTTGCTTGATCCGGGTCTACCCTCTCTTATGTAACCCTTATGTGCCTGTATATCTTGGTTTTGGTCCTAAAGATATATATGATCCCTTGTCTATTTCTACCCTAGTGGGTGATTCTATAGTTTCTAAAAGGGTATATAGGGTTTGTGTGGTGTCTATGTTTTATAGGAAGACATTGGTGGATTTGATAGAGTTGTATATAGTTGATTTTGATGTTATCTTGGGGATAGATTGGTTTCATTTGTGCTATGCTATCTTGGATTATAGGACCCAAAAGGTAAGTTTATAATTTCTTAATGAACTGGTAATCGGATTGGAAGGAAGTTCCTTAGTGCTAAGAAGGAGGTTTATTTCTTATCTTAGATCCCAAAAGTTTATTTCCAAGGGGTATCTATATCATCTTGTTTGGGTTAAAGATTCTATTTCCAAGGGTCCTTCTTTGTAATCAACCCTTGTGGTTAATTACTTTCCTAAAGTGTTTTCCCGATGATCTTCCTAGTATTCCTCCTAATAAGGAAATAGACTTTGGGATTCATTTTTCACCAAAAAACCACCCTATCTCTATCCCTCCTTATTAAATATTTCCAACTAAATTAAAAGAGCTGAAGGAACAGTTAAAGAATCTCCTTAATAAGGGCTTCATTTATCCTAGTGTTTATCCGTGGGGTTCTCTCATTCTTTTCATAGGTAAGAAGATGAGTCTCTTTTAATGTGAATAGATTATCAATAGTTGAATAAAGTTACAATGAAGAATAAGTATCCTGTTCCTAGAATTATTGATCTTTTCGACTAACTTCAAGGTACTTGATGCTTTTCTAAGATTAACCTTCATTCGGTTTATCATCAGTTGAAGATTTGGGAAACTGATATTCCCAATACTGCTTTCTGAACTCGGTATGGTCATTATAAATTCCTGGTCATGTCATTTGGATTGACTAATGCTCCGATTGCCTTTATGGATCTCATGAATTAGGTGTTTAGATAGTTTTTATATCTATTTTTGATAATATTTATTGATGATATCTTGGTGTATCTTTAGAGTGATGAGGATCATGCAAGTCACCTCCGAATTGTATTGCAGACTCTTAAGGATCGGAGGTTTTATGTAAAAAATTTTAAGTGTGAGTTTTGGTTGAATATTGTGACTTTTCTTAGGCATGTTGTTTCTAGTGAGAGGATCAAGGTGGATCCACAAAAAGTTGAGGCAGTTAAGAGGTGGCCTAGACCCACGACTCCAATCGATATTTGGAGCTTCTTGGTCTTGTATGGGTATTAAAAGAGTTTTTTGGAGAGTTTTTCTCCTATTACTGCTCCATTGATGAAGTTGACCCAGAAAAATGTAAAGTTCTTGTGGTTTGATGCTTGTGAGGGTAGTTTTAAGAATTTGAAAGATAAGTTAACTTTTATGCCAGCTCTGATCCTAACCGAGGGTACCAATGTTTTTGTTGTATATTGTGGTACATCCCGTGTGGGATTGGGTTGTGTGTTGATGCAACATGGTAAGGTGGTGGCCTATCCCTCCATATAGCTTAAGGTTCATGACAGGAATTATTTGACTCACAATTTGGAGATGGCGACTGTGGTCTTTGCCTTGTAGATCTAGCGTCATTATTTGTATGGGGTGCATATGGATATTTATTCAAATAATAAGATCGTACAGTATGTGTTTACTCAGATGGAGTTGAATCTTAGGTAGAGGTGATGGCTTGAATTGCTTAAGAATTATGATATGAGTCTCCACTAACATCCAGGTAAAGCTAATATGGTTGCTAATGCTCTTAGTAGGTTTTCCATAGGGAGCTTATCTCATCTGGATGTGGAAGATAGAGGGTTGGTGAAGGGTATTCACTAGTTAGATAACTTGGGGGTCCACCTCTTGGATTCCAAGGATGGTGGTGTGATTGTTTAATAGGTGGTTAAGCCATATCTAGGTACTGAGGTAAAAAAGAAGCAAGTTTTGGATCCTATACTAATACAGGTTATGAATGATGTGAATCAGCAAAAGGTTATGGCTTTTAAGATTGGTGGTGATGTCATCCTGTGGTATTAAGGCTTGTTATGCATTCCTGATGTTGATGAGCTGCGAGAAAGGATTTTGGATGAGGCTCATTAGTCAAGGTGTACCGTTCATCTAGGTTCAAAAATGATATATCATGACTTACAAAAAATCTATTAGTGGAGCAATATGAATAAGTATATGGTAAATTATATGGCCAAGTGTATGGTCTTTGAGCAGGTGATAGTTGAAACCTCGAAGCCTGGTAAAATATCTCAAGAGATAGAGTTGCCTATGTGGAAGTGGGAGATGATCAACATGGATTTCGTTATGGGTCTTCCGAGGTCTCAAAATTAGTATGATTCAATTTGGGGCATTGTGGATATGATGACTAAGTCTGCTCACTTCTTGTCGGTGAGAACTACTAACTCTGGAAAGGATTTTGATAAATTGTTTATTTAGAAGATCATCAATTTGCATGGTGTGCTAGTGTCTACTATTTTAGATTGAGGTACGCAATTATCTTCTTATTTTTGGGGTTTATTTTAGAAAGGTTTAGGGACCAAGGTACACCTTAGCACCGCTTTCCATCCCCAAATGGATGGACAAGCCAAATGAACTATTCAAACTTTAGAGGTTATGCTAATGTCTTGTGTAATTGATTTTGCAGGTAGTGGGGTGGATCACTTTCCTCTTATTGAGTTTGTATACTATTACAATTACCATTCGATTATTCAGATGGCTCCATTCGAAGATCATTATAGAAGGAGGTGTAGGTCTCGTATTAGGTGGTTTGAGGTTGGTGAGACTAGGTTGTTTGATCCTAACTTGGTTCACCAAGCCCTGGTGAAGGTAAAGGTAATTAGAGAGACTTAAGACTACCTAAATTTGACAAATATCTTATGCAGACATGAGGTGAAAGGAGTTGGAGTTTAAGGCAGGTTATTGGGTATTCTTGAAGGTTTCTCCTTTGAAAAGAGTGATGAGGTTTGGGAAGAAGAGGAAACGGAATCCTTAATATATTGGTCCATATTAGATTTTGAGAAGAGTTGGGAATGTTTCTTATGAATTAGAGTTGCCTATGAATTTGGGTTCCATTCATCCCGTATTTCATGTATCAATTTTGAAGAAGTGTCTGGGTGATCCTTCTTTTATTATCCCGAGGAAGGATGTTGGTATTTCAGATTCCTTGTCTTATGAGGATGTGTAGTCAAGATCTTAGATAGGCAAGTTTGTAGGTTGAGGACTAAGGATGTAGCTTCGGTAAAAATTCTTTGAAGGAACCAAAAGGTGGAACAAGCTGCTTGGGAGTCTGAAGAGGGCATGAAGTTCAAATATCCATTCCTACTCCCCGTGTTGGATGAAAATGATTGAGGTATGATTCTTCATTTTCCTTATTATGGCAATTCAATTTTGTTATTTGGTTCTGTTGGTATTCCTTCTTATTTTCTTGCTAAAGGGTATCCTAACTCCTCATTCGGGGAGAAAGGATCCTGGGGGTGGGGTAATGTAAAATCCCAGGCTTTTGGCCTCTTAATATTTCTTAACTTTTTTCATGATTTTCTAGGCAACGACTCACTTGATGAGTCTTTATCACTTATCACGAGTCGTATTGTGCCAATCATAGTTTAACTAGTTAGGATTGCCTATGATTCTATCCTAACTAGGATGAAGACCCTATGAGTCGTATGGTATGGTCATGAGTCATGGAAAGGGAATCGTTATAGTAAAAGTAAGATTTCCTTGAGTCACTGCCCAGACTGTGAGTCCAAGGAACAACCCATAGCCAGTCATTATGAGTCATGACCTGACCCATAGCGATTGGGAGCTATATTTCCACGCCTATTCTCATTGAGGGCTTTATGGTCTTTTTCTCATATCCTACTATTTCCCATGACTTAAAACCCTTTCTTTGTCCTTATTTCCATCAGTTAACTTATCATAAACTACTCTTTTCGCTCAAGCTTCTAATTTAAAAACAAGCTAGGGTTTCAAGTAACTGATTATCTAAGGTTCAATTAGTGATTTCCCCTAAAAAAATTCTTGCTATCTTCAGGCATGTATCTCTTCCCTAACTTGATTTTTCATAAGGGCATATGTTTAATCATTATTTATGTGATTTTAAATTATGGGTTTTGAATGATGGGTTGGGGTTTTTGAATGGTTGTTACTTGGTTGGTTTTTCCATGGTTTTGGAATTGTTATTAATTCTTAAACTTGTGGTTTTTTAACTAATTAGAAGCATTTGTAGGGTGAATAAAAAGGGGGTCGTAGATTTCCCCTAAAATTATGGCTTTTGGTTTGGAATTGGTATTAACCTAAACAACTTGCATAATTGGTTTTGAAATAAGGAGAATGACATGGTTTTGCTTACTTTACTAAACTATTGCATTGCATTAATGTCTAAACAGATAAAAATGGTTTTGGAAGGACTTGGTGGCCATGGTTATGTTTTAAATGGTTTTGAAAGGCATTGGTGGCCACGAAATGGTTTCTAAATATGATCTTTGGAGTGTATTTGGCTAATTGATTTTGGAATGGCATAATGGAATTGGCTTGCAAGATTAACTTTATATGGTACGACAATACCAACAATAAATCCCTAATTAAAAAACTCCTTGGTTAATGGATGGGAATGTGTAAATGATTTTAATTTGGTCTTAAAGGGGGTTACATAGCTTACCGTGGAAGATGGAGTTCCTGAGGGGACCGATACTGAAACTATGTGGGGTCTTGGTGACCGTGTTCATAGTTCACACATTATACGTATATTTTTGGAATGGTTGAAGCCTCGGTGGCTTTGTCCCTTCCTTAAATTTTTCCTGGTTTGTGCGGCTAACACGTGCTGGAACCCTTTCAGCAGAGGGAGCTGAACCCATATAGTTCGTGGATGCCATTAGGGCGGTTAGAGCTACACACTCTAAGTTGATGTTTTTTGAATCTCTTGGTAAACCTGTTCCGTATCCCAATATCTTATATATATGTATATGAATGTGTGCGTATGATTTTTGGATTGATTTATACTTGACATTACTTTATTATACCTTCCCTGAGTTATATGCTAGCACTCACCCCACTAACTATCCCCAGGAACTACATTATTTCATGATGTAGGGTCCTAAGGTTTCTTTGATTGCCTTGTGCAGTGTTAGGTAATTCTGGTCGTCGGTTGGTCTGCATTGGAGTAGTGAGCCTCCAATTTTCAAAAGGTCGGACATTTCACTACTTTGTTTATGATTATCGAAATCCCATCAATTTCTTTTTATATTTTGGATTCTCTTTTTAGCCATGGTCGGGGGCATGTCCCAACCTAACTAGGTATTTTGGTATAGAGGCTTTTGTGGACAAAGTGAGGTTGGTATTGTTTATTGATTCTTAGTCCCTATTGAGTTATCTATCTATCTTCCATATATTTGTTTAGGTTGCTTCCAGTATTATATTATATTATGATCCGGTTGGCTAGGCTAAACGGGTGGTCTCTGGCTCTCGGTGGGCTTAAGATACCCATCATGACTAGGTTCACGGTCCTGTCGTGAAAATAACCCACCAACTTTGACTAATGCAAACTAAACATGATAATAATGAAAGTTGATTATAATAGGGAATTTCTTAATTCAATCCAAACACAATGATTTATCAAAAAAGGGAAATTTATGATTATGAGTATGACAGGATGCTACACCTATGGGAAGACTATGTATTAATTACAAAAATAAATTGAAGGGATTAGGTAAATTCAGATTTGACCTAGAACCCAAAACCTTAAGGAAGTAATAAACTTGGGAATTGAGATGTTTTTGGGACTCAATAGATGGAAGGAATCCATTGATGAAATTCTACATATATGGAAATGAAAGCCTTGGAGAAATACTTGGAACTTAAACTTTGAGTTGAGGAACCCTACTATGCTGTTGGAGAAGAGAAAATTGCCTCTTTTTGCTAAGTGTAGAATGATTTTTAGTTTGTGAGGTGTTAGGGTGGTATTAACCCCCTATAACTAGTCTTGGAGTACCCAAACAACATGGGTTTGGGGATAAAAAATAGTAAAAGACCTAAAATCCCTTTTTAAAGTGTGCAGGAATTTTTGGGAAATAATTATTATGGTTCAGATAACGACTCGTTATGTTTGATCATGAGTTGTGCCTTAAGTCATGACTTAGGGGACTAAGTTTTTCGGTCCGTAATTCTATGACAATGACTCCCTCCTAATGATTCATTAGGCCTAACAATGAGTTGTCATGAAGGGTCGTTGTCCAAGGGCTGTTTTTCTTGGTTCCTAACTGTGATAAAGATGGGTCCACACAATGACTCATTTAGTCTGTCAATGATTCATGTGCTGCACTCCTTACCACTGGAGGGAATTATTTGGTCACTCACTTCCATGACAATGAGTCTACACTATGACTCGTTGTGTTTGACAACAGGTCGTTGCCAGAGTCATTGTTACTGGCACATAGATAAAGCCTTATGAAATCTTCCCATAACTTTTGACTACGATTCCGAATTGAGGTGAGATTGGTGGCGTTGGAAAGCTAATTCAATAGCCTATCCATTGGTGGGTTTAGATCTTAAAACTTGGGGTAGTACAATATCTGTCCCTTGGGATCATCCATCTCTGAATGAAACTAAGCTAAAACGATAGGGGAAGCTAAAATTTTAAACTGAACACTTACTAGCTGAGCCATGAATTGATGTCTAAATCTGCGACTGATGCATTGACTGAACTAAACTAATGAATGCACTCTATGACATGAAAATAGCTGGATGTATTGGGATAGAAATGAAAGAATTAATTAATTAATTAAGGGAACTATTACCTAAAGATGGAATTGAGTTTGAAGATAAAAGATGGGGGTACTTGTCCCGCATATCTTCCTCTGCTTCCCAAGTAGCTCCCTCAACTGACTGATTTATCCACCAAACCTTTACCAATGTGACCTATTTATTCCTAAACCTACGAATCTGACGATCGAGGATCTCAATTGGGGCCTCTTCATAAGTGTGGATATTTTCCACGCCAACCTTATAAAAAAGAACTACTGATGCTGGGTCACTAATTCCCTTCTTCAACAAGGAGACATGGAAGACTGGATGCACTGATGCACTAATGGAATACATAGAGGGCACTGATCTTCCCATTCTTCCCAAATATCTTTACCCCTTTTATGGGCAAAATTTTCAAGTACACGAAATCACCAATATCAAACTCAATCTCCCTCCTCACATTTACATAAGATTTCTAATGACTCTGAGCAGTTTTCAACCTTTCTCTAATCATCTTAACTTTTTCCATTGTCTCATATAATTCATATGGTCTTATAAAATATACTTCACTAACCTCAAACCACCCAATAGGGGATCTACACCTCCTACCATAAAGAGCCTCAAATGGGGCATCTGAATATTGGAGCAACAACTGTTATTGTAAGCGACCTCAACCTAAGGCAAGTGATCATCCCAACTACCTTTGAAGTCAATCACTCACTCCCTCAACATATCCTCTACGGTTTAAATGGTACTCTTTGCTTGACCATCTATTTGCGAGTGAAAAGTTATACTAAGATAAGCTTGGGTACTGAGATCCTTTTGGAAAGTCTTCCGAAATCAAGAGTTAAATTAGGTATCTCTATCTCAAATGATGGTCAAAGGGAATTTATGCAATTTCACCACCTCCTAAGATAGAGTCTAAAAAAATCTTTGTCTGGATTTAAAGTATTAACTAACAAGAAATGAGCTGACTTAGCCATTCCACCCGTAATAACCCAAATAGAGTTATGTTGTTGATGAGTATGAGGAAAACCTATAATAAATTCCATATTCACCACTTCCCACTTCCAAGTAGGACTACTGAATTCCTAAAACATATCTTTGGATCTCTGGTTATTGTACCCAAGCACACACACATAAGTGTATATGGCCTCACCAAGTAATATAATGTCCTTTTACAAGACATGTATCGATCCCTCAGAGACTTGTGTTAAAAATTATACAAGACCAGTTCACTAATAAGTTATATTTAGTGTATACATAACCACAAGAGTTTGTAAGTTATATGTAACCGTAAGATAAACAATACTATAAACTAAAGTTTTGAACAATCAATGGGAAAATCCTAGGGTTAAGGCTCTGGGAACAATCATACTATGTTATAGAACTTCATTTTTTAGGTTAGTTATCTTGGTTGTTGGTTAACAGGGTCTATAAAATGAATATGGCCTTCCAAACCTCTTACCACTTACTTAACTTAGCCCCACACTACATCGTTAAGTGGGGATGAGAGAAATAAGTTAAATGCATTCATATTTCATCCCGTAATTGAACCAAATAGGTCACTTATTCATATTCCTATCCTAGATGCAAATTATAACTTTTTCAATTAGAAGATTACAATCCTATTCTATCAAGTTATATCCTTTTATTCCTCCTTCCGGGATTACAAGATGATTTTGTATGTATTATAAGGGTCATGAAGCCTTATAATAATGACAAAAAGGATAAATAAACAACCAAAACAATTCAATTCATAACCATAATACTCATGTTCTTAGTCTTAACCTCAGAAAAAAAGGTGTTTAGCCGATCATAGACGTAACCATAATCACAATGAATGAATAAATGGTAAAATACATAAACAAAATAAATTAATGGAAGAAAAACCCTAATTGATGTGTTATACATCCTCTCTTAAAGTCCCAAGTTCTTCCAAGGTGTGAAACATAGCAACTAAGTGTCCTATTTATTGTAGGACCAAAGCTGCCAATTTTGACTTAAGGTCGTGTCACACCCTTATCGCGGTGGCTAGGGTTCGGGGAACAACCTAATCACGGTGATATAATGTAATTAGTCATTTAGTATGATACCAAGGCCGTGTAATGGCCATATCTTGGTGACTAAGGTCTGCGTCATGCCAATGACTCTAAAACGCCAATGTTTGGTTAAGTCGTGTCCCATGTGTTCGTCTATCCTTTCTTGGTGTTGTTTCCACTTGATTTAAAGATTGTATATCATTAATATATAAAAATTATCAACTCAAAAAGAACCATATATAGTAAAAAACCAATAATTAGAGCTCAACACAACCTACAATCCAAGACGATGACTAGTAACTTAAGCTAAGAGTACTAGTATTGTCTTTTTGATCTTTAACTTAGTGTTTTGTATCTTGGCTTGTTTAAATTGAAATTTGAACACTATATAAAAGTTATTACAAACATAATTACGCACTTATACCCTTATTAACTCATTACACATAATAAAATCCATAGGGAACAACTAGAACAACACATAACTCAAGCTAGTAACACTAGTTTTCTCGTCTAAACTCAAAGTGACCAAATTGATTCCAGACATTTTTGAAATATACCTGAAAAATTATAATCAAGTAGTTTAACACTTAGATTCTCAATCATACAAATATTTACTCATTAAGAACAAGAGAAGTCATCTAAACAAAGTTAAGTAAGCCCGAATAACAACACCGAGGTGCATAAATCCACCTCAGATCATCACCCCACACTTAAAGCCTTGCTCGTCCTTGAACAACTCTTCACTCTAAGAATCATAATTAGAGAAGAATACACACTTCTATAAAAAGCAAGACACTCAAGATAGTACTACAATGACTACACAAATATTATGTTCTTACCTTAAGCATGTTATACACACAATTGAATACTCAAGAATAATACTCCAAAACACCATAGCCTTTAGAATTGACTCTCCAAGTTGGAAAAATCATGCTTATTAATCAATCATAGAGATCATATAATTCACCCAACTATCTTCAAACATGTGACCTTACAATAAGAGAAGTCTTTTAAGGGTTGTAATTAAGGCTAAGGGATGGGTAGGAACTATTTGGCTAAAGGTAGTGACTAACTTCCCTAAGCTTTTTAATACATCACATGAACATTAAGATCAATCTATTAACAACCAATTTTCTCCACTTATATCATACCCATTTTCTTTTGTTTTACCCCATATAATTAAGCCAGTCAAATATAATATGGAGTAAGTATTTTTCATCAACTCAAGATCAAATTTTAGATCAATATTTCTCCTTTTCATCACACAACTTCCACTCATAACACATTTCAATTTTGCAACACCAATAGCTACTTTTTGAGGTCTCACTCTCACCTCTTTTCTTCTTGTTTTTTCACACTCCTTAACTCATTAAGTTTTCACTAAAGCGCTTAGGAGCTTTGGATCAAATTAAAGTCAAACAAAGAAGGGAAACTGACTATATATGAGGCTACCAAAGAGTAGGCTAAAGGCTTAATGGTGCTAACTAGGATTATTCATAAGGGTATGTAACAAATGGTATGAAACATGGATATCAAAGAAATTCTTATATCATCTCTTAAACTCACACTCTTTATTTTGCTTTGCACACACACTAGACAAGTTATAGACATTAAAAGAAATAAGGAATACACAAAAACATTACCCCACATGGCACATACTCAACACAAGTAGGATTATCATAGACTCTTAATTATGCAACCACATAAATTCAACATTAAGACAACAATGTACAACAGTCATAAACTAGAGCCTAGAAGTCTAAAAAGTAGTCATTCACATAATCAACATAATTTTACACAAAACTCACCTTCATCTTACACTTACACATAGCACCAACAAGAGCATCTCATTAAACTAATCACAAAAAATTAAAATTTTATCATAAAAAGAAAAAGGATATGAGTTCATTCTATGAAAATAAACTAAAAAGAACAACCATAGGGTGGGTGAAGTGTGCACCTACTCAAATGACACCCATAAACTAAAAACGAAAAAACTACAATTGTTTTGTAATTTTTTGAAATCTTTCAAATTTAACCCAAAAATAAACTAACAAATTAAGAAACATCTAAATATTATGATCCTACGACAATCACTTCACCCAAAACAATAGGACTTTCCCTACCCCTTACTTAAAAATCTACTTTGTCCCCAAAGTAAACTAAAAAATAGAGACAAAAATACTCCATGAGGCATCTAAACCTAGATAGTAGCATTTTTTAACATCAAGAGGGTCCAGAGACCCCACAATTAGTCTCTACCACACTCTTTAGCTTAAATTTTCATTACTCAGACTTCCTTTCAACCCATGACTCAAAAGAAACAAACACTACGTGAAGTAAAAACTAAAATACTAAAAATAAAATACCTACCTTAACTTGAGTTGCCTCCCAAGAACTGCCTAATTTAGTTTCACGACACAACCCAACATCACTACTCAACTAAATTCCTTCATCCTCTTTCTTCTACTTGGGGGCTATCTTATCTCTCTTTTGAATTTTTATGTGTGAAATCTCAAGGTCAACATCTTTTTCAATTTTATCCTTTTTAGGCTCATCAATCATTCTCTACTCAGGCTTAGGTGCTGTCTAGAGCCACTCAATGTGATTTTCTAAAGAGATCTTTGGTGGTGCAATCTCTACCACCCCATACTTATCCAATTCTACCACTATAATCATACATAAGGATTAAGTGTCTTATAAACTCTTAAAACCACTTTTCCATTATCAAATCTCATTATGAGATTGCTTTCTCTCATATCTATCAATGCTCCTCCAATGGCTAAGAATGAACATCCCAAAATGATTGGGACCCTGATATCTACATCAATATCCATAACAATAAAATCAATTAGAATTACAAACTTAGTAATCCTTAAAAGGACATCCTCAATTATTCCTTAGGGGTTAACTATGGTCTTGTTCGTCAATTGGATCATTAAAGGGCTTCATCTAGGATCACCCAACATAAGAATTTTAAACATAGATAGAGGCATCAGATTTATAATTGCCCCTAAATAACTCAAGGCATGTACCACTTTACTGTCACCAATCTGAATGGAAGGGTGAAGCTCACTGGGTCCTTAAGATTTTTAGGCACCTTTTGCTTTACCATAGAACTACACTCCTCTGTTAGATCCACCATCTTAATGTCCTGCCACTTTACTTTATTAGTCACTACATCCATTAAGTGCATAGAATACTTGGGCATTCCCCGCAAAACATCTAGAAGGGGAAGGTTAATGTGAAGCTCTATGAATGTGTCAAAAAACTTCTTAAAGAATGCATCCTCCTTTGTTTCTAGAATCGATGTGGGAATGGTTGTGGAGGTCTTTCCTTCTCAATGGATTTTGTTTTTGGGTACTCAGGCTTCCCTAAATTTTCAACAACTTTGCCTGCAACTAGTTGAGTAACCAACTCTGCATCTACCTCCTTATTTGTCTTTAGAGGCCTATCATTCATCTCTTTACCAGTCCTCAAAAAGGCCATTACTTGTTTAGGAGATTTATTATTAGTTGGAAAACCACCCTGAGGCCTTGTTTTCTATGCCTGCGCTAGTTTCCCCACTTGTTTCTCTAATTATTTTTATGCAATTAGCTGATTTATTAGTTTAGCATCATCTATTCTTGTCTGGCCAAAATCATTATCAATGTCTCTTCAATGATACTGGCCTGGGTATTATGTTGTTGCTGCTGAAACTATTGTTGCTGGTTGTTTTCCCAAGGATACATTGGCTGAGTCTGCTATATTTGAATTATTGGCATTACCATAATTCTTATTTTGTACATTGCCCACAAATTTGATGAATTCATGATTAGGACCACACATATCTAGAGAGTGGCCACTGTTGCCATAAATCTCAAACTATGATGGGATCTATTGTAGTGCATTGACCTGAGCCCGAGGTTACTGCACACCAAACTTGTTAAACTGTGTCCTTATCTAATTTCAGAGAGTTGAAAGTTGGGAGGCCAAGGCGGTGATGCTATCAACTTCAATCATGCCTGCAACCTTTTTCATCAAGATCATTGATGACGTCGAAATAATACCTCTCTTAGATGATAATACAGTCGCTGTCAAAATATAGTAACCTAACTAAGGTTGGGGTCAAATCCCAATGAAATACATGGACTCATGGATTTTAGATTCTGTGATCAATAGGCAAGAACTGAAAAAGTAAATGGGGGATTTGAATGAAAATATCGAACAAAGAGCAAATATCTCCTTTGGTTATGATTAGTATTGGTGTACACTAGGATTGTGTTCACCTTGGATTCTAAACTTTATTGTCTTATCGTGCTATGTTGAGCCAACTCGATACCTTGCTTGTAGAATCGATAAGTTATGTACCATCTACAGTGTATTGGATGAGTTGACAGATTTCACCATTTATCTTTTGAGTCTCAGGATATCACATTACTAACCCTTTTCTTAATCCCAGTTAACTATTACCTTTTGAATCTCTAGTTATTAGATGAAATCTAACCATCTTACTTAGATAATACCTAGTAGCGTGGATCGACAACTGAACTCCAAATTACTATTGTCATTATCTTTTCCTAGTCACTACTCTTTTTGAGTAAGTAGCAATAATATAGGCGGGATCTGAATGTTGGACACTAAGAAATCTATTCTAGTAAAGATAACGCAATGCATGCCATAGGTATCGATTTAATTCATCAATAACACTTCCCCTACTTCGTTAATCCACCACGGTTTCCACAACCCTAGCTATGGGTTTTAGCCTATCATACTTGTGAAGAAATTAATATCATTCCTAATTGAAAGCATTGATGAAATCACAATGATAAGAATTGTAAAAGTCCATAACCATTACTGAATAATCAACTTAAGTCAATACACATAAATCCTAAGATTAAAATCAAATCTTGGAATTAAAATATGTTTGTGAATATCAAAAATGTGTAACTCCTACTAAAAACACATGAAGGGTATTTATAGTACATGGGGAATCCCTAAAACCAAATCCTTATCGAAATAGGAGAAAAAAGTGTCGGTGGCCACATGTGGTCTGTACCTGCGCTCTGTCACTAGGAACAGGTAGTACCAGTGGTCTTGTCCCTGGGTGTAGGTACAGGGAGCAGGTTGCGGATGAAAAATTGTACAAATTCAGCTCTCAGGATTTTGGACTTATAGAACTTGCTTTGCCTACTTGCAGTCCATAGATCCTACATTCGGTCCATGTGATGACTTAGTAAGTGCCAGGAGGCATCTTTTCAGCCCTTCTTTGATTCTCGAACATGCTTTGATCACGATCCATTCGGAAAGTGTCCCGAACATCCATAATTGCTCAAAAAATAGCTAAGAACATCTTTTCACCTTTTCATGAATATATCATCCAAAATATGATCTCCTGCAAAACATACCTAAAATTCATCATATCTAACAAAATAACCTCAGAAACCTGCATATGTTTCTTGTAATAAGCATCGAAAGTGCTATATTTCTATAGCACATCACTCCTTAAGGTATCACCATGCCAATCCAGATTTCCTTGGGAACTCCGGTTAACAAGGTGTATATTTCATCATTTGTCTTTTCGAAAGCTTGACCACCTGTAACTAAATCTAGAAAAAATTTCATGTTATGGTCAAGTTCCTCAGCAAAGGTGTGAGCTAGTGCCTCATTAGACTATTGGTGATGTGTACAATCTCAAAGAAGAGACTTAAATCTCTCCCAATAATGGTATAGGTTCTCATCTGACCTCTGCTTAAAGCGTAAAATCTCAATGCGCACTCTCTCTGTCTTACCAAATAGGAAGAATCGGATGACGAACTTTTGGGTTAAGTCATCCAAAGTTGTGATTTAACCTGTCGGCTCTATATTCAACAACTTTTTTGCTTCCCCCAAATGTGGAAAGGGGAAGAGTGTCAGCCTCACATAATCAGTTGACACACCCATATAGATGAATGTTTCATTATTCTCTAGAAAGTTTTGAAGGTTGACTTCTGGATCTTTATGTGATAACTTGGTGAATTTCCACTACTATGTAAGAGCTTCACTATGTACTACTTCAGTCTAAATCTATCTGCCTCACATAATCAGCTAAAACACCCATAGGGATGAATGTGTCACTGATCTCCAAAAAATTCTATAGGTAGACTTGTGGATCTTCATGTGATAACCCAGTAAATTATCCACTGTTGTGGAAGAGCTACACCATGTCCTGCTTCAGTTCAATTCTACCTCTAAGAGATAATCTTCAAATGACAGAGATAACATTAGTCACAAGTGGGATTGCCACTTTACAAACTGTCCTACTGGCTGATGGATCCTCAACCACTAAAGCAGGAATGTCTTGTTCCTCGTGAATCTTTGAGATAAGATAGAGAAGGGTTGCTTATCTCCTTTGTTGATGGAAACATTACTCGGGCTCAAGGTCTCGTTCAAATAATTCCCAATCCCTTTCCATCTTACTTATATGTTAACATGTTGCCTGCAAATTCAGAAACCAAGACCAAGTGAAAAGCACCAAAGAAATCAAAAAGTAAAACTAAAACTATGATGGTTTCCAAATAACAAGTCCCTTGCAATGACGCCAAAAACTTATTGCACCCAAGTGCACATGAAGGTGTACGTGGTCTCACCAAGTTATATAGTCTCCTTTTCCAAGACAAATATCGATATCTCAGAGAGTTATGTCAGTAATTATCCAAGACTAGTTCACTATTAAGATTAACTAAGTTCTAACATAACCAAAAATGATTTAAAGTTAAAACTAAGAATAAACTAAACAATGCAATAAATTAATGGTTTAAACAATAAATGAGAAATTTGTAGGGTTAAGGCTCTGTAAATAGTTATACTATGTAATAGAACTTTATTGGTTAGGTTAGTTATCTTGGTTGTTGGTTCACGGGGTCTATACTATGACTATGACCTTTCGAACCTCTTATTCCTTATCTAACTTAGCCCCTCAACTACATCATTGAGCGGGGATGTGAGAACTATGTTAAATACATTCATATTTCATCCCATAATTGAACCAAATAGGGAACTTAGGCATATTCCTATCCTAGATGCAAATTATAACTTCATTTAAGTTGAAGATTACAATCCTATTCTAGCAATCCCACGTTCTATCCTCTTGTTCCCCTTTCGAGTTCACAAGATGATTATGTATTTATTATAAGGGTCATGAAGCATTAAAATATTTATAACAAATATAAATAAAAAACCCAAACAAATCAATTCATAGCCATAATACTCATTTTCTTGGACTTAACGCCGGAAAAACGTGTTTAGCTGATCATGGACGTAACCATAATCACAATGAATGAATACATGTTAAAATCCATAAACAAACCAAATTAATGGAATGAAAAAACTAATTTAAGTGTTGTACAGGCTCCCTTCATGTCTCAAGGACGTCCAAGGTGTGATACATAACATTAAGTGTCCAATTTATAGTAGGACCAAAGCTGTCGATTTTGAGTTAGTGTCGTGGAACACCTTTATCGTGGTGCCTAGGGTCCATGGAATGCCCTAATCGCAGTGAGATACTGAAATTAGTTATTTAGGTCACTCACAAGATGTGGAATGGCCCTAACATGGTGCCTAAGGTCCGTGGTACACCAATGACGCCAATACGTCCATTTTTGGTCAAGTTTTGTCCCATGTGTTTGTCCATCCTTTCCAAGCTTTGTGGTCTTGTTTCCACTTTATTTCCAGATTTTGTATCATACATATATCATTATTATAAGATCAAAAATAACCCTATAGCATCAAATATCACGAATTAGAGCTCACAACATACAATCCAAGACGCTGAACTAGTAACTTAAGCTAAGAGTACTAGTTTTGTCCTTTTGATTTTTAATTTAGTGTTTTGTCTCTTGGCTTGTTTTTGTTGAAAATTAAACACTATAAGAAAGTTATTCCACACATAATTACACACTTATTTCCTGAGTAACTCATTACACATACTAGAATCCACCGAGAACAACTAGAACAACACATAGCTCAAGCTATTAACACTAGTATTCTTATCTAAACTCTAAGTGACAATATTGATTCCAAACTTTTTTGAAACAAACCTTAAACATTATAATCAAGTATTTTAATACTCAGTTTCTCAATTATACAAATATTTACTCATTAATCACAAGATAATTCCTCTAAACTAAACTATATAAGCTCGGATAACAACACTGAGGTGCATAAATCCACCTTAGATCCCTGGTGCTCAACCTTAACATGTTGGCAATTTGGACACTTTACCACAGATTCTGAAATATCCCTCTTCATGCCATTCCACAAATATACTTACTAAAAATCATGGTACATCTTTGTGGTTCTTGGGTGAATACAATACCAAGAACCATGAGCTTTAACTAACATCCACGCCCTTAAAAAATTCACATCCAGTACACATAATCTATCCTAATAGCGAAGAACACCATCTCCCCCTTGGGAGAAAACATCAACCTTATGATTCTAAACTACTTTATTCAACTTAAGATAAATAGGATCTTTATCTTGCTTATCCTTCACTTCTGCTATCAAAGAAGATTCCAAACCATTTTTAACCAAGTCACAACCTTCGTCAGAATTAACCAAACGAACCCCAACGTATTAAGCTAATGAACGTCATGAACTAACTCTTTCTTTTCATCCTCTATGCAAGCAACAGTTCCCATAGACAAACTGTTAAGGGAATCGTATGTAACATTGGCCTTACCCGAGTGATACAAGACACTCATATCATAATCCTTCAACAACTCTAGCTCCTTTCTTTGATGATGATTTAGATATTTTTGACTGAACACATACTGAAGACTTTTGTGATCACTAAACACAATAACATGAACCTCATAAAGATAATGCCTCCAATTCTTCAAGTCAAAGACAACTATTGCCAACTCAAGATCATTAGTCAGGTAGTTCTTCTCATGAGGCTTAAATTTTCTAGAGGCATATGCTATAAATTTTCCCTACTGCATCAACACTTAACCAAGTCCAACATTGAAAGCATCCTAATATACCACAAAGTCATTTGAACCCTCTAGTAGAGTCAAAACTAGAGCGTAGGTGAGTCAAGTCATCAACTCCTAAAAACTCTTCTCGAAAGAATCGGACCATTGGAATTTGAATTTATTTTGAGTTGGTCTGGACATGGGAGAATCAATAAAGGAAAATACTTTGACAAACCGTCTGTAGTAATTAGCTAAACCCAAAAAGGTCATGATATCTGATAGAGAGATATGTCTAGGCCAGTTCCTCACTTCTTCTGTCTTTTGGGATAGACTCGAATGCCTTTACCAGAAATAATGTGACCAAGCAATGTCACTAATTTTAACTAGAATTCACACTTGTTGAACTAGCAAATAGTTGGCGATACTTATGAGTCTGTAAGACAACTCTCAAATAGTCTGCATGATCACCCTCACTCTGAGATTAAACGAGGATGTCATTTATGAAGACTATAATGAACATGTCCAAGTACTACTTGAACACTTTATCCATCAAGTCCATTAAAGATACATGGGCATTCATTTGACCAAAAGGCATAACAATAAATTTAAGTGACCATATTGAGTTCTGAAGGTTGTCTTTGGGATGTCACTTTCTCTGACTCTAAGCCGATAGTTGCCAAATCTGAGGTCTATATTAAAGAAAAAATTAGAACCCTAAAGTTGGTTGAAATAGTCATAAGTCTTGGGGATATGATAATTATTCTTGATTAAGACTTTGTTTAACTGATGGTAGTCAATGCACATTCTGAGAGAACCATCATTCTTGCACACAAAAAGAACAAGAGTGCCCCATGAAGTGATACTAGGCCTGACAAAACCCTTGTATAGGAGATCATTATATTGCTCTTTCAATTCCTTAAGCTCCATTGGAGCCATTATCTAAGGTAGAATTAAAATAGGTTGGGTATCTAGAAAGATATCTATTTCGAACTCAATTTCCCTCTCAGGAGGAACTCCGGACAAATCTTCAGAAAATACTTCTGGAAATTCATTCAGTACTGGGATTGACTCAAGACCTTGAGTCCTTGACTTAAACGAGATGATATATGCACCCTTTGGAAATCATTTTTCTTGCCTTAAGGAAGGAGTCAAACTGACCTATAGGCACTGAGGTACTACCTATCCACTCTACGACTGGCTCATTTAGAAACTAAAACTGGACTACTCTACTTCTACAATCAACTGAGGCATAGAAAGAGTAGAGCAATTCCATACCAAGAATGACATCAAAATTGGTCATGTCTAACTCTAAAAGATCGACCGAAGTGAAATTTTGGGATATTATGAATGGGCAACTTTTGTACACCCATCTGGCTATGATTGAACAATTGATTGGAGTAGAAACTGAGATGGGTTCTTCTAGGATTTTAGGATTGACACCAAAATCTACTGCTATATAGGGATTCACGAATAAAAGTGCAGCTCTAGGATCTAATAGTGCATACATATGAATCCAAAAAACTTGTAATGTACCTTTAACCACATAAATAAAACCCTTCTGATCCTATCAAGCCTTAAGGACATAAAACTGATTCTAATACTATTTATTAGTTGCACTAGAAATGACACCCTACTTAGATAGGTTACCTACTGGAACTATTGAAGAATTAGTCTAAACCTGCTGACGATCATTTCTACTACTCTACGCAAACACTAGGCAATCCTTATTTTATGGCCTAACTTCCTACAGCTAATATATGCATCACTACCCACAATGTACTCACCCTTGTGGTTCTTACCATATTTCTTACAAATTGGGTTGGGGTGACCACTATACACACTACCTTGGGACTTAGAGCATGTCACTCTATCTTTTGTATCTTTTCAAACCTTAAGAATTGGAGAACTAGTAGAAGATGGGGCTGGGGATGAAGATTTTTTGTTGAACTAAGAATGATTTCCACCATCTGACCTCACCTTAGAGAAATTGAAACTACCAGTTCTGTCCCTCTTATTCTACCTTTGTTTCTCTTTGATCTCTCTTTCTTAATTTATTGAGCATGGAGAATCGATATAGAAATGTGTATATCCTTAACAAACATGGTTGTTCTACACTCCTTGACTATATCCTCAAAAACACCTAACACAAATTTTCTTATTCGGGCCTAAGAGTCAACAACCTTAGTTGGAACATACTTTCCAAGCTGAATGAACTTGAAAGAATACTCCTTCACACTCATGTTTCCTTGATTCAGGTTATGAACTCATGTACCTTGGATTCTCTTAACTCAAGTGGGAATAACCTATCCAAAAATGCAGTAACAAAATCATCCCACTCTACTAGCCCTACATCTGGACCTCTATCCTCCTTCTACTAGTTAAAATAACTAAGAGCCACTCCTTGTAGTTGGTAAGAATCCAAATAAAAACTCTCACTCGAACTGACACCTATGTTCTCAGTTATTTTCTGAACACTATCCAAGAACTCCTATGGATCCTCCTTTGGCTTTCACCCAAAGAATGTTGGCGGATTCACCTGAGTGAAGTCCTAGATTCTAGTTGCCACCATATTCATAGATGGGTTGGCTAGGGAAAGAACTTTTTGGATATTCTAAGTAGTCATAGATTTGGCTAATTCTATGAAAACATCCCTAAACTAAGCTTGGGAGACCTGCTCATTCAGAGGGTCTACTGGAGCTAGCAGTTTGACTTGCTAATTCTTATTCCTCCTTCCATTAGTTCTCTTAGGAGGCATTTTTGTAAACATATAATTGATAAGTTAGGAGAAAAATTTTAATAGAGTTCACACCCTATCGCATGATATGAATCATGAAAGAAATAAGGCTTTTCTAAAATATTTCATAGCCTCTTGCTCATAAATGTGGCATGCTTCACACCCATGAACAAGACTCTACTTAACATGATTTTTAGATACCCTAGGACACGTTATACCTGCTACTCCGATACTAAGTTTTTCATGACCTAATACTGCCCCTAGTTATAACACAGTACTTAGAACCACAAGTAACCCCAAGCAAACCCATAGCTTAGCATGAATAGGAATACTGAAGAAAATTAATAAAATACTGGGTCGAAGCCATACTAAAAGTAAACTTATAATAAATGGTAATGGAATCAATGCTAATACTATCTGAAATACTCAACTAACTAAAAATATATCTAGCTATCTGAAAGCCTCAAAATCATAATGAGTTGTTGGAACAAGCACCCAACTAACTCTATCTGACTAAAGTAAAATGAAATGCTAAGATAAATAACTAATAACCTATCCTTGAATGATGAGGACTCATCAAACTATTGCAGAGTGGTACGATAACGTGCTAAGTATGATATAGGTACTGAGCTTCCGAACCTATATTATGAGACAATATAACACAAAGAAGTATGCGATTAGTACTTTGAATGTACTAAGTACGAGAGATAGGAAACTAACTGGTATAAACTGAAAAAATAAATGTCTGAACCAGTGAACTAAATGCAAGACCAAATATAAATATGTACTAGATAAAACTACATAATTAAATACTGAGTAAAGAAAACTTGAACTGAACATAAACTGAAACATGAACTAAGGACTATAAGAGTTAACAATAATCGATATACACCAACCTGAGAAAATCGAGGCCCAACCTATAACCTATGTTAGAAGGGTGCTAGTACCTTGCCAAGGGTACCAACATTGATTAGCGTGGATTAACTAAACTAAGGTCCTGAAAGACCAATATGTCTTATCTCAACTGATGGGTAACCCATTATAACCTACGATGGCTCTATAGTTCTAGAACTTAGGGAATTTTACTAATAATCTCAACCTAATTGATGGGTGAGCCATCATCCCTGAGTTCACTCAGTGCTAAGTACTACTCCCAACTGAATAACACTGAAACATAAACTAAATTGATCTTCGTGATATAATTCTAAAAGTATCAACTATGGATAATCTAAAGTGCTCAGAGACATATTAACTGATATGTGCATGATTCACTAGGTATCAAGTGTTCAGAACCCACCAGCTTTGACTAATGCAAACTGAATATGATAGTAATGAAAGTTGATCATAATAGGGAATTTAATAATTTAAGACAAACTCAATGATTTATCAACCAAAGGGAAATTTATGATTTGTAGTATGACAGGATGATACTCCTATGGGAAAAACACGTACTCATAGTTTAATTATATAAAACAACTGAAGTGATTAAGTAAACTTATATTTAACCTAGTACCCAAAACCTTAAGAAGAAGTGAACTTTGGAATTGAGATGTTTTTGGGACTCAATTGATGGAAGGAATCCATTGATAAAATCTCATATACCTAGAGATGAAAGCCTCAGAGAAATCCTTGGAATTTGACTTTGAATCGAGGAACCCTACTATGCTATTGTAGAAGACAAAATTTCCTCATTTTTCTAAGTGTCAAATAATTCTGAGTTTATGAGGTGTTAGGGTAATATTAACCCACAATAAGTGGTATTAGGGTACCTAAACAACATGGTTTTGTGATTAAAAAGGGAAAAAGAACTAAAATACCTTTCTAAAACATGTAGGAATTTTTGGGAAACAGTCATCACGACTCAGATAACAACTCGTTATGTTTGATTATGAGTCATTTCCTGAGTTGTAACCTAGGCACCTGGGTTTTGAATTCCTTACTGTTATGATAACTACTCCCCACTGATGACTCATTAGGCCTACCAATGAGTTATCATGAAGGGTCATTATCCAAGGGCTATTTTTCTTGGTTCTTTATGGTTATATTGACGGATCCACACGACGAATCATTTAGTCTAACAACGAGTCATGTGATGGATCATTACCACTACGGGGAATTCTTTGGTCACTTACTATCATGACAACGGGTCTACACTATGAATCATTATGTCTAATAATGAGTTGTTACTAGAGTCATTATCACAGCCAGTTTGATAGAGCCTTAGAAAAATCTCCCATAACTTTTGATTATGATTCCATATTAAGGTGAGATTAATGTAATTGGAAAGCTAATTCAATAGCCTATCTTTTAGTGGGTCTAAAGCTTAAACTTAGGGTATTACAAATTAGAAGACTGACTTGGAAAAGGACTACTTCCCCTTGTCCACCACAGGGTGATTTAAAGTCAACTTAACATAAGGATATGGTAATTAAGAAAGAAGAACGTAACAAACCAAACTATAATTATGTGTGAATATGCCTAAAAATTATCACTATAAGTAATAGGCTCAAATTGAAACCCATGAAAAAATTAAATTGGGGCTGTAAGATAAGTTCCAAAGAGATTGGGTTGGATTATTGATAATCGCTACAATAATTGAATGACTTCTGCAGTGGTAAAAAAAAACCACTACAGTGGTAGATAACAGTAACCCAATAGAAGAATTTTTAATAACCTCTTTTTCTTTAATTTCCTAGGTTTCCCCTTCCTTTAAAAACACTTTGAGAAACTCAATCTCTCCAACCATGATATTTCAAAGGCCAGGGCTCATGAGGGTATTGTCAATACACGCCTAGTGGTAACTCAATATGGGAATATGCTTATCACGCACGAGATAGCTCATTCCTCTTTGTAGTAGTAAGATTTAGCTAAGATATAATTATGGTTTAGTTTATAGCAATTGGACTTGGGTTAGATGCATTTAATATTTTATAATAATATCATGAATTTTATGCATTAGGACTTTGGGCATGAAGATTGGATGGATGAATATGTTTAAAAATCTAGTTAGGCTTAAAAATATTATATTACTGTACATTATGTTGATATTTTAACTATGATATGATACAAAAGAGCAGTAGGGAAAATTTGTCTAGCTTAACATATTTTGGGACTTGAATATAGTGGAAAGTTAAATGAGATAGTGAGGAATAGAAAGATGGGAAATTAAGGAAACTTAATTAATTCTAAAAGTCATAAAAGTTTGGATTGTACTAATGGAAAGGGTTAAATGATGAAGTATAACGAGTTGGGCTAGGTAATTAGTATAAATAAATCTTGTATCTTATGAGAGGACATAAATGAGTAAATATTATAACGTAAAGAATAATATTTTTAATTAGAAGTGGTTAGGGAATATTGGAGAATAATGTGAAAAATGTGAAGTTGGGATGTGGATAGTGAGAACATAATGATATCTAGAACCTAAGTTTTGGAAGCCCCGTAGGGGTATATGGTCTATGATGGTTATGAATACATATGTATAGATTAAGGTCTCTAATTAAAATGATCTATGGTTTTGTTGTAACAGATAGACTAACTTATCTTGTGCTTGTTTATGAACCAACACCTGTGTGTCTCTTTGCATGGCTTATGACTTATTGATTGTATGTATATATTTATATGAATTATGATGATATGATAAGGTCAGTTACCATGATAATATAGACATGGTTTATTGTGATATGGGTTGGGTACCACACTAATAAAGATATAATATGTTATGATATAGGCCGGGTACCATACTGGTATGATATGACATTGATAATGTTGATAATTTTGATGAAAAAGGATAAAAAGATATGACGCACACATCTAACCTACTTGCACTCAATCATATGCAACTGAATGTATTATATATATATATGCTCTCACACATGTTTCATATTATGTAAATAGTATAGAAAGATCTACAATAGTAGGTGGTCCCTTGTACGGACCAGGTGGAGATGAGAATCTATAGTTCCATTAATCGATTAGGGTAGGATACGATTGATAGAATTTTGATATCATGGCACATGATATTCTGATATTTTGTGATGGTGAGTGCTAAGAGGATTTAGGCTGAGGTAGATTAAGAGTAGATTAAGAGTTGTAGATATTCTAAGAGTAAGTTAGATAAGAGTAGAGGAAGCATAAGCTTGAACAGGTAGTCAAAGGACAAAGATATATGAAAATAATAAGTGACTGACAGGTCACAGAGATTCTAACATGAGGTGTTAAGGATTCTCTAATTGGGGATTTAGAATTGGTATCTTACTTGATGTTATAATTTCTCCCTAATTTACTATTGGTGTTATTTATTCCTAACCCTGGTCGGTGGATGGTACTTATAGTATATGTGGTTGTACTAATGCTACAATTATTGTACCTCTATTAGGAGTCTAGCCATCGTGCAGGTTAGTTGGAGTTTATGTAGAAACAATGCCGATCACTCAGCAACGGCTCCTATCATCTCTATTTTGCATGAATATTGTGTCATAGATATCCTTACTCTTTGTCTAGTGCTTTGTATTGGTTTTGGCTAGGTTTTGGGGAGTTACTTATAGTTATTTTCCATATTAGTTTTATATATTAGATGTATTAAAGCAAGTTATGAAAAGAATTAATAGAATAATCATATTTGAACCATTGATTAGTTATTCACATGATAGATATAACTTAATTAAGTTAACATTGTAGTAATTGTTACATTTGATTAAGTGGTGAGTTATTTAGGGTTTTTCTATCTAGGGTAGGTACCAGGAATGATCCGATGGATTGGATCATGACTAAGAAGTAGTATTCCCTGATAATATAATATTTGTACGACATGGTGCAACTCTACCTATGACTATAGGACCGATTCAACAAGTGTTGGGATATTTAAGTAGTTTAGCTGGCACCGATGCTACTCTTTCTATTCCAGCTTTCCCATTCCCAGCTTTACAATATGCAATTTTAATAGCATCCAAAATTGATGAGGGCTTATATACAGGGGTGTATCCCCCATATATACTTGGATTAGTAATAACTGATGATGAATATGGACTTTTCAGTAAGTTTGTGAAGATGAAACCTCTAGGATTTCAGGGTATAGAGTTTGAAAATACCTTTGAGTTTTTATTGGATTCTCATGAATGCCTTCATAAATTGGTATTTTTAAAAGATATGAGATGGAGTTATTTACTTTTAAATACTGGCCAAAGCCAAGTAATGGTTAAAGTTGTTCATTGAGTGCAAGAATGACTTACCTCCCCTTACCTAGGTATATTTTCAAAATGTTTTTCTTTAGAAGTATGTTCTCTGTAATTATCATGATCAAAATAAGTATGTTTTCTTGAGGTTAGATCAGGTTGACATGTCTATGGCGGCCTATGAGGCTGAATTTCATGCCTTATATGGCTACATACTTTAATTGATCACTTTAGAAGAAGAGCAAATTAGTTACTTTCTGAAGGTTCTAAATTCTTGGATTTTAATAGTTACTTTATCTATGGCTACATCTTGTACGTCCTTTTAAGAAATAGTGGAGTTTTCTAAAAAAGGTAGAGGCACTAAGGACATAGGGTTAAGTAAAATCAGAAGTGAAAGAGGCCCAAACCTCGGGCCATTTTAGCAGTACTTTTTTGAATATTTGTAGATCATCTGACACTTTCAATTTAACCATGTTTGTGTCCTCAAAGGGTACGTAGGTCTAGATATTAGCCTTCAAAGATTGGTATCTATACACTCTCATCCTCTTCAATTTAGAGGAATTCTTTGGGCATCAGGTGCAACGAATATATGGGTTTAGGCCACATCATAAAGTGTTGTCCACATTACTTATCCACAAGTCAATGGACACAATTTCTAGTGCTTTAGTCCCAACATATCGTGGTGACAGAGTAAATAGTAGAGGTTATTCCCAAGGTGGGTGTGATGGCCAGGCTACATGAAGGGATGGAAACTAAGACAAATGAAGTGGAAGACAGGTTAACAGAAATATTGCTCAACTGTTGAGGTTGATATTAGGGTAGTTATAAATAATAACTTTATTTTGTTCTCGCTCATCTTAAAGTGGATGCTTCTGATGCTTTGATCACAGGTATTATTCTTGTCCTTGATTTTATTTCTTCTGTATTGTTTGATCCTAGGTGTACTTTCTCCTAAGTATCTGTGAAGTTGCTTTGGACTAGAACTTGGACTGTGAATTACTTGATACTCCTATGTATATGTCTACACTAGTTGAGGTGTCTTTATATATTGATTAGGTCTATAGGGGTTTCCCTGTGATATTTATAGGGTATAAAACCTTGGTATACTTTGTAAAGACATAAAAGAGTTTGATATTATTTTGGAAATAAGCCAGTTGTCTCTTTATAGAGCCATCCCTAATCGTTATTCTAAAACCATCACTATAGTGATAGCTAGGTTGGAAAAGTTATAGTGGGAGGATATTCTTAAGCCTATTTCTATGAGAATCTCATCAGCTATTCATGCCTAGAAATTAGTAAAAGAGGGTGTAAGGTATTTTTAACCTATCTGTGGGAAGATAAATCTTTAGTCCCTCTAGTAGCTTCAATCCCAGTTATATGTGAATGCTTTAAAGTATTTCTTTAAGACCTTTCGAGTATGCCTTCAGACTATGAGGTTGATTTTTCTAGATATTTGAGACTAGAAGTTGACCCATCTCTATCCAACCTTATCGTATGGCACCAGTGAAGTTGAGGGAGTTGAAATCTTAGTCAGAAGTATTATTAGAAAAGGGTTTTATTCACCCAAGTGTTTCTCCTTGGGGTGCTTCCATTTTGTTTGTAAAAAATATGGATGGTAGCATGAGGATGTGCATAGACAACCTCCAGCTAAATAAGGTAACCATGCGCAACAAGTATCCCTAACCTATGATAGATGACATGTTCGACTAGTTGCAAGGAGTTGTAGTATTCACTAAAATCAACTTGAGGTTAGGTTATCACCAGCTCAAGATTAGGGAAAAAAACATCCCAAATATTGCTTTTCAAACTCATTATCGGCATCACAAATTTCAGGTCATTTTCATTGGCTTGACCAATGTCCTATATTCTTTTATGAGTCTGATGAATGGGGTATTTACGTTAATTCTTGATTGTTTCATTATTGGTTTTATTAATGACATACAAGTTTATTATTGTTTTTATTAATGACATACAAGTTTTATAACACCCTCAAAATTTCAGGCATTTTATTTGTGGCCCTCCCGTGTTTGAAATCTTGATTTTTGACTTAAATTGTGTTTAGGCATGTGAATGGGGTGTCTTAGGAGAGTTTTGGAGTTTTTGAATGAGGTTCAAGGTTATTTTTGACCTAGAAGGTAATGAGACTCCACTATATCCCTGGGTTATGAAGGCTACACTCCATGATAGCCAGTGTGACACGGAGGATAGTTTCCACGTTAAGTAGTGTGGCACGGAGGTTAGCCTACGTGATAAGTTCTGTGCCCCTCAACTACGTAAATGTCATCTTGTTTTAGTTTTTCTTACTTAGGATGAGGGGTTTTGGGGTATTTTCACCTATGAACAACCTTTAAACACTATATAAACCTATTTTCATTAGTTATCATAGCACAAAAGCTATTATTTTACCATTAAACTCAAAATCCTAAGAGAGCATAAGGGTTTCATCATATGTTCATCTTTTGGGTTTCAATATACAAATTAATTTCCAATTCTCGTGTGTATAAGGCATGTACCTCATTCTCTATACTTATATTTTATTAATGGCATGATATTGGTTTATTATTCATGGTTTTGAAGTTGGGTTTTGATCTATGGGTTGATGGTTTTGGATATAAAGTGTTTGAATGTTCTTCCATAGTTTTTATTGATTTTTTATGCATGAATTGTTGGTTTGTACACTCGTTGGGGTGAATGGGAATGGAGAATGAATTTAGGAGTCCAAGGGATTCCCTAAATAATTGGTTTTGGTACGGAAATTGATAATCACCTCGACTGACATGCATAATTGGTTATGGAAAATGAATTATTGTTGCGCCCAAGCGCACACACAAGTGTATGTGGTCTCACTAAGTAATATAGTGTCCTTTATAAATATGAATATCGATCGCTCAGAGACTTGTATCCATGATTTTCTAATTAAAGTTCCACTATTGAGATTAAATTGATGCCAAGTTTCCAACGAGTTTGAAAGTTTATAAGCTAAAAGTTAAGTAAAATAATGCGGAAAATAAGGACTTTGGACAATCAATGGATGAAAACCCTGGTCTAAAGCAATATGAACAATCATACTCTGCTAACGAACTTTATCGGTTAGACTACTTATCTTGGTTGTTGATTCGTAGAGTTTATCACAAGATTATGGTCTCCTGACCTCTAATCGTCTACCTAACTCGGACACTAAAACTACATCATTAAGCGGTGATGTAATAATCCAATTAGAAGCAAGAATCTATCATTCCACATATTAACCAAGCATCACTTCTAGGTATATCCCTATCCTAGATACTAATTTAAATCCCATATTTTATAAAGGAATAAGAACCCTACTCTATTTACCCCCATATTCTATGTTCTTCTTCCCTATCCCGAGATCACAAGGTTGACAAAATATGTATTCTAAGGTTCGCGAATCCTTAAAATAATGATAACAAGATAAAAAACAACCAATTATGATAAATAAATAAAACCAAATCAATTCGTAGAAATCGTAATCATGTTCTTGGCTTTAACCTCGAAAATGGGGCGTTTAGCCACTAATCAACATAATCATAATCTAATTAATTGAATCTATGATCAGAACCTTGAATAAACTAAAGTTTAAATATTATAAAACCTAAAAAAAGAGTGCAACCACCTAAATATTATAAAACCTAAAAAAAGAGTGCAACTGCCTCCTCTCCAAGTCCAATATGCCAAAAAGTATGTAACATAACATGTACGAGTCTGTAATATCCCGTACTTTTCCTTTCTTGAAAAGTTTCCTAAGAATGTTAGAAGCTTTATTTAAAATATGATTCCACTTTTATACACGTGGTATTTTCAATATTTTCACTTTTTATCATGAGGGGAATCGAATAAGATTTCCATCGATACCAAATTCACCCAAATCTGACACCCGGGTGAAGAGTTCGAGCCTTTTTAGCGAGACAGTGTATCACCTGAACCATAAGCGTGTCGCGGAGATAGATCAAATGGAAATTGTCAATTTCCAGTGTTGCTACGCGATAGTGGTGCGTCGCGCCAAACTTCCAGGTCGTAGACAAGGTGGCAACGCGATAGCTCCGCATCGCGCCACCGTGCAATTTCCCATTTGTCACTTTCTAGTGACTTGGCGCGATAGTGGTTCGTCTCGCCAAGGATGAAAATCAGAAAATTTTATCAGAAATTAAATATGTGTCCTAGGGTTAAAAGGGTCAATTTTCCACCCTATATAAGCCTTATAACACGAGATTTGATCATAATTCAGCAACTTATACTCAATTACTCTAAAAAACTCTCAAGAAAAAGCCCTAGGGTTTTCATAGAAGGTTCAATTCCAAGGTAATTCACCGTCAAATTTCAAGAATCTCTCCGTCAGTATTCGTGGAATCAGAAGCTAAGGTATGCATAGTATTCATTCAAGGACTCCTTTCGTCCATGAAACCCAAGAATCTCTTTTCTAAGTTTGTCTATGGATTTCTTTATGAATCTTATGTTGGGTTTGTTTTGTTTATGTTGAGAATGATCAATTGAATTCAAATCCATGTTGGGTGATCAATTTTATGTGGAATTGATTTGTATAGATGTATATTCATGATAACCTATGAATAAACCCTAGGATGATGAAATTAGAGATGAATCATGATGATTAATTATTGTATAATGTTGTCTACATGTGCTATGCCTACCATATGTTTGATTAAATGCCTAGATGAAGGAACAATACCCAACTTGTAAGATATCATGAAATCCCCATGTATGTACAAGCTTATGCATATGACATGTTTGGTGAAGTGCTTCAATATATGAATTATGAATTGCGTTGTTGGTCATGTGTTCAAGTAAGCCATGCTATGTTAGTTTCTTCTCATTGAGTCTTGGGGGTACTTGTACCCAAACTTTTAGCTGTATGCCTAGAGTTATGTCATGTTTTCACGATTTCTTCAGTTAATGTATGATCCATAGAACTCAGTCAGTCATGTGACTTAAGAAATCTCAGAAATCTCAGTAATCTCAGTGATCTCAGTACTCAGTAATCTTAGTAACCTCAGTATTCCTAGTCAATCTCAGTAACTTCAGTATTCTAAGTTAGTCCTCAGAACTCAATACATTCCGTCAGTCAATGGAACTCAGTAAATTCAGTTTATCTCTGCTAAACAATACCACTAGTACCATTTCAATTTAGCTAATCAGTTCAGTTCAGTTAATTAGTTCAACTCAATTAATCAATTTAGTGTCTTTCATATGGGAGTAGGATTCAGCACCGAGCGAGCCTAGGGATGAGGACTCACCCACTAGGTAGGACTGAGATCCCTAGAAGAAATCCCTAAGTTCCATAACTACGTAGCCAACGTAGGTACACGATGTCACCCGTTAGATAGGACTGACATACTCAGGAATCACCCGGTAGAGTATTTACATGTATAGGACTGATCCCGGGGGTCACCCACTAGATTAGGACTGACTCCACAACAGTTTTCTTTACCAGTGGTGCGGTACTGACCACCTTTCCATCTTGGGTTACAGGTTGGACCCCAGTTAGATTAGTATGGGGCATGTTGGGTAGACGAATACTTCCCATAGTTACAGTTTTCAGTCTCAGTCTCAGCCTCAGTAAAAGTACTAAGATAGTTCTTTAGATTTTAGGACTGTCAGATACAGTCAACTCAGATATATAACGAAAATCAGATAGTTCCACCAGATTAAGGACTGTTAGATATAGTCAATCATGCTATCAGTTATATTAGTTATCAGAACTTATGTCATCAGTATTCAGTTTCAAGATTGTCAGATACAGTCAACCAGATAGTTCTTCATAATTAGAACTGTCAGAAATAGTTATCCATGTATCAGTAACATAGTATCAGTCCCTCGATATTCAGTAATATAGTATCATTTTCTCACTCATCAGTGACTCATATGTCAATGTCAGTAGACTCAATAGTCAGAACTCAATATCCAGTCCTATCATGAGCTCAGTTATAGTTGTGTATGCATGTATGTATTCTCACGTTCTTGTGAGTCAGCCAGTTAGTATTGTTGATACATATGAACCTATTGTATTTATCCTACCTGACTTTCATACCAGTATATTCAAAGTACTGACATATTTGCGCTATGGTGTCTTATATCATAGGTTTAGAAGCAGGAATTCCAGGGAACCAGTAGCATCCCAGTTCAGCGATCAGAGTTAGCAGTGAGTCCTCATCCTTCAAGGACATGATGATCACATTTCTATTTCGGTTTTCAGTTTATTTTAATAGTTGGAGTTAGTTGGGGACATGTCACATAAACTCCTTATTCAGACAGTTTAGAGGCTTTTAGACTACAGTATGTTTAGACAATTTTCTTAGTTGTTTTTGTATTTTTATACCATATTTTTTAGTTATGTAATGGTATTGAACCTTATGGCCTTTCAATTAATGTTTCTGCATTTACGATATTATTACTATTATTCAGTGCTCAATTTATACATATCAGTCATGGGTTAGCTTGTGGTCCTTCGGGTTCATAGGCATTGTGTAGCATTATGGGTACCAGATTCGGGGCGTTACAGAGTCCTATTTATAGTGGACAACTTTTTCCTTGTACAAAATGGACCTCGTGTTGCATTGGGAAGCAACTACGGAGTAGAGGCCATGATGCAAGCTGTGGAAAGGAGGAGTGTAGATCACGACACGAGATATTTAAATTAGGTTTAGAGGTCAAGGCACGAGCTCAATGCGATATCTTACTGTAATTTGTTTTCCATGGGTATTCTTCACTTTATGCCTTTTCCCTTAATTCCATGCCTTATGGTATAGTTTCTACTTCATTTCCAGCTTGTATATCATCAATATATCATCAAAATCAACTCACCAAGTATGCTACATGATCAAAAACCATGCATTAGAGTTCAAAACAACAAAACATCAAGAACCGTGAACTAGAAACACACGCTAAGACTAGGCTCTCCCACGTTGATCTTTAGCTTATTGTTTCAACTCTTGTCCTAATACAATTGACATTTTTCACATTATAAACATGTTTTTCCACAAATAAATATGCAATTAAACTATTTGGAACTCATTAAACCCATTAGAATCCAATGCGATAGACTTGACCAACACCCAACTCAAGCTAGTAACACTAGTTTTCTCATTTAAACTCTAAGTGATCAATTTAAATCCAAACTTGTTTGAGAATACCTTGAACATTGTAAACACACACCTAAATACTTAGATTCTAATTTATATCATCATTCACTATTAAGCACACAAATTTCCCTAAAAAGGCTAAATAAGCTAAGATACTAACACTAAAGTACATAAATACACCCAACATCAATTATCATTCGTTTTGGCTATTATCTTTAATACTAATGCTTCTCATAAATGGAAAAATGGTTTTGAAAACATTGTGGGGTTCAATGGAATCCCCCAAGTTGATTTTTAATAATGGAGTCTGGGGTACAAGGATTTCCCAAGGTAATGGCTTAATGACATTTGCTTGCAATCAATAGTCCATAGAACGATACAACTTAGTGATTGCTTGATGTTTGAATCATTAATATAATGTTTGGGTAATGTGTTAAAGGTTTTAATTAGGCTTAAAAGTGGTTGTGTAGCTAGCCGTGAAAGGTGGAGATCCCTAGGGGACGCACACTGGAAACTCATGTTTCTCAATGTGAGGATTAGTCTTGATGAACATGTGCTTATGTAACATTATATATATATATATATATGAATCATGGATGGTGAAGGGTAATCATTCCCCGACCTTTTATCGTACCTTTTATTCGCGCAGCTAACACACATTGGGGCCCTTTCAATAAGGGGAGCTAAACCATATAGACCGTGGGTGTAGATTTAGGATAGAAAATTTACATAGTCCAGGTTAAGGTTTTTAAAGATCATTCTAAGACCTATTCCTTTTTGTGGCTTGTGATATATATATAAATATATATGCATTGTATATGATATTGTGCACTAGTTTAAATGGTTTCTGCAGTATAGTTCATGGAATTATTTTATCCTTTATACCTTATGTTTCATGCTAGTGCTCTATCTGCTAACCGTCTTTAGATGTTGTATCCCTACACAACGTAGGAACAGGCCATACTTCTATTCCTCATGCACAGTGACTAAGTTATCATGGGATAGCTCGTGAGTCAGACTGAAGTGGTGAGCATCCATCCTTTGGAAGACCTCATTTCTTGTTTGGGTTTCCTTATGTATGGACTCTCTATTTTAGATTCATGTTTGGATATGGTCGGGGGAATTCCCTGACCAGACTATCTTTTGTTTTTTTAGAGGCTTTGTTGGACATTACTATGGATGTTGGTATTATGGTTGGTTATCGGTAATGGTTATTGGTTGGTGGATGTCGAATATTGATCTATCATAGATTTATTAAGTTTTCTTATAATATCTTACTTTATGTTAAATTCATCCACTGCTAGGTGTTCTTGGTTTTGTTGGGTTAGACTAAGTGGGTGGTCTCTGGTCTTTGTTAGACTTGAGATGCCCATCATAGACATGCCCTGGTTTGGGTCATGACAAAGTTGGTATCAGAGCCTAGGTTCATGGTCGATTGGGTGTCCACCAAGCCATGTTAAGTAGGTTATCTTTTATAGGTGTGTAGCATTCCACACTTATATAAGAGAGGTTGCGAGGCATTTAGGAATGTTTTCCTCTTTTTTTTCTTATTTTTGGGCTATAGAGCTTAAGGTCTTAGATTCCTCTAACTCCCTCTTATTTGTCTTTGAGATCATGTCTCCTAGACTATCAGAAGATCATGTAAACTTATCTATCTTGACAGAGGACAATGTGGGTGGATCTCATCCAACTTTTTGGGTACAAACCCAGTCAAGGATTACTGCTTCTAATTTCTCCTGTTGAGTTTCACCTATCTCCACTGATCCTTCTTCAGTCGATGATACTCTTACTCAGTTACCTCAGGTAGATATTACTAATACTAAGTTTTTCTAGTTTATTTATCTATTGACCCAGTATATAACATCTCAGTCACGTCAAACGTGTTCTGCTGGTATTGTTGTGATTTCATCTAAGGCCACTAGAGTTGTCCAGTTATGAGGTTGAGCCCTCCATCTTTCACTGGTACTAAGGTTGAGGAGGATCCTTAAGTATTTATACACGGGATGGAGAAAATCTCCAAGGTTATGCATACTACAGATATAAAGGGTGTGAATTTTTCTACTCATCAGTTGAAGGATATATCGTACCAATGGGATAAAGAGTGGGAGAAACTTCTGGGTGATGATGCTATGTTTTCTTTGTGGAAAGATTTCTCTAGTGCCTTTCATAATCAGTTCTTTCCTTAGGAGTTAAGGGAGGAAAACGCTGAGGAGCTTGTGAACTTTAAGAAAGGCACGATTATGCTAAAGGAATATGCCTTGAAGTTCCATTAGTTTTCACTATATGCTCCTGATCTAGTGTCTAGCATAAGGAATAGAATATGGATATTTGCTTCTGATATGTCTCGTGAATTGATTTTGGAGAGCAAGGCTGCCTTGTTGAACCAGGATATGGATATCTCTCAATTGGTAGTGTATATTCAATAGGTTAAAGAGGAAAAAAAGAAGAAAACAGAGGTGGGGGAGAGGCATAACAAGATGTTTTAGCATTTGGATCAGGATGGAGGTCAGCAATAGAGTGGTAGAGATAGTGGGAAATGGTGTAAAAAGAAGTAGGGAAACTCTGGATCCTATTTGTTGGCTGGTGCACCTTATCTGAAGCCATTTAGATATCATCATTTATAGAGTGGTGATGGTTCTAGGGCGCAAGATGCCCAATATCAGGTCAGTGGGTCCCATTAATCTCCATTATATCCTCTTCGCAGACTTTGTGGTAGGCTGCATCATGGTTTCCATGATGATGGAAGGAATTGATGTTTCAAGTGTAGCCAGCCGGGACATGTACTGAAGGATTTCCCTATATGGAAGGTTGCTACGGGGGTTAATACGATTTTGGTTGCTACATCATCAGCTCCTTCCCCAAGGGGTGCCACTTTTAGTACCGACACTAGTCGTAATCGCCTGTAGGATCTTGCTATCCATCAGGAGTTTGAGGAATCTCTTGATGACGTCACTGGTATATTAAAGCTCATATCCCATGATGTGTACTATCTACTTGATCCAGGGTCTATGCTTTTATTTGTGACCCCATTTATGGCTGTGCATTTTGATTTTGGTCTCTAGTATATTTCAAACCCCTTTTTTATTTCTATCGTAGTGGGTGACTCGAAGGTTGTTAAAAGGGTCTATAAAGGTTGTGTGGTATCTGTTGATGGTAGGTTAACTTTAGTGGATTCAATTAAATTAGACATGCTAGATTTTGATGTCATCTTGGGAATAGATTGGTTGTATTCGTACTATGCCTCTTTAGACTATTGGACCCATAGGGTTGTCTTAAAATTCCTTAATGAATTAGTTATTGAGTGGGAAGGGAGTTCCCTAGTGCATAAGGGAAGGTTTATATCATATCTTAGAGCCCAAAAATTGATTTCTGAGGGGTGTCCCTATCTTGAAAGGTCCTTCTCTACAATCAATTCCTGTGGTTAGTGAATTTCCTAAGGTTTTCCTTGATGATCTTCTGGATGTCTCTCCCAATAGGGAAATTGAGTTTGGGAACAATCTTCTTCCGAAAACTTGTCCTAGATCTATCTTTCCTTATAGAATGGCTCCAGCTGAGTTGAAAAAACTTAAGGAGCAATTGAAAGATCTTCTTGACAAGGGTTTTATCTTTCCTTGTGTATCTTCGTGGGGTGCTCCCATTTTTCATGCGCAAGAAGGATGGTTCTCTTCAGATATGTATTGATTACCGTCAGTTAAATAAGTCAATGGTGAAGAATAAGTACCCTCTTCCTAGGATTGATGACCTATTTTACCAACTTCAGGGTGCTAAGTATTTCTTCAAGATTGACCTTCGATCGGGTTATCATTAGTTAAATATTAGGGAGGAAGATATCCCTTAGACTGCTTTCCATACCTGGTATGGATATTTTGAGTTCTTAGTCTTGTCTTTTAGGTTGACCAATGCTCCAGCAGCATTTATAGATCTCATGAATTGGGTATTCCGTCAGTTTTAGACTTATTCGTGATTGTGTTTATTGATGATATTTTGGTATATTCGAAGAGCAACGTGGATCATGCCAATCACCTTTGTATGGTGTTGTAGGCCCTAAAAGATCAATATTTGTATGCTAAGTTTTCAAAGTATGAATTTTGGCTGAATGCTCTTACTTTTCTGGGTAATGTTGTTTTTAGTGAAAGGATCATGGTGGATCCACAACAAGTTATGATGGTTAAGAAGTGGATTAGACCTATGACTCCAACTAATATTCGGAGCTTCTTTGATTTAGCTAGTTATTATAAGAGGTAGTGGGGAGCTTTTCATAGATTGTCGCACCTTTGACCAAGTTGACTAAAAAAAAGGTGAAGTTCTTCTTGTCTAATGCTTGCGAGGGGAGTTTTGAGATGCTGAAAGATAAATTGAATTTTGCTCCAATTTTGACCCTGCCCAAGGGTATTAATGGCTTCGTGGTTTATTGTGATGTGTCCTTTGTAGATCTTGGTTGTGTGTTAATATGACATGGTAAGGTGGTCGCACATGTTTCTAGGCAGTTTAAAGTTGATTAGAGGAATTATCCGACTTATGATTTGGATTTGCTGGCTATGATGTTCGCATTAAAGAATATAGGGTCCATGCTGACATTTATTCAGATCATAAGAACCTGCAATATGTATTCACCCAGAAGGAGTTGCATCTCAGGCAAAAGAGATGGCTTGAGTTTTTCAAAGACTATGACATAAGTCTCTACTATCACCCAGGTAAGCTAATGTAGTTGTTGATGCTCTTAGCAGGTTATCTATGGTGAGTTTATTCCATGTGGTTTAATAGAATCTAGACTTGGTGAAGGATATTCACTATTTGGCTAATCTTGGAGTTTGACTCTTAGATTTTGAGGATGATGGTGTGTTTGTGAAAGATGTGAAAAGGTCATTTCTTAGCACTGAGGTGAAAGAGAAATAGGCGTTGGATCCTATCTTGATGCAAATCAAGGATGATGTAGGTAGGCAGATGGTGATGGATTTTGAGGTTGTTGGTGATGGTATCTTGATATATCAATGGAGGTTGTGTGTTCTCGATGTGGATGGGCTATTAGGTAGAATTTTTGCCGAAGCTCATGAGTCTCATTTTTCAGTTAGTCCGGGTTCGACAAAGATGTATCATAATCACAAGGAGATTTATTAGTGGAATAACATGAAGAGGCATGTGGCTAGTTTTGTTGCTAAGTGCATGGAGTATCAACAAGTAAAGGTGGAGCACTAATATAAACTGAAGGTATGAGCATAACCATGTTCTTGTTTTTTTGAATTCCAACAACATAAAATGAATAATTGGTTTGTTGATAAAAGTTCATCTTTTTTTCTTCTTTTGTTTCAACTTGCTTTGAGTCTGGAACTGTAATATAAACTATGTGGGTGAAGTCTGAGTAACCCATTTGCTCAAAAGTGGGAAATTTCATGCATTAATGTGAAGTGGGTGTAAATTTGTTGCTTAAAAAATGATGTTGCTCAGCAAATGCACGACTAAATGCCAAAATGAAAGCCTAATGTAGAGAAGGGGGTGGGATGGTTGAAATGGTGGACCACCAGTACTGCGACGGACCACCATATAGACCGTCACAAGGACCCCAGATGTGACACCCACTGGATAAGATATGACAGCCAAAATAATGGACCGTCAGTCTTGTGACGGACAACCATATGGACCATCACAACATTTTGAAGCTTTAGGTCTTCTGGATAGGACCTGACGGCCCACCTGGTGGACCACCAGTTACCTGACGGACCACCAGTATGGCCGTTAAGTCAATATTTACACTGTTTAGGCTATTTTTGTTTTGTGAACAAATTCTTTACATTTTTTTCAGGCGTTATGCCTCGCAAACTCCCTCCAAATAGAGGAGGAAGATCTTAAAGGGGTTGATGCAAATTTGCACTCGCGTACAACACCAGGCAATGTGAAAGAGAAAATCCCACGCTCTCTTAGTCTGAAGAGGAAAGCGATAGTAGTACAAGCAATTCTATCTCAAGCCCAGATGAGGCCACGGTTTCTACAAATCAACCTAAGCATATTTAGGGGGAAACTAAGGATTCTAACACGGGAGAACAAATGGAAGCGACTGATGTAGATACCGAACCTATGAAAGCTAATGTTATCAAGCGTAAGGATCCAGAAGTTTGAGAGGTTATTAGATGACAGATAGAAGAAGAAAGAGAGAAATTCTATGATGGATTGACACCTACTGCAAGAGGGATAAAAAGTACATTTGCGGAGAAACATTATATTGTGACAATAGAGCTACATGAATATCCTAAGTTGGAACGTCGTTTCAACGAGTATGAACTAGCATGGATGAGTAGGCCACCAGGATTATATCAAACGAATTTTGTAAGAGAATTTTTTGCCAGTTATCTTGCATTAGTAGAGATAGACTGTCCAAAGGGGTCGTCAGTTGCAAGTTTTCTGAATAGAGATTCAACACCCATTTAAGGAGTCACTGTTGATATTTCTGCTCGAATAATCAATAGGATGTTGTTCGGGCTAGAGTATGAGGCTCCACCTGCTATCCTTGATCTTGAGTATAGGATGAGAACTACATCTACTTAGAGGCCTTGGGTGGCTTCATTATTGACTGATGACGGTATAATATTCCATTAGCTTCAAGGCTAAGTTCTGGTGGGTTGTGGTTCGCTTAAGGCTGATGCCAACAAAAGGTGATGCAAATTTGGATAAGCATAGAGTTGTATTGGTAGCAAGCTTGGTTTCATGGCTGTAGGTTGACTTTGGCTAGATAATTATGGATGAGATGTTTGTAAGGGCACATAGAACCACCAGTGCATTTCCATTCCCATGCTTAATCATAGAGGTGTGTAGGCAAGTAGGTGTGCCTCTGATTCATGGATTTGACAACTCAGTCTAGTCTACACACAGATAACACATTAAGAAGTCAAATATGACTCAAAATTTGAGATGCGTGTCACCAAGCCTCCAACTTACCAGACTCAATCTGCACCAACTCCCGATGCTATCGAAATTCCTGCAGGTACGCCTTTTCCTATCACAATGTATGTGCCACCTGAGTATATATATCCAAGTATATTAGTAAGTTTAGGTTCAGCATAATGTATAGGTGGAGCAGACTTTGTCGAATACAGGTTAACGCAAGAAAATTTTGCAAAATCAGTAAAGCTGCAAAAGAGGTTTAAAAAAACATCTAAATAAATGGGCATCAGAATTCAAGCCTTTTGTTGATGGATTTGTAGCTGAGGCAATACGTCTATTCCAAACTATTCAGGCTAGTATGGACAACATGTAACACCATATCAACAAAAGTCTAGATGAATTATCTCTCCCTGATCTTGCCAAGATCATGGCTGAATTTGAGCAGGCGAAGGTTGATATAGCAGAGTTAAAGAAAAGTCATCCACAACAACCTATTTTTAACCCATCCTTAGTGGTGAGTAAAGATAATGAAGGTATTCTGGATCTAATGGGAAGACCCGTGAAAGACAAAGGAAAGTAGCACATGGATGGGCGAGCTACAAGGAAAGAAGAAAAGAAGAGAAAGAGAGAAGCAATGACCCTAGAGTAATAAGAACCGTATGATATGAGAAGAGCTCGAAATAAATAAAGTAGAGATGAAGAAAAAAAAAGAAGCAAGAAGATGAAGCAACAAGAGTATCTACTAGTGCTGCCCCAGCAAGAGGGCAAAGTTCAGACACAGTTTGGGAGATGATTCCTTCAGTCTTTGGGGGTGAGGTTTTGAGTGACCCTACCATCATAGGGTATAACATTGTACTAGTTGAGGATGTAGGAGCCTCACCACACTTCACCAATACCTCAGATGAATAAGAGGTAATACAAGTATACCCATTTATTTGTACATTAATTTAATTCTTTAGGGACAATGCATAAGTTTTTTATGTTGGGGTGGTGTACTTGTACCATAGGGGGTTGTGTTTCCGATATTATGAACCCTACCATGTGCTATATAGGAAAATCAGCATGTCTAGAAGCATGTTAAGTTCACATTTTTCTTTTCTAGGTTTAACTTCATATTTGCATTTTTCTTATTTTTAATACTTGTTATGTTTTAAGGATGGTCCATGAAATAAAAGTGTTGTTTGTGTTAGTATCGTGTATTGAATACGGATGATGAATGATGTGGCATCAAGCTATGACTTTTCCAATTGACTGTTTACTTTTGTCCCCTAGGATATGTGATTAAATGTTAGTGAATCTGTACGTGGAATTAATCTATAAATATATAAAACATGTGATGCAAATCTTAAGAAAAATAGAATGAGTTTGACTCAGTTGCCACCATGTGTGCGAGAATTTGTATTAGTTCTTACATAGTATAGTACCTAAAACTTGCCTGGTTCAATTGATATTGTTCTGTTATTGATGAGATAAGAAGGGATGGGAGGCCACCTTTTTCTTTCAGTACATTTAGGAAAAGTGATTAACCCTAACAAAAATAATTTTCCATTTTTGAACTCCTCTTTGATCCTTTGATAATTTTCCTTTATCACCAAGCATGTTAGTTAACTCTTTTTAAACTGTTGTCACCTAGCTTTGGCCCTGGCCCAATGGTGGGCAATGTGTACCTACACTTAGGGAAAACACCAAAGTTGAGGGTGGATATTGTAGAGAAGTTAACTGTCTAATGAAAAGTTGGCCTAAAATTTAAACTAGAGTATTTAGCCTTAGTCTGTTCAAGATAATGTGCACCTTGACTTATTGTATCAGCCTAAGTTGAGGGTGGTTGATGCTTGTGTATGTAAATATATATCTATCTATATATTTATCCATATATAAGGGGTTTTATTGTGGTAAAGCATGAATGAATGAGAAGAGGGTAAGCGAGCTAGAAAAACAATGACCTTGGTAAGAAATATTCGAAGGCAAAGAGAGTTAAAGCCTAGTACTTAGTCACTTTTGCCCAAAATTCCTTCCTGACCTAGACTAATACCTCATTACTAGCCTATAAAAGACCTGCTTGATCTTGGAACTCAGCTATGAGGGGGCATTGGATGATAAAGGCAAGCTTATGGGTGCATGCACTATGTTTGTAACTTATTTGATGAGTGAAAGGGTTTTGATTTGTATCTACAAAATATATTCAGTGGTGGATCTCCTTGACTGTGAGGGCAACCTGAGTTATACTTAACCTGGCTGATTTCTGTAAATTCTTGTATCTATGTTTGTGTAGATGAATTGAATTTGAAGGAATGCCGGTTATAGACTCTAACATGTTAAACCATATGATTTGATGACAAGTGAATGGTTCGATGAATATTAGTTCAGCAATAAATGCCCGTCATTGTATTTTTCATATTTTTAATTTGGTGCTGAGTTGCTTGAGGACAAAAAGTTATCTTAAGTTGAGGGTGTTGATATTCTGGCTTTTGAGGAATATTTTGCATTTTATTATTAGGAAAATCGCATGTTTTTAAGAAACCAAGGTTGCATTTAATGTTGGGTTTTTGTGTTTCAGGAGAAGGAGCTAGCAAAAGGAAAAGACTCAGAAAATTAGCAGAAAAACACTTCTGGCGGTCAAAATGGTAGACCATCAGTCTTGTAACGGACCACCAACTCAACCGTCTGGCCCAAATAGAACCCATGTCTAGACTCAGTGACAACCCTTATCGTGGACTGTCTGTCTTGCAATGGCCCACCACTTTGACTGTCACTACTAAGAAGAACCTGTCTCTCTAGAAATAGCAACGATGAACCATATGGTAGATTACCAGTCTTGCGATAGACCACCACTTTGGCCGTCAGTGTCAAGCAGAACCAGCCTCTCCAGGATCATCAGAGATGGCCCATATAGTGGACTGTCAGTTTGCGAGGGCCCACCAGTTTTTTCGTCAGTGACAAGAAGAACTGGACTTTCAAGGACCATCAGTGATGGCAAATTTGGTAGAACGTCGGACTTTCGATTGACCACCACTTTGGCCATCAGTTTTGATGTGGTTTTTGTAATTTTGAATTTTAATTCCTTTTTACCTGGGTATAAATACCCAGGTTTAGGTTTTATTAGGCATCTTTGATCTAGCTTTTATGTTTTATTAGGGTTTTTCATACTAGAAACATATTGTATGTACTTTTTCTCTGAGATTCATTTGAGAATTGTGGTTCTAGATTCCTTTATCATATTTTTTATTGAATATTGAAGAGCAATAATTGTGCCTTTTGTAAGTAAATTCTAAATTAATTTATGAATATCACAATGATTTCTTCTTTTTCTATAATGGAGGTGTGTGGATAAGCTCCCATAACTAGGGTTATAGGAGCCTTGATTGGAATAGCTGATTTAGGGGTTATGAATCTAGTAGATTCCCATTATTAATTGATATTACATAAAACCTTCTTCAATTTAATGACTTTTCTTGGTTGCAAATTTGAAAAGTTAGCCCAAGAACAATACTTGTTCAAATAGAAAAATGTTTGTTGGGAAAAGAAAAGGTTTACATAAATCTAAAGGCCTTAACCATTGGATAAAGGGTAGATGCCTTAACCGGATCAACTCATGTGAGAATATAGTTGAATAAATAATATGTTCTTTAAGGTTGAAAGAATTAAGGGATAAGCTACTCATTTAGGTTGAGAAACTAATGTGTAAACCATAGAATTCAATTAATCTTACAATTAGAATTGTTCATTGGGAATTCAAAATAGTTCATAAACCTAATTGCTTAAGCATTTTGGTAACCATAACTCTATTTTGACTACTTTTACTGAATTACTATTTAGAATACAACCTACAGTTGGATTAATTTTTTTGACAAGCATTTGAATACAATTGATAGATCAAAACCCCATTTTGTTCTAGAACCTTCTATCAACAGTCTAATAATAACCACAATACTTAGTGTACACAGTATTCCCTATCGAATTCGACACCCAACCCCGTTGGCTTTTATATTTGACAGGGACCGCTTACACTTTCTAATGAGAGTTATAATTTGGGCATATCACTTCCTAGTGAGGACTAATTATTTTGCCAAGGACTATGCAAGGCTATTTATTCAGGAGTTCATAAAGTTGCATGGTGCTCCGGTTTTATCATTTCAGATTATGGTATTTAGTTCGTATCTCATTTTTTATGGTCATTCCAGTGAATTTTTAGGACTAACGTGAATCTTAGCACAACTTTCCACCAACATACGAATGGATAAATAGAAAGGACCATTCATACTTTGGAAGATATGCTTTGGTCTTGTGTAATTGACTTTGATGGTCAATGGGTTGACCATTTTCCCTTGTAGAGTATATGTACAATAATAGCTATCACTTTAGCATTGATATGGCTCTGTTTAAGGAATTGTATATTAGGACGTATAGATCTCCTATTAGGTGGTTTGAAGTTGGTGATGCAAGATTGTTCGGTGTCCTAATTTAGTTCATCAAGCTATGGAGAAGGTGAAGGTGATTCGAGATAGGCTAAAGACTTCCCAAAGTCACCAAAAGTCCTATGCAGATGTGAGGTAAAGAGAGTTGAAGTTTGATGTGGGTGATTGGGTAATCATGAAGTTGTCTCCTATGAAAAGAGTGATGCAATTTGGAAAGAAGGGGAAGCTCAGTCCCTATTATGTTGGCCCTTATTGATTTTGAAGAGAGTGGGGAATATTTCCTTTGCACTAGAATTTCCTGCAAGTTGTATTCTATTCACCCTATTTTTTATGTGTCTATGTTGAAGAAATGCATGGGTGATCCTTCCTCAGAGGTGCCTATTGAGAGTGTAGGTATTTTAAATTTGTTGTCATACGAGAAGGCCTAGATGGAAATCTTGGATAGAAAAGTTCATAGGTTGAGGAGTAAGTATGTAGCTTCAGTAAAGGTATTTTGGAAGAACCATAAGGGGGAAGAAGCCACTTGGGAAGTGAAGGAAGATAAGAAAGCTAAGTACCCATTCTTGTTCCATGTGTTGTGCGAAAAATCTTAAGGTATGAATTTTGTTCTTCGCTTGTTATTATTCGGGATTATCATTAGATTCTTGTGTAATATCACTACTCTCATGCTAAAAGTGTCCTAACTCATTATTGGGGGATGAATGATCCTAAGGGGGGATAATGTAATACCCTCAAAATTTTTGGGCATTTATTTTTGGACATCCCGTGTTTGAAATGCCTATTTTTGACATAAATTATGTTTAGTCATATGAATAGGGTGTCCCAGGAGAGTTTCAGAATTTTTGGATGGGGTTTGGGGTGGTTTTGGACCTTAGAGACAGTGAGCCTCTGTGATATCCCTGTGCCACGGAAGCTACACTCCGCGATAGAAAGTGTGACATGGAGGATAGTCTCATTGTTTAGCAGTGTACATAGAGGTTAGCCTCCGCGATAAGGTTCATGCCACGCCGCTATGTAATTGTCATGATATTTTTGTTTTACTTAAATGGGATGAGGGTGTATTGGGGTCTTTTCACCTATGAACGACTTTTCAATATTATACGAACCTATTTTTATCAGTTTTCATGATACAAAAGCTATTATTTCACTCTAAAACTCAAAAACCCTAGATAGTATAAGGGTTTCATTATAGGTTCATCTTTCAGGTTTCAAGCTACGAATTACTTTCCAATTCTCGTGTGTCTAAGGCATGTACCTTTTTCCCTATACTTGTTTTTTATTAATGGGATAAATTGGTTTATTATTCATGGTTTTGAAGTTGGCCTTTGAACTATGGGTTGAGAGTTTTGGATATAAATTGTTTGATTTTTTCCCATGGTTTCTATTGATTTATTATGCATGAATTGTTGGTTTGTGAACTCCTTGGGGTGCATAGGAATCGTGAATGAGTTTAAGGGTACAATGAATTCCCCAAATAATTAGTTTTAGTATGGAAATTGATAGTTACCTTGACCCACTTGCATAATTGGTTATGGAATTTTAATTACATTTGGTTTGGCTATTCTCTTTAAAACTAATGCATTGCATAAATGACAAAATTATTAAGGATAGTTTTGAAAACCTTGTGGTGTAAAATAGAATTCCCTAATTTGATTTTTAATTATGGAGTTTGGGCTACAAGGATTTCTTATGGTATGTCTTAATCACATTTTCTTGCATGCTATAGTCGGTATGACGATACCACTTAATGATGCCTTAATCATTGAGTCCTTAATTTAATGGTTGGATTATATGTTAAAGGTTTTAATTGGGAATAAATGGAGTTGTGTAGCTAGCCGTGGATGGTGTAGGTTTTGAATAAACCAATAATGGAAACTCACTTTTGCCGACGTAAGGGTTGGTCTTGATGACCGTCTGCTTATATCATAATATAAATATATATTTGTATCATGGATGTCGAAGTGTAAGCATTCCTCGGCGTTCTATGGTACCTCCAGTTCATGTGCCTAACATGCATTGGGGCCCTTTCAGTAGGGAAGATAAACCCATATAGTCTGTGTGTGCGAGTTTATGATGGTCAAGCTACAAAGTCCAGGTTAAGGTTTTTTAAAAATCATGCTAAGCCTTGTTCCCTTTCCCGATACGTTATATATATATATATGCATTGCATATGATGTGGTGCACTAGTTTTAATGGTTTCTATATTATTTTTCATGAGATTATTTTATCCTTTATCCCTGAGTTATATGCTAGAGCTCAAATCGTTAACCATCTTTAGACACTATATCCCCATGCAATGCAGGAACTGGCCATACTTTTATTCCTCTTGCATAGTAAGTAGGTGATCATGGGACAGCTAATGAGTCAGAATGATGTGGTGAGCTTCTATCCTACGAAAGACCCCATTTCATCATTGGTTTTTGTTGTGTTGACACTTTTTTTTGGATTCATTTTTGACTATGGTCGGGGGTATGTCCCTACTAGACTATCTTTAGTTTTGTCAAAGTCTTTGTTGGACATTACTGTGCACATGGGTATTATGGTTGGTTATGAGTAGTGGTTATTGGTTGGTGGATGTTAGATATTAATCTATTATCAATTCATTGAGATTTCTTATCATATCTTACTTTATGTCAAATTCATCTGATGCTAGGTGTTCTTGGTTCTGTTGGATTAGTATAAAGGGGTGGTGTCCGATCCCCGGTGGACTTAAGATGCTCTTTATGGCCAGGACCTTCTTCAGGCCGTGACAAGTTTACTCTTAGAGAAAAAAGAGCGTGAAACTCATTTGTGTACAGTATTGGGGTTGCTTAAGAAGAAGCAACTCTATGCTAAATATTCTATGTGTGAGTTTTGTCTATCTTTATTATCTTTCTTGGAGAAGATAGTTTCAAAGAAAAGGGTTATGGTAGACTGTAACGTCCCGATTCTCGAGAACCAGAACGCCACACGGTGTTTATGATCACGAAGGACCACAAGCTAACCCTTTTCTGATATCTGTACATGTTCACTGCATAATATAATAAAATATATGCGTAAACTTGCCATAAGGTTCAAACATCTAAAAATATGCAATACTGGAAACCACACACTAATATATCTGTCTGAAAAGCCTCTAACTGTCTAAACTGTGGAGTTGAAGGGACAATCCCCCTACTAACTCCATCTACTAAAATCAACAAAACACTGAAATGGAATATCCTCGAATGATGAGGACTCACTGCTGCACCCACTGCTACAAGATCTGATAGCTAAATATACTCTGGATCACGCTCTTCTGAAACTATGGTGTAACATAAGAGAAAGCACCATAGCGCAAATGCATCAGTACAAAAATGTACAGAGTATGCAAGGATAGGGTAAGGTTAAATATATAAAGCATATGCATGAACATAACAATCTGTACCACATGCCTTCGCGGGAGTAAACATGTATAGAAATTCTGCAGTATTTAAACATGAACATGTCTGATAAATAATGCATGCATAAATGTATAACGTATAACCGAAATCATGCCAATATGTGACACCGACCACCATGACCTTAATACCATACTTCTATCATCAATAACCGAATTTGTACACATAATTCTTTATGATAATTTGAGAAACTGATACCGATATTTGAGATCGAGTCCACTGACCCTGAAACACAGAATAAGTGAACCTGAGATCAACCCTCATCTAGCAGAAAGTCTCAATTCTCACTGATACAGATTAAATACATTCGAGAGCTACCCTTATCTAGCAGGAAGTCTCTCCATAAGGATAATAAATAAGTTCGAGAGTGATTTCCGAGATTACTGAGTTTTCCCCAAGTTTTGAAACTAACCGGGAGTTCATTGTTCATCGGTCGATTAAGATTACCGTAAAACTGACTCGGTATTTCAATAAACATGACTCTTATGGATAGGGGAGTTTTCTATAACCGACAACCCCACGTGAGCCATGTGGAATACCAACGTTTTCCCTCCTAGGGAGAGAACTCCCATTGGCGGGAGTGTTGTACTCTTGCCAGGGAGTACAACCTTAAAGCTTTCTTAATCACAATTCGGCTCTCTGGCCAACAATATCATTATCAAACAACCCTACGGTGGCACATAGGTTTGGGGAAATACCAAATTTCTCTCTCGGTGCTAAGTACTACTCCCCGACAAGCTTAGAACGTGTTAGGGATTCCACTTCAAAACATCTCAAGGGTCAACAATGATGACCAAAATCATGTATCTTTCTCAAATTATTAAATAATTATTTTTGGATCCCTAACTCTACTCAAATCAAGAATATTTTCCAACATCGAAATGTATCACCTTTTTTTTTTTAAACCACCACAACATTAATAATACCAAAACAATGCCAAGGCTCATCATAGCCCTCCAACTTCAACATCAACAACTTCAACGTCAACACGCCTCAATTCACAATCCAACTCATATTTTAAAGACACTTGAAACAATAATCAATAGGGACATAAGGTATTCAATACCACTTATCACATCATAACGTGGAAATAATGGAGTACTTGTATAATTCAAGGCTTAACAATTCAAATCATCATATATTCAAAATCAAGGAATTTTGGACATAAATCCATTTCAAAATCATATATGTATCAAATATCATAATTTCATACCTCATTAATAACTTTATCCAATGTAAAATCATCTTTCCAATTCATCATACAACTTTATTCGCATAATTATTTCAAAAAACACATAGCATGGAAATCACGTTGGACATAAGCATCGAACATCGACTAGTCATTTAGGACCTATTATATTGTAAAAACATAATCTCTAGTCTCTTAGGCATTTTCACAAACACCTTGCATGCATCTCTTAAACATAGGTGGATTCGTTTAGTTTACAATTATTCAACTACCCAATTCACATATTTATAACCACATACCACCATAATGTCACACAACTATACCAAGATTCCATCCACCCTTTTCATGCTTAGATTTATGTACCATAGGGATTTTATAAAAACATCTTGTAATGATACAACCTCATTCACATCGACATTTCGACCATCACATAACATGCATAGCTTAGCACATAATTGGGAATTTCATACTTATCATGTCAACGTGGCACAAAATCATATCACAATATTAATATTCTACTCTCCTAACATTTCCTTAGGTTTCCACACTACACCACAATGTCTTACAAGTCATTTCCTTAAATATTTAATACACCTTCTATTGGCCCTTACATAATTAGGTTCATAAACCATAGGAGTTTCACGACATCTTATATTAATACCACCTCAATTCACATAAATACCTCGACAAGACTCATAACATGTATAACATAATCTCCCAATACTTACTACTACCAAGACTCATAACTCTATTAACCAATTCTCCACACGCGGATACATCATGGTATAAACATAGTACACACACATGGAAAACACAATTACCTCAATATCACTCATCTTGGCGTCACAACAATTCGCTACTTTAATCAACATAACCACATAATTTCAACATACTTTTTAAAAGACTCTATAATCATGTTACAAGGTCATCAAGTATCTCTAAAACATCTCTTCGGGAGTTTAAGAATTACATCTAAGTCAAATAATTAATTCATTCTTACTTAGACATTTTCACAATCACCTTGCATGCATTCTTTTAAATCTTAGATCAACTATTGAATTTTATATCGCATAACACCAACAATTCACACCACTTTCATCCATTATACACAATCATGTTCCAATCACTCAACCATACCATACACCTCAATTTCTATTTACCTCTCATCATAACAATTCAACTCAATCCAATACATAAAAAGCCCACCTATCACATTATTATTTATAACATCATCTTTATAACCATACCAAAGTATCAACATCAATTTGATATGACACATATCATGAAAATCATAAACATATGTATATATATATTTTTGAAAATAGGATACTTCGGCTTTATGGACGGAAGGAATCCATAAATGAACACTTGCATACCTTAGATTTCGTAGCCGAAGAGATTGACGGAAGCAATTCGCGAAGCGAAGCCTTGAATCGATTTTTCCCCAATTGGAACCCTAACCCTAATTCCTCTTCTTCTCTCTATATATATATGCGTATATTTTGAGAGAGAGATATAAGAGAAATGAGAGAAAATGAATGATAATTCTCAGCTCAAAGGGGGTATATATAGAGGGTTACACTAATGGAAAATGACCAAAATACCTTTAAAAATCAATGTCAAATCTTCCCTTCAGTGATCTATCTGATAGGCTGAAGTAAATTGGACATAACTTTTTACTCCAATGTCCAAATTGGAAGAAACTAATTTCGTTAGAAAGAGGACTCTCAGAGATTTCCGTTTATATATAGTAGCTCACCCAGATCATTATGTACAAGGAGTTATGGTCGTTTGAATTTGACCCAAAAATTCACTTTTGATAGGCTAAACTAGATTGACCATAAGTTTTTGCTCCAATAGACAAATTGGATGAAACCAAGTTCATTCGAAAAAGAACTCACAAAGCTTTTCGTTGATATATAGTAGATCACCCAGATCATTATGTACAAGGAGTTATGATTGTTTAAAGTTGGAGAAAAAATACGCCTGGCCTCAGTACTTTTTCCTATACGTTTTACTGTTCATCACTATTCACCATTCGATCGGAATGTTCGTAACTCATCACTCGGGTGTCCGTTTTGGGTGATCCACATATAGTTGGAAATCTTATTCGATTCTCTACAAAATGGTGGGTTGAAATACAATTAATGGCACACAAAAAAATTATAAATCATTCTCGAAGATAGGATCCCGATATGTTTACGCACAAAATTTCATCGAATTTTTTTTTCGGGGTATTGCATAGACCCACAGAAGGTTAAAGATATGGTGATCTATGATAGGCTAATGAATATGACAAAAAATTATAGTTTTATGGGGTTTGCTAGTTATTATCGTTAGTTCATTAAGCTGTTTAATGCCATTATTTCATATATGACCCATCTTACTCAGAGGAAGTTCCATTTATGTGAGCTGAAAAATGTGAGGAGAGCTTCCAAAAGCTCAACACGTTGCTAACCACGACTCCAATTCTCACATTGCCTATTGAAGGTAAGGATTTTATTTTGTATTATGATGCCTCGAGATAGGGTTTAGGTGTTGTCTTGATATAGGATTAGAATTTGATTGCTTATGCCTTAAGAAAATTAAGGCCTTATGAGATAAACTACCCCACACATGACTTGGAATTGATGGTTGTGGTCTACTCTTTGATAATTTAGAGACATCCTTTATAGGGTGAAGTGTGAAGTATTCATTGACCACCATAGCTTACAACATATGTTTACCTAGAGGGACGTAAACCTAAGATAGAGAAAATGGATGGAGTTTATCAATGACTATGACATCTCAATTTTCTATCATCTGGATAAGTCCAATATGGTGGAAGACATATTGAGCCGGAAGTTTAGTATGTCTATAGGTTTCAAAATGCCCATTAGTGAGAGGGTTTCAATCTTTGGCTAACAATTCATGATATTATAGGTGACTAGTGAGAGAGGAGCACTAGCTCATATGGAAGCTAGGGCCACTTTCTTCGACCAGATTAAAAGTAGATATTTTGAAGATAATAAACTGAGCAATGGTAGAGAAAAAGTGTTGCAAGGTGAGGCTAGAGATAACATACTTAATGATGAAAGAGTTCTGAGAATATAAGGGCAGATGTGTGTACCACGTGTGAGCAATTTTATTTTTACTATTCTTGCGAAGGCTCACAACTTTAAGTACTCTATACATCTGAGTGCTACCAAGATGTGTAGGGACTTGAGGAAATACTATTGGTGGTGAAGAATGAAGCATGATATTGTAGATTTTAAGACTAAGTGTCAAAATTTCCAACACGTCAAGTATGAACTCCGGAGTAGTACTTTTCAAAGGATGTCCATTCCAAAATAGAAGTGGGAAAGGCTAAACATTGACTTTGTGGTTAGTCTTCCTAAGACCTTGAGAATGTGTAACTCTATATGGGTTATTGTTGACCAATTGACTGATTCAACTCAATTAATTCAGTACAAGTGGATTATAATGTGGCTAAGTTAGACAAAATTTATGTGAAGAGGATTATAAGGCTAGATGGGTACCTAGTAGGATTGTGTTAGATAAGGGTACTTAGTTCACCTATAATTATTTAGAGAAATTCCAGTTAGAGTTGGGTTCTAGATTGGACCTAAGTATAACTTTCCATCCACTAGTTGATAGGAAGTCAAGGAAAACTATTCAAGTACTTGAAGACATGCTTCGAGCTTATGTTATGGACTTTGAGATAAGTGGGACCAATATCCACCTTTGTGAAAATTCGCCAATAACAATAGCTATTGTAGTGACATAACTTATTTTGAAGCCTTATATGATAGAAGATATAGGACTCAAATTAGATTATTTGATGTATTTAAAGTGAGGCCTTGGAGCACTGAAATGCTCAAGGATTTGATAGAGACAATAAGGTTTATATAATAAAAGATCAAGGTAGGTCAGAGTCGACAGAAAGAGTAAGCGGACAATAAGGCGAGAGAAGTAAAGTTTGAAAAGAAATAGAATTCACTCTTAAATATGTAACCCATAAAGGGTGTAATGCAGTTTAGAAAGAAGGATAAGTTGAGTTCGAGATTCATTGGACCATTTGATGTTTTGAAAAGAGTGGGGTCAGTAGCCTTCAATCTAGCCTTACTTTCTAGAATGTGTAGGATTAACTTGGTATTCCATGTATCCATATTAAAAAGCATCATAGAGATGGTGATTACATTATTTGTTGGGACCTTGAGTTGTTTGATAATAAGAGTTATCTTACGAAGAGGAACCAATTGCTATATTTAACAAAGACGTGAGAAAGTTTAGGACCAATGTTATTCCTTATGAAAAGGTTCAATAGAGAAACCATCCTATTGAAAAAGCAACTTAGGAAATAGAGGTGGGCATACATGACTGATATCTATATTTGTTCATTGACTCATGTATTTTCCTTTGCTTAGATATATCATTTTAGTCTAGTTTTCAATTGGGTATGAATGAATGGTAAATTGGTATTTAGTTTAACGATTGAAATTGTTGTTACACTAAAATAAGAGGTAAAACCTTTGTTAGATTTTCTCTTAGAAAATTTTAAGAAATTCAAGGCTAGGCTAGTGTTAGAGGATTTTTGAGGGTATACTAGTCTAAAGAAATTTGGTATTAATGTTAACTCAAGTGGGGATCTTTGACTTGATTTTTTGATAGATGATGAGTTTAGAAAGTTGTAGCAACTTTTGGCTCATAAAATAGAGTCATAAAATTTTATTATGGAGTTTACAAAGGAAGGATTGGTTTGTGATATCGTATTTTGAGGAATGCTTTGTAAAATAGACCCAATTGGGGAGAGGACTCAAGATTATGCGTTGAAACCACTTCAACAAAAAAGTGAATAGTTGTAGTGGTACCACTACAACAGAAAAATACTGCTGCAATTGCAACATGCAGTCAACATGAATTACTGTAGCAGTAACTTTACACTACTATAGTTAAAATTTAGTTTTTATAGTTTTTAAAATCAGAAACATATTTTATCTTCCATGTTTTGAAAATTGAATCAAGTCTCTAGGGAAGATGATTTTTAGCAATTTTTTGAAGTTTTCATCTTTGGAGGTAAGTTCTTTACATTCTAAACATGAATTACTTCTTAGAATCACTAAAAATTGTTAAAAACATATTTATGGTGAAATTGGAGTTTATTACTAATTCATGAAATTAATGCAAAGTAGTGGGAATAAGTATAAAATTAGTTGATAATAATTCTAGGGTGTTATAAAATAGTATTTGGACTAGATTTATAGGTCTGAATGCTATATCAAGTAGAGTTCATGAGGTTAAAAGGGTATAAAACCCTAAGATGATGAACTATGATAATTTCATGATTTAAATTATTAATAATTAATTTGTAATGGTTAAAAAGTGATGAAATAATTGTATTAGGCATGTAAGTTAAAGAGAAAAAAAGGCAAGCGTGTGACTTTGAAGTGATTTTGAGCAAGGAATCAAGATAGGTTATATTTTATTGTAGAAATTAGTCTCTCTTGACCTATGCTTATATGTGAATTGAATATTTATGATTGGTTTTGACTATTATTTGTGATTATTGAATGTGTTTGGATATTTATACATATTGATGATGATGAGTTAATAATAGTGATAGTGATATTAAAATCATGATATTCATGGTGTTGTTAATGATATTGATGATGATGAGTTGATTATAATGATGATGATAATGAAATCATGATTTTCATGATGGTGTTAATTGTTTAGAACATAAAGAGATGATGTACATATCTTCCATTCATACATTCATTCATATGAATAGAATGTTCAATTATAATTATATGTTGTTATTTAACTTGTTAATGAAATTAGCTAAGTTTCAAAATAAATAAATATGAACTTTTATTCCCTCTAAAGTGAAGTGTTATAAAACGTTTCATGTCTTTGATTATGAGTTCGGTGATAATTATTGTTGAATTTATTTGATTTGCTAACTTGTATGGTGTGAGTTGGGTCTGCCTGTGATGCCTACCTGTACTTTTTAATGTATGCATTCTACAAGTGCTATTCTTTTTGTATAGTATAGAGTATGTTCCAGCATTTAAGATGAAACCTTGACTCTAGCCAACAGTTTTGGACTTTGATTCAAGGGTGAGCACCATGATCAAGCAACCATTAAATCATTAACTTTACACTCGCTTCCCTCGTTTTAGGACTACGACACTCTTTTGTTTTATTTAGTAATTTGGATATTCTTTTAGCTATAGATTTAGTACTCTTAATTGTTGTTATACGGTGACTTTAGGTTCGGGGATGTAATAAATAGAGAATTTCTGAACTCTATTAGTTTTAATGATTATTTTAGGTGACGTTTTTCTTATTTATTGGATAAATAAAGTTTTAGAATTTCTTAAAGATAAGGTTAGTATAAGGTAAATGTGAATGCAACACTTGATCAGTGAGCGTTTGGTTAAGTATGTTCTTCCACCATAGTTTAGGGTGGTTGTGAATCATGAACGTTTATGTCGTGTCATATAGTAATCTAGACAACTTCTTGTCTCACTTTATTTCTAATTTATTTCAATTACTTTAATACAATTTTAACACATTCTCTGAATTTTACTGAGAAAATAATTATACATAATGACTAAGATGTAGAGATATTATCCAGACCACTACCCCCAAGTATCATGAGACAAATAAATTTACCTCTAACTCTATCTTCTATTATATTCTTTTCATAATTACAACAAATCATTATATTATTAATGATTGCATTTGAGATATGCAGGTGATGTTACTCAAAAATTATTTCCTATAATGAGGAATGGGGGAAAAATCTTGAAGATTCTCCTAAAGTTCAAGGAATAGGTCCAGAATATCACTAGACATAAGATATGCACAAGTCTTTTCAAAGATTTCTAATATAATGGATCCATTGACAAATCGATTGCTACCTATCCTAAGGTCGATAAATCTAATCCTTTATTTTCTAATTAAATTTTATGTTCTTTGATGATTCTATTAGTTTTAGGTTGAAATTACATCTGACCTAATTCTTGTTCCAACAAGATATATAGGCAATACTACATAAGGATTCAGTATTTCCACTGTTACAAACTCCAAACCCTCTAAGGACACTAAGACATGTCTTTGAAACAATCAAATATTATTTTTCATACCATTTCGATTAAGTTCCTTTGAACTGGAAATAAGGGTAACCTTTTAAATGGTTCAGTGATTTCAAGAATCTCAGTTCAATTTCAGTTTCATAACCATTATCTATCAACAAACCTCACTTTACAAGAGACTCCAAATGAACTATAGATGCACCTTTTGTGACATACTTAATCTTTCTTTAAATGTCTGAATTCCTCTCAACACATGTATTTGGGTTCATAAATGTTTCATAGCTACCAAATTATTATGAAATGTTCAAAGGTTTTGATAAATATCGATCTCCTTATTATAAAAATTAACAAATGTTGTGAGTTTAGGTAGGTTTATCAATGTTTTAAGTAGACAAGTTTTACTATCACTTTGTCTAAAGTTGATATATCTTATTTATTTTGGTTTTCATTCCCCAACAAGATGTACTAAACTACCACTTCATTTGAAGTTGACATAGTTATTTAGATTTCTACCCTTTAAGAAGACGCAATGATTTATCATTTCCTTTTGAGTAATGTTTTATGTTATGTTGGATCATAACCTCCTTAGTTGTGACATGTTATGTTATATTGGATCATCACCTCCTTAGCTATAACATGTTATGCTATGTTGGATCATCACCTCCTTAATTATGACATTATATTATATCATCATCTCTTTAGTTATTACATATCATATTTTATTAGATTGTGACTCCTGTATTTGTGACATATTTTATTGGATTGTCACTCCAATATTTTTGGCATGTTATATTGAATCGTCAATCCTATATTTGTGACCTATGTTATTGGACTATTACTCATATATTTGAGACATATTATATTGGATCGTTACCTCCTTTGTATTACATACTTGTGACATATGAATCGTCACTCGTATATTTATAAGATTTTATGGTGGATCATCACCTCCTTAATTGTGACATATTATGTTGGATAATCATTTACTTAGTAGTGGCATATCATATTTTGCCGGATCATTACTCTTATATTTGTGACATATTTTATTAGATCATCATCACTCCTATATTTGTGATATGTTTTATTAGATTGCCATTCCTATATTTGTGACATATCTATTTGGATTGTCACTTTTATATTAGTGACATATTTTTATTGGATCGTCACTCCTATAATTGTAACATATTTTGTTGGAACATCACTTTATTATGTTGGATAATCACCCATTTTGTTGTGACATATTGTATTTGGTACAAAACTTTTTAGTCCAGGTGGTTATGATACACACTAGGAAGTTACCTCGTTCAAAGTGGCATGTCATAAAATATTTGCACAATTCAAAATTGACCTGATATTGCATTATCTACTAAAAAGTTAAGTGTAGGTGGTTATATGTAATGATCCATTTCATTGTTATTGAAATCATCAATGGTAAAAGCATTATAACCTATTTCATTATAAGTTATATGACCAATTCTTTAGTATTAGAGTGCGTTAAACATGAACTAAGGTCATACAATACCCTTGACAAACCGTTAAGTAGAAAGTGTTCTTATTGATTGAGTTTTGAGCTAAGTGTAAACTAGGATAAACTTCATACTCCCATATCTATTAGAATATAATGAGTATCGGTCCCAATAAACATCAAATAAAAGATCTTTGAGTAGTTTTCATTTCAGTGCATCCGACCATTTGTTAATCTGCCTTTGGAGTAAAAGGCAATGATCATTCTTATTGAACATTGGCTGGACTAAGAAATTAGTGTCATAGTGGTATCACTGCAGTGGTATCACTGCAGTGATATTGTTTCAGTGGTAACTGGGCAGTTTATAGCCATATTTGTTTTATATTTTTGGGGTTTTTAACTCAAAAACTTCATCCAAATCCCTAGGTGGCTATTTCCCAACTTCAAGGGTGAAAATTATTTGTTGAGGTAAGTTTTTCCATCATCTTTTTGTATTTTAATCCTTTAGTATTCTAGAATATTAGAACAATTTTTTATGCTGGAATTCATTGGGATTTGAGCCATAAGTTCATGATATTTTAGGGAAAATCTATGGGTTAGGGATAACATCACCTTTAATCACTTTGAGATTCTTAATTAACGATTCCTAGCATGAATAAGTGATTCTAAAATATGAAGTTTAATTCTTGGGAACCTTGAGTTCCGTAAAATTAGAACCTTTAGCTTTACAAAATCTCACTGACCTTGAAAACTTTGTTTAAAGCATTTTGTAACACATGCTTCAATTTGGTTTCGTTTTCAACTAAATTACTTGAACATGTCACTAAAAATATCTATAATCAAATCACGATGGGTCTCTTTCTAATTTATTTAAAATTGTTTTTTTTCAAAGTCATGGTGGATTAAATTTCATTAATAAAGAGTGATTGTGTAACACCTCAAATCTGGTATCCAAAATGCTACACGGTGCTCATGACCCCAAAGGACCACAAGCTAACCCATGACTGATATCTGTACTTGTGTGCTGCATAATATACTGTATAATGCAGAAACATGAACTGAAAGGCCATAAGGTTTAAAACTGAGACATAATATCTGATAAAATATAATATCTGGGTGGGGTATGAAATACCCAAAACTAACTAAAATAAACTATCTACACATACTGTAGTCTAAAAAGCCTCTAAATCATGACTGTCTGAATAAGGAGTTGCTGGAACATGTCCCCAACTAACTCTAACTAATAAATTAATTTATGAGATAATAAAGAAATGATCATGTCCTTGAAAGATGAGGACTCACTGCTAACTCTGACTGCTGAGACTGGAATGCTACTGATGCTCTAGAGCTCATTTCTCTGAACCTTTGGTATAAGACACCATAGTGCATATGCGTCAGTACTTTGAATGTACTGGTATGCATGTGAGGTAGGATAAATGCATGGGGTTCATATGCATGAACAATACTGACTAACTGACTAATATGAACATGAGAATGCATGCATGAATACATAGTAACTGTAACTAAGATCATGATAACATGAATTTACAGATAACTAACATGACTGGTAACTGAGTTTCGATGAATGATATAACTGATAACATGAGTGACTATATCTGAAATTCCTGAATCTGATGGAACTAAATGAGATCCGTACTGTATCTTAGTTGATTGTATCTGACAGTCCTAAATTCTATAGAACTATCAGAGTTTTTTTACTGATTCTGATACTGAAACTATGGGAAGTAGTTATCTAACCGACATGCCTCTAATACGCCATTATGGATGAGTTGGGTTCCAGTCTGTAACCCCAATTAGAAGGGTGTCAATACCACGCCACTAGTAAGGACAATCTGTGACTCACCCTCATATAAAAGGTAACTCTAGTGAGAATGGTGGGAACCCTTATATAATAGGTTAAGCCACCTCATTTACCCTCGTATAGCAGTCTATGATGTCTTAACCTATGATGGCTACATAGTTTTGGAATGCAAGGATTTCTTCTAAGAATCTCCCCCTCATATAATAGGTGAGTTCCCATCCTTGGGTTCACTCGGTGCTAATTTCTACTCCCATCTGAATAGACACTGGACATGATTAACTATACTGACTTGACTGAGTTTACCGAGTTTCATTGACTGATGGAATATTACTAAGGTCAGATAACTAACTGAGATTTACTGAAGTTACTGAGTTTTCCTAAGTCATAAAACTGATTGAATTCTACTGAACATAGCTTGACTGAGAGTATCTTGAGATCTTGACATAGGATCTAGGCACACAACTAATTGTCGGGTACAAGTACCCCTAAAACTCGATGGAAAGAAAATAACAAAGTATGACTTTCTTGAATATATGACCAACATCACAATCCATAAGTCATTTATTAAGGCATTTCATCAAACATGTGATATGCATAAACTTGTACATACATGAGGATTGCATAATATCATACTAGTTGGGACTTTTCCTTTGTATAGGCATTTAATCAAACATATGGTAAGCATAGTATATGGAGACAACATTATATAACAAATAAACATCATGATTCAACTCCAATTTCATCATCAAGGGTTTAATCATAGGTCCACATGAATCTACACCTATACTAATCAATTCTACATAAAATTGATCACCTGACATTGATTATAATTCAATTGGTCATTATCGACATGAACAAAAGCAAACCTAACATGAAATTCATAAATAAGTCCATACACTTGAACTTTGAAAAGAGATTCTTGGGCTTCATGGGCGAAAGGAGTCCATGAATGAACACTATGCATACCTGGTAGTGAGTTTCTTGAAGTTATTGAACATGAAGAATTTGAATCTCTTAGTTCTTGAAGAAGATCTGGATTTTGTTGCTTAAGTATTTCTCTTAGGGAGAAAACCCTAATTATAATGTTGTGGAAGAATAATGAAATTATGCGCCTTGGTCGGCTATTACTAGGTATATAAATGGGTGGTAAAAGACCAAAAAGGCTCTATAAAAATGAATTTAAAATAACTAAATGGGATATGTGATGGCTCGTACGATGGCCCATCGCTGGATCGACGATTCGTCATTTCGACCATCATAGGTAGACGAGGATAGAGACTCACTACCTAAGTAGCGACGGCTTAGGCGACGGTCCGTCACAAGTTCGACGGTTCATCAACCTGTCCGTCTCACCTTATCCAGAAGTTTGCCGTACTACCTTGGCTGCGACGGTCAAGGCGACGGTCCGTCTCTAGATTGACGGTCCGTCAACCTGGTCGTCGTACCTGGGCAATTCTGATAGCTCTCAGTAAAACGTCCATAACTTTTGACTCTGACGCTGAATTTAAACAAAATTTGTATCGTTGGAAATAAATTCAATTTTCCACATGATAAAAAGTGAAAATCTTAAAAATTCCACATGTAAAAAAATGAATTCCTATTTCAAAGAAAGTTTCTAACATTCTTGAGATAATTCCAAGCTAGAAAAAAGTACGGGGTATTACAGATTGACTATAATGGAGCTATTTATTAAGTAGATGATTGAATACTATAGAGCTATTTAATAAGTAATTGACCTTTGGGTAATATTTTAGACCATGAATAAGGATAGAATTTCCAAAGTAGTTATTTGAAGTATAATTTCTTAACTACTCCTATAGATGACCTTATAATCTATAGAACTAGTCTTTATATATTTAAAAGAGTGAACCCGATATTGTGTAAGTTTGAAGTATGAGATATTCTTGCTAGAATATAGTTAGGTGGATAAATAGTGATAAGAGAATGTGATGATATAACTTAAGAACCTAATGTCAAGTTTAACTAAGTGCTATAAAGTAATATTTATAAAAATGGATGGCTCCAACTAGAATTGTAAGTTGAATAGAGCAAAGTGGTTGAATAACCGGCTAAAGAGGATAGTTTCTTGAACTTAGTGATGAATTGACTGTGAAGGGTTTCTTGTTAGTAACTGAATTTATCATTTTACTAGGAATAAAAGAGACTTATATTGGTGAATGAAATAGGATGATGAATTAGAGTGTAGATAACAATCATGATGGCATATGCACACCTAAAATTGATATTTGGTTGATTGTTCTTCAGACAAATTTATGATTGCTGATTGATTTTTATAATTCTTATTTGAATAAGTGGTGAACTGGTGTTTGGACATACTTGTGATTTCATGTGTTAGTGGATCTTTTTTGCTTACTTAGAATAATTAACTTGCTGATTAGTGAATACATTCACTTGGTGCCATTAATTATATGTTTTGCTTTGTTTACTGTTACTTGCACCTAGTTGAATTGTGTGTTTATGATTCACTTTCAAGTAATACTTGTGATTATTGACTGCATCTTTCATTTTTGTTGATGATATTGATAATAATATTGAGATCATGATAATGGTATTGAGAATGATACTAATGATGATGAGATAATATTCATGATGATATTGAAATCAGGATGAAGATGATGATGATATTGAAATAATTATGAGGTGATAGTGATGATGATATTAAGATTATGATGAAATGAAAGATGATGATAATGTTGAGATGAGAAAGAAATGATATAGATATCATACATACATACATACATACTGTAACGCCCCGAGTCTGTACCCCAGATACTACACGATAATTACAATCCCAGAGGATCACAACCTAACCCATGACTGATAACTACTATGAGCACTAAATAATAATACTGAAATAAATGCAGAATTAGGCTGAATTTCCATAAGGTTCAAAAATCTAAATACTGATAAATAATAACATCTGGTATAACATCTAAAAACTAAACACTATCTGAACTAGTCTAGTCTGAAAGCCTCTAACTGAACTATTTGAATATAGAGTTGATGGGAAAAGCCCCCAACTAACTCTGACTACTAATCCATTGATAAATTAGATTACTGAAATAATAGTATGCCTTCGATAGATGAAGACTCACTACTAAATCTTCAACTACCAACTGGATCTATCTAAGCGCATTCAAGAACCTGAGTGTTCGAACCTATGATATGAGATACTATAGCACAAAGAAATAGTATACGGTCAGTACGTGGAATGTAGTGGTATGCTAGATGAGGTAAGGCTTAATGGAAGGGTTCATATGCATGAGCAGTAACTGACTGAATGACATCGAGTAACTGAATGTAAGAGTACATGAGTAACTGATACTACTGAAATCAATGAGTATGAAAGTCTGTGGACATACATAAATATATACTGTATCTAAGATTTTCTAAAGATAAGTACTGAGTTTTGATATTTGGGTAACTAATATCTGAAGTTACTGACAACTGATTTGCTGATACTGATTGACTGTGTCTGATAGTCCTAATTTTGTAAAACTCAGCTGAATTCTAAACTGACTCTGAAAATGAAACTATGGGAGATAATCATCTAACCGATACGCCCCTCTCTGAACTGATTGGGTTCCAACATATAACTCCAGTTGGAAGGGTGCTACTACCGTGCCACGGGTAATAACACTGGCTTTGAGTTATCCCTAACTAACAGGAAGACATTTTTTCAACCATCACTAACAGGAAAACTTATGAGAGATATGTCTACCCTTATCTAGAAGGAAGTCATCTCAACCTACATTAGCTACATAGTTTTGTAACTCAGGGATTGCTACTAAGGGTTAAACCCTACACTAATAGGAATGTCCCTATCCCTGGGTTCGCTCGGTGATGAATCCTACTCCTAACTAAAAGACACTGAACTAATTATACTGAACTGGACTGGACTAAGACTGAGTTTACTGAGTTCTCCTAAGTTTTGTAACTAACTAAGAGTACTATGGTCGTGACATGATTGATACTATTCTGTAAATAACACTGGCTCTAGGTAAACAACTAAATTGTGGGGTATTAAGTACCCCCAGGACTTGATAACATGAAAAGTAAAGCTTAGCCAAATCTTGAATAATATTGCAATGTTCATTTGTTCATAATTCATTCATAGAGACATTTCATCAATCACTTGTAATGCATTAACTTGTACATGAATGGGGAATACATGCTATCATGGTTTAATGTCACTATTTCATTCACATAGGCATTTTATCAAATAGTTGTAGGGCATAAGCTTGTACATATACTATCTTGTCATGATTTCATCATTTAATTCACATGAACATTCTATCAATCAGTTGGGGAGCATGACCTAATGCACTTATTCATAGATAATATAAAAACATGGTAACTACGATGCCTAACTTGCAATTTCATGGGTTTAACATGCTATTCATATAATTCACCCTAAATACTATTCTACTTTCATGAATCTTATCATAATCATGGATTAAAAACCAAATTAACATCATAGATACATTAATAACTTTGTAAATTCAAGGGTTTATCAAGATATTCACATTTTTATCACACATGTTATTTAATTTCATGAAGTTGTACTTAAATCATGGATTGAAAACCAACTAATATCATGAACATGAATTCAATCTAATTCAAACATGGAAGTTAATAATTCAACAATCTTGTAGTTTTAAAAAAGTATTCATGGACTCTATGGGTGAAAGGAACCCATTGATGAACACCTAACATACCTTAGAAGATTCTTTCTTGAAGGTTCTTGGAGGAAATTCTTAGACTTGTTCTTGACTTCTTGAACTAAGGTTTTTGCCTCTTTGAGGGAGAATGTTTTATTCTTGAGAGAAAGGGAGGAAATATTGAGATCATAGGTCATTTAGGGTTAGGTTTTGTGGTTAGGCTGATTGGGGCCATGGAAAAAGACTCAAATGCCCTTTGAATGACTTACAATTTCATAACTGAAAAACTCAATTTAGGCACCTAGCGTGATGCGCCACTATCGCGCCAAGTGACTTCAAACTAACAATTAGGAATGTGGCTGGTGGCGTGACATGGTAGAATTGTGTTCCAATGATGAGTGCGACCTAGAAATTCACCGCAACGTGGTGGGATCGCGTTGGAACACTAGAAAAGGACAATTCTGAATTGAGGGCTTGGCGCGACATGCCAATATCATAGAGCAACACTGGAAATTTCCAAGTGCTATTCGGCTGGTCTCCACGATGCACTGACATGCATTTTGGCACACTACTTTACAAAAAAATCTCTAACTCTTCATCCAAGCATCGGATTTGGGTGAATTTTTTATCGTGGGAAAGCTAAGTGAATTTACTATGCATTGGTTAACTCTAATTTAAAAAATATTGAGTATTTAAATGTTTTTATATTGGATAATTCATGGACTGAGCGTTAGTTTAATCTAGGGAAATACGAGGTATTACAATATCTCCCCCTTAAGAACATTCGTCCTCAAATAAGACTGGTTAAGATGAGAAACACTAATAGAATGGGTTTACACATTGAACATGCACAACTGAAGCATAACTACATGACTGAAATTACTGACAAGTTGAGTTCCCCTACTGAACATGCATATCTGATGCATGGAATACATGACTGTAGCTACTGATAAGCTAAGTTTTCATACTAAACATACATTAATGGGAACATGAGAATATGACTGAGTCTGAAACATGATACATGGATTGACTATCATTAATGAAATTGAGCTCTTGAATACATTCCCTGACTTGGGAATGGTCATACGACTTAGATTGGAATAAGAGGTTCATCTTATAAGTACCTATTACTCCAAACTGGATTCGTTATGTAAAGAGAAACTATAAGGTTTAGTACATGAAAGATCGGGGGTTATCGTGCATCTCCCCCTTGGGACATTATGTCCCTCGAAGAATGCTGACTTATCTAGGATTCTGAGGAATAACTGAGACGATGGATAGGGCACCTAAAAACATAATCCTGACTGAATCTTTGGGATTTAAAACTGATACATAATACATAAACTGGGCTTAACTCATAACCACTAGGATGCTCTATCTTGGAATAGTCATATTCATAAATTTTCGGATAGTATGACTGGGTAGAAAGATGGGAAGATGTACGAACATATCCGCCTGACTGCTAAACTAAATTATTGTCTTTACGGAGCAGCTCATACTGAAAACTCATACCCAACTTGAGCATCTATCGATACTCTTTCTATAAAGTTCTCTTGACTTTAGGGAGCAAAGATATCTTGGCTTGATATGAATACGACATCTGGATAACAAATCATGTCATGGCTATAATTCTGTTATATGGGTGAGGCCTACGAAACTTAATCTAAGATAGAGTTACCAAGATTCGTGCACTGAAACTAGTAGCTTACCATCCTAGCCATATTTCTTAAATATTCCCTCAACTGTCATTTCTACTTCAAAACCATATTTCACTTGGGGATACTGAAAATATTCGCATGGGCACTGAGCACGAATGCATAAACATACTAACTTATTTGATTAACTGGATGACTGATAGCTAGATACTGGTTATGTAAGATTGAACTGTACTTAACCTGAATAACTAGACTGAAACTATAGAGTACTATGCATCTGAGGTAAGGACTGACTAAGGAACATGAGGTAAATGAGCATGAATTCATGGAAACAGTATTATATAGGAATGCAAGACTGAGCGCATAACATGATTCTAAAATACTGAGATACTGACAACTGAATAACTGATAACTGTACGCGTTGGTCAAGCAAACCTGAAACTGGACTGAGTTTAGAGTTGAATGCTGAACTAAGTACACTGTAAAGCATGAGTACATGAGTCATGAGATGCATGACCTTAATTTGGAGTTTCTGTTTTCATGGAACATGATTCATAACACTGAGTGAACTAGAGCTCCTTATACTAGGAACTATAAGCATACATGATTTTCGTTAATGTGCACGAATACGAGCTATGATCATAGAGCTGACATATATTGTGTGAGTAGATATCATGATAGCTGAAGTGCAAAACTTTGCACTGATGTAAGGACGAGTGGGGCATCAACCTCTCTCACTGCTACTCTAAACATACTGACATTACTATTAAAATTTGAAAGTCCGACTTGGTTACTTGTTCTACCATCTCTCCCGTAGCATTACATCTATTATTCTAAGTCTGTGAACCTCTTAATAAACTCTAAATAGAACTGAAATCACTTTTTTCTAGATTCTGAGAGATGACAATGCTCATAAATACTAAACTTATTCTGATGGACTACTTCTAAAAATGTAAGGTCCACTACTATTACTTCCTTCTCATACATGATTCTTAGATTTCTATCGCCCCAAGAATCACCATATAGCAACTCGAACACTGACTAACTTATAATTCTCAACTTCCTTTTCTACTAGTTTAATCTAGAGATTCAAACTTAAATGAACTGAAACTGATGTACTACCCCTTCATTCAAGAACTAGTTCATCAAGAAACTGAAACAGAATGACTGTATTACTGAACTTAACTGAAGGGATTTCTGAAATACTATAACCGAGAAACTTCTGTATACTCATCTGGCTAGAATAGATTTACCTACTAGGGTAGGAACTAAGAAAGGTTCTATTAAGACTTCTAGTCTAACCTAAAGTTGAATGCTATGCGAGGAGTTACTAAAGATAGAGAAATCCTAGACCTAATAAGGCATTAATATGTAAATAAAAGATCTGTAATGTACTAGGGACCAAATAAGGAAAACTTTCTTGATCTTGTCTGGACTGAAGTGCATAAAGTCTTTTTAGGCATTACCCACTGGCGGCACTGGAAGTGGCACCCTGCTGATTCGGGTGACCGAACTAAGCTGAAGGACAGTTATACTGACCTTGTGAACCTGACTGAGGACAATCGCATACTCTATGGCCTAGCTTGCCATACCTGAAAAAATATCACTGCTAGCTCTACATACTCTCTTATGGTTCTTACCATATTCTTCGCAAAGAGGATTTGTACGAACACCCTTCCTACTACCTTTTGACTTAGAGCCTGGTGCTCCATGTGGAATTTCATTCTTAGACTTGGGCACTAGCGCTCTGAATGAAGGCAGAACTGGGATACAAATTTGTTTACAGAAATGGAAATTGTTACCACCCTCTGACCTTGGCCTAAAACCATTTGTTCTAACTCTCTTATTTTTTCTATCTTTCTTTCTACGTTTCTCCCCCTTGCTCTGCTGAGTATGAACTCCAAGCCTAGATAGGAAAACAATCTGCAAATTATTCTGAGCAACTACTGAATAAGTTAAGGCAGTTAAAACAACTCTAAATTCAGCGTGAGGGATATGCTCATGCAAGGGATCTGCCTAAACGGGCAAAGAAGTTGGCTAGTTTTCATTACTTTTTCCATTAGCTTATCTGGGTGGCATATTCTGGAAGTAAAAGGAAGATATAAATTAGACTAAGTGTTTAACTTGATGTCATGCTCATTCTCAATACATGAAAACTGAAAGAAGGGAAACTTTTCCTAAAACATCTCATAGCCTCCTGTCCATAAGTGTGGCGCGCTACACACCCATGCACAAGACTCTACTAGATGTGGCTTTCAAATTTCCAAGGATATTGTTGAAATTTAGGCTATGATACCAAGTTTGTAACACCCCGAGTCTGTACTCCGGATACTACACGATGCTTACAATACTGGAGGACCACAAGATAACCCATGACTGATATCTGTTGTGAGCACGAAATAATATTACTGAAATAAATGAGGAATTATGATGAATTTCCAGAAGGTTAAAAAATGTAAATAATAATAAATAATAAAATCTGGTAAAACATCTAAAAACTAAACACTGTCTGAACTGGTCTAGTCTGAAAGCCTCTAACTGAATTGTCTGAATATAGTATTGATAGGATAAGCCCCCAACTAACTCCGACTACTGATGTATTGATAAATTGGATTACTAAAATAAAAGAATGCCCTCAATAGATAAGACTCACTACTAAATCTGTAATTACTAACTGGATCTGTCTAAGCACGGTTAGGAACCTGAGTGTTCGAACCTATGATATGAGACATCATAGTGCAAATAAAGAGTATGCAGTTAGTACGTAGAATGTATTGGTATACTAGATGAGTTAAGGCTGAATGCAAGGGTTTATCTTCTTGAGAAGTAACTGATTTAATGATATAGAGTAACTGAATGTAAGAGTACGTGAGTAACTGATACTACTAAAATCACTAAGTATGCAATACTGTGGACATACAAAAATATATATTGTATCTGAGTTTTTCTAAAGCTAAGTACTGTCTATTAACTGGGTAACTAATATCTAAAGTTACTGACAACTAATTTACTGATACTGATTGACTGTGTCCGACAATCTTGATTCTGTAACACTGTACTAAATTCTAAACTGAGACTGAAACTGAAATTGTGGGAGAAAATCATCTAACCGACATGCCCCTCTCTGAACTAATTAGGGTCTAACTTATAACCCCAGTTCTAAGGGTGATAATAGCATACCACGGGTACTAACACTTGCTTTGAGTTAACCCTAACTAACAGAAAGACGTTTTGTCAACCCTCTCTAACAGGAAAACTTATAAGAGATGTGTCAACCCTTATCAAGAAAATATTCATTTTAACCTATGCTAGAGACATAGTTCTGTAACTAAGGGATTACTAATAAGGGTCAAACCTACAATAACAGAAATGACCCTATCTCTGGGTTCGTTTGGTGCTGAATCCAACTCCCAACTAACAGACACTGAACTGGACTGATACTGAGTTTATTGAGTTCTATAACTGACTGAGAGTACTAATGGTCATGACATGACTGATACTATTCTGTAACTGACACTGGCTCTGGGTAAACAGCTAAATTATCGGGTATTAAAAACCCCCAGGACTCGATAGCATGAGTAGTAAAGCTTAGTAAAATCTTGAATAACATAGAAATGTTAACTTGTTCATTATTCATTCATAGAGACATTTCATCTAACACTTGTAACACATTAACTTGTACATGAATGGGGAATACATGCTTTCATGGTTTAATATTACTATTTCATTCACATAGGCATTTTATCAAACACTTGTAGGGCATAAGCTTGTACATATACTAGCATGTCATGATTTCATTATTTAATTCACATGAACATTCTATCAATCACTTGGGGAGCACGACCTAATGCACATATTCATAGATAATATATAAACATAGAAACTACAATGCCCAACTTGCAATTTCATGGGTTTAACATGCTATTCATATAATCCCCCCTAAATACTATTCTATTTTCATTAATATTATCATAATAATGGATTGAAAACCAAATTAACATCATAGATACATTAATCACTTTGTAAATTCAAGGGTTTATCAGGATATTCACATATTCATCTCACATGCTATTAAATTTCTTGAACTTCCACTTAAATCATGAATTGAAACCCAACTAATATCATGAATACGAATTCAATCTAATTCAAATATGGAAGTTTATAATTCAACAATCTTGTAGTTTAAAAATGGATTCATGGACTCTATGGGTGAAACGAATCCATAGATAAACACTTAACATACCTTAGAAGATTCTTTCATGAAGGTTCTTGGAGAAAATTCTTAGGCTTGTTCTTGGCTTCTTGAACCAAGGTTTTTGCCTCTTTAAGAGAGAATGTTTTATTCTTGAGAGAAAGTGAGGAAATAATGTGATCATTGATCATTTAGGGCTAGATTCGTGTTTAGACTGATTAGGTCCATGGAAAAAGACTCAAATGCCCTTGGAATGACTTAAAAATTTATAACTAAAAAACCCGATTTGGGCACCTGGCGTGACGAGCCACTATCACGCCAAGCCACTGGAAAATGAAAATTAGGAATGTGGCTGGTGGATTGACATGGTGGAATCATATTGCAATGCTGAATATGACCTGGAAGTTCACTGCGACGTGGTGGGATCGCATTCCAATGCTAAATGCGACTATCGCAGGATCGCATTGGAAAACTGGAAAAGGATAATTCTGAATTGAGGACTTGGCGTGATGCGCCAATATCATAGAGCAATACTAGAAATTGCAAAGTGCCATTTGGTTGGCCTCCGCGATGTGCTAACATGCATTTTGGCTCACTACTTTACAAAAATGGTTATAACTCTTCGCCCGGCCATCGGATTTGGTAAAATTTTATATAGTTGGAAAGCTAACTGAATTTCCTACGCATTGGTGAGCTCTAAACTGAAAAATAATTAGTATTTAAAATTTTTTATATTAGATAATTCATCTACTGAGAGTTAGTTTAAGCCAGGTAAATACGAGGTATTACACATACATTCATCATATACATTAAATGTATATTTATATTTATATGATGTTGGTGGTTGCTTAAGTGGATAATTTATGTTGATAGCATATCATGCTTCCTTATATGGACTGGTTATTTTATGAAATGTTATGTTGATGGATGTGATTGAGCATCTAGCAAAATGTAAATTCAAGGTATGTTCTGCATTATGTATAAATTTTATTTCCCTATGCATATAAATATATGTGATGCATATTGTAGTTCTTTTTCTTTTAAAGTTGTTGATATTTTCAATTTTCTTTCTTGTTTAAATGCAATTGTTAATTGTAGTATAATAGGGAGAGAGGGATGTCCAATAAGAGGATTAATAAGAAAGAGAGAGAAATATATAGAGTTATTATAATAAGGTAAGTGGGTGAGAATGGTGGGTTAGATTGAATCATAGAATATAGTTAGTTAATCGCGCCATAAGGATAAAGTAATATTGTGTATGTAAAAAAGGGATAACTTTGAAACTTGAAGTAAGTTATGTGTGTTTAGATGTCAAACTAGTATTCTTGTTATGATTGCTTCTTGTTTGCTATATGTTGTTCTACATTTCTAACCCTAATCGACTGATGATACCTATTAGTGCATGTGGTTGTATAGATACTACACTTGTTATATCTCCATTTAGGGATATTGCCTTGTTTCAAGCTGGCTGGAGTTCCTATAGATAGAATAGTGTTTATTCTTCAATAACTCCTATCATCTTACTCATACATGGATGTTGTGTTTCAGGTCATTGCTCCATTTGTTTAGTGCTCTTGTACCGGTTTAGATTAGGTTTTGGAGAAAACTGTTGATCAACTATCTCAATGGTCTTATATAATAAATGTGTTTTTGAAAAAAAGTTATTTATTCATTTATTTATTTATACTTAAATTTTAATAATGTCTTCCGCAATAATTGAATGGTTGGGTGGTAAGGGTTCTCTTATCTAGGATAGAGTTTGGTAGGTGTCCACACAGTCAGTGAATGAGGTTGTGAGATTATGAGACACATTGGGAAGTCACCCCATTAAAAGTGACATATCACAAAATACTTAAACAATTCATAGTTGTCCTTATAGTGCATCTTTTACTAATACGTATGGTGTAGGTGGTTATGAGACACATTGGATGTCATTCTATTCAAAGTGAAATGTTAAAATAATGTTTGCATAATTCAGGTTTCCCTTATATTTCATTTGTTACCAGTAAGTTTAGTGCAGGTGATTATAAGACACATTAGAAGTAAACCCGTTCAAACTGACATGCTACATTCAAGATAGGTCATTCATTCAAAGTGACATGTTATATTCAATATTGTTCAACAACCTTACAATGAGACATATTAGGAAGTAAACTCATTAAAAGTAGCATGTCATATTAAAGATAGGTCATCCACCTTTTAATGAGGCAAGTTGGGAAACCACCCTGTTCAAAATGACATATTACATTCAAGATAGATAATTACCTTTTAATGAGACACATTGGAATTTTAACTCATTCAAAGTGACATGTTACATTTAAAATAATTCATTTGTTTTTCAATAAGAAATGTTGGGAAGTCATCCCATTCAAAGTTGTCATCACCCAAAGTCATTTTAAATAGAACCCACACTAATTTTCTAGTGGGAGATCCATCTATACCCAAACCATCAAACCGAACACTTAGCAAAAATAAGAAGAAAAACTATTTTTCATTAAATAAAATAATGTCTCAAATATTCTAAATAAAACCAATGCAGAATTTAACAAACAATTTAACAAATCCCCTAAAATTTGAAAGTCATTCTACCAAAAATACTACAAATGTCAATGAATGGGTTCAACCCAAAATCAAAAGAAACATTCAAGTTTGAAACAACTGGAAAGGATCAAAGTGAAGAACTCATGACAGCCTAAAGGATTTAGCTCACCCTTGAGTTTGAATTCTATCTTCTCTACAGTTGAGGCCTTAAAATAGGCTTTGGAAAATGCTCGTCATTGGCCAATCCAAATACGATATATAAACAACCCTAACTTAGTAAATCAAGAAAATTCGTGAACAACTTCCACGTAACTTTACCTTAAGTTTATGGTAAAGTTACTAGAACATAACCTTTTTCAACAACACCATGGCGTTCAGCCAAGTACAAATCAAAGAGACAACAACTCAAGTCAAGAACATAACAACTAATACGAATCCAAGTCAATAAACCATGACTAAATCATAATATACAAACTATGTCTCAAATACACAAGTAAATAGACAATGTAAAGTTATGCCTATCATTTAAAATTTAACTCAGACCATTCAAGGATCTATTCCAACAAGAATAGTGTTAATTGTCATGAATCTCATTTTACTCAAGAAACAAAATATATCAAGTCAACATGTAATCTCCGTTCACTCAATAAACCAAATATAATAAGTTAAAACGTAAACCCAGTTCATTTAAGGAACCAAATATGACATGTCAACATATAAACCTATTTCACTCAAGGTATAATCACACTCACCTATACCTTGTACAGACATATTAAATGTCTCATGGTTATTCACTATCCATGAACAACAAGGGACGGGCTCTTATCCATGTGCGAAATACTAGACATCAAGTTCCTGCTAACTTTATACTAACTAATGTATTAAAGATGTCCAAATACCGGTATATATCATATTAATCAATAAATATCACAAAAAACATAACTACAAGGATAACAATAATCACACTTATAAAACCAACAAGCTTTTGATATAAGTTCACTGCATGTGATCAACACTTAGGATATCAAATAGTCATTCAATTTCCTTGAACACGCATTGTAACAAGCATTACAAAGAAAAAATTATATAACAAACACATAAAAAAATTTGGGTTCAACTACATTAAATCATTACCTACCTCAATCTAAGCACAAAATGCTCTAATGAACTTGAGCTTTGCCCTTTATTGCAGCATTAATGAGTGGTGATTTTAACACTCATTCATACTCAATATTCACACACAATACCATGTTATGAATGAATAAATGATACATAATTACTATTAAATGCACTAATATCTACTCTTTGCAGGCATAGAGTTGAGGATATAGAAAAATGTGGATTGGAGATTAAAATGATAAAAAAGGGAGGAAGACAGTACAACTGAAGATCTGGAGCAGGAACTGGCCTAAGTTACTTTGGTTGTGATAGTCAAGCAGAAGTGAAGCAACTGCGGTTGTGGAAGATATTAGCGGTCGTATAACTGTGGTCGTGACTAGACCGCGCGATCGTGGTTTAGCAGAAAATGGCAGCCCAAGGGAAAATCTGGAAATGCACGTGGATGAACCTAAATTTTTGCCAAAAAGACTCAAACCCTAAGTCATTCATCATATTCCATCTTCCCCAATTTTTAGGTTTAGCTCTTGAGTACATAGCCTTTATTTTCGGAGAAGAAAATATTGTATAAAATTTGGGTGAAGAATACATTGGAGACCTTCTAAAAGGAGGAATAATTCACTTCTATTATTGATTTGTGGGAGTGCAAAGTTTAAAGTAAAATTCACTTAAGCTTCAATAAATCATTTAAATGAAGATTATAGGTATTTGTTTACTTATTTATCTTATTTGTAGATACATCTCCCTCTTGGGGTTATGTGTGAATAGAGGTTAAAGTGAGTATGTGTTGTTATTGTTAGACTCTATTTGGTAGTTCATACTTAAGGTTTTTATCATTTCTATGCTAACTTTGTTGGGATTTGTGGGTGAAAGCCCCAATTACCCACATTGGTTTGATGAGTTAAAGCTCCAAATTCTAGAAAGCTCAAGGCCATATTCAAAAGAAATGTTTTAGGTGAACTTTAGGAATCCACATCATCTTTGAAAGAAGAATGTGGAGACCAAAGCAATTATAGATAATTATGTGTGTAGTTTGCTAAATTTTCACTATCTTAGACATTAGGGTGATTGTGAAGTTAACTATACCATGAGTATTATCCTAGAAATAGGGATTCCTAAATTGATGTTTGGTTACCAAATGTTAAAGATACCCGTTAGGTATTCGAAAGAGTCAATGGGTGAATGTTTGGTGTTTTGTTGAAAGACTAGCATCAAAATCTATAATCGAACCTACCAATATTTGATTTACTATTATGATGTTGATTAGTAACACCCACGTCATTCCCTTAGTAATGAATAATCCCAAGATTCATACATAATTATTAAAACTCTAATTATTCATAGCATCAAATTTATACTAGAAAAACCCAAAAACAAACATTAGTGTAGACTCCTATCTCCTCCATTTTTATCCTTTTCTACTATTAGTTTGAATTTAACTTGTATCTATCATTTTGAATTAGCTTGATTGCCACTCACATTTTTTCTCGTGGATTTAACCCCGACTCTAAGTTTTGTAAATATATTAATGACGATCTCTTGTACTTCAATTGATGTTTACGTTGAGCTTATAAAAAAGTGGCACTGTTTCCGGGGAATACTTTGGCGTATTAAGTTAGTTTGTAATTTTAGCTTACTTGTTTGAATTCAAACTTATACATAGTTTTTTGTGATTTTCTTTTGTAGGTAGGTTTTTATTTTATTTTACTTTTCACTATAGCAGCTTCCGACAAGTATGATGTCGGTAGTTGGGAATCTTATTGTAACAACCCATGTCCAATTTATGATGGACCACACTTCAAGAGAGATTGTAACTATTCTTTGCGGAGAGAGATGGACCCATTATCTCTATCTTATAGGGAGTATAAGTGTTCTCTATATAATGGTCGAGAAGGACATTACGTTTACTGTCTAAATGCCCCTCCCCCTATTATGCTAATCGAATTTCTAGTTCTTCTTATGAGCTTGATAGCTCTTATGTTGAAAATAAAGAAAAGCAACATACCAAGTCCAATAGATTTAACCCAAGGCTACTAGCTATTTTGGATTGGTTAGATACAATAGGGGAGAATGTAGAATGAATACATCAAGAGGAATTAAAATTGACATTAGTCAAGATGGAGGAAATGGGCAAAGAAGAAAAGGTCGAAACTACCACTACCTTGCCCATTTCCCAAGAGGAGGTTCATCAAGAAGAGAAACCAAGATATTATGATGATCTTGAAAGTAAAGACTCCTCGGTGACTTCCCAATCAACCAAATAGTATGAGGAAGAATAATCCAAAATTAAAGAAATGCTACTAGAGTCAAAAGATGAATCAAGGCACATCTCTTATGAAGACTCTAGTTTATTTTAGGGTGAAAGTGATACGGAGGAAGAAATTTTAGAGTTAGGATTTAGACCTCATTCAAACCACTTTTTAACATTGTTCTTAGATGATGTGATGAGAATCCATCTACCTAGGGCAATAGGGGATTGTTAAAACAAGGAGTACAAACTCTTCAGTTTGGGATTTGACACTCTAAAAGAGCAAATGGAAGCCCTACAATCTATGGACAAGGACTTCAACTTACAATGTGTAACTAGTGGCCTATTGATGTCTTCACCTTTTCCTAAGGAGCTGAACTAAAAATTTGATGTGAAATTGCGTAAACTATTTAAGTTCTCAAAATGGCGATATTGAAGCTTGCTTGCCATTCCCTCATATCTTTAAAGTTTCATCTTAGAAGATTTGAATTTTTTGTCCCTCTGCCACTTATTGCATAATGAATAAATGCTAGGATGGAGATTTAAATCTTCTAAGTGGAAGCGCAAAATAAGTGGTGAAGCCATCGTGCTACGGCGTTAAATAAAACACTCAATGTGAGGCACCCCATCACACCACAAAAAGTGGCACATATCCTTTTTCATTCATGCATGGTAGAGTAGATTTTTTTTGTTTGTCCATACATAATCCATGAAATGTTGGTTCTAAGAGCAATTTTGATTGAATTTTAAAAAAGAACGTGTGAAATTGGCATGTTTGGACTGAGCATGAAATTCAAGAGACCCGATTGATTGGTATCATTTACTGACACCATGGTTCGTACCACAATGATTATGGAGGCTGCAATCACGGAACAAGGACCGTGATCACGGTCAAATCAGTTTAAGTGACCATCCGAAAGACATTTCTTCCTATGCTTCTCTCTTAATTTCTCTCAAAATTCTCTAAAATTGTGTCTTTGCATTGCATATCCAAGTGTTATTTTAGTTCAATTGCATCATCTAATTTTGTAAGTTGTCTCAACTCCCTTGATTTGGATAATTATATGCTTAGAACTTATAGTTTAGGGAGCTCTGAAATGATGTTTTCATTATTAAATGCATGCTTATTTATGATTATTGATGTGGTTAGCAATTGTTATTGGTGTACATGCTAATGGGAAAGTCTTGAGTACCCAAATATAGGCTTTAAACACTTGAAATGATTGTGTACACCATGTGATTGATTTAATGCCCCAATGAGTTCAATTTGAATCATTTTATGTTTGGGGCTATAATCACTCATTTTAGGATTAATTCTTTTTCTTATAATGTAAATATGCCTAGTTGAAACATAGAATTGGGGTTAAAATTGTATTTTGAGCATTATGCAGAATCTGTTAAATATGGTCTCAGGTACCGCAATCGCGGTCCTGATGACCGTGTTCATGGAACCATTGGCGTGGTCTCTACTTCGAGATCGCCATACCTGAAGGCTATTTTTTTTGGAACCCAAAATTTCTGCACAACTATTTTGGCCCCCAATACTTTCTATTACACTACCACGTGAGTTTATCTGCTTGATCTGACATGTTTATGGTATGATAACACTTATGCTGCTTTGAGTTGCATTGCTTATAGGTTCTAAGCCTAAAAAATTAGATATTTTGATGACACCAGGTTCATGAACGCACAATGCCAACACCACTACTATGCAAATTTTCATAAGTCTAAGTTACTCCCTGAAAGGGGTATCTACCTAGACAAAGTAGAGAAGAAGTTCCCAGTATTCCATTCCCGACTCAATGCTACTGGGTGGATGTGCTTTTTCCAAAACCCCTTCTATGCAAATGAGCATTGGGTACATGAGTTCTACAAAAACCTTAGCATAGTTTCTCTCACAAACACAGTGATGTCAATTTGGGGAAATCAAGTGAACTTCGGAGTGGAGCGGACTAATAAGGTATATGGGCTAGCGAATGCAAACATGGAGCAATTCCAGGCAAGAGCATGTGAGCCAGGGACCTAAATGAAAAACATTTCATGTCCTGGAAATACGGTTTCTTGGTCCATACCACTAGAGATATTTTAATAAATGACTTCAAAGTAGAGGCCAAGCTTTTGCTGAACATCATATACATCCTAGTATCGCCATGCACCCATATGACCATTATTATAGATTTACAAGCTCAGATGGTGGCTTTCATTCTATCTAGAATTTCTCTTAATGTGGGGAAGATTGATCTTTTAGAGTGGCAATATTTCAAAAATCATGGAGGTACGCATCTTATTTTCCCTTCCTTTATCACTGAGCTTTGCAAGAGGAAAGAAGTAAAAGAGTATGCTACAGATACTTGGGTGCACACAGTTCCCCACATCTTCCCACTCAAATTTAGGGGTGAGGGTTCCCTAGGTCATAGCATGAAAAGGATGATGGAATCTAGCAAATCAGCCTAACAGGACATGAATTATTATAGAACTTCATTAGCCAACCCCCTCGATGACATCATCTGCCAACCCCCTCGATGACATCTCAGGTCAGATGAAGGACGTTAGGGAGCTAGTGACCAGATTTCCTCAAGGACCAGGAGAACCATCCACCAATCACCACTCTTATGTGACTCTGTCAGATTATGACATATACTGTGAGGAGTAGAAGAAATAGGGAGCCACTATTGCTTGATTGGAGAGATCCTACTCAGCTTTAGCAGGATCACACATAGACCTTAAGGAGTCATATGTGATGATGGTGAAGAGAGAGAAAAAAAGGCATAAATTCTTCAAGAAGCTGTGGAAGGGGGTAAAGGGCATCTTTAAGGTACTCTAACCCAATGATAGACCACCTTCCCCTAGAATGTACAACGAGGATGAGGCTCTCTGCTGATTGGTCTACTGATGATGCTGATGGTGATGGTGTAGAGTCAGCGGGAGAGAGCATCTCTTGATGCAAATTCAGGAAGACCGCTCTTACTCTTGCTTTATTACACGTGCAGTGAGGATACTACATTCCGTTTTAGTTGGGAGTGCCCCCGTATTTGTATTGTTCTGATATTGTGTTGATGAATATTTTATTTTATGTTGTTTTTTTAGGATGATAGCTTGGATATTATTTTTGTTTTGTCTTTGGGATACTACATTTTTGGGAACTCTGATGGTGCCCACATTTTATGAATTATCATGTGGTTTTAGTTTTAGTTTTTCTTCTTACTATTGTTCTATATTGATTTTGATGATACATGACTAACTTTTCCCTTTGATAGATTGAGTGACGACATTCTTAAGGTTAAAGCATCGTGATTGAGTTTTGAGACATAGATGCAAGGGAATTTCTAGTACCCATAGCATTTTTGATTTGGGATCATGTTATACACTACTGACAAAGTCTGAGTAGCCATATTGGTGGTTTGCCCATTTTGAGCCAAAATATGAGGCTAAGGCATTGGTTGTTGCCAACGTTTAGAAAATTGTGTGTGGTTCTAATGTAAAATGAAGAACTCTCTCCATCCAAATTTTTTCAAAACAAAATCAAGGGCATAGATGTGAGCAAGTTTGTAACAAAACTTTTTCTCTTTTTGTGGCTCCATAAATTTTTGACTTGTGAATAGAAATAGTTAGTCCAAAATTACCTCTAGCGGGAGGGACATTTGTGATCCCTTGGCGAGTTTTTGCACGCCATGTGTGGTGATCTCTTTGTATTTATCTCTTGTATACTTGTGTTATCTTAAACTTGCCTCGTTAGTCTGTCCAAGCTAATTTTGATTGTATTTTGGTGGACAAATGATCTTAGGCCATCTTTGTGATTCTGGAAGCCACTTTATCCAAAAAATCTCACCCAAGCATGAATGTAATCCCTAGTTACCCAATTTGAGTCTTTGGAATTTTCTTTGGCTATTACATTACAAGTTGTGAACTATCCTTTTTATCCCACTTTTGAACCATACCCTTCTTGAACTTAAAAATACAACTTGAGGTTAAAATCCAAAGTTGGGGGTGGTAAAGATTGATGGAATTAAGTTTGGGACCACAAAGTTGTAAGTGAAATGCCTAAAGTGCTTTAGTATTGTAAGCAAATAAATAGTAAATAGAGAGAATCCAACAAAAGAATGAATTGCATAAAAGTGGAAAGAGAAAGAAATGGGTGAACAAAGGAAACAAGAAGTAGGCATGATAAAAGAGAGAAAACAAAGAAGAGTGGCCAATAATCAAAAAAGAAGATTGAATAGGGTGACATGAATGTTCAAGGAAGTATTTAGCCATGTTAATCCCAAATGATATCCTACCCTAACTTGAACCTACATTACAATCATAGAAATCCTTTTGAGATCTCCGACCATTTAATTTCTTTTTAGTGGAGATGGAAAATAGGGGCAAGCCTATGGTATGACACTTTTTGCATAAAATTTCTTTTGTGAGGTAAAGAGTTTTTTCACTTAAAATTCCTTATTGCATATTTGGTAGTTTGGTGAGTTGAATTCTCTTTCTTATGAGGTTGGCATGTGAACAAGTTGAGGTGGGTGATTTTGTCACCTCCTGAACAATGAGGCAAATGGAGTGTGGCTTAGTTGTGGTAAAAAAGAAGCCACTTCTAGAGTATTAGTTCTTGTTGCTTGGTTACTCTTTAAAGTCTTATGCATCCTTAGATAATGCAATTTTAAAATGAGGGGTGTAGTAAAACTAGCCTAGCATATGTGCAATAAGCTACCTATGGTGATGACTAAAGTTAAGGTCATTGTGATCTTTAAGGTATAAAGTTTGGGCATCGATGATTGTGTCTCATAGTAAGAGGTAGTGTTGCTTGAGGACAAGCAATAACTTTAAGTTGGGGGTGTTGATAAGTGGTGACTAAATTTAAGGTCATTATGATCTTTAAGGCATAAAGTTTGGGCATCGATGATTGTGTCTCATAGTAAGAGGTAGTGTTGCTTGAGGACAAACAATAACTTTAAGTTGGGGGTGTTGATAAGTGGTGATTTTACCACTCATTTGCACTCAGTATTTGTGCAAAATACCTTGTATTAGATGAATAAACAAGAAATAAATATGATTAAATACACTAATATCCACTCTTTGCAGGAATAGAGTTGAGGGGATAGAAAGATGTGGATTGGAGCTTAAAATGATCAAAAAGGGAGCATGACAGTGCTGCTGAAAACCTGGAGCAGGAACTAGCCTCAGTTACCACGGTTGCGGTTTGGTGACCGCGGTCGCGATAGTCAAGTAGAAGTCAGGAAACCGTGATCGCTGAAGATATTCACGGTCGTATAGCCTCAGTTATGGCCAGACTCGCGTGATCGTAGTTTAGCAGAAAATGGCAGCCCAAGGGCAAAATTGGAAATGCACGTGAATGATCCCAAATTTTTGCCAAAAGACTCAAACCCTAAGTCATTCATCATATTCAATGTTCCCCAATTTTTAGGTTTATCTCTTGAGTTCATAACCTTCATTTTTGGAGAAGAAATTATTGTAGAATTTTTGGGTTAAGAATACATTGGAGACCTTCTAAGAAGAAGAATAGCTCCCTTCCATTATTGATTTGTGGGAGTGCAAAGTTTATGTAACATTCACCTATGATTAAATATGGATATTATGGGTATATCTTTACTTATTTATCTTATGTGTAGCAAGATATCCCTCTTGGGGTTATGTGTGAATTAGAGTTAAAGTGTGTGGATGTTGTTATTGTTAGCCTCTATTTGGTAGTTCATACTTATGAGTTTTATCACTGCTATGCTAACTTGGTTGGGATTTGTGGGTTACAGCCCCATATACCCACATGGGTTTGATGAGTGAAAGCTCCAAATTCTAGAAAGCTCGAGGCCATCTTCGAAATAAGGGTTTTGGGTGAACTGTAGGAATCCACATCATCCTTGAAAGAAAGATATGGAGACCAAAGAAATGATAGATAATTATGTGTGTAGTCTGCTAACTATTCACTATCTTAGACATAAGTATGATTGTAAAGTTAAGAATACCATGGGTATTATCCCAGAAATAGGGATTCCTAAATTGAGGTTTGGTTACCTAATGTTAAACACACCCGTTAGGTATTCGAAAGAGTCAATGGGTGAAAGTTTGGTGTTTTGTTGAAAGACTAGCATCAAAATCTATAACCGAATCTACCCATATTTTATTTACTATGTTGATGTTGATTAGTAAAACCCATATGTCATTCCCTTAGTAATGCAGACTCCTAATATGCGTACCTAATTGATAAAACTCTAACTATTCATAGCCCCAAATTGATACTAGAAAAACCCAAATAGAAACATTAGTGTAGACTCCTATCTCCCCCATTTTTATCCTTTTTGTAGTATTGGTTTGAATTTAACTTGTATCTATAATTTTGAATTAACTTGATTGCCACTCACATTGTTCCTCGTGGATTCGACCAAGGCTCCAAAGTTGGGTAAATATATTGACGACGATCTCCTTGCACTTCAATCGACATGTATGTTGAGTGTTATCAGGCATCAACTTAATTATGGTCTAAAACATCAATACAACACATAATCAACCAAATAACCTATTAATATCAAGGATTATACCCTAATACAAAAACTCTAAGTTCAAATTTGTGATCATCCCTCCTATTCTAGGATTTTCTAGCATCATTCCACCTTAGTCCTACCAATTTCATGGTTACAATGGTGAATATAATGCAAAAATATTTTAATAACTTTTAACCAAAACCCAATGGTTTTCTGCTCAATTCACCTAATTGCACTAGAAATATTAGTTAGGGCAAGTTAAATCCTCCCCAAAACTTGTAAAGTGATATCATGAGTTAATAATAAAAAAAAGTAGTTAATATAAGTGATTAATTTAACTTTACAAAAAAAAATAAAGGAATTTAGGTGGAAATCTACATAAACTGCCTCTCCCAACCCTTAGACAAAATAAGTATGAAAGTGATATTTTTGAGGGATTTTCTACATTAATTAGCACATATCCCGTCATAGTATCCCTATCCCACTATAACTGGATCCACGTATTATGACAGGATTGACAAAAGCTATCACTCACTATAGTGGTGCAGTGGTAGCAACCTTCCACCTACTTAGAGGGTAAGGTGAGGCAAAAATATAGGATTGCTCCCAGTTTTGCCTTTTCACAATGAACCCTTACATAACAATATACCAAACCAACCCTTTTATATCAAGTTCGATATTAGAAGTTCTACTTATTAGGATTCACTTCTAAAAGATTTTAAGGATTCCTTATTATCTTGACTATCATAAAATCATTTCAAATAACATAGAATTTTACTAATCTATTCTTGTATTTTCCCATACTATACCATGCTTGAATTTAATTCAAGACTAGCCTTGCCTAAAATTTCTAAGTCCCTATACGAGGAAAATCTTAACGTAAATTTTGGCATGCTAGACTTACCCATAACAATGGAAGGGTCATTATAAAAGTGGAATGTAATATTCAATATAGTTTTTCCACCTTTCAATGAGACATAGTGATAACTCTCAAATTACACTCTTGAATGGGTGTAAGCGATCGTTGTCAATATAAAACACAACTAGGTTGAGGTCGAATCCCACAACGAATAAGGTGTGAACCCAAGATATTTGCGATTTAATTCACTGATAGTTTAATGTTTCCTAAAATAGGGGGTTTAAGTCTCACGAATAATTGTTTGTCACTTTAATTTTAACGTTTGTAATAAAGAGTTTATGAAATAACAAGAATTATGTTCACTAAGGGTTACGGTACATGAAAGATGCTAGAGGTGATTCAAGATTCTCATGGTGGGTAGGATAACAAGCTATCTTTATCGATCCTATTCTAAAATGCCTCCGACCTACTTGAGCATTTAATTTCCTAATCCTCTCGAACTTTGGGAATTTCTATTCATTGCCTAGATTTTACCTCAGGTTAACCAACCTTGTTACAACGCTGCTTATGAAATAAAGTATTTTTGAGTCCCTGTTGATAATTCACTTCCTACTATATTTTATTTCTCTCTCAAGAAAATCAAAGCAGGTGTATCTACTATTTGGAACCAACAAACGTTAATTAAAGCTTCAGAATTATCAAGAAATCCTACCACATATTGAATCTTGAATACTTAGCACCTTATCAATACCTAACCCTAGATCCCATAATTTAGGTTAATGGATTTTAGCCACTCATGATGCAATAAACAAGTACACAAGTTGAATGCATAGTTTGGCAGATTAACTTACAATGATGATGAAAATAAAGAAGTGTAACTTGAACTGAATCTTAATACAAAACTTCTAAAATATTGACGACAATCTTCTATCAACAATAATGTTCTAGAGCGTATTGTAACTCGAGAGAGAGAGAAATCATACATAACGTAGATTGAAAGATATGTCAATGATAATTATAAAACCCTAAAAGCTCTTATTTATACTTGAGTCTGATTAATGAAATAAAATAACAACTTAAGTAAATTTATCGGACAGGTGATGCCTTTTCAAGGGTCTGACGCCTTATCAGGAATGGCGTCAGATTTCCTTCAATGTTGACAGCTCCGCCTAAGGCTAACGATGTGGATGACGATGTGTCAGGAGTCTGACAACGTATCATGGATGTCTTCATCTCATATTCCCTTTTTATAATTTCTGCCTAAGGCTGACGATGATCCTGATGCCTTATCACAACTCAAACGCCTTATCACAAAATATCATCACAGTTTCTCCTCAACTCCAATTCTTTTGTTAAGTCTGATGGTGGTCTTGATAGCTTATCACCAGGATGACGACTTATCATGAATGATGTGATCCACACTTTTCTTTTATTTTCTTCAGAATTCAACCGTTTTTCTTCCATTATTATTGGTTTCCCTGCACCTTAACTTTTACTGCAAAATTAAAGTAAAACTAATCAAATACGACAAAAGTTGCTTAAGACTTCACAATTATTCTCATTTAAAGGACTTAAATATGTTAGCAATTGATCACACATCAACACCCTCAAGATAAAACAATTTGTTTTCCTCAAGCAACTCAGCCCAACTAAGAGAATACATAGCACATTCAGCCGCCAATTTTCCATTTAAGCTCAGGACATAGTTACCACCTCTAAGGTCAATCCAATTAAAAGCAACTGTGTATACCATTGAAATATAATAATATAACAAAAATGACTCAAGCGATGGCATCAATCTTAGCCACAATAACCATTGATAAACCAATGATACACTATCTAAACAAGCAAGTAGCTAGCAACAATGCCAGTGTGCCCTCATAATAAAGAAATCCCCCGCCTCGCATGTATGGAAAAAAAATGTAAACGTTGGGGTCATCAAAAGACTCTCATACTCAAAATGAAGTTCCAATCAGTGTATGCCAAGTACCATAGGCTTTCTCTTATTTTCATTACCAAGACATTCAAATAGGCCAGCTAGGATCACTATAGGACTTATTTTAGGCTTGTAATGTAGGCTGAGGCTGGTATGATATTCAAGGACATTTAGAGTTACTATGTATCCTTGACCCTACACTACTCTCTTGGGGTTCACTCATTAACCTCTTTCTTATTTTCTCTTTTGTTGATCACACATATTCAAATATGGTGTTTTTTTTATTAAATTTACACCCAATTTTATTTATTTTCTTTTATTTTACCCTCCTTCACACTCATTTTACACAATGCACCCCTATGATAGCTACCCTCAAATTAGGTTGTTTGCCTAGGTCAAGGTGTACAGTGTTCAAGGAGGACCAGGGCAAAAACAGGGTCATTATGGTATAAATAGGAAGGTAAAAGGTTTCAAAAGTAAGAAATGGTCAATTTAGTCTAAAAATAGGGATCAGGGGGTATTATGCACATAGAGAAGGCTATTTAGGCTAAAAGTGGGTTAATCAACAAAACGGCCTATGATCCTTTCATAACCACTAGCGTTCAACCTTGGTATGACTAACCAGACAAGTTCTGGCTTTAGCTTACAGAGGGAATTAAGTATTTGCTCACACATACATGGAAAGAAGGTATATTGTAGACTATCACTTATCTAGTTCATGCGATGATCGTCAAGCAACTAGAACTAATGTCAAAACAAAATTCACAATGGTCACAAGGAAATGTAATTCACACAGTTATGCAAACAAAACATTGTAGAGGTGTTCAAAGTCAATAAAAACATGTCAACTACTTTATGTACTTGTATTTCTACTAGTCACCACAAAATATGTTACAATAATAGACTACCCTACACCCTCAACTTAAAATCAAAGCAATACTAAACTAAGGGTCAGAGTATACCTGGAAAGGATCAATCTTAGGGGTCATAGGTTTTCTTCCATGCAGCGCCTGATTTAACTCTGTGGCACGACTCCGGTATCTCGATTACTTCATACTTCATTGAGAAAGATAATGGTGATACTTTTCATCTATTCTTTTGGGCTAATGTAAAACTTGACACATTGCACATTTACCTTGAAGGTACTGTCATCTTAGTTTTCAAGTTCCACTACACCAGATGAGTGGACTTGACTAACTTTTAAAGGGCCAGACCACTTTGATTTCAACTTACATGGGAATAGTTTTAGTCTGGAATTAAACAAAAGCACCAAGTCACCTTTTTGGAATTCTCGTTTCTCTATTCTCCAATCGTGGTACTTTTTCATCTTTTCTTTATATAGATATGCCCTGAGATGGAATTTATCCATCTCATTCAATTTCCCCAGTCTCAGCTCTGCTATTTCCTTCCAATTCATATTTAACCTTTTGAGTGCCCATAAGGCCTTGTGCTCCAACTCTATTGGCAGGTGGAAAGCTTTCCCATAGACCAGCTGAAATGGTGACATGCCAATGGGTGTCTTGAAAATTGTTCGATATGCCTACAAAGCATCATCGAGATTTCAATACCAATCTTTCTAGCTAGCATTAACCATTTTTCCTAGGATGGCTTTAATCTCATGATTTGACACCTCCACTTACCCACTGGTTTATGGGTGGTATGGAGTAGCCACTCTATGCTGTTTCACCCCATATTTTTCCAAAGCTGCTCGAAATATTTTGTTGCAAAAATAAGATCCTCCATCTCTTATGATAGTACATGGTACTCCAAAGAAAGAGAAGATGTTCTTCTTGAGAAAAACAACAACCCTGTTTCTATCATAATCAGAAAAGGCCACAGCTTCAACCCATTTTGAGATGTAGTCAACAACAACTAAAATATACTTCATCTGGTACAAAATTACAAAAGGACCCATGAAATTAATGCCCCAGACATCAAACAATTCCACTTCAAGCATCTTAGTCAAGGGCATCTCATGTCTTTTAAAGATTGACCCCTTCCTCTGACATTGGCCACATTTCAGGACAAACTTTTGGGCATCCTTAAATAATATTGGCCAATAATAGCTGCTCTCCAACACCTTCCAAGATGTTTGGTCACCTGCATGGTGACCCCCAATCGAGGAAGCATGACATACTTCCAATATGCATAATACATCTACTTCCGGCATGCATCTCCTTATAATATTGTCTGCACATCGCCAAAAATGATACGTCTTATCCCAGAAGTAAGTGTCACATCACATAAGAATTTTTTCCTTTGATTGAAAGAAAGATTATCAGGGATGACCTCACTCACAACATAATTTACATAATCTGCGTACCAAGGCAATTTTTCCACAAAGGAAGTCGGGATCTCCTCATCAAGAAATGCATCATTTATCTTTGTTTCATCTCTAATTTCTTGTTCACCTTCCATTCTAGACAGATGATTTGCAACCTGGTTTTCACAACCTTTTCTATCTTTGACCTCAAAGTCAAATTCTTGCAGCAGCAATACCCATCTAATCAACCTTGGTTTTGCATTCTTCTTAGCTATCAAATACCTCAAGACAGCATGGTCGGTGTGTACCACCACTTTGGTCCCAAGAAGATAAGATCTGAACATCTCGAAAATATACACTACATCCAGAAGTTCCTATTCAGTAACAGTGTAATTTTTTTTCACACCATTTAGTGCTTTGTTGGTGTAATATATTTGATAAAATCGTTTGTCCCTATTTTGTCCCAATATAGCTCTAAGGGAAACACTACTTACATCACACATGATCTCAAATGGTTTTGCCCAGTCAGGAGAAATAACAATAGGGGCCTCAATCAACTTCTTTTTAAGGCATTCAAATTCCTTCAAGCACTAGCTATTGAAGGAAAATTGCACTTCCTCCTACAAAAGTTTGCAAAGTGGATTTGCAACGTTTGAAAAGTCTTTTATAAATCTCCAATAAAAGCCAGCATGTCTAAGAAAACTATGCACTCCCTTCACTGAAATTGGAGGTTGTAGTTTCTCAATAACATCCCATTTTGCTTAATCAACTTCTATCCCTTTTTGAGAAATTTTGTTTCCGATAATGATGCCCTCTTTTACCATGAAATGACATTTTTCCCAGTTAATTACCAAATTAAATTCAATACATCTTTGCAAGGCTAGATTCATATTTTCCAAACATGTTTGGAATAAATCACCCACCATAAAGAAATCATCCATGAATACCGCTATGGTGTCTTCCGCCATGTCTTAGAAGATAGACATAATACACCATTGAAAAGTGGCGGGTGCATTGCATATCCCAAATGGCATCTTTTTAAATGCAAAGGTACCATATGGGCATGTGAATGTCGTCTTCTCCTTATCTTCAGGAGAAATACAAGTTTGGTTGTATCCATATTAACCATCCAGGAAGCAATACCACCCCTTCCAGCCAATCGATCAAGCATTTGGTCCATAAAGGGCATCAGGGAGAGGTCTTTCAGAGTCTAAGAATTCAGCTTGTGGTATTCCATGCAAACTCTCCACCAATTATAGTCCTGAGTGGAATAAACTTATTCCTTTCATTAGCAACCACTGTCATGCCCCATTTTTTGGGCACGCATTGAACTGGGCTCACCCACTTACTTTCAGAAATAGCGTAAACCACTCCTGCATCCAACTACTTAATAATTTCCTCATTAACTACCTCTTGCATTATTGGGTTAAGACGGCGCTGATGCTCTATGGTTGGAATACAATCTTCCTCAAGTTGAATTTTATGCATGCAGATGCCCGGGGGAATGCCAATAATATCTGCGATGGTCCACCCTATATCTCTCATGTTCCTCTGAAGTACTAAAATAAGTACATTCACCTGTTGTACACCCAAATTATCTTCAATAATAACAGGTAGTGTATTCCCCCTACCCAGAAACACGTACCGTAAGTGTCCAGGCAGTTCCTTTAATTCCAACACTGGAGGATCCTCAATAGATGGCTTGGCTGGTGGAGTTGGTCGATTAGCCAGATTAAAGTCTAGATCTTTAGGAGAATATGTATATGAACCCATTACTGTCAAGGTACAAACTATGTCTTCGTACTCCCCAATGCCTTCACTATCATATTTCATTATGACCTCGACCAAAGTTTCGATAAAAAGTTGCTCAGCTATGGAAATATCCTTTTCGTCCTCATAATACACATCAACTACTGAGAACACACTTATTTTTTCATGGTGCTTCATTGATTTTCCCACTTCAAACTGTACCACTTCATCGTTCATCCTGAATAAGAGCTCATTTGCTCTCAAATCAATCAACACACTTCCGGTTGCGAGGAAAGGTCGACCCATGATTATGGGCATCTCGAAGTCCACCCTTCAATCTAGAATGACAAAGTCTACAGTGAATATAAAGTTGGATACCTTAACCAACACATCATACAGAATGCCAACAGGTTTCTTTACTGACCTATCCGCCATCATGAGTCTCATGTTGGTGGGTGTGGGATTTCCTAGACCCAGCTTTCTATAAATAGTCAGTGGCATCAAATTAACGTTTTTTCCCAGATCAAATAATGCCTTGGTGAATTCCATAGTCCTGATTGTATAGGGAATAGGGAATGCACCTGGGTCTGGATTTTTTTGCACCAAGGTCCTCATAGAAATAGCGCTACAATGGTGGAGATTTTCCTCTAATTTGTATCTCACAGCTCTTTTCTTAGTTACAAGGTCCTTCATGAATTTTGCGTATAATGTCATTTGCTCAAGTGCTTCAACCAAAGACACATTTATCGTCAGTTGCTTGACCATTGCCATGAATTTGCCAAATTTTGCATCATCGGCCTTCTTCTTCAATCGTTGAGGAAAGGGAGGTGGTGGTCTTGGGATAGTTTTCAACACCACTTCCTCTTCCTTCTCTTTTTCCATATTTAATGTATTAAGAGAACTATCAAGCTTCTCATACTCCACTGGATTACTTTCTTCGGATTCATCAACAACTACGTCACCATCTACAGTTTTATTCACAGATGGGCCAAGTAATATCTTGCCACTCCTAGTGGTATTTGCCATGCATGAACCATTATTTTGCAGATTATGAACCATATCACTAGGTAAAGTGCCACTTTTTCTCTGGTTCAGTGTTGTGGATAGTTGACTCATCTACTGCTCCAACTGCTTAATAGAAGTGGAGTGTGAACTAACCAACTAACTCAGGTTAGAGAATTCACTCTTTATAGTAGTTACCCCCGAGTTGGTATCCTTAACTCCCTTCAATAATTTTTACATCATGTCTTCCATGGACATCATTCCAGAGCTAGTTGCAGCAGCTTCCTGATTTCCAGGAGGAACATATAAACCACTCCTGTCATTAATGCTTTTTCAGTTTCCTTGCTCCCTGTCTTTGTAACCAGGCTTGTCATAAATATTCCTACCTTGATTCCCTTGGCTATTGCCTTGGAAACCCCCCTGATTATTAACATAATTTGCCACTTCTTTAGGATCCACATCCACTCAGTCTTGAGATGTTATAGCTTTCACTTTCTCAGTCTTCCCTGATAATAAGTGCTTGGTCAGCAATTCCATCTGATTCTTCAGATGGTCCATGTCTTGATCCCATTCCTTATCTCTCCTGCATTGTTCAGCAAACATACCAACAGAAATAGTAGGGTTTGCTACCACAGACTCCCTGGTATGCCAAGCCCGACTCTGTTTGTTCATCCTATTTTGCATATTTGAGGCATCTTAAAAAGACAGATCAACAAACGAACCACCAACAACATTATCTACAATCGTCTTTGTTATAGAATTGAGGGCTCTGTACAAAGTCTCCATCAAGTGTAGGTCCGTCATATTATGGTTCGAACACTGTATCAGCTTCTTCTTGAATCTCTCACATGTCTCATGCGAAGCTTTAGTAGGGAGCTATCTAAAGTTGATTATCTTGTCTCTCAACTGTACCCTCCTGGAGGGTGGAATAAATTATTCTAGGAATGCTTCTTTCAATTCCCTCCAATGGGTGATGGAATCAGCCATAAGTTCATTCAGCCAAAATATAGCCTCCCCAGACAAAGACAACGAGAACAACCTCAATCGGATAACGTTCTGGCCCACTCTTGGGTTATCAAAAGATAAGAAAATGGTGATAAAATTCACTAGATGCAGGTTGGGGTCATCCCCAGGAGGTCCTCCAAACAACCCCTTCAGATTAAGGAGTTGGATCATAGTGCTCGTAATGTTAATTTTGGGTCCAGGTGCCAACGGTGGAGGAATGATTGCACCCGTTGCTCCTGCCCCATCCATGCCATAATCATAATCATTCAGATCATTCTGGACCCGCTGGTACTCTTGTCTTCTTTGGAACAGATGATTCCGGTTAACATTACGTGGCACTTATGCAACTATCTGCTCTGCACGACATGTGTTACCAGGATTCAATAACTCCTCGTCACCCAAATCTTCATCCTCAGGGTTTGGATGTCGTGCATATTGATCGATATTTTGCAAACTCACCTGAGCTCTAGCTAAGGCTGCCAGTCTGTCAGCCTCTTGCTGTTCTGCCATTGTTCCTATTCGTTACGGTTCCAAATTTAGTGGTAATAATGTTTCTCCAAAACTTTTGGTTCTTGGCATACACTATAAAATCCTGAAAATAAACAAAAACAACAAATAAACATAAATCTAGGAAACTTAACGAACAGTCAATTAGCGCATACAAACTTCAACTTACAATTGTATTGCCTGGCAACGACACCTTTTTTTATAACACTTAGATTACACTCTTGAATGAGTGTAAGCAATCGTAGTCAATATAAAACTCAACTAAGTTGGGATCGAATCCCACAGCGAATAAGGTGTGAATCCAAGTTGTTTGCAATTTAATTCACTGATAGTTTAATGTTTCCTGAAATGGGGGGTTTAAGTTTCACGAATAATTGTTTTTTACTTTAATTTTGATGTTTGTAATCAAGAGTTTATGAAATAACCAGAATTATGTTCACTAGGGCTTACTTTACATGACAGATGCTAGAGTTAATTCAACATTCTCATGGTGGGTAGGATAACAAGCTATCTTTATCGATGTTATGCTCAAATGTCTCTCGACCTACTTAAGCGTTTAATTTCCTAATCCTCTCGGACTTAGGGAATTTATAGGTTAACCAACCTTGTTACATCGCTGATTATGAAACGAAGAATTTCTGAGTCCCTGTTGAAAATTCACTTCCTGCTATATTTGATTTCTTTCTCAAGAAAATCAAAGTAGGTGTGTCTACTGTTTACAACCAACAGACGATAATTAAATCTTCAGAATTATCAAGAAATCCAACCACCTATTGAATCTTGACTACATAGCACCTTATCAAGACCTAACCCTAGATCCCATAATTTAGGTTAATGGAGTTTATCCACTTCTGATGCAATAAACAATTATACAAGTTGAATTCATAGTTGGGCAAATTAACTTACAACAATGATGAAAATTAGGAAGTGTAACTTGAACTAAATCTTAATACAAAACTCACAAAATATTAACGACAATCTTCTCTCAACAATAATGTTCTAGAGTATATTGGAACTCGAGAGAGAGAAAAATCATGCACAACATATATTGCAATATATGTCAATGATAATTAGAAAACCCTAAAAGCTCCTATTTATACTTGAGTCTTATTAAGGAAATAAAATAACAACTTAAGTAAATTTCTCGGACTGGTGACGCCATTAGGTGACGCCATATCAAGGGTATGACGCCTTATCAGGAATGGCATCAGATTTCTTTCAATATTGACAAGCTCCGCCTAAGGGTGACGATGTGGATGACGACGTGTCAGGAGTCTGACGACGTATCATGGATATCGTCAGCACCTCTTCCCTTTTTATAATTTCTGCTTAAGGGTAACGATGATCCTGATGTCTTATCACAACTCTGACGCCTTATCACAAAATATTATCACAACTTCTCTTCAACTCCCATTCTCTGGTTAAGTATGACGGTGGTCTTGATAGGTTATCACTAGGCTGATGACTTATCATGAATGTCGTCAACCACACTTGTCCTTTATTTGCTTCAAAATTCAACCTTTTTTCTTACATTATTATTGGTTCCCCTGCACCTTATGTTTTACTGTAAAATTAAAGTAAAACCAATTAAATATGACAAAAGTTTCTTAATATTTTACAATTATTCTCAGTTAAAGGCCTTAAATGTGTTAGCAATTCCTCACACATCAACACCCTCAACTTAAAACAATTGTTTGTCCTCAAGCAATTCAGCCCTCAAAGAGAATACATAGCACATTCAACAACCAATTTTCCATTTAAGCTCAGGACATAGTTACCACCTCCAAAGGCAATTCAATTAAAACCAATTGTGTATACCATTGAAAAAAAATAATGTTACACAAAGGACTCAAGCGATCGCATCAATATTATCCACAACAACCATGCATATACCAATGCTACACTATCTAAACAAGCAAGTAGCTAGCAACGGTACCAGTGTGCCCTCACAACAAAGAAATCCCCCTTCTCTCATGTAAGGAAACAAAAATGTAAATGTTGGGGTCATCAAAAGACTCATTCTAAAAATGAAGTTCCAATCAGTGTATGCCAAGTACCATAGGCTTGCCCTAATTTTCATTACCAAGACTTTCAGATAGGCCAGCTAGGATCACTATAGGACTTCGTTTAAGCTTGTAATGTAGGCTGGGGCTGGTATGATATTCAAGAACATTTAGAATGACTATGCCTCCTTGACGCTACACTACTCTCTTGGGGTTCACTCATTAACCTCTTTCTCTTTTTTCTCTTCCCTTGATCATACATATTCAAGGAGGGTATTTTTTTAAAAAAAATTAGCACCCTAATTTTATTCGTTTTCTTTTATTCTACCCTTCTTCACACTCATTTAACATAATGCACCTCTATGATAGCTACCCTCAACTTAGGATATTTGCCTAGGTCAAGGTGTACAGTGTCCAAGGAGGACTAGGGACAAAACAGGTTCATTATGGTATAAATAGGAAGGTGAGTGGTGTTGTAAGAAAGAAATGGTCAATTTAGGATCAAAACAGGGATCAAGGGGTATCATTCACACAGGGAAGACTATTTAGGCTAAAAGTGGGTTAATCAACAAAATGGCCTATGATCCTTTCCTAACCCCTGCCCTTCAACCATGGTACGACTAACCAGGCAAGTTCTGGTTGTAGCATACAGAGGGAATTAAGTATTTTCTCACACATACATGGCACACAAGTATATCGCAGGCTATCACTTATCTAGTTCATGCAATTTCTCAGCAATGATCGTCAAGCATCTAGAACTAATGCCAAAACAAAATTCACAATGGTCAAAAGTAAATGTAATTCACACAGTTTTGCAAACAAAACATTGGATAGGTGTTCAACATCAATAAAAACATGTCAACTTCTTTCTGTACTTGTATTTCTCCTAGTCAACACAAAATATGTTACAACAACAGACTACCTTACACCCTCAACTTAAAATCAAAGAAAAACTAAACCAAGGGTTAGAGTATACCTGGAATGGATCAATCTTGGGGGTCATGGGTTACCTCCCATGCAGCACCTGATTTAACATCGCAGCACGACTCCGGTATCTCGATTACTTCAGACTTCATTGAGATAGATAATGGTGATACTTTTCATCGATTCTTTCAGGCCAATGTAAAGCTTGACACGTTGCCCATTTCCCTTAAAGGTACTTCCATCTTCGTTTTCAAGTTCCACTAGTCTAGATTAGTGGACTTGACTAACTTTAAAAGGGCCTGACCACTTAGATTTCAGCTTACCTGGGAATAATTTTAGTCTGGAATTGAACAGAAGCACCAAGTTACCTTTTTGGAATTCTCGTTTCTCTATTCTCTAATCGTGGTACTTTTTCATATTTTCTTTATGTAGATCTGCTCGATCATATTCCCTGAGATGGAATTCATCCACCTCATTCAATTGCCCTAGTCTTAGCTCTGTTGCTTTCTTCCAATTCAGATTCAACTGCTGCTTTCTTCAAATTCAGATTCAACCTTTTAAGTTCCCATAAGGCCTTGTGCTCCAACTCTATTGGCAGGTGGAAAGCTTTCCCATTGACCAGCTAAAATGGTGGCATGCCAATGGGTGTCTTGAAAGTTGTTTGATATGCCCACAAAGCATCATCGAGCTTTCAAGACCAACCTTTCCATCTAGCGTTCACAGTTTTGGATAGGATGGCTTTAATCTCACGATTTGACACCTCCACTTACCCACTGGTTTGTGGGTGGTATGGATTAGCCAGTCTGTGTTGTTTCACCCCATATTTTGCCAAAGCAGCTCGAAACATTTTGTTCCAAAAATATGATCCTCCATCGCTTATGATATTTCGTGGTACTCCAAAGATAGAGAAGATATTCTTCTTGAGAAAAGCAACAACCCTCTTTCCTTTATTATCATACAAGGCCACATCTTTGACCCATTTTGAGATGTAGTCAACAGGAGCTAAAACTACTTCATCTCATACATGCTTACAAAAAGACCCATGAAATCAATGCCCAGACATCAAACAATTCTTCTTCAAGCATCTTAGTCAAGGGCATCTAATGTCTTTCAGAGATTGAACCCTACCTCTGACATTGGTCACATTTTAGCACAAACTCGTGGGCATCCTTGAACAATATTGGCCAGTAATAGCCGCTCTGCAACACCTTCCTAGCCGTTCGGTCACCTGCATGGTGACCCCCAACCGGGGAAGCATGACATGCTTCCAATATGCATAATACATCTACTTCCAGTACGCATATACTTATAATATTATTTGTATATCGCCAAAAAAGATACGGGTAATCCCAAAAGTAATGTGTCACATCATGCAAGAATTTCTTCCTTTGATGGAAAGAAATATTATCTGGGATGACCTCGCTCACAACATAATTTGCATAATCTGCGTAATAAGGCAATTTTTCCACAGCGGCAACCAGGATCTCCTCATCAGGAAATGCATCATTTATATTTGTTTCATCACTAATTTCATGTTCACCTTCCATTCTAGACAGATGATCTGCAATCTGTTTTTCATAACCTTTCCTATCTTTGACCTCAAAGTCAAATTCTTGCAGCAGCAATACTTATCTAATCAACCTTAGGTTTGCATCCTTCTTAGCCATTAAATACCTCAAGGAATCATGGTCAGTGTGGACCACCACTTTGGTCCAAACAGATAAGCTATGAACTTCCATAAAGCATATACTACAGCCAGAAGTTCCTGTTCAGTAACGGTGTAATTCTTTTGCGCTCCATTAAGTGCATTGCTGGAGTAATATATTGGATGAAATTATTTGTCCCTCTTAGGTCCCAATACATCTCTAAGGGCAACACTACTTGCATCACACATGATCTCAAATGGTTTTGCCCAGTCAGGAGCAATAACAATAGGGGCCTCAATCAACTTCTTTTTAAGGCATTCAAATTCCTTCAAGCACTCGTTATCGAAGGAATATTTCCCTTCCTTCTCCAAAAGTTTGCAAAGTGGATTTGCAACCTTTGAGAAGTCTTTTAGAAATCTTCGATAAAAGCCAACATGTCCAAGAAAACTATGCACTCCTTTCACTGAAATATGAGGTGGTAGTTTCTCAATAACATCCACTTTTGCTTGATCAACTTCTATCCCCTTTTTGGAAATTTTGTGGCCGAGAATGATGCCCTCATTTGCCATGAAATGGCATTTTTCCCAGTTTAGCACCAAATTAAATTCAACACATATTTGTAAGGATAGATTCAGATTTTCCAAATATGTCTTGAATGAATCACCCACCACAGAGAAATCATCCATGAATACCTCTATGGTGTCTTCCACCATGTCTGAGAAGATAGATATCATACACTATTAAAAAGTGGCGGGTGCATTGCACAGTCCAAATGGTATCCTCTTAAATCCAAAAGTTCCAAATGGGCATGTGAATATCGTCTTCTCTTGATCTTCAGGAGCAATGCAGATTTGGTTGTATCCAGAATAATAATCCAGGAAGAAATACCACTCCTTCAAGCCAATCGATCAAACATTTAGTACATAAAGGGCATGAGGAAGTGGTCTGTCAGAGTCCAAGAATTCAGCTTGTGGTAGTCCATGCAAACTCTTCACCCAATTATAGGCCTGAGTGGAATCAACTCATTCCTTTCATTAGTAACCACTGTCATGCCCCCTTTTTTAGGCACGCATTAAACTAGGCTCACCCACTTACTGTCAAAAATAGGGTAAACCACTTCTGCATCTAACCACTTAATAATTTCCTTCTTAACTACATCTATTATTGGTGGGTTAAGACGACACTGATGCTCTATGGCTGGAATACAATCTTCCTCAAGTTGAATTTTATGCGTGCAGATGCCCGGGGGAATGCCAATAATATCTGCGATGGTCACCCTATAGCTCTCTTGTGCCTCTGAAGTACTGAAATAAGTGCATTCACCTATTTTTCACCCAAATCAGCAGCAATAATAACAGGTAGCGTATTCCTGCTGCCCAGAAACACGTACCATAAGTGTCCTGGAAGTTCCTTCAATTCCAACACCGGAGGCTCCTCAATAGATGGCTTGGCTGGTGGTGTTGGTCAATTAGACAAATCAAGGTCTAGCTTATTATGAGCATAAGTATATGAACCCATTCCTATCAAGACACAAACTGTCTCTTCATACTCCCCGATGCCTTCACTATCATAATTCATCATGACCGCGGCCTAAGGTTCTATAACATGTTGTTCAGCTATAGACACATCTTGTTCGTACTCATAATACACATCAACTACTAAAAATACACTCATTTCTTCATGATGCTTCATTGATTTTCCCATGTCAAACGGTACCACTTTATCGTTCATCCTGAATAAGAGCTCATTTTCTCTCAAATCAATCAACAAACTTTCAGTTGCGAGGAAAGGTCGACCCAAGAATATGGGCACCTCAAAGTCCACCTCGCAATACAGAATGATGAAGTCTGGAGGGAATATAAAGTTGGATACCTTCACCAACACATCATATAGAATGCCAACAGGTCGCTTTACTGACCTATCCTCCATCACGAGTCTTATGTTTGTAGGTGTAGGATTTCCCAGACCCAGCTTTCTCTAAATAGTCAGTGGCATCAAATTAACGCTTGCTCCCAGATCACATAATGCCTTGGCGAATTCCATAGTCTCGATTGTACAGGGAATAGTGAATGTGCATGGGTCTGGCTTTTTTTATACCAAGGTCCTCATAGAAATAACGCTACAATGGTGGATATTTTCCTCCAATTCGCAGCTCACAGCTCTATTCTTAGTCACAAGGTCCTTCATGAATTTTGCGTATCCTGGCATTTGCTCAAGTGCTTCAACCAAAGGCACATTTATTGTCAATTGCTTGAGCATTGCCATGAATTTGCCAAATTTTATATCATCAGCCTTTTTCTTCAATCATTGAAGAAAAAGAGGTGGTGGTCTTGGGATAGTTTTCAACACCACTTCCTCTTCCTTCTCTTTTTCCTTATCCGAAATATCAATTGAACTATCCAGCTTCTCAGAGTCCATTGGATTTTTTTCTTCGAATTCATCAACAACCACGTCACCATTTACAGATTTTCCCCCAGATAGGCTAATTAATATCTTACCACTCCTAGTGGTATTCTCCATGAATGATCCATCATTCCGCGGATTCTAAACCATATCACTAGGTAAAGTACCACTTTTTCGCTTGTTCAGTATTGCGGAAAGTTGACTTATTTGCTTCTCCAACTACTTGATAGAAGTAGAGTGTGAACTAACCAACTGACTTAGGGTAGAGAATTCACTCTTCATCGTGGTTACCCCCGAGTTGGTAGACTCAACTCCCTTCAACAATTTTTACATCATGTCCTCCATGGATATCTTACCAGAACTACTTGCAGCAGCTTCTCAATTTCCAAGAGGAACATATAAACCACTCCTGTCATTATTGGTTCTCCAGTTTCCTTGCTCCCTGTCTTTGTAATAGGCTTGTTATAAGCATTCCGACCTTGATTCCCTTAGCTATTGCCTCAGAAACCCCCCTGATTATTAACATAATTTGCCTTTTCTTTAGGCTCCACATCCACTCGATCTTGAGACGTTACATCTTTCACTTTCTCAGTCTTCTCTGACAATAAGTGCTTGGTGAGAAATTCCATCTGAGTCTTTAGATGGGCTATGTATTGATCCTACTCCTCATTTCTCCTGCGTTGTTCAGCAAACATACCAAGAAAAATAGTTGGGCTAGCTACCACAGACTCCTTTGTATGCAAAGCCCAATTCTGTTTGGTCATCCTATTTAGTATATATGAGGCATCTTGAAAAGAAAAATCAAAAAATGAACCACCAATAGCATTATATACAATCATCTTTGTCATAGAATTGATGAAGCTATACAAAGTCTCCATCAAGTGTAGGTCCGTCACATTGTGTTTCGAACACTGTGTCAGTTTTTTCTTGAATCTCTCCTTTGTCTCATGCAAAGCTTCAGTAGGGAGATGTCTAAAGTTACTGATCTCGTCTCTCAACTGTACCCTCCTAGAGGGTGGAAAAAAACATTCTAGGAATGCTTCTTTCAATTCCCTCCAGTGGGTGGTAGAATCAGGCGTAAGCTCATTCAGCCATAATGTTGCCTCCCCAGACAGAGACAACGGGAACAACCTCAATCGGATAGCGTTCTGGCCCACTCCTGGGTTATCAAAAGATTAGCAAATGGTGACAAAATTCACCAGATGCAGGTTGGGGTCATATCCATAAAGGCCTCCAAATAACCCCTCCAGATTAAGGAGTTGGATCATAGTGTTCGTAATGTTAAATTTGGATCCAGGTGCCAACGGTGGAGGAATGATTGCACCCATTGCACCTGCCTCGTCCATGCCATCATCATCATCATTCAGATCATATTGGACCAGCTGGTACTCTTTTTTTCTTTGGAATAGAGGGTTTTGGTTAACATTATGTGGCACTTATGCAGCTATATGCTCTGCACTCCTTGGGTTACCAGGGTTCAATAACTCCTTGTCCCCTAAATCTTCATCCTCAGGGTTTGTATGTCAAGTATGTTTCCTGATATTTTGCAAACTCACCTGAGCTCTAGCTAAGGCTTCCAGTCTGTCAGCTACTTGCTATTCTGCCATTCTTCTTATTCGTTGCACTTTCGGATTTAGTGGTAATAATGTTTCTCCGGAAGTTATGGTGCTTGTCATACACTAAAAAATCCTACAAATAAACATAAATCTAGGAAACTTAACTAACAGTCAATTAGCACATACAAACTTCAGCTTACAACCGTATTTCCCGGCAACGGTTCCATTTTTGATAACTGTCAAATTACACTCTTTAATGGGTGTACATGATCATTGTCAGTATGAATCCCAACTAGGTTGGGGTTGAATCCCATAGGGAATAAGGTGTGAACCCAAATTTTTTTGCAATTTAATTCACTGATAGTTTAATGTTTCCAGAAATGGGGGGTTTAAGTTTCACGAATAATTGTTTTTCACTTTAATTTTGATGTTTGTAATCAAAAGTTTATGAAATAACAAGAATTATGTTCACTAGGGATTACGGTACATGATATATGCTAAAGGTGATTCAATATTCTTATGGTGGGTAGGATAACAAGCTATCTTTATCGATGTTATGCTCAAATGTCTCTCGACCTACTTTAGCATTTAATTTCTTAATCCTCTTATACTTAGGGAATTTCTATTCATTACCCTGATTTTACCTCAGGTTAACCAACCTTGTTAAAGCTCTGATTATTAAACGAAGTATTTCCGAGTCCCTGTTGATAATTTACTTCCTACTATATTTGATTTCTATCTCCAGCCAATCAGTGTAGGTGTGTCTACTGTTTGCAACCAACAAACGTTAATTAAAGTTTCATAATTATCAAGATATCCTACCACCTATTGAATCTTGAATACTTAGCACCTTATCAAGACCTAACCCTAGATCCTACAATTCAGGTTAATGGAGTTTAGCCACTCATGATGCAATAAACAAGTTCACAAGTTGAATTCATATTTGGGCAGATTAACTTACAACGATGATGAAAATCAAGAAGTGTAACTTGAACTGAATCTTACTACAAAACTCCCAAAATATTGCCGACAATCTTCTCTCAACAATAATGTTCTAGAGCGTATTGGAACTCGAGGAGAGAAAAATCGTGCATAACATATATTGCAAGATATGTCAATGATAATTAGAAAACCCTAAAAACTCCTACATATACTTGAGTGTAATTAAAGAAATAAAATAACAACTTAAGTGAATTTCTCGGACACGTGACGCCATTAGGTGATGCCTTATCAAGGGTCTGACGCTTTATCTGGAATGGCATCATATTTCCTTCAATGTTTACAAGCTCTGACTAAGGTTGACGATGTGGATGACGACGTGTCAAGAGTCTGATGACGTATCATGGATGTCATCAGCTCCTCTTCCCTTTTTATAATTTCTGCCTAAGGCTAACGATGATCCTGACGCCTTATCACAACTCTGATGCCTTATCACAAAATATCGTCATAGTGTCTCTTCAGCTCCTATTCTCTGGTTAAGTATGACGGTGGTCTTGATATCTTATCACCAGGATGACGACTTATCATGAATGTCGTCAGTCACACTTGTCCTTTATTTGTTTTAGAATTCAACCTGTTTGCTTCCATTATTATAAGTTCCCCTGCGCCTTATCTCTTACTGCAAAATTAAAGTAAAACCAATCAAATACGACAAAAGTTACTTAAGACTTCACAATTACTCTCTGTTAAAGGCCTTAAATGTGTTAGGAATTTCTCACACATTACATAGTGGTAAGTCACTACATTTAAAGTTGCATATTACATTTATAATAGGTTGTTCGTCTTTCATTGAGACACCTTAGGAAGTAACCCCGTTCAAAGTGGTGTGTTATATTTAAGATAGGTCACCCAGATTTTAATGAGGCATGCTAAGAAGTTACCCTTTTCAAAATGGGATTTTGCATTTAAAATTAGCTCTCCAACTTCTAAATACACAAATTGGATCATTTAATCATTCACCGTGATATCTTCAAACAAGTTTGTACAAATTATTTTTGTGTCATGCTGAAATTACTACTACCAATTTCATTTCAGATATTGTTTAAAGCATTTGAAAGGATGAAATTCTCAAATTAAATCCACTAGTGTGGACTATGACAAAAGGGATGCAGCATAACATAAAAAAATTTCTTAGCCATAAACTGAGATATAGTCCAAAGATGAATATCAAACTCTTCAGACACGAGCTAAGGAACGACTTCTAGATCTATTAAACCAAACCTATATCAGAAAGCATGTGGGAGATTGTCTTATTTTCAGTTCAGTTTTGCATCCACAATACTTTCTTAACTCACACTAGAAGAAATGTCTTTTTTCCTTAAATCCTTATGACAATACACTTACAGTTTGGAATTTTTATCCATGTAGATCATAGTTTTGGGTGTGAGGGACCTTCAATCATAGTTAAGATATTGCAAGCCTCTTTTCTATGAGATAGATTTATTTATCACTCTTTTTGAGCCAAAGGTCATCTATTATACAAGGTTGTCTTTTCAATCGATTAAGTCTAACTATAAGAATTGTGATTCCTTAGGTTTCATGATATGTTGGCGGGCTCTACATTGAAAATGTAGGTGCATTTTAAACGCCCCACCCCTTTAAAATTACCTCTTACTCAATGAATTTTTGATCTCCCAATATTTCAAAATTATAATAGCTTTTGAATTCTTATCATGCATAAAATCAAGCATCTTGAACTACAAGTGGTCTAAATTCTCATGTAACATGAGATATATAGAAAACCCAATGCAAGGATATAGCCATAATTCCTTGAAATACGTACAAAACCAATTTTTTTAAGAGATAAATGTATAGGTGGACAAACTTGGGATTATCAACTCCTTTTGTCCAAGGTTCCTTGTGTCCACAATGCCCGAAGGGGGGGCGCATTTGTTGACACCAGACTTTTATCCTCCATATTCTTAGTTAATTTTAAACTTCTATTAGGTCAAATACTTTAGAAAAATTGTTTTATAAAAATGTTGGCTTTTTGAAATTAATTTCAAGCTAATTTATCACTATTGAGTGAAAATATATACTCCTATATTTTATATACTTTTATTTAAGAAAATAGCTTTATGAATTATTTTTGAGTGAAAATTATGTAATGTCGATAAGCAGAAGACAAAAGGAAACCATAAAATCTATCAACACGAAATTAAAGATAGATGATTGACACAATATTGAAAGAAAATAAGAACAATGTCTATAGATCAACAAATACACTCAAATACAAAGTTCCAAAATCACCAGATCTATAGAGCAAGACACAAGAATGGAGGTGCTAGGCAACCATGAGTATATTAAAACAAAGACATCCTAATAAGACCACTAAAAAATCACCAATACTTTTGATACACCCTCAAGAGGAATGATTTCTTCAAGCAAGAAATTTCATCAACATTTAATAGCAACAAAGGTCTTAGCCTACTCTCCTGAGTGTTTTATCTCATTAATTTAAAATATTGAAAAATAATCTAATTCTAAAAATGTTCTAATCTCCATTATTTATAGACTATACTAATAATTGAAAAAATACCCCTTATGAAATCAGGGTCTTCTTTAGCATGAGGTTTACATGTCAAGAATAGCCTCTATGCATCCATAGCCTCTTTCTCCATTTTTCACTTTTCTTCTTTGTACTTCCAATTCAGCATATTCTCGAGCTTCAATTCTTCATTCCATGATATTGATAAAGTTTGAATTGAATTAGAAAACATGGTTTAACTAAAGAATGCATTGTTTCCCCTCAAAATTAATTTAAATTGGAAATTAGTTGTATAATTAGTATCTTGATTTTAAATAAAATAATTATAATTTATGAAATTTTTATTTTGAATTGTAAAAATTAGAAGCTCATCGATTAGTTTAGAATTTATTTTAACTTAATTTTCTTGAACAAATTTTACTTTGATTAATTTAATTTTTGTCACTTCTTGAATCAATTTTGTCTATAAGTAAACCAAGTGGATTCTTCAAGTTTTTACTAAAATTGGCCCAAATCCATCAGCCGAAACTCCATTAGATGGCCTGACACTCCTTCACTTTAAACCTCAATACTCTCTTTCCCCTTTTTCACTCGTCAAAAACATACAAAAAACAATAACCACCAAGTGAACCCTAGCTCAATCCATACCAATTCCTTTTTACTTCCTTATGATTTCAAGTCCGAACCAACTATTTGGGGGTAGTTAAAGGTTATTATGGACAAATCCAATGTTTTTTGGCAATAAATGTAAATATTACCACACCAAGAAAATTTACGTACACCAAACAAATACTTATGAGCTTACCCACTTTCCAAAGTGAGATAAGCAAAACTAAGCCTTAGAAAACAACTAGCCACAATGTCTATCACTGAAGTCTAAACATTTCCAAGAACCTTTCACTACCTGTACATATTTACTCTCTCAATGATAACAAATTGAGTACATTAGACTACAAAACTGCTAGTAACTATATGACCTCAAAAACTTTTCTCATTCCTTGCCTGCCAGATGCTGTAGATCATAACACTATAACATACATCTAAAATGTCCCTTTTAAATTTTCTCTAATGTTTCTACTTGATCCTATGTATAGTATTTGAAACATCCCATATTGGTGTATATATAATAAGCCATTGAGCTATCCTTTTCCAATCTCCTTGAGTAAAACTGCAACCTGTAAATAAGTTTGTTGTAGATATAATTTACCAGTCTTCAAAAAGAAAACATGTATGACATCAAATTGCACACACAAGTGTATGTGTTCGTGTAAGTAATAAATTTTTTCTTTGAGAGCCGGATGTCGAACCCATAAGGACTTTTCAAATAAGTAGTCACTAGACCAAATGGGTTCTTGATTATTTATTCAAGCGACAAAATGAATGATACATTAAGTCTAAAATGTAAAACAAGGCATGGAAAATACTAATGGTGATAAACTTACAGTTGAAACAAAATCAAGGAGGGTACCAAGGTCAAGGCATCTTAAATAATTATGCATAGCTACATAATTATGTTGGTTAATTTATTTATCTTGGTTGCTTATTCACGAGGTTAATATCATTATTATGGGATTCTGAGCCTCTAATCATCTATTTAAATTATCCTCACAACTACATCATTGAGTGTGGATATGCAAACTAATTCAAGAGCATTTATATTTTATTCCGTATTTGAGCCAAATGGGGAACATTAGGTATATTCCTATCCTAACTGCAAATTTAGCCTTTAACTCATATAAAAGACAAGAATATATTACTTATGGTACATGTTATAAACTAATGTTAATCTTTTCGGTCTTACAAAAGAAATGTAGATGCATTCTAAAGGTTGCAAATCAATACAATAGTAAGTATAAGAACATAAGAACAACCAAATATGATAATAAACTTTAACCAACTTGAATGTTAAGCTAAACAATCATATTTGTAGACTCAACCCTAGAATGAGGGTTTTTAACCATTTAACCATTAACTAATTCATTAGTATAACTACAAGAAAACTAAAAGTAGAAGGAATAACAACCCTAATGTAGAGCCCTTGTTGCCTTCTCCCCTCTCCAAATATTTATTGTTCCAAAGAGATCATGTAAATGCGGATAGGTACTCTATATATAGTCCCTTAGATCGTCCATAGGCTTCCCTAAATGGATTAAAAGCAATGATCACTTTTCCCTCAACTTAAACCAAGTTAAAACCCACTGTACCCCCTAAAGGTGCAATTTTTGTCAATCATTGCTCTCTTCTTCTCGTCTACTTGTTAGTTTTTTTACCACTCCTTATGAATTGTTTTTAGGATTAATTTAGACTTCATATATTCTCCAATGGTCTCCTAAAATAAATCATAATAAACATTAGTCCATAAAACAGAATAGAGATCATTAAAATATACTAGAACAAACATAGCTCAAGCTAACATCACTAGTTTTCTCATCTAAAATCTATTTGATTATTTTGACTCTTGACTTGTTTCAGATACACCATAAAATTATAAACATGTAAATTATCACCCAAATACACACTTTACATTTTATTAAGAACATCAACTTACTCTCCAACTACGTTAAACACGCATAGATAATGACACATAGGTGTATAAATACACTTAAATATCATCCCACACTTAACACCTTGTTCCTTCTTGAACAAATCCTTACAATAAGCACAACCAATGAAAATTCTACATTACTACTTAAACCAAGACACTCAATCTAGAACTACAATGACTATATGAATAGCAAGTCCTATATTACGCATGTCATATTCCAATTGAAACCACATGAATAATACTTTAAGACTTACTAGCCTCAAGAATTGACTCCACTAAGTTGGAAAACTTATGCATATTACACAACCAAGAGATTATATAAGTCATTGATCTATCATTAAAGCTGCACACCTACTACAAGAGAGCCACCCATATTCACTCATAAATATGCAATTTATCATATGAAAGGGTGTAAGAATGAAATTTGTCTTGCTCTCACTAAGAATTAACATATCACATAAGATGAACCATAAGCTTGCCCTTAGTTTAGTACTCCACTAATATCAGAATTTCAAAACACAAAATCAAGTGGGACTTTGCAGTAATGCAGCCTAAAGAATGGTTAGGAACTATTTGGGCCAGTAATAGTGACTATCTTCCTTAAGTGCATTAATACATCACACTTTACTGTAAACTTATCTCTAATTAACCTATTTTTCACCAATTTTATCTTCACACCTCTCTTTTGTTTTGCCCCATATCTTTTAGATAGCTTACACATCTTTATTAGGGAGTATTTTCCATCAACACATGATTCACTTCTTTTGATTAACTTTCCTTCTCATTTAATTATTCCTAACCAAAATACATAAGCTTTGTCAACACACCAATAGAATTACCTTGATGTTTTACTTTCACCTTTTTCCTTCTTCAATTTAACACTTCTTAACATATTAATTCCTCAACTAAAGTGCTTAGGATTTTTGGATCAAATTTTGTCAATTGAAAGAAAAGGAATAAGAGACATCTAATCTACCAAAGAATAGGCTAGAGGTTCAATGAGGCTAACTGAGGTCATGCAAAAAGTGTATATAAAAAGGGTATAAAACCTAGATATCAAATAGATATCTATATTATCTGCTAGACTCAACATTCTTTATTTCACCTCGCAATCAACTAGGCAAGTTCTAGGCATCACTATGCAAACATAGAATATAACAAAAATCTCAACACACATGTCACATGCTTAACCAAGAAGGATCTCTGTAAGCTCTTAACCAAGCCATCACAAAATTCAATTATAAGACAAAATCAAATAAAAGAGCCTAGGTGTCTCACAAGAGTTATTCAATTTTACATCATGCAATAAAATTCAACACCACTTATAACAAGTAATCATATGTATCACAAACCTAGAGCATCTCTATTTATTCCTACCGACAAAAATTAAAAATTACTCCTAAAAATAAAAAGGGATACTAGGTTTAAAGGGGTCTACTTCAGAAAAGAACCAAAAGAAAAAATGATGGGTGGGTGAAGTGTGCTTATACTAAACAAACAACAACAAAACCTAAAAGTAAACAAAAATAAAATATTTTCATAATTTTAAATTTAGTCAAAAACTTGCAAAAGATTCAAAATAGAAATCCTATATAGCTCATTTCACCCTAAACAAATAAAAAAATTTCCCATCCCACACTTAAAATCATACCCCAAACAATAAATCAATGAATGAAGAATATAAACACTCCCTGAGGCTTCTAGTCCTAGCTAGTAGCACGTCACTTTCTTTGATTTCTATCATAGGGGTTGGGGGACCCCACACTTATGATTTCATCATGATACTTTTCTTAGGTTTTGGTTACTCAGAATTTCCCTGATCTGCAAATACAAAAATAAACAAAAACAAAGGTGGCATTAATAAAAAAGAACAAACTAAAAAAAAACTACTTACTAATCATTAGGTTGCCTCCCACAAGAACATGATTTACCATCATGACATGAGACATAACCTTTTTCTCCACCTTGAGGATTTGAATTTCACCCCTAACTTTGTATCCATCTTTTTACTTTCCTCAAAAGGTGGTGATACAACGATGAATGAACCACATAATGGATTGTGCATGATAAATCGCTTGGACCTAAGGTGTGGCATATTTTTCTACTACTTTTCTTCTAAAAATTTAATAATGGAGGATTCCTGTTACATATCAACTCCTTCCTCCACTAGTTCAGGCAACTCAAAAGACATATCATAATCTAAACATAAGTATAAAAGTGCTTTGAATGAGACATAACATATACTACCTTCAAACTTACACCATCCATAACACACTAACTCTTATTCTCCTTCTCAACATTAGCCTTAATTAAAGAATGGTAGATGAATAGTTGAAATTACCTATTCATAGTATTGCTAGTTTCCACAACTATTAGTGATTAGATATCAGACATCTCAATCTTTTCCATCAACTGAACTTTTAAGTCACATATATTTAAGCAAAATTTATCTATCACTAAAATAATATCATATCTCCCCTCTTTTAATTGGGTTGCTATGGCTATAAGAATATCCTGGTGATACTCTTGAAAATTGATTTGCTGCTCTAGTTCCATTAGCTAATCTTGGATTACTATGTATGCTTCAACACAACCTTCTTCTACTAGTGCCTTTATTTTTTCATTAATTAAGGGTTCCTCATGAGTGTTAGTTAAAACTGTAAATTGCTATTAAACTCAAGTTTTAGCCCTAGCATATAACTCTGTTACATAGGAACTCCTCTTGTTTATAGCTTCTAGCAGTTTTTTCAGTTGTTCTTTCAACTTTAGTATCTACTTTAGCATATCCATAAAGTGAGCCTCATGTTTTGCCTTATTAGCTCTATCTTGCCGATATCGCAAACAACAAACCTATAATAATTAGTGTTTAGGAGAGGGGAATAATAGTTTGGACTACCACTCCGATGGTTATCCTTCCCACTACATAGCTAACATATATTAATTTTAATAAATTGTATAGGTGCACACAAAAATCTCTTGAACATTATAATAATTACAATCCAAGTGTGGTCCTACTTAAAAAACAAAAATAGTCATAATTGATAATGACTCTTTAGGCCATTTTCTATATGTCCATATATATTTGTGGTTAGAGATTTTCTATTGCTTCCCCATGTTATTTATCACTTGCTGGGATTGACAGTATAGTTTTGGGGCAGTTCATTTATTTTTTAGAGCCAATTCTCTATTTTGAAGTCTTCGGTGGTTCCAAAAGGCTACCAGGTGAAAACTTTAGTGAAAAGACCTCGTATCACTATTTTGACTATTCTAGTAGATCTGGAACATTGATTTTTGGCTAGGTGGAGATTTGGTTTGGGTATCAAGGAACCCAGGCTCATTTTAACCTATAAGTCAAAAAGTTAAGAAAATAGAATTTGGATGTGGGATCAATTTTCATTGGAACGACCTTATATGTAAATTTTTGACTGCACCATTGAATTTGAAATGTCAAATTGATAGGGTAAAATAGTCTATTTATGTGTATGGTATTTCGAATGAATCCCGAGGGGTTGGTATTAACTGTGCTGGTGCACTCGCTAATAGCAAGCCATGAGTCGCGATCGTGATACCCTTGGAAAGGCACCAAGTTTTGCAATTATGGTTCATATGTCATGAACATGACTTATCTCATAGTCATCATATTCTATGATTCTGTAGGTCGGGTCATGGTAGTGATACCAAAACACCTAATTAGGGTATAGATATCCCATTTTTAGCTTTCTTTTGCCCATTATTCATCCATTTTTGAGAGAGTTAAACCCTAAATATTTAGAGTGTTTAGTATTAGATCTTATGGGTGATTTGGAAAGCTTGGATAATGATTACTTAAGTTTTAGGGGTTGGCGATGCGATTGGTAATACATGGGTTAGTTGGACTATTAGGGTTTTTGAAAACCATAATTTGGGCATAAATAACTTAGTTTCTCATGATTTAGGTAACATTTATATCTTAGGGTTGATGGTGGGATTAGTTAACTTCTAAAAGTATATTTAGATACCTTATCCTAAACTGGAGCAGAAAATTTCCTTGTAATGATTTTCAGGGATTTAGAGGTGGGCCCTTGACCCACCTTAGGCTAAGATTTGTATTAATCCTTGTTACCATTTATACACTCGTTATACGCATTTAAAAATCTTACTAAGGTAATATTGAGTAGATTTAGTACTTGATGGTTGTGATGGGTTGATATTGAGAGTTCATGTTTATTTGTTATGCTATTGATTATTTTGTTGATTATGACATTGAGGGTGATATTAATGGTATATATTTATATGTATATATATATATTTACTGGTTAGAGTACAACTATTACTTATGATAATAATTTTATATATACCGGTTTGAGTACGGATATTAGCCATGATATTAATTATATAAATACAAATTTGGGTTCAGATCATGATGCTAATATTGATTATATAATTACCGGTTTAAGTGTGGCTACTACTTATAATATTAGTTATATAATACTAGTTCAAGTTTTGTAGTAAAGTATGATGTTGAGATATATGTATTGGTTAAAGTTCGGAAATGGAAAATTATTTATTGTGTGGCATGGCATGAATGAATTCTAGTTGTATTATGGAAGATGGAAAATGATGGTGATTTGGTTTATGATTTACTTGATGTACCCTCTAGTCTTATGGAGGCCTGCGTTGGGTTATTTACTTTTCTACACTTATTGGCTTATGAGGGCCAATTTGTAGATATAATTACATATCTTTGAATCTTTATGTTATTATTCTAGTTAGTTACTTACTTATGTACAATGAGGTTGGAGATCATTTAGGTTTGCCTCTACCTTGACATTGTTATGTTATCTTTTGTTTTACTATATTTATACCATGATTTAGCTCAGTCGACTAATGATGCATATTAAGAACCTGTGGTTTTGTTACTCATACTATACATTCATACCTATTTGGTGCATATTTGAGTACTAGTTGTCGTTGTTGATTCATCGATCATATTGTATTGGATTTTGGAGATAGGGAAAGCTATTGTAGTCGGAGTTGTCCATTTCCTTCTATCTTATTTATGTCTCATCTTTAATTTTGAGACAATATTGTAGTGACTCAGTGACCACGATTGCGGGATGAGGGTCACGATCATAATTAGTCAAGATCAACAACCAACAACAATTGTGATCAATCCTTCACAATCACAATAGGTGAGATTGCGATCAAGACTCTACGATCGTGTCAGAGTGCAAAAATAACCCAGGGTAAAAATGTCATTTGCCTAGCCAACCCTAAATCCCATTTAAGGCTCAGTACCTATTCATTCTAAACTATCATCATTCTACAACCCTACCTCCCGTCCTTATTTTTGGGTTTTTGTAATCCCTTGGTGCTTGGAGCTATATTTGTACTAATCTTGAGATAATAAGACATCAAAGTGACTTCTAAGTGGTTAATTGGAAAATCCCATTTAGGATTCATTGAAAATTAAAGTGTTCTTTGCATTTTGTTTATTTTTATGAATCAATTTAATGGAGATTTCGGTTTATTTTTGTTTGTAATCATTATGAGAATCTAGTTCTTTCTCTTAGGATTATGTTAGAATATGGTGTAATTATGTGTGGGTTATGATTCATATGTGCATATGCTAGTTTTTTGGTAATGGGATTGGGGTTTATGGGTGAAACTCTCAAATACCCAAATGGTTTTGATGGGGAAAATCACAAACTCTTGAAACATCAAACCATTCTTGATAGAAGGATTTGGGTGAACTTTAGGAACCCTCATCATCATTAAAAAGGATATGAGAGAACTAAAATAATAGTATAAAATTATTGAGCTTGGTTTTCTAATTTTTACCATCTTAGACATAAGGGTGAATATGAGGTTGACTATCCCTTGGGTACCATCCTAGAAAGAGGGGTGCCCAATTGAGGTATTGGTTGGCTTTAATTGACACAATAATTAGGTAATCAGAAAAGTTAATGAGTGACATCTTTGAGGTTTTGTTGAAAAACTAGCCTCAACGACTTTAGACCTAGCCTACCACATCATCAACGATTAGAATTTCCATCGAGTTATCATGTTCCCATGCATAATTTTTACCTAGGAAATCCTAGTCCGAAGATCCATTTTAATATATTATACTCAAATTATTCTTAGTCTCGAATTGGTCCCTTAGAAGCCCAAGAATTACCTTTACATTTGAAAATATTGAAAAAACCCAAACGATCTTCTACCATAGCTTTTATCTTAGAAAACAACTTTTATTTTGAACTGAGTCTATCGCCACTTACATTGTTCCTCGTGAATTTGACCCCAACTCTTGTTGGATTATTGTATTGAAAATAACCGCCTTTCACTTAAATCGACGTGTATGTTAAGCGTCATAAAAAATGGTTCCGTTTCTAGGGAATAATTTGACGTATTGAGTTGGGTTTGAATTTTAGCTTTCTTGCTTTGTTTCAAAGTTGTAAATATTTGTTTTTTTATGTTTCTTGTGTTAGATAGATTTTTAGTTTTGATTATTTATTACTATGGCATCTTTGAATGAATATGAGTTTGGTGGTTGGAGATCTTATCTTGACGATCCATGTCCATAGTATGGTGGACCCCACTTTTGACAAGAATGTGGATATTTTCCTCGGAGGGAGATGTGTGCACCATCTCGATCTTATAGGGAGTATGTTATTTATCTATATGGTTGTCGAGATGGACATTGGAGTGATTATCCTAATGCCACCTACCCCTATTATGCTAACCCAATTGCTAGTTCTTCTTATGATTTTGATGGGTCTTATGATCAAGAAAAGGAAAAATGAAGAACCAAAAATAGTGGTGTTAAAGCAATTCTTCAACTTAGCTTGGATTGGGTGGAATCAAAATAGGATAATATATATCTCATGCATCAATCCATAGGGGCATGTAATGAGGAAATTACAAAGATAGAAAAAGTGGGTGTGGAGGCTAACCTCTCAAATTCCGTGGGTGTGTCTAGTCTTTAAAATAAGCTCAATGTTGATGAATTCACAGTGATTTTCCAACCAACCAAACAAAATATGAGACAAGATGTCGAAGCCAATGAAATGGTGCTAGAGTCAAAAGAAGAAACCAAGCCAATTTCTTATGAATCCTCTAGTCCATTTCGGGGTGATGATGCTGATAAGGATGAAACTACGAAACTAAGGGGTATACCTCATTCAAACCATTTCTCAACATTATGCTTAGATAATGTGATGAAAGTCCATCCACCTAAGAAAATAGAAGATCATAGGGACTAGAAGCACCACCCCTATGTTTTGAAGTTTGATATTCCAAGAGAGCATATGGGAGCCCCACACTTGAAAACCAAGGATCTCTATTTCCGATGATCAAATAGTGGCCTATTGATGTTCCCACCATTACCCAAGGAGCTAAACCAAAAATTGAATAAGAAATTGGGTCAAAGATTCAAGTCTTCAAAGTGGCACGATCGAACATGCATTATTGTGCCCTAAATTTTGCCCAAAGGGCCACGAAGATGGAATGACCAAAATTTAGGCAAAAGATTAAACTTATCTAAGTGGAAACATTAATGACAAGAAAAGAAAGCATTATGCCGCGACGTTAACCCAAGTACTTAATGGGAGGCAACTCATTATTTGTATGTTTACATAATTTATTTTTGAATAAGTCACATAATTTTGATGCTTTATAGGTGCTTTAAATAGATTGGAATCCAAAAATAGGGAAGAACCAAGCTTAGAGGTACAACAACCATGAAGGAAAATAGGGAAAAATAGAGGAGTAAATAGTCTCAGTTACCGCATTCGCAGGTTAAGGACTACAACCATGATACCGAGGTTGCACCAATCTTTTCGAGATCGCTCCACTACACCCAACTTTCAACATGGTTATCAATGCGGTTTTAGGGAGCTCTTTAACCCTTTTTATGCTTTTGTATTATGTAGTGAAGTCACTATAAATCTTCTTATTAAGGGTGTGTGTTTCCCTATCCTTGTGTGAGTACATGTTGGCTTGCAATAGTTGAATTTAATACATATGAAGCATGAAAAATCTGTGAACGGATTATTTCATTCATAGTTATCTATTTTTTTAATAATGGCGTTGGGCGAGCATTTTACCTATGATAGATTGAGTGACGATATTCTAAAGGAAAACTCATCTTGATTGGGTCTTGAGCCACAGCTATAGGGGAAGTCTAAGTACCCATAGAATAAAGGTTATAAATGCAAGAAAAGTCTGAGTACTTGTAGCATAGTGGATTTGGGATTACATGCATAACATTTAAAAAGTCTGAGTAGCCATATAGTTCGTTTACTCAAATAAAGGAAAAATATAAGACCAAGGCTTGGGTTGTTGCCATGGTTAGTAAATTGTGTATGGGGAAAATGCAAAGCAAACACACCCCTCTATCCAAAAAATTTCAAAAATCAAAGGAATAGATGTGAGAGACATTGTACCAAATTTTTTTTCTCTTTTACTGACTCCAAATTTTTGACTTGTAAAAATTGGTAGATACATCATTTTTATCTCTAGAGGGAGGGGCAATTAAGCCTCTTTGGTGAATTTGCATTCCATGTGTGGTGAGCTTAATTGTATAAATCATACACATACTTGTACCATCCATAACTTTCCCTATTAGTCTCTCAAGGCTAATTTTGATTTTACCTTGGTTTGGGAGATAATCGCAGGCCATCTTAGCAACATTGGAAGTCCACTTTAGCCTAAAAATCCTACCCGTACATAAATGTTACCCCTAGTCACCCACTTTGAGACTTTGGACCTTTCTTTGGCAAATACATTGTAAGCCGTGATCATTTTAATTCTTATCCATCTTTTAAACCCTATCCTCCCTATACTAAAAAATTCAAATTAAGGATAAAAGCCAAAGTTGGGGGTGGTGAAGATTTAAAGAGGTAACTTAGGGCAATGAGAATATAAGTTATTGCCTAAGAGCTAAATTTTGAGAACAAATGAATATAAAAAAAAAGCGACCCAAGAAAGGAAAGAAAAGCATGAAATGTACAAGGCAAATGGTTAAAAATAAGATGTTTTCCAAAAGATAGGTGAATCAAGGTAGTAAAAGTAGGCATACATTTAAAGAGTGAAAAGAAAAGAATCAGCCCATGGTTAAAAGTTGGATGAAAAAGTATAATGTAGATGTTCAAGGAGGTATCGTCACTTTTTTCTAATAATATCCTACCCTACACTGAACCTACATGACAAGCTCAAGAATCCCTTTGAGATCTCTTACCTAGTGCATTCATTAAAGTGGAGATTTAAAATAAGGGAAAGCCTATGGCATGTTACTTGTTAACATTGAGAGTTCTTAAGAGAGAGAGAGAGAGTTTCCTACATAAATTCCTTATTGCATATTTGATAACTTGATGTGTGGAATTTTCCTCAGAGGAGGCATGTAAACAAGTTGAGGTGGGTGATTTTGTCATCTCTCAAAAATGAAGCAAAAGTAGTATAATGTAGTTGAGGTCAAAGAGGATTCATTTCTTGAGTATTAGTGATTGTTGCATGATTTCTCTTTAAAGTCTTTTGCATCCTTGAAATTACGTGTTATGTTAATGGGTGTAGTAAAAATAGTCTTACCCTTTTTTGAAGAGCGATTTGTGGTAGTAATCATGTTTAAGTCAGCATGATCATTTGGGTCATCTTATTTGGGCATAAAAGTGCATTATCTCATGGTTAAAGATAGTGTTGCCTGAGGACAAACAAATCTCTAAGTTGGGGGGGGGGGTTGATGAGTGGTGAATTTACCACTTATTTGCACTAACCATTCATGCACACTATTATAATTTGAATGTATAAGTGAGACATAATTGTTGTTAAATGTACTAATTAATATATTTTGTAGGTAAATAAGTACAGACAAGAAAAGAAGAAACTTTGAGAAAAAAAGGATCAAAAAGGGAATAGAAGTGCAAGAGATGGTCAAGCTAAAAAAGGAGCAGGATCTGGACCTCAGCTACCATGATCGCGGGATGAGTGTTGTGATCGCAATTACTCAAGTTGATCAACCAACAGCGATCGCGATCAGTCCTTCGCGATCGTAATAGGTGTGATTGCAATCAAGACTCCGCAATCGCATCAGAGTGCAAAAATATCATTTGGCCAGCCGACCCCAAATTCCATTTAAGGATCAATACCCATTCATTCTAAACCATCATCATTCTACAACCCTACCTCCCATCCTTATTTGTTGGTTTTTGTAATTTCTTGGAGCTTGAAGCTAAATTTGTACTAATCTTAAGCTAAGAATACATTAGAGTGACTTCTGAGTGGTTAATTGGAAAATCCCATTTAGGATTCATTGAAACTTAAAGTATGGTTTGCATTCTCTTTATTTTTATGAATCAATTTAACGAATATTTTGGTTTATTTTGTTTGTAATCATTATAAGAAGCTAGTTCTTTCTCTTAGTATGATGTTAGAATAGGGTGTAATTGTGTGTGGGTTGTGATTCATATGTGTATGTACTAGTTTGTTGGTGATGGATTCTTTTATTGCCTGACTTAATTTATTGAGGTTTATGGGTGAAACTCCCAAATACCCAAATGGTTTTGACGGGGGAAAATCGCAAACTCTTGAAAGCTCAAACCATCCTTGAAAGAGGGGTTTGGGTAAACTTTAGGAACCCTCATCATCCCTAAAAAGGGGATGAGAGAACTAAAGTAATAGTAGAAAATTATTGAGCTTGGTTTGCTAATTTTCACTATCTTAGACATAAGGGTGAATATGAGGTTGACTATCCCTTGGGTGCCATCCTAGAAATAGAGGTGCTTAATCGAGGTATTGAGTGCCTTTAATTGACACACTCATTAGGTACTCAAAAGAGTTAATGAATGACATCTTTCAGGTTTTGTTGAAGCACCAACCTCAAGGACTTTATACCTAGCCTACCATATCATATACGATTAGAATTTTCATTAAATTATGATGTTCCCATGCATAACTTGCCCATATAAATGTAGTGTCCCAAGATCCATTTTAATTGATTATACTCTAATTAATCTTAGTCTCTGATGAGTGGTAATTTTACCACTCATTTGCACTCAACATTCATGCATATTGCCATGTTTTAAATAAATAAATAAAATATAATCATGATTGAATACACTAATATTTATATTTTGCAGGCACATAGCTCAAGAGAGGAAAAAATGTTGATTGAAACTAAAAACTATCAAAAGAAAGCAAGAAAAGTACAGCTGAAAACCTGGAGCAGAATGACCTTAGTTACCTCAGTCGTGGTTTGATAACCGCGATTGTAGAAGTCAAGCATGGTCAATCAATCGCAGTCGAATAAGACAACCGCGTTCGCGGCAGATGTATCCACAACCAAGATGGTGCGGTTGCGACTCAGCAGAAGATTGCAGCCCAAGGGAAAAACTGGTAATACACGTGGCTGATCCCAAATTTGACAAAAGAGGACTAAAAACCTAGGCATCACATTCATTGAACATATTTCTTCTTCCATAATAGTGAGTTTTTTCTTCTTGATTTCATAGCCTTCATTCTTGGAGAAGAAAATATTATACAAATTTTGGGTGAAGAATACATTGGAGTAACTTCTAAGCAGAGGAATAGATCACTTCTATTGGAGATTTGTGGGAGTTAAAAGTTTGTAGGAACATTCACTTAGTCTTCAATAAATCAATTTAATGGATATTATGGGTATATCATTGCTTATTTATCTTATGTGTAGCTAGATATCCCTCTGGGGGTTATGTATGAATAGGGATTAAAGTGTGTGTGGTTTGTTAACATTAGCTTCTGTTTAGTGGTTCATATTGATGGGTTTTATCACTGCTTGACCAATTTGGTTGGGAGTTATGGGTGAAAGCCACAAATACCTATATCGGTTTGATGGGTGACAACTCCAAACTCTAGAAAGCTCAAAGTCATCTTCGAAAGAATGATTTTGGGTGAACTATAGTAATTCATATCATCCTTGAAAGTGGAATGTGGATACCAAAGCAATGGTACACGATTATGTGTATAGTTTGCTAATCTATCACTATCTTAGACTTAAGGGTGGTTGTGAAGTTAACTATACCATGGGCATCATCCTAGAAATAGGGATGCCTAAATTGTGGTTTTGATACCAATTGTTGAACACACCCATTAGGTATTCAAAAGAATCAATTGGTAAAAGTTTGATGTTTTGTGGAAAGGCTAGCATACAAACATATAACCAAACCTACCCATATTTGACCTACTAAGAATGAAGATGGCTATTAGTATCCATCTGTCACTTCCCTTAGTAAAACATAATCCCAAGATCCGTGCCCAATTGATAAAACTCTAAATATTCATAGCCTCGAATATATACTAGGAAAACCCAATAAAGAAACATTAGTGCTGATACTTCTTTCCACCATTTTTATCTTTATGTAATATTGGTATGAATTTTATAAGTATCTATTATTTTTAATTAACTTGATTTCCATTCACATTGTTCCTTGTGGATTCATCCCCGACTCCAAAGTTTGGTAAATATATTGATGATGGCTACCTTGTACTTAAATTGATGTGTAAGATGAGGAAACTTCTATATTGGACTAGGAAAAGTATCTAAATCTACTTTTTGACATTAATCAAGCCTTAATTATTTCTAAGATTAAATTTCTACTTAAACCATGAGAAACTAAGTCAATTACGCCTAAATTACAATTTCAAGATAGCCTAAATAGTACAACTAATCCCAAATATTGATGATAATACCATCAACACCAAAATACCATCCCAAATCTAGCGTAGTATCATAATAATACTATGAAATATCTCAATCTATAAAGAGGGTAAACCTAGCATATTTGGACCATACAGAAAAGCCAAATAATCCACTAAACCAATGATTTTTCTTTTTGAAAAGCTTCCGCAAAATGCCATTCTATCAAAAGTACGATGTGCTTATTAAAATAAGAACAATGAAACCCATATTGTGCTATTGTGCATTAATAGAATCACACATTCAAGACTAGTACAATGCTCTTTTTTTCTCAAGGAATATTTTTCCTAAAAATGGGTGAATTCCCAGCCCTAACAGTGCTAGAATCAAGCCACCAAGGTTTTAGGGATTTTAGAAAAAGTATGAAGAAATCAACTATGAAAATAATGGAATATTATATCCAATTTTATGGAAAATTGCATAAATAAACTTTATCTAAGCTCCAAAATCACCCTCAAATGTTTCCTCTAAGCTTTTCCTGATTTTCTAGGGTTCCAATATCTTGATAATAGGTGAAAATGGTGAAAATTTAGGATAAGTTGGTATTTATACCCTTCCTAAGTGCAAGGGAATCTCTTAAGCAAACTTAGAGTCACTTAAGAAATACTTTTGCAATGACACCCAAATCGCTTACATGTTATATAGCTAGTCGAGTAGATGTCACATACACAATAATAGAATCGCTTAGGCAATACTTGCTCCACCATCAATCCTATCACTTAAGTAACAAAAAAATGTCACTTAAGTGACATATACAGAGTCTGATAGACTACTTAAGCCATTTAAGGCTTCACTTGCTTGATCCACCAGCACCAACTAAAAATTAAAATTTTCCAAGCCTTTGCCAACCCCTCGAGATTTTTCCAAAATCCCATGTATACAAATAAACTATGCTACCCTATCAAATTCAATGATTTTGAATTAATGGCGTAATCAAAATTTACATCCAAGGTCATTTCGATGAAAAGTGGGTCTGACACCTATTTGCCATTTTTCTTAACTTCTGATCAATAGCCTGAAATGAGTCTGGGAGCCTCCATACCTGGCCTAATGGCCCTCCTACCCTTAAATTAAAATTATGAAGTTATTGGAACAGTTATAATTGGCATACAAGGTCGTTTAATGAATGTGTTTTCTTAATATAGAATTTTAAATGGCGAAGGCTTCAAAATAGGGAATTGGATATAAAAGACAAATGAACTGCCTGGTAACCAAACCATTGGTTCCATCAAGTCATAAATAACTTAAGGAAACTCTAGGAAAGATCTAAAAGGAAAAATTTAGTGGAAATATTGAAAATGACCTTTAGGGTTATTATATTAAGTCCAATAGTGTCTCGCGAATCGATGTGGAAATGTTCGTTACTTATCTTAGGGAAGCTATAGGATTTTTGGAATTATATATTTCATTTTTATTACTGTGCAAAGTTTCCCCTATAACTTGAAATACTAAAATTCTTATATTATTTTGTCATTGATATTAATGACTTATGCATCTCAATATGGTGGTTAAGAGCTCATTCCAGCTCTTGAGTTGAATACCATGCTAACACATATGGATAGGGTAGGGTCGTGGTAGGTATAAAGGTCATTCTAGAGCGAGAGCATAGTAAGATACTCTGATTCCTAATAGGGCAGGGACTCTCGAGGTTGAGTTTGAGATATGTGATGATGATATTCAAGTTTCAACAGATGACGTAGGCCCAGGTCAGGCCCCACCAGGATTTGTTTCTACATCAGTTCTTTAGGATACCTTAATTTATGTTTTTTATATTTCCGAGAGTATATCTCTAGGAGGTAGATAATTTGGTACTCCACAAGGTTCACAGGTTAGGGTGGGGGCATAAATTCTATATCAGTAGCCTATTTTAATTTATTAGGGTCCAATGGTTTAACCAACATCGAGGTATGATGGTATTCTTTTACCAGGGGTAGTAGCTATTAGTGGGGTTAGGAAAGTTATGTTTGATGATAAACAATAATGGTTTGGTAAGTTTAGGAAGATAGATGAAACACCCTAGTTTGTAGACCTCAAAAAATTTCCTTGATTTCTAGCTTCTGTGCAAGATATGACTTAGTGAACGAGTCGTACACTTGGGTACAGGGGTATGGTCCAGTCATATGTTGAGCAGTGTTGGTTTGTAGGGTGGATTTAGTTACTGGAATAGGTACGACTTGGGTGGTAAGAGTCATATCGGTGGATATGGGTTGTTTGGTTACTTCACTTAACTTTGAACTTGGTAACTCAGGTTAGATATGAGTACAAGTGGATCACCATGAGCTGTAAGCTAGGGTACGAGTCGTACCCAGGACTCGTAAAGTGGACAATGTTCAAACCTTCATGATTTTATTTTGCCTAAGGTAAGGCTTATGGGTAATAGTAGTACACTTGAATACAACTTGGGTTTGGGTGTTTCGTACCTTGGATAGTGTTGGGTCTAAAAGAGAAAGCCTAGAGTATGAGTGGTGGGTACGACTCGTAAGAGTCAGTTGTACCCTGTGACGGAAATTAAATGTAGTTTAAGTGAGGGCAATCTGGATATTTCCCCACTTATCCTAACAAGGCCCACAACTTATATTGCACTTGGGAAGTTATTTTCCCTACTTTTCTATTATTAAATACTTAGAAAACACTCATAAATCATCTCTAGAGTTCTTGGGCAAAGGAAGCTAGGGTTTTATCTTAAGGAGTAAATTAGGGCTTGTCTTGGTGATTTCTCTCTATCATGTTCTTTTTTTAAGCCATGTTCTCTTCCATCATTGTTAGTTCCAACTAAAGGCATGGTTTTGTACAATTTTTTCATCATTTGATTATTGCATAGTTTTGGGTTTTCAAATATCATTTGGTGGTTTTGGTTATGAATGCTTGGTTATGGTTTTCCTATGCTTTAAGCATGCTTTAAAGGTGGTTTTGGATAATTGGATTGCATGGGAATGGTTATGTATAATGTAATTTTGTTTTGGAAATAATATGCCCCCAATGTGTTTGATAAAATACCTATAACATTGTTTGCTTTATTATATTGGGTTTTCAATTGAACTTAAGCATGGTTTAAACTTGGTAATGGAACCCTAAATGATATGAATGGTTTAAATAGTTTTGGATTGGTTTGTCTTAATAAAAATACTTGTGGGGTACAAGGGAATTCCCCAAGTTAATATGGTAATGAATAGTTGTGGGGGTACATGGGAATCCCCCAAGTAAATTTGATAACATGGTGCTTGGGTGCATAGGAATCCCTTGATTATTAAAAGGTTTAGATTAGGGAAATATTTGTAAGTTGAAGTCGGTATGACGATACCACTACTAATAGCCTTGGTTAATAATAATGATTTTGTTGGTTAGAAATGGTTTTAATTGGGCAATAATTACAGGGTATGATAGGTAACCGTGAAGGTGGGAGTTCAATGAATAAACACTGAAAACTCATGTTTGTCGACATGAGGGGTAGTGAATGGTGACCCTTTTATGATATTTATGAGGTACACGAGAATCCTCGAAGTACACTATACATATGTATAATGGAGAATGAAGGGTACATGGGAATCCCTGACTCTTATGGTATCTCCGGTTCATGTTGCTATACACATTGGGGCCCGTTCATGGGGTTACACTGGACCTATATAACCTGTGGATGGTTAAGGATAGTTAAACTACACATACCCAGGTTAATGTTTTTAAATGAATGCTAAATCTAGTTCCCTTCCCCATCGTGGTTATATATATATATATGTATGGTTTGTATGCATATGGTTTGTTTACATGGTTTTACTGGTTGGCATTGTTTTATCCTTATCTTGAGTTCATTCTAGCATTCACCCGCTAACCCATCTTTAGGAAGATGTATCCCCATGGTATACAGGAATCAGTCATTCCATTCCTCGTACTTAGCATTCGGACATTCGCTGGTCAGCTTTGGGTTGACATGGTGAGCTTCCATCATTTCGGAAGGCTCCATTTGATGGATGTTATTTCATACTCTTGATTATTTATGGATATTTGTTTTGGCTATGGTTGGGGGTTTGTCCCAACTGTATTTATGTTATCTTTTGGTTAAAGGCTTTTGTGGAACTACTATGGGTTGGTATGGGCAGGATCGTTTTGGGTGTTAGCCTTAGTATTGGGGCTAACACCGGTTGATGAGATTTTTGGTTGTTCCATCCTCTTTTATTTTAGGAATACATATATTATTAATGGAACTTATTTGGTTATGGTTGGATTTATGGTTTGGTTTGGATATTGGTTGGGTTCGGACGGTTAGAGTCAGTTCGGTCGGTCTCGGTAATAGACCTATCCTAGAGTATGTAATTTGGATAGTTTTTCTATCTTAATATATGCTCGAAATTCAGCCAACTTAGGGAAGGCGGTGGGAGCTTAGGTTGGGTAACAGGGGTGGTCTCCGGTCCTTGTCGGACTTGGAACGCCCATGACGACAAGACCCTTGGTCGGGTCATGTCAATTTGGTATTAGAGCTTTAGGTTCATGATCAATTGGGAGTTCATAAAGTCGTGTTTAGTAGAGTTTCTTTAGGGGTGTATAGCGCACCAGACTCATAAGAGAGATGCTTCAAGGCATTTAGGAACGTTTCACTTTCTTGGTATTCAATTTTCAAGCTTGTAATATATGTCCTTGATTTTTCTCTAATCTATGTTTGTTCAATTTTCAGATCATACCTCGATGATCGAGAACACAAGGAACTTCTTCTATCCTATCTGGGGATGATGTTGATGGGGTACGTCCTACACCTGGAGTTCTCACTCATTCTCAGGGTCCTGTACCTGATTGTTCTAGAGTTCCCCTAGTTGCTACTTGTATTCCTTAGGGTTTGGTGGATAATGTTCAATTTCGCCAATCTATTCGTGTTATTGGTCAGTTGGTTTCTACTTAGGCTAAGCGGGATGCGCCTGGTGGATTGTTTGTGGAGGCCACAAGGGTTGGACAGTTTACAAAGATGAATCCTCCTACTTTTACTGGTGTAAAGGTGGAGTATGATCCTCAGTCTTTCTTGGATGAAATGGAGAAGATATTCAGCGTGATGCCGGCCATAAATATGGAAGGCATAAATTTTGCAACTTATTATCTCAAGGATGTTGCGTACCGATGGTAATAGGAGTGGGATTGGCATAGAGGTGTTATGGAGTAGTTGTTCTTATGTGATGTTTTTTCTAATGATTTTATGGATCATTTCTTTCCTCAAGAGATGAGGGAAGCAAAAATGGAGGAGTTTTTAAATCTCAATCAAGGTGCAATATCTGTCGAAGAATATGCCTTGACGTTTCGTCAGCTCTCAAGGTATTCACTTGATTTAGTGGCTGACATGAGGGCGACAATGAGAAAGTTCACTTTTGGGCTATCTCGGTATCTAATCCTTGAAAGCAAGACTGCTTTTCTGATGAAAGATATGGACATTTCGAGGTTGGTTGTCCATATGCAGCAAGGGGAGGAATAAAAGAGAAAACAGTCGAAGTTATGGGAAAGAATGGGTAAGAGGAGTAGGTTCTCTGAGACGAGCGGTTCTCAGTAGTAGGGTGGTCTGGACAGAGATAAATGGTCGAAGAAGAAGTGGGGAAGTTCTGGTTTCTACTATACTTATAGCGCTCCATACCCGAGGCAGTCGGGTGATAGCCGTCCAAAAGGTGGTGTTAATTTCTGAGAACAAGGATCCAATCTCAGGAGAATATGAGTCAGTCGACTTCTTTATGCCCTCCATTTCGGTTTTGTTGTTGTCATCATCGGTGCTATTATGATGAAGGCAGTGAAAAGTGTTTTAAATATGGCCATCCAGGCAATATGCTCAAAAATTGTCCAGTTGGTAAGGGTGCATCGGGAGTGGTCAAAGCTCCGGTTGCTTCGTCTTCTGCTCATGCACCTAGTGTGACACGCCTCAAAACCAAGTCATGTTGTAAGGGCTCATCAAGCTCACTTGAACTGATGGTCGCCCTGATAACCCAACCTAACCGTCATCACAACCACCATGAAGGTCGGGTGAATCCCGACCTTATAATAAGATAGCAGAAATATATAAGGCTAATAGTCAATACTTGACAACATTTAACATTTCATTAATGTCAATAGTCTAGCCGGTACACCCAAGTCCACAATCGTCCACAAAACCTCTAACAACTAAAGTTGATAATATGTCGGGACATGCCCCCAATAATAGCCAAGTACTAAACCTATACAAGTCTATGATAGAATATAACGGGACTATGAGAGGTAGGTCTTCAAGAGTATGGAAGCTCACCACTTCAAGGTCAATACACGAACCGCTCGAACACCTTTTCACTGCGTAGAAGAAAAGGAAGATTCTTTGGCCCCTATGTCATATGCCAACAAGATATCAAGACTTAACAACGTTCTCAAATCCTTCAATTACGATACATAAGGTGAAGAACTCCAGCATTCCACACATAGGTTCAACCAACTCATATTAGACATAGTATTTTAACCAGATTCACACGTCATTAGACAAAGTACTAAAACCATGGGTACACTCATCAAGCAAGGGACTAAGACCACATATCCATCTATGGAAACAAGGGTTCTATCCATGTACCATAATCCATTAGGAATGGGACTATAAGCACATGCTCACACATTTAATTAAACATGGACCTCTAATCACATGCTCACATATACACTTAGGCATGGAACTCTAATCACATGCGGACATACTCAAGTGGTAATGGGACTCTAATCACATATACACTCAGGCATAGAACTCTAATCACATGCGTACATACTCAAGTAGGGATGTAACTCTAATCACATGCGCACATATTCATTCGGTCATGGAACTTTAATCACATATCGTTTTAGTCAATCAGTCATGAAACTTTAATCACATACCATTTCATTCAATTTATCATGAAACTTTAATCATATGCCATTTCATAAGACAAGGTATTTAAACCTCAAGAGATCTCTTTAAGTAAGGGACTCAGAGCACAAGCTATTAGACTAGGGACTTTAACCACAAGTCATTAGAAGAGGTACTTTACCCACAAGCCATTTCATAAGGCAAGCGACTTTAACCACAAGACATTACATTACCATTATTAGCCGATATTTGGATCCTCAGTCCATGGGTTCATACATTAACATCCATACAATCCATTTGAACATTTAAGGACTTTAGCTCCTTTAGCAAATTTGACACTACACATGACCACCTGGTCCTTATGAAAACCTTCATTCCTCAACTATCTCAATAGGCCGATGTTCCATCACACAATTCAATTTATGGTCATCAACATCCACATGATACGATAAGGTATTCATGGAAATATTCATCAATTGAACACTTTATTAGGCCAATGCCTCGATTCAATCCATCATTCAATTCAATTGGTGGTCATTAAGACCACTACTAACTCATTCATTATTCATTAACATTTCTATACCATACTTTAATTCCATACACAAATTCAAGTTCAAACTTGGGGAATTGAACCCCTTTTTCTTAGCACTCAAACCCATATGGTCATAAGTCAATCAATTGCATGGCTATTAATATTAACCCAATACAAATTATCAACCATTCTCACTTATAGGGCCATCACCCTATTTAAAGCCATAAGCTAATCCGTCATATGATTAACAAGGTTCATATCAACCATTTACCAAGAACTTACAACAATTAAACTCAATACATGGACAATAAAGCCTTTACCAACCTTCTACAAATATACATATTCATTAAGTCCTAATCACGACTCATCCATATTCACTAGACCAATTCCATAGATACACATTTGACCTTCACAAAACCATTTAACCACCAATCACATCAATTTACTAAATGCCTTGATTGAACATATTATTAATTAAATTTATAGTCATCAATACCCATATAACCATTCATAATCCGTTAGCACCCATAGACCACGTTCTCACCATATTTAGGCTCAACACATACATGAATTTCATTTTCATGTTTAGGGGCTTCAGTCCCCTTATTAGTCATCAACCCAACAAGGTCATCAATTATACAACACATTTCTCACTATGCCTTAACACTACCATTTATCAATCATTCATGCATATTGTTCTATTACCCTAATTCAAGACATCACCAACATATAACTAGATAATTCACTTAGACATTTCCACAAACATCTTATGTGCACCCCTTTAACAAGTCTATTTTTATGGTAGAAGTCATTAAGATTAGGGTTACTCAAGACCCTCATGTTACACCACATACAAGAACTACCCACACATGGAAATGTTCATCAATAACATGTATAAACACAATTTTAAGCAAGTATCAACTTTATTCATCATTAGGCAACAAAACCCTTTTCATTGATTTCAAAACCACCATGTACACTTAATAATCCAAGTGTGAAATACACGAGTTTAGAGTTATTTTCCAAGGGGAAGAGGTATATGCTTTAAAAAACTTGAATCACCAAGAAACTTGACTCCTTCTTCCCACTAGATGTTCTCCCTTGAAACCCTAGCCTCCAATCTTTCAAAGATAAGCTTGAGAAAGTGTTTAGGGTGTTTGATTAATCCAAAATAGATGTTTAAGAGGCTACGCACACTTATATAGTGAAAGGGTGTAGGGTTTTAGGAATGGGAAATTACCATAAGTCCCTTAGTTAAAATTTGGAAAATGGCCTCGTCCAGGGGTACGACTCCCCCATATAACTCTCTTAGTAATCGTACCCTAGGGTATGAGTGGTACCTTTACTAGTACCCTAGGAGATTCCTAGGTCATATATACTATTAAGGGTATGAGTGGAAACCCTTGATTCATAACCAAAGGGTATGACTCAATCCCTAATTTGTAAGCTTCATCCATATAGAATACAGTCCACTCAAGTTTAAACTTTACTCTATATGATTGAGTAGTATATGACTTATATGCACCGGTTATGACCAAGGGGAGGCCATATCGTATAGTGAATAGTGTGTTACCCTCACATACTGCTTAGTATATGAGGGGGGAGGGCAAGATGGGTACGAGTCCTATCCAAGGGTACGAGTGGGTTGTCCAATCGTACCCTGGCCAACTTGATCAAAACCAAAAAAAATTTGCAAGGCCAAGATCTTGGGTGTTTCATTCTCCCCCACTTAGGATCATTCATCCACGAATGATGAGTAAGGAAAGAATCAACACACGTTAACACATTAGAACACATCACAACCAATCCTTCAACAAATTAGGACCAAACAAACAACAAGGTTACAACACAACACATATCATGATCATCATCAATCAAGCATTTCATTTCATTGATCCTTGGGATCCCAACCCATTATTTATAAAAACACTTGGTTAATTCAAAGCTCAAGGTGTTAAACCCATCGGATTCAAAATATATAAAGAACCTCAAGCATTGGGAACTTTAATCCCTTGTCCAACAAAGCCATGAATTAATTATAAGCATCGGGGGTTTCACACATTGTCTTCTCAATGACATAGACCATGTTAAGAACACAAACACACACCTCAAGCATGAGTTTTTGGAATGGAACATATTTGTGGGTACGTGGACTTCATGTCCCATTCTTCCTTCCATGTAGCTTCGTTGGACTATTGGTTCCACCATAGAACCTTCACCGAGGTCACTCCTATCATTCACAACCGTTGAACTTGCCGATCCAATATCCTTACCGGTATCTCTTTACAAAACAAGGAACCCAAAATACCCATGCCCTTTAAGTGAATGACAAAATAGATTTCACCTACACACCTTTGGATCAAAGAGACATAGAAAACTGGGGAAAATGGAGTTCAATAAAGAAGGCAACTCTACTCATAGGCAACATTGCCAACCCCCTTTTGAGACCAAATAGGGATCAATATAGTGGGGAATAAGCTTTCCCCTTTTTACTAATTCACATCTCTCCCTTCATGGGAAAAAACTTCAAGACTACCCATTCACCAACATGCCATATATCCACATAGGACTTTTGGCAACTTTGAATGGTTTTCAACATCTCACAAATCACCATCATTTTTTTCTAAGGCTTGGTGAAATAGATTAGGGTTAATCATCCTACCTCTACCCACTTCATGCCATCAAATAGGAGGACGACAATCCCTACCATACAATACCTAAAAAGGTGCCCTAGAATCTACCCCCAGTTGGCACAAGGGGATCTTTAACACAAATATTAGTTTAGTTACTAGGGATGAACATAATATGAATAACATAATAATCCAAGGCTCACATGGTAATTTACTCAATGGTTTAAGTGATATAATAGTCACGGGTTCAAGGTATACAAAATTTCATTGCTATCCAAGAATTATCAATAGTAAAGCAACCAATCATGCACATAATTTTTAATACCAACATCATGTATAAAATATTTACTGGGGTTAGCCATCATATTATGAATGACATATTCTATGTGTTTATCGAGTATCTAGGTCACTAATGAAACTACATAGTCCGAGCCTAAGGTGGGTCAAGTTCCACTTCTAATAACCTAAATTTCCTCTGTAAGACTAACTTCTACTGGGGACTACGCTAAGTTATCTAGGTCATATTTTAAAGGTTTATCAATCCATACTAGTTCTATGGTACAATTCTTCCTTAAGTATTAATCTTAATCCATCCAAAACCATTAGGACAATTTCCATAACTCTGATTAACTAAGGTCAAAATACTATTTAATATGAGTGAAAAGGCCACTTCTATGTAATTAGAGAAACTAGACTATTCAAATGCTATTAATGAGAGAATAAGTCAAACTATCCAAGGTTCTAGTCTATAAGTCAAGAATCACACTTTATGACCTTAATAGCTTATGTGGTTAAACCAATCCCAAACATTATCATCTACCATTTCAACACCTAAACCCTCAGCCAATCTTATCAAGATATCAAAGTCATACTATAATAAAGCTCAACCTAACAAGAAGTAAGCCTAACCTGCATCAAATCCAAATATAGCTCACGAACCGATAACCTTCACTTTCCACTTCCTCGATGATTCTTCAAGGAGCCAAGATATCAAAAACACAATCTATACATTTTTATGAGAACATGAATACCATATTACACCATTTTGCTTCAGGTCTAAAGAGATACCAAAAAACCCCAAGTGGATTCCATATACGGAAAATGAGTTTTCGAGACCAACACATTATTCAAATACCATTAGCGAGTTATATACCTCAAGAATCAAGTGAATGTCAAGCTTATTTGGATTAAAATCATTCCCTTGTGCCAAATAGAGTTTTGGTCAAATAATCAAGAATTCAACACTATAAATGAAGGATTCATACCTTTGATTAGTTGTTTATCACAAATATGCTAGTTATTCAAGATCCCAATAAACACCCACGACTTAATTTATTGACTACACATACTATTAGGGTTTAAGGGATGAAAAGAAATAGAGAAATAAACAATTCTCGACCAAAAAGGACATTTAAATATCCCTTTTAAGGTCCTTGGTTTGCTCAATCATGAGAATATGGACAGCGATTGTGATACACCCTTCGTGATCATGGAGCAGGCAAAATTTGCATTCGATAATATTTACTGAGGCTTTTGCTCGGTGGCCATTTGGAACCAGCAAAGACTTCTAGACAGGGAATATTTCTAAAAACAAAATAAATTTCTTGGTAATCGAACCATCTATTCCAACAAGTCATAATTGATTTGGGGAAGCTATGAAAATCTCTAATGGTGAAAATAAGTGAAATCATGAGAAATGACCAAAAGGGTCTTTACAACATCCACTACTAAGGAACTTTCATCCCCGAAACATAAAGATGAAGAAAAAACTTAATCTCTCAAACAGGTGAGGATACTGGGACGCATCTTACTCTTGATCTCCCAAGTTTCCTTTCCACTGGACGGTGCTTCCACTAAACCTTAAATACAGGAATCTCTCTGGAAGCTAACTGCTTACATTACTAGCAAAAATAAGCGCGGGCTCCACCACAAAGGTCAACTGCTCATCCAACTTGACTGAGTCCCACCTATGCACATGAGATAGGTCTAGAATATTCTTCTGCAACATGAAGACATAGAAAACTAGATGAATAGTAGAAAAATATGGAGACAAGGCTAACTCATAGGCCACCTCACCAACTGTATGGAGAATCTCAAAAGGACCAATATATATATAGAGTTGAGCTTAACCTTTCTTCCAAACCTCATCACTCCCCTCATTGGAGAAAAATGAAGGAACTCACGGTCACAAACTACGAACCTCAAGGAATGGAGTCTATGAATGGCATAGGCCTTGTGCCTACTTTGGGATGTTATCAGTCTATCCTGAATCACCTTGACTCTATCTAATGACTCTTGAAGAAAATCAGTACCACGGGGTCTCACCTTAGAAGTTTCAAAACATCCTATCAGAGAATGATATCTCCTGCTATATAAAGCCTCATAAGGCACCATATTAATACTCAAAAGATAGTTGTTGTTGTATGCAAACTCTTCCAATGCTATGTGCTGATCCCATTGTCCTCCAATATCCATAACACAGGCTCGAAGCATATCCTCAAGTACCTGAACACTCTGCTCGGACTAGCCATTTATCTGCGGATGAACAGCTGTACTAAAATCCACTTGAGTACCTAACTCTTCTAGGAATGCACTCTAAATTTGCAAATTAAATATAGAACCACAGTTTTATACGATAGAAATGGGCACTCCATGCAAATGAACTTTCTCCTAAACATAAATTTAGGCTAAACTCTAAGCACTGAAGGTCATCTGAATAGTAATAAAATATGTTGACTTGGTCAAATGGTCCACAATAACCTAAATACCATCAAGAACATGGGAAGTATGAGGCAAACAGTTAATAAAGAATATAGTAATCCGTTCCTATTTTCCCTCAGGAATCGGCAACCCTTGAGTCAATCCTATTTAATGCTGATGCTCGGCCTTAACCTACTGACAACATAGGCAACGAGCCATAAAGACTTCCACATCTCTCTTCATACCATCCCACCAATAATGGTTCCTCAAATCTCTATACATCATAGTTGTACAAGGATAAATAGAATATCTAGATCTATGAGCCTCATGAATAATCAACTAAATCAAGTCATCAATCCAGGGAACATAATTACGACCCTAAAATATCATAATACCCTCAAAGTCAATGGTATAACCCTCAGACTCACCACTCACAAACTGATCATGGAGAAAACAAAGCTTTCTATCCTCATACTGACGATTATGAATCTACTCGAATAGGGAGGACATTTTCCCATAATAGTAAAAATCCTCAAAGGATCCTAAATATCAAGGAAAACCATAAAATTGGCTAAGAGATGAATGTCCCATTCCATAGGCCTTTGTGAAACAAATATGCATGTCTAGCTACCCATACTGACTGCCTTACTACTCAAGGCATTATCTAACACATTGCCTTACCCAGATGATACAAGATGGAAAAATCATAGTCCTTTAGCTACTGTATTCATCTACATTGGCAAGCACTAAACTCTCGCTGGATTGTAAGATGCTGAAGGCTGCAGTGATCAATGAAAATCTTACAATGCACTCTATACAAATAATGCCTCCAAATCTTGAGCATTAAAACTAATGCTACCAATTCCAAATCATGAGTGGGGTAGTTGTACACATGTACTTTAAGCTGTCTAGAAGCTTAAGTAATGTCGCTACCTTACTGCATCAAAACACAACCAAGACCAACACTCGAGGCATCATAAAACATGGTGAATCCCTCACCTTCAACAAGAAAAGATAATACTAGAGCTGAGGTAAGACAATCTTTTAGCTTTCCAAAGCTCAAATCATACTCCTCGAACTATTGGAAAGGAACTTTATTCTGAATCAATCTTGTCATAGGGGTTGAAATAGTAGCAAAGCTCTAAACAAAGATCCTATAATAACCAGCCAAACCAATGAAATTGCGAACCTCGTTCGAAGACGCAGGCCTATCCCAATCATGAATCGCCGCAATATTAGCCGAGTCTACAATGATAGTAGCTTTAGATACCACATGTCCAAGGAATGACACTAACACATTCCAAAACTCAAATTTAGAGAACTTGGAAAATAACACATGATCTCGCAAGGTTTGAAGAACGATCCTTAAATGCTGCGCATGGTCCTCACAACTTCTCAAATACACAAGAATGTCATCAATGAATACAATAATGAAAGAGTCTAGATAGGATCTAAACACAAGATTCATAAAATCCATGAACGTGGATGGGGCATTATTGTAATACCCCATACATTTTGTAGCTTAGTTCATCTTTTAGTACATGCACAAGAGGCTTAGAACATAAAATTTAGCCAAGTGTTCGAGACTTAGTTTTATTCTTGGCCTCTTAATTAAATTGATTTTTAAATTGACCTTCCCGACGTCGAGACGTAAGTTTTTGAGTTGATTCATGCTCAAGGGTTTAAGTAGCATGCCTCAGGTGAGTTTTGGAATTTTTGAACAAGGTTTGGACCATGTTTGGATTTCCAAAACAATAGCTCACCACGATTGCATCGCGTCGTAGTGGCTATAACGGTGGAAGCCTTGGCGCATCATGGAGATAGCCCAAATGATGTTCCAGTTGTGAATTTTAATTTTTAGATGCAATTTAGTCTTTTTCCACCACCCCTAAATTGTGAAAACACGGTACTAAACCGCTGAAATGGCATATTTTGCCCGCATTCCCCAATTTCATTAAACAAGAAACCCTAAACTCTCTAATTTATCATCAAGCTAAACCTTCCCCCACCAAAAAAGATCAAGAGTTAGGTTTTCCAAGACAAAAACAATCAAGCTTGTGATATTCTTCAGGATTTAATCCATAGAGGTATGTTAGATGTTCATCCATGGGCCCTTTTCACCCATGGTGTCCATGATTCCATCTTTTATGTTTTAAATTATGAAATTAAATGTTTATAATGATTTATCTGCATGTAGCTTTTATGAATTTTGATTATGCATAATGTTTACCATCTATTTTTATTGAAAGAAGCCCTTACACGTTTGAAGCATAAAAATTAATTTTTAAATTCCTAAGTATGGTTTTAGTATTGCAATTATGCTATTCCCACATATTTCACTCATTCCCATGCTTAAGTCTATGAATTTCTTACCATTTAAATTTCAAGTTAAGATTATAAATTATTTCAAGTGGAATGTATTGTAGAATGTTTAAATATGGTGGTTTCCATATAATGTTCATGAGAATTCAGAATAAATCCTCAATTTATGATCTTCTCATGTGATCGTGCTATCTAATTGTGTTTAAAGGTATTCCCATGTTTAAATTCATGTCTCCCATGTGTTTGATGAAATGCTTAAGTGAATAATTGTGAATAATGATTTTGCTTCCATGGTTTGAAGCTTTCATGTGTCCGTATTGTTATAGTGGTGAGTCTTGGGGGTTATGAATATCCAAAATTAGCTATTTACCTAGTTTTAAGTAGCTACAAATTGATTTCAGTCATACAATGAGTAATATTATTCAGTTAGTTAATACAGTCAGTTATGGGTTCAGTTAAGCTTAGTTCCGTCCAGTAATCGATATCAGTTCAATTGAGAGTAGGATTCACCACCGAGCGAACCTAGGGATGGGGGATCACCCTTCAGTTAGGACTAGGTCTTTAGAAGCAATCTCTAAGTTCAAGAACTACGTAGCCAACATAGGTTATGAGATGTCACCCTCCAGTTTAGGACTGACACTCTCAAGGATCACCCTCCAGTTTAGGACTGATCTCAGGGGTCACCCGCCGGATTACGACTGATTACACAACCATTGTTAGTACCCGTGGAACGATACTAGCACCCTTCCCACTAGGTTCACAGGTTGGACCCTGATCAGTTCAGTTTGGGGCATGTCAGTTAGATGATACCTCCTAGAGTTTTAGTTTAAGTATTTAGTACAAAACTCAGTAAAGTTTTTCTTGACCATAGCATACAGTTTATCAATTATTCAGCTATTAGATTTCAGTATTTTAGTTTACTAACTATTTCAGATATATGTTATATGCTTGGTCATGCATTCTCAAATTTTACAGCATTCACACATGCATATCCATTTATCTAATGCTATTCATTCATCTAGTTGTTATTCATACATATAAGTCTATGAATATCAGCCTAACCTCATCTAGATTACCAGTACATTCAAAGTACTGACTGCATACTCATTTCTTGTTCCATGATGTATCATATCATAGGTTCGGAGGCTCAGGTTCCCAATCACTCTTAGATATTCCAACACATCAGCAGCAGCAACAGTGGTGAGTCTTCATATTTCGAGGGTCGATTATATTTATTTTAGTACTTCAGTCCAGTAGTCAGTCGGAGTTAGTCGGGGACATGTCCCATCAACTCCAAAGTCTTTCAGTTAGAGGCTTTCAGACACTTTCAGAAAGTTATCCAGTTTTCAGTTGATTGTCAATCTTTACGTTATTACTTTAAGACAGTTGTTTCAGATTTAAGAGTTTAGTAATATCTTAGTATTATAAAACCTTATGGCATATTTAGTTATTCTGCATATGTGTATCGTTTATTAGTAGTTTCATTCAGTGCTCATAGCAGGTACTAACTCATGGGTTAACGTGTGGTCACTTGTGACTGTATGCACTGTGTGGCATCTAGGGTGTACTCTTAAGGCATACAATTAGTCAAACCGAAAGACATTACCAAAAAACTCATAATGACCATAAGAGGTCCTAAAAGTTGTCTTTGAGATTTACTCAGCATGAATCCTAAGTGATGATAATCGAACCTCAAATCAATCTTAGAAAACTTGGTTGCACCTTGAAGCTGGTCGAACAAATCATCAATGCGAGGCATAACATAAAGGTTCTTTAATGTCACCTTATTAAGATGCCTATAATCAGTAGACTTATGCATGGACCCATCATTCTTCCTTACAAACAATACAGGAGCTTCCAATGGGTACACACTCGATCTAATGAAACCCTTCATAAGGAGATCCTGAAGTTTAGAATTTAGCTCCTTAAGCTCGATAGGGGAAATATGGTAAGGTTCCATAGAAATAAGTCGAGTGTCAAGCTCAAGTTCAATACCAAACTTAATCTCACGGTTAGGGGGAATACCAGGTAGGTTGGTAGGGAACACATCAGGAAACTCACAAACTACAGGAACAGAGTTGAGTGACAAACTCTCTACATGAGTATGACATATATAAGCAAGATATGACTCATATCCCATCAATATAAGTCTTCTTACACAAACATAAGAAATAATCCCAGACAGCTCATCGATAACCGCTCCCTGCCACACAACTAGGGATACGCCAGGCATGGCTAAGGTAACGGTCTTGGTGAAACAATCCATTACTGTATGATAGTAGGATAACTATTCTATGCCCAGAATCACATTGAAATCCGTCATATCTGGAATAATAAGATCAACATAAGTATCAACATCTCTAACAATCATAACACATGATCGGAATACTCGATCCACTACTAAAGAATCACCCACGGGAGTAGATACACAATGACATAAATAAATAGGTACTATTCAAGTCTAATTATGGTGCATAATAAGAAGATATATAGGAATAAATTGATACATTATCAAATAAAGGAAGATCCAACTCGTGGTTTAGCAAAATCATACCTGTAACTACCGCATTCGAAGCCTCAGCCTCGGGTCTAGTAGGAACTGCATATAACTGGCAACACCCGCCATCTAGAAGGATACCTGACCAACCTCTTATCCTGCCTGCCTGAGTACCACCTCGAGCACCTTGATAACCACCCTTGTCACCTCGCAAACCACCTCTACCTGAGCGATAAACTGCCCTAATAGTGGTATCACCCTGGGCTTAAACAACCATCTCCCCATGACTAGGGAAATTTCATGAAAAATAACCAGGAAGCCCATATGTAATACAAGAGTGAAGAGAAGAACTAGAACTCATAGATCCGGCTGAACCGAAGTAGACATCATGTCTAGCACGACCTGTAGATTAACCTTTCAAAGACTGTTCACCGCCCTTACAAGGGCCACTACTAGTACCAAACTTACATCTGTCAGTACTCTAAAGAGATGGCTGAACTGGTCTACTAGTCTGACTCTGAGGTTGAAAAAAATGGCGTAAGGAATACCCAACATGAGAACACCATATTTGAATTGAAAATTGCTACGGCTCCCACTAAATTTTCCCTGGTTGACACGACCCAAACCAGGGCATTGTCGTCATGGGCAATCTCAAGTCTAACTTTAATCGGAGACCACCCCCAATAACCAACCTAACTAAATAATATGTTCCTTGAGTGGGATAGACTCCGAATATATAACAAGATAGTGTACTGACCAGGTGGTGACATTGAAATAAGCCCATATCCGAGGAAAACCCAACAAAGTAAATCCCAGATTTAGGGTGTTTCATTCTCCCCCGCTTAGGATTATTCATCCTCGAATGACGGCTAAGGGTAAAACCAAACACGAGATAACACATTATCACCCATCATCCATTGACACGACCTACAACAATAAACCACTATTCCTAATTCTAACTATGTTAGAAAACAAAGACAGAAGGAAATTAACTCTTCCTTTGACAAAGTTACAAAACCAAGATGTGTCGAAGAACACATACTTTACGTATGAGTTTCTGGAATTAAGTACCAACATGGATACTTGGACTCTATGTCCTCCTCTATCCTAAATGGCTTCCTCAGACTTTGGGTTCCACCATAGAATGCTCATCGAAGCCGCACCTTTGTTTGCTACCGGTGAACTTACCGCTTCGAGATCCTCATCGGCTCCTCCCTAAAGAACAAAGAATCTAAGATACCAATATCACCCAAAAGAAACAACCAATGAAGGATTAACCATACTATACCTCCACACTACCACATAGAATACTAGAGGAATAGAAATTATGCTAGAGATCTAGTCCAAGTCCACTTACAACTTCCCAAAGACACATAACTACGAGATCTTGAGTCTAACCATACACTACTTCCATGTTCAAGCCTATTCAAATAAGAAGGAGTTGACTTGAGCCACTGAAATCTACTCCTTACATCAATCATGAAACACTAATTGGCTCAATCACCATTATAATATGAAAACAATAAGTAAAAAACATGGGAAAATCATAACCAACCATTACAACCAAAAGCACCAACGTATAGTTGAAAACCTAAAATCATAACTCAATTATACCATGAAAATAATTCATAAATCATGACTCCCCAAGCCTCTCAAGTACCCAACACAACTATTGGTATATCGACCAATCTTAACATTCAAGCCTACAACCTATGTATTCGTGGTATGATCTATCTTTCAAAAGATCTAGTACCCCCTATAACTTTCACTAAGGTTTTTGCCACCTAATTCTTTCCCAACCATTTCTCATGACAACGACCTTACCTCGCCTCCCAAAGACTTAACTCTAGTAGTTACCCTAGAATTTCCCTCACATAGGGACTTTTACATTCCTCATTTTCAAAATACCACCATGACTTCTAGGACACTACCATCCTAATCATAGGGAGTGTAATTAAGTAACCAAATTGCAAAAATTACTCATACCACCCCAGGAAAGACCCTCAAACAATACACAACACCATAGGCACGAAGTATTTCATAGCAACCACTTAGACCATAATGAAGAACTATCCCAACATAATCATACCATAAAAGGAGTCTTTAGGATAGGACACTAAAAGAATCACAACCACATATATCATAGGTAATGAAATGAAAGTCAAGACTCATATCCAGGGAATAAGGCAAATACAAAAAGCAAACCTTAGGAATAAGCGCTATATGGAAGTATGCAACACTAGTAGAGTACTCTCTTAACAATAATAGAAGAGAATCACTAGTATATGCAACCCGACCTTACCTTGAAGTCAAACACTAAAAGAAAATTTAAGATTAACCCTTGACCTTTATCCCATGACACCTATAAGCACAACACCCCACTCTAATGGGTATGACAAAGGATGTACACTAGGAACACTTGGTCTTCCTATACCCAAAACCTCATCCATCCAAATGCTACTTAGAGACCAGCATAGTCTTACAAACCCCAGGCTCTAGCCTATCTAATGACTAAACCCCCTATCTATCTATTCAACCGAAACCCCAGACCTACATATCACTACCTTCTTACTATTGTACTCCCAAATAAATTTACCTTACCCTTTCCATAAAACTCATCCAACCTACTAATTTACCTCCACCATTCTCACATTGTTATTCTCGAGCTAATATTCTCGCTTTACCATGATCAAGCATCTATGTTCAAACCTTGTATAATTTAACCACCATGTGCTACCACCAAAGTACCCATATAGAATATATATATATATGGTCCACCCCACTAGGAGGACACCCTAAAATTCCTTATTCACTCACCGACAACCTATGAATTTCAAGGGAATCATTCTCCTTATGCATAAAAGAATAAAAACACGCCCCGAAAAATACCTGAACAAATGAAACCTTAACTTAAGAGATCCCTTAATTTCTCTGAATCTCCTTTAACCAAACCCAAACTATTTTATAAAGAAAGAATAGAAATTGGACAAGTTTCTGAAACAAGACCAATCCCAAACACAACCTCCCTATTGGAAAGACACCACGAGGGTCATAAAAAAGGACCCCAACAAATTTATGCATCACCAAAGCAAATGCAAAGAAAGACCTTCTGAGCTAGACCTTTAACTCTGACAAAATAATAGAGACACCTCTTGGATACTAATCTTTGAGTTCTAAGATATAATGAAACCTTTACCTTAATAGCTAGGGAATGAAACCATCCTCCTATTCCATAACTGTCTCACCAAAGAGTCTAATGACAACCTTATGGATCTGACAATCTTATAATGCATGGCATGAGTATATTAAATCCATCCCCCGAATGAAATCAAAATCCACCATATCCAGTTGAAGCCAATCAACTAAGACTAACAACTACCATCCACACCCATAGACTCCTTTAGCAATTGTGGATTACGGGTAGAAACAGAAGGAAAAGAATTTGAAATAGCCATGCAACAAAAACTAAAATACACAATCATAGGTGGGATCAAAAAAGAGAGGGGACCCCAAACTAAGAAATAAAAATACCCATAATGTGAAAAGAGTTTTCATAATACCATTGTCAGCACTAGAAGATGCCTCATACTCCCGAGGGATAGTAAAGTCATTGAGACAATTTTACCAATATTGGAACTAGAAGCCCTTGGTGCAAGTACTATATAAGTGGTAACCGGTGTTCTATTTGCCCAAGCGGTAATCATTATAGGACACTTCCATTGCATATGACCTAATTGACCATAACAAAAACATTGATTCCTCTCTTTCTCAAAATAAACACGATGCGACCGACCACAAAATCTACAAAGAGGGTAAGGTAATGCAGATTGGGCCCCACTGGCCTGAGATTGGAGACCTCATGCCCTAAAAGTAATACCAATTTGAAAAAACTTATCTCCTAATGGCTTTGGGTAGGGAGCACTAGCCATAGAACAAAACTTACAACCCACCCAACTCTTCCTCTTGGATCACTTACCACCGAGATGTTAGTCTCTCTTTTGTCTAGAAAATCGAGGCCCCTTACCTTGCACATTTACTGACCTTACCTCATTCCATACCAATTGGACCAAACGGGCATGATAAATTTGTCACTATTGGGGTCAATAGATTAATAAAATGTTAACACTTGGCATTTGTAACCTTTTATTGAGATAACCAACAATTAGTGCCACCTACAAAAATAGGTTTAGTGGAGACCGGTGGGACTCTACTATGAAAACTAGAAGCTGCGACCCTTAATCGGTACTGTGCTCCATGTGTTGGACTATATCTATCCATATCAACTTTGAGCGGGATAGGTGAGTTTCCATGAACTTTGTATCATTGAGAGGACATAATCTAAAATATAAACGAAAAGAAGATTTAGGGAAGAGTTTAAGACCTTAGACTCCATAGCCCGAAATTAGAACAATAAGAAAGTGAAACATTCCTCAATATCTCCTAGCCTTTTGATTATAAGTGTGGTGCATTACACACCCATAAGAAAGACTTTACTTGACACGGCTTTGTGGACAACCCATGATACCCAAACATAGGCTCTGATACCAACTTGACATGACCCAAACTGGGGTCTTGTCGTAAATGGCAATCTCAAGTCCAACCTGAACCAGAGACCACCCCGGATACCCAACCTAACAAACCAATATATACCTTGAGTTGGATGGACTCCGACCACATAACAATATAGCATAGTTACTAGGTAGTGACTTTAGGATAAGCCCATATCCGAGGCCAACCAAACTAAGTGAATCCTACCAATAACCATAAATCCAACCCAAATAAAAACTATAGACCAAAACTAAAACAATAATCTAATGTATATATACATATGGATAACATAATCAATCCATACCCAAGTCCATAGTTTTCCATACAAATCCTCTAAACCAAACAAATAGTACCTAGTCGGGACTTGCCCTCGACTATAGCAAAACCAAAGTCTGTGAAGGTCAAAAGTATATATAGTAATCCATGACATTAAATATATGCCTTCCGAAATATGAAATCTCACCCCTTCAATCCAATAATGATTGTCCCTAAATCTGATAATGAGCAGGAGAAGTAGTATGGCCGATGCCTGCATCGCATAAGCATACATCCCGAAGATGGATTTGCAGGTGAACGCTAGCATCACTCAGGATAATGATAAAATAATCCCAACCATTAAAACCATGTAAACCAACAATATGTATTCACAACCATACATACACATATATATAACCATGTCAGGAAAGGGAATCGGGTTTAGCATAACTTTTAAACCATTGACCTTTTCATGTGTAGCATAACCATTCTAGAACCTTCCACAGGTTATATGGGTCTAGTGTTACCCCCTGAACGGGCCCCAATACGTGTAGCTGCACGAACCACAAATACCATAGGAGTAAGGTATTCCCGTATACCACTTAAGTCTAGGGTTGTCATGCCCAATCCTCATGTTGAAAAACATCAGTTTCTAGTTCCTGTCCATTGGACTCACACTTTCACACCCCGCCATTATTGCCCAATTAAAATCCATTACCATCAAACCAAACCATTATTCCATTTATTTTTAATCAAGGCTATTATAAGTGGTATCGTCATACAGGCTATAGCTTGCAAGCAATGTCCTTAATTAACCTTAGGGGATTCCCATATACCCAATAGGTTACATTATTTAGTTTACTTGAAGGATGCTCATGTATCCCGTATGTCCATCATCATTAAGCTTACTTGGGGGATTCCCATTTACCCTACAAGTATTTCATTATTAAGCTTTCGGGTTCAATTATAAACTATAGAATGCAATAGTTCCAATGAAAGTTCAACAATAGAGTAAAATCATTCTCTTAGGAATTTTATCAAACATGTTGAGAGCATACGTTCACCAAGACCAAAACCCAAGCATAACCATCAAAATAAGGATTTACCATGACCCATTTGTTAAACCACAACCAACAAGCATCCACATATGCAAACCATCACAAAAAAATGTAAAAACGTAGTTTAAACAAATACCCAACAATATTCTAAACCCTCAACACTAATTTCAAAACCACCATTTGTGATTCACAATCCATGTTTAAAACAAAATAAAATATCCCTTTTGTTGTAAGTAACAATGAAGGAAGTGAACATGCCTTATACAAGAAGATTCTGGAGAGAAACTTTACTCTTGAGCCCTTTGAAGAACACTTGTAGAAATCCTAGCCTCCAATCTTCAAGAGTGAGTTTGAGAGAGTATTTTGAAGAATTTCTATTTTTAAAATATGTTATGAGAAGCCACCAAGGGTTATATAATATGGGGACATAAGGGTAGTGGCGTGGGAAATTCCCGAACTACCCCCGACTTAAAAGATGAAAATCAACTCCTAGGTGGGTACGACTCACACTACCTTAGTCGTACCCTAGGGTACAAGTAATACACTAACTCATACCCTACAATTCACCATGGTCCCCTGTACTGACCAACATATGAGAACATAACCCCAACTCATACCTTAGGGTACAAATGGTATCCATAAATCGTACCTTAGATTATTTCCAATTGGGTCAACCAATAAGCGTCATACGACTAGGCATCAAACACCTCGTATTCCAATATATGATTCCTATGATGTTGAGTCATATATTATATAGTAATGAATCCAAACCAAATAATCAACATACTAGTGAGACATCCCCAAGCCCTATCCAAGGGTTTGATTGGTACCCTTGAGTCATACCTTGCCCAGAGTGTCCAAAACTCATGAAATTTTGCATAGGCCAAGATTTAGCGTGTTTCACTGGTACTTAGGCCTCTTATCAGGCCCCTAATGATGCACGTCCTCCATCACTCTAGCATGATTTGAAACCTCATTAAAGGTCCTACCCATAATAACTAGACTATGAGTTCCCATCTGAATAAGGAGTCTCAGTCCTCTCTTAAAGAAGCAAACTCTATCATACTCATTATCAATAATTGATGTCATGTGACTAGAAAACTCATAGAAATGGGCCTCATACTTGGTGACTTTCATAAAACCCTACTCCAATCTAGTGAACTGATCCTTCAGTTGATATCTCAGGTTGCACGACATATACTTCTCCAAGAAAATCTCAAAGAACTGAGTCCATGACAGGGGAGAAGATCCAGCTTGCCTAGAAATCATAAAACCTCCCACCAATGTTCAGCAGACAAATCCAATTGAATGGTAGTATAACCCATACCAAGAGTCTCAATAAGGCCTAATTGATGGAGCCTATCATCTCAAGCTGTAAGAAACTCAAATGCATGCTCTCCAAGAGCACCATAAAATGTAGTCAGTGCCAACCTCAAAAATCTACTCAACATCTTCTACTCCTCAGCAGACATAGTAGGCTGGGTCACAACTGGATGAGCAGCCACTGGCCAAACAACTGTCATCAAAGGAGGAACCTCAACTCCAGGGGCTGTAACTGTAGGTAGCAATGCTTCTCTAATAGTCTGCACTCTATTAACAATACCCAACAGTTGAACCAAGGTGTATCTAAGCAATAAAGAAGGAATATGACCTGGTAGAACCTAGGATGGTCCCTGGACCATCGTTGGCTGTAGTGGAAGAATCTCTGGCTCAAGTACAAAAATAGGGTTTAGGGAGATTACCCATCCTTGTCACTAACCTGGGATACATCACGAGGCTATCCTGAAATAAGAGTAGGATCCCTGGGCTTAGTCTTAGGACCCTCATCACGGATAGCTGTAGCATGTGTACTGGGCATCTGTGAAAGAGTGAAGTTAAGAAAATATCCTACAAACCTACTCAGACTCTTAGCATGATAAGAGTGAAGGAAGTAAAGGACTCCTAAAAATGGCCTATAGCATCCCAATGATAGGAAACATATGTCAATGTTCTGATCTGTAGGACTCTATTAGACACTTGATCTTATAGCGACAATACCAGTGAAACATAGGCTCTAATACTAATTTGTCATGACCTTATTTCACGAGTTATGATTTCACCTACTATAACCCACCAGTAGGTAAGCCAACAACATAACCTGGAGCTATGACAGTGGGTTACTTCTATAGAATTTCCCTCTAGGCTTAAATACACGAATAGAATCATAATCAACACTGTTCCATTAAGAGAAGACTATCAAAATATGAATACCAGTACGATAACCTGGTAATATGATTACTAGAGAATCTAAGTATAATAATAGGAAATACAACCAAATAGTCTAGAATAGTCAATAATTCTGTCTCAAATATAAAAGACCAAACAATGATATAGGGAAACAAGCGACTCAAAACTCCAAGAGCTCACCCTATCTCAGGAAGATCAACAGTACATGAACTCAACTCAACGACGACAACTAGTACTCAGGTTTACAGAATAAAGATATAGAAGTGTTATATAAGTACCAAAACAATGGTTAATCAATTGGCATCATCGACCGAGTTAGCTAAACTATGATATAATAATGATATAAAGCAAGATAATATCTCTAGGTCAAGGTATATAATCAAACCTGAATCATCTTCGTCATCACTATATAAAATAAATAATGATCTAGAATGACAATACAACATAACATATTAATACATGCCAAGACCATCATAAATAGGAAGCAATCGATCCACAAGCATAAAGAAACTCTAATACATTGACAACCGCATCAATACCAAGTTGGCACAGATACATTCATTAGAGCATGAAGTAAAAGAAATCACCACGGCGTCCCATACCATTAGGGAGTACACCTAAAAGAATAAAAAGAAAAAAACCCATCATGGTATCCCGTACGACCAAAGAGTTCATAAAAGGATCAAATAAAGCAACATAAATATATATATATATATAACCTACTTTCTTAATTTGCATAGTCTTCCGTATTTTCTATCAACATCCACTTACTAACAATTCTAATCATCAACCATTACCGTAAATAACTAAAATATACTAAGGTACTAATACCCATGATCATAGCACCCTATAGATGTCTACCTCATCAATATACTGTACTTAGTCATTATTAGTTAACCAAAGATGATTATTAATAGCTTACTAATTCGCTAGTCATCATATGGGCTATAATTATTAGCCTAACTGATTTCCACATAGTCCTTATTCACGTGATAAAAATTAACCATTATTCACTAAATAGCCACCATCAAACATCTACTCGAGGTTCACTACTTGACCATAGACTCCATTAACCAAAGCATAATCCTAGTCATCATAGTCGGACTAGTCACCATCTAGAAAAAGACCATTAATAATCATTCAAACACTGATCAATATAAACATTAACATCTTTTATTTTCTAGCATCATTAATATACAATTTCATGATTAATAGATAATCGACATCATAACTTAGTCATCAATATCATTAATCATCACCAATGACAATCTGTTATCATCATTAACCATGTAACAACCACAATTGCTAGTCACCCCATTTCAACTAAACAAGGACCATTAACTAGTACTCTAGACTTCTATTCTTCATGTAAAATAGTCACTTAATAGGCAACTAGTTACCACATAGCTCATTCTAATATACAATATTCCTTAATTAATCCATTTATTCAAGACAAGTATACCCACTTGGTGAATTCTTAGATTCCACAAAAGATTTTACTTACCAACTAGTCATAACTCTTTATTCATCATAGTTTACTCTTACTCATTATTTAACACTAACATGAGTCACGCCGCTTCACAAATGATTAGCACTAAAAAACTATAACTGACAATACAAAAAATGTTATCACTACCAAAGCATGTATGAATGTAATCATATGAAGGCAATACAAATACAAACAAATATATGCTTACTATGCCTAGCATTAATATATCCTCTGAACCCACTGTACACCATCATAATCATCAATATATCCTCCAGACTTACCAAGCATCATCATATAATCAATATATGCTCTCGACTTATTGGGCATAATTATAACATCAATATATACTCCAGACTTATCGGGTATCATCATAAAATCAATATATCCTCTGGACATACCAAGAATTGTCACATTATTAATATATCCTCCAAAATTATTGGGGATCATCATATTATCAACACATATATAAGCAATTCAGTCAATAATAAATGCAAGCCCCATGAGGGATAAAGTAGAAAATAAGTAATGAAAGACATGCTATCATACCTCATCATTCATTATCAACACAATATATTAATAGGTGCATGAACAAGTATACTTATATGGTATGGACACTTAATGCATTACCATACTTAACAAGATCATTATCATAGTCACACAAGCCATGGTTTATACCTTCTAGAGCCCCTCTTTATTATCATGATTTTGTAATGCCCCGAAAGTGATACTCAAAATACTACATGGTGCTAGCAATCCCAAAGGACCACAAGCTAACCCATGACTGGTAGCTGTAACTGAGCACTGCAAAATATACTATATAAATATGGAATAAAAGGGCTGAAAGGCCATAAGGTTCAAATATCTGATAAAATATAACATCTGGAAATATGGTATATCAATACCAAAACTGAAATAAACTGTCTGAACATGCTAGTATGAAGTCTCTAAACAGTCTAAAAACTGTGGAATTGATGAGACATGTCCCAACTATCTCCTTCTACTAAAATAAAAAAAATAAACTAATGAAATAATCATGCTATCCTCGAATGATGAGGAGTCACTGCATATCTATTACTGTTGGCTGAATCTGAAGCTAAGTACGATCGGGAACTTAAGCATCTGAACTTATGGTATAAAACACCATAGCACAGAAGAAAAGTAAGCGTCAGTACGTCTGAATGTACTGTTTTGCAAAGTGAGGTAGGATGAATGCATGAGGTTCATATGGATGAACAATACTAACTAAATGAATAACATGAACGTGAGAATACATACATGAATATGTTAATGTTAATAAGATCGTAATAATACTGACTACCGAGTCTGAATACTGATAATATAAGTTTCATAAAACTGATATATTGTTAACTGTGTGACCGTGTTTAATAACCCTAATTCTAATGGAACTAGCTGAGTTCTATACTGAACTGAGTAACTATATCTAATAGTCCTGAATCTGAAGAACTATTTGAGCTCTTTTACTAAGATTAAGACTTATACTGTGGGAAGTAGTCATCTAACTGACATGCCCTTTTTCTATATAGAGTTTGGGTCCAATCTATAACCCTAATTGGAAGGGTGTCAATACCATGCCACTGGTAAAGACAAGCTGTGAGTGACCCTCATCTGACAGTATCCCCAAAGGAGAACTGTGGAGCCCTCAATTGGAAGTGTTAATCCACCTCATTAACCCTCAATTATTAGTGTTGATGTCTCAACCTATGCTCGCTACATAATTCTGGAACGCAAGGATTGCTTCTAAGGATCACAGCCTCTACTGTCGGTGTGTGACCTCATCCTTGGGTTCACTTAGTGCTGAATCCTACTCCCAATTAAGTAGACAATGAACTGATTATACTGAGATAAACTGGACTGAGTTCTTTGAGTTTCGTGGACTAATAAAATGTTACTGAATTCTGTTAACTGACTGAGTTCATGGGATTACTTTATTTTTCTTGAGTTTTGTAACTGACTGAATTATATTGAGTTCTGAAACTGACTGAGAATACTACTGATCAAGGCGTGACAGAGATTATCTTCAAACTGACACTGGCTCTAGGCACATAGCAAAATCTTCGGGTATAAGTACCCCCAGGACTCGATAGCATGATACTAACAAGATATGACACTTCTTGAACACATGACCATAGTCAACAATTCATAGTACAAACATTGTGGATTTTCATTCAGTATTTGTATGTTATAATCTTACACATGAATAGGAATACATATAAACATGTCATAACTTTGTAATTCTAATCTCATGAGCATTCCACTAAACCATTATAATGCATAACAATAACATGGAGGTCATTATGAACATAAGGGAAAATCATGGATTCATCAATTTGATCATAATTGAGTCATAATGCATAATTCTTATTTTTTTACACTTTTTAGCAAACACCTTGCATGCATAACTTAAGGCTTAAGAATGAACATTAAAATAATACATCTTGACAACATTTTTTACTTCAAATAAAAGAATTCCAACCATATGCTAACATAATTTCATTATATGTATTAAAGATTTTAACTTTGTAATCATCAACAACATAAACATAGATATGATTTAATTCATAACATGGAATTCAAAATTAATATTTTTGAAAAGGTTTCTTGAGCTTCATGGGTGAAAGGAACCCATCAATCAACACTTTACATGCCTTAGATTGAATTTTCTTGATGATTAACAGTGGAAACTTTTGGATTAGAATCTTCAATTGAAAACCCTAGACTTGTTCTTGAGAGAATTTGAGAGAAACAACTATATTTTGGTGAAAACCTAGGTTAATATCGTGTTATAGTCTTATATAGGGGTGGGAAATTGACCCTTTTTCCCTTAAAGAGGCGGACATTTAATGACTGAAAACTGGGCATCGACACAATTGGAGATGCGGCATGTTGATGGCATTGATGCGATACCCAATGTGTTGCACCATTATTGCACCAAGCCTCAGTTGTTTTTACTCGTAGTCCATGCAACAATGTTAACCAATACGATAGATGATGCGGCGCTCTAATATCTCATTGGTCCACTATTTTGGGAAACTAAACGTGGTCTGAACGAGTTTTGAAAAATCTGAAACTTGTCCGTGAACACCTATCGGCCTCTTTGATCATGAATCAACAAAAATATGGACCATTAAGGGATATTAAAGTCACAAAATGAGATTTCCAACTTTTGAAGGCCAAAATAAACTAAGTCTGGGAACTTATCTAGAATTATCGAGTACAAGTACCCCAGGACTTGATAGCATGATACTGACAAGACATGATACTTCTTGAACACATGACCTTAGTCAACAATTCATAGTACAAACGTTAGGGATTTTCATAAAGTATTTGTATGTCATAAGTTTACACATAAATTGGAATTCATATAAACATGTAATAATTTTGTAAGTCTCATCTCATGAGAATTCCCCCAAATGATTACAATGCATAACAATAACACAGAGGTCATTGTGAACATAAGGGTAAAGCATGGATTCATCAATTTGGTCGCAATTGAGTCATAACGCATAATTCTTATTCTTTTAGGCTTTTTAGCAAACACATTGCATGCATAACTTGTGTCTTAGGTATGAACATTAAAATAATACATCATGAAATAAATTTTCACTTCAAATAAAAGAATTCCAACCACATGCGAACATAGTTTCAATATATGCATTAAAGATTTCAACTTTGTAATCATACAACAACATAAACATGTATATGATTCAATTCATAACATGGAATTCAAAATTTATATTTTTGAAAGGGTTTCTTAAGATTCATGGGTGAAAGGAACCCATGAATCAACACTTTGCATACCTTACATGGAAGTTTCTTGATGATTAACAATGAAATTTCCTAGATTAGAACCTTCAATTAAAAACCCTAGACTTGTTCTTGAGGGAATTTGAGAGAAACAACTTTATTTAAGTGAAAACCTAGTTGAATCTCATGTCATAGTATTATATACGGATGAGAAATTGAACCTTTTTCCCTTAAAGATGCGGACATTTTTTGACTGAAAACTCGGCATCAACGCAATTGGCGACGCGGTGCGTTGATGGCATCGACGCGATACCCGATGTTTCGCGCCATGATCGCGCCAAGCCTAAGTTGTTTTTACTAGAAATCACTACAATAATGTTAACCAACGTGTTAGACAACACCACGCGCCAAGATCATGTTTGCCAATATTTTGGGATACCAAAAGTGGTCTAATTGAGTTCCAAAAATTTTAAAACTTGTTCGGGAACACCTATCGACCTCTCTGATCATGAATCAACAAAAATATGAACCATTAAGGGACATTAAGGTCACTAAATAAGATTTCCAACTTTCAAAGGACAAAATAAACTAAGTCTTGGAACTTAGCTAGAATTTTGTAAGTCTGACACCCTTTGACAAGCCTAAAAGGATGAATTAAGCTTTTAAAGTTTGCGGGGACTTATAATATATCTAACTTACTATTATTCATCCTGGAATGAGACTAAATGAGATGGAATAAATGATAAGATGAAGTATATACTAATCATGAACATTTGAAACATGAGTACATGATGAAAATTACTGATTTACTGAGATTCATACTGAGCATTCATATATGATGCATAATTTCATGACTGAGCTGATACATGGATGCATGACTAGGAGTACTGATTCACTTATTCATACATATCTAAAGCACGAATACATGCATGACATTATGAATGAACACATGATTGAATATGCAATGGTAGTTGATACCAAGTTTATAATGGAAATCTGAGCATGAAACTGAATTCCAAGTTGTAACTGAAATTTGAACATGAAAATGAATAAGCTTTAAGAAAAGCTATTACCTTGGGCTGAGTCTGAGTTTATGGAGAAAAGGTGAGGGTACTTGGTCTATATGACTGCTTCTGCCTCCTAAGTAGCTCACTCAACGTTCTAATTCTGCTAAACAACTTTGACTAGAGGAACTTCTTTGTTCCTCAGTCAGTGAGTCTGGTAGTCAAGGATTTCGAATGGAATCTCTTCATAAAAGAGGTTTTTCTAAATTCTATACCTTCTATAGGGACTACCATTGTTGGGTCACCTACGCACTTCTTAAGCAAGGAGACATGAAACACTAGATGTACTGAGGCTAGATTTTATGGCAATTCAAGCTCATAAGCTACCTTACTGAAGCGATTGAGAATTTGGTAGGGACCGACATATTGGGGAATGAGCTTTCCCTTCTTTCCAAACCACTTCACTCCCTTCATGGGAGATATTTTCAAATAAATATGATCATCAATCTCAAACTCAAAATCTTTCCAATGCACATCTATGTACGATTTCTATCAACTTTGAGCTGTCTTGAGCCTTTCTCTGATCAACTGGACTATCTCTAAGGTATCAAATACCAAGTCAGGACCTACTATTGCAGCCTCACCCACTTTGAACCAGTTGATTGGTGATCTGCATCTCCTATCGTAGAGAGCTTCAAATGGAGCCATCTTAATACTGGAATGATAGATATTGTTGTATGCAAACTCAATCAAAGGAAAGTGGTAATCCCAACTACTCTTAAAATCAATTGCACAGGCTTTCAACATATCTTCTAAAGTCTGGATGGTCTTTTTTGCTAGACCATCTTTCTGGGGATGGAAGGTTGTACTGAGGTAAACTCGGGTACCTAGACCCTTTTATAATGCCTTCCAAAACTGAGAGGTGAAATAGGTACCTCTATCTGAGACAATAGATAATGGGACACCATGTAATCAGATTAACTCCCTTATATAGAGTTTGGCATAATCCTTAGCTGAACAAGAGGTATAGACTGGAAGAAAATAAGCTAATTTGGTCATCCTGTCTACAATGGCCAAAACTGAATCATGCTAATGACGAGTACGGGGAAAACCTTTCACAAAGTCCATGTTCACCTTTTCCCACTTCCAAGTGGGAATATAAACACTTGCATGGACCCACTAGGTTTCTAATACTCTATCTTAACCTGCTGACATGTAGAGTACTTAGCCATAAACTCTACAACATCTCTCTTCATACCACTCCACTAATAGATCTCCCACAAGTCATGGTACATCTAAGTGGCCCCTTGATGAATAGAGTATTGTGCACCATGCGCTTCTGCAAGAATTTATTTCCTTAAGTTATCTACACCTGGCACACACAGATGACCATAACAACACAATACACCATCTCCCTCTTGGGAGAAAACCTCAAACTTCTAATCTCTAGTTGACTCTTTTAACTTAATAATACTAGAATCTCTATCCTATTTTTTTCACCTAAGAAACTAGAAATGATTCTGAGTTGTTCTAAACCCATATACTACCTTCCACTAAATCGACTAAGCAAACACTTAGTCGGGAAAGCTGATGGACTTATTGAGCTAACTTCTTCTTACTGTCCCCAACATGAGCAACTCTACCCATAGACAGTCTACTGAGAGTGTCGGCCACTATATTTGCCTTGCTCGAATGGTAAAGAACACTCATGTCGTAGTCTTTCAAAAGCTCTAACCACCTTCTTAAATAGAGGTTAAGATCTTTCTAAGAGAATACATGCTGAAAACTTTTGTGATCTGTGAACACATCTACATGCACCCCATACAAGTAATGCCTCCAAATGTTTAAGGAAAAAACTACGGTTTCTAACTCAAGATCATGAGTCGGATAATTCCTTGCGTGGGGCTTAAGCTGTCTGGAGGAATAGGCTATGAACTTACCATGATGTTTCAGTACACAACCCAAACCCACTCTGGATGCATCACAGTACACAATGAAACTATCTGTACTATCTGGAAGAGCCAAAACTAGAGCTGAGGTGAGTCGAGTCTTCAACTTCTGAAAACTCTTCTTGCAAGGATCTGACCACTAAAACTTGACTTACTTCTGAGTCATTCTTGACATAGGGGATACAATAGAAGAAAATCACTAAAAAAACCATCTGTAATAGCCAGCCAAACCCAAGAAAATCCTGGTATCTGATGGTGAAAGAGGGCGAGGCCAGTTTCTTATTGCTTTGATCTTTTGACGATCAACTCTATCGCCATCACCAAAAATGATATGACCAAGGAAGTCTACTGACCTTAGACAAAATTCATACTTATTGAATTTGGTGAACAAATGATGATTTTTGAGAGTCTGCAACACTATTCTGAGATGTTCTTTATGATCACGCTCACTGCGGGAGTAAAGAAGGATGTCATCTATGAAGACTATATTGAATATGTCCAAGTACTTCTTGAACACTCGTTTCATCAAGTATATAATGTAGGTTGGGTCATTGGTAAGGACAAAGGACATGACTAAGAATTTGAAGTGACCATACCGATTTCGAAAAGCTATTTTCGGAATGTCACATTCTCTGACTCTAAGCTGATGATAACCTGATCTGAGGTCTATCTTAGAGAAGTAACTGGCTCCCTAAAATTGGTCAAATAAGTCATCAATTCTAGGAAGTGGATACTTGTTCTTGATAGTGACTTTATTGAGCTGACAGTAATTAATGCATATTCTAAAAGAACCGTCTTTCTCTCACACAAATAAGACTGGTGCGCCCCACGGGGACACACTGGGTCTGATGAATCACATATCTAGGAGTTCCTTTAACTGTTCTTTAAATTCTTTGAGTTCTATTGGTGCCATTCTGTATGGAAGAATAGATATAGGCTGAGTATCTGGAAGAACATCAATACCGAAGTCTATTTCCCTTTCGGGAGGAATTCCTGGAAGATCTTTCGGAAAGACATCTGAGTATTCATTCACTAATAGGATTGATTCAAGACTGGAGTTTTGGAACTAGTGTCCTTAACTCAAACAAGATTATAGACACATCCCTTAGATATCATTTTCCATGCCCAAAGGTAGGAAACAAGCTGACCTCTGAAAGATGAAGTACTACCCCTCCACTCTAGGACAAGTTTATTTAGAAACTGAAACTGAACAACTCTATTTCCATAGTCGACTGTGGAATAGTAGGAATGAAGCCAATTTATGTCGAGAATGACATCAAAATCAGTCATCTCTTATTTGACTAAGTCTGCTGAAGTAACTTTATGAGATACCATAGAAAGACAGTTCCTGTATACACGCTAGCCTATGATAGTTTTACCCACTGAGGTAGAGACTGAAAAGATCTCTATAAGAATTTTAGGACTAACTCCAAAATCAACTAATATATAAAGAGTAACAAAAGAAAAAAAGCTACTGGACCTTGCAAAGCATAAACATATATATGAAATATCTATATCGTACCAGTGACTATACCAGGGGAATTTTTTTGATCCTGTCGGGACTAAAGATCACAAAGTCTGTTTGGGCGTTGCCCACTGATGGCACTGGAAATGGAATCCTGCTGGTTCGAGCAACCGGACTAAGTTGAGGAACAGTTACGCTAACCTTGAAAGACTGGCTGGGGACAATCTCTTACCCTGTATCCTAGCTTACAACATCCGAAATAGACATTGCTACCATCTCTGCAAATACCCTGATGGTTCTTACCATATGTTTGACAAAGAGGATGAATGCGGGCACTACTAACACCGCCCTAAAGTTTAGCGCCTAACGGCCTATCCCTGTTGTCATCTCTGAATTTCAGAACTAAAGCACTAGCTAAAGAAGGAGATGGAATGGATGACTTTGGGCGGAGCAGAGAACGATTCCCACACTTTGACTTAGGCTGAGAAAAGTTGAAACTACCTATCCTTTCTCTCTAATTTTGATTCTCTCTCATATTAATATTTTTATCTTCTATCTATTGAGTATGGATCATAAGACTTTCTATTTCCATCTCACTAATCAACATCGTGGACATGCACTCATTGACCATACTATCAATCACTCCAGAAACAAACTTACTCATCTTAGTCTTTCTATTTTCCACTACATGAGGAGTGTATCTAGCTAATTGAGTAAACTTAAGAGAATACTCTTTCAGTGTCATGTTGCCCTGCCTCAGGTTGATAAATTCTAACACCTTAGCTTCTCTCAGCTCTATGGGAAAGAATCTATCTAGAAATGCAGTGGCAAACTCCTCATACTCAATAGGCCCTAGATCTATAGCCCTATCTACCATCAACTATTTGAACCATGTGTGAGCCACATCCTACAAATAATATGTAACTAGCTCAACACTCTCACAAGTAGTAACCCCCATGATATCTATAACCTTTTGAACCTGATTAAGAAATTCCTGGGGGTCCTCATTTGACTTAGACCCGAAAAAGGACAGAGGATTCATTCGGGTGAAGTCTCAAATCTTGGCTACAGCTGAATTTTCCACTGGGTTGGCCGAAATGACAGCTGGTCGTTCATTCTGGGCAGCAACTAAATTAGTAAGAGTAGTGAATGCAACTCTGAACCCTGTATGAGAAATATATTCATCCAAGGGATCTTCTTGGATGGGCTAAGGGGAAGGATGATTTTTGTTTCTTCTTTTAGGAGTCATGTTCTGAAAGTAAAAAGGGAGAACGGATTAGACTGAGAGTTAAATTTGAGATCATGCTCACTGGCACGACATGAATATTGAAAGATGGAAAATTGTTCCTAAAACATCTTATAGCCCCTTGTACATAAATATGTCACACAACATACCCATGCACAAGACTCTACTAGATATGGCTTTTTAGACTACCTAGGACATTGTTTAACCTTTGGATCTGATACCAAGTTTGTAATGCCCCAAATTTGATATCTGGAATGGTACACGGTGCTAGAAATCTTGAAGGATCACAAGCTAACCCATGAGTAATATCTGTAACTGAGGAATGCATAATATACTGTATAAATGCAGAATAAAAGGGCTGAAACACCTTAAGATTCAAATATGTAATAAAATATTACTTCTGGAAATATGGTATATCAATACCAAAACTAAAATAAACTGTCTGAAAATGCTAGTCTGAAAGCCTCTAAACTGCCTGAAAACTATGGAGTTGATGGGATATATCCCCAACTAACTTCGTCTACTAAACCTAAAATAATGAAGTAATGAAATAATTATGCTATCCTCGAATGATTAGGACTCACTGCAAATCTACTGTTGCTGGCTAAATCTTAAGCTAAGTGTGATCGGGAACTTGAGCGTCCAAATCTATGGTATAAAACACCATAGCGCAAAAGAAAAGTATGCGTCAGTACATCTGAATGTACTAGTATGAAAAGTGAGGTAGGATAAATACATGGGGTTCATATGCATGTACAATACTAAATGACTGAATAACATGAATGTGAGAATACATACATGAATACGTAAATGTAAATAAGATCATGACAATACTGAATACTAAGTCTGAATACTGATAACATAAGTTTCATATAACTGATATACTGTTAACTGAGTGACCATGTCTTACAGCCATGAATCTAATGGAACTAGCTGAGTTCCGTACTGAACTGAGTGACTGTATCTGACAGTCTTGAATCTGAAGAACTATATGAGTTTTTTTTCTGAGACTAAGACTGAGACTGTGGGAAATAGTCATCTAACTGACATGCCTATTTTCTGTATTAAGTTGGGGTCTAATATGTAACACAAATTGGAAGGGGGTCAATACCGCGCCACTGGTATAGACAAGCTGTGAGTGACCCTCATCTGGTAGTGTCCCCAAAGGAGAATGGTGGGATCCTCAATTGGCAGTGTTAATCTACCTCATCAACCCTAAACTTTCAGTGTTGATATCTCAACCTATGATTGCTACATAGTTCTAGAACACAAGGATTGTTTCTAAGGATCAGACCCTCTACTGTCGGTGTGTGCCCTCATCATTGGGTTTGCTCGGTGTTGAATCCTACTCCCAACCGAGTAGACACTGAACTGATTATACTAAGATGAACTGGAATGAGTTCACTGAGTTCTATGGAATAACGAAATGTTACTGAATTCTGTTAACTGACTGATTTCATGAGATTACTAAGTTTTTCCTTAGTCATGTAACTAAATGAATTTTACTGAGTTCTGAAACTGACTGAGAAAACTATTGATCATGGTGTAACTGAGATTATCTTAAAACTGACACTGGATCTAGGAACACAACTAAATTATAGAGTACAAATACCCCAGGACTCGATAGCATGATACTGACAAGACATGACACTTCTTGAACACATGACCATAGTCAACAATTCATAGTACAAACGTTGGGGATTTTCATGAAGTATTTGTATGTCATAAGTTTACACATGAATAGAAATATATAAATATGTCATAATTTCGTATATATAATCTTATAATCCTTCCACCAAACCATTACAGTGCATAACAATAACATGGAGGTTATTGTGAGCACATCGGTAAAGCATGGATTCATCAATTTGGTCGCACTTGAGTCATAACGCATAATTCTTATTCTTTTAGGATTTTTAGCAAACACCTTGCATGCTTAACTTGAGGCTTAGGCATGAACATTAAAATAATACTTCATGGCAATATTTTTCACTTCAAATACAAGAATTCCAACCACATGCGAACATAGTTTCAATATATGCATTAAAGATTTCAACTTGGTAATCATACAACAACATAAACATAGATATGATTCAATTCATAACATGGATTTCAAAATTTATATTTTTGAAAGGGTTTCTTGAGACTCATGGGTGAAAGGAACCCATGAATCAACACTTTACATACCTTGGATGGAAGTTTCTTGAAGATTAATGGTGGAATCTCCTGGATTAGAACCTTCAATTAAAAACCCTAGACTTATTCTTGAGGGAATTTGAGAGAAACAACTTTATTTAAGTGAAAACCTAGATGAATCTCGTGTCATAGGATTATATAGGGGTGAGAAATTGAACCTTTTTGACCTTAAAGATGTGGACATTTAATGACTAAAAATCGAGCATCAACGCGATTGGCGACGCAATGCATCGATGGCATCGACGCGATACCCGATGCGTCGCGCCATGATCGCGCCAAGCCTCAGTTGTTTTTGCTGGTAGTCCCTGCAATAATGTTAACCAATGCAATAGGCAATGTGGTATACCAAGATCATGCTGGTACACTATTTTAGGAAACCAAACATGGTCTAAACGAGTTTTGAAAAATCTGAAACTCGTTCGGGAAAACCTATTGACCTCTCTGATCATAAGTCTACAAAAATATGGACCATTAGGGGAAATTAAGGTCACGAAATGAGATTGACAACTTTTGAAGGCCAAAATAAACTAAGTATGGGAACTTAGCTAGAATTTTCTAAGTCTGAGACCCCTTTACAAGCCTAAAAGAATGAATTATGCTTACAAATTTTGTGGGATCTTACAGATTTGCATTATTGGCGCAATGGGATCTTTCGCATAAACATTGGATTAGTTTCTTGGCTTGAATATAATACGAGTAACAACATAATCCAAGAATCACATGGTAATTTAGTCAATGGTTTAAGTGATAGCATAATCATGGGTTCAAGCTATAAGGCAGTTCATTGCTATCCAAACATTATCAATAATCTTGCAACCAATCATGCACATAATTTTTAATACTAAAATCATGAATAAACTATATACCGTGGTTAGCTATCATATTACAAAATACATATTCTATGCATTTGAGAAGTATCTAAGTCACTCATGAAACTACATAGTCCGAGCCTAATGCTTGTCAAGTTCCTATTCTAATAACCCAAATTTCCTTTTCAAGTCTAACTTCTACCGGGGACTAAGCTAAGTCATCTAGGTAATGTCTTAGAGGTTTATTAATCCATACTAGTTCTATGGTACAATTCTTCCTCAATTATTACTCTTAATCTATCCAAAACAACTGGGGCAATTTCCACAACTATGCACAACTAAGGTCAATTTACTATTTAATGAGATTGATAAGGTTACTTCCATATAATTAGAGAAACTAGATTATTCTCATTCTATTCATGACATAACAAGTCCAACTATCTAAGGTTCTAGTTTGTAAGTAAAGTATCACACTTTATGAGTTCAATAGCCTATATGGTTCAACTAATCCCAAACATTACCATCTACCATTTAAGTACCTTAAACCCTGCCTAATCTTATCAAGGTATAAAAGTTATACAAAATTAAAGCTCAATCAAACAAGAAGTAAGCATAACCTACCTCAAATCTTAATACATCTCAAGAATCTATAACCTTTGCTTTCCTTTTCCTCAAAGCTTCTTCAAGGAGCCAATCTATCAAATACACAATGTATGCTTTATTACAAGAACATCAATACCTATATTGCACAAATTTGGGTCCAAAATGACACCAAAAACCCCCAAGTAGGTCTGACATACGGAGAATGAGTTTTCGAAACCAACCCATTATTCAATACGACTAGGGAGTTATATCCCTTAAGAATAAAGTGAGTATAAAGATTATTTGGGATAAAATCATGTCCTCAAGGAAAATAGGGTTTTGATCAAATAATAAAGAATTCAACATAATAAATAAAGGATTCATACCTTAGATTCATTGTTAATCACGAGTAGGAATGGATTCATACCATAGATTCATTGTTAATCCCGAGTATGAATTTATTCAAGATACCAATCAACACCCAAGACTAAATTTACACACTCTAATAGGTTATAAGGGACTCAAATTAAAAAAGAAATGGCCAATTCTAGACCAAAAAGGGCATTTAACTACCCCTTCCCAGGTCCTCAGTTTGAGTAATCGTGAGCATGTGGGCCAAGATCGCAACATATGGAGTCTAATATGAGCAAATGAAATATACAACCACACTAATTTTGACATTATGGATGTGTTGGAAAAGGTTGATTCTCCATCTGAGGTGGTTCCAACCAAATATGGACCCCACACCTGAATTTCCAAGTTATCAACTTTTCAACCAATAAGTTAAAATGAGTTTGGGTGTAGCAAGACCTGAACCAAAGGTCTAACCAATCTAAAATCTATATTTTAGAACTGCTGGCATAGTCAGAATTCTCATCCAATATTGTTTAATTGATATTTTTGCTCGGTGGCCATTTGGAACCAGCGAAGACATCTATACAGGGAAATGGTTCTAAAAACATAATGAATTACATGGTAATCAAATTATCATTTCCAATAAGTCATAGTTGACTTTTGGAATCTTTGGAAAAGCTCTAATTACGAAAATAAGTGGAATTGTGAGAAATGACCTGAAGGGTCATTACAACTTAAAAGACAATAGTATTCCATACACAATACTTTTCCCATTTCTAAGCCATTCGCTTAAGTGACACTCTTCATCACTTAAGAAATATTTATTGGGATTTTCTAGAGTACTTAGGATATCAAAAAAATTACTTAAGCAATGCACCAGCTGAAACCTGGAGAAATTTCATGTCTCTACCTACCCCTTGGGATTCATCTGGAATCCTATATTTACAAACGGACTATGCTATCAAATTCAATGTTTTTCAATTCAATGGAACTATTGAATTTTCCATCTAAGGTATTTTCAACAAAAAGTGGGTACCACACTCACTTGCCATTTTTCATAACTTTTTATCAATAGTCAAATTTGGCATACAAGGTTGTTTTAATGATATTTTTACCTTATAGTCAATTTGAACGAGAGAAGGCTTTAAAATGTGGAATTGGCTCTAACAACGAAAGGAAGTTCTCGGTATAAAAACTTTTTTTTGGAAAGTCATAAAAAGTTGGGGCAGCTATAGGAAATATCTAATCAACAAAAATAAGCTAAATTACAAAAAATGAGTTTTCAAAACCAATCCATTATTCAAATACGACTAGGGAGTTATATCCCTCAAGAATAATATGAGTATAAAGCTTATTTGGGCTAAAATCATGCCCTTAAGGCAAATGGGGTTTTGATCAAATAATCAAGAATTCAACACAATAAATGAAGGATTCATATCTTAGATTCATTGTTAATCACGAGTATGAATGTTATTTAAGCTCCCAATCAACACCCACGACTAAATTTATGGACTAAACACTCTAACAGATTATAAGGGACTAAAAGAAAAAAAGAAATGGCCAATTCTACACCAAAAAGGGCCAATTCCCAGGTCCTCAGTTAACGTAATCGCAAGCACGTGGTCCGTGATCGCAACATCTGGAATCAAATATAAGCAAATGAAATATGCAACCATACTAATTTTGACATTACGGATGTGTTGGTAAATTTGGATTTTCCATCTGAAGTGGTTTCGATCAAATATGGACCCCACACCTAAAGTTCCAATTTATAAACTTCTCAACCAATAAGTCAAAATGAGTTCGGGTGTAGCAAGACCTGAACCAAAGGCCTAACCAATCTAAAATCGATATTTTAGAGCTGCTGGCATAGTCAAAAATCTCATCAAATATAATTGAGATTTTTTTGCTCGGTGGCCATTTGGAACCAGCGAAGACATCTAGACAAGGAAATGGTTCTAAAAACAAAATGAATTTCCTGGTAATCTAATTGTTATTTCCAGTAAGTCATAGTTGACTTGTGGAATCTTTGGAAAATCTCTAATTGCGAAAATAAGTGGAGTTGTGAGAAATGACCTGAAGGGTCATTGCAGCTTAAAAGACAATAGTGTTCCATACGCGATATTTTTCTCATTGCTAAGCCATTTCCTTAAGTTACACTCTTCTTCACATAAGAAATATTTACTGGGATTTTCTAAATCACTTAGGCTATTAGAGAAATTTTTTAAGCAATACTCCAGCACCAGCTGAAACTTTGAGAAATTCCAACTCTCTACCTACCCCTCATGATTCATCTGGAATCCTGTATTTACAAATGGACTATGCTATCAAATTCAATGTTTTTGATTCAATGGAACAATTGAATTTTCCATCTAAGGTGTTTTCAACAAAAAGTGGATCCCACACTCACTTACCATTTTTCATAACTTTTGATCAATAGTGAAATTTGGCATACAAGGTTGTTTTAATAACGTTTTTACCTTATAGCCAATTTGAACCAGCGAAGGCTTTAAAATGTGGAATTGTCTCTAACAACGAAAGGAACTTCCTAATAGAAAAACCTTTTTTTAAATTCATAAAGAGTTGGGGAAGCTATAGGAAAGATATAATCAACAAAAATAAGCTAAAATACAGAAAATAACCTAGAGGGTAATTACAAATATTATTCTTTATATTCATGAATTTTGTGGAATTCAAAGATATTAAAGGGTAGAAAATCCTAGAATAATAAACTAAATTATGTTCATGTGCTAAAATTAGTGGGTTAGGGTTTGTAATACTTAGATGTGGAGCATAAACCATTAGATCATTCTTATTTTTACAGTCCAAGAATAAGAAGAACTAAAGAGAAACTTAAAATCTTTAGCTGAATAATTCTTTGGGACAAGGATAAGAGGTAGGTTATTACTTAAATGTACTTGTTACTTTATTCTTATATTTGGGTTAGATGATCATCATTATCCTTTGAGCATCCTTGTGATTATTGATTGATTAGAAGTTAAAGTTAAATTGAAATGATAAACTTGGAAGTTAAATGTTTTAATGAGTTGAATATGAACTTGAATATTGATATTATTTTTATTTGAGAATTATTATTGAGGTTTATATCGGTATTGATGATATTAAGATCGGGTACCATGATAGTGTAGATGTTGGTAGCCTTTCTGTCAGAAACGGGTACCATGCTAGTATAGTACATGCCTCAAGCTCTTAACCTATAAGTCATGACCAAGGGACCCTACCATTACTACTATGTGTGTAAACTATTTTAGGCATGCATTGATTTATTGTATGACACATGTCATTGCTTACTTGAATATTGTTGGATGGATTATTGAAGTGTAAGTGAGTTGATATGAATAATTTAAGAAGAATTGATATGAAAAGGATATTTAGAGGTTGTAGTATGTTGATGTAATTATGTATATGTATTGAAATATTATTAATTATGAGTTATATCCCTATCACTTCTTTTTTTTGTTTAGCTTATTTTTAATGGTGTTAAGATATGTCTGTTGATGGTGCCTAGAAATATATAATTTAATATTGATAGTAATGGTGATATTTTGTTATTTAGTTTAGAGAATGTTCCCAAGTTTTAGACTAGACCTCGGGCTTAACTTGCAATCAACAACTTTGATTTAAGGGTGAGAATCGTGTCAATGCAACCATTGGATTTTCATTTGTTCATGTCCTCTATTTTGTACTATGGAATTTCTAGTTTTATCATTAGTTTTGAATTTTATTTTAGAAATTATCTCAGATTATTAGTTATTCTATTGTGATTTTATGGTCTAGAGGAGACGTAATAGTTAGAGATAATTTCACACATTTTTTTCTTTTATTAATTTTTTGGAGTTTTTAGATTCGTTCTATGATATGAATGCATTTATGTTATAAATGTTGATTTTGGGGAAAATATTGGTAAATATTAAACTTACTTCCTTAATAGAAAGGGCTAAGGGTTGGGTTGATTGGTTATCCAACTATAGATTTTAGGTGGGTTCCAATCACAACTATTTAGGGCGTGAAAAAGATGGGATTATAGAAATAGGTTTGTCAATCTCATTGTACAAGAACTAGTCTAGTAGAGTCTTGTAGAATGTTACGGGTATGACTATGCTTTTCTTCAAGAAGATATAGGACTTAAGGGAAAATACTTTCACTTTTTTCCTTTCTTTGTGGTAGTACTTGATTCTAATTGATAAAAAAATTAGTGTCTAACTTTATTTATTCTTGCTTTGCAGATGGTGAATACACACGCTGTTCAAGCAACATTAGCAGTAGAAGAGCCTAAGCCAGTTGGTGAGGCTGTAATTCGAGCCACATTTTGGGTAAGAGAAAGAGGTTAAAGTGGTATGAGAGTTTATGAAGATATGATATTTGTTTGTGGGATTTTTACAGGAAGATAGATCTTAAAAGTGAGCTATTGAAAAAAAATAAAAAAGAACCAAGCAGGAATTCCTTAAGAAAGGAAAAATGTCTTAATAGAAAATTGGCTAAGTATTAGGGTGTAATATGTTGTAAAAGGTGAATAAACTAAGGTTAATTTTACAAATTGACCACTGAAAATTTTCTAAATAATGGAGAGTGAAGTGATCAGCAATGTGATTAGAATAGTCAATGATGCATGATAACACTCAACTTACCCTTCAAATTAAATGTGCAAGGCATACGTTGTAAATATAATATCTAACTACGAGTCGGGGTAAAATCCATGGTGAGAGAAACCTTAGAATTCACAACTTGTAAGTATTGAGATCTAACTATGTGTTAACCCATAATGGCAAATTAAATAATAAATGAAATAAATTCGAAGGGGGGTATGGTTTTAGGTGAATTTAAATGCAACAAAAAAGTAACACTATTGTGAGATTGAAAAATTTAGGAGTGTTTCCAAATTGACAGAGGTCTAGGGTTGTCATCTTAGGAGGGATTCATGCATGGGTTATCAACAATTAGTCCAAGTTTAGTTAAGGGTTTTGGGTAGTCTAGATATTAGGTATTGGTGTTAATATGCCAATAAAACACCAAATCTCTCTATGGATTCTTTCGAACACCTCATAAGCTTATCAGACTTACTAATCTACTACCTCAATTTATACCCTTATTTCTAAGATGATGCCATTAAATAAGCTATCTCAAATAACACCCTTATTTCTAAGATGATTCCATTGAATAAGCTATCTAAAATAATACCCTTACTTCCAAGATGATGCTACATAATAAGATAATTCCAATTATTGTATGTAATTACTCTTTTCCCACATCCCTTTTCAATGATGATATGGGATCCAAGACAATTTGGGTTTTCACCCACAATTCTCAATTCAAACATAAAGTAAAAGCAAACCCCATCACAATTAACTAACTAATTAGACTAACAATCAACACCCAAACATTATTCACCACCTAATCAAACATAATCAAAGTAGATAAGTTTAGCTACTCATGAAAATAAAGGGAAGAAAGATACCTAAGTGGGCATTCAACTCATCCACTGAAAGCATAGTAAATATATTCTCCAATCTTTAAATTCAATCATCAAAATCAAAATCTCTCTTAGGATCACACCAAAAATTACTTCTCACTTACAAAATTATTCTTAGCTCTAAATATTTAAAAAATTTAAATGCTCAAACGTGATGGGTTGAGACTTTTATATTTATGGACTAAGTAGCGAGAAATTAGAAGTCTACCCCTTGATGCTTTCTCGATATTAGTGATCACACCCTCTTAGTTTTGATCATGACCCCTGCGGTCGCAGAGGTCATCTCGTAATCGCCACTTTATGACTTTGATTAATAGTGATTGTGACCCACGGATTGGAATTGTAAATTCTATGGGTTGTCTCTTGGAGCTTATCTTTTGCCTTTGTCAATATTTTGGTCATTTTCATTCCTTTCTAGCTTTTCCTCAAATTTTTTTCATTCAATTTTCATGTAAGGTCACAAACACTGGAAATTAGTGCATTTCTTACAGAACTAGTCTCATATATTCAATCATTTCACCATACTGAGTAAGAATTTAGTCATAAATTAGTGGCAAATTTGCCATTCATCAACACCCCCAACATAAGATCTTGTTTGTGCTTAAGCAACACTATTTCACACTTAATGAGACTATTCAACTTCGTAGAAAACAATTTTCAACCAAATGATCACCATGATTTCGAATATGATTAGCATTCCCAATTAGTCAACAAACATGAGAAGTACTATCCGACCAACTCCCCTTAAATTCAATTACATTTTAAAGGATGCAGAGGTCTTTAATGAAAAATCAATTAACAACAACTTACTCTCAAGAGGCGACTCTCTATCAACAATCAATCAACTATACTTCTTTTTATTATTTTTGAAATATGACAATATATTATTTTGCATGCCTCCTCACGATAGGAAGTCCCAAGACACCATAGTTTCAATCATGCAATAAGGTACTAATGTGCAAGCACTCACACTCATAAATAATTTCTCATTGCAAACAAGTATCACGCCATATACTTTCCCTTATATTCAATCACTACTAATTTAAAGATAATTTGTTAGAGATCTAAAATGGCTTTATCAAGCTTGTAATGTAGGCTCGGTAAAGGGTAGGATACATATTTAGGATGAAAGTTACAACAACCTCCTTGAACTCAACATAATACATTAATTTAGATCAAACTTTGGATCATTGTACACTTAATTCATTTCTAAAACACATAGGTGCCTATCTTTAGAACATTAGTTCACCCTCCTTTGGAAAGCATTTTGTTTTTATCTCTTTCCTTTTTCTAAGTTCATGATTTTCCTTCTTTTGGTGCTCCGTTTTCTTTTCTCTTTTAATTTTATTAATGATTTGTTCCTAGGAACTCACTTACATAACTATGGCCCACGATCACCTTTATCAAAGATCCACCACCCCTAACTTAGGATTTTAGCCTCAAGTTGATTCTTTCAAATTAAAAGAGGGCATGGTTAAAAAGAAAGATGAACTTCAAATGGTCCAAGGCTTGTAATGTAGTTGCCAAAGAAAGGTTGATAAGATCAAGAGGGGTGTCTAGGGATACTATTCGAACATGCGTAGGCTATTTATGCTAAAGTGGATTCCAATAATCACAATGAAGGCCTAAGATAATTTCACCAGCCATGTTTATCAATATTAGCTTTTAAGGACCAACGGGGCAAGTTCTAGATGATATAAGTAGGAACAATAATCAATCAAGTAATTCTCACCACATATGACATTCACACTATTCTATAAGGATCAATATCATTTTCTACTTGAGAGAAAAATGAGTTATTTATCACACACTACTAGCTAAAGAACATGGTGCTACAACCAAAGCTAAAGAATTGTTACAAAACCAATCAATTCCATTCCTTTGATTAACAAAAAAATTCTTTATATAGAGAGGGATGCTTGTTTTGTATTTCACCATACAAAGTTAACTATGTCCGCACCAAATAAAGATATCATCTCACATTTCATCTCTTGCAAGGAAAACCATATGGCTACTCAGACATCACTACAGGAATAAAGGTAATCCTAATCCATAATGATGTGGATACTCAGACTTCCTTTACAACAATGACTCAACATCTAAACACGATCATTTTTACTTAAGAATGACATAACTAATATATCATTGGGAATCGCTCGTCCAACACCAATATCAAACCAATAAATAAAAATCTAAAAATGAAATGATTAACTCACAAAAATCTTAATAAAGCATAAGCTTGATAGGGGCACCCAATATTCATAACAACCCATAACAATAATAATGAAATATTACAAACCAAATATGAACTAGTTATAAAATGTGAATCCAAATATTACAGACTAATTATGAATTATGAAACACAGACACACACAAGGATAACACACATGCCCCCAACTGAATAAATTACAGTGTCCTTATTGTAGATCATTAAAACATAAAAGATTTAGAGGGCCTCCCTAAAACTGGATCATATGGAAGGATAAAGATCGCAACATAGCCCTCACGATTGCAATATTCCTCTAACAAGCTACAAATCAAATGCCAAATCCAATTTAATGAGAACGATGGCTTTCCTCCTATCTAGCACTCAATTTAACAACAAAACACAATGCCTTTTTATCATTATTATGGATCCTTGAATCAAAACAACTCAATATTGGCCGCTTAGGGTCCCCCTATATGGTAGTGCTTTTATCATTGCCCCTTCGCCACATATTTCATCTTCTCAAAATCCTCCAATTCAATAGCACCGCTAGGGTACATATTTGAGACAACAAATGGACCACACCATTTTAATCTAAGTTTACCCTCAAAAAGCTTCAACCTTGAATTATTGAGCAACCCATCATAACCTATATAAAACTCGTTCATTAAGAATTTGGCATAATGCCACCTCTTCATCTTTTCTTTTATAGAATAGAGATTTTATAAACTTTGAGTCAAAAATCGTTCGACTCATGGATTTTAGTCATTATTGATTTAGATGCTTCCTTCCAATTCAAATTCAAATTCTTGGTAGCCCACAAAGCTTTATGTTCCAATTTGATGGGTAAGTGACACACCTTTCCAAACACCAATTGGTAGGGGAACATACAAAATGGAGTATTGTAGGCCACCTACATGACCAAAGTACAATATTCATAGTTTTTTCAGGGATGAATTTAGTTTCACAGTTTGACACCTCGACTTGGACGCTCATTTTGTGGTGATATGGGGTAGCCACCTTGTGCTTCACCCTATACTTGTAAAGGAGAGCACCAAAAATTTGATGGTAAAAATGCAAACCTCCATCGTTAATTATGTATCATGGAGTTTTGATTGTTGTAACAACTACAACAACAACAAACCCAGTGTATTCCTACCAAACGGGTTCTAGAGAGGGTAAAATGTACACAGTCCATACCGCTACCTCCAAAGAAGTAGAGAGGTTGTTTGCGAAAGACCCTCGGCTCAAGATAAAGAATAGTTATCAAGGTCATAGTAATACATGGAATAGGATGGATGCCATAACCGAAATAAGAGATAACAAATCATAATAATAGAAATACAATAGACACAAAAATAAGAGCAATACAAAATAAGAAAAAAAGAAATAAGAAATAAGAAAAGGATGCCCACCTAGTAGTAGCATACACTAGCGGGTCCTACCAATGGAAACAATCCTAGGGTTACTAACCTGGATACACAAGAGCTCCATGACTACTAGTTACAACCTGCACCTGCACTATCCTTTTACCCTAATTCGCGACCTCCACACCTTTCTATCTAGGGCCATGTCCTCTGTAAGATATAATAGCTCCATGTCATGTCTAATTAACTCTCTCCAGTATTTCTTCAGCCTATATATACTTCTCCTAAATCCATCCAAATCTATCCTCTCACACCTACAAGCAGGGGCATCCGTGCCCTTCCTCATCACATGCTCAAATAATCTCACCCTTTCTTCCCACATCTTGACTTCCACCGATGCCACTCCCACCTTCTCCTGGATAATCTCATTCCTAACTCTATCCCCTCTAGTAAGTCTACACATCCAATGCAACATTCTCATTTTCACTACCATTATTTTTTGAATGTGGGAGTTCTTGACTGGCCAACACTCCACACCATACAGCATGGCCGGTCGGACTACCACTTTGTAGAACATACCTTTAATCTTTAAGGGAACGTTCTTATCATAAAAAACTCCTGAGGTGAACCTCCACTTAATCCAACCTTCACTAATACATTTAGAGACATCCTCATCAATCTCGTTATTCTCCTGAATCATAGATCCTAGATACTTAAAACTATCCCTCTTACAAATATCCTGAAAAACTAACCTCACTAGTACTTCATCCTCCCACTTCGAGTCACTAAACTTGCATTTCATATACTCTATCTTGGACCTACTCAACCTGAACCCCTTGATTGTAATAAATATATACTTATTAAGGAAGAAACTAACCCTTTTGCTTTTGTTGTTCTGGAGAGCCACAGCTTCTACCCAATTTTATACATAGTCAACTGCCACTAATTTATATTTGTTAAGATAAGAGCTCACAAATGGTCACATAAAATCAATTCCCCACTCATTAAATAGCTTGACTTTGAGATTGGGTTTAATAAACATATAAGGCCTTCTTGAAACACCACCTTACAATTGGCCTGGTGACATAATTTGACTATCTCAATAGAATCCCTAGGAATTATGGGAAAAAAATAACCTCTTTTAAGAATTTTTGAAGCTATGTAAATGCCACCAAAATGACCACTGAAATTAAAGGGGTGACAAGTAACAAATGGTGAATTTACCACTCATTTATATGCAAAATTCAAGCACACTTCTATGATTTCAAGGTATGAATTAGACAAGTATGTTAGTTAAATTCACTAATTTTCACATTTTGTAGGTATACAAGTGATGAGAAAGAAAGATGTGGAATTGAGATAAAAAGGGATCAAAAAGAGATGTGAAGTGTAGCTGGAAGACCTGGAGTAGAAATTGGTCTCAATTACTGTGATTGAGGTCAAATACCCATGATCGCAGTAGTATTAGTGTGGTCACAAAAGTTGAGATAGCAGCTTAGCGGGTTTATGCCTAAGGGGCAATTCTGTAATTTTACATACTCGACTAGAAATCCCTTACAAGGCTAAAACCCTTTCCCATTTTATATTCCACACTTGGAACAATTGAATTTTTTATAATTTGGAACCCTAATGATTGGGGAAACTTTTATGTTTGAATTTTCCAATTTGAGTTTGTTGAAAATAAAGTTAAATTGAAGAATCTTCTTACTTTCCATTCCCATGGATGCTTTGAATGAACCATTTGGTATATTTCTTTTTTTTAACTTTATGAGTATCTAAATTATCTTGTCATGGGATTACGTTGAACAAGGTTCTATTATGTGTGGTTTGTGATAAATTTGTGGAGATTCTAGGTTTTTGATGATGGGTTTCACTATTGCTTGCTTGAATTAGTTAGGGTTTGTCGGTGTAAACCCCAAATGCCTAAAATGAAATTATGGGTGATAACCCTCTGTTCTTGAAATCTCACATCATCCTAGAAAGAGGGATGTGGGTGAACTTTTGGATACCATATAATTATTTAAATAGGGATATAGGTGACAAGGAAATAGTGGACAATATCAGATATAGTTTGTTTTCTTGTTACTATTTGTGAAATAAGGGTGAGTAGAGATTTAGCTATGTCTTGGTCATCTTCCTAGAAATAGGGATGCCCAACATAGGTATTTGGTGGGTTTAATTGTTAAACCCTTGAGGTACCCGAAAGGGGCCATGGGTGATTATTTTGAGGTTTTTTGGACAAACTAGCCTCAAGAACCTTCAACCTAGCCTACCATGTCACCGATGACTAGAATTTTCATCCAATTGTCATTCACCCATACATAACTTTCCCTTAGGTAGGCATAATCCCAAGATCCTTCACATATTTAATTATAAATCAATATAGTCACTTTTATTTTGTTAACTTTAATAGAAATTGATAAAACCACATTCAAAACAAATGCCCCATTTTAATTTGTGCGTTTTACTTTCATTACATTAAGGGTATCTTTTTAGTAACTATTAACACCCAAAAGATTAGAAGGTTAATTCAACTCCTCAAGGATTCAACCTCAACATAAGTTAATATTTATTAATAACTATCATCCTCTACCAAATGCAATGGTATAGGTGAGCGTGATCAAAATAGCATAGTTGCCAGTTAGTTAAATTTAATTTTCACTTCTGTGGTGTTGAGTGTTGCTTTGTGTATTCCTATGGTGATGTTGATTTACATTGTTTGTTGTTTTGGTGTTTTGTAGGTGAATATACTATGAGAAACCACGCAAATAATAGCGGGACTTTTAATGGTCCCCTTGATGTCAAGGAGATACTTCATGACATTGGTCGTGCGAGTTCCATCCGTATCCCACCAAAGTATGGGAACGGGGTATTGTATATTACGAGCATCATGTTTGATATTTTACATATAAAGTGACTTTATTTGGGACAAGACCATGAGGACCCCAATTTGCATTGGAAGAACATTGTAGAAGTTTGTGCCACCTTTAATATTGCACACATATCCCAAGAGTCCATCTGGTTGTACCTATTACCTTTTTCTCTAATGGGAAAGGAGGTATTGTGTCTTTGATCACTTTTATCTAGGTCAATTACTTCATGGGATAAATTCGTTGTTGCTTTTCTAGTCCGTAATTTCCCACAATCAAAGACACTACAATTGCGTGATGAAATCACCAACTTTTGTCAATTGAATGAAGAAACTTTTTATGAGGTCTGGGAAAGATTTAATAAGCTTATGAAATGTCCCAACCACAAGGTCCCAGAGAAGATACTTCTCTAAATCTTCTATCAGGATCTAGATTAACTCAACAAAACCATGGTATAATGCGGCATGAGCCTCTCTTATGAAGATTTTGTATCAAGTAACTACAAACTCACTGAGGAAGTTATGACTAAAAACCTGGGGTGGCACACCAATGATACTTAGGTACAAAAAGGATCTCCTACTGCCTCCTTTGTTGATAAAGAACAAAGGAAGATAAATTAAGAGAGGGAGTTGAGGATGGAATAAATTATAATAAAATTGGAGTTACAAATGAATCATGTGATGGGTATGCCCACAAAAATGATAAATGTCATGGCATCCAAAAGATATTATGTCTAAGAGGTCAAGAGGCTTGATGAGGAGATTCGGTATTTGGCTAACTATTCGGTGGGTTCCCGCCTGTCCTATTAAAGGTAAGGTGGGAATCAAGGCTGGAAAAATTGTGAAAATAAGCAGGATTGTCATAATCATGATAGAGATCACTATTGGAGAAATGAGGAAAGAGAATTTTACCAATATGTTCCTCCCCATGATCGAACAAAGAGTAAAGAATCCAACTCCATTGAACTGTAAAAATACAACACCAAAGATGTGTTAGCAAGGATTTTGATGAGGGTTGAGGGAATGGAAAAAATGGTCTGTGAATTGAAAGGCAACTTTTCGCAAATCAACCAAATCGTGGTATCACATTCTACCTCGATCAACTAATTAGAGATTCAAATAGGGCAAATCTCCACTCAACTCAATGCTAAACAAAAGGAAGTTCTCCCTAGTGACACCATTTTGAATCCAAAAAATGATGCCGAAGTGTTTGCTATTGTCAATAGGAGTGGTAAAACCCTCGGTCTTCTTGTGGTGGATGTTGAAAAAGAGACCAATCTTGAACAATCAAATTTGAAGAAAAATATTGTGAATGGTTTAAATGAGGAAGCTCTTAAGTCTCATGAAAAGAACACAAAAGAACCGGTGTTGAATAATAAAGTGGATGATAAAGAGGGAGACCCGAAAGTTACTTGAGAATGATGATATGAAAAGTGGCCGGATGCCAATCATGAAGGTTCCCCTTATATTCCCTCAAAGGCTCAAAAAGAAGGAGGACAATGCTACATTAAAAACATTCCTTGCAAAGCTTAGCAACGTCTCTATTAACATTCCATTACTTGAGGCAATCCAAGAGATTTTGGGGTATGCTAAGCTTATGAAGAAATGGATGTCAAAAAATTTTTAAGGGTGACACCATTGAAGTTACTCATGGGTGTAACAATATCATGGCTAGTTCCATAGGGGAAAATAAAGAGAATCCCAGGCCTTTACAATTCCATACATCATTGAGACACATATGTTTAAAAAAGCTTTAGGTGACCTTGGTGAAAGTATAAATATCATTACCTAAGAAATATATCAGATACTTGCCTAACGCACCCTACTCCAACAATGATGAAGCTTTTGATGTCGGACCGGTCTATAAAGTTATTGGTTGGGATCTTGATTGACGTATCGTAATGGTATATAGATTCATCATTTTAATGAATTTTATGGTGCTTGATTGTATAATCTTCCAAAAAGTGCCTATTATTCTTCGTTGAACTTTCCTTGCTACCAGAAGAGATATCATTGATTTGGAAGTGGGTGAAATGAAGTTTAGGGTCCATGATGGGAAGTATCCTTTCGGGTGTGCAAAACAAAGAAACAAGCCAAGGATTTTCAAGTGGTGTCGGTTATAGATGTTGAGAATAAGGAGTTGCATAATGGGTCCCTTAAGTATCCAACATAAAAAATGAAGGATTTCCTACCACGATAATAGCTAAGGAGTAATATGGGAGGCAACCCACAAATACTACAAAAGTGGCTCGTATCCTTTGTTTTTATAGTAGAGTAGATTTTTATTTTGTTGTTGATTATCTATGCATTTGTGGCACTTTGGACAGTTTTGAAATGATATTGAAATTTGGGAAAGTGTGTCAAATTGGATACTTCTACATTTCCTATTTCAAAACTCCACCATGCTCCCCGAGCCACTACCTAACACAAGAAAGGTCACAGAGAAACTAAAGCACAAAAACCGCTGACGCCACTCATGGAAAGATCCTCAGCAGAGATATGACACCACAGGTACAGAGTGCTTCATAGTAACCACCCAGGTCATAAATGAGACCCATTTACCACAACATACCGAAAGAGGATTCCTTTGGTACAGACATAAAAACACGTACTACTGCATACCTTTGGGGGATTTACCATGATTCCTTTACTAGAGATAGATAACATGAACAAAAAAGGTTTGGCTTCCAACCAATACTCAAACTTGGGAAACTTGGCATACAAATAATGATCCTTCAAAGTTGCAAGATAGCGCAGAGGTGATCTATATGATCCGCCTTGCTCATAGAATAAGTTAAGATATTATCAAAGAAGACAATGACAACCATGTCTAAGAACGGATGAAAGACCCTATTAACTATGTTCGTAAATGTCGCCCTGGCATTGGTCAATCGAAAGACATAACAAGAAACTCATTATCCATGGGGACAGATTCTAGAGAAGGAATCTTTTGAGTTTAAATCTTTAACTAGGGCTAAATGATACAAACACCCCCTTGAAATCAACCTTTGTTCTTTAAGATAAGAAATGATCCTTTACTTAGGCACAAAGGAGCCACCCTCTCATACAATGACTGTCTCATTTAGGAATATGAGCATGACCCTACTGGACCGACTATCTAAGGAAGTATAGCTATAGAACAACCAATCCATCCCAGTAAGATATCAAAATAAACTATGTTCAACTCTATCAAGTCTACAAGAGTATTTCTACTATAACCAGATACCATACAAACCATATAGACTCTCTTATTAAACACAGAGTCTCCTACCGGGGTAGAAATAACAAAAGTAATCGGTACACTCCAGGGACCATGATCAAGATGTACGGCCACATATCAGGTCATGTAATTAGGAGTAGACCCTGGACCAAGAAAATCATACACATCATGAGGGAAAAGTTTCAACATACCCGCATCTTTATTTTAAGATGCCTCAGGATCCTGAGAGATGGTAAGAGCAATCAGACGGTCCCAACCAAAGTTGGAGCAAAAAGCGGCACCCCTTGGTTCAAAAGATAGAGAGATGGTAACTGACATCCTTTTTTCCCAAGAGGCAATCCTTATGGGACTCTCCCATTGTATTTTGAACAATTGACCATATATAAAACACTGACCCTTTCCATCATCGCAACAACCAAGATGTGATAAACTTCAAAACTGATAAGGAGGATAGATGAATATTGATTAGACCTTACTGACCTGATGTTGGGCACTTTGTGCCCTATGAGAATCACCTAATTGAAGATTCTTACCTCCCAAAGGGTTCGAGTAGGGAGAACTAGACATGGATTTAAAACTAGGACTAGCCCAATACTTTCTCCTAGAACACTTTCTACTAACCTGAGCCAACTGAGCAATAGAGCGATGAAACCTAGTATTCTGAGGTGACTGAGGAGGAGTGTCATCCCTAACAAAGGGGTTAGTAGGAATAAGTGGAACCCCAATAGCATAGTCAGATATCATAACCCTTGATAGAGTTTGAACCCCAAAAGTTAGACGAGCATTGTCCATATTGCCTCCAATCGCGACAGAAGGGTTTGCCCAAATGTCAGATCTTCTTGGATACATGATCTGAAAGATGAGAAAGTAGAAATTAGAGGAATCTAAAACCTTAGACTCTATATAGCTTGAGATTAAAACACAAGAAAGGGAAAAATTCCTAGATGTCTCATAGACCTTCTCATATAAGTGGGGCGCGCTACACACACATAAAAGAGAATCTACTTAACACGACTTTAATGAATCCCAATTGACCATGAACCTTGGCTCTGATACCAACTTGACACATCTAAAAATTAGGTCATGTCATATGGTAACCTCAAGCTCACCTGAACCTAAGGTCGCCCCGATAGCCCATCCTAACCATCATCACTACATCCACGAAGGTTGTGTTAATTCCCAACCTTATAGTAAGATAGAAGAAATATATTAGGTGAATAGTCAATACTAGACAACATTTAACATTTCATTAATGTCAATAGTCTAGCTGGTACACCCAATTCCACAGTCGTCAACAAAATATCTAACAATCAAAGTTGATAATATGTTGAGACATGCCCCCGACAATAGCCAAGTACCAAACCTATACAAGCCTATGATAAAAGATAACATGACTATGAGAGGTAGGTCTTCTAGAGTATGGAAGCTAACTATTTCAAGGTAATTGCACAAACCATTTGAACACCTGTTCACTTGATAGAAAAAGAGAAAGAAGCTCTAGCCTCTATGTCACATAGGGACATAGCATTGAAAGACGGTTAGCAGTTGGAGTGCTAGCATGTCACTCAAGGATAAGGATAAAATAACATCATCAATCAAAAACCTGTCAATATACTATATTCAATCAAATTTAATTTATACACTTATCGTTACATATACGTACATCACATTCCAACAAGATATAAAGACTTAACAACGTTATCAAATCCTTCAATCACGAGACATAAAGTGAAGGAATCTAGCATTCCACACTTAGGTTCAACCCATCCTTATTAGACATAGTATTTTAACCACATTCACACATCATTAGACAAAGTACTACAACCATGGGTACACTCATCAAGCAAGGGACTAAGATCATATATCCATCCATGGAAATAAAGGTTCTATCCACATACCACAATCTATTAGGCATGGGACTCTAAGCATATGCTTATACCTTTAATTAAACATGGAACTCTAATCATATGATCATATATTCATTTACGCATGTAACTCTAATCACATGCGCACATACTAAAGTGGGTATGGAACTCTAATCACATACTCACAGATACACCTAGGCATGGAACTCTAATCACTTACGCATATACCCAATTGGGAATATAACTCTAATCACATATGCATATATTCATTCAATCATGGAGCTTTAATCATACGTCATTTTATTCAATCATTCATGAAACTTTAATCACATACCATTTCATTCAAATGGTCATGGAACTTTAATCACATGCCATTTCATAAGAAGAGGTATTTTAACCTCAAGAGATCTCTTTAAGATAGGGACTCAGAATACAAGCTATTACAGAGAGACTTTAACCACAACTCATTAGATGAGGGACTTTAACCATAAGTCATTTCACAAGGCAAGGGACTTTAGACACAAGCCATCACATTACCATTATTAGTCAATAATTGGATCCTCAATCCATTGGTTCATACATTAACATCCATAAAATTTATTTTGACATTTTAGGACTTTAGCTCATTTAGCTATTTTAACAATACACATGACCACCTGTTCTTCATGGAAGCCTTCATTGCTCAGCCATTTCAATATAACAATACCTTGACTCATTCCATCACACAATTCAATTTATGGTCATCAAGACCAATACAAGACCAAATGTTATTCATGGAAATATTCATTAATTGAACACTTTATTAGGCCAATTCCTCAATTCAAATGACCATTTAATTTAATCGATGGTCATCAAGACCCCTACTAACTCATTCATTATTCATTAATATTTCTATACCACACTTTAGTTCCATACATAAATTTAAGTTTAAACTTGGGGAATTAAACCCCCTTTTCTTAGCCATAAAACCCACAATATGGATATCCACATTAATACAATACAAATTGACAACCATTCTAACTTAAGCAGAAGGGATGGTTGGATCTTCTCAAGGACTATGATATGAGTCTTTACTAAAACCTAGGTAAATCTAACATGGTTTTTGATCTCCTTAGCAGGTTATTCATGTGGATTTTAGCTCATGTGGATAAGGGAAAGTAGGAATTGGTGAAGGATATTCACCGTTTGGCGAATCTTAGAGTTTCTCTTTAGGATTAAAGGATGGTAGTGTGATGGTTTAGGAAGTGGTTAGGTCATCTCTTGGTTTAGAGGTTAAGGAGAAGCAAGTACTAGATCATGTCTTGATAAAAATCAAGAGTGCTATTGGAGGACAAAAGGTAATAGTCTTTGAGATCAGTGGCGATGGTACTTTGACATTCCAAGGGAGGTTTTATGTTCTTGATATCGATGGGTTAGGTCAAAGGATTTTTGCTAAGGTGCATGAATCGCGCTATGTTGTACATCCTGGTTCAACAAAAATGTATCATGATCTCAAGGAGATATATTGGTGGAAAGGTATGAAAAGGGAGGTGGCTGATTGATAGAAAAGTGCATGATGTGTCAACAAGTTAAAGTTGAGCACATGAGTCTTGGTGGGTTGTATCAAGAAATTTATTTTACCAAATAGAAATAAGAGGTAATAAATATGGATATCATTACCGGTCTTTCTCAGTCTCGAAACCAATTTGAATTTGTTTGGTTCATCGTGGATAGGATGACAAAGTTTACTTACTTCTTACCAATGAGGACTACCTTTTTATTGGAGGATTACAAGAAGATGTATCTTCAAGAGATTGTGAAGATACATGGGGTACTTGTTTCAATTTTCTCTGATCATGGTATACAGTTTTATCTCATTTCTGGTGGTATTTTCAGAAAGGGTTTGGTACCAATGTTAGTCTGAGCACTATTTTTCATCCGCAGTCGGATGGGAAAGCTTTGAGAGAACAATTCAGATGTTGGAGGATATGCTTCAGGCATGTGTGATTGATTATGGTGGCAATTGGGTTGAGCATGTCCCTTCGGTAGAGTTTAGTTACAAAAATACCTAATATTCTAGTATTGGCATGGTGCCTTTTGAGAAATTTTATGGTAGTAGGTGTAGATCTCCTATTAGTTGGTTTGAGCTTGGGCAGGCAGATATGTTTGGTACTAATTTGGTTTATTAGGCTATAGAAAAGGTGAAGGTGATTTGGTATAGGCCTAAGGCTTCCCAAAATCACCAAAAGTCCTATGCAAATGTAAGGAGTAGAGACTTAGAGTTTGAAGTTGGGGATAGGGTGTTCTTAAAGGTTCTATTATGAAGGGAGTAAGGTGGTTTGGTAAGAAGGTAAAACTCAGTCCATGATTTATTGGTCCTTATATGGTTCTGCGAGAGGTTGGTAATGTGGCTTATGAATTGGAGTTGCCTTCTAGTTTGAGCTCTGTTCACCTGATATTTTATGTTTCTATGTTACAAAAGTACAGTGGTTATCCTTCTTTGATTGTTCCTTTGGTGGTGTTGGGTATCTCGGACCTTTTGTCTTAAGAAGAGGTCAAGTGCGAAGGCTAGGATCGATGTACCATTGAGCTAGGTATGCACCGTCACTTAAACCATCACAGATGAGCTAGAAAGTTCAGGTTCTGGCCAAGTGTGACGGTCACGACCGACGGACCGTTGCCCAAACCTCGCCCCTTACGATCAATGATTTTAAGCCATTTTTAAAAGGGTATTTGGGGTTTTCCACCCATTTTATCCCCTAATTAAACCAGACCATAGCTCATAACTTCATTATTCGTCTATAATACCAAATTAGGGTTTCTCTCAAAGAAAAATCCCCAAAAATAAGAAACCCTAGGTGTTAATTCCAAGATAAGAATTTAAGATTTACTCTACCAATTTTCAAGAAATCATCAATCCAGGTATGTCAAGTGTTGATTCATGGGTACCTTTCACTCATGAAGATCAAGAAACACTATTTGAAATATAAACTTTGGATTCCATGGTATGAATTGAATTATATTTATGTTTATGTTGTTGTTTGATTTCCAAGTTGAAGTCTTTAATGACTATCATGAAAATAAGTTAGTATATGGTTGAAATTCTTGCATTGGAAGTATAAAATTTTGCTATGAAGTATTATTTCAATATTCGTGCCTAAGCCTAAAGATATGCATGCAAGGTGTTTGATAAAATGCCCAAGAGAATAGAAATTATGCCTTATGACTCATTTGTGTCCAAACTTGATGAATCCATGTTTCTCTCTTATGTTTGATATGACTCCTACGTTATTGTTATGCTTTGTAATGGATTGACGTAATTCTCATGAGATTAGGCTTATTAAATTATGATATGTTTACATGCATTCCTATTCATGTGTAAGCTTATAGCATGCAAATACTTCATGAAAATCCCTAATGATTGTACTATGAATTGTTGACTATGGTCATATGTTAAGAAGTGTTATGTCTTGTCAGTTTCATGCTATCGAGTCCTGGGGGTACTTGTACCAGACAATTTAGCTGTGTACCTAGAGATAGTGTCTTGTTTTTCAGATACTCTTAGTGAAGCCATGATTCATAGAACTTAGTCATTCATGTGAGTCAGGAAAACCCAGTAAACTCAGTAATCTCAGAAATCTCGGAAATTTAGTAATCTTAGCAGTTTTTCGTCAGTTAATAAAACTCAATGAATGCATTCCAGTTTGGTTCAGTTAATCATGTTCAGTGTCTATTCATATGGGAGTAGGATTCAATACCGAGTGAGCCCAATGATGGGAACTCATCTGTTATTAGAGGGTGTGATTCTTAGAAGAAATCCTTGCGCTTCAGAACTACGTAGCCAGCATAGGTTGAGTCATTAAACAAGCTAGTTGAGGGTAGATGAGGTGTCTTAACCTGTTATATAAGGGTCCCACCATTCTTCTTAGAGTACTTATTAGATGAGGTATTACTCACAACTTGTCATTAACAGTGGTGCGGTATTGATACCCTTCCAATTGGGGTAACAGATTGGACCCCAACTCTATTATATTATCTTATTAGGGGCATGTCAGTTAGATAACCACTACCCATAGTTACAGTCTCAGTCTCAGTCTCAGTAATAGAACTCAGATAGTTCAATAGAATTCAGGATTGTCAAATACAGTCACCCAGCGCAGTACGGAATTTTACTACTTCCATCAGAAATAGGACTATCAGATACAGTCATTCAGATAATCGTATATCAGTTATACAAAACTTATGTTATCAATATTTAGATTCAGTGATGTTATGATCTCAGTTACAGTACACGTATTTATACATATATTCTCATGTCCATGTTATTCAGTCAGTTAGTATTGTTCATGTGTATAAACCCCTGGCATTCTTCCTACCTCTCTTGCATACCAGTATATTCAATCGTACTGATGCATTTGTGCTATGGTGTTTTAATCTATATGTTCAGATGTACGAGCTATCGAGCATCCTTAGTAGGTCAGACGTTCAGTAGCCAGACTACCAGTGAGTCCTTATCATTCAAGGATAGCATAATTATTTTATTAATTTATTATTTCAGTAGTCCAGCATTAGTTGGGGACATGTCCCATCAACTCTAAAGTTTTTAGACAGTTTAGAGGCTTCGAGACTATAGCATGATCTGACAGTTATTTCAACTTTATTTTAGTATTGATATACCGTATTTCTAGAAGTTATGTTTTATCAGATATTTGAACTTATGGCCTTTTAGCCTTTTATTCTGCATTTATATAGTATATTATGTAGTGTTCAGGTACAAAGATCAGTCATGGGTTAGCTTGTGGTCCTTCATGGTCATGAGCACCTTCTGGCATTTTGGGTACCAGATTCGGGGAATTACAAACTTGGTATCATAGCTTAATGTTTAATAGTGTCCTAGGAAGTCAGAAAGCCGTATCTAGTAGAGTCTTGTGCATGGGTGTGTTTCACTCCATATTTATGTATAGGAGGCTATAAGATGCTTTAGGAATAGTTTTCCTTCATTCAGTATTCATGTCGTGCCTATGAGCATGAGCTCAAATTTAACTCTCAGTGTAATTCATTTCTCCACTTTTTAATAGAATATGCCTCCCAAAAGAAGAATGAAAATCATTCAGCCCCTCATCCCGTCCAAGCATACCCCTTGGATGAACATGTCTCTCTGCAGAGTTCAGAGATGTATTCACTACTCTTGCTAACTCATTTGTTGCTCAAAATGAATGGCCAACTATTGTTCTGGCCAAACTAGTGGCCAATTTAGCTGCAGCCAGGATTTGGGACATCAACCAAATGAATCCTCAATCCTTTTTTGGGTCTAAGTCAGATGAGGACCCTCAGGAATTCCTTGATCAGGTTCAGAAGGTTACAAATATCATGGGGGTGTCAGTAGTTGAGAGTGCTGATCTAGCTGCATATCAAATGCAGGATATGGCTCACACATGGTTCAAACAGTGGAAAGTCGAGAGCGGTGTAGAGGTAGGACCCATAGAGTGGGAGGAGTTTGCCACTGCTTTTCTAGATTGATTCTTCCCCCTAGAGCTGAGAGAAGCTAAGGTGTTAGAATTTATTAACCCTAGGCAGGTCAGCATAAAAGTGAAAGAGTATTGTCTTAAGTTTACTAAACTAGATAGATATGCTCCTCATGTAGTGGCAGATAGAAGGACCAAAATGAGTAAGTTTGTTTTTGGTGTGAATGATAGTGTGGTCAATGAGTGTAGATCTACAAAGTTGATTAGTGAGATGGACATAGGCAGGCTTATCATCCATGCTCAATAGCTAGAAGAGTAGAAGATTAAGATGTGGGAGAAGAAGAATAAGAGAGAAAAGGTAGGTAGTTTCAACTTTACTCAGCCTAAGTAAGAGGGTGGAAGTTGTTCTCAATTCTGCCAAAAGTTATCTGTTCTAGCTCCTTCCTCAGCCAGTGCTCCAGTGTCTAAATTCAGAGATAGCAACAGAGATAGGGCGCTAGGTTCTAAGTCTCAGGGCAGTGTTAGAAGTGGCCAAACCTATCCTCTTTGTCAGACATGTAGCAAGCACCATCAGGGTACTTACAAAGCTGGCAGTGATTTTTGCTTCAGATGTGGCAAGCCAGGACACAGAGTCAGAGATTGTCCCCAGCCAGGTCCTCAAGGTCATTGTAATCACCCTCCAGTTCAGTCGGATCAACTGAATCAGCAGGGTTCCTCTTTCAGTGCTACCAGTGGGCAACGCCCAAAGAGACTCTATGCTCTTCAGTCCCGGCTGGATCAAGAAAATTCTCCTAATGTGGTTACCGGTACATTACAGATCTTTCATGTACATGTTTACGCCTTTCTAGATCCAGGAGATTCTTTGTCTTTTGTTACTACATATATAGTAGTTGATTTTGGAGTCAATCTTAAAATTCTAGAAGAGCCCTTCTTAGTCTCTACCCTAGTGGGTACTATCATAGCCCAATGGGTATACATGAACTGTCCGATTATGGTATCTCAGAAAGTCACTTCTACAGACTTAGTCGAATTAGAGATTACAGATTTTGATGTCATTCTCGGCATAGATTGTCTTTATTACTGTTATGCCACAGTCGACTACAAAAATAGAGTTGTCCAGTTTAACTTCCTGAATGAACCCATCCTAGAGTTGAAGGGTAGTACTTCAATTTTCAGAGTTCAGCTTATTTCCTACCTTCGGGCATAGAAAATGATCTCTAAGGGTTGTGTTTATCATATTGTCCAAGTTAAGGACTCTAGTTCCAAAACTCCCAGTCTCGGATCAGTCCCAGTAGTGAATGAATATTTTGATACCTTTCCTGAAGATCTTCCTAAAATTCCTCCCGAAAGGGAAATAGACTTCGACATTGATCTCCTTCTAGATACTCAACCTATATCTATTCCACCATATAGAATAGCAGTAGTAGAACTCAGAGAGTTAAAAGAACAGATGAAAGATCTCCTAGATAAGGGATTCGTCAAACCCAGTGTGTCCCCGTGGGGCGCACCAATTTTATTCATTCTTTATAAAGTAAGTTCTCTCAGAATATGTATAGACTACCATCAGATCAATAAAGTCACCATCAAGAACAAATATCCACTTCCCAGAATTGATGAATTATTCGATCAACTTCAGGGTGCCAGCTATTTTTCTAAGATAGACCTTAGATCAGGCTATCATCAACTCAGGGTCAAAGAATGTGATATTCCAAAAATAGCTTTTCGTACTCAGTATGGTCACTTCGAATTCTTAGTCATATACTTTGTTCTTACCAACGCCCCAGCAGCCTTCATGGATTTGATGAACCGTGTGTTCAAGAAGTACTTGGACATGTTCGTCATAGTCTTCATAAATGAAATTCTTGTCTATTCCCGTAGTGAGCATGATCATGCGACCATCTCAGAATAGTATTGCAGATTCTTAGAAATCACCAGTTGTTCACCAAATTTAGGAAGTGCGAATTTTGGCTAAGATCAGTAGCATTTCTTGGTCATATCATCTCCGTTGATGGCATTAGTGTTGATCCTCATAAGACAAAAGTAGTAAGAAACTATCCCAGACCCATCTCTCCATCAAATATCAGGAATTTCTTAGGTTTGGCTGGCTATTACCATAGGTTTTTTGAAGGATTTTTATCTATTGCATCCCTTATGTCCAAATTGACTCAGAATAAGGTTCAGTTTAAGAGGTCAGATTCATGCGAAAAGAGTTTTCAAGAGTTTAAGACTCGACTCACCTCAACTCCAGTTTTGACTCTTCCAGATGGTTTAGATGGATTTGTAGTGTACTGTGATGCATCCAGAGTAGGTTTGGGTTGTGTCCTCATGCATCATGGTAAGGTCATAGACTATGCCTCCAGACAGATTAAACCACATGAGAAGAATTATCCAACTTATGATCTTGAGTTAGCAGCGGAGTTTTTGCCTTAAAGATTTGGAGGAATTACTTCTACGGTGTTCATGTAGATGTATTCATAGATCATAAGAGACTTCAGTACGTATTCTCTCAGAAATATCTTAACCTCCATCAGAGAAGGTGGTTAGAGATCATGAAAGATTATGACATGAGTGTCCTTTATCATCCGGGCAAGGCCAATGTAGTGGCCGACGCTCTCAGTAGACTATCTATCGGTAGTGTTGTTCATGTTGAGGACAGTAAGAAGAAGTTAGATCAGGAGTCTATTATCTTGCCCTACTAGGTGTCCACTTAGTCGATTCAGCAGAAGGTAGTATATGGGTTTAGAACAGTTCAGAATCATATCTAGTATCCGAGGTGAAAGAAAAGCTAGATAGAGATCCTAGTCTTGTTAAGTTGAAAGAGTCAATCAGAGATCATAAGGTAGAGGTTTTATCCTAAGGAGGAGATGGTGTTCTCTATTGTCAGCGTCGTCTATTTGTTCTAGGTGTAGATGACATGGGGAAATAATTCTCGGAGAAGCGCATGGTGCGCACTACTCTATTCATCCAGGGAATACTAAGATGTACAACGACTTGTGGGAGATCAATTAGTGTAGTGGGATGAAGGGATATGTCTCAGAGTTTGTGGTTAAGTTCTCTATATGTCAGCGGGTTAAGATAGATCATCACAAGCCTAGTGGGTCCATGAAAGAATTCAGTATTCCTACTTGGAAGTGGGAAGAATTGAACATGGACTTTTTGATGGGTTTTCCACGTACTCGTCGTCAACATGATTTAGTTTGGGTCATTGTAGATAGGATGACCAAATCAACTCATTTCCTTCTAGTCGATACCTCTTATTCAGCTTAGGATTACACTAGACTCTATATTAGGGAGTTGGTCAGATTGCACGGTGTTCCATTGTCTATTGTTTTAGATAGAGGAACCTATTTCACCTCTCACTTTTGGAAAGCATTCCAAAAGGGTCTTGGTAGCCAAGTTCACCTTAGTACAACCTTTTATCCTCAGACTTATGGTCAACCAGAAAGGACCATTTAGACCTTGAAGGATATGCTAAGGGCGTGTGCAATTGATTTTAAGGGGAGTTGGGATGACCACATTCCTTTGATTTAGTTTACACACAACAACAACTATTATTCTAGTATTTAGATGGCTCCATTTGAAGATCTCTACGATAGGAGGTGCAGATCTCCAATAGGTTGGTTCGAAGTGGGTGAGGCAACAGTAGTAGGGCCTGACTTGGTATTCAACACCTTAAAGAAAGTTCAGTTGATTAGAGAATGGCTCAAGACAGCTCAGAGGCGACAAAAATCATACATAGATATGCGCAGAAAGGATCTCAAGTTCAAAATTAGTGATTATGTGTATTTGAAAATCTCTCCCATGAAGGGAGTGCAGCAATTCGGCAAGAAGTGAAAGCTCAGTCCCTGATATATTGGTACCTTCAAAATTCTCAGTCATTTTGGTGAGGTTGCTTATGAGCTCGAATTGCCTTCAGATCTAGCCTAAGCTTATCTAGTGTTCCATGTCTCCTTGTTAAATAAGTACATAGGTGACCTAGCAGTTGTAGTCCTTGTATAGGGCTTAGACATTTAGAACAACCTTTCTTTCGAAGAGATCCCAGTCATAATTCTTGACTACCAGACTCACAGACTGAGGAACAAAGAAGTCCCTCTAGTAAAAGTTTTTAGCGGAATCAGTCCATTGAGGGAGCTACTTGGGAAGAAGAAGAAGACATGTGGACCAAGTATCCTCACCTCTTCTCCGCAAACTTAGACTCAGCCCAAGGTTATAGCTTTCCTTAAGCTTATTTAGCTTCTTGTTCAGATTTCAGTTATAAACATAGTATTAAATACCCTTGCATATCCAGTTATATGTTCATGTATCATGTCATTTGCGTATTCATGCATCAGATATGCATTCTTATCACGAGAAACTAAGCTCCTCAATAATTTCAGTCATGAATTCATGAAGGCTATCCATCACATATCTATGCATCAAACATGCATATTCAGTATGATATTTCCATATATCAGCAGTTCCAGTCATATAAACATGTTCAAATGGTCACGTCCCTTAAGTAAGATCAATCTATCAGTTTTCCCAGTCTAGTCAGTCCATTCGAGGATGAATGTTCCCAAGGGGGAGATATTGTTATACCCCAGAATTTCTTTAAGTCAAATCAAGTATCTTTAAGAGGTCATATTCATGCGAAAAGAGTTTTCAAGAGTTGAAGACTCGACTCACCTCATCTCCAGTTTTGACTCTTCCAGATGGTTTAGATGGATTCGTAGTGTACTGTGATGCATCCATATTAGGTTTGGGTTGTGTCCTCATGTATCATGGTAAGGTCATAGACTATGCCTCCAGACAGATTAAACCACATGAGAAGAATTATCCAACTTATGATCTTGAGTTAGCAGCGGAGTTTTTACCTTAAAGATTTCGAGGCATTACTTCTACGGTGTTCATGTAAATGTATTCATAGATCATAAGAGACTTCAGTACGTATTCTCTCAGAAAAATCTTAACCTCCATCAGAGAAGGTGGTTAGAGATCATGAAAGATTATGACATGAGTGTCCTTTATCATCCGGGCAAGGCCAATGTAGTGGCCGACGCTCTCAGTAGACTATTTATGGGAAGTGTTGTTCATGTTGAGGACAGTAAGAATAAGTTAGATCAGGAAGTCTATTATCTTGCCCAACTAGGTGTCCACTTAGTCGATTCAACAGAAGGTAGTATATGGGTTTAGAACAGTTCAGAATCATATCTAGTATCCGAGGTGAAAGAAAAGCTAGATAGAGATCCTAGTCTTGTTAAGTTGAAAGAGTCGATCAGAGATCATAAGGTAGAGGTTTTATCCTAAGGAGGAGATGGTGTTCTCTATTGTCAGCGTCGTCTATTTGGTCTAGGTGTAGATGACTTGGGGAAATAATTCTCGGAGAAGCGCATGGTGCGCACTACTCTATTCATCCACGGAATACTAAGATGTACAACGACTTGTGGGAGATCTATTGGTGGAGTGGGATGAAGGAAGATGTCTCAGAGTTTGTGGCTAAGTTCTCTTATGTCAGCGGGTTAAGATAGATCATCACAAGCCTAGTGGGTCCATGAAAGAATTCAGTATTCCTACTTGGAAGTGGGAAGAATTGAAAATGGACTTTTTGATGGGTTTTCCACGTACTTATCGTCAGCATGATTTAGTTTGGGTCATTGTAGATAGGATGACCAAATCAACTCATTTCCTTCTAGTCGATACCTCTTATTCAGCTTAGGATTACACTAGACTCTATATTAGGGAGTTGGTCAGATCGCACGGTGTTCCATTGTCTATTGTTTTAGATAAGGGAACCTATTTCACCTATCACTTTTGGAAAGCATTCCAAAAGGGTCTTGGTAGCCAAGTTCACCTTAGTACAACCTTTTATCCTCAGACTTATGGTCAACCAGAAAGGACCATTTAGACCTTGAAGGATATGCTAAGGGCGTGTGCAATTGATTTTAAGGGGAATTGGGATCACCACATTCCTTTGATTTAGTTTACACACAACAACAACTATTATTCTAGTATTTAGATGGCTCCATTTGAAGATCTCTACGATAGGAGGTGCAGATCTCCAATAGGTTGGTTCGAAGTGGGTGAGGCAACAGTAGTAGGGCCTGACATGGTATTCAACACCTTAGAGAAAGTTCAGTTGATTAGAGAATGGCTCAAGACAGCTCAGAGGCGACAAAAATCATACATAGATATGCGCAGAAAGGATCTCAAGTTCAAAATTAGTGATTATGTGTACTTGAAAATCTCTCCCATGAAGGGAGTGAAGCAATTCGGCAAGAAGTGAAAGCTCAGTCCCCGATATATTGGTACCTTCAAAATTCTCAGTCATTTTGGTGAGGTTGCTTATGAGCTTGAATTGCCTTTAGATCTAGCCTAAGCTAATCTAGTGTTCCATGTCTCCTTGTTAAATAAGTACATAGGTGACCTAGCAGTTGTAGTCTTGGTGTAGGGCTTAGATATTTAGAATAACCTTTCTTTTGAAGAGATCCCAGTCATAATTCTTGACTACCAGACGCACAGACTGAGGAACAAAGAAGTCCCTCTAGTAAAAGTTTTTAGCGGAATAAGTCCGTTGAGGGAGCAACTTGGGTAGAAGAAGAAGACATGTGGACCAAGTATCCTCACCTCTTCTCCGCAAACTTAGACTCAGCCCAAGGATATAGCTTTCCTTAAGCTTATTTAGCTTCTTGTTCAGATTTCAGTTATAAACTTGGTATTAAATACCCTTGCATATCCAGTTATATGTTCATGTATCATGTCATTCGCGTATTCATGCATCAGATATGCATTCTTATCATGAGAAACTAAGCTCCTCAATAATTTCAGTCATGAATTCATGAAGGCTATCCATCACATATCTATGCATCAATCATGCATATTCAGTATGATATTTCCGTATATCAGAGTTCCAGTCATATAAACATGTTCAAATGGTCACGTCCCTTAAGTAAGATCAATCTATCAGTTTTCCCAGTCTAGATAGTCCATTCGAGGATGAATGTTCCCAAGAGGGAGATATTGTTATACCCCAGAATTTCTTTAAGTCAAATCAAGTATCTTTAAGAGGTCAGATTCATGCGAAAAGAGTTTTCATGAGTTGAAGACTCGACTTACCTCAACTCCAGTTTTGACTCTTCCAGATGGTTTAGATGGATTCGTAGTGTACTGTGATGCATCCAGAGTAGGTTTGGGTTGTGTCCTCATGCATCATGGTAAGGTCATAGACTATGCCTCCAGACAGATTAAACCACATGAAAAGAATTATCCAACTTATGATCTTGAGTTAGCAGCGGAGTTTTTGCCTTAATGATTTGGAGGCATTACTTCTACGGTGTTCATGTAGATGTATTCATAGATCATAAGAGACTTCAGTACATATTATCTCAGAAATATCTTAACCTCCATCAGAGAAGGTGGTTAGAGATCATGAAAGATTATGACATGAGTGTCCTTTATCATCCGGGCGAGGCCAATGTAGTGGCCGACGCTCTCAGTAGACTATCTATGGGTAGTGTTGTTTATGTTGAGGACAGTAAGAAGTTAGATCAGGAAGTCTATTATCTTGCCCTACTAGGTGTCCACTTAGTCGATTCAACAGAAGGTAGTATATGGGTTTAGAACAGTTCAGAATCATATCTAGTATCTGAGGTGAAAGAAAAGCTAGATAGAGATCCTAGTCTTGTTAAGTTGAAAAAGTCGATCAGAGATCATAAGGTAGAGGTTTTATCCTAAGGAGGAGATGGTGTTCTCTATTGTCAGCGTCGTCTATTTGTTCTAGGTGTAAATGACTTGGGGAAATAATTCTCGGAGAAGCGCATGGTGCGCACTACTCTATTCATCCACGGAATACTAAGATGTATAACGACTTGTGGGAGATCTATTAGTGGAGTGGGATGAAGGGAGATATCTCAGAGTTTGTGGCTAAGTTCTCTATATGTCAGCGGGTTAAGATAGATCATCACAAGCATAGTGGGTCCATGAAAGAATTCAGTATTCCTACTTGGAAGTGGGAAGAATTGAACATGGACTTTTTGATGGGTTTTCCATGTACTCGTCGTCAGCATGATTTAGTTTGGGTCATTGTAGATAGGATGACCAAATCAACTCATTTCCTTCTAGTCGATACCTCTTATTCAGCTTAGGATTACACTAGACTCTATATTAGGGAGTTGGTCAGATTGCACGGTGTTCCATTGTCTATTGTTTTAGATAGAGGAACCTATTTCACCTCTCACTTTTGGAAAGCATTCCAAAAAGGTCTTGGTAGCCAATTTCACCTTAGTACAACCTTTTATCCTCAGACTTATGGTCAACCAGAAAGGATAATTTATACCTTGAAAGATATGCTAAGGGCGTGTACAATTGATTTTAAGGGGAGTTGGGATGACCACATTCATTTGATTTAGTTTACACACAACAACAACTATTATTCTAGTATTTAGATGGCTCCATTTGAAGATCTCTACGATAGGAGGTGCAGATCTCCAATAGGTTGGTTCGAAGTGGGTGAGGCCACAGTAGTAGGGCCTGACTTGGTATTCAACACATTAGACAAAGTTCAGTTGATTAGAGAATGGCTCAAGACAGGTCAGAGGCAACAAAAATCATACATAGATATGCACAGAAAGGATCTCAAGTTTAAAATTAGTGATTATGTGTACTTGAAAATCTCTCCCATGAAGGGAGTGAAGCAATTCGGCAAGAAGTGAAAGCTTAGTCCCCGATATATTGGTACCTTCAAAATTCTCAGTCATTTTAGTGAGGTTGCTTATGAGCTCGAATTGCCTTCAGATCTAGCCTAAGCTTATCTAGTGTTCCATGTCTCCTTGTTAAATAAGTACATAGGTGACCTAGCAGTTGTAGTCCTGGTATAGGGCTTAGACATTTAGAACAACCTTTCTTTCGAAGAGATCCCAGTCATAATTCTTGACTACCAGACTCACAGACTGAGGAACAAAGAAGTCGCTCTAGTAAAAGTTTTTAGCGGAATCAGTCCATTGAGGGAGCTACTTGGGAAGAAGAAGAAGGCATGTGGACCAAGTATCCTCACCTCTTCTCCGCAAACTTAGACTCAGCCCAAGGTTATAGCTTTCCTTAAGCTTATTTAGTTTCTTGTTCAGATTTAAGTTATAAACTTGGTATTAAATACCCTTGCATATCCAGTTATATGTTCATGTATCATGTCATTCGCGTATTCATGCATCAGATATGCATTCTTATCACGAGAAACTAAGCTCCTCAATAATTTCAGTCATGAATTCATGAAGGCTATCCATCACATATCTATGCATCAAACATGCATATTCAGTATGATATTTCCATATATCAGTAGTTTCAGTCATATAAACATGTTCAAATGGTCACGTCCCTTAAGTAAGATCAATCTATCAGTTTTCCCAGTCTAGTCAGTCCATTCGAGGATGAATATTCCCAAGGGGGAGATATTGTTATACCCCAGAATTTCTTTAAGTCAAATCAAGTATCTAGAAAAGTTAGTGATGACTTCCTAAATGATTAATGTTTAAATCAGATAGAATTAGCTTTCCAATAATACCAATTTCGTCGAAATCCAGAATCAGAGTAAAAAGTTATAGACATTTTTCAGAGAACTATCGAAACTGCCCAGAAGCAACAGTCAGGCCGATGGACTGTCGATCTAGCGATTGACCATCGCCCAAGCCGTTGCGGATAAGGTAGTGAACCTGCATTCTGGTCTAGTACGACGGCCAAGATTGATGTACCGTTGAGCTAGCGACGGACCATCACCTAAACTGTCACAAATAAGGTAGAAAGTTCAGGTTTTGTCCAAGTGTGACAGTTAGGAGCGACGGACCGTCGAGCCAGCGATGGACCATCATAAAAAACTCCACCCCTTTAGACCAGCGATTTTAAGTTATTTTTAAAAGGGTATTGGGATCCTTTTCCACCCATTTTTTCCCCTAATTAAATAAGACCAAAGCTTATAACTTCATTATTCATCTATAACGCCAAATTAGGGTTTCTCTCAAACAACAATCCCCAAGAACAAGAAACCCTAGATGTTTAATTCCTAGCGAAGAATTCAAGCTTTCTTCCACCAATTTTCAAGAAACCATCAACCCAATTATGTCAAGTGTTGATTCATGGGTTCCTTTCACTCATGAAGCTCAAGAAACCCTTTTTGAAATATAAACTTTGGATTTCATGGTATGAATTGAATTATATCTATGTTTACGTTGTTTTTTAATTTCCAAGTTGAAGTCTTTAAAAAATATCATGAAAATATATTAGTATATGGTTTAAATTCTTGCATTGGAAGTGTAAAACATTGCTATGAAGTATTATTTCAATATTCATGCCTAAGCCTAAAGATATGCATGCAAGGTGTTTGATAAAATGCCTAAGAGAATAGGAATTATTCCTTATGACTCATTTGTGACCAAAATTGATGAATTCATATTTCTCCCTTATGTTTGAAATGACTTCCACATTATTTTTATGATTTGTAATGGATTGACGTAATGCTCATGACATTAGGCTTATGAAATTATGATAAGTTTACATGCATTCCTATTCATGTGTAAGATTATAGCATGTGAATAGTTCATGAAAATCCCCAATGATTATACTCTGAATTGTTGACTATGGTCATATGTTAAGAAGTGTCATGTCTTGTCATTTTCATGCTATCGAGTCTTGGGGGTACTTGTACCCGATAATTTAGCTATATGCCTAGAGCCAGTGTCATGTTTTCCAGATACTCTCAGTCAAGCCATGATTTATAGAACTAAGTCAGTCATGTGACTCGGGAAAACTAAGTTAACTCAGTAATCTCAGAAATATTATAAATTCAGTAATCTCAGTAGTGTTCCATTAGTCAACGGAACTCAATGAACACAGTCTTGTTCAGTTTAGTTAATCATGTTCAGTGTCTATTTAGATAGGAGTAGGATTCAGCACTGAGTGAGCCCAAAGATGGGAACTCATCTATTATTATAGAGTGTGATTCTTAAAAGTAATCCTTGCACTCTAGAACTATGTAGCTAGCGTAGGTTGAGAAATCCAACCTTCTAGTTGAGGGTAGATGGGGTGGCTTAACCTATTATATGAGGGTCCCACCATTCTCCTTAGAGTACCTATTAGATAAGGGATTACTCATAGCTTGTCCTTACCAGTGGTGCGATATTTACACCCTTCTAATTGGCGTTACAGATTAGCCCCAACTCAATTATATTATCTTATTCGGGGCATGTCGGTTAGATGACTACTTCCCACAGTTACAGTATCAGTCTCAATCTAAGTAATAGAACTTAGATAGTTTTACAGAACTCAGGATTGTCAAATACAGTCACCCAACTCAATATGGAACTTAACTGGTTCCATCAGAAATAGGACTGTCAGATACAGTTATTTAGACAATAGTATATCAGTTATACGAATCTTATGTTATAAGTATTCAGATTCAGTGATGTCATGATCTCAGTTATAGTTCACGTATTCATACATGTATTCTCATGTCATGTTATTCAGTTAGTTATTATTGATCATACATACAAATGACTTGCATTCAGCCTACCTTACTTTTATACCAGTACATTCAATCGTACTAACACATTTTTGCTATGGTGTTTTATACCATAGATTCAGAAGTACGAGCTCCAGAGCATCCTTAGTAGATTACACGTTTAGCAGCCAGATTATCAGTAAGTTCTCATCATTTAAGGATAGCATGATTATTTTACTACTTTATTATTTTAGTAGTCCAGAGTTAGTTGGGGACATGTCCCATCAACTCAACAATTTTTAGATAGTTTAGAAGCTTCCAGACTATAGCACGATCAGGTAGTTATTTTATTTTATTTTGGTATTAATATACCATATTTCCATATGTTATGTTTTATCAGATATTTGAACCTTATGGACGTTAAGCCTTTTATTCCATATTTATACAGTATATTATGCAGTGCTCAGGTACAGATATCAGTCATGAGTTAGCTTGTGATCCTTCGGTGTCATGAGCACCGTGTGGCATTCTGGGTACCAGATTTGAGGAGTTACAAATGGATACAACTTGTGTGGCACGAGTCATATCAGTTGAAATAGGTTGTTTAGTTATCTAAATTAACTTTGAACTTGGTAAATTAAGTTAGATCTTAGTATGAGTGACTCACTATGGTTTGTAAGCTAGGGTACAAGTTATAATGAAGACTTATAAAGTGGACAGTGTTCAAACATCCTAGATTCTATTCTGCCAGGGGTATAATTTATGTGTACTAGTCGTACACTTGAATACAAATTAGGTTTAGGTGTGTCGTATCTTTGATAGTGTTGGGTCTAAGAGGGAAAGCCTAGGGTACGAGTGGTGGGTACCACTCATAATAGATGGGTACTAATCATAAGGGTCAGTTGTATCCTGTGACAGGAATTAAATAGAGTTTAAGTGAGGGCAATCTGGTCTTTTTCCCACTTATCCTAATAAGGTCCCACAACTTATATTGCACTTGAGCGGTTAATTTCCCTAATATTCTATTCTTAAGCACTTAGAAAATACACTTAAATACTCTCTAGTGTTCTTGGGCAAAGAAAGCTAGGGTTTCATCTTAAGGAGCAAATTGGGGCTTGTCTTTGTGATTTCTCTCCATTATCTTCTTGGTTTATGGCATGTTCTCTTCCCTCATTGTTTGTTCCAACTAAAGGCATGGTTTTATATAATGTTTTCATGGTTTGATTATTTCATGGTTCAGGGTTTTCAAATATGATTTGAGGGTTTTAGTTATAGCTTAGTTATGGTTTGCCTATTCTTTAATTATGCTTTAGTGGTAGATTAGGATAATTGGATTACAACGAAATGGTTATGGGTAATGGATTTTGGATTTAGAAATACTATGCCCCAAATCTGTTTGATAAAATGCATATTACAATGCTTTAATTATAATATTGGGTTTTTCAATTGAACTTATGCTTGGTTTAAACTTTGTAATGGAACCCTAAATTATATTAATGGTTTAAATATTTTTGGAATGGTTTGGCATAATAAACATACTTATGGGGTACAAGGGAATCCCCCAAGTTAATATGACAATTAATACTTGTGGGATACATGGTAATCCCCCAAGTAAATTGGATAACATGGTCTATGGGTACATGGGAATCCTTTGTCCACTAAATTTTTTGGCTAAGGGCAATGCTTGCATGTTATAGTCGGTATGTCGATACCATTACTAGTAGCTTTGGTTAATAGTAATGGCTTGGTTTGTTGGAAATGATTTTAATTGGGCAATAATGGCGGGATGTGATATCTAACCGTGAAGGTAGGAGTTCAATAAAAAAACACTGGAAAATCATGTTTGCCGACATAAGGGGTAGGGAATGGAGAACTTTTTTTGATACTTACGAGGTACAAGGGAATCCTCTAAGTACACTATACATATGTATCATGGAGAGAGAAGGGTACATAGGAATCCTTGACTCTTATGAAATCTCTGGTTCGTGCAACTACATACATCAGTACCTGTTCAAGGGGTTACACTGGATCCATATAGCCCATGGTTGGTTAAGGTTAAGCTACTCATACCCAGGTTAAATATTTTAAATGCATTCTAAACCCGGTTCTCTTTCCTAGTATGGTTATATATATGTATGATTTGTATGCATATGGTTGGTTTACTAGGTTTTAGTGGTTGGCATTATTTTATCCTTATCCTAAGTTCATGCTAGTGTTCACCTTCTAACCCATGTTCAGGTGGTTGTATCCTATGTGATGCAGGAATCGGCTATTCCACTTCTCCTACTTAGCATTTGGACATTCGGGGGTCAGTTCTGGGTTGAAGTGGTGAGCTTTCATCTTTTTGGAAGGCTCCATTTGATGGATGTTATTTCATACTATGAATTAATTATGGATATTAGATTTTGTTATGGTTGTGGGCATGTCCCAACTGGATTCTTGTATTCTCTTGGTTAGAGGCTTTTATGGATCTATGATGGGTTGGCATAGGCAGGATTGGTATGGTTGTTAGCCTTAGTATTAGTATTAGTATTAGGGCTGACACAGGTTGATGGGATTGTTGGTTGTTCCATCCTCTTTTATTTTGGGTGTACATATAATTATTAATTTAACTTATTTGGTTATGGTCGGATTTATGGTTTGGTTTGACTATTAGTTTGGTTCAAACGGTTGGAATCAATTAGGTCGGTCTCGGTAATAGACGTATACCAGAGTCTATAATATGGATAGTTTTTCTATCTTATTATATGCTCGAACTTTAGCCAACTTAGGGCAGGTGGTTGGAGGTTTGGTTGGGTAATAGGGGTGGTCTCCGGTCCTGGACGGACATGGGATGCCCATTATGATAAGGCCCCGGGTCGGGTCGGGTCAATATATCCATCATAGTTTAGGGTGATAACTGTGATGGCACCTATGAGTTTTTGGTCAGTAACTATGAGAAACTTTAGATTGTGGGATTTTTTGGCTTCAGTCGAGTTGATTATACTTCCTTACAGGTGTGTGGTCCTACCAAGCAGTGGTGATGCTTCTATATTGATTCCAAGCAAGTGAGTTCTCTGTCGATGACTTAGGTTACATTTAGATAGTCTATCCTTTACAAATTCATCCTTTATATCTTGAGGGAGAAACGTAGGCACCAATTTGAGCATTTTACATAGTAGGGTATTTTTGTGGCTGAGTATGAGATTTTATTTAATTCTTTATCCTATAATTCTATGGAGATCTTTCTAGATGAGTCCAAGATGATTAAGAGGTTTGTAGAGGTATAACATATAGTATCAGAGAGGCCGTATTTGTTGTAGCTCGATCTACAACTTTACTTTAGAGGTTAGTTAAGTCAGAAAAGGAGTTTGAGTTGATGCATCGTGATGAGCATGGGGATCTAAGAGACAAGAGGTCCCAAACATCAGGCTGATTCACTAGTACATTATATGGAGGTAGGGATTTTTTAGATAAGATTTTCCCCTCAACATGGTTGACTAGTTTATAAAGCTATGTAGATATCATAGAATAGACATTTAGGTCAGCGTTCTCAGTGGTTTTCAAGTTGTGGTGGCAATATCGGATATTTGTGTCACTCTCAGAAGTTGGTGGCTCCCAAGTCTTGCAATGAGTGTAGTAGTCTAAATAATCTTCAAAAGGATTTTCCAATATATAGTATGAGGGGTCCATGATAAGGTCGACAAGCTTCTACTAGAGTAGCAATACTCCCGTCTAGGGGTCGAGAATATCTCAAGGAGGTAGAGTGATGTTAGGTGTATGTATGCATTCTCGTATCACTATTCTAGTATTTTTAGCCTTGTTTTGAGGATGATTTGTGTTCTATATGAATTTACAATGAGAAAAATGTTCATATAAGTTTTAAGCATGTGTTTATAGTGTGAAAAGTGAATTCAATATAAGTTTGTACCTAAAAGAATCATTTAGAGTTCAACCCGGAAAACTAATGTTACTAGCTTGAGCTAGGTGCTTGTCTATTTGATCCCATTGGATTCTAGTGTGTTTGATGATTTCCTTACGGTTTTAATGTGTAATTTTATATGTAAAAACTTGTTTATAGTGTACAAAGGTTAAGCGAGTCAAGTATAGAGTCGGAACATGAAGTGGAAGATCTAGGTATTTTACCTTGTCTTAGCTTTTGTTTTTTATTTGTCGTGATGGATATTGTATTGTTTGAACCTATAATTCATGTGGTATGTTCTTATTGGATCCATTGTGAGATTAATATGATTATATATGGATGATTGTAAGTCTGTAAAACTATGGGAAAGATATCACAAATTCAATGATGAAAGGAGGAACGACCAACACTTAACCAAATTTCAAGATGCAATTTCCAGAGAGGTGTCGCGATGAAGTCTCAACATGACTTCTATTCCTGATTTTAGAACTCACGACATGGATTCTATTCCCAATTTTAGAACTCGCGACATGACTTCCCCTCCCGGTTTTAGAACTCACGATGCAAGGTCCAATTCACACACGGCTAAAAGCGCAAATTCAATCCTACACGGCTTGGGACTACATGGATACTGTAAATACATCTTTGTAAACATTATTATTTATCTTTGGATATATTTTCGAGCTTAAGGATTTTCTAAAACTTCTTATTTAGTTTTTTATTATTTTTATTTTGTTCATTCATGTTTTTAGTCGTTAATTACCATCGTATGATTATGATTATAATTATACGTGGCTAAACGCCCTCTTTCGGGATTATAACCAAGAACATGAGATTATTATTTTGAATTAATTTCGTTTGATTTGCTTATAATTATTGGTTGTTTGTTTTTTCTTGTTATAACAATTTTAAGGATTCGTGACCCTTAGAATAAATATATTGTCAACCTTGTGAACTAAGGAGAAGGAATAGGAATATAGAACATGGGAATAAACAAAGTTTGGGTTTTTATTCATTTATGAAATAAAAAATTGAACATAAAACCTAGGACAGGGATGTACTTAGGTGCTAAACTTGATTCAAACATAGTATGATAGATAAAATAACTTAAGTGAACTATTACATCCATGCTCAATGATGTAGTTGTAAGGTTGAACTTAGGTAAAGAATTAGAGGTTGGGAAATCATAATCATGCAATTAACCCTACAAATCATCAACCATAATAGCAAGTTAACAAATGAAATTCAACAACATAGTATGATTGTTCAAAATTCTTTAACCCTGTGTTTTACTCCTATTTATTGTCCAAGATCTTTACTTTACGCTCTATTTACTTTACTTACAATTTACAAACTCCAATATCTCTTTTGGTTACTTTTGCACCAGTTGAATCTAAATTGTGAACAGAAATCAAACTATTGTTTAACCAAGTCCCTGTGGGATCGATACTTGACTTTTATTAGGCCACTTTACTACATTATAAAACCACATACACTTGCGTTTGCACTGTCAAGTTCTTGGCGCCGTTGCCAGGGACATTCAATTTGCACCTGTTTTATTTTAGTTTTGTTCTTTAGATTTCTTTGGTGTTTTTATCCTTGGTCTTGTTTTTGTGATTTTAGGAAACATGTTTTAAGGTTTGAAAGCTGGCAAGGCATAAAGATTTGGTTGAACCAAGCACCAAACCCGAACCACACTTTCATCAACGAAGGAGAGACGCAATCCGTCTCTCCTAATTTATGGAAATAAAAGAGGACCTAGTTGTTCCTACTCCAATGGATGAAGAACAAGCATCTCGCAAGATAGTTAGGGAAGTGGTAGTCCCACTTTCGATTAACTTGACTTCCCCAATTGAAAGAACGGATGCTGGGGGAATTTTGAGTTAAAGCACAAAATGGTACAGCTTCTTATCAGCAGTGGATAGTTTGTAGGGCTTTCATATAAGGATCCACAAGTCCACTTATAGACTTTCATTGAGCTTACTGACAAATTCATTTTCACTGGGGTGGGTACAGATTATGTGAAGCTGACACATTTTTTGTATTCACTGTTGGGGAAAGCTTAAAGGCAGTTGAATACGTCCGGCCAATTCAATCACATCATGGGATGACTTATCTAGAAAATTCCTCATCAAATTATTTCCATTAGGCAAGACTGTGAGACTTCACAGTTAGATAGTGAGCTTCAAATAAAAGCCTGGTGAAAATCTATATCACTCTTGGGAATGCTTTAAGGCCCTTCTTAGGGATTGTCCACTTTACCAATAATCCAATGACGTACTTTCTCGTACTTTTGTAGAAGCCCTTAATCACAATACAAATATTTTTCTAGATTCAGCCGTAGGTGGTCAAGCATTGAAGATGACTTATGATGAGCTATAGTGATTGTTGAACCACATGACAGAAAGAAATCCCAAATGGCATTCAGATTCTAGAAGTGCCACGAATAAAATAGCAGGTGTATTGGAGGTAGACCAGTTCACTACCTTATCAGCTCAGGTTGCAGCATTACAAAATATGATAAATACTAAGTTCAGCAGCCTAAAATTAGAAGCTCCACAACCTGAAGCCACAGTCAATGTTATCCAACAAGCTGCAGGTTAATGTCAAATATTTGGGAATAGCGTCCTTATAGCTGCGATATGTGCTTTAAATTCATAATTAATGATGTATGTGGGCAATGATCAAAGGACAAATTATGGTAGTGCCTACAACATGAGTGGAAGCCTCAACCATGGAATGCTTAAAAACAACAAATTAAACAACCACAGGCACAACAAAATCAGTGTACTAGCAACATGGAAGAAGTATTAAAGCAACTCTTAGCTAGTCAGACACATTTGGCTGTAGACATGAAAAATTCACAAGATGCTCAGAGAAAATTAGAGATTCAAGTGGGGAAGATACAATAAGCATCAAATACTAGGCCATAAGGTGATTTTCCAATAGATACAGAAAATCCAAAGCATGTTATAAAAATTACCTTGAGAAGCGGTAGAGATCTTTAAGAAGAAACTTACAAGGAAACAAAGCATGTATATGTAGATTTGACTCCACAACAGGTTTCTGAAAAAGCTACTGATAATTTAAGGAAGTCTGAGTACTTAAAAGAGATAGATGTTGCTGAACCAAAAAAAAATCAAGTGCCGCCACTACCATTTCCTCATAAGCACATGAAAGCGAAGGAGAATGCAATGTTTAATATGTTCTTTGAAACAATCAGAGTGTTTCACATTAATTTACCTTTGTTAGATATATTGCATAGTATGCCTAAGTATACAAAGTACTTAAGGGATGTGGTTGATAATAAGAGAAAATTTTAGGATGTAGGGGCGATAACACTCACTGAAGAGTATAGCGCTGTGATGACACAGAAAATCTTCAAAAAATTGAGAGATCTTGGGAAGCTTACTCTCCTTACCCAATTTGGGAGTAAAGTGATCCATACATTGAGTGACTTAGGGGCTAGCTTAAATATTATGCCCCTATCACTGTTTGACATATTGGGATTTGGAAAGCCTAAATCGACTAAGGTGGTTTTGCAGCTGGCAGATAGATCCATGGCCTATCCAAAAAGAATCATTGAGGATGTCCTCATAAAGGTTGGTAAATTTATTATTCCTTCTAACTTTATTGTTCTTGATTTTGAGGAAGACGAATAGGTACCAATCATCTTAGGGCATCCATTCTTAGCAACTAGAGGAGCGTTGATTGATGTTAGAGAAGGCACGATCAAAATGAGGGTAAAGGATAAAGAAATGGTATTTGATGTATGCAAAGCACTCACACTAACGTCCCAATATAAAGATTTATGTATGATCAATGTGATTGAAGTGTATGAGTATGGGGTGGCTAGTCCACTAAAGTCATCTTTGGACTACCTGATTGAGCAGCCGAAGCTTCTACCGCCTAAGCCTGATTTGATGCTAATTGATAAGCCTGAAAAGGCTAAAGTTGAAAAACCTACTGCTCTTGAAAATTCACACCTAAGAGGGGTGAAGAGAATAATAAGATGGAGACCAAGTATGAGAAAGTGAAGGAAAGAGAATAACTAAGTCATTAGTTGGGTCATGACGTGACACTAAATCAGATGCAGCTTAGGAGGCAACCCAAGTTAAGTAGGTATGTTTTCTTTATAACTTTTAGTTTTTATTTCACATAGTTTTTGTTTTTGATTGAGTCATAGGTTAATGGGAAGTCTGAGTACCGAAAACCTGAGCTTGAAGCATGGAAAAAAAACTAAATGTGGGGTCCCACGAATCCCATTAATTCAAAAGATGCTACTAGCTAGGCCTAGAGGCCTCAGGGAGTATTTATGTCTCTTTGTTTAAAATTTAGTGTGGGGACAAAGTAGATTTTTAAGTGTGGGGTGGAGAAATTCTAAATTTTGGCTCAATTTAAATTTTTTATTTTTTTTGTAAGATATTCTTGTTGGTGTTATGTTTGATTACATGGTGCAAATTTTTGTTTGTAAAAGCAAGTTGAAATGAGTGAATTCCTACTTTTGAGACTCTTAGTCTCATTTTTGTGACTCTTGTATATTTTGGCTTAAATTTGAATTCATGTTATTGTTTTTTTATGAGTCAATGATGATTCTATTGAGTTGAGCATGTTCCATGTGAGTGTGAGATTTTTGTATATTCCTTGTTGCATATTATGTCTATAACTTTCTTGGTGTGTGTGTAAAATAAAATAAAGAATGTGGGTTTAGGAGATGATTTTGGCATTTCTTTGATAACCTTATTTTATACATTCTATTTGTCCTACCCTTTGTGCATTATCCTAGTAAAACTCCATTGAGACTTTAGCCCTTTCTTTGGTAGACTTTTATTTGGTAGCCTCTTTGATAGACCATAGTTTGAATCAAAAATCTCCTAAGTGCTTAATGAAAATTTGATTTAGTAAGGATTTTGAGAAATTAAAGAAGATAAAGGTAAAATTGATGCCCCAAGGTAAGAGTTATTGTTGTTTATATTTGATGTGTGGTGGTTGGGAGTGATATGAATGGTGTTCAAAATATTCCCATGAGTGTATAAAAAGAGAAAAATTTAATATTAAAGGAATAAATAATACGCCCAACATGTGTTTGTGAAAATGCTTAAGAGAGATAGGGTAAAATAAAAGAAAAGGGAAGACAAATATTGTGTAAATTGGTTGTTGGAGATTGGTTCTAATGTATAATTTAGTGTATCAAAGTGCTTAGACAGGTTAGTCACTATTCCCAAATAGTTCGTACCTATCCCTTAGCCTATATTACAACTCGAAAAATACCTATTTGACCCTATACTTGACATTCTAATATTAGTGGAGCACTACACTAAGGGCAAGCCTATGGTTCATTGGGGGTAACTTGTTAATTCTTTGTGAAAGTGAGCATAATTTGATTCTTTTACCCATCATGTTATAATTGCTTAATTGTGAGTCATTATAGGTAACTCTCTTGTAATGAGGGGCACATGTTTGATGAATGTGGGTGATTTATATGATGTCCTTGATTGAATTATAAGCATGAGTTTTCCAACTAGGTGAGTCAGTTCTTGAGGCTAGGATGTTTTGGAATAGTGTTCATTAGCTTTCAATGGTGTAAATAACATGTGTTTGTGTAGAAACTTGCATTTCATGTAGTCAGTGTAGTACTAGCTTGAGTGTCTTGTAAGTAGAAGAAGTGTAGAGTCTTCAGCTCATGATTTTTATAGTTAAGACTTGTTCGAGGATAAACATGGCTTTAAGTGTGGGGTGGTGATGTTGGGTGTATCTATGCATTCTAGTGTCACTATTCTAGTCTTTTTAGCCTTGTTTTGAGGATGAATCGTGTGCTATATGAATTGATAATGAGATTAATTCGCATATAAGTGTTAAATCATGTTTTTATAATGTGAAAACTGAATTCCAAACAAGTTTGTACCTAAAAGATTCAGTTAGAATTCAACCCAGAAAACTAGTGTTACGAGCTTGAGCTAGGTGCTTGTCTAGTTGATCCCGTTGGATTCTAGTGTATTTTATGAGTTCCTTATGGTTTTAATGTGTAATTATATGTGGAAAAACTTTTTGATAGTGTACAAAGTTCAAGTGAGTCAAGTAAAGAGTCGGAACATGAAGTGAAAGATATATGAAATTTGCCTTTTCTTAGCTTTTATTTTTTATTTGTCGTGATGGATATTGTGTTGTTTGAACCTCTAATTCGTGTGTTTTTTTCTTGTAGGATCTTTTGTGAGCTTAATATGATGATGTTTGGATGATTGTGAGGCTGGAAAACAATGTGAAAGACACAATAAAGTCAGGGATTAAAGGAGGAACGACCAAAACTTAACCAAATTTCAAGATGTAATTTCTTTAGAGACGTCACGATGAAATCGTGATACTAATTATATTCCCAATTTTAGAACTTCTAACATGAATTTTAATCCCAATTTTAGAATTCTCGACATGACTTCCTGTAATACCCCGGAAAATGTTTTGTCGAAATTTTGTGCGTAAACGTATTGGGTCCTATCTTTTAGAACGATTTATAATTTTTCAGGTGGAATTTCCTAGATTTAGACCCACCATTATGAAGAGCATCGAATAAGCTTCCAACGATAAGTGGATCATCAAAAACGGAGACCCAATCAATGAGTTACGAACATTCCGATCGAACGGTGAATAGTGATGAACAGTAAAACGTGCAGGAAAAAAAGTACTGAGGCCAGGCGTATTTTTTATCCAACTTTAAATGATCATAAATCCTTGTACATAATTATCTGGGTGATCTACTATATATCAACGGAAATCTCTGCGAATACTATTTCCAATGAACTTAGTTTCATCCAATTTGTCTATCGTAGCAAAAAGTTATGGTCAATCTAGTTCAGCCTATCAAAAGCAAATTTTTTGGTCAACTTCAAATGACCATAACTCCTTGTACATAATGATCTGGGAGAGATACTATATATCAGCGGAAAGCTCTGAGAGTCCTCTTTATAATGAAATTGGTTTCATTCAATTTGGATAGTTTAGTAAAACGTTATGGTCGATCTACTTAAGCCTACCAAAACAGTCCCCCATGGACAGATTCGCATTTTATTTGATTCTTAGGGGCATTTTGGTCTTTCACCACTCTTTTAAACCTCTATAAATACCCCCTTTGATCTGAGAATTGTCATTCATTTTCTCTCATTTCTCTTATATCTCTCTCTCAAAATATATGCATATATATATATATATAGAAGAAGAAGAGTTAGGGTTAGGGTTCCAATTGGGAGAAGATCGATTCAAGGCTTCGATTCATGAATTCCTTCCGTCAATCCCTTCAGGCAACGGAGTCTAAGGTATGCAAGTGTTTATCTATGGACTCCTTTCGTTCATAGAGTCCACAAATCCCTTTTTGAAAGTTCAAGTTATGTATATATATTTTTTTTTTCTAGACTTTGATGATGTATATATATATATATGTTGATTGATATTTGATGGTTGAGATATATATGAGGATTATGTATGTTACTTGATATATATATATATATGATGATTATGCATGTTGGTTGATATATATATATGTGTGGTGATGGTGTATGTTGGTTGAGGCATTCCTGCGATGATTATGTGTGTTGGATGAGATATATGGGGTGGTGGAAAACATGAGAACTTGACGAATTCACTAATGCCTAAAAGTGCATGTAAGGTGTTTGTGGAATTGTGTAAGAGGCTATAAATTTACATTCTTAGGATATAATAAGTTCTAAATGACTAGACTACTTTCTATGTAAACGTTCAAAATGAACTCCATGTTGTTACCTAAAATTGGGGATGTTGTGTGGAACGCTTATGATATGGTTGTAAGTGCGGACGAGGTATTTAGTTGGTCGAATTAAGATGAATGATGGTCTTGTAGCACATGTAACTATTCATACTAACCTATGCCCTAAATGGTGCATGCAAGGTAATTGTAGAAATGCCTAGTTGAAGAAGAGTGGATCGTATGACCCCTTGTGATCGAAGTGATGAGTTCATACCATACTTGCATGCTACATGTTTACTATGATGCTTAAGGGAAATGATAAGTTCATTAGGCCACGCTAAGTGTGAAATGTCTAATTATAGGTCGAATTGCATATATCAAGATCTTAAAGGAAAGAACCTTGAGAAGTGAACCATGATGTGTTGAATGTATGTTATTTGTGTGTATCCCGATTGGATGAACTATGTTATACTGTATTCTTCCTTAACCATATGAATCCTTGTTCAATGATCTACGATGTAATGGCATGAGATTCCAATACTTGTATATAAATATGATCTTCAAATAATTGGTGTGAGGTGTTAATGAATGCATGGTGCATGATGGCCTGTGGGCATGTGAGTATGCATTATTGTATACTACGTATTACTTATGTTATTGATTGTTGGGGATACGTATGCCCGAAATAGTCTGCTGGTCTAGAGCTGAGTCAATTCCGCGATAATCTTAGTCGTGCTACAATCAATGAATTTCCGATGATTTGAGAACTTAAAATAAATTCCGTGAGAACTTAGTATGTGGGGTTTTGAACAAGAATATCTTTTTATTCTTGTGCCCAAAGAATTAATTTTATCATTGGAATTTCATGATTTGGTAAAGTGGGTAAATACCCAAGATGTTTTAATGACGAATTATGAGGTTATGAAAATATAAATTGTTTAAGCTTTGATGTACATGATTACTTTATTATTCCCAAGTTATGATTTGATAAGGTGAATTTCATATTTCTACCATGAGTTGATATTTCAAGTGTTTTCAAGATATGATTTATGGAACTTTGAATCTTCCAATATTGGTATACATAATAACCTTAATATCTTGTTTTCTTGAATTGAGATTTTATGCCATAAATTGCATACCACTTCTATGAAATTTTTTTTTTTGAGGATTCTTGATATAAGAGCCATGATTTGAGTTACATTAAGACATACAAAATCTTACTATGATTTGAAGATCTTAAATGCTTTTCAAAAGCTATTGTCATGATTTTACTATTGAAATGAAAGAATGATCATTTGAGAATATTGATTTGCATCCGCAGAGTCGGTATGATTTATATTGATTTTAAGCTCGCAGATACGAAATGCTTTTGTTATTGATACCATGTTGATGTTGAGGAAAATTAAAATATTTTGAGCTAAAATGTGTTGAGTTAGGAATCCACAAATTGATATGATTTGATAAATGAGAAAGAGATTTGATTTGGTCTTTATGATAGATCCTTATGATGTTGTGGTGGATTTCCTAACGCGTTTTGAGCTAGTCGGAGAGTATTACTTAGCACCGAGAGGGAAATTTGGTATTTCCCCAAACCTATGTGCCACCGTAGGATTGTTGATGATGATATTGTTGGCCAGAGGGCCGAATTATGATTATGAAAGCTTTAAGGTTTTACTCCCTGGCAAGAGTACAACACTCCCGCTAATGGGAGTGCCCTCCCTAGGAGGGCAAACATTGGTATTCCACGCGACTCACGTGGAGTTGTCGGTTATAGGTAACTCCCCTGTCCATAAGAGTATGTTTCTTGAACTATCGAGTCGCTCCGAGTCTTGAGTTGATGAGTTTGGTTGTCTATGAGGAATCATGAGAATTTATGATGAATATTGATGATTTTATGACGATTTATGGGATTTTACTTATGTTTTCCTATCTATAATATTATGAGAAGTATGGATAATGAAATTCAAGCCATGTGAGTCTTCATTTTCCGTACGCATGTTTTACGAAATCAAAGATATTATTCAAATTATTGTGTGCACCCCCACATATTTAGTTGCTTATGAGGAGTCATGGTGAGTTATGTAACTACTTCCCACAGTTTCTGCGTCAGTATAAATCTTCGGGAGTCAGGGGTGTGAGTGTATTCAATTGATCAATGTTGGTATCCTGTGATTCAGTAATGCAGTACCCCAGTACAGTAGTGAGTTCCGAGGACAGTAAAGTGGTATCCGAGATGTTGTATCTGGAGTCATTATAATTGTTATAGTGGTTGTGAACTCTGCATTCATATATGTTTACTCGTTCGTTATTCTCATGATTATTCTGTTGATTAAATGTTCATGCATAAGCCCTTGCATTTAGCCTTCCCTATTTGCATACTCAGTACATCTTAGTACTGATGCATTTGCGCTATGGTGTTCTTTTATTTTGGGGCACCATAGGTTCAGAGGAGTGAAACTTAGAGCATCTTAGAAGTCACTTGTATAGGAGCAGTGGGTGAAGCAGTGAGTCCTCATCATCCGAGGATGTTGTTATTGCAGTATTTGATTTTAGCAGATGGAGTTAGTTGGGGAATTATCCCTTCAACTCCATAGTTCAGGAAGTGTAGAGGCTTTTCAGACAGATATATTAGTGTGTGGTTTAAGGTATTGTATATTTCTAGATGTTTGAACCTTACAGCAAGTGTTAGCCAGTTTTCGTATGTATTTTATTATATTATACAGTGAACAGGTACAGATATCAGAAAAAGGGTTAGCTTGTGGTCTTTCGGGATCATAAGCACCGTGTGGCATTCCAGTTCTCAGGAATCGGGGTGTTATAATCTTGGTATCAGAGCCTGTGGTTCAACAGTGTCCTAAGGAGTCTTAAAAGCCACATCTAGTAGAGTCTTGTACAAGAGTGTATTGCGCGCCATATTCATGTACGAGAGGCTATGGGATGTTTAGAAGAGTTTCCGTTCTTTCATGATCCAGATCGTGCTATAGCAAGATTTTCCAAGAGAGTTATGTAGACTCTTGTAATGATCTCCTTATGTCAGATTTACCTTACTCTTAAGGTAACAGAAGTAGTGAAGCCAAAGTCTTTCAGATAGAACTTTCTCTGACAGTCCCCACAGATAGTTTTGGGACAGTGTTCTCTAAAGTGAGAAGAGTATGCCTTATGGGGTTAGCTATTTATATGGTGAATGAATAGTCTTGAAATTATATATGTAAGAATCTAAGTGTGGAAGTTGGGAATTATATGTGTTGATTGATAGAGATATAGCTGTGATTCTCATGGTGTGGAGAAGTATAAGTTTAATAGATGTGATATTTGAAGGCTAGAATGAGAATAGTATGTTTATTAAAGATTTGTGGATATTCATGTTACGTTTTAGAAGCTAAGCTTGAATCTTTGAAGAATGTTAGTTTGTGGACTCCAAACTAAGTATTAAGATGTGAATGTGGTTTTAGTAGCCTATGAAGAAATTGAAGCAGATAATATGTTTAGTGAGACAAGTAGGTGTTGAAAAGAGTGTATGTATATGATAATGATTGTAGAGACTAAGGAAGGATAAGAATTGTATTCCAAGAAGTAGCATTGGTATTGAATTTAAGTTTTTAGGTGTAGTCTTTCTAGATGAATTAAGTTATCATTTTGTGCACCGTTGTGCCTCAGACTCTAGATTACATTGGTTGTAGTTCATTTTGGGGTTTAGCCGAGTATTCAAAAGTGTCTAACGATGACTTAAAGCTGAGAGAAGGATGATAGAGAAAGTGACAAGTCAGGCCCTCAGAATCTGGTAGTGGTGCTAGTAGGTATGGAAAAGAAGTAAAGGGAGACAGTTCCCGACCCAATCTTATTTCAGTGAAATATGTCTAGAGGGACCTTAGGTCCCAAGGGGGAGATACCCCATAATTTTATAATAATTCCATGTCCATGCTCTTTCTATGATGTTAACCTCATCGTTCGTTGCATTTCTAGTTATGCTTTCGAGAATTTGGTATATTAGGTATATTCGTATTTAATATTCACGTTCAATAGAAAGAAACTGGAATTGTGGGCATGTTTGAACATGTATTGAAGAGATTGGTTGGGTTATGATTCTTTGCATTTGAGACGCATGTGTGTTGTGAAAATTTACCCATGAGTGGGTTGTTGAATGTTTTATGGGATAGATGTGCATGACTAGTGAAAGTACGCAGAGTATTGGTTGCTTCAGTTGGGTGGTTATGTTTTGAGATGTGTTGCTGTCTTGAATAAACCCAGTAGATTAGTGTTCTTGATCTGGCCTTCACATTCGAGGATGAATGTTTCTAAGGGGGAGATGATGTAATACCCCAGAAAATTTTTTGTCAAAATTTTGTGCGTAAACGTATTGGGTCCTATCTTTTAGAACGATTTATAGTTTTTCGTGTGGAATTTCCTAGAGTTAGACCCATCGTGGCGAAGAGAATCGAATAAGCTTCCAACGATATATGGATCATCCAAAACGAACACCCGAGCGATGAGTTAGGAACATTCCGATCGAACGGTGAATAGTGATGAACAGTAAAACGTGCAGGAAAAAAGTACTGAGGCCAGGTGTATTTTTTTGCCAACTTTAAATGATCATAAATCCTTGTACATAATGATCTGGGTGATCTACTATATATTAATGGAAATCTCTGCGAGTCCTATTTCCAATGAACTTGGTTTCATCCAATTTGTCTATCGGAGCAAAAAGTTATGGTCAATCTAGTTCAGCCTATCAAAAGTGAATTTTTGGGTCAACTTCAAATGATCATAACTCCTTGTACATAATGATCTGGGCAAGCTACTATATATCAACAGAAATCTATGAGATTCCTCTTTCTAATGAAATTTGTTTCATTCAATTTGGATATAAGAGTAAAACGTTATGGTCGATCTACTTAAGCCTATCAAAATTGTCCCCCATGGACAGATTCGGGTTTTATTTGTTTCTTAGGGGCATTTTGGTCTTTCACCACTCTTTTAAACCTCTATAAATACCCCCTTTGAGCTGAGAATTGTCATTCATTTTCTCTCATTTCTCTTATATCTCTCTCTCAAAATATATGCATAGAAATATATATATAGAAGAGGAGTTAGGGTTAGGGTTCCAATGGGGGAAAAACGATTCAAGGCTTCGATTTAAGAATTTCTTCTATCAATCTCTTCCGTCTACGGAGTCTAAGGTATGCAAGTGTTTATCTATGGATTTCTTTCGTCCATAGAGTCCACAAATCCCTTTTTGAAAGTTCAAGTTATGTATATATATATATATATATATTCTAGACTTTGATGATGTATATATATATATATATGTTGATTGATATTTGATGGTTGAGATATATATAAGGATTATGTATATTACTTGATATATATATATGATGATAATGCATGTTAGTTGATATATATATATATGTGTGGTGATGGTGTATGTTGGTTGATACATGTATGCGATGATTATGTGTGTTGGATGAAATATATGGGGTGGCGGAAAACATGAGAACTTGAAAAATTCACCAATGCCTAAAAGTGCATGTAAGGTGTTTGTGGAATTATCTAAGAGGCTATAAATTTATGTTCTTAGGATATAATAAGTTGTAAATGACTAGACTACTTTCTATGTATACGTTCAACATGAACTCCATGTTATTGTCTAAAATGGGAGATGTTGTGTGGAAGGCTTATGATATGGTTGTAAGTGCGGACGAGGGATTTAGTTGGGGGAATTAATATGAATGATGGTGTTGAAGCAAATGTAATTGTTCATACTGACCTATGCCCTAAATGGTGCATGCAAGGTAATTGTAGAAATGCCTAGTTGAAGAAGAGTGGATCGTATGACCCCTTGTGATCGAAGCGATGAGTTCATACCATACTTTCATGCTACGTATTTACTATGATTCTTAAGGGAAATGATAAGGCCATTAGGCCACGCTATGTGTGAAATGTCTAATTATCGGTCGAATTGCATATATCAAGATCTTAAAGGAAAGAACCTTGAGAAGTGAACCATGATGTGTTGAATGTATGTTATTTGTCTGTATCCCTATTGGATGAACTATGTTATGTTGTATTCTTCCTTAACCATATACATCCTTGTTGAATGATCTACGATGTAATAGCATGAGATCCCAATACTTGTATATGAATATGATCTTCAAATAATTGGTGTGAGGTGTTAATAAATGCATGGTGCATGATGGCCTGTGGGCATGTGAGTATGCATTGTTGTATACTACTTATTACTTATGTTATTAATTGTTGGGGGTCTGTATACCCGAAATAGTCTGCTGGTCTAGAGCTGAGTCAATTCCACGATAATCTTAGTCGTGCTACGATCGATGAATTTCCGATGATTTGAGAACTTAAAATAAATTCCGTGAGAACTTAGTATGTGGGATTTTGAACAAGAATATCTTGTCATTCTTGTGCCCAAAGAATTGATTTTATCATTGAAATTTCATGATTTTGTAAAGTGGGTAAATACCCAAGATGTTTTAATGACGAATTATGAGGTTATGAAAATATAAATTGTTTAAGCTTTGATGTACATGATTACTTTATTATTCCCAAGTTATGATTTGATATGGTGAATTTCATATTTCTACCATGACTTGATAGTTCAAGTGTTTTCAAGATGTGATTTATGGAACTTTGAATCGTCCAATATTAGTATACATAATAACCTTATTATCTTGTTTTCTTGAATTAAGATTTTATGCCATAAATTGCATACCACTTCTATGAAATTATTTTTTTGAGGATTCTTGATATAAGAGCCATGATTTGAGTTACATTATGACATACAAAATCTTACTATGATTTGAAGATCTTAAATGCTTTTCAAAAGCTATTGTCATGATTTGAATATTAAAATGAAAGAATGATCATTTGAGAATATTGATTTGCATCCGCAGAGTCGGGATGCTTTATATTGATTTTAAGCTCACAGAGACGAAATGCTTTTGTTATTGATACCATATTGATGTTGAGGAAAATAAAAATATTTTGAGCTAAAATGTATTGAGTTAGGAATCCACAAATTGATATGATTTGATAAATGAGAAAGAGATTTGATTTGGTCTTTATGATAGACCCTTGTGATGTTGTGGTGGATTTCCTAACGCGTTCTGAGCTAGCTGCGGAGTATTACTTAGCACCGGGAGTGAAATTTGGTATTTCCCCAAACCTATGTGCCATTATAGGGTTGTTGATGATGATATTGTTGGCCAGAGAGATGAATTGTGATTATGAAAGCTTTAAGGTTGTACTTCCTGGCAAAAGTACAACAATCCCGCCAATGGGTATGCTCTCCCAAGGTGGGAAAACGTTGTCATTTCATGCGTCTCACATGGGGTTGTCGGTTATAGGAAACTCCCCTGTCCATAACAGTATGTTTCTTGAACTATCGAGTCGCTCCGAGTCTTGAGTTGATGAGTTTGGTTGTCTATGATGAGTTATGAGAATTTATGATGAATATTGATGATTTATGGGATTTTACTCATGTTTACCTATCTATAATATTATGAGAAGTATGGATAATGAAATTCAAGACATGTGAGTCTTCATTTTCCGTACGCATGTTTTACAAAATCAAAGATATTATTCAAATTATTGTGTGCACCCCCACATATTCAGTTGCTTATGAGGATTCATGGTGAGTTATGTAACTACTTCCCATGGTTTCTGTGTCAGTATAAATCTTCAGGAGTCAGGGGTATGAGTGTATTCGATTGATCAGTGTTGGTATCATGTGATTCAGTAATGCAGTACCCCAGTACAGTAGTGAGTTCCGAGGACAGTAAAGTGGTATCCGAGTTGTGGTATCTGGAGTCATTATAATTGTTATAGTGGTTGTGAACTGTGCATTCATATATGTGTACTCGTTCGTTATTCTCATGATTATTATGTTGATTAAATCTTCATGCATAAGCCCTTGCATTTAGCCTTCCCTGCTTGCATACTCAGTATATCTTAGTACTGACGCATTCGCGCTATGGTGTTCTTTTATTTTTGGGCACCATAGGTTCAGAGGAGTGAAACTTGGAGAATCTTAGAAGACACTTGTATAGCAGAAGTGGGTGCAGCAGTGAGTCCTCATCATCCGAAGATGTTGTTATTACAGTATTTGATTTTAGTAGACGGAGTTAGTTGGGGAATTGTCCCTTTAACTCCACAGTTTAGGCAGTGTAGAGGCTTTTCAGATAGATGTATTAGTGTGTGGTTTAAGGTATTTTATATTTCTAGATGTTTGAACCTTACGGCAAGTGTTAGCCAGTTTTCGCATGTATTTTATTATATTATGCAGTGAACAAGTACAGATATCAGAAAAAGGGTTAGCTTGTGGTCCTTCGGGATAATAAGTACCGTGTGGCGTTTAGGTTCTCGGGAATCGGGGCGTTACACTTCCATTCCCCATTTTATAACTCACAACGCCAGGTCCAATTCACATATGGTCTTCAATACTCTAAATACATCTTTGTAAACATTATTATTCATATTTGGACATATTTCGGAGCTTAAGGGGATGATACAACTTCTTCTTTAGGTTTTTATTATTCTTATTTATTTCATTCATCTTTTCAGTCATTAATTACTACCTTGTGATTACGATTATGACTATGCATGGGTAAACGTTCTTTTTGGGGATTAAAGCCAAGGATATGAGTATTATTGTTTTGAATTAAGTTTGTTTGATTTGCTTATCATTATTGGTTGTTTGTTTATTCTTTTTATAACTATTTTAAGGATTTGAAACCCTTATAATAAATCTATTGTCAACCTTGTGAACTTGTGAGAGTGAATAGGAAGAGAGAATATGGAAATAAACAGTTTTCATTCTTTTATGAAATAAAGAATTGAACTTAGCACCTAGGACAGGGATATACTTAGGAACCAAACTTGATTCAAATGTAGGATGATAGCTAAAATAACTTAAGTGGACTATTACATCCCCACTCAATGATGTAGTTGTATGGTTTAACTTAGGTAAAGTATTAGAGGTTGGTAAACCATAATCACGCAATTAACCCTACGAATCAACAACCAAGATAATAAAGTTAATGAATGAAATTCAACAATATTGTATTATTGTTCAAAGTTCTTTAACCCTGGGTTTTACTCCTATTTATTGTCCAAGATCTTTACTTTACGCACTATTTACTTTACTTGCAATTTAAAATCTCTAATCTCTCTTTTGGTTACTTTTGAACCACTTTAATCTATATTATGAACTGGAATCAAATCGTTGTTTAACCAAGTCTTTGTGGGATTGATACTTGGCTTTTATTAGGCCACTTTACTACTTGATAAGACCACGTACACTTGCGTGGGCACTTAGGCACTGTCATAGAGGTGCACCACAACCTGACAAGAGAGGTGGTAGAGAAGTGACACAGGTTGTAATGATAAAGCTCATTATTATGCCTTTCCTGGGAAGCATGAGGTATATTGTTTCGATGCTTTCATTATAGGTATGATCTCAATTTATTATTGACCTACTTTGGTGTTATTTGATCCTGGTTCTACTTTATTCTATATGTCTACATACTTTGCTTCAAACCTTCATATGATTGTGATTCTATAGCCGTGCCTATTCATGTTTATACCCTAGTAGGTGATTCCATAGGGATGAATCCGGTGTACTGATCTTGTGTGTTTTCTATTTTGGGGTGTTATACCTAGGTAGATTTAACTATCCTCGATATGGTAAATTTTGACGTGATTTTAGGCATAAATTGTCTTTTTCATTATCATGTTGTCTTGGAATGTCATGCCAAGACTGTTACTTTGGATATGCTTTGTTCTTTGAGGCTGGAATAATGTAGTGTTTGGAGTTTATTTCCTAAGAAGGTGATTTCATTATTAAGTCCCAATATTTAATTGAGAAGGGTGTATTATATTTTGTATATATTCATGATACTGGTACCAAGACACCCTCTTTAGAGTTAGTAAAGGTTGTTAGAGAGTTCATGCTCCTACCAACCTTTCAGGTGTTCCTCCTAATAGAGATATTTATTTTGGTATGATTTGGAACTGGTTACTAATCCCATTTCTATTCCTCCTCATAGGATGGCATTGACAGAGCTGAAGGAATTTAAAGACTATCTTCAATATTTTTTTAGTAAGGGATTTATTCCACCAAATTTATCTCCTTGGGGTTCCCCAATGGTTTTGGTAAACAAGAACTATGGGTCTTTGAGGATGTGTATTGAATTTGGGCAGTTGAACAAGGTGAAAATAAACAATACTATCCTTTACCACATATTGATGACTTATTTGATCAGCTTCAAAGAGTTTTAGTGTTCTCAAAAATAGATTCGAGGTCGAGGTATCATCAGTTGAAAATTTAGGATTTGGACATTCCTAAGATAATATTTCAAACTAGATATGACCACTGTGAGTTGTTTTTTATGTCCTTTGGGCAAACTAATACCCCAATAATGCTCATCGAGTTGATGATATTTTTGTGACAAATGCCAGTTGTACTGCCTCCGCGATGCTCTAGAGTACCAGGTGGTACACTGTCTTACTAAAATGTCTCTAACTCTTCACCTGAGTATTGAATTTTGGGGAATTTGGTATCGATAGAAAGATTATTCAATTTACCACACAATGAAAAGTCAAAATATTGAAAATTTCACATGTATAGAAGTGCATTCATGTTTATATCAATACTTTGACATTTTTGGGATGAATTTGAGCTAGGTAAAAGTATGAGGTATTACATCTGTCATGGAGAAGGCCTATTATTTGCGGTATTGCATTCATCCAAGCACTATAATAATATTTCACTACCTAAAATGACAATATTGATGGTGTATAATAAAGAGAGGTGTTGTAGAGTTTGTGCCTAATTGTTGGAAATCCCAATAGGTGAAATATGAGCAACAAAGACTCAATGGTTTTCTTTAGATGATGCCCATTCTTTGAAAGGGGAATATATCACTATTGACTTCATAGTTGGGTTTCCCTAAATCTTGGGAAAGTTTGATTCTATATGGGCGATTATCATTTTGTGCTTGCGAAGATGAACTATAATGCACAGAAATTATCCAAGATCTATATTAGTGAGATAGTTTGATTACATGGCATTCTCATTTCCATCATTTCAAATAGAGGTACTTAGTTTACTTTAAACTATTGGTGTACTTTTCAGTGAGAGTTAGGTACTTAATTGGATATGAGTACAACTTTCCATCCACAAATAGATGGCCAGTAAGAGCAGACTATTCAAGTATTAGAGGACACGTTGCGGGCTTGTGTAATAGATTTTGAGGGTCATTAGGATTAGTTTTTACCCTTTGTGGGTTTTGTTATATTAATAGCCACCTTAGTATATGGATGGCTCTATTTGAGGCTTTGTATGGTACGAGGTGTAGCTCTTCAGTTGGGTGGTTTGATTCTTTAGAGGTTTGACCTTGTGGCACTAATTTGTTAAAAGATTCAATAGACTGAGTGAGATTGATCTAAGATAGGGTCCTGGAAACTCTGAGCAGATAAACGAGTTATGTATATAAAAGGGTTCATGACTTGGAGATCATACAAGGTAAATAAGACTTGTTTAAGGTATCACCCATGCAGGGTGTGATATGGTTTTAAAAGAAAGAAAATCTTAGTCTGAGGTTTATTGATCCTTTTGAGATTCCTCTAGGTATTGGGGCAGTGGCTTATGAGTTGACTTTACCAGCGGATCATTCAATTATGCATCTACTTTTAAATATTTCTATGTTGAAGGAGTACTATCTAGACAATTTGCATGTGATTCAGTGGGACTCAGTGAGTTTGGATCAGAATATGGCTTTTATGGAAGATCCTATAGCTATTAGGGATAGGCATGTTAGAAAGTTGAGGTCAAAGGGCATAACATTAGTAAAGGTAAAATGGAGACATTGTCTTATAGCGGAATCCACTTAGGAGGTTGAGTCATACATGTGGAGTAGATATCCTCATCTCTTTAATATTCCAGTTACTTTACTTCTCTTTACATCCAAGGACAAACATTTGTTTTAGTATTGGATGATGTAACGACCCTCTTTGTTTCTTTTTGAATTTTAGTTGCCTTTCCCATTTTAGTTCTCCCCATAGTTTGTATTTGTGATTTAGGACTTACTGAGATGGGTAATATCAATCCTTAAGTTGTTTCAATGTAATTACGTTGTTGGGTTCTTGAGTTTTAATAAAGTTAAGCTTGATCATGGTCAACCTTTGATCGATATGACCTCAAATTAGTGTTGTAATTTTTTAAATAGGCCTAAAATGTACTTTTTATGTAATTTAAATATTTTATTTTTTTTCTCGAGGTTTCCAACAAATTCGAAGGATCTATTCAAAGTAAGATATTTTAGATATTATTTCAGTTGGTGATTACAGGGTGAAATCAATATTTTTTTAATTTTAGTGACCATGTATAAGAATAGATTTTAGTGGGAAGGATTTACCATATTTAACCATAATAAGATCTAAAAAGTTTTAACAAGAAAGGGGCACATAAAGACAAATTATATTCTCCTTTTCTCATCGTATTTTCCAAAGGAATCATCAATAGCTTTAAGTTTAGCACCTTTTAATTAATATATTATTGATATTATGTTTATAATATTGTAGGGATGTATTTGAAGTTAGGCGGTAGCCAATTGTTACAAGTAATTGAACACTTAGGGCTAATAGTACTACTTTGAATTAGTAGCGTGATCATATATATGTTCATTATATGGTAACAATGACAAAAATAATTAAGTAATCATTGGATAATGATATAGGTTGAAGATAGGATAAACAGTATTTAAAAATTTTCAGTTTCATTATTTAGATTGCGAAATTAAATTAAGTTAGTGGACAAGTATAAAGTAATAATTAAAATTTAATGATTATATAATGATGGCTAATTATTAAATTATTCATAGAACGGAATTTAGGTTAATGGTTTCTGATGTATTTTTTGAAACTGTTACCTTTCAGGATACTGTTTTACGTTTAGTCTTGGCTTTCGTATATATGATTGCCAATTTTTAATAGTTATAGTATAAATGTTTTCCAGTACGTGTAAAAGTAATATTGTAACTGCTGGTTCTCATTTTTTCCTTAGCTTTAGATTATCAGATTTCGATCAGTCACGATTTTGATAAATTTAGGTTTTAGGTCTAGGGTTTAGAGTAAGAATTCTTAATTCGAGAATTGAACAAAGGACTGTTTAGCTAAAATTCGATATATTAGTTCATATTCTTATGAAGAATATGTATTTAAACAGATTAATCATTTAGAAGCTTTATGAAAGAGAAAGTTTGTAAATTGACTATTGGGCTTTGATTTGAGGCAAGTTGAGACTTTTTAGACTCTATTTTGAAGTGCTTATGTGTTAGTTATATGTAATAGGAGTAATTGGTAATTAAGATCCCGTATAGGTGAAGTAATGAGTATATATGCAGGTACTGGTGTTATTTAAGTGGTTAAAATATGTTATGAACTATTTTTCCTACTTGCTAGTATGATGGGCTGAGTTACGATGGAAAATGAATTGTTGAAAATGCTAGTTAATGAGATTACTCCCACTTGATAAGTTTTGTTTATTTTTGAATAGATATGATGTGGCTTAAGATATGAATCACTTTGCTTAACTTTATGGTTGATTTGGGATCAGGGTTGAACTTCTGCACATCATGAATTGCATTTCACATGAGGTCGAAGTGCACACCTGCACAATATTATTTATATATTTATTAGGGCCAGGGTGCATTCCTGCATAATATATTTATCGGGATCGGTGTGCACACCTGCATAATATATCTATTGGGGTTGGTATTCACGCCTGCACATTACATGGATTATATGAGTCCCCCATAGGTCTTGACCTTGAAGTCATTGCTTGGTAGGTGTATACACAACTTATGCATTGCAATGCATGCATTCATTCGTTTCTGGTTCATATTGAGTTATGTGTATTTGTTGACTTTGTACTATTTATTAAGTACTTGAATATCCTTGACTGTGTTATGATTTCCTTATAATTGTTAGACTTGATTATTTATTTAGATTAGGGTTGCTTTTCGAAGTGCAGGTTTTTTGATTATTTTAGATGGTTTACGTTCTTTTACTCATCACCACTTTGAATTAGAATCAACCAATGATGCTTGCTGAGTACACATGATTCCATACTCACCCTTTATTTTTCTACGCCTTATGTGTAGGTATCGATCCGACGACCACAAGGCATTGATTCCCATGGTTTCTTCTGTATTAGCATCTTTGGAGATTTGAGGTAGCTACTGTTGATTTCAGAGACTACTAAAATCTCCTCCACCTTTATCTTCATGCATTTTTTGCATTTTAAGATACTCAGATTTTTCTATGATTTCTATATTTAGTGGTTGTATTAGTGACTACCTAACATGAGATTAACTATGTTTTGACTATAACTATACTAATTTGTTAACGTTTTTTTGGATATTATTTTTTAATTATCTTCTCTCATTTCTATACATTTGGATGTTATGTTTGCCATTGGATTTTGGCTCACCTATCACGGAGCATAGAATAGGTGCCATCACAATCTCAATTTTGGGATGTGACTATACTGTCTTATAAAAATGACTTAAGGGACATTTATGTTCAAACTCTCTTATAGACTATTAAGGACTAGCCACAACACAATCCAAGTAAAAAACAATTAACAAAAGAAACATCAGCAAATACAACAAAACAATCATTCAACTAAATAAACAGTCTAGTGAACCATATTGTAATACCCCGAACTTTCTTTAAGTCAAATCTAGTCTCTAGAAGAGTTAGTGATGACTTCCTAAATGATTAAAGTTTAAATCAGATAGAATTTCCCCAATTGCAATTTTTTATCATGTTGGAAATTGAATTAGCTTTCCAACGATACCAATTTCGTCCAAATCCAGTATCGGAGTAAAAAGTTATGTTGTTTTATAGAGAACTGTCAGAACTGTCCTACAGCGACGGTCAGGCCAACGGACCGTCAAGATAGCGACGGACCTTCGCCCAAGCCATCACAACTAAGGCAGTGAACCCGTCTTCTGGCCAAGTGCGATGGTCAGGACCGATGGACCATCGAGCTAGCGACGGACCGTCGCCCAAACCGTCGCAGACGAGGCAGGAAGTTCTGGTTCTGGCCAAGTGCGACGGTCAGGATCAACGAACTGTCGAGATAACGATGGACCGTCACCCAAACTATCGCAGACAAGGCAGAAAGTTTAGTTTCTGGCCAAGTGCGATGGTCAGGAACGACAGACCGTTAAGCCAGCGACGGACCGTCACCCAAACCGTTGCCACATTCGATCATCGATTTTAAGCAATTTTTGAAAGGATATTTGGGTCTTTTTTCACCCGTTTTAACCCTTAATTAAACCAGACCAGAGCTTATAACTTAATGATTCATCTATAAAACCAAAGTAGAGTTTCTCTCAAAGATTAATCCCCAATAACAAGAAACCCTAGGTGTTTAATTCCAAGTCAAGAATTCAAGCTTTCCTTCACTAATCTTCAGGAAATGAACTACCCAGGTATGTCAAGGCTTAATTCATGGGTTCCTTTCACCCATGAAGCTCAAGAAACCCTATTTGAAATATAAACTTTGGATTTCATGGTATGACTTGAATTATATCAATGTTTATGTTGTTTTTCGATTTCCAAGTTGAAGTCTTTAATGACTATCATGAAAATATGTTAGTATGTTGTTGAAATTCTTGCATTGGAAGTGTAAATAATTGCCATGAAGTATTATTTCAATATTTATGTGTAAGACTAAAGATATGCATACAAGGTGTTTGATAAAATGCCTAATAGAATAGGAATTATGACCTATGACTCATTTGTGACCAAAATTGATGAATCCATGTTTCTCTCTTATGTTTGATATGAATACCACATTATTGTTATTCTTTGTAATAGATTGACGTAATGCTCATGAAATTATGATATGTTTACAAGCATTTCTATTCATGTGTAAGCTTATAGGATGCAAATACTTCATGAAAATCCCCAATGATTGTACTATGTATTATTGACTATGGTCATGTGTCAAGAAGTGTCATGTCTTGTCAGTTTCATGCTATCGAGTCCTGGGGTACTTGTACCCGAAAATTTAGTTGTGTTCCTAGAGCCAGTGTCATGTTTTCAAGATACTCTCAGTCAATCCATGATTCATAGAACTCAGTCAGTCAGGTGACTTAGGAAAACTTAGTAAACTCAGTAATCTCAGAAAATCTCAGAAATTCAATAATCTCAGTAATGTTCCGTTAGTCAACGAAACTCAATAAATGCAGTCTAGTTCAGTTCTTTTAATCATGTTCAGTGTCTATTCAGATGGGAGTAGGATTCAACACTGATTGGGCCTATGTATTGGAACTCACCTGTTATTAGAGTGTGTGATTCTTAGAAGCAATCCTTATGCTCCAGAACTACATAGACAACGTAGGTTGAGACATCAAACCAACTAGTTGAGGATAGATGGGGTGGCTTAACCCGTTATACGACGGTTCCACCATTCTCCTTAGAGTACCTGTTAGATGAGGGATCACTCATAGCTTGTCCTTACCCGTGGCGCGGTATTGACACTCTTCCAATTGGAGTTACAGATTGGACCCCAAATTAGCTATAATGGCTTATTAGGGTCATATCGGTTAGATGATTACTTCCCACAGTTACAGTATCAGTCTCAGTCTCAGTAATAAAACTCAGATAGTTCTATAGAATTCAGGATTGTAAGATACAATCACCCAGCTTAGTACGGAACTCAACTAGTTCCATCAGAAATAGGACTATCAGACATAGTTATCCAGATAATAGTATATCAGTTATACAAAAACTTATATTCTCAGTATTCAGATTCAGTGATGTCATGATCTTAGTTACAGTTCACATATTCATGCATGTATTCTCATGTTCATGTCACTCAGTCATTCAATATTGTTCATGCATATGAACCCTTGCATTTAACCTACCTCACTTGTATACCAGTGCATTCAATCGTACTGTCGCATTTACGCTATGGTGTTTTATACCATATGTTCAGAAGCACGAGCTCCAGAGTATCAGTCACATTCCAGTTTCAATAGTTATACTAGCAGTTAGTCCTCATCATTTGAGGATGTTATTATTTGATTATTTCATTCTTTTAGTACTTAGTTTTTTCAGTAATTGAAGTTAGTTGGGGACATGTCCAATCAACTCCTTATTCAGTCAGCTTTAGAGGCTTCCAGACTATAGCATGTTCAGACGGTTATTTCAGTCGTTTGGGTATTGATAAATCGTATTTTTCAGATGTTATGTTTTATCAGATATTTGAACCTTATGGCCTTTCAGCCTTTTATTATGCATTTATACAGTATATTATGCAGTGCTTAGGCACAGATATCAGTCATGGGTTAGCTTGTGGTCCTTTGGGGTCATGAGCACCGTGTGGAGTTCTGGGTACCAGATTCAGTGCGTTACACATATAGAGTTTACAATGAGAGAAAATAAATCATACTCGGTATCACTATATCCTCCACTCTGAAATTACAATCATAACATCACAATAGCATGTAATTTAATAAGATCAACAAGTGCATCAACCATAGCCAATAATGTCTTAGACAAGAACATAAGCAATAATAAATTAAACCACTTCACAAGCAACCACAAAAACAATAATCGTGGCATAAGTATAATTTTTTTAGCTCAACCTCGCAATTTAGAACACTTTAAGTTCATAATAATTCATCAACCATATTACGTCTCTCAACATTATAAATATTCACACACATTCTAAATAGACTTATCTACCTAATAGTTACGACCTACACGGGACCAACATCATCTATTTCCCGTTGTGTAGTACCCGATCCTTTGAAATATCAATATATAAGTAACATCTATCGGCATAGTAGTTGGCCCTTTGAATATAAAAATATCGATCACAACCAACAAAATATCCGCTCAAATATGCTCACTCATATAAGGGGACTTATTTGCTTGATAGTCATGACCTACAAGGTTATATCTAGCTCCATGTATAGTTTCAGCTCGTGGCACTAGATCCATAACAATCACATCAATAACAAAAATCTATACTTGTCACGACCTGATTTCTCGGGTCATGATGGCACCTACTATAACCCACTAGTAGGTAAGACAACCCATAGTCTTAAACTGCTAGTATCGGACTACTAAGATAAAAACATGAAAAATGCAGAATAAATAAAATAAAAGACTAATACATATAAAAACTTGTGGAATAAGTACAAAAACTTCTAATATAATAATTTGATTACAAAAATTAATAAATGAATATATAGGTATAACCATGTCATGACCCAATTTATGAGTCATGATGGTACCTAATTTATCCTGCCAGTAAGTATGCCAAACTGTAACTCAGAGTTAAACACAATGGGTTAACTTGGTGGAAATGCACCAAAAAGTCCTAAAAAGCAATATAACACAATAAATGATCAAGGAAATAAAAATAGATTAAAGCTTGTCACTTCATAAATGCCATCCCACGACCCGGTAGAGCAAGTACAAGAGCACCTAGTGATAATAATACAACCTAAGTCTTAAAATAGTCAACATAATCCTTTCTTGAAACTAAAGATTAGACATGAAGTATAGAAGGAAATAGGTGACTCAGACTTCAAGAGCTTACCGTATCTCCAGATATTAATACAACACAAACGTCGATCAATAGTGGCAACTAGTACTCAAATCTGCACCTAAAAGGTATAGAAGTATAGTATAAGTGCCAAAACAATTGGTACTCTGTAGGCATCATTGGCCGACTAAGCTAAATCATGATATAAGTATGATAAAATGCAAGATAATAGAACTAAGTCAAAGTATAGAAATGTGCCTGAATCAACTCCGACATTGCTATGCATAAATAAGAACATTAATCGGAATAATAGCATAACGTAATATAAAGAATCAACACATTCAATCATAATTACTAAATTGGCTCCCATACGTCAATTGGTGCAAAAAAGTAAACAACCCATCGCAAGCCCCCAAAAGTCTAAAAGGTACAAACAAAATAGAATAACCCACCACTATTATTTATCAACTCTCATCATACAATTAGAATTCATATCAAGCCATACCATAATATAACCATCAATTGTCCATACTCATCCTTTTTCACTTAATCAACACTTATCAACTTTGCATCAAGTAGCAATTAGTCCTTATATACCAATAAATCTTCCTCTATCAACTAAAATCATTTATTAATTAATCCTCATATAGCAATTAATAATTACTTATAAACTAGTCATAATTATCAAATAATCAATATTTACCAACTAACCAACCTTTATCAACTATTAATTATTTCACTAGAATCTATTCATATTTTACCACCTTATAACTATTTACTCATTTTCAAACTCAGCTAGGCTCACTATTGTCAATCTCACACCCCTATACCATCATATCAAAGTAAGTATATAATCATATTATAATATGTATATCCAAAATCAAACCGGTAGGGATATTCACCAATATCCTTAATATTATCAAAATCATCTTTCGGCCTTGTCGGGTTTATATAATCATCATAATCATCCTCCGGCCTTGCCGGGCATATATAATCATCATAATCATCCTCCGTCCTTGCCAGATATATATAATCATAATAATAATCCTTCGTCCTTACCAGGTATATATATTCATCATAACTATCCTCCGGTCTTGCTGATACAAGAGCAATCACAAAGTCAAAAACTACAGCTAAGATAAAAAAATAAAGGTAAAAATAGATAGAGAAAGAAATAAGATAAAGACAATGGTTAAATGAATATAAAACAACAGTTATATAAAATCTCTAACCTTCTATTCAATATCACACAAAGCACCTAAATCTTATGTACACCTCAAGGAAATCGAATTTTCAAGCAACCCATGAATCTAAATAATGTTTAAATAGAAATGATTCCACACTTTCCTCATACTATCACAAGAGTATACATTCATTATTCTTTAATAACTAAGAAAATGAAATTTATAAGAAACCTATTTATAGTAATTTCCTTTGCACAAATAGCCTATTACAAAAATAGTCCAAAAGTGGCTATTTTGAAAATAACAAACAAGGGATCTCTTCATTCCTTGTGCCATGGTTTTCCTCATCCCCAAACTATCTTACAAACATGACATTTTTTAGTTAGGAGATCAAAGAAGGTCCTCCAAGAACATTCAAGAATCCTTAGGTGATCATAGCTATGACCTCCTTGTGTTGGTCTCGAGTTGTGTGATCAAAAGCGTTGATAAATCATTTATACTCTAGTGTGTTTGCTTGGTACAAATTGTGGCTTGAGATAAAAATAGATTCTTGTAATAATTTAAAAAGAAAACTCAAAAACTAACTATCGTACTTGAATCAAGAAGGTTTAACAAAAATAAAAGAGAAAACATATAAAAACGGACAAGAACGGATAAGACTCAAGAACTAATTAATCAACTAATAGATAAATTATTAGTGTTAATTAGTGTTTAAGAATGAACAAATGAAGTTAGTAATCAAGAAATAAAGTTAGATTGATGAAACCTTATAAAAAGTGGGTTGAAAGGTTTTATATGCGCTTGGAACAAGTTGTAGTGGATCAGGAGCATACCCAGCGCTCCTCTAAAGAAGGTGGGGTGCAGGAGATACGATTTTAGGCTGACTCGGACCTGCTTTAGTATGTTAGGCACAACTTGAAGGTACCTCAGATGCAGGTCAGCCGAACCAACCTCTTGAATCAGTTAAAAGGTCTTTTTGTAGTCCATTTTTTATCATCACCGCTTAGAATTTTCCTTGGAACGTTGGATTGGGTTTGTACCAACACTTTTGAACACCTTTTAATTATATTTCTTGTATTCAAAAACTTTTTGATGAATATTAAACATGAAGGTATGAATCTTCTCAAGAACACCAGTAACAATTTTAAAGATCCAAAATGCACAACTCATTTTTTGGCTTTGAATTCCACAAGATTTTAACTGTAGGCTCCCGTCAACATAAGGAACATATTCCAACCTTTATCCCTCAAAACATCACCAAAATTTCCAGATTATCACACCCACTTGTATTTTCTTCAACCATCAAAATCATAAAAATGGTAAATTTTTCAAACCTCTCTGAATGGCACGATCTTTTAACCCTAATCTTCTCTCAACATTGGGAACACTTTTTCAACTTATTCAACCTCAAATTTCAAGATAGAAAGGGTAGGATCTTCTCAAATGAAGACTATCAAGACTTAAATCTCAAGGTTATGATCCTAATAACACTAGAAGGAACAAATCTAGTGTAGAAATAACAAAAAGGACTCAAAAATATAATTCTTTTTAGGTTTTTTTCTTAAAAACTTCTTTAAGACACTTTTTATAATTTTAGAGAGAAAAAACCCCAAGTTTCACTTTGTGGGAATGACATCAAGATCGTCTCTGATACCAAATAATTTGAAAGTAATCTAAGATGAAGAGAACAAATGCAAAAACTAAAGAAATGACAAAATTGAAATACAAAAAGTAAAAGAAAAAAAGGATAGATGATAGAAAGATAGATAGATTGACATGAGGAAAGGACTTGAAATAAAACAAATGGTATATTAAACCCTTAATCCACAATCAATTAAACCAAACAAAGAACCCAATCTTTTACGTTGATCGGAAGGGTATCAAAACTCTCTTACAACCACCATTTCTAAACAAATATCAACAAACACTTTTCCAAGTTATCAATCACTTACATTCGTCATCAAAACCAACAGTAAGGAAATAACCTATCTTCCAAGTATTTATAGTTTGGCTAATTATTAAACAATTAAGGCCCAAAAGTGACCCAAATGCAAGAAAAGGCCCACTAGGGGCTATTTTGTCCAACTCTTGAAATGCTAGAGTTGATCAAAGGTGGATCCAAAGTGGCTTGGGTGAAAGACCCTTCCAAGGGACTTTCGAGCCCTATTTTTCACTTTTTCGACCTCATCAAAGTCCTTTGTCCCTCCATAATGGTAATATTCATCCATGAGGCATCTTTTAATATCACTAAGGAGAATCAAGTACTTCGAGCATCATGCATATCCCATCCAAAGGTTCAAAGGTAATTTGGCTTGAAACATTTGCTGCATATGTATAATTAATATCATCATTAATATGGCCAATAGCATAATCATTAGAGAATTTAATAGAATAACTATTAACATAGTATATTAACACGATCAATAATCATAATCGAAATCGTGAGCACTAGCATAATTAATAGAATGATTTCCGCTATAGTAAATAAGCATGATCTTTAACACAATCAATAGCATAATTGCCATTATAGTTAATAAACATGAAAATTGACATAATCAATATGCATTATCAATGCATAGGCAATAACTACTCAATATCCTAAGTAATGGCTTCTTTAGCATAAGAGAGAGCTTATTAATAGCTTGATCAATAGTTAATCCGTGGAATAATCTATAGATTAGTCATAGCATAATTTATGGCTTAGTCAATATCATAGTCAATGGTTCATCGAATAGTATATTTGGTAGCCCAATCAATAGCCAAATAAATAGCATATTCAATATCTCATCATGAGCTTAACCAATAATTCATTTATAGCCTAATCATTAAGGATATCTTCCAATGTCATTAATCATAAACAACAATTACCAAGACATTTAAATAATAGTAAAATAACTATCTTCCTAAATGTACACAAGCGAATCAAAGGGTCTTCAAGAAATATCAAAAGTCTTGTCTTATAGTAGGTCGAACTATCCACTTCAAAATCCTCAAAATCATTTACCAAGAAATGTCTACCCAAAATTAGTATAAGGTATCAAAATCCACTATTAGATGTTGAACAAGCCAACACTAGACCTAGGATAGTAATTCCTCCAGTAAATTAAGGCAATTTGGGTAAGTTTCATCTTAAAATTAAGTTACCAAGGAAATCTTCTCATTAAATAAGAAATAAGGTATTTCCACCCTAACAAGATCCTACAAGGTCAATTGCACCTAAGATAAGAATAACTAGGCTAAACATGCCCAAAATAATATCCAAAATAACCTGAATGATCCAACTAATCCCAAGTATCTCAATTTATCACACCAACACCTATAACCCATCTCAAATTTATCATAATATCATAAACATACTATGAATTAGCTCAATCTAACAAGGGGTATAACCTAGCCTACCCGAACGACGAAGAAAGCTCACAAGATCCCCTAAATCACCATTTTTTCCTTTTGAGAAGCTTCTGTAAGATGCCAAGCTATGAAAATTATATTCGACTCATAAATATGTGATTAATGATACCCATATTGCACCATTGTGATTCAAGTCCAAAAATTACATCAAAATCCTATATGGGTCTCATCACCTAAGGAAAATCATATTTTCAAAACCAACCCATAGTTTCCATATGCTCAAGGAATCATTACCCTCAAATATGAGTTAACTTAGAGCTAATTTAGGGCTAAAATCAATCTTCTAATATTCTGAGATTTTTTGTCAAGAAATAGAAAAATCAACCATGATCTTGACGAATCTTCCCTCAAATCTGAAGAAAAATTAAGAAATAAGCGTTAATCAAGATTCCCAATTCACCCACAAGCTTCAATACCTATTTATCTCACTATTTAAGGATAATCTCTTAAGGAGATGAGTGAAATTTTTTAAAAATAGGTAAAAAGGGGTATTTATACCCATACTAGGTTCTTCGGAGTTGCTTTCATGACTCGACCATCACAATTGCGATATAGGGCGTTAGTCTCAGAAGTTACGATCGAGATATTTACCTTCGCTATCGCGGTTCTGACTAACTAGCAAGGAAGTCATGTTTGTGATTCAGAGTGTCATGATCGTAACACTTACAAGTGCTTCCACATCGCAATCGTGATCCAAGGCTCATGATCGCGGATGCACCAGATACACCAAATATAGTTGAGACATGGAAATTTTCCAAGTCCTTACCAAGCCCTCAAGAATAATTTGAAATCCCGTGTGCGCAAACAAATTATGTAAACACACCAAATTCAATGTTTTAAACTTAACGATTCAGTCACAATTTCCATCTGAGATTGTTTCGATTTATTATGGGTCTCACACCTGATTTTTAATTTCATAACTTTCTGTCCAATAGGTCAATATGAGCCCGGGTACCTTGGGACCCAAAAAAAGAGTTTACCTAGCCTAAAATTGATATTTTAGAGCTACTAGAATAGTCAAAATTACATTCGAGATTTTTTAAATGATGTTTTCATTCGTGCCCATTTGGAACCAGCGAAGACTTTCAAATAGAAAAATGGCTCCAAAAACCAAATGAACTACCTGGTAATCGAATTTTTAGTTTCAACAAGTCATAACTGACTTTTGGAAGCTATAGAGAAGATTTAATAGAAAAATAAGTAAAATCATGGAAAATGACCTAAAAGGACATTAAAATATCCACTACTAAAGGAACTTTACTCTACAAAAGTTAAGGATTAGAATGTAGTTGAAGTCTCAAATAGGTCAGGATACTGGGTCCGTACGTCTCTCTCAATATCCCAAGTGGCCTTCTCTACTGGGTGGTGCCTCAACTGAACCTTAACTACAAGAATCTTCCTAGTGCACAACCGCCTAGCATCACTAGACAAAATGATCATATTCTCCACCACGAAGGTCAATCGCTCATCCAACTGGACAGAGTACTATCTAAGAATATAAGATGGATCAGGAATGTACTGACAAAACATTGAAATATGAAAAACTAGATGGAAAACCATAAAATTTGAAGGTAAAGCTAGCTCATAAGCCACCTCACCAACCATATGTTGAATCGTTAAAGGTTCAATATATCTAGGGTTGTGCTTTACCTTCCTCTGTAACCTTATCATACTTTTTATTATTGACACTTAGAGGAATACTCGATAACCAACTCTAAATCCCAAGGCACAGAGCGTACGGTCTACATAAGTCTTCTTCCCACTCTAAGCTACTCTCAACCTATCTTGAATCACCTTAACTCTATACAATGACTCTTTAAGAAAATAAGTACCACTAGGGAAAATTTCGGATGTCTCAAACTATCTAATCGGAGAATGACATCTCCTGCCATACAATGCCTCAAAAGGCACCATCTCTATACTTGAACAATAATTGTTATTATAAGAAAACTCTACCAAGGATATGTTCTTCTCCCCCTGGCCTCCAAAATCCATAAAAAAATCTTGGAGAATATCCTCAATCACATGAATAGTATGTTTAGATAGGCCATTGGTCTGCAGATGAAATGTTGTACTATGATCAACTTGGGTACCTAACTCCTCCTAAAAAGGTATCGAAAAGATAAAAGTGAATATGAAATCCTTGTCTGAAATAATAAATATGGGCACACCTTGCAAATGGACTATCTCATGCTCACAGATGTAGGCAAACCTCGCAGCCCTTAAGGATATCTGAAGAGGAAGGAAATATGTTGACTTGTGACACCTCAAATGTTTTGGCTTTAAACCCTTCCCCCATCAAGAGTTGAGTTATTGAATTAGCTAAGTTATTGAAATAATGTCATAACTTCCAGTAATCATGGAATTTATCGTGACTCATTGTATGATGTAATAAGTCGTGATGAGGACCCATGATCATAATAAAAAAGGAGTTTAGGTTTTTCTTATTAACAACGAGTCCAGGGTACGACCCATTGTGAGACATAACAAGTCTCTGGGAGGGACTCATTATCATAACAAAGAGTTGCCTAGATGTTTGTCCCCTGACCACTAGTCATTGTCATGACTCATGATTTTAGGTAACAAGTTATTATAGTAGACTCATTTCCATAGTAGTGAAGTCGACCCTCGGGTAATAACTCTAAGGTATGAGCCATGGTCAGACCTCACAAGTTGTTACCCAATTCATGACGACTGTTACTACTTTTCCTCAATGTTTTAATTTAGGTATTTTTGGTATTTTCTTTCCTTCACACTATTCCCACAACTTAAAAACACTCAAATACCTATTTGGATTAGGTTAACAAGATTAAAACTTACCTTCTTCATCTTCAAATACCAAGACAAGAATACTAGAGTTTTATAAGAAATTCAACATCTAGGCTCAAAACTTTGTATTTTCTTTCAATTTCTTATGTATTTTAGGCATGTATCTCATCCCTAAACTTTACATTATGGTATAAATTGATTCAATATTCCTTTGATTTAATTATTAGGTTTGAAATTAGTTTGAGGGACCTTAATTGTTATTACTTGAATTGTATTTCCCATGGTTTAAATGTGTTGTTTTCACTTTAATTAAAAGTTTTAGGGGCTGAATAGGTGCATAATTGTAATAATTAGAATAGGGAACATGTTTTTTTTCAAAATTAATGTATTTTTAGTTTTTTTATTGGTATTAACCTCAACCCAATTATATAACTTTGCTTTTTTCTATATATTATTTTGATGATGATTATATGGCGTCAAGGGACCAGGTCCCTTGGTCTTCATAAAATATACAATTGTCAGTATCCTGTGTAGTTTTGTCTCTTAGTGTAATAAACTGTGTAGGTATGATGTGTACCAGTTAGGCTACCCGACCTAATCAAAATTTTACCCTAGTCATTACTTTGTTATAAAATAAAAAAAATACTCCTCAATTCAATAGTTTTTGCAATTTGGCTTTTCAAAGAGAAAACTAGTGAAAACTCAAATATTGCTCAAGTTCCAAGCTTTTGTGTGTTGATAGAGAGTTTGTTCTTGAGTCAAGTATTGCTCTATAACTGAATTACTCATCTTATAAATATAATATTTTTTCTTGTGTCCTTAGAGTGTTTAAATAGAGTTACCTGAGTTGATATTGGTTAGAGGTAATCAATATTGAGGTGAGATCTTGACTAAGCTATCAAGGAGAGATTTTAATAGAGTTGTTACAAACTAGTGGATTTAGAGTTAAGTTCCAATGGAGTCTGTAATCATGAGTTTGATTATAGTGTAATTTTGAATAGTTTTGAGTGAAAGGCATTATTTTCCAATAGAGTCTGTAATCATGAGTTTAGAGTTAAGTTTTAATGGATACTGTAATCACGAGTCTTTACCCATGCCGTGATGATTGTGAATATTTTTCATGCATATTTTAATTAATGTCTTTTTGGTCTTTTCCTTCCTTCACACTATTTCCACAACTTAAGATCACTCAAATTCCCTTTTTTTCTTAGGTTACAAGATTAAAACTTACCCTCTTTATCTTTAACTCCCAAGGCATTACAAGGTATTCAACATCTGTGCTCCAAACTTCAAATTTTCTTCCAATTTTCTTTTCTATTTTGGGCATGTCTCTCATACCTAAACTTGTATTTTACATTATAACATAAATTGATTCAACATTCCTGTAATTTAATTATTGGGTTGGAAATCAGGTTGATGTCCTTTAATTGTTTTTAGTTGAATTGTATTTCCCATGGTTTAAATATGTTGTTTGCACTTTAATTAATGGTTTTTGGGGCTGAATGGGTGCATGCTATAATTATTGGAATGAGAACACGGGTTTCTCCCAAACTGATGGATTTTTTATTTGGTATTAGCATTAACCTCAACCTACCTTTATTACTTTGGTTTTGAATATAGATTTTGGATGATTTAACATATTTTTAGAACCTTGCATTGCATTAAAGGATAATGGATAATCGAAATAGTTTTGGAAGGCCTTGGTTACCATGGTTTGGATTTTTAATGGAACTTGGGAGTCTAATGCTTAATTGGGTTGGTATGGTATAATTATATATAATCTGACAAGCATAATTTTTATGATGATACCATGTCGGTAAACGCCTTAATGAATGACCCCTAGGTTATTAGTTGTCTTTATATAAAAAATATTTGAATTTAGGTTTAAAGGAGATTGTGTAGTTCACCGTGAAGTTGAAGGTCCCGAGGGGACCAATATTGAAAACAACGTTTGTCGGTGTGGGGGTCTATATAAACATGGGAATGGTACACTCTATATATATTGGAATGGCTATTGCATTGGGTTGTTTAGCATTTTCTTTGGATTTCCTTGATTCATGTACATAATATGCACTTAGTCCCTTTCATGACCTTTTACCCTATATCGACATCTTTTATATTTATATATCAATTTTGTGCATATGGTTTTACTAAATTTGGATATGGCATTGTTTTATTATTTTCCCAAAGTAACATGCTAATGCTTACCCAACTGACCATCCCTAAACACTACATTTTTTCATGATATAGGGTGCGGTTTTTTTTGTTACTCCTGTGCTATGTTAGGTAGAGTGGTTTGTTGGTTGATTTTCTGTGAAGTTGTGAGCCTCATATTTTAGAAAGCCCTGCCATTTCATTAGGTGTCTTTTTAGATTATGGAAATTATGAGTTTTCTTTTTTCATGGTCGGGGACATGTCCCGACCTAGTTTGGTATTCTGGTTTTAGAGGATTTTGTGGACAAGTTTTGGATTAGTTATTATTTTGAATCTTAATTTTCATTCCACTTATCTATTCCACTTATCACAAGTTTTCATAGATACCAAATTCGTCCAAATCCAACACCCGGGTGAAGAGTTAGAGCCTTTTTAGTGAGACAGTGTATCACTTGAGCCTTCAGCGCGTTGCGGAGTTAGCTCAAAAGGAAATTTTCAATTTCCAGTGTTGCTCCGCAATAGTGGCACGTCGCGCCAAATTTCCAGGTCACATACAAGGTGGCAACGCGATAGCTCCGCATCGCACCACCGTGCAATTTCCCATTTGTCACTTTCCAGTGACTTGGGGTGATAGTGGCGCGTCGCGCCAAGGATGAAAATTGGGAAATTTTCTCATAAATTAAAGACACGTCCAAGGGTTAAAAGGGTCAATTTTCTAAACCTATTTAAACCCAATAATACGTGATTTAGCCATTGTTCACCCAAAATATACTAGTTTCTCTTAAGTTTCTCTCAAGAACAAGCTAGGGTTTCTATTAGGGATTCAAATTCAAGACAGATTCACCGTCAATCTTCACAAAATCATGAACTAAGGTATGCATAGTGTTCATTCATGGACTTCTTTCGTCCATGAAGCCCATGAATATCTTTTCTAAAGTAAAGATTTTAGATTTTCTTTATGAACTTTATGTTGGGTTTGTTTTATTTTTGTTGAGAATGATCAATTGAATTCAAATCCATGTTGGGTGATTAATGTTATGTGGAATTGATTTGTATAGATGTATATTCATGTGAACCTATGATTAAACCTTAGGGTGATCTATGGGTTTGAGTTTGTAACATAACTAAGTGTTCAAGATTCTAACGGTGGTAGGAACTTTTTGTTAATTCCATTATTTTAAATGCTTACTATTGGTTGCAAACAATAGACTTTGATTACGGGTGATTTGATTAAGATAAGAAATCAATCCTAGTAACAAGTGAATTATCAACAGGGACTTGGAAGCATTAAACTTCCATTTAATAATTAATGTTGTAACAAGATTAATTAACTTGGGATAACATCATGTTATGAAATATAAATTCCCTAAGTTTGAGAGAATTAGTTAATTAAATGTCTAAATAGGTTGAGAAACATTTAGACATAACTTCAACAAGGATAGTCTTTTGTTCCTACCTACCACAAGAATCTTGAACCGTTACTAGCATCTGTCAAATTCCAATACCCATAGTGAACATAACACTGGTTTTTCGTATCATATTGATTTCAAACACTGAACTGAGAAGTAATTATTTGTTACACTTCCAAATATCCCCATTCATAGGAAACTGGTAACTATTAGTTGATTAACCCACAGATAACTCAAATTCACACCCTATTCCCTGTGGGATTCGACCCCAACCTAGCTGGGTTATATATTAACAACGATCGCTTACATTCTCATAAGAGAGGTGTAGTTTGAGTGTTATCACCTTCTAATACCCTTCTTACTAAGTCACCAAACTCTTAAATTGCTCCTTCTTTAACAACAAATACACTCCTACCTTCCAACACAAGTAAAACCCACTGTTCAACATCTAAAACCTACCGGCAAGGTCACTAATCTTGCATTCTAAAATTCAATATGAGCTAAATTAGATCACTTGATACCCTACGTGTGTGTATATATATATATATATGTGTGTTTTTGTGTGTGTGTAAATTATGCATACTAAAGTTAAGATATATACTCAAAACAAAGTATACCTTACTCCTATTTTCTTTGATCTTCTATTTAAACTCAACAAAAAACACATAACAACCACTTTGATAAATAAGTATAAAAAAATAGTGTAATGATAGAATGCATGCATGCAGGGTGTACACACACATTAGAGTCAGCAGGGACTCTAAGATAAGACCTACAAGGGTTCAACATAGTCTGTGTACCAGTATTGATGTGGTACACAATCCAACAACAATGTCAATGGACACCCAATCCAAATAATAGTGTCGATGTGATAGCCAATCTAACAATTATACTACTAAATAATCTTTGTCCAGTGTTACATGCATTATGATAATTCAATAATTATCAAGTAGTGCACCAAGGCTAGTCACAACATTCAATTTAAATATAAGCACATAGTCAGATCAATTAAACATCACACTTAGACAACTCATACTTACTCAAATTAATGGTCATAACCACCAATCACCGCCTATACTTATACCATATAACAATCGTAATCAAGGAATACTATACTCTATATCTCCCTTAACTTTCTCACTATTACATCTATAGACATTCTACTACAGGAAAATACCCCTAATATGGTTCCATCACACACAACCCTTTTAGACTCTTCTCAGATACCAAGGATATCTAGACACCAACTAGCCACTCCCTCCACTCTTGTCATAGGAATTACTAGTACTGTTTGAATCCATTGGAATGCTCAATCTAGGACCCACTTCATGCTTATTATTATTATAATCAATCAAATCCTTTTTCTAATCCACAAAGCACTCTTGCTAGAAACCTATTTCTGGTTTATGGAAATCTTATATATTTCAACAATTAAAAGGGAAAATAGAGTCTAATAACTTATTAGGAAATGCCATCAATTCATTATCTTAGTTCCAGTTTCATTTAATCCATCCCAAATATATGTCCGAAGGCTAAAAATATGAAATCTCATGATATAACAATCATTATTAGATGCATCTAGCCCAAGTCTGCTATAATTAAACCACAATCAAATCTCTTATGAAAATCATTATTACAGAGAGAAATAAGTCGTCCAATACATGTTTTTCCCTTTACTTACGCCAGAAACTTCATCAGAAATGCTTCAAAAATTGCCTTTTTAGCGCTTGGCCTCTAAATATATGATTTACTTAGGTAGTTTTTTAAGGAGATATACGACGTATGAGGTTTTAGCTGAATGAGGGTTTTAAATAACCCTCGAGTATATTACTTCCCAACTGTCGTTGTGGCAATAAGATGGAATAATTTAATCTTGGCCACAACGGCAGTTGGAATAATTCGAGGCAATTTTACTATGACAGTTGGGAAGTAATCTACTCGAAGTAATCATATAAAGCAATCAAATATCATCCTGGCCCAAAGACAGCTACAATAATAAATTAGTAATCCTGTCCAAATCTTTTCAATCTATGCTCAGATTTGATTTGGGCCCTGTTATTTTCCTATGGAATAATTCATATAAGGCATAAAATAAAGAACTCTTAGTTGAAACAATTTTTTGGGATAGTTTTTATCATAATTATTACTTGGGTTGTTATATTAGATAAAAATTTACCCAATGTTTATCCTTGAATGGTTATAGAGAGAGGAAGAAAGGTTTTTAGCATATATTTTTAACTCTAATAAACACGAGTTTTTAAAAAAGAACAAAAAATCTCCTATTCCTATTAATTTCCTTATACCAACTTCCCAAACCATGGTTACTAAAATTAATTTTTATAATCACCCTAGTATTCTACGCATCATGGTCACTAAGTATTTAGCACAATATCCAATCACTATAATCCAAGGGATATAATTGGTAATATAACTTTTTTGAATGGGTCATTTAAATTACATGGAACATCACGAAATATTACAACACATAAACATATAAGATGAAACAAAATTTGACTATGATCATTATTGCAACAACAGAACTATCGCGGTGGCAGTCAATCTATTGCCACAACAAAGCTTGACAAATTAAAAATCGATAAGTAGGTTTCATTCTCCCAACTGGACAACTCTCTAATTTTATCAAACTCTCTCAATTTACCTCAACTAAGATTCTTCCTGATGATAATACCGAGGTAATTTTCATCTTCATTACTTTACTTACACATTTAATATTGTAGAATCAAATTTTCAGATTGATTTTTGGTGTAATTATGGAGTTGAGTTTTTTTTATTTTTGTATGAATTTATATATTATGCAATATTAGCTTACATCCCTATTTCTCCTAAAATGTTCAAACGTAAGATTCAAAAAGTTCATAGTATTCTTTGGGTTTAAAAAGGGTGGGAGATGATGATTCACCCTCTTCTAGGTTTTTGAATGATTTTTGGTTTGCATTTAGGTGTTGACCACCCTAGGTATAGTCTAAAAGAGTTCACATGTAATCTACCGGGCTTAATCTATGCTTAAAATTCAAAATTTTAATAAAAGTTTAAAAGTCCACAATAGGTGGGATCAAGCCTGGTTGGGAAAAGGCACTGCTGTAGCGGAAAATTTGTCGATGCAGTAGCACCTCTACGGTAAGGCTTCTGTCGCTGCAGTGACAATTGTAAGTAGCCTCCCCAGAAGTCTTCAACACTTATTTTGATTTTCCTCTCCTTTCCAAATCATCCCAAATTGGTTTTTAAATGCTAAGATATGATTTTTGCAAGATAACTATAATGACCAAACAACTCGTATACCAAACATTCCCAAAGCCTACTTGTTATGAGTGTTATGAGGAGGGATTGTACATATTGGTATTTATCAGTGAGAGAGGTTTTATGACTAGGGACTTGGATGAGAAGGTGCCCAACTTTAACATTTTAATATTGACTTTTTGATGGATGATGCTAATAGATCTTATTCCTGCATGCAATATGACCATCATTCCCAAGTTCTATGCCATTATCAGAAATAGTGATGGGTCAATGCCCCTTCGCACGATCTGTATTTGAGGGAAGTATATCCCGATGGATACTTCCACCATTAATGATATTCTAGGGGATCCAAACCCCTCCAATGTTGCTTTTGAGATTAAAGCCAATGAGTCAAATTTGAAGTGGTTAGCCTGGACTTTGTTGCCAGATGAAGAGGAGAACAAGGTGAAGTGGACTAGTGTTAGGGGGACCAAAAGCAACCATTCAATGTGGAGGAAAAAATTCCCCTTAACTTTGCATCCTAGAGAATTCTTTTGTCAAGAAATATTATAGATGTGACCGTCCACTGAGCCATGATGGTGTCTTTTGCTTTGTCAGGGATAGATATGAACATGGGAAAATAGATTATCAAGTAGCAACATGTTTACACTAGGGAAGGGACTTTGAGGGATGTCTTTTTGCCCTCTTTTATTACTAAGTTGTTCAATATGGTGGAGGTGCCAAAGAAGGATCTTGACACCTTAATAGAGTGTGATTTGTCCTTTAACACACTAAAGATGAAGGGTTCATAGCAAGGGAGATAGAATAAGCAAAAAATAGAGGTATTAGGTAAGATTAGTAGGGCCAGAAAAAGAGAAAAGACTAGCACTCCTCCTACACACATCTTGTATCTCTTAGGGGCTGGGAGGCCGACCATGCTGCTATATGACTTTACTTGGAGTAGTCATATTTGCCTCTCTCAAATTAATCTCCTACAAGCTCTACGATCGTACTAGAGTCTGATCTGGCCTATACATATCTTTGAAAGGAGCAAGATAAGGAGAAGAAAATGAGATCCTACAGGGACTGCAAATTAGCTAGGCTGAAGGCAGTGTCACTTTTATTTGAGTGTGAAAAAACTAATGAGAAGATCCTAGAGTTGAAGAAGAAGGATTTGGAGTATTTATCCTTCCATGGAGGGATGTATAAGGTGGGCTTTAATTCCTGGAGCCTAAAAAATAATGATGCCACCATCTAGGTCCCCCTATTATTGCATATTATATTATCGACCCTTGCCTTTAGTTTACAACTATTTCAAATTTGGGTTTCCCCTAGTTGGGTTATGTAACAAAGAATATCTTTTTTCCATACTTTTAGGACATTTTGCTTTATCAAATATTGACTAAATAATTTAAGTACTTCCTTCTTATGTCGGGAAATTATTTCTATCCATAAATCTTCTAAATACAAGATTATCTTTGTGAAGAAGGAAAATCACAAAATAGGGAAGGCCCTGGCAGCTTGTTACCTAGGTGTCACTACAACGATGAATTCATCAATGCAATGATTCCATAGTAGTGAAAAAAGTCCCGCTGTAGCAGTTCCATAGTAGTGAAAGGATTCATTATGGATACGTTGCTACAACAATAAATCCATTGATCTAGTGACACCCAATATTGACTTCAATTTTACCCCATTCTAGGTCCTTTTCAACATGATGCTATCATACAGGTAGTTTGAACATTGTTTACGATACGAGTCTATGGTACGACTCATACCCTAACTTACAGCTCATAGTGAGCCACTCATACTTAGATCCCATTTAAGTTACTAAGTCTCAGATTAAGTGAAGGCCAAACCCAAACCATATGACTCATCACCAACTATACGACTCGTACCCACCAAGTCGTACCCATTATATAAGCCAATCCAACCCACCAACCAACATTGGTTGGCATACTACGAATAGCATACCAATTGTAACCCATCATACAAATGGTACCCATAAGTAGCATGATTTCTAAAATATAAAAATCCAGGAAATTTTCCAAGGGTCCAAACCCAGGGCATTTCAGTCTCCTCCACTAGGATCATTTGTCCCTGAATGACGGACAAGGTAGGTCAAAAACAAGCATAAGTCCTTTGTATTATCAAACATCAATCCAACCTTTAATCAAGTTAGAAAAAAAATATATGATCAAGAACACATACCTTCCGCACGAATATCCAGAGCAAAAAAAAATATGGATATTTAAACTTTATGTCCGCTTCCATTTCCTATTTAGCCTCTTCCACCTTGTGGTTCCGCCATAGAACCTTAATTGAGGCCACATCCTTTGTCTTTAACAAATGAATCTGCCGATCTAATATCTCAATTGGGACCTCTTCATAAGACAAAGAATCTGAGATACCCAATATTTTTAAAGGAACCACCAAAGAAGGATAACCATGAAACTTTCTCAACATAGAGACATGAAATACCAGATGAATGGGGCTCAAACTAGAAGGTAACTCCAATTCATTCTTACTCCATGTTATCAACCCTATACAAAACCATATAAGGACCAATATTTTGGGGACTGATCTTCTCATTTTTACGAAACCGCATCACTCCCTTTATTGGAGATACCTTTAGAAACACCCTATCCCAAAATTAAACTCCAAGTCTCTACGTCATATATTTGCATAGGACTTTTGGAAACTTTGGGAAGCCTTAAGCCTATACTAAATCACCTTTACCTTCTCTATAGCCTGATAAATCAATTCTCGGCCAAAGATATTTGCCTCACAAAGCTTGAACCAACTAATAGGAGATCTACACCTCCTACCATACAATGCCTCAAAAGAGGCAATCTCAATGTTAGAATGATAGCTATTATTGTAAGAAAACAATACCAAAGGTAGATGCTCAATCGAATAGCCACCATAATCAATCGCACACGCACGAAGCATGTCCTACAATGTATGAATGGTCCTCTCTGCTTTCCCATCAATTTGTGGATGAAAAGAAGTACTCAAACTAACCTTAGTCCCCAACACTTTCTAAAAGACCACCCCACTTTCTCAAAAAATTGCCAAAAGTGAGATGAAAATGGGGTACCACAATTAGAGATAATAGAAACAGGTACCCCATGAAGCTTTAGAATCTCAAGAAGATACAACCTCACATAGTCCTGAGCCGAAAGTTAGTCTTCACTAGCAAAAAGTGAGAAGACTTTGTCATCCTATCCATGATGACCCAAATTGAATCAAATTAATTCCTAGATCGAGGAAGGCTGATAAACAAAACCATATTAACCACCTCCCATTTCCATTCCAACAATTCCATTTCTTCATACAACCCACTAGGCCTCATGTGCTCAACTTTAACTTGTTGGCCCACCATACGCTTGGCCATAAAATTAGCCACATCCTTTTTCATACCACTCCACCAATATATCTCCTAGAGATCAAAATATATTTTTGTCGAATCGGGTTTAAAAAACATTGGTGATTCATGTTTCTCAGCCAAAATCCTTTATCGAAATCCATCGACAACAGGAACACACAACTACCCTTGATACCACAAGGTACCATCACCATTGTTCTTAAATACCATTACCTTTTATCAACTAATATAACTCTTGATTTTCACCAATATAGGATCAAGAATTTGCTTCTCCTTGATCTATGCACCAAGAAATAATTGAACCACTTCCTGTACCATTACACCACCTTTCTCGGAGTCCAAGAGACGAACTCCAAGATTAGACAAGTGGTGAATATCGCTTCTCCTTATTTGAATGATCTAAAATTCCCAGGGATAACATTCTAAAAGTATGACCAACCACATTATCTTTACTTGGGTCGTAGTGAAGACTCATATAATAGTCCTTGAGAAGCTCCAACCATTTCCTCTGCCTGAGATTAAGCTCCTTCTGAGTGAACTCATACTATAGACTCTTTTGATTAGAAAAGATGTCCACGTGCACACCATATAAGTAATTCCTCGAGGTTTTCAAAGTAAAAACCACCTTTAAATGCTTCAAATTAGGAGTAGGACAATTTCTTTTATGCATCTTCAATTGCTTGGAAGCATAGGCAATCACCTTCCCATGCTGCATAAAAACGCAACCAAGTCCCACTCGGGATGCATCGTAGCAAACCATAAACCCTTTATTGCCTTCAAGAAAAGTCAAGACTGGAGCCAAAGTTAACTTATCCTTTAGCTTCTCAAAACTCTCCTCACAAGCATCTGACTAAGAGAACTTTACCCTCTTCTGAGTCAACATAGTAAATGGGGTAGCTATCATCGAGAAACTTTCTATGAACCGCCTATAATACCCAGATAAACTATAGAAACTCCAAATGTCGGTTGGAGTCGTTGGTCTAGGCTTTCTTTTAATCACCATAACTTTTTGCGGACCCACGATGATTCCCTTACTAGAGATAATATGACCAAAAAAAGATACAACGTTCAACCAAAACTCAAACTTGGAGAATTGGGCATACAACTACTGCTCCTTCACGATCTGCAATACGACACGAAGGTGATTGGCATGATCCACCTCACTACTAAACTACACCAGAATGTCATCAACGAACACAATGATAAAAAGATCTAGAAACTGCCTGAAAACCCTATTCATTAAATCCATAAATGTCGCATGGGACTTAGTCAAACAAAATAACATAACCAAAGTGCCTATACAAAGTACAAAAACATGTCTTCGGGATATCCATCTCCCTAGTCATAAGCTGATGATACCCAATTCGAAGATCTATCTTAGAAAAGAATTTGGCACCTTACAACTGAACATAGCTGCATATATATATAGATATGCATAAATATTAAAACCATATCAACTCATGGTACAACCCAAGTCATCATACAGCATCTTAAGGTCTCATTATCATGCTAGAAACTAGTGCTAATATAACCACGGTCTCCAATCCATATGTCTAAAGATGAGATAACTTACCGAAATAAGGCAATAGTAAACAAAGGAATCAAAATATCAGGGTCTAAACTATAATGTCAAACTAGTGGATAATCATGCATATAAATATAACCACAATGTAAGAGAGCAAGAGTCGTACCTCAAATCACAAAACCAATCTAATAATCAACCTATTACCATTTAACCATATTAGAAATGATAGTAATAATCTAATGTAATCGGCTAGCTCGTACAAACAATACCTAACCGGGTGTTTCATAAACCACCACCATCATAGGCTCAAAAGTTTCAATCAACAAACAGTCTGAGCCTATACCTGTGCAACCCCCCATATGACTGATAGATACAAGCTCCACGCAATATACTGTAAGTAGCATTAATGCCTATACCTATGCAACCCCCTCATAACACTGATAGATATAGATGTATACTGGTGATAGGAAAGAGAGAATCGATAACATCAAGTAATGGCAATAATACAAATCAGAATTATGAACATCAACAGCGGTACCAAAACTGAAAATCAATAGAATGTACCGCTCAACGGATACAATAAGGCTAATATTCCAAGTTAAATGGGTATCAATCCCAAATGCTACACCCCAAGGAAAAATCAACACTGATTAACTCCATTAACAACTAATAGAAACAATCCTTGGGGTAGTCATATAATCATGAGTTCAATAACAAAGAAGGAATACAGTCATTGATGGTTACGAAAATCCCAAAACACATAAATAAAAAGGTAATATAAGAAATAAAAGCACACCTATCTTAGTGCAATCCAAAGTTGCTTGCCTAATAGGTCTAAGAGAGAATAAATATGAATGAGTCCAAGCTCAGACCGACCAAATAAATCATTAATTTAGGCCCCAAGAGCACTATCTTCAACTTGTGGGACCAAAAACATTGTATCACTTATTTGAATGGGCTGAATCACCAATAATCCCATGTCGGGGGAACTCTCTAGCTAGTCACCTATCTCTCTACAGTTGTAGCAAACTCCTAAAGCCCTAACTTGGTGTGAAATATAAATTAAACCCAAATGGCTGGACAATAGATGCACTCTCTACTACTATGATAATCCTTCTTGCAGTCATAGCCTACCTTAAGAACTCTAGGCTGTAGGGGAATACATGCTCTGTATGAACAATCAACTCACATTTGGGCCACTCTCTGGACCAATATCCCATCTCCCCATAATCGAAACAAGACCTTGGAATACTATGAGATGTTTTCCTTGCTTATCGAGGACGACCTGCATTGGCTAAGGACCTATACCGAATACTCTTTAAGGTACGACAAGAACTCTGCCCAATATTATGACTATGAACAACCTGAGAACTACCCATAGTTTGAAAAACCACCTTTGTAGAATCAATAGGCTAAGTAAAGCTAACCTCTACTAAAAGGATCCTTACCCGTAGATGAAATACTAATAGCACTATACTAATGGCATGACCTCTTATTACCACCTCTTTAAGTCTTAATGCATGCTCACTTTATAGCTCTCCCATAATTACCAACTTGAGAGAATGATTACCCAACTACTATCAAGTTTTAAGATACCACACAAAGTTGTAATGCTAATCATCTAATTAATACATGCACTATGTCATTCTCAGAAAGATATACAACAACAACAAACCCAATGTATTCCCACATAGTGAGGTTTGGGGAGGGTAAGATGTACGCAGTCCATACCTATACCTCTAAAGAAGTAGAAAGGCTGTTTTCGATAGACCCCCGGCTCGAGACACGGAATAATAAACAAATTCATAGTAAAGCATAGAACAAGATGGCACAACATAAATACGACACCCACAAGTAATAGTGAACAGAGAAAAGTAAAAAGATTCATAATAAAGCATGAAACAAGGTATCATAACAAGAATAATACCCCCACCAAGTAATGCCCTACACTAGCGACCCAAACTGACCCTAGCCTTTTGCCTTAATTCGCGTCCTCCAGATCTTCCTATCTAGGGTCATGTCCTCAGTGAGCTGTAACTGCTCCATGTCCCGCCTAATTACCTTTCCCCGGTACTTCTTCGTCCTACCCCTACCCCACCTAAAACTATCCAAAGTTAGCCTCTCACACCTATGAATCGGGGCATCCATGCCCCTCCTCATCACGTGTCCGAACAATCTCAATCGGACTTCCCGCATCTTATTCTCCACTGGAGTCACACCAAACTTCTCCCTGATAGTCTTATTACGAACTCTATCCCCCCTAGTCAGCCCATACATCCAACGAAACATCCACTATTTCGCCACTTTTATTTTTTGAATGTGAGAGTTCTTAACTGGCTAACACTCCGCTCCATACAACATGGTCGGACGGACTGCCACCCTGTAGAATTTGCCTTTAATCTTGGACGACACCTTCTTATCACACAACACCACCGAAGTGAGCTTCCACTTCATCCATCCCGCCCCAATACTGTGCGAGACAGCCTCATCAATCTCACTGTTACCCTGAATCACGAACCTGAGATAGTTGAAACTATCCCGCTTACATACCACCTGTGATTCCAACTTCACTACCACCTCATTCTACAGCCTCACGTCATTAAACTTGCATTCCAAATATTCTGTCTTGCTCCTACTCAACCCGAACCCTTTAGACTCAAGAGTTTGTCTCCATACCTCTAATTTATCATTAACACCCCCTACCCCGCATCTCATCAATCAAAACTACATCATCTACAAAAAGCATACACCAAGGCACCTGTCCTTAAATATGCCGCGTCAACACATCTATCACCAAAGAAAACAAAAAGGGACTAAAAATAGATCCCTGATGCAATCCTGTCAAGACAATGATGAACATTAACAAATCCAACTATGGCCTGAGAACTACTCATTTAATCAGACGTTATCCCTAACAGTGAGGGATTTGCCAAAAACTTGGGATCCTAATTCTTAACCTCAAAGGGATGAAATGGTCACGAGCTCTATTTGAGCCTGAGCTAGCCCTAACTCTTCTTGTTGAAGCTGAATATCTATGAAATCTTTCCTTGGCTTTCTAGTCCAGCGCTACACTAAAACTTTAGAAATGTGTGATAAAGTCTTAGTCATATCTATCAATATTCTTGCATTGTCCATTTGGGAGAGAATAGAGTCAAAGAACGTGTTTGAGGATAATAGCAATAAAGTCACATGACAAGGAGTCAAAAATAAATTTCCTAAGAATGCCCTATAGACTCTTAAAGGTGGGTTACGAATGTCTCCTCGCTAATCCACAATACTCCTCACTAATCCACAAGACTCTACTAAACACTTAACTCATGTACCAATACACTGGTGAACATAGGCTCTTATACGAATATTTCACAACCTAATTTCTTAGGTCATTTGGTCCCTACCATAACACACCAGTAGGCAAGCCAATCCATAGTAAAAACTACTACAAATGGACTACCAATAGAAATGATGACGAAATGAAAGACATAAATATATAAGATAGTCCAAAAACCTAGTAAAATCAGCGCAAAAGCCTTTAATATGACTAGATTACAAAATGAAGTACAAAATAAGTATACAGATACAACCCATCTCTGAATACAACACAAAGATAAGTCTGATGTATAAAAGGGAGTAAAGTAATACTCCAAATGCTAGGAGCTCAGCCTACGTCTTCGAACCATAACTGTTTTTCACGATGCACACAATAATGGCAATAACCTGTTCTATGATATTTAGGCTACAAAAATGTAGTATGAGTACCAATATGTGGTACCTAGTAGGTAATTGTCGATTGAGCACCAAATATAATGAAAATATACATAACATGTAAGCAAAAATGTAAACTACACCCAACTATCCAACAACTACTGAATAAAGCTAATGAGATAATATAAATATACAATCCTATTTATGTCCAAGAAACTAACATAATAATGCCAAAGAGATATTAACGATGAACTATCCCATTTAAGCCATTCCCAGGAACCTCAATGGTATACTGTATATCACTAGACAATATAAGAATAAAAGGTGAAAGAAGGACATATTTTAGTATCCAAGGCCAAGAAATGAATACATAATCAGAATAAATAAAGGGAGAAAGGGATATACGATAAACTATAGCTACATATATATTAGATATGCATATATAAAAATAAAGTAAACTCATGGTACAACCTAAGTCATAATACTAGAAACTTAAGGCCTTATAATAATGGTGAAAACTAGTGTTAATAAAATCAGAGGCTCCAAACAATAAGTCTAAAGATGAGATAACTTACTGAAGTAAGGCAATGGTTAAAAAATTAAAATAATAATCAGGGTCTAAAACCATAATGCGTAATCAGTCGATAATCATACATATAAATATAACTGCAATGTAAAAGAGCTAGTATTGTACCTCAAATTTCAATACAAATCAAATAGTCAACCTGTTACAATCTAACAAAAATAAAAATGATAGTAACAATCCAAGGTAACCGGCTAACCCAAATAAACAATATCAAATCTTGCTTTTCATAAACCACCACTGTTGTAGGCTCAGAAGGTTCAATAAACAATCACCAAGCAACATTCTAAGCCTATACCTATGTAACCCCCGTAAGGTTAATAGATATAAGCTCAACATAATATACTGCAAGCAATACTCAAACCTATAGCTATGCAACCAACCATAAGTCTAATAGTTATAGGCATATAATGGTGATAGGCAATGCACATACAAGAATGAAGGAAAAGGCATAATTCATAATACCATAAAGTAACTCAGTGTATAAATGCATCTCATCAATATAATCATCAACTACCATATTTAATAAAAAACTCATATCACCAGCATCATCATCACCCGCTAAACTTAATCTAGAACTCATATAATAAATATCATCATAAACCACCAGATGTAATTCGAAACTCATATCAATAATATCATTATCAATTATCCGAATCGAACCGATATATATATATATATCAATACCATAATCCATCGACAATGTATTTAGTACCAGATATATATATGTGTATATATATGCATATAATTGCACAAATAAATTTTTTTCTAAAAAGTATAAATTAATAAATCTATTTCCCACGGTAAACACCGAGACTAAATAATTATAAAGGTCTAGAAAGGGGTTGATACTCTCTTATGAATGAAGTGAATAGTATTAAAATAATTGCGGGTAAGAATTTATCATGGACAAATCTTTAAAACACCATTTCAATCCAAATGTACATTAATCATCCATTAAGATGGTACGATTCCCGTTATGAAGAAAGTTATTTTTAAGGTAAAAGGTGGGGTTTAATCCCCTTTTAGGAAAAATAGTAGAAAAATCATAATGTTTTGGAATCATAACATTTACCATATTTAGTCACCATGAATGTACTGTATCTTTGTAGGTTTTCACCAGTATTGAAACAATGAAATCATAAGCCTTAATATGTCGATAAACTAAGACCACATCCTTTACAAGGACAAACTATTTCTTGAAATCCAACCCTTATCATAATACGACCTTGTGCCAAATAATGTGTCTAGAATAACTATAACATAACAATCATAGCCTTAGGCCCACATACATATCTAGAATCTATATCAATAACATCACTATAAACCATCACATATCTATAAGCCATCTTATATCTATAAGGCACATCATATCTATAGGCCAAATTATATCTCCAAGGCATCTCATATCTATGAGGCATTTCATATCTATAGGCCAAATCATATCTATAAGGCATATCATATCCACGGGCCATATATCACTCTATGAGGCATATCTTCTCTATTGGCCATATATCACATCTACGAGGCATATCATACTTATGGGCCCTATTTTACATATATGAGGCATATCATATTTATGGGTCATATATCACATCTAGGAGGCATGTCATATCTATGGTCCATATATCATAATCTAGGAAGAACCATCACAATTTACTAAGTCACGAAGTAATCTTATACTGATGGCTCATTAATCTCAACTATGTCAACATGCATATATAATTCCAAAAAGGATAGCACAAGTCTTGGCCTAAGGTGGGCCTAAGAAACCCACTTATAATCCTCAAAATCCATATTTAAATATTTTTTACCCATACTAGGCAAAGGTATCTAAATTGAATTCTAGATGGTACACAAGCCATAATTAGCCCTAAGATACGAATTTCACCTAGTACATGAGCAATTAAGTCTACTCCACCTAACTTACAGTTTAAAGATAGCTAAATTGTCCAATTAAGGCTAATCATACAAATCATACTTCCAAATCCTAAACGACATCCCAAATCTTGCATAATATTATGATCCATCTACGAATTATCTCATTAATAAAGAAAGCAATAGGATCCGAGAAGTATAAAGTATTTCATCATACGTGTCAAATCACTCATTTAATCCCCAAACTTCAATAATTAACACTAAGTTATGGTGTTCTACCCATAATCAATCTTAAAATTCTAATTTACATGTAATATATAAAATGCATTGTCTTGTGAAGAAAAGTAGACAGAAGCCTTAATGACGAATCGCAAATCCTTCAATTATTCACAAAATAATTCATCTTCAATCCACGATCCTAAAATGCCAATACATTATCAAAATCATAATCTACACATTATTATAAGTCAAATTAGACCTATATTGCCATATAATAGGTCGAGTCAAATTTCACGTCAAGAACGGGCCCGCGAGGCCCATAAATAAAATCCAAAATTGAATTCGTAACAAGGTTCCTTAAGGGATAAGGAAGTTGCAGTCAAAAGTTAAGCACAAACAAAGCACAAATAGGGTCTTAAATCAACCCTTAATGTTTAGGAATTTAAAACCCTAATTTCTAAGATTTTACCAAGAATTTGGAAGGAAATCAAAGGAAAAATCAATGGGAAGGACAAAAAAGGATTAGGCTAGCTTACCTTAGATCATTTGGATGACTCACTACTCTTTTACCATTTTTTAGCATTATACTTGGTGTAAAAATGATTGAAAGAATATTGGAAAATCGAGTGGAAGAAGGGGATTAAATATGGGGTCGAGAGTAGCTATCATAACTCAGAAATAAATATCACGACTTACAAAGGGTAAAACTCATTTAGAGATCTCAATTCATCCAATTACAATCCAGCAAAAATGCATAAAACTCATACGACGATTGTGATTTACCCATCGCAATCACGGTTAGACAAGACCTGATGTAGGATATTTTCTTGTTAGTCTGAAATGAACTTGTACTGGGTGTTGAAGATTCGTTCAGAACCCCACGCACGAAAACAAAATATGCTAGAAATACAAAATTCAACATTCTAGACTCAACAGAGCCATCAAAACTTTCATTTGAGATCACTTCAACTAAATATATGTCCTATACCTATAGTTCCATTATTAATACAAACCGCCCAATATCCCAAAATGAGTCTAGAAGCCTCAGGACCAAAATCAAGGGCCCCCCGTCCTAAACTCAATGTTCTAGAGATGACAGCGCTATTAGAATTTTGATCCGAGGTCATCTAAAAAGAGTTTTGGTCTGGGACCAAATCCTAAACATTAAAAGCTCCAAAATAGGAAAATAAGCCTAAAATCAAAATAAACTATTCGACCACCAATTTGACAGTTTTGGCAGGTCATAAATGACATATAGCTATTGTTGGCTCGTAACTCCAAAAAAGTATTCAAATTGAGGAAATGACCTAGAGGGTCATTACATTAGCTTTGCACGGATGATAAACAATAGTCAAGTCGTAACTCTTAAGTAATTCAAGCCAATGGTACTGCCTCATATTAAGATCTCGCAAGGTGAAGAAATCCTAAAGGCTATGATGATCCAAGAAAATTTTGCAAGGAACTCTATACAAGTAGTGCCTCCGCAAATTCAAAGTAATAACAACCGCGCACAACTCCAAATCAAGGGTAAGATAGTTCTTCTTATGGAGTTTCAACTAAAGAGAAGCATACGTAATCACCTTACCTTCTTGCATCAGCACAACACCTAATCCAACACCTAAAGTATTATAAAAGATAGCAAAACACACGACCTTCTTGGGCAATGTCAAGATAAGAGTCGATGTCAATAAATAATTGAGCGTTTAGAAGCTCACCTCACAAGCATTGGAAAACTAAAAGGAAATTTTCTTCTGAATCAACTTGGTCAATGGAGCTACAACAGATGACAAACTCTCAATAAAAAACCCATAGTAACCTGTTAACTTAATAAAATTCTGAATCTCAGTGTGCGAAGTAGACCTAACCTAATCATAAACTTTTGTAATCTTGGTTGAATCAACCATATTAACTTCCTTTGTCACCACATGACCCAAGAAAGAGATAGAATCCAACATAAACTCACACTTAGAGAACTTAGCATACAACTTCTCATCCCTCAATATCTTAAGAACAATTTGCAAATGCTCCTCATGATTGGCATCAGTCTTTGAATAAACCAAGATATCATCTACAAATACAATAATAAAGGAGTCATGATATCAACTCCATGAACACGGCTGGGTCATTAGCCAACCAAAAGAATGTGACCGAGAAATCATAATGACCGTACTGAGTTTGAAAAGTGGTCTTTGGAATATCTAAAACTCTAATCCTCGACTGGCGATATCAGGATCTAAAGTCAATCTTTTAAAACACCGAAGCACCCTGATGCTAGTCGAATAAATCATCAATATAAGGAAGAGGATACTTATTCTTGACAGCCACCTTATTCAACTGTCGATAATCAATACACTTACATATAGACCCATCTTTTTTTATTTATAAATAAGATAGGCGCACCCTAAGGTGATACACTATGTCAGATAAATCCCTTTCCAACAACTCCTGTAATGGATCTTTTAATTCTTTAAACTCTATTAGGGCTATCCTATTGGAAGAAATAAAAATATGATTGGTGCCTAGCTCAACATCAATAGCAAAGTCGATATCACGATCTGGAGGCATACTAGGTAAATCCATGGGAAAGACATCCATAAATTTCTGACGCACACGAGTAGAATCCAAAGAAGAAGGCAAGCAACGTTAGTATCACAAATATGAGCCAAATAAAAAAAACATCCCCTCTTCAGGAAGCGATGAGCCTGAATATATGATATAACCCTTTTAGGACTCGAATGATTTACACTCTTCCAAGCTACTATTGGCATACACGGTGACGCTAAAATCACGGTCTTGTCATAACTATCTAGGACAACAGGGTGATGATAGGCGAATTTACACGCCTATATCAATATAGTTTGCCCATTTTCAGCCTAGTTTAGAGAACAAAGTATATATTTCATGCACTTTTAGTCCTTTTTCCTGTAAATGAGCTAACAAACATGATTAGTAAAGTTTCAGGTATAAATAATGCAGAATTCAGCATTTTATGGCTTACTTGACGCAAAAGAAAGCTCACAAAGGAAGGGAAGGGAGTTTACACGCCTAAGAACCAAAACTGCTGCATGGAAAATCTGTCCCGGGCTAAAACAACATTTCTGAAGACTTTGGGGATTAGCAGTAACTTAGTTGGATTTGGACAATGATACATTAACCTAGTACAATTGGGTTATGTATTTCATTAGTTTATTTGGATTATGATAATGTTACATTAACCTAGTACAATTGGGTTAAGTATTACATTAGCCTAGTAGGATTTGGTTAGATATTTTATTTATCTAATAGGATTAGGATATGGGTATTATAAATACCCTATTTTGCTAGAGATTTTACAACTTCGAATTACAACTCTCATTCTACTTTTGACATCATCTTCTTACATCTTCTAATTCTTCCATTAATTCTATTTTTCTTCTTCTACTCTTCTATTCTTAAATTTCACAACAAGAGAATCGTTACTTTGCCTAGGAATTCACGCCTCACGCCTACCACCTAAGCTACACAAAATTACTCAATCTTGTGGTATAACAACAATGCCAATCATGATCTCCTTCGCATTCATGGGTAACTAAACTTCTCTGTTAAGGTTATGGAAGCCGTATAAGATACTATCTATTGTAGTGAGTTTGTGAGTTCGCGACACGTATACTGCTTATATCATTATTCTCTTCATCTTAGTCTACATTCTTTGTGGTTGCAAACGCAAGAATACGCCAGTATAACATTTAACTTGTTCGAAAGAAAGGTTATTTGTCTTGAAAAGAGATAATGTCAAGGTAGTAGGGTCACCCCCTAAAATTCCCTACTAAAAAGCTAGTGTTGTAACTGGACTAACCTCTTGGAGAATTCGTACCGTTAGACACGCTTTAAGCTCAAAAGAGTTAAAGTGAAATAATCCTCGAATAGGTCGTAAGACGCCTGGATTTACCATCGAATACAATTCTCTATAAGCAGTTGCATGTCAGAATTCTACACACTCATAGCCAATAGAGACGTATACCTCAGAAGGTGGACATAACCCCAACGCCTCAATTCTCATTATTTACAACTTACGTAACAATCTTTCTCTTTTACTTTGCTATTTTCAGCTTTTATTTAATTATTTTGGTGACACATTACAATCCCCCCTTTTTACGAGACTTGCACCAAAAGTTTAGTAATCTTGCTTACTTGTTGGCCAAGCTATTCCGTGTGGGATCGACACTCAACCCAGGTTGGGTTCTATATTTTCTAACGACCGCTTTACACTCCTACGAGAGCTGTAGATTGAGCGTTATCAAAAATTGGCGCCGTTGCCGGGGAATACAAGTGACAATCAAGTTCGTGATAATTACTAGACCCTTTGGTCAAAGATTCTCGTACTTTTACGTTTAGTTTTTGTTTTTGTCTACTGCAGGTTTTTATTTTAGTGCATGCCCCATACTCGAAGTTCTGGTCAACCGTTATTACCAATCAATCCTGAACCACAACGCATTGGTAGAATGGAAGCACAAGCTGAAATCGCAAGGATGGTTGCTCAACAGGAACAAGCAAGATTGGCTGCCCTTGCCGCTTCCCAGTTTCAACAGCAGAACATTGATAACCCTGCACGAGAAACAAATCCTGATGATGAGGATTTAGGTGATGACGAATTACTAAACCCAAGGCATGATGCTGAAATCACAACACCTGCCAATAGAAGAGGTCGACAAGCTCGGTTTAGGTATGATCGCCAACCCATGCAACCAACTTTCGACGATGATGATGATGATCTTGATGGAGCCGGAGCCACAGGAGCTATTATTCCCCCACTATTAGCGCCCAGAGCCAAGTTCAACATCACAAGCACCATGATTCAGTTATTGCAACTCAAGGGATTATTTGGTGGACTAGCAGGCGATGATCCGAATATGCATCTCATCAACTTTATTTCTACATGCAAGTCTTTTGACAATCCTGGTGTTGGTCAGAATGCAATTCGATTATGTCTATTTCCATTGTCTCTGTCTGGGGAGGCAACACTATGGTTGAATGGGCTGACTCCTGATTCAATTAAAAATTGGAGGCAATTGAGAGACGCTTTCCTAGAAAGATTCTTTCCGCCTTCCAAAAGGGCACAATTGAGAGATGAAATCAGCAACTTTCGTGAGCTTCCCACTGAAGCTCTTCATGAAACATGGGAGATGTTCAAGACAAAGCTAGCTAGATGCCCAAACCATCACATGACTAATGTTCACCTCATGGAGATATTGTATAGAGCCTTGAATTCAATAACTAAGCCAGTGGTGGATAACGCAGCTGGAGGATCCTTTATGGATCTCACCTTTGGTCAAGCAAGCAATATACTAGATCGCATGACGAAACAAAGTAGAGCTTGGAATACCAGGGATTCCGAGGTAGCAAGCCCCACTTTATTTATAGGCATGACTGCAGACCAAAGAAGAAAACAAGAAGAACGTGATCAAGATTTAGCGCACATGAAAACACAAGTGGATCTTCTGACAAAGCATTTATTATCAGGGAAGACCGAAAAAGTGAAAGTTGTGGCGCTAAAAGGAAGAGACGAATCTGATTCAGAAGAAGAGGCCAACTACTTGAACAATCAGGGGGGTTTCCGTGGGAATACCCAAGGAAACCAAGGTCGGAACAATTATGATAAATCTGGAAGCAAAGACCAAGGTAGTTGGAAGAAAAATAATGAAAAGAGTGGTTTGTACGTTCCCCCTGGTAGACATGATACCACCACATCTAATTCTGGAAGTATAGAAGACATGATGGCTAAATTATTGAAAGGAGTGGAAGCAACGAGCGCGGGAGTTACTGAGGTAATTAATGATTTGTCCTCCATGAAACAACTAGTTGATTCTCATTCCACTTCAATCAAGCAAATAGAGCAGCAATTGAGCCAACTTTCAGCAGCACTCAATCAAAGAAAGGCTGACACTTTACCTAGCGATACTGTGCAAAACCCAAGGAATGATGGGTCATGCATGGCCATCACTACCATAAGTGGTAAGGTGCTGGAACCTTCAGCAAAAGGCAAGCAAGTGGCTGACGAAGTTGCGGACATGGATAATAACGCAAAAGGAGAAGATGCCGCAACAACCAGTCCCGACGTCAAGGACGTCACGCCCAGTGACGTGCAGCCTAAAAAAATGGAAAAACGGAAGCAATAGAAGAAGAAAACCGTGGAGAGAACACTTCCATACCCACCACCACCTTTTCCCCAAAGACTGAAGAAGGTGGCGGATGACACTAAGTTCAGCAAATTCATGACTATGTTAAAGCAACTGACCATTAATGTTCCATTGGTGGAGGCACTTGAACAAATGCCTGGGTATGCGAAGTTTATGAAGGATCTTTTGAAAAAGAAGAGGGCAGCAAGTTATGAGCTGAAAGATGATGTGCATCATTATAGTGCAATTTCTACCCGATCGATAGTTCAGAAGAAGGCCGACCCCGGAGCTTTCATTATTCCTTGCACCGTCGGATCTTTGAACTTTGCCAAAGCATTATGTGACTTAGAAGCCAACATCAATTTGATGCCATTATCGATCTACAAGAAGTTGGGGTTAGGAGATCCTACTCCAACCAATATGAGGCTCGTCATGGCAGATAGGTCGGTAAAATGACCTGTTGGTATTCTATGCGATGTCTTGGTAAAAGTTTCTTCATTTATCTTTCCAGCAGACTTTGTCATCTTGGATTGTGAAGCAGATTCTGAGGTTCCCATAATCTTGGGGCTCCCTTTCCTTGCTACAGGAAGTGTGCTCATTGATTTGAGAGCTAATGAACTTTCATTCCGAATAAATGACGAAGTGGTTCATTTTGATGTTTGCAAAACAATGAAGCAACCCAAAGATCTTAGTGTATTTTCGGTGGATGATATTTTCTTTGATGATGAGAAAGAACTACCTGAAGAAGAGCAAATTATTGATGATCCCTTGGAGGTTGTGCACATGAATGGAGAGAGTGAAGATGCTAAAAATTCTGAAGAAGCCATTTGTGCTCTATCGGGATTAGGAACATATCGCTATACTCCCAAGAAGCTGGATCTTGATCTCAAGAATCGGCCTACACCACCAGCTAAGCCATCTATTGAAGAGCCACCCACGTTAGAATTGAAGGAGCTGCCAAGTCATTTGAAGTACGCATTCTTAGGAAGCGGAAACACTCTTCCAGTCATTGTGGCAGCCGATTTGGGTGACCGACAAGTTGCAACTCTTATTGCTATTCTATGCAAGTATATTAGAGCTATTGGATGGACCATTGCGGATATTATTGGTATTCCACCTGGGATTTGTACACATAAAATTCAGCTTCAAGAAAATTGCACACCCACCATTGAGCATCAAAGGCGTCTAAACCCACCTATGCAAGAAGTGCTGAAGAAAGAGATCATCAAGTGGTTAGACGCAGGAGTTGTGTATCCTATTTCTGATAGTATATGGGTAAGCCCTATACAATGTGTTCCCAAGAAAGGAGGTATGACGGTGGTTGCAAATGCAAAGAATGAACTTATTCCACTCAGGCCCATCACTGGATGGAGAGTATGCATGGACTTCCGCAAGCTGAATTCTTGGACACTCAAGGATCACTTCCCAATGCCATTTATGGACCAAATGCTAGATAGATTAGCGGGGAAAGGATGGTTTTGCTTCTTGGATGGTTATTCAGGCTATAATCAGATTTATATTGCACCCGAAGAACAAGAGAAGACAACGTTTACATGCCCATATGGTACGTTTGCCTTCAAACGTATGCCATTCGGGTTATGTAACGTATCAGCCACCTTTCAACGTTGTATGATGTCTATTTTCTCTGATATGGTTGAAGACAGTTTGGAGGTATTTATGGACGACTTTTCAGTTGCTGGTGAGTCTTTTGAAGCATTCCTGGCAAACTTGAGCATGGCATTACAAAGATGTGTAGAGTTCAACCTTGTACTGAATTGGGAGAAGTGCCACTTCATGGTAAAAGAAGGAATCGTTCTTGGGCACAAGATCTCTGAAAGAGGAATAGAGGTTGACCGAGCAAAAATTGAGGTTATTGAGAAGCTACCGCCTCCAATTTCGGTAAAAGGAGTTCGTAGTTTTCTTGGCCATGCTGGTTTCTATCGTCGATTCATCAAAGACTTCTCCAAAATTGCGAGTCCATTGTGCAAACTATTGGAGAAAGATGCAAAGTTTGACTTCAATGACGATTTCTTAAAGGCATTCGAATGACTTAAAGGAAAACTCATTGAAGCCCCTATTATGGTAGCACCAGATTGGACTCTCCCGTTCAAGGTCATGTGTGATGCTAGTGGTGTAGCCATTGGTGTTGTACTTGATCAGAGAAAGGAGAAGTTATTTCATCCTATCTACTATGAGAGTAAGGTCCTAAATGAAGCCCAAAGGAACTACACTGTTACTGAACAAGAGCTCCTAGCGGTTGTGTATGCATTTGAGAAGTTTTGTGCCTATCTATTGGGTACTAAGGTGATCGTTCATACAGACCATCCAGCTCTTAGGTATCTAATGACAAAGAAGGATGCAAAACCAAGGTTGATTAGATGGGTATTGTTGTTGCAAGAGTTTGATTTCGAAGTCAAAGATAGAAGAGGTTGCGAGAACCAAGTGGCTGATCACCTATCTCGACTTGAGAATGAGCATGTGGCGTAACCTGAAATTCAGATTGATGATGCATTCCTGGACGAAGAGATATTAGCGACAACAATGGAGAAATTACCATGGTATGCCGACTTTGCAAATTTCGTGGTGTGTAATGTGATACCTGCCAATTTATCTTACCCCCAAAGGAGGAAGTTTATGCATGACGTACAACACCACTATTGGAATGAGCCTTATTTGTTTTGACAATGTGCGGATGGTATCATTCGACGATGTATATCCCATGAAGAGGTGCCTAATATCTTGGAAGCATGCCACACTTCGCAAGTTGGAGGACATCACGCAGGCAATCGGACGGCCAGAAAAGTATTGCAAAGTGGTTATTATTGGCCTTCGATATTCAGAGATGCCTACGATTATGTTAGAAGGTGTGACCAATGCCAGCGTCAAGGTGCGATTTCAAAACACCATGAAATTCCCATGACCAAAATTCTTGAGGTAGAACTCTTTGATGTGTGGGGTATTGATTTCATGGGTCCATTCGTGAATTCGTTTGGAATGAAGTACATCTTGGTTGTTGTGGATTATGTTTCGAAATGGGTTGAAGTTGTAGCATTGGCCGACAATGAGGGAAAGCGTGTTGTAGCGTTCTTGAAGAAGAATATCTTCTCTCGCTTTGGAGTACCACGTACTATCATAAGCGATGGAGGATCTCACTTTTGCAACAAGATATTCAAGTCCATGTTGGCAAAATATGGTGTCAAGCAACATAAGGTAGCCACACCTTATCACCCACAAACTAGCGGACAGGTAGAGGTTTCCAATCGAGAGATCAAGCAAATCCTTGCGAAGACGGTAATTGCTAATAGGAAGGATTGGTCTCGGAAGCTGGATGATGCACTATGGGCATACAGGAATGCATTTAAAACGCCAATTGGCATGTCCCCTTATCAACTAGTTTATGGGAAGGCTTGTCACTTACCCATTGAGCTCGAACACAAGGCATTGTGGGCATTGAAGCAATTAAATTTGAATTGAGATGATGTGAAGAATCTGAGGTTGGAGCAGCTGAACGAACTAGATGAATTCCATCTCCATGCATATGAAAGGTCAGACCTATACAAGGAGCGGATGAAAAAGTATCATGATCAGTGGATTGTTCGACGAAACTTCCAAAGGGGTGATGTGGTACTTCTCTTCAACTCCAGATTGAAGCTCTTCCAAGGTAAGTTAAAATCCAAGTGGTGTGGTCCATACAAAGTTATCCAAGTCTACTCGTCTGGAGTAGTTGAATTGGAAGATAATAATGGTGTTGTCTTCAAGGTGAATGGCCAACGTGTTAAGCCTTATATCGGTCCTCTTGACTCGATGAATTCTATGTCCATCATCTATCTCGATGAAGTCTAAGTACTCGAGGTAACTATGTCGAGCCACGATAATAAAAAAGGCGCTAGATGGGAGGCAACCCATCGTTTTATCGTTTTATCGTTCTTTTTTTACTTGTTTTGCTTTTGATAATAAAAATCCAAAAATAAGAGTCGTGCCATGACCAAAACTAAGGCGCTTGGTGGGAGGCAACCCATAGTACTAATCGTTTTCATTTGGTTTTAAGCAAAAATAGGTGCAAGAGGTATTCAATGAGGAGATTGATTTCAATTGACGATTTGGACGCATTGTATGGTAAAGTTGGTAAGTTAGGAATAGTGATGCATAAGGATATGGATTGAGCATTGATCATGCCAAACTAGGCATCGAGTAAGGCTAGGCCTAGGTAAAACTAGGCCACGAACGATGCACAACCTATCCTATAGCCTAAGGTCTCGGAATCTAGTGTGCTATACACTATGCGCCGCCCAGTCCTAAGTGTGCTTTTGACTATGCGCCGCCTATGCTATAGCATTAGGTCTCAGGATCTCATATTCCATAGACTATGCGGCGCATATGTCCCTAAATTCCATAGACTATGCGGCGCATATGTCCCTAAATGCCATAGACTATGCGCCGCATATACCATGACTATGCCATGCATTATGCGCCGCATATGTAGCATTTTTTTCTACAAAACCGATTGTAAATGGGTCAAAACCCAACCCATTCTCTTCCTATATAAAGGGGACTTAGTCTTGAAACATAACCACACTAGAAATTAACCTAAAGGCGCCGCATTCCCTCTCCAAACCATCCCAAATTTTTTCTTTTTGCTCTTCCTATTCACAAAACCATCTCCAAAAGCTTCAAGCAAGTAAGTACTCTCTTATTCTTCATTTATTTCTCGTAAGTACTGCGTTGCTATGTCTATTATAAATTGCTACATCGTATAAGATTGATTGGTTATGTTCATGTGTTTTGATCGTTGATACAAAATCATGTGAGTAAACATATACGTAGGAAAATCTTGACTTGTTTCCGACTTGAATTTGGTTTTAATAGCATTGTTATACGATTTGCGGAATTTCTATGGTGATGAACATTGACTATCATGTTATGATCTTGTTACTTGGATACTTACATGCTAGACTATCCCGTTCATCGGGATAAGCCTTATAGTTGCCTACCGACTTAGGAGGTTGCGATTGTTGAAAACATCCATACCATGTTACAACCCCTATGTAGTAGTGTTTTTATATCTAACATGAAAGTAGTGAAATGGCTGCAAGTAGTAATACATTACTGATTTTCTTGTCGGAATATAATCCTTAAAACGTATGTCGACGAAATCTGAGTAATCGACCACTTTCACTTCACTGATTTGTGTCAACAAAACTAAGTGTGGGGTGGTACCCCTACTGCTTGTTTATAGATTGTATCAACTGAGATTGTGCTTCCATTAACACTATTTCTAGTCTCAGGTACAATGGCACCTAAAGCGAGGCAAGGCAAGGAGAAGGCTACCACTTCCCAAAAGGGAAAGAAGAGAGGTAGAAAGGACCAAGGAGAATCATCCTCAACACAACTACCCCGCAGAATATTTGGAATAAAATGGGTTCTTGAGGAGAAAGCCAAAGAATGGTACAGGAACAACAAAGAAAGAAGATATGTTCATGTCAACCTGATCAACAAGGACACCTTAGCAAAGAAGGAGCCGCGTATGTTGGCGAAAATCATGGCATTGAAGCTGGATTTCATCTTCCGCGATATGGGAGAATGTAATCTTGATTTGACAAGAGAGTTTTACGCCAACTGGTCGCCGAAAACAACAGGAAACGAAGTCAAAATTCGGGTCCAAGTGTTACAGCTCAACGCGGACTGGATCAACTCTTTTCTTGGCTTACCTTCGGTCGACCCAGCACCATTCAAAGAGCTGTACAACAGGCCTCCTTATAGATCAATTAGACACACACTTTGTGGAAGTAGATCGATGGCAAGGTGGGGCAGACATAAAGACACAGGACGACACAACACCTTCCCCTATGCTTCACTGAATAGGGAAGCAAGAATATGGATGCGTATTGTCAACTCATGCCTTATTCCTGGGACTCAATACACCAAGATATCAAGAGATAAAGTGTGTTTGGTCTATGCTTTGATGACGAATCTCCCTATCAACTTTGAGGCAATCATTCGCTCTACCATGAGGAAGGCCAGACTCCACATAAGGTCCCACTTCACGTTTGGAAATCTGTTGACAGCAATCTTGCGGAAGGAGGATATCGAAGAGGAACCAGCTGACCACAAACTCCCACATAACCCAAAAAAGGTTGACCTTACTAAGGTCAAAGATGCTGAAACAACTCATGGTGTCAACTTTACTACTGCGGAAAGACATGCTCGTGATGAGAGTTTCTTCCGTCATCTTTATGGCATGACACGATTTACTACGATGAGTGGTGGATGTGTTCCAACTGCTGCAGATCTCCAACAGTTGGACCACGACTATCCCATGAACATGCATGCACGGGAGATGTGTGGAGTGGGCGTATACTTTGAGGAACCTCTAGATGATGATGTTCCGACTGATGACGATCGACGCTTGCCAGACTCTGACGAGGAGGAGAACTCTGACGACGACTCTTATGATGATTCCGATGAAGGGGGTATGACCCCCGACAATGAGGAAGAGTCCGACTAACCAGGTTCCTCGTATTTATTTTCCACTGAGGGCAGTGTCCCGTTTAAGTGTGGGGTGGAGGTATCGTATGCTATACTTCTCTATCGCATCTATGTTTGTTTATTTTGTTGTTGTTTTTTTGTTTTTTCCGTATTTTAGTTTTTTTGTTTTTGTTATTTTTTCTAGATTCACATGAAATTATTTTGATAGGCAGCATGAGATTATAACAAGAGTATGTGCTACAATTGTGACTATTGAGACGTTTAGGCTCTAATTGTGACTCATTATGTGATATTGTGTGGTTCAACTCCTTCACTTGTTGGGTCGAGAGTCTATATTACTTCCAAGCAAGTCGACCATGTGCCTTGTGTGTGTGAGATAGTCGTATATTCTATGTGTGTGGCTGATGCTAGAACTTGCCTGGTATGTATGCAAAGCGAAAATAAGGAGTGTAAGTTTAGGATATGATTTAGGCATTTCTTTGGCAACCTATATTTGTTTACCTTCAGTTTTACCTACCCATGGACATCATCCTAGTTAAACCCTTTTGAGCCTTTAGCCTATTTTCTTTGACAACCTTGTATGTAAGCCTAATCCATTTTTTTCAAGACCGTAATTTGATCCAAACTCCTAAGTGCTTTAAAGTAAAAAAGTCATGTGACAACATAAGAGGAAATTGGGTGAGTATGATGCTATAAATTGTAATGGTGCTTGAATGTGTTATGAAAAAGAAAGTGCTATCATAAGAGGTATGTTGTGAAAAGAAAAAGGAAAAGAAAGCTAAAAAACGAGTTGTGCTTAAAATTGAAAAACAAAAGAGGAGAACAAGGGTGGTAGAATAAAAGAAAGAAAGGTTGAAAGAAAAAAAAAGTGTCAATGATACAAAGTGATGTATTAAAGCGCTTAGGAACTTAGTCACTATTCCTGGCCAAAATAGTCCTACCCGTCCCTTAGCCTACATTACAACCATCAAAAGACCTACTTGATCCTAAGCTTAGAATTCTGACATTTAGTAGAGTATTACATTAAGGGCAAGCCTATGGTCATCAGTTGCTACATATGAATTCTTTGTGAGAGTGAGAGTAAGGATATTTTGATACCCATGTTTGAAAAATATGCTATACTTGTGAGTGATTATGGGTACTATAGTGTGAGACACACATGGTTGATGAGTTTTGGGTAGTTATATATGATTCCTTGTACCTTAACGTTTGCATGCGAGTTGATCACCATCACGAGTCTATGCTAGAGGTTAAATTGTTTCTACCTATAATCGAAAAGCTACTCTTTGTTGATAATTGTTGTGCTTGTCTTGACAAATGTTTTGTGTTGTTGCTGTGAAACCCTAAGTTGATGTTTAGAAGGACATGGTATTTCGTTTGAGGACGGACAAAGCTTCAAGTGTAGGGTGTTGATGATAGGCGAATTTACACGCCTATATCAATATAGTTTGCCCATATTTTAGCCTAGTTTTGAGAACAAAGTATATATTTCATGCACTTTTAGTCCTTTCTCCTGTAAATGAGCTAACGAACATGATTAGTAAAGTTTCAGGTATAAATAATGCAGAATTCAGCATTTTATGGCTTACTTGACGCAAAAGAAAGCTCACGAAGGAAGGGAAGGGAGTTTACACGCCTAAGGACCAAAACTGCTGCATGGAAAATCTTTCCCGGGCTAAAACAACATTTCTGAAGACTTTGGGGATTTGCAGTAACTTAGTTGGATTTGGACAATGATACATTAACCTAGTACAATTGGGTTATGTATTTCATTAGTTTATCTGGATTATGATAATGTTACATTAACCTAGTACAATTGGGTTAAGTATTACATTAGCCTAGTAGGATTTGGTTAGATATTTTATTTATCTAATAGGATTAGGATATGGGTATTATAAATACCCTATTTTGCTAGAGATTTTACAACTTCGAATTACAACTCTCATTCTACTTTTAACATCATCTTCTTACATCTTCTAATTCTTCCATTAATTCTATTTTTCTTCTTCTACTCTTCTATTCTTAAATTGCACAACAAGAGAATCGTTACTTTGCCTAGGAATTCACGCCTCACGCCTACCACCTAAGCTACACGAAATTACTCAATCTTGTGGTATAACACCAATGTCAATCGTGATCTCCTTCGCATTCATGGGTAACTAAACTTCTCTGTTGAGGTTATGGAAGCCGTATGAGATACTATCTATTGCTGTGATTTTGTGAGTTCGCGACACGTATACTGCTTATATTATTATTCTCTTCATCTTAGTCTACATTCTTTGTGGTTGCAAACGCAAGAATACGCCAGTATAACATTTAACTTGTTCGAAAGAAAGGTTATTTGTCTGGAAAAGAGATAATGTCAAGGTAGTAGGGTCACCCCATAAAATTCCCTACTAAAAAGCTAGTGTCGTAACTGGACTAACCTCTTGGAGAATTCGTACCATTAGACACGCTTTAAGCTCGAAAGAGTTAAAGTGAAATAATCCTCGAATAGGTCGAAAGACGCCTGGATTTACCATCGAATACAATTCTCTATAAGAAGTTGCATGTCCGAATTCTACACACTCATAGCCAATAGAGACGTATACCTCAGAAGGTGGACATAACCCCAACGCCTCAATTCTCATTGTTTACAACTTACGTAACAATCTTTCTCTTTTACTTTGCTATTTTCAGCTTTTATTTAATTGTTTTGGTGACACATTACAATCCCCCCTTTTTACGAGACTTGCACCAAAAGTTTAGTAATCTTGCTTACTTGTTGGCCAAGATATTCCCTGTGGGATCGACACCCAACCCAGGTTGGGTTCTATATTTGCTAACGACCGCTTTACACTCCTACGAGAGCTGTAGATTGAGCGTTATCACATGGTAAGGATACAACTAGTCTATACCCTATATGACATTGAAATCTACCATATCTAATATAATAATATCTACCCAGGTATCATGACCAACATAAGTCACCACACAAGGTCGGTACACATAATCCACCATTAAAGATTTTTCTATGGGGTTAGAGACATAAATATGCATATCTAGAGGGCCTCAAACTAAATCAAAAACCAAAGAAAAATATGAAGACACATAGGAGAAAGTCGATGCCAAATCAAATAATATAGATTCATGTCTAAAATAAATAATGATGATACTTGTGATGATAACATCAAAAGCCTTGACCTCTAGTCTGGCGGGTATAGCATTGCACTGTTCACGACTATTATCTGGCAGAATAGCCCTATGACCACCACCATAAGCTCCATTTCTAATACCTCGTACACATATGGTAGAACCCCTACCACTTGCAACTAAAATATGAGTAGCTCTAAATATATGGTGAGGCAGTCCTTCACCAAATAGCTAGTCTCATTGCATATATAGCAACCTCTATTATCCGACTTAGTAGGAGAAGGTATGACTGGAGAAAATTGGCCATCCTAAATTATTGAACCAGAAAACCCACTACCTGAACTCTACAAGGCTACTTAGATGAAGCTACTATGATAACTACGAAAATCTCTAGAATCCCTACCTTGAGAAGTAAAATATCTAACCTATCCTAGATGATGTACCTTCTTGGCACCACGCTGACATTCTTGAAGAATACCCTTATCATCTTAGCATGATACACTATACTCTAAAATGATGCTCCAAACATTACTTTATGAGATGTAGCTAGCTGAAGAGAAATATCCAACCCCTTCACAAACTTTCAAATGATATCAGACTCGGTGGCAATGTGAGCATAGAAATATTATGACAAGGCTAAGAAGTAGGCCTTATGCTCGTCAATAGACATAGAGCCTTGCTTCAGGTGATCAAACTTATCCCTTATCTAAGACCTCAGACTGTGATGCAGGAACCTTGTCAGAAATGCCTCAGCAAACTGATCCCAAGTCATCCTGGGAGAATCAAGATGTATGCAACAAAAAAGTAAACTCCACAAATCCTTTGCGGTATGTCTCAACTAACAAATAGTAAATGCAATACCATGTGACTCAAGAAAACAAAGGTTATGTAACTTATCACAATAGTCAATCAATAACTCATAGACATCCTTACCTAGAACACCACTAAACCTAGGAGGTCCAAAATGAGTGAACCTCTCAAACCTCTTCTAATCCTCATAATACATAATTGTACTCACAATAAGAGGAGGCATGGTAAATCTTGTAGATGAGATCCACCTTAGGAGGAAACATAGATGAAGGATTAAATCCTAGCCTTGGAATACCATATTTAGTCGTGTAATGCCCCATACTTATACCTAGCTTAAAATCATCCCAGAAATGTTAAAGACTATTTTCAAAGATGAATCCACTTTTATACATATGGTATTTTCAATATTTTCACTTTTTATCATGAGGAAAATTTAATAAGCTTTCTATCGATACCAAATTCAACAAAATCCAACACTCGAGCGAAGAGTTAGAGCCATTTTAGTAAGACAGTGTGCCACCTGAGCCATCAACACATCACAGAGCCAGCCAAAATGGCAATTGTCAAAATCCAGTGAGCCTCCATGAGTATGGTGTGTTGCGCCAAGGCTCAAATTCAGAGTTTTCAAATTCTAGTCACATGGCGCGATAGCGCCGCATCACGCCATGGGTCTAGGTCGGGAAATTTTCACAGAATTAATATACGCATCAAAGGGTTAAAAGGGTCAATTTATCACCCCTATAGATACCCAGTAACACTTGATTCAACCAAAATTCACCCAAAATATATTATTTCTCTCAAGTTTCTCTCAAGAACAAGCTAGGGTTTTTAATTGGGGAGTTAAAAAGAGGACTCAAATTCAAGAATCTCTCCATCAATCTTCATAGAATCAAGAACTAAGGTATGCAAAGTGTTCATTCATTGATTTCTTTCATCCATGAAGTCCAAGAATCATGTTTTAAATCTTGTATTGTGAATATTTTGTTGTGGGTTGATTATGTTCATGTGATTATGGTTGTATGATTCCCAAGTTAGAATCTTTATGTGTTGTTCATGAACCTATGCTAGTATGTGGTCTGAAATATGAGAAATTGAATTGAAATATGGAGTTTTGTTGTATTAATTTGATGGCCATGCCTATTCCCTAAGTCATGCATCCTAGGTGTTTGATAAAATATCTAAGAGAATAGAAATTATGCATTATAGCTTAATTATAACCCAAGTGATAAGTGTATGCTTTACCCTATGACTAAGAATGACTTCTATTATGTTGTGTGCATTATGAATGGTTGAGGGAATGTCCATGAGATTAGGTGGATGAAAGTATGACATGTTTATATGCAATTTCATTCATGTACAAGACTATAATAACCATGTGCTTCATGAAATCTCCAAATTAATGTATTATGAATTGTTGATATTGGTCATATGTTCAAGAAGTGTCATGTCCTGTCAGTTTCATGCTATCGAGTCTTGGGGGTACTTGTACCCGAGAATTTAGCTGTGAGCCTAGAGCCAGGGTTATGTTTTCATTATACTCTCAGTCAAGCCATGATCCTTAGAATTCAGTCAGTCTCGTGACTCAGGAAAACTTAGTAAATTCAGTATCAGTCTAGTCCTACTCAGTAATCTCAGTGATCTCAGTAACATCGGTACTCAGTATTCTCGGCTACCTCAGTATTCCCAAAAATCTAGTAACTTCAGTACTCTCCGTCAATCATCAAATCTCAGTAGCATTCTGTCAGTCAAAGGAACTAAGTGAACTCAGTTTAGCTCCGCTAAATAATACCATTTGTATTAGTTCAATTCAGTTAATTAGTTCAGTGTCTATTCAGTTGGGAGTAGGATTCAGCATCGAGTGAGCCCAGGGATGAGGACACACATTGTTATCCAGTAGAGGGTGTAATCCTTAGTAGCAATGCATGTGTTCTAGAACTACTTAGCCAGTGTAGGCTGAGATCCACTCTATACGTTTAGGGATTTATACATCTCATTTGAGTTTCCCACTAGGAGGGGTTAACGGAAGAGCTCCCTATTAGAGAGTGTATACTCACAGCTTGTCTTTACCCATGGCATGGTACTGACACTCTTCCAGCTGGGGTTACAGGTTGGACTCCACTAGTTCAGTTTCGGGGCATGTCGGTTAGATGATTACCTCCCACAGTCTCAGTTTCAGATCCAGTTTCAGTAATAGAACTCAGTTAAATTCTAAAGAAATCCAAGACTGTCAGATACAGTCAAATCAGTATAGTACGAAACCCAGCTAGTTCCATCAGTATCAGAACTATCAGATACAGTCACTTATGTTATTAGTATTCAGACTCAGTAATCATGTTATCACGAACTCAGTTAATAGTATATTAATTATATGAAATCCATGTTATCAGTATTTAGTTTCAGAACTCTCAGATATAGTCAATCAGACCAGTTATTCATAATCAGAACTATCAAAAATAGTCATCCCTTTATCAGTAATATGACATCAGCTCCTCAGTACTCAATAGACTCAGTTATTCAGTATCCCAGTATCAGTACTCAGATATCAATAAATCCATGTTATCAGAATTCATGAGTCAGTGTTATTACGATCTTAGTTACAGTTACCTATTCATCCATGTATTCTCACGTTCATGTTATACAGTCAGTTATTATTGTCCATGCATATGAACCCTTGCATTTAGCCTAACTTACTTGCATACCAGTATATTCAACGTACTAATGCATTTGCGCTATGGTGTTTTATACCATAGGTTTAGAAGCATGAGCTCCCGAGCATACTTAGTAGAACAGACGTTTAGCAGCCAGACTAACAGTGGTCCTCATCATTCAAGGATAACATAATTATTTTATTACTTTATTATTTTAGTAGTTCGGAGTTAGTTGGGGACATGTGCCATCAACTCTATAGTTTTCAGGCAGTTTAGAGGCTTTCAGACTACAACATGTTTCAGATAGTTTATCTCAGTTTTGGGTATTGTCATACCCCATTACAGACATTGTATTATATTCAGTATTAGTTTGGTTTTGAATCTTATGGTGTTACAGCTTATATTCTGCATATTTACAATATATTATTTAGTGTTCAGTTATAGATATTAGTCATGGGTTAGCTTGTGGTCCTTCAGGGTCATGAGCACCGTGTAGCATTCTGGGTACCAGATTTGGGGCATTACAAGATGTGGCACTAAAGAAGGAATAATACGGGAGTCTGTAGAGTACCAAAAGTAGATGTAGGTACTACTGGAGGATCCACACTCACGGAATGAGGAACACCATAAGTAGACTGGCTCAAATTGAGGTACAATAGTCAAAACTAGAGGAACACTAGGAGAACCATCCAAATTGGTCAACTAAAAAATAAAAAACCCCTTCAAAACTGGGGTAGAAAAAATTAGATGAACTAAAGTAGGACCCAATATCTAATATACTCAACGTAGGGATTAGGAGAGTCCCTTAGGACGACTGCTAGATGGGTTAGATCTATGTGCCCATCAACTACACGAGCCCATCCATGACTCATAGCCTGCCCTCTAGACTAGGTTCTCTCTTCAGGTGAAGGCTCAACATCTCTAACCTCACAAAGTCTAGTCATCATCATCTGTGCAGAGAAGGGTGAAATATGAGTTATAACACAATGTATGAAGGAAACCCGAATTATAAGAAACAAATTAAGGGAATTTTAATAAAGATATCCTATAGCCTCTAGAGAATAGATACAGATGTCAACGCACCTATCTACAAGACTCTATTAGATAACTTATTCTTACACTATTAAGACTAATGAACTTGGCTACTCAGATACCCATTTGTCATAACCCAAAAATGAAGGGTCATGATGGAACTGTTATGGTAAGCCTTGACAAGTAAGTCTATCACACATATTTATACATAGGGAAATATAATAATAATAACCCAAAGTAAGGCTTCTAGAATGATGTCGAACCCCAAAATATAATAAAATAAAATAAAACATAAGAAAAGATATCATACCATAATCACAAAACCTGTTGTCACAGTGTAAGAACTATTAAATACAAATTGAGATCAAAATACATACGATATCAAAAATAGGATCAACACTATCTCTAAATGCAAATTAAATGCATAGTCTATATAAAAAAAAGATAGCAGTAGACTCAAGAAGAAAGAATCCAACTGCTACCTTAAATAGCTCCAAAGTATCACTTGTAGTCAAAAACCGTATAAAGCACTCCAACCCGGATCTGCACTAAAAAGTCACAATAGGGGTGTACACGATCCACTTATACTCAACAGTTATCTTAGGTAAACTGAGAAAATAAAAAAATAAAACATAGAAAATACACTCTAAAGGTACTTCACCTGCAACTAAAAAATTTCCCAAATAGTAGCCCACATCATCTCCACTAACAGTTCTATAATATTTACATCCGAAATAGCAGATACAAGGAAAGCATACAGGTAGACAAGTATAACAAATACTAGTAGTGAATGAACAAATACATATAGACAACTATCACACCAAAAGGAAATAATGCATCACAGAAAACCACAAGGTAAATACAAATGCAATGTTGATTATGGTGACTATGATGAATCTCGAGATTTTCACACAATCTGTGTATATACCAACATAGATAATGCTTCCCTACGTAGGACCCATGAGGAGTTCATTAAATCGTATAGAACCAATATCTATAACTATTCTCTGGCATATCCATTTGTAGAGGGTTTTAAAGATACACATTTCTGTTAGAAAAAACCAGTGTACCCAGTATTTCTAGAATTTTCATGGTGGTTCCATTGTTTCATGAATGTCTATGATATGAGCATGTAATGCTCACAACCAACCAGAATGATTATTTATATTTCAAACCTATATACCAACTAAGCAAGCCAATAATCCACTCAATATTTCAAACTATCCATGAATACCAATATAAACAATATGCCAAGAGAGTAAAATACAATTAAACATGACATTGATACCACATTAGGCTTTTTCACTAAATAGAATGAAATTAATTTCACGTATTCATAACTAGTAATGTCATATAGGACCCCACATGGTCGCACATAAAAAATAAAATTCTAAAATCACAAAATACAATAATATATAGTCCCCGACATGGACACAACACTATAATTATAGATATTTTTGTGATTAGTTCCTTAACATGCTTCTGTATCGACATTAACTACCCAACCCAGTCAAAAGAAAGTTAAGCCATAACCTACCTCAAATACAAAGAACTAATCTGGAAGCCATTATCCTAAAGCCTTACTCCTAACAAATGGACTTCTAAATAACTAAAACATAGAAATATAGATTTTATGAATCAAAACAAAGCTAACAATACCAATATTTCCTATTTTTTAGCCGGGGTCAAAACGAACCCCCAAAATGAGTTTTGGAAAAAGATGGGTAAAATTGTATCTTTATTTTTGAAACATGTTCCCCATATTTTTAACAATCTAAATTTTAAAGACAAAGCAAAAATAAGTAAAAACAACGAGGTCCTAATTGAAGAAATACCATGTTCAAGATTTACCGATAAAATTCGCCAAAATTCATTTTAAAATTTTAGAATTAAAGTAGATTTGAAGATGGAATTGAAAGAAGAGTGACAATTATAGTATTAGAAACTCACCTAAGTAAAGAAGGTTTAAAATAGAGGCTTAGATCGGTGAATTACAATTTTGAGGCCTTACAGGCCAAAATCCCCAATTTCTACCTTTTAATCCATGTTTAAAAAAGAATTACATGATAAAATATAGAGAAAGTAGTTTGAATAGGTGTTATAGAGAACACCCAAGATAAAAAGTGAAAGAAATTGCTCAAAATCACAAAACCTAAGCTTCAAGTTACAAAATTAGAGAAAAATGGCTCAACATGGGTATATATAGGACAAAGGCATTGCATATGCGACTACCAAGTTTTGTATATGGTTCCTAGACTAAAGACAAGTATCATAATCATGACACTAATGTTTCATATTTGAGACTCGGAGTCGCTACCAAGATATTACATATGTGACAATTGCGCTTGACCTGTAAACTCACTTACTCAACTAGCAACTCGTGGGTGCGTTTACACCAACAACAGCTGGAGACTTGGAAAGTCCCAAGTCTATGCGAACCCCTCAAGATTTATTCAAAACTCATGAATGCAAATGAACTATGCTACCCTATCAAATTTGATGCTCTTGATTCAATGGCAATATCAAATTTTTTAAAAGACGTCTTTGTTGCAAAGTTGACCCCCAAAACCCAATTTCACAACTTTTTGATCAGAGGGTCAAAATTAGATATAAAATCCATAAAACCAAACAAACCATGTTACCAACCCTTATCAATATACTGGATATATTGGCACAGTTCGTTGTACCATACAATGCACAAATCAACAAATGTTGACAAAAGTCAATTGTAAGTCTTTTCAAGCCATCAAAAACCACAATATCTCATAAATTACACAGAAATATACTGAGAGTTAAAACAATCAACCCATACCCTAGAAATACCATAGTGCAACCAAGAGGAGTGGTAAAATGGTCAAATCCCACCAAAATAGGTATTTCACATAAATAAAACACCTTGTCTTTGGATATTTAGAAGATTTCCTAAGTTGAGCATTTTGGACATCACATGACTTGTGCGAAATAGTCATATGATGTGATATGATTTAGGGTCCCCTAGTCATATTATTCCCAGTGTCCTATGTCACTTACTTTCTAAGGTAAAATTAGGTATCTTACTAGTCTTATGTTAGGATACCAGTGGTATGTTACTAAATTGTATGATACCTTAGGTTTAGTCTAGAGGATTCTGCCTAGGGTTTGGGTTAAGGGGTACCAATTGTATAATTGGACACAAGTTGGTCTAAGAATATTCTATTGGATAGTGTTGGGGTCTAATTTGATGCCTAGGGTATGAGTGGTGGGTACCACTTGTATGATATGGTATGGTTTATGTAGGGTAGTTGTACCTCCAGTCATATATTTTAAACTTTTAAGCTGGGGATATTTTGGACATTTCCCACCCAAAACCCTAAAGTCCCCACATGTTAAAATGTATTGTGGAGTCTCATAACATACTTTGAAAAGATAAAATCACATCAAAATACTCTCTAAACTCTCTAAAGAAAATTAGGGCTAGGGTTCTTCAAAGGTGTTCATCTGGAGGCTCAAATGTCTAGTTTTTTTCGTGAATATTCTTGACTATGGCATGTTATTCTTCCTTCATTGTTAGTTTATAAATATTACATGTTGTAAAGTGTGATTATGATTTTCAAATGGTTGTTTTAAAAACTAATATTTAGGGTTTTGTTGCATATGGTTGAGTATTGTTTGCTCTTTATTTAATTTGTTCTTATACATATTTTTTGGTGATGGTTTGCACATGTGGATTCTTAGAAATTATGGTTTAACAAATGGGTCATAGGTAACCCTAAACTTGATGTTTTTTACTTTGGTTTTAGTCATGGTATTTTTTAAAATAATATGTCCTCAAAGTGTTTGTTAAAATGACTAAGAAAATAAACTAGTCACATGTTAATGATGTTTTAAACTAAGGCATTGGACTAACGAATAGGAATGGTTGGTAAAAGTTATTGTAAAGGCCTTTTTGGCCACATTATGATTTAATTGGCAACTATAGTTGTTTAATTGGTAAAAAGGGTATGAGTCCTTAAACATTTACTTGATTTATGACTTTTTTGGATCATGGATTCGAGTCTTTACACTTTGAATTGAATAAGTATCTTTGTAGAAAATTTGTTCGAGTCCCAAAGTTAAGAGAATGATTGGTTGATTAATAATGGTAATGACATGTGGTATACTTGCAAGTAGTATCGGTAAGGCGATATAAATAAAGTGCCTTTGGTAAGTAATTAACTTAATGGTTGTTTTAAATCGGGCTCTAAAAGAGGGATATGTATCCAGGCCGTGGATATGGTGTCCAAAGGACTAACACTGGAAACCGTGCTAGCCGGTGTGGATGTCTTCATGATTGGGTTGTTTGAATCCCCTAAATGAATATATGAAAGGGATGTTTGGGTCCCCCTTACTATATGTATTGTTTCATAAGTCTCCTTGTTTATGTTGGAGGTTTGAGTCCCTCACATAGGCATATATAGTTATGGATATTCATTGATTCGTGCGGCTACATGCACTGGGGCCTTTTCTTCTAGGGGAGAACTGGGACCATATAGCTCGTGGGTGACTTGTTCTATAGAGTTCATGCTATATATCCCAGGTTAATGTTCTCAAAGTTCATATTAAGATTGTCCCCAACCGTGGCATGGTATATGTATAGATATATAGATATATGTATGTATTGTATTTGTTATATGCATTAGTGGATTAGATTTGAACTATTTCCATTATTTTATTCTTATCCTTGAGTTACCTCCTAGCTCTCTAACTGCTAACAATCTTCGACACTATATCCCTATGCGATGTAGGTGTTGGTTTTATTCTTACACCTTCTACTAAGTGATTGGACTCGGGAATAACTTGTGTTGACTTGAAGTGGTAAGCGTCCATACATAGGAAGGCTTCATTTCTTGCTTTGAGTTTTCTTATATCTTTATTGGTTTAAACTTATACATTGGTTTTGGCTATGGTTAGGGACATGTCCTGACTGAATATTCTTGAATTTTCTTTAGTGGCTTTGTATGGACAAACTGCAGACTTGGGTACATTGTTGTATGGATATAGACTTAGTTATTATTTTGATTTTGGTTATGGTTGTTGGTATGGAATTTGATGTCTAGACTTATTTGAGTTGGTTATGGTCTTTGACCTACTCCTAAGTCTTAGTGTTGCTAACTACCATATCTTGTTATATGTTCAGAATTCATCTGACTTAGGGTATATGTTGATTGCTTATATTTGGTAGCGAGGTGATCTCCAGTCCTTGTTGGGCTTGAGATACCCATTACAAGAAGTCCTTGGTTTGGGTCATGTCAGATAGGAGTCCACAAAGCTTTGTCGAGTAGAGTCTTATTTAAGGGTGTGTAACATTCAACACTCATAAGGGAGAGGCTACGAGGAATTTAGGAATTTTTTACTTTCTTGTTGTCTTACTTCGAGCTATAGAGTCTAAGGTCTTGGATTCTTTTGATTTCCTTTTGCTTGTCTTTCAGATCATGCCTCCAAAAAGATCTGATGTTTATGAAAACTCCTCCATCAGAACTGTGGACATTGTTGATGGGACACACTCTACTTCGGGAGTCCTGACTCGATCATGGATCACTTCATTTGAATGTCCTCATAGAGTTCCACCTATCCTAACTGATCCTACTCCTAAGGGTGACACTTATAGCAAGTCACCGCAAGGGGATGGCACTAATACTGAGTTCTATTTCCCCCTAACTCTATTGACTCTATTGGCAGCTTCACAATCTGAGTGTGGTGTTCCCGTTACTCCATCTTTTGAGGCCACAAAGGTTGGCCAGTTTATGAGGTTACATCCCCTTATGTTTACTATTACAGAGGTTGAGGAGGATCCTTAAGCTTTTATTAATGACATGGAAAAGACTTTTCATATTATGTATGCTATCAATATGGGGGCATGGAGTTCACAGCCTATTAGCTGAAGGATGCGGCATTCCAATGGTATGAGGAATGGGAATAGTGTAGGGGATATATTTTTGACTCTGCAATATGGGATGACTTTTCTAGGGCCTTCTTTGACCGCTTCTATCCTAAGGAGTTGAGAGAGGCGAAAGCGTAAGAGTTTGTTAATTTAAGGCAAGGTAAGATGTTTGTCAAGGCATATGCCATGAAATTTAATCAGCTTTTTAGTTATGCTCAGGAGTTGGTTTCTATCATAAGGGCTAGAATGCATAAGTTTGCTTCAGGATTGTCTCATGAGTTTATCCTTAAGACTAAGGATGCTTTGTTGATCAATGATATGGATATCTCTTTATTGGTTATGTACATGCAACAAGTGGAGGAAGAGAAAAATAAGTAGGCTTATTTTAGTGAGAGACAGGGGTAGAAATTTAGGCCTTCTAAGTAGAGCATTAGAGATAGTGGTAAGTTTCCAAAGAAGAAGAGGAGGAGTTCTAGTTCTTTCTCCACTGCTAGTGCTCATTACCCGAAGCCATCGGGTGATCGTCAGTCTCAGCATGATGGTGGGTTCCTAGCATAGGGTGCCCAATCTCAGGCTAGTGAAGCTAAGTGGGCTACATCCCAGCCTTTTTGTTAATTTTGTAGGTAGTTGTACCATGGGTTTGATGAGGAAGGGAAGAAAAGATATTTTTATTAAGGCCAAATTGGTAATATGTAGTGTTACTGTCACTATAAAATGGCTTTTGGGCTAACAAGGTCCCGATTGCCACTTCATCTTCTCCTGCACTAAAGGCTACTACTTCTACATCTATTTTTACTTCTAGCATAGGGTCTGGTTGGAATATTTTATATTCTCTAGCATCCAACCAAGATTATGAGGCATCTCCCAATATCACTATCGGTATGTTGAAACATTTTCCCGTTATTTGCATTGTTTACTTGATCCAAGGTCCACTTATTCTTATGTCACCCCATTTATGGTTGTGCATTTTGGTTTTGGTCCTAAATTTATTTTTGATATTTTTTCCGTATCTACCCTAGTTAGTGACTCTATGATTGCTAATATAGTCTATAGGGTGTGTGTGGTATTTGTTAGTGGTAAAGAAATTCTTATGGATTTGATAGGGTTAGATATGGTTAACTTTGATGTTATATTGGGGATAGATTGGTTGCATTCATGTTATGTTTCCTTAGATTGTCAGACACGCAAGGTCATGTTTTCCCCCAATAAGCCGGTCAATCTATGGGAAGGGGTCCTTTAGTTCCTAAGTGGAGGTTCATCTCATATCTTAGAGCCTGAAATTTGATTTCCAAAAGGTGTTTGTATCACTAACATTGGGTTAAAGATTCTAACTCAGAAGGTCCTTCTCTAGAATCCATTCTTGTGGTTAATGAGTTTCCAGATATTTTCCCTAATGATCTTCCTGGTATTCCTCCTGATAGGAAAATTGATTTTGGGATTGATCTTGTTCAAAAACTCATCGTATTTCTATCCCTCCTTATAAAATGGCTCAGACTGAGTTGAATGAGATTAAGCAGAAATTGAAGGATCTCTTAGATAAAGGTTTTATCCTTCCTAGTGTGTCTCCTTAGGGTGCTCCAGTGTTTTTCGTGCATAAGAAGAATGGTTCCCTTTGGATGTGCATTGATTATCGTTAGTTGAATAAGGAAAATATAAAAAATAAATATCCTTTTATTAGGATTGATGACTTGTTTGATCATCTTTAAGGTGCAAAGTGTCTCTCTAAAATTAATCTTAGGTCGGGTTATCATCAACTTAAGATTAGTGAAGTGGATATACCTAAGACTACCTCCAGGACCTTGTACGGTCAATATAAGGTTCTAGTTATGTCTTTTGTGTTAACAAATGCTCTGACAGCGTTTATGGGTTTGATCAATAGAGTTTTCCATTAGTTTTTGGATTTGTTTGTCAATGTCTTCATTGATGACATCTAGGTCTATTCTAAAAGTGAGACAAATCATATTGATCCCCTTCATGCTGTATTGCAGACCTTGAATAATCAGTGTTTGTACGCCAAGTTTTCCTAGTATGAGTTTTTTTTGAAGGTTTTGATTTTTATTTGTCATGGCATCTCTAATGGGGGATCATAGTTGATCAATAAAAGGTTGGGGTGCTTAAAAAGTGCCCTAGACCTGCGACTCCAACCGATATTTAGAGCTTTTTTGGTTTAGCCTATAACTATAAGAGATTTGTGGAATTTTTTTACTATTGCTGCTCAATTAACTATGTTGACCTAGTAGAAGGTCAAGTTCTTATGGTCAAATGCATATGAGGGTAGTTTTGAGAAGTTAAAGAAGAAGTTGACTTTAGCTCTTATTTTGACCCTGTCCGAGGATAATGATGGCTTCAAATTGTATTGTGATGCTTTTCTTGTTGGGCTTGGTTGTGTGTTAATGCAACATGGTAGGGTGGTGGTTTATTCTTCTAGGCAACTGAAAGTTCATGAGAAGAGCTACCCTAATCATTACTTGGAGTTGTTATCTTTGGTATTTGCACTGAAGATTTGGCGTCACTATGTTTATGGGTTTCAGGTTGATATCTTTGCTGATCATAAAAGTATACAATATGTGTTTATTCAAAAAGAGTTAAATCTTAGGCAAAGGAGGTGGTTTGTGTTGTTGAAGGACTATGATATGAATTTTTACTACCATACAGGTAAGGCTAACATAGTTGTTAATGCTCTTAGCAGGCTATCCATGGGGAGTCTAACTCATGTGGATGAGGATAAGCGGGAGTTGGTGAAGGATATTCACTATTTGGATAATCTTGGAGTTTGTCTCACACACTCTGAGGATGGTGGTGTGTTTGTGCATTAGTTATCACAGTCGTGTATGGTTGTTGAGATAAAGAAAAAGAAAATGTTAGACTCTAACTTAATGAAGATTAGAGAAAATATAGTTTAACAGAAGGTTATTGACTTTGTGATTGGTGGAGATCATATTTTGAGGTACCAAGGAAGATTATGTGTTCCTATCATCGATGATTTTAGGGAAAGGATTTTTACTGAAGATCATGGATCTCGTTATACTGTTCATATTAGTTCAACAAAGATGTATCATGATCTTAAGAAGTTCTATTAGTGGAATAATATAAAGCGAGATGTGGCTAACTATGTGGCTAAGTGTATGGTGTGTCAACAAGTGAAGGTTGAGCACACGAAACTCGGTTATTTATACCAAGAGTTAGAGTTGCTCGAATGGAAGTGGGAAGTGATTAATATTGATGTTGTTACCGGTCTTCCTCAGTCTCAGTATCAATGTGATTTGATTTAGGTAATTGTGCATAGGATGACAAAGTCTGCTCACTTATTACCGGTGAGGACTAGTTTTTTCGCAGAGGATTATGCTATGTTGTATCTTGCGGAGAATTTAAAGTTGCATGGTGCTACTATGTCTATCATTTCAGATCATGGTACTCTATCTCATCTCACTTTTGAAATCTATTTCATAGAGGTTGGAGAACTAAAGTGTGTCTTAGTACCAGTTTCCACCCACAGTTGGATGGGCAAGTGGAGAGGACCATTCACACATTAAAAGATATGCTTTGTGCCTGCATGATTGACTATGGTGGTAGTTGATTCAACCATTTTCCTTTGATTGAGTTTATTCTAATAATAGCTATCACTCTAGTAATTGTATGGCTCCTTTTATGGCATTGTATGGTAGGAGATGGCGTTCTCCTATTGGTTAGTATAAAGTTGGTGAGGGTAAGTTGTTTGGCCCTGATTTAGTTTACCAAGCCATGGACAAGGAGAAGGTGACTCATGGTAGATTGAAAGCTACTCAAAGTCACCAAAAGTTCCATGCGGACGTGAGACGTAGGAAGTTGTATTTCAATGTTGGTGATTGGGTTTTCTTAAAGGTATCTCCCATGAAGGGAGTAATGAGGTTTGTATAAGAAAGGAAAGTTAAGTCCTCGATATGTTGGACCGTACTTATTTTTGATGAGGGTTGTCAATATTGCTTATGAGTTGGAGTTCCCTCCTAGTTTGAGCTCCATTCATTCGATTTTCCATGTCACTATGTTGAGAAAGTGGGTGGGTGATCATTCATCGATTATTGCTTTAGAAGGGTGGGTATCTCAAATTTTTTATCTTCTAAGGTAGTTCTGGTTGAGATCTTGGATCGTCAAGTACATCGGTTGTGGACAAAGGATGTGGTTTTGTAAAGGTCCTTTGGAATAATAACAAAGTTGAAGAATCTACTTAGGAAGCAGAAGAGGACATGAAGTCTAATTACCATTTGTTCCCCATTCCAGAAATTCATGCACAAGGTGTGTGTTCTTCATCACTTCTTTGTTTTCTACCTTAGTTAAAGAAAAATTTATTTCCTTGCATCTTTAATTTCTAACTTAGTTAAAGGCTAGTTTTATGTATAATAATATTTTAACTCGTTCTTGTACTTTTCTTATCCGTCATTTGAAGACGAATGATCCTAGTGGGGGAGAATTGAAACACCTTGGCTTTGGACACATAGAAAATTTCCTAAGTTGAGCATTTTGGACATTATTCGACTTGCGCATACTAGTCATATGATGTGGTACTGTTTAGAGTCCACAGTTATATGTTTCCCATTGTATCCTATGTCACTTAATGTCCAAGATAAAATAAGGCATCTTACTAGTCGTTTGTTTGGGTAGGAGTGGTATGTTACTAGATAGTATGATGTCCCAAGTTTAGTCTAAAAGATTTTGACTAGGGTATGGATTAAGGGGTACCAATCGTGTGATTGGATATGATTTGGTCGAAAAACTCGTATGTCAGACAGTGTTGGGGTCCAAGTTGATTCCTAGGGTACGAGTGGTGGGTACCACTTGAATGATAGGGTACGGTTTGGGTAGAGTGGTCATACCCCATGCACATATATTTTCAGCTTTTAAGCTGAGGACATTTTGGACATTTCCAACCACAAAACCCTTAAGTCCCCACATCTTAAAACATATTGTGGCCTCTTATAACATACTTTGGATAGATCAAAACACATCAAAATCCTCTCTAAACTCACTCAAAAAAATTGGGGCTAGGGCTCTTTAAAAGTGTTCATCTAGAGGCTCAAAAGTCAAGTTTCTTTCATGAATCTTCAATAATAAGGCATGCGACTCTTCCCTCTTTGTCATTTCATAAATATCATGTATTTTAAAGTGTGGTCATGATTCTTAAAGGTGGTTTTGAAAACAAAAATTTAGGGTTTTGTTACATATGGTTGAGTATTTTTTACTCTTGGTTTAATTTGTTCTTATACATGTTTTTAGAGATTGTTTTAATATGTAGGTGTTTGAAAATTGAGGTTTAACAAGTGGTTCATGGGTAAACCTAAACTTGATGGTTTTTACTTTGGTTTTAGTCATGGTAATGATATGCCCTCAAAGTGTTTGTAAAAATGCCCAAGAGAATAAACTAGTCACAAGTTAATGATGTATTGAACTAAGGCATTGGCCTAACGAATATGAATGGTTGGTAAAAGGCTTAGTAAAGGCCCTGTTGGCCATGTTATGATTTAATTTGCAATCATGGGGGTTTAAGTGACAAAAAAGGTTTGAGTCCCTAAACATTCACTTGATTTATGACTTTGTTGGACAATGGGTTTGAGTCACTAAACGTTGAATTGAATAAGTTTCCTTGTATACAATGAGTTCAAGTCCCAAAGTGAAAAACAATGATTGGTTGATTGATAATGGTAATGGCATGTGGTATACATGCAAGTAGTGTTGGTATTACAATACCAATGAAGTGCCTTTAGTATATAATTTACTTAATGGTTTTGTATGTGAAATGGTGATTTTAAATTGGGCTCTAAAAGCGGGATGTGTAGTTGGGCCATAAAAGTGTAGTCTAAAGGACTATAGCTGGAAACCACGCTAGCATATGCAGGTGTCTTCTTGACCGGGTGATTTGAGTCCCCCGATTGAACAAATGAAAGGGAGTTTCGAATCCCCCAAACTACATATATTGATGCTTAAGTCAACTTGATTATGCTGGGAGGTTCGAATCCCCCATATATTCAGATACAGTTATGGATATTCTCTGGTTAGTGAGACTATATACACCGGGGCCCTTCCAACTAGGGGAGAGTTGTGCATTGTTCTATGACGGTCATGCTACACATCCCAGGTTAATGTTTTCAAAGTTCATGCTAGTCTAGTTCCTTAACCGAACATCGTATATATATAGATAAATAAACAATTATATATATATATTTGTATGTATTTCATTGGTTATATGAATTGGTGGATTGGATTTGAATTGATGGCATTATTTTACCCTTATACTTTAGTTACATGCTAGCTCTCCAACCTCTAACCGTCTTTGACGATGTATCCCCACGTGATGCAGGTGTTGGTCTGTAACACCTCAATTCCCGAGAACCGGAACGCCACACGGTGCTTATGATCATGAAGGACCACAAGATAACCCTTTTCTGATATTTGTACCTGTTCACTGCATAATATAATAAAATACATGCGTAAACTTTCCATAAGGTTCAAACATCTAAAAATATGCAATACTAGAAACCACACACTAATATATCTGTCTGAAAAGCCTCTAACTGTCTAAACTGTGGAGTTGAAGGGACAATCCCCCAACTAACTCCTACTAAAATCAACAAAACACTGAAATGGAATATCCTCGGATGATGAGGACTCACTGCTGCACCCACTGCTACAAGATCTGATAGCTAAATATACTCTGGATCGCGCTCTTCTGAACCTATGGTGTAACATAAGAGAAAGCACCATAGCGCAAATGCGTCAGTACAAAAATGTACCGAGTATGCAAGGATAGGGTAAGGTTAAATATATAAAGCTTATGCATGAACATAACAATCTGTACCACATGCCTTTGCGGGAGTAAACATGTATAGAAATTATGCAGTATTTAAACATGAACATGTCTAATCAATAATGCATGCATAAATGCATAACGTATAGCCGAAATCATGACAACATGTGACACCGACCACCATGACCTTTAGACCATACTTTTATCATCGATAACCAAATTCGTCCACACAAGTCTTTATGATAATCTGAGAAACTGATACCGATATTTAAGATCGAGTCCACTGACCCTGAAACACTGAATAACTGGACCTGAGATCAACCCTCATCTAGAAGGAAGTCTCAATTCTCATTGATACGGATTAAATACATTAGAGAGCTACCCTCATCTAGAAGGATGTCTCTCCATAATGATAATAAATAAGTGCGAGGGTGATTTCCGAGATTACTGAGTTTTCCCCAAGTTTTGAAACTAATCGGGAGTTCATTGTTCATCGCTCGATTGAGATTACCATGAAACTGACTCGGTATTTCAATAAACATGACTCTTATGGATAGGGGAGTTTCCTATAACCGAAAATCCCACGTGAGTTTCTTGGAATACCAATGTTTGCCCTCCTAGGGAGAGCACTCCCATTGGCGGGAGTGTTGTACTCTTTCCAGGGAGTACAACCTTAAAGCTTTCATCATCATAATTCAGCTCTCTGGCCAACAATATCATCATCAACAACCCTACGGTGGCACATAGGTTTGGGGAAATACCAAATTTCCATCTAGGTGCTAAGTACTACTCCCCGACAAGCTCAGAACGCGTTAGAGATTCCACTCCAAAACATCTCAAGGGTCAACAATGATGACCAAAATCATGTATCTTTCTCAAATTATTAAATAATCATTTGTGGATCCCTAACTCTACTCAAATCAAGAATATTTTCCAACATCGAAACGTTTCACCCTTTTTTTTTAAAACCACCACAACATCAATAACACCAAAAGAATGCCAAGGCTCATCATAGCCCTCCAACTTCAACGTCAACAACTTCAACGTCAACACGCCTCAACTCACAATCCAACTCACATTTTGCAGACACTTGAAACAATAATCAATGGGGACATAAGGTTTTCAATACCACTTATCACATCATAACGTGGAAATAATGGAATACTTGTATAATTCAAGGCTTAACAATTCAAATCATCATATATTCAAAATCAAGGAATTTCGGACATAAATCCATTTCAAAATCATATATGTATCGAATATCATAATTTCATACCTCATCAATAACATTATCCAATGTAAAATCATCTTTCCAATTCATAATACAACTTTATTCGCATAATTATTTCAACAAACACATAGCATGGAAATTACGTTGGACATAAGCATCGAACATCGACTAGTCATTTAGGACCTATTATATTGTAAAAACATAATCTCTAGTCTCTTAGGCATTTTCACAAACACCTTGCATGCATCATTTAAGAATAGGTGGATTCGTATAGTTTACAATTATTCAACTACCCAATTCACATATTTTTACACCACATACCACCATAAGTCACACTACCATACCAAGATTCCATCCACCCTTTTCATGCTTAGATTTATGTACCACAGCGATTTCCTGACAACATCTCGTAATGATACAACCTCATTCACATCGACATTTCGACGAACACATAACATGCATAGCTTAGCACATAATTGGGAATTTCATACTTAACATGTCAACGTGGCACCAAATCATATCACAATATTAATATTCTACTCTCCTAACATTTCCTTAGGTTTCCACACTACACCACAATGTCTTACAAGTCATTTCCTTAAATACTTACTACACCTTCTATTGGTCCTTACATGATTAGGTTCATAAACCATAGGAGTTTCACGACATATAATATTAATACCACCTCAATTCACATAAATACCTCGACAAGACTCATAACATGTATAACATAATCTCCCAATACTTACTACTACCAAGAATCATAACTCTATTAACCAATTCTACACACGCGGATACATCATGGTATAAACATAGTACACACACATGGAAAACACAATTACCTCAATATCACTCATCTTGGCGTCACAACAATTCGCTACTTTAATCAACATAACCACATAATTTCAACATACTTTTGAAAAGACTCTATAATCATGTTACAAGGTCATCAAGTATCTCTAAAACATCTCTTCGGACGTTTAAGAATTACATCTAAGTCAAATAATTAATTCATTCTTACTTAGACATTTTCACAATCACCTTGCATGCATTCTTTTAAGGCTTAGATCAAATATTGAATTTCATATCGCATAACACCAACAATTCACACCACTTTCATCCATTATACACAATCATGTTCCAAACACTCAACCATACCATACACCTCAATTTCTATTTACATCTCATCACAACAATTCAACTCAATCCAATACATAAAAATCACACCTATCACATTAGTATTTATAACATCATCTTTATAACCATACCAAAGTATCAACATCAATTTGATATGACACATATCATGAAAATCATAAACATATGTATATATATATTTTCGAAAATAGGATACTTAGGCTTTATGGATGGAAGGAATCCATAAATGAACACTTGCATACCTTAGATTTCATAGCCGAAGAGATTGACGGAAGCAATTCGCGAAGTGAAGCCTTGAATCGATTTTCCCCCAATTGGAACCCTAACCCTAACTCCTCTTCTATATATATATATATGTGCATATATTTTGAGAGAGAGATATAAGAGAAATGAGAGAAAATGAATGACAATTCTCAGCTCAAAGGGGGTATAAATAGAGGGTTACAATAATGGGAAATGACCAAAATACCTTTAAAAATCAATTAATGTCAAATCTGCCCTTCAGTGATCTATCCGTTAGGCTAGAGTAAATTAGCCATAACTTTTTACTCCGATGTCCAAATTGGATGAAACCAATTTCATTGGAAAGAAGACTCTCAGGGATTTCCGTTGATATATAGCAGCTCACACTGTTCATTATGTAGAAGGATTTATGAGCGTTTGAAGTTGACCAAAAAAAAATCACCTGGCTGCAGTATTTTTTTTTCCTGCACATTTTACTGTTCACAGTTCGATCGGAATGGTCGTAGTTTGATCAGAATGGTCGCCACTCATCACTCGAGTGTCCGTTTTGGGTGATCCACATATCGTTGGAAAGATTATTCGATGCTCTACGAAATGGTGGGTCGAAATCCAAGAAATGACACAGAAAAATTATAAATCATTCTCGAAGATTGGATCCCGACACATTTACGCACAAAATTTCAACAAAAATTTTTTCGGGGTGTTACATCATCTCCCCCTTGGAAACATTCATCCTCGAATGTCTCTTGATAGGATAAGAGTACTAATCGACTGAACTTACTTAAGGAACATGAACATCTGAAACTTATCTATACGACTGGAACTACTGATAAACTGGGTGCTTACACCGAACATGTACGCCTGATGCGTGGAATACACACTGAATCAACGAATAATTAAGTTGGATTCTTATGGTAAGTATGCATATCTGATGCAAAGATATAAGACTGAATATACTGACAAGCTGACTTCTCAGGAGGAATATGCATACCTAATACAGAAGTATGTAAATGAGATACTTTCATGAATACATGACTGTCAAATTGAGTATTTCACTACTACCAATGCATACTTCATGCATGAACACATAACCACACGACTGAAGCAACCAATACTCTGCATACTTTCACTAGTCATGCACATCTATCGCATAAAACATTCAACAGCCCACTCATGGGTAAATTTTCACAACACACATGCATCTCAAATGCACAGAATCATAACCCAACCAATCTCTTCAATACATGTTCAAACATGCCCACAATTCAAGTTCATTTCTATTGAACGTGCATATTAAATACGAATATACCTAATATACCAAATTCTCAAAAGCATAACTAAAAATGCAATGAACGATGAGGTTAACATCATAGAAAGAGCATGGACATGCAATTATTATAACATTATGGGGTATCTCCCCCTTAGGACCCAAGGTCCCTCTAGACATATTTCACTAAAATAAGAATGGGTCGGGAACTGTCTCCCTTTACTGCTTTTCCATACCTACTAGCACCACTACCAGATTCTGAGGGCCTGACTTTTCACTTTCTCTATCATCCTCCTCTTAGCTTTAAGTCATCGTCAGACACTTTTGAACACTTGGCTAAACCCCGAAATGAACTACAACCAATGTACTCTAGAGTCTGAGGCACAATGGTGCACAAAATGAAAACTTAATTCATCCAGAAAGACTACACCTGAAAACATAAATTCAATACCAATGCTACTTCTTGGAATACAACTCTTATATTTCCTTAGTCTTTACAATCATCATCATATACATGCACTCTTTTCAACACCTACTTGTCTCACTAAAAACATTATCTGCTTCGATTTCTTCATAGGCTACTAATACCATATTCACATCATAATACTTAGTTTGGAGTCCACAAACTTACATTCTTCAAAGATTCAAGCTTAGCTTCTAAAACATAACATGAATATCCACAAATCTTTAATAAACATACTATTCTCATTCTAGCCTTCAAATATCACGTCTCTTAAACTTATACTTCTCTACACCATGAGAGTCGCAGCTATATCTCTATCAATCAACACATATAATTCCCAACTTCCACACTTAGATTCTTATATATATAATTTCAAGTCTATTCATTCACCATATACACAGCTAACCCCATAAGGCATACTCTGCTCACTTTAGAGAACACTGTCCCGAAACTATCTGCGGGGACCGTCAGAGAAAGTTCTATTTGAAAGACTTTGGCTTCACTACTTCTGTTACCTTAAGAGTAAGGTAAATCTAACATAAGTAGATCATTACAAGAGTCTACATAACTCTCTTTGAAAATCTTGCTATAGCACGATATGGATCATGAAAGAATGGAAACTCTTCTAAACATCCCATAGCCTCTCGTACATGAATGTGGCGCGCAACACACTCTTGTACAAGACTCTACTAGATGCTGCTTTTCATACTCCCTAGGACACTGTTGAACCTTAGGCTCTGATACCAAGATTGTAACACCCCGATTCCCGAGAACTGAAACGCCACACGGTGCTTATGATCACGAAGGACCACAAGCTAACCCTTTTCTGATATCTATACCTGTTCACTGCATAATATAATAAAATACTTGCGTAAACTTTCCATAAGGTTCAAACATCTAAAAATATTCAATACTGGAAACCACACACTAATACGTCTTTCTGAAAAGCCTCTAACTGTCTAAACTGTGGAGTTGAAGGGACAATCCCCCAACTAACTCCATCTACTAAAATCAACAAAATACTAAAATGGAATATCCTCAGATGATGAGGAATCACTGCTGCACCCACTGCTACAAGATCTGATAGCTAAATATACTCTGGATCATGCTCTTCTGAACCTATGGTGTAACATAAGAGAAAGCAACATAGCGCAAATGCGTCAGTACAAAAATGTACCGAGTATGCAAGGATAGGGTAAGGTTAAATATATAAAGCTTATGCATGAACATAACAATCTGTACCACATGCCTTCGTGGGAGTAAACATGTATAGAAATTATGCAGTATTTAAACATGAACATGTCTGATCAATAATGCATGCATAAATGCATAACGTATAGCCGAAATCATGCCAACATGTGACATCGACCACCATGACCTTAATACCATACTTCTATCATCGATAACCAAATTCATACACACAAGTCTTAATGATAATCTGAGAAACTGATACCGATATTTGAGATCGAGTCCACTGACCCTGAAACACTAAATAATTGGACCTGAGATCAGCCCTCATCTAGCAGGAAGTCTCAATTCTCACTGATACGGATTAAATACATTTGAGAGCTACCCTTATCTAGCGGGGAAGTCTTTCCATAATGATAATAAATAAGTTTGAGAGTGATTTCCGAGGTTACTGAGTTTTCCCCAAGTGTTGAAACTAACTGGGAGTTCATTGTTCATCGCTCGATTGAGATACCCGTGAAACTGACTCGGTAATTCAATAAACATGACTCTTATAGACAGGGGAGTTTTCTATAACCGACAACCCCACGTGAGACGCGTGGAATACCAATATTTTCCCTCCTAAGGAGAGCACTCCCATTGGTGGGAGTGTTGTACTCTTGCCAGGGGTACAACCTTAAAGCTTTCATAATCATAATTCGTCTCTCTGGCCAATAATATCATCATCAATAACCCTACGGTGGCATATAGGTTTGGGAAATACCAAATTTCCCGCTCGGTGCTAAGTACTACTCCCCGACAAGCTCAGAACGCATTAGGGATTCCACTTCAAAACATCTCAAGGGTCAACAATGAAGACCAAAATCATGTATCTTTCTCAAATTATTAAATAATCATTTATGGATCCCTAACTCGACTCAAATCAAGAATATTTTCCAACATCGAAACGTATCACCCTTTTTTTAAAAACCACTACAAAATCAATAACACCAAAACAATGCCAAGGCTCATCATAGCCCTCCAACTTCAACGTCAACAACTTCAACGTCAACACGCCACAATTCACAATCCAACTCACATTTTAAAGACACTTGAAACAATAATCAATAGGTACAAAAGGTTTTCAATACCACTTATCACATCATAACGTGGAAATAATGGAATACTTGTATAATTCAAGGCTTAACAATTCAAATCATCATATATTCAAAATCAAGGAATTTCGGACATAAATCCATTTCAAAATCATATATGTATCGAATATCATAATTTCATACCTCATTAATAACATTATTCAATGTAAAATCATCTTTCCAATTCATGATACAACTTTATTCGCATAATTATTTCAACAAACACATTGCATGGAAATCACGTTGGACATAAGCATCGAACATCGACTTGTCATTTAGGACCTATTATATTGTAAAAACATGATCTCTAGTCTCTTAGGCATTTTCACAAACACCTTGCATGCATCTCTTAAGCATAGGTGGATTTGTATAGTTTACAATTATTCAACTACACAATTCACATATTTATACACCACATACCACCATAATGTCACACAACCATACCAAAATTACATCCACCCTTTACATGCTTAGACTTATATACCATAGGGATTTCCTGACAATATCTCGTAATGATACAACCACATTCACATCGACATTTAGACGAACACATAACATGCATAGCTTAGCACATAATTGGGAATTTCATACTTAAGTTGTCAACGTGACACCAAATCATATCACAATATTAATATTCTACTCTCCTAACATTTTCTTAGGTTTCCACACTACACTACAATGTCTTACAAGTCATTTCCTTAAATACTTACTACACCTTCTATTGGCCCTTTCATGATTAGGTTCATAAACCATAGGATTTTCCCGACATCTTATATTAATACCACCTCAATTCACATAAATACCTCGACAAGACTCATAACATTTATAACATAATCTCCCAATACTTACTACTACCAAGAATCATAACTCTATTAACCAATTCTCCACACGCAGATACTTCATGGTATAAACATAGTAATCACACATGGAAAACACAATTACCTCAATATCACTCATCTTGGCGTCACAACAATTCGCTACTTTAATCAACATAACCACATAATTTCAACATACTTTTGAAAAGACTCTATAATCAAGTTACAAGGTCATCAAGTATCTCTAAAACATCTCTTTGGGCGTTTAAGAATTACATCTAAGTCAAATAATTAATTCATTCTTACTTAGACATTTTCACAATCACCTTGCGTGCATTCTTTTAAGGCTTAGATCGAATATTGTATTTCATATCGCATAGCACCAACAATTCACACCACTTTAATCCATTACAGACAATCATGTTCCAAACACTCAACCATACCATACACCTCAATTTCTATTTACATATCATCACAACAATTCAACTCAATCCAGTACATAAAAATCATACCTATCACATTAGTATTTATAACATCATCTTTATAACCATTCCAAAGTATCAACATCAATTTGATATGACACATATCATGAAAATCGTAAACATTTGTATATATATATTTTCGAAAATAGGATACTTAGGCTTTATGGACGGAAGGAATCCATAAATGAACACTTGCATACCTTAGATTTCGTAGCCGAAGAGATTGACGGAAGCAATTCGCGAAGTGAAACCTTGAATCGATTTTCCCCCAATTGGAACCCTAACCCTAACTCCTCTTCTTCTATATATATATATATATGCATATATTTTGAGAGAGAGAGATATAAGAGAAATGAGAAAAAATGAATGATAATTCTCAGCTCAAAGGGGTATATATAGAGGGTTACAATAATGGAAAATGACCAAAATAGCTTTAAAAATCAATTAATGTCAAATATGCCCTTCAGTGATCTATCTGATAGGCTGAAGTAAATTGGCCCTAAATTTTTACTACGATGTCCAAATTGGATGAAACCAATTTCATTGGAAAGAAGACTCTCAGGGATTTCCATTGATATATAGCAGCTCACACTGTTCATTATGTAGAAGGATTTATGAATGTTTTAAGTTTACCAAACAAAAATCGCCTGGCTGCAGTATTTTTTTTACTGCACATTTTACTGTTCATAGTTCGATCGGAATGGTCGTAGTTTGATCGGAATGGTCATAACTCATCGCTCGAGTGTCCGTTTTGGGTGATCCATATATCATTGGAAAGATTATTCGATGCTTTATGAAATGGTGGATCTAAATCCAAGAAATGACTCATAGAAAAATTATAAATCATTCTCAAAGATAGGATCCCGACACGTTTACGCACAAAATTTCAACGAAAAATTTTTTAGGGATGTTACATGTTCATAATATGTAATGCCCCGAGTTTGCACACCGGATGCCACACGGTGCTCAGGACTCTGAAGAACCACAAGCTAACCCGTGAATGACACCTGCTATGAGCACTGAATAATAATACTGAAATAATGCAAAAAATAGGTTGAAAATGCCATAAGGTTCATCATCTGAAAACAAATATAGAATATTGATAAATAAATACTAAAAACTGAACATTTTTCTAAAATAATCTAGCCTGAAAGCCTCTAACTATCTGAACATGGAGTTGATAGGACAAGTCCCTAACTATCTTCGACTACTAAAACTACTGAACTACTGAAATACTAAAATGATAACTCAGTCCTTGAACTATGAGAACTCACCACTTTACCTGCTGCTGATAGTCTGGCCTGCTAGGTACGGTCAAGATCCCTGCATCTGAACCTATGATTTAAGACATCATAGCACAAAAGAAAGAGGATGTATCAATACTTTGAATATACTGGTTTTCTAAGTAAGGTAGGCTGATATACAAGGGTTCATATGTATGAACAATAACTGGTTGAATAATAGGAATTTAATTGGATGATAGTACATGCATGACTGAAACTGCAGAAGCACTGATTATGCAATACTGTGCACATAACTACATATACTGTAATTAAGATCTTACTAATACTGGATACTGGGTTCTGATAACATAATGATGGTTATCTGAGTTTTTCTAAAAACTGTATAACTGATAAGATAGGTGACTGTTTCTTACATTCTGATCTAATAGAACTTGACTGAGTTCTATACTGAGCTAGGTGACTATGTTGGATAGTCCTGATTCTGTAGAACTGAATGAGTTCTATACTGAGTCTAAAACTGTAACTGTAACTGTGGAAGAGTTCATCTAACCGACATACCTCGATTATAAACTGAGTTGGGGTCCAACCTATGACCCCAGTTGGAAGGGTGTTATCACTTTTCCAAGGGATACTAACAATGGCTATGAGTTAAACCTCTCTGTAAGGAAGATATTTTGTCAACCCTCGTTGGTAGGAAAACTCGTACGAGATATATCGACCCTAGTCTGGGAAGAAGATATCTCAACCTATGCAGGCTACATAGTTTTGGAAAGTAGGGATTGCTACTAAGGGTCAAACCCTCTGCTGGCAGGAATGCCCATCCCTGGGTTTGCTCGGTGATGATTCCTACTCCCAATGGAATAGACACTGAACTGATTTCTAGACTGTACTATTTTTGACTGAACTGCTACTAATCATGCTAACTAACTGAATTGGACAGAGTTCACTGAGTTATGATAACTAACTTAATACACTATTCGTGGTACAGAGCAGAACTGGACTGATACTGATTTTCATTGGGTTCTATAATTGACTAAGTACTACTACTCATGACATTACAGAGACTATTTTGTAACTACTGTAGCTCTAGGTAAACAAATAGATTTTTGGGTATTGAATACCCTCAGGACACTGAGCTAATTTCTAGATTGTACTATTTTTGACTGAACTATTACTAATCATGCTAACTAACTGAATTGGACAGAGTTCACTGAGTTTTGATAACTGACTTAATACACTATTCGTGGTACAGAGCAGAACTGGACTGATACTGATTTTCATTAGGTTCTATAACTGACTAAGTACTACTACTCATGACATTACAGAGACTATTTTGTAACTACTGTAGCTCTAGGTAAACAAATAGTTTTTTGGGTATTGAATACCCTCAGGACACAAAAGCATGGAAAGTAAAGCATGGCATGATCTTGAAAAGCATAACAATACATACTTGTTTACAATGAATTCACCTAGGCATTTTTGTCAAAAGCTTGAGATACACTAACTTGTACATGAATAGGACCACATAATAATATGTCATGATTTCACTATTCAATTCACATAGTCATTCTATCAAATATTTGGGGAGCATGGTAATTTCACATGAGGATAGTCAACACATGAACATCATAGATTCAATAATCAATTGTAATTTCAAGGGTTTAATATGTAAATCATATAATTAACCAGACATGCTAATTTAATTACATGAAACTTGTAGTAAATCATGGAGTAAAACACAAATAACATCATGAACATGAATACAACCATGTTCCACATGAAATTCATAAAAACAATCAAATTGTAGTTTTAAAAGAAGTTCTTGAACTCCAAGGGTGAAAGGAAACCCTTATATGAACACCTAACATACCCTAGAAATCAAATTCGTGAAGATTGGTAGTGTGTTGTTGAAGCTTGGACTTGGAATTGGATGCTCTAGGATTTTATTCTTGAGAGAATTTGAGAACGAAGAATGAATTTTTCCTCTAAGGTGGCTAAATATCTTCTTTTAGGGATGAATTAAAGTGGGAAAATTGACCTAAATACTCCTTTGGATGCGGAATTACAAGAGTAAAATTTGTGCCTAGTGACGTGCAGACCGATGCACCGTGTCGATGGGATCAACACAATGGTCGATGTACCATGTTGAGTTCGCATTTGGTCACTGGAATTTGCACTCTGACGCTGGGGAAAATATCCATCGATGTGATGGGCGATGTGACGCATCTAGATCACGTCGACCCACTATTTTGGTCACCTAAACATGTTTCAAACCAGGTCTAAAAAATCCAAAACTCATCCGAAGTGACCTATGGACACACCTGATCTTGATTCAATCCAAGGATCGACATTTTAAAGTTATAAGGGTTGTAAAATAAAATAGACAACTTAAGAAGGCTAAAAATGATTCTAAGTATAAACCCTTAGCTGAAATTTCTAAGGTTGGCACCTCTTTTCATGCTTTCAAGGACGGAGTTAAGCTAGGATTTTGCGGGGTCTTACAATATCTCCCCCTTGGGAATATTCATCCTCGAATGAGACTGACTAAGCTGAGAATATTAATAGATTGAGTTTACATACTGAACATGCACAACTGAAGCATGATTACATAACTGAACTGATAGACTGGGTTTTCATAGTGGACATGCATAACTGAAGCATGACTACATGACTGAACTAATTTATGAATGCATGACTGTCATGGGGATGATAGCAACGGTAATTGATAACAAATTTGTAAGGGAAATCTGAGCATGGAATATAGTAATACGGGGGTTAATGCAATGAGTAAAACTGATTTCATACGGGATCTTAGAACATGCATGCTAAGCATAAGTAGACTCACCAATAAGCTAGAATAAACTTAAAACTAAAATATCCTAAAGCATGAATGGCAAGCATACTATGATAAGATGGTGAATCTCTACACTTAGTTTCTGTAATACTATGCTTTAGGGATATAAGTAGAACTAAAGTTGGGATATGGTAAAATGTTAATACGGTATGAATAGTGGGTCTGAAACTATTTGATGGAAACTCACATAAATCAACTATATGAATATACAATCACACTGAGCATGAATACATAAACAAACTAGCTTATCTGATTAGCTGAATGACTGATAGCTAAATACTATTCATGGAAGCCTGAACCATACTTAGTCTAAATAACTGGACTGAAATTATAGAGTATTATACATTTGAGGTAAGGACTGACTGGGTAACATGAGATAACTGAGAATGAATTCATGAAAACTATATTATCTGAGAATGCAAGACCAAGCATATAACATGATTTTTAAATTTTCTGTAAACCAAGGTACTGAATACTAATAATCGAAAAGTTTATAACTGTTCGCTATGGTCAAGCAAACCTGATACTGAACTGATTTTCATGAATACATGCACTGATATAAGGATTCTTGTATGGATGAGATATAACAAGAGAGTTAACTTATGAGTAACTATTACTTTAAGTTGGACGATATTTCGTGAAGAAAGGATAAGAGATTTAGTACATAAAAAGCTCGGGATGCTCACGGACTGAATCCTGATTGACTATTTCGATCTAAAATATAACACATCAACTAAACTGGATTCCCAATTCACATAGATGCTAACCAACTATTTCTTAGAAGGGATATATTCATGAATCTTCAGATTGTAAGACTAGATCGAAAGACAAAAACACTATAGCAACTGTCTTTCTGACTGCCAATCTGAATCATTGGCAATACAGACTAACTCATACTGAAAGCTCATGCTTAACTGGAGTATTTCTTTGATAGTCTTTCTATGAAGTTGTAATGACTTTTATGGAGTAAGGAATCTTGGGCATGGTCTAAATCATACTTATAGATAAGAAATCACAACAAGGCTAAAATACGGTAATATGAAACACAGGCCTACGAAACATCAACTAGGATAGAGCTACTAGGACTTATGCAATGTAACTACTATATTTCTGGCTTAGACATAGTCCTCAAATACACTCTCAACTATACCTTCTACCTTAATACTGCACTTCACTTGAGACCACTAAAAATATTCACATGGGTACTGCTAACTCTTCCTACTGAAGTCTGAGCTGGACTGAATTCTCCCACTATGTTCAAGGCTACTCGGATTTACAAAATGCACACATAAAACTATAATACTAGTATGAATCATTAATTTTCACACACCCTACATTTTTTGCAACTTCTCATTTAAAAAAGGCCTGAGGTGTGGAATAGAATTCCAACACCATGGGTTCATCAAAAGACCTAAACTGAGGACATCCAAGACATAATCTGAATTTTTTTTATCATTAGGAGTGTGGAATGAATGCAGGAACTGAACATACTATAAATCATGAACACACGAGTCATGAGTTGCATGACCTGAGTTCTAGAATTGTTGAATTCGTGAAACATAATTCGCACTGCTGAGCAAACTGGGACTCCTCATATGAGGGATTGGGATCATACATGATTCTAGGGTAAGGGTATGAATTTGAGCTATGAGAATAAGTTTGATGTGTAAAGCATGAGTCGATATCATAATAACTAAAGTACAATACCTTAAACCGAAATATAGCTGGTTTGGGCATCTTTCCCCCTCTACTAATGTTCTACAGTACCTTCTATCACCACTAGAATCTACGAGCCTGACCTGTTACTTTCCCTACCATCTACCCCTTCACTTAAAGCATTATTCTAACATTCCGAACCACATACTCAACCACTCCAATTCCATCACCAAAAATTATATGACCAAGGAAAACTACTGACCTTAGGAAAAATTTGCATTTACTGAAATTGGCGAAAAACTATTAGGCTCTGAGAGTCTGTAACACTATTCTGAGATGGTCTGTATGATCATGTTCACTGCGGAAGTAGACAAGAATGTCATCTATGAAGACTCTGACGAACATGTCAAAGTAATTCTTAAACAATCTGTTCATCAAGTCCATGAAAGCTATTGGGACATTGGTAAGACCAAATGACATGACTAGGAATTCGAAATGACCATCCATGTTCTAAAAGTTATTTTTGGAATGTCACGTTCTCTGACTCTGAGCTGATGATATCCTGATCTGAGGTCTATTTTATTAAAGTAACTCGTACCCTAAAGTTTATCAAAAAAGTCATCTATTCTAGGAAGCGGATACTTGTTCTTTACCATGACTTTGTTCAACTTACGGTAGTTAATATACATTCTGAGAGAATCATCTTTCTTATGCACGAATAGAACTGGTACACCCCAAGGAGATATGCTGGGTCTAATGAATCCCTTATCTAGGAGATCCTTCAACTGTTCTTTTAAATCTTGGAGTTCTGCTGGAGCCATTCTTTATTGTTGTATAGATATAGGTTGAGTATTAGGAAGAATGTCTATTTCGAAGTCAATTTCCCTCTCGGGAGGAACTCCAGAAAGACCTTCGAGAAACAATTTTGGAAATTCACATACTACTGGAATGACTCAAGACTAGGAGTCTCGGAGCTAGTATCTTTAACTCGAACAAGATGATAGGCACAACCCTTGGATATCATTTTCCTCGCCCTTAGGTAGGAAACAAGCTGACCCATAAGTGCTTAAGTACTACCCCTCTATTCTAGGACAGGTTCATTCGGAAACTAAAAATGGAAAACTCTATTTCTACAGTCAACTAAAGAATAGCATGAATTAAGCAAATTCTATGTCAAAAATGACATCAAAATCCGTCATCTCTAGCTCTACTAAGTTTGCTGATATAACTTTCTAAGATACCATAATCGGACAGTTCCTGTATACCCATTGTTCTATGATAGATTTACCCACTAGGGTAGAGACTGAGAAGGGCTCTGCTAGGATTTCGGGACTGACTTCAAAGTCAACAGCTATAGAAGGAGTTACAAAGAACAAAGAAGCTCCGGGACTGGCAAAGCATAAACATATAAATAATAAACTTGCAACGTACCAGTGGCCACATAAGGATAAATTTCCAAATCTTGTTGGGACCAAAGTGCATAAAGCCTATTTGGGTGTTGCACTCTGGTGGAACTGTAAGCATCACCCTACTAATTCGGGCAACCGGAAACAGCTGAATGACGATTGTACTGACCCTGATAACCTGACTGAGGATAATCTTCGATTCTATGGACTGGCTTGTCATACCCCAAAAAAAAACATCACTGCCAGACCTGCAGACACCCTGATGGTTTCTACCATATTTCTGAAAAAGAGGATTTGTTCAACCACTCTTTGGCCTTGACATTCTGGCCCTCTTATTCTTTCCCCATTTTTTCTATTCCTCTCCTCCTCACTCTATAGACCATGATCCATAAGCCTAGATAGGATAATAGCTAGTTGAATGATCTGAGAAACTATTGAATAAGCTAAGGAAAAGAAAGTAGTCCTGTGTTCAGAGAGAGAGACATGCTCATATAGAGGATTTGCCTGAACGGGCGGAGGTGATAGCTGGTTTCCATTTCTTCTTCCATTAGTCTTTTTGGGAGGCATATTCTATAAATGGATGGGATTCTTGGATTAGACCGAGAGTTTAACTAGAGTTCATTCTCACTCATACGACATGAATATTTAAAGAAGTGAAACTTTTCCTAAAAAAGTCACATAGCCTCTTGTCCATAAGTGTGCCGCTCTACACACCCTTGTACAAGACTCTACTAGACGTGGCTTTTAGACTCCCTGGGACTTTATTGAACCTTAGGCTCTGGTACCAAGTTTTTAATGCCTCGCGTATGAACTGTAGATGCCACACGGTGCTCATGACTGCGAAGGACCACAAGCTAACTCATGACTGGCACCTGTTATGAGCACTTAATAATAATACAAAAATAATGTGGAAAATAGGCTGAAATGCAATAAGGTTCATCATTTGAAAACAAATATTGAATACTAATAAATAAATACTATAAACTAAACATATGTCTGAAATATTCTAGCTTGTAAGCCTCTAACTATCAAAACATAGAGTTGTTAGGACAAGACCCCAACTAACTTTGATTGCTGAATATACTAAACTACTAAAATACTAAAATGATAATTTTTTCCCCAAACTATGAGGACTCACCATTATATCAACTGCTGATAGTCTGGGCTACTAAGTATGGTCACAAGACCATGCGTCTGAACCTATGATACAAGACATCATAGCGCAAAGCAAAGAGTATGCGTCAGTACTTTGAATGTGTTGGTATGCTAAGTGAGGTAGGCTAATATGCAAGGGTTCATATGTATGAGCAATAGCTGGCTGAATAATATGAATATAACTGGATGAGAGTACATGTATGGATAAAACTGCTTAAGCACTGATTAGGCAATACTGTGCACATAACTACATATATTGTAACAGAGATCATACTAATACTGGATACTGGGTTTTGATAACTAAATGACTGTTATTTGAGTTTTTTTTACCACTGTATTACTAATAGTTGGGTGACTATTTTTGACAGTCTATCTATTGTAGAACTGACTGAGTTCTATACTGAGCTGGGTGACTGTGTCTGACAGTCCTGATTCGGTATAACTGAACTCAATTCTATATTGACTCTGAAATTGAGACTATAACTATAAGAGTGTTCATCTAACTAACATACCTCAATAATAAATTAATTTGGGGTCCATCCTGTGACTCCAGTTGGAAGGGTGTTAGCACCTTGCCAAGGGATACTAAAAATGGTTATGTGTTAACCCTCTCTAGCAGGAAGACATTTTGGAAACCCTGGCTGGTAGGAAAATTCATACGAGATGTATCAACCCTATTCTGGAAGGAAGATATCTCAACCTAGGTTGGCTACATAGTTATGTAATGTAGGGATTTTTGTTATGTGTCCAAACCCCTGCTGGCAGGAATTCCCCCATCCCTGGGTTCGCTCGGTGCTGATTCCTGTTCCCAACTGAATAGACACTAAACTGATTTCTAGACTGTACTAGGCTTGACTGAACTATTAATGATTATGCTAACTGACTGAACTAGATTGTGTTCACTGAGTTCTTTTAACTGACAGAATACACTGTTCATGATACTGAGCTGAACTGGACTAATACTGAGTTTCACTGGGTTCTGTAACTAACTGAGTACTACTGTTTGTGACATTATTGAGACTATTCTATAATTACTGTAGTACTAGGTAAACAACTAGATTTTTAGGTATTGAACACCATGGGACTCGAAAGAATGGAAAGTAAAGCATGACATGATCTTGAAAAGAATAACAATAAATACTTGTTAACAATACATTCACCTAGGCATTTTATCAAACACTTGAGATACATGAACTAGTACATGAAAAGGGCCACATGATGACATGTCATGATTTCACTATTCAATTCACATAGGTATTTTATCAAACACTTGGGGAGCATGGTTATTTCACATGAGGATAGTCAACACATGAACATCATGGATGCAATAATTAATTGTAATTTCAAGGTTTTAATATGCAAATCATATAATTCACCACACATGCTAATTTAATTTCATGAAACTTGTTGTAAATCATGGATTAAAACCCAAATAACATCATCAACAAGAATACAATTAAGTTCAACATGAAATTCATGAAAGCAATCAACTTGTATTTTTAAAAGAGGTTCTTGAACTCCAAGGGTGAAAGGAAACCCTTAGACGAACACCTAACATACCTTAGAAATCAAATTCATGAAGATTGGTGGTATGTTCTTGAAGCTTGGACTTGAAATTGGATGCCCTAGGGTTTTGTTCTTGAGAGAGTTTGAGAATAAAGAATGAATTTTCCCTCTAAGGTGGCTAAATCTCATGTTTTAGGGATGAATAAAAGTGGGGACATTGACCTAAATACCACACTGGACGCGGAATTAAAAGAGCAAAAATTATGCCCAGTGATGCGCAGACCGACGCTTCGTGTCGATGGGGTTGACGCGATGTCTGACAAACTGCGCCAAGTTTGCATTAGGTCACTAGAATTTGCACTCTGGCACTGGGGAAAATATTCATTGACGCAATCTGCGATGCGACGCATTGAAATTACGTTGACACACTATTTTGGTCACCCAAACACATTTCAAATGAGGTTTAAAAAATCCAAAACCCACCCGATGTGACCTATGGGCACACCTAATCATGACTCAGTCTAAGGATCGACATATTAAGGTCATAATAATTGTAAAATAAGATCGCCAACTTAAGAAGGCTAAAAATTATTCTAAGTATAAACACTTAGCGGAAATTTCTAAGTCTGGGACCTCTTTTCAGGCTCTAAAGGACTGATTTAAACTAGGAATTTGGAGACTCTTACATATTATTACACCTCTTATTTAGATATTTGACTTAGGAATAACTTGTGTTGACTAAAAGTGTTTGGAAGGCTCCATTTCTTGCTTTGAGTTATCTTATGTCTTTATTGGTTTAGACTTAGACATTGGTTTTGGCTATGGTCGGGGGCATGTCCTGACGGAATATTCTTTGATTTCTTCTAGAGTATTTGTATGAAAAAACTGTGGACTTGGGTATGTTATGGTATGGATATGGACTTGGTTATTATTTCCATTTTGGTTATAGTTGATGGTATGACATTAGATTGTTAGACATGTTTGTGTTGGTCATGGTCTTTGACCTATCCCAACGTCTTGGTATTGCTAACTACCCTATCTTGTTATATGTTCTGAATTCATCCACTCTGGGAATATGTTGCTCGGTTGGATTGGGTGGCGGGGTGGGTCCTTTTTGGGCTTTAGATGCACATTACGACATGGCCCTAGTTTGGGCCATGTGAATAAACCATCAAAATCCAACTCATTTTAGTTTTGAAATCCCTTAACTTAATTATGTATCTATTATGTCTCAAACTGCCACCTCATTTTAAGTGATTATTACTATGATAACTTAGACTGATCTAGAAAGGTTTCTAGGTATTAGTTTTGGACCAAGTTAGAAAATACTTCAAATACCTGGAAATTAATATGTGTCTCAAACAATAAATACGAAGATATACCTCGAAATCACAACAAGCCCTTATTGTTCTCATATTTTCCAATGAAACCATTCATCTTATGACACTCTGTAACATCACTTATACTTAAGAAATATCGGCCCGCTCACAGTAAGACAAAAATACAATAAAACAATAACTAATTTACATAATGAATATACATAGTATTTTATCATATCACTATATCCATTTTAATCATAATTACCGTTTCTATAAACATAACAAATCCATTATTGAGAGCGTTACACTCACTAATTGTACTGATAATTTCATGGTTCACTATGCTAAACAACATAACCACCTACAAGATACAAGTATTTCTTATTTCAATCCTGACTCACAATATTAAAATGTGAGTCATACACCTCTTATTGACCTTTACTGGTTGGAATAACATTATTCCAATCTTCAAAACATTAGATACTGATTGGGACAAACTAATCCCAATTGTGATTAATGGGATACCAATTAGAATCTACCAAATACCAATTGAACTCAACTTGGGAAGGCAAACCCTAAATTAACAAGATAAGAGAGAAGAAAGTGAGACAACTCATAGATTCTTTGAAGCCTCATAATGATTAAATATGGATGAGAACACACCAATACATTTGACTTTACTTAGTATTTGCTCTTGTACTGGGAGACTAATAACCTAGGCTTTGATCCCAACTTGTCACAACCCAATTCAAGTATCATGCGGGCATCTACCCTACTCTACCCTAGATAGGAGAACCTTTACAACTCCATCATTTTATTTATGTGAGAAAGATATATTATACATATTAGAAATAAATAATCCTTTAAATGAAGGAAAAAATCTCTTATCCAAAATGCGATTATTACATAACTACATTACAAATGTAATATCACAATTTTTCAAAACCTAATCTAAATCGGTATAAGAGCACTCAGCAATGAAAAGAAGACCTGAGATATATCAATCATGTAAGAGTGAGATGATGGGAGTTACTGACGAATAACCACCATTGTACCTATAAAAACTCCACTGACATATAATATGGTCATATCATTAAATTGAGATATAGTAAGTATAGTATTAGTACAACCACACATATTAGTTGCTATCATTGGTCGACTAGAGTTAGAAACATATAAAAATCATAAAAAATATAGAGTAAATCATGGAAGCAACTGATATTTCAAATAACTAAACCCTCCCAAGTCCCTTCTAACTCTGTCCCCAAACACTCACCTTACTCCTTCAATTAACAACACCTACACTCCTATGTTCTAGAATTATTAAGACTCATAGTTCCACATCTAAAACATATTGACAATGCCACTAATCTTTTTATATAAAACACAACATAAGCTAGACTAGATCAGCTGATACCCCTGATATGTATATATGTAAAAATTCTACATACTAAAGCCACGATATATACTCAAACCAAGGTATACTATACATAAACATGCTATGTTCCTATACTTAGGCTCAATAAGTCAAACATACAACAACCTCTTTTATATATCTTTATAAATAAAATAATGTAATAATATAAATGCATGCATGTAAGGTGTACACACTAGAGTCAGCAGGGACTCTCAACTATTACCTGTAGGGGAACGCTAAATTCATGTACTAGTAACTATATGGCACCCAATCTAATAAAAGTGTCGACATGCCATCTAATCCAAAAACATAGTTTGCATGATAACTTATCTAACAGCATCACCTCAATTTACATAATCTCAGTCCAAAGTTTAAATAATTATCAAGCAGTGCATGGAGGTTAGTCAAAATACTCAATTTGTATACATAAGTACAGAGTCAAATCAATTCAGCATCTCACTTAAATGACTCATACTTACTCAACATAGCAGTTATACCTAGTGGCCACCTCCTTTACTTATACCAACTGATAATTATAATCAAGGAATACTAAACACTATCTGTCATTTCCTTCTTCATTACTACAGTCATACCCCTTCTACTTTGAACAACTACCTCTAATATAGTTTCGTCACACATAAGCCTTTTTACTGCATTCACACACTAAAGAAATCTAGAAACCTACTGGCTACTCCCTTCACTCTAATCTTCAACTCTACCAGTTCTCTTTGAACCCAACAAAATGCTTACTCTAGGTCTACTTCAAGATCCTTATTCTCATAGTCAACAAAACCCTTTTTCTAACCTACAAAACACTCCCATTATCGACCTATCTCTATTTCATCAAATTCTCATAGTTTTCAACATTTAAAAGGACAAATATAGTTTTATTAAGCATTAGGCAATATTATTAATTGATTACTTACTAATTATCATTCAATCCATCTAAACTCCATGCTCAAAGCATTAAATATACAAATATAACTATCATTATTAAATTCATCTAGACCAAGTCTAATATAATTAAACATTAACCTACCTTCTAGAAATATTCTTATTCTATGGAGAGAGAAGAGTCATTCCACATTTGCCTTACCCTTTTCTAATGTTAAAAATTATATTGGAAATCATCCTCTTAGAGCTTGGCTTTGAAATCCCTATCATTCTATTTATAAGGCTTACATGGAGTGTTTTTGGATAAGAAAGATGACATAAGATGCCTAGCTGAATAATTGGTTTAAATAACCCTCGAATATCTTACTTCTTGACCATTGTTGTGGCGATGGGAGAATCACTTTAGTAGTATCACTATAATAGATTTGTCGCTAAAGTGGCAATTAAGCAAGCCTGACCCAATTCTTACAATTGAGGGCCACAACTTTTTTCCATTAAATATTTTCTACAAAGCTTGAATTAAAGAATTCTTCATCAAATCATTTTCTTAGAATAGTATTTTTCGTAACGATGATTTAGGTCTTTATATTTCACTAATCTAATTTTATTAAAACACAATAAGATCGACGAATTTAGTTACTGATAGTAATCCTTAAACTCAAGTTATAACTAGGCTTAAGACATTATTTTATTAGTCAATTATTCAACCATTTAACTCTATTAAACTTACAATTCTAGCTTTATGGTTTCTCCTTTCCACATCTTAATACCTAACACTTAGCCAAACTTGACTTTAAGTTCTTAATTTAGAACACTACATCCTTTTATTATGATTATTTCTCATAAATATCATTCAACAAGAATATCCTACAGTCAAAGCACCTTTAATAGACAATTCTCACTTTTTAAGGTATTAAAGATGAGTTTTATAGTTTACAAGCATACACAATACCTCTATTATGACCCATATTCACATATTAAATTTTAATTCATCAATTAACTCAAAGTAACACAAAACACCAATTAAGGGATTTATAATACAATGTATCAACAAACAATTAAATCTCTTTCTTTTAAATTCTATATTTTATTATTCCCAACACCATGCTCACAGTCCTAATCACGATTATCCTATCAATTTAATATCATGCTTATGATTACAACCATGGTATACTACTCATAAAGCATAATATACCTTAACTGATGTTCTTGGAACAAGCAAGTCATACCATGGATGATTCTTTCCATTCTTCATGCCTCTGAATATTCAATAATCTAATAAACAATAAATCATAATAGTTATTAACTAATTATTCTTTGAACAAACACTTAAAAATTTAAATCTACTAATTTTACCTTTACTCATGCTCTATATCATTATCCACAGGTAAATTAACCACTAACTAGTTCTATCATACTCACATTATCTTAATTAATGAAGTTTTAATGCTAATGATTCCATCTTTATTGAAATCAAGGTTACCAACAAAATAAAATTATGCTTCAGTAACAAATTCATTATAGGAAGTGTTAGTTAACAATCCAAAAATAATTTTAGGTGATAATATGCATACCTATAGGTTTCTCCAAAAAATTTATTTACACAGGGTTCTAACCCCAAAAAAAAATCTAAAAAATTCATTCTAATGATTCTAGAAGAATAATGGATTAATTGATATATAAAGAGAGTAAAAATCTTAAGCCAATGAAAAACTTTATCCTATCCTTGGGATAATTTCCCTTTTAGGTCTTTGTGATAAGATGGTACGATTTTCGTTATGAAGAAAGTAGTTTTTAAGGTAATAGGTGGGATTTAATCCCTTTTTAGGAAAAATAGTAGTAAAATCATATTGTTTTGGAATCATAACATTTGCCATATTTAGTCACCATGAATGTACCATATCTATACATGTCGTCACCAGTATTGGAACAATAAAATCATAAGCCTTAATATGTCGATAAACTAAGACCACGTCTTTTACAAGGATAAACTATTTCTTAAAATCCAACCCTTATAGTAACATGACCTTGTGCCCAATAATGTGTCTAGAATAACTACAACATTACAATCACGGCCTTAGGCCCACATACATATCTAGAATCTATATCAATAACATGTCTATAAACCATCACATATCTATAATCCATCTTATATCTATAAGGCTTATCATATCTATAGGCCAAATCATATTTATAAGGCATCTCATATCTATGAGGCATATCATATTTATAGGCCAAATCATATCTATAAGGAATATCATATCCATGGGCCATATATCACTCTATGAGGCATATCTTATATATGGGCCATATATCACATCAATGAGGCATATCATACTTATGGGCCCTATTTTGCATATATGAGGTATATCATATCTATGGGCCCAATTAAGGCTAATCATACAAATCACACTTCCAAAACCTAAACCACATCCCAAAACTTGCATAATATCATTATCAATCTACGAATTAGCTCAATTAATAAAGAATGCAATAGGATCCTAGAAGTATAAAGTATTTCATCATACGAGTCAAATCACTCATCTTATCCCCAAACTTCAATAATTAACACTAAGTCATGGTGTTCTACCCTTAATCAATCTTAAAATTCTCATTTACATGCAATATATAAAATGCATCATCTTGTGAAGAAGAGTAGACAGAAGCCCTCCTCAATGGTGAATCGGAAATCCTTCAATCATTCACAAAATGTTTCATCTTCACTCCATTATCCTAAAATGCCACTACACTATCAAAATTATAATCTACGCATCATTATGAGTCAAACAAGACCCATATTGCCATATAACAGATCGAGTCAAATTTTAGGTCAAGAATAGGCCTGCAAGGCCCATAAATAAAATCCAAAATTGAACCTGTCACAAGGTTCCTTAAAGGATAAGGAAGTTTCTCTCAAAAGTTAAGAACAAACAAAGCACAAATAGGGTCTCAAATCAACCTTTAATGTTTAGGAATTTAAAGCCCTAATTTCTAAGATTTTACCAAGAATTTGGATGGAAATCAAAAGAAAAATCAATGGGAAAAAACAAAAAGGATTAGGTTAGAATACCTTAGATCATTTGGATGATTCACCACTCTTTAACCATTTTTAAGCTTTATACTTTGTGTAAAAATATTGGAAAGAATATTGGAAAATCGAGTGGAAGAAGGGGATTAAATATGGGGTCGAGAGTAGCTACCATAATTCAGAAATCAATATCACGACATGCAAAAGGTAAAACTCTTTTGGAGATCGGAATTTATCCAATTACAATCTAGCAAAAACACATAACACTCATACGGAGATTCTGATTTACCCTTCGCAATCACGGTCGGACCAGACCTAATGTAGTAGATTTTCTTGTAAGTCTGAAATGAACTTGTACTAGGTGTTCAGGATTCGTCCAGAACCCCACGCACCCAAACAAAATATGCTAAAAATACAAAATTCAACATTCTAGACTCAATAGAGCTATCAAAACTTTCATTCGAGATCACTTCAACTAAATGTGTGTCACATACCTATAGTTCCATTATTAATACAAACCGCCCAAAAGCCCAAAATGAGTCCAGAAGCCTCAGGACCCAAATCAAGGGCACCCCTAGCCTAAATGCATTGTTCCAGAGATGATGGAGATATTAGAATTTCCATTCAAGGTCATTTACAAAGAGTTTTGGTCTGAGATTAAATCCTAAACATTGAAAGCTCCAAAATAGGGAAGTAAGCCTAAAATAAAAATAAACTATCCGACCACCAAATTGACAGTTTTGGCAGGTCATAAATGAAATATAGCTATTGTAGGGAGGTTTGAAACTCCAAAAAAGCATGCAAATCGAGGAAATGACCTGGAGGGTTATTATATTAGCTTAGAATGAATGATAAATAATAGTCAAGCCATAACCCTTAAGCAATTCATGACAACGGTACTACCTCATATTAAGATCCTGCAAGGTGAAGAAATACTAAAGGCTACGATGATCCAAGAAAATCTCATAACAAACTTTATACAAGTAGTGCCTCCGTAAATTCAAAGTTAAAACAACCGTGTACAACTGCAAATCATGGGTAAGGTAGTTCTTCTTATGGGGCTTAAACTAAAGAGAAGAATACGTAATCACCTTACCCTCTTACATCAACACAACACCTAACCCAATACCTGAAGTATTATAAAAGATGGTAAAATAAACGACCTTCCTGGGAAATGTCAAGATAGGAGCCGATGTAAACAAATAATTGAGCGTTTGGAAGCTCATCTCATAAGCATTGGATAACTAAAAGGAAATTTTATTGTGAGTCAACTTGGTCAATGGAGCTACAATAGATGACAAACCCTCAACAAAAAACCGATAGTAACCTATTAACTTAATAAAACTCTGAATCTCAGTGTGCAAAGTAGACCTAGCCTAATCATGAACTTTTATAATCTTGGTTGGATCAACCATATTAACTTTCTTAGTCACCACATGATCCAATAAAGAGATAGAATCCAACATAAACTCACATTTAGAGAACTTAGCATACAACTTCTCATCCCTCACTATCTAAAGAACAATTTGTAAATGCTCCTCATGATTGGCCTCACTCTTTGAAAAAACAAGATATCATCTATAAATACAATAACAAAAAAGTCGTGATATCAACTCCATGAATGCAGATGGGGCATTAGCAAACCAAAAGGACGAGACCAAGAACTCATAATGACCATACTAAGTTAGATAAGTGGTCTTTGGAATATCTAAAGCTCTAATCCTCAACTTGTGATATTGGTATCTTAAATCAATATTTGAAAACAAAAAAACACCCTGAAGCTAGCAGAATAAATCATCAATATAAGGAAGAGGATACTTATTCTTGACAGCCACCTTGTTGAACTGCCGATAATCAATACTACACATAGATCCATCATTTTTATTCATAAACAAGACAGGCTCACCTCAACGTGACACACTAGGTCAGATAAATCCCTTTCCAACAACTCTTGCAACTGATCCTTTAATTCTTTAAACTCTATTAGGGAAATCCTATTGGAAGGACTAAAAATATGATTGGTGCCTAGCTCAACATTAATAGCAAAGTCGATATCACAATCTGGAGGCATACTAGGTAAATCCATGGGAAAGGCATCCATAAATTTGTGAACAACATAAGCAGAATCCAAAGAAGAAGGTAAGTAACATTAGTATCACAAATATGAGCCAAATAAGAAAAACATCCCCTCTTAAGAAAGCGATGAGCGTGAACATATAATATAACCCTTTTTGGGCCGCAAATGAATTACACTCTTCCAAGCTACCATTAGCACACACGGTGACGCTAAAATAATGTCTTATCATAACCATCTAGGACAACATGGTAAGGATCCAACTAGTCTATACCCAATATGACATTAAAATCTACCATATCCAATACAATAATATCTACCCAGGTCTCATGCCCAACATAAGTCACCACACAAGGTCGGTACACATAATCCACCATTAAAGACTCTTCTATGGGGTTAGATATATTAATAGGCACATCAAGAGGGCCACAAGCTAAATCAAAACCTAAAGAAAAATATGAAGACTTATAGGAGAAAGTCGATCCCAGATCAAAAAATATAGATGCATGCTTAAAACAAACAATAATGATACTTGTGATGATAACATCAAAAGCCTCTAGGTCTAATCTAGCAGGTAAAGCATAGCATTATTCACGACAATTATCTGGATGAATAGCCCCATGACAACCGCCATAGGCTCCATTGCTACTTCCTCATACACATCTGGTAGAACCCCTACCACTTGCAACTAAAATACAAGTAGCTCTAAACACATTATGAGGCAGTCCTATGCCAAATGACCAGTCTCAATACATATATAGCAACCTCTATGACCCAACTTAGTAGGAGAAGGTATGACTAGTGAAAATTGGTCATCCTAAATTATTGAACCAGAAAACCCACTACCTGAACTCTACAAGGCTGGTTGGATAAAGCTACTATGATAACCATGAAATCTCTAGAATTGCTATCTTGAGAAGTAAAATCTCTAAACTCTTCTAGATAATGCACCTTCTTGGAACCACCCTGACATTCTCAAAGAATACCCTCATCATCTTAGTACTATACACTAAACTCTTAAATGATGCTCCAAACATTACTCTATGACATGTAGCTAGCTGAACAAAAACATCCAACCCCTGAACAGAAACATCAAACTCCTTCACAAAATTTTGAATCTTTTCAGACTCGGTGGCAATGCGAGCATAGAAATATCTAGAAAAGTCATAGAAACATGTCTTATAATCGTCAACAGACATAGAGCCCTGCTCCAGGTGATCAACCTCATTCCTCATCTGATCCCTCAGACTGTGAGGCAGGAACCTTGTTATAAATCCCTCAGTAAACTGATCCCAAGTCATCCTAAAGAATTGAGAGGTCTGTAACCAAAAATTGAACACTACAAATCCTTTGCGGCATCTCTCATCTTACAAATAGTAAATGGAATACCATGTGAATCAAGCAAACAAAGGTTATCCAACTTCTATCAATAATCAATTAATAACTCATAGACATTCTCACCTAAAACACCACTGACCTAGGAGGTCCCAAATGAGTGAACCTGGCAAACCTCTTCTAATCCTCATAATACATAATTGTATTCACAATAAGAGGAGGCATGGTAAATTTGGCAGATGAGATCCCACCTGAGGAGGTAACATAGATGAAGACTTAAATCCTAACCTTGGAATACCATATTCAGACGTAGGAACTAAAGGAGGAATAATATGGGAGTTTGAAGAGTACCAAAAGTAGAAGTAGGTACTACTGGAGGATCCACACTTAGGGAAGGAGGAACACCATAAGTAGACTCTGGCTCAAATTAAGGTACAATAGTAAAAACTAGAGGAACACCAGGAGAACCATCCCAATGGGTCAACAAGAAAATCAAAAACCCTTTTAAAACTAGGGTAGAAAAAATTAGTGGAACTGAAGTAGGTACCAATATCTAATATGCTCAACGTAGGGCTTAGGAGAGATTCCCCTAGGATGACTGCTAGATGAGGTAGATCAATGTGACCATCAACTACTCGAGCTTTTCCATGACTTATACCCTACCCTTTAAACTAGGCTCTTTCTTTAGATGAAGGCTCAACATCTCTAACCTCATGAAATCTAGTCATAACCATCTGCGTAGAGAAGGGTAAAATATTACTTACAACACAAGGTATGAAGAAAACCCACATTATAAAGAAAAAAATAAGGGAATTTTAATAAAGATATCCTATAGCCTCTAGAGGATAGATACAGATGTCTACGCACTAATCTACAAGACTCTATTAGATAACTTATTCTTACACTATTAAGACTAATGAACCTGGCTGCTCTGATGCCTATTTGTCACGACCCAAAAACCAAGGGTCATGATGAAACTTGTTACAGTAAGCCTTGACAAGTAAGTCTATCACATGCATTGATACATAGGGAAATATAATAATAATAACCCAATGTAAGGCTTCTAGAATTATGCCGAACCACAAAATATAATAGAGCAAAATAACATAACAAAAGACATTATACCATAATCACAAAACCTAGTGTCACAGTGTAAGAACTATCCAATATAATTCGAGATCAAAATACATAAGATATCAAAAATAGGATCAACACTATCTCTGAATGCAAAATAAATGCATAGTCTATATAAAGAAAGGTAGTAGTAGACTCAAGAAACAAGAATCAAACTGCTACCTCAAATAGATCAAAAGTATCGCTTGAAGTCAAAAACCGTATGAAACACTCTAACCCGGATCTACACCAAAAAGGCACAACAGGGGTGTATACGTTCCACTTATACTCAATGGGTATCATAAGACAACTGAGAAAAGGAAAAAATAAAACATACAAAATACACGCTAAAGGTACGTCACCTACAACTAAAAATTTCCTTAATAGGAGCACACACCATCTCCACTAACAGTTCTATAATATTTATATCCAAAATAGCAGATACAAGGAAAGCATGGTAGACAGGTATAACACATACTAGTAGAAAATTAACAAATACACATAGACAACTATAACATCAAAAGAAAATAATGTATCACAGAAAAACACAAGGTAAATACAAATGCTATGTAGATGATGATGACTATGATGATTCCCAAAGATTGTTGCGCAATCTCTGTATATACCTACAGAGCTAATGCTTCCCAACATAGGACCCATGAAGAGTTTGTTAAATCGACATCCATTGGTAGAGGGTTTTAAAGATGTCATATTTCTGTTAGAAAAAACCTGTGTTCCCAGTATTTCTAGAATTTTCATGGTGGTGCCATTGTTTGATGAATGTGTATGATATGAAGATATAATGCTCACAACCAACCAGAATTATTATTTATATATCAAACCTATATACCAACCAATCAAGCCAATAATCCACTCAATATTTCCAATTATCCATGAATGCCAATATAAACAATTTGCCAAGAGAGTAGAATAAAATTAAATATGCCATTGATACCACATTAGGCTTTTTCACTAAACAGTATACAATTAATTTCACGTATTCATAACAATTAATATCATACAGAACCCCACATGGTTGTATATAAAAAGTAATATTCTAAAATCATAAAATACAATAATATATAGGCCCCTACATAGATACAACATGTAATGCCCCAAGATCCCATCCCAAGATGTCACACGTTTCTTAAGGACACACGCGACCTCAAGCTAACCCTCTGAGCCTGTCATCACCTCTATAACTCACTATGACAATAATCAAGTTGTAATAAAGAAAAATAATCATGTCATGAACATACTGGAATACAAAGAAATATTATCCTGTACAATCAAAATACTGAAGTTTTGTACATACTGGTACTCTAGTCTGACAAAGCCTCTGCTACATAAGACTGAGGATCCATTTGGATAGATCTCCAATTGACCCCTACTAAACTGGAAATAAACAACCATCTACTATCAAGACAAAAATTGGGGACATAGGTCCTCGAACCATGAGGACTCACCAACTGAATGAATGTAGACGGAGGTACTCGAAGATCACTGTTGCTACTGAGCCTGAGCACCTGAACCTACATCACGAGAAAATATAGAACATAGAAGACTACGGGAATCAGTACTTGGGAATGTAATGAGTATGTGGGGTGTAGGCAACATGTAAATAATATCATAAATGTATAAGAAAATCATGCATGCTTATAATAATGACTCTCTTCGCTTAAGTTACCTGGAACATATTTTCCATATATCATCAATAATAACACATGCTTCATAAATCTCACAAACCATTGGACTCAACTTAAACCCTTTGACTCATGACTTAGAGTGACTCGGTAACTCATGAAACTTGGACTATTATGGACTTGGGAGTTTCTTATAACCGACTTAAACCATGTGAGCTTACATGGAGTCCAACATCTTGCCCACATTGGGGAAAGTTGTTCTATCCTTGCCATCAGAGTAGAACCTTAAATTTAGTGATAACTGTCTGGGCCTTTGGCCCTTAATCTTAATCCTATGGTGGCACGTAGTTTTGGGGAAGTAGGATGTGTTGAACCCATACTTCCCGCTTGGTGCTAAATACTACTCCCAGACTTAAGCTCAGAGCACGTTAGGAAATCCACCTTAATCAACTCAAGGGTATATCATGAAGACCATAATATAAATATATATCTCACTTGTAAATCAAAATCAACTTGTGGATTCCTAACTTGACTAAATCTTAAAATAATCTTTCTCATCATCAAGTACACTTGCTTATCAAATCATATCAAGTATCAAATCTTCCAGAAAACATCATAGAACCCGTTCTTGACTTTCAAGCTAAATATCAATATATATTCAATAGACAAATTTCTCATGGAAAAACATAAATCATGACACTTATCATAAATCACTTAGAAATTATCATTTCATGATAACAATATACAACTCATGACATAAATTCTTAATTTAAGAAATAAGACAATAAAGTAGTCATATGTTTCAATCTTGTATAGCTCAAATCTCGTAAATCCTTGATAAAGTAATTTGGGTGTAAACCCACTTTGCAAAATTCATGAAATTCAATAGCAATTAAATCATTGGGCACAAGAACGAAAGAAGTGTTCTTGTTCAAAACCCCACATACCTTAATCTTTGAAATGGGATGAACTTTAGTACTTGAGACTTTATCCACACTTGAAATAAATAATTCTTGAAGCCCAAACTATGAGGAACTTGGTTCTTGAAGAAATTTTGAAGATTTATGGATGATTCTTGGAAGATTTATGTTCTTGATATAACCCTAGTTATATTATCTCAAGAGAATTGGAAGAGAAAATGATGGAATTAGGGTTTGGATGGGATTATCATATTTAGAGAGGCCTCCAAAAGATGGGAAAAGAACAAAATACCCTTGCAAAAATGTCTCTAAATTGCTGGAAAAAATAACTGACGACATTTGTGACAGTTCGTCATACCCGTTATAGGCCGTTACGAAATGTCGTCATAAAAGGGTCAAATTTCATGATTTTCTGCCTAAGGCTGACGACATCATCAGAAATATTATCAGAAATATGACAACAACGTCAGAAATGTCGTCAGAAACGTGACATGCCGTCAGAAATGTAGTCACCCTTTTCCAAATTGACATACTGGAGTAAAATAGGTATAACTTTTTGCTCCGGTATCGTATTTTGGCAAAATTGGTATCGTTGGAAAGCTAATTCAATTATATATCTGTTGATAGGTTATGAGCTCAAAAATTCCAAGTATAATGAGAGATATTCTTGTTTAAAGTTGACTATACCAATATCCTTCCCAAGAATTCAATTGGTAAGGAATTTTTTTATTCACCCAATCGTTAGGACATCTTTAAGGTCTTAATACATACCATCCTTGATCAGAAAACAACCCAAAACATTATAATTTATTTCTCATTAGCTTGATTCATGGTTGCACAATTGTTTAGAGTCTTGGGGTATTACAATATCTCCCCCTTGGAAACATTCATCATCGAATGTGGCTAGATAGGCCAAGAATGAGAGAAAATGAGGACGTATGGATGGAACGACTCACTAAAAGGTCTTACTTCATTCTAAACTTTCGATTACTTCACAAAATACATGAATCATAGAGAGAATAACCATATAGTTGAATACACTGGATTAGAAGGAAACTTGATTAGGGAAGAATAGTACCTTCGTCTTAATTTGAACTCATGGAGAAGAGATGAGGGTATATGGTTCACATATCTACTTCTGCTTCCCAAGTAACACCCTCGACTGATTGATTTCACCACTGAACTTTGACCAAGGGAACTTCCTTATTTCTTAGTCTACGAACTTGATAATCTAGGATTTCAACCGGAACTTCATCATACGAAAGGCTATCTTGAACATCAAAACTTTTTGACAGATCAACAACAACAGAATCACCAATGTGCTTCTTGAGCATAGAAACGTGAAAGACAGGATGGACAATTGACAACTCGGCAGGCATTTCAATCTTGTAAGATACTTTTCTAACACGATTCTAAACTCTATAAGGTCCAACGTATCGGGGACTAAGCTTCTTTTTCCCACCAGATCTTTTTACCCCTTCATGGGTGAAATCTTCAAGTACACCAGATCGTTAACCTCAAATTCAAGAGCTCTTCTTCTCACATCTACATATGACTTCTGACGACTCTGGGCTATCTTCAACCTTTCCCGAATTAGCTTAACTTTCTCTATAGCCTCAAACATAGCATTAGGTCCACTCACATCGGCTTCACCCACTTCAAACCAACCTATGGGTGATCTACATCGCCTTCCGTATAAAGCCTCAAATGGAGCCATTCCAATGCTAGCATAAAAACTGTTGTTGTAAGCAAATTCAATCAATGGAAAATGTTCATCCCAACTTCCTTTGAAATCAAGAACACATGCCCTCAACATATCCTCCAAGGTATGGATGGTCCTCTCAGTCTGACCATCGGTTTGCAGATGAAAAGTAGAGCTAAGATGAACTTGGGTACCAAGACACTTTTGAAAAGCCCTTCAAAAATAAGAAGTAAATTGAGTACCCCTATCGGAGATAATAGATAAAGGAACTCCATGCAACCTGACTAACTCTCAAATATACTAGCGGTGAAAGATATATGTACTGGCAAGAAATGTACGGACTTAGTCAACCTATCTATAATGACCCTAATCGAATTATGATGACGTCGAGAAGGAGGTAAACCAGTCACAAAATCCATATTTACTTCTTCCCACTTCCAAGTAGGAATACTGAATTCTTGCATCATTCCACTGGGTCTTTGGTGTTCTATATTAACCTGTTGGCAAGTTATACACTTCTCTATGAATTTCGCTATATCCTTTTTCATACCATTCCACCAATGGATTTCTTGCAAATCGTGGTACATCTTGGTAGCACAGGGATGAATAGAATATCGCGCGTTAAGCACTTCAGCCATAATTCTCTACCTTAAATCTTCAACATTAGGCACACATAATCTATTCTGAAATCTCAATACACCATCTCCCCCTTGGGAGAAAACCTCCACCTTTTGATTTTTAACTGACTCCTTCAGTCTGACCAAACTAGGATCCATATCTTGCTTCTCCTTTACTTTCGAAACTAGAGAAGACTCGAAACTACTCTGGACCCAAACATTACCCTCAGCTGAATCAAGCAATCTAACTCCCAACCTAGACAGACGATGCACCTCATGAGCTAACTTTTTCCTATCTTTCTCGACTTGTGCTACACTACCCATGGATAACCTACTAAGGGCATCTGCCACTATATTATCCTTGCCCAGGTGATACAACACATTCATATCATAGTCCTTTAACAATTCTAACCATCATCTATGATGAAGATTCAACTCTCTCTGAGTAAACACATACTGCAAACTCTTGTGATCCGTAAAGACATCAACATGAACACCTTACAAATAGTGTCTCCAGATTTTCAAGGCAAAAACCACTGCAGCTAACTCGAGGTCATGGATCGGGTAGTTCTTCTCATGCAGTTTTAACTGTCTGGAGGCATAGGCTATAACCTTACCTTTCTGCATCAATACACAACCCAACCCAACTCTAGAATCATCACAGTATACCACAAAATCATATACACCATTTGGAAGGGTCAACACAGGGGTCAAAGTGAGTCGAGTCTTAAACTCCTAAAAATTCTTCTCGCAAGATTCAGACCACAGGAATTTAATTTTCTTTTGGTTCAACCGAGTCAAAGAAGATGCAATGGAAGAGAAACCCTCAACAAAATGACGGTAGTAGCTAACTAGACCCAAGAAACTCCTAATATCAGACAAGGAAATAGGTTTAGGCCAATTTTTCATAGCTTCTATCTTTTGAGGGTCAACTCAAATACCTTTAGAAGAAATAATATGACCCAGAAAAGCAACTGACCTTAGCCAAAATTCACACTTGCTAAATTAGGCAAATAGTTGATGATCTCTAAGGGTTTGCAAGACTATTCGGAGATGATCTGAATGGTCATTCTCACTTTGGGAGTATACAAGAATATCATCTATGAACACAATAACAAACATATCCAGGTATTGTCTGAACACCTAATTCATGAGGTCCATAAAGGTTGTTGGGGCATTTGTTATCCCAAAGGACATGACCAAGAAATCAAAATGACCATATCGGGTGCGAAAATCTATCTTTGGAATATCACACTCCCTAACTTTAAGTTGGTGATAACCGGATCTCAAGTCTATTTTTGAGAAATAGTTAGCACCTTGTAGCTGATCAAACAGGTCATCAATTCTAGGAAGAGGGTACTTATTCTTGACTGTGACCTTATTAAGATGATGATAATCAATGCACATCCATAATGAACCATTTTTCTTTTGCACAAACAGAACTGGTGCACCCCAAGGAGATACACTAGGCCTTATAAAACCCTATAAACTCCTTAAGTTCTAAGGGGGCCATACGATATGGAGGAATAAAAATAGGTTGCGTGTCGGGGAGAAGATCAATCCCAAATTCTATCTCTCTATCGGGAGGTACCCCTGGGAGATCTTCTAGAAAAACATCACAAAACTCATTAACAATGTTGATCGACTGAATGGTAGGAGTCTCAAACTTAGTATCTTTAACTCGAACCAAATGATAGATGTAACCCTTGGATATCAATTTCCTAGTTTTAAGATAGGCTATGAAATGACTCCTTGGAGATATAAAATTTCTGGACCACTCAAAGGCTGGCTCATTGGGAAACTGAAACTTGACTATATGGCTACGACAGTCTATAGATGCATAATAAGAGTGAAGTCAATCCATACCCAGAATAATGTCAAAATCGACCATGTCTAGCTCAATCAAATCTGCAAACATAACTCTGTGAAGGACAGTGATAGGACACTTCTTATATACTTGCTTCGCTACAACAGGTTCACCTACTGGAGTAGAAACTAGAAAAGGCTAAGGAATCTTTTCAGCATTGATCTCAAAATTCACAGCCACTAACGGAGTCACATAAGAAAGACTTGACCTAGGGTCCATCAATACATACACATCAAAATGAAATACACAGAGCGTACCAGTAACAACATTTGGTGAATCCTCCTTATCCTGGTGGGGTGGTATAGCATAAAAGCGATTCTGGTGCTGACCACCGGCAATACTAGATGAGGCACCCTGAGGAGGAGTAGGACGAACCCAAGAGGCTAGAGAACTAATAGCCTGACTCTGGGGACGAACATCACGGATCCCCTGTCTAGCATATGGGCAATCTCTGAATTTGTGGCCCAACTTACCACAACCAAAACAACCTCTCTGCTCAGCTATACACTCTCTAGGATACGTCCTACCATACTTAGAACACGGGGGATAGTTTGGTCTATTACTCACACTGTCCTGATACCTAGACACAGTAGGTCTATTACCTTGCTCCTGCCTGACTCTGGATATGGGAGTACTAGCTTATGATAGTGCTAGCACAAAAGAACGGCTCTGAAACTAAGGGCGGATCCCTTCAAAAAATTTACTCTGACTATACCCCTGCTGCTCTAATCTAACTCTCTTATTCCCTCTTACTCTCTCTCTCTCTCTTTCACCTTGTCCGCTTCAATCTGCTGGGCATGTATCATCAATCTAGAAAGATCCATATCCCTATTGATCATAGCGGACCTACACTCTTTCACAACATAACTCGATATGCTAGTCAAAATCTTACTCATACTGGTCCTGAAATCAGCCATCATACCGAGAGCATACTTAGACAACTGGTTAAATTTAAGACAATATTCCTTAACCATCATGGATCCTTGTCTCAAGTTCATAAATTCTTCTAGTTTTGATTTCCTCATCTTTGGGGGAAAGAATCAGTCTAAGAACGCATCCTGGAACAACTGCCAAGTCATGGGAGTGGCATCCTCACCTCTACTCTTCCTCCACAACTCCACCCAATCATAAGCAACATCTTTTAAGCGAAAGAAAAATAGTTCCACACTTTTTTCCTCTATTATATGCATAATTTGGGTCATATTTTTCACCTCATCAAGATACATCTGTGGTACCTCACCTACCCTTAAGCCATAAAACTCTGGTGAATTCATCCGCATAAAATCCCGAACTCGAGCTTCTGCAGAATTACCTTCTAGAAGATATGGAACAACGGCCTCAACATTGTCCCGAGCATTGGCAGTAATTTCCTGGGCTAGCGCCTGAAAAGCTGCCCAAAATTCAGCATGAGACACCGTCTCATTTAAAGGATCAACGGGTTAAGGTCGTTCGTTGTTTCTGTATGCTTTACAAGGAGGCATTTTCTATCATAAGAGAGAACAAATTAATAGCAGAGAGACACAGTCGTAGGCATAAAAGACTTTTGAAAGAAAGAAATGACTTTTCCTAAAACGTCTTGTAGCCTCTTGCTCATAGATGGGGCATGCTACATACCGATGATCAAGACTCTACGTAATACGGCTTGTTGACTCCCTAGGACTCCTTTAAAACTTAGGATTTGATACCAAGCTTGTAGCACCTCAAGATCCCTTCCCAAGATGTCACACGATGCTTCAGGCCACACACAACCTTAAGCTAACCCTCTGAGCTTGTCATCACCTCTATAACTCACTATGACAATAATCAAGTTGTAATAAAGAAGAATAATCATGTCATGAACATACTGGAATACAAAGAAATACTATCCTGTACAATCAAAATACTGAAGTTTTGTACATACTGGTACTCTAGTCTGACAAAGCTTCTACTACATAAGACTGAGGAGCCATTGGGACAGATCCCTAACTGACCCATACTAAACTGGAAATAAACAACCATCTACTATCAAGACAAAAATTGGGGACATAGGCCCTCGAACTATGAGGACTCACCAACTGTAAGAATGTAGATAGAGGTACTCAAAGATCACTGTCGCTACTGAGACTGAGCACCTGAACCTATATCATGAGAAAATATAGAACACAGAAGAGTATGGTAATTAGTACTTGGGAATGTACTGAGTATGTGGAGGTACAGGCAACATTTAAATAATATCATAAATGTATAAGAAAATTATGCATGCTGATAATAATAACTCTCTTCGCTTGAGTTACCTGAAACATATTTTCCATAAATCATCAATAATAACACATGCTTCTAAATCTCACAAACCGTTGGACTCAACTAAAACTCTTTGACTCATGACTTAGAGTGACTCGGTAACTCATGAAACTTGGACTATTATGGACTTGGGAGTTTCTTATAATCGACTTAAACCATGTGAGCTTACATGGAGTCCAATGTCTTGCCCACGTTGGGGAGAGCTGTTCTATCCTTTCCATTGGAGTAAAACCTTAACTTTAGTGATAAATGTCTTGGACTTTGGCCCTTAATGTTAATCCTATGGTGGTACGTAGGTCTGGGGAAGTAGGATGCACTGAACCCATACTTCCCGCTCGGTGCTAAATACTACTCCCAGACTTAAGCTCAGAACGCATTAGGAAATTTACCTTAATCAACTCAAGGGTCTATCATGAAGACCATAATATAAATATATATCTCACTTGTAAATCATAATCAACTTGTGGATTCCTAATTTGACTAAATCTCAAAATAATCTTTCTCATCATCAAGTACACTTGCTTATCAAATCATATCAAGTATCAAATATTCCAAAAAAACATCATAGAACTCGTTCTTGACTCTCAAGCTCAATATCAATATATATTCAATAGACAAACTTCTCATGGAAAAACATAAATCACGACACTTATCATAAATCACATAGAAATTATCATTTCATGATAACAATATACAACTCATGACATAAATTCTTAATTTAAGAAATAAGACAATGAAGTAGTCATATGTGTCAATCTTGTATAGGTCAAATCTCATAAATCCTTGATAAAGTAATTTGGGTTTAAACCCACTTTGAAAAATTCAATAATAATTAAATTTTTGGGCACAAGAACGAAAGAAGTGTTCTTGTTCAAAACCCACATACCGTAATCTTTGAAATTTGATGAACTTTAGTGATTGAGACTTTCTCCACACTTGAAATAAATAATTCTTGAAGCCCACACTATGAGGAACTTGGTTCTTGAAGAAATTTTGAAGATTTATGGATGATTTTTGGAAGATTTATGTTCTTGATATAACCCTAGATATATTATCTCAAGAGAATTGGAAGAGAAAATGATGGAATTAGGGTTTGGATGGGATTATCATATTTATAGAGGCCTCCAAAAGATGGGAAAAGACCAAAATACCCTTGCAAAAACATCTCTAAATTGCTAAAAAAAATAGCTGACGACATCCGTGGCAGGCCGTCAGATCCGTGATAGGCTGTCATGAAATGTTGTCACAAAAGGTTCAAATTTTATGATTTTCTACCTAAGGATGAAGACTTCATCAGAAATGTCGTCAGAAACATGATGACGTCGTTAGAAATGTTGTCAGAAACGTGACAGGCCGTCAGAAACATCGGCACCCTTTTCCAGATTGACATACTGGAGTAAAATGGGTATAAGTCTTTGCTCCGGTATCGGATTTTGGCATAATTGGTATCGTTTGAAATATAATTCAATTATATATCTGCTGATAGGTCATGAGATCAAAAATTCAAAGTAGAATAAGAGATATTCTCATTTGATGTTGACTATACGAATATCCTTCCCAAGAATTCAATCGGTAAGGAATGTTTTGATTCACCCAATCGTTAGGACATCTTTAAGGTCTTAATACACACCATCCTTGATCAGAAAATAACTCAAAAAATTATAATTTATTTCTCATGAGCTTGATTCATGATTACACTATTGGTTAGAGTCTCGGGGTATTACACAACACTACAATTATTGATATTTTTGTGATTAGTTCCTTAACATAATTTTGTATCAACATTAACTACCCAACCCAGTCAGAAGAATGTTAAACCATAACCTATATCGAATACTGAGAACTAATCTAGAAGCCTTCATCAAAAATCCTTAATACTCATAAATGAACTCATCAACAACTAAAATATATAAATATAGATTTTATTCATCAAAACAAAGATAACAATACCAATATTGCCTATTTTTTAGTCGGGGTCAAAATGAACCCCCAAAATGAGTTTTGGAAAAAGATGGGTAAAATTGTATCTTTGTTTTTGAAACATGTTCCCCATATTTTTAGGAGTCTAAATTTTAAAACCAAAGGGGAAAAGGTAAAAAAAAAAACAAGGTCCAACTTGAATAAATACCATGTTCAAGATTTACCGACAAAATTCCCCAAATTTCATTTTAAAAATTTAGAATTAAAGTTGTTTTGAAGATGTAATTGAAAGAAGAGTGACAATTATAGGATTAGAAACTCACCCAAGTGAAAAAGGTTTAAAATAGAGCCTTAGATCGGAGAATTATAATGTTTAGGCCTTACAGGCGAAAATCCCCAATTTCTACCTTTTAATGCATGTTTAAACAAGAATTACATGATAAAATATAGAGAAAGTACTTTGAATAGGTGTTATGGTGCACACCCAAGAAAAAAATTGAAAGAAATTGCTCAAAATCATGAAACCCAAGCTTCAAGTATAAAAAATAGAGAGAAATGGAGCAACATGGGTATATATAGGACCAAGGCATTGGATATGCGACTACCAAGTCGCGTATACAATTCCTGGACTGAAGACAGGTATCTCAATTAAGACACTAATATTTCATATGTGAGACTCGGATTCGAGACAAAGATATTGCATATGTGATAATTGTGCTTGACCTATCTAGTCCCTTACACAACTAGCAACTTGTGGGTGTGTTTACACCAACACCAGCTAAAAGACTTGGAAAGTCCCATGTCTACGCGGACCCCTTAAGATTTATCTGAAACCCGTGCATGAAAATGAACTATGCTACTCTATCAAATTTGATGTTCTGGATTCAATAGCAATATTAGATTTTTTAAAGAACATCTTTGTTGCAAAGTTGACACCCAAAACTGAAATTTACAACTTTTTGATCCGAGGGTCAAAATTAGATATAAAAGCCATAAAACCACACAAATCATGTTACCAACCCTGATTAATATACTGGATATGTTTGCGCTGTTTGTTGTACCATACAATGCACAAATTAACAAATGTTGACAAAAGCCAACTATAAGGCTTTTCAAGCCATCAAAAACCACAATGTCTCATAAATTATAAAAAATGCACCGAGAGTCATCAATCATCCCACACCCTAGAAATACTATAATGCAACTAAGAAGAGTGGTAAAATGGTCAAATCACACCAAAATGAATATTTTACATAAATAAAACCCAATGGCTTTGGATAATTAGAAAATTTCCTAAGTTGAACTTTCTGGACATCACACGACTTGTGCAAAAAAGTCATATGATGTGGTACAATTTGGGGTCCCCTCATCGTATTACTCCCTGTGTCCTATGTCACTTACTTTCTAAGGTAAAATTAGGGATCTTACTAGTCGTATGTTAGGATATGAGTGGTATGTTACTAAATCGTATGATGCCCTAAGATTAGTCTAGAGGATTCTGCCTAGGGTATGGGTTAAGGGGTAACAATCGTATAATTGGACACGAGTTGGTCAAAGAACTTGTATGTTGGATAGTATTGGGATCTAAGTTGATGCCTAGGGTATGAGTGATTGGTACCGCTCGTATGATATGGTACGGTTTGGGTAGGGTGGTCGTACCCGCCAGGCATATATTTTAAGCTTTTAAGATGGGGATATTTTGGTCATTTCCCACCCATAACCCTTAAGTCCCCATATGCTAAAACGTATTGTGGAGTCTCCTAACATACTTTGAAAGGATAAAAGCACATCAAAATACTCTCTAAACTCTCTCAAGAAAATTAGGTCTAGGGCTCTTCAAAGGTGTTCATCTAGAGGCTCAAGAGTCTAGTTTATTCCGTGAATCTTCTTGAATATGGCATGTGATTCTTCCTTTATTGTTAATTTATAAATATCACATATTGTAAAGTGTGATTATGATTTTTAAATGGTGGTTTTAAAAAAAATTAGGGTTTTGTTGCATATAGTTTAGTATTGTTTACTCTTGGTTTAATTTGTGCTTATACATGTTTTTGGTGATGTCTTGCACATGTGGGTTCTTGGAAATTATGGATTAACAAATGGTTCATAGGTAACCCTAAACTTGATATATTTTACTTTGGTTTTAGTCATGGTATTTTTTAAATGATATGTCCTCAAAGTGTTTGTGAAAATGCCTAAGAAAATAAACTAGTCACATGTTAATGATGTTTTAAACTAAGGCATTGTCCTAGAGAATATGAATGGTTGGTAAAATCTATTGTAAAGGACATTTTGGCCACGTTGTGATTTAATTGGTAACTATAGTAGTTTAATTGGTAAAAAGGGTTTGATTCCTTAAACATTTACTTGATTTATGACTTTATTGGATCATGGATTTGAGTACTTATACTTTGAATTGAATAAGTGTCTTTGTAGACAATTGGTTCGAGTCCCAAAGTCAAGAGAATGATTGGATGATTGATAATGGCAAAGACATGTGGTATACTTGCAAGTAGTATGGTATGACGATACAAATAAAGTGCCTTTTGTAAGTAATTGGCTAAATGGTTATCTATGAGAAATGGTGGTTTTAAATTGGGCTCTAAAAGAGATATGTGTAGCCATTCCATGGATATGGTGTCCAAAGGACTAACACTAGAAACCATGCTAGCCGGTGTGGATGTCTTCATGATTTGGTGGTTTGAGTCCCCCGAATAAATATATGAAAGGGATGTTTGGGTCCCCCTTACTATATGTATTGTCTTAAGATTTCTTGATTATGTCAGAGGTTTGAGTCCCTCATATAGGCATATATGGTTATGGATATTCTTTGATTTGTGCAGCTACATACACTGGGGCCTTTTCTGCTAGGGGAGAGATAGGACCATATAGCTTGTGGGTACCTTGTTCTATAAAGGTTATGCTATGTTTCCCTGGTTAATGTTTTCAAAGTTCATGTTAAGCTTGTTCCCTACAGTGGTATGGTATATGTATATATATATATATATGTATTGCATTTGTTATATGCATTAGTGGATTCGATTTGAACTTTTGGCATTATTTTATTCTTATCCTTGAGTTACCTGCTAGCACTCTAACTGCTAACCATCTTTGATGCTATATCCCCATGTGATGCAGGTGTTGGTCTTATTTTTACACTTTTTACTAAGTGATTGGACTCGGGAACAACTTATGTTGACATAAAATGGTAAGCGTCCATACATAGGAAGGCTCTATTTCTTGCTTTGAGTTTTCTTATATCTTTATTGGTTTAAAATTGGACATTGGTTTTGGCTATGGTTAGGGGCCTTTCCTGACCGAATATTTTTTGATTTCCTTAAGTGGCTTTGTATGGACAAACTATAGACTTGGGTACATTGTTGTATGGATATAGACTTAGTTATTATTTTGATTTTTGTTATGGTTGTTGTTATGGAATTAGATGTTTAGACTAATTTGGGTTGGTCATGGTCTTTTACCTACTCCTAAGTCTTGGTGTTGCTAAATACCTTATCTTGTTATATGTTCAAAATTCATCTGACTTAGGGTATATGCTGATTGCTTGGATTTGGTAGCGAGGTGATCTATAGTCCTTCTTGGGCTTGAGATACCCATTACAAGAAGGCCCTAGTTTGGGTTGTGTTGGTTGGAATTCCACAAAGCTATGTCGAGTAGAGACTTATTTAAGGGTGTATAGCATTGAACACTCATAAGGCAGAGGCTACGAGGCATTTTGGAATGTTTTACTTTCTTATTGTCTTACTTTGAGTTTTAAATTCTACGGTCTTGGATTCTTTTGATTTTTTTTTTGTCTTTCAGATCATGCCTCCAAGAAGATCTGATGTTTATGCAAACTCCTCTATCCTAACTAGGGACAATATTGATAGTACACACTTTACTTCTGATGTTTAGACTCGATCAAGGATCACTGCAATATAAATGTCCTTATGGGGTTCCACCTATACCAAGTGATCCTACTCCCAAGACCGACTCTCATAATCAGTCACCTCAAGGGGATGGTACAATACTAAGTTTTGTTTCTCCCTTACAATATTGAATCTATTGGTTACTTCACAATCTGAGCATGGTGTTCTGTTACTCCATCTTCTGAGGCCACAAGGTTGGTCAGTTTGTGAGGTTACATCCCCTATATTTACTATTACAAAGGTTGAGGAGGATCCTAAATCTTTTATTGATGAGATGGAAAAGAGTTTTCATATTATGCATTTTACCGAAGTGGGACGTGGAGTTTGCCACCTATCAGCTTAAGGATGTGGCATTCCTATAGTATGAGGAATGGTAATATTGTAGGGGAGATGGTGTTGACTCTACATTATAGGATAACTTTTCTAGTGCCTTCTTAGACCTCTTCTATCCTCAGGAGTTGAGGGAGGCAAAAGCATAAGAGTTTGTGAATTTGAGGCAAGGGAAGATATCTGTTAAGGAATATGCCATGAAATTTAATCAGTTTTCTAGGTATGCCATGGAGTTGGTTGCTAGCATAAGGGCTAGAATGCATAAGTTTGCTTTAGGATTGTCTCATGAGTTTATCTATAAGCCTAAGCCTGCTTTGTTGCTCAAGGATGTGGATATCTCTTTGTTGGTTGTGTACGGAGGAAGAGAAAAAGAAGTAGGCTCATTTTAGTGAGAGGCAGGGGTAGAAATTTATGATTCTAAGTAGAGCATTAGGGATGGTGGTAAGTGGCCAAAGAAGAAGAGGGGGAGTTTTAGTCCTTTCTCAATAGCTAGTGCTCCTTATCTGAAACCATCGGGTGATCATCGGTATCAACATGATGGTGGGTTCTAGTATAGGGTGCCCAATCTCAGGCTAATGGAGCTAAGTAGGATCCATCCCAGCCTTCTTATAGATTTTGTGGGCAGTTGCACCATGGGTTCTATGAGGAAGGGAAGAAAAGATGTTTTAATTAAGGTCAAATTGGTCATATATAATGTTACTATCATTCTAGAATGGCTTCTAGGCTAACAAGGTCTCAATTACCTTTTTATCTTCTCCTGTACTAAAGGCTGGTACTTCTGCATCTATTTTTGCTTCTAGTAAAAGTCCTGGTCAGAATCTTTTATATTCTCTAGCATCTTGTCAGGATTATGAGGCATCTCCCAATATCGTTACCGGTATGTTGAAACTTTTTCCCATTATTTGTATTATTTACTTGATCTAAGGTCCACTCATTCTTATGTCACCTCATTTATGGATGTGCATTTTGGTTTTAGTCCTGAGTTTATTTTTTATATTTTTTATGTATCTAAACCGGTTTGTGTCCCTATGATTGCTAATAGAGTCTATAGGGTGTGTGTGGTATTTGTTAGTAATAGAGAAACTTTTGTGGATTTGATATAGTTAGATATGGTTAACTTTGATTTCATATTATGGATGGATTGATTGCATTCATGTTATGCTTCCTTAGATTGTCAGACATGCTATGTCATGTTTTCCCCAATAAGTTGGTCAATGTATGGGAAGGGGGTTCTTTAGTTCCTAAGTGGATGTTCATCACATATCTTAGAGCCTGAAAGTTGATTTTTAATGGGTGTTTGAACCATTTGCTTTGGGTAAAAGATTCTAACTCAGAAGGTCCTTCTCTAGAATCCATTCTTTTGGTTAATGAGTTTCCAGATGTTTTCCCTGATGATCTTCCTGGTATTCCTCCTGATAGGGAAATTGATTTTGGGATTCATCTTGTTTGAAAACTCATCGTACTTCTATCCGTCCTTATAAAATAGCTCCGACTGATTTGAATGGGCTTAAGAAGAAATTGAAAGATCTCTTAGATAAAGATTTTATCCTTCCTAGTGTGTCTCCTTGAGGTGCTCTAGTGTTGTTCGTGCATAAGAAGGATAGTTCCCTTTGGATATACATTGATTATCGTCAGTTGAATAACGTGACTATAAAGAATAAATATCCTTTTCTTAGGATCGATGACTTATTTGATCAGCTTCAAGGTGCGAAGTGTTTCTCTAAAATTAATCTTAGGTCGGGTTATCATCAACTTAAGATTAGTGAAGTGGATATCCCTAAGACTACCTTCAAGACCCGGTACGGTCACTATAAGGTTCTAGTTATGTCTTTTGTGTTAACTAATGCTCTGGCAGCGTTTATGGGTTTGATCAATAGAGTTTTCCATCAGTTTTTTGATTTGTTCATCATTGTCTTCATTGATGACATCTTGGTGTATTCTAAGAGTGAGGCAAATCACATCGTTCCCCTTCATGTTGTATTGCAAACCTTGAATGATCAGTGTTTGTACACCAAGTTTTCCTAGTATGAGTTTTGGTTGAAGGTTGTGACTTTTATTTGTCATGGAATCTCTAATGTGGGACCATGGTTGATCCACAAAAGGTTGTGGTGGTTAAAAAGTGCCCTAGACCTGCGACTCCAACTGATATTTAGAGCTTTTTGGGTTTAGCCTGTAACTATAGGAGATTTGTGGTAATTTTTTCAACTATTGTTGTCCAATTAACTATGTTGACCTAGAAGAAGGTCAGTTCTTATGGTCAAATGCATGTGAGGGTAGTTTTGAGAAGTTAAAGAAGAAGTTGACTTTGGCTCCGGTTTTGACCCGGCCCGAGGGTAATGATGGCTTCAAATGTTATTATGATGCTTCTCATGTTGGGCTTGGTTGAGTATTAATGTAGCATGGTAGGGTGGTGGTCTATTCTTCTAGGCAGCTGAAAGTTCCTTAGAAGAACTACCCTAATCATTACTTAGAGTCGTTATCTGTGATATTTGCACTAAAGATTTGGTATCACTATCTCTATGGGGTTCATTCTGATATATTTTCTGATAATAAAAGCCTACAGTATGTGTTTATTCAAAATGAGTTAAATCTCAGGCAAAGGAGGTGGCTTGAGCTGTTGAAGGACTATGATATGAGTCTTTACTACCATACAGGTAAGGCTAGCATAGTTGTTGATTCTCTTAGCAGGCTATCAATGGGGAGTCTAGCTCATGTGGATGAGGATAAGTGGGAGTTGGTGAAGGCTATTCACTATATGGCTAATCTTGGAGTTTTTTTTATAGACTCTGAGGATAGTGAAATGTTTGTGCATTAGGTATCGCAGTCGTCTATAGTTGTTAAGATAAAGGAAAAGCAAATGTTGGACTCTAACTTAATGAAGATTAGAGGAAATGTAGGTTAGCAGAAGTTTGTTGACTTTGTGATTGGTGGAGATTGTATCTTGAGGTACCAAGGCAAAATATGTTTTCCTGGCTTCGATGGTTTGAGGGAAAGGATTTTTGCTTAAGATCATGGATCTTGTTATGTTGTTCATATCGGTTCAACAAAGATGTACCATGATCTTAAGGAGTTCTATTAGTGGAATAATATAAAATGAGATGTGGCTAACTATGTGGCTAGGTGTATGGTGTGTCAACAAGTGAATGTTGAGCACATGACACCCAGTTATTTATACCAAGATATAGAGTTTCCCGAATAGAAGTGGGAAGTGGTTAATATGGATTTTATTACCGGTCTTCCTCGGTCTCGGTATCAGTGTGATTTGATTTGGGTAATTGTGCATAGGATGACAAAGTCAACTCACTTATTATCGGAGAGGACTAGTTTTTCGGCAGAGGATTATGCTATGTTGTATATTGCGGAGATAGTAAAGTTGCATGGTGCTCCTGTTTCTATCATTTTGGATCATGGTACTCCGTTCTCAACTTACTTTTGAAAGTCATTTCATAAAGGTTGGAGAACTAAGGATTGATCTTGTGCGAAAACTCATCGTACTTCTATCCCTCCTTATAAAATGGCTCCGACTGAGTTGAATGGGCTTAAGAAGAAATTGAAAGATCTCTTAGATAAAAAATTTATCCTTCATAGTGTGTCTCCTTGAGGTTCTCTAGTGTTGTTCATGCATAAGAAAGATAGTTCCCTTTGGATATGCATTGATTATCGTCAGTTGAATAACGTGACTATAAAGAATAAATATCCTTTTCTTAGGATCGATGACTTGTTTGATCAGCTTTAAGGTGCAAAGTGTCTCTCTAAAATTAATCTTAGGTCGGGTTATCATCAACTTAAGATTAGTGAAGTGGATATACCTAAGACTACCTCCAGGACCTTGTACGGTCAATATAAGGTTCTAGTTATGTCTTTTGTGTAAACAAATGCTCTGATAGCGTTTATGGGTTTGATCAATAGAGTTTTCCATTAGTTTTTGGATTTTTTTGTCAATGTCTTCATTGATGACATCTTGGTCTATTCTAAAAGTAAGACAAACCATATCGATCCCCTTCATGCTGTATTGCAGACCTTGAATAATCAGTGTTTGTACGCCAAGTTTTCCTAGTATGAGTTTTTTTTGAAGGTTTTGACTTTTATTTGTCATGGCATCTCTAATGGGGGATCATAGTTGATCAATAAAAGGTTGGGGTGCTTAAAAAGTGCCCTAGACCTGCGACTCCAACCGATATTTAGAGCTTTTTTGGTTTAGCTTGTAACTATAAGAGATTTGTGGAATTTTTTTACTATTGCTGCTCAATTAACTATGTTGACCTAGTAGAAGGTCAAGTTCTTATGGTCAAATGCATATGAGGGTAGTTTTGAGAAGTTAAAGAAGAAGTTGACTTTAGCTCTTATTTTGACCCTGTTCGAGGATAATGATGGCTTCAAATTGTATTGTGATGCTTTTCTTGTTGGGCTTGGTTGTGTGTTAATGCAACATGGTAGGGTGGTGGTTTATTCTTCTAGGCAGCTGAAAGTTCATGAGAAGAACTACCCTAATCATTACTTGGAGTTGTTATCTTTGGTATTTGCACTGAAGATTTGGCGTCACTATGTTTATGGGTTTCAGGTTGATATCTTTGCTGATCATAAAAGTATACAATATGTGTTTATTCAAAAAGAGTTAAATCTTAGGCAAAGGAGGTGGTTTGTGTTGTTGAAGGACTATGATATGAATTTTTACTACCATACAGGTAAGGCTAACATAGTTGTTAATGCTCTTAGCAGGCTATCCATGGGGAGTCTAACTCATGTGGATGAGGATAAGCGGGAGTTGGTGAAGGATATTCACTATTTGGATAATCTTGGAGTTTGTCTCACACACTCTGAGGATGGTGGTGTGTTTGTGCATTAGTTATCACAGTCGTGTATGGTTGTTGAGATAAAGAAAAAGAAAATGTTAGACTCTAACTTAATGAAGATTAGAGAAAATGTAGTTTAACAGAAGGTTATTGACTTTGTGATTGGTGGAGATCATATTTTGAGGTACCAAGGAAGATTATGTGTTCCTATCATCGATGATTTTAGGGAAAGGATTTTTACTGAAGATCATGGATCTCGTTATACTGTTCATATTAGTTCAACAAAGATGTATCATGATCTTAAGAAGTTCTATTAGTGGAATAATATAAAGCGAGATGTGGCTAACTATGTGGCTAAGTGTATGGTGTGTCAACAAGTGAAGGTTGAGCACACGAAACTCGGTTATTTATACCAAGAGTTAGAGTTGCTCGAATGGAAGTGGGAAGTGATTAATATTGATTTTGTTACCGGTCTTCCTCAGTCTCAGTATCAATGTGATTTGATTTAGGTAATTGTGCATAGGATGACAAAGTCTGCTCACTTATTACTGGTGAGGACTAGTTTTTTCGCAGAGGATTATGCTATGTTGTATCTTGCGGAGAATTTAAAGTTGCATGGTGCTACTATGTCTATCATTTCAGATCATGGTACTCTATCTCATCTCACTTTTGAAATCTATTTCATAGAGGTTGGAGAACTAAAGTGTGTCTTAGTACCAGTTTCCACCCACAGTTGGATGGGCAAGTGGAGAGGACCATTCACACATTAAAAGATATGCTTTGTTCCTGCATGATTGACTATGGTGGTAGTTGATTCAACCATTTTCCTTTGATTGAGTTTATTCTAATAATAGCTATCTCTCTAGTAATTGTATGGCTCCTTTTATGGCATTGTATGGTAGGAGATGGCGTTCTCCTATTGGTTAGTATAAAGTTGGTGAGGGTAAGTTGTTTGGCCCTGATTTAGTTTACCAAGCCATGGACAAGGAGAAGGTGACTCATGGTAGATTGAAAGCTACTCAAAGTCACCAAAAGTTCTATGCGGACGTGAGATGTAGGAAGTTGGATTTCAATGTTGGTGATTGGGTTTTCTTAAAGGTATCTCCCATGAAGGGAGTAATGAGGTTTGTATAAGAAAGGAAAGTTAAGTCCTCGATATGTTGGCCCGTACTTATTTTTGATGAGGGTTGTCAATATTGCTTATGAGTTGGAGTTCCCTCCTAGTTTGAGCTCCATTCATTCGATTTTCCATGTCTCTATGTTGAGAAAGTGGGTGGGTGATCATTCATCGATTATTGCTTTAGAAGGGTGGGTATCTCAAATTTTTTATCTTCTAAGGTAGTTCTGGTTGAGATCTTGGATCGTCAAGTACATCGGTTGTGGACAAAGGATGTGGTTTTGTAAAGGTCCTTTGGAATAATAACAAAGTTGAAGAATCTACTTAGGAAGCAGAAGAGGACATGAAGTCTAATTACCATTTGTTCCCCATTCCAGAAATTCATGCACAAGGTGTGTGTTCTTCATCACTTCTTTGTTTTCTACCTTAGTTAAAGAAAAATTTATTTCCTTGCATCTTTAATTTCTAACTTGGTTAAAGGCTAGTTTTATGTATAATAATATTTTAACTCGTTCTTGTACTTTCCTTATCCGTCATTTGAAGACGAATGATCCTAGTGGGGGAGAATTGAAACACCTTGGCTTTGGACACATAGAAAATTTCCTAAGTTGAGCATTTTGGACATTATTCGACTTGCGCATATTAGTCATATGATGTGGTACTGTTTAGAGTCCACAGTTATATGTTTCCCATTGTATCCTATGTCACTTAATGTCCAAGATAAAATAAGGCATCTTACTAGTCGTTTGTTTGGGTAGGAGTGGTATGTTACTAGATAGTATGATGTCCCAAGTTTAGTCTAAAGGATTTTGACTAGGGTATGGATTAAGGGGTACCAATCGTGTGATTGGATATGATTTGGTCGAAAAACTCGTATGTCAGACAGTGTTGGGGTCCAAGTTGATTCCTAGGGTACGAGTGGTGGGTACCACTTGAATGATAGGGTACGGTTAGTGAAGTGGATATCCCTAAGACTACCTTCAAGACCCGGTACGGTCACTATAAGGTTCTAGTTATGTCTTTTGTGTTAACAAATGCTCTGGCAGCGTTTATGGGTTTGATCAATAGAGTCTTCCATCAGTTTTTAGATTTGTTCGTCAATGTCTTCATTGATGACATCTTGGTCTATTCTAAGAGTGAGACAAATCATATCGATCCCCTCCATGCTGTATTGCAGACCTTGAATAATCAGTGTTTGTACGCCAAGTTTTCCTAGTATGAGTTTTGGTTGAAGATTGTGACTTTTATTTGTCATGGCATCTCTAATGGGGGATCATGGTTGATCCATAAAAGGTTGTGGTGGTTAAAAACTGCCCTAGACCTGCGACTCCAACCGATATTTAGAGCTTTTTTGGTTTAGCTTGTAACTATAAGAGACTTTTGGAATTTTTTTTTACTATGGCTACTCAATTAACTATGTTGACCTAGATGACGGTCAAGTTCTTATGGTCAAATGGATATGAGGGTAGTTTTGAGAAGTTAAAGAAAAAGTTGACTTTAGCTCTTATTTTGACCCTGTCCGAGGATAATAATGGCTTCAAATTGTATTGTGATGCTTTTCATTTTGGGCTTGGTTGTGTGTTAATGCAGCATGGTAGGGTGGTGGCTTATTCTTCTAGGCAGCTGAAAGTTCATGAGATGAACTACCCTAATCATTACTTGGAGTTGTTATCTGTGGTATTTGCACTGAAGATTTGGAGTCACTATGTTTATGGGGTTCATGTTGATATCTTTCCTGATCATAAAAGAATACAATATGTGTTTATTAAAAAAGAGTTAAATCTTAGGCAAAGAAGGTGGCTTGTGTTGTTGAAGGACTATGATATGAATTTTTACTACCATACAGGTAAGGCTAACATAGTTGTTAATGCTCTTAGCAGGCTATCCATGGGGTGTCTAGCTCATGTGGATGAGGATAAGCGGAAGTTGGTGAAGGATATTTACTATTTGGCTACTCTTGGAGTTTGTCTCACACACTTTGAGGATGGTGGTGTGTTTGTGCATTAGTTATCACAGTCGTCTATGGTTGTTGAGATAAAGAAAAAGCAAACGTTAGACTCTAACTTAATGAATATTAGAGAAAATGTAGTTTAGCAGAAGGTTGTTGACTTTGTGATTGGTGGAGATGGTATCTTGAGGTACCAAGGCAGAATATGTGTTCCTAGCGTCGATGGTTTGAGGGAAAGGATTTTTGCTGAAGATCATGGATCTCGTTATGCTGTTCATATCATTTCAACAAAGATGTATCATGATCTTAAGAAGTTTCATTAGTGGAATAATATAAAGTGAGATGTGGCTAACTATGTGGCTAAGTGTATGGTGTGTCAACAAGTGAAGGTTGAGCACACGAAACTCGGTTATTATTACCAAGAGTTAGAGTTGCTCGAATGGGAGTGGGAAGTGATTAATATTGATTTTGTTACCGGTCTTCCTCGGTCTCGGTATCAATGTGATTTGATTTAGGTAATTTTGCATAGGATGACAAAGTCTACTCACTTATTATCGGTGAGGACTAGTTTTTTAGCAGAGGATTATGCTATGTTGTATCTTGCGGAGATTTTAAAGTTGCATGGTACTTCTATTTCTATCATTTTAGATCATGGTACTCCATTCTCATCTCACTTTTGAAATTTATTTCATAGAGGTTGGAGAACTAAAGTGTGTCTTAGTACTGCTTTCCACCCACAGTTGGATGGGCAAGCGGAGAGGACCATTCATACATTTGAAGCTATGATTTTTGCTTACGTGATTGACTATAGTGGTAGTTGGTTCAACCATTTAACTTTGATTGAGTTTTATTCTAACAATAGCTATTACTCTAGCAATTGTATGGCTCCTTTTGAGGTATTTTTTGGTAGGAGATGGAGTTCTTCTATTGGTTGGCATAAATTTGGTGAGGGTAAGTTGTTTGGCCCTGATTTGGTTCACCAAGCCCTGGAGAAGGTGAAGGTGACTAATGATAGATTGAAAGCTACTCAAATTCACCAAAATTTCTATGTGGACGTGAGATATAGAAAGTTGGATTTCAATGTTGGCGATTGGGTTTTCTGAAAGGTATCTTCCATGAAGGGAGTAATGAGGTTTCTATAAGAAGGGAAAGTTAAGTCCTCGATATGTTGGCCCGTATTTAGTTTTGAAGAGGGTTGGCAATATAGCTTATGAGTTGGAGTTCCCTAATAGTTTGAGCTATATTCATTCGATTTTCCATGTCTCTATGTTAAGAAAGTGTGTGGGTGATCATTCATCGATTGTTTCTTTGGAAGGGTGGATATCTCAGATTCCTTATATTCTGAGGTTGTTCTGGTTAAGAGCTTGGATCATCAAGTTCATCGATTGTGGACAAAGGATGCTGCTTTGGTAAAGGTCCTTTGGAATAATCATAAAGTTGATGAAGCTACTTGGAAAGCGAAAGAGGACATGAAGTCTAAGTACCATTTGTTCCCTGTTCCAGAAATTCGTGCACAAGGTGTGTATTCATCACTTCTTTGTTTTCTAACTTAGTTAAAGAAAAATTGATTTCCTTGCATCTTTATTTTCTAACATGGTTAAAGGCTAGTTTTATGTGTAGTAATATGTTAACTCGTGCTTGTACTTGCCTTATCCGTCATTCGAAAATGAATGATCCTAGTGGGGGAGAATTAAAACACCTTGGCTTTGGACCCTTAGAAAATTTCCTAAGTTGAGCATTCTGGACATCATTCGACTTGCGCATTCTAGTCATATGATGTGACACAGTTTAGGGTCCCCAGTCATATATTTCCCATTGTATCCTATGTCACTTAATAACCAAGGTAAAATAAAGCATCTTACTAGTCGTATGTTCGGGTAGGAGTGGTATGTTACTAGATCGTATGTTGCCCCAAGTTTAGTCTAGAGGATTTTGACTAGGGTATGGGTTAGGGGGTACCAATCGTATAATTGGATACTAGTTGGTCGAAAAACTCAATTGCCGGACAGTGTTGGGATCTAAGTTGATGTCAAGGGTACGAGTGGTGGGTACCACTCAAATGATATGGTACGGTTTGGGTAGGGTGGTCATACCCCATGCACACATAATATCATCTTTTAACCAGAGGACATTTTGGACATTTCCCACCACAAAACCCTTAAGTCCCCAAGTCTTAAAACATATTGTGGCCTCTTATAACATACTTTAGAAAGATCAAAACACATCAAAATCCTCTCTGAACTAACACAAGAAAATTGGGGCTAAGGTTCTTCAAAGGTGTTTATCTAGTGGCTCAAAAGTCAAGTTTCTTCCATGAATCTTCACTAATAAGGCATGTGAATCTTTCCTCATTGTTATTTCATAAATATCATGTATTTTAAAGTGTGATTATGATTCTTAAATTGTGGTTTTGAAAACAAAAATTTAGGGTTTTGTTGCATAGGGTTTGGAATTGTTTACTCTTGGTTTAATTTTCGATATACATATTTTTTGGTGATGGTTTTCATATGTAGGCATTTGGAAATTAAGTCTTAAGAAATGGTTCATGGGTAAACCTAAACTTGATGGTTTTTACTTTGGTTTTAGTCATGGTAATGATATGCCCTTAAAATGTTTGTAAAAATGCCTAAGAGAATAAACTAGTCACAAGTTAATGTTGTATTGAACTAAGGCATTGGACTAACGAATTTGAATGGTTGGTAAAAGGATTTATAAAGGCCTTGTTGGCCACGTTATGAATTAATTTGCAATCATGGGGGTTTAAGGGTTTGAGTCCCTCAACATTTACTTGATCTATGACCTTGTTGGACAATGGGTTTGAGTCCCTAAACTTTGAATTGAATAAGTGACCTTGTATACAATTAGTTCAAGTCCCAAAGTGAAAAAAATGATTAGTTGATTGATAATGGTAATGGCATGTGGTATACATGCAAGTATTGTTTGTATTACAATACCAATGAAGTGCCTTTGGTAAGCATTTGACTTAATGGTTGTGTATATGAAATGGTGATTTTAAATTGGGCTCTAAAATCGGGATGTGTAGTCGGGCCATAAAAGTGTAGTCTAAAGGACTATCACTGGAAACCACGCTAGCAGATGCAGGTGTTTTCTTTACTGGGTAATTTGAGTCGCCCGATTGAACAAATGAAAGGCATTTATGAATCCCCCAAACTACATGTATTGATGCTTAAGTCACCTTGATTATCCTGGGAGGTTTGAGTCACCTATATAGTCATTTAAGGTTATGGATATTCTTTGGTTAGTGCGACTAAATGCACCGGGGCCCTCCCAGCTAGGGGAAAGTTGGGCCCATATAGCACCTGGGTGCATTGTTCTATAATGGTCATGCTATACATCCCAGGTTAATGTTTTCAAAGTTTATGATAGTCTACTTCCTTAACCCAGCATCGTATATATATAGATAAATATATATAAATATATATATATATGTATGTATGTATTTCATTGGTTATATGCATTGAGGGATTGGATTTGTATTTATGGCATTATTTTATCCTTACACTTTAGTTACATGCTAGCGCTCCAACCATAAACCATCTTTGAAGATGTATCCCCACATAATGCAGGTGTTGTTCATAATATGTAATGTTCCAGGTCTGTACCTCGGACGCCACACGGTGCTCATGACCCCAAAGGACCACAAGCTAACCCATGACTGGCACTTGATGTGAGCACTGAATAATAATACTAAAATAATATGGAAAATAGGTTGAAATGCCATAAGGTACAACATCTGAAAACAATTATGGAATACTGATAAATAAATACTAAAAACTAAACATTTGTCTAAAATAATCTAGCCTAATAGCCTCTAACTATCTGAATATGGAGTTGATGGGACAAGTCCCCAACTATCTCCGACTACTGAATGTACTGAACTACTAAAATATTGAAATGATACCTTTGTCCTCAAACTATGAGGACTCACCACTATATCTGTTTCTGATAGTTTGGGTTGCTAGTACTGTCAGGAGACAGTGCATCTGAACCTATGATATAAGACATCATAGCGCAAAAGAAAGGGTATGTGTCAGTAATTTGAATGTACTGGTAGAATAAGTAAGGTAGGCTCATATACAAGGGTTCATATGCATGAACAATAACTTGTTGAATAATATGAATATAACTAGATGAGAGTACATGTATGACTGAAACTGTTGAAGCACTGATTATGCAATATTGTGAACATAACTACGTATATTGTATTTGAGATCATACTAATACTGGATACTGGGTTCTGATAACTTAATGGTTTTTATCTGAGTTTTTCTAAAAATTGTATTACTGATAGTTGGGTGACCATTTCTTACAGTCCTGATCCTGTAGAATTGGACTAAGTTCTATACTGAGCTGGGTGACTATGTCGGATAGTCCTGATTTTGTATAACTGAATAAGTTCTATATTGAGTCTGAAACTAAAACTGTAACTGTGGGAGTGTTCATCTAACCGACATACCTCGATTATAAACTGTGTTGGGGTCCAACCTATGACCCCAGTTGGAAGGGTGTAAGCACCTTTCCAAGGGATACTAACAATGGCTATAAGTTAAACCTCTCTGAAAGGAAGACATTTTGTCAACCCTCGTTTGTAGGAAAACATATACGAAATGTATCAACCCTATTCTGGGGAGAAGATATCTCAACCTACGTTGGCTACGTAGTTCTATAACGTAGGGATTGCTACTAAGGGTTAAACCCTTTGCTGGTAAGAATGCCCCATCCCTGGGTTCGCTCGGTGTTGATTCCTACTCCCAACTGAATAGATACTGAACTAATTTCTAAACTTTACAAGGCTTGACTGAATTGTTACTAATCACGCTAACGAACTGAACTGGACAGAGTTCACTGATTTCTGATAACTAACTGAATACAATATTCGTGATACTGCGCTGAACTGGACTAATACTGAGTTTCATTAGGATCTATAACAGACTGAGTACTAATATTTGTGACATTACTGGGACTATTCTGAAACTACTGTAGCTCTAGGTAAACAACTACATTTTTCGGTATTAAATACCCCCGGGACTCAAAAGCATGGAAAGCAAAGCATGACATGATCTTGAAAAGCATAACAATAAATAATTCACCTAGGCATTTCGTCAAACACTTGACATACTTTAACTTGTACATGAATAGGACCACATGATGATATGTCATGATTTCACTATTCAATTCACATAGTCATTCTATCAAATACTGGGGGAGCATGGTTATTTCGCATGAGGATAGTCAACATATGAACATCATGGATGTAATAATCAATTGTAATTTCAAGGGTTTAACATGCAAAACATATAATTTACCACACATACTAATTTAATTTCATGAAACTTGTAGTAAATCATGGATTAACACCCAAATAACATCATGAATATAGTCAAGTTCCACATCAAATTCATAAAAATAATCAAATTATAGTTTTAGAAGAGGTTCTTGAACTCCAAGGGTGAAAGGAAACCCTTAGATGAACACCTAACATACCCTAGAAATAAAATTCGTGAAGATTGGTGGTGTGTTCTTGAAGCTTGGACTTTGAATTGGATGCCCTAGGGTTTTGTTTTTAAGAGAATTTGAGAACGAAGAATAAATTTTTCCTCCATGATGGCTAAATCTCTTGTTTTAGGGATGAATAAAAGTGGAGAAATTGACCTAAATACCCCTCTGAATGTGGAATTAAAAGATCAAAACTTGTGCCTAGTGATGCGTAGACCGATGCACCACATCGATGGGGTCAATGCGATGGCCGACTTGCCACATCAAGCTCGCATTGGGTCACTGGGATTTGCACTCTAACGCTGGGGAAAATATCCATCGATGCAATGGCCGACGCGACGCATCGAGATCACGTCGACCCACTGTTTTGGTCACCCAAACACATTTCAAACAAGGTCTAAAAAATCAAAAACTCACCCAAAGTGACCTATGACATACCTGATCTTGATTCAATCCAAGGATCGACATTTTAAGATCATAAGGGTTGTAAAATAAGATCACCAACTTAAGAAAGCTAAAAATGATTCTAAGTATAAACACTTAGCTGAAATTTCTAAGTTTGGGACCTCTTTTCCTGCTCTAAAGGACTGAGTTAAGCTAGAATTTTGCAGGGTCTTACAATATCTCCCCCTTGGGAACATTCGTCCTCGAATGACACTGACTAAGCTGAGAATATTGAGAGATTGAGTTTACATACTAAACATGCACAACTGAAGCATGATTAAATGACTGAACTGATAGACTTGGTTTTCATACTGGATATGTATAACTGAAGCATGATTACATGACTGAAGTGATTTAAGAATGCATGACTATCATCACGATGATATGCAATAATAATTAATAATAAATTTATAAAGGTAATCTAAGTATGGAATATAGTAATGCGGGGGTTAATGCAATGAGTAAAATTGATTTCATACGAAATCTTAAAACATGCATGCTAAGTGTAAGTGGACTCACCAATAGGCTAGAATAAACTAAAAACTGAAATATCCTAAAGCATGAATGGCAAACATACTCTGATAAGATTGTGAATCTCTACACTTAATTTTTGTAATACTATGTTTTAGGGATATAAGTAGAACTAAAGTTGTGATATGGTAAAGTGTGAATACGGTATGAATAGTGGGTCTGAAACTATGTGATAGAGACTCACATAAATCAAAGATCTAAATACACAATCATACTGAGCATGAATACATAAACTTACTAACTTATCTAATTAATTTAATAACTGATAGCTGAATACTGGTTATGAAAGCTTAAACCACACTTAGTTTGAATAACTGGAATGAAACTATAGAGTATTACACATATAAGGTAAGGACTGACTGGGTAACATGAGATAACTGTGCATGAATTCGTGAAAAATGTATTATTTAAGAATGCAAGACCAAGCGTTGAACATTATTTTGAAATTCTCTATAAATCGAGGTATTGAAATACTGATAACCAAAAAGCTAATAATTATACGCTATGGTCAAGCAAACCTGCTACTGAACTGATTTTTGAACTGAGTACTAAACTGATTTTTGTGAATACATGCACTGACAAAAGGATTCTTGTACGGTTGAGATATAACAAGAGAGTTAAATTATGAGTAACTATTACTTTAAGAAGGACCTGATTTCATGAAGAAAGGATAAGATATTTAGTACATAAAAAGCTCGGGATGTTTACGGACTGAATCCTGACAGACTATTTGGGGTCTAAAGTATAACGCATGAACTGAACTGGATAAATAATTCACATGGATGCGAACAAACTATTTCTTGGAAGGGATATATTCATGAAGGTTCAGATAGTAAGACTAGATCGAAAGACAAAAACACTATAGGAATCTGTCTGTCTGACTGCCAATCTGAATCACTGGCAATACAAACTAACTCATACTGAAAGCTCATGCTTAACTAGAATATTTCTTCAACACTCTTTCTATGATGTTCTAATGACTTTTAGGGAGTATGAAATCTTGGACATGGTCAGAATTAGACTTCTAGATAAGAAATCATAACAAGGCTAAAATACGGTAATATGAAACACAAGCTTACGAAACATCAACTAGGATAGAGCTTCTAGGCCTTATGCACTGTAACTACTATATTTTTGGCTTAGACATACTCCTCGAATACTCTCTCAACTATACCTTCTACCATAATACTGCACTTCACTTGAGACCACTGAAAATATTCACATGGGCACTGCTAACTCTTCCTATTGAACTTTGACCTGGACTGAATTCTCCCACTATGTACAAGTCTACTCGGATCTACAAGATGCACACATAACACTATAATACTAGTATGAATCATTAATTTCCACACACCCTATATTTTTTGCAATATCTCATCGAGAAGAGGCCTGATAAGAGGAATAGAATACCAACACCATAAGTTTATCAAAATTCCTAAACTGAGGACATCCAAGACATAATCTAAATTTCGCTGCTCATTTGGAGTGTGGTATAAATGCAGGAATTGAATGACCTAAGTGCTAGAATTTTTGAATTCGTGGAATATGATTTGCACTGCTGAGAAAACTGGGACTTCTTATATGAGGGACTGGGATCATATATGATTCTAGGGTAAGGGTATGAATGTGAGCTATAAGAATAGGGTTGATGTATAAATCATGAGTAGATATCATAATAACAAAAGTACAATACCTTGAACAAAAATACAGCTAGTTCAAGCATCATTCCCTCCTCTACTGATGTTCTACAGTACCTTGTATAACCACTAGAATCTGTGAGCCTTACCTGTTACTTGCCCTACCATCTCCCCCTTCACTTAAAGCCATCATTCTAAATTTCTGAACCACTTAATCAACCACTCCAATTCCATCACTGGAAATTATATGACCGAGGAGAACTACTGAAATTAGGTAAAATTTGCATTTACTGAATTTGGCGAACAACTATTGGGCTCTGAGGGTCTATAATACTATTCTGAGATGGTCTATATGATCATGTTCACTGCGGGAGTAATCAAGAATGTCATCTATGAAAGCTCTGATGAACATGTCAAAGTACTTCTTGAACACTTTGTTCATCAAGTCCATGAAAGCTGCTGGGACATTAGTAAGACCAAATGACATGACTAGGAATTCGAAGTGACCATACCGAGTTGTAGATGTTGTTTTTGGAATGTCACATTTCTGACTCTAAGCTGATGATATCCTGATCTGAGGTCTATTTTAGAAAAGCAACTCACACCCTGAAGTTGGTCAAACTATTCATCGAATTTGGAAAGTGGATACTTGTTCTTTACCATGACTTTGTTCAACTGACGGTAGTCAATACACATTCTGAGAGAACCGTCTTTCTTATGCATGAATAGAACTGGTGTACTCCAAGGGGATATGTTGGGTCTAATGAATCCCTTATCTAGGATATCCTTCAACTATTCTTTTAACTCTTTGAGTTTTGCAGGCACCATTCTATATTGAAAGATAGATATAGGCTTAGAATTAGGAAGAAGTTCTAAGCCAAAGTCAATTTCCCTCTCCGAAGGAACTCCGAGAAGATCTTGGAGAAATATATGTAGAAATTCACAACTGGAATGACTCAAGACTGGGAGTCTCTGAACTAGTATCCTTAACTTAAACAAGATGGTAGACACACCTCTTAGATATTATTTTCCTCGCCCTTAGGTAGAAAACAAGCTGACCCATAAGTGCTGAAGTACTACCCCTCCACTCTAGAACAGGTTTATTTGGAAACTAAAAATGGACAACTCTATTTCTATTCTCAACTAAAGCATAGCATGAGTAAAGCCAATTCCATGTCAAAAATGACATCAAAATCCATCATCTCTAGCTCTACTAAGTCTGCAGATGTAACTTTCTAAGATACCATAACTAAACAGTTCTTGTATATCCATTGGTCTATGTTAGATTTACCCACTAGAATAGAGACTGAGAAGGGATCTGTTAGGATTTTGGGACTGATTTCAAAGTCAACAGCTATAGAAGGGGTTACAAAGGATAAAGAAGCTCCTGGATCTAGAAAAGTATAAACATATAAATGATAAAATTGCAACATAGTAGTGTCCACATCAAGAGAATTTTCCAAATCTTATTGGGAATGAAGTGTAGAAAGCCTGTTTGGGCGTTACCCACTGGTGGAACTGTAAGCGGCACCCTTCTGATTCGAGCGATCGGACACAGCTGAATGACGATTGTACTGGCCCTGATAACCTGACTAAGGACAATCTCTGATTCTATGGCCTGTCTTGCCACACCTAAAAAAAACATCACTGTCGGCCCTGCAGACACCCTGATAGTTTCTTCCAAATTTCTGACAAAGAGGATTTGTTCGGCCATTCTTTGGCCTTAACGTTCTGTCCCTCTTATTCTTTCCTCCTTTTTCCCTATGCCTCTTCTCCTCACTCTACGGAACATAAGCCATAAGCCTAGGTAGGATAATAGCTAGCTAAATGTTTTGAGAAACTATTAAATAATCTAAGAATGTAAAAGCAGTTCTGAGTTTGGAGCGAGCGACATGCTCATTTAGGGGATTTGCCTGAACGGGTGGAGGTGCTAGCTAGTTTCTAGTTCTTCTTCCATTAGTTTTTTTTGAAGGCATATTTTGTAAATGGATGGGAATCTTGGATTAGACAAATAGTTTAACTTGAGCTCATGCTCACTCGTACGACATGAATACTGAAAAAAGAGAAACATTTCCTAAAAAAAGCTCATAGCCTCTTGTCCATATGTGTGGTATGCTACACACCCATTCAAAAGTCACTACTAGATGCAAATTTAAGACTCCCTAGGACTCTATTGAACCTTAGGCTCTGATACCAAGTTTGTAACGTCCCAGATCTGTACCGCAGATGTTACAAAGTGCTCATAACCATGAAGGACCAATAGATAACCCATGACTTGCACCTACTATGAGAACTCAATAATAATACTAAAATAATGCAGAAAATAGACTGAAATGCCATAAGGTTCATCTTTTGAAAATAGATAATGAATACTGATAAATAAATACTGAAAACTGAACATCTGTTTAAAATAATCTAGCCTGAAAGCCTCTAAATGTCTGAACATAGAGTTTATGGGACAAGACCCCAACTAACTTTGACTGTTGAATATACTAAACTACTAAAATACTAAAATGATAACTCTGTCCTCAAACTATGAGGACTCACTATTATATCTGCTGCTGATAGTCTAGGTTTCAAAGTATGGTCAGGATCCCATGCATCTGAACCTATGATATAAGACATCCTAGCGCAAAACAAAGAGTGTACTTCAGTACTTTGAATGTACTGGTATGCTAAGTGAGGTAGGCTAATACGCAAGGGTTAATTTGCATGAACAATAACTGGCTGAATAATATGAATATAACTGGATGAGTGTACATGTATGATTGAAACTGCTTAAGGACTGATTATACAATACTGTGCACATAACTACATATACTGTAACTGAGATCATACTAATACTAGATACTGGGTTCTAATTACTAAATAAATGTTATCTGAGTTTTTCTGACCACTGTATTACTAATTGTTGGGTGACTATTTTTGACAGTCCTGATCTTGTAGAAGTGACTGAGTTTTATACTGAGTTGGGTGACTACTTTTGACAGTCCTGATTCTATAGAACTAAACTGGGTTCTATATTGAGTCGGAAACTAAAATTGTAACTATGAGAGTGTTCATCTAACCGAAATACCCCGATTATAAATTAATTTGGGACCAACTTGTTACTCTATTTGGAAAGGTGTTATCACCTTTCCAAGGGATACTAAAAATAGATATAAGTTAACCCTCTCTGGAAGGAAGACATTTCGTCAACCATCACTGGTAGGATAACTCATACGAGATGTATAAACCTTGGTCTGGCACGAAGATATCTCAACCTACGCTGGCTGCGTAGTTCTGTAATGCAGGGATTGCTACTAAGTATCAAAACCCCTGCTCGTAGGAATTCCCCCATCCCTGGGTTCGCTCGATTCAGATTCCTGCTCCCAACTAAATGGACACTGAACTGATTTCTAGACTGTAAAAAGCTTGACTAAACTATTACTGATTGATCTAACTGACTGAACTAGACTGAGTTCACTTAGTTGTTTTAACTTACTTAATACATTGTTCATGATACTGATTTGAACTGGACTGATACTAAGTTTCACTGGGTTCTGTCACTTACTGAGTACTACTATTCATGACATTACTGAGACTATTCTATAATTACTGTAGCTTTAGGTAAATTACTAGATTTTTAGGTATTGAATACCCCCGGGACTCGAAAGCATGGAAAGTAAAGCATGACATAATCTTGAAAATCATAACAATAAATACTTGTTACCAATACATGTCATGATATCACTATTCAATTCACATAGATATTCTATCAAACACTTAGGGAGCATGGTTATTTCGCATGAGGATAGTCAACTCATGAACATCATGGATGTAATAATCAATTATAATTTCCAGGTTTTAATATGCAAATCATATAATTCACCACGCATGCTAATTTAAATTCATGAAACTACTAGTAAATCATGGATTAAAACCGAAATAACATCATCAACATGAATACAGTCAAGTTCAACATGAAATTCATGAATGTAATCAACTTGTAGTTTTAAAAGAGGTTCTTGAACTCCAAGGGTGAAAGTAAACCCTTAGATGAACACCTAACATACCTTAGAAATCAAAATTGTGAAGATTGGTGGTGTGTTCTTGATGCTTGGACTTGGAATTGGATGCCCTAGGGTTTTGTTCTTGAGAGAATTTGAGAATGAAGAATGAATTTTGCGTCTAAGGCGGCTAAATCTCATGTTTTAGGTATGAATAAAAATAGAGAAATTGACCTAAATACCCCACTATATGTGAAATTAAATGAGCAAACACTGTGCCCAGTGACATGTAGACCGACGCGCCTCGTCAATGGGGTCGATGTGATGTTTGATATGCTGTGTCAAGTTTGCATTGGGTCATTGTAATTTTCACTCTAGCGTTGGGGAAAATATCCGTCGACGCGATAGGTGATGCAACGCTTTGATATTGCGAGGACCCATTGTTTTGGTCACCTAAACACGTTTCAAATGAGGTTCAAAAAATCTAAAACCCATCCAAATTGACCTATGGACACACCTGATCATGATTCAGTCCAAGGATCGACATTTTAAGGTCATAAGGGTTGTAAAATAAGATTTTCAACTTAAGAAGGCTAAAAATGATTCTAAGTATAAACACTTAGCTTAAATTTCTAAGTCTGGGACCTCTTTTCATGATCTAAAGGAGTAAGTTAAGCTAGGATTTTGCGGAGTCTTATATATTATTACACCACCTACTCATCTATTTGACTGAGGAACAACTTGTGTTACTAAAAGTGCTGAGCTTCCATACTTTGGAAGGCTCCATTCCTTGCTTTGAGTTTTCTTATGTATTTATTAGTTTGGACATGGACATTGGTTTTGGCTATGGTTGGGGGCGTGTCCTGACCGAATATTTCTTGATTTATTTTAGAGTATTTGTATGGAAAAATTGTGGACTTGGGTATGTTATGGTATGGATATAGACTTGGTTATTATTTTGATTTTTGTTATAGTTGATGGTATGACATTAAATTGTTAGACATGTTTGGGTAGGTCATAGTCTTTGACCTATCCCAACGTCTTGGTGTTTCTAACTACCCATCTTTTTACATATTTTGAATTCATCCGACTATAGGTATATGTTGGTCGGTTGGATTGGGTGGCGGGGTGGGTCCTTTTTGGGCATGAGATTCCCTTTACGACATGGCCCGGGTTCGAGCTTGTCAATAAATCATCAAAATCTAGCTCATTTTAGTTTTGAAATCCCTCAACTTAATTATGTATCTATTATGTCTCAAACTGCCACCTCATCTTAACTGATTACTTACTATGATAACTTAGACTAATCTAGCAACGTTTCAAGTTATTAGTTTCAGACCAAGTTAGAAAATACTTCAAATACCTGGAAATTAATATGTGTCTCAAACTATAAATATGAAGATATACCTCGAAATCACATCAAGCCCTTATGTTTCTCATATTTCCCAATGAAACCATTCATCTTATGACACTCTGTAACATCACTTATACTTAATACATATCGGCCCTCTCACAGTAAGGCAAAAATACAATCAAACAATAATTAATTTACATAATGAATATACATAGTATTTTAACATATCACTATAACCATTTTAATCATAATTACCTTTTCTATAAACATAACCAAATCCATTATTGAGAGAGTTACACTCACCAATTGTACTGATAATTTCATGGTTCAATATGCTAAATAACATAACCACCTACAAGATACAAGTATTTCTTATTTCAATCATGACTTACAATATTAAAATGTGAGTCCTACACCTCTTATTGACCTTTACTGGTTGGACTAACATTATTCCAATCTTCAAAACATTAGATACTGATTGGGACCAACTAATCCCAATTGTGATTAATGAGATACTAATTAGAATCTACCATATACCAATTGAACTCAACTTGGGGAGGCAGATCCAAAACTAATAATATAAGAGAGAGAAAAGTGAGACAACTCATAGATGCTTTATAGCCTCATAATGATTAAATGTGGATACCAACACACCAATATATTTGACTCTACTCAGTATTTGCTCTTGTACGGGGAGACCAATAACCTAGGCTTTGATCCCAACTTGTCACAATCCAATTCAAGGATCATACGGGCATCTACCCTACTCTACCCTAGATTGAAGAACCCTTACAACTCTATTATTTCATTTAAGTGTGAAAGATATATTATACATATTAGAAATAAATAATCCTTTAAATGAAGGAAAAAATCTCTTATCCAAAATGCGATTATTACATAACTATATTACAAAAGTAATATCACAATTTCTCAAAACCTAATCTAAATCGGGATAAGAGCACTAAGCAATGAAAAGAAGACCTGAGATATAACAAACATGTAAGAGTAAGATGACAGGAGCTACTAAAGAATAAACACCATTGTACTTATAAAAACTCCACTGACATGTACTATGGCCATATCCTTAAATTGAGATATAGTAAGTATAGTATTAGTACAACCACATATATTAGTTACTATTATTGGTCGACTAGAGTTAGAAACATATAACAATCATAGAAAATAGAGAGTAAATCATGGAAGCAACTGATATTTCAAATAACTAAACCCTCCCAAGTCCCTTCTAACTTTGTCCCAAAACACTTACCTTACTCCTTCAATTAACAACACCTACGCTCCTATGTTCTAACATTATTAAGACTCATTGTTCCATATCTAAAACCTATTGACAATGCCTATAATCTTTCTATATAAAATACACCATAAACTAGACTAGATCAGTTGATACCCTTAATATGTATATATGTAAAAATTCTACTTACTGAAGCCACGATATATACTCAAACCAAGGTATACCTTACATAAACGTGCTATGTTCCTCTACTTCTGCTCAATAAGTCAAATATACAACAACCTCTTTTATATATCTTTATAAATAAAATAATGTAATAATATAAACACATGCATATAAGGTATACATACTAGAGTCAGCAGGGACTCTCAACTATTACCTATAGGGGTACGCTAAATTCATGTACTAGTAAATATATGGCACCTAATCTAATAAAAGTGTCGACATGACATCTGATCTAAAAACATAGTTTGCATGATTGCTTATCTAACAACATCACCTCAATTTAAATAATCTCAGTCCAATGTTTAAATAATTATCAAGCAGTGCATGAAGGTTAGTCAAAATATTCAATTTGTATATATAAGTACAGAGTTAAATCAGTTTAGCATCTTGCTTAAATGACTCATACTTACTCAACATAACTGTTATACTTAGTGGCCACCTCCTTTACTTATACCAACTAATAACCATAATCAAGGAATACTAAATGCTATCTGTCTTTTCCTTCTTAATTACTATATCCATACCCCTTCTACTATGAACAACTACCCATAATATGGTTTCGTTGCACATAAGCCTTTTTTACTGCATTCACACACTAAGGAAATCTAGAAACCTACTAGCTACTCCCTTCACTCTAATCGTGAACTCTACCAGTTCTCTTTAAACCCAACAAAATACTTACTCTAGGTCTACTTTAAGCTCTCTATTCTCATAGTCAACCAAACCTTTTTTCTAACCTACAAAACACTCCCATTATCAACCTATCTCTTATTCGTCCAAGTCTCATAGATTTCAACCTTTGAAAGGACAAATATAGTTTTATAACTTATTAGGCAATATCATTAATTCATTACTTAGTAATTATCATTCAATTCATCTAACCTCCATGCTCAAAGCATTAAATCTACAGATATAACTATCATTATTACATGCATCCAGCCCAAGTTCAATATAATTAAATATTAACCTACCTTCCAAAAATATTCTTATGCTATGGAGAGAGAAGAGTCATTCCACATGCACCTTACCCTTTTCTAACGTTAAAAATTATATTGAAAATCACCCTCTTAGAGCTTGCCTTCGAAATCCCTATCATTCTATGTATAAAGCTTACATGGGGAATTTTTGGATAAGAAAGATGACATAAGATGCCTTAGCTGAATAATTGTTTTAAATAACCCTCGAATATCTTACTACTTGACTATCGTTGTGGCGATGGGAGAGTCACTTTAGTAGTATCACTACAATAGATTTGTCGCTAAAGTGACAAGTGAGCAAGGCTGGCCCAATTTTTAGAATTGAGGGCCCCAACTTTTTTCCATTAGATATTTTCTATGAAGCTTGAAATAAAGAATTCTTCATCAAATCATTTTCTTAGAATAATATTTTTTATAACGATGATTTGGGTCCTTATATTTCACTAATCTAATTTTATTAAAACACAATAAGATTGACGAATTTATTTACTCATAGTAATCCTTAAACTCTAGTTATAACTAGGTTCAAGACACTATTTTATTAGTCAATTATTCAACCATTTAACTCTATTCAACTTACAATTCTCGCTTTATGGTTTCTTCTTTCCACATCTTAATACCTAAAACTTAGCCAAACTTGACTTTAGGTTCTTAATTTAGAACACTACATCCTTTTATCGTGATTATTTCTCATAACTATCATTCAACAAGAATATCCTACAGTCAAAACACCTTTAATAGAGAATTCTTAATTTTTAAAGTATTAAAGATGATTTTTATAGGTTTCAAGAATACACAATACCTATATTATGACCCATATTCATATATTAAATTTTAATTCATCAATTAACTCAAAGTAACACAAAACACCCATTAAGGGATTCATAATACAATGTATCAACAAACAATTAAATCTCTTTCACTTAAATTCTATATTTTATTATTCCCAACACCATGCTCACAGTCCTAATCATGATTATCCTATCAATTCTATATCATTCATATGATTACAACCATCGTCTACTACTCATAAAGCATTATCTACCTTAACTGAAGTTCTTGGAACAAGCAAGTCATACCATGGATGATCCTTCCCATTCTTCATGCCTCTGAATATTCAATCATCTAATAAATAATAAATCATAATAGTTATTAACTAATTATTCTTTGAACAAACACTTTAAAAATTAAAATCCACTAGTTTTACCTTTACTCATGCTCTATATCATTATCCACAGGTCAATTAACTACTAACTAGTTCTATCATACTCACATTATCTCAATTAATGAAGTTTTAATGCTAATGATTCCATCTTTATTGAACTCAAGATTACCAACAAAATAAAATCATGCTTTGGTAACAAATTCATTATAGGAAGTGTTAGTTAACAATCTAAAAATAATTTTAGGTGATAATACTCATACCTATAGGTTTCTCTAAAAATTTCATGTACCTAGGGTTCTAACCCCAAAAAAATTCTCAAAAATTCATTCTAATGATTCTAGAATAATAATGGATTAATTGATATATAAAGAGAGTAAGAATCTTAAATCAATGAATAACTTTATCCTATCCTTGGGATAATTGCCCTTTTAGGTCTTTGTCATAAGTGGCGATCTTTCCCATATAGTTGTATCTTTTTGCTAATAATTTTATGTCGTTAAATCTATAGTATAAGGATAATTATCATTAGAATGGGGTTTATTTTAAGTAATTTGATTTTTTAATATAATTCTGATGAATTAAAGTAAAATTGAGGTAAAAGGGAGTTGAAATAGAATGTATGAAAAACTAGATGAAATTTAATCATTGCTACCACGATGGCCAAGACTCATGATTAAGATGATGTCAAAGTCAAGGCATCGTGATTGTGTGGTGAAAAATTTTGATTATGGTCAACTAAATGTAAAAGCCTCACAATTGTGAGGTTCTTGACCACAACGATAATGAAGAAATGACTTCAAACGTCAAGGGCAATTCTCGATATTTATAGTTTGATCCCAAACTTACACAAGTTTATTATGATATCTAAGCTAATCATTATTGGCTATTTTCTCAATATTGGAGACAAGTATTATTTAACCAAAACCCTTAGAGTTAAGATTTGAAAACTCCAACACTCTTAGAGTGAAGATTTGAAAATTTTGTAATGATAAATTCTTAATCCTTTCTTTATCTCCTTGCTTCTAATGACTATTTTTGGGTGCAGTTTTTAATTTTAGTTTTGAATATTGAGTTGAAAATATAGCAATATTTGAGTTTTAATTTTATCTCATGCTTTGTTATTAATTGAATTCTCATTAATTTATGAAATGAGTATGTGTTTATGTAAATTAATCTCATGTTTTATAGATTTTAGAAAGGAGTATCTAATCCAAGGAGTCACCCATTAACTTTGATTATGATTGAAAGAGTTAATTGAGGTTGAGAAAGTTTAATTTAGCACGATTTGATTTTTTAAACTATATCTAATAGATTTGAGCGAGAGATAGTTAAATCCTTGTATAGCCTAAAATTGCTTTTGTGATTAATGTTTCTTAACATGGTTTGGGAGATGAAATTAAAACTAAACCCTCAATTGTTGGGATACATTAATGGATAATTTTGAATCCAATGATAAATTGTTAAATTCTTGATTAATTATGAGTACTTAATTTAAGTATAATAGATCGTTGATAGAATTAATTCCCTATTATCAGTACCCTTATTTTTTCTCTTATTTGTGAAAGTCATTTATGAATTTATTCATATTATATTTGGTCCTACCCTTGATTCATTTTTATGGTGTAAACCCCTCAAAAACACTACTCGTATTTCTTATTTTATCAATTTCTAGTCACGTTGGTCCTCATGGGATTGACCCCTTGGTAAATATATTACTAATGGTTGCATACATCTTTTGACGAGTTTAATTGATCATTAGTCAAAAAAAGCATCATTTTTAGACCCAATTTTTCATATTGATTTACTTTGGAATTTTAGATTAATTGATGTGATTTGAACTTCTAAATATGTGTTTGAGATTTTTCTTTTATTTCTTGTGTTAGATGGGTTTGTTTTTGTTATACATATTTCTATGGCAATATGGAATGAAAATGAATTTGGCGGTTGTAAGTCTTATGTCAATAACCTATGTCTTTATTATGGAGGATAATACTTTTGCAAGATGTAGAAATTCTCCAGGGAGATAAATATGCACACCGTCTCAATCCAATAAGAAGTTGTTACTTGTGTGGCTATCTAGATGGACATTAGAGTGACTGTACCATTTAATATGCTCCCGACCCTAGTTATGCTAATGAAAGTGCTAATTGTTCTTTTGAGTTTGATAAAAACATGATGTGAAAAAAGAAGAGTAATGTGTCAGACACAAAGGCCTTGAATCAATGCTTCAAACTCTCTCATATTGGTGACTAAAGTGGATGAGGATATGCATATCATGTATTAATCTAATGGCGTCATTTACAAATAAATGCAAAAAATAAGTAGACCCTTATGAATATTCCAATATCCCAAGTGCAATGGATTTTCCTAATACTAAAAAGGATATTGTCAAAGAAGAGATCTCCAACTATGTGGTTGAGCTAAAAAGGTTTGATGACCATAATAAAAGTTTCCAAAGTGAAAAAGTCACTAAAATTTAAAAATAAGATGAAGAACAAAATTGTGATCAAGAAATTTTGGATTCTCAAAGGGAACAAGTTGATGAGATGTTAAAAAGCACAATAAAGAAGTGCAAAGATGTGGCAAAGTCTTGGCCAAATTGTGGGACCTAATCTAACATGGTTATGATGAAGTTTTCCAAACCTATGATTTTTCATGGGTGGATTTTTTCCATCTTTGATTGAGTCCAAACATGAAAAGGGACTTGACAAAGGTGAAATTATTAATAAAGAGTGGCTATTAAATCAAGCTCAATTATTTGTAGTCAATGAGGAATAAAGTGATAGAATCTTCCTAGTTAAGTGTAATTTTCTAAAAATGTATATTGAGCGATGTCAAGTGGTTTTACGAATTGAAATGGCTACCCAAAAATAAAAAAATAAATGGAATGCTAAAATTGAGAAATGTAGTGTTCAATATCAAATGGTCATGAATAATTATGATCAGATCGTTTCCAATGAAAAGTGGTCAAGATTGTTTTTCAGGAATGCAAGGTAATTTGCCACCCAACAAAGCTAAAACAAATGCTAGATGTCAAAATTGATGAAATGATACTAGAGTTGCAAGATAAAGCCAAACAAATTATTTTTAAGGAATTTAGGTCATTTTTTAGTGAGAATGTAAAGATAGATGCATATTTAAAAATAGAGACTTAAACCCATTCCAACAATTTTTCTAGGTTCTGCTTTATGGATATTATTGAAATCCAAATAACCGAGCAAGTGAATAATCTTGGACATACGGGAAAAGTTCTTACATTTTTTACCTTGTCACACCAAGGAGGCAATATGATGTTACTCACTTGAGCCAAAACGTGTAAAATGTGATGTTTGAGAAGTGTCCAATTGGTTTTCTCACCATTGTCCAATGAACCTCCATAAAAGTATGATATTAAGTTGCGTAAGAGATTCAAGTCTTTAAAATGGAGAGTTAGATGTGGTATTATTTCTTCCTTACCTTTTCCCCACGAGGCTCAACAAAATTTTGAGGTAAAGCTTGGTCAAAGATTCAAATCCTCAAAGAGGAAAGATAATTGACAAGGTTGCTTACGTCGTGCTGCGAAGTTAAATCAAGTGCTTGATGGGAGGTAATCATCATTCTCAAAATTTCTGAATTACTTTTGAAGTTTTAATATATAGGATAGTCCAGGATTATATTTTTCACTAATACAAAAAGTGTTGGATTCTTTTGAAGATGGTTTTCATAGGTTTGGTTACAAAAGTTTAAGTGGGAATGAATTTCGGGTTGTACTACTTCGAAAATAGGACTTGGAGATCCTTTAAGGAGTGTTTGGATCTCCAAACTTTATGACGGATCACTAAAGATGAAGTGCCAATTGCAAACGTTGATAGAAACTATCCAGGTCTGAAATGTTTATCACACTTCACTATTTTGTGGAAAATACGCACAATTATGAAGAGCTAAAATTTGGTAACCATTGTAATTCCATAACACGAAGTCATCGTAGCAAGGTTTTATGAAATTTTAAATCCTCACAATTATGATTATTTAGGTCAAGATAAGTTAATTTGAAAGAACACTTTCAGTCATGCCCTTTTATATTCCTAATTCTCCTACTCTTTCATAAACCCAAAAAAATAAAATAAGCCTGTCAAAATCCTCTTCTAAATTAATTTAATTTCATATTTTCCTCTTCTGGTCAATATTGTTTTTCATATTCTTATGCTCGTTACTTTTTTCTATTGTAAAGCGTTGGTGAGGCTGCCCTGATCAGATTAGATTGAGTTTGATTATGTGTTTTAAATGACATTGGGTGTGATTTAAATGTTGTTATTGGGTTATCGTGGAGTTTGAGTGTTTACTACTCAATGGGTAAAGATTTTCTTGAATTTATTAAAAGAAGGAAATAAATCATGATACCCCCAACAAGCGTGAGAAATGCCACAGTGAATTCTTTTTTAAGGAAAAACAGATAAAAATTGTGATACGAGACATAGAGTTCCTATCATGATGAAGAAACCTATTTGAAATAAATATATGTCTTGGTGATCATGAGGAAAAATATTGCGATCATGATGAAGATAGTTTTTTGAAAAGAAACCTCTCTAGACGATGGAACAGTTCCTCTGTTATGATGAACAAATGTTGGCAGTACAAAAAACTTCCCAAAAATAATATCTTTGCCTCATCTATTTGATGTTTGTGTTACCCATTTATATTTCAATACATTGCATTACATGTTTGTATAAGTGTTTAACATTTTAGCTTAATTTGTAGGTAGTTTGAGCTTTGAAATGGCTTCAATATTAAAATATAATGTGAAATAAAATTTTGAACAAGTGGTTGAAGATAACTCCTATGATCAAGAGATGCTTGCTTTACTAAAATGCTACCAATTACATGATCGCCTCTTGTCAAAGAACTTCACTCAGGAAAGAAGCATTTTTTTAGCTAAGCTTTAAGACTTATGGGATAATTTTCATTGGATGTTGGTGACTAGTGTCTAGATGAGCTTTGTCTAAGAACCAATAAAGACAAAGTTTTATAATGGCACAAGAGTTTTATACCAATACTGCCAAAACCAACTTCACTAATAATTTGGTTGTCATGGTTTGAGTCAAGCGAGTGCAATTTGATGCTACTATAATTTATGAGTTCTACAAACATATGAATAAAAATTATGACATATACAAAGCAAGGATACTGATGAGGAACCAGAGTGGTATGTTGGATATTTGCAAGGTGGTCATATGCCTAAGTGGGTAGCCAACAATGTGTAGGTTGACTCATTTGACTTCACCGCTAAAGCCAAATCTTTACTTTTTATCAATTTTGCCTATATTAGTCCTTTCAAAAATGAGATTATTTTCTTAATTTAGAGAGCTCAAATAATTTATACCATTACGGAGGGACTCCAAGTTAATGTCAGAGAAACAATTGTGTAGCAAATGCAAGAGGTCATGCTAGAAAGGTCTATGAGTTTTTTCTCCTCCTTGATCACATATTTATGCAGCAAGGCTAATTTTTAAAATTAGGACAAGAAACATCTAAAGGATCTTTAAAATCCTTTGAGAAAAGGGATTCAGGAATGTTTTTAAGAAAAGGAAGATGGATGTGGCATCACCAGCTATAACGCCCCGAAATCAGGTCCCGAGACGTCACACGGTGCTTTGGGTAAGCTAACCCTTCTACTGGCATAACTCATAAGAAACTGAATAAAAATACAAATCCATATAAAACAGTAGAAATTAACTCTTTTCTGAATCTGATCGATACAAAAATGGAATTTTACAGGATTACAATTCTGCCTTTACAACCAAAATTGAAACAAAATACATCAACTTCTACTGACTGTCTATGAAGCCTCTACTGGTACTGACTGTAGGTAGCCGGGTCATGACTCACGACCACCCCAACTCAATACAACTGAATAAATAAAATACAACACTATAAACTCTGCATAACTAACCCAAGCCCTTGAATCTAAAGGACTCATCACCTGCTGACTGGATACCACGAACTGAGGGTGTGTATGCAGTTGTATAAACATCATCATCATAAATATTTATAAGAAATATGCAGGATGTATGAAAGACTCACATAGCCCAAAGAAAATCATCATAATCATGAGAGGATGAAATAAGTATAATAACACATGTGAGTCATCATATAATTTGTCAATCACTTTCAGTTCATCAAGAATATCAATTCTTATAATGTAAATATCATTTAAATCTTTTGAAAGAATAACTTTCACAATTCCACTTTCAAATCACTTCACCATTCACCATAGACACAAGGAAACACACGCACACTGGGAGATCCTATAACCGACATAAACCATGTGAGCTACATGGAGTCCAACGTACAACCTATGTTGGGGAGAGTCGTCCTATCCTTGCCATCAGAGTAGGACTTCCAGTATCAATTCAAAAACACTAGTGATCACTATATAAATCAGCCTCAGGCTCACACCCTGCAGGGGCACGTAGTTCTAGGAAAGTAAGGTCACTTTATACCTCCCACTCGGTGCTAAAGATTACTCTCGGACTTAACGCAGAAATTTAAATCAGCCTCAGGCTCATATTAAAGAAAATCCACAATAAACACTTCAACAATTTTCATTGGGAGCCAATTTGCTATCCCTTTATCATAATCAATAAAAACGTGGATTTTTTTCATAGTCGAGTTCAAAATAACTCATTCACGACCAAAAGGTCAAATCATTCAAAACATCTCAAATATTCAACATCAACATGTATATAGCACACATTTTCTCAAAGACACAATTTCAAATGGGGATTCACGACCCAAATATCAAAATCATGATAAATATCGTTCAAGATTCATGCTTTATATCACCACACATGTAAATTCATCTTTCAAAATCATAAACTTTAAGATTTCATAATAATCATCATAAGATATGGGTTCATGCTTCAAATTCATAAAAATCAAATAAAAATTATGCCTTTGTAAAGAAAATTACTTTTGGTCACAAGAACGAAAGAGAGTTGTTGTTGAAAAACCCCGCATACCTTGAATGATGAACTTTAGATCGATACTCATTTTTGAGGTGTTAATCGTGCCTTTGAATGATGGTTCTTGGAGTTCTTGAACTAGGAACTTGGAATCTTGAATAAATTTGCAGAATTAATAGTGAACTTTGGAGGTTCTTGAAGTTGGATGTAGGAGCTTAGGGTTTTCTTTTTGAGGGAATTTGATGAAATATAAAATATAATGCTTCTAATAGGCTTTAATATAGGGTTTGGACAGATTTTGGGTGAGGGAGGATGACCAAAACGCCCCTAAAAATCAAATAATTTTCGAATTTGTCCTTTGGTGGACTGTTTTGATAGTTTGAAGTAGATCAACCATAACGTTTATCTACGATATCCAAATTGGATGAAACTAATTTCATTAGAAAGAGGACTCTCATATATTTCCGTTGATATATAGTATCTCACTCAGATCATTGTGTACAAGGAGTTATGATCGTTTGAAGTTGAACCAAAAATTTACTTTTGATAGGCTAAAGTAGATCGACCATAACTTTTTGCTCCGATAGACAAATTGGATTAAACCAATTTCATCGGAAAGAGGACTCGCAAAGATTTCCGTTGATATATAGTAGATCACCCAGATCATTATGTACAAGGAGTTATAATCATTTAAAGTTGGAGAAAAAATACGCCAGGCCTCAGTACTTTTTTTCCTGCACGTTTTACTGTTCACTACTATTCACGGTTCGATCGAAATGTTCATAACTCGTCGCTCGGGTGTCCTTTTTGGATGATCCAAATATCGTTAGAAATTTTATTCGATACTCTACGTAATGGTGGGTCATAATCTAACATATTCCGCACGAAAAATTTATAATTCATTCTAGAAGATAGAACCCAACACGTTTACGCACAAAATTTCAACGAAAAATTTCCCGGGGTATTATATCATCTTCCCCTTGGAAACATTCGTCCTCGAATGTCGATGAATAAGTACAGAATACCATGGAAATGAGGACAAAAGGCTGGGATAGAAAAGTCAATCCACTTACTTCACTCCAAACTTTCGAATACTTCATAGAACATGCGATTCATAATGAGAATGGTCACATAGTTGGATCTTAAACAAAGGAGACTGATTTTAAGGAATCAATATCTTTGGTTTATTTAGAGACTGAGAATCAAAGGTCTCGAAGGGGATCTCATCAAAAGAAGGACCATTTGCGCCCAAATGAAACGTCCCTCAACACTCCCTCCAAAAGATTCAAATGATATTGTTCGGGGAGAAAATGAACCATAATTTGATACAATCCTATCGTATGGGAACAAGGACCCATATGGCATAAATTAGATAGGAACTTCTAGGTCTTGGGAAACATAACTCATTGCTTCCAAACTTAGCAACACCTCCCAACTACTCCCTCGACTATGTTCAAGACTAACTCCAAGTACTCATGAGATACGCCACATAACACTATAATACTAATCTATATCATGAACCTCAATACACACTGAGCCTCACAACTCCTCACTTTAAACATAACTCTTATTGCTACTCCAACAACCACATACAATTTTATACTAGGGATCCGCTAACATGCGGTGCATGATTTTAGATATACAACCATAACATTCAAGCCTATACTCATAACCACATACGCACTTCGCATATGCACCTCTAAACGAACACTTATAAAGCATTTTCCTCGCTTTCTCTAAGATTCCATCAACTACATCATTCACACATACTGGTCAATTCTTTAAACGACACACATAACATTTTCTCAACCAATTGAACTATACACAAAAACTCTATATTACTATTCCTACAACCTCATAGAAGTGTATAAAACCAACGCACAACAATCTTTCCAAATAAACATTTAAAACTTCAACTAACCATGGCATGTATCAAGGACTTAGCCTCAATCTAACTTCACTTCACCGCCGTGAGCACACCACCTTCTATCATAGATAAGGAAGTATCTTTTCTCCCTTCTAGACAACTGCTCAACACCATTAGCTTGACTTAATGAAAAGGTCACAAAATTTTAAAACATGAAGACCTGAAACATGAAGGGATAATGTAAATAACTTGACTCTCTCTATTGAGGCCTTAGGAGTAAAATATCAAATACAATAGGTTCATTAAGGTATCAAAACTGAAGACACCCATAACAGAAACTGAATCTCACTGATCAATAAGAGTATTTCCTGAGTATTGGAACTGAACATACTGTAAAACTTGAGTAAATGAGTCATGGGCGGCATGCCCTGAATTTAGAGCTCATAACTTATGAAATGTGATTCCAACTGCTAGAAGAACTGGAATTTCTCATTTTTGGAAACTAGGAGAGTATGTAATTCTCCATCACGTGTATGAACATGAATTAAGATCATGGAACTGAAATGTAAAGCATGAGTAGGTTTTGGGACAGCTGAAAATACTGAAATAACGTTGGGTCAAGCACCGATCTTTCTCACAGCAAATTTACAACTTACTGGTACTTCTACTAAAATGTAAAATCTTGACTTGACTACTTGTTCTATCATCTCCCCCTTAGCTTTAAGCCACCACTCAAATTCTCAAATGCTTACTAATTTCAAATCTCCACGAACATCTCTATCGCCGGAATGTTCACCATCTAGTGCTTCAACTCTTATTTCTATTAGCTCAACTTGAATACTTTCTAACCTTTTTATAGACCATGCTACTTCTGTCTTCTCCATCTAATACCATGTCTATGAACTTATGTTTCTAACCCATAAGAATCAAAATCACACTTAAGAGGCTCAACATTTCCAATCATACGCCTCGCCTTAACTTAGCCATCAAAACATCATCCATCGTCTAACTAGTATTTATCCATCTAACAATCCCATGGCACGACTCACTACACCACATACACTAATCCTCGAAATTAAAGCAATCCCATAATATCTTGGGTGAACTTTCTCATCATAATATAATATTAAACTTAATTATAAGTCAACTACACTTAAACTCTTGTGTACACTGTTCAAGCCTATTAGGTCATTTCCGGCAAGTAATACCATTAATCCAGAAACCGTCACATTCGGCTTCATGATCACCAATTGTTCAAACTTAAGGTCTCACACTTCACATAATTTACAACTCCATCTCACGCATAACTCCCACGTGAAGATTATAAAACAACACATCCATGAACACTAGCCCAATTAAACTTCATAACAATAATAATTGGTCCTAATCATATAGCCTATCTTATTCACAATCCATTAACACATCCTTCTTTCACCCGTCACTACTATCTATCCTTCATACACAACTTAACATAGTTCATAGCTCTCTACGTCTTAACTTAACTTTCTCTTGCAATTTGGAGAGCGCCTAGATTAACAACACTTACCCACCGAGTACTTCCATCACTAACCTATACTCTCTATCATACAAATACCGTCAACACCCGTTTCATACCTCGAACAAACTATATCACTTTCTATTAACCCAATTGCATGCAAAAAGGTATTTCGCTATACTTATGCTCAACAAATCATACTTACCATCCTTCTTACTACTACACCTCCACATCCCACATTTTCAGCCAGCACAAAGAACAAGATGAACTACAAGTTGCTAGTAGATCAAAATAGGCCGCACACGGCTCCACTAGGCTTTGAATATGAGTTTTAAAAAAAAATTAAGATGAATAACAAAGCAGTTGTACTAGTGAATCGAAAGAGCCCCACATGGCTTCACTAGACTTTGATTTTTCACAAACATAATGATAACAAGATTACATAATACAAGAGATAGAAACTTAACACACAATATTCAACGATATAAGAATACACCTTACTCTGTCTTAATTAAATAACTCATAACAATGAGGGCATAACTTTCAACTTAAGGAACTTAACACACTAGAGAGCTCCTCTCAAGCCCTTTGTGTAACTTTTGAAATTTCTTCTAGAAAATATAGAAGCATTACCTGGGGAAGAACTGGAGCTTGCGAATCATGTTATCTCAAAAATAATACATAGAGGGAGAAGTATAGATTAACATTGTAGATTCTGAGGAGGAATCTGAAAGAACACCTAACCTAGGCTTAGTTCACAACTTTTATGAACATGAATAAAGTACTTCAATCTTTGGAACTCAAAAGCACTGACAGGATACTTTCTAGCTCTCTTACAATCCCATAACTATCTATGGAGAATAAAGCTTAACTGTTTCTGATACCTTGAAAATGAGGCAGAGTTGGCCAAAATAGAGTAAGATGAGAATCTATATAAGCTTCTTGGAGAACCTTTTTATAGCACGATCTTAGACTTAAAAGAAGGGAAACATTTCCTAAATGCCCTGTAGCCTCTCGAAGAAAAGTACAGACGTCTCTGTACCATTCCGCAAGAATCTACTAGACACAACTTCATAGATACCTTAGGACACTTGAACTCTGTGCTCTGATACCAAGTTTGTAACTCCCCAAAATCGAGTCCCGAGACGTCACATGATGCTTAGGGTCACAAGTGACCCCAAGCTAACCCTTCTACTGCCATAACTCATAAGCAACTGAATAAAAATAAAAATCCATACAAATCAACATAAATTAACTCTTTTCTGAATCTGATCGATACAAAAATGGAATTTTACAGGATTACAATTCTTCCTTTACAACCAAAATTGAAACAAAATACATCCACTTCTACTGACTGTCCATCAAGCCTCTACTGGTACTGACTGTAGGTAGCCGGGTCATCACTCCTGACCACCCCAACTCAATACGACTGAATAACGAAAATACAACACTGTAAACTCTACATAACTAACACAATCCCTTGAATCAAAAGGACTCATCACCTGCTGACTGGATACCATGAACTGACTGGATCCGAAGGTGTAACTATACCTTGTACCTACATTCCGAGAAAATATAGCCCATATGCGAATATGTGGGTCAGTACCATGGAAAGAAACCGAGTATATGGGGGTGTATGCAGTTGTATAAACATCATCATCATAAAAATTTATAAGAAATAAGCAGGATGTATGAAAGACTCACATAGCCCGAAGAAAATCATCATAATCATAAGAGGATGAAATAAGTATAATAACACATGTGAGTCATCAAATTATTTGTCAATCACTTTCAGTTCATCAAGAATATCAATTCTCATAATGTAAATATCATTTAAATCTTTCGAAAAAATAACTTTAACAATTCCATTTTAAAATCACTTCACCATTCACCATAGACACAAGGAAACACACACACACTGGGAGATCCTATAACCGAAATAAACCATGTGAGCTACATGAAGTCCAACGTACAACCCACGTTGGGGAGAGCCGTCCTATCCTTGCCATCGGAGTAGGACTTCCAGTATCAATTCAAAAACACAAGTGATCACTATATAAATCAGTCCCAGGCTCACATCCTACGGGGGCACGTAGTTCTAAGGAAGTAAGGTCACATTATATCTCCCACTCGGTGCTAAATATTACTCCCGAACTTATCTCAGAAATTTAAATCAGCCTCAAGATCATATTAAGGAAAATACACAATAAACGCTTCAACAATTTTCATCGGGAGCTAATTTGCTTCCCCTTTATCATAATCAATAAAAATGTGAATTTCTTTCACAGTCGAGTTCAAAATAACTCATTCACGACCAAAAGTTCAAATCATTCAAAACATCTCAAATATTCAACATCAACGTGCATATAGCACACATTTTCTCAAAAACACAATTTCAAATGGGGATTCACGACCCAAATATTAAAATCATGATAAATATCGTTCAAGATTCATACTTTATATCACCACACATGTAAATTCATCTTTTAAAATCATAAATATCAAGATTTCATAAAAATCATCATAAGATATGAGTTCATGCTTCAAATTCATAAAAATCAAATAAAAATCATGCCTTTGTAAAGAAAATTACTTTTGGGCACAAGAACGAAAGAGAGTTCTTGTTGAAAAACCCCACATACCTTGAATGATGAACTTTAGATCGATACTCATTTTTGAGGTGTTAATCGTGCCTTTGAATGATGGTTCTTGGAGTTCTTGAACTAGAAACTTGGAATCTTGAATAAATTTGCAGAATTAATGGTGAACTTTGGAGGTTCTTGAAGTTGGATGTAGGAGCTTAGGGTTTTCCTTCTGAGGGAATTTGATGAAATATAAAATATAATGCTTCTAATAGGCTTTAATATAGGGTTTGGATGGATTTTGGGTGAGGAGGAATGACCAAAACGCCCCTAAAAATCAAATAATTCTCGAATCTCTCCTTTGGTGGACTGTTTTGATAGTCTGAAGTAGATCAACCATAACGTTTTACTACGATATCCAAATTGGATAAAACTAATTTTATTAGAAAGAAGAGTCCCATATCTTTCCGTTGATATATAGTATCTCTCCCAGATTATTGTGTATGTGGAGTTATGATCATTTGAAGTTGACCCAAAAATTCACTTTTGATAGGCTGAAATAGATCGACCATAACTTTTTGCTCTGATAGACAAATTGGATGAAACCAATTTCATCGGAAAGAGTACTCTCAGATCTTTCCGTTGATATATAGTAGATTACCCAGATCATTATGTACAAGGAGTTATGATTATTTAAAGTTGGAGTACGAATACGCCAGGCCTCAGTACTTTTTTCCTGCACGTTTTACTGTTCACTACTATTCACGGTTCAATCGGAATGTTCATAACTCGTCGCTCGGGTGTCCGTTTTGGATGATACACATATTTTTCGAAAGATTATTCGATACTCTACGCAATGGTGGGTCATAATCTAAGATATTCCACACGAAAAATTTATAATTCATTATAGAAGATAGAACCCAATACGTTTACGCACAAAATTTCAACGAAAAATTTCTCAGGGTATTACACCAGCATTTGGCACTTTCACCAAGGCTAGTAAAATATTTGACCCAACTAGATCTTCAATATCCATTGTGACACTTTAGACTAGACATCCCGTTCTCAGACACAACTCCAGCCAGGTGAATGGTATGGATAAACAAATTTGGTAGATTATCGGTAGCCTACCTACAGGCCACTGTAGAGAACTTCTCCACTCATCCTCCTAGTGCACTAATTTTGACCACCTTACACATGACTAATAGTAAATTATTAAAATATTGGAAAAAGTTTAAATGAGCCAAAAAATGATAAAAGAGCATGAGAGAAAAAGAGAAAGCTCCTCACTAAGTTGATGGGCACACTTAGAAAGTTCTAAAACAAAAAAGATGTTGAGGATGAGAATGACTTAGTCCTCAAAGGTCCCAGTAGTTTGAGCTACAATTTTTTTGTTGGGGGTGGCTTGTGTTGACACTTATGGCTTTGTCAGGTTTGGATCTATATTTTGTTCATTTTTTTATACTTATTCACTTATTGAGATTGATTATTATCTTATACTTTATTGTATGCCATCACTGGGCATTAATTATTTTATTATTTCAATTTCAAGCCATTCAATTGTATGTATACATTGTGTCCTTGTCAGGATTAATCTTTATTATGAAGGCATTGTGCGCCCTTGTCGGTATTTTTTTTGGTTGATGATTTTTTTATTAATTATTTTATTTGTTTTTCATCTAGTAGTTTTTCTTTTTAAGTAGTTTTTAGTGAGAATTCTAGATAATGAATTGAGCGAAAACTTTCTTAAGAAAAATAGTCACTTTTTTGGGTGTTGTTGTCATTTGGGAATATTTAAATACCCTATATGATTTGGAATTAATTGGGGGCTATAGTGAAGTCTGAGTATCCATTGTATTATTACCCTTTTTGAAGAAAAAATATGGGATTGTGGCTCTACTACTATAGTTAGTCTGGCATTGTGAAATGTTATAATCAGTATACCTCTCCAAATATTTAGTGAAGACGAGTTGTATGAAAGTGAATGATGTGGTGACTACTCTTTGACTCTTTGTATGACTCTTGACTCATTAGGTGGTGATAGTTTGGATTATGAAATTTTCTCCTTTTTTTTTTAGGAAATGAAATTGATCAACATTGAATAGTTTGTATGCCATGTGTGTTGATTTCTTATTGAATAATTCTTGTCTTTACTTATGTCATCTGAAACTTTCCCAATTGGTCTTTCAATACTAGTTACTGTATTTTATTGGAAAAATGATCTTAGGCCTTTTTCTGATTTTTGCAAACCTCTATAGCCATAAAACCCCACCAATGCATAAATTCCATCACTAGTTATCCCATTTGAACTTAATAACTATTCTTTGACAATCACATTAAAAGCCTTGAACCTTTTTGCAACATTTGTTTGTTTGAACTCTACTCTCCTTGAACCTGAAAAATTCAACTTAAGGCCAAAACCCTAAGTTGGGGTGGTGGAAAATACTTGAAAATGGTAATTAGGAATTATTTTTTTGTGACTAAATTCCATAAGAGTAAGTTAATGATTGAATAAATTGAAAAAGGGAAAAAGAGAGAAAGATAAAGTTTTCAATAAATGGGTAGACTAGATAAAAATAGAAAGGTGCTTTGTGATATTTTTAATTGAAGAGGAATGTAATCAAAGTGTGAAATGGAAAATATTGTGTAGAGTTCAAGGAGAGAGTACTCATTTTTATCCAAAATTCATATCCTACCCTTACGTAATCCAACATTATAAGTTAGAAAAAGACCCTCGAGATCTCCAACCTAGTGCTTTTGAGTTAGTAGTGAATGAAATAAGGGGAATCCTATGGTATGGTACTTATTTGCATTGAAAATTCTTATTTTAGTGTGAGTTTTTTGTTAACATGTCCCTTATGTAAGTGTTGTGAATATTGTTATTTTGGACTTTCAATCTTGTTAATGCATGTGAACTAGGATCGATTGGTGAACTTAAAAATTCCAAGAATGATTCACCGGATAAAGTTTATTGACTAGTGGTTTTGAGTCACTTCATGAGAATTTATTTTTGTTATTTGATTATTGTTGAAATTCTATTTCATTCTTGAAAATGTGTTTGAATTAGAGGGAGCTTCTTGGGTAAGACTCACTTGTGTTGACTAATTATTAGTACCAACCAAAGTCATGTCATTGTGCTTATTTTGAAAAAAAATGAAATGAAAATGATAATATCAGTTTTTAATCTTAAATTGATAGACTTCATTGAGTTTTGATTTTGTTTTTCTTGAGGACAAGGAAAGTTATTAAGTTAGAGGTGTTGATAGGTTGAAATTTTTCCACTATTTGTGTCTCTTTGCTTATGAAAATATGTAATTAATCTTTAGTGTGAAGATAATTATTGTTTTAATGGTGTTTATTCTATGTAATTTGAGGTTTACAAGAAGTTCTAATGAAAGGAATTGAAAATGAGGCAAAATCGAGCTAAAATAAAAAGTTAAAAAAAGGATGAAATTTGGTCATCACTATTTTAAAGGCCAAGGCTAACAATTGCCATGAGTTCAAAGTCAAGGACTTGTGATCACATGGTCAAAAATCACATATGTGGTAAACTAACAGTCAAAGCCTCGTGATTGTGAGGTTCGTGATCTCAACATCGATGAAGAAATGGGCCTTCTTTTGAAATTCACAGTATGATTTCAAACATACAAAACACAATTTCCAACTCTAACCTAATCATCTTTGACTATTTTCTCAAGTTTGGAGACTAGGTTTCTTCAACCAACTACCTTGGAGTGAAGATTTGGTAGTTTTGTAAGGACAAATTTGTAATCCTTTCTTTATTTTCTTTCTTTGTAGTGACTATATTTTGGTGTAGTTGTTAATTTTGATTTTAAATATTGAGTTTAAAGAATAATAACATTTGTATTTTAATTTTATCTTATACTTTTGTATTAATTGAATTCTTATTAGTTAATGAAATAGGGTTGTGTTTATAAAAAATAATCACTTGCTTTATTGATTTCCAATGAGAGTAGCTAATCCAAGGACTCACCAAATTACTTTGGTTAAGCTTGAAAGTGTTAATTGAGGTTGGAGAAGGTTAATTTAGCACAACTTGAGGCTTTAACCCTCATCTAATGTATTTAAGATATAGCTAGTAAAATCCTAGTATAGCATAAAATTTGTTTTGTGATTAAGAGAAATTAGTAGGTAATTTTGAATCCAAATCCTGGATTAATTGTGAGTACTTAAATTAAATACAATGGGTTGTTGAAAGAGTTGATTCTCCTATCAATCCATTTGTTTGTGAAAGTCATTGATCAATTTGTTCATATTATAATTTTTTCCTATCCTTATTTAATTTTTATGTTGAACGCCCCTCCCAAAACATGTGTATCCTTTATTTGGGTTTGAGTAAGCTACTCTTATTTCTTGTTTTCTCAATTGATAATCATATTATTCCTTGTAATATTGACCTCGTCTCTATAGTTGGGTAAATATATTGCATGTGAATGCATATTTTTTATAAGTGTAATTGATCTTCTATCACTTTGAAAAAAAGTTTTTGAGTTTATGACCTAAAACCCATCAAAAAAAATTTAAGCCACTACTCTTCACTGGTGTGGTGGACCTATTGTCTCTACTGCAGACTTACTACATCGAACAAGGGTCGCTACAATGGACCTCAACTTTTCAGCTAGGGAACTTTTTAGTAAAATATCTACAATATCTATAATATTTTACTTTGGAATAAGATTAATAAATGGTAAGTGAAATTAAATAGAAGACTCGAAGACCTTTAATTTAGAAGATATTGAGACTCTTAATTCTTCATATTATAGGAGAGAGATTGTTTGAAGTTGTCCCGAGTAGAAATCATACTGAACTCAATCGGCAGGGACGTTGTTAATTAAAATTTGTGGTAGGCATTCTGTACAACCTTAATTCATATTTGGCTCTCCTACACAAAGGAATTTACCCTAACACCTATGAAATTAATATTCATGTATTTATTATATATTTAGTAACAACGAAATAAATTATTACGGTACATGTGCTTAATTGTGAATTCGGGGGGTTTCATTGACAAGGAGTCCACATGATGGTGTATGAATATCTATTACACGTAGTATGAGTACTTAGTTGTATTATATGTGTTCAATTTATGTATAGGACTTTCCTTGCATGTATTGTAAAGCAAAGTAAATTTAGCCATGTTTAGAAAGTAATAGAGGTGTTTCTTTGATTATCTAGTTTTGATTTCCACTGTTTATGCCTACCCTTGTGAATTATCCATAGTAATCCATTTAGAGCCTCGTATACTATCTTGAATTTTGGCCCTAAATTAAGAATGAATGATTTTCTATTCATAATTTTCAATTGATTTTTCGATGATTTAAGATCCAATTCGAGCTTTACTAGAAAAAAAATCATATTTGAGTTCCTAATGTGATGGGTATGATGTTTTCAGAATAAATTTTCCATTTTGATAGCAAATCCCATGGCCTGATTTTTTTGTCCAAATGTGACCCAAATTTTTTTCTTTGCGATATGGGTATTAATGAACTCTTATTTATGCATAGACTATATTTTTGATAGATTGGAGAATTCTGAGTCTATTCGAAAGGAAAATATCATGGTTTGAATTATTTTTTGACCTAGATGTAGGTTATGCCTTGTTGTTCTTTGGACTATGCTTGTAATGTATGAAAAGGTTTGTGCAAAAATTGTGATCCCTAAGATGGTTTTTTTGGTATGAACTAAGGTTTGAATGACTAGTTTGTAGTGTTTTGGTTTGTTTCATGCATTATTATAATATTATTAATTGATTAGTAATGATGGGGAAAACATAGAAAGTAAATGAGATTAACGAAAAAGTGTGACCTTTGAGCAAGATTGAGGATATTATTAATATTAAAGATTGTAGATTGTGAATAAGAGTTAACAATTTCATTGCATTATATCAATTACATTTAAATTCACTTTATCAATATGTTCTTTCATATTCATTGATTACAGGGATCATTTGATTAAGTATTGGAAACACTATCTTTTACAGAAAATGTACCATCATTATTGATTTAGTTTAAGGTAAGATACATGGCTGGTATGTGAGTTTGAGTAAATATGTATGAGGATATGAGTCAAGATTTTAGATGGATATATGATCCATGATTTTCACGTCACAACATGTCATTTGTGGAGGGGTGCATATTAATAGACATTAGTCGTTGTATTTCATCACATTACATCATGCTTTTTACAACTATTATACCATGTCGTGATTCAAACTAATTGTTATATTGAACTATGAAACACTTCTACATGCAAGGTTTATTTAATTTTTTATATTAAATTTAGCAACTATTAAGATTAGTTGGCTCTATGATGCCTACTGATAACTTTTTTTTTGTACTTACCCTACACTTTTGATTCTTTCTTATATAGATCATGGTATCAATTTTAGTGCAACACTTGATCATGTGGAGTTAGTTAATTTGAAGCTATGGTGATCTCTCTCTTGTAAAATATTCACATAGTTTCCTCCATATTCTTTTTTTTCTTATTTATTTTGGAGTCATCTATATCTTACATTTTTATAGTTCTTTATATAGGTCACTCTTGTACACATGACTCTGATTTGTGGATGGATTACTTATTTCTTTTTAATTGTATATTTATACATACTCGATATTTTTTTTTTGAGATATAGGTGTTTATATCCTTTATTAATCTACCGTTACTTTAATTCGTTTTATTTTTTAGAGTTGTCTTACCTCTTAAGATGAAATTGAAATTGGTGCCATTACAACTCTAACTTTTGCATTGTAATAATTTAGTATCAAAACACTAGGTTCACCAGTCTAACAAGTACAAAAGCAAGTGTTTATTAGTGTCTCATTCATCGATATGATGATGATGTCCATATCTAACTTCGAGAGGATACTAGACATTCATAGATAAAAATCTATCTTTAATTTGTTTACTTGCGACATTAATTATCTCTTGAGTTTTCTAAAAAAAAAATTCTTATTGATTCACAGAGGGTGAGAATGAGATTAGTTGTGATAGGAAATGATGTGCTTATGTCTATTTATTGTTGTGTCCTTTTGTAAATATGGTTGTACATGATCATACAATTAATAAAGGATATATGTCTAGATATTGTAACCATAATAATTTGAAAAATTGATTGCAAGCAAGAATTCTTATACGAGCTATTCAGTAGGTAACCAAAAGTAAATAGTAATTTATGTGTTTTAAAACCAAATAAAACCAATTGTAGACAAGTCATGGACGGGTTGTATTGTCATTCATATGTGAAAAGATTTAGGCTTGCATTATTCTTACAATCTAGTTAAGCTATCATTCATCCACCTAATTTAATTTTTCGAGTTACAAATTGAAGGTTAATTTTAGCTAAATTGAGCATTTTTCAAACAAATCTAAGCCTTTTAGACTACACTAATGCTTTGTTTCTATGATCAGCGGATAATAGTGAAGAGCATAAAGATATCTTCTGTATAAACCAAGCTAGGTCACGAGGTATATTTCTATCATCAATGATAAATTAGTTCCCTTTTCCTATAAGGTTCATTAACTAGCCTTATTTTCTTTCCTTTTTAGAGTCCAACAAGCATGCCTTAAATAATATTGCAAGGTGATTAATCAAACGAATAATTGAAAGTAACAAAAAATAAATAACTCAATATATGCAAATCAAAATAGATGATATGATATTCAAGCCACATGTTTCATACTCAACCATGACCACATAAATTAAAAGGTTTAGCTACTCATGAATATCTTTGGAAGAAGACATTTCATGTGTTTACAAGGTAAAACGCAAAAATAAAATAAAAGATATAAATAAAACCTTGTTCTTCAAATTTTCCCTAGATTTTGGCTTCTCACATCAGTTGTATATGGTAGATATCACGTGGATGGGATTTATATAGAGATTAATAACCCTTAGAATGTAAAAAACCAATACCAATTGGGATTGTAAGATTAAAAAACATTTCTCATCCTAAACCATAAAAAATCCTAAGCCCTTGCACCATAGTTGCCAGCCGCCATGGCCATGACCTCCATCAGTGGGTCTATCCCATCTGAAGAAAAGCATGAGGAGAATAACAATAATATTGCTATTGTTACTAATAATATGAATTATGAGAAGAAATTGAAATCTAAGAAAAGTTTGAATAATATAACTAGGGTTCCACCTAAGCCAGTGATTATGGTGCAAGGGGAACCTAGTGTTACTTGGAAAACATCAGAGATTCAAAATTTGATTAGTCAAGAGAATTTACAGTATGCTATTATTGGGAAATTTTCTTATGGTAAACAAGACATTGAGGAACTAAGGAAAGTTATTCTAGGTTAATACGGTTTCGAAGGAGATTGTACAATAGTAGTTCTTGATGCCAAACATACATTAATTAGGTTGCAAATACTCAAAGATTCTATCAACCTATTATAAACGACAGCATATTATATTAAGGGAAAATATATGTATTGCCAAATAAGAACGTTAAAGTGGGATCCTTGGTGTGAACTAGATGTTGAAACTTCTATTAGAGTGGAATGAATTTCTATGCCAAATCTTCCTCCAAATTTCTTTGCAAAGGAGGAAATTTTCTCTATTGCCTCAACAGTAAGGAAACCATTAATAGTAGATATGGCGACAAAGAATTAGACAAGACCTAGCTGTGAAAAACACAAGATGGAAGTTTATTTACTAGATAAGCTACCTCAAAGAGTAAGAATCAATGAAGAAAATGATGTGACTGGAGATATTAAGTCAAAGTGGATATAAATTCAATATGATTATATGCCAAAATACTGTTAAGAGTGTTGTTTACAAGGTCATGATGAAAATAGCTATTTGAATATGCATCTAGAATTATATGAATCTATAATGGAGGAGAAAGATAAAAAGGAAGCCAAGGTTAACAAAGATACAGAAGAAAGACAGATGAAAAAGAAGGTAGAATCAAAGAATAACACAGATAGAGAATGGAACAACAAAAAACAATGGATTACAAGGAGGAATTAATCTAAAAGGGATAAATTTGGGCATATCTTGGGGGAGATTGATGATAACAAAGTAGAAGATATACCTGTAGCCAATTACTTTGAAGAACTAAAAGAAGATGGAGCAGATGGGGAAGAATTAGCAATGACGAAAAAGAATGAAAAACCTGAGACCATGAGGCATAAAGAAAATATCAAATATTAGGTTAGTAAATCATTGGGTATGAGTAGGGTATATGTAGAGACTAAATTTGATTCCAACCATGAACAAAGAGAAGAAGTAGAAGATAACAACAATAAAGACCAAACTTAAGGAAAACATGTATATCAAAAGAAGAGTAAATAGAATTCAGAATAAAACAAGTTCGCTTTAGTCAGTCTTGCTTACAATATTGATGTTGGTAAGGTTATGGAGGGGATTCTACCATTGGAAATTCAGGCTGAATATCAAATTGAATTCTCTAACAAGAATTAGGAGCTAGATGATGAAGGCTTGGAAACAAAACTTGATAAGTTGGCAATACAGAGAGATTTATCTCCTAAGCAAATGGATACAATTAAAGAAACACAGGAAAGAAAGAATAAAAAGGGAAAGATCATAGGTGCTACCACAAGGCAGACAAGGAGTAATTCAAAACATAAATCAGGATGAATGCTTTGATATGGAATATAAGGTCGGTGAACACTCAAAAACATTCACTAGGTTGATCACATTACAAAGAGGACATCATTTTTATTTTATTGGTAGCATGAAACCTTTTCAGGATAGTCATAATATAGAGGAATACATAGTCAGATTAGGTATGTAACATGCAGTAGCAAACTCAACAGGTAAGATTTGGGCTTTTTGTGATGCTATTTTTAATTATACAGTCATTAGGGATGAAGAGTAACAACTGACATTAAGGTTAGCTAATTAGGAAATAGGAAAGACAGTGGTGATGACTCTAATATATACTAAGTATAGTCAACAAGAAAAAGTATTTTTTTGGGATTCTTTAAATAAGATAGTTCAAAATATGAATGATACTTGGATTGTCGGAGGTTATTTTAATGTAGTTACTAGTGGTGAAGAGAGACTTGGAGGATTACCTATTATAGTAGCAGAAACCAATGATTTTAATCATTGTATCGATTTGTATAATTTAGAAGATCCAAGGTTCAAAGAAAATAAGTACACGTGGTGGAATGAGAGAGTTGATGAGGACTGTATATTTAAAAGGCTGGATAGAGTATTATGGAATGTTTTGATGAAAAATCTATTTCCAGTATTGGATGTGGAACACTTAGCAAGGAGTGGATTAGATCATGCTCCTTTGTTGTTGCATTTTGTTAAATCTGATGAGAAACCCATTAAATATTTAAGATTTCTAAATTTATGGTTGAAGGAGGAATCATATTTGGAGATTACAAAAGGAACATTGGAATACTGATGTACAAGGAAATCCTTTTATAATATTGTAGTATAAGCTGAAAAGGACCAAACATGATTTAACTAAGTAGAGTAAAAAAAAATTGGCAATATATTTCAGGACATAACAACTTTTGAAAGGTAATGGAGGCACAATTTGAATAGAATCTTTCAGGGGAGAATAGTGAAAATTTATTTAAGGGACAAGTTGATTTGAATATTCAACTAAGAAGAGAAGTAGAATTCTAGAAACAAAAAGTTGGTTTTGAGTGGTTTAAACATTGTGAAAGAAACACAAAATTCTTTCATACTATTGTTTGAGAAAGGAGAAGCATATTGATGATCAATAGAATTCAAATGATGAAGGAATATGGTTGGAGGATTAGAATGATATAAAAGAGGCTGTAATTAAATTTTTTCAGCAACAATTTTCAAAAGATCGAGACTGTGAAGATTTTTCTATCATGGATGAGTTACTAGTTGTGATTACACCATAGTAGAATGAAGAGTTGTTTAAAGTTCCCACTAGGAAAGATGTTAAGTATTATGGGATAAACAGTAACAGTGCTGGTGGACCAGATAGAATGACTAGGTCTTTTTATCAAGATGTATGGCACATCATTGAAGAGCATGTGTACAATATGGTGGTAGCTTTCTTTTGTGGGTATGAAATAGCTAGATTTTTTACTCATACTAACTTAGTGACGTTACCTAAAAAGTTAGTAGTTAATACTTTCTCAGATTTAAGGAAAATATCACTAAGAAATTTTGTCAATAAAATTATCTCAAGAATCATTCATGATAGAATCACAAGTTTACTACTAGAAATTTTATTAGAGGAGTAGACAAGATTTGTTCAAGGAAGAAGCATAGATAAAAATATTATTTTGGTTCAAGAAATTATCTCTGAGATAAGGAAAAGTGGTAAACCCCTTAATATGGTGCTAAAATTAGATATGATTAAAGCATATGATATAGTGAAATGGTTGTACCTAACGAAGGTAATGAGGTAAATGGGATTTTGAGAAGTCATTATTGACTTGGTATACAAATTAGTGAGTAATATGTGTACTCAATCATTTTGAATGGTCAACCTAAAGGTTTTTTGAGATCATCAAGAGGATTGAAACAAGGAGATCCTTTATCTCCAACATTATTTATTCTTGCTGCTGAAGTCATATCAAGTGTGTTAAAAGCTTTGTTTAAGAGAAACGAGTTTAAATTATTTGGAATGCCTGGGGCAGTCCGAGAATAAATAACCTTTCACTTGTAGATGATATGATTATTTTATACAAGGTAGATTTCAGTACATTGAATATATTGTCTGAATTTTTAGAGAAGTATGAAAAGACATCTGGTCAGAGAATCAATAAAGAGAAGAGTACCATATATATACATAAAAGAGTTTCACATGGTGTGGTAGTGATGGAAGATGTAGCAAAAAGTATTTTAAGGAATGATTTTCCTCTTACATACCTTGGATATCCCTTCTTTCATATGAGGAAAAGAAAGGATTATTATCAACACATCATGAATAGAATAAGTGGAAAGTTACAAGGCTGGAAAGGCAAAATGACATCCTATGATGGTATATCTATTCTTATTAAGCATGTTCTTCAAATTATACCGGTCCACTGTCTTTCAGTAATAAACCCTACAGTGAATATTTTTAATACAATTAAAAAAAAGTTGGCCTAATATTTTTGGAGTAGTCATATTGGGGGTAAAAGTAGACACTAGGCAAGATAGTATTCTTTATGCCTGACTAAATAGGAAGGAGGTTTCGGATTTAGATTACTGAAGAATTTGTCTATGCCTCATTATTGTAAACATTGGTGAAATTTTAGGACCAAAAGATATATTTGGAGTACTTATATGAAAAAAAGTACTATAAAGAGAATCTTCTTATATTTTTATCTATAGAAATGGAGTAGGAGGTTCACAATTTTTTAAGAAGATGTTGCAGGCTAGGGATCTGATTGAGAACCAAATTCTATGGCAAACCAGGAATGGTAAGTCAAACATTTGGTGTGATAATTGTACAAATTTGGGAGAACGGTATAGTCTATGTGAGAAGAACTTGGAATAGGATGAAAAGTATCAATGAGTTAGCAATTTAGTCAGTAAGGGAAGGTGGAATGCTGATTTGATAAATGAGATTTTTCAAAAGAAATTGCCAATCATATTTTACAAAAAATAAATGTACTTGGACAGGTGGAAGTGGAAGACAAACCAATATGGATTCTTGAATCTAATAGAAAGTTCACTGTGAAATCAGCAAGGCAATATATTAGACAGAATCATGAATGGAGATAAATCTTCAAAGAGATATGGATAAAACTAATGCCTTTCAAAATGGCCTTTTTGATGTGGAGAATATGGAAAGGGAAGGTTTCAGTTAATGATTCCATAATAATATGGGGTGTGTAAGCACCTTCAATGTGTTGATGTTGTATTAATCCTAATCAAGAAACCATATCACATGTGTTTCTCAGATCACCTATTGCTAATAGGATTTGGTCCTACATCTCTTCATTTGCAGGTATAAGCATACAAGGATTGAGATTTAGGGAAACTATATTAGCATGGTGGAATATAAATATTAACCAGAGAGATAGGACTTATTATTTGGACATTCCAAGCATAATTTTATGTAAATTATGGTAAAGGAGAAATAGTAAAAAGCATGAAGGGAATAATGTTACTGAGCACAGAGTACAACATAACATAATTAGAAAGTTGAAAATGTTGCTTAAAGTGAGGAAGCCATATAAGTAATTTCCATATACATGGTAAGAAATTTTGAAAGAACTTGCAAATCATAGAGCTAGAGTAAAAGTTACAAAAGTTGTGTGGGAAATTCTAAAGCAAGGGTGGTTAAAATACAATACAGATTGAGTTTTTAAAGGAAATTCGGGAATAAGTGCCTATGCTTTTTTCTTGAGAGACTAGTTAGGAGACTTAATATATTCTAAAAGAACTATTATAGATGATACTACAAATGTGGAAGTAGAAGAAGCCGTTATTTTACATGCGACAATACAATGTAATCAGTCATAATTTAGCAAGGTGATCATACAAATAGACTCACAAACCATTCAAAAGATATTGAGCAGGGAATAGAAATGTACATGGAACATAACAAACATAATTGATCAAATATGGTTACTCATAAACGATACAACAGTACAATACCAGCACATTCATAGGGAGGGGAACAAGTTAGCATACTATTGAACTAATCATGCAATGGAGGAAGGCAACTTCACATTTAAAAGATTTTAATAGTTAAAAGTCCCTAGAAAGAAGATACTGAATAGTGACAAATTACAAGTTCCATTTTTAAGAGTGTCACCATAAAGAGGGTGAGTGGCTAATAAGGTTAGATATTACAAGATTCAGAAGAAGCTAGTTACAAGCCATGCAAGGCTACTAAAAATAACCTAATCTAGCTAGCCTGAACTACAGTAGCCAACAAAATGGACTCGCAACAAAAGGGTAGGATCTGTGGGTCAGATTAAGATTCATAAAACTGAGATATGGGTTAGTTTCCTAACACTTATGGTTCCAAGAATCCCATTATCTTCATACCAAAAGCAAATAGAAGGGCAATAAGAAGGTCAAGCAGCTTACTAGGAAGTGGTACAAGATCCTTTCAAGAAGAACATAAAAGATGTTGATCCCATCCACCATAGAGCACAACTGTCCATCACTAAATGGAAGGACCATTAGCTAATAAATCAAGACAAAGGAATAAATAAAAAAAGATCTAGAAACTTACTTCTGCAAACTAATAAAAACAAGAGCTTAAAGTATCCATGGTACTGTGTTTATTACCCAGAGTTACTGATAGATGAACTGGCGATTGCACAGTGGAGGCAGAGGCATCAATTTTCAGATAGGAATATAGGAAAATGGGAAAATATCTCAATATCCAATACTAAGTCACACAAAAACATTTAATCAAAAATTAAAAGTTGAAAGCCTAATATCTCAATGTTAGAAAGCATCTACTATGATGAGTTGCTGGGATAAGACCCCTAAATCTAACTGCCTGGAACAAAAGTAATAGCATAAAAAAGATATTGAAATCTAGTCTTTCAATGATAAGGACTCACCAAATCTCTGCTACTGATATAGGCACTGGATTATTCTAATCTCCAGCTATACGCTAAATGATTGAACCTATATTATAAGAAAATATGGCTCAAAACAAAGTATGCAGTCAATACCATGAATATACTAATTAAGCATGTGAGATATGCACTACACTACATGAATAAAATATGTTGAGGATGACATAATAAACTTCCTATGAAACTATAATCTATAAACTAATGCATTGACCAAGTAATAAACATGTAACAAAATAATAGTACACTAGATAATTGGATACAAAGTGATGAACTAACTGAGTTTTAACTATGGGCACTACTATTAACTGATATACCCTAATCTGAGCTAACTATGGTCCAACCTGTAACTTTAGTTGGAAGAGTGCTCTATACTTTGCTAAGGGTACGAACACTAATTAATATTGATCCACTATATATTATCAAAAGGACTAAGCTATAAAGCCCGATGTTACATATGACCCTTTATAACCTACAATAGTGCCTTAGTTTTGGGACTTAGGGACTTCTACTATAGGTATTAGCAAAACTGAATTGTAATCCTTCATCCCTACGTAATCTCAGTGCTAAGTACTACTCCCATTTGAACACTAATAGATAATTTTATAGTTTGTTTAGAATGAATAACTAACAAGTTCATAATCCTGACATCTGAGACTGAAATAGTAGCCACTTTATCTAAAAATTATTCTACATCCAGTAACCATAGAGGACTAAGTATCTATAAATATATGCAAGAAATTCTAGTCATCGGGTGTTCATAATCCGTCATGTCTAAAGAATGCAATTACTCATGAAAATTTTCATAAGCTGAATAAAATAGAAAATGTATAACCAAAGTCCAAAATCATGAATTATTCAATATACTGAGGAATCATAAATATAAACATGTAAATGTATTGAATTCCTAAGGAAAACATAGATATGAAGATCATTCTGTAGATGAAATGAAATATAGAAGAAGTCATACTTTCCATAAAACCCTAGGCTTTGAAAGATGAATTAGCAAAGGAATTGATTTAACTGAGGGACTCAATTGTTCAAAGGAAGCCCATTGATGAAATCCCACATACGTGAGAGTGAAAACTTTAGGGAAACCATCAAATTTTGAGCTTAAAAGTGGACAACCCTCATTCATTCTCTCAAAGTGTGGAATTGTTTTCTTTGTAATATGGGACTTGAGTACTTTAAACTCATTATTTAGCCTTAGTATAGTTTAAATGATGTAGTTTAGGGGTTAAAATATTTGAAAAAGACTATAAATCCCCTCATAAAATGTAACTATAAATATGTCAAAGTGTGACTAACACACCATCCCACAAGCGTAGAACCCATCTATGATCTTGGGTGGTGCACACAAGATGGTGGATAGCTTAGTGTCTTCTTTGGACTTCATCATATGAGACACGATACAACTCGTGGGATGTACACATGATCGTACCTTGATGCATAGTGGAAAGTCCAAGCTAAGACATACTTTATGAAAACATAAATTGTACCAACGATCATGGGGTTACAAATCATCCCTATTTCTAGGATGATTCCCATGACGTGACTCACTCTTCATATACCTTTATTTCTAAGATAGCAAAAGGAAGAAATCCACGTTCTAAATCATCCATCATTATTATGTCCCCCTATAGACCTTTTTAAAGGAATCTATGGGTTTCCAAGAGTTCACCCAAATCCCTCTTTCAAGGATGATGAGGGTGTTCAAGAGTTTGGGGTTTTCACTCACCATATCCATTTGGATATTTGGGGTTTTCACCCATAAATTTCAACTATTAAAATAAAGAAATGTTGGAATCTATAATCAACAACTAGAAGTCATACAAACACATCATCACCCCGAACACAATTGCACCTTAGTTCAACATAATTCCAAGACTAGAGAAGTCAACTACTCATGAAATAAAAGAGAAGAAATATACCAAGCAATTTATTCATGGAATCCATAACAAAGAAAAGTAAACAAAATCTGTACTTTCACGCTTAAATTTCACCAAATTCAACTTGAAATTCAAATTACACATGAAGTAAATATTTCCCCAAAATATAGGGTTCCACAAGTTTCTAATTTTTCAAATCCTCCTCTATTCCATAATGTCCAAGGAAAAGGGATTTTGGTCTTATATGAGAATTGGAATCATCTATTCCTTCTGACATAATTGAACTTTTTCATTAAACTGGCCAGGCCATAATCGGCCCGATAGTTATGCGGTCGTTGTGACTGCGATCGCTACCTGGACACCGTGATCGCGTTCACTTAACTAACCCACTAGGACATGATCGCTCTGATAGATCTATGATCGCATTGAACGTAATCGCTGACTAGACACTGTAATCGCGCTCACTTGACCAAATTGGACTAACTACGATTATGGCCAGACGATCGCAATTGCAGACCGATGACAGTTATTATGGTAACTCAGGCTTGATTCTTCTCCAGCTCTTTTCGCTGCACTCCTCTCTGTTTTTGATCCATTTTAGCTCAAGTCCACATGTTTTCATATCATGACCTATATGCTTGTAAAATATGGAAATTAGTGCATTTAATCATAATTTTGTCTCACTTACCCATTCAAATCATGGTAATGTGCATTAATATTTAGTGCAAATGAGTGGTAAATTCATCTCTCATCAATACCCCAAACTTAAAAATTTGCTTGTCCTCAATCAACACTACTTTCTACCAAGAGACAATGCACATATATGCCAAAATTCTACTGCTCAATGATTATAATTATTTCAACTTGATTACCATCACAAAAATCTCTTCGCACATGCGAAAAACTATTTTAACGACACCCCTCGACATAAACTGAAATATTGAAAGAGTCAAAAGACTTTAAAGGTCTACCATGTAACAATCACCAATACTCAAGAAGTGATGTACCTTTTGAACTCAACTATACTATTCTCCTCTTGCCTTATTTTTTGGAAGATGACAAGATCACCCACCTCAACTAGTTCACATGCCTCGTCACAAGAAAGAAAACTACATACACCACATTATCAAATAGGAAACAAGGAATTTAAGAGAAAAATACTCTCCCTCTCAAAAACTCTTAATTCTAACAAGTACAGTGCCATAGGCTTGCCCTTATTTTCAATTTCCACTACAAGGATCATATTTGGTTGAAAATCATGAGGGACCTTTTGAGCTTGCATTGTACGTTTTTAGTTAGGGTAGGATATTAATTAAGGACGACATGTTTATACCCTACTTGAAATTCTACATCACATTCTTTCCAACTTTTGATAATGGGCCACTTCTTTTCTTTCACTAATGTGCATACTTTTTTTTCCTTGGTTTACCCAATTTTTTTATATTTTTTCTTGCATATTTCATGCAATTCTTTCCTTTGTTGGGTCCTTTCTTTTTTTTTTTTTTATTTATTGTCATTTCTTGAGATCTTAGAAACTTACTTATAACTTTGTCGCCCAAAGTTACCTCTCTCAGTCTTCACCACCCCAATTTAGGCTTTTAGCCTCAATTTGCATTCTCAAGTTCAAGGAGGATAGGGTTCAAAAGAGGTATAAGATTTTAAAAGCTTACGACTTGTAATGTGTTTGCCAAATAAAAGTATAAATGCTCAAAGTGGGTGACTAAAGATGACATCTATGCAAGGGTAGGCCTTTTATTCTAAAGTGGACTTCAAAAATGACAAAGATAGCCTAGGATGATCGTACCAACAAAATACAATAAAAATTTATCTTTGAGATACTAATGAGGCAAGTTCTACAAGGTACAAGTATGCATGAGATTTGGACAAATAAGCTCACCACACATGGCATCCAAATTCACCAAGGGGTATCAATTGCCTCTCCCGCTAGAGACAAAAATGAAGTATATACAATTTTCCACAAGTTAAAATTTCAGAGTCACAAAAAGAGAATGTTTTGTTGCAAGGTTGCTCACTTCCATACCCTTGATTTTTGAAACAATTTTGGTCGGAAAGGGGTGTTTACTTTGAATTTTCACCTAGCACAATTCTCTAATTATGGCACCAACCTAAGCCTTTGTCTCACATTATGGTTTTTGTCCGGGAAAACCAGCAATACGGCTACTTAGTTTTTGGCATAGGTATGAATGTGATCCCAAATCCGTAATGCCACAGGTACTCATACTTCCCTTGTATTTGTGACTTTGATGCTAGGGGTAATCATAATACCCCTTTATCCATTACTCAAAACCCAATGAAGATGCATTTCCCTTAAGTATGTCGTCGCTCAATCTATCACGGGGAAAATTTCATCCATAATTAAGAAAACAAAGGTAATCTCGCACACCCCCAACTTAGGGACCTAAAGTTCCCTCACTAAAGCTAACTTAAGAACTACAAGGGTTACAAGTGGTTCCCTTAAGTAGAAGTTAGCATATCACTAGAATGATGTGATCGTGGTGCCGCAATTGTGGTCCATTGACCACGATCATGTTATCCGAGGCTTAAATTCTCTGTTTTTTCTCTATTTTAATTTTCTGCATATAGGCTATTTTCCATCTCGATTTTATCCCTATTTTTCGTGGAATCAAACTTTTGGACATTTAAGTTTAGTTAAAAACACCTACAAAACATTAAAACAAATATGAAATTAATAAAGGATGTGTTGCCTCCCATCAAGTGCCTAATTTAATGTCGCGGCACAACCTTCCTCTTTCACCACGTGGCATCTTTGAAATGAACAAACTCCACCTTGTCCACCATGGGACCTTTTACATTGTAGTTTTAATACCTTCGACCATTCTCTACAAATTTCTTTCTTTCATGATCTTCTAATTCAATGGCACCACTAGGATAAACATTAGAAATCACAAATGGCCCCGACTATTTAAAATAAAACTTCCCCGCCTAGAGTTTCTAGCGAGAATTGTAAAGGAGTAAATTCTCTTTGACATAGAATTCTCATTTTAATATTCGAACATGAAGATATTTATTCATTTTATCCTTATAAAATTTGGAGCTCTCATAATCCTTGTGACAAAAATCTTCTAACTCGTGGAATTTTGTAACCCTCGCCTTGGAGACTTCTTCCCAATTCATCTTCAACCTCTTTAAATCCCACAAGGCTTTATTCTCTATCTCAAAGGGTAAATGACATGAATTAATAGGTACCAATTGGGGTTTTGTAGGCCATTCTATAAGACCAAAGTGTCTCATTGAACTGCCTTGCCCAATTAGTTCGGCCTACATTCACCGTCTTCTTAAGTATTGCTTTGATTTCTCGATTTGAGACTTCAGCTTGGCCACTTGTATAGTGGTTATATGGATTATATACTTTGTGTTTAACCCCATACTCATTAGAAAGGGACTCGAATACCCAAATACAAAAATGTGAGCCTCAGTTACTAATTTTGGCTTGTAGCGTTCCAAACCTTGTGAAGATGTGGTTTTTTAAAAATGAGGTAACACTTTTTATCTATTTATTTGGGAGTGATAGGGATTCCACCCATTTAGAGATATAGTCAATGTATACCAATATGTATTTGTTTCCAAATGATCTCAAAAATGAGCCCATAAAATCAATTCCCCACACATCAAAGGGTTGCACTTCGAGTTTTTGTTTAGGGGGAATTTAATTCCTTCTTGAAATAGAACTATGAATTTGACATTGGTGACATGATTATAACCACACAATGGCGTATTTATGTATGGAGGGCCAATAATCCCCACATTGAAGGATTTTGGCGGCTGTACGGAATCCTCCATGGTGACCACCATAAGGTGATGAGTGGTAAGCTTCAAGGATATCATTTATCTCAACCTCTATAATGCACCTCCTAATAACACCATCTTCACACTCCCAAAATAGGAATGGCACATCCCAAAAATATCCTGTTGTGTCAAACAAGAATCGTTTCTTTTAATGGTAGCCAATCCCCTCCGATAGTACACCACTTTCTACATAGTTGGAAAAGTCGGAATACCACGATGTGCTTTTTCCCGAAATAGACATGACTAATTTGTCCAGAAAAACATCATCAATTTAAGTTTCTCCATACCTTTCATGATTATCTTTAAGACGCGAGAGATGATCGTCCACTTGGTTTTCGCACATTTTTAGATCCTTTACCTCATAGTTGAATTCTTGTAAGAGCAAAATCCATCAAATTAGGCATGACTTTTCTTCCTTCTTGGACATAATGTACTTAAGAGAGTCGTGATCTATGCGCACCACCACTTTCGTTCCTATTAAGTAGGCATAAAATTTTTCAAAAGCATATACAGTCTTCAAAAACTCTTATTCAGTAACGGTGCAGTTGCGTTGAGCATCATTCAAGGCTTTTATTACAAAATAGATAAGATAAAAGAGTTTTTCCTTGCGTTGACCAAACACCACACCCAATGCAATCCCAATTGCATCACACATTAGCTCAAAAGGAGATGACCAATCTGGGGCTACAATGATAGGGGCCGAAATAACCAATTCCTTAAGATGATCAAAGGATTTTAAGAATACCTCATCAAAGTTGAATTTAGTATCCTTCTCAAGGAGTTTGAACATTTGATGATCTATTTTGGATAAATCCTTGAAAAAACATCAATAAAAACCGACATGTCTAAGAAAACTCTGAACACCTTTTACGGACACGTGGAATGGTAGCTTGGCAATTACCTCTACCATGGCTTGATCGAATTTTATGCCTTTCCACAATATCTTGTGGAACAAGACAATGCCCTCATTTACCATGAAATGATATCAATCCATATTTAGGATAAGGTTGGATTCCATGCATCTTTCAAGAACCTTGCTTAGATGTTCAAGACATGATTCAAATGAGTCCCCACCACCGATAAATCATCCATAAGGACCTCCATTGAAAATTCGACCATATCCTCAAAGATTGACAATATGAAATATTGAAAAGTTGTCGGGGCACTACATAACACAAAGGTCATTCTCTTGAATACGAATGTCTCATATGGACAAATAAAAGTCATCTTCTCTTGGTCCTCCAGGGTGATACAAATTTTATTGTACCCCAAATAACCGTGTAAGAAACAATACCATTCTCACCTGGCTAGCCTATTCAGTATTTGATCCATGAAAGGAATCGAAAAATAGACTTTTTTGGTACATGAGTTTCGTTTTCGGTAATCCATGAACACCCGCCACCCGGTGACTAGTCGAGCGGGGATGAGATCATTGTTTTCATTTTCAGCTACCATGATGCCATATTTCATTCGAACACATTTCATCGGGATCACTTAAGTGTTATTGGATATTGGATATATTACTCCCGCGTCAATCCATTTTATGATTTATTTCCTTACCGCCTCTTTTATGGGTTGATTTATCCTCCTTTGATGTTGTACACCTTGTACATAATCTTGTTTAAGTTTATTTTGTGGTAACATATGTCTGGGGATATTCCTATGATGTTTGTAATTGTCAATCCAATGGCTTGAATGAACTTTTTCTCCACCAACTTCAATGCATATACTTGAGAGGGTTCAAGGTCACTTGTAATGATGATTTTTAATATGTCTCTATCCCCTAAGAATATTTATTAAAGATGGGGTTGAAAAGGCTTCAATTCAACTTTGGGTGGCTCAAGTATCGATGGTTTTGAGGGTGGGCTCTCACTGTGTTTTAGATCAAGGTTCAACTTTACAGAGTTCTTGGTATAAGATCCAAGCCCCATTAAATATACAACCACCTCATCATATTCTTCCAGTTCTTCCCTTTCAAAATTCCATAGCACTCCTACCAAAGGATCATCCAACAAGATCACATCAACATGATTTGTTATCTACCCATCAATAACATCAATCACTGAAATGACTTGTAAGTCCATTGGTTTCTTCATGTACTTGCCTACGTTGAAGGACACTTGCTCGTTATTCAACCAAAACTTTATCTCACCAGATTCCATATTAACCAAAACCTTTTCGGTAGCTAAAAGTCGTCTTCCAAGAATAATAGAAACTTTAATATCCATTGCATAATCCAAGATCACAAAATCGGATGGGAAGATAAACTGGTACACTTTTACTAGAACATCATAAAGAACTCCCATCAGCTTCTTGATGGACCAGTCGACCATGAGAAACTTATTTGTTGTAGGTTTCGGCTTTGCCAATATGAGCTTGTGGAATATGGCATAAAGAATTATGTTTACACTTTCTCCATCATCAAACAATTCCTTCGCAAACTTAAACAATCTGATGGAGCATGGAATTGTAAAAGCACCACGGTTTTTCTTCTTTTTCACCATTGTGTTTGACATAATGGACCTATAATGATGAGTTACTTCTATTGTTTAATCCAGCACAAGTCACTTCTTAGTTACCAAATCCTTTATAAATTTATAATACCCCAGCATAACTTGCAAAGCCTAAATTAGAGGAATTTTAATATATATAGTGCTAAATTTATCGAAGAACTTATTAAGCTTTGCATTTTCTCCTTTTTACATGAACCATTTAGGGAAAGGAGGGGGAATATTTTTTGATGGTATGGAGATAATACGGAAATCATTTACCTTTGACTTTTCAACCACGATCTCACTTGGCTTTGGCTCATAATCATAGGACCTTTTTATCTTTGACATTGTTTCCTTCCCACTTTGTATCTCTTCACTTTGCCCCTCCATGAGATAGATCGATATTTGATTCACTTTTTCCTCTAGTTGTTGAATGGCGATTGAGTGGTTTGCAACTATTTTTTATAGCGTAGAGAAATCAATTCGCATTTCAATTCGAGCCAAAGTTTCTACATTGATGCCCCCTTTTTCTTTCACATTGTGCCATTCTTAGACTTTTTATGTTTTAGACCTTGATTCCCACGTTGATCTTGAGAGGCAAGGTGGAAACCCTCTGAACTTTTAGTTAACACACTTAACTTGTCATCAAGCCTTTCTTTCGATGCACTTTCCCATTGTTCAATTTCTTTTACATTTATCACACTTACACTTTCCATTGGGACTCCCAACATATGCTCAAATAGGATCTAAAGGTATGACATCACCTTGACCATATTTGCATCTTCTCCTCCTCTACAACTTTTTCAACTTGGCACACAATGTATGTGGAGGGTTCCCGCACGGCCACCTCAGCATCCTTCATGTTCCAACTCCTAGACAAAATTTCTACTTGATCCAATACTTTTGAGGCAACCCCATAAGGATACTTAATGAATGATCAACTAGATTTATTGTCCATTATGGCTTTATTTAGCTGTTCCAATTTCCTATTGAAGATTTGGAGAAGCATCTTCTCTGGCATATCATGGTTAGGGAATTTCAAGCACTTCTCCTTGAATCTTCCCCAAGCTTCGTACAAGGGTTCTTCATAAAATTGGTGGAAATTAACAATTTCATCTCGCAATTGTAACATCTTTGAAGGTGGGAAGTATTGACTTTAGAAGGCCTCCTGAAGATACCATGAGGTGATTGACCTGGTGGTTAAATATCTTAGCCATAACATCGGATAGACTCTTGGGATATGTGTGCAATATTGAGAAGAGCACAAACTTCTACACAGTTCTTCAAGTGCAAATTCGAGTCCTCACGAGCTTAACCCCTCAAAATTCCCTTTAAATGAAGCAATTGTATCATTACACTTGTGACATAAAATACTCTATTTCCCTCGGTGGGGGACGCGAATAACACTCTAATGATCTTCGATCCCAAGATAATTCGAGTCATCTTAACTCATGATTATGTGGAAAGAATAATGATTATAGAATCAAAACTCAAAAACAACAAAGAAAGTCAATCAAAATCACCATCGGTATACCCAAATAAAAATCACACCACACAAGAGAAATCTAATTTTCACACCTCAGCAACAACACCATTTTGATAATGCTCACTCGTACCACATAAAGTATTTTAGGAAGGTCATTGTCAATAGCTCAACTCTCGTTGTGGTCGAATCCATGATGAGTGATATTTAAACTTCAAATCCTATGAGTGTTCTAATTACTATAAAGATACCCGAAGTGTATGCAAAAAAAAAAGAAACACGTAATATAAAATGCGGGGGGATGGGGAGGGTGGTTTTGAGTAAGAAATTTTCAATGAAGAGTCAAACAACACATTGTAATAACATCTCTGGCATAGAATTCGATTTAGGAGAAATCTCAAGATTATGTCTACCTAAGGGCAAGGTGTGTATAGGATCATGATGGCTTAATATGACTTCTAATTATTGCGTAATGGTAGTCTAGGTCAAATATCTTTGAAGTTAGTTTGTCAACAAAATCCCAAAGATGTCATTGCTTGGCTCTTTCGAGCACCCAATGATTGTAACAGTAAAAACAATCCAAAACCTTAATTCGGGCATCCCTATTTCTAGGATGATACCCATGACATGGGTAACTCTCCGTATAACCTTATTTTTATGATAGTAAAAGGAAGAAAACTTGTAATTCCCCGAGTCTAGTACCCAGAATGCCACATAGTTCTCATGACCCCGAAGGACCATAAGTAAACCCATGACTGATATTTGTACCTTTACACTGCATAATATACTGTATAAATGCGGAAATAAAGGCTGAAAGGCCATAAGGTTCAAATATTTGATAAAACATAACATTTGAAGATATGGTATATCAATAGTAAAATAACTGAAATAATTGTCTGAACATGTTAGTCTAAAAACCTCTAAACTATCTGAATAAGGAGTTGATAGGACATGTCCCCAACTAACCCCAACTACTGAAATAAATTAATTAATGAGATAATAAAGTAATGTTCATGTCCTCAAAGGATGAGGACTCACTACTAACTCTAATTGTTGAGACTGGAATGCTACTGATTCTCTGGAGCTCGTGCTTATGAACCTATGGCATAAAACACCATAGCCCAAATGCATCAGTACATTTGAATGTACTGGTATACATGTGAGGTAGGCTAAATACAAAGGGTTCACATACATGAACTATACTAACGGAATGAATAACATAAACGTGAGAATACATACATGAATACATAATAACTGTAACTGAGTTTGTGATAACATGATTGATGAGCCTGAGTACTGATAACATGAGATATTGGTAACTATATTACTGACATAACTAATACTGAGCGACTGTATCTGAAAGTCTAGGTTCTTATGGAACTAGCTGAGTTCCGTGTTGTTCTGAGTTGAATGTATCTGACAGTCCTAAAATTCTAAAAAATTATTTGAGTTCTATTACTGAGACTGAATGATTGTATCTGATAGACCTGATTTATAACTGAAACTATGGGAAGTAGTCATCTAACCGACAAGCCCCATATAACACAATATAGCTGAGTCGGGTTCCAATTTATAACCCTAATTAGAAGGGTGTCAATACCACGCCACTGGTAAGGACAATCTTTGAGTAACCCTCATAAAATAGGTGACTCTAGAAAGAATGATGGGAACCCTCATATAACAGGTTAAGCCACCTTATCTACCCTCATATAACATGATATGATGTATCAACCTACGCTGGCTATATAGTTCTGGAATGCAAGGATGGCTTCTAAGAATCACACCCTCATATAATAAGTGGGTTCCCATCCTTGGGTTTGCTAGATGCTAATTTCTACTCCCATCTGGATAGACACTGAACATGATTAACTGAACTGACTGGACTGAGTTAACTGAGTTTCGTTGACTGATGGAATTCTACTGAGATTACTGAGTTTTCCTGAGTCATGATACTGACGGAATTCTATGGATCATGGATTTACTGAGAGTATCTTGAAAACATGACACTGATTCTAGGCCCACAGCTAAATTTTAGGGTTCAAGTACCCCCAGGACTCGATGGGAAAAACTGATAAAGCATGACTTTCTTGAATACATGACCACATCAACAATCCATAATATAATAAGTTGGAGAATTCATGAAGTACAAGTTCTAAAGCACCACAATGGCCACACATATATCCATAACTCATTGACTATGACATTTCATCAAACACTTGACATGCATGAACTTGTACATGAATGGGGATTTCATATTATTATACTAGTATGGTTCTTTTCCTTCACATAGGTATTTAATCAAACACTTGGGGGAATGATTTGGTTATACAATCATCAACACATCTAATAATCATGGATACATCAATCAACTTGTAAATTGAAGGGGTTTATTATATTTATTATGCAAATCTTCATATACTAGGGTCAATCATTGGAAGATTGTAATTTAAAACATGAATCAAAACCCCACAACATCATGAACATAAAATTTCAATTCTATTTAAATCATGAACATTCATAAATACACAAATCTTGTATTTTGAAAAGAGATTCTTGAGCTTCATGGGTGAAAGGGATCCATGAATCAACACATGACATACCTGGGTTGTGAGTTTCTTGAAGTTCTTGGACTTGAAGAACTTGAATTTCTTGTTTTCTTGAAAAGGATTTTGATCTTGTTTTTTGGGATTATCTTTGAGAAAAAACCCTAATTTGATGTTGTAGATGGATAATGAACTTATGATCCTTGATCTGATATAATTAGAGGTTAAAATGGGTGCAAAATACCCAAATACCCTTTTAAAAATGACTTTAAAATAACTGAACAAACTATGCGACAGTGGGTGCGATGGTCCATCACTAGGTCAATGGTCTATCGGTCCTGACCGTCGCACCTAGGCAGAATAGGGGTTCACTGTCTCAAGTGTGATAGCTTTGGAGACGGTCCATCACTAGCTCGACGGTTCATCAGCTTGAGCCATCGCCCTTAGGCCGAAGGTGGTCTCACTTCCTCTGCTGTGACGGCTTGGGTGATGGTCCGTTGCTAGCTCGAAGGTCCGTCGACCCTCACCATCGCACCTGGGTGGTTTTGACTACTTTCTGTAAAACGGCCATAACTTTCTATCTAATTTGAATATTAATCATTTAGGAAGTCATCAATAACTCTTCTGGAGATTAGATTTGACTTAAAGAAAGTTTGAGGTATTACAACACGTTCTCAATCGTCCACCATTTATTTTTCCCCCTATAATCCTTTTTGAAGGAAACTATGGCTTTTCAAGTGTTCACCCACATCAGTTTTTCAAGGATGATGAGGGTTTTCAAGAGTTTGGGTTTTTCACCCAACAAACCGATTTGGAGATTTAGGGTTTTCACCCATAAATTTCAACTATTAAAACCAATCAATAGTGGAATCCATAATCAACAACAATAAGTCATACATACACATCATCACCCAAACACAATTGCACCTTAGTTCCACATAATCCCAATACTAAATAAATTATCTACTCATGCAATGAAACAGAAGAAATTTACCAAGTAATTCATTCATGGCATCCATAACAATGAAAAGTAAAGAAGATCTTCACTTCACACTTCAATTTCACCAACTTTAACTTAAAATTCTAATTACACAATAAGAAAATGTTTCTCCAAAATCTAGGGTTCCACAAGTTTCTAATTTATCAAATCCTTCTCTCTTCCATAATGTCCAAGGAAAAAGAATTTGGGTCTTATATGGGAATTGGAATCTGCTATGTCATTTGAGTAAATTTCCCTTTCTCATTAAACCCAGTAGGACGTAATCACATCGATAGTTGCATGGTCCTGTGACTGCAATCACTGCCTAAACACAACAATTGCATTCACTTGACTAATCCGCTAGGCTGCGATCATGCCGATAGAGCTGTGGTCACTGTGAATATGATGACAGACTAGACACTACAATTGCGTTCACTTGACCAAAATTGATTGACGAGATAACAGTGATTGCGGTAACTGAGGTTTGATTCGAATCTAGCTCTTATAGCTGCACTCCTCTCCTTGTTTGATCCATTTTAGCTCAAGTCCATATCTTTCCATATGATGACCTGTATGCCTGCAAAATATTGAAATTAGTGTATTCAATCACAAGTTTGTCTCACTTACATAGTCAAATCATGGTAATATGCATGAACGTTTAGTTCAAATGAGTGATAAATTCACCACTCATTACTTAGCACTAGGATTTTCTAGAGCAATATCCTGTGGGTTATGTTGAGTGGTCATGGCCAGATCTAGTACCACAAAAGCAACCCTAAACTTATCTTACCAATAGGATTTATAGAGTTGGAGCTTATCTTTAGGATTTACCTTTTACCTTTACGTAGCATATTTATCTAGCATCTTTATCATATTATATAGTGATTTATCTCAGTTGGCCAATGATGTCTACTGAGTTGCTGTATTTTTGGTACTGTTACGACACTTTTGTACATTTTTGGTATAGACCTGAGTACTAGTATCTCCAACTGTCCTGATGTTTGTACTGAGTTGATTTTATAGATAGGGTGAGCTCTCAAAGTCATAGTTTCCTCTTTTTCCTTCAATTATGTATGTCTTTTCTTTCATTATCCGAGATAAATTGTATTTGACTATTTTAGTACAAATCTTTCTTTTGTATTAACTCTTGTACCGACACTACTAGGACATGTGATGGTTGTTGATTATTTATCTATCTTTTATACTGCATTTATTGTCTTATTATTATATGTCATTATTTGTTGATTTTTGGCTTTTAGGACATCATTCCATCAAATTAGTCCATTGCTTATAGCTTTCTGCTATAGTTTGGATTACCTATTAGTAGGATAAATTAGGTTCCTCATGACCCGTAAAGTGAGTTGTGACAAATTAGCATCGAGCCTAGGTTCACCAGTATTATTGGTACAAAAGCGACTATCTAGTACAGTCCCATGAATCATACTGATGATATCTATTTCTTCTTCAGAAGGATATAGGACATTCTTATGAGTTCTTAACTTCATTCACTCATTTTATGCTAAGAGTCAGAGTTGATTTATATAGAATTTCTTTTATTTCACTCTTTCAAAGATGGCAAGGTCATGTGATACTTCTACTGAATATGAGGATCCCAAGACCAAACCTAGGTATCCTATCATAGTTCGTGGATAACATAGAGGTCGTAGACAACCTAGGTAAATATCCCTATATTGGTGCTAGATTATAGGGACCTTACCAGACATTATTCAGTACCAAAGCTAGAGGTTCTTTTGTCTCAGCTAGTGCTAGGCCAGGGACCAGCCTAGGCTACATCTAGGTTTATTTCTTCTTTAGTGGTCAAGGATGCATGGCTTCACTGTCTAATGGTGAAAAATCTATGGATCATAGTAGTAATTAGGAGGGGATTCAGTATGTTGGTGCAACTATTAAAGTCGATGTCTCTCTTATGCTAGTGGTTTCTAAGCTGGTAGGTCTAACTTGCTATATCTGTTAAGGAGTAGAAGATATTGGATAGGTTTTTTAGATTAGTTCCTCCTAGTTTTTATGGTGTATAAGGTAAGAATTCTTATGAGTTCTTGATTTCTTGTGATGATAAGCTTTGTAATTTTGGCCTAGTTGAGACTCACGGTGCTAATTACACTACTTTTTAGGTATATTTTATAGCTTAACATTGTTGGAGAGGTCATCTAGATTCCAGGGTAGTTGGATCTCTCCTATTTACATGGACTTAGTTCTCTGAGAACATTTTGGAGAAGCATATGTCTCGCAGTCTTATGGATCATTTAAAGGATCATTTCTTAATGTTGGAGCAGGGCTCCATGGCTATTGTGAAGTATGAGTGTGTTGACCCAAATCAGGGCTTGGCCGTGACGGGCATTTTTAGTCCACCGAGGACTGGAGACCACCTCCATTTTATCATCAATAGAACATAACTAATACTAACATATCCTGAAGTCTGAATATACAACAAGATAGAGTAACATAAGTTCAAAGATTCTGAGTTATATCAATAACCAACAACCAATATCGATAACCAATACCGACTACTAACACAACACCCAAATTTACAGTACCCACAAATCCTCTAACAAAATCAAATACCAATAAAGAGTTAGGACATGCCCACCACTATAGCCAAAAACAAGTCTAAAATAAAGTCTAAGACATAATAAACCAAAATATGAAATGAAGTCTTTCAAAGGATGGAAGCACACCACTTCAATTAAAGTCACAAACTATACACAAACACTTGATCATTATGCAGAAAAGGTAGAAGTCTTTCTAACGCCTGTATTGCAGGGGGATACAACATACGGAGATGATTAGAGGTTGGAGCACTAGAATGTAACTTAGGGATAAGGGATAAATAATGCCATGAGTAATAATTCAAAACTAGTAAAATCCAAGGCTCATCAACAAATGTAAATACATATTAATAAATACATATCACATGTAGGAGTAAGAAACAAGGCTTAGCACAAACTTTTAAGATCTTAACCTAGATTGTGTAGCATAACTGTCATAATCAAGGCACCCATGGGCTATATGGACATAGCTTTCCCACACTTAGAAGTGCCTCATTCATATAGTTGCACGAACCAAAGGATACTCATATGGCATATGCCTGATGGGGGACTCGAACCTTCTGACATAAACAAAGGTGACTTAAGAACCAATTTATATACTCTATGGGACTCGAACCTCCAAATCATATAATAAAAATAAGGGTGACTCGAACATCCGAGTCATTTAGACCCTCGCACAGTCTAGCATAGCTTTTGATTTTGGTCCCTCGAGACCTCCATTTTCAAGGCCTGGCTACACAACCGGCTTTTAAGACCAAATAAAATACTGAACACCCATTCCCAATTTATTGAAACTATTATACATTCAGGTATCCCATTGGTATTGCATAAAAACCTCACTTGCAAATTCATTATCATGCCACAATCCATTAACCATCACATGGAGAAAATTCATGACCCCTTAGGGTTAAATAACATCCACACGGGGAATTCACATACCCAAAAGTTCAATAAAATAATACCATGGTTCATTAACCTTTTATGCCAATGCATTAGTTTAAGTGAGCAAGTTAAAAAGTGTTACAAAGCCATACATTATTATCCATTTCACATTTAGGTTTAGGGAACACAATTTCAAAAAGCATATGTCAAAGCAAAATTCATCACAATTGGGGAAAACATAACCCATTTGATTATTCAGTAGCGCCATCCACCCCACAACTTCAAAACTGTTAACAAAGCATGAATAATGCATAATAACCTAGGGGAAATTAACTTATGAACCATTCATGTCAAAACCCTTAACCATAATAAAACCTTTATTTCAAATCAACATAATTAACCGTGTAAATTCTTGAATTGGATTAAATGAGTTTAAGGGTAGAGTTATATGCCTGAAATACCCAAAAATATGGAGAGAATTCAACCGTTGAAACTCTACTTGACCCACTTCTTGGAAACCCTAAGTATGGATGCTTGAGAGGAGTTGAAAGAGACCATAATATATCTGATTTTTATTTTGGGTAAAAATAGGGCCCCAAGAAAGTTTATAGGTCATGGTTTAATATTTGAATAAGCGGGAAATGTCAAAATACATAAATTGAAATGCTGGAAAATAAGCCACTAGTCGTTACGGGTGACCTTATGACTCGTAGGGTCACTATACGAATCATTCCCCTCAATCGTAGTTCTGACCGTGTCCCAGACCACTAATACTTTCATAATTACTAAAAAAACTTACGACTCATAATGAGTATATACGACTTGTTATATCCTAGTGGTACTCAGGATAAAAACACTCTGGGCATAACACTATTTTCCTAACGAAAAAGGCTATATGAGTCATTTCGAGTCCTTACAACTCGTAATATGGTAGTCATCAAAATAGTGAATTAGATAAATCTCACTAGGCACGTTATGAGTGAGTCATATGACTCATAATGACCTTCTACGATGCGCAAGGAGAGTCATAGTCAGAGTAGTAAGCTCAAAACTTAGAATTTTCCATGGACTAACATCTGGGTATTTCAATGAGGCTCGATTTAATGAGTTGTGAAGCCATGCTACTTATGTTCTGACTAATGAGAATGGGAGGTTTTATTTCGTTGTTTGAGAATTGAGACTTCCTCTTTACATGTATACATAGAGTTTGGTTGTTGTGGGTAGGTCTTTTGCTGAGATTTTTTATCATGCTCAGGTTATGAAGGAGATGTATCGCGATGCCTAAGGGGGTAGAAATAAAAGGCCATGATATCAGGGTTGTTTCAATTGGAGTCATAGTGGCACACAACTTAGAGATAGTGGTTCTCAAGGTCGTTACCACCTGCATCAGCCGTATCAGCATCAGGGTTTATATAGTAGGCTTGTTTAGGACACACATCTAATTACCAATAAAGACCAATCTAGTTAGAGTGATCATCCTCGTCAGAGAAATAGTTAACCTTTAAGGGTTTTGTCTTTTAGTTAATCCAGTAATGGTGGTTATTCTGGATCAACTAGATATTTTTGTTTTAGCTCAGCGCCTGGGGCGTGTTATAGTTGTAAGGTCTTTGGCCATTTCTTAAGAAAGTGTTGCAGTCATGAAGCAATAGTTCCTTTAGGTCAGAGTGTTCCAGTCATGTTCTGGGATTTAGAGGCACATTCGGGGCTTAAAATAAGGAATTAATGCTTTGACTTAGGTTATCTTGTTTGATATTATGTGTTTCTTGCATGATTGCAGGGAAAATAGATATGAGGTGACTTTAGTTGAAAAAATGAAGAATAATCTCAAAAAAGTCAAGTAGTGGTCAGTCTATGAGTCATTATGTCACTATTCAACTCGTAGCCCAACTCATAAGAAGAACAGTGTCTACAAGCTAAGAGAAGAAGCCAAGTAAAAGGTGACCATGACTCATAAGGAGTGGTTACGATTCATGGTGTGTATCCATAATGAAAATAGTGAGCAGAGTTGAGATCCTGAACTGAAGTTATCAAAGACTATGAGTTGTAAGGTCAGATTATGACTCATAGCTATCAATCGTAATGAGACCAATATGCAAAGCCCTGAAGTAGAAGGTTCAAGTGATAACAAGTGAAGACCACGATTTGTTAGGACTTACTACTACTCATGGTGAGGAATCATAATGACAAAAGAAACTTGAAGCCCTAAGGATGAAAGTTCACTAGAATGCCTATGACTGGCAACATACGACTCGTACGGAGACCCTGCGAGTAGTAACGACTGCTGACTAAATTTTCCTATTTTATTTTTACTAGGATTTCATTAATGTTTTGAGACACTATAAATACCCTATAGTTATTCCTTTATTATGTTACATACTTTTACATTACTTTTGATACTTTTAGCTTACATTGATCATTGAGACTTTGTTCTTGAGATTTGTGGTTTTGTATTCAATTAGAGATTTTAGATTTTACTCTTTCATCATTGTGCAAATAATAACATGTGTTTTTCATTGATTATTATGGATTTTTGCATGAACATGAGAAGCTAAATCCCTTAACCAGGGTTTTAGGAACCCTGACGGATTAGCTATGTAACGGAACTTGGAGATTTAACTATTCCACTATAATTACATGTATTGCAACATCTTCATATTAATTGGACCCAAGCTACTGCAGAAGCTTGGGAATTGGTTGTATTCGAGAACATCCTCACAAGGGAGTTTAATATTGAGAAAGAGGTTACAATAGTGATTCGAGGCTATTAACCCTCATCCAATCAACTCAAGACTCAAAAGATAAGAGTTGTACTAAGGTTATAGAGAAGGGTCAATAAGGAGACACCCCGAGACTCACAAGGTAAAGGGTGAAATCTATCAATGTGTTCACAAGATAGTTAATACTACATGGCCTTTAAACTTTTCATGTAAAAAAAGGGTTAGGTGGATTGAACAAGAGAATCATACGTAGTTGTGAATCCAGATGAACACCATCCTAGTGTTTATCTTTAATTATTTACAAATTCAAGAATTTAAGTTTGACTACCTGTTACTGTTGACTCAAATTCCCCCTTTTTACTTTTCTGCACTGCTCATGGATTTTGTCAAGTTTAAGTACTATTCGACATATTCTCTTTGGGTTCGACCCCAACCTGTGTTTGGTTACTATATTTGACATCGACTTCCCCATACTTATTTAGAGGTTAGTTTTGAGCGACATCAAATTTTGGTGTCGTTGCTGGGGAATTACGACATGAATTGTTGATTGAAGTTGGTGAAGTTCTTAGGTTTTATTTTATGTTCTTGGTTTAGTATACGCCAGTTTATGTCAAACACTCGGAGTCGCGGCAATGCCTTACTCCCATTGGATCCGGATAATGCTCAACTCACTCCCATATTTAAGGGGTGAGGCGGTCATTCTCAAGTAACCCAAATTTGAATTGGGGTCCGATCTCAAGGAGAGAATTATAGACTTCAAGCAATATGGGTGTTCAAATTACTATGAGATTACCCAGAATGCTAACAAAAACAACATGTAAGATAAAATGGGGGGATTTAGTTAAGAACTTTTTGTACGATCTTTAACAAATAATCGAGAGATAACACTTTTGTTTTAAGCAACAATATTGGGGAAATCTTAGGATTATGTCTACCTAAAGGTAAAAGTATGTGGGTTAATGAAGGTTTAGCATAAAACTTACTTGTTAACTAAAGGATAGGCTAGGTCTAAGGTCATTGTGGTCAATCTTTCAACAAAACCACAATGATTTCACCCATTGTCTCTTTCAAGCACCTAACAAGTGTGAAATTCATAATCACCCAAAACCTCAATCAAGCATCCCTATTTCTAGGTTACCTAATGTTCACCTTCATCCCTCTTTCGAGAATGATAAAGGGTTTCTAGAGTTTGAGGTTTTCACCCATCAAACCTATTTGGATATTTGGGTCTTTCACCGATCAAATTCAAACTAATAAGCTCAAGAAATGGTGAAATCGTTACTCAAAAACTAACTATCATGTAAACACAAAAATACCCACACACAAATTACACTCTAGTTCAACATAATCCAAAGACTAAAAAAATTAGTTACTCATTAAATAGGAGAAATGAATTTTCCCATATAGTGCATCCATGGAATTTATAATAAAAGGGGGTAAAATAATATTTAATTCCACACTTCAAATTTACTAACTTCCCGTTGGAATAATAATTACAAAACAATGAACAAACCAATTGTCCACACTCTCCTCCTAGGGTTTTTTCCCTCTCCTAAAGTATTTTGAATGCCCCATTTATAAGACTTGCTTTAGCTATCTAATTTACCACAATGTCATTTACTCATTCCTCCCTCTAGGTCACGTCCATGAAGATTTGGTTGCGATTGTACGGCCGCAGTTGCGACTATGAGTGAGATATTGTGTTGCATTGGCCAAACTTAACCAACCATGATCTCGTTCCTCCGACCGAGTCCGTGTTACCTGAGGCTAGGTAAATGCTCTGCTGAGCTGACAGCGATCGCGGTGCACAGATCATAACTGCGATACCTGAGGCTCTTTTTTGAGTCTTCAGTTGCACTTTTCCTACTTCCTTTTGATCGTCATAAGCTTCAATCCACATATTTCAACCGTATTAACTCTGTACCTGTAAAGAGTGGATATTAGTGCATTTACTCATAAATATGTCTCATTTATTCATTCCAATTAAAGCAATGTTCACAAATTTTGAGGGAGAATGAGTGGTGAAATCACCACTCATCAACACCCCCAACTTAAAGTATTTTGTTGTCCTCAAGAAACATTACCTCTTACTATGAAACACAATCATTTATGCCCCAAAGGACATAATGACTTCAACTTTAGTCGCAACCACAAGTAGCTCATTGTACAAGTTCTAGACTAACTTCACTACACCCCTTCATTATAAAATGCAATACTCAAGAGTGAAAAAGTCTTTAAAGAGAATCTAAGAAACAACGACCAATACTCTAGAGGTGACTCCCTTTTTACCAAAACTATGCTATACTGTATTTGCCTCATTGTCGAAACGTGACAAAATCACCATCCTCAAACTTGTTTTACATGCCGACCTCACAAAAAAGAGAATTCCACACATAAAACTACCAGTTATGTAGGAAGAAATTTAACATCTACAAACTCTCTCCCTTATGAAAGAAATCTTAATGCAACAAGTGTCATACCATAGGCTTTTCCCTATTTTCGATCACCACTATAAAGAAAGTAAATGATTGGAGATCTTAAAGGACTTTCTAAGCTTTTAACATAGGTTTGGGTTAGGGTAGTAAACAATTTATGAACAACATGGTTGTTCCCTTCCTTGAACATCTACATCACCCTTTACAATTCTTATTTTGACAAATAAGGGCCACTCTTCTTCATTTTTTTTACTCGTAAACTTCTTCCTTTGTTCACCACTTTTCTTTCATTTCTTTTTCTTCTTACTTATGCACAATTCTTTCCTTTTTTCAACTTTTTCTTCTTCTATTTGTTTGTTTTCAATACTTAGCCACATTGGGAATGTGACTAATACTTCATGGCTCCAAACTTACTTCCATCACTTTCACCACCCCTAACTTAGGCTTTAAGCCTCAAGTTGCATTTTCAAGTTCAAGGAGGGTACTGTTCAAAAGAAGCATAAAAAGAATGGAACATAGCTTGTAATGAGTTTTCCAAAGAAAGTTTTAAAGGCTCAAAGTGGGTACTAGGGATTATAATTATGCACTGGAAAGCTTTTTAGGCTAGATTGGGTTCAAAAATCACAAGGATGGCCTGAGATCATTTATCCAACTAAATACCATCAATCATTAGTTTTGAAAGACTAACAATGCAAGTTCTAGACAACATAAGTACATAAGAGATGAATGCGAACATCTCACCACACAAAGCATGTAAAAACTCACCAAGGTGGCTCAATTGTCCCTCCTGTGAAACAAAAGTGGAGTGTCTATCATTACTTATAAGTCAACAACTTGTGGAGCCACAAATGGGGAAAAATATTTGTTGTAACATTTCTCACGTCCATGCCCTTGATTTTTTCAAAAAAAAATGGACAGGGACGGAGGGTGCTTCTTATTCTGCAATAGCACTATGCACAATATGCTAAGCTATGGCTACAATCAAGTCCTTATTTTCACATTTTATGTCAAAACGGGCTAACTAACCTTATGACTACTCAGAATTCACCTATGGTGAAACCCAGATTTACCAATTGCAATACTATAGGTACTCAGACTTCCCTTGCATTCTTGAGTCGTTACTCAATCCTTCATCGAGCAAGGTTCATTCATAGATTATTCATAGATAATAAATCCCACATAGCCATACTACAACACCCCCAATTTAAAGGCTTGAAGTACCCTCACTAAAGTAAATTCAAAAATTTAAAAGTAGAAGTGATAAGATAGGCTCCCATGGACAGTAGGCATTGTAAGAATTTGATGTTGTCCCGATAATATTAATGTGGTTACTTTGATATGATCGCGGTCTGATGACCGTGGTCATGGTAACTGATACTAAAATCCCCTATTTTTGCTCTGTTTTTTATTTTCTGCACATTCATTAGTTTTCCAGCTCTATTTTTACTCTGTTTTTTTGTGTACACTATTTATGTTAAAAGATCTACAAAATGTCAAAACAAAAAAAATATGTTAAGGATGGGTTGCCTCTTATTAAGAGCCTAACTTAACGTCGCGGCACGACTCTCTCCTTTCACCATATAGCATCTTTGAAGTTCACGCACTCCACCTTGGCCATTGTAGAGATGTTCTATTTATAATACTTCACCCTTTGACCATTGACTTTGAATTTCTTCCTTTCATTTTCTTCCAACTCGACTGCACCACTTGAGTAGACTTTAGAAATCATAAATGGTCCTGATCATTTTGAGCGGAGCTTCCTTGGAAAGAGTTTTAAATAAGAGTTGTATAAGAGTACCTGCTCTCCCTCATGGAATTATCATTGCAATATTCTAGCATCACGCCATTTCTTTATTTACTCCTTATACAGAGTTGCACTCTCATAATCCTTTAGTTGGAACTCTTCTATCTCATGGAGTTGTGTCACCCATGCCCCGAATACTTCTCCCTACTTCATGTTTAATCTCTTAAATGCCCACAGAGCCTTATTCCCAAACTCAAAGGGTAAATGGCATGACTTACCAAACATGAATTGATGGGGTGACATACATATTGGGGTTTTGTACTCCATTCTATAGGCCCAAAGCACTTCATCCAGTTACCTTGCCCAATTCGTGTGGCCTATATTTACTGTATTTTTTAGTATGACTTTGATTTCGTGATTTGAAACCTCCACTTGACCACTTGTTTGGGAGTGGTATCAGGTGGAGACTTTGTTCTTAACTCCATACTTGTCAAGAAGAGCACCAAACATCCAATTGCAAAAATATGAACCGCCATCACTAAGGATGGCCCGAGGGGTACCAAACCTTGTAAAAATATTCTTTTTTAGGAATGAGGTAACACATTTTCTCTTATTAGTGGTGATTGCGATGGCTTTCACCCATTTTGAAACATAGTTGACCGCCACCAAAATATACTTATTTCCAAAGGTGCTCACGAAATGACCCATGAAATTGATTCCTCATACATCAAAGAGTTCCACCTCTAAGTTAGGCTTGAGAGGCTTCTCGTGCCTTCTTGACCTTCTTGAAACACCACCATACAATTGACAATTGTGATAAGATTTAACCCATTCAATGGTATCCCTATGCATTGAAGGAAAATAGAATCCGCATTGAAGGATCTTGGCGGTAGTTTGGATCCTTCCATGATGATTGTTGTAAGGTGACGAGTGGCAAGCCTCAAAAATTTCATTTATTTCAAAATACATGACACACTATCCACTAACTCCATCAGTACACTCTCAAAATAATAATGTCTCATCCTAGAAATATTATTTTGCATCAAATAAAAATTATTTCTTTTGGTGGTAACTCAATCCGTTGGGGAGCACACCACTTGCTACATAGTTGGAAAAATCGGCATACCATGGTGTATTGTTTCCCTTGATGGCCATGATCAATTCATCCAGGAAAGCATCATAAAATTCCATTTATCGATGGTTCTTATTGTTTCCTTCGAGTCGCGAGAGATGATCAACCACTTGATTTTTGCACCCTTTTTGGTCTTTCACCTCAAAGTTGAACTCTTGCAGAAACAAAATCCATCTAATTAAATGTGACTTTGCTTACTTTTTTTTCATGAGATACTTGAGAGAGGAATGGTTTGTATGCACCACCACCTTCGTGCCCAACAAATAGGCCCAAAACTTTTCGAAGGCATAGACAATAGCCAATAAATCTTGCTCGGTGATGGTGTAGTTATGTTGGCCATCATTAAAGGTTTTGATAGAGTAGTAGATTATATGAAAAAGATTGTCCTTGTGCTACTCTAGCACCATAACCAATGCAATACAACTTGCGTCACATATTAACTCAAATGGGAATGACCAATCCAGAGCCACAATAATTGTGGCTGAAATGAGCAATTCCTTAAGATTCTCTAAGTCTTTAAAACATGCTTCATCAAAGTTGAACTTAGATTATTTATCAAGAAGTTTACACATAGGGTGCTCTATCTAAGAAATATCCTTAATACAACAACGATAGAACCTGACATGACCAAGGAAACATCGAACACCTTTTACAGAAATAGGGGTGGGACCTTGGCATTTACCCCAACCTTAGCTTGATCAACTTGAATGCCTTTTCCCGAGATCTTATGTCCTAAGACAATTCCCTCTTTGACCATGTAGTGGTACTTTTCCCAATTCAAGACAAGGTTTGTTTCCACGCACCTTTCAAGTACCTTATTCAGTGTTCAAGGCATGACTCGAAAGAATTCCTCACTACCAAGAAGTTGCCCATAAATACTTCCATGGAGTCTTCCACCATATCCACAAAAATTTATAACATGCAATGTTGAAAGGTTGTCGGGGCATTACACAACCCAAAGGGCATTCTCTTGAATGCAAACATACCATATGGGCAAGTAAAAGTTGTCTTTTCTTAGTCCTCCAGAGAGATACAAATCTGATTGTTTCCTGAGTACCCATCCAAAAAGTAATACCTTCCTCTTACGGCAATCCTATATAGCATTTGATTCATAAACGGCATTGGAAATGGTCCTTCTTGGTCCATGTGTTCAATTTTTGGTAGTTCGTACACACTCTCCATCTGGTGACCAGTAGGATAGGGATGAGATAATTTTTTTCATTCTTGACTATCGTAACACTACCTTTTTTGAACGCATTGTACCATGCTCACCTATGTGCTATTGGATATAGGATAGATCACTCCTACATTAAGCCACTTTATAATCTCTTTTTTTACAACCTCTTGCATGGGTTGGTTCAATCTTCTTTGGTTCTCTACACTTGGTATGTAATCTTGCAGAAGTTTAATTTCTTGTGAGCCTATGCCGGGAGCTATGCCGATGATTTTCTCTATTATTTACCCAATGGACCGAATTGATTTTTTTACCACCTACTTCAATGCTTCAACTTGAGAAGGATTTAGGTCACTAGTAATAATGATTCTCAAGGTCTCATCCTCTACCAATAGCACATATTTGAGATGGTATGGTAAATAATTTAATTTGATTTTGGGAGGTTCAAGGATAGAAGGTTTGGTGGGTAGAATTTCACTATTTTTAACATCAAGATCTAATTTAACCTGGTTCTTGGTGTGAAACCCAAACCCGATTAGAAAAGCCACCACTTCATCATACTCCTCCACTTCTTCTCTCCCACAATTCAAAATCACACCAACTAAAGGGTCATTCAACAATCCCATATTAACATGGTTGGATACTTCAACATCAACAACATCAATTACCAAAATGACTTGTCGGTCCATTGGTTGTTTTATAGTCTTACAGACATTGAAGGTTACCATTTCACAATTCAATCTAAACTTCATCTCCCCATAATCCACATCTTCCAATGCCTTCTTGATAGATAAAAATGGTCTTCTAAGGATAATAAGGATTTCAACGTCTATTTAATAATCCACAATAACAAAATCGGTTGGGTAAATGAACCGGATTACTTTTTCTAGAACATTGTGGATGATCCCTATAGGCTTATTAATAGATCAATTGGACATAAGAAACTTTATCTGGGTGAGATTTGGATTACTCAATCCAAGTTTGTGAAATATATCATAAGGCATGAGTTTCACACTTTCCCCAAGATCACACAAAGACTTAGCAAATGTGAAGGCGCCGATGGTGCATGAGATTATAAATGCATCAGGATCTCTCTTCTTTTATACATATGAGTTTGTCATCATGGCGCTACAATGGTGAGTAATCTCTAGGGTTTCATCCGCCAAAATATTTTTTTGAATACCAAATCTTTCATAAATTTAGCATACCCTGGCATGTTATGCAATACCTCGATAAGAGGTATATTAATAGAAAGGTTGCTAAATTTATCAAAAAGTTTGTTGAGTTTATCATGCTTTCCCATTTTCTCGGTTCCGACCTTGATTCCCATTTTCTCCTTGTGGAGAAAGATGGAAACACTCCGTGTTCTTAGATTTCATCCCTATGTTAGTCCCAATTACCTCTTCCTCCTTGTCTTCATATGTTTTGACTTCTATCACATTTATCACACTTACACTTTCCATTAAGTCTCCCAACATATGCTCAATAAGGAGCTTGAGGAAAGATATTACTTTTCTTATCTTGGTATCGGTCTCTTCCTCTTCATCTTTTCTATCATTGCACACAACGGACAAAGAGGTAGCCCCCATGTCTACCTCAGTGTCCTCTATGTCCCAACATCTACACCAAATTACCACTTGGTCCAAGAGTTTTGAAATAACCCATATGGTGAGTTGATGAATGATCCACCGGATGCATTGTCCACTACAGCCTTATTTTTTTGATCCAATACTCAATAGAAGATTTGGAAGAGCATCATCTCTGATACCTCATATATGGGACATTTTAAAAGTATTTATTTAAATCATCCCCAAGCATCGTACCATGATTTTTTGTGGTATTAGCAAAAATTAACAATCTCATCCCTCAACTTTAACTTCCTAGGTGGTGGGAAGTTTTGAGATAAAAAGAACTCCATGAGACTTGTCCATGAAGTAATGGATCTGGTGGATAAAGACCTTAGCCATAACACTGCTTTTCCCGTGAGAGATAATGGCAAAAGACAAAATCGGATGGACTCTTGGGATATATGTGCCACTTTAAAGAGAGTATATACATCCACGAAACCTTTAAATGAGTATTTGGGTCTTCATGAGCTTTACCCCTAAATAGTCCCTTTAAGTGGAAAAATTTCATCATCATACTTGTAACATAAAATACTCCATGCTCTTTTGTGGATGGAATGAGAATTGCACTTTCATGATCTTCGGTCCCAATAAAAGACGAGTCCCCATGACTCATGATTACTTTGGAATAATATCATTCCCTACACAAAGATCGAAAACAACAAAGAAATTAAATTTCACCACTCTTGGTATTTCCTAGTAAGAATGACACCACACAAGAGAAATCTATATTTCAGTCCCTGGCAACGGCGTCATTTTGATAATGCTGAACTCACTCCCATATTTAAGGTATGAGACATTCGTTGTCAATTAACCTAATTTGAATTGGGGTATAATCTCAAGGAGCGATTATAGACTTCAAGCACTATGGGTGTTGAAATTACTACGAGATTACCCGAAATGCTACCAATAACGACATGTAAAATAAAATAGTGGACTTTTTTAGGAACTTTTTGTACGATCTTTAACAAATAATCGAGATATAACACTTTTGTTTTAAGAAACAATATTGGGGGAAATCTTGGGATTATGTCTACCTAAAGGTAAAAGTATGTGGGTTAATGAAGGGTTAGCATAAAACTTACTTGTTAACTAAATGATAGGCTAGGTCAAAGGTTATTGTGGTCAATCTTTCAATAAAACCACAATGATTTCACCCATTGGCTCTTTCGAGCACCTAACAAGTGTGAAATTTATAATCACCCAAAACCTTAATCAAGCATCCCTATTTCTAGGATGATGCTTTTGACATGATTTACACTCCTAATACACTTATTTCTAAGATTGCAAACATAGGCTTAATTGTTCCCCATTGTCTTGTCCCCCTATATCCCTCTTTTAAGGATCTTACAGGCTATCTAATGTTTACCTTCATCCCTATTTCAAAGATGATAAAGGGTTTCTAGAGTTTGGGGTTTTCACCCATCAAACCCATTTGGAGATTTGGGGATTTCACCCATAAAATTACAACTCATAATCTCAAGCATTGGTGAAATCCTTACTCAGCAACTAACAATCATGTAAACACAACAATACCTACACCCAAATTACACTCTAGTTAAACATAATCCTAAAACTAACGAAATTAGTTACTCATTGAATAGGAGAAAAGAATTTTACCAAGTAGCGTTTCTATGGAATTCATAATAAGAGAGGGTAAAATAATCTTCAATTCCACAGTTCAAATTCACTAACTTCCTATTGGAACAATAATTACAAAACAATGAACAAACAAATTTTCCGCACTCTCCTCATAGGGTTCTTTCTCCCTCTCCTAAAGTGATTTTGAATTCCCCATTATAAGACTTGCTTTAGCTGTTTAATTTACCACAATGCTCTTTACTCATTCCTCCCTCTAGGTTGTGTCCATAGAGATTTGGTTGCGATCGTGCAGCCACAGTCGCGACTATGAGTGAGCGATCACATTGTGTTGGCCAAACTTAACCAATCACTATCCCGTTCCTTCTACCGCGACTGTGTTACTTGAGGCTAGGTAAATCCTCTTCCTAGATTACAGTGATCGCGGTGCATAGATCACGACTGTGATACCTGAGGCCCTTTTTTGAGTCTTCAGCTGCACTTTTCCTGCTCCCTTTTAATCGTTATAAGCTTTAATCCATATCTTTCAACCTAATTGACTCTATAGCTGGAGTCTATATTATTGCATTTACTCACGAAGATGTCTCACTTATTCATTCAAATTAAGAAAATGTTTAAAAAATGTTAGGGAGAATGAGTGGTGACGTCACCACTCATTAGATCCATGGCCCAAAAGAATTCTACAAATACCATGAAGGATGTCAGAGCAAGTTTATGATGGTATTCATGTTGGGGTCTAAAACCCTCAAAATGTGTATCCCCATCCTCCTGCTGATCCATATAATGTTTATATTAGATAGACAAAGCAATTTTTAGCATAAGTAGTAGAAGAGAGAAGAGTAGATGAGGAGGCCCGATTAGCTTAATAGGAACATTTGGCTTTGCCAAGACACATAGAAGATCATCGAGGAACACTCAATTCAGATCATGATAGAGGGAGTGGTGTCAGAGCTAAAATAGTCCCATCCTATAATTATCAACCACTATATGAGAAAGATGAAAACATGGGGTAGGTAGAGTTTTTTGATACTTAATCAATTGTTCCACCTGTTTTACCCCCTATTGTGAAGTTTGATATGACTAGTGCAATGATACTGTTGATGAATCTAAAGGGTGTATTCTCAGGGGAAGCAATAGATGGTGCAAACATGCATCTACAAAATTTTACTAGGATATGCACTTCATATACTATTCCTGGGGTTGATCAAGAAACAATGAGGGTATAGTTGTTCCCTTTTTCACTGATAGGTAAAGCGTTATTGTGGCTAGAAGAACTTTGTATAGGCTCAACCACAACTTGGCATGAGCTTCATAAATAGTTTTAAAATTAATTTATTCCTCTTACAAGAATGTTTAGTTAAAAGACAAGATCTATAATATTTGGGAGTTACGTGCAGATCTATGTATGAAGCATATGTTCAATTCAAAAAGAATTTAAGTGCGGTACCCAATCATAGGATTCCATGATTAAAATTATAGGAAATATTCTATTGATTATTGAATGTTAGATCTAGGTTAATGGAAGACATAATATCTAGAGATGCACTTATGTGCCTACATTGGGAGATGGACCAAGAGAGGCTAGATAAAATCTCTATGACTAATCAAGGATGGCACACTCGAAAGGTTTATAGAGGAATCATCACATATGCTATTGGAGATGTAAGTAACTACAGAGCTAGTGATGATATGGTAGCATAAAAAGTTGCACAGCTCAAAATTGATATTGGGTTTCTTTTAAAAAAACATATAGCAATGACAGCTGAAAAGGTGAATGCAGTGAGGGCAAGGGAATCTACTTCCAGATCTTATAAGTATGATACAGATAAAGAAGCAAAGTATTTGGATCATGAAGTGGTGGTTTTTCAAGCCAAAGGGCAAGAAACTAAGGTAAGAAACTATTATGGTGATAGGTACTGAGATGGGAAAAGAGAAGAGATGGTGATTGGAGGCGCAAAGATGACTACAAAGAGAAGAGCAAAAAATATATTCCACCAGGTAGATAAGATATTAAGCCTAGAATAGAAGCTATATTGTTGGAATTAGTAAAATAACAAGAAAGTCAAGAGAGTTTTCTTATGGAGATTAAGGTAGACCTATCAGGATTGAATTAAAAAGTTGAGTCGCATGCTGATGCGATAAAACAACTGTAGCAACAGTTTAGCCAAATGTCAGCCACGTTGAATTAAAGGCAGCCTGGAACTTTTCCTACTAATACAATATAAAATCCAAAGAATGATAATCATTATTATGCCATTACCACTCGAAGTGATAAAACTAACATAGATCCACCCGTGCCCACTGTGAATGAGTCAAAGAATGATGTTGATCCTATTGTGATTGAGCAAGCTCCTGATATAGATGCAAATAAATCATTAGATATTAAGGATAGCAGCTTGGAAGACAAAGGTAAGGGTAATGTTAAGGAGCCTATTTTGAAAACCATTCCAAGACCTCGACCACCTTATCCTCATAGATTTAAAAAGAAGCAGGAAAAGAGTAAGTATCAAAATTTCCTATATATGTTGATGGAGGTGTATGTAAATATTCCATCATTTGAGGAATTGGAATAAATGCTAGGCTATACAAAATTCATGAAAGATTTGGTCACTAGAAAGCAGACTGTGAGTTATGAGCTTGCTGACAATTTTCATCACTATAATATTGTTGCCTCTAGATCATTAGTAGAGAAGAAGGAGGACCCTGGATCCTTCACCATTCTATGTGCTATTGGGTCTTTCAACCTTTCTTGGGCTTTATGTTTTCAAGAAGCAAGTATAAATCTTATGCCAATGGTTGTTTTAAGCAGTTGTGGCTAGAGAACCTAAACAAACATCGATGGGATTATTGATCGTATTTTGAATAGTGAAAAAACTAGATGGTATTCTATGTGATGTGTTTGTAACGGTTGGTATTCTATGTGATGTGTTGGTAAAGATTGGTATTCTATAGGCAAACCTTTCCTAGCTATGGGTATAGTGTTGGTTGATATAAAGTTGGGACAGATGAGGTTCAAACTCAATGATGAACAGGTAATCTTCAAGATATAACAGTCAATATGGAGACTAGATGATATAAGAGTTTTTTCTTTGATAGACACCATTGATGATGGAGTTGATACATTGGTTGTTCCATTTAAAGAGAGACTAGATGTTGAAGCATTGGTAATAGTGATTATGAATTTCAATAGAGATAGAATTGAAGAGTACAATGAGATGGTTGGTGCAATGTATGGGAGAGGTTCTTATACTTACACCCAAAATAAGCTTGATCTTGATATGAAGAATAGAACTACTCTTCTCTCTCAACCATTAATTGAACAACCACCAATAGTCAAGTTGATGGCCCTCTCATCTTATTTATGCATTGCTTTCCTAAGGGCCAACAACACATTGCTCGTAATTATTACTACGGATTTGATGAAGACCATGGTAAAGGATTTATTACCTTTATTGCAAAAGTTCATAAGATCTATAGGATGGACTATTATGGATATTGTAGGTATTCCCCCAAGAATCTGCACCGTTGAAATCCTAGCTTTAGTGGAAGTCGTAGTGGCTCATAGTTCAGAGGCAATGTATTTAGAGAAAATATCCCCATTGTTAGTCTTATCGGTACCACAATTATTCTAGTGGACCCATTTAGGAAGAACTTCAGATTTCTAATAAGTGTCAGCTCAATTATAGTAATTATGGTGGTCAGATTAGTGGTTAGTCTTCTAGGGGTGTACAGTCAAGGTCTTCAGGCTGAGGTAGATATTCTAAGGCAGTCAGATATTCTTAATAGAGAAGAGTGCTCGAGGCATATTATGGATATGAGTTCATTGATAATTTCTTAAAAGAGTGTCCCTGATGTGGAATGATTTAACTAGTAGTTTAGAATGTTGAGCCTATTAGATCAGTTCCTCTTTCATCTGGAGGTAGTGTACAGGGAAACAGGGTTAGTCCCCAAGGTTCTAGAGGGAGACCTTAGGAAAGTAGGATAAATGGTCGGTTAGTTATCTATTCTAAAAGTGAACAAGGTCTTTTGTATGTTGTACATGGTAGGCGTGAGGTGGAGTATTAGAATGCTTTTATTACATATATGATTTCAGTATACAATTAATAAATTTTTACTTAGTTGATCTGCAATCTACTTATTCATATAACTTTTGTTTATAATAAACTGCAATTAGAGTTGTCTTGTGATTTTTTATCTTTGTTGTTCTGTGTTTCTACTCTCGTGGGTAATTTTTTATTAGTGGATTGGGTTAATTGATCATGTGTTATGACCATTTAAGAGTTTGATACATTGGCAGACATTATTGTGCTAGGCATGATGAAGTTTTATGTGATTCTTTTCTTGGACTGGTTATCCCTCTATTATGCAATCTAGGATTATTTTTCCATGACCATTACCTTTACCATGCATGGCATAAAACTGTTTATGTGGCAGGGTTCTTTTAGACAAATATCAACGAGTATTATTTCTTATGTTCGGGCTAGGGAATTGTTGTTGAGTTGTTAAATGTCTTATCTGGCTTTTGTTTGTGATATTAGTATAGAGAATCTTTCATTTGATTTTATCCTTATTTTTTGTGAGCTTATAGAAGTTTTCCCTGCTGACCTACCTAACGTTTCTTCTGAGAGCGACAATGAGTTTTCTATTGATCTTGAGTCGGGCACCCGACCTATTTCCATGTCACCTTACCATATGTCTCCCATCAATATTAAGTAACTAAATTCTCAGCTTTAGAATCTTCTAGGTAAGGTTTTCATTTTTTTAAGTGTATCTTCTTTAAGTGCTCCTATCCTGTTTGTAATGAACAATGATGGTTCTATGTCTATGTGTTTCTACTATCGACAAATAAATAAGGAGACAATGAAGAATAGGTATCCTATGCCTTATATTCATGATTTGATTGAACAACTTAATGGTGCGATAGTATTCTCTAGGATTGACTTGAGATTCAATTACAATCCATTAAAGATTTGAGCATAGGAAATCCCAAAGACAAACTTCAAGTTATTAGATCTTGACATCAATCAAAAAGTCCTAAAAGCCAATTTTGAGAATTTCATTGGCTTCATAATGTCGATTCAGGCAAGGGGGCCCTTGGTTTGGGCCCCAAGATTTCCAGACTCATTTAGGTTACTGGGTATATTTGGTCAATTATCTCTTTAAGTGTGGGACCTATATTTTATCAAAATGACCTCAAATGGAAATTTTTATGGCGTTGTTTAGCCTGTAATGTTGAATTTAGAGAGGTAGCATAGTACATTTTCATTTATGAGATTCTAAATGAATCCTGAAGTTCCAATCAAAAACTTTGCAAATTATCAAGTTTGTTGGTGCAACTTTAGCTGGTGCATGCAAGAAATGGTTTTTGCATTCTCGAAGTTTGATTTTATTGGACATTATATTTGCGAGTATTTGGTCTGCGATTGCGGAGATAAAATTTATTGGTGACCTCTTTTGCGAGTCATCCTTTGTGTTTTTGATATGTAAGCCAACGTGAAGCTCGCGTTCATATTATGGTCTCCGCGATCATAATGAAGGAACCCTAGCTGCATTTAAGGTTGTGGAACACGAGACCTTCTCATTTTTTATAAGACGTAACCTCATTAAACCCTATAAAGCTTAGTAAAATTGTGGAAATTAGTCCAAACCTCATTGGACCCTATAATTCTTAGTAAAATTGCAATAATAGATCCTTGGGTGTCAAAGTAATATGGAGATGTCATTTAGGTCATTTTCTCACCATTATTTCTATAAGTTTCCATTTATTTTATTGATTAATTGTCCGTTTAGCATTAAGGCCCTAGTTTATGTTGGGCCTGATTTTAGGGTTTATTTATTCTAAAATTTTACTCACTTTTATAGGATAAATAATCCTTGAGCTTAGATTGATGGTTTTAAATTCATGATTTCCCACATGAGATTTATAGCTCGACTCTTGAATCGAAGCAGTTATATGAAATTTCCGTATCATTATTCTTGTCTTAATGCGTAGCTATTGTATTGATAATCTAGCAGCGTTCACTGGCTTCTCATAAGTGAAAAGCCTCGGTGTAGTAAACTTTTTTGGTTTATCGATGACTTCTAGGTAGGCTAGGCTTAGTTTCCTCTTGAATTAAACTTTATGAAGATATTAGTGCGGTATTATGAAATATTAAGTGGCCATTTATGGTTTTGTTGATGATTCAACAGTTATTGGATTAATTACTCAATTAGAAAGGCTTTTGGGTTGAATTTGACGTATTTTTCCCATATTGAGATAGATTGAAATATTATGGCTAGTTTAGGCTCACTTAGTATCTTGGAATGGAATCATAAAGTCCTGGTCTAGGTTAGGGTAGGTGCTTGATTTAGCATAGATTTTAGAGACTAGTAGTGGGCCCCATCAACTATTCTTTAGGTAGTATTCTTAGTTTAGCACCATATAGGCTTAAGAAGCCTTTATGTTGTGATTTTTGATTAAATATTAGACCTTGGGATGACATAGGCAATTAAATGGACTTTGGTTAGTTTTATTACTTTGGTTAAAGTGACCTTTCATCTTTTCAATCCGTGCACCTAGACTAAGTGGTTAGCATAGTTGCTCTTATTGCCTTGAATGAATTACCTAGTAGACATATTAAATGTAGTAGAAGGAAATTCATTACCTTGGAACTTTATGATACTAGGCCTACTTATTTAGTTTCAGTTTGAGTCCAACGATTGGTAGCTTCCCCGTTATTGATTATATTGGGTTCATTTATGTCATATTTATTTCATGTTACTTAATTTCTAGTTTAAGTTCAATTCTAAGATTCATTATCTTTATCCGGCACTTGATTATGATGATATTATTCCCAATTCCAATTGAAGTCCGACATTTAAGATTTGAAGATATTTCTAGGTATATTGTCAAATTTGGGCACACATTATGATTTCTTTATCGGCATTTCCTCTTTGTTTTTATCATTGGGCTAATGGGGACTTGGCTGGATTATTACTTACATATTTGTACCTGCTTGTCTTATGGGAGTCTAATTAGATTATAATTCAACAATATTTTTTTTGATTGATCTATTCTTGTATATTTACCGCTTCATCTCATTTCAGAGCAATGTTCTACATATATTCCTTTTCATTGACTTTAGTTTAACTTTCTTACATTTTATTAAACTTTTAATGATATTTAGCTTAGTCTGTCGATGATGCCTACTGAATGCCTAATATTTTTTATGCTCATACTACTCTTCTATATCTTTTTCTGATGCAGATCTGAGTATGAGCTTTCACTGACACTTCTTTCAGACTTACTTTTTAGGATTAAGAGATAGGGTTAGATTTAAGAGCCAGAGTTGATTGATGAGTTAAAAATTTGTCACTCACTTATATCCACACTCTTGCACACTAAGATCAAATAATTGTGTATATAAGGCTAATTATCTATTGAAATGCACTAATTCCCATTATTGTTAATCTTGCAGGAAACTTGATGAAAATGAATTAATACAAAGATTGAAGGGATAGAATGAGAGAAAGAGGAACCAAAGCTAAAAATTAGGCATAGGAGTCTACACTCAGATGTTGTGATTGCATCCTGAGGGTGGCGATCGTGATCAGTCAATAAAGTCAAATGGAGGGCGATTGCGAGGTGACCACCAGATCGTGGTGTCGCAATCACTGCTAAGGAATGGTGATTATGATATGGAAAAAAAGTTTCAAGGGAAAAATTATAATTTCACTGAACTGAATCCCAAAACATATGGGGCTAAACCCTTTCACAATGGAGGCATCATTTATTGAATTTTCAGTATTGGAGAAGAAGAAAACACCTTATTTTTTAGTTGAGAACAATTTTTTAGGTGGATTCAAAGAGATTTTGGTTGTAAATTGAGATGGAAGTTTGGATTTACTCTTATTTGGATTATTATAGATTAAGTACATGCAAATTTTGGCATAATTCCTCTCTTTATATTCATGAGTAACTATCTTATATCCTTGGTTTATGTTTTATTAGGTAGTATGTGTGGGTGTTTATTGTTACTCCAAATAATTAGTTTTTGTTGTGGTTTTTTCTCTTACTCTATAGTTTAATTGAGAAATATTGGTGAAAACTGCAATTACCTTGGATACCATATCATCCTTGAATAAGGGATGTGGATGAAGAGTGATTTCAAACAACACCTTGAAATAGCTTATTTATTAGCACTATCTTGAAAATAAGGGTGTTATGAATTGGCTATGTTCATAAGCATCATCTTAGAAATAAGTATGTTAAGTTGAGGTTATGGATTGGTAAGCTTGTCACACTCATGAGGTATTCAAAAAACCCATGAGTGAAATTTGATGTTTTATTGAAATATTAACACTAAGACCCTAAATCTAGCCTACCCAAAACTATTAGACAAACATGGACTAACTCTTGATTGCCCATGCATGAACACTACTTAGGAGAACATAACTCCAAGATCTATCATAATTTTATAAATGTAACAATTAAATCAATCTCTTGTTACTATGATTTGGTAATTATTTTAAACAAAATTAAAAATCAAACCCCCCCAGAATTTACTTTTATGTTTTGTTTTAGTCATGCATTGCGGGTTAACAAATAGTTAACTCTCAACACGCATAGGTGTTGAAATCTAGCATGCACTCCTCGAGGATTCAACCCCGACTCATGTTGGGTATGTATTGACAACAACCCTTGTGGAAGCCTGTACGTTACATGCTTTTCTTTACATTAGACTTCTTTGATTTTTAATCTTTGTAAGTTGAGCGTTATCAAAATGGCCCCGTTGCCGGGGAGTTAATCTTAGTTTTCACTATTGCAGCGTTGTTAGTGAACTTAGGTTAATCATAGGGATTTTGTTTAAATTGTTTGTTGTTTTATGTTCTTTTGTTAGATGATTTTCATAGTAATAACGACACCATGAGCCATAATGGGAGCAATGAAGGCTCATTTGATGGACACCTCAAGGGTGAGGATAATCTTAATTATGCGGGGCATGCGAGTGAAATCTCCATCCCACAAGCAATGGGAAATGGGGTATTCTATGTCACAAGTGTGATGCTTCACAGGCTACAAATGAAAGGTCTAATCGGGGGTCATGCACATGAAGATAGAAACCTATATTTGAAAAACTTCATTGAGATATGTGCCCTATTTAATATTGCCCATATTACTCAAGAGTTAAATCCGTTGAGCCTTTTCCCATTCTCTTTAACAGGTGAAGCGGTTTTGTTATTGAGATCTCTACCCACCGGGTCTATTACATCTTGGGCTGAACTTACAAAGGCCTTTTTGGATAGAAAGTTCCCTCCATCTAGAATACTACAACTAAGAGACGAAATCACAAATTTTCATCAACTTAGTGGTGAACCCTTATATGAGGTGTGGAAGAGGTTCAATGAAAAAATCATGCAATTCCCAAACCATGAAGTGGTCAAGAAGATTCTTCTCCAAATATGTTATAAGGCATTGGAAAAATTTAACAAGATGGTGGTGGATGATGCATCGGGTGGTTCTCTTGTGAAGTTTTCATATGGTGTTGCAATAAATATACTTGATCAAATCACTAAGAAAAATTAAGGATGGTACACACGGGACTCCAAAGTAGTCGTAGGGTCCCCGCCACGTATTATGTCAACAAAAAGCAAAGAAAGACAGATGAGAAAAGACATAAAAATATGGCCAAAGTTGTAACCCAATTAGATCTTCTCACCAAACACGTGATGGGAGGATCTTCTAAAGTAGTTAATCCTATTGGCTCTCAAGGTGCCAAAAGTTATTATGAGGAGGAATCTAAGTCACTCGATAAAGAGATAAGGTTCTTGGTGAACTATCCAAGGGTTCCGCCCTATCTACCAAAGTCAAAGCGGAAATAAAGGTTGGAATAATAGAGATCAAGATTAGAGCGATAGAGAGAGGGATAGAGACCGATATTTGATGGACAAAGAGAGAGGATATGATAGGTATGTACCCCCTCAAGATCGTGTTAAGTACAAGGAACCAAGCTCGGTAGATTTGGTAAAATTAAAAATTGAGGATGTCCTTGCTTGGATTTTGATGTGTGTTAAAGGCACCAACAGAATGGTTAGGGAAATGAAAAGTGACTTCTCTAAACTAAAATATTTGGTAACATCTTATTCGTCTTCCACCAATCAATTAGAAATCATGTTTGCCAAATTTCAAAACAACTCAATCCTAGGAAAATAGGAGGTCCACCTAGTGACACGGTGGTCAATCCAAAAAATGATGCCCACGTTAGCAATCGCTACTAGGAGTGGTAGAAATCTTGATGAAAATGTGGTTGAGGTTTATAAGAAGTCTCTTAGGGAACAGGAAAGTACAAAGTTAAAACGGTCCAAAAATCCAAAGGATGATACCACAAAGTCTCATGAAGTGAGTGATGAGAAACTGATAATGGATAAAGAAAACAGTTATAGGGAGGAGGCTCCCAAAGTGATTGATGGTGGTAAGAAAAATATGAATGAATCTCAAAGTTTTATATTTCGCCCAATGAAAATCCATCCACCCTTTCCACAAAGGTTGAAAAAGAAAATTGATAAAGTCAAGTTCACAAAGTTCCTTGCAGACTTAGCAGTCTCTCTATCAGTATCCCGTTATTAGAAGCTCTTCAAGAGATCTCGGTATATGCTAAGTCCATGAAAAAATCTATGTACAAAATGCAACTTGTTAATTATGAGACTATTATAGTGGCACATAGTTGTAGTGCTGTCATGTCAAATGCCATGGCGGACAAAAAAGAGGACCCCTGTGCATTTACAATCCCTCGCACCATCTAGATGCACAAATTTGAAAAGGCATTGTGTGACCTTTGAGCTAGTATCAACTTGATGTCGTAGTTTTTGTATCGAAGGCTAGGGTTAGGTTCTCCTACAACAACTATCATGAGACTCTTAATGGTGGATCGTTCAATAAAAAGTTGATGGGCTTATTGTATGATTTGTTGGTCAAGGTTGCTCGGTTCATAAGGCCACACATCAAGCTTAGCCATACTTCTCAAATACTCTCTCAACTATACTTTTCCCAATAAATACCATACTCATTCGATGCAACTTATAATTCTCACATAGGAACATATATCTATGCAAGCCAAAGTCCGAGTTGAACTACACATTCTCGCCATATTCAAGCCTAACTCCAAATTACAAAGTGCAACATATAACACCATAACACTAGTATAAACAATGAAATCAATACCCCATGCATGGTTCACATCTTTCATCTCAAGAATAATTCCTCATATGACTTCAAAGACTAAATTCAACCTCTTACTAGGAATTAGCACACAATTCACCCATCCATTTATATACCAATATGACAATCAAGCATATCATTAAAACAACATATGAACTTCTAGGAAAACAACCCACCAAGGAAAATTTTTTCCATCTTCTCTAATATCTCTGGTCAATAAAAACACCAATGCACTATCCCCAATAAAACACACATAGAATTCTCAACTAACCATGACATATATCAAAATTTTTACCTCAGTCTTCCTTCAACCTTTTAGCCATATATAAAACAAGCATAAAATAATCTTTCCTCAATAAGAAACATTTACTCTCTCCCATATGAATTGTTGATTATCAATTTTTCATCACCACTTTCTTAACATTAAGGAGAGGTCACTAAAAGGTTAGAACATAAGGACCTAAAGCATAAAAGAATACTATGCCTAACTTTGACACTTAACTGAGGCCTGGGGAATAAAGTATCAAAAGCACAAATTCATTAAAACGATCAAAATTGAGTACACACATGAACTAATCTGAATTTCACCAGTCATTAAGAGCGCACCATAAGTTATGGTAGCTGAACTTATTGTAAAGCATGAGTATATGAGTCATTAGCTGCATGACCTGAGTTTGGAGTTCATAAACTTATGAAATATGAGTCGTACTACTAAGTGAACTAGAACTCCTAAAACTAGGAATTGGAAGTATACATGATTTTTATTAAAAATGCATGAATAATAGCTACCATCATGGAGATGACTTGTAAGGCATGAGTAGATATCATGATGATTGATGTACATAAATTAGCACTGAGATAAGAATTGGTCAGGTATCTTCCTCCCCTACTGTTGTTCTATAATATACAAGCATCAATACCAAAATTTGATAGTTTGACTTGGTTCCTTTTTCTATCATCTCACCCTTAGATTTAAGACATTATTCTAAATATGAGGACCCCCTTAATAAACTCTAAACTGAACTTCAACCACTTTACTCTAGAGTCTGAGATATAATCAATACACAAAAATAATAAACTCGCTCTGAAAGACAACACCCGAAAGTGTAAAACCTGTTGCTAGTACTTCCTTCTGAGATACAACTCTTAACTTTCTATAACCCCACTAGTCATCATATAATAACTTGAACACTTACTAACTTAGAATCTTTATGAGTATTACTATACCGTGAGATCACACCATCTAGAATTTCTACTCTTCTTTCTATTAACCATCTAAATTTCAAACTCAGATTCTAACACTTAAAATGGATATTCCCAAACTTTTAACAAACTATACTAACTTCATACTTGAAAACTCCCTTAATATGTACTATCCTTAAATTTCTTTATCTTCAGTAATCATCATATACTCACACCCTTCTTGACAACATACTTGCCTCACTAAATACATAATCTGTCTTTTTTCTCTTATAGCCTACTAATACCACATATCTAAACTTATATTTTTCCCCTGAACTATGATAATTACCATGAAATAAAATACTTGACATCAACAACCTATAGCTCATAACTTAGTTGGTAATAACATCACATACTGCATAACTAGCCTCATTAGCACTTAAAAACTCAAGGGCACTACCTAGGCACACACACTTTAAAAACATAGAAATAATATAATACTACATCACCTTGGGAATACCTCTACATGATACCCACATCGTTATACTTAATTTCAAATCAATAAATTCAAAGACTAGCATAAAAAAATTCAATCATAGTAGTTCATCTTACATACAACTAGCCCCATGAATACATAATCTAATAAATCCAGATATCCCCACACTACTATTGTTAAACTTCTAGATTCATGCTTCTAACTCTAGATCATGTGGTTTCATAGGATTATGAGAAGGGATCTGAGGGAACATATGACTTGGGCTTAGTGCATAATTTTTCTTGAATAAGAATGAACATTCTCAATGTTTTGAAATTAAGGACACAGATGGGATCTTCTTAATCCCGCATACAATCTCATAACTGTCTGTGGGGGCTATTTTAGAAAACTCGATCACTAGGAATTTGAGCTTGACTATTTCTGTTATCTTGAAAATAAGACAGATCTAGCATGAATGGAGCAGGATGAGAATCTATATTACTTTCTTAAAGTGAATCTCTACAACACGATCTGAGATATGAAATAAGGGAAAACATTTCTTAAATGCACTATAACCTCACAAAGATAAGTACAAACATCTCAGTACCATTCTACAAGACTCTACAAGACACATCTTTATAGACGACCTAGGACACTTGAACTCTGTGCTCTGATATCAAGTCTGTAATTCCCCTAGACTACCCCCTAGACCTTACAGGGTGCTTAAAACCATAAGTGATACCAAGATATCCCATGTACTGAGATAATACTTGAGCAACTGATTTAGAATATACATAAACTATATTTACTAAGAAGAAACATAATCATGAGAAAGTCTGAATTAATGTAATACTGATAAAGTTTACAACATTATAAGATTGAAGAAAGAAGTGTGAATTACATGTAATGACTCTGACTGACTATCTATGAAGTCTCTACCATACTGACTATAGATAGCTGGGACATTCCTCCAACAACCACTAATCAATATGTATGAATAATACAATTACAACACATAACTGCAATCCCAAAATAGGAGAACTCACAACCTAATAGCAGAAAGCTGAGAACTGTCTGACCTTAGTGTATGAGTTATATCTTGTACCAATATTATGAATGATGTAGTGACAAATGCATATGTATGGTTAGTACGTTGGAATGTACTGAGTATATGGAGACATATACTAAATCATGGAAACATATAAAACATTCTTTAAAACTGAGTACAAGAATTATTTTCTAAAACATACATTTAAAAACACAACTATACTTAAATACTGTAAGTCATTGTGAGATTTATAAATCATGAACTTAAAACAATTCTCTAAGATGACAAGCGGTAAAACATGAATATTGTATGTAAATCTCATGTAAAGCTTAATCTACTATAAAACGCACTTAGGATCATATATGGATACTGAGAATGAAAACACTGACAAGTAAAACTTAGAATGCAAGTCCAACCATACACATGTACTGAAATAATCTGTAATCTAAATAACTAATATCAAAATAACTGAAACTTGTATAACGGAACAACTGATATATGTACGCATGGTCATACAAACCTGATCTGTCCTATTCTGAATACTACACTAAACTGTGGGAGCTGGCTCTAACTAACATACCCCAATCTGAGCTATTGGGGTCAAACTTAAAACCCCAGTTGGGTGGGTATTGATACCTTGCTAGGGGTACAAACACATGACTGATAATGTGGATCCACAAGGTTTATGTCCCAAAGGACGAGGGTGGGATTCATCTATTGACGGGGAACCCCTCATAATCTATTGTGGTGCCATAGGTCTGGAACTTAAGCCCTGCTATTAATGACTCGTGTCTCTATTGATAGGGGAGTCGTCATCCCTAAATTCTCTCAGTGCTAAGTGTTACTCCTAAATAAATGACATAGGTGTTATTAGTCATTTAACATGACATGGTATTGTGCTTGTAATTTCATAGAATGGACATAATGTTCTGAATATGATAGTAAACCCATGATTTGATTGGCTTGTTAATTAAAATATAATCGTGCAAAAACACATAGGTATCAGGTGTTCATAACCTGCCAGCACTGAATGATTACAAAATACGATAACATTACTTAAAACTGTGACACAATATCATAGTTCAAAGACCCAACACAAGCGATAATTCAATGAATAAGACAAACGCATTAATTTGAACATGGGAATGTGTTAATCATAAGAAAACATCATATTGCATGTCTTAATTCATAACTTGAGGATTTATCATAAAATCAAGGGAACTATGATAAGGGAAATTGTAATTCAAATATGAAATAACTTAAATAACATGGAAACACATGTTGACATGGCTTGAATTTGACTTACTGTGGAGTTCATTGTTTAAATTCATGGTTTACATGAATAATTTCACAAAAACAAAGATTAAAAATCCATACTGTAAAAAAAAGGATTTTGGGACATAATGGATGGAAGGAACCCATTGATGAATACCCCACATACCTGAATATTGAAGCCTTAGATAAATTTCTTGGTATTGAACCTGAATTTGATGAACCCTAGTTGGTCTTGGGGAGAATAAAATTTCCACCTCTTATCTGTGATGGATGATTTTTAAGTTATGATATGTTAGGTTAGTTTTTATGCTTGAGAACTATTGTTGGAGGGTGAAAAGATGTACTTTTTGGTTAAAAGAGTGGAAAAGACAAAAAAACCTTAGAAACCGTCTGGAAAATGTTCGGAAGATGTCCCGATGAGTTTGGGTATGAGTCATACCTTGAGTCGTCACTAAGAACACAAATTTTGACCCATACTATTGTGGGTATGAATCCTCCTAACTACTCATATGGTCTGTTTATGAGTCATTTCAGTGAGTCTAACCATTGACAACTTTGACAGTGCTTCAGTAATTTTTCCATCACTTTTCACCCATATACCGGATTATGAAAATATTGGTATCATTGGAAAAATAATTTAATTATGTATATGTTGGTAGGTCTTGAGCCCAGAAATTCTTAGTAGAACAAAATTTATTCCCATTCGAAGATGACTATAGTTATATACGTACCAAGAATTTAATAACTAATGAATATTTTGACTTTTCTATAAGTTAGGAGCTATTTAAAGTCTTAATATAGGTCTTAGTCACTTGTAAAACTACCAAAATATGAAGCTTGATTCTTGTATCCTTCACTAATCAGGATACGTATAATATCTTACAACTCATAACAAGTCTTTATGAGTCATAGATACCACTCATAACTTGTACATAAACATAGAGAACCTAGGCTACTAACCTTAGGACTTATCTTCATACTAATTGTATAGTAATCTTACGACTCTAGGGGTCGAGTTGTACCTAAAACAGAACACCAACCTTTTCATACTCTCTTAGATAAGACTACAACTTACGACTCATATGTTGTGTATACGACTTAAGAAAAGGAGTCATGCATTGAAAATTGATCTTTAAACACGGGGTATTATAGGAATAGAGCCAATTTCGGCTAGTGCCTATACTTCAAATAAAAAAAGATGCAGAAGCAACACTTTTTTGTGCAGGAGTAGATAAAGAGGCAATAGGGACCTTGTTATCCTCAGAAGCCATTCTAGCATGATAGTTACTCTGTATATGACCAATCTGACCATAATAAAAACATTTGTTCACCCCTTCCTCACAGAACCTAAGGTGCAACCGACCATAAAATCTACAAGGAGGGTGGGATAGAGCCGACTGAGACCCACTAGCTTGATATTTGGCACAATGTTCCCGTAACCCACTATCATATTGAAACCGACGATCACCCGATGGCTTCATGTAAGGAGCACTATCCATGGAGAAAAAGAAAGAACTCCTCCACTTCTTTTTTGGCCACTTACCACCATCTCTACCACTTTGCTCAGAAGGGCTAAATTTCTTCCCCTACCTCTCAATAAAAATTAGCCTGCTTTTTCTTCTCTTTCTCCACATTCTATATGTTTCACAACCAATCTAGAGATATCTATGACCTTGATCAACTATGCAGCGTTACACTCAAGGATCAACTCATGAGACAATCCCGAAGCAATCATTCTCACCCCAGCCCTTATGCTAAAAACCAACTCAGATGCATACCTAGACAAATGTTGAAATTTCAAGGCATACTCCTTGACAGACATCCTACCTTGCCTTAGATTCATAAACTCTTCTTCCTTTGCTTCCCTTAACTCCTAAGAATGAAGCGTTCTAAGAATGCACTAGAGAATTCCTTCTGCAAAGAAGAACCACTATCTTCTTCCCTCGACTGTTCCTACTCTTTGTACGACTGGTATGCCACATCTTTCAATTGATAGGCAGAAAACTCAACACCTTTAACCTCCGAAGCATGCATAACTTGGAAGATCTTCTCTATTTCATCAAAAACACATTGACGGTCCTAATTAACCCTAGTACCAATAAACATAGGAGGATACAACCTCATAAATTGGTCAGCCCTTGTAGCCTCAAAAGATGGATTAACAGGAATACCACGCTAAGATTTAGAAGCTACAAACTGAGTCAATAGAGTAATGGAACAAAAAAACTCCACATTAGTGTCATCTCCTTAAGGAGACTGAGTATGAGTATCACCCTCAGGAGTATGATCAGTGGGGACAGGTGGAACCCTATGAGGACAGTCAAATACAGTGACCCATGACCGACTCTGGACTCTAGAAGTCGAGCGTGTCCCATAAATATTGTCCCCATTTATGACAAAAGAGTTTGCATAAAGATTTGATTTTCTTGGAAGCATTATCTGAAAGATGAGCAAAAAGAAATTAGAAGGGTCCTAGACCTTAGACTCTATAGGTCAAAGTAAGACAACAAGAAAGTGAAACATTCCTAAATATTTTATATCCTCTCTCTTATAAGTGTGGAGCATTACACACCCCTAAAAAAGACTATACTTGACACGACTTTATGGACACCCAATCAACCTTGAACCTAGGATCTGATATCAAATGGAAATAGCTCGTAATGGGCATCCCAAGTCCAACAAGGACTGGAGATCACCCCTAATACCCAACCCAACTAGTCAACGAACCATAAAATAATAACCAAATCCATAACTATTCCAGAACATACACAATTCCATAGTTTATCCATACAAAGCCTCTAAATAAATCCAAGATAATTAAGTCGAGATATGTCCCACACCATAACCAAAACAAATATCCAAGTCTAAACCAATAAAGACATAAGAAAACTTCAAGAAAGATATAGAGCCTTCCAAAGTATGGAAGCTCACCACTTAAAGTCCACACAAATTTTCCCCAAATCCAAATAACTGAGCATGAGGTATGACAGTATGAACAATACCTACATCACATGGGGATATAGTTTTTGAGGATGGTTAGCAGTTGGAGAGATAGCCTGTAACCCAAGAATAAGGAAAAATAATGCCAACAGTTTAAAACCAATCAACTAATGCATATAATCAATACAATACATACATATACATATATACCATGCCGAGATAAGGAACAAGATTATAATAGACTTTGAAATTAATAACCTATCCTATTTAGCATAAACGGCATATAAGAAGGGACCCACAAGCTATATGGGACCAGCTTCCCCCAGCTGGAAGGGCCCCAGTGCATGTATCCTCACGAACTAGAGAATATCCATAATTGTATATGTCTATATGGGGGACTTAAGCCTCCCGAAATAATCAAGGTGACTTAAGAAACAATACATGATTATAGGGGACTCAAACTTCTCATTCGTATATTCATTTAGGGGACTCAAACCACCCGATCACAAAGAGACCCACACTAGCTAGAGCGGTTTAAAGTGTTAGTCCTTCGAACTTCAACTTTTATGGTCTGGCTACACATCCCTCTTTAAAGAACAATTTAAAACCATCATATCACATACACAACCATTAATACAATTACTCACCAAAGGTACTTGTTGGTATCATCGTACCAATACCACTATCAAGCATACCTCATGACATTACCATTATCAATCAACAATCCATTCATTTGACTTTAGGCCACGAATCCATTGTCTAACAAAGACACTAATTCAATTCAAACTTTAGGGACTTTAACCCAATGCCAAATAAAGACATAAATCAATATAATATTTAGGGACTCAAACTCTTTTATCCAATTAAATCACTAAGCTTACCATTTAAGTTATTACATGGACAACAAGGCCTTGAAAACACCATTTACCAATAATTCATAATCATTAGGCCAATGCCATAGTTCAAAACACCATTTAATATGTGACTAGTTTATTCTCTTAGACATTTTCAAAAATCTGTTGAGGGCATACTATAATCAAGACCAAAACCAATGTAAAAATCATCAAGCTTAAGGGTAACTATGACACAATTATTACATAATAATTACCAAGAACCCACATGTTAAACCATCATCAAAAATATGTATAAATAAAATTTAAACATAGAGTAAATGATATTCAACAATATACAACAAGACCCTCAACATTGGTTTTCAAAACCACCATTAATGAATCATAATCAATATTTAAAACATATGATATTTGAGAACTAACAATGAGGGAAGAGTCACATGCCTTATTCATGAAGATTCACGTAAAGAACTTGACTCCTAAGTCTCTAGATGAACACTTTGTAGAAACCCTATCCAAAACCTCAAGAGAGTGTTTAGAGAGAGCTTTAGGAGTGTTTAATTTATTCAAAGTGTGTTTTGAGAGGCTACAACGTGTTTTAAAATGTGGTTTCTTAAGGTTTTGGGGTGGGAGATGTCTAAAATATCTTTAACTTAAAAGATAAAAAATATGCACAGTAGGTATAACTCCTCCTCTCCTCTTAACTCATACACCAATCATACGAGTGATACACACCACTCATAGCCTAGATAAAATGTTGGACTCTAATTATTTCCAACATACTATTTCATGGCCTAACTTATATCCAATCATACGATGGTACCCTAGAACTTTACCATAGGCTAGACATAGGACATCCTATGATTTGGCACTACACTTCTCATACCCTAACATACGACTAGCATGATGCCTTCTCATACCTTGGATAGTAAACAACCAACACCACACTATGTAACATACAACCAAGGACTTCAAACTGTATCCACTCCATATGAGTGGTATGATGCAAGTCGTATGATGCACATAAAGTTAAAAATTAAGAAATTTTCTAAGGGTTAAAACCAGGATATTTCACGTGGCCACAAATTTGAGATACTTTGTCCCAAATCTGTGTCAGTCCAATGAGAAAAAGGTCAAGTAATTCTATCCAAATCTCAGCTAGTGAAGATCTTTTAACCAACTATGAGATTCCGGTGCCAAGTAGTTTGTTTTGGAGCCTAACAGAAAAATGAAGTCTATGGGCTACCAGATGGTGATATAATAGGATTTGAGGACAAGAATAACTCCCTAGCAAGCTGGTTAGATGGAAAAACTATGCTCGGGAAAGGAAGTCACTTGGTCAACAACAAAAATAGGGATAACATAGAATAAGTTCATTGTTGAGGCTTTTGTCTCGTTAACTATCATATGTAGTCATGTTTCTCCATGCAATAAAATGACTTATATCTCGATTATGTGAACTCATATGGTAGCTTGCCTCTTAGATAAAATTTATTTGAATGTTGTTTGTTTTGTGCTCTTCAACATAAGGCATTATAAGAACTGAGGTAGCTGAATACTCATGTTTCAATCTTTGGTCATAGAGTTATGGAAAAGGGCCGAGATAAAGATGTATAATAGGGAAAACTATATATCCCCAAAGATATAAATTTTACCTTCAATTAATTGTGTTGATGTTGCTCTTTCAATAGAAAAAGGAAAGATCGACTTAGGTAAGTCGGTGGATGGTGATATCAACTCTTGTAGGCCATTAGCAGCTGGGCCATTTGAGGATTTCTCATGTTAGATGAGAGTAATCTGGCAGCTTGTATCTGGGTTACTGACTAGACTAGGAGAACCTTCTACCACTCGCCACTTCTATGTTGCACTAACTATGAGAGGTTTCTAATGGATGAAAAAGAGCAAGGAGAAACTATCTATAAACTTGAGCGAGCATACTCATACTTGACACGGCTGCATTGCAAGTAACGGGATTCTCATGAAAAGATAATGAGAAGGAAAAAGAAAAAAGACAAATATTCACCCGTATGTGGAATGGTTAAGGAACCCGTGAAAGGTCTTGAAGCCCAAGGATAAAATCCTTTCCTCAATTACAGATTTAGATGATGTGGTCCCAGCCACGTGGTCAGACAATAATTATGTTGATATGGTGAATGTCGATAGTACTTGATGCGGTTTTAACAAGTATCTTAACCTCTTTTTATGCTATCCTATTACGCAGTGAGGACACTGTAATCTTTTTAGTTAGGGGTTCCCATTGCTATAGTTATTTCATAGTTGATGCTTGGGTCTGTATTATTTAGATTCTTATTTGGATACTTCATGTTTTATTTGGATGATTTACTTTTGATTTATTTGGATAATTTTATTTGCATTGTAATATTGGGTATTTTGATAATTCCTTCGATTTGTGGATTATTCATTATTGTTTTTAATTTCTAGTTTTTAATTTTATTTATGGATATTTATATTGGATGAGCCCTTCCATATGATAGACTGAGCGACAATATTTTTAAGGGAAAATTGTCATGCTTGGAGTTTTGAGCTATAAATGCAGGGGAAGTTTGAGTACCCATGGCATTATAGATTTGGTATTGGCATTATTCCTATGGTGAGGTCTGAGTATCCATATGGTTTGCCCTTGTGAGAGCCCAAATATGAGACGATGACTTTATTTGGTGGAAACAATAGTTAATCTTGAGTGGTGAAATGCGAAGAAAACACGCCCTCCATCAAAAAAATTTTGTGAAAATCAAATTCATGGACGTGAATGAATTTGTAACTACACTTTACCTTTTTTTGTGACTCAAAATTCATCAGTAAGTAGTGTGTAGTAATTAACGCCATTTGCCTCAAATATGTGATGCAATTTATCCTCCTAGAAATGTTTGCATGCCATGTACGGTGAGCTAAGTTGATTGATTCTCATGCATACTTGTGACATGTGGAACTTGCCCCATTGGTCTTTCAAAGAAAAACTTAATTACAAATGGTTGGAGAAATTATCTTAGGCCTTCTTTGTAATCTTGGAAAACCACTTTAGCCTAAAAAGCCTACCCATGCTAGAATAGAATCCTTAGTCTCGCTTTTTGAGAATTCGGACCTTTCTTTGGAAACCATATTGCAAGCCTTAAACCATTTAAACTTTATCACTCTTTTTGACCCTACCCTCCTTGAACATAAAAATATGACTTCTGGCTAAAGCCTAAGTTGTGGGTGGTAAATCTTGAAAGAGGTGATCTTAGGCTATGGTATTATATGCAAGTGAATTAAAGCTATGTAATGAAGACAAATGATTGATAAAAAAAAGGGACCAACAAAAGAAGGAAAAAGCATAAGATTACACAAAGAAAAAAATGAGAAGAAAATGTTTCTGAAAAGTAGGAGAACAAATATGGAAAAGAAAGGCACAGGTGTGAAGTAGGAATGTATGAAGTGTCCCATGACCCAAAGTTTTAACTGATAGTGTTTTATGTGGATTTCAAGGAGGCTATAGTCGATTTTATCCTAAAGGTTTATCCTACCCTTCCTTGAGCCTACATTACAAGCTTGAAAAAGTATATTGAGATCTTCAACCAAATGTTTTTGAGTTAGTAGTGATTGTAAATAAAGGCAACCATATGGCATGATACTTGTGTGTATTGAGAAATTCTTTGTGAGAGTTAGTGCATGCACATTTGTCCCTTGTTACATGATAAAAATTTAGGTGTGTTAGGACCTTCCTTTTGTGAGGAGGCATATAAACTAATAAAGGTTGGTGAAGTTGTCATAATCAGAAAATGAGGAAAAAGAGTATAGTTAAGTCACTATTGATAGAGATTCACCTCTTGAGAGTTAGTAGTTATTGCTTGATTATTTTTAAAAGTCTTTTGCAATCTTAAAAATGTGGTTGATTTTGAAGGGAGTTGCACGAATAGTTCTTCCCATGCTTGTTGGCTAATTGTTACTGCTAATAGAGTTTGGAATTATGGTGATTATTTGATAGTAAGAATGGGCTTATATGTTGGTTAGTCTCATTGCGTATAGAGTAGTGATTCTTGAGTAAAAGAAAAATTTTAAGTTAGGGGTGTTGATGAGTGAAAAATTTGTCACTCATTTACATCCAAACTCCTTCGCACTAGCATTAAATATTTGTGTATATGAGTCTGATTATCTATTGTAATACACTAATGTCAAGAATTGGTAATCTTGCAGGAAACTTGATGAAAATGATTTGACACAAAATTAGATGAGATAGAATAAGAAAAATAGGAACCAAAGTAGAAAATTAGGCCTAGGAGTCGACTCGCATGTGTTACGATCATTGCATGAGGGTCGTGATCGATATTAGTCAATAAAGTCAAATAGAGGGTGAACATGAGGTGATCGCCGTGATTGCAATCGAGGAATGGCAGTCGTGAAAGGGTGTAAAAGTTTTAAGGCAGAGTTGTAATTTCATTGAGTTGAATCCCAAATCATTTGGGGTTAAATCCTTTCACAATTGAGGAATCATTCGTTAAATTTTCAATTTTGGAGAAGACCTTAGGCCCATTAATTTATACGAAATAATCACAACATCATAATTATGACCTTAGGCCCCTGTACGTATCCAGGTCTCATATCAATAACCATATTTATAAGCCATAGCATACCTCAAATCATTTCACACATAGGAGGTATCTGAAATATAAGAGGCATAATATCTATAAATATGTTATCATCTCTCACACAAGAGGCATCTCACATCTAGGAGGCATAATATAGATAGACATGTAATTATCTATAGGATATCATATATCAATAGGTCATACGTCAAGAAAATGAGGAATATTGCTTCTCTAGGCAAATTTATATATCCAAAAGGATCATCGTCTCTATAGGTCCAACAATTATGACTAAAGGAAATAGCATCTTTATAGTCCAATCATCAAGTCTAAGAGAAAATAGCATCATAATAGGCCACATAATGTATCTAGGAGGAAGATCATCTCTAAATGCCCAATATCACTTCCACAAGTAGTATCATAACCATAATTCAAAAGCCACACTTCGAAAATATCAATACAAGTTACCAATTTATGAAGTAACCTTATTATAAGGTTTACTAGCCTTATCTATATCTAATATCCATAACTAAGTCCACAATACTTAACATAAGCTTAGGCCTAATTGTGTCGAACGATCCCACTTCAACTCCATAATTTCTATAATTAGGCATACTATGCCCTAAACTAGGATGAGATATCTAGTTCATCTTCTAGATGTCAAGAAAGCCATATCCAAGTGTAAGATACTAACTTCGACTAGAAAATAGGATACTCATGTCAACTCTACCAAACTTATGGTTCCAAAACTATCATACTAGCCCAATAAGGCTAAATATACAACTCATACTTTAAATGCTAAAACCATATTCCAAGCATAGCATTATTATATTATATACATGCTACAAATTAACCCAAACTAGGGAGAAGGCAATAGGATTCTACAAGGGTATTAAATACTTCAACTTGCGGGTCAAAATCACCATCTAATCCTCGAACTTATATGTATATTCAATACTAAGTCGTTCTATCCAATATCAATATTAACATTCATATTCATATGCAATATATATCATACAACATATAAGAAGAAGAGTAGACAGAAGCCTACTATAAAGCTGAATTGGAAAATCCCAAATCATGCACCATACGCTCGTTTTCACTTTACAATCCTCAAAATACCATCACACTAACAAAACCATAATCTACTCATCAATACGAGTCTAACGATACCCATATGGCATTGTTGTGCTTCGAGTCCAAAAATGACACCAAAACCCCAAGTGGGTCCCATATATGGAAAATGAGTTTCCGAAACCAAAAGTTTGTAACGCCCCGAAAATCGAGTTCTGAGATACCACACGGTGCTTAGGGTCACAAGTGATCCCAAGCTAACCCTTTTCATCGGTATAACTCAAAAGCAACTGATTAAAACATAATTCTGAGAGAATGAAGCTGAAAATGTCTCAATACAGAATCTGTTCAGTACAATATTGGAATTACAAGATAACAATTCTACTAACACATATACATATACAAGAAGGAGACTGAATACATCAACCACTACTACTGTCTATGAAGCCTCTACTAGTATTGTATGTACATAGTCGGGTCATGACTCCCAACTACCACGCTCAATACGATCGACGAAAGAAGATACAATGCTCCAAACTGAAATAACCGACCCAAGTTCCTGAACTGTGAGGACTCTTTACCTGCTGACCGGAAACTGCAACTGAATAGAATACTAAATGGGTGTCAGCACAAAGAAAATGTACTGAGTATGTGGGGGTGCATGCAACACTTAAAATAACATCATCAATGTCATGAAAACATGCATACAGACAATGATGACTCACTTGGCTTGAGTTATATCAAATCATACTCTTCATAATTTCATAATAAATAGTTCAAATGGTAAAATCTCATATTCCATGTCAATCATCAAAAATCATAAATTTTGATAAATCATCATAAATTATCATATCGTCAAAATTCATCATAGGTAATCATAATTCATCATAACATCTCAACTCTTTGACTCAAATCTCGGAGTGACTCAGTAATTCAAGAAACATGACTTTTATGGACAGGGGAGTTTCCTATAACCGACAACCCCACGTGAGCTACGTGGAATACCAACGTTTGAAACCCCCGTTGGCGGGAGCGTCATACTCTTTTCCATGGAGTACGACCTTAAAACTGCAATAATTAAAATCGGGCTCTCTGGCCAATAATATCATCATCAAACAACCCTACGGTGGCACATAGGTTTGGGGAAATACCTAATTTCTCTCTCGGTGCTAAGTACTACTCCCCGACAAGCTCAGAACGCGTTAGGAAATCCACCATCATCATCACAAGGGTCTATCATAAAGACCAAATCAAATATCTCAATTTATGATTTATCAACAATTTGTGGATTCCTAACCCCAACTTTGACTTAAAACATTTCAATCTTTTTCAACATCAACAAGGTATCAATGCATTGAACCATAATCGACTCGACATTTGGACAAGGGTATGAAGACTCAATACGTAATATTTTTAAAAATTCAACTCATCAAAATCATTCGAAAAAAATACCAAAATTCATCTCAACATCTATATCAAAATAAATCTTTCTCATAGTCAAAATCATCTCGACTTTGCAAGTTCAAGTTCAATGTACTTAAATGATTATTCTTTCAACTCAACAATTAAATCATGACAAGAGCTTTTGAAAATCACTTGAGACCTTCAATTCATAATAAGAATACATGTCCCGTAGTACAACTCAAATCACGACTTTTATCTTGAAAGCCTTTAGAAATATCAATTCATTGTAGTAGTATGCAATTCATAGCATAAATTCTCAATTTAAGAAGTAGAGTAATGAAGTAATCATGTATATCCATATTGGAAAAATTCAAAGTCTTATAAATCCTTCATAAAGTAATTTGAGTGTATACCCATTTTCGAATATCATGAAATTTTAATAATAGAACTCAACTTTTTTAAATGTCAAAATGTAACAATTTATCAAGTCATGACAACATCAATATTTTTGAGAAAATATCAAGACTCATGGTAACATCTCAAATGTTATATCTCAATATGCTAAATGATTCAATTTCATCATAAAGAAGCTTTAAGCTTATCATAAATCTCAAAATCATTCCAAAATACCATTTCAACATATATCTCAAAATCATTCAAAATAAAAATATGAAATTTACAATTATAGATATCAAGACATCTCATGTCTCAAATATATATTCAATAATTCAAATCGTTATTGGGAAGCATAAATCTTGACACATATCTCAAAATATTATTCTAAAATACCATCTTGACATACGTCCCCAAATCATTCAAAATACCACCTCGTGGTAAAAGTGTGTAATTCGCAATGATAATTATTAAATCATATCATGAAAATATTGAGATAATCATATAAATTAAAATTTATTCATTCAATCATCATAATCTCATAATCGAATTATTTAGACATAATCTCACTTGCAAAATCATGTAAAATCATAATAAAATTAAAGTTTTGGGCACAAGAACGGAAGATTGCTCTTGTTCAAAACCCCACATACCTTAGGATGGAAGATGAATATGAACATCCGACTCTGGAACTTTATTCACGAAAATGAAGGGTGCTTCTCGAAGCCCTTAACATGATCAACTCGAATCCCAAATCAATTTGAAATTTCTACGGTTCAATTTAAAGATTTTTGGAGCTAAAATTTGACCTAGGATTTTCCTCTCCTCCAAAACTTGATGAAAATATAAATTTCATGGTCCAAATATAGATTATATGCAAGAATTTTCGTCCAAGAAGGGAAATGTGAAATGACCAAAATACCCTTAAAATTCAAATAATGTCAAATCTGTCCTTTGGTGGACTGTTTTGATAGGCTGAAGTATATCGACCATAATATTTTACTCCGACATCCAAATTGGATGAAACTAATTTCAATAGAAAGAGGACTCTTATAGATTTCCGTTGATATATAGTAGCTCACCCAGATCATTATGTAAAAGGAGTTATGGTCGTTTGAAGTTGACCCAAAAATTCGCTTTTGATAGGCTGAACTAGATTGACCATAACTTTTTTCTCCGATAGTCAAATTGGATGAAACTAATTTCATTAGAAAGAGGACTCGTATATATTTCCGTTGATATATAGTAGCTCACCCATATCATTATGTACAAGGAGTTATAGTCTTTTGGAGTTGACCTAAAAATTCTCTTTTGATAGGCTGAACTAGATTGACCATAACTTTGTTCTCCGATAGTCAAATTGGATGAAACCAATTTCATTAGAAAGAGGACTCGCAGAGATTTCCGTTGATATATAGTATATTACCCAGATCATTATGTACAAGGATTTATGATCATTTGAAGTTGATCCTGAAATTCGCCTGGCTGCAGAAATTTTAATTTCCTGCACGTTTTACTGTTCATAGTTCGATCGGAATGGTCGTAGTTCGATCGGAATGGTCGTAACTCATCGCTCGAGTGTCTGTTTTCGATGATCTACATATCGTTGGAAATATTATTCGATACTCTACGCAATGGTAGGTCAACGTCTTAGAAGTACTACATAGATAATTTATGGATCGCTCTAAAGCGTAGAACTCGATACGTTTCTCACAAAATCTTTACGAAGAAAATTTTTTGGGGTATTACATTATCTCCCCCTTGGAAACATTCATCCTAGTATGTCGCTTGATAGGATAAAAGCACTGATCAACTGACCTTCTTAAGGGACGCAAACATCTGAGACATATCGGCACGATTGGAATTACAGTTTCCTAGTCCTCATACTGAACATGTATATCTGATGCATACATTAGGATAAAATCAATCTCTAAGATAAATGGGTGAAAACTAAGCATACATTGGGATAAAATCAATCTCTAAGATAAATTGGAGTTTTGGGTACAAACTATGAAATTCAATAATGAATTCAAGGAATTTTTATGATAATATTTACCATAATTGCAATATAAGATAATAGTTAAGATCCCAAGTCCCCTCATGACCAATTTTGAGTTATTACACTCATTTTGGGGCTTCTAGGTCTAAATGGTGAAGGGTAAATGGTCCAAATGTGTCTTGGGAACTGTATATAGCCCCTATAGGTTCTCACGTACCATTATTATGGTCATACGGGCTGCGATCGCACTCCCTCAATCGAATAATCTTGGCCGTGATCGCGGTTGCACCAGATGACAAAAAACTTATTTTTGAGTTTTTGACCCTCCAAACTCATCCGGAATCCAAATAACATGATCCAATAGTGAATTTTATGTGTAAACAACTTTTCAAATCCATTGGAATCATCAAAACTTTCATTGAAGATCTTTTAGGTGGAAAATTAGGCTCCACACCTAAACTTTTATCATTTTTCATAAATTCCGCTCAGTAACCCAAAATAAGTTTGGGAGCCTTGAGACCTGAACCAAGGGTTTCCCTAGCCTAAAATTGAAATTCTGGATATGATGGAAAAGTTAGATTTGCAATCCAAGGTTGTTTCAACCAAATGTGGGTCCCACACCCATTTCTTCTAATTTTTAACTTTCCAACCAATAGGTCAAAATGATAGTGGGACCCAAACCAAAGGTCTACCTAGACTAAAATTGATATTATGGATGTGCTGGCATAGTCAGAATTTTCATCCGAGATCATTTTTCTAAGCTTTGCACTCGGTGGCCATTTGGAATAACTGAATACTTTTAAATTGGGAATTGGCTCTAAAAACAAAATGAACACCCGATAACCGAACCGTCAGTCCCAAAAATTCATAAATGAATTTGGTCAGTTAGAGACAAGCTCAAATGGTGAATATAAGAATAAATATAAAAAATGACCTGAAGAGTAGTACAATAACAAATCCTATCCTAAACAAAAAAAAGCAAAACTATGTCGGCTGCCTTAGATAAGAACAAGGTATGATCAAGGTTAGAACCCACGATCATCTTTTACATGTAGTGGTTTGTACTTGGACTTTTTATCTTTCAGGTATTCCATTAAATGACCTAAGGTTAGTGCTGGAGCTTCGATAGTACGATCACGACATCTCATCGCCTAATACATGTGCTATTGAAGTTTTAAAACTTTGAAAAACTAGAGTACCTTTCCACAACCAAATGATATGATTGTTCTTTCAAGGAACGATCATGTTAAGAAGTCGTCTGATCCTTTTAAACTTGACTCCTACCGATGTGTTTTTCTCTTATAACTCACGATCATATAATACAATTGTGGCATTATTTCATGATCATAGTATTTTTTGTTTAGAGAGACTTATTCTTGAGGAATCTATAATTATGATTATGGTTAGATCCCCAACGATCATGGAAAGTCACTTTTGATGCAAACTTTGTTCAATATTAAGCATTTTCCTTCTCTAAGTCCATAATGTCTGCAAATGCTGAAAGACACATATCAATCCATAATAGTTCCTTTAAACTTGAAAATATTCCACATTTTGAGCATCTTAAGTTCCATAAGATCATGGAATATCAAAGGGAATGATCATTCTAGGATGGAGAAGTAAGCTTATCCCTAGGTATATCGAGACATTTAAGATTTTATAGAAGATTGGGGATGTAGCTTATAGGTTAGCCTTGCTTCAAGAATTCTAGGTCTTTCACCCTATTTTCCATATGTCTATACTACGTCTCTACATTATAGATGAGTCCCATATGAACCAATATATCTCAGTTCAATTGGATGCTAGGTTGCACTTCGTGGAGGTGCCAATTGCTACTTTAGAGAAAGATGTCAGAACATTTCATTCAAAAAATGTTTTGATGGTAAAACTTTTGTGGATACATTTTCCAGTAGAGGATACTACCTGGAAACAAAAAATATTATTGAAACATAGTCTCACATGTTTGAGCCTACATATACTTTCTGACTCATGACTTTTACAGATAAAAGTCCTTTTAGTAATGGATGTTGTAATGACCCTCTAGGTAATTTCTTTCCTTTTCATATATTTTGTGTATTTGAGATTTCCTATAGCTACACCAAGTAATTTAGGACTTGATGGGACTTATAGTTTGATTTTCAGGTAGTTCATTTGGTTTTTATGCATGCTTATCTATTCTGGAGCTTTTGACATTGAGAAATAGGTCTTGGTCCTAAACTTCTAGCAAACAACATCACATAAGACATTTGATAAATTTTTTAGGATAGAAATGTGGATTTTAGGGTAAAGAGTCCTTTGGTTTGGATCCTTAGGCTTCCAAGCTCATTTTGGGCTATTGATTACAAATTGGTAAAATGGTTCAATGGGTTTGGGATCCATAGCTTGTTAAAATGACCCCTATTAGAAATTTCATCCATTTTGTTGATCTGAATATCTTTTCTCATTGAGTAGCATAGTTTATTTGCATGTACTAGTTTTTGAATGAATCCTGAACACTCAGTTAGTGTCCTTCTTTGAATTAGAAAAATTACTGGTGTAATAACACCAGATACAGGCCAAACTGCTCTTTTCATTCGCAGAAGTTGAAATTCTAGACCATCAAATTCATGGGCATTTCCTCAAATTTATGAAGAAGGATCAAATTTAGAAGATATAGCTTTTTTCTCTTTTTTGAAGGACCTCTTGCATATGTAAAGGGTTAAGATGGTGGACTTTCATGTTCGAGATAGGGGTCATGCGTTCATGAAGAAAGGACCCCCGGTAGTATATATTTTTGTCTTGTTCATTTTTCAGCCATATGTTAAGTTCAAAAATTCTATTACTGATCTTGAGAGTTTGGGAATTGCTTGGAAATTGTCAATTAAAGCTAGTGTTAGTTAGGAGTTGGCATTTTGATCAATTTTCTTTCACTTTCTTTTATGTTTCCAATCCTCTTTCAAATTTAATACCTTCTTAATTTTTATCATTGTTCTGGAGGTTTGATTTGGGGCATGATTAGAGAGTTAGTGGAGCTCAAATTTTGAGCACAAGTTACTTGTTACTTGAGGGACATTATTGTGGGTACAATTTTTGAATTTTATAAGAGTGTCTCATGGGTTTTTTTAGCCCAATTATTCACTCGGAGAACTTCATATTGATATAGATATCATTATCGTCTTGATGCATAGATCAATATTTTGTTAGCATGGTAGCAGTAAGGGGTTTCTCAAATGGGAAAATGCCTCATTTAGTGGTTTGCAAGTTTGTTCATTAGAGTCTAGGTATGATCGTCTTACCTTCCTATAGATTTTACTTATTTATTGTATTGGAATGGTAAATTGCTAATTATTAGTCGAATATTTTGCAAAAGACCTTGTCGTATTTTTGGGTTTTTTGTGTTTTGACAAATTTTCCCTACTTCATAGTTTCAATATACAATTTATTAGTTTTGGGGATAGTTGGAATGGTCCCCAAAGTATTTTGGATAAATTTATGTGAATTTGACGGTTTGAGCACCTATATAAGTGATAAGTTTGACAATGATAAACATTTTTAATTCGAGTGTCGGATGATAATTTTGTATTTTCCATTAGGTCTGTAATGTTAATTTTGGGTTATTAGCGTAGTTAGTTTGGTTTTCTAACACTTATATTGAGTTTTGGCTTATTAGATGAGAAACAAGTTAGATTTAGCCGAAAGAGGTTTAAAGGATTAACTTGTTGAAAATTACCTCATTTGATAAATTTGATGGTTCCATTAAGTCCAAAATCTGGAAATACATGAGGGTCTGTTCAAAATATTTAGATCATTCCCTTAGCTGTTAACTTAGTGTCTCTGGTGTAGCTATCCCTCCTTCTTTGCACTGATTGAGGGAATCAGTGCATTCAAAAAGAAGGATTATATTGATCACCGCAATAGTGTTGAAGGGCTCATGATTGCAAAGCATTAGAGGCTTAAATCATCTCAAATGCAAGGTGGTGCACTCTAATAAAGGGTTGATAACGCCCAAAATACACCTCCAATTGAAGGATGAAGTAAAATAAACATTACACACAATGGTTAATTTTCTCTCTGAAAAAATTCTCTCCCTTCTCTCTAAGAATTTCTCAACTGATTTCCACCGGAATGGCTTTACAGTCGCCGGTAAAAATTTTCTTGCCACTGGATTGTACTCAAGAAGGGACCATTGATGATGCAAACCTAACCCTACAAGAATCTATAGATAAATCGACCTACAACACTGCGAGATTGAGTAACAAAATAGCGATCTCTAAGTCAATTTTGGATGAATAGTGGAGTAGTATTCAAGAATTTGTTTCCCTTGTGAATTCGAGTGTTATTCAAATATTTCCAATTGGTGGAAATATTAACAACGATCAAGTTCCATCTAGGAATGCAAAATTAAACATATTTATTGACCAAAATTAGAATCCCAAAATGGACAATATAGCCGCAATTTTGACGAACCCAGAAATAATTCAAATGCAAAATTGAGTTGATGTGATACAAAGGGGTCACGATTCGGCTATGGGATTGAAAAGGAGGTCCTAGCGCCCCTACCCGCAAAAAATCTGATCAGTTGGGCAAAAATGAGAGCTCCGACGGCATAGTAGTTTCCAGCGACGTGGTTACGGTGGGTGAAATGGGGCAAAGTTAGTATCAAAATGTTCAAGATGATAACACGAACATACCCACTTCAAAAGCTTCAAATTTTTAGGCTCTATCAATTCCAGTTTAAGAATTAGTGGACAGCATATTGTGGCAAAGGACCCATAATTTAGATCTCAAATTCGATCCATTTCTAACAATGTTTTGGTTGAGTTGAATATTGATAATGGCAGAGGAATCAAGGAACCCAAACCACTTTTCTTTTAGGTCAAATTTGGCATGGTGATATCGACAACATTGCCGGAAAAGGTTGAAATTCCGGCGACAATAATATTCTCGGTGAATCAAAAATTGGCAATGTCAATCGATTGAAGGTGAGGTAAGGAATGATAAAATCATAAAAGCCCCAATTTATACTCCTCCTAAAGTTTCCAATTTTGAAATTAGGGTTTCTAGCCCTAAATCGACGAATTTTGACCAAAATGATAAATCCAATAAATTGGTTCAAAATTCACAACATAATCTACTTGGAAATGATAAGGGGGTGTTGTTGAGTCAAAAGCCTCATTAGAAGCTGATCGTAACTCTTCTAATATTCGTTAATTGATTTCTACATATGTCGATTTGGCCGAAAAGGGTGTTTCGGTTAATATGAATCAAATTGAGCAGCTGAATTTGACTAAAAACATATGGAGAACATGAAATTTGCAAAAGCCACATCAAATTATCCCCAAGGATCATCCAATATAGAATATAGGGTTTCGGAAAATTTGGGTTCTGTTCAAGAATCTGAGGATAGGTTTTTGGGTTCAAGCAGTTGGGATGGTGATGATAAAGTTTCTTTAAATGATAACTCAGGTGGTAATCAGACTAAGGGTTTTTGGAACAAGGATAGTCAAGAAAATGACTAGAGAGATGGTGTTAAGGATTCTACAAATGAATCCACAGACTATGTTATTATTTATGATTCTAATGATGCAAATTCTTGAGAATCTAAGCATAATGAGGTTGCTGATGATGGTTCTAGTTCTAAGCTGAATGTTTCTTCAGGCGAGTATGCTAATAAAAATTTTATTAGTGAGAAAAGTAAGAAGTTGCAACCTAATGGTGTTAAGAAAGGCAAAAATATTCAAAACAAATGATGCTGAGAGGGTTGGTCAGGTTAATAAATCTTCTACTGATGCTCCAAAGTTCATTCCTTTTGTTCCTAATAGTGCTCCTATGGTGGTGTCGAATAACTTTGGGAATGCCGATAAAAAGGATCCCAAAACCAATGGTTTTACAGATAAACCCAATAAGGCGGATGATAATCCAAAAATGGATAATAGAAATCAACCTCCACATAATGTTTGGAACAACAAAATCCCTGGTCCTAATGCTCTTATTATTTCTCATGCGTTGGTGACTAAATTAAGAGGGCAAGAGGCTATGAAGGTGTCTTTTATTGATATTAGTCCTCCAAAAATTACTACTAAGTAGGGACTGCCAACAGTAGATTTTAAACCTAAAGATTTTAAGCAAAAATTGGTTGCGAGATGTAAATATACTCTGATTGGGAAATTTGCCAACACAATGCCCAAGATGGATATTATCAGAAAATAATTTATTATTTAAACTGTACTCAAAGGTACTATCAAGTTAACTCATTTTAATTCAAAACATCTGTATATTGACTTGGACAATGAATATGATCATTCTATGTTATGGTCAAAAGGAAGAATGTATATTGAAGGCAAATGATGAGATTACAGATATGGACACCCACTTTTAAACCTGAAATCGAAACCCCTTTGGTTCCTATATGGGTTGTTCTACCTAAACTTCCATGGCACTACTATTGTATAGAAGTTTTAGCTCCTTTACTATCCCCAATCGGTAAAGCCTTCTTCCTTGACCTGGCAACTTACAGGAAGACTCGAGGAAGTATAGCTATAGTTAAAATTCAAGTTTACCTCACTAGAGATAAACCTTTTCATGTGTGGATAAGATATGATGAAGATGAAACCGGTGAAGGTAGATGGCACAATGTGCAATATGAAGGGGTTCCTGATTATTGTTCATTTTGTAAACACCAAGGCCACACACTATAGCATCAACTGTGAAGAAAAGAGATGATGAAACAAGAAGAAAAAAGGAACTGGAAGAAGTTGAAAAACAAGGTCAAATGCAGGGTATTACTGAGAGTAATAAAGAAAAACAGATGAAAGATCAGCAAGTTCATAACAAGTAGCCAGATCCTTATTACAACAAAGATGATGGAAATACTCCAGAACAAGATTAATGGCAAAATTAGAGAAGAAGAAACAGGAAAAATAATCAACAACAACAACAGATACAACAACAGCTACAAAGGTAAGGACAAAACCACCACCAACAGTTGATCCAGCAACAACACCTACAACAGAATGCAGCAACAACAACAACACCTGGTATAACCAAAATAGCATCAGCAAATACAACAACAAAATAAAGGTAATTTACAACATCATAATCATGGTAAGATGTAGAAAGTGTATAGACCTATATCTCCAGAGTCTCCAAAAGGTACAAACAAACAAGTTAAGGCACTACAACTGACAGGTAAAAATGCTAACTTTACTAATCAACAACCCCAAAATTGTAATATTGATTCTGGAGTCCAGAATCAACACCCCTAACCCCATATTTCTATGGTTAATTCTTGTAATACCACCACCCAAAATCCCAACAAAAAGGCAAGAGTTCAACAGACCAACAATAATAAAAAAGTTATCGAGAAGCAAGCAAAGGAGAGTGATACCTGTATAGCTACTCAAAATGATTTACATGCTGAAGATATCTTAAAAAATGGATGCCCAGGTATGACTTCTTCTACTGCAAATAACCCACATTGTAATATTGATTCTAGAATTCAGAATCAACAACCCCAACTCCATGTTTCTTGCAATACTCTAGTTATTCCCATTACCCAAAATCCCAAGCATACACAAAGCAAACAAGCTAGCAAAAAGGTGCAAATAGAAGCAGAAAAAGCTTGAGCAAAAAATGGTAAAAAATGGAAAAAATAATGAAGCAAATATTCATAATTTCCTTAGTTTAGCAGCTGATCAGGTAGAGGTGGAATAAACTCAACACCAATATGTTGTAAGCACTGGAAATGTCCTTAATATGACATCAGGTATTGACTCTATGCATCATAAAACCCTCCCCAAAAATTTTAATACTTTTGCTGGGACCGTTGATGTAGTTTATGGGGGTGAGGATGATGGTCAGGAGAAAATTGCTATTATGTAGGAAGGGGTATCTAGGGAGGAGGTTTTAAACTCCAAAACTCCTGCTACCACTTTTGCTAATGATTTTGATGCTGAAATTTTTTATGCTCCTAATCAGATTTCTACAAATGGTACTTCAGGTAATATTCCTGAACAAGACTTATATAAGGTTGATGTGGACCCTGCTGATAATATTCATGATAGTCAGATGGATGACCATGGTTTTTTATTAACAAAAGATCATAGGGATGGTATGGTTCATATGAATGATGAAGTAGCAGAATATGATAGTGATGAGACTCTAAAAGGTCATGAAAGGCAAGTAACTGATGTTATTAGAGGGGTACACAAACTTCCTAATAATAAAGCTTCTGCCAGTTTGAGCAAAAAGAGAAGAGTTGCTATTAAGAAAAAATAGAAAGAAGAGAAAATGAAAGATATATAGAGGGGGAACTACTCAGAGACTAGAAGTTCTGAAAAAACTTCTCAAAGTGTTCAATATGCAGCAAATTCTAAAAAGATGTGTACTTTGAATGTTGTTCTTGATTTGCTTACTGATATGCAAGATGAGTATAGGATTATTAATTCAGAAAATAAGGTTGATTATGATAATGTACCCATTGGTAAAGATGAGGAGGAAGAAGAGAATAATGAACACTTCATCAAAGCTTTTGATCCTACTATGGATACAGTTATTCTTGAGGAAATTCAATAATTCACAGACAAGCAAGGATTATTCCCAAGATTACAGAAACACAAAGCTAAATTCTTCAGAAATACTTCTACAAAAAAGTTTGCTAACAGTGGGAGGGGGGTTGTCACTAGATCTCAGGCCAAAGGTCTATTATGATTAGAAAACTCATTTGGAATGCCAGGGGTATTAATACCCAAAGGGCAATGGAAGGACTCAAATCGCTTATTAATATCTATCATCTCTCCCTTATTACCATTCTTGAAACTTTTTCTAATAATTCTCAGCTCCACAATTTTAGAATTCAATTAAAAATGGATAAGGCAGCTTGCAATACTAATGCCAAGATATGGATATTTTAGACTCAATATATTAACTGTGATATTGTAAAATCTGATAAGCAACAAATCACTTGTGTTATTACTCATGTAGGGTTTATTCAAACCTACATGATGACTTTTGTATATGCAAAATGCCAAGACAGTTTGAGAAGACCTCTTTGGGATAGAATGTTGCATTTTTCTTCTCTTAGTATGCCTTGGTGTGATGTAGGTGATTTCAACATGATCACTGCTGTAGATGAAAAATTAGGGGGTGTTCCCTATAATATGAGAAAAAAATTGATTTTATAGGGGTTATTGAAAGTTGTGGTTTCTCAGACATTAGTTTTAGTGGTCAAAAGTTCACCTGGTCCAATCTAAGAGGTATAAATTTCAGAATTTGGAAGAGATTTGATAGAGCTTTAGTCACAAATGATTAGCTAGAGAAGATGGCCCTCACTACCAATACTCATCTCTCTTCTGTGGGTTTAGATAATTGTCCCATTTTATTGAAAATGCAGGATAGATAGGAAAATCATATCAAGTATTTCAAATTTTTAAATTGCTGGGTGGAGAACAAAACTTTCTTGAAAACTATTGATAATTGCTGGAACAAGCCTTGTGAGGGAGATCCTATGTGGTCTTTCCATCAGAAAATTAAAAGGCTTGCCAACACTCTTAGTCATTAGTCCAAGAAGGAATTTGGTGACATTTATGCTAAAGTCAGGGAGTATGAGGATAATTTTAACAAAGCAGAAGCTGAGCTGATTTTAAATGGTACTAACTAGAATAGGATCAATTTGAATCATTTGAATGTTGAATACATCAGATTTCTGAAACTTAAAGAGTCCATTCTCAAGCAAAAAGCTCAACTTCAATAGTTCAAGTATGGTGATGCTAATTCTAGATACTTCCATGCTTTAATCAGAGGAAGAAGGAGGATTTTATTCATACATAAAGTCAAGAATGATGAGGTGAATGGGTACAAGGTGACAGTGATATAGCTACTGCAGCGTGTGACCATTTTTAAGGGATTTTTACTGGAAAAGAGGAGGTTTTTCCAGAATAATTCCTCAACTGTATTCCTAGGTTGGTGACTAATGGTCAGAATAACATGCTCAAATAAGACCCTACCTTAGAAGAGCTTAAGCCTGTGGTTTTCTTTATGAGACCGCATTCTGCAGCAGGTCCAGATGGCATGAACAATAATTTTTTAGACTTGCTGGCAGATTATTAAGCATGACTTGCTAGAAGTGGTACAGTCTTTCTTTTGTGGTCACATTATGCCTAAGTACTTTTCTCATGCTCGTTTGGTCTTACTCCCAAAAGTAAATCATCCTAATAAATTATACGAGTTTAGACCCATAAGTTTTAGTAACTTCACTAATAATATTATTTCCAAGCTTATTAGTCTTAGACTAGCCACTATTCTGCCAACCTTGATTTCTCCCAACCAATCTAAATTTGTTGAGGGCAGAAAGATCTCAGAAAATATTATACTTGCACAAGAGATCATACACAGTATTAAGAAGCCTAATGAAGGAAGTAATGTTGTGATTAAACTAGACATAGCAAAGGCTTACGATAGAGTTTCTTGGTCCATTATTTGCTTGGTGCTCAGAAGAATGGGTTTTGGTGAGAGCATTATTGATTTGATATGGAGAATCATGTCCAACAATTGGTATTCGGTGATAGTGAATGGATCAAGACATGGATTTTTCCACTGTTCTAGAGGCTTAAAGCAAGGCGACCCTCTCTCCCGGGCTTTGGTTATCTTGGGAGCTAAAGTTTTTTCAAAAATGCTGAACAATTTACACCATCATCAGTTGTATCATGGTTTCACTGTGGAACAGAAAGGTCCTCAAGTTAATCATCTAAGTTTTTGCAGATGATGTAATAATCTTCACATCTGGGACAAGAGCTAGTTTGGGACTTATAATATAGGTACTTACTGATTATGAGCAGGTTTCCGGTCAGCTTATTAACAAAGACAAAAGTCACTTCATGTTGCACTCAAGTGTATTTCCAAGTACCATCAATAGAATCAAGAAAACAACTGGGTTCAGGCAGAAGATGAGGATGACAACAAAATCAACAGCATATCCGGCCATCATAAGAGCAACCAGTGTCGCTCCCTGCCAAATCAATGTATTATCCGAAGCAGTGGGTATAGGTCGATATTTGATCGACAACCACCAAAACATGGCCTAAAATGTCAATATGCCTTCTTGATCATACCATGCCCTAAATCCATGGGGTTTCATCACCCAAAGGTGAAATATAACAAGCTACCCACCTAACCACCTTAAATCTCTCTCATCAGTGCTCAGTCTCTCGCATGATATGTTGATCATATGTGACCCTTAGTTTGTGGGCTCACTCAGTTGTAATTGCAGGAGTGACGTAATCTGGGCTGAAGATATCTCTGCAGATAATCTCTGTCAAAATTTCAACTATGACCCGTCTAACCAGTGTATGCTTAAGCTATGGATGTCTTGCGAATCTCACTAGGCCTTGATGTTTGTGCATAGGAAGGACTATGGTAGCTCTGTAGGATGTATACAATTCCTATACCATAGTCGCGCTGTAAGATTCAATTGGCCTAGTTATCCACTCTAGATGATATATATCGAATTCCTACCATAACTTTGGTACTCTATCCATCCTCGATAGGTCAATGCGACGCTCCTCATAAATGAACCTTATCGTCCTGCCTGTCTCCCAAACCCGACTATTAATAGTAAAGATCTCTCTCATCCCCACCACACAACACCTTGGAGGTACTTTCTTGGGGGGTGCATCTGAGGCATATTCGGGAGCGGGACACTGCCCTTAATGTACTAACTCATTATGGGTAGCCTACTCTGTACCCTTCTCAGATTAGGGTATATTTGTCTTTTGTACATGAGTAGCTGTACCCTAATAAGACTAGGGCACCGCTGATTTATCCTACTCCTCTACTTCCTCGTATAAATCTTGGGACCCCTCTTCAGACTTAGGGGCCTAAGTAGAAACCTGTGGAGTAGACTTATAATCTATCTCCTCCTACTCATCATCAACATCAGGTGGAGTAGTGTGTGGAGGTGACATACTTGTTGACTTCATCCTTGGTCGGGATACAACTATCTGAGTAGCCTGGCGCATCTGTCCTCTCATAACTTGGTGTGTTACCTCAACTGCAGTGACACGAACTAAACCAAGGCTTAGTCATTTCAGGTGCCTCAAGCCCAATCGGACTCGGAGACCACCCACAATGCCCAACCATAACCACCCTACACCCGATGTCAAATGATTTATGATTATATAACATAACAAGATGGAGCACTCATAAATCAAATATAGTGAAATGGTGTTAGCCCTAATATCAATACCAATTCAAAGGCTAACACCAATACAGACACCGCCTATGCCAACCCAAGGTAGTCTCATGAAGCCTCTATCAAAAATCAAAATAATATTTAGTCAGGACATGCCCCGACCATAGCCAAGAACCCAAGTCTAAGAAATAACAAAAGTATGTAGAGAAGTCCATAACATGAAATAGATCCTTCTGGAGTATGGAAGCTCACCACTTCAATCCGACACAAAATTATCCCCGAATCCAAGCGATTGAGCAGGAAGAGTAGTTTGGCTGGTTCCTGCATTGCGTGGGGATACCGCACCCAAAGATGAGTTAACGGGTGAATGCTAGCATTTACTTCAGAGTGAGGATAAAATAATTCCAATATTTAAAACCAAGTAAATAACCATATGCAATCACATCCATACATATAGATAATCCATGTCGGGAAAAAGAACTGGGTTTATCATGCATTTAAAACTTTTAACCTGCATATATATAGCTTTACCATCATAATTCAACCACGAGCTATATGGGTCCACTGTTACCCCCTAAAAGGGCCCTAGTGTATGTAGTCATAACCGGAGAAGTGATGATAGGCGTATTTACACGCCTAAAGTACTATAATTTACCCATATTTTAGCTAAGTTTTGAGGACAAAATATATAATTCATGCACTTTTAGTCCTTTTTCCTGTAAGTGAGCTAACAAACGTGATTAGCAAGTTTTCAGGTATAAGTGATGAAGATTTCAGCATTTTATGGATAACTTGACGCCCAAGGAAGCTTCACAAAAGAAGGAAAGGAGAGCTTGGACACCTAGGGACTAAAAGTGATGCATGGAAAACCTGTCTCGGGCAAAAACAGCAATTCTAAAGACTTTGGGGATCAGCAGTAACCTATTAGGATTAGGATAAGTACGCAGTATCCTAGTAGGATTAGGATAAGTACACAGTAGCCTAGTAGGAATAGGATATGGGTGTTATAAATACCCTATTGTGCTGAACTTTTTATTCATTCACTCATTAATTCATTCAACTCTTACAATTCAACTCATTCATCCTATTTTCTATTCAATTCTATTTTCTTCGACATTTAGTACTATTCACGTTACTTTCTGACAGAGAAAACATGGCCCTTGTGACCAACGTGAGATCATGATGATGTTTATTGTGATCTCCGTTGCAATCATGAGTAGCTAAACTTCTCTGTTGGGGTTATGGAAGCCTTATGAGATACTATCTATTGCTATGAGTTTGTGAATTCGTGACACGTATGCTGCTTATATCATTATTCTCTTCATCTTAATGCAAATTCTTGTGGTTGCAAACGCATAGAATACGCCAGTATAGCATTAACTTGTTCGAAAGAAAAGTTATATGTCTGGAAAAGATATAATGTCAAGGTAATAGGGCACCAACCCCTGTTAAAAAGTTAGTGCCGTAACTGGATTAACCTCTTGGAGAATTTGTACTATTAGACACGCTTTAAGCTCGAAAGAGTTAAAGTGAAATAATCCTTGATGGTCGAAAGACGCCTGGATTTACCATAGAATACAATTCTCTATAAGCACATGCATGTCTGAATTCCACATAACTCATAGCCAATAGAGATGTATAACTCATAAGGTGGACATAATCCCAACTCTCAATTCTCATTGATTAGAATCTTACTAAACATTCTTTCTTTTTACTTTGCTATTTTCCGTTTTCACTTTGTTACATTATTGCACGTTACAATCCCCCCTTTTACGAAACTTTCACCAAAAGTCTACTAATATTTGCTTACTTAGTGACCAAGTATTCTCTGTGGGATCGATACCCAACCCAGTTGGGTTCTATATTTGACAACGACCGCTTACACTCTTACGAGAGTTATAGTTTGAGCGTTATCAAAAATTGGCGCCGTTGCCGGGGAATACAGTTGTCAACTAAGTTTGTGATAGTTACTAGACCCTTTGGTCAAAAGTTCTCAGATTTTACTTTTAGCTGTTGTTTTTGTTCTATTCAGGTTCTATTGGCAGGATGGATGCACAACGTGACATTGACAGAAGGGCGGCTCAACAGGAGCAGGCTAGACTAGCTGCACTGGCAGCTGCTCAAGTGCATCAACAGAATATTGATAACCCAGGCCGTGCAATAAATCCTGATAATGAGGACCTGGGTGATGAGGAGCTACTGAATCCTAGGCGTACTGATGAAGTGGAGGCACCTATGCATACGAGAGATCGTCAAGCTAGAATGAGACCTGACCGCCGAGCTATGCAGGCTCATTTTGATGATAATGATGACGATCTGGATGGAGTTGGTGCTACAGGAGCTATTATTCCTCCGCCCTTGGCACCTGGAGTAAAGTTCATTATCACCAGCACCATGATTCAATTATTGCAGCTCAAGGGATTATTTGGTGGACTTGCAGGCGATGATCCGAATATGCATCTGATCAACTTCATCTCTACATGCAAGTCATTCGACAATCCAGGCGTTGGACAGAATGTAATTCGGCTGCGCTTATTTCCATTGTCTCTATCTGGGGAGGCAACTCTATGGTTGAATGGGCTGACTCCTAATTCTATTACTAATTGGAGGCAACTGAAAGACACTTTCCTAGAAAGATTCTTTCCGTCATCCAAGAGAGCACAGTTGAGAGATGAGATCAGCAATTTTTGACAGCTTCCAACTGAAGCTCTCCACGAAACATGGGAGAGGTTCAAAAAGAAGCTTATGCGGTGCCTAAATCATCAGATGACCAACATCCACTTAATGGAGATATTATACAGGGCTTTGAACTCAGTGACTAAGGCAGTGGTTGATAATGCTGCAGGTGGGTCATTCATGGACCTTACTTTTCTCGAGGCAAGTGATATGCTAGATCGTATGACAAAGCAGAGTAGAGCTTGGCATACCAGGGATTCTGAGGTAGCAAGCTCTACCGTATCTATTGGCATGACTGCAGAGCAGAGGCATAGACAAGAGAAACGTGATCAAGATATGGCGCACATGAAAACACAGATGGATCTTCTTACAAAGCATCTATTATCAGGGAAGACCGAAAAAGTCAAAGCAGTTGCGTCAAAAGGAAGAGACGAATCCGATTCAGAGGAAGAAGCCAACTACTTGAATAATCAGGGGGGTTTCCGAGGCAATGCCCAAGGAAACCAAGGTCGGATCTATTATGATAAATCTGGATACAAGGACAGCGATCAAGGTAGTTGGAAAAACAATACCGACAGGAGTGGTTTGTATGTTCCTCCTGGAAGACGTGACGTTGCTGCATCTGGTTCTAGAAATATGTCCATGGAAGATATGATGGCTAAGCTGCTGAAAAGAGTAGAGGCAACCAGCACAGGAGTAACTGAGGTAATAAATGATCTGTCCTCAATGAAGCAATTGGTTGACTCGCATTCTACTGCAATAAAACAGCTGAAGCAACAATTGAGTCAATTATCAGCGGCATTCAACCAAAGAAAGGCTGGAACACTACCCAGCGATACGGTGCAAAACCCAAGGAACGACGGATCATGCATGGCTATTACTACCCGGAGTGGTAAAGTGTTGGAAAATCCATCCAAGGACAAGCAGGTGGTTGATGATATAGCGGATAATGTTATTGATGCAGAATGTGAAGAGGCCGAAGAAGCTGAAGAGTGTGTTCATGACGTCACCCCTAGACGTTTGCAGCCTGAAAAGATTGATAGTTGGAAGCAAGGTAAAAAGAAAGTGGTGGAGAAAACTATTCCCCTTCCACCACCACCTTTTCCTCAGAGACTGAAGAAGAAGGCTGACGACACTCCTGAAAAGGTTGATAATCAGAAGCAAGATAAAAAGGAAGTAGTGGAGAAAACAATTCCCCTTCCACCACCACCTTTTCCGCAGAAACTGAAAAAGAAAGCTGATGATACCAGGTTCAGTAAATTCATGACTATGTTGAAGCAGCTGACTATTAATGTTCCTTTGGTGGAAGCTAGAGCAGATGCCCGGATACGCTAAATTCATGAAGGACATTTTAACAAAGAAGCGGGCAGTAAGCTATGAGCCGACAGATAATATTCATCATTGCAGTGCAATTGCCACAAGGTCCTTAGTACAGAAGAAGGCAGACCCTGATGCTTTCACTATTCCTTGCACGGTTGGATCTATGAATTTTGCTAAGGCATTGTGCGATTTGGGAGCTAGCATCAATTTGATGCCACTATCCGTCTACAGAAAGTTGGGGTTGGGCGACCCTACACCAACCAATATGCGGCTCGTGATGGCAGATAGTTCGGTAAAACGACCTGTGGGTATCTTGAATGATGTGTTGGTGAAGGTGTCTACCTTCATTTTTCCTGCAGACTTTGTGATTTTGGATTGTGAGGTGGATTCTGAAGTTCCCATAATCTTGGGACGTCCTTTCCTTGCAACAGGAAGTGTGCTTATTGACATGAGAGCTAATGAGCTTTTATTTCGGTTGAATGACGAAGTGGTGCGCTTTGATATATGCAAAGCAATGAAGCATCCCAGCGATATGAATGTGTTCTCCGTAGCTGATGTTCATTATGAGGACAAGAAAGCATTAACTGTAGAGAAACAGCTTACTATTGAGCCATTGTCTGCTGCGCTGCTGAATGTTGAGCATGAGGACGATGAAGATTATAAAGAAACTATGTGTGCTCTAACAGAAATAGGGTCCTATTCTCATACTCCTAAGCAGCCGGACCTTGAACTTAAGAATCAACCGTCACCAACAGCGAAGACTTCCATTGAAGAGCCCTCAGTGCTAGAATCGAAAGAGCTCCCCAATTATCTAAGGTATGCATGCTTGGGAAGTAGAAATACACTTCCGGTGAGTGTGACGGATGATTTAAGTGAACAGCACGTAGAGGCTCTCATCTCTGCTCTAGAGAGGTACAAGAGAGCCATCGGTTGGCCTATTGATGATATAATTGGTATCCCACCTGGGATATGTATGCACAAGATGTATCTCGAAGAAGATTGCGTGCCAACAATGAAGCATCAGCGTCGTCTGAATCCATTCAGAAAACGATGCACCAAATATCTCGATGAAGTCTAAGTAATCAAGATAGCTATGTCGTGCCGCGACAATAAATCAAGCGCTTGGTGGGAGGTAACCCATCGTTTTTAATTATTTTGTTTTCTTAAGATTTTGTCGAGCCACGACCAAAACTAAGGCGCTTGATGGGAGGCAACCCATCGTTCTAATCGTTTTTGTTGTTTTTGAGTAAGTGTAGGTGCAAGAGGTGTAAAGGAGGAGATTGAGTTCAAATCTTGATTTGGAAGAATTGCATATTCAAGGTGGTAAGTTAGGATTGAAGAAGCAAAAGGCTATGGGTTGGGCATTGCCTATGAAAATATAGGCAAAGAACAAGGCAAGGCCTATGTAAATCTAGGCCACGAACAAGGCAAGGCCTATACTATGGCCTAAGCTCTCGAAATCTAGTGTGTCATAGCATAGGCGCCGCCCATGCCTAAGTGTGCCATAGCATAGGCGCCGCCTATGCAAAAGCATTTTGTCTCTGAATCTCATGTGCCATGGCATAGGCGCCGCCTATGCCTAACAATGCCATGGCATAGGCGCCGCCTATGCTCAACAATGTTTTGCAAAAGGCGCCGCCTATGCCAAGCATAGGCAAAGCAAAAGGCGCCGCCTATGGTCACTTTTGGTCTCCAAATCCGATTTTAAATGGGTCAAAACCCGACCCAAGCTTGCCCTATAAATAAGACACTTAGTCTTAGACCAAAAATACATTGCAAACCTAAGAAAAACGCCGCCTACCTCTCCAAATTCTCTCAAAAAATTTCCTTTTGCTCTTTTCCTTACAAGAACATCTTCCAAAGGCATCAACCAAGTAAGTACTTCTTTGTTCTTCTTTTATATTCCGTAAGTACTATAATACTACGCCTACAATAAATTGTTAGATCTTGAAGTAGTGTTGGTGATTTGAATGTGGTTGATACAACTAAGTGAGTAAAAGAATATGTATGGATGCTCTTGACTTGTTTCCAACTTGTATTTGATTTTGATACACTGTCATACTTTTGCGAAATCGACATGGTCAAGATAATTGCATAATCTTGTAACTTGAAAGATTACATGTTGAAATGACTTGTTCATTGAGATGAAAATCATGGGTGACTACAAACATGCGATGTTGTGATTATTTCTATGCCATAAATTGATACGATATCTATGTAGTAGTTTTGTTCAAAAGATGCATTAGTCCAAACACAAAAGCATTGTCAAGATTGCATAACGTTAAGTGGACATGAAAGTATGATTGTGCTGAACATATTGTTGGAACATATCACCTAAATGTATGTCGATGAAGTCTGAGTAATCGACATCATTCACTTAATTAGTTTATGTCAACAAATTAAGTGTGGGGTGGTGCCACTATTGTCTGTTTGTCGATTGAATCTTCCGAGATAAAGCTAACATGACTTTATTGAGATCTCAGGTAGAATGGCACAAAAAGGACGACAAGGAAAAGAAAAAGCAACCACTTCACAAAAAGGCCAGAAAAGGGGACGAAAAGAGCAAGGTGAATCCTCCGTGCTGCAAATACCTCGACGCACTCTTGGAATCAAGTGGGGTACTTATGAGGAACTTCTGAGGATGACGACTCTGATGATTATTCCGACGCAGGGGGTATGACCCCAGACATAGAGGAGGAGTCCGACTAACCAGGTTCTTCTTATTTATTTTCCACTGAGGGCAGTGTGTCCCGTCTAAGTGTGGGGTGCTGGTATTTGTATGCTTTACTTCTTTATCTGCATTTGCATCTATCTATGTTTGTTTGTTTTGTTTGTTAGTAGTTAAATTTTAAAAAAAAAAAAAAAAAAAAAATTGCAGGAAATTGTTCTGAGGGGCAGCATGGTATTATAACAAGAGTTTGTGCTAAAATCATTACTATTGAGATGTTTAGGCTCTACATGTGACTCATTGTGTGATAATTGTGTGGCTTAATTCATTCATCTGTAGGGTCAAGAGTCTATAATACTCCCAATAAAGTTGACCATGTGCCTTGTGTGTGTGAGCTGATAGTATATTCTGTGTTTGTGACTGATGCTAGAACTTGCCTGGTGTGTGTAAAGCGAAATAAAGAGTGTGAGTTTAGGAGATGATTTAGGCATTTCTTTGGCAGCCTGTGATTGTTTACCTTTTGTTTACCTACCCGTGGACATTATCCTAGTCAACCCTTTTGAGCCTTTAAGCTATTTTCTTTGACAACCTCATATGTAAGCCTAATCCATTTTTTTTCAAGACCATAATTTGATCCAAATTCCTAAGTGCTTTAAATTGTGAAGTCATGTGACAAAAATAAGAGGAAATTGGGTGAGAGTGATGCCTTAGAGTGTATTGGTACTTGAATTTGTTATGAAAAAGAGTGGCTATCATGGAGGTGTGTTATAAAAAAAAAAAAAAAAAAAAAAAGAAATAGAAAAATAAAAAGATAAATTGTGTTTATGATTAAATAAAAAGATAATTATGCTTGAATGGACAAATAGGTGAAAAGGGATGATAGATGAAAGAAAGGTAGCAGGGTTGATTAAAAGAGAGTGTTAATGACATAATGTGATGTATTAAAGCGCTTAGGAACATAGTCACTATTTCTGGCCAAAATAGTCATACCCGTCCCTTAGCCTACATTACAACCTGTAAAAGACCTATTTGATCCTAAGCTTAGCATTCTGATATTAGTGGAACGTTACACTAAGGGAAAGCCTATGGTCATCAGTTGCAAGCATATGAATTCTTTGTGAGAGTGAGAGCAAGGATAATATTATACCCATGTTTTGAAAAATGAAACACTTGTGAGTAATTATGGGTGACATATTGTGAGACACACATGGTTGATGAGTTTTAGGTAAGTCGTATATGATTCTTTGTGCCTTAACTTTTGAATACGAATTAACCATCATCACGAGTCTATGTTGGAGGCTGAATTGTTTCTAGAAATGATTAGAAAACTACTCTTTGTTAATGATTATCGTGCCTGTCTTGACGAATATTTTGTGTTGTTGCTGTGAAACCCTAAGTAGATGTTTAGATGGACATGATATTTTGTTCGAGGACGAACAAAGCTTTAAGTGTGGGGTGTTGATGATAGGCGTATTTACACGCCTAAAGTACTATAATTTACCCATATTTTAGCTAAGTTTTGAGGACAAAATATATAATTCATGCACTTTTAGTCCTTTTTCCTGTAAGTGAGCTAACAAACGTGATTAGCAAGTTTTCAGGTATAAATGATGAAGATTTCAGCATTTTATGGATAACTTGACGCCCAAGGAAGCTTCACGAAAGAAGGAAAGGAGAGCTTGGACGCCTAGGGACTAAAAGTGACGCATGGAAAACCTGTCCCGGGCAAAAACAGCAATTCTAAAGACTTTGGGGATCAGCAGTAACCTATTAGGATTAGGATAAGTACGCAGTATCCTAGTAGGATTAGGATAAGTACACAGTAGCCTAGTAGGAATAGGATATGGGTGTTATAAATACCCTATTGTGCTGAACTTTTTATTCATTCACTCATTAATTCATTTAACTCTTACAATTCAACTCATTCATCCTATTTTCTATTCAATTCTATTTTCTTCGATATTTAGTACTATTCACGTTACTTTCTGACAGAGAAAACACGGCCCTTGTGACCAACGTGAGATCATGATGATGTTTATTGTGATCTCTGTTGCAATCATGAGTAGATAAACTTCTCTGTTGGGGTTATGGAAGCCTTATGAGATACTATCTATTGCTATGAGTTTGTGAATTCGTGACACGTATGCTGCTTATATCATTATTCTCTTCATCTTAATGCAAATTCTTGTGGTTGCAAACGCATAGAATACGCCAGTATAGCATTAACTTGTTCGAAAGAAAAGTTATATGTCTGGAAAAGAGATAATGTCAAGGTAATAGGGCACCAACCCCTGTTCAAAAGTTAGTGTCGTAACTGGATTAACCTCTTGGAGAATTTGTACCGTTAGACACGCTTTAAGCTCGAAAGAGTTAAAGTGAAATAATCCTTGATGGTCGAAAGACGCCTGGATTTACCATAGAATACAATTCTCTATAAGCACATGCATGTCTGAATTCCGCATAACTCATAGCCAATAGAGATGTATAATTCATAAGGTGGACATAACCCCAACTCTCAATTCTCATTGATTAGAATCTTACTAAACATTCTTTCTTTTTACTTTGCTATTTTCCGTTTTCACTTTGTTACATTATTGCACGTTACAATCCCCCCTTTTACGAAACTTTCACCAAAAGTCTACTAATTTTTGCTTACTTAGTGACCAAGTATTCTCTGTGGGATCGATACCCAACCCAGTTGGGTTCTATATTTGACAACGACCGCTTACACTCTTACGAGAGCTGTAGTTTGAGCGTTATCAAGAAGTCACAGGGGCAGGGGATTCCCGTGTAACATTCCCCCTCAATAATACATATATAAAATAATAAACTTAGGGGATTCTCATGTACCCCAGAAGTACAAGGTCACCATGGCCAACCCTCATGTTGTCAAAGCTGAGTTTCAAGTGTTTGTCTATCGGACTCACACCTTCACGGTAAGCTATAACCACCCACTATTATTTCCTAATTAGAACCATTAATACATAACCAACCAACCAATTCCAGAAGATATTTACTAAGGCATTGGTGTCGTCATACTGACTATAGCTTGCAAGCAATGTCATTAGCCAATAATTAGGGTCTTCCCATGTATCCCATTGGATTTCCAATCAATCAAAACTATGGCCACCAAGGACCCTTTTAAACTATTTAAAACCATCAAACCCAATTTAAGTTCCAATACCATATTATGCAATGCAAGGTTTCCAATAAAAGTTAAATTATGTGTCAAAACCATTCTTATAGGCATTTTATAAAACATTTTGAGGGCATATAATTTCCAAAACCAAAACCAAGAACCAATTGAGAATTTCCATGAAACCACATGTTCAATTCCACAATTTTAGCATGAAAACCATAAGAAAAACATGTAAAAAATATTCATCCATTAACAACAAAAAACCCCTCAACATGTAGTTCAAAACAAAATAATACCAACAATAAACCATGAAAATCATTCATTAAAAATGAATTTAGTTGAACTAACTATGAGGGAGGAGTAACAACCCTTAGATAGCAAAGATTACGGAGAGAAATAACCCTTAGATCCTTAATTGATTGTTTTGATGAAAACCCTAGCCTTTCTTGAACCAAGAACTGTGAGATAGATTTGAGAGTGTATAAAGTTTTTCTGATTGAGAATAATAGGGTAAATGAAGTCCCAAAAGTGTTTTAGGTCGTGGGGTCAAAAGGGGTTAAGAGGGGAAATGTCAAGAATACCCCCAACATAAATTGTAAAAATCACCACAAGAAGGGTACAATATGATCCCTCCAATCTTACCCACATGATAAGAGTGGTACTCTCCGCTTAGATACCAAAGAGTATGGAGAGAAAATACCTCTTAGAGCCTTAATTGATTGCTTTCAAGAAAACCCTAGCCTTTTTTGAACCAAGAACCATGAGATAAATTTGAGAGTGTTTAAAGTGTTTTTGATTGAGAATAATAGGGTAAATGAAGTCCCAAAAGTGTTTTAAGTCGTGGGGTCAAAAGGGGTTAAGAGGGAAAATGTCTAGAATACCCCAACTTAAATTATAAAACTCACCACAGGAAGGGTACGATTTGACCCCTCCAATCGTACCCATATGCTATGAGTGGTACCCTCCACTCGTACCTTGATAAGATTGTTGGATACCACATTTTTTTCCAACATACGACTCATTTACCTAAGTCGTACCTTCATCATATGACAAGTACCCTCAAACTTTATCCAAGACATATTCAAAATGGGTTGGGCACTGTCTAATATACGACTGGCATGACTCTCTTGTACCATATCCATATGACTTGTATGTAGTCTAGTCGTACCTAGGATAGTATATGATCAAGAACACATTGCTTAACGTACAACTTGGCCCCCCTAGGTTGTACCCATATCATATGACTAGTCAGCCTAAGTCGTATGATGTCTAGAGATTCAAAACCCAAAAAATTGCTAGGGATCAAAACCCAAGGTGTTTCAATTCTTCCCCACTAGGATCATTCGTCGTCGAATGATGGGACATAGTATGACTAGAAAGATTTACACCCCAACAACTCAACTCGAACCTTTAACTAAGTTAGTAAATAGAGATGCAAAGAAGTCAACCTTTCCTTTAACAAAGTTAGAAAAAAAGTATGATGAAGAACATATACCTTCCGCATGAATTTACAAAGCAAAAAACACGAACAGATATTTGGACTTCATGTCCCCTTCCGCTTCCCAAGTAACCTCTTTGACCATGTGGTTCCTCAATAAAACCTTTACCAAAGCTGCATCCTTGGTCTGCAACTGACAAACCTGCCGATCAAAGATCTCAACCGGGATCTTCTCTTAAGACAAATAATCCAAAATACCAATATCCTTGATAGGCACGATTTGAGACGGATCACCCATACAATTCCTCATCATAGAAACATGGAATATCGGATGAATGAAGCTAAAACAAGAAGGCAACTGCTATTCATACACAACATTGCCAACCCTTCTATAAATCGAGTACGGACCAACATACAAGGACTAAGTTTCCCCTTCTTACTAAACCACATTACTCCCTTAATAGGAGATACCTTTAAGAACACTCTATCCCCAAACTCAAACTCCAAGTCCCTTCGCCTTACATCTGAATAGGACTTTTAGGTACTTTGGGCGGCCTTAAGCCTATCCCAATCACCTTCACCTATTCCAAGGCTTAGTGAACCAAATTCGGTCCAAAAAAATCTGTCTCACCAAGCTCAAACCACCTAATAGGAGACCTACATCTTCTACTATACAACGCTTCAAATGGAGCCATCCTTATGCTAGAGTTATAGCTATTATTATAGGCAAACTCCATAAGAGGTAAGTGCATAACCCAACTACCACCATAGTCAAACACGCACGCACGAAGCATATTCTCCAATGTCTGAATAGTCCTTTTTGCTTGCCCATCCGACTGCGGGTGAAAAGTAGTACTAGGACTCACCTTGGTCCCCAAACCTTTCTAAAATTACTATAAAAGTGAGATGAAAACTACATACCACGATCAGAGATAATAGTAACAGGCATCCTATGAAACTTCACAATCTCTTGGAGGTACAACTGGGCATAACTCTCAACCAAGAAGTTAGTCCTTACAGGCAAATATGAGTCGACTTCATCATCCTATCACAATGACCTAAACTGAATCAAATTGATTATGAGACCGAGTAAGATCGATAAAGAAATCAGTATAGATCACTTCCCACTTCCACTCTAGAAACTCAATTTCTTAGTACAAACCTCAGGGCCTCATGTGCTCAACTGTCACTTTCTGACACACTATGAACTTTACCAAAAAATTAGCCTCATCCCTCTTCATAATGTTCTACCAATACATCTTCTTAAGGTCATGATACATTTTTGTCAAACCGGGATGAGCAACATAGCGCGACTCATGCGCCTTAACAAATATCCTATCTCATAAACCATCAACATCAGGAACACATAACCTCCCTTGTTACCATAAATTACCATCACCACTAATTTCGAAGTCCAAAACCTTTTTCCCATAAATATCACTCATGATCCTCATTAAAAAAGGATCTAACACTTGATTCTCCTTAATTTCAACACCAAGAGACGACTATGCCACTTTCTGAACAAACATACCACCATCCTTGAAGTCCAAGAAGCTAACTCTACGGTTAGAAAAATGGTGAATGTCTTTCACCCACTCCCGCTTCTCCGTATCCATATAAGCTAGACTACCCATGGATAACCTGTTAAGAGCACCAACAACTAGATTAGCTTTACCTAGATGGTAGTGAAGACTCATGTCATAATCCTTGAGGAGTTCAAGCCATCTCTTTTTCCAGAGGTTAAGCTCTTTCTGAGTAAGCACATCTAGTAGGCTCTTATGATAAAAAAAAATATCCACCTACACTCAATACAAATAATGACGCTAGATTCTTAAACCCAAACACCACAGCTAATAATTCCAAATCAGGGGTTGGATAATTCATTTCGTGCACCTTCAACTGCCTAGAAGAATAAGCTGTCACCTTACAATTGTTCAACAGAACACAACCAAGCCCTACTCGGGATGCATCACAATAGACCACAAACCCATCAGTGCCTTCAGGCAAAGTCAAAACAAGAGCCAATGTTAGTTCATCATTTATCTTTCTAAACTTCCCTCTCAAGCATCAGAAGACAAGAACATTACCTTTTTCTGATTCAACTTGTTCAACGTGGCATCTATAGAAGAAAAACTCTCCACAAACCTTATGTATTAGCCATCCAAACCCAAGAAGCTCTAAATATCAATTTCAATCATGGGTCTAGGCCATATTTTAACCACTGCAACCTTCTGCAGGTATACCATGATCCCTCCACTAGAAATGAAATAACCCAAAAAAGAGACAGCTTTCAGCCAGAACTCACATTTAGAAAACTTGGCAAACAACTGTTTCTCTTTCTGAGTTGCAACATAAAATAGAGGTGATCAGCATAATCTACCTCACTCTTAGAATACACCAGAATATAATCAATGAACACAATGATGAATAAATCAAGATACTGATAGAAGAACCCATTATTCAAATCTATGAATGTCATTGGGGCATTGGTCAATCCAAAGGACATAACGACAAACTCAAAATGCCCATATCAGGTATGAAAGGCAATCTTAGGGATATTCTCTTGCATAATCATTAACTGATGCTACCCAGATCGAAGGTCAATTTAGGAGAAATACTTATCACCATGCAATTGATTAAACAAATAATCTATCCTTGGAAGGGGATACTTATTCTTTACCATCACTTTATTCAACTCCCAATATTTAATACACATCAAAAGGGAACTATCCTTCTTACACATGAATAACACCGGTGCACCCCAAAAAGACACAATAGGATGGATGAAACTCTTAACCAAAAGATCCTTTAATTGCTCCTTAAGATTGTTCAACTCAGTTGGAGCCAACATATACAGAGGAATAGAAATTGGACAAGTGTTTGAAACAAGATCAATCTTAAACTCAATATCTCTTTCAGGAGGAACACTAGGAAGGTCATTAAGGAAGATCCCGGAAAATTCATTTACCATCGGGACAGAATGCGAAGAAGGACCCCCCGAGTTATAATCTTTTACCCAGACGAGATGGTAAACACACCCCTTGGAGATCTATCTCTAAGCTCTAAGATATGATATAAATTTTCTCTTAGGAGATAAGGAACCACCCTCTTATTTAATAGTCGTCTCATTAGGAAATTTAAAGACAACCTTACTAGTCCGACAGTATAGAAGAGCATATCACAAGTGCAAGCAATCCATCTCTAATATAACATCAAAATCCACCAGATCTAAATCAAACAGATCCACCACAGTTTCTTTACTGCCAACATATACAACATACCACCTATAGACTCTTCTAGCAATCACAGAGTCACCTATTGGTGTAGAAACAGAAAAGGGTCTGAAACACACTTGGGACCAAAACCAAAATGCACAACCACAAATTGGGTCACATAGGATAGGGTGGAACATGGAGCAAATAAATAGTACACATCAGGTGAAAAGAGTTTCAACATACCAATCACGACATCAGGTGGTCCCTCAGACTCCTAGCAAGTAGTGAGATCATAAAGGCAGTTTTGACTTGTGTTAGATCCAAATGGTGCACCCTTTATGCTAGAGCTGAAGAAGAGGCAATAGGAACTTTGTTTGCCCCCCAAGTAAACTTACCAATAGGACAGTTTCTAAGCATATACCCTGGCTGACCACAGTTGAAGAACTTATCCCTTCACTTATCATAAAAAACCCCGATGCAAGCGACCATAAAAACTGCAGGGAGGATATGATGGAGTAGGTTGAGCCATAAAATCTTGAGATTGGGCACGCTGTGCCCTAAAAGTTGTTTCCACCATGGAAACACCTATCACCTGACAACTTTGTGTAGGGAGCACTTGTTGTCGAGTAAGACCCAGAATTACCCCACTTCTTCTTTGGCCACATACCACCATTCCTACCACTCATCTATTGGCGACCACCATTTTCAGAGAACCTAAACTTCTTGACATGTCTCTCCCATATTTTAGCCTGATTCTTCTTTTCTTCCTCTACCTATTGTATGAACACAACCAGCCTTTAGATATCTATGTCCTTGATAAAAAAAAACAGTTTTATTATGTAAGATAAACTCACGAGACAGTCCTGAAGCAAACTTCCTTTTTTTGGGCTCTCATACTAGAAACCATCTATGGAGCATACCTCAATAACTGGTGAAATTTCAAGGCATGCTCCTTGACTGATATCTTACCCTGCTCTAGATTAACAAACTCTTCCAATTTGTCTTTGCTTAACTCCATAGAAAAAAAGAGGTCTAGAAAAGTATTATAGAAATTTTCCCACAGAGATGACTTAGTATTGTCACCCCTTGACTGTTCCCATCCCTTGCACCATTAGTATACCATATCCTTCAGCTGGTAGGTGGAAAACTCCACGCCATCCACATTCCTGACATGCATAACTTAGAAAATATTTCCCATTTCATCTAGAAAACCTTAAAGATCCTTTTCCACCTTAGCACCCATAAAGGTCAGAGGGTTCAACCTCATGAACTGGCTAACCTTTATGGCCTCAGAAGATAGAGTAACAGAAAAACTATGCTCAGACTGAGTAGCTACCAATTGTGCAAACTTATGAATGGACTGACAAAACTCAACGTTCATCACTTCAGCCTGAGGTTTTTTAGATGGACGATAGGGAACTTGTTGAACTCCAGAATAATCTAAAACTGGACCCCTAGACGGGGTAAAGATCCCATGAGTAGAGCATGTCCCATCCAAAATGTTCCCAGTTACAAAGGAGTTTTCGTGAGCATCAGATCATCAAGGCATATTCTGAAAAGCAATCAAATAGGGATTAGAGAAGAACTCAGGACTTAGACTCCACAACTTGAAAATAGAACATAAGAAAGAAAAACATTTCCAAATGCCTTATAACCTCTCGCTTATGAGTATGACATACTACACACCCTTAAAAGAGACTCTACTCGACATGACTTTGTGGACTCCCAAGTGACCATCAACCAAGGGCTTTGATACCAATCTAACACGACCCAAACTAGGACCTAGTCATGTCGGGTAGCCCAACCGAGGCCGGAGACCACCCCCAATGCCAAATCATAACCATCCTACACTCGATCACTATAAGAAAAAAGGCTATTTAAGACCAACATTTAGGGATGAGTCAATAATTTGATCTCTAAAAGTATACTTATTTAGATGAGATTAAATTCTGGTCCCTAATTATGTATTTTTTCGAGAAGGTATATAATCTGATCCTACAAAAAATTATTAACTGGTCCAAATAATAATTTAGAGGGAAGAACCGCCAGATTATTGTAATAAAGTTTCAATAAAAATAAAACTTAACGCGCCAAAACTAAAAAACGCTCTGTATCTCCAAATTATCGATCAATCATTGAACGCTCAAATCTCTCATTTCCAATCGGCCAAATATCTCTCATTTTCAATCGACTAAATTTCTCAAATCATCGGCTACATCTCTCTCATTTCTAATTGCAACCTCCATTATCGGTAAGTTTCTCATCTCTCTATAAAGATTTGAGTAAAGTTTTTTGTTCCTGGTGATTTCTCATCTCTTTGTAAACACCATATTCACAGTATTAGAAGAAGAATCCATCAATGGGTCAATTCCTGGTGAAGATGGCCGGTTCAAAATCGAAAACCCTAAGTTTTTTTTTTCAAGATTTGGTGTTCTCTATGTATATTCTTCTGTGATAAAGTGTAAAAGAGGTTCAAAATAAAAAACCCTAAGTTTTTTTCCAAGTTTTGGTGTTCTCTATGTAAATTGTTCTGTGATAAAGTGTAAAGGAGCTACCTTGATCACTAATTTGTATGTATCTATATGTGTTTTGTATTTTTTTTCCAAGATTTGGGGTTCTTTTTTTCTTTGATAAAGTGTAAAGGAGCTATCTTGATAAATGGTAAAAGAAGAAAAGTTGTTCTAATAACCGTTGTAATTAAACAACAACAACTACAAACTCGGTGTATGTCCATAAGTGGGGTATATGGAGGGTAGAGCATTCACAAACTTGTGAGATGTGCTTGGTAGTTAGTTTGATGCACTGTGCATGTTTCTTAATATAAGTAGTAGTAGAATTATTCTTATAGTTTCTTGCTCTGCGATTTCTGTTACTACCTATTGCTATATGTGCTTCAATTCTCGCATTATTTGGCTATTGTTAGTGGTCTTTGTAATTGTTTGTTTAAAAATGCAAAGTAAGGCTGAGCCCAACTTGTTTGGGACTAAGGTGTAGTAGTTGTTGTCATTGGTATAACCACAAAACTCTTCTGGGCTATTGATTGTTCACTTTAATAGCTGATCCAAGTCAGGTGGAGTCGTTACATCTTACTAATTAATTCAAAGTTCTAATAATTACTCTTTTTATTCCATTTTACATGATAATCTTTCCTTACTGGTGTGTTTCAAAAAATGACATCTTATTATATTTATATGTTAATTAATCAGTGTTAGACTTGCTCTTATAGGAATGTCATGACATCTTTAAAAAAAAAAGATTCTAACAACATTTTGGTATGCTACATATTTGTAGATTTTGTGTCAAAATTCTTTCTTTCTTGTTTCTTAAATTCCAATGTCTAGTCAGACATTGTCATGATATATATATTTAAATGAAGGTAGTATCTAAGTAGGGGGTGCTCTTGGTTGTAGTTAGAGCTAGAGCTATGATTGACATCTTCTCTCGAGTTATTTGCCGGATGGGGAAGTTTTCTTTGTCATCTGATACATTTAGTTGACTACATTACAATGTGATAGATGGATATGATCCTTTATTCTATTTTTTCGGGATCAGGATGAGGGGCAAATGTCTTATGTAATAGGCTTGGCCTGTTAACAGTTTGAAAAATTGAATTGAATGTTAATAGGCTTTTCGAACAAAATGTTTTGGTAAAATTTTTTGTTTTTTAATTCTTGTTGTGACAACATTTAAAGAGTACACAATATCCTAATATATCCTAAATATCCTTAAACTACTCAAGATCCTATATAAACATATAACAAGTCCAGTGAGGCTTAAGTGTGTTTAGAACTAGACTCATTATAGGCTATGTTGCTCGAACTCTTCAAAAATGTCAATGGGTGCATGTTGGATTTTCCAAAACTAGCATATTGTTGGATAATCTGACACGGGTGCTGAATTGAAAGTAAAGAGTCCGCGCAAGTTAGGCTATAGGTATATAAAGACATGAGTGATGTTTAGAGTTATTTTTTTGTTGAGCACGTTATTTGCTATCTCATTAGCTCTCAATTTTCCTTAAATCTTCATTGCATATATTAGAATTTCTTAGTCAAAAATCATCAATACATGGAAAGGTTCCTTCAGGCTACCTGAATGCCATTTTTTATTTGAGTGGAGCCTGGTTGAACGATTCAGTGAAGGCTAAGTACCGGGCTTTTAATGGTTATCTTTTCTCTTTGTACTATTTGAACCTGACAACATCCCTATTAGTACCCCACGACCAGGTGAAAAAAGCAGTTCCACCGCATTGGGATCCAGCATCATTATCCAGGTAGCTTCTCTATTCCACTCTGAACTTTCTTTAGCTCAATCGGATGAATATCTATTTGTAAGCTCTAACTGGCAAAGTACAATTTCTTAAATATCGTTGTAATGCCTTTGAGAAGACTGTTAACTGATGCTTTTGTGGTTTCCGTTTAGTTTTTGGGTTAAGTACTCATGCATTCAAGGATAGTTTTGGGAGATGCATGTTTGTTATCATATGGTCGTTTTGTTTCATGTGATTTCTAATTTGCTAGTTCTTAGCAGATTTATCCAGGCTTATGGGACACACATAATTGTCGATATGGGTGTTGGAGGCCTGGACCTACTTTGCGTTAAGCAGAAACCATCCTCAGCAATTCCTCCGGCTGAACTAAGAGCACACTTGGATGACTTTAGAGATTGTCTTTTTTCTAATGAAACAATTCCTCTGCCTGAGTTGAAGCCAAAAGAGGTTAAAAAGAAGGTATTTTGCACTCGCTAAACAATGATGCCACCTCTAAAATTCACTTAAATAGGCACTTGATTTATGTTTGGGTATGTTCTAATATTTATGCACATGACTGGAGCCAATCATATTTTAATGGATTTCTATTTCAAATCTATAGGTCCCTGAGATATTTCATCACATACAATGCAATTTACTAGCATAACAGAGACATCAAGCAAGGATGTAAGTCACTCGCTGAACTTTTGTGTTCTTAAATGGTCGAAGTGCTAGACATGATTAGTTACTAATGAATAATGTTGGAGCAGGGTCTCACTATAATTTGGTCAAAAAGAGGTGGTGATATTTTTGCACAAAACCACTCAAAGTGGCTTCAGACCGTGGTTGCTTACCCTGATAGCATACTCTTCAGACTTGTACCCATTACATCGCTGCTAACAGGAATTCCAGGAAGCGGCTATCTCAGCCATGCAATAAATGTATATCCGCACTGTAAGTATATCATGGTCTTTTATAGTTGAGATACATATTTCCCACCCATTAATTATGTATATTCAAATATTAAGGTGCATCAAATGCCTCTATTTGCATATAAATAAATAGTGTGTTTCCAATACTATTACGGATTTTCTTTTAATTGGATTTTAGGGACTTGTATAGCATTCAAAAGTGTATTAGCAAATTCATAAAGAGCTGGATACATTTTTGGCATCATGTCTTTAAGAGGTTCTAGTGTTGATCATTTTCTTTTCATTGTTGACCATTTCGTTGTAAACTAGTAGTTCTACTCACCGAGGCTTTACCTACTCTTCAATCTTTTACTGTGGCTAAAACAAGTCTATCCTCTTACTTGGCAATAATTTCGATAGAAATTTGCATTGTGCATTTATTTAGAGGCTATTCCTTTTGTATGTGATTACTTTCTCTTTGACATCCTCTTGAACTCTTCAGCATATTTACTTACTTTGCACAAGAAATTATTATACGTACAGAAGACTGTTTGACACATTTTGAGGAACCTGTTCTTTTAATAAATTCTAGTATCTTAGCATATCCAAAAAATCAATGTATGTTTTTCCATCTTCAATTATTTCTTATCCGTGATTTGTTTCATCCTCAGATAAACCTGCTCTAAAGGATTTACAGTGTTTCCTCAAGTTTTAAGGTCCTAGCTAGTGAGCGCCATTGTTCTGCGAGCTGCCTCTTAGTCATCAAAGAAGAGTGGCCTCTTACCCTGCGTTGCAATTCTGTTTATGCAGACCAAGGCTGTGTGTGAGACCTACAAAGGTACTTCTTGGTGTTTCTTTCTTAGCAAAAAGACTTTTTTTTTAATTAGAAGTATAAGAAAAATTGAAGTAATATGTGCTTCGTTTCAATGAAAGATTGCTACGATAGGTTACTTTCTGTGGCAGCTGCCACTGCTAATGGTGCTTATGGTAATTTTTTTCCCATTTCTTCACTCCAGTTTCTAATTAGTGCTGATGTTAACTTTGCAATCGGATAGACATATGAGTTAGCTGCTGATTTAAAGAGTTCAAAAACCACCAAGTTTAATCTTATCCTTGCAAATACTGTCCAATAGCGGAGCATCAAAACTAAAGACTTAAGTAAGAAAAAAGCCTTGGTATACTTTAGCAACTTCAAGAAAAAAAATAGGTAGCAGTTATGCAAGCTTGCAGAAAACTGAACAATATATACTCCTTTTCGTATGCAGATACTTTAACCCATGGGATTATTTTACCCCATCTTATATATGGGATAGTAATTCCACCATAGCGATTGGATAAAATAATCCCTGGATTAGTGTTTCTGATGTTGTGCTCACGAGTATTCTTAATATTTGTTAATATGTTGAGTATCCTTGATTGATCCCTGATGAAACATTTTATATGTGACACCATATTTTTCTCTCTACTTTAGTGGATCCTAAACAAATGTAAGAACTTAGTATTAGAGGATTCAATCATTATCTAATAATGAGATTACTTATTTTTTGTCAGGTTTGAATTCTACTATTCTGTATAGATTCCCAATTATCTCCAGTAACTTACATCTCTTAGATGTATCAGGATAAATGTGTTACATGGTTCAATAGCTGCAACATTCTCTCTTTACTTGATACGAAATATGACAAGGCCAACAATGAACTGTCAGACATTGATTCCAACATAGATCTAACTGAATTCAAGGAAAGGTTTAATCACTTGGTTGCATATGAGTGAAGGTACTCATCATCGAAGTTCATTGAATATTGGGTTCCTGCCAAACTCTCCAATGAGAAAATTGATCAATATTGCGCTTGCCTCTTTGATAATTCAATATGGCTTTGCTCATCTCTGAAGAATGACTCACCAAGCTGCGTCGACAATATACTCAAGTGTACCAGGAAGGTTAGGCTTGGTTTACTTTTTCATATTTTAGTAATTCAATCTATAATAGTACTTTTGTGTGTGACATATCACCATATCTCTAATGCGTACTTTCCACTTTTATCTCGGTGTTGTGATCACCCTTACCTCAAAGATAAATCGCTTGAAGGCATAGTTACAAAAGACATTCCTCAAGATCAGCGCTTTGATGTTGAAATCAAACTAAGTGGCAAATTGGAACTCCTCAACAAGATTCTCCAGGAGATCAAACATCAAAGACAAAGAGTCCTCGTTCTTTTTCGGGTAGCTACTTTTACTTCAAAATTTCCTTTCATTATCGTTCATTTCCAATTTTCATATCTGACTTTGATTTTGCCAAGTGACTAGATGCGATAATATAAATGCAGATTGGTGCACCTAGGAGCTCTCTTGTGTATTCTTTCTGATTTTTTATTTGTTTCCTATTGCTTGCTTTGCATAAGGGCTAGAGCTAATGTTTCTAATTTTAACACGCCTTGTCTGCCTCAATCCCCTTACCCAAACCAACTTCAAACCAGACGTATTGGTGCAGTAAAGGATGCAGGTATGAGAAGCAGAAACACTTAAGAAGATCAGTGCCTTCCAGACGCTAATCCGAACACGCCTAGTCTGCCTCAATCCCCTTACTCAAAGCCACTTCAAATGGAGATGGAGAAGATGCAAAAGGAGAGAGAACAAACTAAGAAATTTCAAGAAGATATGGTTTGTCCTTCTGACCTCTGTTTTACTGTTTATTCTCTTATTTTAAATATAATGATACTTCACATTGCATGTAGTACTAAGAGCTTCATTTATAAAAATATATGGAGGAACTGCTCCTGAAATCTTAATTGGAAAAAGATCTAGAATCAGTTAGTAAAACGTATGGTTTGATGTCACAGATTACTGAAACGGAATCAGCTCAACAGCAAAAAGAACTTGATAACACAAAAGTGCAAATGCAGAAGTTACTAGCTGAAGATATTACATTAGTACACGATACAGTTGGGTCAAAAGAGATGACTGAAGGTATGCATTCCTTATGATTCATTTCTTGATTATGATTATGATAAAAAAATATGACAAAAATGTGTGCTTTTCTCCAGATGATGTTGGCAGGAATAATACCGGAACTGGACAATCATCACCAAATAGACCAAGTATTGCCCCCGTGGTGACTACATCCATATCAGAATCTGTCAACGCAGATGAATGAGCTGCTGATCCTCAAATGTCCTGTGAGAATTTTCCAATGGCTGCCAGTCCATCACCGAATGGTGAATTGCCTAGAGTGGAAGAGTCAGTTGTAGTTCCGTAAAGAAGTGAAAGGGACACCTTGGTTGAAACGACCCTAACACCAACACCAACCTATCAGCCTGTTATCCTTACATCAAATCAACCTATATTTTGCAGGCTCAAATAGATGAAATTTTATGTTTTCTGGTCTCTAATTATATCATGTTTTTGTATCGAGATTCTCAATAGCAATTTGATATAAATTGATGAAATTTATTATTTTGTGATATATATTAGCCTCATTTGTGGTCAATTAGAGACTAGAAATTTCCTCGCCTTTAAAGATTGATCTAGGACTATAATATTTCTCGTCTTTAAAAGTTGATCTACAATCAGAATTTTGCTCGTTCTTAAAGGTTGATCTACGAAAAGAATTTTGCTTGTTGGTAAAAGATAATTTAGGACCAAGTATTTCTCGTCCCTAAAAGATAATTTAGGATCAGGTAGTTAGTCTATTTGGAATGAGATATATCTTCGCTAAAATATAATTATGACCAGGTAGTTAGTCTATTTAGGACGAGATATACCATCTCTAAATGATAATTAGGACCAGGTAGTTAGTTTATTTAGGATAAGATATATCATCGCAAAAGGATAATTAGGACAAGGTAGGTAGTCTATTTGGGACAAGATATATCATTGCAAAAGGATAATTAGGATTGTATTTTTGGCCATCTCAAAAGGTTTTTAAGGACTGACTTTGTTTCATCGTCACTATTGAGCTTTTTCGGCGGAGTTTGTTAGAACGGACGCGACCGGTTTTTTCCCATCCTAAAAAACTAATTGGGACTAGGTTTTGACTTTTTGGGACCAGATTTCCCATCCTTATAGGCTATTTTTCTTGAAGTGGATGTTGGATAAACTTTGTACTATAACATAAAAATATGGAATAATCATAAATCAAATATAGTCAAACGGTGTCAGCCCCAATAGCAATACCAATGCCAAAGCGTACACCAATACTGACACCTCTCATGCCAACCCAAAGTATTCTTACAAACCTTATATCCAAAATCAAAATAACATTTGGTCAGGACGTGCCCCTACCATAGCCAAAAACACAAGTCTAAGAAATAACAAAAGTATGTAGAGAAGTCAATAACATGAAATGGAGCCTTTTGAAGTATGGAAGCTCGCTATTTCTGTCACGCCTCAAATCCTATTGGGGCGGACCGGCACCCCTAACCGAGGAGGCCCGGGAGTATCAGCTCATAACCTTATACTTCCCATGCATACCTCTATGACAACTCGAAATTCGGACAACATCATGTCGCATATAAAAGGAAATAATCACCTGTATAAGCTCGAGCACACATATATATGTATATACAATACTTGGCCGTTGGAGCCATCACGTCTATTAACAAAACACCACCTTGACTGTACATTAGGTCTACAAAGCCTCTAGACAATACACAGAGTTTAACTAAGGTCGGGACACACCCCGCCATATAACTAACTTTTATACAATACCAAAAGTGACTGGATACGATACGGAAAGCCCCGAAGCAAACTGGAGCTCACCAAAAGCAGTTGGATATCCTGGCTCCTACTTGTGCGGTGTATGAGCTGAGGTACCTGTGCCTGCAGCATGAAATGCAGGTCCTCCGTGGGAGACGTCAGTGCGAAATATGTACTGAGTATGTAAAGCTGTAGATAATCACATATGATATAGGAGCTCAATAGAAATCAGAAACAAGCGAATAAATCGTAATAGGAGTGGACCACATTTACTAGAACTTGTGACAACCTGTACATTGTATTTATTCAATCACTTTACCTTCGTTCTTATCATCTTTGTAATCATTACTGTACTGTGACCATTAGGCTGCTTCCAGTACATATCAACTAGGATCGACCCATGATAGGCTTATGCCCCTGGGATACCACCCATAAAACACATAAATAGGGATCGACCCATGATAGGCTTATGCCCCTGGGATACCACCCGATAAGAGAGAACTTCCATCACTTAGTTCAATTAATCTTTGAGATTGTTATTTCGATCGCCACCGCATTTTTGATACTTTGAAACAATGATACATCAATAAGAGACATATAAATAGATCATAAATGCAATAACAATGAAGTAAGAACTCATTGGCACATCAATGGAGTGTTTTGGAGTCATCAATGCCATAACAATGAAGTAGGAACTTATTGGTATATCAATGAAACGTTTTGGAGTTATTAATAGCACATGGATCTTGTTTGAGTAACTGGATACCTTCTGACATTCATTAGTGCAATAAACATGTAAGATTTGGAAAACAATAAGTATTGGAATGTCTTGACATCTTGTAGGGTGGAAACAAGTTCATTGGTAACGTAGGACATCATACAAAATCATTATGGATCACATGTTATTGAATAATTTTGAAAACTTTCTTAATAGAACAATTGTTCACTTTCATGCCAAAGATATGGTATAGAGTATGCTTTACATAGCTGACTGTCAACCTTCAATACTAGTCCCAAATGGACTTCCCGTCTTTTCGGATTACTTATCTACAATGAACATATATAGCAATCTAGTATTAGCAACCAAACGTCACAATTCAATTATTTGAATTCACCAAACTAGTGGTTAAGTAGTAAGCCTTAATTACACCATAAAGGGTGTCACTTTAACCCTCTTATACTCCAATTACATTCACATGCCATGCATATTCATTCAACATCCTCCAATATCAAGTTTGGATTCATTTATCCTTCCAACCAATCCATTAAACCAAATTGAGCCATAGACATAAATAATTATCAATTCAATAGTATATCACCATATCCACCTTCCATAACTCAATTACCATATCCACCTTCCACAATTCAATACAACCAAACCATGCTAAATAGTCCATAACCCTATTTCCATCACCTTTCAATAACAACCAATACATATAATCCTCTATCACACATATACATATGGAAAAGAACAAAGGCAAACAATATTCATACCTTAGAATTCACCTCTTGATTATACAATCCTGTTTTCACAAATAATAGGTGTCGTTTGAAGTTCTCGAGTTGACAAACGCAGTTATCGGATTACTTTGGAATTTCTACGGTTGAATCAAAAGTAATTTAAAGGTCAAATTTGGCTAGGGTTTGTTCTTTCTCAATGATTTATGATGAAAGTGAGTTTTTGAACTCATAAACATGTATATATACACATATTCCCGTCCATAATATAATAGGAAATGACCAAAATGCCTTTAAAATTTAAATAATGTCAAATCTGTCCTTTGGTGGACTGTTTTGCTAAGCTAAAGTAGATCGACCATAACTCTTTGCTACGATATCGGATTTGGATGAAATTAGTATCGTTGGAAGGATAATTCAAAGGGATTTTATTTCATATAAAGTAGGCCACCCAGTTCGTCCTATACAAGGAGTTATGGTCGTTTGAAGTTGACCCTAAAAATCTGTTTTGATAGGCTGAAGTAAAACGAGTATAACTCCTTACTCAGACGTTGGATTTGGATGAAATTGGTATCGTTGGAAGGATAATTCAAAGGGATTTTATTTCATATAAAGTAGGCCACCCAGTTCGTCCTGTACAAGGAGTTATGGTCGTTTGAAGTTGACCCTAAAAATCTGTTTTGATAGGCTGAAGTAAAACGAGTATAACTCCTTACTCAGACGTTGGATTTGGATGAAACCAATTGAATTGGAAAGAACATTCAAAGATATTTCCTTTCATAGGTCGCAGCTCTTCCAGTTTGTTATATTAAGGGAGTTATGATCGTTCGAAGTTGACCCAAAAATTTGGCTGGCCTCAGTAGTTTGTGTGCATGAAATTTTCCTGCACATTTACTATTCCCAAATATCCCGGCCACCATTTTATAGTTTCGAACGTTCTCGATTATATCCGAAACCTATCCGTTTTTGGAAATCTTTATATCGTTGGAAATCTTATTCAATAACCTTCACATGGAACCATCGACGGGCAAATTCTGGTATAAATAAAATAAAAAATTAATTTCATATAAATAAGACCAATACACGTACTTGAATACACCAATACACGTACTTGAATATGGGGTGTTACATCCTTCCCCCCTTTAGGACATTCGTTCTTGAATGTTAGCGTAGTTATTCAACCGAAACAAGTTCAAGTCCATCATTAATATTCACATCGTCACATAAATACTATGCATATATAAAAAAAACTTACTTGTTAATGTTCTAACTCCGTTTCTTGAACTTCCTCTTCATCTTTGAACAAATGAGGGTACTTAGATTTCATTGCTTCCTCAGCTTCCCATGTAATCTCTTCCCTTTGACGATTTCTCCAACGTACTTTCACAGATGCTATCTCTTTATTTCTCATCTTCTTAACTTGGCGATCTAGAATAGCAATAGGCACTTCCTCACAGGTAAGATCTTTCGCAACTTGCACATCCTCAGTAGAAGTGATATGTGATGGATCTCTGATGCACTTTCGAAGCATTGACACATGAAATACTGGATGTACTGATGAGAGCTCTTGGGGTAGCTCTAATTCATATGCAACTTGTCCAAACCTTCGAGTGATCTTATACGGGCTTATATAATGTGGACTCTACTTCCCTTTCTTGCCAAATCTCATTACCCCTTTCATTGATGATACCTACAAAAATACCCAATCACCTATAGAAAACTCTAGCCCTCTCCTTCTACTATCCGCATATGACTTGTGTCGAATTTGGGCTATTTCCAGTCGTTGCTGAATTACTTTAACCTTCTCTATGGCTTGATAAACAAGATCCGTTCCGAACAAAAGAGTTTCACCCACTTCGAACCATCCTATTGGTGATACGGGACCATAAGGTCTTCAAGGAAGTATTCATCGATTAACCACTTTATTAGGATAATGCCTTCATTCAAATCATTATTCAATTCAAATAATAACCATCAAGACCCTTACAAGCCATTCAAGCTTTATTAGCCTTTCTATACTACACTTTAGCTCAACACACAATTCAAGTTCATGTTTAGGGAAATAAACCCCTTTCTTAGCCATCAACCAACATGGTAATAAATTAACTAATTACATGGATAACAATACCATTACAATACTATTTCTCAACCATTCATACTTATTGGTCCATCACACCATCTAAAGTCATAAATTAATCCATTACATGATTAACAAGGTTCTAACGAACCATTTACCAAGCATTCATATTCATTACGACTTAATACATGGACAACAATGGCTTTACCAACCACTTATCAAGTGTTCACATTTATTATAACCATGTCATATCCTATTCATGTTCACTATACCGATACCATAGTTAATACAACATTAACTTGTCATTAGACACCTCATTTAGGCATTTCTACAAACACCTTGTGTGGATACTTTATCAAGGCTAAGTTCATGGTTGAATTCATTAATATTAGGGTTTAATCAAGACGCAGATGTTATACCACATAAAACTATCACCCACATGTGCAAATCATCATCAATAACATGTATAAACACAAGTCTAAGCAAAAGTCAACATTATTCATCATTAGGCAACAAAACCCTTTTTATTTGATTTCAAAATCACCATGTACACTTACTAATCCAAGTGCAAAACACATGGGTTTAGAGTTATTTAATAAGGGAGAGAGAGACATTTCTTAAACAGGATGATCCACCCAGAAAAACATGACTCCTCTTGCCTCAAAGATGAACTCCCTTGAAACCCTAGCCTCCAAATCTTCCAAAGTATTTCACAGAGTATTTTGGATGTTTGATCAACTCAAAATGTGTTTTAGGAGGCCATATACACTTATATAGTGAGGGGACATAGGGTTTTAGGCAAAGAAAATGACCACAAGGCCCTTAGTTAAAATCTGGAAAATGCACCCGACCAAGGGTACGACTCACTAAGGAACCGTACCCTAGGGTACGAATGGTACCCTAACTCGTACCCTAGGCCTCTCCTAGGTCACCAACATTGTTAAGGGTACGACTACACAGCCTTGAGTCGTATGGTATGACTCAACCCCTATCTTTTATTCTTCAATCGCATCAAAAATAGTCCACTCAAAGTTCAAGTCCAAACTCTATATGACTAACTATGTACAACTAGTACCTTAGGATATGATTGAGGAGGGTATAACTCCTACCTCAGATAGAAAGTAGCCCTCACCGCACTACTTAGGTTACGATAGGGGAGGTTAGAGAGGGTACAACTCATACCGAACAGTACGAGTGATACACCTAATCATACCTTGGTCAAAATGCACAATTCAAGAGACTTCTCCTATGGTCCAAAGCCTAGGTGTTTTAATTCTCCTCCACTTAGATCATTTGTCCGTGAATTATAGGTAAGGCTAGCATAAACACAAGTTAACATATTATGACACATCAAACAAACCTTTTAAATGAGTTAGAACAAGGCATACCATAAGGATATAACATTTATCATGATCATCCTTAATCCACTATTTATTTCATTGTCTTTGGGATTCAAAACCCATTATTTATCAAAAACACTTGAAATTCGAAGCTTAGTCTTGAACCCATTTTTTATCAAATAAAGAATATTAATATATATCTCAATCATGAGTTTTCAGAATGTAAGATGAATCTAGATACTTGGACTTCATGTCCTCCTCCGCCTTCCAAGTAGCTTCCTTAAACTATTGGTCCCTCCATAGAACCTTCACCGAAGCAACTTCTTTCATTTGCAACCGGCAAACTTATCGATCCAAGATCCTCACTGGAACCTCCTCATAGGATAAGGGGTCCAAAATACCAACGTCCTCAAAGGGAGCAACCAAGGAAGGGTTACCCAAATATCTTCGCAATGTAGAGACATGGAAAACCGAGGAGATGGAGTTTAATCGAAAAGGCAACTCCAACTCATAGGCAACATTACCAATCTTTTTTAAAATTAAATAGGGAACAACATAACGGGGACTAAGATTCTCCTTTTTACCGAATCGCATCACTCCTTTCATGGAAGACACCTTCAAGAATACCCAATCGCCAACACTAAACCCTAAATTTCTTCGCCTTATGTCCACATAGGACTTTTGGCGACTTTGAGTGGTATTCAACATCTCACAAATCATTTTCACCTTCTCTAAGGCTTGGTGAACTAGATCAGGGACAAACAACTTACCCTCGCCAACTTTATACCACCCAATAGGAGATCGACACCTCCTACCATACAACACCCCAAAAGTGGCCATGCCAATATTAGAGAGCAAGTTCGATTCAACTTATAGCTTCCCAGAGACATACCACTACAAGCCTGAAACTAGCCATACACAACTTCTTTATTCAAGCCTATCCAAAACTTAAAAGGAGTTAGCTTAAGCTACCGGGCTATATTCCTTACAACCACCCTGAACACTACTCTGCTCCATTACTATTATTTTATGCAAATCACAAGTAGACAACGTAGGAAAACTATAACCAACTATTATAGCCAAAATCACCGACATAGGATTGAAGAACCAAGACCATAACACAACTATGCCATAAAAAAATTCATACATATTCCTTCCCAAACAACTTAAGCACCTAACATGACTATTGGTATATCTACGAAAAGCAATACTCAAGCCCACCACTTTTATACCCGCGGTATGATATATTCTTCCCAAGATCTAGCACCCTCTATCATTTTCACGAAATTTTTCACCATCTACACTTTTCCAAAACATTAGTTCTAGAAGTCGCCCTAGAATCACCCCAACTTAGGGACTTCTACATTTCCCTATTTCAAAGCATCACCAGGTTCTCCAAACTACTACCGTCCTAGAATTAGAAAATCCTTAAGAAACCAAAGTACAAGAATCATCCATGCCACTCAATTCAAGAAAGAGATCCCCGAAACAAGACACAACACCGTAGGTATAAAGGGTTTTATAGAAACCACCTAGGTCATAATTGAGACCCATCCCAAAACAACATGCCAAAAGAGGAGTCATAGGACTGGAAACCAAACAACACACCACCGCATATACCATTGGTAATACAATATAATGTCAAAACTCACATCTGGGGAACAAAACATTTGCAAGATATGAAACATAAGTGTAAGTGCTCATAGAATGCATTCTACACTAGTATAGCATCCTCTCAACCGAGATAGGAAAGAATCGCTAGAGTAAAAATTGACCTTTCCTTGGGGACCACCGCAAGAATAAAATTTAAGATCAACCTTTGACCTTTCTCATATTATGCCAATGAGCACAATACTCCGCTCTAATGGGTATTACCGGGGAGGTAGACTAGGGACACTTGTTCTTTCTATACCCAAAACCATTCTATAAAGGAGGAATAAAAGTTGGACAACAATTCGAAACAAGACTAATCCCACACCCAACCTCCCTATTCATCAAATCAAGGAATTCCACGCGGGCATTGGTTAGCCCAAAGGTCATGACTAAGAACTCATAGTGACCATACTTAGTTCTAAAGGCCGCCTTAGGGATATCCGCTTCCCTCAACCTTAAGTTGATGATAACCAAACCTAAGATCAGTTTTAGAGAAACACTTCGCACCTGGAATTTGATCAAACAAATCTTCTATTATAGGGAGAGGATATTTATTTCTTATGGTTGCTTTATTCCATGGACAATGATCAGTGCACATACGAAGGAAGACATCCTTTTTATGGATGAACAACACAGGATCACTTCAAGGAGACACACTAGGATAAATGTCTAGAACAAGATCAACACCTAAATTAATTTCCCTATCGGGAGAAATATCAAAAGGATCACTGGGGTAAACATCACGAAACTTATTAACCACGGGAATGGGCTCTATAGAAGAACCTTAACAGTTAGAACCTTTTACTTAGACCAAATAATACAAATACCCTTTTGAGATTAACTTATGGACTCAAAGATATGAAATAAATTTCCTTTTATGCACCAAAGAACCACCTTCCCAAGCAATGCCAGGCTCATTAGGGAATATGAACATGACCCTATGGGTCCAACAATCCTGGGAAGCATAACATGAATGTAACCAATCCATCCTCGGGACACATCAAAATCAATCATACCTAACTCTATCGAGTCTACAAGAGCTTTTCTACCATTATCAGATACCATACACCCCCTCCAGACCTTCTTAACCACCACAGAGTCTCCTATTAGGGTAGAAATAGAAAAAAGGATTGATAAACTCTCAGGACCAAAAACTAAGATCCACAGTCACATATGGGGTCATATAAGAAAGAGTAGACCCTGGGTCAAGCAATCATTACACATCATGAGAGAAAAGTTTTGACATACCCGCGTCAGCATCAGAAGGTGCCTCGAGATCCTGAGAGATAGTGAGAGAATTGAGATGGTCCCAACCAATGTCAGAGCTAAAAGTGGCACCCCTAGGTGTAAGAGTTAGAGAAATGGTAACCAGTACCCTTTTTACCCAAGCGGCAATGATTATGGGACACTTCTATTGCATGTGAACTAATTGACCATATTTAAAACACAAATTCTTTCCTTCCTCGCAACAACCACGGTGTGATCGACCACAAAACTGATAAGGAGGATAGGTGAGCGAGGATTGGGCCCCTCTAAACTAATATTGGGCACCTTATTCCTTATGAGCATTACCAATTTAAAAATGCTCACCTCTTAATGGGTTCAGCTAGGGAGAACTAGCCATGGAATGGAGGCTAGGACCTACCCAATACTTCCTCTTAGACCACTTTTCACCAACCTGAGCCAACAAAACAAAGGAGCGATGAAACCCAGCATCTTGAGGTTACTGAGGAGAAGTGTCACCCCTAAAAATAGGGTTAGTGGGAATAGGTGGAACCCTTCGACGACAGTTAGATGTCACGACCCTTGACTAGGTATGAATCCCAGAAATTTGATGAGCTTTCTCCATATTGCCCTCAGTCGAGATAGAAGAGCTCACCTAAATATCAGATCCTTTTGGATACATAATCTGAAAGATGAGTAAGCAAAATCAGAGAAATCCAAGACCTTAGATTCTATATAGCTTAATATTGAAACACAAGAAAGGGAAACATTCCTAAATGTCTCATAGACCGTCTTTTATAAGTTTGGGGCACTACATATACATAAAAAAGACTCTACTTAACACGGCTTTGTGTACTCCCAACTGACCATGAACCTAGGCACTGATACCAACTTGACACGCCCCAAAATAGAGTCATGGCGTATAGGCATCTCAAGCCTAACTTGGATCAAAGATCGCCTCATCAAGCCAACCTAACCCTCTATTTAATTCATAACTGTCGAATTAACTCTGACCAAATATCAAAGTAGCAGAAAATAAAGCTAATAGTCAATATTTAGATAATATCTAGCATTTTATTAATTACAATGATATATACAATAAACCCAAGTCCACAGTTATCCACAAATCCTTAACAAATCTTATGTCTAAAACTTGTCAGGACATGACCCCGATAATAGCCAATACTAAGCAAAAATAAATCAAGTCTATGACTAAAAGTAAAAGAATACTATAAAATGTATGCCTTTTGGAGAATGAAATCTCACCACTTCAATGTCAACACACGACCCGATCGAACACTTGGTCACTGCATAGAAAAAGAAGATGAAGCTCCAAAATCTATGTCACGTGGGGACATAGCATCCGGAGACGGTTAACAATTACATCACTAGCATGTATCTCAAGGATAAGGATAAAATAGTGCATTAGTTCAATCCAAGTTAAACCATCATGTGAAATCATATTTATATTAGCATAGGTATATATAAAGAAACATATACATATGTTTCTATTTATATCATACAGAGTCATGGAAAGAGTCATATTAATCATTCTTAATGCATTCATTCATAAGAAATAGAGTGAAGAAATTTCAACCTTTTACCTTACCAATTCAAGAACCTTAAACTTCTCTGTTACATTAGTCGAGGGGATCCAAACCTCAAACCAACTCAACCAATTCAAAAAAATTAATTAGGCAAGGGACTCTAACCTTATGCTATTTCATTAGGTGAGGGACTGCAATCACAAGCCATCTCATTGGGTGAGAGATTTCAACCACAAGCTATTTCATTGGGAGAGGGACTTCAACATAAGTCATCTTATTGGGTGAGAGACTGCAACCACAAGCCATATTATTGGGCGAGGGACTTCGACCACAAGCCATTTCAATAGGCTAGGGACTTCAACCATAAGCCTTCTCATTAGGCGAGGGACTTCAACCACGAACTACTTTATTGGGTGAGGGACTTCAACCATAAGCCATCTCATTGGGCGAGGGACTTCAACCACAAACCAATGCATTGGGCGAAGGACTTCAACCACAATCCTTTTCATTGAGCGAAGGACTTCAACCATAAGCCATTTCATTGGGCATAGGACTTCAACCACTAACCATTTCATTGGGCAAGGGAATTTAATCACAAGCCGTTTTATTATCATTATTAGTCGACATTTGGACTCTCAATCACTTTTAGTCCATGCTTTAACACCCATATAATTCACTTCAACATTTAAGAACTTGAACCATTTACACATATCAACACCATATGGGACCATAAGGTCTTCATGGAAGTATTCATCGATTAACAACTTTATTAGGACAATGCCTTTATTTAAATCATCATTCAATTAAAATTACAATCATCAAGTCCCTTACAAGCCATTCAAACTTCATTAGACATTCTATACCACACTTTAGTTCAACACACAATTCAAGTTCATATTTTGGGAAATAAACTCCTTTCTTAGCCATCAACCAACATGGTCATAATTTGACTAATTACATGGTTAACAAAACCATTACAATACCATTTTCTCAACTATTCATACTTATTCTCCATCACACCATCTAAAGTCATAAATTAATCCATTACATGATTAACAAAGTTCTTACCAACCATTTACCAAGTATTCATATTCATTACAACTTAATACATGGCCAACAATGCCTTTACTAACCACTTATCAAGTGTACACATTCATTATAACCATTTCATATCCCATTCATGTTCACTAGAAAGATACCATAGTTCAATACACCATTAACATGTGACTTGACACCTCATTTAGACATTTTTACAAACACCTTGTGTGCATACCTTTATCAAGGCCAAGTTCATTGTAGAATTCATTAATATTAGAGTTAATCAAGACCCACATGTTATACCATATATTACAAGAACCCACAAGTTAAAATCATCATCAATAACGTGTATAAACACAAGTCTAAGCAAAAGTCAACATTATTCATCATTAGGCCCCAAAACCCTTTTCATTTGATTTTAAAATAACCATTTACACTTACTAATCCAAGTGTAAAATATATGGGTTTATAGTTATTTAATACATGATAGATATACATGACTTAAACAAGATGATCCACTAAGAAAAACTTGACTCCTCTTGTCCCAAAGATGAACTCCCATGAATCCTTAGCCTCCAAAACTTCCAAAGTTTTTTTAGAGAGTATTTTGGATGTTTGATCCACTCAAAATGTGTTTTAGGAGTCCATATACACTTATATATTGAGGGGACTTAGGATTTTTTTCATAGGAAATGACCATAAGGCTCTTATTTAAAATTTGGAAAATGGACCCGTCCAAGGGTACGACTCACTAAGAAACCGCACCCTAGGGTATGAGTGGTACCCTAACTCATACTCTAGGCCTTTCCTAGGTCACCTACACTGGTAAGGATATGAAAACACACCCTTGAGTCATATACAAATGGTACGACTCAACCCCTAAATCGTATGCTTCAAATGTATCAAAAGTAGTCCACTCAAAGTTCAAGTCCAAACTCCATACGACTCACTTGGTATGTCTCATACCTTTAGGTTTGATTGAGAAGGGTATTAATCATACCTATGATAGTGAGTATCCCTCACCACACTTCCTAGGGTATGAGAGGGGAGGAAAGAAGGGGTACAACTCATACCCAAAGGTACGAGTGACACACTTAACCGTACCTTAGTTAGAATGCACCATTCAAGAGATTTTTTCCAAGGTCCAAAGCCTAGGGTTTTTAGTGATACTTCTCCAGCAAGTGAAAATAGTAACAACCTCAATTGCAAAGTTTCTTGGTCTACCCCAAAATGGTATAAGATGTGCAGATCCTATTAAAGTTAGTAAGATGAAGATTTGCATCATTAGTTACTGCTCCAGAAAATACATCTTTTAAGTTCAACAGCTGGATTATAGCACTAGTAATGTCAAACTTTATATTTGAAGGTAAAGGTAGAGAAATGATTACTCTTGTATCAGCTGGTTCAACATAACCCATAGCATCATCATCTTTCTTAATAGATAAAAAAGCTGATATGTAGGGATCACTAGAAATATGCCTCTCTAAACTCTATCACCTACTTATCTCGGCCTAACGAGTTTGCTATTTTGAGCTCTCTGAGCCTCTTCAGCTAACCTAGACTCTTTATCTTCTCATCTCTCTTACTCAAGAAGTTGTGGCATCTGTATATCTATAATATTCTATGGATTAAGCGGGATTTCCGCATTTGGATCAATAGGTGAAGGGTCTTGACCCCTAGCATGAACACTATCACGAACTTGTTTTGCCTTTCTTTATGGTGTTTGAAGAATTCTTTCTAGCTCTGGATTGAATAAGAGTAAGGGATTGCCTCTTCTCCTAATATTTGACATACACCGACAAATTCTAAATCATAAACAAAAAATAAAACCCACAAACTTCACCAATTCAATTACTTACTCAAACCATCTTTCCCAGCAATGGTGCCAAAATTTGATGTCATCCAAAACTAACTCCAATAGAAGTATGCTGTGGTCAATGCCAAACATAGTAACCCAACTAAGTTGGGGTCAAACCCACAGGGAAGATGTTGAATAATTGCTTAATTTGATGTAATTCACGAGCGGTGTAGAAAATTAAATGGGGGAATTTTGTATTAATCCAAAGTAGTAACCAAAACTTAAGTGTTTTTGAGTTGTAAACAATAGAAGACGAATACTAGGCTTGTGTTCCCCTAGGTATCTTATCTTCATAAATTTCTCGTGTTCAACCTACCTATTCTATTATTATGCATGTTAAGTCTACAAGATATCTATTATCATCCATCTTGTCATTATGAATATAAATCTCACCCTTTATTGGTTCAGCCTTAGGGTGTTGTCTTGTTGCTCCTTGCTATGACCTCAATTAACTATCACCTTGTAAGATCAAGTGATTAGATGAGATGACGGGGACTATAAGATAGAGGTAAATCCCAAATTATTGTCCAAATCTTTTTTCCCAATCACAAAATCCCTTGTAAAAATGAATGCAAATACATGTTATCTCAAGATTCTGCAGCAGCTCAGAGATTAATTAATGCGAAGAAGATTAAGATACATGCATAAACCCTAGAATAGATGAATATCACACTTCCTCTATGTGGCTAATTTTCTAGGGTTCCCACAAGCCTAGTTAAGGATATTATCTGCTCATGTTCATGCAAGAATCCATGATTATCAATGAACAAGACATGTAACTAATTGCACAAGAATAAGATAAATAAAATCCAAAGTCTTGAATTGAATAAAACCCAAAATCTCAATAATAATTGTAAATTATGTAAAAGTATTGTAAGAATGTGTAACCTAATAAAATATAAACCCTAGGGTATTTATAGTATCTCAAAATAACATAAAAATCCTAATAAGAACGGGAATGGTAAAGTTATATCGGTACTCGATATGACTCGGTCTTCAACTTGTACTAGCATCATACGAGTCGTACCATGCCTTTTCATATCCATTCTAGTGTCTTATCTCCCAAGGATTAAACTTTCTATTCTTCATACAACTTCAACTTATGAGTTGTACAGGAGTATATGACTCGTGTCTTGTTCTTGTATCAACCTCGAGATTTTTTCCTTCCAATCCTGGACACTGGTCTGCTTACGATTTAACTATACAAGTCATACGTACAGTTTTGACTCATATATTTCTAGGACATTAACTTTTGATTATAACTTTAGACACTGTTATTCTTATGACTCCTGTTCACGACCTGTATCCTAAGTATACGACTCGTAGGGTTAAGTTATAACTTTCCTTCACTTAGTCTTTTATTTATACCTTTGGTTCTATTATGCTTATGAGTCATAACCTGAGTTATATAGTGAGTTGAAGACTTGTTATGTGACTCGTATCTTGGTCAGAATTGGTCTTTATAGATCTTTTTCTTTTATTTTCATCCTAACTCTACTGTAGACCTATTTTTACCTAAAATAAACACAAAAGTGCATCATATCTACTAAAATGACCTAAGTATCCACATATATTCATGGTTTTAAGCATAAAAAGTGTCATTTTTCCACGACACATCAAACATTGTGCAAAATTTTAGTGAAAGGAAGTTTGGGGTAGTATTACCTTTAAAATAGGACTTGGGATAATTTTCGGAAAGTTTGGATTGCCAAATTAATGGCGCAACGTCAAAGGTAACTTGTTATTGAAAAAAGGAACATAAAATACCCAAGCCTCAATGACAAATTGGGGCATCACAAAAATAAGAGTAGGCATCACCAAAAATCACAGAAACTGCCTAGGCCTAACTCAGGTTTTACCCATCACTATTACATAGACCATCAGTCACGGTCATGATGAGTTAAATTTTTTAACCATCATGATTATGTGTTTTTATGTCATGATGGTCTAAGAAGATTTAACTCTTTGTGATCACGGTATATATTCTTGCAATCGCATCATAACGAGCCCATGTGAGAAGTTTGTAAGGCGAAACTCTAATTTTGTTTACCCTTATACCCATTTGTTTCATTCCCTTTATCTATTTTATCTTATTTAAAATAAAAAACAAAAGATCAATTTAACTTTGAAGGATCTAAACTTTTTGTTCTCAAGTTTATGGAATCTTCATCTATTCAACATCATGGTATGAACTTCATCTCTTCTTTCAAATTACTGATTGTTACTATTTTATGATAAGTGATATTAGAGAATATGGTTAGGGCTTAATTTAGTCTTAAAATTATAAAATGTGTAGTTTCAAAATTAAAGATGTTGGGTGATGCTTGGATTTGTGTATGTACAAATTTAGGGCAAAGAAACACTCCATTTTTTAAAAATGTAAAAACATATGATGTCTATCAACTATTCGACTATATGCATTAATGAACTTTTTTGGAAAAAAAATGAACATCGTGATCGTGAGTCCCAATACCAAAATTTCAATGGCCAATTTATGATAAAAATGGTTCTCTTGGGGATTGCAATGGACCAAGACACAATTGCAATGAATAAAATATTAAAAAAAAAATAAGGCATCGTAATTGCAATGGAACATGCTGCAATTGTGATGAAGGAACACAGAAACTACCAAATATAGTAGCTTCATAATAGTATGTCTGGTGCCCATTCCACCTAGTTCTTTAGCATAATTGTGGGATAATACATTGCTTTATGTACCTATGCTCTTGTTTGACATATTTTCTTTATTTCTAGATACTTATTCTTCAAATTAGCTGAGGAACCAAATGCTAATATATTTGAAAACATGGAACAAGTGGTGGATGATGACTTCTATTATCAAGAAACCTTTGTCTCACTAAAACACTCATGATTGTATGATTTTCTCAAGACAAAGAATTTCACAAGCAAAAGAGGCATCCTTTTAGAGAAGCTCCAAAATTAATGGGCTCGATTTTATATAGAATGGCGAGTAGTGGTTGGATTCAATTCATCAGGGATCTAATTAAGGCAAACATGGAAATTGTTCATGAATTTTATGCTAATATCATAAAGATGGAATTTGCCAATGATTTGTTAGTGACTGTCTAAGGGAAGTAAGTGAGATTTGACTCCTTGATCATCAATGGTTACAATGCTCATCCTATTTGAATAATGAGTTATCTTTTACAAAAGTGGAAGATATAGGACACCAACAGTATGTTACTCTTTTGAATGGTGGCTACTTAGCTAAATGGATCACCAACAACATGTGGGTTGAGTCTTTGAGTTCACAACTGAAGCAAAATCTTGTCTCTCCATCATTTGTGCCTTTACCATTCCTTCTAAGAATGAGACTGTTGTTGTGGTGGATCTAGCTAAAATTATTTGTTCTCTTATGTATGGGATAGAGGTGAATATTGGGGTAATCAATGTTAGACAAATTCAGAATATGGTCATTGAGGAGTCTAAAAGTTTGTTGTTCCCTTTCATGATCACATGGTTTTACAAAGAGGGTGGGGTTGAAAGTGGTAAACTAGAATGAAAATTATAGGGACTTGTGTGAAAATAAAATGAAGAGGCAAATGATCAAAGTTTATTTTGAAGGTGTTTTTTGGAGTTCAAGGTGGGTGAGGTAACTTTTATCCTTCTTTGTAGAGTTTAATGAGGGTGTTGTCACTTTTATACTAAATTTTATCCTACCCTTCGTCAAGCCTACATTACAAGCTTGAAAAAGTCCTTTGGGATCTCCACTGATACTTTTGAGTTTGTGGCGATTGGAAATAAGGGCAAGCTGATGGTATGATACTTGTTTGCATTGAAAATTCTTTGTTGTGGTTATTTGTACATTTTTCCCTTGTAGAAGTGCTTGTTTGACTTTCTTTCTTGAGCTCTTTCTGGATGGAGCATTTAAACTTAGATAGAATAGAGAAGTTGACAAATTCTAAATCTGCATCAAAGAAGCATGTTAGATTTACTATTGACTATGAGTCACTTATTGAGAATTATTTTTGTTACTTGATCATTCTTGAAATTCTTGTATGTTCTTAAAAGTGTGTTTGATTTTCAGAAAGTTGCTTGAGTAAGACTATGTGCTTGTTGACTAATTATTAGTACCAACCAAAGTCATAGTCATTATGCCCGTGTGAAGGTAAAGTGATGATGTTGGCGTTGAGATTAAATTGATAGCCTCGTTGAGTTTTTATTTTGTGTTTGCTTGTGGAAAAGTAAAATCTTTAAGTTGGGGTGTTGATGCGTGGCAATTTTTCCACTCTTTATGTCTTTTTATTATAGTTTTGCATCATTTTTCTATAATATAAGGCTAATTATCCTTTGTATAGTATTGATTCCAGGTGTTTTGGGTTTACGATAAGATCTAATGAAAAAAAGTGAAATCAAGGCAAAATGGAGCTGAAATAAAGATGTTTTATATTTGAGAAAAATGAGCTTCGCTATCACAATAAAGAGGGATAGCGATCGTGAGCTGATAAAAGTTAGTGCCTCACGATACAAGGATAGATGACGCAATCATGAGCAACTGGAAGTCAACATGTCACAATCGCAACAGTCAAAGCTCCTGATATCGATGGGTTAGAAAGTCAGGCATTAGGGGTAGATCTCTAAATTCACAATTTTGATCTCAATTCATCAAATATTCAGTTTTAAGCCATTCCAGCATATCGTTGGCATAATTTAAAACCATGGATCCCAGGGTTCTTGACCCAATACCCTCAGAATTGATGATTTCAAGCTTTGTTTTTTTATTTCTCAATTTTTTTTTCTTCCTCGTGCTTCGTATAGAATATTTGGGTATAATTACATTTGATACATAACTATTTGTAGTTAGAGATTATGCAATACTTGTGTATGAATTTGGGTTTGATTCCATCTTATGCTTTTATATTGATTGATTACTCTTGATTAGGTAATGGGTTTTATTTATCTAAATTAATCTATTTTCTACCATTTCTACTCTATTTGATCTTGAAGGAGGATATTAGAGTGGGTATTGCCCATCTACCTGGATTTATGTTTAAAAGAGCTAATCGAGGTTGGGAAAGATTAGTTTAGTGTGATTTGTGACATATGACCCATCTTATGGAATTTATTTCTAGATATTTCACGTAGCCTAAAGTTTGTTTTGTGATTCATTCTTCTAAGCTTGGTGTGAAAGATAAAGCGAGGACTAAACCCTCAATGTTCAAAAGAAGTTAGTGGATGAGTTCTAATCCAACACTAATTTAGTAGATATGTGCTTAAATTGTTAGTAGTTAATTGCATATGATGGATCTTTGATGGAATTGATTCCCCATGTCATATTCCTTGTTTTCCATAATTGGTAAAGCCATTGATCACTTATTCATATTTAAAATTTGTGTTCCACCTTTATTATCAACCCCCCACCCTACCTAAAATACTTATATCTTAAGTTTGGATTTTACTGAGTTACTTTTATTTCGTACTCACATTGTTTCCTATGGATTCGAACATGACCCCATATTGGGTAAAACTTATTGACAACTACTGGTACACCTATTCAAGAGTGTAATTTGAGTGTTATCACACCCACTTCCATAGAGTGCCTCAAGTGGTACCAAATTAATTCTAGAGTGATAACTGTTGTTGTATGAAAACTCAACACAATGGTAGGAACTAGTACCTATGACCATAATAATCAATCATACATTCTCTCAACACGTCCTCTAGCACCTGTATAATCCTCTATAACTACCCATCATTTTAAGGGTAAAAGGTTCTACTTAAGGTGAGCTTGGTTCCTAATTCCTTGTGCTACCTGTCAAAATATTTAGAAGTATATTTCACGTCTTTATCAGAAATGATGGTAAGGGACACATCATGAAGCCCTGCTATCTACTTGATGTAGATTTTAGCTAATTGTTTGCAGTTGTAGACTACCCAAACTAGCAAGAAGTGAGCTAATTTCATCAGATGATCCACTATCACCCAAATGGAATCATATTTCCCCAAGGTCTTAGAAAGACCCACCATGAAATCCATAGCAATATTCTCCCATTTCAATTCAAGCACAGGAACTCTCTAAAGCATCTCGTAGGCCTTTAATGTTCATACTTCATCTGCTAATAGTTGAGATACTTGGAACTGTGCTCTACTATGTCTCTATTTAACCTAGGCACCAATAAAGTTGTCTCAAGTCATGGTGCATTTTTGTTGCTCCTAGATGAATATAAGAACACAGAGCATGGGCTTTAGAAAGTACATCAGTAATCAAATCTCCAACCCAGGGAATATATATCCTTTACCAAAGCGACAATAACCCACCTGTGTTAAGAGTGCCATTCTCCACCTCTCCATGAGCCACCTTATTTAAGAATGCATTCATTGTCTTAAAATTGTTGGGTCTTAATTTGGTCCAGAAATGTTGACTTCCCCTCAACACTAGCCAACACCCCATATTTGTTGGAAACACCAAACTGCATGCACTGTGGTACTAGAGTTTGAAACTCTCCAGAAAAGGTGGCCTAGACACCTATTGAAAGGACAAACTACCTATACTTACAGACTTTTGGCTTAATATGTCTACCACCATATTAGCCTTTACCAGATGACACTAAATAGTCACTTCATAATCTTTTAGTAATTCCATCAATCTATGTTTCTTTAGATTCAAATCTCTTTGAGTAAACATATCTTGCAAGATACGGTGGTCTGTGAAGCCTCACACTTGACACCATAAAGATAGTGCCTCTAAATCTTTAGTTCAAACACCATAGTTGCCAGCTCTAAATCATAGGTTTGGTAGTTTATTTCATGAGGCTTCAATTACTTCAAAGTATAGGAAATGACATACTTATCCTGCATTAACATACCACTTATTCCCAAAAGTGAAGCATCACAAAACACTATTAAATTCTTACCTTCGACCGACAAAGAATGAATAGGGTTGTAATCAACAATATCTTGAGTTTTTTGAAGAACTCCTCATAATCATCTAACCAAACAAAATGTATTTCTTTTGAGTTAAACTTTTTAAATGTGTTGCTATAGATGCTAAGTTCTTGATAGACCTACGGTTGTAGCTAGAAAAACCCACAAAACCCCTTACTTTAGTCACTGTATTGGGCCTGCCCTAACTCTTAATTTCCACAATCTTCTTGGGATCCACCATCAACCCTTTTTCAGAAATCACATGCCCTAAGAATTCCACAAAAGACAACCATAACTCACACTTCATAAACTTAGCATACAACTACTTCTCTTTTATGAACCCTAACACAATGCAAAGATGGCCTATATGCTCCTACTTACTCTTAAAGTAAACTAAAACGTCATTAATAAATAGAATAACATGAGAATCCAAAAATGACTTCAGGATATCATTCATCGGGCTCATAAAAGTTTTCGGTACATTGGCCAACCCAAAGGACATCACTAGAAACTCGTAATGGACATATCAGGTTTTAAATGATTTCTTTTCTATATCCTCTGGCCTAATTTTAAGCTAATGATAACCTGACCTCAAGTCAATTTGAAAAAATACCATCGAGCCCTATAACTAGTCAAGAAAATCATATATGCGAGGCAAAAGACATTTATACATGATGGTAAACTTATTCAATATTTTATAATTAGTACACATTCTCATTCAACCATCTTTCTTCTTAACAAATAGGACTGGAACACCCTAAGGTGAAGCACTTGGAAGAGTAAATACCTTGTTGAGTAGTTCCAACAATTATGTTTTTAGGTCCTTAACTTTGTTGGAGCCATTTAATAGGGTGGGATAGAAATAGAACCAGTGCCTCACTCTAATTCAATGAAAAAATCAATGTCCCTATCAAGAGGCATATTTGCTAAATCTAAAGGAAACACTTCCTGAAAATCAAAACCACTGGCACTGACTCTATCAAAGGTGACGGCAAACTAGCATCCCAAAGTAAAACTTAAAATATTGAACACCCCTTTCCCTTAACTTCCTAACCCAGACAAATAATAAAATTTTCACCTATTTAACCTTATACATTCCCATTACTCTATTACATCTATCTCAAGCATAGATAGATTCACAGTCTTAGCATTATAATTTATGAAACATGATATGAAGATAAGAAGGTCATACCCAAAATTACATCAAAGTCAAACATATAAAAAAGAGAAAAATCTACCCAAGTCTGAATGCTCACAAACAACACAAAACAAGAAAGATAAACATGGGATATTGCCACACTCTAACCAATCAGAGTAGACGTATAAACGGGATAGTTAAGTACATAAAAAAAATTTATGACATATCGCAAACTTGACAGATACATAAGAATAGGCAGAACTCAAATCAAATAAAATAGAATCCATTTGATCAAAAACTAAAATGGTATCAAGGCCTTGAAATTAGACTTTCCAAGAAAGGCATAGTAGTGAGCCCGATCATCAATCTAGGATAGCTCCTTAGAGAGTTGAGTTTCTCTCCCTGCATAATATTTCCTCGACTATCCCATACCTTGTTGATTTCCCCGTCCACCCTCTTGACGACCCCTACCATTAAATCCCCTTCTACCTACTAGAACTATATCCCATGTTTGTTATTGTGCCTATCCACTTTCTAGCCTCAATGGACACTCCCTCTTAAATGACAGGCAACACCACAATAATGAAATCCTTGCTCTAGAGAAGGCCAACTGGTAGAAGAGTAAGAAGTACCTTAACTACTCATAACTTATGACTAACAAGATGCCTTAGCAGGACACATAATAGAAGCTGGAAAATAACTGAATAGGGTGGACTGGGTAGGCCTTCTGACTGGTTCTCCTGGAGTAAGATCAACAGAAATTCCCAAAATTATGGGAATTCTTATATGACATCTTAGCCTGACCCGCATGTGTGACCTCTTCAACTTCTTCACATAATCTAAAAACTTACAAAACCTTTTTTTGAAGATGTCAGATGAATAGACCAAAGTTGAAGATCATAATTCAAACCATTAACGAAAATTCGAACCCTCTCCTCTTTAGTAGTCAACAGCTGAGTATCATAATAAGATAAGGAATAAAACTTAACCTTATAGGCTATAACTAATATATCACCCTACTCAAAAGCTAAAATCTCATCTTTTTTATGATCACGGAGGGCCCAAGGCACATACTTTTCTAACAATAAAGCATGAAACAATTCCTTAGTCAATGGATGTAAGGTCGATTACCTCTATTAAATATACGCTCTCTACTATAATATAGCATTCTTCTCAATCAAAAAGGTCACACACTCAACCCCATATTTTAGAACTATAGCCACTTATAACATACGATAATAAACTCAAAAGTGTCCTTAGACTCAGTACCCTAGAATTATAGAGGTTTTATTTTTAGAAATTTTATCATCGGGGCCTATTTAGTACCTATCATCATAGAACCCAAAACCAGATGAGGGAAAACATCCTTCCCTGAAGCCTTAGCCATCGTAGGAGTCATATCGATGATAGGATAAGAACTTGGAGCTTGAACAACTGGTACAGTAAATGTGGATACAGTGCTAGCCAAGCCACTCCAAAAAGGTAAAACTTATTGAATTACCTTTGAAGACATAGAGGGTAATACTACACCTTCAACTAGTGACACTACTTTCGCTCCATCACCTGCTCCTCTACTTTTTATTTTCTCAAAATAATTTTAGGTTGGGGGAGGTGATGTTGACATTTTGCAAGCCTAGAATGAAGATTCTTGAGCTTCACCCTTGGCTAGTGATTATCTTCCCACTCTTTTCCTACCTCTTTCCCTTTCTCATCCTCTTTTCCTCAAGAATGGCTCACAACTGGAGCTGCCAATGCAGGGTTACTACTCAAATTCTATTTGACCTCATAGTCACTATATGTGAAATAATAAAAATGATTAAATACCAATTTAGATCACCAATTACCAATTGGAAGCAAGTTATATCACGAAAGAAGCAAGAATGATAGTTTTATAAATTCCTATAGCCTCCCAAGGAAAATTACAAACGGCTCCATACCATTTTGTGAGACTCTATAGGACCTATTTTGGTACAATGAGATCGATGAACCTAGGCTCTAATAACAACTTTTCAATGACTCGAATTGGATGTTAATGGAACCCACCCTATTCTTTAGTTGGTGAACCAATCACCCTAGATGCATTAATCAACACATTAAGAAATAAAGGAAACTAACCCATTTAATAATTCAAAAAGAGATTCAATGTCTAAAACAAACTACAATTAATATGGAACTTTAGTACGAGCCTTCCCTAAGATCTAAAAGTTGATGTACAAAAAGTACTAAAGATTTATAAGAGGGGGATGCAACCCCAAAAACTAAAAGAAAATGCATGAGTCTAGAACAAATGAGACTATATCATCCAAATATTATCCATAGTAGCCAAAAGATGTTGCTCACCTTTAAATGTAAATAACATGTTAGAATCATAAGTGAGGCCATGTAGGATCCTCTGGAATATGCACTACACTCAACAAAAGTAAGAGCAGGTATAGTATCAACACACTAGAAAACTACAGTGTACTAGTGGGGTTATTTTGCCAACCCAAAATGAGAAATATAAGCAGTTAACCATAAAATAGTACAAACAGTTAATACCTGGTCACCTCTACTACACTTTAATGCAACAAATAACCTTTAAAACCATTTCAATAGCCTTAACAACAAGTCAAAAGAGGTCAACAAATTTGCTAGTCAAGTTAGGTGAAGTAAAATAAAGTAAAATCAACCACTATATACAAAAACTTGTATATATATTTCCTGGTTCACTTATAGAACCGTCAAATTCACTTGTACCTTGTACATACACGCCAAGGCTCTTATAATTTCCTACTCGTTATAACCTACTGGGGATAATTTTAATTCATTTACTAAATTCCAGACACAAGTGATTGCCAACCTTATCCACCAGTATCCATGAGAATATCCAAATACCAAAACATAACGCTATCAATGATGGTGTATATATATATAATACATAACCCAATGACAACTACCAACACTTGTAACATCCACAAGCCTTACATGTAAGTGCAATGAAATGTGTCATACTTAACAATATGCATTAACAAGCAATACTATGAAATATTTAGTATGCACATATAACACAAGTTAGATTAAATTACATAACTATCACCTACCCCAATTCAAGCTTGCATAGCTCAACTAAGCCTGAGCCTTGCCTTTTCATTTCTTTTCCACTTGCTTTTGGTCTAAAGATAAATACAAAACACACAATCAATGTAATGACATTCCTTGTTAAGGATTATATCTCATTCCTAACCCCTACAACAAAGTTCATGATCATTCCCTCCTTATTCTTGGGATTTTCTATCTTAATTCACCTAAAATTACCTATTTGATGTATAATTTAGTGAATTAACATGCAAGGGTAATTTAACAATAATTAACCAAAACACCATAATTTTATAGAACAATTACTCTCTTACACTAGAAAACTACATAAAGCTAGCCCTTAACCCTCACCAAATCATGTAAACTAGGAATTCTAAAGATAGATTGTCAATTTATTAGGTAATGGGGATGAATTCCTTAACTTAATGGAAAAGAATGATGAAAAAATGATTATTTTCGTCCAAATAAAAGTTTTTGAAGTCCCAAAATTATTTTTAGAAAAATAAATCATTTTTAGGGGGTTTTGGGATAGAAAGTATCCTACGATGCTATAGAGGCATCCCTATAGCGACATAGTCATGATAGCGGCCCCTGACCGTGTTGACCGATTGCTATAACGGGAATTATTCCGCTTTTACGCATGTTTCTATTGCAGGATTCACATCTCTATAGCAATATAGATGAGGCAGAATCTCTATTTTCACAAAACCTCCCCTTTTTCACAACGCACCTTCAATCCTAGATATCCCAAATAATTCCTTTTACGTCTTGGTCTATTCAAGGAGATCTACTTACCTGAATATAATTTTAAAAAGTGCTACAGGTTCCTTATCATGTTATCTAACTATAAACCAAGATAATCACTACCACAATTTCCCAATTCATTCCCAAATTATCCTAGATCACGCCTTGCTTCAATTTTGTCTGGAACAAGCCTATCTTAAAAATTATAACATTAAATCCCAGAAGAATCTTAGCCAATAGTTATAAATGAGACATTTACTCATATTAATAAAAAATATAGTTACAACCCTCAAGTAACTTTTCTCATCTCCTATGTTTTGAAATACCAACACCACTCTAGAATCTCATATTAACCTCTTCAAATTATCACATCAAATAATTTGTTGAAGGTTGATTTCTCTAAGTCTTTATTATTTATTTCCTTTTTGTATCTATTGAACCTTAGGGGGTTGCACCATACAGTGAGGGACCAGGACCCTCAGTATAAATTACAAGCAATAGAACTATAGTGCAATTATAAGATGTTGAGAAATTTAAAGGTAATTTAGGAAGAGTAAAGACACAAGAATTTTTATATGGAAACCCAAAATGGTAAAAACCACAACTTTCCCTCAAAAGACTTCCAAATACTGTAGAATGAACCTCCTTCTTACATAAGATTTTAGTCTACCTCTAGGCTCCTTTCGCTTGTAGCAACTCTACTATAAGCCTATATTGGTAACTCTACCAAGGATTCTTTCTATTGATTAACTCTAATCAGCAATAATGCTTAGATAACTCTACCTAAGCAGGTCTCTCTATATAAGAATACACTACTCTTATAGAATAAGTAGTTCAGTTACAATTCAGTACTTAAGAACTATTACAATTTTAGCACTCATGGATAAGAACTTGAGTTATATTGAAATGGATTTTGTTGCCTTATTTCACTCTTTAGAATTACAAAAAACCAATTATTAAAGAGACATATCTTTCTTTTTATAGCTAGGTCATGATTAGGGCTTGAAAGATCATTGGACCAGTTGTCCAAGTCGGTACAAAATAGCACCTACAAGTTTGTTACATGAGATGATAAAACTGTGCAGAAGGTACATGCCAGTTGTACTATACCTTGCTCGTCCATGGACCTGGTCCCTCTTAGTTTAACTTCTAATCATCAAAACTATATATAGCACTATCAATTACCTCTCTTTTTATCAAAATTAAAGATAACACAAGTTCTAATATTGGCCATTGTTAGAAAGCAATCAAACTAAAGAGAACAATAATACACACATAAAACCTTTTGAGAATCACTTTGTACTACAAACATTAATTTCTTAATCTTTCATGATTTCAACAACCCTAGTTATGGTGTTTAAATACTCATAATGATAAAATATTGCAATAGTTCTTACAAAATGCATACTCATGACTTATGAAGAATAAGATGAACAACCATGAATCTCAATTATTATTCAAAACCCTAAAAGTTGATATTTACAACTTTCAAGAACAAAATATATGCCTTAAAAGTAGTAATAGAATGTCAACTAAAACAAAACACCTATAAAGAATATTTACAAACATAAAAGAATCTTGTCATAAATAAAATAAAATAAAATAATAAGGATGGCAATGGAAAATTAGGAAATCAATAATAAGGTTTCCGAAAGACTCATTACATATTTTAAGGAACTTGTTGCCTTATCGTTTTTTATTTTGGTGATGACTTATATGGTCACCCAATGACTCTTTGGGTGATCTATTTCCCATAGATCAACTCTTCCAACTTTTTAAGTGTTTGGTCTCATCTTCCTAGAATGGCTCTTGCAATGATTTGTAGTCTCTCATAATAGCTCATAGGATGAAATCAATACCAATAGGGAAGAACATTAAAATTTTAGGACTTCGTGTAGCTTTGGTTCAAATAAGTTACTTGATAACTCCTCGCTTGACCCAATGGGTAGTTTCCTAAACTCATAGTTATCTCTCATCTTAAACTTTCAAGGCCAACTCACTACCATCACAATGGTTTGTGAAATGACTCATACTGTGATCCAATGAGCCATAGCCAACCTATTTTCTCACACTTGTGCATTTTCTCATTGTGGCCCCCATTTTTTTCTCCTTATGGTGTGTCATTCTTTGGTGACATAGTACCTGTGAGGGTTATATGCCAGTATTCAAAGGATCCCAAATGTACTATGCAAGTTCAATGTCAAAGAAGCCCTTACGAGTTAGTCCATAAGTCATTGCGTTAGGTTATGAATCATAGGATAACTTGCAGGGTCGAGTCCCTCTAATATCATCATTTACTATTATCCCAATGACTCTACCCTATGATTTATTGAGTTACCCAATGACTCATGGGTGAGTCATTAGGTTAATTCCTATAAGGTGAAATGTAGAGTTCTTAGTATAAGTACACCCTATGACTTATTGGGTTACACTGTCACCTATTGGGTGACTTTTTCTAAGTATTTATACCATTATTCAGAGACTTTAAGCTTTGAGACCAATATGCCAATAGCTACGTCTCATGCGATGACTCATTGCCTTAAGGTACAAGTCATTGTGAGAGTTGTAAAAATTGTAAATTTGTAGTCTCTGTATATTCATACTTTCAAACACATTTATCCCAACTTATTTCTTATTCATACATAAATTTCAATCATTGGGGTGATAAAGAAATCACTCTTCTCATGCACACATTAACCAAAAATAACAAGGTTACTCAAATTTCACCTCGAATTAAATTTATTACATAGTTAGCTTACAATAAAATGAAGAAACAATTTATGAAAATACCATGTCCAAGATCAAGGAATGAAACTACGGTATTGATTTTCACACTATTAATAACATAACCCTAGAACATGTTCTTATTCAACAATAAAAATAAATTAAATTGATTTGCACTTAGACTTAGAGACAAGGATGCTTGAAGGACTCTTTGATGAACAAAATTCCCTAAAACTTGCTTTGGACTATGAATGGTGTGCAAGTTGTACATTTTAAAGGTATATTTCAAGTAGTAGGGCATATTGTGTGGCAATAATGACTTATAGAAGTCGGTTATAGATGATTGAGGGAGTTATTCTTATTTCAAAGGTGGGGAATCGAATCGGGAGAAAATTTAGATTTTAAATTGCATTTCAAGTCTATTAAGGTCGTACAAATTAAGAAATTTAGATTGAAGTTGACCTATTATAAACGACCCATTGACTCATTGCCACTAGCTACGAGTTGTTGTCTACCTCCATAGTGTATAAATTAGAGACTTACCTAAGTGATCTTCACTAGACCCTTTGACTTGTGACAGTGATTCATCACAAAGGGCTATGACTTTTTCTGAAAGTCATTGGGTCAAAGTGATTTTGACTTTATTTCGTGCTTAGGTTATGATCTACCATATGAGTCATTGGGTCACCCTATGACTCGATGGGTAGTCCACTGGGTCAGGGAACTAGAAAATATTTTAAGTCCTTTTTATCCATTTGATGCCCTGCAAAATATCAATAGAGATAACCATGTATCACAGGCTACAAATAAATGTAAAACAAGTAAAAAATCCTTGGTTTTCCTCTAAAGAAGAGCTTGATATAATGTTGCGACATGATGCAGCTAGTTTGTCTAGTAAGACTTCACAAAACCAATGCATGGGTTGCCTCCCATGCAGTGTCTGATTTATCTTTGTGGAGTTACTTGGGTGTTCATGGTTACTCAGACTTCACCAAGAACTACATTTCATATCATCTTGACCTCAGCAATATCAATGAGATAATGCTTCATCCTTTTGACATTCACCTTAAAATCAGACCTTTATTATTTTTAATCTCAGTAGCACCATCGAAATACACTATAAACACTCAATAATTTCCCTTCCATCTTGACCTCAACTTGCTAGAAAACTACCTTAGCTTGGAATCAAAGAACAAAATTATGTCATAAATAGTATACTTTTTTTTCTCAATATTGCGGTTATGGTAATATTTTATTTTAGCTTTTAAAAATTCTAATCTTTCATATGATCGGATATGGAATTAATCCATTTCAATTAATTGATCAAGTCTTAACTCTGTTGCGTCACTCTACTCCCGATTTTGCCACTTTAATTCCTATAATTCTGTATGCTCAAGTTTGACAGGAAAGTGGAATGCTTTTCCATACACAAGTTGATATGGGGAGGCACCCATAGGGGTCTTAAAAATTGTCTGATAAGCATATAATATATCATCTAGCTTTCCACCCCAATCCATTCTATAAGCATTCATAGTCTTTACTAGAATAGACTTGATCTGTTAATTGGAAACCTTAAGTTGCCCACTTCAATGCTAATGGTAGGGTGTTTCCCTCTTGTTCTTTAAACAATATTTATAAAGCAAGGCTTTGAACCGATGGTTGCAAAAGTGCGAACCCCCAACACTGATTATCGCCCTTGGCGTACCAAAAAAGGAAAATATGTTCTTCCTAAATAATGTCATCACACTCTTCTAATTATTTTTTGGAAGATCAACTATCTCTATCTACTTTAAAGCCTAACCAATATAAACCAAGATATACTTCATACCATATAAGCTTATGAACGGGCCCATGAAATCAATACCCCACAAGTCAATCAATTCAAGCTCTAGTATAGGGGTCATTGAGAGCTTTTTCCTTCGTGACAAGATTTCTTATAGTTTGCATTGCTCATAAGATCTTGCATAGTCATGGGTGTCATTATGAATGGTTGGACAGTAGTACCAAATTTAATGAGCTTATGAGAAGTCCATCCAACACTATGATGACCCCCACCTGGTGAAGAATGACATGCCTAAAAAATCTCAGCATCACTACCTTCGGAACATATCTATGAATCTATTTATCTACATTAATCTAAAACTACTATGGCTCATCCAAAAAAAATCCTCACATCATGCATAAACTTCTTTTGTTGTTAAAATGGTAGATCCTCAAGCACCACATCATTCACCAAGTAATTGACAAAAACTACAAACTATGTAATCATGTATTACCCTGCAACCAATACCTGCTCTTCTTGAAATGTGTCATCTATCTCAAGGTCATATTTCAATTTCAGAATTACCTCATCTTCAAGTCGTGATAAGTGGTTAGCCACTTTATTTTTAGTCCCCTTTCTATCCTTGACTAAAAAGTAAAATTTCTCAGACAAAAGTATTCAATGAATCAACCTTGGGTTTGCAATATTCTCCACCATAAGGTATCTAAGAAATGCATAGTCAGTATGCACAATCATATTCATGCCAAGAAAATAAGATCAAAATTTCTAAAACACAAAAACTATAGAAAGCAGGTCTTATTCAGTTACAGTATAATTTTTATAGAGTAGTATTAAGTACTTTTCTAATATAATTATCATGGCCCAAACCAGGGCCTGGCTGTGATGGGTATCTCAAGTCCCACATGGACCAGAGGTCACCCCATGTACCTAACCAAACAAAACACACCACACCCAAAAGTAGGCTGAATTTTGAAATATAACAAGATAAGAGAATATTAATTTAAAGACATTGAAATATGTCTACAACCAAAACCAATCGATACCGATATCAATGCCACTCCCAATACCAATACTAATACCAATACGGATACCATTAATGACAACAGTAGTCTAACAAAGACTCCAATCAAAACCAAAGAATATCCATTCTGGACATACCCCCGACCATAACCCAAGACCAAATCAAAAGGAATAATCAAAATGTAAAGGAAACCATAAACATAAAATAGGGTCTTTCGAAGTATGGAAGCTCACCACTTCAACCTGACTCGCTAACTGACCCTGAATCCATATCAATGAGAAGGAGTATAAGTATGATCAGTTTCTACATCATGTAGGGATACAAAAGCCAAAGACGGTTAGCCGGGTGAATGCTAGCATGAAACTCGAGGAAAAAAATAACATAATGATATGATCAATAGATTAAAATCATTCAAATCCAATGTGTATAAGAATATATATATATATAACATGTCGAAATAGGGAATAAGACTTAATATGCTTTTCAAAACTTTTATCTGGATTGTGTAGCTCAACCATTATACAATAGTACCCACGGGGCTATATGAGCTCTAACTCTCACCCCCTGATCGGGCCCTAGTGCATTTAGCTGCACGAACTGGAAAATAATCTCATATATATGCACATGGTGGACTTGAAATCTCCAACGTATACCAAGGTTACTTAAGCACCTAATTATACAGTGATTTACGGCGGACTCGAACCTCCCCAATCATGAAATACTAATAAGGGGGACTCAAACCTCCCTAGTTACTTTGACCCTGCATCGATAAATGTGATTTCCAATATCGGTCACTTGGACCTCCACTTTCACGACTCAACTATACAACCCTCATTAGAGCCCAATTAAAATAGTTATCACATATTCTTATTCAATAAACCAAAATAAACTTTAAGGCATACATTGTTGGTATTGTCATACCAACTACACTTTCAAGGTAACACACTATGCCAAAACAATTTCAATTAACTTAGTGAGAACATCTCCCTTTGTTCATTAATACACATTGGGGAACACCGTCTTTCTTTGTTTATTAAATCATCCCATTGTATTTCAAATTGTTCTTTATATCATGCAATAGTTCATAACTAGTTCAATTTTACAAATTGCCATAGTTCTCATAACTACAAAAAATAATTTCACATTATGGGGTTGGGGTTATAACCACTTCAAGCCACAAGTTTGGGAAAATTAAAATTCCCTAGTTCATTCACAATACCCGTGCACCCATATGTTCAAAACCATATTAAAATCATGAAAATCATATGTATATACCATGAGAAACATTGTTCCATTCATAACATTCAAAAACCCCAACCTTTGTTTTCAAAACCAAATAATAATCTTATGAACAATAATATAAATCACATGCCTTTGCAAAATTAACAATGAGGGAAGAGTAACATGCCTGAATTACGAAGATTTATGGGGATAAATCGACCGTTGATCCCTTAGATGACCAAATTGGTGAAACCCAAGCTTGACTTATTTAAGAGGATTTAGAGAGAGTGTTTAATCTGTTAAAGTGTTAAATAAATGCCCTAAAAGTGCTTTATGGATGTGTGGTCTAAAGCATTTTAAGTGGTAAATATCTAAAGTGCCTCCAACTTAAAAGCTTGAAAAGCATCATCTTTGGCTACGGGTTTACACATTAAATCATACCCACATCTTACGACTCATGACCATGATTCATAACAGGATAATTTATAGGAACCCCAACACTGTTATCCTTATACTCAACCCACCAACTCATAACATAATCCTATGACCATAGGGTCCTAGTTACATCCTGAGTTTTTGCCTTAGAAATTTTCCCTGAAATCTGTTCTCTAGACCCAATACGACTCTAGGGTAATAGTCGTATGCTGGGGTATGCGTGGTATGGTCCTGACATATGTTCACCAGTGTTTTTAGGTAGGATGGTTTTAATCACTAGAATGGTCACGACTTAGGGGTGCGAGTTGTAAGGATTGATACGAGTCGTATTGGTGACTCGTATGGTGGCCAGTGTTTGATCCTCTTGGTATTTCATTCTGCTAGGAATACGGATCATGGGTACAAATTTTATGCTAAGGTTATAACTTGGTTAGATGAGTCATATGCTGGATAGTGCCTGATCTAGAGGTTGAGGCCTAGGTATGACTGGTGGAAACCAATTTTAAGGAAGGGTATGACTTATAAGAGGGGCAATCGTATGCCTGTGATAGGTTTTTAAGGTACTTAAGTGAGGGTATTTTGGAAATTTTTCTACTTACCCTAATTATAACCCACGACTTCTAATATACTTAGGAGGTTATTTATTCTATTATTTTATTCATTAACTCTTAAAAAACTATTTTAAAACACATTAAAATTCTCTCAAGATTTTTTAGGGAAATAGAGCTAGGGTTTAAACATAGGGATTGCTTTTAGGTTTGATTTGGTGATTTTCTTCCATCATTTTTCTTTGTTTAAGGAATGTGTCTCTTCCCTACTTACTACTTCTAAAATGGCATGAATTTTATGGATGTTTTATGGTTTCAATATTGCATGCTTTATGGTTTTTAACTATTAATTGGGGGTTTTGTTTCTAATGGCTTAGTTAGGTTTCCTATGGTTTAATTATGCTTTTATACGCATCAATGATGGTCTTGGGCAATTGGTTTGAATGGTAATAGTTCAATGGTCTTTGGAATTTGTTTTGGTCATTTATACCACCAAGATGTTTGATAAAATGCTTATAAAGATATTTTCATTGCATTGACTTCTTTAAATGGAACTCTTGCTTGTTTTCATCTTATATATGAAACTATAAATGGTTTAAATATCTTACAAATGTTAAAGGCTGATTGGTTATGCTTGTAGAGAACATAGTAGTCTCCTAAGAGGTTAATATGGTAAATAAAAAGAGCACTTAAGAGTCCCTTAACCTAAATGGTTTGGCTATGGATAAATCTTAAAAGTATGGTTGGTAAGAAAATACCTCTAATAATTATCCTTGGTAATAAATGGTAATTGAATTGTTTGTACATGGTTTTAATTTATGCATTAACGGCGGGATATGTAACTAAGCCGTGGAATGTGGAGGTTACGGGGGGACCGAAACTGGAAACTCATATTTTCTGATATGAGGGATCTTCAATGACCACATATGAGTGTGACATTTTATGTTGAAGGGATGTAATAGTCATTCCATGGGATATTTCCTGGTCGTGCGTCTACACGTACTAGGACTCTTTCATTAGGGGATGTTGAACCTATACTGCCCATGGGTGTGGTTAAATGGTTAGGTTACATAGACTTGGTTAAAGGTTTTAAATGCATGCTAAACACAGATTACCTTTCCCAGAATTTATATATATTTATGTTTTTATGCATCAGGGATGGTTTTACTTGGATTGTTTAAATGGCATTACTTTATCCTTATCCTGAGATACATGATAGCGGTCACTTACTAAATTATCTAATGGCGGTTGTATACCCAATCTATGTAGGAACCAACCGCTTGAATTCTCCTACATAGTAATTGATTCATGGACAGTATTTGGATTGAAGTAGTGAGCTTTTATCTTTCCAAAAGCTCCATTTCATGATACAGACATTCTTAGATGTTTTTCTTATGTTTTGGATATTGGTTTTTTCCAAGGTTGGGGGCATGTCCCAACTAGATATATATATTCTTTTGGATAGATACTTTGTGGTACTTCTAGGGGTTGTATGGGCGAGATTAGTATTGGTGTAAGTCTTAGCTTTGGCATTGGTGTTGGGGATGAAATTATCGGACATTATTTATGGTTTTTCTATCATATTACATTTTAGGTTTGATTATCCTATTATCTTTTTGTATTATATTTGTTTTGGTGGGGCATGGTGTTTGGTTTGGTGTGTGTAGACTCGATTGGGTCGGTCACTATAGTGACCATATTCCCAGAGTCTTCATGAGAGAATTTGCATAATCTTGTTATATGCTTAAAATTTAGCCTATCTAAGGCTATAAAAGGTGGTTGGGTTCGGTTAAGAAGGCGATCCCCGATCCTGGATAGACTTGGAATGCCCATTATATCTAGGACCATGTTCGGGTCATGAAAAGTTGTTATCAGAGCTTTAGGTTCATGGTAAATTATGTGTCCATAAAGTCATATCGAGTACAGTCCTTTTTAGGGGTGTGAAGTGTGCTACACTCATATAAGAGAGGCTGCGAAACATTTAGGAATGTTTTACTTTATTGAAATTCTCAGTCCTGGAATCTTCTCTAATCATTTATTATTTGTCTTTCAAATCCTGCCTTCTAGATCAGAAATATAAGGAAATTCTTCTATCATATCTGGGGATAATGCTAAAGGGATACCTCCTACATCTGGAGTACATCTTCGATCTCATGGTCCTATTCCTGATTGTGCTGGAGTTTCTCCTATTCTTACTACTTTTCCTCAGGTACCTTAGGGTAACGTGATGAACGCAGAGTTTCATCAGTCTATTTATTTTATTGCTTATATGGTCGCTGTTCAGGCTGAGCAAGGTGCGGCTAGTGCATTTTCTGCTTAGGCCACAAGGGTTGGTCAGTTTATAAAGATGGGTCCTCCTACTTTTATAGGAGTGATGGTGGAGGAAGACCTGCATAGCTTCTTGGATGAACTGGAGAAGATATTTTGGGTTATGCAGGCTTCTGATATGGAGAGAATTAGCTTTGCAGCTTATCATCTCAAAGATATTGCTTATCAATGGTATGAGGAGCGGGACAGATATAACTGTGATATGGAAAAGGATGGGTTATGAGAGGACTTTTCTAATACCTTCATGGATCATTTCTTTTTCAGAAGTTTAGGGAATCTAAGATGGAGAAGTTTGTGAACCTCGGGCAAGGAAAGATGTCTGTGAGGGAGTATGCCTTGAAGTTTCATCAGTTGTAAAGGTATGATCCTAATTTAGTGGATAATATAAGGTCGAGAATGAGGAAGTTCTCTTTCAGGTTGATTAGAGATTTGATTTTGGAGAGCAAAAGTACTATTCTCATTAGGGATATGGATATCTTTAGGTTGATAGTTCATATGCAGCAGGTTGAGGATGAGAAGAGAAAGCAGGCGGAATTTGGGTATAAGTAGGAAAAACGGAGAAAATTTTCTAATCATGGAGGTACGCAGTCTCAGGGTGGTAGAGATGGTGGAAAGTGAAAGAAAAATAAGTAGGAGTGTTCTGGTTCCTTCTCTACTTTCAGTGCTCCTAACCCACAACAGTCGGGCGATAGGCGTCACCAAGGTAGTGATAATTCTCGAGCTCAGGTTGCCCAATCTCAGGCGAGTGGAGGTCAGTCTGTTTCTTCATGCCCTTTTTTTTTGTTCTAGTATCGTCCTTAATAGGGATTCTATAAGGAAGGTAGAGATAAGTGCCTTAAGTATGGTTAGGTAGTCCATCGACTCAAGGATTATACGGTCAACAAGGTTGCTATAGGGGAAAATAAGATTTTGGTGGCTTCATCTTCTGCTCATATACCTGATGGTGTGGCATCTTCTTCTATTACTGCTCCTAGTTCTAGTATCGGTCAAATTAGGTTGTAAGCTTTGTCTTTTGGGTAGGAATCTTTGGCATCACTTGATGTTGTTACTGGTATTTTACAGCTCTTTTCCCATGACGTATATTATTTACTTGATCCGGGATCAACTTTTTCTTATGTGACTTCTTATATCGCTATGTCTTTTGGTTTTGGTCCAAAAATTATTTTAGATTCTTTTTCTCTTTCTACCATGGTAAGACATTCGATCATTGTTGAACGGGTCCATAGTGGGTGTGTGGTATCTGTTGGTGATAGGTGAACCTTGGTAGATCTGTCTGAGTTAGGGATGGTGGATTTTGATGTGTGTTTAGGCATGGACTGGTTGCATTCTTTTTGTGTGTCTTTAGACTGTCGGACTCGAAAAGTCATCTTTAGGCTCCCTGGTAAGCCCAAAATAGAATGAGAAGGTTGTTCTTTAGCTCCTAGAGGGAGATCTATTTCTTATCTTAGAGCTGGAAGGTTAATATCTAAAAGGTGTCTTTATCACTTGGGCCGAGTTAAAGATTCTAACTCGGAGGGTCCTTCTTTACGGTCAATTCTGGTAGTTAATGAGTTTCCAAAGGTATTTCTGGATGATCTACTTGGTGTTCACATAGATATATTTTTGGATCATAAGAGTCTTCAGTATGTGTTTACTAAAAAAAGAGCTTAATCTTAGGAAAAGGAGATGGCTTGAGCTTCTCAAGGACTATGATATGAGTCTTCACTATCACCCCAGTAAGTCTAACATGGTTGCTGATGATCTTAGCAGGTTGTCTATGGGAAGTTTGGCTCATGTGGAGGGAAAAAATGGGAATTGGTAAAGTATATTCACCGCTTGGCCAATCTTGGAGTTCGTGGCTTGGATTCCAAAGATGGTGGTGTAATGGTGCAAAAAGTGATTCGATCATATCTTGGTGCAGATATCAAGGAGAAGTGAGTGTTAGATCCGATCTTGATAAAAATCAAGAGTGATGTCAGTGGGCAAAAGGTGGTGGTTTTGAGATTAGTGGTGATAGTACTTTGTAGTACCAAGGAAGGCTGTGTTCTGAATGTCGATGGGTTGCGACAAAGGGTTTTGGCTAAGGCGCATGAGTCGTGATATGTCATCTATCCTATTTCGATAAAGATGTATCATGATCTTAAGGAGATCTACTGTGGAATTGCATGAAGAGAGATGTGGTTGCTTTTGTGGCCAAGTGCATGGTGTGTCAACAGGTTATGATTGAGCACATGAGGCCTGATGGGTAGTATTAAGAAATGGAGTTTCCTAAATGGAAGTGAGAGATGATCAATATGGATTTCGTTATCGGTCTTCCTCAGTCTCAGAACCAATTTATTTCAATTTGGGTCATCGTGGATAGGGTGACTAAGTTTGCTCACTTTTTTCCAGAAAGGACTACCTTTTCGGCGGAAGATTATGTGAAGTTGTATCTTCAAGAGATTGTGAAGCTTCATGGGGCGCCTGTCTTGGTAAATTCTGATTGTGGTATGCAGTTTAAGTCCCATTTTTGGCGGTCTTTCCAGAAAGGATTGGAGACTAATATTAGTTTGAGTACGGTTTCCATCCGCAGTTGGATGGGCAAGCGAAGAGAATGATTCAGACATTGAAGGACATGCTTCGGGCATGCGTGATTGATTATGGTGGTTGTTGGGTTGGGCATCTACCTTTGGTAGAGTTTTCTTACAACAATAGCTATCATTCTAGTATTGGTATGGCTACTTTCGAGGCATTGTATGGTAGGAGGTGTAGATCTCCTATTGATTGGTTTGAGCTTGGTAAGGCGGATATATTTGGTCCCAATTTGGTCTATCAAACTATGGAGAAGGTGAAGGTGATTCAGAATAGGCTTAAAGCTTCTCAGAGTCTCTAAAAGTCTTAGGCGGATGTTAGGCATATAGATTTAGAGTTTGAGGTTGGGGATAGGGTGTTCCTAAAAGTGTCTCCAATGAAGGAAGTAGTGTAGTTTTGTAAGAAGATGAAGCTTAGTCCTCGGTTTATTGGTCCTTATGTGATTTCGTGGAGAGTTGGTAATATTGCTTATGAGTTAGAGTTTCCATCTAGTTTGGGTTTAGTTCATCCAGTCTTTCATGTTTCTATGTTGAGAAAGTGAATTGCCGATACTTCTTTGGTTGTTTCTTTGGAAGGATTGGATATCTCGAACTCTCTGTCTTATAAAGATGTACCAGCGGAGATATTGGATATGCAATTTCATCAGTTGTGGATCAAGGATGTGGCTTCGATAAAGGTTTTGTGGTAGAACCATAAGGTAGAAAAAGCTACTTGGGAAACGAAAGAGGACATGAATTCCAAGTATCCATATTTGTGTTCTGCTCCTAGTATTCTTACGGGAGGTATGTGTTCTTGAACACATCTTTATTTTCTGAGTTCGTTAAAGGAAAGATTAATATCTTTGCCACTTCGTTTTCAAATATTGTTAAAGGGATATTTTATAATGTAAATGACTCTGTGTGTGATTACCCCTACCTTGTCCGTCATTCGGCGACGAATGTTTCTAGTGGGGGAGAATGTTACATCCTGGGTTTTGGCCTTAGAAATTTTCCTCAAAATCTGTTCTTTGGACCCAATACGACTACAGGGTATAAGCCGTATACTGGAGTACGAGTGGTATGGTCCTATCGTAAGATAACCAGTTGTAGTTGGTGGGATGGTTTTGATCACCGAAATGATCACGACTTAGAGATGTGAGTCGTAAGGATAGATATGAGTCATATCGGTGACTCGTATGGTAGCCAGTGTTTGATCCTCCTGGTATTTAATTCTTCCAGGGATACGAACCATAGGTACGGATTGTATGCTGAGGTTACGACTTGGTTGGATGATTCATATGTTGGATAGTGTCTGATCCAAAGATTGATTACTGGGTACGACTAGTGGAAACCAATCGTAAGGAAGGGTACGACTCGTAATAGGAGCAGTCGTATCCCTGTGACGGGTTTATAAGGGACTTAAGTGGGGGTATTCTGTACATTTCCCTACCTACCCTAATTATGACCTACGACTTCTAATACACTTAGGAGGTTATTTACCCTATTATTTTATTCATTAACACTTAGAAAAGTATTTCAAAACATATCATAATTCTCTCAAGATATTTTGGGGCAATAGATCTAGGGATTCAACTTAGGAATTGCTTTGGTGATTTTCTTCCATAATCCTTCTCGGGTTAAGGAAATTGTCTCTTCCCTACTTACTACTTCTAAAAAGGCATGAATTTTATTGATGTTTTAATGGTTTCAATGTTGCATGGTTTATGGTTTTCAACTATTAATTGAGGGTTTTGTTTATAATGGCTTGGTTATGGTTTCCTATGGTTTAATTATGCTTTCATATGCATCAATGATGGTCTTGGGCAATTGGTTTGCATGGTAATGGTTCAATGGTCTTTGGAATTGGTTTTGATCATATTATGCCCCCAAGGTGTTTGATAAAATGCTTATAAAGATATGTTCATTCCATTGACTTCTTTAAATGGTACTCTGGCTTGTTTTCAGATTTTATATGAAACTATAAATGGTTTAAATAGCTTACAAATGTTAAAGCCTAATTCGTTATGATTGTGGAGAATATGGTAGTCTCCCAAGAGATTAATATGGTAAATAGAAAGGTCACTTGAGAGTCCCTTTAACCTAAATGGTTTGGCTACGGATAAATCCTGCAAGTATTGTTGGTATGATGATACCACTAATAATTGGCCTTGGTAATAAATGGTAATTGGATTGTTTGGACATGGTTTCAATTTGGGTATTAACGCGGGTTATGTAACTAAGCCGTGGAAGGTGAAGGTTCCGGGGAGACCGAAACTGGAAACTCATATTTGCCGATATAAGAGGTCATTGATGACCACGTGCGAGTGTCACGTTTTATATTAGAGGGATGTACTAGTAATCCAATGGGATATTTCCTAGTCGTGAGGCTACATGCACTGGGGTTCCTTCAGTAGGGGGAGCTGAACCCATACGACCCGTGGGTATGGTTAAATGACAAGGTTACACAGCCCTGGTAAAAGGTTTTAAATGCATGCTAAACACGGATTCCCTTTCCCAACACTTATATATATGTAAGGTTGTATGCATAATGGATGGTTTTACTTGGATTGTTTAAATGGAATTACTTTATCTTTATCTTGAGATACATGCTAGCGGTCACTTGCTAACCCGTCTACTGGCGGTTGTATACCCACGCTATGCAAGAACCGGCCATTCTCCTCCTACATAATAATTGATTTGGGGACAACATTTGGATTGAACTGGTGAACTTCCGTCTTTTCGGAAGGCTCCATTTCATGATATGGACATTCTTAGATGTTTTACATTTATTTTGGATATTGGTTTTCACCATGGTTGGGGGCACGTCCCAACTTGATATTTTTATTCTTTTGGATAGAGGCTTTGTGGTACTTCTAGGGAGTTGGTATAGGCGGGATCGGTATTGGTATCGGCATTAGCATTGGCATTGGTGTTGGGGCTGACATCATTGGACGATATTGTTGGTTGTTCCATCGTATTATATTTTGGGTTTGATTATCATATTATGTTTTGGTATTCTCTTTGGCTTGGTATGGTATGGATGGTTGGTTTGGTGCGGGTAGACTCGATTGGGTCAGTCACTGTTGTGACCCTATCCCAGAATCTTCATGAGAGCATTTTAATAATCTTTTTATATGCTTGAAATTCATCCTATCTAAGGTTGTAGAAGGTGGCTGGGTTGGGTTGAGGGGGCGGTCCCCGGTCCTGGATAGATTTGGGATGCCCATTACGTCGAGGCCTTAGTTCGGGTTGTGACAGTCCTACTCATGAGCAACACAGAACCCAAATGAATTGAACACTGGAAATCCTACTTTTAGAACCTACAACTTGTAACATATCCTCATGGCTCATAGTGAGCCACTCGTACTCAGAGTAGAATCAAGCCTCAAACTTACTGGTTTCAGTATGACTCCTCCCAATGAGTCATCAAGACACCCTATGACTCGAGGGTCCTGTCATAACCAAGGCAGTGAGACTAAAGCTCAAGAAATTTTCAATTGAAAAAATTTGGGGTGTTTCGATTCTCCCCCGCCTGGATCATTCATCCTCGAATGATGGGACAAGGCAATTGCTAACATGATTTGACTTTATATTCCCTATTCTTACTTTAACAAATTCAGAAAATAAAGATGCCCAGAAGACAAATATTTCATTTAACAAAGTCAGAAAACAAAGATGTTAAGAATAACACATACCTTACACATGATTATCCAAAGCGGAAAACAAAAATAGATACTTGGACTTCATGTCCTCTTCAGCTTCCCAAGTAACATCTTCAACCTTGTGGTTCCTCTATAGAGCCTTACCAAAGCTATGTCCTTCGTTCGCAACCGATAAACTATCCGATCCAAAATCTAAATTGGGACCTCCTCAAATGATAAGGAATATGAAATACCAATATCCTTGATAGACACAATCAACAACGGATCACCCACATATTTCCTCAACATGGACACATAGAACATCGGATGAATAGAGCTTAAACTAGGAGGTAACTCCAACTCATATGCAACATTACCAACCCTCTTCAAAACCAAGTATGGGCAAATATACTAGGGAATGAGCTTTCCTTTCTTCCCAAACCGCATAACTCCCTTCATGGGAGATACCTTCAAGAACACTCAATAGCCAACCTCAAACTCTAACTCTCTATGCCTCATATCCGCATAGGACTTTTGGCGGCTTTGGGCTTCTTTAAGTCTATCCCAAATCACCTTCACCTTTTCCATTACTTGGTGAACCAAATCTGGGTCAAACAGATCTACCTCACCAACCTCGAACCACCAAGTAGGAGAATGACACCTCCTACCATACAACGCCTCAAAAGGAGCCATACTAATGCTAGAGTGGTAACAATTATTATATGCAAACTCTATGAGAGGCAAATCATCGACCCAACTACCTCTATGGTCAATCACGCAAGCTCCAAGCATATCTTCCAGTGTCTGAGTAGTCCTTTCCCCTTACCCATCCAACTCGGGTGAAATGCAATACTAAGGCTCACCTTAGTTCCCAAACCTTTCTGAAATGAATGCCAAAAATGCAATGAGAATTGCGTACCACGATCTGACATAATAGAAACAGGCGCCCTATCAACTTCACAATCTCTTAGAGGAATAACTTCACATAATCCTCTACTGAATAATTAGTCCTCATTAGCAAAAAGTGAGTAGACTTAGTCATCCTATCCACGATGACCCAAATGAAATCAAATTGATTCCAAGACCGGGGAAGACCAGTAACAAAATCCATATTAATCACTACCCACTTCCACACAGGCAACTCAATCTCTTGAGTCAACCCATCGAGCCTCAAGTGCTCAACCTTCACTCCAGTTGACACACTATGCATTTAGCCACAAAATTGGCCACATCTCGCTTCATATTGTTCCACCAATAAATCTCCTTAAGATCATGATACATCTTTGTCGCACCGGGATGAATAATATAACGCGACTCATGAGCCTCAGCCAAAATACTCTCTCTCAACCGGTCTACATGGGAACACATAGTCTTCCTTGTTACCTCATGATACCATTGCCACCAATCATAAAAGCTGTAACCTTTTCCTGACCCACATCTCTCTTAATCTTCATTAAGACCTGATCAAGTACCTGTTTCTCCTATATTTCAGCAACAAGAAATGACTTCACCGCCTCTTGAACAAACACAACACCATCTTTAGAGTCTAAGAGAAGAACTCCAAAGTTAGACAAATGGTGAATATCTTTCACCAATTCCAGCTTATCCTTATACACATGAGCTAGACTCCTATGGATAACCAGCTACGAGTATCAGCAACCATATTTGCTTTACCTGGGTGGTAGTGGAGACTCATGTCATAGTCTTTCAGCAACTCAATCTACCTTCTCTGCTTGAGATTCAACTCCTTCTTGGGTTAACACATACTGCAGACTCTTATGATCAGAAAAGATATGTAATAGATTCCATAAGAATTCTGACGCCAGATCTTCAATACAAACACCACAACCAACAAATCCAGCTCATGAGTCGGGTAATTCTTCTAATGAACTTTCAACTACCTAGAAGCATAGGCCACCACCCTACCATGCTGCATCAACATATAAGCAAGTCCCACTCGGGATGCATCATAATAGATAACATAACCATTAGTGCCTTCTGATAGAGTCAAAACTGGAGATGAAGTCAACTTACCTTTTAGCTTCTCAAAGCAACCCTCACAAGCATCAGACCACAAGAACTTCACCTTCTTCTGAGTCAACTTAGTCAATGGGGAAGTTATAGTTGAGAAAGTCTCCACAAATCTCCTATAGTAGCCAGCTAAACCCAAGAAGCTTCGAATATTTGTTGGAGTTATGGGCCTAGGCCACTTCTTAACCACAACAACTTTTTGTGGATCCACCATGATCCCTTCACTAGAAATAACATGGCCCAGAAAAGTAACAGCTTTCAACCAGAATTTGCACTTCAAAAACTTAGCATACAAATTCTGATCTTTCAAGATTTGCAACATGATATGATGGTGATCGAAATAATCCTCCTCACTCTTAGAATACACCAGGATATAATATATAAACACGATGACAAACAAATCACTAAACTGATGGAAGACCATATTCATCAAGTCCATGAATGTTGTCGGGGCATTAGTCAAACCAAAAGACATGACTAAGAACTCATAATGATCATACCAGGTTTGAAAGGCAATCTTAGGGATATCCACTTCCCTAATCTTTAGTTGATGATGACCAGACCTAAGATCAATCTTATAAAAACACCTAGAACCTTGAAGCTGGTCAAATAAATCATCAATTTGAGAAAGAGAATACGTATTCTTCATCGTAACCTTATTCATCTAATGGTAATTAACGCACATTCGGAGGGAACCATCCTTCTTACACACGAACAAAATTGAAGCACCCCACGGAGACACACTAGGATGGATAAAACCCTTATCAAGGAGGTCTTTTAACTTCTCCTTAAGCTCCTCCAACTCAGTCGGAGACATTCTATAAGAAGGCATAGAGATAGGATAAGTATCCATAACAAGGTCAACCCAGAATCAATCTCCTTATTGGGAGGGATACTAGGAAAAATATCAAGAAAAACCTTAGGAAATTCACCAACCATGGGAAAAGATTGCTATAAAGGACCTACCGAGTTAGAATCTTTAACCTAGACAAAATGATAGAGACATTTCTTTGAAATCAACTTTCGAGATCTAAGATAATGATCTAAATATTCTCTTAGGCACTAGAGAACCCCCTTTCCACTCAAAGACCGACTCATTAGGGAATTTAAACATGGCCTTATGGTTCTAACAATATAAGGAGGCATAGGACGAGTGCAACTAATCCATCCCCAATATGACATCAAAATCAACCTTGTCTAACTCTATCAGATCTACCAGAGTTTCTTTACCACCAACAGATACATACAACACCTATAAGTTTTTCTAGAAGCCACTAAGTTACCCCTCGGGGTTGAAATAAAAAAAGGGGTTGGGGATACACTCATGATAGAAACTAAAATACACAACCATAAATGAGGTAACATAAGAAAGAGTAAAATCTGAATCAAGTATGAAATACACATCCCAAGAAAAGAGTCATAGGATACCAGTGACAACATTGGGAGATGAATTAGAGTCTTGGCGGGTAGCAAGAGGATACAAGTGATTTTGGAAAATGCTGGTACTAGAAGCAGAAGCAGCACCCTTTGGTGCAGGAGCTACTAAAGTAGAGATGGGAATCTTATTTGCCCCTGAAGCAACTATAGAAGGACAATCCCTCTGCAAGTGAACATTTTGACCACATTTGAAACACATATTCCTCCCTTCTTCATAAAACCAATGACGCACTAGCCTACAATGTCCACAAGGAGGATATGATGGAGCAGACTGAGTCCCACCAACCTGAGATTGGGCGTCATGCACCCTAAATGCACTATCATACTGAGAATGATGATCACTAAATAGATTTAGATAAAGAGAACTATACATAGAGTAGAAATAAGAACTTTCCTGTTCTTCTTAGACCACTTTCTACCATCTCTACCACTCTACTGTTGACCTCCACCCTGATCAAAAAATCTAAATTTCTTATTTTGTCTCTCCCCAATTTTAGCCTACTTCTTCTTCTCTTCCTCAACCTGTTGCATATATACAACTAATTTGGAGATATCCATATCCTTGTTCAACAAGGCAGCCTTACTTTCCAGAATCAAATCATGGGATAACCCAGAAATGAACTTTTTGATTCTAGCCCTTATTCTAGACACTAACTCAGGAGCATATCAAGACACCTGATGGAATTTCAAGGCATACTCTGTGACCGTCATCCTGCCTTGCTTCAAATTAACAAACTTTTTTGTTTTTGCCTTTCTCAACTCTTGAGAAAAGAAGCGGTATAGAAAAGCACTAGATAAATCATCCCATAGTATGAATTTGACATCATCCTCTTTCTACAATTCTCTTTCCTCATACCATTGGTATGCTACATCCTTCAATTGATAGGCAGCGAATTTTACACCCTCCATACTAGTGGCATGCATAACACAGAAGATTTTCTCCATCTCATTAATGAAACCTTGAGGATCCTCCTCAACCTCAATACTAGTGAAAACAGGAGGGCTCAACCTCATAAATTAGCCAACCCTTGTAGCCTCAAAAGATGGAGTACTAAAAGATACACGCTCAGACTGAGAAACTACCTACTAAGTCAGCATATGAATAGACTGCCAAAATTCTGCATTCAACACATCAAACTGAGGAGCTCGGGGATGCTAGAGGTTACCGATGGAATTCCAGAAGCGCAATCAGGAACTGGACCCCTAGACCGGATTTGGACCCCATAAGCAGGAAGTTTCCCATCAATATTGTCCTCAAATGGGACAAGGAAGTTTTCATGATCTTTAGATCATTGGGGAGGCATGATCTGAAAAGTGGACAAACAGGAATTAGAGAGACTCAACTCCTTAGACTCTATAGCTTAAAATAGAATAACAAGAAAGGAAAACATTCCTAAATGTCTCGTAGCCTCTCCCTTATAAGTGTGGCACACTATGCACCCATAAAAAAACTCTACTCGATACGACTTTATTGGACACCCAATGACACCAAACCTAGGCTCTGATACCACCTTTGTCATGACCCGAACTAGGGCCTAGCCATGATGGGTATCTCAAGTCCTACGTAGACCTAAGATCACCCCATGTACCTAACTAAACCAAAAACACCACACATCGAAGTAGGCTAAATTTTGAATATATAACAAGATAAGAGAATATTAATTTAAAGACATTAAAATACATTTACTAAAAAACCAACTGATACCGGTATCAATGCCAATACCAACACCAACACCAATACCAATACCGACACCACCCATGCTAACAGAAGTCAAAGAAAGACTTTTGTCAAAATCAAAGAATATCCAATCGGGACATGCCCCCGACAATAGCCGAAGACCAAATCCAAAGATATAATCAAAATGTAAGGGAAACCATAAACATTAAATGGGGTCCTCCAAAGTATGGAAGCTTACCACTTCAATCTGACTTGCTGGTTGATCCCGAATCTAAGTCACTGAGCAGGAAGAGTAGAAGTATGACCAGTTCCTACATAACATGGGGATACAACATCTAAAGACGGTTAGTGGGGTGAATTTTAGCATAAAACTTGGGGATAAAGATACAAAATGATATGATCAATAGTTTAAAATCATTTAAAGATAGAGCAGATAATCAATTCATAAACATATATATAAGACACTGGAATAGGGAACAAGGCTTAACATAATTTTCAAAACTTTAGCCTGGATTGTGTAGCTCAACCATCATATAATAGTACCCATGATCTATATGGGCCCCGTCTCTCACCCTCTAGATGGGCCCTAGTACATGTAACTACAAGAATTTGAGAATAATGTTATATATATACACATGGGGTACTCAAACCATCCAACACATACAAAGGTGACTTAAGCACCCATTAATATAATGATTTATGAAGGACTCAAACCTCGCTAATCATAAAATAATAATAAGGGGGAATTGAACCTCCTTGGTCACTTTGACTCCCACGTCAAAAAATATGATTTCCAATAGCGATCACTCAGACTACCAATTTTACGGCTCAGCTACACAACCCTCATTAGAGCCCAATTAAAATAATTGTTAAACATTTCCATTCAATTAACCAGAATACACTTTAAGGAATACATTATTGGTATCGTCATACCAACTACACTTGTAAGGTAACACATCATGCCAAAATAATTTCCACTAACTTGGGAAGAATAACTCCCTTTGTTCATTAATACACATTGGGAAACACCGGCTCCCTTTGTTCATTAAATTATCCTATTTTATTTCAAATACTACTTTAAATTATGCAATAGTTCAAGACTGGTTAGTTTAACAAATTTCCATAGTTCTCATAACTAAAAAATTAATTTCATATTATGGCCTTAGGGTTATAACCACTTCAAAGCCATAAGTTTGGGAAAATCACAATTCCCTAGTTTATTCACCATACTCATGCACCCACTAGTTCAAAACTATATTAAAAGCATGAAAATCATATGTATAAACCATGAGAAACATTGTTCCATTCATAATATTAAAACCCTCAACATCTCTTTTACAAACAAAATAATAATCTTATGAAAATTATTTTAAATCACTTGTCTTTGCTAAATTAACAATGAGGGAAGAGTTACATGCTTGAATCACGAATATTTATGGAGAAAAATTGATCCTTGAGCCCTTAGATGACCAAATTAGTGAAATCCTTGCTTGATTTATTTGAAATGATTTAGAGAGTATGTTTAATCTATTAAAGTGTTAAATGAATACCCCAAAAGTATTTTATGGATGTGGGATATAAAGTGTTTTAAGTGGAAAATGTCTAAAGTGCTTCCAACTTAAAAGATGGAAGAGCATCATCTTTGGCTATGAGTCAACCCCTTAACCCATACCCCCACCTTATGACTCGTGACCATGAGTCATAAACAGGATAATTTCCAAGACCCCCAACACAGCTATCCTTACGACTCAACCCATCAACTTATAATATAACCCTACAACTCATAGGGTCTTACTCATGAGCAACACAGAACCCAAATGAATTAAACACTAGACATCTTACGATTAGAACCTATGACTCATAACATATCCTCACAGGTCATAGTGAGCCACTCATACTTAGAATAGAATCAAGACTCAAACTTATTATTTTGGGTACGACTCCTCCCAATGAGTCTTCAAGACACCCTACAACTATGGGGGCCTAGTCGTAAGCAAGGCAGTGAGCCCAAAGCTCAAAAATTTTTCAAGAGAAAAAATCCTGGGTGTTTCTATAATAAATCAAATGTAGAATTTTCTCTCACCTTTTTCCTTGGATTGCTCTTATAGCCGCACCACTAGCATCACATATAACCTCAAATGGCATGGACCAATAAGGTAAAACAATAATAGGGGCTGAAATCAAATTCTCTTTTAGACATGCAAATGCCTTTAGACATGCATTATCAAAAATGTATAATTAAGTCCTTGTCCAAAAACATAGATAGGGGATGTGAAATTTTAGTGAAATCCTTGATGAATCTATAATAAAACCCAACATGCCGCAAAAAGCTTCAAATATCTTTGATAGAGATAGGTGAAGGAAATTTTTTAATCACCTCAATCTTTGCCTTGCCAATCTCAATCCCTTTCTTTGAAATTTTATGACTGAGCACTATTCCTTTTTAAACCATACAGTGGCACTTTTTCTAATTTATTACCAAATTGCAATCTTTACATCTCCTTAAGACACTAGTTGGATGGAACAAGAAATATTTTGATGAATCATTTATAACGGAGAAGTAGTCCATAAATATCTCAATAGTGTCCTCCACAATTCCAAAAATATAAGGATGTCATACAATGTTAAAAATTTGTTGGCGTATTACACAATTAAAAAGGCATCCTCTTGAAGAAAACATACTATATAGACAGGTGAAAGTGGTTTTTTGTTGGTCTTTGGGAACAATCAAAATCTCATTGGAACCCACATAACCATTAAGAAAAATAATACCATCAGTTTTTACCAATATGGTTTAAAATCTGATTCATGAAAGGCATTGGAATGTGATCCTTTTATGTCTATAAACTCAGCTTCTTATGGTCATACATAGTTGCAAACCATTGACCAACCTCACTGAAATAAGTTTACTATTCACATATGGAACCATAGTGATTCCACCATTCTTCAGCACATATTTAACCAGGCTCACCCATTTGCTATATGTAATTAGTAAATAATACCAGCATCCAACCACTTGATGATCTGCTTCTTTTCTACATATTGCATAGGTAGATTAAGTCTTTGTTGATGCTTAGTAATAGAAAGTCAATTTGGCTCAAGTTGAATTTTGTATGCATAAATTTCAAGGAGAATCCTAATGATACCAACAATGAAATAACTAGTGGCCTTTTTGAACCTCTATATAATAAAAACTAGAGCCACAACTTGCCAGTCAACCAAATTAGCTACTATAATAATTGGCAAAGTATTGTTGGCTCCCAAAAACATATTGGAGATGGGATAGAAGATCTTTAAGCTCTAAAATAAGAGGCTTCTTAATAGAAGACTTAGTTGGTGGGGTAACCCTAGTCTTCAAATCAAGATCTAACTTCTTTGATGCAAAAGTGTCTGATCTAAAACCAACAACTACGCTAAAATATGATCATTCCTATCAATGTCATCATTCTCAAAATTTATAATAACTTATTCAAGTGCTTTGACTCTAAGCTAATCCTCAATAAGAGCTACCAATGTGTCCTCATTGACTATATTAATAATAAAGATCATGCAAATACTCTTTGTCTACTTCATGGATTTGACATAAATTGAATGTCACTTGCTCATGATTCAACCAAAACTTTAATTGCCTGATTTCAATATCAACTAATGCTCCTTTAATTGCAAGGAATGCTCTTAATATAATGGGAACCTCATGTAACGACTTGAATTTTGATGAATTATGTGAAATATTTGTTTTTATATGATTTAACTATTTTACCCCTCCACAGGATTATGTTATGGTATTTATGGGGTGTGCAGATGATTGGCAGGATTCTCGACTCATTTTGGTGTTGTTTATGTAATTTTATGGTTTTTTGCGGCTTTGAGAGCCTTATAGATGATTTTAGTTGATATCTTTTGATCTGGGTGATGGATGCCAGAAAGGACTACGCCAGTAGATCTGGAATGTTGATTTTTGGGTAGTATGTGGTTTGTGTGGTTTTAGGGCTCTTAAATCTCATTTTGACCCTCGGTTTGAAAAGTTGTGATTTTGAGTTTCAAGGGTCAACTTTGTGAAAATGATTCTTAATTTAAAATCTGATATCACCATTGATTTTGGAGCATCAAATTTGATAGATTAGTATAGTACATTTGTATTCACAAGATTCCTAGTAAATATCGAGGGGCCTATAGAGAATTAGAATGCACCAAGTCCCCAAATGGTATGCCACTCAGCTGGTGCACCCATGATCGCGATGCTCCTATCGGGATCACAATTGGGTCCTGTAAATATATGTCATGATTACAACACTTAGTTAATAATTGTTATATCCTTCTCAGTCAGGTACCACAATCACGACACCTGGTCCGCGATCGCGATGCTTGGGTAGATGAATACCTATGTTTTGCAACTTTTCACCATTTTTAAGACTTAGAGCTAAGGGTTTCATGATTTGGAGTAACTTTATTCACTTTTATGATTGGGTAAGATCCATATATAAGACCTATTTAAATTATTTTATTCAATCTTTATCATCTTATTCTTGTTTAAAACTTGGATTATAGAATGAACTTTGGGGATTTTGGCTCGTAAGGCCTAATAATTGTATTTCTCTAATTTAAACCCTAATTTCAAAACTTTTCACTTGGGTGAGTTTTTAATCCTATAAATATCAATTTTTCCTCAATTTTATCTTCAAAACAACTTTAATTCTCAATTTTTAAAAAGATTTTAGGGATTTTACCTGGTAAAGTTTGGAAATCATTTTTCTTTGATTTGGACCTCATTTTTAACTCAAATTCTCTTGGATTTTTAGATGTAGACTCCTAAAAATATGGGGAATATGTTTTTGATACAAAGTTAGAATTTTACCTTTTTTTTCGAAAGTCCATTTTGGGGGTCCATTTTGACCCCGACTTGAAAATAGGCAATATAGGTATATCTGGATTTTTTGATACATATATTCTATATTTTAATGTTTTAGTTGATTTTGGAACTGTGCGTTACGAGTAAGGCTTTGGGATTGAAGATTTTTGGTTTTGATTTCGATATTCAAGGTAGGTTATGGCTTAACTTCTTTTAGACTGGGTTGGATAGTTAATTTTGATACAAAAGTATGTTAAGGGTATGGTAACTAATCATGAAAAATGTCTATATTATTGTGTTGTGCCCATGTGGGACCCTATATGTGAGGCATCGATGGTTTTGGGATAAAATGTGATATGAGTAATCATGCGTGGTCCAATGTGATGTTGATACTCTCATGGTCAGTTGGTTGTAAACATTGGATCATTATTCTCATGGAATCACAGGCATATTTCTCTTATTTGTTTTATGCTTTATATGCTTGTTGTTGTACGTTGTACTTGAGTTGTGTCTTATGTCATGTATGATCTCTAGAAATACTCGAATTATTTGAAATACAGGAAATATTAGAAATGCTGGGAGATTTTAGAAACATTGGGAACATTAAATTTTATAGACCTTCTCTAAGGGATATTCTAAAGATGAGTCATGGATATTAAGTTGCATATGGGTTGATGAGCCCCCCATGGATCCTACATGTTGAAGTTTTAGCTTTGTAGGTGTATAAAAAAATTTAACGATCTCAAAAACTGTGCGATAGTCTCAGATGTTGTTTGGACCTTGTGCATTACATCATCAACATCACCCTTATTTTAGTTATCATCATCATCATTCTTATTATATTTACGTTATTATGCTTATGATATGATTGTATATTCTATTTGACTTGTTACCTATCCATTATTCTATCTTTCCTTACATGTACTTGATTCTCCCGTATATTTTGTTCTCTTTTCTTTTCTTATATTTGGTATAAATGTATACTTGTATTCTTTTTTTGTGTTTGCTATATTATATATGTATATTATAGAACTGTTAGTGCAAGCGGTATGGGCTACGATTGTGGGATGTTTTCTGATTACAAGTGACATGTACTTAGTATGTATTTTCTATGCTTTATTTTCAATTTTGTTTGGTCGACCTATGATACCTACTAAGTACAAGTAGAACATACTCACTCTTACTATGCCCTTTCGGTAAAGTTCATTGTTCGAGTGCACCACAATGTGATTGATTCAGGTGCCTTAGAGTTATCCAAGGTAGCGGTTGGACTTTCATGCATTTGGAGTCTACTTCTATCTTTCTGTATAAACTTTATCTTTACTAGTATTTGGAGATAAAAAATTTTCTATTGGATTTTTTATGTATTTGATTCATGGATGGTATTAGTAGTTCTCACACTGTGACACCAGGTTTTGGGATTTGGTGTTATTGATTATGTTTCCTTCTACATTTGTTATAATTGTATTGTTTAGATTTATTATAGAAGCTTTTCCTTAGGGTTATTATTATTTTTTCCCCTTGTGTATGGGTTTGGATGATAGGCTTACTTGTCAAGATATCGCCGCGATAAGTGCCATCATGACCCTTAGATTTTAGGTTGGGACAAATTGGTATCAGAGTATCCAGGTTCATTGGTCTCAATGGTGTAAGAACGGGATATTTAATAGAGTCTTACAGATCAGTACGTAGACGTCCGTATCTATCCTTGAGGGGCTATAAGATGTCTTTCAAAAATTTCCTTTATTTTGCTCCTTATCGTGCAAATTTTCTTTCATACCTAATGTTCTGAGTCATATTTCAATTTTTGTGAAGATGGTATCAATTAGGTCTCGCAAGGGCTGAGATATGGAGCCTTTATCCAGAGGGTGAGTCTTGAGTCATGGACAGGCTTGAGGGAGTGGATGGATATGTGGATTTGCCTATCTAGGAGTAGTGCTAGAGGACTTTTCTTTGAGACTCATGTTGAGCATAATGGTGGTCTGGGTCCTACTTTTATTTCACCGAGTTTATCTACCTCAGTCTTAAAGGGATGATTAGTTTATTTATTGACCCATTTAGAGGATTCTTCTTTGAGTTTATTTGGCATTCCCCCAACTTCAAGTATTTTACCTCTGTGTGTACACGAATCTATTGATGATGTTCCTCCAATTATGAGTGTGGATCATTTGATTGCACCTACTTCTACTTTTGGTACTCCTCGAACTCCTAGTGTTATTCCTTTAGTGCCTATGTCAGAGTATGGTATTCTAAGGTCAGGAGTTCTGCTTTCATTTATATTACCTCCCTAGGAGGGTCTCAGCCAACTAGACCTTCTATGTCTTCCACTATTCAGTAAGCCACAATACTGATGGTAGTGTTTAGGGCGTCATTTTAGAGTATAGAGGGTCAGGTAAGAATACATAGATCCATACCTCAAGCATCTCAAGGAGGTTCCAAAAGGGTTCATTATTAGGAAAAGTATAGGGTTTGCTTTGTATATGATGAGACTGGCCATATGGCCAAGGATTGTCCCCACTATACTTTTAGAGCTACTCCTATTTTAGTTGTGAGATGTAGTGATTCTACCAGAGGTGCAAGAGGTAGAGGTAGTGGATCCTATAGTGGTAGTCACGGGGCCACTCAGCTAGCTGGTAGTCCTGGACAGTGCTATGCTATACACGCCAAACCAAAGGTAGAGGTTTCTGATGTTATGATCACATTTATCATCCCTATTTGTTTTAGATTTCTATCTATATTATTTTATCCTAGATCAACCTTTTTCTATGTGTCTGCATATTTTGCTTTGAGTTTTGATTCTATTATGAGCCTCTTTACATGCCTATTTGTGCATCTACCTCTACAAGGGAATCTTTAGTCATAGATTGGGTGTACAAATCTTGTGTTGTGACTTTTGCTGCGTGTGAGACTTAGGTAGATTTTCTTGTCTTAGATATGGTTGATTTTGATGCCATTTTGGGTATGGATTGGTTTGCTCCTTGTCATGTTGTCCAAGATTGTTATGCTAAGATCATGACTTTAGCTTCGCCGGGTGTGTTGAGGATATCTTGGAAGGGTGCACTTCATTCAGATCCTAAGAGAGTTATAGCTTATGTTTAAGCTCATTGATTGGTTGAGATGGGATGTTAGTCTTACTTGGCTCATATTCATGATACTAGTGTTGCTTTACCTCCTTCTTTGAATTCTGTTTGTATTGTCTGCGAGTTCATGGAAGTATTTTTTATGAATTTTCCTGGTATGCCTCTGGATCATGATATTGATTTTTCCATTGATGTTGAATCGGGCACCTAGCTGTAATACCCCGTACTTCTACCTAGCTTAAAATCATTCTAGAAATGTTAAAGACTTGTTTCAAAGATGAATCCACTTTTATACAAGTGGTATTTTCAAGATTTTCACTGTTTATCATGTGAGAAATTGAATAAGCTTTCCATCGATATCAAATTCTTCCAAATCCGATACCCGAACGGAGAGTTAGAGCCTTTTTATTGAGACAATGTATCACCTGAGCCATCAACACGTCATGGAGCAGGACAAAATGGCAATCGTCAAAATTCAGTGGGCCTCCGTGATTATGGAACATTGCGCCAAAGCTCAAATTCAGAATTTGTCCTTTTTCCAGTGTCTCAGTGCGATACCACTGCGTCGCGCCAAACTTCCAGGTCGCAAACAAAGTGGCAACGCAATAAGCTCCGTGTCGCACCATCATGCAATTTCCCAGTCATCAAATTCTAGTGACATGGTGCGATTGCGCTGCGTCGCGCAATGGGTCCAAATCAGGAAATTTCACAGAATTTAAATACACGTCCAAGGGTTAAAAAGGTCAATTTTCCACCTCTATATATACCCAATAACATGTGATTAAGCCAGATTTCACTCAAAATATATTGTTTCTCTCAAGCTTCTCTCAAGAACAAGTTAGGGTTTTCAATTGGGGATTCAAATCCAAGACCCAAATTCAAGAATCTCTCCATCAATCTTTGTAGAATCAAGAACTAAGGTATGCACAGTGTTCATTTATGGATTCCTTTAATCCATTAAGCTCAAGAATTCTCTTTTAACTATAAATTGTAATGTTTATGTTGTGGGTTGATTGAAATCATGATAGTGTTGTTGTATGATTCCCAAGTTGTGGTTTAATGTGTTTGTCTTGAAATTACGTTAGTATGTAAGATAAAATCCATGAATTGAGTGGTTTAGCATGTGTAGTTTGATGAATACACATATGCCCTAAGTGTGCATTCAAGGTGCTTGATAATATGCCTCAATGAATGAATGATGATCAAGTATTATTCCATGTGTCAAGATTATGTCATGTCTCTTAAGTGATGCTATACCTATTTGATTAAGATGTTTCCCATGCTAAACCTATGCATTGTGATTGCTTGATGAGATGTTCATAAGATTAGAAGCATGAAATTATGCCATGTTTATATGCATTACTATCCATGTACAACATTATGATGATCATGTGCTTCATGAAATTCCCAAGTATGAAATTATGAATTGTTGAAATTGGTCATGTGATCAAAAGTGTCAAGCCTGGTCAGTTTCATTCTATCGAGTTTTGGGGCTACTTGTACCCGATAATTTATCTGTGTGCCTAGAGCCATGTCATATTTTCATGATAATCTCAGTCAAGCCATGATTAGTAGAATTTAGTCAGTCTCATGACTCAGGAAAACTCAATAAATTCAGTATCAGTCCAGTCTCTTCTGGAAATCTCAGAAATCTCAATAATCTCAGTAGCTCAGTAATCTCAGTGACCTCAGTGGTATCAGTAACATCAGTAATATCTGTGATCTTAGTAATCTCAGAAATCTCTGCGATCTCAGTCAGTAATACAGAACTCTCAGTAGTATTTCGTCAGTCAATGAAATTCAGTAACTCAACCCATGTTTAGTTCAGTAAATCATGTTCAGAGTCTATTTAGATGGGGGTAGGAATTAGCACCGAGTGAACCCAAGGATGGGAACACACACTATCAGGTGAGGGTGTTATTCTTAGAAGTCTTCCTTGCATTCCAAAACTATGTAGCTAGCATAGGTTGAGATATAAACACTATCCGATGAAGGTTAATGAGGTGGATAAGCACTGTCAGATAAGGGCCCCACCATTCTCTTTTGGGGACACTATCAGATGAGGGTCACCCACAGCTTGTCCTTACCAGTGGCGCGGTATTGACACCCTTCCATATTATTAGTTATATTAGTTATCAGTATGTTATGTTATCAGTATTCAGACTCAGGACTATCAGATACAGTCAATCAGACCAGTTCTTCATAATCAGAACTATCAGAAATAGTCTTTTCTCTATCAGTAAAATAACATCAGTCTCTCAGTATTCAGTAGACTCAGTCATTTAGTATCCCAGTGTTAGTACTCATATATCAGTAAATCCATATTATCAGAATTCATGAGTCAGCATTATCATGATCTTAGTTACAGTTACGTATTCATGCATGTATTCTCACGTTCATCTTATTTAGTTAGTTGGTATTGTTCATGTATATGAACCCTTTGCATTAATCCTACCTCACTTGCATACCAGTACATTTAAAGTACTGACGCATTTGCGCTATGGTGTTTTATACCATAGTTTTAGAAGCACGAGCTCCCGAGCATCCTTAGTAGATCAAACGTTTAGCAGCCAGACTAGTAATGAGTCCTCATCAGTCGAGGCTAGCATGATTATTTTATTACTTTATTATTTCAGTAGTTCGGAGTTAGTTAGGGATATGTCCCATCAACTCCACAGTTTTCATACATTTTAGAGACTTTCAGACTAGAGTGTTTTCAGACTACAGTATGTTTTCAGACAATTTTATTTCAGTTTTAGGTATTATTATACCCCATTACAGACATTGTTCTATATTCAGTATTAGTTCAGCTTTGAACCTTATGGCCTTATAGCTTATATTCTGCATATTTACAGTATGTTATTCAGTGCTCAGTTACAGATATCAGTCATGGATTAGCTTGTGGTCCTTCGAGGTGATGAGCACCGTGTAGCATTTTGGGTACCAGATTCGGGGCGTTACACTAGCCCATCTTTATTCCTCGTTATAGGATGGCCCCAGTTGAGGTAAAGGAATTGAAGGATCAGGTAAAGGAGTTATTGGATAAGGGATTTATTCAACCTAGTGTGTCACGTTGGAGTGTGTTTATCTTTTTTGTGAAGAAGAAACATGAGTCTATATGGATGCGTATCAATTATGGATAGTTGAACAAGGTGACAGTTAAGAATAAGTGTACTCTTCCTCATATTGATGATTGACTAACTTCAGGGTTTTGTGGTGCTTTTGACGGTTGAATTGAGATCCAGGTATCACCAGCTGAGGATTAGAGTTTTGGATATTCCAAAGATAATTTTTCAGACTTGATATGGTCATTATGAGTTCTTGGTTATATTCTTTGGGTTGACCAATGTCCTAGCTGTGTTCATGGAGTTGATGAATCAGATGCTTTGACTAATTTAGACTCTTTTATCATTGTATTAGTAGATAATATCTTGGTTTATTCCAAGATTGAGGCTTATCGTAAGGAGAATTTGTGGATTATGCTTCAGAGATTGAAGGATAAGAAGTTGTATGCCAAGTTCTCCAAGTGTGATTTTAGGTTGGAGTTTGTTTCTTTCTTGGGTCATGTGGTGACTAAGGAGGGTATTGTGGTTGATCCAACCAATATTACAGTGGTTGATGATTGGGCTAAGCCTATTTTACCCATCGAGATTTGGAGTTTTGTTGGCTTGGTAGGTTATTATTGGAATTTTGTTGAGGGTTTTTCATCTATCGCAGCTCTATTGACCAAGTTGACCCATAAGAAGATTTTTTTCTGTGGTCCAATGCATATGAGGCGAGCTTCTAAAAGATCAAGTATTTGTTGACTTCAGCTCCTATCTTAACTTTCCTAAGGAAGGCATGGGTTTTACCGTCTTATGTGATGCTTCAGGTATGCATATATTTCTCATCAATTGAATCCCCAAAGAGGAATTACCCTACCTATGATTTAAAGTTGTACGAGGTTGTTTTTGCTTTTAATTTGTGGAGGCACTACTTATATGGAGTCCGTTGTGTGATTTTCTCGGATCATCTAAAGTACTTCTTCACCTAGCAAGATCTTAATATGAGATAGCAACGTAGATTTGAGTTTCTTAAAAATTGTGACTTAACTATTCTCAATCATTCGGGCAAGGATAATGTGGTTGCAGATGCCTTGAGCCAAAAGTATACTACCATTGGTGGCTTGGGCCATCTTTTGACCCAGGAGAGGCCCTTGGCCAGAAATGTTCAGTCTTTAGCTAACCAGATGGTTAGGCTTGATATTTTAATACCTGGTGTGTTTCAGCATTTGTAAAGGCTAGGTCTCCTTGGATGGAGCAGATTTAAGCTCATCAGTTTGATAATATTGGATTGAGAGAATTCAAGATAAGGTGGTGAGGCCAAGGAAGCCTCACGTGATTCAGATGGTGTTTTGAGGATTGAGGGCCAAGTTTGTATGTCTCGTAGGTGACTATATTAGATTGATTTTGGAGGAGGCCCATCATTCCAGGTATTTATCTATCTGGGAGTGACAAAGATTTATCGTGACTTGAGACAACATTACTGATGGGGTGGTATGAGGAAGTATATAGAAAATTTTGTAGCTTATTGTCTTTGTTGCCAGCAGGTGAAGGCTGAGAATTTGAGACCTGGTGGATTGCTTCAGAGTTTACCTATTCCTGGGAAGAAATGGATACGGATCACTATGGAGTTAATGATCGAATTGCCTCTCACTTCACATGGCTATGATAGTGTTTGGGTCATCATGGATCGATTGACCAAGTCTTCTCATTTGATTTTGGTGTAGGTCTCTTTTAGTGCTGAATGGTTGACCCATATTTAAATTCATGAGATTGTGTGTCTTCATGGTGTGCCAGTTTCTATCATTTTAGATTGAGGTGTAGTGTTCACTTCTCACTTTTGGAAGACTTTTCAGGTTCAGTTGGGTACTCGAGTTAATCTTAGCATAGCATTTCACCCCCAGACTGACGGTCAGTCCGAGTGGACTATTAAGGTTTTATAAGATATGATTCATGCTTTTGTGATGGGTTTTGGTTGTTAGTGGGTGTAGAATGTAGCCTTGGCAGAGTTTGCATATAATAATAGCTATCATTCCAGTATCAATATGGCTCCTTTTGAGGGTTTGTATGGTAGGCATTGTCGCTATCTAGTTGGTTGGTTTGAGGTTTTAAAGTTTAGACATCAAGGTATGGACTTGCTTCGTGAGTATTTGGATAGATTTTGGATCATGTAGGATAGACTTCGAGCAGATCAGAGTAGGAAGAAGTGTTATACAAATCGTAGACTTCGTGCCTTGAGTTTTGGTGTTGGTGATCGTGTTTTCCTTTGAGTTTCACCCATAAAGGGTATGATGAGGTTTGGGAATAGGGCAAGCTTAGCCCCAGGTATATTGGACCATTTGAGATTCTTCAGACTGATGGTGATGTGGCTTATGAGCTAGCTTTGTCCTAAGACTTATCAGTTGTTCATCCAGTTTTTCCATGTATCCATGATTCACGGTTATATTCTGAATGAATCTCACGTCATTCATTGGGTGTCAGTTTAGTTTGATGGGAGGTTGTATTTTGTTAAGGATCTATCTGGTCTTTATCTTGGCTAGGGATGTTAGACGATTGTGCTCTAGAGTTATTCCTATAGTTAAGGTCCAATAGAACCATCGACCTATAGATGAGGCTACTTGGGAGGTCGAGTCTGATATACGTAGTTCTTATCCCCAGCTTTATGCCAATTTAGGTATTTCTCTTGCCTTTAGGTCGAGGACGAACTGAATTTTTAGTGGTGGATGGTGTAACGACTCGAATTTTGATAAATATGTGTTTCTGTGCAATTTAACTATTTTTCCCTTCCTTGTGGTTGTGTTGGGGTATCTCTGGGGTGTGGGGATGATTTGTATTGACACCTAAATTTTGCCCTTAATGGCTCAGTTTAATTTTGAGTTTCTTCCGTTTTAAATAAAATTATAATAATTATTTTATTCAAATAATTTTTTAAAATATATATATATATATATATATATCTAGGTAATTTTTTCACTTTAAGTAGCAACTATATATTTCTTGTATCTGTACATACGTGATAGTATAATTTTGTTACTTAAATAATTATTTTTACAAAAAAAAGTTAGATTTTTAACCAAGGTTATGTTGAAAATTAATTCAAATGGGAAAAGTTTTGATTTAAATATAATTTGTTTGGAAAATATTTGTTTTGATTTTATTGAATTAAGAAACTCGAAATTAAATCAGTTTATGATTCGTACTGAATTTTGTTTCAAATTTAGTCGATTCGTTAAATGTGGCCATAATTGAAACCAATTGGACCATAATTACAATACGATTAGCCAGTTGATTTTTAATTTAGCCAGAATTTAATAAAATTAGCTAAATATGAATTATCTTTTAAATAAACCAAAATTCTCCTAATCTACCCATTCCCTATTTATATACCTGACCAAACCCACATCCCATTTAAGTTTAACCTATTTAATACAATATTACAGCAGCCCAAAGCTACATCTGTTCCACCCCGGTTTGAATATCTATGACCCGACCCAATTACACTTTATACACCTAATCCCTCTTCTTCTTCAGAAACAATAATAACAACGACAACGGCGTACACTAACAACAACCAACGTTATTAGCTCCGACCCGAAAAACCAACAACCCGCGTGCAATCCGCAATAGCTCCTATCCATATCTGTGTCTAGTTCAAACAACTAACGATAACAATATTAATAACGCAATAGCAACAACAGTTGCGCATAACAACAACAACCAATAATGACAAACAAAAGCTCACCAACAAACGTTTGGATTTCAATCAATTCCAGGTCAAACCTTATCTCAATTTTGAAATTCAAATCTTAGCTAGTTTTTTCTTCTTTATCCCTCCGATTTCCCCCCAAAACAACTCAAAATTCACTATAAATACCCACCTATGTAGAGAGAAAGAGGAGGAATTCTTTGGGAAAAATTGGGAATTCTGAAGAAGCATTCCTCTAATCCCACGTAACCAAAGGATTCAAAAAGAAATTTTATCAAAAAATCAATTCCAAAGAAAATTGGAAATTTTCAACAAGTCGAGATTGCTCTGATACCATTTGTAGGGGGCGCGGATTAGGTGCAATAATTATCGTAGATAATAAATACATAGTATTTATTTTTATATAATGTATTTTATGAATATTATTGATTGGAATAATTTTCATTTTTATCTTCTTGACTTAAGATGTTTTATTAATTCATATTCTAGATTAGATATTATCGTAATTAAATTATCTAGTGTTTTAGGATCCTCGTTAGTATCATGTAACGTTTTGTATTCTAGGTATAAACTATATAGTTGAGTTTCTATTTCTTTTAATGATTTATTCTTTTCGTAAGATGTATTCATTAATTTGTGTAGTTTATTATTTTTATCCTATTGAAATTTTAGCAATTTCTGTGTAGTATTTTATTCTAACTTTGCTATATTCAATTCGTAGGTTTATGTTCTTTATCTGACTAACTAGTATTTGTTGTTCATGTATAGGTAATTTTCCATCTGTATTAAATAATTTTTCGTATGTATTAAATAAATTATTACTTGTATCTTCTTTTCCTAAGGTTAATTTTATTTTAAGTAATTTTTCTTCTAGTTGTCTTTTTTCTATTTCAAGTTGATTTCTGTAATTAACTTCTTCATATATCCAATTTTGTCTTTCTCTAATTTTTTTTTATATATTCTAACATTTATTTATTCTGAATAATATTCATCTGAATCTAAGTAATATTGATGTTCATAATATATGCGTAAGTTTTCTATACTGTTTAATAATTCTTCCTCTTCATAATCTTCTAATTTTTCCCATATTATTTTCTTTATGTCTATAATTTCTATATCTCTAAGTATATATAAAACAAGTATTTTAATATCATCTATCATGCTTTTTCATAATATTTTCTAGTTGTTTGTTTTAGTCTAAGTAATTCTTGCATATTTTCATTAAGAAATTCTATATATTTAATATATTTAGTTTCCATGTATTTGTCTAAATTTGTTTCAATTTGTTTTTCTATTAACTGTATGTTTCTCATATCTTTTTCCAAAAATTCTAGATATATGTAATTTATCATGGTAAGTATTTGTAAGAGTAGTTAGGTAGGTATGGCATGTAATTTATTCTAGTCATATAATATTTACCAAATGTTTTTTCTAATATGATTTTTCTTATATTTACTACTTTTATATCCTTAAGTGCATACAAAATAAGTATTTTAAATTTATCTACCATTATATTAGATAAGTAATTATTCATTTTCATAAAATTGTTATTTTCAAAATATTCCCTTCAATCATGTACATAACAAAATATGGTCATCTTAGATTACTATATACTAGATTATTCTTAAATAACATGTTCTTCGGTCACTATTAGCATGGTAATCTGGATATTTTCCCTTAAACAGTGCCTCTACTCTGGTTACTCCCCACCACGGCTTCTTGCCTCATTGGTTTCACCTTTAGGATGGCATAGTTCTTAGGAATTTTTCTCCGTTTCCACTTTGCTAATAAACTTCTTAACATATTATTCTTCGAATAATTCTACTATAAAGTAACTAACATGAATTTATTTTATCATACCATGATTGTTGGGAATTATGAATTTAGCTATTCATAATCATAAATAAATATACCTGTTCGGGTAGGTTTGATATTTCTAAGCTTTGTTCCTCCATAGATTTTTCCATTCAAATATACTTGTTTTTAATAACTAAGCAAAATATTTTACAGAAATGAAAAAAACGTTTCTACAAAAGTCTTTAAAGCAAATGTCTAATCTAATAATGACACTACTTGCCAAAAATCTAATAATGGCACTACTTGCCAAAAAAGACTAAGAAAAGTCAACAAAAACAAAAAAATTACATGATTTTTACGTAAATCTAGCTATTCTTCCATATCTCTTTCTTGAATTACTTTCTTTCTTTATCCGTAGTTATCTTCTTTTTATTGCTCTGTATCTCCATTATTGCTTCATATCTTACATCTTCCGACTGTCGCCTTTATCTTCTTCTATTCCAGTTGAACTTCTGGGACAATATTATCTTCTCCATTATATTTTGAACATTGATGGTCTGGATATTTATGTCCAATTAACTTGCAATATCTGGTTAATAATTCTTCTGAAATAAATTTTTCTCTAATGGCTCTGGCGATAGGTTTTTTCTCTGGATTAAGTAAAGTTAAGATCCATTGCCTAACGTCTTCCATATCTGTTTCTCGTAGTTCCTTTGAATTTGAGTATACTATTACATTACCTCTTGAATAATAACTCCATATAGGATTTCTATTGCGATAAGTGTTTGCTAACTCTTGAAGAATCGTAGATAGTCCAATAATTCTTTTATTTGCATAAAAATTTGGTATCTCAATTCTAGGTATTTCTGGTTGTTGAGTAATATCTTCTGGTATAATCATATCTCGGGTCATTCCTATTTTTACAACTTGTATAGGTGATTTAACTTCATCATACAATATCTCTGCTGGTGTCGTATAAAATTTTATAAAAAATAGGTTACCTTTGGTTATTCTTTTAAAAATGTTAAATGAATCATATATTTCTGGTATATTGGATATTTCATTTCCATCTTGGGTATATATGGTACTAAGTAATCCATATTCGTAACAAGTTTTAACTAGACCTGGTTTGGGTTTGGGCAAAGCAATTAGCTTATTGTATCCGGTTAGCTTCTGGGTTATGTAATTCGTATGTGGTTCTTGGATGTTTATAGCTCTGGGGTTGGTATTTAAGAAGGTTTGTATTTTGTAAATATTTTCTATGTATGTTCGGGCTGTATAGTTATAGGTCCTTTTGTCTTGGTTTAGACTTTCTCGGTATGTGGTAATTTGTGGGGGTATAAACATAGGATCTTTTGGTGTATTTGGAATAAATGGTTTATCAAATAGCTTGTTTAAGTTCATATTTGTATTTTTCCTAACTCCTTTGCTTGTACCTGCAGAAGTAGATTGATAAACGTTATGGGTTTTATGGAGTATCCCAACGTCTCCTTCTAGCTCTAAAATTTTAATGTCTTCTGATCGACATAGCTCTGCACACTACTGAGTTAGCTGATTTGTAGCTTCAGACTTCAGTTTAACTTCATTAGTCTTTAGCTTTTCTATTTCATTACCCATACTGTCCACTTTCATTGAAAGCGTAGTTAGGGTGTTGAATATCTTTTCTAGAGTATCCTCTTTTATTATATCAGTCTGTGTAGCTTTGTCTTGATATGTAATCTGCAATAACATTTTTGTTAGTACTAATTACTTCAATTGTAAATGTAAAATTTAATATATTCAATACTAGTCTCCGAATCTCTTTTGTTGTAACTGAATTTTGTATTTTCTTTGTTAGCCACCAACGTACCTGTGTATTATCTGTTCGTACAATAAACTTGTTATATACAATATATGGCTCAAATGCTAATAAACATTTATATAATGAACATAATTCTTTTCTATTTATTTCCCATTTTATTTTTGTTTCATTAAACGCTCCTGAATAATATCTACAATGATCTATTTTTTCATTTTCATATCTATATTTAAGTACTCCTCCATAATTATATTCACTAGCATCTGCTTCTACTATATATATAAATTTTCTATTTTCATCTGGAAATTATAATTTTGGTAATTCTTTACAAAGTATTTTTATTTTCTGAACTTGTTTTTTATCTTCTTCGTTATAATTATATTCTACATCCTTTTTTAATTTTTTCTGTAAGGGCTTTAGATTCTCTGTTAGTTTTGGTATATATTCTCTTACTTGGTTTACTAATCCTAAAAATAATTGTAATTTCTTTTTTTGTATCTAATTCTTCTTTTGAATTTATTATTTTTTGTACTATATGTTGTTGCATTTTTACTCCACTTTTATCTATTTGTATTCCTAAAAATTCTATTTGATTTTTCATAATTTCATCTTTCTTTTCACTTAAACTTATTCCCGATTTTTCTATTATATCCGTAAATTGTTCCAATAATTTTAAATGTTCTTCTTTGGTCTTTGTATATAATAGTATATCGTCTATTTATACTATACAATTAGGTAGTTGTTTAAAATAACTATCCATAAAATGTTGATATCTACCTGGTGTATTTTTATATCCAAATGGTAGTACATTCCATTCATAAAATCCTTGTGGTACCGTAAATGCGGCTAATTCCTTAGATTCTTCTTCTAACTTTAGATGGTAAAATCCTAATTTATAATCAAATTTACTAAAATAATTATATCCTTGTATTTGTCTTATTTTTAATATCTTATTTGGTATTGGGTAATTATAAGTCATTGTTTTTGCATTTAAATTTCTATAATCAATAACCATTCTACTTTTTCCTCTGTTTTGTTCTCTATGTTTATTTACTATAAATGTTGGGTTATTATGTTTACTATTACTTTTTTGTATATATTGTTTTTCTAATAATTCTTCTATATGTATTTTAAATTCTTTTAAATCATCAAAATTATATGTTAATGGTTTCTGGGTTATTATGCTATTTTTATCTATTAATTCAATTTTTATAGTGGTTTTATGTTTTTTCCCATCCTTTTAATGGATCTTCACTATATAATTGTTCGAATTTTTTCTTAATTATTTCTATCTTATTTATTGAAAATATAGTTATCTCCTTCTTATTTATTGAAAATACGACCAGTTATATTGTATCTTTAGTATTTTTTATACTTTCCAATTTTTGTGTAATTTTTTCACTTCCTTTTATCCAATCAGTTTTCTTTCTTATTTTATTAATAACTCTTTTTGCTCTTACTTTCTGTTTACATGGTGTTGTAAACCACCAATCTGTTCTAGTTATTATATGTGGGTATAATTTATCTAAAAACGACATTCCTAAAAGTATATCTTTTGATGTTAGCTCATAATTATAGATTTCTTCTATTGTTAATATTTTATCCCATACTTGTGTTTTTACATTCTTAGCTTTATAAGTAATTAAGCTTCATTCGTTATTAAATCCTTTAACTATTATTGGTGTTTTAAATTTATCCCAATTACTTTCTGGTAAACAATTATATCTACATAAATTAGCTTCTGCTCCTGTATCTATCATAAACGTATAATATCTACTGTAATATCATTCTACTACTATCTTCATTAATACATATATTTTCATTTTATGTTAAAGCTCTTCTTAAGAATAATTTCTCTCTGTTATATGTTATGGTTAATTGTGTATGTTCTATATTATATGGTTTTACTTGTTCTAACCATTTTATTCCTAATATTATGTCTGTTTTTGGCATTTATTCTTTTACTTCAAATTCTATTTTTATTTTTCTTATTCCTATTATTATTTCTTTTTCTGCTATATTTTTAGTATTTATTAAACTTCATGGTAGATCTGGGCATATATTATTGTCAGTTTTTATTTCCTCTTTTTTTACTAGATATTTTGCTATATAATTTTCTTCTTGTCCTGTATTTAAGAGTATTAAATATTCTTTTTCATTTACCTTTCCTGTTATGTAATATTGGTTTGAATTATCCATTGAACTTGTTTCATAACTTGTTCTTTTTGATGAGCTTGATGATTCCGGTTTATCATAAGCTATTCTTTTTGTTGTACTTATTCTATCATTTATTATTTCTAGATCTTCTTCTATGTCTATATTTCTGTAACTATAATCATTATTATAAATTGTTTTTACAAATTGTTCAAAAGGGCTTTCTATTTGTATTTTATTAATTTTATTTTTTTCAGTTATTTTATGTTTTGTTGTTAATACATATAGATTTTTACATCTTGCCGTAAATATTTTACTTCCTGGGGTTAATTCTATTCCTGATATTTTCCAATATAATACTAATGATTTGTCTATATTTTTTTCCGTTACTGCTACTGAATAATTCGCACTTATTATAAATTTAAATTTTTGGTATATTAAATTTCCTTTTATGGCAGTTATTATACTTTTTTCTATAGGTTTTATAATTCTATCATCTGCTAAATATAATTCTATTGGTGTATCTATTCCTTCTCTAAAACATGCTTTTATTAATATTTCTGTACCTCCAAGGTGTACATATTTTATTGGGTCTCTACTTTTTATATCGTTTATCTCTTTATTAATTATTCTTTTTGTTACTAGTGGTTTACTAGCTTTACCTTTTGCATATCTACAGTCTATTACATGTTCCTTTTGGCTTACTACATAATATTCTTCCTTTTTTCTAGTAAATATATTTTTTATTGTTGGTATTTTAAATATTTTTTCTACACTTAAGTCTAACTCTTTTCTTTTTTTTTCATCAAATACATTGTTATCAAATATTATTTTTTGATTTGTTCCTTCGTCATTTAAATATTCTTATTTTGTTATTATTTTTTATATCTTCTTCAGTCATTTAATTCGTCTAATTCACTATCTATTTCATTATCTCCTATTTCATTATCTGTTTCATTCTCTGAAATTTCATATATAGTGTCTTCACTTTCTAATTCGTAATCTATATAATCTATCTGCATATATTCTGTATTTTCTATTTTTATTTCTGATATTTTTCTATTTTTTGGGTTTTTAGGTAATTTACAATCTCTAGCTAAATGTCCTATTTTTCCGCAATTATAACAAGTACATTCCTTTATAGATTTCTTTTTCCTATATGGTCTTTTATGTTTATAATTTTTTACATAATATCTTTTTCTTGGTTTCTTATACTTATATTTTGATTTTTTGTATTTCTTATATTTCTTATGTCTTTTTCTTTTCTTATAATATCTTTCTTCGCATCCAAATTGAGGTGCTATTTTATCTTTGCAACATGCTAAATTTCTTATTAATATTTTTTCCATTTTTATGTCTTCTCTATATTTTTCACATAGGTTTCTATACCATTGTTGTAAAAATTTTATTCTTGCTCCTAGAATATCTACTATTTTTGTTTCATCCCAACTTTTTATTATTTTTGAACTAAATGGTTCAGGTAATTTACTAAAATATAATTTTCTTATTTCTTTACTTTCTTCTATATTATATGCTCCTTTATAATAATATTCTTTAAATGCGCAAGTATATTCATCTATGTAGCACCTATTACATATTGCTAATTTTAACATTAAATTCCTATTTGTATCTTTCTCTTCATTTTGTTCTTCTTCTGTTGTTGTCATGCTACTAAATTCGTCTTTTATAGCTGTTTCATATTTTTTTAATAATTCTATAGGCGTTATTTTTTTTGATGATGTTCCTTCTGTGGGTTTGTCAGTTCTTAATATTCTTTTACTATTTTCAGTTAGATTTAAAAACCATAATTTCACTGTTCCTATTAGTGTTCTTTCTATATAGTCTGGTGCATCTATTACACTTATATTATTATCTAATAATTGTTTTGTTATATATCCTATCCATAATTGTATTATTTTTTCTGTATCTATTACACAATCTAAGTCTAAAAAGTTATAATTTTTATTAACTATTTGTTTTGGTGTCCATTTGTCATATTCATTATTTAGATTATATCTTTTAAACTTATTCTTATAATATGTAGGTTTCCTTATTTCTGATGTACTAGGTATTATATTTTGATCTTCTTTTTTATCAAGAGTATTTATTTCTGTGTTGATATTTTCTAAGTTTTCTTCATTAATTACTTCTTGTTTTTCATTGATTTCTAAATTTTTTATATTTGTTAATATTTCTGTTTATGTTTCACTATCTTCTGAATCATAATTATCTGTCTCTTCAACATCTATATTATTTATTTTTAATTCCTTATTTTTTATTTCTTTATTATCTATTTCTAATTTTTCTTTAAATTGATTTATCTCGTTTAATAATTTTTGTTCTTTATCTTTTTCTTCTTTTTCTTTCTGTCTTTTTTCATACAGATCTTTTAACATTTGTAGTTCTTTTTCTAATTCAGCAATCCTACTATTTTTAGTTTCTTCTATTTTTCGTATTTCTTCTGTAGTTTGTTGTTTTATTTTTCCTATTTTCTTTTTTCTATCTATTTCTTCGTTTTCCCTTTCTATTCTTACCATAGCTGTCAATTTATCTTCTAATTTTAATTCTTCTTTTTCTAACATTAAATATAAATGTTCACCTATTTTCTTATATCTTCTTCCTAGATTAGAAAATACTATTCTTATTTTTAATCCTTCGTGATTTTCATATATTTTTTCATCTATTATAAATTCTTCTTTGTTCATTTTATTGTAAATAGTCCATGTTGATATATATATATTCTAAACTATCTATTTGTGATTCTAAATTTGATATTTCATCTTTTTGTGCATTTATTGAGTTTTTACTAACTCCGGCAAATATATTATAACTTAATCTTTCTATTCTTATTTTTAATTCTTTACGTTTTTCAGAAATAATTTGTTTTAGTTCTTTGTATTTTTGTACTTTATTCATTTAAACCATATTTATATTATTTTGGTGGATATCTAAATCTGATTTTATCATAATTAGGTGGTATGTGTCTCATTCTTCTAGATTTGAAATGGATTATTAATTTTTCTTCAATACTAGATATTAAGGTAATTAGGTAGGCTAATCTTTGTGGGTTTTCTTTTGTTTTATTTAGACTTATATATTCTGAATAATTACTAATTAAAGATTCTTTAATTTTTCTAAAAGCTTCTCTGTTTTTAAATGGTCTTCTCATAATTAATCAATATTCATTAATGTCAAGTAAATCCAATCTAAATTCAAACATGTATGCTACTTCTGTATTTTTTAAATAACTGGGCTCTGATACCATTTGTAGGGGGGTGCGGATTAGGTGCAACAATTATCATAGATAATAAATACATAGTATTTATTTTTATATAATGTATTTTATGAATATTATTGATTGAAATAATTTTCATTTTTATCTTCTTGACTTAAGATGTTTTATTAATTCATATTCTAGATTAGATATTATCGGGCCGAAACTACATAAACTCCAGTGGAATTTCGGTTGTTTAAAACTCGTTTGTCCTAGTTCCCGCTCCAAAAAAGGTACGAACTCCATCTTTTCGACACTTTTTTCATTAAAATCGTTGTTCTATTATGTTGTCTTTTGATTATTGTTGGACGTAAAGGTGTTTAATGTGTTTGGGGTTTGAAAGCTTTAAGCTTCAGGGGTTGGTTCTGTTAAAAAATATGTTCTGAAATTTAGCAACTTGCGATGTCGGCATGTTGAATGTTTAAATGAACTGATTTTTGCCTAGTATTTATGTGATTATGTATGATGCTCACTATTCCATTATGTCTTTGTGAATTGTAATGTCAAACCAAGGACTCCCTGACGATCTTTTTGCTCCTTTTTTGCTACGATTTAGTGCGTTAATATGTGTGTCTTGACTCGACTAATATGTTCTCCCTCAATGTTTATTCGATAGAAGGGTGTCGTAAGATGGTAGTTTGTTTGGTCTATGTAAGAAATTTATTTTTTCGATTTCACAGGGAGAAAGTTTTAATGTAAATATTTTACTTGCAACATATATGGTAGCTTTGAATTCCCTCACACCTAAGATTTGACACAGTAACTAAGCCTTTTTAGAACAGTAAAGTTCATTTTCTTAGACTTAGTAGTTAAGGTGAATATGTAGCTAGTTCAATATTCGTGTAATGCATTCATGTGAGTAGGCACAACAAGAAAATAGATAATTTATTGTTTCAACGACTTCCACACAATAGGCATGCATCTTTCGTAGTTCTCAAATGCTTGAGTCTAACCATAAGTTATATTATACAAAGAAAAATTGAGGATTACCTTTTGTGAAAATAATTTTCAAAAAAAAAAAGAACCACACGTCGAAATCACGAACAAACCTCAAATTCCTACTCGTTGTCTACCCGTTTTCTCTCTTCTTTCGACTCTTTTTTTAAGCTTCTACTGCTTTTATTTTTTTCTTGCTTTTGTATTCTACCAAGTATTTTTTTTTTCTATTTTTGCTTTTCTAAGACTCACTAGTTTCTTCTTCTGACTTCATATATGCATCTTTAATTTGATATTTAGACCACACACACATATATACAGCAGTTAAAACTAATTTAAATAGAAATTACAATGAATATTATATCCTTGCTCTTCAATTTGTAACTCATGTAGTTAGTTCTGTGATTTATTTATTTGTTTATTTATTTGGAATTTTGTCTATAAACCTTGTTTCTTTAAATTCACCTGGAATCTTGTTTGTAGTATTGGTTTGCTGGAATAAGTTTGATCTTAACTTGAAAGAAACCAAAGCATCTCTTTCTATCTTCTTTTTCTTGTAATCACGTGAGTACCAAGGCTAAGCTCAAGTTCTTTTATCAGTAAATTTTGCCTAACAAATTTGATGTAATGATAAGTGTTTCCTAGTGAGTATAGTATTTTTTTTCTTCTTTCTTTCTTTGTTCTTTTTCCTCTCTTCTTCTGATTTATAATAAGTTGGTTGAGTTACTCTTGCCCAAAACAGTTTAGTATTCCTTATTTTGATAAGTTTTGTTGACAATTATCCCCAAATCATTTACTAATCCTTTGCTCTCTTTCTATGCATAATCTCCCTCACCGAGTCCAAAGGACTCCGATCCTTGCATTCCTTCGGGCAAAACCCATTATTTCAAGTCAAAAATGGATTAATGAGCAAAAAAAGTTGTTGATATACACTGATATACCCCATATATATGGGATGTATAGATCGAAAGTGGTTGTTATATGCTCGTATATGATGTGTAATGGAATTGGAAGCAAGTATACGAATTTGTATACACAGATATACACCATATGTACAAGTAAATGCAAAGAAAAGAGCTATGATATACAGTTGGTATACACGTCAGAAAATGGACCCAAAGACCATAATTCAAAGCCCAAAAGCTGGAAAACATCACTGATGGGCCCATTAAGGGCCCAACTTAAATTCTTGTATTCATTTTTTGTAACTTGTAATTTATCTTTGTTCAGTTGTACTAACAAACATTGTAAATGAATTAATCTAGGTAAATTTCCTAAGATATTGACATTTTATTTTATCTTAGTTTTCTTTTACTTAATTCATGATTTTTTTTCACCTAATTTATATTGTCTAAAATGGATTAAATTGGTTCCTTCGATTTTATCCTTAAAACAAGACTTTTAAAGATTAAGTACTTTATTCCAAAATTGCATTTGTTTTGTTAATTAACAAATAGTCTATTTGGATCGAAGTAATTTTCTTCCTACTCAGGAAACTAATTTTTCTTGTAAATTTTAATTTTTTATACTTAATAAGATACTTTCAACTCGATACACTCTTAACCCTTTTTCCAAAAAGTGTTATCAGTAACAAAATTTACTTTTCTATAATGATAATATTTAATAATACTAGGATAATTCTATAATCTTTTCTTTTACAAAAGCAAATTTATTTTCCTCTTAAATTCAAAACAAAAAATTACCACTTAGTTTAATTCAAGCACAATGTTTCTCCTTAGAATGAATAAATGACATTTTTAAATATTTAAATAAATAATTTTAATATTTTCTATAAAATCAAGTCTTTGTAAAAATTAGCCACTTTTAGTTAGTCAAGTTAGTTCTTTTTGGTAAACCATTTTAAACGAACGCTCCTAAGTTCCTTAAAAACCTTCTTAGGGAGTTAATTGAACCCTTACCCAGTTTCTCTAATTTTAAAGGTTTATTCTATTATTGAACCTTTGAAACTCTTTTAAGTTTTTTCTTGATATTTTCTTTAAAAATCAAGTGGTGACTTTGTGAATTTCTTAAAAATTATTTCTATGTTTTCTTGAATCTTTTGAAATAATTTTGAAGAGGTCAAACCATTTTCTTTTTAAATAAAATCTGAGAAGGATAAAACAGAATTGGTGACTCTACTAGGGATTTAACTAGGTTCTAACTAAATATATGAACTAACTTGTTTGACTAACTATACTGTTTGTTTGCTTATGTGTTTAAATTTTTGCAAAATTTAAATTGTTGTATTTCGTTGAATACTTCCACATTTGAATATATAAACTATTTTGGGGTTTCGTAGATATCTCAATCCCTATTTATCAATTCCAAGTGAAGTGTTGAAAGTACGACAGTTTATTGGTACGTTAGACGTCCGATAACTGTTTGTATTTTCAAACCCGAGTTGTCCACTTGAGAACCTAGTCAAAGCCCACTTTAGATACCTAGGATATAGAGAAAGCAAAACCCCTTTTATGTATGAGCCTGGGACAACCCAATACCTGAGGGGGTATTGGGCCCATTATAAGAACCCACCTTACGTCTATTGATCACGAGTCAATAACAGATGATCATTATTTATGTGTTTTAATTGAAGGATGTAACGCCGAATTGTACGGACGATCGTCACTTGGGATATATTTGGGGGTAACAAAACTTCTTACGAACGTCATGTATACCCTTCAAACGTTACGCTTTCCTTTGGCTTGAAAGGTTCCATGTATGCTAGGACGCGTAATAAATATTTATGTGCTAAAGTGTTTTATTGTTTTGCTTTGTCTATATTTGCTTGATCTGTGTGTTTAAATAAAATATATTTGGCTTTAAATAAGACTAGTCCATTATTCTATTTCGAAATCTTAGAGCACTAATAGGCATATAAGACTCAAAATTTGAACCCTTTCAAAATATCCTTAAAAGTCCGTCAATTATATTCCTTCTAATTTACCCCACGTTTTATTCAAAATTTTATTAGTTCATTGTCCAATTCGCATTGACCACGCTTCTCTTAGAATTCGTTTATCTCGCACTCAATTTTAATTAAAGCTATCCAAATGTTCTATTAATGGAAAGACTATGTTGTCATCAAAAGAGATTTCCGAATAAACCTTTTAGAATGTTTATTCGTAAACACCAATTTCTCAAAATTACTTTGTTCATCCTAATTCTAAATCCATCAAATGGTCAAAGTTCTAATCATCCAGTCACTTTTTTCAAAGCATCCTATTTTTCAAATTCTAGACTAGTCTATCTCAAATCAAATATATGGACTAGTCTATTTCAAATCAAATATATGTCATTTGTTTCGTATATTATTTTGGTCAATTTTATGATCACAAACTAACATTTTACCTTTTGAGTGTTTTTCTTTTCTTTTAGAGAGAAGCTGATTTGTGTTGGTAGTCAAACTTTCCCACTTCACAAAGACAAGAAGTAAACCCTAGCAGAACATCGGTATTTCACACTGCCTAAGGATAAGAAAACAACGACGGATTCGTCAGTTCTTTCTTGGGCTAATAGAATAACCCATTCAACTATGGATCCTAGTTTGATTAACACAAATACTTCATCCGAGTCGGTTCCCACCTTCTCTATGCCAATGGATCCGAGTGCCTCGATATGAAGAGAATAACCCAAGAGATCGTTGCCTATTTGGATTAACAAATTGTCGAGCTAAGGATAATGGTTATGCAAAGTAGAACACCTTCTCAAACTCTTCCAAACGTGACTCTATCCCCTAATGATCGATAAAAAGATCTTATGTTTTTGACATCGGAAGGAGTTGATCGGAATGGTCACTTTACCACTTCTCAAAATGTTCATGCCTCTCAGAATGTTTATTTTGTGTATGTATTTTCTCCTCCAAAGGTTCAAAACATATCCCTATCACACCATGTTCTTCCAGTGTATACATATGCTTCCGCACCACCAGTAATAGTAACTCAAGGGTTATGCCGCTTAGATGTTAATCATTATTTTGAAATAGAAAATGATCCAAGAATGTACACTGGTGAGACAATGAACAGAAAGCTCAAGGCCTTGGAAGATGCAATAAGGAGTCTTCTGGGCTTGGGAATAACCAAAGTGTGATGTATGAAGAGTTGTGTGCATTTCTCAAGATTGAGTTGCCTCCTGGTTATAAGTTCTCAAAGTTTGAAAAGTTTGATGGGTCCAGAAATCCATTCTATCATTTGAAGTCTTATTGTGAAAAATTAATTGTGCAGGCAAAAATAAAGGAATACGGGTCAAGCTATTTGGTCAAAGTTTAAGTGGAAAGGCTCTAGAATGGTACGCTAAGCAAGATATGACTAAGGGGTGTATTTGGGATGACCTGGCAAATGCTTTTGTGGATCACTACAAGTTACATGTCGATATCATTCCCGAAAGGATCTCTATCAAAAAGCTAAGGCAAAAATCAACTAAGAGTTTTCGCCGAATATGGCATACACTAGAGAGAATAAGCGACCAGGGTATATCCTTCTATGGAAGAAGCTTAAATGATCAATTACGTCATTCGTGCACTTAATCAATAATATTTTGATTGCATAGTAACAATGGCTGGAAAAATATTTACTTAGATTGTCAAGACTGGGGAAATGATTGAGGATGGCCTCAAGATGAGAAGGAAAATAAATTTGACAGAACTGTAATCCACTCATAAGGGCTTCCACACTAGCTCTTTTAGAAATGGAAAGATAAAAGAGAAGGAAGTAATAGGAGTGATGACTCAAGAAAGTTCTTCCAACTATAAGTAACCTCTTTGATACCAACCCAATGCTCAACATACTCACTATCCGTTCTTCAATGCACAAGAGATATATTATGCTCAACCTTTACCACAAATTTGTCAAAATAATGCTCTTCATGCCAATCAGAAAAGGAAGTCTCCCAAAATTTTCATGCCGTTGGAAGAATATCTTACCTAGATTTTTGAAAGGTTGAAAGAAGCAAAACTATTCCATCTAGTGTAAGCGAAGCCTGTAAACACTTTTTCTAATTAGTATGATCCAAACAAGTGATATGCTTACCACTCTGGAGTCGTTGGACATGATACAGAAAAATGTATAACTCTCAAGCACAAAATTCAGGAGTTGATTGACAACAAGGTGATAACGCTTGAAGGAGCTCCAGATAATGTTAACCACAATCCATTTCCCAATCATAAGAAGTAGTCAGTGGCACCATCAATCAGAAAAAGTATGAATTTTCCTCAAAAGGTGCACTTTTGGTGGCCTTCTATCCAACATTTGGAAGTTGTTGTTTTCTTTTCTTGTAATCATACTTTCTCATTTTATTTCCTTTTAGTTGCATTATGTTGCTTTAGTTCCTTGTATTCGCACTTTATGGTTTGATTCCTTGTAACTTAACCCTTTTAGTTGTAATGAACTACATTCGACCTGATTTCCCTTGTGGATACATAGGCAGCCTATGTCGATTTCTATCAACCCCTTAAAAAATTTATCTTTTCAGTACGAACTACGTTTGAACTGAATTCTCAAGAATGTGATACGTAAACGGACTATGTCAGCTTCGGTTGATCCCTCAGAAGATTTACCTTTCCATTTTATGTTGGAACTACCTTTCCTGCCTCAATAAAATACGTAGGTACCATACAATCTCAATAATATTTCTTGTAGCATTTTCATAGAAACTACGGTAAAATTTTTCAGAAGACCTCAAAAATTCATCAAAGGATCCTTTCCCAAGTTAAATAAAGATGACATTGAAGCATGTAACTAGGACAGAAATTTTTTAGAAGGTCTAAAAAATTTCACAAAACTTGACATTTTCTACAAAGTTGAAAAATCAGACGTTGCTGTAGCTGAGATCGGGGCATAATTTTTGAAGTTCTCTATGCTTAAAGTACTATATGTCATAAACAACTCAAGTATTTTATGTTTTAGACTGGGGAAGAATTTTTGAGAAGGTCTCAAAAATTTCAAATTAAATAATGTCATAAGTTATAAGAAAGTTCAGGAGTTATATGATATAGACCGGGGCAGAATTTTTTAGGAAGATCCTCAAAAATTCCACAAAAGTTATACTTCACGATCAAAAAGGTTTGCAAGTCAATGATCAGCAAGGTATATCAAGAGAGCAAGGCAATACCACCAAAGTCAATCTCTCAAAACTAAGAATTTTTCTTTGGATGGAAGAACAATGAAGTTACAAAGTTGACAACGTTAAGCATGATAAAAGGCATTATCAAACCCGTTGTGGCCTTGCAATAAGAATCCAGAGAACTTTTCTCTCTCATTTTCCTCTTGATTTATGTTTCTATTACTTTCGTTATAATCTATTGATACAAGACCAGCCACAAACACACGATAACAAGATGAACAATAATAGCAGGAAACAAACAAAAAGCCGAGAACACTAAGGAAACAACATGAAGCCGAGAACTAGTTAACAAACACTCAAACTAATGCAATAAAGTAAAGATAGTAACTTGACATAAGAGATTACAAGTAACAAGATCCTAAGAGTGTATCAAACTCTAATACCCCTAGACTCCTAATAACAACACCAAGCTCTTACGTGAACCTCAAGGGAACTAAAATCCCCAAGCAACCCACGTTTCTAAATGGGTAACCAACAGAAGTGATTCCACAAGTGAATCCACGCTTACAAAATACACTCAAAGAGTTTATCTCTCAAAATATTATCAATTTTGTTGAAAATAAACCTAATAAGAGTTATTTATAGTCTTAGGTTACACTATTACATAACAAAATCACCAAAAGGCCCTTAATGAAGTCCTAAACTCCATAAGCGCCTCTTTTCTCCAAACAAATGACAAAAAAGCCCTTAATAAGGGGCATCCATGGAGTATAATGAGGCTCTTCTTTACACTTCAACATTTGTTCTCTCAGTTAGGCAACCCCCAAGCTTGAGTCATTACGTATTAGCCTCCAATGATGTCATCAAAAGCTAAGATGACCATTTGACTCGTATCATCCCTCCTTCTTGAAAAGGATTCAACCTTATATCCACACCTTACAAAACTAAAGAAAGGACAAATAAGCACAACATATTCATAGCATGAGGGTTGGGGTTAGCATAATCACAAAAATCCGAATACCTTTCCAAAAAATAAACAACTTGTCTATCCACATAAGTATGACAAGAAATAAGAGACAAGAGTTGTTTATGTTTATCAAGTGTAATCCATAGACTCTTCTTGGAACAACAAATAGTCTTGGAAACCGAAATAGGCAGGCTATATATTCCATACATGTTCAAGTCATTCCAAAAGACATCAATACCATCTAGGTAGGATTTTAAATCAAATATCTTCAAAGCATTCTCTACTCTAGTTTAAATATCATCAGGATTCCAAGGAAAGCTAGAAATATGAGGGGGTAGGTACATACCTTTGGAGCAAAGACTTGAGCTTGCTCTCTTTCCTTCAAAACTTGCACCATGGGAATTCATCCTTTTAAGCCTCAACTTGGTAGTTGGCACAATGCTAGTGTCGAATGTAGTAAATAACAAGTGCTTGGTTTTGACACCAAGTTCTTCTTCTTGAACTCAAAACTTCTCACCTTCACCATTCGGGTCTTTCCTCATCATGAGGTTAAACTTCAAGACCTATCCTTCTTTGGGCTAAACATCTTCACTAGGAACCTTTATCATACATCCACAAGGTACAAAGATGTTTTCTTCTTCCTCTACTAATTTTTCTTTACCATCAATGTCATTAACCTCTTGAGGGATTTCCTACCCACCATCATTTAGGGCTACTTTACCCCCAACAAAGTAAGAATCACCCTACACAAATAAAATGCTCCTTCGATTGGGGCATTCACTAGCCTAATGAACCCAACCTTGACATTTAAAGCAAACAATACTTTTAAAATTGGGAGTAGAAGATGGATTACCTTTATGCTGTGGTGGATACCTTTGGATTGCCTTATCAACGAACTTCTTTTCTAAGGACTTGAAGAAATCCTTGTTCTTGTTCCATCCAGAGGGAGTAGAAGATTGGCAACCTTTATTAAAGTTTTTTTTGGCATGATTGTTCCTTTCAACCTCAATGGCCAATTCAACCATATCCTCTATTCGGTCAAACTTAAGGACAACTAGTTGAAAAATAACTTCATAATCTAAGCCAGCTTTGAACTGAGCTATCCAATGATTTAGAGGTTCAACAAATATCAATATGAAGGACCAAGTTTTGAAACTTGTTATAATACTCTTCCACACTTCTATCTCCTTGCCTCAAATTTTAAAGCCTTGTTAGTTGCTTTTGCTTGAACCTTTCCGTGACATATCTCTCTCTCATAAGTTCCTTCAATTCCTCCCAATCTGGAAGGTCGGGATTGCAATTTCTTTCGCTTTGAAATCTCTTTGTCTCCCACCAAGGAGATGCATACCCTTCAAATTAAGTATTAGCATGGGCGGCTTTCTTGTATGGAGTTAGGTCATTGAGTTGGAAGACCCTATTTAATTATAGTTCCCAATCAAGGTAGATATATAGATCACTAGTTCCTTTGAAGGTAGCAAGAGTGATCTTGATGGATTTGAGACCCGTGTCTCTACCTAAATTCCCTCCTTGATTCCATTGATGACTTTCTTAAACTTGAGAATGGCGTCCCAAGTTGCCTCTACCATGAGGAATCAGACCAAACCTTTCTCTTTAGCCACTATGTCTTCCTCCTTGAGCTCCTTTTCTATTTCGCACAAATTCTGCAAAGAGAGACACTTCATCTAACTCCTCAACTCTATAAGGACCCTCACCTTTCACATTATCAATTTGGATTGGTTGGTTTCAGTTAAGTGGGGATCTCGGAATTTCTTGGGTTTCTTGGTTTTGTGGATCTTCTTGGTGAATTTGGTTTCAGTTGTTTGGATAAGTAAGGTCTTGGTTGATGGGTTCATGTACTTGTCTAGGTTGATTGATCATTTGGTGAAGTGTTTCTAGAGTTATAGTAAGAAAGGTTTTGGGAGTATGTCCACTAGATAAGGCATGGTAGTTTTTAGGAGTTGAATGGGTGGAGTCTAGACGAACTTCCAAGGTGTCCATCCTTCTTGAAAGAGAACCTTCCATACCTTCCATTCTTCTTTCCAAAGATCCCAATCGGCTATCCATGGTATTGACAAGCTTTTCCATGAAAGAACTATCCCAACTAGGAATTTCACCTTCATCCGCCATTTTACCTATCAAAAAGTACTAAACAAAACAAAAATAAACAAAAAACAAGTTACGGTTAGATAGAAAACAACCACACAAACTCTCAAGCTCACACCTTTGAAATATCACTCAATAGGCATCGCAAGTGTTGGTGTCTCGTTTATATTCCAATGGGATTACCTGGTACGAATTGTGGATTGAAGTCGGAGTGGATTCTTGTTTAAAGAATCAATTAAATAAATCTACGTATGGACTTGAATCAAGAAGCTACAACAAATTACCAAAAGACAAATGCACACAAAGAACGGAAACATGAAGAAAACGAATTCAAAAAAGTAATCCACAACCTAGTAGATGATTACTAGTTGCTAATTAGCACTAGAATCAAGAAATAATATTAAAGAAAATTAGAAATCCAAAATTTGAGCCTTGGGTCGATTTTGAAGAGTGATTACATGGTAGCCTTGGATTGGGCATTGAAATTTTTGAAACTTTGAAAATTTTTCTTGTCTCTAATTTGTATTGATCATATTCAACTAAGGAGGAATGGAAATCAGCTTTTGGGAGGGAAACAACAAGACATGGAGCCTTTTTCAAATTCAAAAGAAGTTTGACTTTCCTTGCACCTTTTTGGCAAAACACCTTTTTGAAAGCTTTTTGGGTCTTTCCTCTTTTGTTAGTCTTGGGATATGCCCATTCTCTTTTTTGGTAATGAGTCTTTTTGAAAGTCTTTTTATCCCCCTTCTTCTTTGGTATTTTCTTGGGATAGTTTTTCAGGACAAACAAAATACTACACTCTTCTACACTTTGTTTTAGATCAAACTACCACTATTGAAGATTCTTCTTCAATAAGACATGAAGATTGGTAAGAACACCAAGAACATTCAAACTTGCACCCTATGCATATGACCTTGAAATTGAGTGAAATTTGAAGTTCTAGGTTCACGTTGAACCCCCAAACAACAAAAACACATGTTCAAGTTTAAATCCATAACAACAATACACGTTCAAGCTCAAATCCACAACAACATTCAAAATTCAAGAACAACTTGAAAATGGTTAAAAATTTGGATCTAGACTTTAGTAGTACTAGTGAAGAAGGACCTAACACTAGAAACAATCAAAACACACAAAACTATCATAGATCTAAGCTTAAAGTTTTGGCCAAAGTGCAAAAACGTGACACACTATTTTTTTTTTTGAGATTTTTGGATTTGGACACTTTTTTTTATTTTCTAGGCAACAATCCCAAGAGTGATTTTGTTGGTAAAAAAATCAAGACTTTCTCTTGGTACCAAATGATACAAGACCATCCACAAACATATGATAACAAGATGAACAACAATAGCAGGAAACAAACATAAAGCCGAGAATACTAAGGAAACAATACAAAGTCGAGAACAAGTTAACAAACACTCAAACTAATGCAATAAAGTAAATGTAACGCCCCGATTCCCATGAACCGGAACGCTACACAGTGCTCGTGATCCCGAGGGACCACAAGCTAACCCTTCACTGATATCCATATCTGTTCACTGCATAATATAATACAATACATGCGTAAACTTGCCATAAGGTTTAAACATCTAAAAATATGCAATACTGGAAAGCACACACTAATACATTTGTCTGAAAAGCCTCTACACTGCCTGAACTGTGGAGTTGAAGGGACAATTCCCTAACTAACTCCGTCTACTAAAATCAAATACTGTAATAATAACATCCTCGGATGATGAGGACTCACTGCTGCATCCACTGCTGCTATACAAGATCTGACAGCTAAATATACTTTGAATCTCGCTCTTCTGAACCTATGGTGGGGAAAACACCATAGCGCGAATACGTCAGTACAAAGAATGTACCGAGTATGTAAGGATAGGGTAAGGTGAAATATAAGGCTTATGCATAAACATAACAATTTGAATAATATGTATTCGCTGGAATAAACATATATAGAAACTCTATAGTTACCAATTTTGAAACATGTCTGATCAACAATACACATATGAATGCATAAAGTACAACTGAAATCATCATGACACCGAATGTTACATTTTGAACACTGACACTCGAAAATAATAATAGTGACAATAAGATACTGAGTATCTGAAGCTACTAGAGCTGACATCTGTACTTATCCATACTGATAAATCGGATAACTAATATTACTGATATTTGATATTCAAATTCACCAACTCTGGAACACTGAACAACTGAATCTGAGATCAACCCTCATCTAGCAGGAAGTCTCTATACTCAATGATGATGATAATGGGTAAATAAGTTCGAGAGCAACCCTCATCTCGCAAGAAGTCTCTCTACTCAATGATAATGATAATGGGTAAATAAGTTCGAGAGCAACCCTCATCTCGCAGGAAGTCTCTCTACTCAATGATAATGATAGCAATACTGGGAGGCCTGTACCTGACAGCCTCAACTTCTGCACGTTAACTGAGTTCTTTTCTGAGACTGTTACTGAAACTGTAGGAGTGATCATTTAACCGACATGCCCCACTTACCACAAGTGGGATCCAACTTGTACCCCAGCTGGAAGGGTGTCAATACCGCGCCACCAGTAAAGATAACTGCATAGGACCCTCTACTATCAGGACCTCAAATGAGAATGGTGGGACCCTCTACTCGCAGGACAACCACCTCATCTAACCCTCTACTCGCAGGATAGATATCTCAACCTACGCTGGCGACGTAGTTCTGGAGCATAAGGATTGCTACCAGGAATCAAACCCTCTACTCGCAGGAATATTCCTATCCTTAGCTCGCTCGGTGCTGAATCCTACTCCCAACTGAAAGACACTTAACCGGTTCTTAACTGTACTCAAGTGAACTGAATCTGTTCTTACATTATGATACTTTATCAATATGACAGAGTTCGCTTGATTCCGTTCTCTGACGGAGTATTTCTAAATGCCACTTACTTTTAAGATAAACTTACTATCTCACAAAATGTACAGAGGTCTGTAACGGAGTGAATTGATATGTAAGATTTCAGAGCGTCATGTCCCGAGTATTCGATAAAGAATGATTTCCAAGATTACTGAGTTTTCCCCAAGTTTTGAAACTAACCGGGAGTTCATTGTTCATCGCTCGATTGAGATTACTGTGAAACTGACTCGGCTCTAGACCAGTAGACTATTTCGGGCATACGTACCCCCAACACATAATAGCATAAAGTAACACAAGATAGATAACTCATAAACACTATGCCCATAGGCCATCATACGCAACACATAATTGAGGACTTCACACTTAGCAAATCAAATGGCCTCATTTCTTCATATAAGCATCCAATCGAACACGTGGGGAGCATACTTTGGGTCCACAACAAATACTACGCACAAACATCATAGTTACCTCAACAATTTATCATGGCATTTCATCATACACCCACAACGCACCACAAATTCAAGGAAATCAACTATCCATAGGAACAAAGCATGAATTTATCTTTTAAGACCTAATGAACCACAATGCATAGTTTTCTATTCGCTTAAATATTTTGTCAAACATATGGTAGACATAAGTTAAGCATATGGATATGGCATTAAATCATAATTTGGATAACAAACATGTCAAATACTTAATTCTTCTTCACATAGACATTTTAGCAATCACCTTACATGCACCATTTAGGGCATAGATTTAATGCTCAATTTCATGCACCACAACACCATCATCCTTCAACTTCAACATCCATATTTCTCAATTCACAATCCAACTCACATTTAGAAAATATTTGACATATCAATCAATAGTAGGGATATATAATTCCCAATAACAATTATCAAGTCATAACAAGGAAATAATGAAATAATAGTATAAATTAAGGCTTAACAATTTAAATCATCATATATTCATAATCAATTAATTTTGGAACTATTATGTTATAAAAACAAAATCTCTAGTCTCTTAGGTATTTTCACAAACACCTTACATGCACTTCTTAGGCATAGGTGGATTCATCAAGATTACAAGTATTCAATCACCCATTTCATATATTTATACATCACACACCACCATAGTTTCCACAAACATACAAAGATCCCTTCTTGGATATCATCAACTTCAACAACATAATCACCAACCATCACACAAATACTACACACATATACTTCAACCAACACACACAATCATCCCACACATATATCTCAACCATCATTTGAATACTACACACATACACAATGAAAATTTAGAAAGTATAATCATATATATATATACACACACATGTATCTTGAGCCTTTGAAAAAGGATTTGTGGGCTCTATGGACGAAAGGATCCCATAGATAAACACTTGTATACCTTAGATTTCGTAGACGAAGAGATTGACGGAAGCAATTCGCGAAGCGAAGCCTTGAATAGATTTTCCCCCAATTGGAACCCTAATCCTAACTCCTCTTCTTCTCTATATATATATATGCATATGTTTTGAGAGAGAGATATAAGAGAAATGAGAGAAAATAAATGACAATTCTCAGCTCAAAGGGGGTATATATAGAGGGTTACAATAATGGGAAATGACCAAAATACCTTTAAAAATCAATCAATGTCAAATCTGCCCTTCAGTGATCTATCTGATAGGCTGAAGTAAATTGGCCATAACTTTTTATTCCGATGTCTAAATTGGATAAAACCAATTTCATTGGAAAGAAGACTCTCAGGGATTTCCGTTGATATATAGAAGCTCACACAGTTCATTATGTACAAGGAGTTATGATCGTTTAAAGTTGGAGCAAAAATACACCTGGCCTCAGTACTTTTTCCTGCACGTTTTACTGTTCATCACTATTCACCATTCGATCGGAATGTTCGTAACTCATCACTCGGGTGTCCGTTTTGGATGATCCACATATCGTTGGAAATCTTATTCGATGCTCTACGAAATGGTGGGTCGAAATCCAAGAAATGACTCACAGAAAAATTATAAACATTCTAGAAGATAGGACCCAATACATTTACGCACAAAATTTCAACGAAAAATTTTCCGGGGTATTATAGTAAAGATAGTAACTTGACATAAGATATTACAAGTAACAATAACCTAAGAGTGTATCAAAATCTAAGACCCCTATACTCGTAATAAAAACACCAAGCACTTACGTGAACCTCAAGGGAACTGGAATCCCCAAGAACCCCAAGTTTCTAAATGGGTAACCAACACAAGTGATTCCACACTTGCCACAAGTGAATCCACACTTGTAAAATACACTCAAAGATTTTATCTCTCAAAATAATATCAAATTTTAAGAAAATAAACCTAATAAGAGTTATTTAAAGTCTTAGGCTACACTATTACATAACAAAATAACCAAAAGGCCCTTAATAAAGTCCTATACTCCATAGACGCCTCTTTTCTCCAAAGAAATGACAAAAATACCCTTAATGAGAGGCTTCCATGGAGGGTATGAGTATCTTCTTCACACTTCAACACTTTTTATCTCGGTTAGGCAACCCCCAAGCTTGATTCTTTAAGTATTGGCCTCCAATGATATCATCGAAAGATAAGATGGCCATTTGACTCATATCATCTCTAACACTTTCTCTGATTTTATAAGGAAATGATCTGGCATAACGATGAAGAGGCAGAGATATTATCCAAACTACTATCTCTAAATCATCATGAGTGATATTATGCACCCTTTTTAAGGACATATCTTATTATATTTAAGTCGTCCATCCTTTCAAGAGGACTTACCTAATCGTTACTTTATTCGAGATGACACATCTTGGTATCTTTGGCCATCCATCCTTTAAAAAGGAAACAACTTATTATATTTGGGTTTTCACCTTTTAAGAGGATACATTGGGCCGTCACCCCATTCAAAGTTACACATTGCATTCTTAATAGGTCGTCCACTTTTCAATGAGACACACTAGGATATCACCCCGTTCAAAGTGACATGTTACATTCAAGATAGGTCATCCACCTTTAAATAAGACATGTTGAATAGTCACTCTATTCAAAGTGACATTATACATTCAAGATAGGTAATCCGCCTTTCAATACAACACGTTGGTCCGTTACCCTATTCAAAGTGATATGTTACATTCAAAAAGGTTATCCCTCTTTCAATGAGACACGTTGGACTGCCACTCTTTTAAACGTGGCATATTATATTCAAAATGGGTCATCTTCCTTTCAATGAGACATATTGGACCGACACTCCATTCAAAGTTGTGCAAATTGGTTTATTAACTATCTCAGTACAACATGTTCGAACAGGTTTGCACCAATTTGCGCGAGTGTAATGCCATATTTGCTACTAACTATTTTGTTTGAGATATTGTCGAGAGTATCCAAAAGGATGAAATTCTCAATTCAAAACCACATGTGTGGACGACTCCAAAAAGAATACAACACAACGTTGAACTTTTTCTTAGCAACGAGTTGGAACATAGTCTGAAGAGGAATATCAAACTTTTTGGATGCGAACTGAAGGACAAATTCTGCCACTATCAAACCACACCCCTTTTAGAAGGCATGTGGGGTATTTTGGGATATTCTGATTTTAGTTTCACTTTCAGGATATTTCTAAACTCATACTAGAAGTAACCCTCACTCTTCTTCAAATCGGGGTGATAATGCATTCAGAGTTTTGGAAATTAGGTCCAGACAAATTCTTTCCTATGGATGTGAAGAATCCTATATTCATGGTAAAGAGGTTACAAGCCTATTTTTCTTAACTCAATAGACTTGTCACTCATCTCGAGCCAAAGATCGTCTAATATAAAAGACTGTTCTTTCTATCGATCAAGCCAATCTACAGGAAGTATGATTCCCTAAGTCTCAGGGATATGTAGGTTGAGTTCTATGTAGAAAAATTGACTACATTCCAACCTCTCCCCAATCCTCTTATTCCTCGGTTTACCGGTTTTGCCAAAATTCAAAATCCAAGATAGCTTGTGAATTCTTTGAAAATCGTTCTTTAAAATCAAGCGTTATGAACTACAACTGACCTAAATTCTCATACAATCTAAGATATGAAGGAAACTCAATACCGGGATTCCGCCATAACTCCACGAAACTTGTGTGAAAACCAACCTTTTTCGAAAAATAAATTGATGGTCGGAAAAAATTAGGGATGTCAAACTCACTTTGCCCAGGGTTACTTGCATCCACCCTACCCAAAAGAAGGGTTCAGTTGTTGACACGTAAATTTCGTCCTCCACGACTAAGTTTAATTCTGAGTTTCTTCAATTTTTAATAAAATTACAATAATTATTTAATTCAAATAATTTTTATTAAAAAATATATATTTATCAAGGTAATTTTTTCATTATAAGTAGAAACTATATATTTTCGTATATGTACATACGATATCGTATAGATTTGTTACTTAAATAATTATTTTTACAAAAAAAATGTTAGATTTTAACCAAGGTTATGTTGAAAATTAATTCAAATGGGCAAAGTTTTGATTTAAATATAATTTGTTTGAAAAATATTTGTTTTGACATTATTGAATTAAGAAACTCAAAATAAAATTAGTTTATGATTCGTACTGAATTTTGATACAAATTTAGTCAATTCATTGAATGTGGCCATAATTGAAACCACTTGGACCATAATTGCAATACGATTAGCCCGTTGATTTTTAATTTACCCAGAATTTAAATAAAATTGGTTAAATATGAATTACCTTTGAAATAAACCAAAATTCTCCTAATCTACCCATTCCTTATTTGTAAATCAGCCCAAAACCACAACCTATTTAAGTTTAACCTAATAAATACAATATCACAGCAACCCAAAGCTACATTCACCCACCCCGGCCAAATACCTATGTCCCAGCCCAATTACACTTTATACACCTAATCCCTCTTTTTCTTCAGAAACAATAATAACGCCGACAACATCGTACACCAACAACAACCAACGTTATCATCTCCGACCCGAAAAACCTGGCGACCGACATGCAATTTGCAATAGATCTCATCCGTATCTGTATCTAGTTCAAACAAATAACAACAACAACATTAATAACATGACAACAACAATAGCTGTGCATAACAGCAACAACCAACAATGGCAAGCAACAGCTCAGCAACAAACGTCCGGATTTTATACTATTCTAGGTCAAACCTTATATCAATTTTGAAATTTAAATCTCAACTAGTTTTTCCTTCTTTACCCCTCTGATTTCCCCTCAAAACAATCCCAAAATTCACTATAAATATCCACCTATATAGAGATAAAGGGAAGAATTCTTTGGGAAAAAATTAGGGATTCTGGAGGAGCATTCCTCTAATCCCACGTAACAAAAGAATTCAAGAAGAAATTTTATCAAAAAATCAACTCCAAAAAAAATTAAAATTTTTTGACAAGTCGAGATTGAAATTTTGGCCGAAACCACATAAACTCCGATGAAATTTCGTTTGTTTAAAAATCATTTGTCCTAGTTCCTTCTCCAAAAAAGGTACGAACTCCATCTTTTCGACATTTTTTTCCATTAAAATTGTTGTTCTATTATGTTTTGTTTTGATTATTGTTGGACGTAAAGGTGTTTAATGTGTTTGAGGTTTGAAAGCTTTCAACTTCAGGGGCTAGTTCTGTTAAAAAATATGTTCTAAAATTTAGCGACTTGTGATGTCAGCATGCTGAATGTTAGAATGAATAGATTTTTGCCTAGTATTTATGTGATTATGTATAATGCTTACTATTCCATTATGTCATTTTGAATTTTAATGTCAAACAAAGGACTCTCTGACGACCTTTTTTCTCCTTCTTTGGTACGACTTAGTGCATTAATATGTGTGTCTTTACTCGACTGATATGTTCTATGTCTATTCGATGGAAGGGAGTCGTAGGATGATAGTTTGTTTGGTCTAAGTAAGAAATTTATTTTTTCTATTTCACAGGGAGAAAATTTTAATGTAAATATTTGACTTGCAACATATTGGTAGCTTTGAATTCCCTCACACCTAAGATTTGACACAGTAACTTAGCCTTTTTAGAAAAGTCAAGTTCATTTTTTCAGACTTAGTAGTTAAGATGAATATTTAGCCAGTTCAATAATCGTGTAATGCATTCATGTGAGAAGGCACATCAAGAAAATAGATAATTTATTGTTTCAATGTCTTCCACACAATATGCATGCATCCTTCGTAGTTGTTCTCCAACACTTGAGTCTTACGATAAGTTATATTATACAAAGAATGATTGAGGATTACCTTTTGTGAAAATATTTTTCAAAAAAAAAAGAAGAACGACGACCTCGAAATCATGAACCAAACCTCAAATTCTTACTCATTGTCTACCTTTTTGATCTCTTCTTTCGACTTTTTTTAACCTTCTACATCTTTTATCTTTTCTTGCTTTTGTTTTCTACCAAGTATTTTTTCTGTTTTTGGTTTTCTACGATTCACTAGTTTCTTTTTCTGACTTCATAGATGCATCTTGTTTTCGATATTTAGACCACACACATATATATGGAAATTAAAAATAGAATCAAATTGTTCATTCTTTATATAGAAATTTCATTGAATATTATATCCTTGAGCTATTTATCTGTAGTTATATAAAATATTTGTTATTTTTTCGATAATTATTTAAATTGTGAAATCAATATTAACATTGTTGGTTGCTCTTCAATTTGTAACTCATGTAGTTAGTTCTATGATTTGTTTATTTATTTGGAATCTTGTCTATAAACCTTGCTTCTTTAAATTCATCTGGAATCTTGTTTGTAGCATTGGTTTGCTTGAATAAGTTGGATCTTAACTTGAATAAAACCATAGAATCTCTTTCTTTCATCGTTTTCTAGTAATCACATAAACATCAAGGCTAAGATCAAGTACTTTTATTAGTAAATTTTGCCTAATAAATTTGATGTACCAATAAGTGGTTCTTAGTGAAAATAGTATTTCTTTTCTTTCTTCTTTCTTTCTTTCTTTCTTTCTTTCTTTCTTTCTTTCTTTCTTTCTTTCTTTCTTTCTTTCTTTCTTTCTTTCTTTCTTTCTTTCTTTCTTTCTTTCTTTCTTTCTTTCTTTCTTTCTTTCTTTCTTTCTTTCTTCTTTTTCCTTTCTTTCTTTCTTTCTTCTTTTTCCTTTCTTCTTCCGACTTATAATAAGTTGGTTGAGTTACGCTGGCCCGAAACAGTTTAGTATTCCTTATTTTGATAAGTTTTGTTGTCAATTCTCCCCTAATCATTTACTAATCCTTTGCTCTCTTTTATGCATGAATCTCCGTCACTGAGTCCAAAGGACTCTGATCCATGTATTCCTTCAAGAAAAGCCCGTTCTTTCAAGGTAAAAATGAATTAATGAGCAAAAACAGTTGTTGGTATACACTGATATACGCCATATATATGGGTTTTACAGGTCGAAAGTGGCTGGTAGATGCTCGTAAATGATGTGGAATGGAATTGGAAGCTGGTATACGAATTTGTATACACAAATATACAACATATATAAATGGAAACACAAAGGAAAGATATGTGATATACAGTTGTTATACACTTCAGAAAATGGACCCAAAGTCCATAATTCAAAGCCCAAAAGTTGGGCAGCTTTACTGATGGGCCAATTAAGGGCCAACTTCATTTCTTGTATTCATTTTTTGTAACTTGTAATTTATCTTTGTTTACTTTTACTAACAAACAGTGTAAATCAATTAATCTAAGTAAATTCCCTAAGATGTTGCCATTTTATTTTATCTTAGTTTTCTTTTACTTAATTCATGATTTTTTTCACCTAATTTATATTGACTAAAATGGATTAAATTGGTTCCTTCAATTTTCTCCTTAAAACAAGTCTTTTGAAGATTAAGTATTTTATTCAAAAATGGAATTTGTTTCGTTCATTAACTAATAGTCCATTTGGATCGAAGTGATTTTCTTCCGACTCAAGAAACTAATTTTTCTTGTAAATTTTAATTTTTCATAATTAATAAGATACTTTCAACTCGATACGCTCTTAACCCTTTTTCCAAAAAGTGTTATCAATAACAAAACTGACTTTTCTATAATGATAATATTTAATAATAAGAAGATAATTCTATAATCTTTTCTTTTACGAAAGCAAATTTACTTTCCTCTTAAATTCAAAAGAAAAAAATTTCAACTTAGTTTAATTCAAGTAGAATGTTTCTCCTTAGAATGAATAAATGTTATTTTTAAATGATTAAATAACTATTTTAAATATTTTCTATAAAATCAAGTCACTGTAAAAATTAGCCACTTTTAGTTAGTCAAGTTAGTTCTTTTTGGTAAACCGTTTTAAACGAGTGCTCCTAAGTTCCTTAAAAACCTTCTTAGGGCATTAATTGAACTCTTACCCAGTTTCTCTAGTTTTAAAGATTTATTCTATTATTGAACATTGAAACTCTTTTAAGTTTTTTCTTGATATTTTCTATAAAAATCAAGTGGAGACTCTGTGAATTCCTTCAAAATAATTTCTAAGTTTTCTTGAATCTTTTGAAATAATTTTGAAGAGGTCAAACCATTTTCTTTTTAAATAAAATCTGAAAAGGATAAAACACAAATGGTGACTCTGCTAGGGATTTAACTAGGTTCTAACCAAATATTTGAACTACTTGTTTGACTAACGATTTGGGTCTGTACTATTTAACAGTTTGTTTGCTTATGTGTTTAAATTTTTGCAAAATTTAAATTGTTGCATTTCATGGAATACTTCCACAGTTGAATATATAAACTAATTTGGGGTTTCGCAGATGTCTCGACCCCTATTTATCAATTCCAAGTGAAGTGTATAAAGTATGATAGTTTATTGGTACGTTAGACGTCCGATGGCTGTGTGTATTTTCAAACTCGAGTTGTCCATTTGAGAACCTGATCAAATCCCACTCTAGATACCTAGGATAGAGCAAAAGTAAAATCCTTTTAATGCATGAGCCTAGGACGACCCAATACCTTAGAGGGTATCAGGTTCATTAGAAGAACCCACCTTATTTCTATTGATCCCGAGTGTATAATAGATGATCATTTTTTATGTGTTTTAATTGAAGGATGTAACGTCGAATTATATGGACTATCGTCACATGGGATATATACAGGGGTAAAAAAAGATCTTACAAATTTCATGTATATCATTCAAACATTAGGCTTTCCTTTAGCTTGAAAGGTCTCATGTATGCTAGGACGCATAGTAACTGTTTATATGCTAAAGTATTTTATTGCTTTGCTTTGCCAATATTTGCTTGATCTATGTGTTTAAATAAAATATATTTGGCTTTAAACAAGACTACTCCGTTATTTTATTTCAAAATCTTAGAGCATTAATAGGCATATAAGAATCAATTGAACCCTTTCAAAATACCCTTAAAAGTCCGTCAATTATATTCCTTCCAATTTACCCCACATTTTTTCAAAAATTTCATTAGTTCATTGTCCAATTCACATTGACCACGCTGCTCTTTGAATTCATTTATCTCGTACTCAATTATAATGAAAGTTATCTAGATGTTCTATTAATGGAAAGACTATGTTTTGTTCAAAAGAGCTTTCCAAATAAATCTTTAAGAACGTTTATTTGTAAACACCAATTTCTCTAAATCACTTTGTCCATTCTAATACTAAATCCATAAAATGGTCAAAGTTCTAATCATTCATTCACTTTTTTCAAAGCATTCTATTCTTTGAATTCTGGACTAGCCTATTTCAAATCAAATAAATGTCATTTGTTTCGTATATTATTTTGGTCAATTATTATGATCACAAACTAACATTTTACCTTTTGAATGTTTTTCTTTTCTTTTAGAAAGAGGCTGATATATGTTGGTAGTCAAACCTGCCCGCTTCACAGAAACAAGAAGTAATCATTGGCAGAACATCAGTATTTCACACGGTCTAAGGTAAAGAAAGCAACAACGGATTTGTTAGTTCTTTCTTGTGCTAATAGAAGGACTCTTTCAACTATGGATCCTAATTTTATTAACACAAATACTTCATCCAAGTCAGTTTCCACCTTCTCTATGGAAATGGACCCAAGTGCCTCGATTAGAAGAGAAATAACCCAAGAGCTCGTTGCCGTTTTGGAGCAATAAATTGCCAAGCTAAGGCTAATGGTGATGCAAAGTAGAACACCTTCTCAGACTCCTCCAAACATAACTTTGTACCCTGATGATCGGCAAAAAGGTCTTATGTTTTTTACACCGGAAGGAGTCGCTCAGGATGGTCACTTTACCACTTCTCAAAAGGGTCATGCCTCTCAGAATGCTCCTTTTGTGTATGCATTTTATCCTCTAAAGGTTCATAAACTATCCTTATCACACCATGCTCCGCCAGTTTATACCTATGCTACTGCCCCACCAGTAACAGTAACTCAAGTATTATGTCGCTTTGATTCTAATCATTATGTAGATACAAAAAATAATCCAAGAATCTACACTGATAAAATAGCGAACAAAAATCTCAAGGCCATAGAAGATGCAATGAGGAGTCATATGGGTTTGGGAATAACCAATGTATGATGTATGAAGAGTTGTGTACATTTCTCGAGATTGAATTTCCTAATGGTTATAAGATCCCAAAGTTTGAAAAGTTTGATGGGTCCAGAAATCCATTCTTTCATTTGAAGTCTTATTGTGAAAAATTAATTGGTGTGGGCAAAAATGAAGGAATACGGGTTAAGCTATTTGGTCAAAGTTTGAGTGGAAAGGCTCTAGTGGTACGCTAAGCAAGATGTGACTAAGTGGCGCATTTGGGATGACCTGGAAAATGCTTTTGTGGATCACTACAAGTGTGATATCGATATCATTCCTAACAGGATCTCTATCACAAAGCTACGACAGAAATCAAATAAAAGTTTTATCCAATTATGAAATATGCTGGGGAAAAGAAGTGACCAAGGTGGATCCTCTTATGGAAGAAGCTAAAATGATCAATTACTTCATTCATGCACTAAATCAAGAATATTTTGATTGTATGATAACAATGTCTGGAAAAATATTTACTTTAATTTTGAAGACTGGGGAAATGATTGAGGATGGCCTCAAGATGGAAATGATAATGAATTTGACAGAACTGAAATCCACTAATAAGGGCTTCCAATCTAGCTCTTTAAGAAATGAAAAGGAAAAAGAGAAGAAAGTAATGAGAGTGATGTAACACCTTGATTTTTTAGAACCGGAACGCCACATGGTGCTCATGATCCCGAAGGACCACAAGCTAACCCTCTTCTAATATCTATACTTGAGAACTGCATAATACAATAAAATAAATGCAAAAATTGGTGAAAACTTTCCATAAGGTTCAAACGTCTAAAATACTCAAAACTGAAAACTGAACACTAATACATCTGTCTGAAAAAGCCTCTAATTGTCTGAACTGTGGAGTTAATGGGACATGTCCCCAACTATCTCCGTATACTAAAAATCAATTAAATCTAATGAAGTACTGAAATAAGAAACATCCTCGAATGATAAGGACTCACTGCTACGTCTACCACTGCTGACTGAGTCTAGACTGCTAAGGATACTTTGAATCTCGTGCTTCTGAACCTATGACATCAAATAAAACACCATAGCGCAAATACATCAGTACGTTTGAATGTACTGAGTATGCAAATGGGGTAAAGCTGAATGCAAGGGCTTATATACATGAACAATGTTGACTGATATGAACGTGAGAATACATACATGCATAAGTAACTATAACTGAACTCATGGTGATACTGACTACTAAGTTTGAATGCTGACAACATGAGTTTACTGATACTGAGATACAAAATAGGTGAATGACTATTTTTGACAGTTCAAATTATAAAGAACTAGTATGATTGACTGTGTCTAACAGTTCTGAAACTGAATACTAATAACGTAAGCTATGACGACTGATCTAACTGATATAACTGTGATGATCGGCCTAACCGATGTAACTGATACTGAGAGACTGTATCTGACAGTCTAAATCTTCTAATAATGATTAAGAGTGACTAAGCTTAAGATCAGGCCTAACTAACGGGTGATCTCTAGAACTGATATTGAGAATACTCAACTGAATCTAAGACTGAGATCAAGTCTCTCTGATGGGTGACCTCTGTAAGAACTGATACTGAATAACTTTATGTTAGACCAAGCCTGTCTAGTGGGTGGTCTATGAATCTGTGGAACTATCTGAGTTCCTTACTGAGATTGATGACTGTATCTGACAGTCCTAATTTTTGAGTTCTACTTTGAAGACTAATACTAAAACTGTAACTATGGGAGTTCTCACTTAATCGACATGCCCCGATTCTGAACTAGTGGGGTCCAACATATAACCCCAGTTGGAAGAGTGTCAATACCATGCCACGGGTAAACACCTCTTTTGTCAAGCCTCTCTAACGGGTGACCCTCAAGAGAAAGTCAGCCTAAGGCTATGTGGACTCCTGCAGGTAGTCAAGCCTTTATCTGATGGGAGACTCTTCATCCTATACTGGCTACGCAGTTCTGGAGTACAAGTATTGCTGCTAACAACTCAGCCTCTCTAATGGGGAAATCGTCATCCTGCACTCGCTCGGTGCTAATTCCTATTCCCAACTGAAAGACTCTGAACTGATCCTTAACTGAACTTAGACTGAACTGAATATTATTACTGATTATCTTACTTGACTGACCTGACTGAGTTCACTTGGTTCCGTTATTTGATGGAATACGTCTGAATTCTACTTTCTGTCTGAATACTTTGGAGTTCTGTAATTCACTGATCTTTACTGGAATCTGATCCGAATACTGAATACTACTGAGATCTGAACTGAGTGCGGAGCTTGAATAGACTGAATACTGAGGTTTACTGAATTTTCTTAACATCTGTACTGACTGAATTCTACTAATCATAGCACGACTGAGATTCTCTTGAACTGACTCGGCTCTAGGAACATAACTATATTTTCTTTTTGAGTACAAGTGCCCCCAGGACTCGATGGAAGGAAACTGACAAACATGACTTCTTGAATATATAACCAATATCCACATCACAACAATAATCTATCATATCAACATCATAACAGTAGTCTATCATTCGCAACATCATCAAGGAAGTATCACCATTACCCCTAATTAACATGATTACATAATTTAACATGCTTCTTGAAGAGGATTTATCATTAATATCACATAATCAACACATACTAGGGTCAAAGTTTGCATATTTACAATCAAGACATGAATTAAAACTCAATATCAACATGAACTTCATCCTCAATTCACATGTATCATAAAATCTCATGAAAACATAAACTTAAGAATTTTATAAAGGGTTCTTGAACTTCTTGGGTGGAAGGAACCCAAGAATCAACACTTTCATACCTTAGTTTCTTGATTTGGAGAGACTTGACGGAGGAATTCTTGAGTTCTTGAATCTTTGGGTTGAAACCCTAGGTCGTTCTTGAGAGAAAATTGAGAGAAAACCTTATAATTTGGGTTGAATGAGGCTGAGTCTTGAAAGAGATCTAATGTTTCTTTTAGGTTGTTGAAGAAATCGTTAGGCTCGTTCTTGATTTTTCTTGACTAGGGTTTAACCCCTTTGGGAGAGAATGTTCTTGTTCTTGAGGAGATGATCTTGAGAAAAAACCCTAATATTATGGTTGAGAGTGTATAAGAGAATTTTTGAGATATTTAACTGAAGAAAAATAGGAGAAAGTTACGTCCCTTGAGGTTTATAAGTTGTGAGAGGTGAAGTAAAAGACCAAAATACCCTTACGAAACCACTTCCCAATTGCTAAAAATCTAAGGCTGACAACTATTGTGATAAGCCATTAGACTTGTGATAAGTCGTCATAAATGTCGTCACTGGGGGGCTGGAATTGATGGATTTCTGCCTAAGGCTGACAACATTTGTGATAAGTCGTCACACTTGTGATAAATTATCACAAAATGTTATCACTAGGGGTGGATTTCTACCTAAGGCTGACGAGGTTTGTGATAAGTCATCACACTTGTGATAAGTTATCACGAATGTTATCACTCAGGTTTCCAGGATGACATGCTGGAGTAAAATGAGTATAACTTTTTTCTCCAGTATCGGATTTGGGAAAAATTGGTATCTTTGGAAAGATAATTCAAATAGATTTAATTTGACATATAGTAGGTCCTCTAATTAGATATACACAAGGAGTTATGATCTATTGAAGTTGACCCAAGTTTTGACGCTCACTAAAACTTAAACGATAGGAAAGCTTTCAACTTGTCCTTGAGTTAGGGGACCTCTATGATATTAATTCATGCTCAAATAGATTCCCACACTACATAATTGATTAACACACTAAATTTACATAGGATTCAAGGCTTTTAGAACTTCTACGCATATGAATAATGGATTTTCATTCTAGTCCGAAATGTAGGGTGTTACATTATCTCCCCCTTGGAATCATTCGTCCTCGAATGTCAATTGATAAGTAAAGAGTACTGATCAATTGAACTTACTTAAGGGATGTGAATATCTAAAACATGACTATATGATCGAAATGACTGACACACTAAATTTTCCACTAGAGTATGCATGCATAGCTGATGCATAGAATACCCGGATGAGACTATTGATAAACTGAATCCTCATGACGAACATGCATATCTGATGCATGGATATTTGACAGAGTTGTTCTCATGAACGTATGACTGAATACACTGATAAGCTGAACTTTCTCTACTGAACATGCATATCTAATGCATGTAGGTCTGACTGAACTTACACTTAAAAGCATGACTGATTGTGCAATGATAACTGATGCTAACTCATAATAGGAATCTATGCATAAAATTGAATGGGTTTACAAAATTGATAACTTCGGGGAGTTATAGAGCATCTCCCCCTTGGGACCCTATGTCCCTCTAAAAACACTATACTTGAAGACTACTGAGGCGGTGTACAAGGCATCTATGAATTGGATCATATCTAAACATCCGAGAGCTAAATATAATGCATGATGCATGAACTGAGTTATACTTGCAACTACTAAGGTACTCTGTCTTGGAATAGTTACCTTTCTGAGATTTCTGATAGTATGACTAGATGGAAAGATGTGAAAAAAAACTATACGAATTTGATTGTCTGACTGCTAAATTGAACTGATGGCTTTACTGACTAACTCATGCTGAAAACTTAAGCTTAACTGAAGCACTGCTTCTGTATTCTTTCAACTAAACCTTCCACCTTAGCCTAAAGTCAACATCATAAGTCTGGGAACACTTAACTAAACTCTGAACTGAACTACAATCAATCTACTCTAGGGTTTGCGATACAATAATGTACCTAAATGATAACTCATCTTGCAAGACTGCACCTAAAAGTATAAAGCTCACTGCTAATACTATCCCTTGGGGTACAACTCTTAACTTCCTTTAGTTTCCGCAATCATCAAACTTAAATTCTTGCATGCACTGTTCAAGCCTACTGAAATCTTTAGAACATGTCTAGCCACTTATACATAAACATAACACCCACTACTATCATGGGCTGCTAATATCACATCTTTTAACTTACATACACACCTTCATACTTAGTCTAAAATCCACCAACTTAAATTCTTCAATGATTCAAGCTTAGTCTCTAAAGTATAATGTGAATATCCATAATTCTTTAATAAACATGCTACTCTCATCCTAGAATTCAAATGTTACCTCTCTAAAAATTATATTTTCTCCACACCATAAAAATTACCACTATGCCTCCATCAACAACACATATCTCTCCGGATCACTAAACTTAAACTCTTGCATACATTGTTTCAAGCCTACTGATTCACCTTTTATACAAATAACCCCCATGAAACATACTCTGCCCAACTTTAGATAACACTATCCCAAACTATTTGCGGGGACGGTCTAACAAAGCTCTATCTGTAGGACTCTGGGCCTTACTACTTCTGCTACCTTAAGAGTAAGGTAAAGCTAACATGAATGGAACATGATGAGAATCCACATAAGTTTCTTAGAGAACCTTTCTATAGCATGATCTGAGACTTTAAAGAAGGAAAACTATTCCTAAAACATCTTATAGCCTCCTGCATATAAATGTGACGCGCAATACACCCATGTACAAGACTCTACTAGATAAGTCTTTCAGACTTCCTAGGACTCTATTGAACCTTAGGCTCTGATACCAAGTTTGTAACGCCCTAATTTTCTGGAACCGAAATACCATATGGTGCTCATGATCCCGAAGGACCACAAGCTAACCCTATTCTGATATCTATACCTGAGAATTTCATAATACAATAAAATAAATGCGAAAACTAGCAAAAATTTTCCATAAGGTTCAAACGTTTAAAATACTCAAAACTAAAAACTGAATACTAATACATCTGTCTGAAAAAGCCTTTAACTATCTAAACTGTGGATTTGATGGGACATGTCCCTAACTAACTCCATCTACTAAAAATAAATTAAATCTAATAAAGTACTGAAATAAGAAAAATCCTCAAATGATAAGGACTCACTGCTACGTCTACCGCTGCTGACTGAGTCTGGAGTGCTAAGGGTACTCTTGATCTCGTGCTTCTGAACCTATGGCATCAAATAAAACACCATAATGCAAATGCGTCAGTACATTTGAATGTACTGAGTAAGCAAATGGGGTAAAGATGAATGCAAAGGCTTATATACATGAACAATGTTGACTGATATGAACGTGAGAATACATACATGCATAAGTAACTATAACTAAACTCGTGGTGATACTGACTACTGATTCTGAATGCTGACAACATAAGTTTACTGATACTGAGATACTAAATAGGTGAATGACTATTTATGACAGTTTGAATTATGAAGAACTGGTCTGATTGACTTTGTCTAACAGTCCTGAAACTGAATACTGATAACGTAAGCTATGACGACTGATCTAACTGATATAACTGTTATGATCAGCCTAATCGATGTAACTGATACTAAGCTACTGTATCTGAAAGTCTAAATCTTCTAATAATGATTAAGAGTGACTAAGCTTGAGATCAGGCCTAACTAACGGGTGATCTATGGAACTAATATTGAGAATACTTAACTAAATCTAAGACTGAGATCAAGCCTATCTGATGGGTAACCTCTGTAAGTACTGATACTGAATAACTTTATGTTAGAACAAGCCTATCTAGCGGGTGGTCTATGAATCTGTGGAACTATCTGAGTTTCTTACTGAGATTGATGACTGTATCTGACAGTCCTAATTTCTGAGTTCTACTCTGAAGATTGATACTAACATTGTAACTGTGGGAGTTCTCACTTAACCGATATGCCCCGAGTCTGAACTAATGGGGTCCAACCTGTAACCCCAGCTAGAAGGGTGTCAATACCGTGCCACGGGTAAACACCTCTATGGTCAAGCCTCTCTAATGGGTGAACCTCAAGAAGAAGTCAACCTAAGGCTATGTGGACTCCTGCAGGTAGTCAAGCCTTTATCTAACGAGTGACTTCTCATCCTGCGCTGTCTATGCTGTTCTGGGGTATAGGTTTAGCATTTAATGACTCTACCTCTCTAACAGGGAAACCACCATCCTGCACTAGCTTGGTGCTAGTTCCTACTCCCAACTTAAAGACTCTGAATTGATCCTTAACTGAACTTAGACTAAGATAAATATTGTTACATATTATCTTACTTGACTGACCTGAATGAGTTCACTTGGTTTCGTTATCTGACGGAATACGTCTGAATTCTACTTTCTGTCTGAATACTATGGAGTTCTGTAACTCACTGATCTTTACTAGAATCTGATACGAATACTGAATACTACTGAGATCTGAACTGAGAGCTGAGCTTGAATAGACTGAATACTGAGGTTTACTGAATTTTCTAAACGTCTGTACTGACTGAATTCTACTAATCATTCATAGCACGACTGAGATTCTCTTGAACTGACTTGGCTCTAGGCACACAACTATATTTTTCTTCGGGTACAAGTACCCCCAGGACTCGATGGAAGGAAACTGACAAACATGACTTCTTGAATATATAACCAACATCTATATCACAACAATAATCTATCACATAAACTTTATAATAGTAGTCTATCATTTGCAACATCATTAAGGAAGTATCACCATTACCCCTAATTAACATGATTACATAATTTAATATGGTTCTTGAAGAGGCTTTGTCATAAATATCACATAATCAATACATACTAGGGTCAAAGTTTGCATTTTTACAATCAAGACATGAATTAAAACTCAATATAAACATGAACTTCATCCTCAAATTACATGTATCATAAAATCTCATGAAAACATAAACTTAAGAATTTTATAAAGGGTTCTTGAACTTCTTGGATGGAAGGAACCCAAGAATTAACACTTGCATACCTTTGTTTCTTGATTTGGAGAGACTTGACGGAGGAATTCTTGAGTTCTTGAACCTTTGGGTTGAAACCCTAGTTCGTTCTTGAGAGAAAACCTTATAATTTGGGTTGAATAAGGCTGAATCTTGAAAGAGATCTAATGTTTCTTTAAGGTTGTTGAAGAAATCCTTAAGATTGTCCTTGATTTTTCTTGACTAGGGTTTAACCCCTTTGGGAGAGAATGTTCTTGTTCTTGAGGAGATGATCTTGAGAGAAAACCCTAATCTTGTTGTTGAGAGTGTATGAGAGAATTTTTGAGATGTTTAACTGAAGAAAAATAGGAGAAAGTTATGCTCCTTGAGGTTTATAAGTTGTGGGAGGTGAAGGAAAAGACCAAAATGCCCTTACGAAACCACTTCCCAATTGGGAATATCTAAGGCTGGCGACATTTGTGATACGCCGTCAGACTTGTGATAAGTCGTCACAAATGTCGTCACTGGGGGGCTGGAATTGATGGATTTCTACCTAAGGCTGACGACATTTGTTATATGTCGTCACACTTGTGATAACTTATCAAAAAATGTCGTCACTGGGGGTGAATTTTTGCCTAAGGCTGACGACGTTTATGATAAGTCGTCACACTTGTGATAAGTTATCACGAATGTCGTCACTCAATTTTCCAGGCTGACATGCTGGAGTAAAATGGGTATAACTTTTTGCTCCAGTATCATATTTGGGCGAAATTAGTAATGTTGGAAATATAATTCAAAGATATTTCATTTTACATATAGTAGATCCTCTAATTAGATATACACAAGGAGTTATGGTCGATTGAAGTTAACCCAGGTTTTGACGCTCACTAAAACTTGAATGATAGGAAAGCTTTCAACTTGTCCTTGAGTTAGGGGACCTCTATGATCTTAATTCATGCTCAAATAGATTACCACACTACATAATTGATTAAAATACTAAATTTATATAGGATTCGAGGCTTTTGGAACGTCTACGCATATGAATAATGGATTTTCATTCTAGTCCAAAATGTAGGGTATTACAAGTGATGTCTTAAGAAAGCTCTTCCAACTACAAGAAACCTCCTCGATACCAACCCAATTCTTTACATAATCACTTTTTGTCTTCAATGAATAAGCAATATATCATGCTCAACCTTTATGACAATACTATAAAATAATTCTCCTCGTTCCAATCAAAAAAGAAATCCTCCCAGAATTTTCACACCGTTGGTAGATTCTCTTACCAACTTTTTGAAAGGTTGAAAGAAGAAAAACTACTTCATGTACTGGAAGTGAAGCCTGTGAACACTTCTACTAAATGGTATGATCCAAACAATTGGTGTGCTTATCATCTGGAGTCGTTGGACATGATACATAAAAATGTATCACTCTCAAGCACAAAATTCAGGATCTAATTGACAACAAGGTGATAACACTTGAAGAAGCTCCAGTTAATGTTAATAATAATCCATTTCCCTATCATAAGAAGTATTCAGTGGCACCATCAATTAGAAGAAGTATGAATTTTCCTCAAAAGGCGCACTTTTGGCAGCCTTCTATCCTGCATTTAGAAGTTGTTATTTTCTTTCTTGTAATCATACTTTCTCATTTTATTTCCTTGTAACTTTATTCTGTCGCTTTATTTCCTTGTAATCGCACTATATGGTTTGATTCCTTGTAATTTTATCTTTTTATTTGTAATGAACTATGTTCAATATGATTTCCCTTATGGAATATGTAGGCGGCCTATGTCGGCTTTGGTCAACCCCTTACAAAATTTATCTTTCAGTACGAACTACGTTTGAACTGAATTCCCAAGAATGGGATACATAGGCAGCCTATGTCGTCTTCGATTGACCCCTCAGAAGATTTAATTTTCTATTTTATATTGGAACTATCTTTCCTACCTTTATGGAATACGTAGGTCCCATACTAGCTCAGACATATTTCTTGTAACATTTTCATAGAAACTACGGTAAAAATTTTTAGAAGACCTCAAAAATTCATAAAATGATCTTTTTCCAAGTTAAATAAAGATGACATTGAAGCATGTAACTGGGACAAATATTTTAGAGAAGGTCTCAAAAATTTTACAAATCTTGACATTTGCTACAAAGTTGAAAATCAAACGTTGTTGTAGCTGAGATCGGGGTGTAATTTTTGAAGTTCTCTATGCTTAAATTACTCTATGTCAGAAACACCTCAAGTATTTTGCATTTTAGATTGGGACAGAATTTTTAAGTAATGTCACAAGTTATAAGAAAGTTCAGGAGTTATATATTATAGACCGGGGAAGAATTTTTTAGGAAAATCCTCAAAAATTCCACAAAAGATATACTTAGAGATCAGAAAAGTTTATAAGTCAATGATCAGCAAGGTGCTTCAAGAGAGAAAAGAAATACCACCACAATCAATCTCTTAAAACTAAGAATTTTTCTTTGGATGTGGGAATAGTGAAGTCACAAAGTAGACAATGTTAAGCATGACAAAGTGCATTATCAACCATCGTGGCCTTGCAAAAATAATCCAGAAAACTTCTCTCTCTCATTTTCCTCTTGATTTATGTTTCTATTACATTTGTTATGATATCTTGATACAAGATCATCCACAAACACACAATAACAAGATGAACAACAATACTAGGAAACAAACACAAAGCCGAGAACATAGCTGAGAACAAGTTAACAAACACTCAAACTAATGCAATAAAGTAAAGATAGTAACATGACATAAGAGATTACAAGTAATAAGAACCTAAGAGTGTATCAAACTCTAAGACCCCTAGACTCATAATAAAAACACCAAAATTTTATGTGAACCTCAAGGGAACTAGTATCCCCAAGCAACCCACGTTTCTAAACGGGTAACCAACACAATTGATTACACACTTGCCACAAGTGAATCTACACTTGGAAAATACACTCAAAGAGTTTATCTCTCAAAATAATAACAAAGTTTCTGGAAATAAACCTAATAAGAGTTATTTATAGTCTTAGGCTACACTATTACATAAAAAAATCTTCAAAAGGACCTTAATAAAGTCCTACATTCCATAGGCGCCTCTTTGCTCCAAAGCAATGACAAAAAGGCCATTAATGTGGGGCGGCCATGGAGTATAATGCGGCTCTTCTTTATACTTCAACACTTCTTCTCTCGGTTAGGTAGCCCCCAAGCTTGAGTCTTTACGTATTATCGTCCAATGATGTCATCAAAATCTAAGATGGCCATTCTACTCGTATCATCCCCCCCTTCTTAAAAAGGATCCGACCTCGAATCCACACCTTGCAAAACTAAAGAAAGGAAAAAAAAGCTCAACATCCTCACGGCACGAGGGTTAGGGTTAGCACAATCACAAAAACCCGAATACCTTTCCAAAGAAGAAACAACTTATCTATCCACATAAGTGTGACAGGAAACAAGAAACAAGAGTTGTTTATCTTTATCAAGTGGAATCCATAGACTCTTCTTGGAATAATAAATAGGTTTGCAAACCAAAATAGAAAGGTCATACATTCCATGCACATTCAAGTCATTCTAAAAGACATCAATACAATCTAAGTAGGACTTTGAATCAAATATCTTTAAAGCATTGTCTACTCTAGGGTAAATGTCATCATGATTCAAAGGAAAGCTAGAAGTATGAGGGGGTAGGTACATACCTTTAGAGAAAAGACTTAAGCTTGCTCTCTTTCCTTCCAAACTTACACCATGGGAATTCATACTCGTATGCCTCAACTTGGTAGTTGGCATAATGCTAGTGCTGAATTAAGTGGATTGTGTTACGGTTGTTTGGATAAGTAGGGGCTTGGTTGATTGGTTTGTGTACTTGTCTAGGTGGACTGAACATTTGGTAAAGTGCTTCCGGAGTTATAGTAGGGAAGGTGTTGGGAGCATGTCCACTAGATGAGGTATGGTAGTTTTAGGATATGAATGGGTGGAGTCTAGATGAACATCCAAGGTGTCCATCCATCTTGAAAAAGAACCTTCCAACCTTTCTGTTCTACTTTCCAAATATCCCAATCGGCTATCCATGGTATTGACAAGCTTTTCCATGAAATAACTAGCCCAACTAGGCATTTCACATTTATCTACCATTTTACCAATCAAAATGTACTAAAAAAAACAAAACAAACAGTAAACAAGTTAATGTTAGAAACAAAAAAAACTCACAAACTCTCAAGCTCACATCTTTGAAATGTCACTCAATAGGCGTCGCAAGTGTTGGTATCTCGTTTAAAATCTAATGGGATTACTTGGTACCAATTGTGGATTGAGGTCGGAGTGGATTCTTCTTTGAAGACTCAATTAAATAAAGTTACGTATGGACATCAATCAAGAAGCTACAACGAATTACCAAAAGATAAAAGCACACAAAGAACGCAAACACGAAGAAAATGGATTCAAAAAACTAATCCACAAATTAGTATTAAAATCAAGAAATAAAACTAAAAAAATAAGGAAAAGAAACATAAAAATCCAACACTTGAGACTTAGGTCATTTTTGAAGGTTGATGATGTGGAAACCTTGGATTGGACATTGAAATTGTTGAAATTTTGAAAAAATTTCTTGTCTCCAATTTGTATTGGTCAATCTTCAACTAAGGAGGAAGGGAAATCAGCTTTTGGGAGGGAAACAATAAGACATGGAGCCTTTTTCAAATTCAAAAGAAGTTTGACTTTCCTTGCACCTTTTGGGTAAAACACTTTTTTGAAAGCTTTTTGGCTCTTTCCTTTTTTGTAATTCCTTGGATATGCCCATTATCCATTTTGGTAATGAGTCTTTTTAAAAGTTTTTTGATCCTCCTTCTTCTTTGGTAATTTCTTGGGATAGTTTTTCAAGACAAACAAAAGACTACACTCTTCTACACTTTGTTTTTGATCAAACCACCACTATTGAAGATTCTTATTCAAAAAGACATGAAGATTGGTAAGAACACCAAGAACATTCAAACTTGCACCCTATGGATATAACGTTAAAAGTAAGTGAATTTTGAAGTTCATGGTTCACGTTGAACTCCAAAACAACAAAAACACATGTTCAAGTTCAAATCCATAACAACAACACACGTTCAAGCTCAAATCCACAACAACAACAATAACTTTTAAAATTCAAGAACAACTTAAAAATGGCTCAAAATTTGGATCTAGACGCTAGTGGTGTTAGTGAAGAAGGACCTAACACTATAAACAATCAAAAAACACAAAAATATCCAAGATCTAAGCTCAAAGTTTTGGTCAAAGAGCAAAACCATGACACACTATTTTTTTGTGAGATTTTTGGATTTGGACACTCTTTTTTTTCTTTTCTAGGTAACAATCCCAAGAGTGATTTTGTTGGAACAAAACCTAGCCTTGTTCTTGATACCAAATGTTAAAAGTCCAGCCTCAAACACAAGATAACAAGATAAACAACAACACTAGGAAACAAACTCAACGCCGAGAACACAAAGGAAACAACACAAAGATGAGAACAAATTAATAAATAGTTAAGCTAATGCAATAAAGTAAAGATAGTAACTTGATATAAGAGACTACAAGTAACAAGAACCTAGGAGTGTATCAAACTCTAACACCCCTAGACTCGTAATAACAACACCAATCTCTTACGTGAACCTCATGGGAATCGAAATCGCCAAGTAACCCACGTTTCTAAATGGGTAACAAACACAAGTAATTCCACACTTGCCATAAGTGAATCCACATTTGAAAAATACACTCAAAGAGTTTATATCATAAAATAATATCAAAGTTTCTGAAAATAAACCTAATAAGAGTTATTTATAGTCTTAGGCTACACCATTACATAACAAAATTACAAAAAGGCCATTAATGAAGTCCTACCCTCCATAGGCGCCTCTATTCTCCAAAGCAACGACAAAAATGCCCTTAATGAGGGGTGGCCAGGGAGTTTAATAAGGATCTTCTTCACACTTCAACACTTTTCCTCTCGGTTAGGTAGCCCCAAAGCTTGAGTTTTTACGTATTGGCCTTCAATGATGTCATTGAAAGGTAAGATGTTCATTTGACTCGTATCACCCTCCTATTCTTAAAAAGGATTTGACCTCGAATCCATACCTTGCAAAACCAAAGAAAGGACAAACAAGCACAACATTCTCATAGAATGAGGGTTAGGGTTAGCACAATCACAAAAACCCGAATACCTTTCTAAAGAAGAAACAACTTGTCTATCCACATAAGTGTGACAAGAAAAAAGAGACAAGAGTTGTTTATCTTTATCAAGTGGAATCCATAGACTCTTCTTAGAATAACAAATAGGCTTGCAAACTGAAATAGGAATGCCTTACATTCCATGCACATTCAAGTCATTCCAAAAGATATCAATACCATCTAGGTAGGACTTTAAATCAAATATCTTCAAAGCATTGTCTACTCTAGCGTAAATGTCATCATGATTCCAAGGAAAGCTAGAAATATGAGAGGATAGGTACATAACATTAGAGAAAAGACTTGAGCTTGTTCTCTTGCCTTCTAAACTTGCACCATGGGAATTCATCCTCTTATGCCTTAACTTGGTAGTTGGCACAATGCTAGTGCTGTATGTAGAGGATTTGGTTACGGTTGTTTGGATAAGCAGGGGCTTGGTTGATGGGTTTATGTACTTGTCTTGATGGATGGAACATTTGGTAAAGTGTTTCCAGAGTTATAGAAGGGAAGGTTTTGGGAGCATGTCCACTAGATGAGGCATGGTAGTTTTAGGAGCTGAATGGGTGGAGTCTTGACGAACATCCAAGGTGTCCATCCTTCTTGAAAGAGAACATTCCAACCCTTCTGTTCTACTTTCCAAAGATCCCAATCGGCTATACATAGTATTAACAAGCTTTTCCATGAAATAACTAGCCCAACTAGGCAATTCATATTTATCCGCCATTTTACCTATCAAAAAGTACTAAACAAAACAAAACAAACAGTAAACAAGTTAAGGTTAGAAAGAAAACAACCTCACAAACTTTCAAGCTCACACCTTTGAAATGTCACTCAATAGGCATCGCAAGTGTTGGTATCTCATTTATACTCCAATGGGATTACTTGGTACCAATTGTTGCTTGAGGTCGGAGTGGATTCTTCTTTGAAGACTCAATTAAACAAAGCTACGTATTGACCTCAATCAAGAAACGACAATGAATTACCAAAAGATTAAAGCACAAAAAGAACGCAAACACGAAGAAAACAAATTCAAAAAACTAATCCACAAATTAGTACTAGAATCAAGAAATAAAACTAAAGAAACGAGGAAAAGAAACTTAGAAATCCAAAACTTTTGCCTTAGGTCATTTTTGAAGGGTGATGACGTGGTAGCCTTGGATTAGGCATTGAAATTGTAAAAATATTTTAAAAATTTCTTGTCTCCAATTTATATTGGTCAATTTTCAACTAAGTAGGAATGGAAATCAGCTTTTGGGAGGGAAACAATAAGACATGGAGACTTTTTCAAATTCAAAAGAAGTTTGACTTTCCTTTCACCTTTTTGGCAAAACACCTTTTTGAAAGCTTTTTGGCTCTTTTCTCTTTTGTAAGTCTTGGGATATGCCTATTCTCCTATTTGGTAATGAGTCTTTTTGAAATTTTTTTTGTCCTCTTTCATCTTTGGTATTTTCTTGGGATAGTTTTGCAAGACAAACAAAAGACTACACTCTTCTCCACTTTGTTTTAGATCAAACCACCATTATTGAAGATTCTTCTTCAACAAAATATGAAGATTGGTAAGAACACCAAAAGCATTGAAACTTGCACCCTATGCATATGACGTTGAAAGTAAGTGAATTTTGAAGTTCTTGGTTCACGTTGGACCCCCAAACAACAACAACACACGTTCAAGTTCAAATCCATAATACCAACACACGTTCAAGCTCAAATCCATAACAACAACATACGTTCAAGCTAAAAAATAGCTCAAAATTCAGATCTAGATTCTAGTGGTGTTAGTGAAGAAGGACCTAATACTAGAAACAATCAAAACACACAATAATATCCTAGATCTAAGCTCAAAGTTTCGGCCAAAGTGCAAAAACATGACACACTATTTTTTTGTGAGATAATTGGATTTGGACACTCTTTTTTTTCTTTGTTAGGCAACAATCCCAGGAGTGATTTTGTTGGAACAAAATTAAGCCTTGCTTTTGATACCAAATGTTACAAGTCCAGCCTCAAACACACGATAACAAGATGAACAACAACACTAGGAAACAAACACAACGCCGAGAACACAAAGGAAACAACACAAAGCTGAGAACAAGTTAACAAACACTCAAACTAATGCAATAAAGTAAAGATAGTAACTTGACATAAGAGACTACAAGTAACAAGAACCTAGGAGTTTATCAAACTCTAAAACCCCTAGACTCATAATAACAACACCAAGCTCTTATGTGAACCTTAAGTGAATCGAAATCCACAAGCAACACACGTTTCTAAACGGGTAACAAACACAAGTAATTCCACACTTGCCACAAGTGAATCCATATATGAAAAATTCACTCAAAGAGTTTATCTAATAAAATAATATCAAAGTTTCTGAAAATAAACCTAATAAGAGTTATTTATAGTTTTAGGCTACACCACTGCATAACAAATTACCAAAAGGTCCTTAATGAAGTCCTACACTCCATAAGAGCCTCTTTTCTCCAAAGTAACGACAAAAAGACCCTTAATGAAGGGCAGCCATGGAGTTTAATAAGGATCTTCTTCACACTTCAACATTTTTTCTGTCAGTTAGGTAGCCTCTAAGCTTGATTCTTTATGTATTGGCCTCCAATGATGTCATAAAAATCTATTATGGCCATTTGACTCATATTATCTCTAAGATTTTCTCTAATTTTATAGGGAAATGATCAGGCATAACGACGAAGAGGCGGGGATATTATCCAAACTACCATCTCTAAATCATCATGAGTGATGTTATGCAAGATCGCCTCTAGAAATAATTCAAATGTATCCTCTCAAAGTTTGAGGAGTCAATCCAGAAGCTCCGGACATGAACAAGTCTTTTAGAGGACTCTTGAATCAAAGGATGAAGTTAAACAAATCAACTTCTATATTTTCTTATCTTATTTGGGTCATCCACACTTTCTAAGGACATATCTTATTATATTTGGGTTGTCCATCCTTTCAAGAGAACATACCAAATCATTACTTTATTCAAGCTGACACATCATGGTATATTTGCTACATCCATCTTTCAAAAGGACACATCTTATTATATTTGAGGTCTCACCTTTTAAGAGAATACATTGGGTTATTACCTCATTCAAAGTGACACATTGCATTCAAAATAGGTCATCCGCCTTTTGATGAGACACGCTAGGTTGTCACCCCGTTCAAAGTGACATGTTACATTCAAGATAGGTCGTCCGTCTTTCAATGAGACACGTTGAATCATTACTCTATTCAAAATGACATACTACATTAAAGATAGGCCATCCACCTTTTAATGAGACATGTTGGGCTGTTACCCCATTCAAAGTGATATGTTACATTCAAATAGGTCGTCCCCCTTTCAATGAGACATATTGGAGTGTCACTCTATTAAAAGTGATATATTATATTCAAAATGGGTCATCTGCCTTTCAATGAGACATGTTGGACCATCACTTTATTTAAAGTTGTGCAAATTGGTTCGTCAACTTTCTTAGCACAACATGTTCAAATTGGTTTGCACCAATTTATGTTAGCGTAATGCCATATTTGCAACTAACTATTTCATTTGAGATGTTGTAGAGAGCATCCGAAAGGATGAAATTCGCAATTCAAAACCACATGTGTAGACGACTCCAAAAAAGATGCAGCACAGCGTGGAACTTTTTTTTAGTAGCAAGCTGGGACATAGTCTAAAGAGGAATATCAAATATTTTGGATGTGAGCTGAATGACGGCCTCTACCACCATCAAACCGCACCCTTTTTTGAAGGCATATGGGGTATTTTGAGATATTCTAATTTTAGTTTCACTTTCAGGATATTTCTAAACTCATACTGGAAGTAACCCTCTCTCTCCTTCAAATTTGGGTGATAATGCATTCAGAGTTTTGGAAATTATATTTAGATAAATTCTTTCCTATGGATGTGAAGGATCCCACATTCATGGTTAAGAGGTTACAAGCCTATTTTCTTTAACTCAATCAACTTGTCACTCATCCCGAGCCTAAGATCGTTTAAAATAAAAGACTGTCTTTTCTATCGATCGAGTCGAACTATAGCAAGTATGATTCCCCAAGTCTTGGAGATATGTAGGTTGAGTTCTATGTAGAAAACTTGACTACATTCCAACCTCCCCCCAATCCGTTTATTCCCCCGCTTGCCGGTTTCACCAAAATTCAAAAACCAGGATAACTTATGAATTCTTTGAAAATCATGCTTTAAAATCAAGCATGCTCTACAAGTGGCCTGAATTCTCATGCAACCTGAGATATGTAGGAAACTCGATACCAGGGTCCAGCTATAACTCCACGAAACTCGTACGAAAACCAACCTCTTTTGAAAAATGAATTTGTGGTCAGACAAAATTAAGTATGTCAAACTCCCTTTGCCCAGGGTTACTTGCATCCACCCTACCCAAAGGGAGGGAGCAATTGTTGACACCTAAATTTTACCCTCCACGACTATGTTTAATTCTGAGTTTCTTTGATTTTAAATAAAATTATAATAATTATTTTATTCAAATAATTTTTATTAAAAAATATATATATATCTTATTAATTTTTTCATTATAAGTAGAAACTATATGATTTCATATCTGAACATACGAGATCGTATAGTTTTGTTACTTAAATAATTATTTTTACAAAAAAAAATGTTAGATTTACTTACATAGTTATTTTTACAAAAAATGTTAGATTTTAACCAAGGTTATGTTGAAAATTAATTCAAATAGGCAAAGTTTTGATTTAAATATAATTTATTTGAAAAATATTTGTTTTGACTTTATAGAATTAAGAAACTAAAAATTAAATCAGTTTATGATTCGTACTAAATTTTGAATCAAATTTAGCTGATTCATTGAATGTGGCCATAATTGAAACCAATTGGACCATAATTGCAATACAATTAGCCCGTTGATTTTTAATATGGATAGAATTTAAATAAAATTGGCTAAAAATGAATTACCTTTGAAATAAACCAAAATTCTCCTAGTCTACCTATTCCATATTTGTAAACCAGGCTAAACCCACAACCCATTTAAGTTTAACCTATTAAATAAAATATCACAGAAGCCCAAAGCTACATCTATCCACCCCCGCCCGAACACCTGTGACCCATCCTAATTACACTTTATACACCTAATCTCTCTTCTCCTTTAGAATTAGTAATAATAACGACAACAGTGTACACCAACAATAACCAACGTTATCAACTCTGACCCAAAAACCCTGATGACCGGCATGTAATCCGCAATGACTCCTATACGTATCCGCATCCAGTTTAAAAAAATAATGACAACAACATAAATAACACGACAACAACAACAGCTGTGCGTAACAGCAATAGCCAACAACGACAAACAGCAGCTCAACAACAAACATTCGAATTTCATACAATTCTAGGCCAAACCTTATCTCAATTTTGAAATTCAAATCTCAACTAGTTTTTCTTTCTTTACCCCTCCGATTTCCCCTCAAAACAACCCCAAAATTCACTATAAATATCCACTTAAGTAGAGAGAAAGGGGAGAAATTCTTTTGGGAAAAGTTGGGAATTCTGGAGGAGCATTCCTCTAATCCCGTGTAACCAAGGGATTCAAGAAGAAATTCTATTGAAAAATCAATTCCGACAAAAAATGGAAATTTTTCGACGAGTCGATATTGAAGTTTCGGCCAAAACCACATAAACTCCGATGAAATTTTGTTTGTTTAAAACTCATTTGCCCTAGTTCCTACTCCAAAATAAGTACAAAATCCATTTTTTTGAAACTTTTTTTTCATTAAAATCATTGTTCTATTATGTAATCTTTTGATTATTGTTGGACTTAAAGGTGTTTAATGTGTTTGAGGTTTGAAAGCTTTCAGCTTAAGGGGCTAGTTCTGTTAAGAAATATATTCTAAAATTTAGCAACTTGCGATGTCGGCTTGCTGAACATTTGAATAGATAGATTTTTCCTAGTATTTATATGATTATGTATGATGCTCACTATTCCATTATGTCTTTTTGAATTGTAATGTTAAGTATAGGAGTCTCCGACGACCTTCTTTCTCCTTTTTGGGTATGACTTAGTGCATTAATATGTGTTTCTTTACTCGACTGATATGTTCTCCCTCAATATTTATTCAATATAAGGGAGTCGTAGGATGATAGTTTGTTTGGTCTAAGTAAGATTTTTTTTTTTATTTCACAGGGAGAAAATTTTAATGTAAATATTTGACTTGCAACATATTGGTATCTTTGAATTCCCTCACACCTAAGATTTGGCACAGTAACTTAGCCTTTTTAGAACATGGAAGTTTATTTTTTCAGACTTAGTGGTTAAGATAAATATGTAGCCAGTTCAATAATCGTGTAATGCATTCATGTGAGAAGGCACATCAAGAAAATAGATAATTTATTGTTTTAATGACTTCCATATAAATGACATGCATCCTTTGTAGTTGTTCTCGAACGCTTGATTCTTACCTTAAGTTATATTATACAAAGAAAGATTGAGGATTACCTTTTGTGAAAATAATTTTCAACAAAAAAAAGAAGAACCACGACCTCGAAATCACGAACCAAACCTCAAATTCCTACTCGTTGTCTACCCGTTTGCTCTCTTCTTTTGACTGTTTTTTTAAAGCTTCTGTATTTTTTTTCTTTTTCTTGCTTTTATTTTCTACCAAGTATTTTTTCTATTTTTGGTTTTCTAAGATTCACTAGTTTCTTCTTCTAACTTCATATATGCATCTTGTTTTCGATATTTAGACCACACACACATATATGAAAATTTAAAATAGGATCTAATTTTCCATTCTTTATGTAGAAATTACATTGAATATTATGTCATTAAGCTATTTGTCTCTAGTTATATAAAATATTTGTTATTTTTACCTTAATTATTCAGATTGTGAAATCAATAATAACAATGTTGGTTGCTCTTCAATTTGTAACTCATGTAGTTAGTTCTGTGATTTATTTATTTATTTGGAATCTTTTCTATAAACCTTGCTTCTTTAAATTCATCTAAAATCTTGTTTGTAGTATTGGTTTGCTAGAATAAGTTTGATCTTAACTTGAATGAAATCATAGCATCTCTTTCTATCTTTGTTTTCTTGTAATCACGTGAGCATCAAGGCTAAACTCAAGTTCTTTTATTAGTAAATTTTGTCTAACAAATTTGATGTACTGATAAGTGTTTCCTACTAAGAATAGTATTTCTTTTCTTTAGTTTTTTCCTTTCTTCTTCTGATTTATAATAAGTTGGTTGAGTTACTCTTTCCCAAAACAGTTTAGTTGTCATGACCTAAACTGAAGCCCTAGCCGTGACGAGCATCCCAAACCATGAAGGTACGAGAGCCCTTCTCTAACTGGAAATCATATTCACAATTCATATACTGTAAGGAAATATGGAAAATAAATGGAAACATGGTCACTTTAATATCTCAAATGAGTAATCTGGATATAAGTTCAATAAAACTCAAACCATCTAATACACGTCTATGAAATCTCTACTACAACTGAAAACAACAATCTGTTTGAAATCGGGATAAGTCCCCCAGTCATACCATGAACTAAAAATAATGAAATCAACATAATTAAACAAGACACCTTCCGAAATAAGGGAGACTCACTAACTCTGAATGCCTGGCAATAATCTACTATTTAGCAGGACCGCTAGACTAGGCTATAGAACCTGAAATATTGGGGGTCAATACTAAATGTACTAATATGTGAAACAATCCAAAATAACCTGTTTTTATATAACATAATGATAGCATTTTATAAAACAATGAATATAATGCATAAGTGAAAGCACATGGGCATACTAAAATGAATTTCAACAACTCTTGGAAATCATGACTCACTTTCTATTTTCTCTTGATCTAGATGGTACACCCTACAATTTTGATCATCCCACGGGCTATATGGGATCCTCCCTTGACTCGGCGGCTAAGCCCTCAACCCAAGTTTGCCACAAGGGTTAGAGTATTAGTATGGGAGACATGCCAGTCCACAAAGCAGGGTGCCATAATTCTCAGTCATAATAATATGTCATGGTAGATCACAAGACCACAAAGCATGGCTCCTAACCATAGTCCCAAGTTAGGATGACATAAATCAAGGCACACAAGACCACATAGCATTATACCAAAAATCCCGAGTCGGCAAACTACGGTTCCCAGCATTGAGTCTCTCGACTCGTGCTTTCTTCGGGTAACTAACTAACTCTCTCAAGCCCAACTTTTAGTTCTTTAAAACCATTATTCATACATTCATATCATTCATCACTTGTTCTGTTAAGGGCATACTATCACTGGGTATCATCATACCCTTACTTGCAAGTCAATATCATATCAAATTCACAACCTATCATATTCAAAACATGTACATGACCACCCAAGATTCATAACATCACAATAGAGTCATCACTTTGAAATCTCAAGAGCACTTAGGAATTTATCCTCTCTTTGCAAGATTCAAAACTTATGGTGGTCAGGTTAATTTATTCAGTCACATGCAATTCTTTCTCTTTAAAGCAAGAACGTAGTTATAGCAAGAAACACCCTCTCATCATATATAAACCATGTCAAACACTATCATTTTGAGAAGCTCACTTTCAAATCTTAATGCATGCATTACAAATCATTCACAATGCAAATATAAACTTTAGTTCTCAACAAGAGAGAGAATTCATGCTCATGCTCTCATTCAACTTTACAAAACACCCAAAATCATATATATATATATATAGTTATGTTCAAATTCCATGAAAAGTGATTCAAGACGACATATATTTTCATCAAAACAATCCAATGAAGCATGCTTTTAGAAAACAATATCGAATACTTCATTATAAAACATAATTGGGGATATTTAATATTGATAAAATATTTAAACTTATGCCCAAGGTTTTTAGAGTAGTCCCACATACCTTAAGTTCCTTGATTTGAAGAATGGAACCCTATTCTTGAAACATTTCTTGAGAATCTTAAATTGGAAGACTTAAATTCTTGATCTTTGAGAAGACGAATTGAATCTTGTTCTTGGGAGGTGGTTAGGCTTTTTAAAGATTGAATAATAGTGTGTATTATGCTTTTGGGGGATGAAATTAAGTGTTATGGGAGGATTTGGGTGAGGAAAAGTGACCAAAGTGCCCCTACAACCCTTAGGAACTGAAATGGTGTGTGAAATAGTTCCGTAATGCAGTGGCCATCATGTCGCGTCGCTAATCGCGTCGATGACCGACGCGTCACGTCCAATCATATTGGCTTACTGCCTCTCACAAAAAATGCCATAACTTTTCGCTCGGGTATCGGATTAAGGCAAAACTGGTATCATTGGAAAACTAATTCAATTATCTTCAATTTGGTGGGTCTTGAGCTACAAAAATTACGTATTTAAAAAGTTATACATGTTCAAAATTGAGTCTTGTAGAATCAAATACCAAACTTTCAATGATTCGAAGGATCTTAGCTCAAGTTTTCTCTAAGTGATTTCCATGAACATTTTTCACCTCATAATCACTTAATACACTAGGATAAAGATCATGACACATGAATTTAAATATGAGTCATGGGATTAGAGTTTACACACATAGGAACGACGTTCCGATTTCTAGTTCGAAAATGCGGGTTAGTATTCCTTATTTTGATAAATTTTGTTGACAATTCTCCCTAAATCATTTACTAATACTTTGTTCTCTTTTTACGCATGAATCTCCCTCATCGAGTCCTAAGGAATCCAATCTTTGTATTCCTTCGGGCAAAGCCCATTCTTTCAAGCTACAAATGGATTAATGAGCAAAAACAGCTGCTGGTATACAATGATATATGCCATATATATAGGTTTTATAGGTCGAAAGTGGCTGGTAGATGCTCGTATATGGTGCGGAATGGAATTGGAAGCAAGTATACGAATTAGTATACATAGATATACAACATATATTCAAGGAAACATCAAGGAAAGAGCTGTGATATATAGTTGTTATACACTTTAAAAAATGGACCCAAAGTCCATAATTCAAAGCCCAAAAGCTGGGCAGCTTTTCTGATGGGCCAATTAAGGGCCAACTTCAATTCTTGTATTCATTTTTTGTAACTTGTAATTTATCTTTGTTTACTTGTACTAACAAACATTGTAAATCAATTAATCTATGTAAATTATCTAAGATGTTGCCATTTTATTTTATCTTAGTTTTGTTTTACTTAATTCGTGATTTTTTCACCTATTTTATATTGTCTAGAATGGATTAAATTGGTTCCTTCATTTTCTCCTTAAAATAAGTCTTTTAAAGATTAAGTACTTTATTCCAAAATGATATTTCTTTTGTTCATTAACTAATAGTCTATCTGGATCGAAGAAATTTTCTTCAAACTCAAGAAACTTATTTTTCTTCTAAATTTTAATTTTTCATAATTAATAAGATACTTTTAACTTGATACGCTCTTAACCCCTTTTCCAAAAAGTGTTATCAATAACAAAATTGACTTCTCAATAACGATAATATTTAATAATAAGAAGGTAATTCTATAATCTTTTCTTTTACAAAAGTAAATTTATTTTCCTCTTAAATTCAAAAGAAAAAATTGCAACTTAGTTTAATTCAAGTAGAATGTTTCTCCTTAGAATGAATAAATGTCATTTTCAAATGTTTAAATAAATAATTTTAATATTTTCTATAAAATCAAGTTTTTATAAAAATATGCCACTTTTAGTTAGTCAAGTTAGTTCTTTTTTGTAAACTGTTTTAAACGGATCCTCCTAAGTACCTTAAAAACCTTCTTAGGACGTTCATTGAATTTTTACCCAATTTCTCTAGTTTTAAAGGTTTATTTCTATTTTTGAACCTTTGAAACTCTTTTAAGTTTTCTTCTTGAAATTTTCTACAAAAATCAAGTGGCGACTCTGTGAATTTCTTAAAAAATATTTTGAAATTTTCTTGAATCTTTTGAAATAATTTTAAAGAGATCAAACTATTTTCATTTTAAATGAAATTCGAAAGAATAAAACAATTGGCAAGGTTCCCGTGCATTTTGGTACAATTTATGTGATTTTGTGGTTTTTGGCAGCTTTGAGAGCTTTATAGTTGATTTTAGTTGATATCTTTTGATCCGCACGACGGATGACAGAACGGACTGCACCAATAGATCAAAATGTTAATTTTAGGATGGTAACGTGTTTGGTGTGATTTTATGGCTTTTAAATCTCATTTCAACACTCAGTTCAGAAAGTTGTGACTTTGGATTTTGGGGGTCAACTTTATGATAATGATATTTTTTTGAAAATATGATTTCTCAATTGAGTTCGAAGCGTCAAATTTAATAGGGTAGCATAGTTCATTTGCGTTCACAAGATTTTGAATGAATTTGAAGGGGCCCATGAAGACTTGAAATGCACCAAGTCCCTAGCTAGTGCACTATTCAGCTGGTGCTCATGTGATCGTGATTCTCCTATCGCGATCATGAAAGGGGCCTGTAGATATATGTCGCGATTGCGACACTTAGTTCATGATCGTGATACCTTTGTCATCCAGGTACCGCGATCGCGACACCTGGTCCGCGATAGCAATGCCTGGGTATATAAATACATATGTTTCACCATTTTTCATCATTTTTGAGATTCGGAGCTTAGGGTTTTATGATTTTGAGCAACTTTCTCCACTTCTAAGCTTGGGTAAGATCCATAACACCTATATAAATTATTTTATTTAATCTTTACTATCTCATTCTTGTTTTAAACTTAGATTCAAGTATGAAATTTGGGAATTTTGGCCCGTAAGGTCTGAAAATTATATTTCTCCAATATTCACAATAATTTCAAACCTTTTTCACTAGGGTGAGTTTGTAATCCTATAATTATCAGCTTTTCCTCAATTTCATCTTCAAAACAACTTTAATTCTTATTTTTTAAATAAATTTTGGGGATTTTAGCTGGTAAAGTTTGAAAATAATTTTTCTTCAATTTGGACCTAATTTTCTCTTAGGTTTTTAGCTATAGACTTCAAAAAATATGTAGAACATATTTCTGAAATAAAGTTACCATTTTTCCCTTTTTTTCAAAAATTCTTTTGGGGATCAGTTTTGACTCCGACTTAAAAATAGGCAATATAGGTATCATTGGCTTTCTTTTATACGTTGATTCTATATTTTGATATTTTAGTTGATTTTGAGATTATTCGTGAGGAGTGAGGCTTTGGGATTGAAGCTTTTTATTTTGATTTTTGACATATTAGGTAGGTTAAGGCTTAACTTTTTTTAGACTAGGCTATGTGGTTAATTTTGATACAAAATCATGTTAAGGGTGTTGGAACTAATAATGAAAAATGTCTATCTTATTGTGTTATGCATGTATGGGGGCCTATATGTGAGGTATCTGATGGTTTTGGGATATTATGTGCTATGTGTGACCGTGTGGGGGTCCTATGTGATGTTAATAACCTATATATATGAAAATAATGGTGCCATGTTGGACGAAAAGCCTATTGTGGTATCAATTTTTAATGTTGATGTATTCATACTCTATTGGCATATAAATCATATTGGTTTTCATAGATGGTTGGATATATTGAGTGGATATCTGGGATCACATATTGGTATATTGATGGTTTTTTTTATATTCTCATAATCAATTGGTTGTAAACATTGCATCATCATTCTAATGGCATCATACATATTATTTTATTTATGTATAGTATGTTTTATATGCTTGTTGTTACTAGGAAATTCCAAAAAGAATGGGAACATCGAATTTTATAGTCAATCTCTTAGGAATGTGTCAAAGTTGAGTCATAGATATTGAGTTTTATATAGGATGACAAACCCCCACATGGGTCCAATGTATTGAAGCTTTAGCTTCATAGGTGAATACAGAGACTTTGTGACAGTCTTGGAGGCTGTGAGATGGTCTCAGAGGTTGTGCAACAACTACATGCATTACATTATTATTATTATCATCATCATTATCATTATTATTTATGTTATTATGCTTGTAATTTGATTGTACATTCTATTTGACTTGTTACCTATCCATTGTTCTATCTTCACTTACTTGTACTTGATGCTCTCGTATATGGTGTTTTGTTGTGCTATATGTGGATATTATTGAATTGTTAGTGCAAGTGATGTGGGATATCAATATGGGACATTTTCTAATTGTAGGTGACTTTCCCTTAGTGTATATATTCTATGATTTATTTTCTACTTTGATCTATCATCTTATGATACATACTGAGTACAATTAGACCATATTCACTCCTATTATGGCATTTTAGTTCAGGTCCTAGTTTGAGTGCAGCACATGGTGATTGATTCGGGCGCCTTTAGAGTTATCCAAGGTAGTGGTTGGATTTTCATTCATTTGATGTCTACTTCTATTTTTCTGAATAGACTATGTCTTTACTAGTATTAGGAGACAAAGTTGTTTATGTTGGATTTTCTTATTATTTGATTCATGGATGGTATTAGTATTTCTTACACTGTGACACCAGATTTTGGGATTTGGTACTATTAATTATGTCTCCTTCCTTATTTTTTATAATTATATGGTTTGGCTTCATTCTAGAAGCCTTGCCTTGGGTTCATTATTGTCTTTTTCCCTTGTGTATCAGTTTGGATGATAGGCTTACTTGTCAAGTTTTTGCCATGACAAGTGCTATCATGACCCTTAGATTTTGGGTCGTGACACCTTAAAACCAACCTTACAATTAAGGATGACAAAATCAGTTAAAAAAATAAAGGATTCAACCCTTACCAAATCATCACACTAGACCCCCCATAGGCTTCTTCATGATATGATTTGCCATAAGCAGTCTCATAAAAGTTAATTTGGGTGACCCCCATCCAAATTTTCTATATACTTCTAACAACATCAGATTAATGCGAGCATCGAAGTCACACAAAGCTTTTGCAAAATTAACAATCCTAATTGTGCATGGACTCGTGAATGCTCTGAGATCTTTCTTCTTCTCAACTAGAGACCAAGAAATTATTGTACAATAATGGTGCTTATTATTAACAGGATCAAAATACATAGTCCTCTTTTTAGTCATCAAACCTTCACTAACTTTACATAACCCGACATTTTCTCAAGTTCCTCAACTAAAGGGATGTTCACTAGAAACTCATTAAGCATCGACATAAACTTTTAATACTTCCCTTTTCTTAGCTTTCTTCTATATTCTTTGTGGAAATGAAGGAGTAGGTCATGTAATAGGTGTCAACACTTGTGGGACCTCCATTTCCTTCTGCATTTTATCTTTAGCCTTATTTTTAGCAACTAGAGGTGGATTTTCAAATGCTTTGTCTTCATCAACTTGATTCTCAAATTTAACTACTTTCTTATCATCGATATCACCAGCTCAATAAGCATGGGCATAGGTAGATCAGTAGTAATCTTTCCACTTCTAGTAGTAATAGATAAGCAATAACTATTATTTTTTATATTTGGGATGGTGTTGCTTTGAAGTGTATCCTATTGACGTTGGTTTACTATAACTGAAATTTGACCAAACTGTTGCTCTAGTTGCTTGATGACTGTAACATGTAATTTGAATTTCTGACTCATCCATGAAACATCTGCTTTAATTTACTTAAGGAAATCACTAGTCTTCATTACCTCTTTCAACACTTTTGCAAGTATGTCTACCATTGTAGAATTGTTTGAATTAGCATTCCAGCTCCCAGGCAGAACATAAAGGCCGCTTATGTCTTTATTGACATCCTTTTTATTCTAATAGTCATCTCTCCCTTGACTCCTATCTCTATATCCAGATCGGTTGTAATTTTGATCCTTGTAATTGTTTTGACCTTGGTTACCTTGACTAGAGCACCAATTGTCTGGATTTGACCCTTTTATTTAGCTTGAAAATCTGCTACCTGATCACCTTGATAATTAGCCTCTTCCTTAAAATTAGATTCATCATGTCTATATGTTTTTCCTTGTACGCCAATTGCATTTACCTTTTCTACCCTACACTACAAACTATTTTATGAACAAGCTAAATTCAATCCTCAATTGCACTATCTCCTGGGTGAAGAAATTGTCAAATATTCTTTGTTCTACAAATTCTTCTATCATATTAGTTCCCGGTGGCATGTTTGGCTCTCTATTGTGTAAACCTCGATTGGTTTTAGTAATCCCATTGAGAATCGCAAAAGCCCTCTCTCAATATAAACCCATAGTCTCTCCTCCCATCATAATATTTTCTATGACCTTATTATTTGTATTCCAACTTCTATAGAATATCTCAAGCAAACGATGAATAGGGATCCTATTATTTGGAACTTACTACAACTTCTTCATAAACCTCAACCATGTTTTGTACAACACCATTTAATGTAGTTATCTAAAATTGTAAATCTCATCCTTTAAATACAATATTCTGGAAGGTGGGAAAAACTACTCCAAGAATTGTGTCTTCAACTCTTACTAAGTGGTTATTGACCCTTTTGGCAACTTAGTCAACCATATAGTGGATTCTCCAGTTAGAGAGAAGGGGAAAATCCATAGTCTGTTAGCATCATGACTCATGACAAATAAGTTGTAGGAAGTCCAAATTCCTAAAAAGTTCATTATGTTGAAGTTTGTACCAGTAGTAGCAAAGCCTGTGAACACTTCATTCAAGTTCAACAATTGTATCATAGAACTAGTGATGTCAAACTTAGTTCCTACTAGTAATGGGGTGGAAAAATATAAATTATTTCAGCCCTCTCTAGTAAGTCTCAATCGTTATTTGCATCATCTAACCGATGAACATAATGTTGGATAGGCTATTTTTCCTTATTTCTTCTTTTCCTATTTTGTTCCCCAAGTGCATCTAGATGTCTTGCTTATGCTTGGCTAGCCTTTTCTTCCAATACTGCCTATCAAGAAACTTCTTCTCTTGCATATTCTTCTGTGAGCATTGGGTAATGGTTTGTTTTGCAGTCTCATGAGTGCTTGGTTCTACACCCCTTGGCTGTGAACTCCTTCGTTATGAACTCCTTCATGAACCCTTTTTCTTCAAGCTCTTAGAGTCCTTTCAATTTTAGGATCAGGTGGAATCAACAGATGTCTTTCACTTAGAGTGATGGGTTAGGCATGTATCATTGTATACCCTTGAAACAACAAAAAACTAAAATCAAGAAACAATAATAATAAGGATCCTAATTTATGTGAAAAAACTTGATATCAAAAATGCAGAACTAAACAACACAAAATAAAGATAGAGGGATAGATTAGAAAGAAGGATCAGAAAACAAGAAAGAAAAGCCTTTTGACTTAGAGTGATGGGTTGGTCATGCATTGTTGTGTTCCCTAGAAAAAACAAAAAAGTAAATTCAATAAACAATAATAATTACTATCCTAATTGAGGTAACTAGACTTGATATAAAAAATGCAGAACTAAATAACACAAACTGAAGACAGAGGGATTGATTAGAAAAAAGGATCAGAAAAGAAGAAAGAAAGACCTAAATAAATACATAAATAGACTAAGTGAACTTAATCAAATGCATGATAAACCAAATTAAATCTGCAATGTGATAACTCAATGATCAATCAAGCAAATAAGATAACACAAGCAATTCGGAAATCCACCCTTATCATTCAATCTAAGCTAAGAAAAGGAATCAAACCCAATCACTACCCTAATATAGAGTAACCAAATATCAAGTCTATTCAAGAAAATTCAATCATAAGTATCTAAATATGAAAATGACTAAGGCAACTATTTGTAGTTATTGCCTTTACGAAAATCCTATTACAAAATAGCCCAAAAGTGACTATTTTACAAATAACCCCCTTCTTGATTGCCCAAATATCATCTTGATCACCCATAACCTTGTGTTTTTGTTTATCTATTCCTTCCTCCAAGCTCTAAGCTAACATCCATAGATGAGAGACCCTTCTAATATGCTCCAAGATAATCGTTCTTGTAGCATCCTCTTCTTTTTAAAAGGATTCATCCTTGAATGCAAACCTTGCAAAATTATAAGAAGAACAAACAACCAAAAAAATCCTTATAGTATGAGGGTTAGCACAATGGTTAGCACAAAAATCATCACACATATTATTCTCTTGGTCCAAATAAAAGAAGACCCATAAGTATTGGTCACAACAACAAATGGAACACCTAAAAGTAACTCGTACCTCTGTAGAAAGAAAATCCAATACAAATATAGACATCATAACATGCAATGAGGAAGTAGAGGAAGGTGTTAAATAGATTAACCTTCCCCTATTATGTCCTTACTAGTAAGATCACAAATAGAGTCACAACTTATATCAAATACAGTATCATAAGTTGAGACATTAGAAAAAGATAAGATACTTTATGGGAAGAGACCACCATTCTTTCCAAAACATCCATCCCAAAAAAGTGAGTAACCACAAAGAGTCATGGTAATAGATGAGTAAAGGAACCCACTAGACACAAGTTGATTTATAGATAAGTGGCCCTCCAAAGGTATTGTGTTCTCTCTACTCACAAGTGTGTAAGAACCTTAAAATTTTGATCATTTAATTTTTGACATTTTCGTGTGCATAATATTAATTTTTGACTTGAATTATGTCTAGGGATTTTAAAAGGGTAATTTGGGAAATTTTTGGAATTTTCAAAAGGGGCTCGGGGTTATTTTGGGACCTCAATCCAGTGAGGGTCCGTGATAGCACCGTGTCATGGAGGTTATCCTCCGTGATATTAACATGGCATAGAGTATAACCTCTGTGATAATGGCATGCGATGCCAAAGTGTTAATTTTGTCCAAATTTATTTTTTTTCACTTAGGGATGAGGGGATTTCTGTCTTTTCACCCTTTCCACGACTTATAAACACAAAATTAACTTTTTTCCTTTTAGTTTAAAGGATAAAACACTCTTATTCTCTTCTATAATACCTAAACTATGAAAGATAAAGGGTTTAACAACACATTAATCATCCGGGCTCCAAACTTCAAATTAATTTAAGATTTTTGTGTGTTCCTGGCATATTTCTCTTCCCTAAACTTGAATTTTATATTTTGGCATAAATTGAATGGATTTTCATGTGATTAAACTATGGGTTTTGAAATTGGGTTGAGGGGTTTTGGTTGTTAATAATTGAATTACTTGTCCCATATTTTAAATTGATTATTAATGCTTTAAATTGATATTTTTGGAACTGAATCAGTATATTATTTAAACAGTTTTAATGGGAAACATGGATTTCCCCAAATTTGATGAATTTTGCTTGGAATTGCATGAACCTCAACCCACCTTGTGAATTTGATTTTTATTATAGAAAATTACATGGTTTAGCTTGATTTTGTACTTAATGCATTGCATTAATGTATAAATAGATATAAAAACAATTTTGGATGTCCTTTGTGGCCATGGATTGGATTTTAATGGAACTTGGGTGTCAATGTGGATTGTGTGGATTGGTTTGACATATTTAATTATGCTTGTAAATATATTGGTATAATGATACCAAGTGTTAAATGCCTTAATGAATGATGCCTAGGTTAATGGTTAGAATTATGTGTAAATTGATTTATTTTTTGCTTAAAGATGGTTTTGTATCTCACTGTGAAGGTGTAAGTCCCGGGGGGACGAACACTGGAAACCATGTTTACCAACGTTAGGGTCTATATGACTGTGTGCTTGACACACACTTGATAAATACATTTGAGATGGCTATTGCCCATGCTAGCTTTAGCTTTCTTTCAGATTTTCCTTAGTTTGTGCGGCTAACATGCACTGGGGCCCTTTCAGCAGAGAAAGTTGAACCTATATAGACCATGGGTTCCTTTAGGATGGATCGATCTACAAGTCCACGTTAATGGTTTTAAAACTCTCATGATCATGATCCTTACCCTATCCCAACATTCTATAATTGTATATATAAATGTGTGCATGTGATTTTGACTAATTTTGGACATGGCATTATTTTATCACTTTTGCTGAGTTACATGCCAGTGTTTATCCCACTGACCGCTCTAGTATACTACATTATTTCATGACTAATATAGTTCCTTTGCAGTGTTAGGTGGATTAGAACGTTCATTGAGTTGTTATGAAGTGATAAGCCTCCATCCTTTGGAAGGCCTTATTTTTATATTATTCTTTCTTTGTTTACTCAGTACTTTTGGATTCTTTTTGGTCATAGTTGAGGGCATGTCTCGAATCAAATATTATTCCAATTTATAGGCTTTTAAGGATAGATAAGGGTTGATTGATTATCGATTAACTCTTAGAGTTTATTTGAGTTATCTATTTTTTGTTATTACTATCTAAATTGGATTCTGCATTTTTATTATTATTATATTTATGCTCATAAGGTTAGGAGATAAGTGTTGTCTCCGATCCATTATGGGTATGATATATCTGTCACGGCCAAGCCCTTGTTTGTGTCGTGAAAATCTTGGTATCAGAGCACGATTTAGAGTCATGGGGTGTCTACAAAGTCATTTCGAGTAGAGTCTTTTTTATGGGTTTGTATCATGCCACACTTAAAAGGAGGAGGCTACAAGGAATTTAGGAATATTTTCCTTTCTTATGTTTTATTTTGGGCTATAAAGTCTAGTGTTATGAAGCTTTTCTAACTCCTAGATTTCTTGCATTTCAAATCATGCCTCCTTAAATATCTGACATTCATAGAAACTCTTCTAGGAACTTTGTCCTACCTGAGGATAATGTGGATGGGACTCGCTTTGTGTATGGAGTGTAGACTCTATCTAGGGTCCCTACTCCTGATTATGCTGCTCCACGTGGAGTTCTACCTATCCCTCCTAGTTCTCTTCGAGCTTCTTGAGGTGGTGATACTTATGATTAGCCACCTTAGAGAGACATCTCTAATGTAGAGATCCGCTAGTCTATTCATTTGCTTACTCAATTGGTGACATCTTAGTCTCATTAGTTAGATCGTGTTGGTTCTGTTTCTCGTTCATCTGAGGTTACTCAGATTGGACAGTTTATGAAGTTGAATCCCCCAACCTTTATAAGTTCTAAGGTTTAGTAGGATCCTTAGGGGTATGTGGATGATATGAAAAAGCTTTTTAGAGTGATACATGCTACTAATTTAGAAGGTGTAGAGTTTGCTGCATATCCATTAAAAGATGTAGCTTATCAGTGGTATAAAAAGTGGGAGCAGTTGAGGGGCGATAATATAGAGTCGATATAATGGGATGAGTTTTTTGGTGTCTTTCTTGATCATATTTTTCCTCAGGAGTAAAGAAAGTTATGGCTGGGGAGTTTTTTAATCTGAAGGAAGGTAAGATGAGTGTGAAAGAGTATGCCTTGAAATTTTATAAGTTGTCTCATTATGTTTTGTGTAGCCAGAGATCAAAGATTAGGAAGTTTGCTTCTGGGCTGTTAATGACTTGGTATTAGAGTGTAAGGCTGTAATGTTGAACAATGACATGGATATCTCTAGGGTTGTGGTTTATATACAGCAGGTAGAGGATGAAAACAAGAAACAAACGGAGATATGAGAGAGGCAGAATAAGAAGTTTAGGTATTCAGAGCAACATGGAGGTCAGCAAAATAGTAGGAAAGATGGTAAATAGTGTACCAAGAAAAAGAATTAGCGCAATTCATATTCGTCTAAAAGTGCTCCCTATATTAAGCCTTCGGGCGATTGTTCTTCTCAGGTAAGCAGGGATCTTAAGGCACAAGGTGCCCAGCCTCAGGAGAGTGAAGCTCAGTCATCCCTACATTATCCTTCTTATCATTTTTGTGGGCAGCTTCATCATGGTTATTATGAGGAGGGGAGGAATTAGTGTTATGATTATGATCAGTTGGGTCACATGTAGTGAGATTGTCCTTCAGTCAGGGTTGCCTCTGAGGCTAATAAGGTTCTGATTGCCACATCTTTAGCTCCTGCGCCAAAGGGTGCAACTTCTGGTATAACACTGGTTGGAATCAACTTTATGCATTTTCAACTTGCCAAGAATCTGAAGCATCCCTAGATATTATTACTGGTATGTTACAGCCTTTTCCTGTGATATTTATTGTTTGATTAATCTGGGTTATACCCTATATTATGTGACCCCTTATGTGGCTGTGTATGTTGGTTTTGGACCTAAAAATATTTCTGACCCCTTTTCTATGTCTACCCCGGTAGGTGATTCTATTGTGGCTAGAAAATCTATAGAGTTGTGTGGTGTCTATCTTTCATAAGGAGACATTGGTGGATTTGATAGAGTTGCATATGGTGGATTTATATGTTATCTTAGGGATGGATTGGATTTATTTATCTTATGCTTCTCTGGATTATAGAACCCAAAAGATTAGTTTCCAATTCCCTAATGAACTAGTATTACAATGGGAGGGGAGTTCTTTAGTGCCTAAAAGGAGGTTTATTTCCTATTTTAAAGCTAAGAAATTAATCTTAAAAGGGTGTCTATATCATCTAGTTCGAGTTAAGGATTCTGATTCTGAAAGTCCTTCTTTGCAATCTATCCCTGTGGTTAGTGAGTTTCTTGAAATAGTCCTCGATGATCTTCCTAGAATTTCTCCCAATAAGGAAATAGATTTTGGGATTGATATTCTACCGAATACTTGTCCTATTTCTATTCCTTCTTATAGAATGGCTCTGACTGAACAAAAAAAGCTTAAGGAGCAATTAAAAAATCTTCCAAATAAAGGGTTCTTTCGTCCTAGTGATTCTTTATGGAGTGATCCTATGCTTTTCGTAAAAAATAAGGATGGCCCTCTTCGGATGTGAATAGATTATCGTTAGTTGAATAAGGTGATGGTGAATAATAAATATCCCCTTCCTAGTATTTATGATCTTTTCAATCAGCTTCAGGGTGCTAGGTGTTTCTCTAAGATTGATCTTAGTTCGGGCTATCATCAATTGAAAATTAGGGAGTTTTATATTCCTAAGACTGTTTTTCGAACCCATTATAGTTACTATGATTTTTTGATTATGTCATTTGGGTTGAATAAGGCTAGACTGTATTCATGGATCTTATGAATTGGTTTTTAGGCAGTTTCTGGACTTGTTTGTTATAGTTTTCATTAATGATGTCTTGGTGTATTCTAAGAGTGAGGAGGATTATGCCAATCACCTCCAAATTGTGTTGCAGACTTATAAGGACAGGAATTTGTATTTTAAATTTTCTAAGTGTGACTTTTGGTTGAATGTTATGACTTTTCTTGGGCATATGGTGTCTAGTATATAGATTAAGTTGGAACCATTGAAGGTTGAGGTAGTTAAGAAATGGCCTAGACCTACGACTCCAATCAACATTAGCTGTTTCTTAGGTTTGGCTGGGTATTATAGGAGGTTTGTAGAGAGTTTTTATTCTATTGCTTCTCTGTTGACAAGATTGACTCAGAAGAAGGTTAAGTTCTTATGGTCCGATGCTTGTGAGGGCAGTTTTAAGAAGTTGAAGAATAAGTTGACTTCTGGACTAGTTTTGACCCTGCCTGAGGGTACTAATGATTTTGTTGTGTTATGTAATAGTCCCATGTGGGATTGGGTTGTGTCTTGATGCAGCATGTTAAGGTTCTAGACTATGCTTCTAGGTAGGTTAAGGTTCTTGAGAAGAATTATCCAACTCATGACTTTGAATTGGTAGTTGTAGTTTTTGTTTTGATGATTTAGTCCCATTATCTGTATGGGGGCATATGGACATCTATTCAGATCATAATATCTTACAATATGTGTTCACTCAGAAGGATTTGAACCTCAAGCAGATGAGGTGGCTTGAATTGTATAAGGATTACAACATGAATCCTTACTACCATCCAGGTAAATCTATGTTATTGCTGATGCTCTTAGCAGGTTATCTATGGAAAGATTATCTCATGTAGATGAGGAGAAAAAAGGATTAGTTAAGGACACTCACAGGCTGTCTAACTTGAGAGTTTATCTTATGGACTCTGAGGATGGGGTAATTATTGTTCATAATGTGGTTAAATTATCTCTTAGTGCTGAGGTGAAGGAAAAACAAGTTTTGGATCTCATACTTATTCAGATTAAGGATGATGTGGGTCAGCAAAAGAATATGGCATTCACGATTGGGGGAGATGGTATTCTAAGGTATCAAGGTAGGTTGTGTGTTCCTAATGTTGATAGGCTGCGGGAAAGGATTTTAACTGAGGCTCATAAGTCTAGATATATAGTTCATCAGGAATCTACTAAGATGTACCATGGCTTGAATGAGATCTAATGGTGGAAAATAATGAAGAAGGATATAGCATAATTTGTGGCTAAGTGTATGGTTTGTCAAGTTAAAATTGAGCACTTGATGCCTAGTGGCATATTTCAAGAGATATATTTACCCACGTGGAAGTGGTACATGATCAATATGGATTTCATTATGGGTCTTCTCGCAGTCTCGGAGTCAGTATGATTCAATTTAGGTCATCGTGGATAGGATTACAAAGTCATCTTACTTTTTGCTTGTGGGGACTAACTATTCAGGAGAATAATATGCTAACTTATTTATTCAAGAGATCATGAAGTTGCATGGTGCGCCTATGGCAATTATTTTAGACCGAGGTACGCAGTTTTCTTCTTACTTCTGGCATTTAGTTCAGAAAGGTTTGGGTACTTAGGTGAACCTTAACACTACTTTCCTTGGCACTACATTCCACCTTCAAACAGATGGTAAAGCGAATTGTACTATTTAGAATTTGGTGGATATGATAAGGCCCTATTTGATTGATTTTAAGCGAAGTTTGGTTGATTGTTTAACTCATATTGAGTTTGCATACAAAAATAGTTATTATTCGAGCATTCAGATAACTCATTTTGAGGCTCTTTATGTTAAGAGGTGAAGGTCTCCTATTGGATTGTTTGAAGTTTGTGAGACTAGGTTGTTTGGTCCTAACTTGGTTTATCAGTCCATGAAGAAGGTGAAGGTGATTAGAGAAAGACTTAAGATTTTTCAGAGTCGTCAAAAGTCTTATCCAAATGCATAAAGAAGAGAGTTGGAATTTGAAATAAATGATTGGGTATTCTTAAAGGTGTCGCCTATAGAGGGAGTGATGAGATTTGGGAAGAAGGGGAATCTCATTCCCTATTACATTGGTCCATATCAGATTTTAAGGAGAATTGGGAACATTGCTTATGATGCAGATTTTCCTGTAAGTTTGGGTTTGATTACTCCCGTGTTTCATGTGTCCATGATGAAAAAGTGTGTGGGTGATCCTTCCTTGATTGTGCCTGTTTTGGATGTTGGTGATACAGATTTCTTGTCTTATATGGAATTCCTGATTGAAATATTGGAAAGACAAGTTCCTAGATTGAGGACCAAGGATGTAGCTTCGGTGAAGGTCCTTTGGAGAAACCAAAAGGTAGAAGAGGCTACATGGGAAGCTGAGGAAGATATGAAGGACAAGTATCCATTCTTATTCCCCGAGTTGGATGACAGTGCTAAGGTATGAGTTTGTCAAATTGATTCTGGTTTATTCTTACTATTCTCGTGCTAAAAGTGTTCTAACTCATTATTTAGGTATGATGATCATAAGTGAGGGATAATGTAAGACCCTTAAAATTTTGATCATTTTATTTTTTACCTTCCTGCTCGCGTAATATCGATTTTTGACTTGAATTGTGTTTAGGAATGTTCAAAAGATAATTTGGAAAAGTTTCAAAAATTTTGGAAGGGGTTTGGGGTCATTTTGGGACCCTAAGATAGTGAGGGTATGTGATATCGTCATTTGTTTGGCATGTTCAATATAGCTTGCAAGCGTATTGGTATGACCATACCAAGTAGTAAATGTCTTAATGAATGACTCGCGGATTAATGGTTGGAATTATGTGCAAATTGTTTTAATTTGAGCTTAAAGGGGATTGCATAGCTCATCGTGAAGGTGTAAGTCTTGGGGGAACGAACACTGGAAGCCACGTTTGTAGGCATTGGGGGTTTATATGATTGTGTGCTTGACACAAACATGCTATATATATTTGGAACAGATATTTCCCATGTTGTCTTTAGCTTTCCTTCGTATTTTCCTTGGTTCATGTGGATAATATGTACTGGTACCTTTCAACCGAGGGAGCTGAACCCATATAGACAATAGTTGCCTTTAGGATGAATCGAGCTTCACAGTCCAAGTTAATGGTTTTAAAACTCTTATGATCATGACCCTTACAATATGCCGGCATTCTGTATATGTATATATGAATGTGTGCATGTGATTGACTGATTTTGGACATGGCATCATTTTATCACTTTCCTTAAGTTACATGTTAGTGCTTATCCCACTGACCGTCTAGGACTCTACATCATTTCATGATGTAGGGACTGAAGTCATTTTTATTGCTCCTGTACAACATTAGGTGGATTAGCACATTCGTTGAGTTGTTGTAAAGTGGTGAGCCTCTATCCTTCGGAAGGTCTTACCATTTGATTATTCTTTCCTTGTTTACTCAGTACTTTTGGATTTTTTTGGTCTTAGTCGGGGGCATTTCCCGACTTATATGTTATTCCGATTTAGTGGCTTTCATGGGAAGATGTGGGTGGGTTGGTTATTGATTGACTCTTAGAGTTCATTTGAGCTATCTATTTTCTTTCATTACGTTCTTAATTGGTTCCCTCATTGTTATTATTATTATCTTTGTGCTCATGAGGTTAGGCGATGGGGGTGGTCTCCGGTCCATGATGGGCTTGAGACATCTGTTATGGCTAGGCCCTGGTTTGGGTCGAGACAAAGTGTAGGTATGTTCCTAAGAGTCAAACCTAATACTTCAATTTGCCAATGCCCATGAAGGTTACAAGCACCAAGTATGGGCTTGGTAAAGATCATATAAAAGGAATTCTCATGGTTCCCGTTCTTTGAAGAGTCTTTCTTGTCGTTGGAGATTTGACCCATACATACTATAGGCCTATGAAGTAGATTAGAGACCCCAAAGAAAGACTTTACATTAAATAGAAAGGTGTTAACAACCACACCCAACTCCTGCTTGTTATTTAGACCTAGCATCTCATTCCAAGTGCAACAATTTAAATCATCAATGGGGTCAATGGGAAAAAAATCCATAAACATAGGTTAAGTAGACACCCATTTTCCTCATCGGAACTTTCACTCTCATATAACATACTCCACTAAAAGAAAAGAGTATCATTTTATGTAAACAAATAATATAGAAAGGTGTAACACCAGTCAACTTCAATCAAGGTGTCCTCATAAGAAGGTTCACTCATTAATTCAAGCATGTTAAGGCCTTGACCAAGAATGGGAACACACAGTGATGAAGGGATAGTTGTAGCACATACATCACCTTCCTTTTTAACACCATCTTTTCCAATAGAGATAATATCATCTTCCAAAAGGGGAGTTCTATCTTCAGAAATGATATCATCATACAATCGTGGTTTATCAATAATTTGGTAGCCTTTAATAGGGGATACACCTCCATTATGCCAAGACACACCACTATGGATTTTACCATCATTAATTATGTCATCCTAAAATACGGTCTTATCCTTAAAAACACATTCCACCTCAAAATCCTCATGAGAAGAACAAAGAATAGAATCACAATTTAAGGATTCATCATTTAGGTGTAATTACTTACATAACTCTATACATGACCAATTATATCAATGCCATCACTAAATTAAGTCTACTTAATTTCATCACAAAACTTCTCATTTACTGGGTGATCATTATACACAAGTTTATCAACACAAATATCACTTGATAATGAACTGTCATTAAAAGTTTATGTATTATCACTAAGTGGACACAAATTTATTTTAGTAGGAGAATCAAGTCGGTCGTCAATATGATCAACTATTGTATCCACATTCCCAACATGCACATTATCAAAACAAGGAACAAAATCATATGACAATGTACTATCATTCGAGGTACACGTGTCAACACTAGATGGGCACAAATTGATCTTACAAGAAGAATTGATTTGATCATCAATAGGATCAGCTAGTGTATGAACACTCTCAATAAATATATTGTCACTATGAGGGAAAGAATCATTAATATGAAATGAAAAAAAGCTATCACTTATACTCAATTGTCTACTAGCCACACAATGATCTTTTACTTTCCAAAAGGTGTAAGGTTTAGCTTGTTACCTCGTAGCTCACATGAGTGATTGTCTTCACCTTTGTTTTTAATATTAGATCATAAATTCTTCTTTGGGGAATCTTTTTAAAATCTCTTGATTCTCTATATTTTGAGGGTTTTTTCTAGGCTTACTTCTAAGGACACCTTTAAATAAATAAAAACTAACTAGAGAAAAAAGTTTCATGAATTAGGATAGGGTTGTAATAAGCCTCTCATATCACTTCTCGCAATCTCTCTTTTTTCCTCTCTAGAGTTGTCACTTTTCACACCCTTACTCCTCTTAATATTTTATCTATTTATTTTATGGGGGTTAGGACAAGTGCTAAGGATTTATTGTGAAGGGTTTCAAGAACCATTAACCTCTAACCTCCACTTTGGGTTTCTATGAGTATCCTTCATTTATTTAATTGGATCCTCCACAATCACATTTCCACAAGGAGTATATTGATTTTTTGTAAACTACTTGGTTTCAAGCTTTGAGACCGTCTGGAAGATCTTGTCAAGTGTGCTTTTGATGGAGGCACCTAGTTCTTATATACATAACTATGCAAACTCTCCATTTAGAAGAAGTTAACTTGTTACTTTTGTTCCAAAAATTTGCCTCTCTCGGTCATACACATCTTGAAATAATGAATTCCCTCTACTTCTATGGCTCATTGGTCCTCCCACCCTTCATCCAACATCATTACCATATGAATAATACATATTAGAACTAGGATATGTGGTGTAAGTTCTGCATCCCAAAAAGTAGAAAATACCTCTTCGATGGTCCACATGATGTCTCTAAATTATTCCCTCCCACATACTTATACCTTCTTGAGTAGGATAGGAAGTAACACAAGACAAGGAAGGAGATCCAACCTTACTACCTTACCTAGTTACGTAACCCTCTACAAGACGTTCATAAGACATATGGGAAAATCCTTATACCTTACATCATCTTCATATCTATGGCGTGAAGTTTGAAACCCTTTATTTTCATTATAGGCGTGGTAAAAAGGTTCCTCTACTCCTTCAACTTCATCACATGAGCCATAAGAACCATTCATCTCCGGTGTAGTAACCTTCATCATCATATCGATCATAATCTCTTTGACTTTCATATCCTTCAAAGTATTCACCATCGTACTCATGAGCTTCATTACTTTTTCACAAGAACTCAAAAAATCCTTATATAGCTCATCATCACTATACTCATAGCTCATGTCGTTAGAAGCGCATCCACTAATATTATATCCATAATAATCTAAATCTATGAATAGCATTCTCCATTATATCACTTTTTTACATACTAAACTAGAAAACAAGTTAGTATTAAAAACCTCATGTCACTCGTATATGAATGATCAACTTACCTTCTTTGGTTTCTTTCCAAAATCTATAGTGTTACTAACTTTGCTCAATCAACTTAAGGTTATTTATGGATGTGGAGAATAAATCCTTATGAATCTTGAAAGAAGGATGACTCAATTAAAAACTAACAAACTTGAATCAAGCAAATTAACAAAAATATAAAACTAGAAAACACACAAAGAAAAGCACATAAAACTAGAAAACACACAAAGAAAAGCACATGAAAAAATATAGTAGGATAAAATGCTAATTAAAATCAAGTTACGAACCTAAAATAAGGTAAAATTAATGAAAAAAATAATTTATCAAGATTTGATCGTAGAAATTTATTTATGAAGAAGTTTGGTTGAAATTCATGGAGAAAATGCTCCAAAAAGTGAAGGAAAAGCTTCAAAAATGCTCCAAAAGGGTTAGAGCCACCATTGGGACATCTCGAGCCGAGGCTGGGAAGATGTGGAGCTAGATGGATGTGGTAGTGGCTTAAGCTAGATAGAGGGAAGAAGCCGTGTGTCTTTTGGAGGAGCCATTTCTAGGACACGAAAACCAGTTTGCCAGATGACTCCATGTGGCACAACTGATCTGGCGCTGAGCTGGAGGTTTGGGCAATGCAAGAAGGAGAAATTGGATCCGCATGCATAGCTGAACCCACATGCACAACAATTAGGCATGTGGATCCTGGACGGTTGATGTCCTTGACTGGGCTCCAATAAGTGCTGAAAAATCCTTTTTTCAAATTATAGATATTTTTTGTATTCCCTTAGGTCCACAAACACCCTAACACTTTCTATTTCTATTTTTAGATCAAAAGTCTATTATTCACCTTCTTATTCAAGAATACTTAATGAAGACACCAAGAACACCAAAAATTCCGACACCAATTAAACGAGCTATGATTGTCATAAAAATTTAAACAGGAGCATCTTTCAACACCACTAGCAAATTCCAATAACTTTTACCCTTAATCCCAAGTTAAAATAAACTAATTTCTCTATCTTTAAGTTTTAAAGAACACCATGAACATTGATAAACTTCAAAAATTTAAAATTTCTTCATTTTAGCTCCAAATTCCATGAAATTTGAGATTTCGGCTCCTCTTGCTATGTAGAACAGACCACGAAGCTTTTCAAGCTCCATTTTGATCTCAAATAACAAACTCACTTCATCTCCTTCAACTTTTTTAAAGTTCAACAATGGTGAAATTCACTCCAAATCGACTAAAATTTAATATCTGACTCCAAATCAACTAAAATTTAAGGTCTAGACCCCTAAACATTAAAAGAGCACAAATCTAGTGTTGGAAACTCCAAAAAAACATGAATCAAACAACTTTTCTAATTTTTGAATATTTTGACCTAATTTTATTTTTGAATTTTTAAATTTATGAACCTAGGATTGAAATCTGTAGGTATGAATCTCTAACCTAAATTGGGATATTAAGATGACAATGATCCTAATTGTGGTGACTAAAATTGATATCAATCATGCAGAATTTTTTTTAATCAATTTTTAGGGGTTGAGCACCACCCAAGGCCTCAACATTAAAAAACAAATGATAAGTATAAGAAAAGGGTCATATACCTAACCTCTAAAATACATTTGGTACATAATTTAATTAACCAAAAATCTCAATAAACTCATACCTAAGAAAGAATAAGTCTAGAACCAAGAAACATGAACTAGAACTATAAATGAAAATATGAAAAAAGAAAGAAAAACAAGATCATGTGCATATCCTATCCTCACATCCATTTCACTACTAAACACAACCAATTCTAATACAAAAGAAAAATGAATAATACAAAACTTAGAGCATGAAGATTCTCACAACACTACTCTACAATAACACCACCATAGGTACAAACAACAAAATAATTTCTAAGAGGGTTCTTTAATTCTTCTCAGCTTTCTTCTCTTAAAACTTGGAACACCAATCTTATCAAGCTTGAAGTAACCTGTCACCTCTGGTAGGATCTTGTTAATATGTATAAAATGTAGAGAATTATCATACTTGTAATTGATTTTAAACAAGGAATCGGCCACAAAGTTAGCATCCCTATAGACTTGTCTCAGATGAAGAGTTAAAACTGAGAAATGAGTCTGATGAGAGATTTAAGAAATTATTATAGATCCCATGGAGGTATATCTTGAGATCTGGTCCACTGGACAAGAAGCTCAGAATCAACCTCTAAGGTAACCTATTGAATACCATTATTCAAACACCAAGACAAACCCCATATAACAACTTCCACTTCATCTTGAATATTAGTCCCATGCCCTAGGACTAGCATATGAATAAATAAGATCACCATGGTGATCTCTAATAACATCACCTGCTCCTATCCTAGCCGAATTAGAGAGAGCACTGCCATCTAAGTTCAACTTAACCACATTAACAGGTGGTTTAGACTAACATACAGTAGTTGTCTTAGTATTATGTCTACAATTTTCAACAAAGTAGATCGAAGGATAAATTAGAATTAGGGATGAGAATAAAAGAAAGAAATACCTAAATGAATACAAAATAGAGTAGAAAAGAAGAAAACTCAGTCAAATACATGAGAAACTAAATTAAATCCACAATATGATAACTTAGTGATCAATAAAAGGAAGAAGATAACACAAGAAATTGGGAAATCCGCCCTAATCACTCGATCTTATCTAATAAAGGAAATCGAACCCAATAAATATCCTAATATAGAGTACAAAATATCAAGTATATTCAATATATTTTAATCATCCAAAATCTAAGTATGAAAATGGATAAGACAACTATTTATAGTTATTACCTTTACAAAAATACTCTATTACAAAGAAAGCCCAAAAGTGACTATTTATAAATAACCCACAAGGACCGTTCTTGATTTCCCATATGGCATCTTAATCATCTATGACCTTGTGAATTTATTGCTCTATGCCTTTCCAGGCTCCAAGCTATCATCTATATATGAAATCCTCTCTGAATGTGCTCCAATGTAATAGTGCTCATATCAAATAACCAATGGTCAGACAAACACGATATATCAACTCTGTAACCATATTTCCTAATAATGGCACAAAAATTTAATATCGCCCAAATTATATATTCCTAAACAAGTATAAAACAATCACTGCCAAATATAGAACTCTACTAGATTGGGGTCGATCCCCATGAGAAACAGGCTAAAATTTCAATCAAAGTGTTTATTTAAGCAATCAGTAAATAATATCCAGTAAATGGGAGATTTGTAATTATGACTTCAAATAGTGATAATTGTTGATTTTGTTGAGTTTGTAATGAATATATGAGAGGCACTAGGATTGTGTTTTCCATTACTTCATAACTTTATAGGTCCTTTATACTAATGATCACTCTCGATGCCTAGCATGTCAGATTGATAGGTTGCGTTCACCTAAATGGCTTTTCACACTTTTTTAGATGACTATCCTCAAGTACTTTTTTGCATCTCCTGAATTTTGCACTACTGACCCCTATCTTGGATCCCAATTATTAAATCAATATATTAATTAAAGGTTGGTAGCTCTAAGTCTCTGTTGTTTATTCCTTTTTTCAATCGAATACCCCTTCTTTTATCTAGAGTAAAGATAAATTGATTTCTAACATTGGCAACCAGTAGAAAGCTATCAAACCAAAGAGAACAGCAATTCACACACAAATACACTTTGAAAATCTCTTTATACTACAAACACTACTTTATTTATCTGCCATGGTTCCCACAACTCTAGTTATGGTGTTAGATACTCATGATGATAACATAACAATAATTTTTAAAGAAGCGTAATTATATCTTATGAAGAATACGATGAGCAACCACAAATCTCAATTATGAATCAAAACCCTAAAAATTGATGTATACAACTTGAAAGAACAAAATATATGTCTCAAAAGAAATAATTAAATATACACTAAAACAAAGAACCTATTAAAAGTATTTATAGACATAAAAGAATCATGTCCTAAACAAAATAGGATAACATGGTTGGTATTGGAAACAGGTCAGGAAAAGAGTCGTAGGTTCTTTTGATGACTCATTTTATATCATAGATCACTTATTGCCTTGTCTTAGTATCTTTTAGTGTGACTCGTATAGAACCCATTGACTCGTTGGGTGACTCATTACCCCTGGGTCAACTTTTCTAACTTTCATGTGTTTGGTCTCATCTCTTTAGGCTAACTCTTGATAATAATTTGTAGTCTCTTGTAATAACTCATAGGAGAAACTGATTGCCGCTAGGGGAAAATATCACTTCTTTGGGACTTTGTGTGACTTTGTACAAAACAAATCATCCGATGACTCATTGCTTGACCCAATGGCTCATTGCTTGAACTCATAGCCAGCTCCCATCTTGAACTCTCTAAGGCACAATTCACTCATGTCACAATGGTTTGGGATACGGCTCGTAGCGTGGTATAATTAGTCCTCAACTTCTTTTTCCATACCTGAGCATTTTTTTCATTATTTTTCCTTTGCTCATTTCCAAAACCTGTTTTTAAAACTAACACAAAAACTCATTTCCATATAAATGAGCCCTTGACTTAGCATATTTTCCTCATTTAAAGCATCAAAAGTGTCATGAAATCATGAGAGATCATTCATCCATGGTAGCATAGGCTCCTGTATCTATTATATCTGATAAAAGAGAATAAATACGCACATGGTCAAAATCTGTGCTTAAAGTAATAAAATTTATTATTGAGCACATTATGGACATGCTGGTTAATTCTTATTTAACACTTTCTTGAACTATTGGCTTCAATGCTTATTGGGGATCCCAAATGACAAAATTAGCATGAATTTTGCCTTAATGACAAACGTGTCCCACCTTTTTGCATATGGGTCATAAAGGATAATTTTGTAAATTTATTACTACAAAAGATCAATATCATTAGCTGAGAAGGAATTTTACTAAGGCTTTTGCATAAGTTTTTGCATGCTTTGACCAATACACCCTTCACATGTCAGCAACTAGGCGTGAACAAAACTGAACCGTAAATCATATCAAATGGCAAACCGAGTCAAACTGGAAAAAATCCAACTAATGGTTTTTGTTATCTTGGTTTGGTGTTTAAAGAAATTGATTATAATTGGTTTGGTTAGGTTTTAACTAAAAGAGGCTAAATCAAATTGAACCAACGCAATATTATATTTATATAATTTTTAAAAATTTATACTACTTAAAATATTTACTATGATGTAATTTATAAATATTTTCTAAATGTTTTTATTGTTTTTATCTTTCGACATATTATTTCAAGTTTAAACTTAGAACTTTGAATGATCTGATAAGTTTTTAGCTCATTGATATTATTTACTCAAATAAAGACCAAATCAATACTAATGAAAATAAATATTCAATTAAATATTAGGAATGAAAATAAAGTTGGATATCTTTTTTTAGTTTTGCATAAATATATAACCTAAATTTATTTTTCTATTTAATATTTAGTGTTATTCTTTTTAAGAAACACCTAAGATAGTTGTACTTGCTACGACTAAAGAAATATTTGAAGCAAAAATTAATTATATGTTTGTATAATCACTTCACCAAAAAAACAAAAGAAAAAGACCAATGTCGAAAAACCTAAATTTTATTGGTTTGATTTAATTTATAGATTTAAAAACCCAACAAAAATGGTTTGATTTAGTATTTAGAAAATCCAAACCATGCCGGTCATGTACACCACTATCAAAAACTACCTTTTCCTTTTGAATAGTATGTCAAAAAACTAGAGCCGTCAATATGGGCCAAGCTTGTTGGGCTGGCCCAACCCGACCTGTAATATTATGAAGTTGGGCTTCAATTTTTGCAGCCCATTTAAGAATATGGCTTTTTAACCCGGCTCGAATAAGCCCGTGGCCCGTGGGGCTTGAGCAATGTGGGTTGGGCTAGCTCATGGGCCGGCGCGTAAGTCAAATACATGTAACTATTTAGATTGATTATTAGTATTTTTATTTTGTTCGAAGGATATCATGTCAAAAGTTATTTAATTTCTCTTTTAGAAATATTTTTTGGGGGTGTTGGAGACTTGATTAATAAGTATTAACACTGTGTAATATTGTCTGGTAATATTTATGTTTATTAACATTCTAAAATTAAATTATAAAATATTATTTTTTAAAAAGTGGGCTGGCCTGTAAGGCCCGCAACCCACAGAGTAAGGGTGTGGGATTGGCATTTGGTGGACCATCATTTTGATGGGCCAGCCTGGCCTGGCCCGTCAAACTCAAAGCCCGTGTGAGCTAGCCCGAATGGGCTGGGCCGACCCATATTGATAGCTCTACAAAAAACTAACATTCCATCTTACCAGCTCAGCGGTCACCAAGAATCATTGTTTAGTCCTAAAATGAGTGATTAATTTTGCACTCTTTTAATCAGTACCTTTAAATTTCATTCTAAGAGAAGAAAAAGTACTAGGATTATATTACACTAAAAATTTAATTCAAGAGTTGTAATTATGAATTAACAATACAGAAAAGGGCCTAAAATGTCCTTCAACTATGTGAAATGGTGAAAACATACCCTCTGTCTATTTATTGGGCCTAAAATGCCCTTCTCATCTACCTATTGGGCCTAAAATGTCCTTTTCATCTACCGATTAAGGCTATTTTCCCTTTTATTTTTAAAAAAATTATAGAATACCATAACTTATCTTTATTAAACTACATAAAATTCCTATCATTTTTATTAATATTAACGAAATAAATAGTGCACAATATCAATTTTTCGTTATTCTAAATTGATTTGATAAATAAAAAGAAAAACAACATAAACAACCATTTTAAAAAAATTATTACATATACATAGCCGTATTAGTTGGTTGTCAACAAATAAAATATTTACTTTTTAACAGATTCTAATATATAGAAAAATAATTATATATTAAATTTTCATATTTCTTATTTATTGCCTATTTTTAGTGAAGTCTTTGTTCATTCATTTTTTTATATACTATACCAAAAATTTATGTTTTTTTTATTGCCTGCTTTCACATTGTCTCCATAAAAATATATGGTATATTTATATCATAAAAATTTATGGTATATTTATATATTATATAAATTATATTTCTATCACAAAAATACATGATATATTTATACCATATAAATTATATTTATACCATAAACACATATTGTATATTTTAGATATAAAAAGCTTATACCATGTAATACTGGAAATATATATATTTATATTTAATAAATAATTTTTTAACAAGAAAAGTACTTCCTACATAATAAGATATACCATGAATAATTATATCATAAATTATATCAAAAATATAATAATAATTTAACTTTGCCATAAATTATATTTACACGACAGAGATACATGGTATATCATTAATTTCAACATAATGATTTTTATTCCATAAATATTTAGCCATACAAAATTATGGTTAACCCACTATATTAGAATTAAAAAATACATGATAATAAAATAAAATTAGATGATTAACATTCATAAAAAAAACATACACGAGAAAATAATGGAATACTTAGTTTATTTAAAAATATTTGAATTTTGAACATAAGAGAGAGAAAGATTTCAAAATAGGAATTATCTTTTCCACTTTTAATTTGAATATTGAAAATATATCTCTTAAATTAAGGTGAATTGATAATTAGTTATATCATTAAATTAGAAATTATAATTATCTTTTCTGGTTTTTTTAAATAGCTATATGTATAAAAAAATTATTTTTATAATATTGAAAAAGTACTATTATTTATGTAATTAAGTTTTAAGGATGGCCTTTTCATGTAATTTACGTAAATGAAAGTGCAAAATAAGCCCAATAGGTAGATGGAAAGGATAGTTTAGGCCCAATAGGTAGGTGAGAAGGGCATTTTAGGTCCAATAGGTAGACAGGAAGGGCATTTTAGGCCTAATAGATAAACGGAGAGCATTTTTGCACCATTTTACATAGTTGAAGGGCATTTTAGGCCCTTTTCCGTTAATAATATATTATTATAAAACATAACAAAGTACTAAACTATTTAAAGTAGTAAAAGGTAACTAAACAAACAACTAGAAGAGAAAATGGAGTATAGTATGTTTTCTTTATTCACTGTTCATTTGTATTACAAAGATAGGGAAGTGTGTGTGTATCTATATATATATATATATATATATATATATATATATATATATATATATATATATATAAGCACAACTTTTCCATTCATAGGAATGATGTTGTTTGACTTTGGGTGTATAAATAAGCTAAAATATTGGTGATAATATTTAGGCATCAAGGATACAACCCATATAACATTCACATCTTCAAAACACCCCATGGAATTTTGATGTAAAATAAAAATTTCAACGAAAGTAAAAGTATACATAGTTATTATAATGACACCCGCCAGGTTATTCCTCAATTCTCATGCATTTTCAATAGTTTGATACTTCGCACACTGGCTAAGGTTATTTATGACTTGTCAAAACTGTTGGTTCGATTATCAGATAGTTCATTTGGATTTGAGGCTCATTTTTCTATTTTGGAGACATCATTATTAAGAAATTGGTCTCGGAACAAAACTCCTAGTAAACAACTTCAAATGAGAATCTCGACAGCCCCATCAGCTTTGAAAATGGATTTTAGGCTAGGAGGCCCCCTAATTCAGGTCCCAACTTTTTTGAATTCATTTTGGGCTATTGGATAGATTCTATGAAAAATGGAACTATAGGGTGGATCCCATATTCAGTCAAAACAATATCAAATGGAAATTTTGATGGTTCCATTGAGTCCAAGATGTTGAATTTAGTATGGTAGCATAGTTTGTTTGAGTACATGAGGATCTGAATGAATCCGAGCAGCCGATCAAAGTCCACTTTGGACTTAAAAAATTTAATGCCTCAAGTTATTGTGCAGTTGCTTAAGCGGGCTAATAACCATCTAAGTGATAGTCACTTTAGCAAAATTAGGTTGATTTAGCGATCTTGGCTATTTGACTTAGGATCGCTTAAGCAATCAATGTCCGCTTTAGCAGACGTTACTTTACCGCCTAAGATGTTGCTTTATAGATACATGCATTCCTTGAATGACCGCTTAAGTGGACAAGTGCTTCTTAAGAAGCAGTTGCTTAAGCTACCTAGTGGCTACTTTAGCGGCACCTCGAGTATTAAATCCCCCTTTTTCACTCGAATTTCATGTTAATTTCACAACTTTTACCTCTATTTTGAGAATTTAGAGTGTGGGAAACATGGGGAATCATCCATTGAAGCTAAGGCAAGTTAGACTAATACTCCTTGACCATTTCTTATTTTTTCCACATCAAATTCTATCCCATTTCATTCTAAATTCTTAGAAATTAGGTCCTTAAATCTCTAGATTTTATGGGATTATTTGGGCTCCGATTTGTGCCCCATTTATGCTCAACTTTTGAGAGAACATTCTTTGTCCTTTGAGATAGCTCATGATGTATTCAATTTTGAATTTTGTTTGGGGCCTTTGTGTAATACCCCGTACTTCTACCTAGCTTAAATTTGTCCTAAAAATATCAAAGAATTGTTTCAAAGATGAATCCACTTTTATACATATGGTATTTTCAATAAATTTCACTTCTTGTCATATGGAAAATTCAATAAGCTTTCCATCGATACCAAATTTACCCAAATCCAACGCTCGGGTGAAGAGTTAGAGCCATTTTAGTAAGACAGTGTCCCACCTGAGCCATCAGCGTGTCATGGAGCAGGTCAAAATGGCAATTGTTAAAATTGAGTGAGCCTTCGCGATTATGGTGTGTTGCGCCAGGGCTCAAATCTTGAATTATCCTTTTCCCAGTGTCTCAGCGCGATACCACCGCGTCGCGGTGAACTTTCAGGTCCCATCCAGTATTGCAACACGATTTCACCACATTGCGCCGTTAGCCCAGTTCCCAGTTGGCAATTCCCAATGATATGGCGTGATAGAACCGCGTCGCGTCAGCCTGCCAAATCATGAAATTTTCTCAGAAATAAAATATGCGTCCAAGGGTTAAAAGGGTCAATTTCTCAACCCTATACAAACCTAATAACATGTGATTCAGCCATATTTTATCCAAAATATGGGTTTTTCTCAAGTTTTTCTCAAGAACAAGTTAGGGTTTTCAATTGGAGATTCATATTCAAGACTCAAATTTAAGAATCTCTCTGTCAATCTTCATAGAATCAAGAACTAAGGTATGTACAGTGTTCATTCATGGATTCTTTTCATCCATGAAGCCCAAGAATCAAGTTTTAAATCTTGTATTGTGAATATTTTGTTGTGGGTTGATTATGTTCATGTGATCATGATTGTATGATTCCCAAGTTGGAATCTTTATGTGTTGTTTATGAACCCATGCTAGTATGTGGTCTGAAACATGTGAAATTAAGTTGAAATATGGAGTTTTGTTGTGTTAATTTGATAGTCATACCTATGCTAAGTCATGCATCCTAGGGGTTTGATAAAATGCTTAAGAGAATAGAAATTATGCACTATAGCTTAATTGTGGCCCAAGAGATAAATGAATGCTTTACCCTATGACCAAGAATGACTTCCATGATATTGTGTGAATCATGAATGGTTGTGGAAATGTCCATGAGATTAGGTTGACGAAAGTATGACATGTTTATATGCAATTTCATTCATGTACAAGACTATGATAACCATGTGCTTCATGAAATCCACAAATTAATGTCTTATGAATTGTTGATGTTGGTCATGAGTTCAAGAAGTGTCATGTCCTGGCAGTTTTATGCTATCGAGTCCTGGGGGTACTTGTACCCGACAAATTAGCCGTGTGCCTAGAGCCAGTGTCATGTTTTCACGATACTCTCTGTTAAGCCATCATCAGTAGAATTCAGTCAGCCATGTAACTAAGGAAAACTCAGTATTAGTTCAGTCTCATTCAGTAATCTCAGAAATCTCAGTAGTCCAGTAATTTCAGTGATCTTAGTACTCAGTAATCTCGGTAACCTCAGGATTCCCAGAAATCCCAGTAACTTCAGTACTCTCCGTCAGTCCTCAGATCTCAGTAGCATTCTGTCAGTCAATGGAACTCAGTGAACTCAATTTAGCTCCGCTAAATAATACTATTAGTATCAGTTCAATTCAGTAATCCATGATCAGTGTCTATTAATATAGGGGTAGGAATTAGCACCGAGTGAACCCAAGGATGGGAACACACACTGCCAGATGAGGGTGTGATTCTTAAAAGTCATCCTTGCATTCTAGAACTATGTAGCCAGCATAGGTTAAGACATCAACACTTTCAGATGAGGATTGATGAGGTGGATAAGCATTGTCAGATGAGGGCCCCACCATTATCTTTTGGGGACACTGTCAGATGAGGGTCAGTCACAGTTTGTCCTTAACAGTGGCACAGTATTTACACCCTTCCAATTGGGGTTACAGATTGGACCCCAACTCAGCCATAATGACGTATTAGGGGCATGTCGGTTAGATAACTACCTCCCACAGTCTCAGTTTCAGATCCAGTCTCAGTAATAGAACTTAGTTCAGTTCTACAGAAATTTAGGACTGTCAGATATAGTCAACTCAGTACAGTTCTGAACTCAGCTAATTCCATCAACATCAGGACTGTCAAATATAGTCACTTATGTTATCAGTATTCAGACGCTGCAATCACATTATCACAAACTCAGTTAATAGTATAATAATTAAACAAAACTCATGTTATCATTATTCAGTTTCAGTATTATCAGATACAGCAAATCAGACCAGTTCTTCATAATCAAAACTGTCAGAAATAGTTATTCCTTTATCTGTAATATGACATCAATTCCTCAGTACTCAATAGACTCATTCATACAGTATCCTAGTATTAGTGCTCAGATATCAGTAAATCCATATTATCAGAATTCATGAGTTAGTGTTATCATGATCTCAGTTACAGTTACATATCCATGCACGTATTCTGACATTCATGTTATACAATCAGTTATTATTGTTCATGCATATGAACCCTTGCATGTAGCCTTCCTCACTTGCATACCAGTACATTCAACATACTGATGCATTTGCGCTATGGTGTTTTATACCATACGTTTAAATGCACGAGCTCCCGAGCATCCTTAGTAAATCAGATGTTCAACATCCAGACTAGCAGTGAGTACTCATCATTCGAGGATAACATGATTATTTTATTAATTTATTATTTTAATAGTTTGGAGTTAGTTGGGGACATATCCCATCAACTCCACAGTTTTCAGACAGTTTAGAGGCTTTTAGACTACAACATATTTTCTAACAGTTTATCTCAGTTTTGGGTATTATTATACCCCACTACAGATATTATTTTATATTCAGTATTAGTTTAGTTTTGAACTTTATGACCTTAAATCTTATATATTTTGGATATTTACAGTATATTATTCAGTGCTTAGTTACAAATATTAGTCATGGGTTAGTTTGTGATCCTTTGGGGTCATGAGCACCGTGTAGCATTTCGGGTACCAGATTTAGGGCGTTGGGCCTGTTCTTGAGCCAAATATTGACCCAACCTTTTATAAAGCAATGCGATTCTTATTTTACTACTAATGATCGGTAAATTATTATTTTGAATGCATGGCAGCATTTCAAGATTGCGAGGAAAAGAAGAGCAACTTATGGATGATTCAAGGATTGTAATTTGGAATCGAGGTCGGCTTCGGTCTACTTTTCTCTATGAGATGGTGTATATGTAGAGTTCATGTTAGTTAGGGAGTATAGAATGTTATTATAAGTAGAATACCATGACTTAGCCTAATTTAGCAGTTTAGGGATAGAAGGGCGAACTGACCCTTAAGGTGAAATACTTGAATTGCTATAAAATACAATCACCTTAGTTATAAGCATGTTTACTATAGTTTGATGTTTAGGAACCTTTAGTATTAGACTTGTTATTTGATTTAGTGAATTGGATCATAATTTTTGTACCAAAGAATCACTACTATACTAGTTATATACTATTGGGCTAGAGGTCTTGGTTACATTACTAGTTGGACTCCAACTGATTATTCTACCCTTATAAAAAGATGTGATTTTAGTATATGAATTCTTAGGCACTTATTGCAATATAATTTTTATACTGGTGATGGCATGCATACTATTTATGCATTCATGCTCATTTAGTGGTATAATTCTATCTAATACCATTTCACTATTGTTCTTAAAAGGGATTTATTCCCACTCTAAATTTTTAAAATTGATTCTTTCATAACGAGAACTGTACCACCTTATTATCGATTTATAATCTTTCAAAACTAAAGATGATATTTTTAAAATTTAACTGAGATTGATTATGGTCCATGGTTTATCTACTCTTTTTTCACTACAATTTACTTTGATCGTGAAATATTCCAACCCTTTATTATGGTGATTTAGTCCCGGAGTTGATCTCTAGCAATGAATTTATTGACTTACATTCTTTTATCCATGGTTCGAGTCCATGCATTTATTATATATATATATATCTAGCACTGGATCAAGTAGATTGATAATGATGTTTATTGGAAATCCTGAATCGATACCAAGTAGTGTATATGGATATTCCTGAATCCCCTAGGGGCTCTTTAATTCGTGAACCACAGTATCAAAAAAGAGAGGTTATCGTAGGTCCTACCTTTATGATTTATTGAGTTGAAGGATGTGTACACATTTGGTACGTTATAACACTTTGATCAGTTATGGTACTATGAATTTACCTTGCATTCATTCATTAATATTCATCGCCTATCACCAGTATGTTGTTTGGTGCTTATATCTATTATCCTTATGGAGGTTTTCATAGTTATAGGTTACAATTATTGTTTGTTGGGTGTTTATTGAATCTTATGGTCTTATGGGGGCCCTATTAAGTATTGTTTGTACGAACTAGTTGATTACTTCATTGTTATTATTTTGGTTAGTTCATGACAGGTTGATTATGGATTGGTACTAAGGTTGGAGGTATATTCTAATCCCTTTTCTTTCATTGTATATTACAATATGGATATTTATCTCGTGGTTAGACATTATGATTAGGGACATATATATTATATATACATATATATGGTATTGTCGTATATTTCTCTCTTCCTTGTTTATTCATGTCGTATATGTATTCTTGACCTTGTATACTATTGTATAACCTTCTTCCACTCTTTCTTTATATATTGATTAGTGATTTACGGCATTTCTCTTTAGGCCCTAATTATTTTGATAATTGGATAGTTTGTACTTATTGATCCCTTAGAATTATCATGTTTAGTTTCTTGGATGATGACCTGTAGTTTATGTTCCAACTTCATATATTACTTAAGCTTGCATCATCTTTGGAACTTAATTGGCTAATTCCTACTAAGAACTACGTGTTTGGTGCTCATACTACACTTCTGCAACCTGTAGATCATAGTACAGTACTTGTTGTTGTTGTATGCATCGTGTAGAGCATATATGAATCAAAGATTTAGGGTGAAGCTCCTGGCATTTGGGATATTACTATTCTCCCTCTTATGGATTAGAATGATCTCTAAGTTGTATTTAGAGATGACTTGTAGTTATATTTACTCTATATTTTACTTTGTTCTTTTATTGTATTATAAGTTCTTGTACCGATTTCATCAGGTTTTGGGACTACTTTATATATATAGTCCTTTTACCATATTTATTCTATTGTTTTCATCCATTTCTCTGGATATTTCATTATTGGTTATTCCAAACTATTGGTTAACTTACCTGCTGGTGTATCATGGTTGGTGCCATCTTAACCACAGAATTTAGGCCATGACAGTTATTCATAATAAGCATTGCTTGCTACCTTCTTAAAAATATCACCAGGAAAATCCATTGGGATAAAACCTTGATTAAGGAAAAAAAAGTACAATACATATTCTTAGTCCGCCTGATGAAGACAACGAATCAAATGGTTAAGTCTTTTCATTTCAATCTTGTATACCATCTTCTCAAGATTTGATGTTAGTAAAGATTTAGTTAATAAATTAGTTTTATTATCACTTGAACAGATTCGTTGTACATCTATATCACTATTTTTTTAGAGATCATGTATGAAGACTAACTTTGGGACGTCTCCCTTTAATTAGGCTATGCATGAAATATTGTCTTCAAATGGGACTTTGGGTACATTACATCACACTTCAGGACACACTTTTCTTTTATGAAATGTATCATTGTTCTCAACCATACACATTCTCTATTTACTTTATGAATAGCTATTATCTCAGTATGATTTGAAGAAGTAGCAACAATAGACTACTTTGTAAATTGTCATGATATATCGGTGCCTCCGTATTAAACACATAGCCTATTTGTGATGAATTTCATATGTGTCAGATAAAAAACCTACATCTGCATGATCAACAAGATCTGAACTATATTTTTTAGTATAAATAGGCCCATATCAGTAGTCCCTTTTAGATATAACAGTATATGCTTAATTCTGTTCTAGTGTCTCCATGTAGGAGAAGAACTATACCTTTCTAGCAAATTAACAAAAAAGGTTATGTTAGTACTTGTAATGTTAGATGGATACATAAGGTGCACCAATGGCACTAAGATATGGTACTTTGAGACCATAAATCTCTTCATCCTATTCATGACGTTGAAATGGGTCTTTACTCACTTCAAGTGATCGGACAACAATTGGAGTACGTAATGAATGTTCTTTGTCCATGTAAAATAATTTCAAAACCTTCTCAGTATAGGTAGGTTGATGGATGAAGATCTTGTCTGCTAAATGTTCAATTTGTAAGACAATATAAAGTTTTGTCTTTCCTAGATCTTTCATCATAAATTCTTTCTTTAGATATTCAATTGCATTTTGGATATCTTCAAGAGATCCAATGATATTTATATCACCAACATAAACAACAAGTATTACAAATGTTGATGATGTTATCTTAATAAAAATACAAGAAAAAATGACATCATTTATATAACCTTCATTTATCAAGTACTTACTAAGGCACATCATGTGATGACCCACTTTCTCAAGTCATGATGGCACCTACTATAACCCACCAGTAGGCAAGCCAACCCATACTTTAGAACTACTAGTAATAGACTGTCAAGAGAATTAAAACAAAGAATGCAGAATAAATGTAATAAAAGGGGAAAATATATAAGATAATCCCAAAACCTGGTGGAATCAGTGTAAGATCTTCTACTGTTAACAAGGATACAAAATAAGGTACTAAATAAATATACAGATATGACCATCTCTAAATACAACATATAGATTAGTCTAGTACATAAGAGGAAGGAAAGTAATTCTCCGAACATCAGAATCTCACCCAATATGTCCAAAACATGGCTGCTCTGCACGATGCACACAACACCGGAGATAACCAGTACTATGATCTGCAGGTTGCAGAAGTGTAGTATGATTACCAATACGTGGTACCCAGTAGGCAACTGCCGAATGAACTCTACAAATAATCCAAATATATATAACATGTAAGAAGGAATGTAAACTACACCCAACTATCCAACAATTGCATAATAAAGCTAATGAGATAATACAAATAAACTATCATATTCATGTCCAAGAAACTGACATAATAAGGCCAAGGAGTTATTAAAGATGAACTTACCCATTCTAGCAATACTCAGGAACCTCAACGCTATACCATATATAACTGGCCAATATAAGAATAAAGGGCGAAAGAAGGATATATATTAGTATACAAGACCAAGAAATGAATATATAATCTAAATAAATGAATGAAGAAAGGGATATACAGTAAAACCACAGCTACATATATATAGATATGGATATATATAAAAACGAGGTCAACTCATGGTACAACCTAAGTCATCATACTAACATCTTAAGTCCTCATAATCATAGTGGAAACTAGAGCTAATATAATCAGGGTCTCTAATCCATACATCTAAACATGAGATAATTTACCAAAATAAGGCAATAATAAAGAAAGGAATCAAAATATTAGGGTCTAAAACCATAATGCCTAACGAACAACTGCAATGTAAGAAAGTCAGAATCATACCTCAAATCGCAATACCAATCCCATAATCAACCCATTATAGACTAACCATAATAGCAATGACAGTAATAATCCCAGGTAACTGGCTAGCCAGAAAAATAATACCTAACCGGGCCTTTCATAAACCACCACTGTCATAGTCTAAGAAGGTTCAATCAATAATCAACAAACAACAGTCTGTACCCATACCTATGCAACCCCCACAAGGTTGATAAATACAAGCTCCATGCAATATACTGCAAGCAACACTCATACCTATACCTATCCAATACCCCATAAGGCTGATAGATATAGGCGCATACTGGGGATAGGTGATGCACATGTAAGAATAAATGCCAAGACATAATTCATAATACCATAAAGTAACTCAGTGTATAAACTCATCTCATCAATATCATCATCAACCACTGAACTTAATTCGGAACCCATATCATCAACATCATCATTACCTGCTAGACTTAATCCAAAACTCATATCATTAATATCATTATCAACCACTGAAATCAAACTAGTATACATATATATATATATATATATATATATATATCAACTATGCATTCAGTGCCAGATTTACATATGTATATATATATATATATATGTATATAATTTCACAGCTAAAGTCATGGCTAAAAAAGTGTATATCTGTAAATCTACTGCCCAGGGTAAAATTCTGGACTAATAATCTTAAAGGTGTAGATAGGGATCGGTAATTTTTCACGACCAAAGTCAATAGTATTAATAAAATCATGGACCGGAATATATCTCGGTCAAATCTTTAAAATACTATTTTAAATCCGAATGCAAATAAATCATCCATTAAGATAGTACGATTCCCATTGTGAAGAAATTCATTTTTAAGGTAAAAGGTGGGCTTTAATCCCTTTTTAAGAAAAATAGTAGTAAAATCATATTTTGTTGGAATCGTACCATTTATTGTATTTAGTGATCATGAATATACCGAATCTATGCATGCCAACACCATTATTCAAGAAATAAAATCATAAGCCTCAATATGTCGATAACAAGTCCCTTACAAGGATAAACCATTACCCGAAATCCAACCCATATCATAACACGGCCTTGGGCCTAATAATGTATCAAAAATAACTACAACATCACAATCACAGACTTAGGTCCTCATACATATCTGAAATTTATATCAATAATCATGCCTATAAGCCATCTCACATCTATAAGTCATCTAATATCTATAAGACATATCATATATAGGCCAAATCATATCTATAAGGCATATCACATCTATGGGCCATAACATATCCATAAGGAATCCCTTATCTATGAGGCATTCACATATTTATATGACATAATCTTATCATTTATCACATCCATGACTATATCATTAAGCATTCTGATAGGCCATATCATTAATTAAATCTGAAATTCATATCATGGCTATGAGCCATTAATTATAATTTGGGAGAATCATCACCATTCACCGAGTCATGAAGTAACCTCATACTAAAGGCTTATTAGTCACAACTATGTCTAGCATGCATAAATAAATTCACAAGGGCTGACACAAGTCTTGGCCTAAGGTTGTCCGAAGGAACCCACTTCTAATCCTCAAAATCCACATTTAGGTAAATTCTACCTTAGACTAGGAAAAGATATCTAAATTGACTCTACATGGTACATAAGCCATAATAATCCCTAAGATAGGAATTCCACCTAGAACATGAGTAATTAAGTCTACTCCACCTAACCTACGGCTTCAAGATAGTTAAATAGTCCAAATAACGCAAATCATACTAATCATGATTCCAACACCTAAACCATATCCCAAATATAGCATAACCATGATCATTCTATGAATTATCTCAACCTATGAAGAAAGCAATAGGATCCTAGAAGTATAATAATTATTTCACCTTATAGGTCAAATCACGCATCTAATCCCTAAACTTTAATAATCAAGACTAAGTCAATGTGTTCTACCCATAATCATTCTTAAAATTATCATTTACAAGAAATATATAAAACATATCATCTTGTGAAGAAGAGTAGACAGAAGCCTACCTCAAGGTTGAACCACAAATTCTTGAATCATTCACCAAACATCCATTTTCACTCCACAATCTCGAAATGCTACTAGGCTATAAAAATCATAATCTACGCATTATTAGGAGTAAAATAAGACCCATATTTCCATATAATGGGTCGGGTCTAATTTTGGGTCAAGAATGGGCCCATGGGGCCCATAAATGGAATCCAAAATTGAACCCGTCACGAGGTCCCTTAAAGGATAAAAAGGTTGTGCTTGAATGTTGAGAACAAACAGAACACGAATCGAGTCTTAAATCAACCCTTAAAGTTTAGGAATTTAAAGCCCTTATTAATTTTCCATGAATTTGGATGGAAATCAAAGGGAAAATCAATTGGTAATGACCAAAGAGTGTTAGGCTAGCTTACCTTAGCTCATTTGGATGATTCTTCACTCTTTTACTCTCTTTGATCTCTAAATTATATATAAAAATGGTGGAAAGAATATGGGGAAATCGAGTGGAAGAAAAGGGTTAAATATAGGGTTAGGAGTCACTATTGTGACTCGGATATCGTGATCGCAACCTGCAATGGGTAAAACTCATTTTGCAATTACTATTTATGGCCATCGTGATCGTGATTCTATAAATGAGTAAAACTCATTTCACGAATACAATTTATGTGTAATTCGCATACCGCGAATGCAACTTATGGTGCAAGGCATAAATCTCATATGGCGATTGTGACTTATGTCTATCATGATCTCTATCGCACTAGAAATCAGCATTAGATTTTACAAAGTTTGGAATTGATACGATTCAATATACGAGTGAAATTTAAACTAAGAAACAAAGAAAAACAAGTGATAAAGATAGATAGAGAAGCAATAAGATAGACACAATGAAAGGTATTGAAAGCAAGCAAAATGTATATGAAACCCTAAATCCTCAATCAATTAAACCAAACAAAGAACCTAAATCTTACATAGAGCTCAAGGGAATTGGATTCCCGAGCAACCCATATTTCTAAATAAAAGATCAACACAAATAATTCCATGCTTGCCTCACACTCTCAATAGAGTTTGCATTCATAATTCATCAAAAGTTATCTAATGAAATGTCTAAGGCATCTATTTATAGTATTTTCCTTTGGATAAGCTATCACTCATGCTTAGTTGGCTACTAGCCTCAATTATTAGAGTGCAAGAGTTAGCTTGATTACCTTGAAGTTCATTTAGAGCATGTCCATTCAAAAATACTTGGAAGTTTTGTGGATTATGAAGGGTGGAGTTATGGAAGCTTAGATGATTTATAATGTTATCCACACTCCTTGAGAAATAACTCTCCATGTCATCCATACTACCATCCATATTAGTCACATTCCCTTCAAGAGATCCTAGTCGGTCATCCATAGCATTAAGCTTCTCCAAGATAGAAGCTAACACAATATTTGTGGTATTATTATCCATGGTGTGTTATGTTTTGCCTTCCTGAGCCATTGAACCTATTAAGAATACTAAACAAAAAAAATAAAAACAACAAATATGTTAAAGTTAAGAAATCATCCTCACAAGTTCTCAAGGTTCACACCTTTGGTTTTTACTCAATTAGCGTCGCAAACATTGATATATTATTTGTACTCCAATGAGAATGCTTGGTACCAATTATGTCTTGAGGTCAGAATAGATTCTTGTTTGAAAGACTCAAATAAAAATTGTGTACGAACTTGAATCAAAAACAAACAACGAATCAAAAAAGAGAAAAACTAGAATGAAAAAGGATGGTGAAAGAAAAGGACTCAAGAACTAATTCACAACTAAGTAGGATGATTACTAATTGTTAATTAGCGTTTAGAATCAAGGATAAAAGTCTAAGAATCAATGAAAAGAAACTAAGAATCCAAAAATGAGCTTACTAAAATTTTACCCAAGTTGATGACTAGGTTGACGACTAGGAAGGTAGTCGTCTCTTGGTTGATAACTTGTCAACCTTAGGCAGAAGAGCGGTTTGGGATATCTTTAGATGATGACTAGGTTGATAACTTGTCACCTAGTTAATGACTAGGTTGAAGATGAGTCACCTACTTGATAACTAGGTTGATGACTTGTTGGTAGTCGTCACCTCGAAGTAGTATAGCTGACGACTTATGTTGATAGCTTGTCACTGAGTTGACGACTAGGTTGTTAGCTTATCATTGAGTTGATGACTAGGTTGATGACTTATTGGTAGTCGTCACCTCTAAGCAGTATAGTTGATGACTTAGGCTAATATCTTGTCACCTAGTTGACAACTAGAGTGATAACTTGTCACTTAGTAGATGACTTGTCAACCTCCCCATTAATCACAATTAAATTTGTTGAAATTTGGATTCCACGTCCCAAGGTTGATTTCTTCGATTTCATGAATTTTTGGGGATCACATCACCTCGTATTTACCCTTTATGGATCTAAAACACTTTTCTCAAAATTTGCACTAAGGGTTTTGGATCAAATTGTACTTTCTTGCTTCTTCTTCACCAAGAACTCCAAGAACAAGGATGAAGATTTCAAAAACCCAACTCACTCATTTCAACTCGAAATCACACCAAATTCGAGATCTAAGCTCATTTTTGTATGGGTAATAAACCCCAATACTTTCCAACCTTCAATTTCAACCCAAAATTCTCAGATTTGAAGAACCATTTCAAAATTTCTTCAAGCGCAACTCATCAATGGTAGAACCTTCAAATAAACTCTAATTAAGCTTAAATTTGATATTCGGACTTTAATAGTGTTAGGGGACAAGAATCTAACACTAGAAATCCAAGAAAACACAAAAATCAAAAACTCAAAATTTGACCTAAGGGAAAAAATGGAAATAACAATTTTTTTGTGATTTTTTGATTTTTCAACTCAATGAGATCCAAGATTGACTTCGTGGAAACAAAATAAAGCTCGGCTCTAATACCAAATGATACGATTCAATTTACGAGTGAAAGCTAAACTAAGAAATGAAGAAAAATAAGCGATAAAGATAGATAGAGAAGTAATAAAATAGACACAATGAAACGAATTGAAAGCAAGTAAAAGGTATATCAAACCCTAAACTCTCAATCAATTAAATCAAACAAAGCACCTAAATCTTACATAGACCTCAAGGGAATTGGATTCCCGAGGAACCCACATTTCTAAACATAAGATCAACACAATCGATTCCACGCTTGCCTCACACTCTCAATAGAATTTACATTCATAATTCATCAAAAGCTATCCAAAAAATGATTAAGGCATCTATTTATAGTAGTTGCCTTTGCATAATTATCCTATTACAAAAAATAGCCCAAAAGTGGCTATTTTGGAAATAACCGACAAGGGCTCTCTTTATTCCTTGTGTCATGGCTTTTCTCAGCTCCAAGTTATCTTCAAAAAATGACTTTGTTTAATTAGGAGTTCAAAGATGGGCCACCAAGAACATTCGTGGATCCTTAGGGAGACCATGTCTTGGACCTATTTATGTGGCCTCGAGTTGTGCGATAAAAACCGTTGATGCCTATTTGACTTGTATCAGGAATAGACTTTGATTGGGTGTTCGAGATTCATACGGAACCCCGTGCACGTGAACAAAATATGCTACTATGCAAAATTTGACGTTCTGGACTCATTGAAACCAGAAAAAATTTCATCGAGATCATTTCGACTATATGTGGGGCCCACACCTATTGGTCCATTTTTCACACAATCTCCCCAATATCCCAAAACATGTCTGGAAGCCTCATGAACTGAACCAAGGGTCCCCAGCCTAAAATCAATGTTCCGGAGCTGATGGAATGGTCGTAGTTCTCATCTTAGGTCATCTACTAGGGGTTTTGATCCAAGACCAAATCTTAAATAGCGAAAGCACCAAATTAAGGGAATGAGCCAAAAATCCAAATGAACTGTCTGATTAGTGCACCGACAGTTTTGGCAAGTCATAAATGACTTGTAGCCTCTGTGAGAAGTCTGAAAATATCAAAACTGCATGTAAATCGAGGAAATGACATGGAGGGTCATTACAAAATCCACTACTAAAAGGACTTTGGTCCGCCAAAGTCAATGGATAAAACACCATCAAAACTCAAAAGGACATGGTACTGGGGATTCATGCTCCAAGTACGACTTCCTAGATAACCTCCGAGAAGAGGCAACACTTTCAAGGGACTTTGCCATAGGTATCACTTTTTCAACCAACCTCTGCACTTTACTTGTCAAACAACCAAAACTCGACTTCAGAGACTAACTGACCTCCAACTGAGCTGAGGAAGGATGATGCATGTAAATCCAAACCATGACACACTAATATGACACTGATACCAACATAACCCAATAAAGGATCATCCAAACCAAAGACAACATAAGGCATGATTCATGCAACCAACTCCAAATCCCTATATAACTTTCTCTTATCTTTCCAAACCTGATATCCACTTTAAACCAAGTAGACACCTAGACAAGTTTGGTCCATGCAATCTTATCACAAAAAAAATTCTTGAAGAATTAAAGTTGATCCACTGAAAATCCATATGGAAAATATGAAAATAAGCCCATAAGGCACTTCCTGGGCACACAAATAGAGATAACCAAGGTATGCAATCTATGCTAATGCTACAACTGGTTTGGATGATAATGGAAATTAAAATCCAAGGGTTCAAAGAATAATGACTCATCACTAAATTATCTGCTCCAGGATGTCCCATCAATTGAGAATAAAACCATGCTAAGTCCAACTCAAGCATAATACTCCCCTAAGTAAATCTTAATGAAAATTGAAAACCCAAATTCAATGTTAATGGAACCAATACCGTGTTCATGGGTTATTATTTGAACACTCATCTACCTAATCCATCCGATCTCAATAAGACCATATATGTAACTACGGAGTAGGCTCAGCTAACATAGAGATGAAATCTTAACTAAGACAAATTCAAAGTAAAGGTTGCAATCAAGCTCTATAATTCCAAGCTTGAATCTCAACACCAAGACTAAACCACTCTATCATAACTACCCAAACAAAACCTGAAGATGGGTAAGCATTCATATTTCCAAATCTATCGTAGCTTCCAAATCGTCATTTCATGGTGTCAAATCAAAAAGTAAGCCAACAAGTCTGAACTAATGTCAAATACCAAAATCTATCTTACCATCCAAATCTGATGTATCCTTACTAAATCATGCCAGAATTAAAATCAAAGCATAGCTGAAGAACAAAACCTCCAAAGGGGATAAACCATCGACTGAAAATATAAAAAACTAACTCTATATCAGCTAGAGGCCATGAAATAGAAATCATGCCAAAGTATAAATCACCAGCTGAAAATGCAAATAACCAAATCCATATCTACTAGAGGGTACGAACTACTAAAACATACTCAAGAGCTCCCCAAGACTACAAAGCACAATAGTAATAGCAAAAACTTTATCAGCCCACAGAAATGCAACTTTAGTTAGAAATTAACTATTTCAATACTCCATCTCAACAAAGAATAACCATAGGCATATATCACCAAGGAGAAACACTCTACCAATCCTTATTAAGAAGAATAAATTCTAAAATAATGATTTCCTGATCTACCCAAATGGGACACTCTTAACTTAATAAACCCATGAATCACCTCATGGAGGAAAAAAGTACCAAGCTCGACACCAATGTCAACGTCAAGACTATTAGCGAAAAATGAACCAAACAACTCAAGATAAAGAATTTCCAATTTACCAACTTATGAAGCGGCCATATGAAAGATTACCTATCTCCAACTCTCTAATTTCACACAGACAAAACCGCATCACGGCATGAATGGAGTATCCAACTCTACACCAATACCAAAATACACATCATTACCAAGAGATAAACCAGAATAACTTAAAAGATGAATTAAATACCTCTAAAGGTCAATGTAAAACTACTATCGGGCAATTAACTAGCCAAATCAGATGAAGGGACCCCAAATCGGTCATCCTAAAAAAAGATCTACCTAAATAGGGATTGCCAAAACAAAAGCCTTTGTAATCCAAGAGGCAAGTCCAAGAATTCCAAACTCAAGAACAAGCGATATATATAATTGCCAACTCTAAAATTATAATTGAACTGCGGAAGGTCAACTTACTTTCAACACTAAAATCCATTCCCAATCAATCTAGTACAACCACCAAAAGAGGAAAAATGACTATTACTCACCTCGCCATAGAAGGGAAATTATCCAAACTGGCTATAGTTGCTCGAGCCAACGAATAAAAATCATAAGGAATGGAATTCTAACTAAATAACACTAGTCTAAACAGCTACCCATAGAGGATCAATAACATCAAGAAATGTCAACAATATAAATATCAATATAATGAGTAGGTGGTACCAAAATAAAAATCAATAACAAGTACCACTCAATGGTCAAAATAAAGCCAGTATGGCAAGGAAAATGGGACTCAAGCCCAAATACTACACCCCAAAGGAAATATGAACACCAATCTACTCCATTTACTACTAAAAGAAACAATCCACGAGGGTAGTCATATAATCATAAATTCAATAACAAGGCACATAACAACCAATAAACTTATCAAGGCATATAATTATCGGTGGGTATGAAGCCCCCAATAAACACAAATGTAAAGGTAAATGTGGGAAATAAAAGCACACCTATTATGGTTAAATCTGCAATCACATATCGGATGGGTCAAAGAGAGAATAAATCTGAATGGGTCCAAACTCGGACTGATAGACTAAATCATCAACTAATTAGCCAAGCACATTATCTTAACTAAATATGCCACAATATCATGAGGCTGATCTGAATGAGATAAATAACAAGTAATCCCACGTCAGGGAAACTCTCTAGACCATTAGCCGAGCTCTTTGCAGTCATAGAAAACTGCTGAAGTCTTAACTAGCAAGAAATACGAACTGATCCTAAATGGATGGACAACTGATGGTGAGAGCACTCTTTACTACCATGATCATCCTTCTCATAGTCATAGCCTACCTCAAGAACTCTAGGATTGCAGGGAATACATGCTAACTCTATATGAACAACCAACTTATAATTAGGGCACTCTCTAGACCAATGTCCCATCTCACCAAAATAAAAAAAAGCCCCTGAATACTCTGATATGCTACCCCTGCTGATCCAGAATGGCTTCCATGGCCTGAAGACCCATACCAAATACTCCATAATGTTTGATGAGAACTCTGCCTGCTAAGATCACCACAACTAACCTAAGAACCAGCTATAGTCTAAAACACCACCTGTGTATAATTGATAGGCTGCAAGTAAAATTAACTTCCACCAGAAGGATCCTCACACCTACATAAAATACTAATAGCAGTATACTAATGGTATGGCCTATTACCTACACCTCCATAAGTCCCAATGCATTCTCTTTATGTTTCTCGCATAGTCAATAATGTGAGAGAAGGATGACTCAGTTCCTATTAAGTGCTCCAACGTTAAATAGAGTGGAAATGCTAATTCTCTAATAAATCCACACACCATATGATGCTTTGAATAATATAGCATAAAAATATGTCTAGTCCACTCAAGAAACCCAATCTCGTACTCAGAAACTGATAAAGAACCCTGATGAACACCAACAAATCCAACTCTGGCCTGAGAATTGCTCAATGAACTAGATTTCATCCCTGGCTATAAGGGATCTACATAAACACTTGGGATCCCCAATGATGAACCTCGAAGGGTTGAAATAGTCATGAGTTCTGCTGGAGCCTAAGTAGGCCCTAAATCCTTTAGATGAAGCTGAAGACCTTTAATATCTATCCCTGACTCTCTAGTCTAATATTGCACTGAAACTCTAGAAATGCATGCTAAAATCCTATTTATATCTATCAACGATCTCGCATCATCTATATGGGATAGAATAGAGTCAAAATAGTGATTGGGGATCATAATAATACGGATACATGATAAGGAGTCAAGAATAGAATTTTCTAAGAATGCCCTATAGCCTTCCAAAGATAGGTTATAGATGTCTCCACATCGATCCGCAGGACTCTACTTAACACTTAACTCTTGTTTCAATATATCAGTGAATCTAGGCTCTAATACCAATTTGTTAGGACCTAATATCTTTGGTCATGATGGTGTTTGCTATAACCCACCAGTATGTAAGCCAACCCATAGTCTGAAATACTAGTAACAAACTACCAAGAGAAATTAAGAAAAGAATATGAAATAAATATAATAAAAAGAAAAAATACATAAGACAATCCTAAGACCTAGTGTAATCAGTACAAAAGGTTCTAGTGTTAACAAGGATATGAAATGAGGGACTAAATGAATATACAGATGCAACCATCTTTAGATACAACATAGAGATCAGTCTAGTAAATAAGAGGGATGAATGTAATACTATGAATATCAGGAGATCACCCTATGTCTCCGAACTATGGCTGCTCTGGACGATGCACACAACACCGGTGATAACCCGTACAATGATCTACAGGCTGCAGAAGTGTAGTATGAGTACCATCGTATGGTACCCAGTCGGCAACTGCCGACTAAGCTCTAAAAATATTGCAAATACATAACATATAAGAAAGAATGTAAACTACACCCAACTATCCAACAACTGCATAATAAAGCTAATGAGATAATACAGATAAACCATCTTATTCATGTCCAAAAACTAACATAATAAGGCCAAACAGGTATTAAAGATGAACTATCCCATTCTAGCCACACTCAGGAACCTTTACACTATACCGTGTATCACTGGCCAATATAAGAGTAAAGGACAAAATAAAGATATATATTAGTAGACAAGGCCAAGAAATAAAAATATAATTGTAATAAATAAAGGGAGGAAGGGATATATGGTAAAATCATAGCTATGCATATATATAAAAACCAGGTCAACTTATGGTACAACCTAAGTCATCAAACTATTATTTTAAGGACTAATAATCATGGTGAAAGGTTCAATCATCAATCAACAAACAACTTTCCAAAACCATTCCTATGCCACCCCTATAAGGATGATAAATACAAGCTCCATGCAATATACTGCAACTAACACTCATACCTATACCTATGAAACTCCTTATAAGGCTAATAGATATAGGCACATACCGGTGAAAGGTGATGTGTATGCAAGAATGAATGCCAAGACATAATTCATAATACCATAAAGTAACTCAGTGTATAAACTCATCTCATCAATATCCTCATCAATCGTCGGACTTAATTCAAAACCTATATCATCAACATCATCATCACCCACCAGACTTAATTTGAAACTCATATCATTAATATCACCATCAACCGTTGGAATCAAATTGGTATATATATGTATCAATAAAATAATCTATCAACTATGCATTCAGTGCTTGATTTCATATATATATATATATGTGTGTGTGTGTTTATATTTTTACGGCTAAAAGAGTGTAAATCCATATATCCATTGCCTGGGGTAAACTTTGGGACTAAATCATCATAAAGGTGTAAAAATGGGCTAGTAATCTCTCACGATTGAAGTGAATAGTATTAACAAAATCATGGATTAAAATCTATCTCGGCCAAATCTTTAAAACACCATTTTAAATCCTAATGCATATAAATCATCCATTAAGATGGCATAATTCCTGTTATGAAGAAATTTATTTTTCAGGTAAAAGATGGGCTTTAATCCCACTTTAGGAAAAATAGTAGTAAAATCATATTTTTTTGGAATTGTACCATTTACTGTTTTTAGTGATCATGAATATACTGAATTTATGCATTCCATCACTAGTATTCGAACAATGAAATCATAAGCTTCAATAAGTCGATAACTATGACCACATCCTATACAAGGATAAACTATTTCTCAAAATCTAACCCATATCATAACATGGCCTTGGGCCCAATAATACGTTCAGAATAACTACAACATCCCAATCACGACCTTAGGACCAAATACATATCTGGAATCCATATCAATAATCATGCCTATATGTTATCTCACATCTATAAGTTTTCTCATAGATAAGGCATATCATGTTTATAGGAAAAATCATATATATAAGGCATCTCTTAACTATGAGGCATATCACATCTATGGGCCATAACATATCTAAAAGACATCTCATATCTATGAGGTATATCATATATTTATAAGTCATAATCTTATCATTTATCACGTCCATGACTATATAATTAAGCATGTCGGTAGGCTATATCATTAATCAAATCTGAAAGACTTATCACGGCTATAAGTCATTAATCATAACTCGAGAAAATCATCACCATTTACCGAGTCATGAAGTAACCTCATACTATAGGCTCATTAGTCATAACTATGTCTAACATGCATAAATAAGTCCACAATAGCTAACACAAGTCTTGGCCTAATGTGGGCCAGAGGAACCCACGTCTAATCCTCAAAATTAATACTTAGGCAAACTCTACCTCGAACTAGGTTAGGGTATGTAAATTTACTCTAGATGGTACATAAGTCATAATTAGCCTTAATATAGGAATTCCACCTATAAAATGAGCAATTAAGTCTACTTCACCCAACTTACAGTTTTAATATAAATAAATAGTCAAAATAATACTAATCGTGCTTCCAACACCTAAACCACATCCCAAATCTTGCATAATATCATGATCATTCTACCAATTATCTAAATCTATGAAGAAAGTAATAAGATCCTAGAAGTATAATAAGTATTTCACATTATGGGTCAAATCACGCATCTAATCCCTATTCTCATTTACATGCAAAATATAGAACATATCAACTTGTTAATAGGGTAACAGAAGCCTACCTTAATGTAGAACTGCAAATCCTTGAATCATTCACCAAATGTCCGTCTTTACTCCATATCTCAAAATGTTGCTATGATATCAAATAGTAATCTATATGACATTAGGAGTCAAACAAGACCCATATTGCTAAATAATGGGTCAGGTCCAATTTCTAGTCAAGAACTAGCCAATGGGGATCGTAAATGGAATTAAAAATTGAACCTATCATAAGTTCCCTTAAAGGCTAAGAAAGTTGTGCTCTGTAACACCCTGCAAAATCCTAAGCTTAACTCAGACCTTTAAAGCATGTTAAAGGGTCCCAGACTTAGAAAATTTCAGCTAAGTGTTCATACTTAGAGTCATTTCATCCTTCATAGGCTGGAGACTCTATTTAATGACCCTTATGACCTTTAAATATCAATTTTTAGGTTAATTCATGATCAGCAATGTCAGTAGGTGTTCTCAGACAAGTTTTGGATTTTTCAGACATTGTTTGAACCATATTTGAAATCTCAAACCAGTAGATTAAGGCGGTCTCGACGCGCCGCATCGCCCATCACGTTGATGAGTATTTTTCCTCAGCTCCCAGTGCTAATTCCAGTTAATCAATGCAGACTCGATGCAGTGTGTTGGCCATTACATCAATTCCAATGGCGCAATGCGTCAGTCTGCGTGTCGCTAAATCAATTTTCATTCATTAAAAAGTTGCATCCTTAGGGGTAATTGGGTTTTTTTCCCACCTTATGTCATCCCCTAAAAAACAAAATTAAGCCCCTTTAGAGGAAAAAATCATTCCCTATTTAGAATTTACAGAAGAAAAAATCCCTAGGAGATCAAATTTCAAACTCAACGCTTAAGATTTCACCATCCTTCTTCAAGAATTTAGCAACCAAGGTATGTGAAGTGTTCATCCAAGGGTTTCCTTCCACCCTTGGAGTTCAAGAAACTCTTTCTAAATATAAGTTAATTGGTTTCATGGATTTTAGGTTGGATCTTGAATGTATTAATGATTATGATATTAATGGTGATCTAATTCCATGATTTATCCCAAGTTCATGCAAACTAGTTTAATTGTGAATTGAATTTTGTGAACTACATGTCAAACTCTTGAATTGCAAGTTGAATGTAGAATCCATGATATTACTAAATTTTTATTGATATGTGAAATACCCATGCTCCCCAAGTGTTTGTCAAAATGCTAATGTGATTAGACTAGTCCAAGCATAACATGTTATTGTGTGATATAATTCATGCCCAAGCTCATGTATAACAAGTGTTTGACCAATGATGTCTAAGTGAATTTATTATTAGCAAGCTAGTACAATGATGCTACTAAAGTCATGCAGTGATCTACTTTTCATGCTATTAAGTCCTGGGGATATTTAATGCCCAAAAATTTAGATGCTTACCTAGAGCTAGTGTTAGTTACAGAATAATCTCAGTCATGTCACGATCAGTAGTACTCTCGATCAGTTACATAACTCAGGAAAAACTCAGTAGACTCAGTATCAGTCCAGTCCGGTTTAGTATCCAGTTCAGACCTCAGTAAATTCAGTCAGTTAACAAAATTCAGTAGTGTTTTGTAAGTCAGAAGAACTCAATAAACTCAGTTCAATTCAGTTAGATAGTATAATCAGTAATAGCTCAGTCAAGCCTAGTATGAACTAGGAATCAATTCAGTGTCTATTCGGTTGGGAGTAGGATTCAGCACCGAGCGAACCCAGGGATGGGGGCATTCCTGCCAGCGGAGGGTTTGACCCTTAGTACCAATCCCTGCATTACAGAACTATGTATCCAGTGTAGGTTGAGATATTTTCCTGCTAGACTAGAGTTGATACATCTCATATAAGTTTTCCTGCCAGCGAGGTTTGTCGAAAGAGCTTCCTGTTAGAGAGGTTTAACTCACAATAATCTTTACTCATGGCATGGTACTAACACCCTTCCAATAGGGGTTACAGGTTAGACCCCAATCTATTTAGAGAGGGGCATATCGGTTAGATGATTACCTCTCACAGTCTCAATTTTAGTCTTTAAAATAAAACTTAGTTCAGTTCTACAGAAATCAGGACTGCCAAACACAGTCACTCAGTACAGTACGCAACTCAGAATAGTTCCATAGGATCAGGACTATCAGATACAGTCTCTTAATTAATAGTAATACAGTATCAGTTAACTCAGATATCAGTAAATCAGTAATTCAGAACTCAGTATCAAGTGTTATCACGACCTCAGTTACAATTTACGTTTTCATACATGTACTCTCATTCAGTTATACTCATGTTATGTGATGATAGGCGAGTTTACACGCCTATAGCACTATATTTTGCCCATATTTTAGCCTAGTTTTGAGAACAAATTATATATTTCATGCACTTTTAGTCCTTTTTCCTGTAAGTGAGCTAACGAACATGATTAGCAAAGTTTCAGGTATAAATGATGCAGAATTCAGCATTTTATGGATAACTTGATGCCAAAGAAAGCTTCACGAAAGGAGAAAAGCCAATCTTGGACGCCAAGGACTAAAGATGGCGCATGGAAAATCTGTCCCGGGCTAAAACAACATTTCTGAAGACTTTGGGGACTAGCAGTAATTTATTAGGATTAGGATAATGATACATTAACCTAGTACAATTGGGTTAATTATTTCATTAGCTTATTAGGATTAGGATAATGATACATTAACCTAATACAATTGGGTTAAGTATTTCATTAGCTTAGTAGGATTTGGTTAAGCATTTCATTAGCTTAGTAGGAATAGGATATGGGTATTATAAATACCCTATCTTGCTAGAAATTTAGAGACATCTCAGAACATATTCTTCCATTAATTCTATTTTTCTTCTTATATTCTTAAATTCCGCAACAAGAGAAACGTTACCTTGCTAAGGAATTCACGCCTAATACGTACCACACCATTACAAACGTGAAATCTTTATTGTGGTATAACAACAATGTCAATTGTGATTTCCTTCGCACTCATGGGTAACTAAACTTCTCTGTTGGGGTTATGGAAGCCAAATGAGATACTATCTATTGCTGTGAGTTTGTGAGTTCGTGACACATATGTTGCTTATATCATTATTCTCTTCATCTTAATCTAAATTCTTTGTGGTTGCAAACGCAAGAATACGTCAGTATAACATTTAACTTGTTCGAAAGAAAGGTTATCTGTCTGGAAAAGAGATAATGTCAAGGTAGTAGGGTCCCATCCCCTATTAAAAAGTTAGTGTCGTAACTGGATTAACCTCTTGGAGAATTCGTACCGTTAGATACGCTTTAAGCTCGAAAGAGTTAAAGTGAAATAATCCTCGAATAGGTCGAAAGACACCTGGATTTACCATCGAATACAATTCTCTATAAGCACATACATGTCCGAATTCAACACACTCATAGTCAATAGAGACGTATAACTCAGAAGGTGGACATAACCCCAACTCCTCAATTCTCATTGTTTCACAACCTACTAAACATTCTTTCTTTTTACTTTGCTATTTTCAGTTTTTGCTTTAATAATTTGGTTACACATTACAAACCCCCCTTCTTACGAGACTTGCACTAAAAGTCTAGTAATCGTTGCTTACTTGTTGACCAAGCTATTCCCTGTGGGATCGATACCCAACCCAGGTTGGGTTCTATATTTGCTAACGACCGTTTTACACTCCTACGAGAGCTGTAGGTTGAGCGTTATCAAAAATTGGCGCCGCTGCCGGGGAATACAAGTGTCAATTAAATTCATAATAATTACTAGACCCTTTGGTCAAAGATTCTCCTACTTTTACTTTTAGTTTTTGTTTTTGTTTACTGCAGGTTTTTTTTTTATTCAGTGCATGCCCCATACCCGAAGTTCTGGTCAACCGTTATTACCTATCAATCCTGAACCACAACGTATTGGCAGAATGGAGGCACAACACGTAATTGAAAGGATGGCTGCTCAACAGGAATAGGAGAGACTAGCTGCGCTAGCCGCCGCTCAAGTGCATCAACAAAATATTGATAACCCTGGGCGAGCAACAAATCCTGACGATAAAGATCTAGGTGATGAAGAGCTACTAAACCCTAGGCATTCCGCTGAGATCGCAACACCTGCCATCAGAAGAGATTGTCAAGCTAGGTTTAGGCCTGAACGCCAAGCTATGCAGCCAGCTTTCGACGATGATGATGATGATCTTGATGGAACCGGAGCCACAGAAGCCATTATTCCTCCACCATTGGCACCCGGAGCCAAGTACAACATCACGAGCACCATGATTCAGTTATTGCAAATCAAGGTATTATTTGGTGGACTAGAACGCGATGATCCGAATATGCATCTCATCAACTTTATTTCTACATGCAAGTCATTTGACAATCCTGGAGTTGGTTAGAATACAATTCGGTTACGCTTATTTCCATTGTCTGTGTCTGGGGAGGCAACTCTATGGTTGAATGGGCTGACTCCTGATTCTATTACAAATTGGAGGCAATTGAGAGACGCTTTCCTAGAAAGATTCTTTCCGCCATCCAAAAGAGCACAATTGAGAGATGAAATCAGCAACTTTCGTCAGCTTCCAACTGAAGCCCTTCATGAAACATGGGAGAGGTTCAAGACAAAGCTAATGAGGTGCCCAAACCATCACATGACTAATGTTCACCTAATGGAGATACTTTACAGAGCCTTGAATTCAATAACTAAACCAATTGTGGATAATGCGGCTGGAGGATCATTCATGGATCTCACCTTTGGTCAGGCAAGCAATATGCTAGACAGGATGACGAAGCAAAGTAGAGCTTGGCATACCAGGGATTCTGAGGTAGCAAGCCCCACTTTATCTATAGGCATGACTGCAGACCAAGGGAAAAGACAAGAAGAACGTGATCAAGATATGGCACACATGAAAATACAAGTGGATCTTCTTACAAAGCATTTATTATCAGGGTAGACCGAAAAAGTGAAAGCTATTGCGTCAAAAGGAAGAGACAAATCTGATTCGGAAGAGGAAGCCAACTACTTGAACAATCAGGGGGGTTTCCGAGGCAATGCCCAAGGAAACCAAGGTCGGAACTATTATGATAAGTCTGGAAACAAGGACCAAGGTAGTTGGAGGAAAAACAATGAAAAGAGTGGTTTATACGTACCCCCTGGAAGACGTGACACCACCACATCTAATTCTGGAAGTATGGAAGACATGATGGCTAAACTATTGAAAGGAGTGGAAGCAATGAGCGCGGGAGTAACGGAGGTAATTAATGATTTGTCCTCTATGAAACAATTGGTTGATTCCTATTCCACTTCAATCAAGCAAATAGAGCAGCAATTGAGCCAACTTTTAGCAGCGCTCAATCAAAGAAAGGTTGGCACTTTACCTTGCGATGCCGTGCAAAACCCAAGGAATGATGGGTCATGCATGGCCATTACTACCAGAAGTGGTAAGGTGCTGGAAACTTCAGAAAAAGGAAAACAAGTGGTCGACGATGTAGCAGACATTGATGACAAGGCAAAAAAAGAAGCTGCCGTAGAATCCACCCACGACGTCCATGACGGTACACTGAGTATGTTGCAGCCTGAAAAGGCTAAAAAACGAAGGCAAGAGGAGAAGAAAGCCGTGGAGAGAACAATTCCATATCCACCACCACCTTTTCCTCAAAGATTGAAGAAGGTGGCGGACGATACAAAGTTCAGCGAATTCATGACTATGTTAAAACAGCTGACCATTAATGTTCCATTGGTGGAGGCACTTGAACAAATGCCTGGGTAAGCGAAATTTATGAAGGATCTTTTGACAAAGAAGAGGGCAGTAAGCTATGAGCCGGTAGATAATATTCATCATTGCAGTGCAATTGCCACAAGGTCCTTAGTACAGAAGAAGGCAGACCCTGGTGCTTTCACTATTCCTTGCACGGTTGGATCTATGAATTTTGCTAAGGCATTGTGTGATTTGGGAGCTAGCATCAATTTGATGCCACTATCCGTCTACAGAAAGTTAGGGTTGGGCGACCCTACTCCAACCAATATGCGGCTCGTCATGGCGGATAGGTCAGTAAAATGACCTGTTGGTATCCTATGTGATGTCTTGGTAAAGGTTTCTTCATTCATCTTTCCAGCAGACTTTGTTATTTTGGATTGTGAAGCGGACTCAGAGGTTCCCATAATCTTGGGACGCCCTTTCCTTGCAACGGGAAGTGTTCTTATTGAAATGAGAGCTAATGAGCTTTTATTTCGGTTGAATGACGAAGTGGTCCGCTTTGATATATGCAAAGCTATGAAGTAGCCCAGCGATATGAATGTGTTCTCTGTAGCTGATGTTCATCATGAGGATAAGAAAACATTATTTGTAGAGAAACAGCTTACTGTTGAGCCATTGTCTGCTGCGCCACTGAATGTTGAGCATGAGGACGATGGAGATTATGAAGAACTTATGGGTGCTCTAACAGAAATAGAGTCCTATTCCCATACTCCTAAGCAACCGGACCGTGATCTTAAGAATCAACCGTCACCAACAGCGAAGACTTCCCTTGAAGAGCCACCAATGCTAGAATCGAAAGAGCTCCCCGATTATCTAAGGTATGTGTTCTTGGAAAGTATAAATATACTTCTGGTAAGTGCGGATGATTTAAGTAAACAGCACGTAGAGGCTCTCATCTCTGCTCTGAAGATATACATGAGAGCTATGGGTTGGACTATTGATGATATAATTGGTATCCCTCCTGGGATAGGCATGCACAAGGGTCATCTCGAAGAAGATTGCATGCCTACAAGTAAGCCTCATTATCTTCTGAATCCATTCAGAAAACGATCAACCATCTATCTCGATGAAGTCTAAGTAATCGAGATAGCTATGTCGTGTCGCGACAATAAATCAAGCGCTAGATGGGAGGCAACCCATCGTTTATCGTTTTTCATTTTTTTTTCTTTCTCTCATTCTAGTACGTGTTTTGTTTTTGATAAATAAATCCAAAAATAAGAGTCGTGCCACGAACAAAACTAAGGCGCTTGATGGGAGGCAACCCATCGTACTAATCGTTTTCATTAGTTTTGAGCGAATGTAGGTGCAAGAGGTATAAAACGAGGAGATCGATTTCAGATGCGATTTGGACGTATGGCATGGTAAAAGTGGTAAGTTAGGAATTAAGATGCATAAGGCTATGGATTGAGCATTGCTCATGACAAAATAGGCATCGAGCAAGGCTAGGCCTAGGTAAAACTAGGCCACGAACAAGGCAAAGCCTATACTATAGCCCAAGGTCTCGGAATCTAGTGTGCTATAGCATAGGCGCCGCCCATGCTCAAGTATGCCATAGCATAGGCGCCGCCTATGCCAAAGCATTTTGTCTCTGAATCTCATAGGCCATGCTAAAGGCGCCGCCTATGGTCACTAAAGGCATTGCACTAGGTGCCGCCTATGCTCACCATAGGCTTTGCATTAGGCGCCGCCTATGCCAAGCATAGGCAAAGCTAAAGGCGCCGCCTATGGTCACTTTTTGTCTCCAAAACCGATTTTAAATGGGTCAAAACCCGACCCATTCTTTTCCTATATAAAGGATACTTAGTCTTGAGGCACAAAAACATTGAAAACCTAACATAGGCGCCACACATACTCTCCAAATCATCTCAAAACTTTTCTTTTTGCTCTCCCACTTCACAAGAACATCTCCAAAGGCTTCAATAACGTAAGTACTCTTTTGTTCTTCATCTATTTTTCGTAAGTGCTACGTTGCTATGTCTATTATGAATTGCTAAATCTTGAAGAAGTATTGGAGATGTGAATGTGTTTGAATTGTTGATACACAACCAAGTGAGTGAACATATACGTTAGGATGATCTTAACTTGTTTTCGACTTCAATTCAATTTTGATGCATTGTCATACTACTTGCGGAATTTCTATAGTCATGAACATTGCATACTCTTGTCACTTGAATACTTACATGTTGGGATGTCTCGCTCATCGGAATAAGACTTATAGTTGCCTACCGGCATAGGAGATTGTGATTATTGATAGAAACTATACCATGATGTAATCCCTATGTAGAAGTCTTGATATTCCTAACATGAAAGTATTGCAAAGATTGCAAGAAGTGTTACATATCTGAATTTCTTGTTGGAATATAGCCCCTAAAACGTATGTCGATGAAGTCTGAGTAATCGACCACTTTCACTTCACTAGTCTGTACCAACAAACTAAGTGTGGGGTGGTGCCACTACTGCTTGTTTATAGATTGTATCCATCGAGATGATGCTAACATGAACATTGTTTTAAGTCTCAGGTACAATGGCACCCAAAGCAAGATAAGGCAAAGATAAGGCTACCACTTCACAAAAAGGCAAGAAAAGAGGCCAAAAAGAGCAAGGAGAACCCTCATCGCTGCAAATACCTCGACTCACTCTTGGAATTAAGTGGGATACTTATGAGGAACTTCTGAGGATGACGACTCTGATGATGATTCTGATGCAAGGGGTATGACCCCATACATAGAGGATGAGTCCGACTAACCAGGTTCTTCTTATTTATTTTCCACTGAGGACAGTGTGTCTCGTCTAAGTGTGGGGTGATGGTATTTGCATGCTATACTTATCTATCCACATTTGCATTTATTTATGTTTGTTTGTAGTTAATTGTTTTTTTTAGCTTAGCTTCGCATGAAATTATTCTAATAGGCAGCATGAGATTATGACAAGAGTCTGTGCTAAAATCATGACTATTGAGACATTTAGGCTCTAATTGTGACTCACTATGTGATATTGATTGGTTTAATTCCTTCATTTGTTGGGTCAAGAGTCTATACTACTCCCAATAAAGTCGACCATGTGCCTTGTGTGTGTGAGATAATAGTATATTCTGTGCTTGTGGCTGATGCTAGAACTTGCCTGGTATGTATGTAAAGCGAAAATAAAGAGTGCAAGTCTAGGAGATGATTTAGGCATTTCTTTGGCAACCTATGATTATTTACCTTCTTTTTACCTACCCATGGACATCATCCTAGTTAAACCCTTTTTAGCCTTTAGCCTATTTTCTTTGACAAACCTCGTATGTAAGCCTAATCCATTTTTTTTCTAGACCATAATTTGATCCAAATTCCTAAGTGCTTTAAAGTGAAAAAGTCATGTGACAAAATAAGAGGAAATTGGGTGAGTATGATGCTTTAGAATGCATTGGTGCTTGAATGAGTTATGAAAAAGAATGTGCTATCACAAGAGGTATGTTATCAAAAGAAAAAGGAAAGGAAAACTGAAAAGTTAGTTATGTTTAAAATTGAAAAACAAAAGAGGAGAAAAAGAGTGGTAGAATAAAAGAAAGTAGAAAGGTTGTTTGAAAGAAAAGTGTTAATGATACAATGTGATGTATTAAAGTGCTTAGGAACATAGTCACTATTTCTGGCCAAAATAGTCCTACCTGTCCCTTAGCCTACATTACAACCATCAAAAGACCTAGTTGATCCTAAGCTTAGCATTCTGACATTTAGTGGAGCATTACACTAAGGGCAAGCCTATGGTCATCAGTTGCTGCATATGAATTCTTTGTGAGAGTGAGAGCAAGGATATTTTGATACCCATGTTTGAAAAATATGCTATACTTGTGAGTAATTATGGGTAATATATTGTGAGACACACATGGCTGATGAGTTTTGGGTAGTCGTGTATGATTCTTTGTTCCTTAACCTTTGAATATGAGTTGACCACCATCACGAGTCTATGCTAGAGGTTAAATTTTTTATACTAATGATCGAAAAACTACTCTTTGTCGATAATTGTTGTGCTTGTCTTGACGAATATTTTGTGTTGTTGCTGTGAAACCCTAAGTTGATGTTTAGAGGGACATGATATTTTGTTCGAGGACGAACAAAGCTTTAAGTGTGGGGTGTTGATGATAGGCGAGTTTACACACCTATAGCACTATATTTTGCCAATATTTTAGCCTAGTTTTGAGAACAAATTATATATTTCATGCACTTTTAGTCCTTTTTCCTGTAAGTGAGCTAACGAACATGATTAGCAAAGTTTCAGGTATAAATGATGCAGAATTCAGCATTTTATGGATAACTTGACGCCAAAGAAAGCTTCACGAAAGGAGAAAAGCCAATCTTGGATGTCAAGGACTAAAGATGGCGCATGGAAAATCTGTCCCGGGCTAAAACAACATTTCTAAAGACTTTGGGGACTAGCAGTAATTTATTAGGATTAGGATAATGATACATTAACCTAGTACAATTGGGTTAATTATTTCATTAGCTTATTAGGATTAGGATAATGATACATTAACCTAATACAATTGGGTTAAGTATTTCATTAGCTTAGTAGGATTTGGTTAAGCATTTCATTAGCTTAGTAGGAATAGGATATGGGTATTATAAATACCCTATCTTGCTAGAAATTTAGAGAAATCTCAGAACATATTCTTCCATTAATTCTATTTTTCTTCTTCTATTCTTAAATTCCGCAACAAGAGAAACGTTACCTTGCTAAGGAATTCACGCCTAACGCCTACCACACCATTACAAACGTGAAATCTTTATTGTGGTATAACAACAATGTCAATTGTGATTTCCTTCGCACTCATGGGTAACTAAACTTCTCTGTTGGGGTTATGGAAGCCGAATGAGATACTATCTATTGCTGTGAGTTTGTGAGTTCGTGACACGTATGTTGCTTATATCATTATTCTCTTCATCTTAATCTAAATTCTTTGTGGTTGCAAACGCAAGAATACGCCAGTATAATATTTAACTTGTTTGAAAGAAAGGTTATCTGTTTGGAAAAGAGATAATGTCGAGGTAGTAGGGTCCCATCCCCTATTAAAAAGTTAGTGCCGTAACTGGATTAACCTCTTGGAGAATTCATACCGTTAGATACGCTTTAAGCTCGAAAGAGTTAAAGTGAAATAATCCTCGAATAGGTCGAAAGACGCCTGGATTTACCATCGAATACAATTCTCTATAAGCACATGCATGTCCGAATTCAACACGCTCATAGTCAATAGAGACGTATAACTCAGAAGGTGGACATAACCCCAACTCCTCAATTCTCATTGTTTCACAACCTACTAAACATTCTTTCTTTTTACTTTGCTATTTTCAGTTTTTGCTTTAATAATTTGGTTACACATTACAAACCCCCCTTCTTACGAGACTTGCACTAAAAGTCTAGTAATCGTTGCTTACTTGTTGACCAAGCTATTCCCTGTGGGATCGATACCCAACCCAGGTTGGGTTCTATATTTGCTAACGACCGCTTTACACTCCTACGAGAGCTGTAGATTGAGCGTTATCATTATGTTGTCAGTATTGTTCATGCATATGAACCCATGCATCGCAGCCTACCTCACTTAGCATACCAGTACATTCAAAGTACTGACGCATAAATTTCTTTTGCACTATGATGTCTTATATCATAGGTTCAGATGCACAGGCTCCCCATTATACTTAGCAGCCTGATCCATCAGCAGTAGACTAGTGGTGTGTCCTCATTGTTCAAGGACAGATTTATTAATCCAGCATTTCAGTACTCAGTTTATTTCAGTAGTCGGAGTTAGTTGGGAACTTGTCCCATTAACTACTTATTCAGACAGTAGAGCTTTCCAGACTAGAGTATTTTTCAGACACATATTTAGTTTTTGGTATTGATATACCGTATTTAGTATTTATTTACAGTATTGAACCTTATGGCCAGTTTTTGCCTAATTTCTGCATTTTTACAATATTGCTATTTAGTTATTATAGCAGGTACCAGTCATGGGTTAGCTTATGGTCCTTCGGGATTATAAGCACTATATAGCATCTGGGGTACAAACTCGGGGCGTTTATAAACTTGGTATCAGAGCCTAAGGTTCAACAGAGTCCTAGGAAATCTGAAAACCGCATCTAGTAGAGTCTTGTGCATGGGTGTATAGCATGCCAAACTTATAGACAGGAGGCTATTAGATGTTTTAGGAGAACTTTCTCTTCTTTCAGTATTCATGTCGTGAGAGTGAGCATGAGATCAATTTAAACTCTCAGTCTAATCCATTCTCTACTTTTCATTTACAAAATATGCCTCCCAAAATGGCTAATGAAAGAAGAATCAGAAATCAGTCAGCACCTCAGCCCGTTCAGGCAAATCCCCTAGACGAACATGTCTCTTATGTTGAATTTAAAGCATTTTTCATCCCCCTAGCTCATTTTGTCGCAACCCAGAATGAACGCCTAGCTTCTGTTCCGACCAACCTAGTGGCCAATACTATTGCAGCCAGGATTTAGGACTTCACCCGAATGAACCCTCCATCTTTTACCAAGTCAAAGTCAGATGAGGACCCACAAGAATTTCTTGATCAGGTGTAGAAAGTTACAGCTATTATGGGGGTGACAGATAGTGAGAGTATTGAGTTAGCTTCATATCAGTTTTAGGATGTGGCTCACTCATGTTTCAAATAGTAGAAAGAAGAGAGGGCCACAGATGTACGACCTATAGAATAGGAGGAGTTTTCTATTGCTTTTATGGATAGGTTCTTCCCGCTAGAGTTGAGAGAAGCGAAGGTTTTGGAATTTATAAATTTAAAGTAGGGAAACTTGATGGCACAAGAGTATTCTCTTAAGTTTACTCAATTAGACAGATACGCTCCTCATGTGGTAGCAGATAGAAGATCTAAGATGAGTAAGTTTATGTATGGTGTGTTGAATAGTGTGGTCAAATAGTGTACAACCACAATGTTGATTAAGGAGATGAATATATCCAGGCTCATGGTCCATGCTCAGTAGATAGAGGAGGATAAGAATAGTGAGAAGGAGAGGGAGAACGAAAGAGACAGAATAGGTAGTTTCAACTTTGCTCAGCCTAAGTCAGAGGGTGGGAATCATTCTAAGTTCTGCCTAAAATCCTTAGTTCTAGCTTTGTCCTCAGATAATGCTCCCATACCAAAATTTAGAGATGGTAATAGAGATAGGGAGTCAGTCTCTAAACCCTAGGGTAGTATTAGTAGAGCCCAAACAAATTCTCTCTGCCAGAAGTATGGCAGAAACCATCAGGGTATCTACAGAGATGGCAGTGATGTATGCTTTGGATATGGCAAGCCAGGTCATAAAGTCAGACAGTGTCATCAGGTGGGTTTGCAGAGCGAGCATAACCATCCCTCAACTCAGTCTAGTCACCCGAATCATTAGGGTGCCACTTCCAGTTCCACCAGTAGGCAACGCCCAAATAGTCTCTATGTACTTCAGTCCCGACAAGATCAGGAAAGTTCTCCTGATATGGTCACTGGTATGTTACAAGTTTATCATTTACATGTTTATGCTTTGCTAGATTCAGAAGCTTCTTTGTCCTTTATTACTCCTTATATAGATGTTGACTTTGAAGTCTGTCTCAAAATCTTAGTAGATCCTTTCTTAGTCTCTACCCCAGTGGGTAAATCTATCATAGCCCGACGGGTATACAGGAACTGTCCGATTATGGTATTTCAGAAATTCACTTTAGCAGACTTAGTCAAATTAGAGATGATCAATTTTGAAGTCATTATCAACAGAGATTTGCTTCATTCCTGCTATGCCTAAGTCGACTACAGAAATAGAATTGTCCAGTTTCAGTTTTCAAATGAGCCCTTCCTAGAGTGGAGGGGTAGTACTTTAGCACTTAGGGGTAAGCTTGTTTTCTACCTTAGGGTAAGGAAAATGATATATAAAGGATATGTCTACCATCTCATTCAAGACCAAGACTCTAGATTAGAAATCCCTACACTTAAGTCAGTATCAATAGCATGTGAATTCCTAGACGTATTTCTCGAAGATCTTCCCAGAGTTCCTCCCAAAAGGGAAATCGACTTCAGAATAGACCTTCTTCCAGATACTCAGTCCATATCTATTCCACCATACATAAAGGCTCCAGAAGAACTAAGAGAATTAAAATAACAATTGAAGGATCTCCTAGATAAGGGATTCATCAGACCCAGTGTGTCCCCATAGGGCTCTCTAGTTTTATTCGTTCGTAAGAAATATGGTTCTCTCAGAATGTGTATAGACTACCATCAGCTAAATAAAGTCATGATCAAGAAAAAGTATCCCCTTCCCAGAATCGATGACTTGTTTGACCAACTTCAGAGGCCAGTTACTTTTCTAAGATAGACCTCAGATCAGGCTATCATCAGCTTAGAGTTAGAGAATGTGACATTCCGAAGACAACTTTCAGAACTCGGTATGGTTACTTCAAATTCTTAGTCATGTCCTTTGGTCTTACCAATGCCCTAGTAGCTTTCAGGGACTTGATGAACCATGTGTTCAAGCAGTACTTGGATATGTTCGTCATAGTCTTCATAGATGATATCCTTGTTTACTTCCGCAGTGAACATGATCATACAGGCCATCTCAGAATAGTATTGCAAACTCTCAGAAACCATCAGTTGTTCATAAATTCAGTAAGTGCGAATTTTGGCTAAGTTCATTAGCTCTTCTTATCCATATCATTTTCGGTGAGGGAATTAGATTTGATCCCTAAAAGACCGAAGCAGTGAGAAACTGGCCCAGACCTATCTCTTCATTTGATATCAGGAGTTTCTTGGGCTTGGCTAGCTATTACTGATGGTTTGTTGAGGTATTTTTGTCTATTGCATCCCATATGTCTATGTTGACTCAGAAAAAGGTCAAATTTTAGTGGTTGGATTCTTGTGAGAAGAGTTTTCAAGAGTTGAAGACTCGACTCACTACAGGTCCAGTTTTAACTCTACCAAATGGTTTAGATGGATTTTTTGTGTATTTTGATACTTCCTAAGTTGGTTTGGGGTGTATTTTGATGTAGAGAGGTAAGGTCATAGCCTACGTCTCTAGAAATCTTAGTCCCCATGAAAGATCTATCCAACTCATGATCTTAAGTTAGTACCAGTATTTTTTGCCTTAAAGATTTGGAGGCACTACCTTTATGGTGTGCACGCTGATGTGTTCACTGACCATAAGATCTTACAGTATATGTTCTCTCAGAAAGACCTAAACCTCCGTCAGAGAAGGTGGTTGGAGTTATTGAAGGACTATGATATAAGCGTCCTGTATCATCTGGGTAAAGCGAATGTAGTAACTGATGCCCTTAGTAGGATGTCTATAGGTAGTATTTCTCATGTAGATGATGGTAGGAAAAAGTTAGCTCAGGATGTTCATCAGCTTGCATGATTGGGTGTTCACTTAGTCGATTCCACAGAAGGTAATGTATAGGTGCAGAGTAGTTTAGAATCATCTCTGGTTTCTGAGGTGAAGGAAAAGCATGATAAGGATCCCAGCCTAGTTAAGTTGAAAAAAATAGTTAGAGATCAGAAGATAGAGGTTTTCTCCTAAGGAAGAGATGGTGTTCTGCATTGTCAGGGTCGGTTATGTGTGCCAGGTGTAGATGACCTAAGACATCAGATTCTTGTAGAAGCGCATAGTGCACGTTACTCTATTCATCTAGGGGTCCACTAAGATGTATCATAATTTGTGAGAGATCTATTGGTGGAGTGGGATGAAGAGAGACATTGCAGAGTTTATGGATAAGTGCTCAAAATATCAGTAGGTTAAGATTGAGCACCAAAAACCTAGTGGGTCTATGCAAGAGTTTAGCATTCCCACTTGGAAGTGAGAAGAGGTGAACATAGATTTTGTGATGCATTTGCCTCGTACTCGTCATCAGAATGATTCAGTTTGGGTCATTGTATATAGGATGAACAAATCAGCTTATTTTCTACCAGTCCATACCTCTTATTCATCCGAGGACTATGCCAAGATCTATGTCAGAGAGTTGGTTAGATTTCACGGAGTTCTATTATCTATAATCTCAGATAGAGGTATACAGTTCACCTCTCATTTCTGGAAGGCGTTCCAAAAGGGTCTTGGTACCTAAGTCCACCTTAGTACAGATTTTCACCCTTAGACAGTTGGTCAAGCAGAAAGGACCATTCAAACTTTAGAGGATATGTTGCGAGCGTGTACGATAGACTTTAAAGGTAGTTGGGATGACCACTTACCTTTGAATGAGTTCACATATAATAACAGTTATCATTCCAGCATTTATATGGCTCTATTTGAGGTGCTCTATAGGAGGAAATGTAGATCTCCTATTGGTTGGTTTGAAGTGAGTGAGGCTGTAGTGGTAGGGACTGACTTTGTATATGATACCTTAGAAAAAGTTCAATTGAATTGGGAAAGGCTTAAGACAACTCAGAGTTGACAGAAATCGTATGCAGATGTGTGGAGAAAGGATCTCGAGTTCAAGATTGGTGTTTACGTGTATTTAAAGATCTCTCCTATGAAAAGAGTGAAGATGTTTGGAAAGAAGGAGAAGCTCAGTCCCCGATATGTCGGTCCTTACCAAATTCTCAACCATTTTAGAAAAGGTATCTTACGATCTTGAGTTGCCTTAAGACTTAGCTTCAGTCCATCCAGTATTCCATGTCACCTTGCTAAAGAAATGCATAGGTGACCCAGTAGTTGTAGTCCCTGTAGGGAGTATCAACGTTTAGAAAAGCCTCTCGTATGAGGAGATTCCAGTCGAGATCCTTGATTTCCAGATTCACAGACTGAGGAACAAAGAGGTCTCTCTAGTCAAAGTTCTTTGGCGGAACCAGTCCGTTGAGGGAGCTACTTGGGAAGAAGAAGAAGATATGCAGACCTTGTATCCTCACCTCTTCTTCTCAAATTCAGACTCAACCCAAGGTAAAAGTCTTCCCTTGAACCTACTCAGTTCCATGCTCAGATTTTCTTTATAAACTTGGTTTCAGTTACCATTGCATATTCAGTCATACATTCATGAATCAGTTCAGTCAGATATTCATGCATCAGATATGCATGTTCAGCATAATAGACTCAGTTTATCAGCAATTCCATCCATGTACTCATGCATCAGATATGCATGCTCAACATGAAATTTCAGCATATCAGTAATGTCAGACATGAAATCATATTACAGTCAAGCAGGTCCAGTAAACAAGTTCAGTCAGTCAGTATTCCCAGCTTAGTCGTCTTATTCGAGGATAAATGTTCCCAAGGGGGAGATATTGTAAGACCCCACAAAATTCTAAGCTTAACACAGACCTTTAAAGTTTGTTAAGGGGTCCCAGACGTAGAAAATTTCAGCTAAGTGTTAATACTAAGTGTCATTTTAGCCTTCATAGGTTGGAGACTATATTGCATGACCTTTAAATATCAATTTTTAGGTTAATTCATGATCAACAACGTTAGTAGGTGTTCTCGGACAAGTTTTGAATTTTTCTAACTTTGTTTGAAACACATTCGAAAGCTCAAACCAGTGGATCAACTCGCCGGATCGCCCATCGCATCGTTGAGTATTTTTCCCCAGCTCCCAGTGCTAATTCTAGTGAACCAACGCATGCTCGATGCGGCGCATTGGATATTGCATCAATGCCAATGACGCGGCGCGTCGGTCTGCGCGCCGCTAAATTAGTTTTTAGTCATTAAAAAACCGCATCGTTAGGGGTAATTGGGTAACTGAAACCAAGTTTATAAAGAAAATCTGAGCATGAAACTGAGTAGGTTCAAGGGAAGACTGATACCTTAGGTTGAGTCTGAATTTGAGAAGAAGAGGTGAGGATACAAGGTCCACATATCTGCTTCTTCTTCCCAAGTAGCTCCCTCAACGGACTGGTTCCGCCAAAGAACTTTGACTAGAGAGACCTCTTTGTTCCTCAGTCTATGAATCTGGAAATCAAGGCTTTTCTAAAGGTTAAAAAACCGCATCCTTTAGAGGAAAAAAACATTCCCTATTCAGAATTTACTCAAGAACAAAAACCCTAGGAAATCAAATTTAAAACTCAAGGTTTAAGATTTCACCATCATTTTTCAAGAATTTAGCATCCAATGTATGTTAAGTGTTCATCCAAGGGTTTCCTTCCACCCTTGGAGTTTAAGAAACTCTTTCTAAATACAAGTTAATTAATTTCATGGATTACATATGGGATCTTGAATGTATTAATGATTATGATTTTATTGGTGATCTAATTCTATGATTTGTCCCAAGTTCATGCAAACTAGTTGAATTGTGAATTGAATTTTGTGAACTATATCTCAAACTCTTGAATTGTAAGTTGAATGTAGAATCCATGATATTACTATATGTTTATTGATATGTGAAATACCCATGCTCCCCAAGTGTTTGTGTAACGACCCAATTTTCTGGAACCAGAACGTCACACGGTGCTCATGATCCCGAAGGACCACAAGCCAACCCTCTACTGATATCTGTACCTGAACACTGTATAATATAGATAATAAATGCGAAAACTGGCCATAAGGTTCAAAACATCTAAAAATACTCAAAATTTAAAATTAAATACTAAAGCATCTGTCTGAAAAGCCTCTAAACTGTCTGAACTGTGGAGTTGATGGAACATGTCCCCAACTAAGTTCGTCTACAAAAAATAAACAAAATCTGATACAAAATAATAAAATGATCATCCTCGAATGAAGATGACTCACTGCTATATCTACTACTGCTGACTGGGACTGAGCTACTAAGGGTACTCTAGATCTCATGCCTCTGAACCTATGGTGTCAAATAATACACCATAGTGCAAATGCGTCAGTATGGGAATGTACCGAGTATGCAGATGAGGTAAGGTTAAATGCAAGGGTTCATGCATGAACAATTACTTAATTGAATAATTATGAGAGTACCGAATGAGAACACATACATGAATGCACAAACCATAATCACAATCATCACAACTCTAAATACTGAAACTCGGGTACCGCTTTGTTGTCATCTGAACTCACTGCTAACACTGACATACCGAATCACTGGATTATCTGATACTGATAACTGAGTAATGAAGTTGAGATCAGTCTTATCTAGTGAGTGGTCTCAAAATCTGAGAATACTGGAACTAATTAACTAAATATACTCACATCAATGACTGAATTCTAAGCTCCCTGCTCTCAACTGACTCAATAAGAGATCAACCTCTCTAATGGATGATTCTGGAATCTATTATTAATGATAAGAAAATGATCATGTCCAAACCTGACCATAAGAATACTCAACCGAATTTGAGACTAAGATCAAGCCTATCTATCGGGTGATCTCTGAATCTGATAATGAAATTACTCAACTGATTCTGAAATTAAGATCAAGCCTATCTATCAGGTGATCTCTGGATATGATACTGAATAACTATATATGAGACCCAGTCTAACTGATGGGTGGTCCATGAATCAATGAAACTATCTGAGTTCCTCACTGAGATAGATGACTATATCTGACAGTCCTGATTTCTGAAGATTGATACTGAAACTGCAACTGTGGGAAGTAATTACTTAACCAACATGCCCCAACCTCCCACTGGTAGGATCCAACCTGTAACCCCAGATGGAAGGGTGTCAATACTATTCCACGGGTAAAGACCTCTCTGGTCAATCCTCTCTGGTAGTTGAATCTCACAGGAAGTCAGCCTAAGGTAATATAATAGTCAAACCTCTCTCTACGGGTGACAACCTCTACTGACGGTGAATCATGTATGTTGCACTTGTTACGTAGTTATGGAGTTCAGGGATTACTCCTAACGTCTTAGTCTCTCTCTCTGACAGGGAGCCATCATCCCTTCCCTCACTCGGTGCTAGCTCCTACTCCTAACTGAAAGACTCTGAACTGAATTTTCAACTAAACACAAACTAAACTAAATCTGATAATGTTCATGTTTCTCAAATGATCTAACTGAGTTAAGCTAAATTTACTTGGTTCCGTATCTGATGGAATACTACTGAATCATGGTATCTGACTGACGATACAGATTTTTAATAGAATACTCATTTACTATAGGGATTAGAACTCAACAATTGACTACTACTAGATCTGAACTGTGTACAGAACTAAGGCTAGATTACTAGCGATACTGAGATCACGAAGATTACTGAGATTACTGAGATTACTGAGATTTCTTAAGTCATGTATCTGTCTGAGGATACAGAGTTCTATAATTCACTGAGTTTTGAGAATCATGGCCTGACTGGGATTATCGTGAAAACTGACACAGGATCTAGACAGCAGCTAAATTGTCGGGTACAAATACCCCCAGTACTCGATAACATAAAAGTAAAACATAACAATTCTTGACTAGTCATAACCACGGCCATTCATTCATCATCACAATCACTAAATCATCTTTTCAAGCATTTAGGAATAATAAACATGTAATAGAGTAGGGGGAAACATGCTATTGGATCTTACTCCATTCAACTAGGTCTTGCCTCAAGTACTTCGCACGTAGGTTAGTCTTGGCATGTATCGGATAACACATGATTGGGGAAACTTCATACTATCATGTCTCAATACACTCGTCAAGCACTTAGCATATATTAAAGGCTTAGCATATATCAAAGAGCATAAAATTGGGGAATTTCATACTATCATGTCTCAACTCATTTACTAAGGCTTTTCAACAAACACTAGGCATGCATGGACTTGCACACAATTGGGGGTTTCCTAATCAACATGCTATAATGGCCCTAATTTCTTCACATAAGCATTTATCAAACATATGTAGAGCATGCTTTGCTTATTCAACTATTTCTACACTTAACTGACATGAACACATCATCTAACAAGCAACTTGAAGAGGATTTATCATGAACATCACATGAGTATCACATACTAAGGTCAAAGATTGATAACCTTGTAAACAACATAGATCACAACTCAATCATAGCAGGAATATCAATTTCAACTCACATGAATCATTAAGACCCATAAACACAAGATCTTTGAATTTTAGAAAAAGGGTTCTTGAGATTCTTGGATGAAAAGAACCCAAGAATCAACATCTACATACCTTAGGAAAACTCTTTTCTAGAAAGCCCTTAGAGAGATTCTTGATTTCCTGATTTCTCTTGATTTCTATTGATTTTGCTTGAAGAAAAAATAAGGGTTTTGATTTTGTAAACCCTAGTTTTGATGTTGAAGATGGGAAATGATGCTGAGAGCCTTTTATTGGGTATATATAGGGGCTGAAAAAGAATGGAAAAAGACCTAAAAGCCCTTGGAATTAAAATCTGAAACTGGAAGAATCCCAATTTTTCATGCTGGTGTGATGCGCCATAATCGCGCCAGCTCACTAGAATTTGGACAATTGGGAAACTTCTTGACGGCGCAACGGGGTGGAAATCGAATTGCCACCTTGGTTATGAACTGGAAAGGTACCGTGACGTTGTGGAATCGCGTTAGTGCACTGAAATTTGATAATTCTGAATTAAGCCTTGGCGTGACGCACCAAAATCGCGGAGGCTCCCTAGATTTTGACAATTGTCATTTTGGCTGGCTTCGCGACGCACTAAAGGGCCAGGTGGCACGCTGTCTCACTAAAATGGCTCTAACTTTTTGCCTGAGTGTCAGATTTGGGTGAATTTGGTATCAACAGAAATCTTATTTAATTGTCTACATGAAAAAAAGTTGATATTAGGGAATTCTATATGGTTTAAAATACTTCTCACTTAGGAAGACACTTCTCAACCTTTTAGGGCCAGATTAACACTTTACTGAACACGCTCTAAGGCTCAGACTATGAGACAATTTTGTGAGATCTTATAATATCTCCCCCTTGGAAATATTCTTCCTTGAATGTCACTTGATAGGCTAAGACTACTGATCGACTGAACTTACTCAAGGAATGGGAGCATCTGAAATATGACTATGCAATTGGAACCACTGATACTCCGAGTTCTCATACTGGAGATGCATATCTGATGCATGGAACACTCAACTGAAGCTACTCATAAGCTGAATTCTCATAACAGGCATGCATACCTGATGCATGGACTCATAACTGAATGGATCTCATGAATGCATGACTGAATGCACTGAAAAGATGAACTCTTTCTATAGAACATGTGTATCTAGTGCATGAATGCCTGATTGAACTGACTCTCAAAAGCATGACTGGCTATGCAATGAAAACTGAGGTTAACTTTGTAAGGAGAATATGAACATACAACTGAATGAGTTTAAATACATGCTAATACCATACTATCATGAGGTATCTCCTCCTTGAGACTCAATGTCCCTCTACAAACTCTTTGTTAAAACACTGAGGCGGTGTACAAGGAACCTACAAACTGGGTCATGATTGACAGACTTAGATCTGAAACTCATGCATGGATCATGCTGACATATAAGCTCAAAATAGAAGCAGGGGATCTAACAATGCATATCACAAAGATGAAGGACTCATAACATACCCGAGTCTATTTCAGGTAACCTTTCCCGATCAAGGAGAGCCTGAAGCGCATGAAGTCTTCTCTGACGCCAACCACTACTGACACCGGAAGGGGCACCCAGCTGAAGAAACTCTCTATCCCTCTGTGCTAGAACTCTACATTCGATGGCCTATCTCACCACACCCAAAGTATACATCACTGTCGGCTCTACACATGCCTAGGTGACTCTTTCCATACTCTCCATAAAGCAGATAGGTACGAACACCACTAGCACTACTCTGGGCTTTGGAGCCTAGTGCTCCATCATAACTGACACCCTCGAACTTAGGTGCAGGTACACTAGCTGAGGATGGAGCTGGGAATGAAAATCTCTGACTATGCTGGGAACGGCTACTACCCTGGGACCCTACCTAAGAGAAACCACGAATACCTATCCTAGCCCTCTTGCTCACTCTCTCTTTTTCCTTCATATTATCCTCCTTAATATGTTGCGCATGCATCATCAGTCTAGCAAGGTCCATGTCTCTATTGAGTATCGCAGTTCTACACTCTTTCAACACTAACCCGAACACGCCAGTCACAAAGTTACTCATACTCGCTCTAGGGTCAACTATCAAGTCAGGAGTATACTTAACTAATTGGTTGAACTTAAGACAATACTCTTTCACTATCATGGAACCTTGCCTTAGGTTCATGAACTCTTCTACCTTAGCCTCTCTCATCTCTAGAGGGAAAAACCTATCTAGGAACGCACCCTAAAACTCTTTCCAAGTCATGGGAGATGCATCCTCCCCACTACCCTATTTCCACATCACTACCCAATTATAAGCAATATCTTTCAACCTATAGGATGCTAACTCAACACTCTGCTCCTCAGAAACATGCATAATTTGGGTGACCTTTTTCACCTCCTCTAGATAAAGCTGCAGGTCCTCACCTGCTACTGACCCAAAGAATTCTGGCAGGTTCATCTTCATGAAGTCTCTAATCCTGACTACGGCAGAACCCCGATCTTGCTGAGGTGGGGCAGCATCCTGACGGTTGCCCTGAACATTAGTCACAGCTTGGGCTAGCACCTGGAAAGCTGCCCAAAACTTTGCATGCGACATACTCTTATTGTTAGGATCTACTGGCTGAGGGGGCTGGTCATCAACCCCAGAGGCATAATCTATGTTAGGAGGCATACTTTGTAAATGAAAGAAAGAAGTGGATTAGACTGAGGATCAACTTGAGCTCATGCTCACTCACACGACATGAATACTGAATGAAGGGAAACTGCTCCAAAAAACATCTTATAGCCTCTTGTACATAAATGTGGCGCGCAACACACCCATGCACAAGACTCTACTAGATGAGGCTTTTCAGACTCCCTAGGACACTATTGAACCTTAGGCTTTGATACTAAGTTTGTAACGATCCGATTTTCTGGAACCAGAACGTCACACGGTGCTCATGATCCTGAAGGACCACAAGCCAACCATCTACTGATATTTGTACCTAAACACTGCATAATATAGATAATAAATGCAGAAACTGGCCATAAGGTTCAAAAAATATAAAAATACTCAAAATTTAAAATTGAATACTGATACATCTGTCCAAAAAGCCTCTAAACTGTCTGAACTGTGGAATTGATGGAACATGTCCCCAACTAACTCCGTCTACTAAAAATAAACAAAATCTGATACAAAATAATAAAAGGATCATCCTCGAATGAAGAGGACTCACTGTTATGTATACTGCTGCTGACTGGGACTAAGCTTCTAAGGGTACTCTAGATCTCGTGCCTCTGACCCTATGGTGTCAAATAAAACACCATAGTGAAAATGCGTCAGAACGGGAATGTACCAAGTATGCAGAGGAGGTAAGGCTAAATGCAGGGGTTCAAACATGAACAATTACTTAACTGAATAATCATGAGAGTACCAAATGAGAACACATATATGAATGCATAAACCATAATCAAAATCATCACAACTCTAAATACTGAAACTCGGGTACCGCTTTGTGGTCATCTAAACTCACTACTAACACTGAGATACTAAATCACTGAATCATCTAATACTAATAACTAAGTACTGAAGTTGAGATCAGTCTTATCTAGCAAGTGATCTCAAAATCTTAGAATACTGGAACTGATTAACTGAATATACTCACATCAATTACTGAATTCTGAGCTCACTGCTCTCGACTGACTCAATCAGAGATAAACTTCTCTAACGGATAATTCCGAAATCTATTATTAATGATAAGAAAATGATCATGTCCGAATCTAACCACAACAATACTCAACCAATTCTGAGACTGAGATCAAGCCTATCTATCGAGTGATCTCGAGATATGATAATGAGATTACTCAACTGATTCTGAAATTGAGATCAAGCCTATCTATCTGTTGATCTCTGGATATGATACTGAGTAACTATATATGAGACCCAATCTAACTGATAGGTGGTCCATGAATCAATAGAACTATTTGAGTTCCTCACTGAGATAGATGACTGTATCTGACAGTCCTGATTTCTGAAGATTGATACTTAAACTACAACTGTGGGAAGTAGTTACTTAACCAACATGACCCGACCTCTCACTAGTGGGGTTCAACCTATAACCCCAGCTGGAAGGGTGTCAATACCGTTCCACGGGTAAATACCTTTCTGGTCAAGCCTCTCTGGTGGTTGACCCTCACAGGAAGTCAGCCTAAGGTAATATAATAGTCAAATCTCTCTATATGGGTGACAACCTCTACTGACGATGACTCCTTCTCCTGTGCTGGATATGCAATTTTGGAGTTCAGGGATTTCTCCTTATAACTCGACCTCTCTCTCTGACGAAGAGCCACCATCGGTTCCCTCACTCGGTGATAGCTTCTACTTCCAACTGAAAGACTCTAAACTGAATTCTCAACTGAACACAAACTGAACTAAATCTGATACTGTTCACATTTCTTAAATGATCTGACTAAGTTATGCTGAATTTACTTGGTTTCGTATCTGACAGAATACTACTGAATCACGGTATCTGACTGATTATACAAGGTTGTAATAGAGTACTTGTTTACTACAGGTATTAGAACTGAACAATTGACTACTACTAGATCTAAGCTATGTACAGAACTAAGGCTAGATTTCTAGTGATCTGAGATCACGAAGATTACTGAGATTTCTTAAGTCCTTTATTTGTCTGAGGATACAGAGTTCTATATTTCACTGAGTTCTGAGAATCATGGCCCAACTGGGATTATTGTGAAAACTGACACAGGCTGTAGACAGCAACTAAATTGTCTGGTACAAATACCCCCAGGACTCGATAACATAAAAGTAAAACATAACCATTCTTGACTAGTCATAACCACGACCATTCATACATCATCACAATCACTAAAGCATCTCTTTAAGAATTTAGGAATCATAAACATGTAATAGAGTAGGGGAAACATGCTATTGGATCACACTCCACTCAACAAGGTCTTGCATCAAGTACTTCGCACGTAGGTTAGTCTTGGCATGTATCGGATAACACATGATTGGGGAAACTTCATATTATCATGTCACAATATACTGGTCAAGCACTTGGAATATATTAGAGGCTTAGCATATATCAAAGACCATAAAATTGGGGAATTTCATAATATCATGTCTCAACTCATTCACCAAAGCTTTTCAACAAACACTAGGCATGCATGGACTTGCACACAATTGGGGGTTTCCTAATCAACATGCTATAATGGACCTAATTTCTTCACATAAGCATTTTATCAAACATATGGGGAGCATGCTTTTCTTATTCAACTATTTCTACACTTAATTGACATGAACACATCATCTAACAAGCAACTTGAAGAGGATTTATCATGAACATCACATGAGTATCACATACTAAGGTCAAAGCTTGATAACCTTGTAAAAAATATGAATCACAACTCAATCATAGAAGGAATATCAATTTCAACTCACATGAATAATTAAGACCAATAAACACAAGATCTTTGAATTTTAGAAAAAGGGTTCTTGAGCTTCTTGGATGAAAGGGACCCAAGAATCAACTTCTACATACCTTGGGGAAACTCTTTTCTTGAAAGCCCTTGGAGAGATTCTTGATTTCTTGATTTCTCTTGATCTTTATTGATTTTTCTTGAAGAAGAAATAGGTTTTGATTTTGTAAAACCTTAGTTTTGATGTTGAAGATGGGAAATAAGGCTGAGAGCCTTTTATCGGGTATATATAGGGGCTGAAAAAGAATGGGAAAAGACCAAAAATCCCTTGGAATTAAAATCCAAAACTGGAAGGATCCCAATTTTTCATGCTGGCGTGACATGCCACAATCGCGCCAGCTCATTAGAAATTGGACAATTGGGAAACTGCTTGATGGTACGACGTGTTAGAAATTGTGTTTCCACCTTGGTTGCGAACTGGAAAGGCACCGCGATGCAGTGGAATCACATTTGTGCACTGGAAATTGACAATTTCTAAAATTAAGCCTTGGCGCGATGCGCCTAAATCGTGGAGGGTCACTGGATTTTCACCATTGCCATTTTGGCTGGCTTTGCGATGCGCTAAAGTGCCAGGTGGCACATTGTCTCTCTAAAATTGCTCTAACTCTTTGCCCGAGTGTCGGATTTAGGCATATTTGGTATCAACGGAAAGCTTAATCAATTCTCTACATGATAAAAAGTCAATATTGGGGAAATTATATATGTTTCAAAATAATTCTCACTTAGGAAGACACTTCTTAACTTTTTAGGGTCAGATTAACACTTCACTGAACATGCTCTAAGGCTTAGACTATGAGACAATTTTGCGGGGTCTTACAGTTTGTCAAAATTCTTATGTGATTAGACTAATCCAAGCATAACATGTTATTGTGTGATATCAATTATGCACAAGCTCATGTATAAAAAGTATTTGACCAATGATGTGTAAGTGAATATATTATTAGCAAGCTAGTACCATGATGCTACTAAAGTCATACAGTGATCTACTTTACATGCTATTGATTCCTGAAGGTATTTAATACCCAAAAATTTAGCTGCTTATCTAGATCCAGTGTTAGTTATTGAATAATCTCAGTTATGTCATGATCAGTAGTACTCTCAGTCAATTACAAAACTCAGGAAAAACTCAGTAAACTCAGTATCAGTCCAGTCCAGTTAAGTATCCAGTTCAGAACACAGTAAATTTAGTCAGTTAACTAAATTTAGTAGTGTTACATCAGTCAGCGGAACTTAGTGAACTTAGTTAAGTTCAGTTAGATTGTATAGTCAGTAACATCTCAGTCAAGCCTAGTATGAACTAGGAATCAGTTTAGTGTTTATTCAATTGGAAGTAGGATTCAGCATCTAGCGAACCCAGGGATAGGGGAATTCCAACCAGCAAAGGGTTTGACCCTTAGTAGAAATCCCTACATTATAGAACTACGTAGCCAGCGTAGGTAGAGATATCTTCCTGCCAGACTAGGGTTGATACATCTCTTACGAGTTTTCCTGCCAGTGAGGGTTGATGAAAGAGATTCATGTCTGAGAGGGTTAACTCACAGTTGTCTTTACTCATGGCACAGTACTGACATCCTTCCAAATAGGGTTACAGGTTTGATCCCAATCTATTTATAAAGGGGTATGTTGGTTAGATGATTACCTCCCACAGTCTCAGTTTTAGTCTTCAAAATAGGACTCAGTTAAGTTCTACAGATATCAAGACTGTCAGACACAGTCACTCAGTTCAGTACGAAACTCAGAATAGTTCCATAGAATTAGGACTGTCAGATACAGTCGTTCAGTTAACAGTAATACAATATTAGTAAACTCAGATATCAGTAAATCAATAATTCAGAACTTAGTATCCAGTGTTATCACGACCTCAGTTACAGTTTACATATTCATGCATGTACTCTTATTCAGTTATACTCATGTTATTCAGTCAGTATTATTCATGCATATGAACCCATGCATCTCAGCCTACCTTACTTAGCATACCATACATTCAAAGTACTGATGCATATATTTCTTTTGCACTATGATGTCTTATATCATAGGTTCAGACTCACGGGTTCCCGATCATACTTAGCAGCCCGATTCATCAGCAGCAGACTAGTGGTGAGTCCTCATTATTCGAGGACAAATTTATTATTCCATTATTTTAGTACTCAATTTATTTCAATAGTCATAGTTAGTTGGGAACTATTCCCATCAACTCCTTGTTCAGATAGTAGAGGCTTTCCAGACTAGAGTATTTTTTAGATAGATATTCAATTTTGGGTATTGATATACCATATTCAGTATTTATTTACAGTATTGAACCTTATGGCCAATTTTTTCCTAATTTCTTCATTTTTACAGTATTATTATTCAGTTATTGCAGTAGGTACCAGTCATGGGTTATCTTGGGGTCCTTCAGGATTATGAGCATCGTGTAGTATCTAGGGTACAGACTCAGGGCATTACATTCTCAAATGTTGAGCACAAATAGGGTCTCAAATTGAACCTTAAAGTTTAGGAATTTAAATCTAGAATTTGCCATGAATTTGGATGAAAATTAAAGGAAAAATCAATGGTAAATGACAAAAAAGGATTTGGCTAGCTTACCTTAGCTCATTTGGATGATTCCTCACTCTTTTACATTTGTACTGACTTGGTAAATTGATCTATATTTTTTTCTCTTAATGACTTAAATAGTTACCAAAAATAAAGTTATTTACTTTCTTCGTTCATTTTTATATGTTTAGTTTTTATTTTAAAATATTCAATAATACTTGTTCAATTTATAAAACTAATGAATAGTTTATCTATTAAATTTATTATATTAAAATGTTAGCTCATTTGGATGATTTTGCACTATTTCTCTTTTTGAGCTCTAAACTAAGAGTAAAAATAGTGGAATGAATAAAGAAAAGTTGGGTAGAAGAAGAGGGCCAAATATGGTGTCAGGAGTCGCTACTCAAATATCGTGATCACAACCTATAGAGGGTAAAACTCATTTCATAATCATGATCTATGGACATCGCGATCACAATTCTTCAAAAGAGTAAAACTCATTTTGTAAATGTGATTTATGTGTAAATCGCATATCGTGAATTAGATTTACGATGCATGTCATAAATCTCATATGGAGATCACAATTTATGGCTATCACAATCGTGATCACACTAGAAACTTGCACCAGATTTTACTAAGTCCGTAATAGACTTTGACTAGGTATTTGGGATTTATTTGGAACCCCGTGCGCGTAAATAAAATATGCTACCATACCAAATTCAATAATCCGGACTCAATAGAACCATCAAAACTTACCCTGAGATCAATTTACCAAATTGGTACCCATATAGCCCATGGGTGGTTTAGGAAGGCAAAGCTACACATCCCAGGTAATGGATTTAAAGTCATGCTAAACTCGATCGCTTTTTCCAGCATGGTTATATATATATTTATGGTTGTATGCATATGAATGGTTTTACTTGCTTTTATAAATGGCATTATTTTTTCCTTACCCTGAGATCATGCTAGCGGTCACTCGCTAACCTGGCGACTGTATACCCACTTTATGTAGAAACCAGTCATTCTACTCCTCCTACATAGTTATTGACTCAAGGATAGCATTGGACTGAAGTGGTGAGCTTCCATCCTTTTGTAAGGCTCCATTTTATGTTATGGATATTTCTAGACATTTTAGTTTTATTTTGGACAGTGCTTTTGGCTATGGTTGGGGGTATGTCCCAACCAAATTTAATTACTTTTTTAGTTAGAGACTTTAAGGTATTCTATGGGTTGGAATGGGTGGGATCAGTATTGGCGTTGGCCTTGACATTGGAATAAGCTGGGGGGCTGGTATCATCGAACATAATTTCTCAGTATTCTAGCATATTTTATTTTAGGATTAATTATATTTTATTTTGGAACATATTTGGTTATGGCCTGGTTTATGGCCTTTGTTTTGGTATGGTTTGGTAAGGTTGGATTATTGGTATAGGATGGTTGGAATCAGTTGGGTTGGTCATGGTTGTGACCTATTCCTAGAGTCTTGATGGGCAGGCAGCTGGAGGTTGGGTTAGGTAACAGGGGTGTTCTCTGGTCCTAGTAGGACTTGGGATGCCCATTACGACAAGGCCATAGGGCGGTCTGTGTCAATTTGGTATCAACACCTAGGTTCATAGTCAATTAGGAGTCCACAAAGTTGTGTCGAGTAGAGTCTCTTTTAAGGGTGTGTAGAGCGCCACACTCTTATGGGAGAGGCTACAAGGCATTTAGGAATGTTTCACTTTCTTGGTATTCTATTTTCAAGCTTGGAGTCTTAGTCCTGGAATCTTCTCTAATCCTTGTTTGGACGTCTTTTAGATCATGCCTCATAGATCTGAAACACAAGAAAATTCTTCTATCCCATCTGGGAGTAATGTTGAGGGGTATAACTACTTCTGGGGTTCATATTTGATCTCACGACCCTATCCCTGATAGTTCTAGAGTTCCACCAGTTTCTAGTAGTCCTCCTCAAGGTAAGGTGAATAATGTGGAATTTCATCAGTCTATTCATATTATTGCAAAATTAGTTGCTGCTCAGGATGAACGGGATGTGCTTGGTGCTTTGTCCGCTGAGGCCACAAAGGTTGGCTAATTTATGAAGATGGGTCCTTCCACTTTTTCTGGAGTAAAGTTAGAGGAGGATCCACAAGGCTTCTTGGATGATATAGAGAAGATATTTTGAGTAATGTAAGCCACTAATATGGTGGGTTAAACTTAGTAGCTTATCAACTTAATGATCTTTCATATCAATGGTATAAAGAGTAGGATAGGGATAGAGGAGATGTCGAGGAGTCATCCTTATGGGATATCTTCTCTGGTGCTTTTTTGGGCCATTTCTTTCCCCAAGAGTTGAGGGAATCAAAGAGGGAGGAGTTTATGAACCTCAAGCAAAGGAGGATGTCTGTCAAGGAATATGCCTTGAAGTTTCATCAATTGTTAAGGTATGGTCATGATTTGGTAGCTGACATACATGCTAGAATATGGATATGGACATCTTTAGGTTGTCTGTTCATATGCAATAGGTAGAGGATGAAAATAGAAGGCAAGCAGAGTTTGGAGATAGGCAGGAAAAGAGGAGCTAGTTTTCTAATTAGGGAGATGCTCAATCTCAGGCTGGTAGAGATGGTGGCAAATGGCAGAAAAATAAGTGGGGGAGTTCTGGTCCTTACTCATCTACTACTGCTCTTTGCCAGTCAGGCGATAGGCATCATCATGGTGGTGATAATTCCCGAGCATAGGGTACTCAATCTCAGGCAAATAGAGGTTAGTCAATTTCTTTATGCCCTTCTTATTGATTCTATGGTTCTCCTCATTGGGGTTATTGCGATGAAGGGAGGGACAAATGCTTCAAGTATGGCTATACAAGTCATCGTCTCAATGATTTTCCATTTAATAAGGTTTCTATGGGGACGAATAAGATTCCTGTGGCTTCATTTTCTACTCCTACACCTAGTGGTATGGTATCTAATTTTGTTACTGCTCCTTATTCTAGAATTTGTTAGAACAGGTTTATGATTTATCATCTTGACAAGAATTTGAGGCATCACCTGATGTCATTACTGGTACATTATATCTTTTCTCTTGTGACGTATATTGTTTGCTTGATCTGAGATTTACTCTCTTTTATCTGACTTCCTATGTGGTTGTATCTCTTAGTCTCGATCCAGAAGTTATTTTGGATTCTTTTTTTGTTTCACCCTAGTAGGTGACTCAGTTAATTCTAAGAGAGTTTATAGGGGGTGTGGTATCTTTTAATGGAAAGCAGACATTGGTGGATCTATTTGAGTTGGATATGGTGGATTTTGATGTTATTCTGAGGATGGATTGGTTACACTCTTGTTACACGTCCTTAGATTATTGGTCCCGTAGGGTTGTCTTTAGGTTCCCTGGTGAGACAATTATTGAATGAGAGGGTGTTTCCTTAGCTACTAGGGGGAGATTTATTTCATATCTTAGAGCTCAAAAGTTGATCTCTAAAGTCTTTCTTTATCACATAGTTTGGATTCAAGATTCTAACTCGAAAGGTAGTTTTTTCAGTCAGTTCCCGTGGTTAATAAGTTTCCTGAGGTCTTTTCAGATGATCTTCCTGGTGTTCCTCCAGATAGGAAATAGAGTTTGGTATTGATCTAATTTTGGACACTCACCTAATTTCTATTCCTCCATATAGAATAGCTCCGGCTGAGTTAAGGGAACTTAAGGAGCAACTCAATGATCTTCTAGATAAGGGGTTTATTCATCCTAGTAAATCTCCTTGGGGTGCACCAGTGTTGTTTATTCGCAAGAAGAATGGTTCCTTTTGGATGTGCATTGATTATAGGTAGTTGAACAAGGTGACGGTCAAGAACAAGTATCCACTTCTAAGGATAGATTATTTGTTTCACCAGTTGCAATGTGTCGAGTTCTTTTCTAAGATAGATCTTTGGTCTGGGTACCATCAGCTAAAGATTAGGGAGGTGGATATCCCTAAGATGGCTTTTCATACTTGGTATAGGCACTTTGAGTTTTTGGTGATGTCATTTGGGTTGACTAATGCTTCGACAACGTTTATGGATCTGATGAATAGAGTTTTTTGTCAATATTTGGCTCTCTTCGCCATTGTGTTTATTGATGACGTTCTAGTTTATTCAAAGAGTTAGGTGAATTATTCTAATCACCTTCGTATGGTGTTGAAAACCTTAAAGGAATAGCAGTTGTATGCTAAGTTCTCTAAGTGTGAGTTTTGATTGAACACAGTGACTTTCTTAGGTCATATTATTTCTAGTGAAAGGATCATGGTGGATCCGACATTCAGAGTTTCTTAGGTTTAGTCGAGTATTACAGGTGGTTTATGGAAAGTTTTTCATCGATAGCTTCTTTTTTGACTAAGTTACTTAGAAGAAAGTTAAGTTTTCATGGTCAGATGCTTGTGAATGAAGTTTCTAGAAGATGAAGGATAAGTTAACTTCGGCTCTAATTCTGACTTTGTTGGAAGTCAATGATGGGTTTTTGGTTTATTGTGATGCATCTCAGGTAGGTCTTGGTTGTGTGTTAATGCAATATAGGATGGTCATCACCTATGCTTTTAGGAATTTAAAGGTACATGAGAGGAATTATCCTACTCAGAATTTGGATTTGGTAGCGGTTGTATTTGCTTTGAAAATATGGCAATATTATTTGTATGGTATTCATGTGGATATCTTTTCTGATCACAAGAGTCTGCAGTATGTGTTCACCCAGAAAGAGCTTAATGTCAAGTAGAAGAGATGGCTTGAGATTCTCAAAGATTATAATATGAGTCTTCACTTTCACCCGAGTAAGGCTAATGTGGATATTGATGCTCTTATCAAGTTATCCATTGGGAGTTTGGCTCATGTAGAGGAAGAAAAGCAAGAATTGGTGAAGGATATTCACTGCTTGGCTAATTTTAGAGTTTGCCTCTTGGACTCCATGGATGGTGGTGTGGTGGTGTAAGAAGTGGTTTGATCATCTCTTGGTGCAGAGATTAAGGAGAAATAAGTGTTAGATCTTATCTTGATGAAAATCAAAAGTGACATTGGCGGGTAGAAGGTAGTGGTGTCTGTGATTGGTAGTGATGGTACTTTACGGTACCAAGGCAGGTTGTGTGTTCCTGATGTCAATGGGTTGCGACAAAGGGTTTTGGATGAGGTACATGAGTCATTCTATGTTGTTCATCCCGGCTAAACTAAGATGTATCATGATCTCAAGGAGATCTATTGGTAGAATGGCATAAAGAAGGATGTGGCTCATTTTGTGGCCAAGTGCATGGTGTATAAATAGGTTAAGGTTGAGCACGTGAGTCCAGGAGGGTTATATCAAGAAATTGATTTGCCTGAATAAAGTGGGAAGTGATCAATATGGACTTTTTTACCGGTCTTCCTCGGTCTCGGAATCAATAAGATTCGTTTGGATCATCGTGGATAGGATGACTAAGTCTGCGTACTTTTTGCCAATGCGGACTACCTTCTAGCCGAAGGATTATGCGAAGCTATATCTTCAGGAGATTGTGAAGCTGGATAGGGTGCCTGTTTTGATTATTTCTGATCGTGGCACACAGTTTACATCTCACTTCTTCCAATCTTTTCAGAAAGGGTTGGGGACCAAGGTGAGTTTGAGTACTGTTTTCCATCTATTGATGGATGGGAAAATAGAAAAAACTATTTAGACATTGGAGGCTATGATTCGGGCCTGTGTGATTGATTATGGTGGCAATTAGGTTGAGTATCTACCTTTGGTGGAGTTTGCTTACAACAATAGTTATCATTCTAGCATTGGTATGGCTCCTTTTGAGGCATTGTATGGTAGGAGGTGTAGATCTTCTATTGGTTGTTTGAGCTTGGTGAGGTGGATATGTTTGGTCTAGATTTGGTCTACCAGGCTATGGAGAACGTGAAGGTGATTCGAGATAGGCTTAAGGTTGCCCAAAGTTGTCAAAAGTCCTATGCAGATGTTAAGAGTAGAGACTTCGAATTTGAGGTTGGGGATAAGATTTTCCTCAAGGTATCTCCCATGAAGGGAGTAGTGCGGTTTGGAAAGAAGGGAAAGCTCATTCCCTAATATGTTGGTCCTTATGAGATTTTACGGAAAGTTGGTAATATTGCTTATAAGCTAGAGTTGCCTTCTAGCTTGAGCATGGTTCATCCGGTCTTTTATGTTTCTATGTTGTGGAAGTGCATTGGTGATCCTTCTTTGGTTGTTCATTTGAAAGGACTGGGTATCATTGATTCTTTGTCTTATGAAAAAGTTCAGGTTGAGATCTTGGATAGGCAGGTTCGTTAGTTGCAGACCAAGGATGTAGCTTCGGTTAAGGTTCTTTGGCGGAACCATAAGGTGGAAGAAGCTACGTGGGAAGCGGAAGAGTATATGAAGTCCAAATATCCGCATTGATTTTCTGCTCATGGGATTCGTACGGAAAGTTTGTGTCTTCAACACAACTTTGTTTTCAGAGTTTGTTAAAGGATAGATTAATATCTTTGCCTCTTTGCTTTCAGACTTTGTTAAAGATTGGGAATATATTTGATAATGCAACTAACTCTTACATGTGGTTGCTTCTACCTTGTTCGTCATTTGAGGGCAAATGTTCCTAGTAGGGGAGACTGAAACACCCTAGTTTCTGGACCGTAAAAAATTTCCTAAAATTCTAATCTCTAGACCCAATACACCTCATGGATATGAGCCGTATGTTGGGGTACGGATGGTATGGTCCAGTCATATACTAACCAGTGTTGGCTGGTGTGATGGATTTTGGTTACTGGAATAGATACGACTTAGGGGTACGAGTCATATTGGTTGTTACAAATCATTTGGTTTCTTAACTTAATCTTAGACTTGGTTACTTAGGTTGGATCTCAGTATGAGTGGCTCACCATGAGCCATAAGACAGGGTACAAGTCATATCCAGGACTCATATGGTGGATAGTGTCTAAGTCTTCCTTGGGTGTAAATCTGTCAGGGGTATGGATGAAGGGTACGGATCGTATGTTGTGGTTACAACTTGGTTGGATAAGTCGTATGCTGGACAATGTTTGATCTAAGAGTTGAGTCCAGGATACGAGTGGAGGATACCGATCGTATTGGGAGGGTACGACTCTTGAGGGTCAGTCGTATCCCTGTGATGGGATTTTGGTGCAACTTATGTGGGGTATTCTTGACATTTCCCCACTTATCCTAATAGGGTTCCACGACTTCTAACCTACTTGGGAGGTTATTTACCCTAATATTATATTCATTAATACTTAGAAACTCTTCCTAAACACTTCATAATTCTCTCAAAAGACGTTGGGCAAAGGGAGCTAGGGTTTCAACTAAGGGATCAATTTGGGGCTTGTTTTGCTGATTTAATTCCATCATCGTCTTGGTTTAAGGTATGTTCTCTTCCCTCATTGTTAATTTTAAGTAAAGTCATGGTTTGTATGAATTTTTTCATGATTTCATTGATTGTATGATTTTTGTTTTCAAATATGATTTGGGGATTTTTTATATTGAATGGTTTGTTATGGATTCCTATGGTTTTAATTGTGTTTTTATATGCATTAATGGTGGTTTTAGATAATTAGATTGCATGGTAATGGTTTCATGGAAATTGGAATTGGTTTTGGTCATATTATGCCTGCAATGTGTTTGAGAAAATGCTTATAAAGATATGTTTATTGCATTGACTTCTTTTAATGGAACTCTTGCATATTTTAAACTTGGTAAAGGAATTATGCATGATCTAAATGGTTTGGAAAGGCTAATTGGTTATGCTTGTGAAGAATATGAAAGTCTCCCAAGTGGCTTAATATGGTAAATGAAAGGGCACTTGAAAGTCCTCTTAAACGATGGTACTTGCAAGTAACGGTGGGTATGACGATACCAATATCAATGGCCTTGGTTAATAAATAGATAATGGTTTGGTTATTTGAAAATTGGTTTTAATTAGGAAATAATTGTAGGAGGTGTAGCTAATCCATGGAAGGTGGAGGTCCCAATAGGACTAAAACTGGAAACTCATATTTGCCGATATGAGGTTGGTTTTGGTGACCGTATACATGATGTCACATTTTATTTTGGGGATGTACTATTCATCCCATGGGATACTTCCCTAGTCGTGCGACTAAACGTATTGGGGCCCTTTCAACATGGGGGGTTGAACCCATATAGGCCGTGGGTGGTTTAGGACGGCAAAGCTACACATCCCAGGTAATGGTTTTAAAGGCATGCTAAACCCGGTCCTTTTTCCCGGCATGGTTATATATATATATATATATGTATGTATGTATGTATGTATGTATGGTTGTGTGCATATGGATGGTTTTACTTGGTTTTATAAAGGGCATTATTTTATCCTTACACTGAGATAATGCTAACGCTCACTCGCTAACCCCGTCTACTGGCGGTTGTATACCCACGCTATGCAGGAACCGACCATTCTACTTATCCTACATAGTGATTGACTCGCGGATAGCATTGGACTGAAGTGGTAAGCTTCCATACTTTCGAAAGGCTCCATTTCATGTTATGGATATTTCTAGACATTTTAGTTTTATTTTGGACATTAGTTTTGTCTATGGTTTGGGGCATGTCCCAATCAGATTTCATTACTCTTTTGGTTAGAGGCTTTGTGGTACTTCTATGGGTTGGAATGGGCAGGATCGGTATTGGTGTCGTCTTTGACTTTGGAATAAGCTGGGAGGCTAGCATCAGTGGACATAATTTCTCACTATTCTGTCATATTTTATTTTGGGATTAATTATATTATGTTTTGAAACATATTTGGTTATGGCCTGGTTTATTTATGGCCTTTGTTTTGGTATGGTTTGGTAAGGTTGGATTATTGGTATGGGTTGGTTGTACTCGGTTGGGTCGGTCACGATTGTGACCTATTTCCAGAGTCTTTATGTGAGTTGTTACACTATTTTTCTACATGCTCGAAATTCATCCAACTCAAGGCAGGCAGCTGGAAGTTGGGTTGGTTAACGGGGGTGGTCTTTTGTCCTGGTCGTACTTAGGACACCCATTACGAGGCCCCATTATGGGTCGTGTCACAAGAACAACTTAAGTAGGTACATACCCAAAATGTACCCAAAAAGAATATTCCAAAACATAAATGAAACAAGATGATGAAATGAGGGTCTTCCAGAGAATGGAAGCTCACTACTTGAAAGCTGACTCACGATCTATCTAGGGATCACCTAACACTGTGCAGGAACTGCAGAAGTGTCTTCGATTCCTGCATCACGTGGGGATACAACATTCGAAGATGGTTAGCGGGGTGAGCGCTTGCATGTAACTCAAGGAATGGATAAAGTAATGCCATGATCAAATTAGTTCAAAATTATTCCAACCAAAGCATACAATTATATACATATATATAACATGCCGAGAGAGGGAACAAGGCTTAGCATGAAAATAAAATATTATCCTGAATTGTGTAGCTCAAACCATCATTCATACTCATGGGCTATATGGATCTAGCTCTCCCTGCTAGTTAGGTCCATCTCTCTCTCTACTGGTTGGGCCCCAGTGTATGTTATCCGCACAAACCAAAGAAATTCGAGGAAGGTCTAAAGCCATCAAGGATACAACCATTCCAAAATGTATACATACATGCAATGTGTTCACTATGCACACGATCGTAAAGAGCAACCCCCATGCCGGCAAATGTTGTTTCCAGTATCAATCCCTTAAGACCTCCACTTTCATGGATGGTGTTGCTTGAAAGTGTACCTTATTGATGTTGATTCAATATGCCTAACATCTTACCAAACTGCTACTCAAGCTTCTCAATAGTGGTAGCATGTGATTCGACCTTCTAACTTATCCCCAAAAGATTTTCTCTAAGATCCTTAAGTCAATTTTTAGTCTTCTCCACCCCTTTTACCACTTTTACAAGCGTATCTTCCTTCCTTTAATTACTCAAATCTGTATCACGGATCCCCAGTGGAACATATAGGACACTTATATCCTTATTGTCTTTATTTCTCTTCAAATCTCCATATTTTCCCAACTTATATCTCTATACCTTAGCTAGTGCAATTATTATCCATGTAGTAGTTCTAACCTTGATTCCCTTACCTATCATTTTAGATATCTTGATTAGACCCTTGAACCTTGGCCATTGACCCTTATCCCTTGGCTCAAAAAATCGCCACCTGATTATGTAGATACTTAGCCTCCTCCTTAAAATCTGAGTCATCATGCCTAGGTACCTTACATTGTGAACCAACCACATTCATCTTTTCTATTCTCACTAGTGCAAATTGCTTAGTAAATTAGTTAAGCTTTATCCTCAACTTAGCTACCTATAGAGTAACTGAGTCATCTAAAGCTCTCTACTCTAAGGATGCCCCTGACATATAAGTGTTTGCAGGTATGTCTACATCACGAGTATGGCTACCCCAGCCGATTTTAGTGATTTGATCTGAAATCTCAAAGGCTTGATCCCATTGTAACCTCATAAATGCCCTACCTATGGTAGTATCGTCTATAGCCTTGGTGTTTGAATTCAAAGATCTACAGAATATCTCAAGAAAAATAGAGTTTCCTCTTAAACGTTAACCAGGTCTCATATAACACCTCTGAATGTAATTGCTAGAATTTATAAATTTTATTTTTCAATGCAATATTTTGGAAAATACGAAAAAATTATCCACAAATTGAGTCCTCAATTCATTACTATTAGTGATCAATCCACATGGCAATTCTAAAAACCTTAATGTAGCCTCTCCCATCAGACAGAAAGGAAATAATCATAGTCTAATCACATCTTGGCTAACTCTAAGTGGATTGTAGGAATTGCACATCCCTACAAAAGTCATCACATGAAGGTTTGTATTAGAAATAGCAAGGATTGTGAACACCCTTTTTAAGTTTAGCAACTATATCCTAGCACTGGAGATGTCAAACTTAGTTTCTGATGGCAATGGTGGTGAAATAATAGCGCCTACTTCAATCGGATCTAGAAAGTCTAGATTGTCTTTTTCATAATCAAACTAAGGAGAATAATGCTCTATAGGTTGTTTCCCCAATTTCTTCTCTGTCTTTCTTGTTCCTTAAGTGTGTCCAGACAGTCTACTTCAACTCATCTATCTTGTTCTTTTCTTCTTTCCTGCCTAGCAGCTTCTTATTTAGCATTCTTCTTAGCCACAAATTGAGTAGAGGTCTTCTCCATAGTTTCCTAAAGCCCATGAATATGTCCTGGTTAATTTAGTACTCCCTCATCCAGAATTCTTTTGTTACAAAATTTGTTCACCATCTTTCTTCTAGTTCTCAGAGTCCTTTCAATTTCCATATTAAGTGGAATTAGGGGATTGCGTTGACTCTGAGTGTTAGGCCTACATTGGTGTGTTCCTTAGAAATAATAGAAAAAAGTAAAATCATGAAATAACAACTAACATCCAAACAAACACAATCAATCAACTCCATAACTATATTCCCCAACAATGTGGCGATAAGTATTTAATGTTGCCCAAATTAAACCTCTAATAAAAGTGTAAAGTGATCGTTGATCAAATAACCCAACTATGTTGGAATCTATCCCATGAGGAATAGGTCAAAATATCTATTAACTTATTGATTTCATTGGATTTGTAATCAAGTGAGGGAGGCACTAGGACTGTGCTTCCCCATAACTTCATAACTTTGAAAGTTCATTATACTAGTGATCTACGATGGTTCTCAACATGAAGAATAAACATGTTATGTTCATCTTAATGACTTTACGCCCCTATTAGGCGACTATTATCAATCATGAATTAACATCTCATGTGTTTTGCATGCCTAACCGATATCATTGATCCTATATTAACTATACCATTTATTGACTTAGGTTAATTAAATAGAGGTTGATAGTTCCAAGGTCTCATTGTTAATTCCCATTTCCTATCCACTACATATTCTTTTATTATGCGTAAGTATAAGGCAAGTCCTAACGTTTTCCACCGTCAGAAAGCAATACTATTGAAGAAAATCATAATACATGGACAAACACCCTTTGAAAATCACGTTGTATAGTAAACATTACTTTGTTAATTTGTCTTGATTCCCACAACTCTATTTGTGGTGTTTAGCTACTCATAATTGGAATTACATAATAATAATTATTAGAAGAAACCATAATTATGAATTTACGAAGAAGAAGATGAAAACCACAAATCTCACTCTGAATTAAAATCCTAAAAATTGATGTTTTTTACTTCAAATAACAACAATATGCCTTAAAAGTAATAGTAGAATGTAAACTAAACCTAATAGGACTATTTCTAGACAAATATAAAACCTATCCAAAATACTATGAGATTTACTAAGTAGGTACATCAGACGAAGGAAGGAACGATCATTGGTAGATACCACGATCCTCCTATGTGCTCATAGATTGACATCTGACTTTTTCTATATTTCAGACCATTGTTGGAATGATGCTCAATACGAGATCATCCTTTCATCCTATGATCATGAAATCCTTTCGTAAGTTCTACCTCTGATTTTAACTTTGTAGATTAATACTCTTACGGTCATCAGTATAAGCTTATGGTCTCATGGTATGGTCGTCAGGTTTCTCATCTGTGCTCTTTCATATTTCACCTTCACAGGTTCTTCCCACGACAGTAAAGTACGACTGTTGTCAGATCCAACAATCGTGATTAAGCTCAACTGATGCCCTTAAGTCTAAAATCATGCACTTTACTTATCCAGACCTGTTTCACATGCAAATACCATAAAAACACATCATACCCATAAAAAGATATCTATAAATTAGCAATTTTCTTTGTTTTACACGTCGATAGTGTTGTAAGTTCTTGTACATCACCTTTGGAAGGAATACCATCTTTGGGTGATCATAGATCTCTTTTAGATTATTGCACAGTATAAGAGGATTCTTAATAGTGAGATATTTCATTTTTAAGCTTTCATCAAGATGATGAAGGAGAAACATCATTTCCTTGGCACGATCTTGATTTGATGCCTGATTTTTGTCTTTGATGGTGTCTGCCAGACCCATTGTATCTAAATGGATTTCAACATCAAGTACCCAAGACAAGTAAGTTTTCTCAATATATTCAGGACAATAAATTCATGTTTAAATAGATTTGACATTATTTTAAGAAAAGTATGTTCTTATCTTACCTTTAAAAGTATTTTCTCGAGATGGGAGAGTCTCATGTTGATAATGTGTTATATAATAAAGAAAACATACTAAACTATTGAAAGTAGCAAACGGTAACTAAAGAGACAACTAAAGAAAAATATATAGTAGTATAATTTCTTTATTCACTGCACCTGTGTATTAGAAAGATTGAGAAGTCAGTATATATATATATATATATATATATATTATGCTTTAGCTCCTTTAATTGTGATTTTACTATGTCAACCCTAACTAATTATTGTAAGTCATTTATGTATTATAATATTAATAATATTTAATAAAAAAAATATACATTTATGGCATATCTGCTTCAGCTATTTCAGTTGTGATTTACTATATCACCCGAATTAATTATTATAAGTCATCTAAGTATTAAGAAATTAATAATATTTAATAAAAAATGTAAAATATACATAAAATGATAAATTAAATTTTTATGTTTTAAATTAATTTTACGTCTTATATGAGGCCACTTAAAAAAAAATTCACAAGTATTTTTAATAGTAATTTTGTTCTATCACTTCTAGTTAGTTATTATAAGTCATTTAAAACATTCATGCATCGCTGCTTCAATCGTGATGTTACTATATAACCCATAATTAATTATTATAGGTCATCTAAGCATTAGAAAATTAATAATATTTCATAAAAAAATAGACACAAAATGATCAGTTAGCTCTTGACTTTTTAAACTAACTTGATGACTTATACGGGGCCCACTTCAATTTTTTTCACAATTACTTTTTATAGTAAGTTTACTATATCACTTCTAATTAGTTATTCGTCATTTAAGTATTAGATAATAAACAATATTTAATAATAATGATAAAATAGATACAAAATAATAAATTAAAAATGGTTGGATGAAGTACTTTACAATAGTAATATTTGTGTCAAAAAGGGAGTATGTGAGTAGTACATTTATTGAGATCTAAATGATCATATTCAAAAATAAAAATTAAATACATAGTTACAATCTAAGATTTGAATGATTAAAATTTTGATTTTTATTAGGTACTAATAAATTAAGCATAAAATACGTCAATAAGAAAAATAATTTTTTATTATTTTTTGATTCTATAACACCCCAGATTTTTTATCTCTAAAAATTTCTTGACTTCTATGCTCACTTACCAGGTAACGACTCACCTAGAGAGTCGTGAAGACTCATTACGAGTCGTATGGTCCCAATTTTAGCCATACCAACAAGGGCCAAAGTTTCTATCCTGAGTACAACATGGACATCACAAGTCGTCGGGAGACATTATGAAATTGTAAAGTGACGCTCATGTCCCACCAATATGATGGTATATTGTTTCTTTTATAACGACGACTATGACTTTACGAATCATAAGGTGAGGTCACAAGTCATAGGATATGATGCGTTACTCTAGAAGTAAGGCTGACCTGAGTCACTACCTAGATTATGAGTCCAGGTAACAACTAAGATCCAGTTGTGATGTGACCCGTAACGACTGACGACGATTTTCATGCGGTTTAATTGGGGGCACATTAGTTATTTTCTCTTATACCCAATCATAACCCACGATCATAAAATAACCATAGGGTCTCATTATCATCCCAACACACGTCAAATATAGCTCTCATCTCTGTCAAATCCCTAAACAAGAACAATTATGATTTTCCAATAGATTGCTCATCTAGGGCTCAAAGGGTGATTTCTTCTTCAAAATTCTTGGTGTCGCAGGCATATATCTCTTCCCTAAAAACTTGTGTTTTATTCATGCCATGCAATGTTGATATTCATATGTTTTTAAATGTTGATTTTGAAACTTAGGTTGAGGGGTTTTGGATGATTGTTGTTTGAATGGTGTTCCCATGATTTTATATGTATTTTTTATGCTTTATTGGTGGTTTTTGAACTGGTTGGGTTCATGGGCATGGTAATATGGGATGGGGGTTTTGGCATTCCCCCGAATTGATAATTTTGAATTGGAATTGGTTTTGGAAATTATGTAACCTCAACTCATTTGCATAATTGGCTTTAAAATATGGTTAATCATATGGTTTGGCTTACTCTCGTAAACTATTGCATTGCATAAATGGCTAACTAGATCAAATGGTTTTGGAAGGCCTTGTTGGCCATGTTTTGACTTAAATCTTAATATTTATGGGGGTTGAGGCATTCCCCCAGTCTGACTTCATAAATCTCAGTTTACGGGAGTCAAGGCATTCCCCCAGACTGACTTAATAAATCTTAATTTACAGGGGTCGAGGCATTCCCCCAGATTGACTTGATAAATCTCAATTTACGGAGGTCGAGGAATTCCCCCAGACTACTTGATAAATCTGAATCTGCAGGGGTCGGGGCATTTCCCCAAACTAACTTGATAAATTATAGGGATCGTGGCATTCCACCAACGTGATGAATAATTGAAATGGCATAATGATATTCGCTTTCAAGCGTAATTAGTATGACGATACCAATGTTATATGTCGTAATGGGTGATTCTTGGTTAATAAATGGGAATGTGTAAACTGTTTTAATTAATCTTAATAAGGGTTTGTGTAGCTTACGGTGAAGGTGTATCTCCCAGGGAGGACGAACACTGGAAATCACATTTTCCGACATGGGGGTGTTGATGGTCGTATGCATAGTTCACACTTATATATATTTATGTATCCTGGAATGACATGGGGTTGGGGTATTCCTTAGTCTTCCTTGGATATCTCTAGTTCTTGCGGCTAACAAGAACTGGGGCCCTTTCAGCAGGGGGTGTTGAACCCATATAGCCCCTGGGTACCTAGATAACGGGATAGCTACGTAGTCTAGGTTAATACTTTAAAATTTATGCTAAACCTTGTTCCCTATCTCAGCATGTTGTATATATATATATATATATATATATCGTGTTCATATGGTTTTGAATTGTTTTGGATCAATTAATCATGACATTATTTTATTCTTTTCCTGAGTTACATGTTAGCGCTTATCCTGCTAACTATCCCCGGATGTTGTATCCCCACACCATGTAGGGAATAAAGACACTTTTATTTCCTTACATAGTGGTAGGTGATTTTTGGATTGTCCGAGAGCCAGCCTTGAAGTTGTGATCTTTCATTCTTTGGAAGGCCCTCAATTTATGGTCTTGTCTTAACTTATGTCTTAGACTATTTTGGTAGGGTTTTTTTGGCTATAGTCAGGGGCATGTCCCGACTTGGATTGATATTTGATTTCTTAGAGGTTTTTATGGACAACAAAGTGTGGGTGGATTTTGTTGTGGATTCTTATATTTTCATGATCAAGGCTACCCCGTAGTCGCGACATGGTGCTTAAGGACACAAGTGACCCCAAGCTAGCCCAAAGTCTGGTACCTAATATGAGCACAGGATAAAAATGATAATAATATAACATATGTGGAAGATAAACCAATAAAGTATTGTCAATCTGAATACTGAAATATTTAAAATGACATGTTTCATGTATTAAAAAAAATTGGAAAACTAAATTGTCTGTCTAAAACAACTGATGATTACTGAATGACTATCTAACTGTCTGACTGACTGTCTATCTGAAAGCCTCTAAACTTCATAAGTAGTTGATGGTACATACCCCCAACTAACTCCGACTGACTGAACATAAAGGAATACTAAAATAACTGTAAAAACACATCATGTCCTTGATAAAAGAAGACTCACCACTACTACTGTTGATTAATGTTGAGTTGTCTAAGAACAGTCGAGAAACTGAGCGTCCAAACCTATGATATAAGACAACATAGCGCAAAGAAAAAGTATACGATCAGTAATTTCAATGTATTGGTAAGTGAGATAAGGACTGACCGAAATGCATGATATATTGAGCATAAATACATGAACATATTATATCTGAGAATGCAAAACCAAGCATAAACATGTTTTTGAGATAATCTGTAATCTTAAAGACTAAATTCTGTATAACTGAAAAATTGAGAATTGTACACTTGGTCAAGCAAACCTGAGTTATGATACACTGAATACTGACTGAAACTGTAGGAGGTATCATGTAACCAATATGACCTAATCTAAGCTAATCGGGATCCAACCTATAACCCTTTTGGAAGGGTGTCAATATCGTGCCACGAGTACTAATAATGGCTGTATGGATACACTAAACTGGTGTCCCAAAGGACTAAGGAGTCACCCTCTACTAGAAGTTACTCTCATGAGATATGTGTCAACCCTCAACTGGCAGGAAGACATCTCAAACCTATGCTAGCTACGTAGTTATGGAACTCAGGGACTTCTACTAAAGGTCACACTCTCTACTGGTATATGATCCCCCATCCCTGGGTTCGCTCGGTGCTAAATCCTACTCCCAACTGAACTAACACTTGTACTGAAATGAACTAAATTCAACGGAACATTACATCTGATAGTGCTCATGATGATCATAAATGTCTAGTATAATGATAAGATTCATGTCTTAACTGACTTATTACTTGAAAATCTGAAATCATGTAAAACACATAGGTATCAAGCATTCATAACCCGCCATCACTGAATGATCATACAAGACGACATCAAAGCTTAAAAATGTAGTATGGAATCATAGTTCAAGACCCAAAACATAAACATTTCACTAAATAAGTGAGAAGAATGAACATGAATATGGGAATGTGTTAAAAATGAGAAAACAACATGATTACATGGATAAATTCATAATTTGGGGATTTAACATAAAATCAATAAAATATTCTATGGAAATTTACAACACAAAACATGAAATAGCTTAATTCACTTGGAAACACTTGTAGACATGGCTTGTAATTGATTTAGCAAGAAGTTCATGGATTAATTTCATAAGTTTCATGAATGATTTCATAAAGTAAGATAAGATTTATAATTGTAAGTTAAAATAGGGTTTTTGGGCTCAGTGGGTGGAAGGGAACCATTGATGAACACCCCACATACCTTAATTGAACGGATTCTTGAAGTAATCTTAAAATAGGAGCTTAAATCCTTGAGTTCTTAAGATATGATACTTGGATTTTGTTCTTGGGAATAAGGGAAAGGTTTTTGAATTGCGTACTGAATGTTGGGGTTAAGGGAGTGGAATTTACATGTTTATAGACCCCTTATTTCATTGAGTGATTAGGGACAGTTTAGGGGTGTAAAAGACTTTAACTCCCTTGATTTAAGTCAAAACGGAGCAACTTTTGGAACAATGCCTTTGTTGTGTGGCGCATGCCAATTGCACACCTTAGGTTATGCAGAGTATGCCAATCTCACACCTTAGGTTGTGCGGCACATTCCAATTTCACACCTCATCCAGTGGCCATTTGCAATTGTCATGCAACGCACGACCTTTGCATGGTCATAACTTTTTGCTCAGGTGTTGGACTAAGGCAAAATTGGTATTGTTGGAAATCTAATTCAATTATATACAATTTTGTGGGTGTTGAGATACAAAAATCCACATAGTAAGAAGTTATACATGTTCAAATCTGACCCTTATTATATTGAATACAAAAGTTTGGCCGAATCAAAGGCTCTTAGCTCACTTTTCTCTAAGTGATTCCTATGAATATTTTTTTCACCTCATAAGTTCTGTTCACACTAGGGAATTAATTATGACACATGCATTCAAATATAAATCATGGACTTAGAGTTTACACACATAGAAACAACGGTTCAAATTCTAGATCAAAAATGCAGGGTGTTACATTATCTCCCCCTTGGGATCATTTGTTCTCGAATGAAAATATTTAAGATGAAGCACTATAAAGGATGAGATTGTACACTTAAACACTTATGAGCTGAACCATGATTAGGTAACCGAATCTAAGACATGATACATGGACTGAACTGAGTTTCATGAATACATGCTATGACATGAGGATAGTTATATAGATAAGATATAGAATGAGTGAGTCGGTTTAAAAGAAACCATTACCTTAAGATGAGTCTGGATTCGTAAGGATAAGATGGGGATACTTTGCTCGCATATCTGCTTCTATCTCACGAGTGGCTCTCTCAATCGACTGATTTCTCCATAGGACCTTAACCAAAGAAACTTCTTAATTCCTTAGCCTACGAATCTGATGATCAAGGATCTCAACTTGGACTTCTTCATAGGAAAGGCTATCCTTAACATCCAAAATGTCTAAAGGAACAACAAAAACTAAATCACCAATCCATTTCATTAACAAAGAAACATAGAACACAGGGTTCACTGACGCCAAATCTTTAGGCAACTCTAGTTCATAAGCTACTTTCCCAAAATGGCTCAAAATTTTGTTTAGTCAAACATAGCGAGGACTGAGCTTTCCCTTCTTACCAAATCTCTTCACTCCTTTCATAGGAAAAATTTTCAAATAGACTAAGTCACCAACATCAAACTCCAGATCTTTTCTTCTCACGTCTGCATAAGATTTCTGATGACTTTGGGCTGTCTTCAGTCTCTCTCGAATTAACTGAACTTTCTCCATAGCCTCAAACACTGAATATGGCCCTATCAAAGAGGCCTCACCTACCTAAAACCAACCAATAGGAGATCTATATCTCCTTCCATGGAGAGCCTCAAACAGAGATATCTAAATACTAAAGTGATAACTATAGTTACAGGCAAACTCAATCAAAGGTAAGTGGTCATCCCAGCTACCCTTAAAGTCAATAACACACGCCCTCAACATATCCTCTAAAGTCTGAATGGTCCTTTCTACCTAACAATTTATTTGAGGATGAAAAGTTGTACTAAGGTGAACTTGGGTACCAAGACCTTTTTGAAAAGCCTTCCAAATAAGAGAGGTAAATTGAGTACCTCTATCTGAAATAATAGACAAAGGAACCCCATGCAACTTCACCAACTGCCTAAGATAAAGCCTGTCATAATCCTCAGCTGATTATGAAGTATGAACTGGAAAGAAATGGGTTGACTTGGTCATTCAATCTACAATGAACCAAATCGAATAATGTTGACGATGTACACGAGGCAATCCTATCACAAAATCCATATTCACCACCTCCCACTTCCATGTGGGAATGCTACTCCTGAAGCATACCACTAGGACTTTGGTGCTCAACCTTAACCTATTGACAGTTCGAACACTTAGCCATAAAATCTACAATATCTTTCTTCATACCACTCCAGCAATAGATTTCCCACAAGTCACGGTACATCTTAGTGGCTCTGGGGTGAATAGAATACCGCGCACCATGTACTTCTGCTAAAATTTTTTGTCTCAAACCATCAACGCACAAAACACATAACCTACCATGACAACGAAGCACACAATCTCCCCTTGGGATAAAACCTCTACCTTCTGATGTCACGACCTAAATTGGGGCCTAGACATAATGGGCAATCCCAAGCCTAACCTAGATCGGGAATAGCCCCTGTTACCCAACCCAATCCCCAAATGCATACCTTAAGTCGGCTGAAATCCAAAAATATAACAAGATGGAGGGTTTATCCATATGGTGACTCTAGGATAAGTCTATAATCGAGACCAACCCAATCAAGTCCAACCTCACATTAACCAACCAAACCAATGCAGAAGAAATAAAACAAAATCAAGATAATGATCCATTGTATGTATATATAACATATGTGACATAAGAAATTCATACCATACCCAAGTCCACAGTTGTCCATACAAAGCCTCTAGCCCAACAACAGAGTACCTAGTTGGGACATGTCCCCGATCATAGCCAGAAACCAAAGTTTATGGAGGACAAGAAATATGTAAAGTAAACCATGTCAAGAAATAGATGTATTCCAAACTATGGAACCTCACCACTTCAATCCAACATCTACTATACTCGAGTTCGATCACTAAGAAAGAGGAGTAGAATGGTCGGTTCCTGCATAGCGTGGGTATATAGCCACCAGCAGACGGGTTAGTAAGTGAACACTAGCATGCACTCAGGATAGGGATAAAATAATGCCATTTATAAAACCAAGTAAAACCATCCATATGCATACAACCATACATATATATATGCGCCGAGAAAGGGAATAAGGTTTAACATGCCATTAAAACCATATACTTAGGCTATGTAACCTTGTCATTTAACCACACCCATGGTCCGCATGGGTTCAGCTCCCCCTGCTAAAAGAGTCCCAGTGAGTGTAGCTGCACGACCAGGAAATATCCCATGGGATGACTAGTATATCCCCCTAATATAAAACGTGAAACTCGCACGTGGTCATCAAAAACCCCTCATATCGGCAAATATGAGTTTCCAATTTCGGTCCCTCCGGAACCTCCACCTTGCACGACTTAGATACACATCCCATCTTTAATGCCCAAATTAAAACCAATGTCCAAACAATCCATTTATCATTTTATTAACCAAGGCTATTTAATAGTGGTATCATCATACCACCCATACTTACAAGCATTATCCATAGTCAAACCATTTAAGTTAAGGGGTCTTTCAAGTGCCCTTCCAATTACCATTTTAAACCTCTTGAAAGAATACCATGTTCTCCACAAGAATAACCAATTAGACTTAAGACTTAGGAAACCATTTCCATTAATCCATTCACTTGGGGGATTTCCATGTATCCCACAAGGTTTTCAAAATAGACCAACCATGACCACCAAAACCTTAACCTTTAAACCATTCCAAAACAATTTAAGACCATGCCAAACATTTAAAGAATTTATATCATTTAAACCATTTAAAACATGCCAAACAATCCAAATCCCTTCAAGGTTCCATTACCAAAAAAAACAATGCAAGATTTCCAATGAATGTTCAACAATAGAGTACAAATGTTCTTTGAGGAATTTCATCAAACATGTTGAGGGCATACCTTTACCAAGACCAAAACCAATGCATAAACCACCATAATTAGGGTTACTCAATACCCCTTTGTTAAACCATAACCAACCAATAACCACATATTCAAATCAATTCCAAAAACATGTAAAAACATAGTTTAAACCAATACCAAACCATATGCATAAAGACCCTCAATAATATTTTGAAATCCACCATTATAGATTCATAAACCAACGTTAAACACAATACACATGCCTTTATTTTGAAATAACAATGAGGGAAGGAGTACATGCCTTATACATAAAGATTCAAAGAACAAATCTCAGCCTTTGAGCACCTTGAATAACATATGAAGAAACCCTAGCCTCCAATCTTCTAAGAGAGTGTTTGAGAGAGTGTTTGAGAGAGTATTTGATGTGTTGTGATCCTCTATTAAGTGTTATAGAAAGCTATGACATGATATATCAAGGGTTTAGAAGTAGGAAATGTCCAAACTGCCCTTGACTTAAAAATTAAAACAATTCACATCCAAAGGTACGACTCACCTTACCATTCGTATCCAAGGGTACGAGTGACACCCCAACTCGTATCCAATCTATCCAAGACCTTACCTACTGGTTTCTATACGATTTATCCTCTCTAACTTGTACCTAAGGGTACGAGTGGTAACCTCAATCATATCTCTCAACCGTATAGTGGACAGATTACACTAGACGACTTAAACAAGCACTAAACGGCTTGCTCTATACCACTCGTAAGCTCCTATACGACTCTTACCCATATGAGTAGTACCTTGGGTAGTATCTAAGACATCCTTACTTCCTAGGGTATGATTGGACCACCTAGGCACCCTACGACTCTTAACCAAGGGTACGAGTAACTCTCTTGAGTCTTACCAAGTCAAAAATGGTCAAAACTTTGGAAATTTTCAAGGGTCCAAATCTAGTATGTTTCAGTCTCCCCCACTAGGAATATTCTTCCTCGAATGATAAGAAGGGTAAGGATAAGCATGAGGTAACACATAACCACAGATCAAATTGTCCCCTAACTAAAATAGAGGACAAGAACGCAAACCAAGATGACAAGATTACCACATACCTCAAGCATGATTTTCTCCTCAACACCTCCATTTAGACCTCAAACTAAGTTAGGAAATAGAGATGCAAGAGTAACCATTCCTCACCTTTAACAAAGCTTGAAAAAAAAAATGTATTGAAGAACATACAGCCTACGCATAAATTTCCGGAACAAAGAACTAACTTGGATCCTTGGACTCCATGTCCACTTCTGTATCCCAAATGGCTTTCTCAAACTTTTATTTCCACCATGGAACCTTTGTCAAAGCCATACCTTTCATTCGCAACCGGTGAACATACCAATCTAAGATCCTTAAAGATCTAAGAACATGAGATACCAACACCAACCAACCAAGGACCATTCACACCTTATCTCTATACAACATATAGGATACCGAATGAATAGAAATTTTGCTAAAGAGCAAATCCAATCTATCTTAGAGTTTTACCGGGACACATCACTACAAAAGCTTGAGTCTAACTATACACCACCAATTCCATGTTCAAGCCTATCCAAAACACAAAAGAGCTAACTTAAGCCACCGAGCTCTACTCCTTAAATCTATCCCAAAATACTACTCCACCTCCATCACCATTATAACATGGAAACTATGAGTAAAGGACATGAGCAAACCTATATCCAACCATTTATACCCAAAATCTCCAACCTATGATCGAACACCAAAATCATGCAATAATTAGACCATGAAACATTCATAAAAACTATACCTTATAGAACCCAAAACAACCATGGGTACATCTACCAACCATAACAATTTAAGCCTACCTCTTACATACCTACGGTATGATCTATCCATCAAAATATCTAACACTGTTTAATATTTCACAAATAATTTTCACCACCTATTCTGTTATTAACCATTTATCATGACAACAACCTTACCCCACCTTCAAACCTTAACTCTAGTAGCCATTCTAGACTCTCTCCCACTTAGGGACTTCTACTTTCCCCATTTCAAAACATCAATATACTTCCCAAGCCACTACCATCCTAACGTAAGAAGAGTTATTAAGGAACGGAGGTATAAGAATTATCCATGCAACCTAAGTCAAGAAAAAGACTTCCTGAAATAAGACATGACACCCTAGGCACGAAATACTTCATAACAATTGCCTGGGTTATAATGAAGAATTATCCCGACCAAACTATAATGCCAAAGGAGTCCTTAGAAATGTACACCAAAAGAAACACAACCACCTATACCATAAGTAATGCAATGTAGAGTTAAAAATCACATCCCGAGAACAAGGTGAATGCAAAATGCAACCCTTAAGCATAAGCTCTATGACAATACATGTAACACTAGTAGAGTACTCTTTTAACTGAGATAGAAGAGAATCTCTAGAATATGTAACCCGACCTTTTCTTAAAGTCAACCGCTAGGAGAGAATTCAAGACTAAATGCCAACCTTCATCCTATTACACCTACAAGCACAACACTCCACCCTAATGGGTATCACCAAGGATGTACACTAGTGACACTTAGTTTTCCCATACCCAAATCTCATCCACCCAAAGGCTACCTAGATCCTAGAAAAGATATGCTAAAACCATTAGAGCAAATTGACTCTAAGTTTTCCAATTAAACCAAAACTATTTAAGATAAAACTATGGCTACCAAGGTCGTTCAAAAATCATTTGAGTCCAACCAAAACCAATTCATGCTCCCTTAACCCTTTAGGCAATGCAAGGATTTAAGAATAGTTAAATCATATGAAAAACTCATCTTCATTGGAAATTTCACAAACAATTTGAGGATATATAATTTCTAAAACAAAAACAAAGTAATCGGGGAATCCATAGTGCCCCGAAATCTATTTGTCATTTCCATGCATCCCACAATGTTCAAAATATTTATAAAACATTAATAATGAATCATAATCAATGGAAAATCAATTAAATAAGTAATCATGTCAAAATCCTCTGTTATGCAAAAATCCATTTTGAAAACCATGAATTTAGAAATCAATTTCATGCCACCGATAAAATATAATTGTAAGGACAAAGATACATGCAAACTGAATGATTAAACCTATCCAATAACTAATTCACCAATTTATATCCATCCATTCAACCTGAATCCCCGGCCTAACTAACAACTTTCCCACTATTGTATTCCTCGAGTCATCAACCTCATCCAACATATAAATTTACCTCCATAATTCTCGTATTTCTATCCCCGAGCTAACATACTCTATTTACAAAAATCAAGAATCTAGGTTCAAACCTAGGATCTACCAACCACCATGCACTACTAGAAAGGTACCCTTATAGTATATACATAAGCATAGTCCACCCCAGAAGAAGGACACTCCAAATTCCTTAGTCACCCACCGACAACCTATCCATTCTCGGGGAGCCCATTCCCCTTATGCATTCAAGAAATAAAACAATCCACAGAGAAACACTAAGACAAATGGAAGCTTGAAACATAGGTCCGGGTTAGGGTAGTATATCATTTGGGATTAACATGGCTACACCCTTCCTTGAACATCTACACAATACTTTTTCGATAGTCCTTTTTTACTATGGGTCACTCTTCTTTCTTTTCACCCTTTTATCATGCCTACTGCTTTCTTTGTTTATCCATTTCTTTCATTTCTTTTTTCTTTCGACTTTCGTGTAATTCATTTCTTTTGTTAGATCCTTTGTTTTTTCTATTCCTTTATTTTCAACACTTAGGCACATTCAGTGTTTCACTAATAATTTTATGGCCTCACACTCTCTTCCATCAATATTTACTACCCCTAACTTAGGCTTTTAGCCTCAAATTACATTTTCAAGTTCACGGAGGGTTTGGTTCAAAAGAAGGATAAAAAGAATGGATCACAGTTTGTAATGAGTTTGCCAAACAAAGGTCCAAAGGCTCAAAGTGGGTACTAGGGATTATAATTATGCATGGGTAGGATTTTTAGGCTAGAGTGGGTTCCAAAATCACAATGGTTGCCTAAGATTATTTCTCCAGCCAAATACAATCAACATTAGATTTGAAAGACTAACAGGGCAAGTTCTAGATAACACAAGTATACAAAAGAAAAATAACAAAATCTCACCATACATGACATGCAAAAGTCGCAAATAGGGATCACATGTCTCTCTTGCAAGAGAAAAAATAGGAGTATCTATTTTTATTCATACGTCAAAATTTATGAACCCACAAAAAAAAAGAAAAAGTTTTGTAACAAAATTGCTCACATACATGCCCTTGATTTTGTTTTAAAAAATTTTGGACAAAGAGGGTTGTTCATTTTCCATTAGCACCACACACAATTTGCTAAATTATGGAAACAACCAAAGCCTTAGCCTCACATTTAGGCTCAAAACGGGCAAACTATCCATATGGCTACTCAGGCTTCATTAATGGTGTACAAAGTGATCCCAACTTTACAACATAGAATGCCACAGGTACTCAGACTTCCCTTGCATTTTTTATATTTATGCCATAGGTACTCAGAATTCCCCTGCATCTCTACCTCAAACCCAAACACGATGCTTTACCCTTAAGAATGTCGTCACTCAATACATCATGGGGCAAAGCTAGTTATGCATCACAAAAATCAAAATAAAATAAAATTAAAAGAACACTAAAAATAAAAGAAATTCATGATAATCCATAAAACGTGGGCACCAGTCGGGTGCTTAAAATATAGTATCTCATAACAAAAATAAAGTAAAATCTAAAATGTCATCTCAAAACAACTACATAAAAAGAAATGTCCAGCATCATAACATAAAAACACCACAAATCCAAGGGTACCCCTAACTAAAAGGAATGCAATATCCTCACTACATGTGCAATAAAGCAAGAGTAAGAGGGGTCTTCCTGAATCTACCTCAAGAGCTTCTCTCTCATGCTGACTCTGCACCATCACCACCAACATCATCAACGGACCAATCAGCAGGGGCCTCATCTTCCCTATCCAACCTCAGTAAAGATAGTCGCTCATTAGGTTTGAGAACATTAAATATGCCCTTTACCCCCTTCCACAACTTCTTGAAGAATTTCTCTTTTTTTCTTTCTCTTCACCATTTTCTCATATGACTCCTTAAGGTCCCTTTACCCAAGTATCTGCAGCATATTCTTCCACTCTTTCCCTTTTACAAAGCTCAGTGATAAGGGAATGGAAAAGAAGGTGCGTACCTCCATGAGTTTGGAAATTCCTCCACTCTGAAAGAACAATCTCACCCATATTGAGAGGGATGCTGTAATGCCTCAAATCTGGTACCCGAAATGCTACACAGTGCTCATAACCCCGAAGGACCACAAGCTAACCCATGACTGATATCTGTACCTGAACACTGCATAATATACTATATAAATATGGAAACATGAACTGAAAGGCCTAAAGGTTCAAAATTGAAACATAACTGATAAATCATAACATATGGATGGGGCATGAAATACCCAAACACTAAAATAACTGTCTGAACATGATAGTCTGAAAAGCCTCTAACTGACTGAACTGTCTGAATAAGGTGTTGATGGGATATGTCCCTAACTAACTGTAACTAATAAATTAATTAATAAGATAATAAAGAATGGTCATGTCCTTGAAGGATGAGGACTCACTGCTATCTCTGACTGCTGAGACTGGAATGCTACTGATGCTCTGGAGCTCATACTTTTGAACCTTTGTTACATAACACCATAGTGCAAATGCGTCAGTACTTTGAATTTACTGGTATGCATGGAAAGTAGGCTGAATGCAAAGGGTTCACATACATGAACTATACTAACTGACTGGACAATATAAATGTGAGAATACATGCATGAATACATAATAACTGTAGCTGAGTTCATGGTAACATGATTACTGAATCTGAGTACTGATAACATTAGTACTGATAATTGTATAACTGAGATAACTTATACTGAGCGACTGTATCTGACAGTCTAGTTTCTGATGGAACTAGTTGTGTTCCGTACTGTTCTGAGTCGACTGTATCTGACAGTCCTGAATTTTGTAGAACTATCTGAGTTCTATTACTGAGACTGAATGACTGTATCTGACAGTCCTGATTCTATAACTTAAACTATGGGAAGTAGTTATCTAACCGATATGCCCTTAATATGCCATTATGGCTGAGTTGGGGTCCAATCTGTAACCCCAATTGGAAGGGTGACAATACCGCACTACTGGTAAGGACAATCTATGAGTAACCCTTATATAATAGGTAACTATAGTGAGAACGGTAGGAACCCTCACATAACAGGTTAAGCTACCTCATCTACCCTCATATATCAGGCTATGATATCTCAACCTACGCTAGCTACGTAGTTCTGAAATGCAAGGATTTCTTCTAAGAATCACACCCTTATATAATAGGTGAGTTCCCATCCTTGGGTTCACTCGGTGCTAATTCCTACTCCTATCTGAATATACATTGAACATAGATTACTGAACTGATTTAACTAAATTAACTAAGTTCCGTTGACTAATGAAATTGTACCGAGATTACTATATTTCTGAGATTTCCTGAGTCACATAACTGACTGAGTTCTATGCATCATGGCTTGACTGAGGATATCATGAAAATATGACACCGACTCTAGGCACACAACTATATTTTTTGGGTACAAGTACCCCCAGGACTCCATGGAAAGAAACTAACAAGGCATGACTTTCTTGAATACATAACTAACATCAACAATCCATAATTCATTGAGTAAGACATTTCATCAAACATTTGACATGCATAAACTTACACATGAATGGGGATTTCATATTATCATACTAGTATGGCACTTTTCTTTCACATAGGAATTTAATCAAACACATAGGGAGCATGTTTTGGTTTGGTTATAAAATCATCAACACATCTAATAATCATGGATACATCAATCAACTTGTAATTTGAAGGGGTTTTATCATGGTTATTATGAAACCATCACATACTAGGGTCAATCATTGGAAAATGTAATTTAAAACATGAATCAAAACCACACAGCATCATGAACGTTACTTTCAATTCAATTTAAATCATGAACATTCACAAATACCTAAATCTTGGATTTTAAAAGAGATTCTTGAGCGTCATAGGTGAAAGGAACCCATGAATCAACACATGACATACTTTGATTGTGATTTATTGAAGATTGATGGAGAAAAACTTGAATTCTTGACTTGGAATTAAACACCTAGGGTTTTCTTGTTCTTGAGGATAGATCTTGGAGAGAAACCCTAATTTGATGTTGTAAAAGAATAATGAACTTATGAGCTATGGTCGGGTGTAATTAGGGGTTAAATTGGGTGGAAAAAGACCCAAATACCCTTTTAAAAATGTCTTTAAAATAATTGAATGGGATCTGTGATGGATCGTGCCATGGTCCATCGCTGGCTCAACGGTCCGTCGTTTTGACTGTCGTATGTGGACCAAGAAAAGGACTCGCTGCCTAAGTAGAGACGGCTTGGGCGATGGTCCGTCGCAAGTTCGACGGTCCGTCAACCTATTCGTTGCACCTTATCCAGAAGGTTTCCTCACTTCCTTAGTTGCGAAGGTCTAGGAGACTGTCCATCGCTAGATCGACGGTCCGTCAACTTGGTCGTCGCACCTAGGCAATTCTGACAGCTTTGAGTAAAATGTCCATAACTTTTTACTCCGATATCAGATTTAGAATAAATTGGTATCGTTGGAAAGATAATTCAACTTTACACATGATAAAAAGTGAAAATATTAAAAATTACACGTTTACAAAAATGGATTCATATCTCAAAGTAAGTTTTTAACATTTTTGGATGATTTTAAGCTAGGTAGAAGTACGTGATATTACAATATCTCCCCCTTGAGAACATTCATCCTCAAATGAGACTCAGTGAGAAGGGAGAAGATAAACTGACGTACATACTAAACATGAATAATTGGAAAATGATCTCATGACTGACATGACTGATAACTGAATATATCATACTGATCATGCATATCTGATGCATGTGTAACTAATTCATGATTGCACAACTGAGTGTTCTTATGAACTAAGGTTCTCACAAAGAGAATTCATATCTGATGCATGATTATATAACTGAACTAACATATGAATGCATGATTGAATATGTAATGGTATTTAATACCAATTTTATAATGGAATTCTAAACATGACATAGAGCCAATCTTGTAACTGAAATCCAAACATGAATCTAAAAAGCATAAGGGGAACTATTACCTTGAGCCTAATCTGAGTTAGCGGAGAAAATGTGAGGATACTTGGTATGCGTGTCTACTTCTTCTTTCCAAGTAGCTCCCTCAACGGACTGATTTTTCCAAAGAACTTTGACTAGAGAGACTTCTTTGTTCCTCAGTCTACGATTCTGATAGTCTAGGATTTCGACTAGAATCTCTTCATAAGAGAGGTTGTTTTGAACATCTATGCTCTGAATAGGGACTACAACTTTTGGGTCACCTATGCACTTCTTGAGCAAAGAGACATGGAAGACTGGATAAACTGAGGCTAGATTTGAAGGCAATTCGAGCTCATAAGCTACCTTGCCGAATCGAATGAGAATCTTGAAGGGACTGATATATCGGGGACTAAGATTTCCCTTATTATCGAATCTCTTCACTCCCTTCATGGGAGATATCTTTATATAGGCAAAATCACCAATCTCAAACTCGAGATCCTTTCTATGCACATATGCATAAGACTTCTATCGACTCTGAGAAGCTCGGAGTCTTTCACTGATCAACTAGACTTTCTCTAAGGAATCGAATACTAAGTCAGGCCCTATAACTGAGGCCTCACTAACTTTGAACCAACCGATTAGAGATTTGCATATCCTACAATAGAGAGCTTCGAATGGAGCCATTCAAATACTGGAATGATAGTTGTTATTGTATGCAAACTCAATCAAAGGCAAGTGATCATCCCAACTAACCTTGAAGTCAATTGCACACGCTTGCAACATATCTTCTAAAGTCTGAATGGTCCTTTCTTCTTGACCATCTGTCTGAGGATGGAAGGCGGTACTGAGATAAACTTGGGTACCAAGACCCTTTTAGAACTCTTTCCAGAAGTGAGAGGTGAACTGGGTACCTCTTTCTAAGATAATAGCTAACGGAACACCGTACAATCTGACCAACTCTCTAATGTAGAGTTTGTCGTAATCCTTGGCTGAATAAGAGGTATGGACTGGAAGAAAATAAGTTGACTTGGTTATTCTATCTACAATGACCCAGACTGAATCATGCTAACGATGAGTATGAGGCAAACCCATCACGAAGTCTATTTTCACTTGTTCCCACTTCTAAGTAGGAATATTGAACTCCTGTATGGACCCACTAGGCTTCTGATGCTCAATTTTAACCTGCTGACATGTACAGTACTTAGCCACAAACTCTATAACATCTCTCTTCACCCCACTCCATGAATAGATTTCCCATAAGTTGCCGTAAATCTTTGTGGCCCCTAGATGAATAGAGTAGCAAGTACCATGTGCTTTTGCAAGAATTCACTGCCTTAAGTCATCTACACTTTGAACACACAGACGACCCTGACAATGCAAAACACCATCTCCCCCTTAAGAGAAAACCTCTACTTTCTGATCTTTGATTGACTATTTAAATTTGACAAGGTTGGGTCCTCTTTCTTTTCTTTCAACTTGAAAACTAAAGATAATTCTAACTTTTCTGAACCCTATATCACCCTTCTCTATATCAACTAAGCGAACACCTAGTTTGGAAAGATGATGGATTTCCTGAGATAGCTTCCTCTTACTGTCGTCAACATGAGCAACACTACCCATAAACAGTCTACTGAGAGCGTTAGACACTATATTGGCCTTTCTCGGATGATAAAGGACACTCATGTCGTAATCTTTCAAGAGCTCTAACCACCTTCTCTGATGAAGATTGAGATCTTTTTGAGAAAATACATACTGAAGGCTCTTATAATCTGTGAACACATCCACATGAACTCTGTATAGATCATGCCTCCAAATCTTTAAGGAAAATACTACGGCTGCTAACTTAAGATCATGAGTCGGATAATTCTTCTCATGGGGTTTGAGCTACCTGGAGGTGTAGGCTATGACCTTACTATGTTGTATGAGGACATAACCCAAACCTACTCTGGATGCATCATAATACACCACGAACCCATCTGAACCATTTGGAAGAGCTAAGACTGGGGCTGAGGTGAGTCGAGTCTTCAACTCCTAAAAACTCATCTCGCTAGGATCTGACCACTGAAACTTGACTTTCTTCTGAGTCAATCTAGACATAGGGGATGAAATAGCTGAAAATCCCTTAACAAACCATCTGTAATAGGCAGCCAGACCCAAGAAACTCCTGATATTTGATGGAGAGATAGGGCTAGGCCAGTTTCTTACTTCTTTGGTCTTTTGAGGATCTACTCTAATGCCATCACCGGAAATGATATGGCCAAGTAATGCTACTGACCTTAGCCAAAATTTGCACTTACTGAAATTAGCGAATAGCTGATGGTCTCTAAAAGTCTGATGTATGATTCTGAGATGGTCTGCATGATCACGCTCACTGTGGGAATAGACCAGAATATCATCTATGAAGACTATGACAAATATGTCCAAGTACTGCTTGAACACACGGTTCATTAAGTTCATGAAAGCTACTGGGGCATTGGTAAGACCAAAGGACATAACTAAGAATTCAAAGTGACCATACCGAGTACAGAAAGCTATTTTTGGAATATCACATTCTCTGAATCTGAGCTGATGATAGCCTGATATGAGGTCTATCTTAGAGAGATAACTGGCACCCTGAAGTTGGTTAAACAAGTCATCAATTCTAGTAAGAGGATACTTGTTCTTGATCATGACTTTATTGAGCTGACGGTAATCAATACACATCCTGAGAGAATCGTCTTTCTTGCGCATGAATAAAATGGGTGCACCCCACGAGGAAACATTGGGTCTGATGAATCCCTTATCTAAGAGATCCTGCATCTGTTGGTTCCATTCTATATGGAAGAATAGATATAGGCTGAGTATCTGGAAGAAGATCAATACCGAAGTCTATTTCCCTTTCGGGAGAAATTCCTAGAAGATCTTCAGGAAAGATATCTGAATATTCATTCACAACTGGGACTAAATCAAGACTGGGAGTTTCAGAACTAGTGTCCTTAACTTGAACAAGATAATAGACACATCCCTTAGATATCATTTTCCATGCCCGAAGGTAGGAAACAAGATGACCTCTGAAAACTGAAGTACTACCCCTCCACGCTAGGACAGGTTCATTCGGAAACTGAAATTGGACTATTCTATTTCTGCAGTTGACTGTTACATAGCAAGAATGAAGCCAATCCATGTCGAGAATGACATCAAAATCAGTCATCTCTAATTTGACTAAGTCTGCTGAAGTGACTTTCTGAAATATCATAATCGGGCAGTTCCTATATACCAGCTGAGCTATGATGGTTTTACCCACTGGGGTAGAAAATGACAAGGGCTCTGCTAGAATTTCGGGACTGATTCTGAAATCTCCTGCTATATATGGAGTAACAAAAGAAAAAAAATCTCTTGGATCTAGTAAAGCATAAACATTCACATGGAAGATTTATAACGTACCAGTAACCATATCAGAAGAATTTTCTTGATCTTGCTCCGACTGGAGATCATAGAGTCTATTTGGACGTTGCCTACTAGTAGCACTGGAAGTGGTACCCTGATGATTTGGGCGACCGGACTGAGCTGAGGAATGGTTCTACTGACCCTGAGGACCTGGATGAGAACAGTCTCTAACTCTGTTGCCTGGCTTGACATATCCAAAACAAATACCACTGACAGCTCTACAAATACCCTGATGGTACTTTCTACAAGTCTATCAAAGAGGATAGGTACGGGAACTGCTAACATTGCCCTGAGACTTAGAGCCTAGCGCTCTATCTTTTTTACCATCCATGAACTTAGGAGCTGGAGCGCTAGCTAAAGAAGGAGTTGGAACTCATGACTTAGGACGAAACTGAGAACGGTTTTCTCCTTCTAATTTGGGCTGAGCAAGTTGAAACTACCTATCCTTGCTCTCTTATTCTGCTTCTCTCTCACCTTAATCTTCTAATCTTATATCTACTGAGAATGATTCATGAGCCTAGCTAAAGTCATGTCACTATTTAACATCGCAGACCTACACTCGTTGACCACACTATCATTTACCCCAGAAAGAAACTTACTCATCTTGGCCCTGCTATCTATAACCACATGAGGAGCATATCTAGCTAATTTAGTAAACTTATGAGAATACTTTTTCACCGTCATATTTCCCTGCCTGAGGTTGATGAATTCTAACACCTTAGCCTCTCTCAGCTCTTAGGGAAAGAATCTATCTCAGAATGTGGTGACAAACTCCTCCCACTCAATAGGCCCTGCATCATTCAGCCTTTCTAACTTCCACTACTTGTACCAAGTATGAGAAACATCCTGCAACTAATATGCAACTAGCTTAGTACTCTCACTAGGAGTAACCCCCATGATCTCAGTAACCTTTTGAACCTGATCGATGATTTCCTGAGGGTCCTCATCTGACTTAGACCTGAGAAAGGATGGAGGATTTATTCGGGTGAAGTCCCGAATCTGGATGCAGCTGAATTTTCCACTGGGTTGGCTGAAATGGTAGATGGTCATTCATTCTAAGCAGCAACTGACTGAGCAAGAGTAGTGAATGCAGCTCTGAACTCTGCATGAGAAACATGTTCTCCCAAAGGATCTTCGTGCTGAGGGGCTGGCTGATTCTCATTTCTTCTCTTAGGAGGCATGTCCTGTAGAAGAAAGGGAGAAACGAATTAGACTGAGAGATTATATTGATATTATGCTCACTGAAACAACATGAATACTGAAAGAAGGGAAACTATTCCTAAAACATCTTATAGCCTCTTGTACATAAATGTGGAGTGCAACACACCCATGTACAAGACTCTACTAGATGTGGCTTTCAGACTTCCTAGGACTCTATTGAACCTTAGACTCTGATACCAAGTTTGTAACGCCCTGAATATAGTACTCAGAATGTTACACGGTGCTCATGACCCCGAAGTACAAACAAGCTATCCCATGACTGATATATGTACTTGAACACTGCATAATATACTATTTAAATGAAGAAACATGAACTGAAAGGCTTTAAGGTTCAAAACTAAAACATAACTGATAAATCATAACATATGGATGGGGTATGAAATGCCCTAACACTGAAATAACTATCTGAACATGATAGTCTAAAAAGCCTCTAACTGACTGAACTGTCTAAATAAGGAGTTGATGGGACATGTCCCCAACTAACTCCAACTAATAAATTAATTAATGGGATAATAAATAATGGTCATATCCTTAAAGGATGAGGAGTAACTGTTGTCTCTGACTGTTGAGACTAGAATACTACTGATGCTCTAGAGCTCGTGCTTCTGAACCTATGGTATAAAATACCATAGCACAAATGCGTCAATATTTTGAATGTATTGGTATACATGAAAGGTCGGCTGAATGGAAATGGTTCACATAAATGAACTATACTAACTGACTGGACAACATAAACGTGAGAATACATACATGAATACATAATAACTGTAGCTGGGTTCGTGATAACATGATTACTGAATCTGAGTATTGATAAGATGAGATATTGATAACTGTATAACTGAGATAACTGATACTGAGCGACTATATCCCACAGTCAATTTTCTGAAGGAACTAGCTGAATTCCGTACAGTTCTGAGTCGACTGTATCTGACAGTCCTGAATTCTATAAAACTATCTGAGTTCTATTACTGAGTCTAAATAACTGTATCTGACAGTCCTAATTCTGTAGCTGAAACTGTGGGAAGTAGTTATCTAACTGACATGCCCCTAATACACCATTATGGCTGAGTTGGGGTCCAATCTATAACCCCAATTATAAGGGTGTCAATACCGCGCCACTGGTAAGGACAATCTATGAGTAACCCTCATATAACAGGTAACTCTAGTGAGAACGGTGGTAACTCTCACATAACAGGTTAAGCCACCTCATCTACCCTCATATAGAAGGCTATGATGTCTCAACCTACGCTGGCTATATAGTTCTGGAAGGCACGGATTTCTTCTAAGAATCACACCCTTATATAATAGGTGAGTTCCCATCCTTGGGTTCACTCGGTGCTAATTCCTATTCCCATCTGAATAAACAATGAACATGGATTACTGAACTGATTTAACTGAATTAATTGAGTTCTGTTGACTAACGAAATAGTGTGAGATTACTGTATTACTGAAATTTCCTGAGTCACATAACTGGCTGAGTTCTATGGATCATGGCTTGACTGAGGATATCGTTAAACCATGACACCGACTCTAAGCACACAACTATATTTTTCAGGTACAAGTACCCCCAGGACTCCATGAAAAGAAACTGACAAAGCATGACTTTCTTGAATACATGACTAACATCAATAATTCATAATTTATTGAGTAAGACATTTCATCAAACATTTGACATGTATAAACTTGTACATGACTAGGGATTTCATATTATCATGCTAGCATGGTACTTTTCTTTCACATAGGCATTTAATTAAACACATGGGGAGCATGCTTTGGTTATAAAATCATCAACACATCTAATAATCATGGATACATCAATCAACTTGTAATTTGAAGGAGTTTTATCATGATTATTATGTAAACCATCACATACTAGGGTCAATCTTTGGAAAATGTAATTTAAAACATGAATCAAAACCACACAGCATCATGAACATTAATTTCAATTTAATTTAAATCATGAACATTCACAAATACCCAAATCTTGGATTTTAAAAGAGATTTTTGAGCTTCATGGGTGAAAGGGACCCATGAATCAACACATAACATACCTTGATTGTGATTTCTTGAAGATTGATGGAGGAAAACTTGAATTCTTGACTTAGAATTAAACACCTAGGGTTTTTTTGTTCTTGAGGATTGATCTTAGATAGAAACCCTAATTTGATATTGTAAAAGAATAATAAAATTATGAGCTATGGTCAGGTGTAATTAGGGATTAAATCGGGTGGAAAAATACCCAGACACCCTTTTAAAAATAGCTTTAAAATAATTGAATAGGATCTACGAAGGCTCATGCGACGATCCATCGCTGGCTCGATAGTCCTTCGTTTCGACCGTCGTACGTGGACTAAGAAAAGGACTCACTTCCTAAGTAGCGACGTCTTGGGTGACGGTCCGTCGCAAGTTCGACGGTCCATCAACCTGTCTATCGTACCTTATCCAAAAGGTTGTCTCACTTCCTTAATTTCTATGGTCTAGGTAACGGTCCATCGCTAGATCAACGGTTCGTTAACTTGGTCGTCGCTCCTGGGTCACTCTGACAGCTCTGAGTAACATGTACATAACCTTTTACTCTAATACCGAATTTGGACAAAATTAATATCGTTGGAAAGTTAATTCAATTTCCCATATGATAAAAAGAGAAAATCTTAAAAATTCCATGTGTACAAAAATAGATTCATATCTCAAAGTAAGTTTTTAACATTCTTGGGATAATTTCAAGATAGGTAGAAGTACGGGGTATTACAGATGCCAAATAATATGCAAGCCACTATCTGAGCTCTCCAATCTGTGATAATGGTCATATGGGTGCATGGCGATACTCGACTGCATACGATGTTCAAACAAAGACTGACTTCTACTGTGTCCTTTATCAAAATATCTCTTTGGTGAAGGACCAAGGAACTGCTTTTCCAGTACATAAAATATTGGCTATCCATGTCCCCGGCTCATATTCTCTTGCTTGGAACTGCACCATGTTAGCATCTGGGAACCCATACACTACATTAACCTGCTCCACTATAAAGTTCACCTGCTTACTCCAAATAATCATCACTGGGATAGTGACAGAAACTACGTTGAGGGTTGCGTAGAACTCACGCACCCACTGCTCATTAGCATAGCAGGGTTTCGGGGCAAAACACATCCACCGAGTCGCAGTAAGCCTGGCGTGGACTTTTGGGAGCTTCTACTCCACCTTGTCTAAGATAATACCCTTTTCTAAGAGCATCTTAGTCCTGTGATAATCTTCGTAGTAGGTGTGTTAGCATTGTGCGACCATGAATCAGGTATTATCAAAATCTCCCATCTTTGTGACTGAGAACCTGTAAATAATGCAGCTTAGGCCACACTAGTATTATCATAATGAAAACATGCTAAATTAATAAGGGAAGCTCATATGGTAGTGTTACAAAGGTTTTGAGATCAGCGAGGGATGTGCAGAAGTTTTGAAGTTTACCTAAAACTGCCTTCAGGTATGGCGATCGAGGTACCTGAGACCAGGGTTAACAGTTTCTGTACAATGGCTGAAATGCAGTTTTACCCTAAAATTTTTGTTTAAACTAGGCATGATAATATTATAAACAAATAATTTCAAGCCTAAAGTGTGTGATCACAGACCCGAACTTAAAGAAATTAAACATTGTATTTGTAGGGGCATTCTAATCGCACACGTGGTGTACACTTCAAGTTAAAAGGTCGAAGGCTTACTTTTGGGTACTCAAGACTTCCCCAAATAGTGAGTACACTAACTACAATAGCTAACCACAGAACAATAACAATTAAGCATGGGTTTGGTAATGAAAACATTATTTCAGGATCTATTTTGTCATTACAATTTCAAAGCATGCAATTATATCCAAATCAAGGGAGTTGAGACAACTTACCAAGTTAGATGATGCTATTGGAATGAGATGACCCTTGTTTATGCAATGCAATGGTAAAATTTAGAGAGGATTTTGAGAGAAAGAGAGAGAGGGGCATGGGAAAAATAGGCAATCAGATGGTCATTTAAACTTATTTGACTGCGATTGTGATCTTAATCACGTGGTCACGGTCATGCGGCCTCTGCGATCACGGTGGCATGGACCGCAGTCACAGTGACTGAAACCAAACAATCGGATTTCCTGCACTATTTCCTACACTTCTGGTATCCAACTTGCCAATTTCACACATTCTCTTCTCAAATTCAACCAAAATTCCCGTTAGCACTAACATTTCATTTATTGAGCATGCTTAAAAAAAATGAAATCTACTCTATCATGTCTAAATAAAAAGCATACGGGCCACTTTTCATGGCGTGATGGGATGCCTCCCATCTAGCACTTAGATTAACGTCACTGTCACACCCCTTATTCTACGCGTACTCCAAAACATGGAATATTTTTTAAAGTTCGAAAGGGTTTTATTATTTAAGTGACAAGAAATAAAATTTTGTTTCGGAAAAGGATTATTTGCATTTTTTATTCAGAGTCGCCACTTGACATAATCCGGTGTGCCAAGTCACCTTTAAAAAATCCCTTTTTTGAAACCAATTGACTCTTAAACCGGTTTGCGCACAGAGATTCCGGCTAAGGAATTCTGTTGACCGAGGGGAAGGTGTTAGGCACCCCTCGATCCCGTGGTTCGATCACGGTCGCATGGTGGAGTGTATCGACTAATTTGGCATTACAAATGCATAAGCCACACAAAAACACATAAAACAATCCATCAAACACATGAAACAAAACAAACTCCAAAATTAGTGTCCAGTCCAATTATACAGTCCCAAAAATAAAAAATGCATAAAAATAAATCCTATTCTCAATTAATCATAGACTAATGCTCTAATGCCTTACCCGATGCCACGGGCCTTCATCACGATCATTCTTCGGGTACATGATACGTCGGGGCATTCCCCGGTGAATAAATATATACAGGTACCTCGGGGCATCCCCCGGCCAAATGAATACATTTCTTAGTGCGAAAAAAAATAAAATAAAACTATTCAACAACATTCCAAACATTCCACAGAATTTCCAAACATTCAACCGAAGCCACAAATCCTAAATTTTGCCTACCCAAACTATGTTCGCCTAAACCAATCGGCGCATCATGATACTACAAAGTTCGATTAACGTTCATTTCGAAACCAAACAACCAATGAATCAAACTAAACAAAATTCAACCATTATGCCAAGTTTTCAATTCTCCCTCCCACTCGTTTCATCATTTTTTTTTATCAATTATACCTTCAAAGTTATTCCGATTCATTCCGCTTATCAATGAAATCATATTGTTAAAATTCTAACATCATAACATCAACCAAAATCCAACAACCACCACGGATAATCACAAACGATTCAAATAATCGAAAAATAAAGAACGAGAAGACGGGTTAAAGAAATGGACCTCGATAGAACGTTCTTGTATAATAATAAAGAGACCCGAACACCAAAAATAACTCGAACGGAGAACCTCAACTGCGAATCCCAAAAATACGAACTCGATATCGGAAATAATCAAACGGACCCAACAACTTGACCGTAAGAGCTGAAACTCGGCATTGACCGAACTCCGGTGAGCTCCAACGACGAAACAGATGGGAACGGACCGGATTCTAGCTGAATCTCATCCCAATATTGGAAGAAAATTAGGGATTTTCGCGACTATAGAACAGATTCGACTAACCAAGAGTTGATTCCGGCGAATCTCACTATTTCCCGACCAGATTCTCGCCGGTGATGGCGACGACGATGTGGTGGCTTAGGTCGTCGGTGGCTGCTGCCAGCTGGGGAGGGAAGGACGACGGAGAGATGACGGAGACGACGGCGCTACTGCCGTCGTCGTTGGTCGGACGGAACTGAAATCTGAGAGATGGAGACGACGGCGAGAGAGAGACGACAAGGTTGCCGTCTAGGAACTGAGGTCGGAGCGGCCGGAGGAGAGAGATGGAGACAACGGCGAGAGAGAGACGACAAGGTTGCCGTCTAGGAACTGAGGTCGGAGCGGCCGGAGGAGAGAGATGGAGACAACGGCGAGACGACGGAGACGACGGCGCTGCTGCCGTCGTCGTTGGTCGGACGGAACGGCGGCCGGAGAGGTTCGTTGAAGAGAGAGTGAGAGACTAGAGAGAGAGAGAGCCCATTTTCTTTTTTTTTCTCCTCTTTGCTGATGTCTCTCTCCTCCTCTTTAATTGTGCATAAGTGTGTATATATTAGGATGGGGGTAGTGGGGTAGGGTAGGGGTAGGGATAGGGTTTGTTAGAGTAGGGTAGGTAGGTGTTGTTTTTTAATTGGAGGGATAAGGGTTAGGTGTCCACTTTTAATTGGGAAGGTTGTTAATTTGTTATCAATTGGAATTATGTGGGGATTTTGGGATAAGATTTGTTTAGAGTTGGTTTTGATTTTTGTCATTTGTGGAGGGATAATTACATGATTGAGGGTACACGGTAGGATAAGGTAAAAAATGGGTAAAAATGATATTGCGGAGGGACGAAATTAGGTGTCTACATCATGCCCCCTTTGAATGTAAACATGAAGTGTTTTCAGGCAAAGAAGTAGACAGCGAGATAGAATTTTGTCCCGACCATTATTCAAAGAAAGAAACAGGAGAAAGAAAGACTACCGGGTCTTGAATTAGGAAAGCCTACCCACCCAAGTTATGAAGGGATCAAGTGATAAGTATCTCCAAGGATTGGACGGAGATGGACTATACCGAGTTGGAGAGTCGAGTGAGGCTCCGTCGAGGTTCCGGTCCGCGGCTCTGTTATTACATCAAAATGAAAATTACAAGTAAAAACATAAGTGAAATTACGAAAATCCTATCTATACAACTTCTGTTGGTTCTTGACTCGACTTTCATCACCCTGTTCTCCAGGCGGGCTCCTGACTTGCAATTTCATTCCCTTTGTTGCTTGACTTTTCATTTTCTTCACTCTGTTCTCCCGGTGGGCTCCGAACTTGCTATTTCATCACCCTGTTCTTCAGGCGGGCTCCTGCCTTGCTATTTCATCACCCTGTTCTTCAGGCGGGCTCCTGCCTTGCTATTTCATCACCCTGTTCTTCAGGCGGGCTCCTGCCTTGCTATTTCATCACCCTGTTCTTCAGGCGGGCTCCTGAAACTCAAAATTAAAACTAGGAAGAAAATTATCCCAAACAAGAATTATAAATAATTAGTATTTCATTTTTTTTATTTTTATTTATTTTATTTTTTTTTGAAAGCATTGTCCCATTTCCAGGAGGGTCCTGAACAGAAAGTAAATTCCCATTTTTCAGGAGGGTCCTGAACATAAAGTAAAATATATCTAAACAAAAACTAAAGTCCCATTTTTCAGGAGGGTCCTGAACTGAAAGTAAAATCCCATTCTTCAGGAGGGTCCTGAACAGAAAGTAAAGTCCCATTTTTCAGGAGGGTCCTGAACATAAAGTAAAATCCCATTTTTCAGGGGGATCCTGAACAGAAAGTAAAGTCCCATTTTTCAGGAGGGTCCTGAACAGAAAGTAAATTCCCATTTTTCAGGAGGGTCCTGAACATAAAGTAAAATCCCATTTTTCAGGAGGGTCCTGAACATAAAGTAAAATCCCATTCTTCAGGAGGGTCCTGAACAGAAAGTAAAGTCCCATTTTTCAGGAGGGTCCTGAACATAAAGTAAAATCCCATTTTTCAGGGGGGTCCTGAACAGAAAGTAAAGTCCCATTTTTCAGGAGGGTCCTGAACAGAAAGTAAATTCCCATTTTTCAGGAGGGTCCTGAACATAAAGTAAAATCCCATTTTTCAGGAGGGTCCTGAACATAAAGTAAAATCCCATTCTTCAGGAGGGTCCTGAACAGAAAGTAAAGTCCCATTTTTCAGGAGGGTCCTGAACATAAAGTAAAATCCCATTTTTCAGGAGGGTCCTGAACAGAAAGTAAATTCCCATTTTTCAGGAGGGTCCTGAACATAAAGTAAAATCCCATTTTTCAGGAGGGTCCTGAACAGAAAGTAAAGTCCCATTTTTCAGGAGGGTCCTGAACAGAATGTAAAATCCCATTTTTCAGGAGGGTCCTGAACATAAAGTAAAGTCCCATTTTTCAGGAGGGTCCTGAACAGAAAGTAAAGTCCCATTTTTCAGGAGGGTCCTGAACAGAAGGTAAAGTCCCATTTTTCAGGAGGGTCCTGAACAGAAAGTAAAGTCCCATTTTTCAGGAGGGTCCTGAACAGAAAGTAAAGTCCCATTTTTCAGGAGGGTCCTGAACAGAAGGTAAAGTCCCATTTTTCAGGAGGGTCCTGAACAGAAAGTAAAGTCCCTGGATATGCATTTCCAATGGTAGCTGAATCAAGTGAAACAAATTTTCCCCTGTTTCAATCAAAGAAAAATTTGTCAGTTAAAAACTTAGTGGTGGCTTGCAGATCTTGGCTTTTCAGGTATCTGCCCAACACTCGTTCCTTTCATCTTTGTTTCAAATTGCTAACACTTGTCGTGTCTTGCCGCATCATTGACCTGGATCCAGATTGAGGGAAATGAGTTCTGACTCTAACAATGGGTTTCCATTTTTACCATGCCCCTGAGGTGCACTCTTTTCCCAAATCCGAAATGCTTCTACGAATCCAATAGCCTGTCGGTTGATAGACTTCCTTTGCTTCGTGTTGAATTATGATCATATTTCTTTTCTGTGTTGTTCCTTGGCTTTTCCTCATATAATTGGAAAGACTGGTAGTAAATTTTGAAATCCTTTCTTGCTTGTTTTGACACAGACTTGACTTAAAATGTAAAGAAATGATGGTGACTTTTATTTTGATAAATGACATAAAAAAAAACAAAAAGCATGAATATGTAAATGAAAGAAAGAGGGAAATGTCCCATATTCAAAAAGAAAACTTATCTGAATACGACAACCAACTCCAATGAGTATGACATGCATTTAGGATTGAACTGCCTGATCTTCTTATCCAAAACTCCCCATTTGTTGTCGAGTTTGTGCCTTTGCCGTTGAGCCGCTTCTTCAAATCTATTGGACTCATACATCACATTCGACTGACGACATCAAAAAAGACATTCGCCAACAAATCTCTTTCTTTTCACTTTTCACTTTTCTCTTGAACTCTCCCTCGCCTTACGGTGCCCGTGAGGGTTTTCACCAATAAGAGACTCTCTTTTTTGTATTTCTCTCAACTCACCATCGCCTTATGGTGCCTGTAAAGGTTTTCACCAATAAGACTCTCTCATTTTCATTTTCTCACAACTCACCATCGCCTTACGGTGCCTGCAAAGGTTTTCACCAATAAGACTCTCTCATTTTTGTATTTCTTTCATGATTTCTTATGCTGAGGGAGATAAGCGGTACTTCGCAATGTATCATCATATCCATTACATGCTTAGCCTTAACACTATCAAAAATTGATCTGAAGGACTTTCTTTGGTTGTAACTTGGCTTTTGGTCAAGGTTAGAAAAGATGGTAAGAGGCTCAAACGATACTTGAAGTGGGGGTGGGACTTACAACTTTTGGAATCGACTCAAACAATGCATTAACTCATGCCCCAGTTTTGTTGACTAGGTGAATCTTAAATCTTTATTTGGTTGGACCGAGCCCGAAATAGGGCAGCCTACGTATCTCACTCCCAAGAGAGGAGAATCAGGTCGCACGTAGTTCCATCTGCTTGTCCTTTGCTTTGCTTTGATTTTTTTTTTTTTTATATTATTTTTTTTTTCGAACTCATTCTTTTATTCTTATTTTCTTGACATTTATCTTTAACTCTATTTTGATTCCAAAAGAGGGATATGAAAGAAAAAATAAACGAGGCTCAAAAGGGTAAACAAAGGATGACACAATGTTTGGATAGAAGAATAACATGCCTTCGTCATATCAATCTTCAAAAATGCAAGTACTAAACATGCAATAAAATCAAACAAAGGACCAAATATCATACATAGTATCTTTTGACCGCATCAGCATTGATAGCCATTTCTGCCATTTTGCCTTCAATATCTGTCAAATATAAGGCTCCATTGGGTAACACTTTCTTCACAACGAAGGGACCTTGCCAGTTAGGGGAGAACTTGCCCTTCGCTTCAACCTGGTGAGGAAGGATACGTCTTAATACCAACTGACCAACTTCAAAATTCCTGGGACGGACCTTTTTGTTATACGCACGAGCCATCCTCCTTTAATACAACTGGCCATGACACACGGACGTTAGCCTTTTTTCCTCGATCAAACTCAAATGTTCCAGTCGGGCTTTTACCCATTCGTCGTCATCGATCTCTGCTTCTACAATGACCCGAAGAGAAGGAATTTCAACTTCTGCAGGGATGACTGCTTCTGTCCCATACACTAATAAATATGGAGTTGCCCCTGTTGAAGTGCGAACAGTGGTGCGATAACCTAGCAATGCAAATGGCAACTTTTCATGCCACTGTCTAGAACCTTGTACCATTTTTCGCAGTATCTTTTTTATATTTTTATTGGCGGCTTCTACAGCACCATTGGCCTTTGGGCGATATGGAGTAGAATTTCGATGTGCGATCTTAAACTGTTGACACACTTCTTGCATCAAATGACTATTGAGATTGGCAGCATTGTCTGTAATAATCATCTTAGGAATTCCAAATCTACAAATGATATTGGCATGAACAAAATCTACCACAACCTTCTTTGTCACCGACTTGAAAGTTACTGCTTCCACCCACTTTGTGAAGTAGTCAATGGCTACCAAAATGAATCTATGTCCATTTGATGCCTTCGGCTCAATCGGTCCAATCACATCCATTCCCCAAGCTACGAACGGCCATGGAGCGGCCATTGCATGCAACTCAACAGGAGGAGAACGTATCAGATCGCCGTGCACCTGACATTGATGACACTTTCGAACAAACTGAATAGAATCCCTCTCCATAGTAAGCCAGTAATAACCTGCTCGAAGAATCTTCTTTGACAAGACGTGACCGTTCATATGCGACCCGCATACTCCAGAGTGTATTTCAACCATGATTGCCGAGGCTTCTTTTGCATCTACACACCTTAGAAGTCCCAGATCTGGGGTCCTCTTATACAAGATTCCCCCGCTCAAGAAAAATCCACTAGCCAAACGCCTAAGAGTCCTCTTTTGATCGTTGGTGGCATATGTTGGGTATTCTCCTGATTGAATGTACCGCTTGATATCCAAGAACCAAGGTTCTCCATCGAGCTCTTCTTCAACCACATTACAGTAAGCATGCTGATCACGACTCTGTACATGCACTGGATCGATGTAGGCTTTGTCAGGATGCTGGAGCATTGAAGACAAAGTGGCCAACGCATCAGCAATTTCATTACGAATCCTTGGAATGTGCCTAAATTTTACTAACACAAATCGTCGGCATAGCTCCTGCAAACATTGTCGATACGGGATGAGCTTCAAATCTCGCGTCTCCCAATCGCCTTGAATTTGATGGACGAGTAAATCCGAATCTCCCAACACCAATAATTCTTGGACTCCCATATCAACAGCTAACCTCAAACCAAGGATGCAGGCTTCATACTCTGCCATATTGTTAGTACAGTAGAATCGAAGTTGTGTTGTTACCGGGAAATGTTGTCCCGATTCAGAGACAAGAACCGCACCTATTCCGACTCCTTTCATATTGACAGCTCCATCGAAGAATAACCTCCAACCTGGATCAACATCTATAACGACTTCATCGACACACGACACTTCTTCGTCAGGAAAATATGTCTTTAATGGCTCGTACTCTTCATCGATGGGATTCTCAGCAAGATGATCTGCCAAGGCTTGGGCTTTCATGGCGGTTCGAGTCACATATACGATGTCGAACTCGGTAAGCAAAATTTGCCACTTTGCCAATCGACCTGTCGGCATAGGCTTCTGAAAGATATACTTAAAAGGATCCATGCGGGAGATGAGATAAGTAGTATAGGATGAGAGATAGTGCTTCAACTTCTGTGCTATCCAAGTTAGGGCACAACACGTCCTTTCAAGAAGAGTATACCTGGCCTCATAAGTGGTGAACTTCTTGCTAAGATAGTAAATAGCCTGCTCTTTTTTGTCTGTGACATCATGTTGCCCCAGGACACACCCGAAAGAATTGTCCATGACTGACAAGTATAAGATCAAAGGCCTACCAGGCTCCGGGGGTACCAACACGGGCGGATTTGACAAATATCTTTTGATTCGATCGAACGCTTCCTGACATTCTTCAGTCCATTTTACCACAGCACTCTTTTTCAGCAACTTGAATATGGGCTCACAAGTGGTTGTGAGTTGAGCAATAAACCTGCTAATGTAGTTCAGTCTACCAAGCAAACTCATTACCTCCGTTTTATTCTTGGGCGGGGGCAAATCCTGAATGGCTTTGATTTTCGAGGGATCTAATTCAATTCCCCGACGGCTGACTACAAACCCCAACAGCTTTCCAGATGGAACTCCAAATACACATTTTGCCGGGTTGAGTTTGAGGTTATACCTGCGAAGTCTTTCAAAGAACTTTCTCAAGTCTTTTACATGGTCGGCCTGACTTTTCGACTTAATAATCACATCATCCACGTAAACCTCAATCTCCTTATGCATCATGTCATGAAACATAGTGGTCATGGCTCTCATGTATGTTGCTCCAGCATTCTTCAAACTGAACGGCATCACCCGATAACAATAAGTTCCCCATGGTGTGATAAAAGATGTCTTCTCCGCGTCTTCATCATCCATAATAATCTGGTGATATCCGGCATAGCAATCCACAAAAGAGGCAACCTCGTGTTTAGCACAGTTGTCCAGCAAAATATGGATGTTGGGCAGTGGAAAATCATCTTTTGGACTTGCCCTGTTCAAATCGCGGTAATCAACACACACTCGCATTTTGCCATCTTTCTTTGGCACGGGAACAACATTGGATAACCACATGGGATAACGAGCCACTTGAATTACTTTGGCTTTAAGTTGTTTCATGATTTCCTCTTTGATTTTTATACTTACATCTGTTTTAAACTTCCTCAACTTCTGTTTGACAGGAGGGAATGCGGGATCCGTTGGCAATTTGTGAGACACTAATTCAGTGCTTAAACCAGGCATATCATCATAAGACCATGCAAAAACATCCTTATAATCCATTAACGTTTGAATCATTTCATCCTTTAGCTGGGGCAAAACATGTACACTGATTTTAGTTTCCCTAACATCTTCTTGATCCCCTAGATTTATTGGCTTAGTTTCATTCAAATTAGGATTCGGTTTGTCTTCAAATTGTTCCAACCCTTTGCTTATTTCTTCTAATGCTTCTTTTTCATCATATTCCTCATCCTGCTCCATTACATCTGGATTATTTTGGATTTTAAGACCAGGCTGAAAAGTCCGCATGCATGTCATGTCATTAGAATCAGCATAAAGAGAACTGTGTAAAAAAGAAAAACAAACTATATTAGACACAAAACAAAAGGGACATTGCATTTCATTAAATAAAAGATAGAAGGGTTTAAACACAGACACCAATATAACATAAACAAACTAAAATCCGAATTACAACCCTGAAATAACTCGGATAAACAGAAAGGAAAACAAAATAAACTACCAAAACTCCCTCCTGACGGGGAGAGGAGTGACTTCCCAATTATTGAGCCGGACAGCTGAACCTATGAATTGCACATCTGCCATACTGGTACCTTCTCCTGCTTCAACCATATCAACTTCAATAAAAGAGTTCTGGAGGTCACCCACCAATTCAACTTCAGATCCCACATGCTTCGCGACATCGCTCTTAACGAATGACTCACTGAGTAGTGGCATTGGGCGAGGGAGTGACCATATTTCCTTCTTCCTTCCCCTGATTTTCTTTAGATCTTCAGCTGTAGGCTCAAATCCCAGACCAAACGTGCCCACGTTCTCACTCGGACATATGGGATGAACTATACCATGCAGAGATGCTCCCAAACCTTTTCCTGGTTCAAATCCGTATTTCCAAAGTTCACTCACCATCATGATAGATGCAGAAGACAATTGCGGTCCCGGTATAGCTTGCCACTCAGGGATACGACTCACTGGCACTGTATCAAAAATTTGATAGACGAATGTCTCCTCTACGTTATTTGCTTCAATAAAGGACAAGGGAGAATCTTCGTAGGCTGATAAATCTCCTTCACCATGAATAACTACTTCTTGCCTGTCATGCTCAAACTTAATCATTTGGTGCAGCGTGGATGCAACCGCCTTGGCCTTGTGGATCCAGGGCCTTCCCAACAACAGATTGTAAGAGGATTCTACGTTCAATACCTGAAACTCTATGGCAAACTCAACAGGCCCTATGGTCAACATTAGTTCCATTTCGCCAATGGAATTTGACTTTGCACCATCGAAAGCCCTAACACATACATTGTTGGGCTTGATCCTATCAGCACCAACATTTAGCTTTTGCAAAGTAGAAATAGGGCAAATATTTGCACCTGAACCTCCATCAATCATAACATGAGTGACGTAGAAATCCTCACACTTCACTGTAATGTAAAGACCCCGATTATGCCCTGTACCTTCAACAGGCAATTCATCATCAGAAAAGCTGATCCGATTGACCTCAAAGATTTTTCCCACCATTTTCTCAACCTGGTTGATTGTTGTCTCCCTTGGAACATATGCTTCATTCAATACCTTCAGCAAAACATCACGATGCTCCTCGGAGTGCAACAGCAAAGATAAAAGGGAAATTTGAGCAGGGGTTTTCTTCAACTGGTCTAATACTGAATACTCTGGCAATTTCATCTTTTTCAAAAAATCTTCGGCTTCCTCCTCAGTGATAGGTCTTTTGATAGATGACGGTTCACTCACCGTTGGCTTAGACTTTCTTAAGCTTTCAGGCACGAAGCATCTTCCTGACCTGGTCAAACCTCCTACCTCATCTACATCTTCCACAACTTCTTTCCCGTGATAGGTCATCACAGTCCGCCCATAATTCCAGGGAATCCTTTTCATATCAACTATCGGAGGTTGGGTCACTGGTTTGAGGACAATAGGCGCTGCCAGTGCTCCTTTCACCGTCAAGATAGGCTGACTCAAAGCTCCCACCACTGTCAACTTAGGTTTATCCTGACTCGAATCACCATACCTTCCGGCGCCTTGTACTGTGATCAGGGGCTTCTTTGTGCTTTCCCGGGATTTATCCTCCCTCATTCCTTCCTGGCTCAATGGCATTGCTTTCAAAGACTCCGCTACATTCACCGATTTCTCCTCAGTGGCGTGTATCTTGACAATAGGCTTATAACCCCTCGAAGACTCTTTCCCATCATATATCAATTCTAATATATTGGCTTCAGCATGGGTTGGCAGCGGATTCTGGTTAATGTTTGGACCCTCCGGGGCTTGGACCAACATCTGATTTGTGTCAATCAAATCTTGGACAGCTCTCTTTAAATGCCAGCATTTCTCAATATCATGGCCTGGCATATCAGAACAGTACGCACACCTTAAAGAATAATCGAGATTCCTTGGTGGTGGATTTGAAAGCCTTCCTTGAATTGGGCTTAAAACCTTCAACTTCCTCAACCTATCGAACAAGCTAGCATATGACTCCCCAAGAGGTGTGAATTGATTTTTGACCGTTTTCTCCTGCTTATACTCGAGCCTAGGCTGAAAACTGGGTCTGGGGGGGTTTTGGTAATTCGGTGGAGCGAATGGGCGATTTTGTGAAGTTTGCGCGCGCCACTGCGGGTAAGAAGGGGTTTGGGCATATGGTTGCGCACTATATACTGGGTAAGGGGGTGGTGGAATGGAATATAAAGGATTTTGTGGAGGGTAGTAATGGTGGGGAGGAATATATGGAGCTTGGGCGTAGACTTGGGCTTGGGATTGGGGATAGGGGCGAGGTGGCCTTTTAGGATAAGTATGGGTTCCGGCTACGACAGTCGCAACATCCTCTTTCTTCTTTTTTCCTCCAAATGCGCCAGATCCACCTTGAATCGCTTGTGTGGTAGCTTTTAATGCAGCAAAACTCACTATTCGACCGGTCTTAATCCCGTCCTCTATCATCTCCCCCATTTTGAGGACTTCCATAAAAGACTTTCCCATTGCCGGAAGTAAATGTTGAAAATAGGTTTCATCCTGCGCCTGAATGAAAACTTCTACCAACTTACTTTCCTTCATTGGAGGCTTTACTCGAGCGGCCTGTTCACGCCACCTTATAGCGTATTCCCTAAAACCTTCAGTGCTCTTTTTCTTCATGTTGACCAAGGATTTTTCGTCCGGAATCAAATCGATGTTGTACTGAAAATGTTGAACAAATTCAGAAGCCAAATCATCCCAACTGTTCCATTTATCGATATCCCGATCGATGAACCATTCTGAAGCCAGATCTGAAAGACTCTCGCCAAAGAAGGCCATGAGTAGTTCTTCCTTTCCTCCTGCAGCCCTCAACTGGTTGCAATAACGTCTCAAGTGTGCAACAGGATCACCGTGTCCTGCGTACTTCTCGAACTTAGGCATCTTAAAACCGGGAGGCAGGTTGATGTCAGGGAACATGCACAGGTCTTTATAGGAAACACTTCTATAATCTCCAATTCCTTGCAAATTCCTCATAGCTTGTTCCAAACTCTTCAGTTTCCGGGCTATGACATCCTGTTCCTCCGTTGCGACAGGTTTCTCCGTATCAAATGGAAATGTAGGCGGCTGAGTGTACCCATACGGTTCATTCAATTGCAGAGTAGGCTCCGTAGCATAATACTGACCATCTGAAACCTTCAGTGCTGGCTCACTGGAAGACCGAGGAAGCCTCATTGTGGGACGCCCAGCATATATGGGAGTTTCTTGTGGTGGCGGGGCCGCGAATACCGGTGTGATCGGTGGCGCTGGCTGAGCAGCTGGTCTTGATTGGGGAGCTGCCAAGGGCACACCAGAATTGCCAGGATAATAATGTCGCGGAGTGAATCCTGGCGCGTGCTCAGGTGACTCAGTAGGAGCAGAGAATTGTGCTTGAGAGAGCGGTGGGCAATTAGAGATATTCCCAAGACCTTCAGGGAGCGGAGGAGGAGGCATTCCGCTGGCCCATGCCCGGTGCAAATCTATCAATTGTTGCCTGAGCCTTACTACCTCATCATTGTGTTCTGAACTTTCTTCCCTGTGATCCTGATCCGGGTCAATGAGCGAATTTTCAATCTCCCTGCTAGCCATTGCGAGCTTTGCTTTGGATCTAGTGAAGTATGGGTGACTAGCCAGAGTGCTGCAAACCTACCACTTTTATCTGAAAGAACATGCTCATCAAAGACGACATCCGTTAGGATTAGGGTATACCAAAAGTATGGGAATCACATTGGTAAAATTTTCCTAAGTTCATGTTCATTTCTACCAGATTTTGAGGGTAGCGAGGTCATTTCAACATCATCCCGATTTTTATTTACACACTTTTTTTTTTATCTACACCTATTACTATTTTTTTTTATCAATACCCGCTTTTTTCCTCACGTTATATACCTTTATTTTATCATTCTTTATGGCTTTTGTTTTCCTTAAAAGAGGAAAAATAACGAAAAACAACGAAACATAATGATTAGATCGAACCCAAAAGTAGGCTGCCTACGTATCATGTTGTACATGAATCAGATCTTGCGTAGTTCGGGCAGCTTATGCATAAACATTACACAATTGAAGGTTTTTTTAACATTTCGATGAAAGATAGCGAAACATACAACGAATTTAGGACCACTTTAAAACTAAACAACAAATACAAAAAAAAACACTTTAAACCCCTAACGATATGCGTGCAATAAATACCCGAATATAAAAAACAACTTAACTCCGACAGACACCAACCTACAATGACAGAAACATAAAAGACTCAAACTACATAAAGATAAGACAAGTTCTTTCAAACTGGTGCTCTGTGTGAAGCCCCCGGCTGAGATGAACCCATTTGTGAAGTCCCCATTTTTCCACTTAGACTTTGCAACATGTCCTGCAACGCCGTTTTAATACCCGGAAACAAATTTCTTGCCCGTATCCCCGCCTCTTGGAGAGTACACCCGCAAAGGTTTCTCTGACACCCATCCATAGTTGTGATCAAACGCGACAACTGAACTCTCAAAAACTCCACCTTGACACCCGGATCTTCCTGCTCATCATCTTCTACCATGATTGCTTCCCGTATTCGCCCTCTAAGTTGGGCTGGTAAGGGTCTACTAATGCCACGGGGCATAGATTGTAGCCAGATTTCATAGTTTTGAGTGCATCCTGGATTTTCCTCGAAAGTATCGGCACCCAACTTTATCGCGTTATTCCAGAATTGCCCATATTTGCTTTCCCCTACGGCTTGGTCTTTAAAGTACTCTACATCCTTTAGAAGGTCAATTATTGGGGGGACGTCCTGCATTCTACCCAACTGACGCATCACCCTTCTTGGACTGTAAGGCCTAGTGCAGTTAAGTCCTATCAAAACTAGAAAGAGTTGCATTTGAGATCCAATCAAGATTTTCTTAGGACAAAACCACATATAGCACCAAAGAATGTTGTTTGGAGTTCTTGATCCGAGAAATTCGATCCAAGAATCGACTCCAATAGGAAAAGAAAATTTGTCAAAACGCATTCTTTCTTGCATGGCTTGCACTCGATCATTCAGACAACGGTCGATCACATCTTCTCTAATCAAAGAAGGTGTATGCAAGTGCTCCATCATCCACAACTGCAATATCAGATTACTCCCCTCAAAAAATCGTACCCCTCCTTTTACTTCAGTTAAAGCCTTATATATTTCTGTTAGGATCATTGGTACAATGGTGACCTCATCTTTTTTCTTGAATAAAGCTATCACCACTGATTGTAGACGAGTATTGATACACCTCTCATCTAACGGAAACACTAAGATACCCAACAAAGCCAGACAGAAAACCTCCAGATGACGTTGTTCCCAGATTTTTTTGGTAGTGCAGAATTCATCCCAAAAACAGTCGAAACCCTCTAAAGACCCAAATCTAGCAAACAAATAGTCCAAGGAAATCCAAGATTGTTTGAGACATCCCAGATGCTTGTTATCTTTTAATCCACAGAGTCGAAGGAATTTCTTACGAGTATGATTGCGGGCTAAAATCATCTGTTGGTCCATGTAAGTCAACCGAAACAAACAAGATATTTCTGCCAGGGTAGGAGTCAACTCACAACTTCCGAACCTAAACACCAAATTATTTGGATCCCAGAAAGTCAACGCAGCTTCTATTAAATCCGGACGAGGCGTGAGATCCATGAGTGTTACAAGATTGCCTAACACTTTCCTCACTTCATGTTTTTCGGAGTAATTGAACGTGCCCCACCACTTGATCAACTTTTTGGGTACCTTGACAACCATAAGGACTCTAGACTTTGTGGACAGGTCCATCCTGTAGTAGCAGATAAGAAATTGTCTCAAAATTTGATAAGAGCAAAAGGTTCTCAACCAACGGGAATTTGATGCGGACATACGTCGATGGGACAGACCGCTTCATGACTCCAAATCGCCGAACAGTAATGCTGAATAAAATCAGCCTACTTGGCTAACAACTCTAGGTTACGGAGTAAAAGACCTAGCCTAAGACTAAAATGAAGACCAAAATAAAGGTTACCGGACCCACCGAGGGTTGCCTACGTATCCCGCCCCGAGGGACGGAAATCAGGTATGCGTAGTTCGTCCAGATTGGACAACTAACGATTAACTAATAAATTGACCCTAACTTAAGAGACAAAACCAAAAACAAACGAATAAAAACTTTTTGGATTTTTCAATTAGACACTTTCAACTAAGACTGACGCCACCAATTATAAAAAAAAATCTTTTTGGTATTTTGTTTTTGACAGATAAGTAGACAAAGCAAAAAAAAAAAAAAAAAAACCCTCTTTTTTTTTCATTCAATTTTTTTTTGAACTTACGGTACTTTGAGAAGATAAATGCAAAAACATAAAAAAATCTTTTTGAGTTTTGGGATCGTGAAGAACAAAAGCCATAAAGAACTCTAAAATAAACTTCGACACTCCTTTTGATTTATTCTTTTCGACTCACTTTTTTTTTCCCTTTTTTTTTTTTTTTTTTCACACTTTACTTCTAACACATGTTTTCCCCGAATCGGTCCGTCAAATGACCACATTACCCTCAAATATGCAACAGTCAGCACGTAGGGATGCTTTAAAGGCGAGTCTCCTACATAGGACCGTGTAGGCCCCACTAGGTCTCAATAAGATGCACATAAGAAATGACCTAAAGGCTGACCTACGTTGTGGTTTACTAACAAGGCCGTTCGGGGGAGCATATGGTCGATAGTGGCTGCTTTGCTTTCCACCTACTCCATACATCCAACGGCTCCCCCCCTAAAATAAAGGTGACTCAACTAGATTTTCGTGCGCACGACGTGCGCTCCGAGACTTGTTGCAGAAAGAAGGCCGGGGGGATGGACTCATGATGACAGATATAAAGCGGTAACACATAGGATAAATACTATAAACAAAGAGCACGAAAACGCACAAAAGTGAAAACAATAACAAAACAATAATCACAAACAATGCTTATACACTCGTAATGCCAAACAAAGCCGATACGACTCAAAAATAAGCTCGAATTCTGAAATTTCCCCAGCAGAGTCGCCAGAGCTGTCACACCCCTTATTCTACGCGTACTCCAAAACATGGAATATTTTTTAAAGTTCGAAAGGGTTTTATTATTTAAGTGACAAGAAATAAAATTTTGTTTCGGAAAAGGATTATTTGCATTTTTTATTCAGAGTCGCCACTTGACATAATCCGGTGTGCCAAGTCACCTTTAAAAAATCCCTTTTTCGAAACCAATTGACTCTTAAACCGGTTTGCGCACAGAGATTCCGGCTAAGGAATTCTGTTGACCGAGGGGAAGGTGTTAGGCACCCCTCGATCCCGTGGTTCGATCACGGTCGCATGGTGGAGTGTATCGACTAATTTGGCATTACAAATGCATAAGCCACACAAAAACACATAAAACAATCCATCAAACACATGAAACAAAACAAACTCCAAAATTAGTGTCCAGTCCAATTATACAGTCCCAAAAATAAAAAATGCATAAAAATAAATCCTATTCTCAATTAATCATAGACTAATGCTCTAATGCCTTACCCGATGCCACGGGCCTTCATCACGATCATTCTTCGGGTACATGATACGTCGGGGCATTCCCCGGTGAATAAATATATACAGGTACCTCGGGGCATCCCCCGGCCAAATGAATACATTTCTTAGTGCGAAAAAAAATAAAATAAAACTATTCAACAACATTCCAAACATTCCACAGAATTTCCAAACATTCAACCGAAGCCACAAATCCTAAATTTTGCCTACCCAAACTATGTTCGCCTAAACCAATCGGCGCATCATGATACTACAAAGTTCGATTAACGTTCATTTCGAAACCAAACAACCAATGAATCAAACTAAACAAAATTCAACCATTATGCCAAGTTTTCAATTCTCCCTCCCACTCGTTTCATCATTTTTTTTTTATCAATTATACCTTCAAAGTTATTCCGATTCATTCCGCTTATCAATGAAATCACATTGTTAAAATTCTAACATCATAACATCAACCAAAATCCAACAACCACCACGGATAATCACAAACGATTCAAATAATCGAAAAATAAAGAACGAGAAGACGGGTTAAAGAAATGGACCTCGATAGAACGTTCTTGTATAATAATAAAGAGACCCGAACACCAAAAATAACTCGAACGGAGAACCTCAACTGCGAATCCCAAAAATCCGAACTCGATATCGGAAATAATCAAACGGACCCAACAACTTGACCGTAAGAGCTGAAACTCGGCATTGACCGAACTCCGGTGAGCTCCAACGACGAAACAGATGGGAACGGACCGGATTCTAGCTGAATCTCATCCCAATATTGGAAGAAAATTAGGGATTTTCGCGACTATAGAACAGATTCGACTAACCAAGAGTTGATTCCGGCGAATCTCACTATTTCCCGACCAGATTCTCGCCGGTGATGGCGACGACGATGTGGTGGCTTAGGTCGTCGGTGGATGCTACCAGCTGGGGAGGGAAGGACGACGGAGAGATGACGGAGACGACGGCGCTACTTCCGTCGTCGTTGGTCGGACAGAACTGAAATCTGAGAGATGGAGATGACGGCGAGAGAGAGACGACAAGGTTGCCGTCTAGGAACTGAGGTCGGAGCGGCCGGAGGAGAGAGATGGAGACAACGGCGAGAGAGAGACGACAAGTTTGCCGTCTAGGAACTGAGGTCGGAGCGGCCGGAGGAGAGAGATGGAGACAACGGCGAGACGACGGAGACGACGGCGCTGCTGCCGTCGTCGTTGGTCGGACGGAACGGCGGCCGGAGAGGTTCGTTGAAGAGAGAGTGAGAGACTAGAGAGAGAGAGAGCCCATTTTCTTTTTTTTTTCTCCTCTTTGCTGATGTCTCTCTCCTCCTCTTTAATTGTGCATAAGTGTGTATATATTAGGATGGGTGTAGTGGGGTAGGGTAGGGGTAGGGATAGGGTTTGTTAGAGTAGGGTAGGTAGGTGTTGTTTTTTAATTGGAGGGATAAGGGTTAGGTGTCCACTTTTAATTGGGAAGGTTGTTAATTTGTTATCAATTGGAATTATGTGGGGATTTTGGGATAAGATTTGTTTAGAGTTGGTTTTGATTTTTGTCATTTGTGGAGGGATAATTACATGATTGAGGGTACACGGTAGGATAAGGTAAAAAATGGGTAAAAATGATATTGCGGAGGGACGAAATTAGGTGTCTACAGTCACAACACGACATCTTCGCTCTTTCCTTTTGTGTTTCCACTTAGAAAATTTGAATCTCAGTCTCATCTTCCATTCAATATGTAATGAGCGGCATAGGGATAGAAGATTCAAATTTTCCAAGATGAAACTTGGAAGATATGAGAAAATGGCAAGAAAACTTCGATCTCACCATTTTGAAGATTTAAACCTTTTACCCAACTTCACATCATACTTTCTAATAGGCTCGTTTGGTGTTGGTGAGAGCATCAAAATTTCACTTGTTACACACAAAATTTTGCATTTACTTCCCTTCAAGTGAGGGGCTTTATTTTGCCCTTTTGGAATGACAAACTCCAAAATATAGGGATTTGCCTCCTTATTTCCAAAATTTATCATTTGCTTGGGTGGTTCGACTTCCATCACATCCACCAAGCATAATGTTGAAAAGCGGTTCGAGTGAGGTCCTCTTCCTAATTTTGGAGTTGCATCCGTTTTGACACTCTCGCCCCAAAATATACTAGAGTCATCATAAGGTATGTACTTTGATTCTTCTTTTGACTCTAGTACCCTTTTTTTATTTTGGCATTTTCGACATTATTTGATATGGTTGGTTGGGAAGCCAAGGGTTCTTTGTTGCCAAGATCATCATCATAGCTTGGTTTATCTTCTTGATTAACCTCATCTTGGGAAGTGGGAAGGTCAATGGCATTTTCAAGATTTGTTTCCTTGCCTATTTTTTTTACCTTGACAATCTCCCTTCCAAATGCCTCATTAGAGTAATGTATGTCTTTCATGTTCTCCCCTATTGTAGTTACCCGATCCAAGATATTTTGAAGCATAGCTTCAAAGCTATTGGAATCGGTAGGTTGTTCTTTCATCTTCTCATCATAAGGCCTATCAAACTCATAAGAAGAACTAGCACTTGGGATAGCATTACGAGGGGAGGGGGTATTTGAACAATCACTCCAATGTTCTAATTCATCCTCCATTGATTTTGCCCATTCCAATATACGTTGAAGCATTAATGCAACACCAATATTTTTCATTCTTAGTTCTTCCCTGTCCTTCTCATAAGACCTATCAAAGTCATGAGAAGAACTAGCAACCGAGTTAGCATAACACGGGGAGGGGCATTTGTACAATCGCTCTCTTGTCCATTTCATCCACTACATAGAGAACAACCATACTCCCTATAAGATTGAGATGGTGCACACATCTCTCTTTGAGGAGTATGTCTACAATATTTCCAAAAGAAGGGTCCACCACAATATGGATATGATTTATCAAGATGCTCTTTCCAACCACCAAACCCACATTCATTTCTTGATGCCATAGTAAGAAATAAAAAAATAAAGAAAATATACCCAACACATCAAACAAATATTTACAAGTAAACTAAAATATTTACAAGTTTGAATTATCACAAACAAATAATTACAAGTTTGAATTAAAGAAAGTAAACTAAAATTTCAAATTAACTCAATATGCCAAATTGTTCCCTGGAAATGGCGCCATTTTTTGATAACGCTCAACTCACACGTAAATTTAAGTGCAAGGCGGTCTTCGTCAATATATTTACCCAACTTTGGAGTCGAGGTAGAATCCACGAGGAACAATGTAAGTGGAAATAAAGTTACTTTGAAATAATAGATATGAGCTAAATCCAAACCAATGTTACAAGAAGGTAAAAATGAGGGAGATATATATCTAGACTATTATTTCTTTTTGAGTTTTTCTAGTACAAATTTGGGGCTATGAATAATTAGAGTTTTAATAATTACACACGGATATTGGGATTATGTATTACTAAGGGAGTTATATGTGGGTGTTGGCAATCAAAATCAATTTAGTAAGTCAAATATGGGAAGGTTTGGTTATAGATTTTTATGCTAGTCTTTCAACAAAACACCAAACTTTCACCTATTTATTCTTTTGAATACCTAATAGGTGTGTTCAACAATTGGTAACCACAACCTCAATCTAGGCATCCCTATTTCTAGGATGATACCTATGGTGTAGTCAACCTCACATTCACCGTTATGTCTAAGATAGTGAAAATTTAGCAAACTACACACAATATTGCCTATCATTGCTTTGGTCTCCACATCCCTCTTTTAAGGATGATATGGATTCCTAATCTTAACCCAAAACCCTTTTTTCAAAGATGGCTTTGGGTTTTCTAGATCATGGAGCTTTCACTCATCATACCATATGGGTATTTAGGGCTTTTGCCCATCAAAACCCAACCAAATTAGTTTAGCAATGATAAAACCCATAAACAAAAACTACTAAATAGAAGCTAATCAATAACAACCCATACACACGTTAACCCATATTCACACATAACCCCAAGAGGGACATATACCCATAACCTCCATTGAAGTGATTTATTTAAGCTTAAGCAAATGTTACTACAAACTTGGCACTCCCACAAATCAACAATAGAAGTGATCTAGTCTTCGACTTAGACAGTCTCCAATATATTCTTGACCCACAAATTATACAATATTTTCTTCTCTAAAAATTGAGGCTTATCAACTACAAAAGCTAAACCTAAAAATTATTGGGAAATATGGAATACGATTTCAATACTAGGGTTTGGGCTTTTTTCCAAAATTAGGATTAGCCACGCGCATTTCTAGATTTACCCTTGGGCTGATATCTTTTGCTAAACGACAATCCTACGAGTCTGGAAGCAACCACGGCTAACTTCTGTGATCTCATTTGATTGACTTTTTATTGACTACTATGATTGCGGATAGCGAATTACGATCGCGGTTAGCGAACCGCGACCGCTGTACCTGAGGCCTTTTTGCTCCAAGTCTTCAGCTACACTTTCCTACTTGTTTTTCAATCAATTTAAGCTTCATTCCATATCTTTCTATCTTTTCAACTCTATACCTGCAAAGACTGGATATTAGTGCTTTTTCTCATAAATATATCTCACTTATTCATTCAAAAAAAATTAATGTGCATAAATGTTGAGTGTGTATGAGTGATAAAATCACTGATGTATGAGCCGATGCTAAAACATTTGAGGCTTTAACTCTAATAATTGTGAATTCTTAAGAAACTTTCATTGTTTTTGATTGCTTTTAGTTTGTTAATGTAGACATAAGTGATCGGGGAGGAAACCAAAGGAAAGAAGAATAAATCTGATGACATCTGATATAAATAAGCTGAAGTGTAGCTGACGTCAATTATGAAGTGTCGTCATACATAGGATAGGCCATCAAAGTTGTCGTCAAGCTTAGAAAGAACCTGAAGAGTTTAGAGGAAATGTGACGGTGATTTGGAAGGGCCGTCAAATATGGGACATGGCGTCAAAATTGTCGTCAACTAGAGACAGAGTGTGTTGATTCCCAGTGAAGATGTGACAATAGTTTTCACGTGCTGTTAGGATTTTGACACTCCATCAGGATTGTCGTCTGAAGAGAAAGAAGATAAAAATTCACTAGAACCTTTGACGACATCTCACACACGTCGTCAGGAATCTGACACGCCGTCAAAAGCATCGTCCTCTAAACTGAAGAGAAAACTGAAACTTTAATTTTATTTCCGTATTTAGGATTTACTATTTAAAGACTTGTTTTGGGGTTTTATTGAGGGGGGATTTGTTGTTAGCTATCATACATTAACCTAGGAAAGTGAGGCACGTAACATTGCTCTCTTACATCAATTATTCTTCTTGTTTTTATCAACTATTTTTGGGTTTCTACCTGGTGATTCAATCAAAAAACTACTTGTTGTTTTCCATCTAATTGTAAGTTATCCTTATCATTATGAATTCAACTTGTGAGTTCGTTCATCAAAGCATGAGCGGCTAATTCCATTAGCTGGGGTTGTGGGATCCATGGATTAGGGTTTGATATGATGCTAGGTGATTAACGGATTCAAAGAGTAGTAGAACATCTTAAAATTCTGTTGTTTGAACTAAAATCTAGTGGTTGCAAACATTAGATTATGACTTAGGTTTTATTTGCTTCTAATGGAGAAATAGACTAGGGGACGTGAATTATCAACAGGGACTTGGAAGCTACCAACCTTCTATTTAATGATTAATACCATAACTAGATTAATCTACCTGAGATAACATCCTATTAGAAATAGATAAGTTATCTAAGTTTGAGAGAATTAGATAATAAATTGTCTGGTGAGGTCGAGAGATAAGTCAGATAGTATAATCGTCAGGGATATTCTGTTGTTCTACTCATTCTGAGAATCTATAGAATTACCTAGTATCTGTCAATTCCTGAAACCCTTTGTGAACATAGCTCTGGTTTCCCATTTATCTTGATTACAAACACTGAAATATTGAAAGTGATATTTAACATACTATGAACTTAAACCCTCATCTTTCGGAAATAGTAAACTACCAGTAAAGTCTTTCGTAAACAAATCGAAGTTCACACTCTATTCCCTATGGGATTTGACCCCAACCTAGTTGGGTTTTATATTGACAACGATCGCTTACACCCATTCAAGAGTGTAATTTGAGCGTTATCAAAAATGGCGCTGTTGCCGTGGAATACGGTTGTAGACTAAAAGTTTGTTCGCAAAAATTTGCTGATAGTTAAGTTTTCTTGATTTACATTTATTTATTGTTTTTGTTTATTACAGGTACTGTGTTGTTTATGCCAAACACAAGAAGTTTTGGAGAACCACTATTACCAATCAATCCAGAACCTCAACTGATATGTAGAATGGCTGAACAACAAGAAGCAAAAAGACTAGCTGCTATGGCCAGGGCTCAGGTGAACGTGCAAAATTTGGGTCAACAAGCACGTCACTAGATACCTGATGATGAAGACTTGGGTGATGAGGAACTGCTGAATCCTCAAAACCCAAGGCAATCTGAGCAAGTTGCTGCACCAGTGCAGCGAAACGTCAACAGAAATCATCCAGTTCGAGGGAGATATGGGCAACAGCCTATGCAATATGAGGTTGATGAAGATGATGAAGGAATGGACGGAGCTGGTGCAACAAGTGCTATCATTCCTCCACCGTTGGCACCAGGAGCAAAATTCAGCATAACAAGTACGATGATCCAACTCCTGAATATGAAGGGGTTATTTGGAGTCTTACCCGGAGACGATCCGAACATGCACTTGGTGAACTTCATCACTATCTGCAAATCTTTTGACAATCTGGGAGTAAGACAAAATGTGATCAGGTTGAGATTGTTTCCTTTGTCTCTGTATGGGGAGGCAACAATATGGTTGAATGAGTTAGAGCCTGATTCTATAATCAACTGGAGACAGCTGAAAGATGTGTTCCTAGAATGGTTCTTTCGACCCTCCAGAAGGGTATAGTTGAGGGAAGAAATTAGCAACTTCAGATAGCTTCCGACTGAAGCACTGGAAAAGATTTAAGAAGAAGCTTGCACAATGTCCGAACCACAATATGACAGACTTGCACTTGATGGAGACTTTATATAGAGCTTTCAACTCTGTGATAAAGCCTATTGTTGACAACGCTGCAGGTGGTTCGTTCATTGACCTCTCTTTTCTAGATGTTGCTGACATGCTGAACAGAATGACCAAGTAGAGTCGAGCTTGGCACACTAGGGATTCTGTGGTGGCTAACCCGACTATTGATGGTAGTACTATGCGGAGCAACGTAGAAGGGATGAGGAGCGAGATCAAGACATGGCCCATTTGAAGACGCAAATGGACTTGCTGGCCAAGCACTTGCTATCAGGCAAGATTGAAATGGTAAAAGTTGTGTAATCTCAAGGTACTGCTTCTACAGGTGCAGATGCGGAGGCAAACTATGTGAGTAATCAGGGGTGTTTCCGAGGCAATAGTCAAGGGAACTAAGGTCGGACTTTCTATGACAAACCTGATTATAAAGATAGGGAGCAGGGATATTGGTGAAACAATAATGACAGAAGTGGTTTTTATGTTCCTCCTGGAAGTTGGGATGCTGCAACTACTAGTTCTGGTAAGATGACCATGGAGGGCATGATAGAAAAGCTGTTGAAAGAAGTTGAAGCAACCAACTCGGGGGTAACTAATATGAAAAGTAAATTTTCTACCCTCAGTCAATTGGTTAGCTCACACTCAGCTTCTATTAAGCAATTGGAATAACAGATGAACCAACTTTCGATTACTTTGAACCAGAGAAAAGCTGGCACTTTACCTAGTGATACGGTTCAGAACCCGCGGACTGTTGGCTCTTGTTTGGTGATTACCACCCGGAGTGTTAAGATGTTACCTGGACCTTCTATAGGAAAAGCTATGGAAAATGAGGTAAATGTTGATGAACCAGAAGGAAGAAATCCAGTAGAGTTTGAGAAGCTGGATGGGTTAGTTATTATTTTGAAAAAAGAAGTCAAAGAGGAAGGGGAAGTAGTATTGGAAGAAATGTTAAGACCACCACCTCCCTTTTCTCAGAGATTGAAGAAGAAAGCAGATAACAAAAATTTAAGCAAGTTCATGGAAATAATGAAACAACTGACAGTGAATATGCCATTGATGGAGGCACTTGAGCAAATGCCAAACTATGCTAAATTTATGAAGAAATTGTTGACAAAGAAGCGGAAGGTAAGCTATAAGACGGTGGACAACATCCACTACTGTAGTGTTGTTTCTTCATAATCCTTAGTGCAGAAAAAGCCTGACCCCGGAGCATTTACCATACCGTGCACAGTTGGGTCCATGAAGTTTACCAAAGCTATATGTGACTTAGGAGCAAGTATTACTCGGATGCTGCTTGATATCTACAAAAAGCTTGGATTGGGGGAACCTACCCCCATGACGATGCATCTTGTGATGGTAAATAGATTGGTGAAACTACCAGTTGGTTTATTGCATGATGTGCCGGTAAAGGTGGATGACTTTATTCTGCTGGCAACTTTGTGATATTGGATTGTGATGTTGATTTTGAGGTACCCATCATCTTGGGTAGACCACTATTAGCCACGGGAAGAGTATTAGTTGATATGGAGCTCAATGAGCTAAAGTTCAGGTATGGAAAAAGGGAGGCCAGATTCAAAATCCATCCTCGTATGAAGCAGTTAGAAGAAATAAATATCTTCTCGGTTATCGATGTATTCCAGGAAGATGGCAATGAGGTAGTGATGTGGTATTTTGATGAAGTCTGATTAGTCAAGATAACCTAGTCGTTCCGTGACATTAAATCAGGCGATGTTTGGGAGGCAACCCAATGTTTTAATTTTATTGCACTAGGTTTTTAATTTTTGTAGCTAAGAGTGTACAAAGGAGTTGAACTGGTTGCAGTCATCCTGAGAAAGTCGACGCTAATTTTGACGGGCTTTCACAAGTATGACAAGTCGTGAGAAATGGCATCAAAATAATCAAACTAAAACTTCATTCTGTAAAGGCTGACGGGAATTTTGAAGCTCCGTCCGATTTCTAACGGGCCATCAAAAATGCCATCAAATAAGTCGTCCCAATCTTCAAATTTTTGGGCTAACCCAACCCAGCAACAGTTGTTCACATTCCCGCATATATTAGATAGTTTACTTCCAGTTTTAGTTTTCTTTCCTTAAAGAATTATTTCCCTTCCTTTTTCAAACTTAGTTTCTTCTAAGGCAAAATCTTAAGACTTTCCTTGTTGAATCATGAGAGTTAAGTCAAGAAATCTTCTTCTTCTCTCATCTCATCCTTCTCTCACTCACAAGTCTAGGTGCTCAAATATTTATCAACTAAGTGTCAATATCCAGGTATGAGAAAACTTCAACTTCATCTTTATTTGGACCAATTGTGAACTATAAGAAACCTTGGTTTCAAAGGAATAAGTTGAATCAATGAACATGCTTTAATCTCCTTCGAAAACTAGGACTACTAGGGGCATGTGGTATAATTTTGTGGAAATCTCAGTAAAGACCATGACCTAAGTTGAAATTGAGAACAACGGTAGAAGAAGATTCAGAAAAAAAAAAAGTTGGAAGTTTAATGTTGTCTAACGGCAAAATTCACGACCTTTCACCTGTGTGAAGGCTGGTCAAAACTGCCTTCAGAGGCTGAGAAAGTTTATAGATTCTGGATAAGGTTGATGACATTTTTGAAGAGCCGTCACACCTGTGATGGCAAATCAGAAAGGCCATCAAACCTGTACACTAAAAACGGTGATGATGATTAAACTGAGGTGATCCTTTTTCTTCTATTGTTTGATTATGGGCACTAATTGAGAAATTTTATGATTGTACAAAACTAAGCATGGCACCTAAAAGTAAGAATCCAACCACACCAAAGAAAGTATCTAAAGAGAGTGTACCTCGATAACTTGTCAATGAGGACTCTGATTATGAAGACGAGGAGCCTTTGCTCAGGTGGAAAAGAAAGAAGACTAGTCCAAAGACTCCACCTCTACCTAAGCCTATTGAGGTAGAGGATACTAATAATACTGAGGTGCCAACCTCATCTGAGAAAGCTTCTGAGGAACAAGGATCAAAACACACTGAGCAGGGGTCTGAGGACACTAAACAAGAAGCTGAAACTAAAGATTCTGAGAGGCCTGCAACTGAAGAAACTGAGTATGAATCACCATCGTCAGAGCAGCAAAGTGATAAGGATTCTCTAGTATGGGGAACTTTGGTGAAAGGAAAAAAACCCGAGGTTAGGAACAATGCGAGATGGCAAATCCCTAGGTCTGAAATGATCTACTTGGATGGACTTTGCAGAATAGATCGACGAAATGCCAGAAGGCCAATTCTAGAGGAGAAGAAGATTATCACTACAGGGTTGATCAGATACCCTGAGGTGATACAAAAACTCAAGGAGTATGACCTGGAGTGGACTACTAGGGGAAGCAGTGTTTACTGTCCTTCGTTGGTCTGGGAGTTCTACGCGAACTACCAGGCTACGATGGAAAATATATGCAAAAAAGGGGATAGAACTTCCGATAAGCCTTTTCTGACCAAAGTTGTAGTACGTGGAGTAAGGGTGGATGTATCAGATGCCACCATAAATAGATTTCTTCATGGGACAACATTTGTCCCACGAGCCACCTCACCTACATGCTATGCCCGATTGAAGCATCGAGAAAATCAGCGGAAGTGGCTAGCTAGTCTCATAGAAGATGGGGAGCCAGAGTGGTTAAATAATCTGGCAGAAAAGACTACCAAAGCATCTCTGAATTCAGAAGCAAGATTTTGGTGGGGTTTAGTACGGATTCATCTAATACCCACCGAGGAAGACAATGTGTTAGGGGATGATCAAGCAATATTGGTTGCAAGCTTGATAGATAGGAATCCCTTGGATTTCAGAGAAATCACAGTGGAGGAGATCAAGATTCGGCTTGCAAGACCCGATGCTGCATATCCATTCCCATGTTTGATTACTAGGTTGTGTGAAGCAGCTAAAGTACCTGTGATTTCAGGTATTGATGATGAGATACCTGCCAAGAAGACTCAAAACCCTGTTAGCAAAAATGAAATTCTGTCGGGCTTACGAATTGATCAAGATGCAGATGATGCTGCAGATCCTCCAATCACTGAGACTATTCCAGCACCAGATGTGGGGGTGCAACGCTCTGAAGCTGGACCACCACCACCAGCACATTCAGTCCAGGCAGAGCCAGTGCCTCAAAGTGAGCCGACTGCTTCAGTTCCTCCAGCAACAACAGGGTCGGCATTTCAGCCGATTGATATCAGGAAAGTAGCTAGACAAGGGAATTGGTGTGAGGTGCAACTTCAGGCCTTCGCCCAACAATTTGTTGTTGTTGTAGTAAAAAGAGTAAAAGCTTTACTCTAAGATGCACTAGAACCTTTCATGACCTTGCCTGCACGGGTAGAAGATCTAGAGAATAGGTTTGATGCTTAGGCGAGAGAGATGACAGGCACTGATCTTGCCATTTTTAGGGTTGCATTGGACAAAGTGAAGGCTGAAGTTGGAATGTTACAGCAGCACCAAATTATGGTGCCAATAGGATCAGCAATGCATGATGTAGAGAAAGAAATTTCTCTACTAAATCTTGCTGCAGATTCCCCGATAAAAAAAAAGAAAAAAGGGGAAAAGAAAGGCAAGAACAAAAGAGATGAGTCTGATGGTGAAGAAGAGAGAAAGGCTGAAAAGAAAGAAAAGAAGAAGGCAAAGAAGAAAGACTTGAAAAGGGCAAGACTGGAGTCTCTGGATAACATAATAAAATGGGAAGCAGCCATCAGAGCTAGGGCTGCAGGTGCTTTATCGAACCAGGCTCCAGCCACTGCAAAGGTAGACGCCACGAGTGGGGAGAAGACATTTGATGATGCAGTAGCAGGGTCGGAGACACAGGATCCACAGGCTTGACTGTCTTCAGGTACATCCTAACCCTTGGTATATTTTATTTTTTATTTTAAGTTGGGGGTATAGGAAAACTGTTGTGTAACATGTTCTGTAGATGATTAGGAGTAGTGCAATTACTTGAGGCAGTTAGCTCATTTTGTGACTTTTTGAGTACCTCTCCAATGGTCTGATATGTTGTGAACTGTGTGAAGTGCATATGTTGTGACCACTGTCTATTTGTTTGTAGCAATAGTGTGAGAAATAAGTAACCTGTAAAAAACAAATGCATGAAATGGATGAGTAGTGATGTGCTATATTCTTGTGTGCTATGTGCATGAAAGGCCTTACTCAGTTCCCATTATGTGTTGAATCTAGAACTTGCCCAGTTAGTCGTACCATAGTCATAGGATAAGCGTTAAGAAAGGATCATAGGCCGTTTTGTATGTTAACCCAGTTTAGCTTAAATGACCATCCAAATGTAAATAATATCCCTTGATCCTTTTTTGAGCCTAAATAGTCCAGTTCTTTCTTGTACACCTTTCACTTTCCCATCACATCACAATGAACTTATTTTGGCCCTGGTCCTCCTTGGACACTGTGCACCTTAACTTAGGAAAATAGCCTAAGTTGAGGGTGGCTACTATAGGGGTGCGTGATGCATTATGAGTATGAAGAAAGGTAAAAAAAGGAAAATAAATAACAAGTTGGGTGTAGTGAAAAAGAAAATAGGAAAAGAGAAAACTAAAAAAGTTAATCTAATGCTTTAACATACAACACCCATCTTGAGAATACCTGTCAAATAAAAGAGGGAAGAAAATAAGGTCAAAAGTTGAAACCCCGTGATTTGATATGGTGCCAAGGAGGTATAGTCACTATGAAATACCCTTGAATATCATACCATCCCTAGCTTACATTACAAGCTCAGAAAAGCCCTTTATTGATCCTAACTGACTTATCTGAAGACTTTGGTACTGACTATAAGGGCAAGCCTATGGTATTTGATGTGCAGTGTTGGAACTTCGTTCTGAGAGTGAGTCTTACGTTCATCCCTATGTTAATACATGTGAATCTGAGTAAAAAAGGGATTTCTTTGTTGTGAGGGCACACCAGGTATGTTGCTATTGACTGCTTTGTTCGGAGAATGTAATTTGGGTATGTGCTAGGTTGTTATTGCTGAAATTTTTTCCATATCTAGATGTTTGTGAGTTACATGGTTGTTTTCAAATATTAGACACAGTTGAGTTTATTTTGATTGATCATGGAGATGATGCATGTATTCTGAACTGATAAGAGTAGTTAGTTGTTGAATTGTACTTTGTTTACTCCTAGTTATGTTTTGGTTGCTTGAGGACAAGCAATTGTTTAAGTTGAAGGTGTTGATGTATGAGCCGATGCTAACACATTTGAAGCTTTTAAATATGAATAATTGTGAAGTCTTACCAACTTTTGTTGTTTTTTATTTCTTTTAGTGAGTTAATGCAGACATAAGTGATCGGGGAGGAAACCAAAGAAAATAAGAATAAATCAGATGACATCTGATATAAATAAGTTGAAGTGTAGCTGACGTCAATTCTGAAGCACTGTCAAACATGGGACAGGCCATCAAATTTGCCGTCAAGCTTAGAAAAAACCTAAAAAGTTCAAAGGAAATGTTACGATGATTCGGAAGGGCCATCAAATATGGGACATAGCGTCAAAATCGTCGTCAACTAGAGATAGAGTATGTTGATTCCCAGTGAAGATGTGACGATAGTTTTCACGTGCCGTCAGGATTTTGACGCGCCGTCAGGATTGTCGTCTGAAGAGGCAGAAGATAAAAATTCACTGGAACCTTTGAAAACATCTCGCACACGTCGCCAGGAATCTGACACGCCGTCAAAAGCATCGTCATCTAAATCGAAGAGAAAACTGAAACTTTAATTTTATTTCCTTATTTAGGATTTACTATTTAAAGACTTTTTTGGGGGTTTTATTGAGAGGGGATTTGTTGTTAGCTATCAGACATTAACCTAGGGAAGAAAGTCATGTAACATTGCTCTCTTACATCAATTATTCTTCTTGTTTTTATCAACTATTTTTGGGTTTCTACCTGGTGATTCAATCGAAGAAACTACTTGTTGTTTTCCATCTAATCGTAATTTATCCTTGTCATTATGAATTCAACTTGTGAGTTCGTTTATCAAATCTTGAGCGGATAATTCCATTAGTCGGGTTTATGGGATCCATGGATTAGGGTTTGATATGATGCTAGGTGATTAATGGATTCAAAGAGTAGTAGATCATCTTGAAATTTTATTATTTGAACTGAAATCTAGTGGTTACAAACATTAGATTATGCCTTTGCTTTTATTTGCTTCTAACAGAGAAATAGACTAGGGGACGTGAATTATCAACAGGGACTCGGAAGCTACCAACCTTCTGTTTAATGATTAATGCTATAACTGGATTAATCTACCTGAGATAACATCCTATTGGAAATAGATAAGTTATCTAAGTTTGAGAGAATTAGATAATAAATTGTCTGGTGAGGTCGAGAGATAAGTCAGATAGTATAATCGTCAGGGATATTTTGTTGTTCTACTCATTCTGAGAATCTATAGCATTACCTAGTATCTGTCAATTCCCAAAACCCTTGGTGAACATAGCTCTGGTTTCCCATTTATCTTGATTACAAACACTGAATTATTGAAAGTGATACTTAACACACTCTGAACTTAAACCCCCATCTTTCAAAAATAGTAAACTACCAGTAAAGTCTTTTGTAAACAAATCGAAGTTCACACCCTATTCCCTGTGGGATTTGACCCCAACCTAGTTGGGTTTTATATTGACAACGATCACGTATACCCATTCAAGAGTATAATTTGAGCGTTATCAATCACCACTCATCACTGGTTTCTATACAACTTACCCTCCCTAACTCATACATAAGGGTATGAGTGGTAACCTCAATCATATCCCCTAACCATATATTAGACATATTACACTAGATAACTCAAACATTCACAATACGACTTGCTCTATACCACTCGTAAGCTCATATACAACTCGTACCCATATGAGTAGTACCTTGGAAAGTAGCTAAGACATCTTTTCTGCCTAGGGTACGATTTGACCACCTAGGCATCCTACGACTCATAACCAAGGGTACAAAAGACTCCCTTAAGTCGTACCAAGTCAAAAAGGGTCCAAACTTTGGAAATTTTCAAGGGTCCAAAATCCTACGATATTTCATCTGATCTCTAACCACCTCTTTCACCTTCACTAAACTAGGATCCCTGTCCTGTTTTTTTATTATTTCAACAATCAATGAAGATTTTGATCCATTTTGTACCCATATACTACCTTCGGCCGAATCAACCAACTGGACTTCTAACCTAGTAAGAAGATGAACCTCACAACTAACTCTTTCTTATTACCTTCAACATGGGTAACACTACCCATAAACAATCTACTAAGGGCATTCGCCACTACATTGCCTTACCCAGATAGTACAACACAGTTATATCATAATATTTCAATAGCTCAAGACATCTTCACTAGCGAAGATGAAGGTCTTTCTTCATGAATACATACTATAAACTCTTGTGATCTATGAACAAATCAACATGAACCCCATAAAGATAAGGCCTCCAAATTTTCAAGGCAAAGACAATAATTGCCAACTCAAGATCATGGGTCAGATAATTCTTTTTATGGGGCTTAAGCTGGCTAGAGGCTTAGGCTATGACCTTACCTCTATGCATCAATACACAATCTAAACCAACTCTAGAAGCATCATAATATACTATGAACCAATCTGAACCATCTGGCAAAGTCAAGACTGGAGTAGAAGTGAGTCGTGTCTTCAACTGATAAAAACTCTTCTCATAGGAATCTGACCACTGAAACTTAACTTTCTTCTGGGTTAGTATCGACATGGGGGAAGTAATAGAGGAAAACCCTTCAACAAAACATCTGTAATAACCAGTTAAACCCAAGAAACTCTTATTATCTGATGAAGAGATAGTTCTAGGATAGTTTCTCACTGCTTTGGTCTTTTGAGGAACTCGAATGCCATTACCGTAAGCTATGTGACCAAGAAAAGCTACTGATATCAACCAAAAATCACACTTGCTAAACATAGCTAATAGCTGATGATCTGTAAGGGTCTGGAAGACAACTCTCCAATAGTTTGCATGATCATTCTCACTAAGAAATATACAAGGATGTCATCAATGGAGACTATGATAAATATATCTAAGTACTGCTTGAACACCTTGTTCATCAAGTCCTTGAAAGCTACAGGGGAATTTATTAGTCCAAAAGATAATGAAAGAATTGATATTTCAACTCAAAATATAATAATATTCATGCTTGATAATGAAAGAATTGATATTTCAACTCAAAATCTGGAAATTATTACAATACGCATGAAAATACGAAAGTAAACATGAAATTCATCATCTAACTCACTCCAAAGCTCAAAATCCTTCAATTAGCAATATTGGGTATGAACCCTAATTTAAAATTCATGAATAATCATACAAAATCATGTAAATTGGTAATTAAAACTTGTATTGGGCACAAGAATGAAAGAGGATCCTTGTTCATAAATCCCACATACCTTAATTGATACAATTACTAAAAAGGCTTGAACGTTAATCCTTATTTGTGCTCTTGAAGATGAATTCTTGCATCTCTTGGATTGGGAATCCTTAATTTTGAGCTATCTTGGAAAAAGAATGGAGGAAATTTGATTTCTTAGAGGTTAAGTTTTGAGGTTCTAGGGTTTTCTTGAGAGATAATTGATGAAAAGTGAGCATAGAATGCTTAGAATAGGTTTAATTCTGTGTTATTCATGACTTGGGGGCTTGGGAATTGACTAAATGTCCCTTTTAAAATTTAACTCAAAAACTAGAAAAATTTTGAATTGACCACACACCGCGACGCGCCACTATCACGGTGGTTCACTGGAAAAAGGACGAGCCCAATTTTGCCCATCAACATGACGCGGGGCTGTCGCTTTGGGCTACTAGAAAAGGGACGAGCCCCATTTTATCTATTATCGCAACGCGGTGAAATCGCATCGCCTTACTGGAAAAAGGACGAGAGGGAACTGGACTTTCACCGTGACACAATGTAATCACGGTGCTCCTCTAGAATTTGACAATTGCAAAATCATCCTTCACCGCGATGCGGTGCTTGTAAAAATGCCATACTATTTTACCAAGCACAACATAACTTCTCAACCGAGTATCGGATTAAGGTGAAATTGGTTTTGTTCGAAAGCTGAGCCAATTATCTACACACTGGTGGGTCTAGAACTAGAAAATTCTACATATATCAAGAGTTATTCATTTTCAAATCTAACCCTTGACATTCTAGGAGCTAAACTGAGCTATGAAAAATTATGGGGTATTATAATAACCACCCCTTAGGAACATTCGTCCTCGAATGTCGCTAGTTAAACTGAAGATACTGAGGGGCTGAGGCCATATGTTGGCATGCACAACTGAAATAGGATTTATGACTGAATCTAAAACATACTGAGTAACTGAACTAATCTATGAATGCATGATTTGGTATGAAGATAATTGTATAGCTGAATCTGAGACAAGAAAAGAACAGAATTAAGGAAGGTTGTTACCTTTGGCTGAATTTGAGTTCGTGGAGAAAAGGTGAGGATACTTAATATGCGTGTCTACTTCTGCTTCCCATGTAGCACCCTCAACGGACTAATTTCTCCATAGAACTTTGACTAAGGGAACTTCTTTGTTCCTTAGTCTACGGATCTGATGATTAAGAATCTCTACTGGAACTTCTTCGTATGAAAGGCTATTCTGAATATCTGTACTTTCTAAAGGGACTACAATAGCTGAATCATCCATGCACTTCTTCAATAAGGACACATAGAACATTTGATGAACTGACAACAAGTCTGCGGGTAGCTCAAGCTCATACGCTACCTTCCCAACACGACTCAAAATCCTGTAGGGGACTATATATCGGGGACTAAGCTTCCCTTTTTTTCCAAATCTCTTCACCCCCTTCATGGGTGAAACCTTCAAATACACAAGATCATCTACTTACAACTCTAGATCTCTCCTTCTTACGTCTGCATAGGATCCACTCTGGGCAGCTTTCAATCTATCTCGAATAAACTGAACTCTCTCCATAGCTTCAAACACCATATCTGGACCAATCAAAGTGGAATCACCCACTTCGAACCAATTGAATGGTGGTCTTCATCTCCGCCCATAAAGAGCTTCAAATGGGGCCATCTGCATACTAGAATGGTAACTGTTATTATATGCAAACTCAGTCTACGACAGGTAGTCATCCCAACTACCTTTTAAACTCAAGAACACATGCCCTCAGCATATCTTCTAAAGTATGAATGGTCCTCTCTACCTAACCATTTATCTGCAGATGAAAACCTGAACTGAGATAAACTTGGGTACCAAGACCCTTCTGAAAGGCTTTCCAAAACTAAGAGGTAAACTGAGTACCCCTATCTGAGATGATGGACAAAGGAACTCCACGCAATCTAACCAACTCTCTGATATATCGCTTAGCATAATCTTCAGTTGTGTAGGACATGTGGACTGGCAAGAAATGGGCTGACTTGGTCAATTTGTCTACAATCACCCAAAACAAATCATGTTTATGATGCGAATGGGGTAATCCAGTCACAAAGTCTATATTCACCACTTCCCACTTCCAAGTGGGTATGCCAAACTCCTACAAAGTGTCACTTGTTCTTCGGCGCTCTACCTTAACCTGTTGATAAGTTGCACACTTGGCTACAAATTCTGCTATATCTTTCTTCATACCACTTCACCAATAGACTTCCCGCAAGTTGCAGTATATATTTGTGGCTCCTGGATAAATGGAATAACGCGCACCATGCGCTTCTTCCATAATATGCTACCCCAAATCATCAATACATAGAACACACAATCTACTCTGGTATCTCAACACACCATCTCCCCTTTAGGATAAAACCTCTACCTTTTGGTCTTTAATAGAACCCTTCAGTTTGACCAAACTAGAATCCTTATCTTGTTTCTCCTATACTTTAGAAACTAGAGAAGATTCGGAACTACTCTGGACCCAAATATTTCCTTCAGCTGAATCAACCAATATCACACCCAACCTAGCTTACTGATGAACTTCACAAACTAGCTCTCTCTTATCATTCTCCACATGGGCAAAACTGCCCATAGACAGTCTACTAAGGGCATCTGTCATTACATTAGCCTTGCCCGGATGAAATAGCACACTCAAGTTATAATCCTTCAATAATTCTAATCACCTTCTCTGACGAAGATTTAACTCCCTATGAGTAATCACATAGTACAAAATTTGTGGTCCGTAAACACATCAACATGTACCCCATAACGATAGTGCCTCCAGATTTTCAGTGCAAACACAACAGCAGCTAACTCAAGATCATGGGTAGGGTAGTTCTTTTCATGAGGCTTAATTTGTCTAGAGACATAGGTTATATAACCTTACCTCTATGCATCTAAACACAACTTAGACCGATTCTAAAAGTATCATAATAGACAATGAACCTATCTGTACCATCAGGTAATACTAAAACTGGGGTTGAAGTGAGCTGAGTCTTCAACTCCTGAAAACTCTTCTCACAGGAATCTGACCACTGAAACCTAACTTTCTTTCGTGTTAATCTAGATATAGGGGATCCAATAGATTAAAAACCCTCAACAAAACTTCTATAATAGCTAGCTAAACCCAAGAAACTTCTAATGTCTGATGGAGAAATAGGTCTAGGCCAGTTTTTTACTGCCTCTGTCTTTTCGAGGTCAACTCTAATACTATCACTTGAAATAATATGGTTGAGGAAAGCTACTGATCTTAGCCAAAATTCACATTTGCTAAATTTGGCGAACAACTGGTGATCCCAAAGAGTTTGCAACACAATTCTAAGGTGGTCTGCATGATCATTCTCACTACAAGAATAGACAAGAATATCATCTATAAAGACTATGTCAAACATGTTCAAATACTATTTGAACACTTGATGTTGGGCGTATTTATACGTCTAAGCACCATAATTTACCCATGTTTTGGCTAAGTTTTAAGGATAAAATATATAATTCTTGCACTTTTCGTCCATTTTCCTTTAAGTGAGCTGACCTATGTGATTAGCATGTTTTTCAGGTACTAATGATGAAGATTTCAGCACTTTGTAGACCTGTGGGCAGCAAAGGAAAACTTCACATAAGAGGGAAGGCAGCTTTTGGACTGAATGTGATGCATGGGAACTTTTCCCCGGGCAACCCCAGTATTTTTAAGTACTTAAGGATGCAGTAGCAACTTATTAGACAAGGATGCTATTAAAAACCTTATTGCTGAATTTTTCAGCATCATTATCATTGGATTATTATTGATTATTCACGTTGAAGATTTGGTACGAGTTTGGAGAACAGAAAATGGCTCACTTGAGCAACGGAGAAAGAAAACACGTTTCATCTCCATAGCCGAGATTTCTCTAAGTTTTGGTATGATGATGATGTCTACTTTGATTTCCATTGTATTCATGAGTAGCTAAACTTATCTGTTAGGGTTATGGAAACCTTGTAAGATACTATCTATTACTATGAGTTTGTGAATTCTTGATGTGTTATGCTACTTATATCATTACTCTCTTCGTTTTGATTGAATTCTTATGGTTACAAACATAGAGAATACGCCATTATAGCATTAACTTGTTCGAGAGAAAAGTTACATGTTTGAAAAAGAGAGTGTGACAAGGAAATAGGGTTTCCAACCTCTATTTACACGTTAATGCCTTAACCGGATTAACTTCTTGGAGAATTTGTACCATTTGTTATACATTTTAGGCTCGAGAGAGCTAAAGCGAAATAAATCCTTGATGGTTGAGAAACACTTGGATTTAGAATTAGAATACGATTCTCTATAAGTGCATGCATGTCTAAATTCCGCGTTACTCATAGTTAATAGAGAAGCAGAACTTATTAGGTGGACATAACCCTAACTTATCAATCTCTATGATTAGATCTTACTACCAAATCATTCCATTGTTACTTCGATAATATTAGTTCACGCCTAAACCAAACCCCCCCCTTTTTCCTTGGAATTTTCGACCAACAGTCTACTAATAATTGCAACACTTAGTGACCAGAGTATTCCCTGTGGGATTCGACACCCAACCCAGTTGGGTTCTATATTTGACAGCGACCGTTTACACTTTCTAATGAGAGTTGTAATTTGGGCGTATCAAATTTTGGCGCCACTGCCGGGGAATACGATTGTCAACTAAGTTTGTGATAGTTAATAGACCCTTTGGTCAAAGATTCTTGAATTTTACTTTTTGCTTGTTGTTTTTGTTTTGTTCAGGTTTAGTGGAGTGTATGCCAAATACACGAAGATCTGGTCAACCATTATTACCTATAAATCCTGAACCACAGCTCATTGGCAGAATGGATGCGCAACGAGACCCTGAAAGGATAGTTTCTCAACAGGAGAAGGCTAGATTAGATGCATTGGCAGCTACGCAAGTAAATCAACAGAATGCTGATAACCCAGGTCGGGTACCAAATCCTGATGATGAGGACCTGGGTGATGATGAGTTATTAAATCCAAGGCGTGCAGATGATGTGGCTGCACCAGTGAACAGGAATGTCAACGGAGATCGTCAAGCGAGAATGAGACCTAAACGCCGAGCTGTGCAAATCGCTTTTGATGATGATGATGATGACTTGGACGGGGATGGTGCCACAGGGGCTATTATTCCTCCGCCCTTGGCACCCAGAGCCAAGTTCAATATCACTAGCACCATGATCCATCTATTGCAACTCAAAGGGTTATTTGGTGGACTTGCAGGCGATGATCCGAATATGAATCTGATCAACTTTATCTCAACATGCAAGTCGTTTGACAATCCAGGAGTTGGACAGAATGCAATTCGACTGTGCTTATTTCTATTGTCTCTATCTGGAGAGGAAACTCTATGGTTGAACGGGCTGACTCCTGACTCTATTACTAATTGGAGGCAACTGAAAGACGTTTTCCTAGAAAGATTCTTTCCACCATCCAAGAGAGCACAGTTATAAGATAAGATCAGCAATTTTTGACAGCATCCAACTGAAGCTCTCCACGAAACATGGGAGAGGTTCAAGAAGAAGCTTATGCGGTGCCCAAAACATCAGATGACCAATATCCACTTGATGGAAATATTATACAGGGCGTTGAACTCGGTGACTAAGCCAGTGGTTTATAATGCTGCAGGTGGGTCATTCATGGACCTTACTTTTATTGAGGCTGGTGATATGTTGGATCATATGACAAAGCAAAGTAGAGCTTGGCATACCAGGGATTCTGAGGTAGCAAGCTCTACTGTATCTACTGGCATGACAACAGAACAGAGGTGAAGAGAAGAGGAACGTGACCAAGATATAGCTCACATGAAAACACAGATGGACCTTCTTACCAAGCATTTATTATCAGGGAAGACAGAAAAGGTCAAGGCTGTTGTATCACAGGGTAGAGATGAATCCAATTCTGAGGAGGAAGTGAATTATTTGAATAATCAGGGGGGTTTTCGAGGCAATGCCCAAGGAAACCAAGGTCGGAACTATTATGAAAAATCTAGATACAAGGCCAGAGACCAAGGGAATTGGAAGAATAAGAATGACAGGAGCGGTTTGTATGTCCCTCCTAGAAATCGTGAAGCTGTTGCAACTAGTTCTGGGAAGATGTCCATGGAGGACATGATGGCCAAGCTTTTGAAAGGAGTGGAGGCAACCAACACGGGACTAGCTGAGGTAAAAAATGATGTGTCCTCAATAAATCAATTGGTTGACTCACATTTCACTGCAATAAAACAGCTGGAACAACAAATGAGTCAACTATCAGCGGCATTCAATCAAAGAAAAGCTGGCACTTTACCTAGTGACACTGTGCAAAATCCACGAAATGATGGATCATGTATGGCTATTACTACCAGGAGTGGTAAGGTGTTGGAAAATCCATCCAAAGGCAAGCAGGTGGTTGATAATACAGAAGAGAATGTTATTAAAATAGATTGTGATGATTCTGTAGAAGCTAAAAATCAGAATGAGAACGTTCATGACACTACACCTAGATGTCACTAGCCTAAAAAGATTGATAATCGGAAGAAAAAACAAAAGAAAGTGGTGGAAAAGACTCTTCCAAATCCACCACCACCTTTTCCTCAGAGACTGAAGAAGAAGGCTGATGACACTAGGTTTAGTAAATTCATGACCATGCTGAAACAGCTGACTATTAATGTACCTTTGGTGGAGGCACTGGAGCAAATGCCAGGGTACGCCAAATTCAGGAAGGACCTTTTGACAAAGAAAAGGGCAGCGAGCTATGAACTGGCAGATAATTTTCATCATTGCAGTGCAATTGCCACGAGGTCTTTAGGACAGAAAAAGGCAGATCCGGGTGCTTTCACTATTCCTTGCACGATTGGATCTTTAGATTTTGCTAAGGCATTGTGCGATTTGGGGGCTAGCATTAATTTGATGCCACTAGCCATTTATAGAAAGTTGGGGTTGGGGGATCCTACACCAACCAACATGCGGCTGGTAATGGCAGATAGGTCGGTAAAACGACCTGTTGGTATCTTACATGATGTATTAGTGAAGGTTTCTACCTTCATTTTTCCTGTAGACTTTGTTATTTTGGATTGCGAGGTAGATTTTGAGGTGCCCATAATCTTGGCTCGACCTTTCCTCGCAACAGGAAGTGTGCTTATTGATTTACGAGCAAATGAGCTTTTATTTCAGATGAATGACGAAGTGGTACGTTTTGATGTAAGTAAATCAATGAAGTAGCCCAAAGATATAAATGTGTTCTCTATAGTTGATGTTCATTATGAGGATGAGAAGGAATTATCTTTAGAGAAGCAGCTTACTGTTGAGCCATTGGCTGCTATGCTTTTGAACTTTGAGCGTGAGGATGTTGAAGAGAACGAAGAAACTATTCGTGCTTTGACAGGAATGGGGTCGTATTCATATGACCCCAAGAAGCTGGACCTTGACCTTAAGAATTGACCCTCACCACCGGCGAAGCCACCAGATATCTTGATGAAGTCTGAGTAATCGAGATAACTATATCGTGTCGCGACAATAAATAAAGCACTACATGGGAGGCAACCCATCATTAGGAGTTTGTTTCGTTAGGATTTTGTTTTTGATAAATAAAAGTTCAAAAAGAAGAGTCGAGCCACGACCAAAACTAAGGCGCTCGGTGGGAGGCAACCCATCCTTCTAATCATTTTTGTTGTTTTTGATTAAGTGTAGGTGCAAGATATACAAAGGAGGAGATTAGTCCCAAATTTTGATTTGAAAGTGAGCCATGCTAAAGGTGGTACGTGAGGAATGATGGAGCAAAGTCTATAGGTTAGGCATTGCCTATGCCAATCTAGATAACGGACAAGGCAATGCCTATTCCATTGCCTATGCTCACTGCCTCACATAGGCAATGGACAAGGCAAGGCCTATACCAATGTAGGCAATGCTATAGGCGCCGCCTATTCCATTTCCTATGCTCACTGCCTCACATAGGCAATGTCATAGGCGCCGCCTATGCCAATCTAGGCGATAGGCAAGGCGCCGCCTATGCCAATCTAGGCGATAGGCAAGGCGCCGCCTATGCCTATCTAGGCATTGCTAAAGGCGCCGCCTATGCTAAGCATAGTCAAAGCATTAGGCGCCGCTTACTTATCCTTTTTTGCCTCCTAACCCGATTGTACATGGATCAAACCCGACTCATGGCTTAGCCTTTAAATAGATCCTCAACCTTAGAACACAATTTGGAGGAATCTCTCGATGATGACGTGCCAACTGACGATGATCACCGACTACCAGACTCAGATGTAGAGGACAACTCTGATGACGACGACTCTGTTGATGATTCCGACGCAGGGGGTATGACCCCAGACATAGAAGAGGAGTCCGACTAATTAGGTTTTCCTTATTTATTTCCACTGAGGACAGTGTGTCCCGTCTAAGTGTGGGGTGCGGGTATATATCTGTTGTATTGTATTTCTTTGCCTACATTTATTCTTGTTTGTTTGAATTAGTAGTTAGTTAGTTAGTTGTAATTAGTTAGTAGATTTTAGATGTTGCATGAAATTGTTCTGATAGACGGCATGGTATTATAACAAGAGTTTGTGCTAAATCATTGCTATTGAGACGCTTAGGCTCTAAGTTGTGATTCACTGTGTGATAAATTATTGTGGTTTAATTCATTCACCTGTTGGGTCAAGAATCTATAATGCCCACAATGAAGTTGACCATGTTCCTTGTGTGTGTGAGGTTATTGTATATTCTTTGTTGTGACTGATGCTAGAACTTGTCTGGTGTGTGTGTGAAGCAAAATAAAGAATGTGAGTTTAGGAGATGATTTAGGCATTTCTTTGGCAACCTGAAATTGTTTACCTTCTTTTTTTTACCTACCTTTGTACATTGTCCTAGTGAACCCCCTTTGAGCCTTTAGCTATTTTCTTTGGAAGCCTCATATGTAGCCTAATCCATTTTTTTTCAAGACCATAATTTGATCCAAACTCCTAAGCGCTTTAAAATTGTAGAATCATGTGGAAAAATAAAAGGAGAATGGTGAAAGTGATGCCTCAGGGTGTATTGGTACTTGAAATTGTTGTGAAAAAGAGTGGCAATTATAGGAATGCTTGCTTAATATAAAAAAAAATAGAAAAACAAAAAGATAGTTGTGTTTATGATTGAATAACAAAATGGGTGAAAAGGGGTTGGTAGATGAAAGAGAGGTAGAGTGGTTGTTAAAAGATAGTGTAAATGGCATATTGTAGTGTATTAAAGCTCTTAGGGAACATAGTCACTATTTCTGGCCAAAATAGTCCTACCTGTCCCTTAGCCTACATTACAACCTGTAAAGACCTATTTGATCATAAACTTAGTAGTCTGATATTAGTAGAGCATTACACTAAGGGAAAGCCTATGGTCATCAGTTGCAATATAAGAATTCTTTGTGAGAGCGAGAGCAAGGAGAGTCTTATACCCATGTTTCGAAAAATGCAAAACTATGAGTGATTATGGGTGATATCTTGTGTGAGCACACATGGTTGATGGTTGTTGGGTAGTTTTATATGATTCTTTGTGGCTTAACTTGTGTATAACGAATTGAACACCCTAATGAGTCTATGTTGGAGGCTGAGTTGTTTCTAGTAATGATCAAGAAACCTACTCTTTGTTAATAATTGTCGTGCATGTCTTGTTGAAAATTTTGTGTTCCTATTGTGAAATTCTAGTTAGGTGTTTGCATGGATGTAATATTTTGTTCGAGGACAAACAAAGCTTTAAGTGTGGGGTGGTGATGTTGGGCGTATTTATACGTCTAAGCACCATAATTTACCCATGTTTTGGCTAAGTTTTAAGGATAAAATATATAATTCTTGCACTTTTAGTCCATTTTCCTTTAAGTGAGCTGACCTATGTGATTAGCATGTTTTTCAGGTACTAATGATGAAGATTTCAGCACTTTGTAGACCTGTGGGCAGCAAAGGAAAACTTCACATAAGAGGGAAGGCAGCTTTTGGACTGAATGTGATGCAATGGGAACTTTTTCCCGGGCAAACCCAGTATTTTTAAATACTTAAGGATGCAGTAGCAACTTATTAGACAAGGATGCTATTAAAAACCTTATTGCTGAATTTTTCAGCATCATTATCATTGGATTATTATTGATTATTCACGTTGAAGATTTGGTACGAATTTGGAGAACAGAAAACGGCTCACTTGAGCAACGGAGAAAGAAAACACGTTTCATCTCCATAGCTGAGATTTCTCTAAGTTTTGGTATGATGATGATGTCTACTTTGATTTCCGTTGTATTCATGAGTAGCTAAACTTATTTGTTAGGGTTATGGAAACCTTGTAAGATACTATCTATTACTATGAGTTTGTGAATTCTTGATGTGTTATGCTACTTATATCATTACTCTCTTCGTTTTGATTGAATTCTTATGGTTGTAAACATAGAGAATACTCCATTATAGCATTAACTTGTTCGAGAGAAAAGTTACATGTTTGGAAAAGAGAGTGTGATAAGGAAATAGGGTTTCCAACATCTATTTACACGTTAATGCCTTAACCGGATTAACTTCTTGGAGAATTTGTACCATTTGTTATACACTTTAGGCTCGAGAGAGCTAAAGCAAAATAAATCCTTGATGGTTGAGAAACACTTGGATTTAGAATTAGAATACGATTCTCTATAAGTGCATGCATGTCTAAATTCCGCGTTACTCATAGTTAATAGAGAAGTAGAACTTATAAGGTGGACATAACCCTAACTTATCAATCTCTGTGATTTGATCTTACTACGCAAATCGTTCCATTGTTACTTTGATAATATTAGTTCACGCCTAAACCAAACCCCCCTTTTTCCTTGGAATTTTCGACCAACAGTTTACTAATAATTGCAACACTTAGTGACTAGAGTATTCCCTGTGGGATTCGACACCCAACCCAGTTGGGTTCTATATTTGACAGCGACCGTTTACACTTTCTAACGAGAGTTGTAATTTGGGCGTATCAACACTCTGTTCATCAAGTCCATGAAGGCTGTGAGGGCATTGGTAAGACCAAATGACATGAGTAGAAACTCAAAATTTCCATAACGGGTTCTGAAAGTTATCTTTGGAATATCACATTCCCTTACTTTAAGATGATGATATCCGGATCTAAGGTAAATAACTTGCACCTTGGAGCTGGTCGAATAAGTCATCAATCCTAGAAAGAGGATATTTGTTTTTTACTGTGACTTTCTTCAGCTGACAATAGTTAATGCACATTCACAAGGAACCATTTTTCTTCAGCATGAATAGGGCTGGAGCGCCCCATGAAGAAACACTGGGCATTATGAAACCTTTATCTAAGAGGTATTTAAGTTGCTCTTTTAACTCTTTAAGCTCGGCTGGAGCGATATGATATGGAGGAATAGAGATGGGTTGAGTATCTGGAAGAAGGTCAGTACTGAATTCTATTTCCCTATCGGGAGGTACCCCTGGAAAATCTTCGAGAAAAATATCAGGAAACTCATTGACTACACTTACTGACTGAATTGTTAGAGTCTCAGACTTAGTGTCTTTGACTCAAACTAGATGATAGTACACCCCTTTTGATATCAACTTTCTGGCTTTAAGATAGGATATAAAATGACTCTTAGGAGACACTAAATTTCCTTCCCACTCAAAAATTGGCTCATCTGGAAACTAAAACTTCACAACTCGGGTGCGACAATATATGAACAAGAATAGAGCCAATCCATACCTTGAAAAGGGTCAAAGTCGACCATATCTAACTCTATTAAATATGCTAACATAATTTTATGAAGGACAGTGATAGGACATTTTCTATAGATCTTTTTGGCCACAACTGACTCAACCACTGGGGTAGAAACTAAGAAGGGCTCAGGGATCTTTTCAGGAACTATTTTAAATTTTACTGTAACTAATGGGGTCACATAAGAGAAACTCGACTCGGGGTATAAAAACACATAAACATCAAGATGAAAGACACAAAGCATACCAGTGACAACATCTGGTGAATCCTTCTGCTCCAGACGGGATGGTAAAGTATAAAACTAATTCTGGCACTGACCGCTACCGGTACTGGATAATGCGCCCTGAGGAGGGACTGGGCGACCTAAAGGGGCTGGTGCGCTAGTAGCTTGAGTCTGGGGACGAATATCCCTGTTTCCCTTCTTAGCATACAGACACTCTTTGATTTCATGTCCCAACTTTCCACAGCCATAACAACCTTTCTGACCCAACAAGCACTCACCAGGATGATTCTTACCACACTTAGCACATAGAGGATAATTGGGCTTTCCACTCACACTATTCTGAGATGTGGATATAAAAGTCTTACCCCACTATTCCTGTATAACTCTGGGAGCGAAAGCACTAGCTAAAGATGGTGCTGGCATAGATGAATGATTCTGAAACTATGAACTATTTCCCCCTCCATACTTTGTCTGGCCATACTAAAAACTGCCTTGTTCTAGCCTTATTATTTCCCATCTCTCTTTCCTTCAACTTTACTACCTCAATCTGTTGGGCATGAATTATCAGCCTAGCAAGATCCATTTCTCCAATGAGCATGGCAGTCCTACACTCCTTGACTACCAAATCAAATACTCCAGTAACAAATTTACTCATACTTGACCTAGGGTCAGCCATCATATCAGGGACATACTTAGAAAAATAGTTGAACTTAAGGAAGTACTCTTTCACTATCATCAAGCCTTGTCTCAGGTTCACAAACTCTTCTACTTTATCTTCTCTTATTTCACGCGGAAAGAACCTATCTAGAAAAGCATCCTGAAATACCTGCTAACTCATAGGAGCTGCATTCTCACCTCTACCATTCTTCCACATGACCACCAAATTATATGCTACATCTTTCAATCTATAAGATGCTAACTCTACACTCTCCTCTTTAGAAATATGCATAATTTGGGTGATCTTCTTCACCTCATCTAAATAAAGATGTGGGTCATCACCTATTTTTGACCCAAAGAACTCTGGAAGATTCATTTTCATGAAGTCTCTGATTCTGACTGCTACTAAATCCCCATTCTACTGAAGTGGGACTATCGTTTAATGCTTTCCCTAAATATTAGCAGTCACTGCCTGTTCTAACGCCTGAAAATCAGCTAAAATTCAGCATGGGATACATTCTCATTCAGAGGGTCGACAGGCTAGATAGCTGGTTATCATTTCTACAGGCGTTAGCTTGACGAAGAGGCATATTCAACTATTATATAAGAGATGGAGTTAAAAGAAGATAGATATACTATAAGCACGATAGATTATGAAAGAAAGAGATGATTTCTAAAAAATATCTCGTATCCTTGTGCTCATAAATATGGCGCGCTTCACACCCATGATCAAGACTCTGTATAACGCGGCTTTCCTGACTCCATAGGACTCTTATAACCTTAGGCTCTAATACCAAACTTGTAATGCCCTGAAAATAGGTCCCGAGACATTACACGGTACTTAAGACTACGAGTAGCCTCAAGCTAACCCTGTCTGCCTTCTACTGAGTCTGAATCTCATAATAAGAAAGTATAGATATAACATCTAAACTAGAATACGTAAATTTGTCTGAACTAACTGAGAATATCTGAATATAATCTTTGAAAAATACTAGAATCAAGAATATGATCAATCAATACTGAAAATCTGAATCATAATCTAGCAGTCTGACAAGACTCTACTACTAATGCTTGAGAGTCACTGTGACAAACCCCCAGCTGACTCGAACTGTCTGAAAATACTGAATCATTTATACTAATAAGCTGAAAAAATAAAAGACTATGTCCCTGAACTATAAGGACTCACCAACTGTTGAGATGTAGATGGAGATGCTCAAAATCACTCACACTACTAAACTGAGCACCTGAACATACATTATTAGATAATGTAGCACATAGACGTATATGTAGATCAGTACTTTGAGGATATACTATGTATATGGGGGTGAATGCATAAGTAAAATAATATCTCAACGTCATCACAATTTATAAAATAATGCATGCAAAATGTAAATGACTCACATAAGCTGGAATATCTAAAAACTGTGAATCATAATCAAGAATAGAAAAAAATGTTGCATAAATCTAGTGAGTCATAACATTTAGTTTCTAAAAGATATACTGGTGCTCTGTCTTTAAATCATACTATCTAAGTGTAGAAAGGACTTACTTTTGTATCTGCAAACTGAAATCTGAAATCATATAGCTAAAGCCATATGTAAAGTATTATCTTAATAAAACTGTGAGCCTTTACACTTAGTTTCTAAAAGTTGTTCTAATAAAATTATTCTGTTCTATAAGGTTTTATTAGTAGGGAAATACTTTTAAAAACTATTCTGAAAGTCTTTACTGTTAGGCTGTAGGGAATTCTTTTAAAAGCTTTCTGTAAGGGAGGTTCTTCTAACTGACATAAAACATGTGAGCTATCATGGAGTCCAACGTCTAGTTCCTTTGTGTGAAAACCTCAAGTTAGGGAGAGGTGTCATACTCTTGCCAAGGAGTATAACCTAATCTAAGTAATCACATCTATATCTGTCATCCATATAGAAATGGGAATAATCTTATAATATGAACCTACATTGGTTCGTAGTTCTATGGCATATGAGAACATTCCCAACTCAGTGCTAAATACTACTTTCTTTAATTTATATGCTCATTCGGTTGGAAATCCACTTTAAATTCTAGTATAATGGTTCATTATAAAAACCAACTGTATATTTGTAAAGTTAAACTGCAATCTAAAACTGTAAAGTGGATTTCATATCTAAGCTGAGATCAAAAGATCAAATCTTTATCGAAAATCTGAAAATACTCTAGTCATAGGGTGCTCATAGTAAAATCAATCTTGAAATAGAAATATTACACTAGGTCTTAATACACATGCATCAAATTCATGTCAAAATATAATAATAATCATACGTGATAATGAAGGTATTGATAATTCAACTCAAAATATGAAAATTACTGCAATACGCATGAAAATACGAAAGTAAACATGAAATTCATCATCTAACTCACTCCAAAGCTCAAAATCCTTCAATTAGCAATATTGGGTATGAACCCTAATTTAAAATTCATGAATAATCATACAAAATCATGTAAATTTATAATTAAAACTAGTTTTCGGCACAAGGATGAAAGAGGATCCTTGTTCATAAACCCCACATACCTTGATTGATGCAATTACTAAGAAAGTTTGAACTTGAATCCCTATTTGTGCTCTTGATGATGAATTCTTGAATCTCTTCAATTGGAAATCCTTAATTTTGAGCTATCTTGGAAAAAGAATGGAGGAAATTTAATTTCTTGGAGGTTAAGTTTTGAGGTTCTAGGGTTTTCTTGAGAGAGAATTGATGAAAAGTGAGCATAGAATGCTTAGAATAGGTTTAATTATGTGTTATTCATGACTTGGTGGCTTGGGAATTGACTAAATTGCCCTTTTAAAATTTAACTCAGAAACTGAAAAATTCCGATTTGGCCACCCACCGCGACGCGCCACTATCGCGATGGTTCACAGGAAAAAGGACGAGCCCCATTTTGTCCACTACCGCGATGCGGTGAAATCGCGTTGCCTTACTGAAAAAAAGGACGAGTGAAAACTGAACTTTTACTGCGACGCAACGTAATCGCAGTGCTCTACTAGAATTTGACAATTGCGATATCGTCCTTCACCGCGACGCGGTGCCTGTCAAAATGCCATACTATTTTACTAAAAACGCCATAACTTCCTAACCTAGTATCGGATTAAGGCGAAATTGATATCGTTGAAAAGTTGGGCCAATTATCTACACACTAGCGGGTCTAGAACTGGAAAATTCTACATGTATCAAGAGTTATTCATTTTCAAAGTCAACCTTTGACATTCTAGGAGTTAAACTGAGCTAGAAAAAAGTACGGAGTATTACAGGAGCTGCTCAAGCAGACTCTACTCTGTCAAAATCCCTGCTTGTCACCTATTTGCTCTGTAATTTTATTATATCACCCCTAATTAATTATTGTACGTCATTTATGTATTAGAAAAATTAGAAAAATGCTTTATTTCCACCCTAAACTATACACAAAATTGCTAAAACACACTCGAACTTTAGGAGGGTCCTATTACCCCCTTGGATTAATTAAAATCGTATTTTTGGCAATCTTAATGCCTATGTGGCACATACGAGGTACATATGTGAACCTTCAGTGTGTTGATTCACTGATATGCCATGTAGGCACTAAAGTTGTCAAAAGTATAGTTTTAATTAGTACAGGGGGTAATAGGACCCTCCTAAAGTTTGAGTGTGCCTAAATAATTTCGTATATAGTTCAGGGTGAAAACATAGCATTTTTCCAAAAAAATAATAATATTTAATAAAAAAAAATAGACATTTATACATCCCTGCTTGCTGAACTTTCACTTGCTTACTCCGTGATTTTACTATATCACCCTAATTAATAATTATATGTCATTTACGTATTAAAAAAATTAATAATATTTTATAAAACAAAAAAATAGACATTTACGACATTTCTGTTTCAGCTGCTTCAACTGTAATTTTACTATATCAATCCTAATTAATTATTATAAGTCATCAAAGTATTAAAAAATTAATAATATTTAATAAAAAAAAGGTCAAATGGACATAATCAATGCCACAAAAATTCGAACATGAAGCGTAATATTATTTAAAAATTGCATAAAAAGTATTATCAATTACAATAGTTAACAACGTAAAATATCTAAAAAGAATAATTAATTTATTATATATTTCAAGAAAACACGTAAAAACTATATTAATCACAATAATTAACAACTTAAAAAAAAATATTTGATTGACTCTCGAAATTATATCAGTGTTACTTAAATTGAAATAGAAAAAAAAAAGATATTATAAATCTCAATAATTAAAAACTTGAATTATTTTTAAAATATAATTGACTATCAATGTTGTAAAAGTTTGGACAATGAGAGTAACATGTATTATTTGAAAATTACATAAAAGATATCTTTAAAATATCTAAAAATACATTAAAAATATAATTGATTATCTAAATTTTATTCGTCACACAAATTAATACAAAAAAAAACATATATTGGGCCCGTACTAGCACGGACCCTCGACATCTCTCATATATTTATGTGTGATACTTCTTTTTTTTTGAACCAATATTTAAACATTGAAAATTTTAATTTTTTGAAATAAAATTTATGTATTTGAATATTATGTAAAAGATATTATAAGTTAATAAATTAAAATATTTAAAAGACATATAAAAATATTACCATCAAAAATGTATATTTGATTCTCAAAATTTGACATCATTACATAAATTTAAAAATTAGTATTAGATTTTGAATTGTAATTCGGAAGACACTTCATTTCTCTGAATGATTGCTTTGAAAATTCAGTTTTTTTTCCTTTTTGGACTGGTTAGATGACAATTACATTAATCCATTTTTAAATATGTTATTAATAGTTTATATATTGTTTAAAATCGACCTAAAAATTTTGCGTACACCAAATAGAGAGTGTTGACAAGCAACTGCAAATAAAAAAACAATAGTATAATGTCAACGACTACAAAGTGGGAAAAGATGAGGATTATGGAAATGGCCCCAAGGATGCAGTGAGGGACACATACTAAGGGGCCGTTTGGTTTAAGGTACAAAAATAAATAATTTTAGAATAAAATAATAATTTCGGAATAAAAATTTTAATGCATGTTTAGTTGGCAATATTCGAGATAACTTATTCTGGGACTAATAAATAGTACCAGAATAAGTTATCAACTCATTTGGTGGGATAACAATCTCATCATTATTTACTCTTGGGATAAAATTAGAAAAGGACACAATTACCCTCCAAATTCTTAGATTATCACTTTATATATATATATATATATATATATATATATATATATATATACATATATATATATATATATTACTTTATTTTTCTTATATAAAATATAAGGTATTTTTATAAAATCATGGACAAGTTATTAAGTATGTTGACATTCTCTTTCTAACTTAATACATGCTTAATTATTAAATAAAAAAATATTTTATATTTAGCTAAAAATATTTGAAAATTTATTTTTTTAAAAAAAATATAATTTAACAATCCAAATATTAGTGATACTAAATAATGAAAAATGCGAGTAATTCTTTTTCACATTTTTTTATGATGAATTTTTTTAACAAAAAATGAGATTATCAATATTTTATGAAATTTAGAACAAAATAAGTAATTTAACTTGAAATATTAGAGATTCATACACATTTAAGCAATATTTTATTTATGAATATATGGTACGTTAAATTTATTTGAATAATTATTATGTTTATTTATATATTTTAATTTCTCTTAAAAAATAATAAAAATGTCGACTCCATTGTTGAATTACATATTTTAAATTAAATAATTTTTTAATCACTTAAAAATTGATATTGTATATATCAATTAAATGAATTTTAATATTCTATATTATATGAGTGATATGTGTTTAAATGAAGTGACATAAACAACAAATCCTCTTTTACTTTAACAAACTTAAGTTGAAAGTTTTTATTTCAAACTAAATTTAAACACATACGGCATAATCATGGGAAGACACAGGCAAAAAAAATTAAAGTTAAATAAGATGAAAGTTTTATTTTTAAAATACACATGATATAATTATGGAAATGCACACACAAAAAATTAAGCTAAATAAGATAAAAAATTTATTTTTAAGAATAAATATTTAAAGCTTGAAAAGAAATATATATATATATATATATATATATATAATTTAAATAAGATGTAGGGTATTTTGGTAATCAATTAATTTATTCTTAGAAATTATACCATGCATATTACTTTGAATACAACAAACCAAACATTCAATAAAAAACAATCACAGTATAACTAATTCAGGTATAACTTATCCCATCATAACTTATCTCAGCATAACTAATCTCAGTATAACTACATTCCCAACCAAACGACCCCTAAGTGCCTTAATTTGTAGTTATCAATATATGAAGATAGTTTGTCCCTTCGGGGACATCCGATAAAAAAATCTATGAAGAGAGTTTAGATTAACATTGTTATTAAAATTAATATTCCTCCTTTCGTTTCAAAATAATTAGTTTTTTTTTAAAATATTATTTCAATTTTGTTGGGTCTTTTATGAATTTTATGAAATTAAAAAATTGTATTATCTTTTTTCAATAGTATCATTATTATTAACTAAATAAAGTAGTCGTTTGATTATGAAAATCATTTATATTTTTTTGAAAAATTATTTGACTTTAGTAAAAAGTGAAAGCAAGATGCGTTTGACCATGGAAATTTTAAATACAATTTCGAAATTGCATTTCAAAAAGTGAAAACAAGTTTTGCTTGTTTTTACTTTTTTTCACTCATACTTCTCTCACAAAATTCTAAAATCAACTTTAATTTATATTCATGGCCAAACACAACTCCAACTTCAACTTTAATTTCAAATCCAACTCCAACTTTGAGAAAATATGGTTTTTATAGCCAAACGAGATAAAAGTGTACATCTTCAACTTTATATTTTCAAAATATAATTAATAAAATTAATTTAGTAAAATAAATATTTTAAAAGGGAAAGAGTATATTTCTTCACCTACAAAAATTTCTTCTTCAACGATATAGTAATCGGAGATAATGGACACGCATCCCTTCCCACCACCGTAAATTACTCTTCAGCCACAAATCGATTTTGATTCTTATATTGTATTCATTCAACCCTTTCAAATATAGTAGTATTAATTTGAACCCTTCTATAAATTAATCTATACCCTTACTAGTATTAAATATATTAAATTTTACATTTACAATTGAAGTAATCAAAACTAACAAGAATGTCATTGCAGATTAAATATCAAGACAAAGCTACACAGACTGATATAATAGAAGATGATGCTTTAGAAAAGATACTCAAAAGCCTAACTATGCTTTCAATGAAAGTGGATAGTATGGGTAATGAAATAGAAAAGCTATATTTTTATATCCAAATGATAACACATTCCATTACAATTGGTACTAGTTATCTACTAGTTATCCACGCAAATTACCCAAGTTAGTAAATCAGATGAATCAAATGACTAAAGAAAGATATTATAAGAAAGAAAAAAAAAAGTAGAATGGTTATTGATTATAGAAACCTAAATGCAAAAACTATGACATATAATTATTCAATACCAAATAAAATATTAAAAATAAGACAGATACAACGATATAATTACTTTAGTAAATTTGATTGTAAATCAGGATTTTACCATTTAAAGTTAGAAAAAGAATCTAAAAAATTAACTGCATTTACAGTACCACTAGGATTTTACGAATGGAATGTGTTACCATTTGGATATAAAAATGCACCAAGTAGATACCAACACTTTATGGATAGTTATTTTAAACAACTACCTAATTGTATAGTATACATAGATGATATACTATTATATACAAAAACTAAAGAGGAACATTTAAAATTATTAGAACAATTTACAAATATAATAGAAAAATCGGGAATAAGTTTAAGTGAAAAGAAAGATGAAATTATGAAAAACTAGATAGAATTCTTAGGAATACAAATAGATAAAAGCGGAGTAAAAATGCAACAACATATAGTACAAAAAATCATAAATTCAAAAGAAGAATTAGATACAAAAAAAAATTACAAGATTAGTAAATCAAGTAAGAGAATATATACCAAAATTAGCAGAAAACCTAAAGCCATTACAAAAAAAAATTAAAAAGGATGTAGAGTATAATTACAACGAAGAAGATAAAAAACAAGTTCAGAAAATAAAAATACTTTGTAAAGAATTACCAAAATTACAATTCCCAGACGAAAATAAAAAATTTACATATATAGTAGAAGCAGACGCAAGTGAATAGTTATGGAGCAGTACTTAAATATAGATATGAAGAAGAAAAATTAGAACATTATTGTAGATACTACTTAGGTACGTTTAATGAAACAGAAATAAAATGGGAAATAAATAGAAAAGAATTATGTTCATTATATAAATGTTTATTAGCATTTGAGCCATATATTGTATATAATAAGTTTATTGTACGAACAGAGAATACACAGGTACGTTGGTGGTTAACAAAGAAAATACAAAATTCAGTTACAACGAAGGAGATTCGGAGACTAGTATTGAATATATTAAATTTTACATTTACAATTGAAGTAATTAGTACTAACAAAAATATATCTCCTGCGCCTGCAGCTATAACTGTAATTTCATTAGTAATTTGAGTTTTTAGGTGTTTCTCATCGTCACCTTCTAGGTCTAGTTTTTTAATGTGCTTTTCCTGCACAGTATCTTATTTTTTATAGTGCCCAACCTGCACTTTTACGTTTGTAACTTCAGTAGTTAGTGTAATAACTCTTTCTTGTAATAACTTCATTTGCTCAAACATAGATCTATTAAAGTTATCTGCACGTTATTCGCACCCCCTACAATTGGTATCAAAGCCTATGTTGTCTAAAGTTACGGAAGTAGTATATATTTGATTAATTTATTTGATTATGAAATAATTAAATTTAGATATTTACCAAAACAATATTTTATTTTTTTAGATGGATAACGTGCAAAAACCACAACAATATAAAGAATTAAAATAAATAATATCTGAAAAACGTAAAGAATTAAAAATAAGGATAAAAAGACTACAGTATAACATAATTGTCGGAGTTAGTAAAAACTCAATAAATGCACAAAAAGAAGAAATATCAAATTTAGAATCAACAATAGATAGTCTAGAATATATATATATATATCAACATAATTTATATACATTTAAATAAAATGAATAAAGAAGAATTTATAATAGATGAAAAAACATATGAAAACCATGAAGAATTAAAAACAAAAATAATATTTTCTAATCTAGGAAGAAGGTATAAGAAAATAGGTGAACATTTATATTTAATGTTAGAAAAAAAAAATTAGAAGATAAGTTGGCAGCCATGGAAAGAATAGAAAGAGAAAACGAAGAGATAGATAGAAAAAAGGAAATAGATAAAATAAAACAACAAACTACAGAAGAAATACGAAAAATAGAAGAAACTAAAAATAGTAGGATTGCTGAATTAGAAAAAGAACTACAAATGCTAAAAGATTTATATGAAAAGGGACAGAAAGAAAAAGAAGAAAAAGATAAAGAAAAAAATTATTAATTGAGATAAATCAATTAAAAGAAAAACTAGAAATAAAAAATAAAGAACCAGAAACCAGTGAATTAGAAATAAATACAATAGATGCTGAAGAAACAGATAATTATGATTCGGAAGATAGTGAAACATATACAGAAATTCTAGAAAACATAGGAAAACTAGAAATTAATGAAAAACAAGAAGTAATTAATAAAGAAGATCTAGAACTAATAAATACATAAGTAAATACTCTAGATAAAAATATAATACCTAGTACATCAGATATAAGAAAACCAACATATAATTACAAAAGTAAGTTTAAAAGATATAATCCAAAGGATGAATATAATAAATGGACACCAAGACAAATAACTAATTATAACTTTTTAGATTTAGACTGTGTAATAGACACAAATAAAACAATACAACTATGGGTAGGATACATGTCAAAACGATTATTAGATAATAAAATAGATACAACAAATACACCAGAATATATAGGAAAGACATTAATAGGAACAGTTAAATTATGGTTTTTAAACCTAGCCGAAGCAAGTAAAAAAGTATTAAGATCTGATACAAAAACAGAAGGAACATCAACACCTACAAAAATATTACCAACAGAAATATTGAAAAAATATGAAATAGCTATAAGTGATGAATTTAGCAGTATGACAACAGAAGAAACAGAACAAAATAAAGAAAAAGATACGAATAGGAATTTAATGTTAAAATTAGCAATATGTAATATGTGCTATATAGATGAATATACGTGCGCATTTAAAGAATATTATTATAAAGGAACATATAATATAGAAGAAAGTAAAGAAATAAAAAAATTATATTTTAATAAATTACCTGAACCATTTAGTTCAAAAATAATAAAGAATTGGGATGAAGCAAAAATAATAGATACCCTAGGAGCAAGAATAAATTTTTTACAACAATGGTATAGAAATCTATGTGAAAAATATAGAGAAGAAATAAAAATAGAAAAAACATTAATAAGAAATTTAGCATGTTGTAAAGATAAAATAACACCTCAATTTGGATGTGAAGAAAGATATTATAAGAAAAGAAAAAGATATAAGAGATATAAGAAATACAAAAAATCAAAATATAAATATAAGAAACCAAGAAAAAGATATTATGTAAAAAATTATAAACATAAAAGACCATATAGAAAAAAGAAACCTATAAAAGAATGTACTTGTTATAATTGTGGAAAACTAGGACATTTAGCTAGAGATTGTAAATTACCAAAAAACTCAAAAAATAAACAAATATCAGAAATAAAAATAGAAAATACAGAATATATGCAGATTATGAATTAGAAAGTGACGATAGTATATATGAAATTTCGAATGATAAAACAGATAATGAAATAGATAGTGAATTAGATGAATCAAATGACTGAAGAAGATATAAAAATGAACCAAATAACTGAAGAAGATATAAAAATAATAACAAAGGAAGAATATTTAAATGAAGAAGGAACAGATCAAAAAGTAATATTTGATAGTAATATATTTGACGAAATAAAAGAAAAAGAGTTAGACTTAAGTGTAGAAAAAATATTTAAAATACCAACAATAAAAAATATATTTAGTAGAAAAAAAGAAGAATACTACGTAGTAAGTCAAAAGGAACATGTAATAGATTCTAGATATGCAAAAGGAAGAGCTAGCATACCACTAGTAACAAAAAGAATAATTAATAAAGAAATAAACGATATAAAAAGTAAAGACCCAATAAAATATGTACACCTTGGAGGAATAGAGATATTAATAAAAGCATGTTTCAGAGAAGGAATAGATACACCAATAGAATTATATTTAGCAGATGATAGAATTATAAAACCTATAGAAAAAAAGTATAATAACCGCTACAAAAGGTAATTTAATATACCAAAAATTTAAATTTATAATAAGTATGAATTATTCAGTAGCAATAACAGATAAAAATATAGATAAATCATTAGTATTATATTGGAAACCCAGGAAGTAAAATATTTACAGCAAGATGTAAAAATCTATATGTACTAACAACAAAACATAAAATAACAGGAAAAAATAAAATTAATAAAACACAAATAGAAAGTCCTTTTGAACAATTCGTAAAAACAATTGATAATAATGACTATAGTTACAAAAATATAGATATAGAAGAAGATTTAGAAATAATAAATGATAGGATAAGTACATAAAAAAGAATAGCTCACAAAAAAAAACAGAATCATCAAGTTCATCAAAAAGAACAAGTTATGAAACAACTTCAACAGTTAATTTAAATCAATATTATATAACAGGAACAATAAATGAAAAAGAATATTTAATACTCTTAAACACAGGACAAGAAGAAAATTATATAGCAAAATATCTAGTAAAAAGTGAAGAAATAAAATCTAATAGTGATATGTGCCCAGATCTACCAAGGAGTCTAATAAACATTAAAGATACGGCAAAAAAAAAATAAGAGTTAGAAAAATAAAAATAGAATTTGAAATAAAGGAAGAAATGCAAAAAGCAGACATAATATTAGGAATAAAATGGTTAGAACAAGTAAAACCATACAATATAGAACATACACAATTGTCTATAACATATAATAAAGAAAGATTATTCATAAAAAGAACTTTAACATGATATGAAAATATATGTACTTGTATAAATAATAGTAGAAGGATATTATAATAGGTATTATACACCTATGATAGATACAGGAGCAAAAACAAACTTATATAGATACAACTGTTTACCAGAAAGTAAATGGGATAAATTAAAAACACCAATAGTAGTCAAAGGATTTAATAATGAAGGAAGCTTAATTACATATAAAGTTAAAGATGTAAAAATACAGATATGGGATAAAATAATAACAATAGAAGAAATCTATAATTATAAACTAACGTCAAAAGATATGCTTTTAGGAATGCCATTTTTAGATAAATTATACCCACATATAATAACTAAAACAGATTGCTGGTTTACAACACCATGTAAACAAAACGTAAGAGCAAAAAGAGTTATTAATAAAATAAGAAAGAAAACTGATTGGATAGAAGGAAGTGAAAAAATTACACAAAAGTTAGAAAATATAAAAAAATACTGAAGACACAATAGAACTAGTCGTATTTTCGATAAATAAAAAGGAAATAACTATATTTTCAGTAAATAAGATAGAAATAATTAAGAACAGATTAGAAAGATTATATAGTGAAGATCCATTAAAAGGATGGAAAAAATATAAAACTACTATAAAAATTGAATTAATAGATAAAAATAGCATAATAACTCAAAAACCATTAACATGTAATTTTGACGATTTAAAAGAATTTAAAATGCATATAGATGAATTATTAGAGAAACAATATATACAAAAAAGTAATAGTAAACATAATAGTCCAGCATTTATAGTAAATAAATATAGTGAACAAAAAAGAGGTAAAAGTAGAATGGTTATTGATTATAGAAATTTAAATGCAAAAACTATGACATATAATTATCCAATACCAAATAAGATATTAAAAATAAGACAAATACAAGGATATAACTATTTTAGTAAATTTGACTGTAAATCAGGATTTTATCACTTAAAGTTAGAAAAAGAATCTAAGGAATTAACTGCATTTACAGTACCACAAGGATTTTATGAATGGAACGTATTACCATTTGGATATAAAAATGCACCAGGTAGATATCAACACTTTATGGATAGTTATTTTAAACAATTACCTAATTGTATAGTATACATAGATGATATATTATTATATACAAAAACTAAAGATGAACATTTAAAATTATTAGAACAATTTACAGATATAATAGAAAAATCAGGAATAAGTTTAAGTGAAAAGAAAGCCAAAATTATAAAAAATCAGATAGAATTTTTAGGAATACAAATAGATAAAAGCGGAGTAAAAATGCAACAACATATAGTACAAAAAATAATAAATTTAAAAGAAGAATTAGATACAAAAAAAGAAATTACAATCGTTCTTAAGATTAGTAAATCACGCAAGAGAATATATACCAAAATTAGCAGAAAATCTTAAAACATTACAGAAGAAATTAAAAAAATATATCGAATATAATTACAACGACGAAGATAAAAAACAAGTCCAGAAAATAAAAATACTTTGTAAAGAGTTACCAAAATTACAATTCCCAGACGAAAATAAAAAATTTACATATAAAGTAGAAGCAGATGCAAGTGAATATAGTTATGGAGGAGTACTTAAATACAAATACGAAAATAAAAAAATAGAACATCATTATAAATATTATTCAGGAACATTTAATGAAACAGAAATAAAATGGAAAATAAATAGAAAAGAATTATGTTCATTATATAAATGCCTATTAGCATTTGAACCATATATTGTATATAACAAATTTATTGTAAGAACAGATAACACACAGGAACGATGGTGGCTAACGAGAAAAATACAAAACTTAGTTACGACGAAGGAAATTCGGAGACTAGTATTAAATATACTGAATTTTACATTTACGATTGAAGTGATCAATACTAACAAAAATGTCATTATAGATTACTTATCAAGACAAAGCTTCTCAAACTGATTTATCAATAGAAGAGGCTGATGCCAAAGATACCCAGACCGATTTATTACTTCAAATGTTTGAGTAAATGAAGTTATTACAAGAAAGAGTTATTACACTAACTACTAAAGTTACAAACGTAAAACTACAGGTTGGACACTATAAAAAATAAGATATTGTGCAAGAAGAGAACATTAAAAAACTAGACCTAGAAGTTGACGATGAGAAACACCTAAAAACTCAAATTACTAATGAAATTATAGTTACAGCTGCAGGCGCAGGAGATATATTTGAAGGGAAAAATATAGTCACTCAAAATAAACCTGAAATACCAAAGAAAAATAATTACAGCCTTAACCAGATATTCTCAAAACCATATACACCAAATATACAAAGATCAGAATCATTTGCACCTCTCCAAATACATACATATTCTGAATCACTTAACCAAGAAAAACAGACATATAACTATGTTGCCCGAAAATACATTGAAAATATATACACCTTACAAACTATGTTAAATACCAAACCTATTCAAAGTGAAGAACTAGCCGCACAACAAAAGGATATATTACCCAGAAATGCCAGAATTATAATAAACTTATTGCTTTTCCAGGTACATGTTCGAATTTAATCAAATCATGTTACTATTATGGATTATTATCCACAGTTTACACAACTACTGGAGAAGAGTTAGAAGGAATTCCAGATATTCACAATGGATTTATGATCTACAAGAGAATTACTAACGGATAATTATTTTATGTTCTGTTTTATTCCGCCCCAGCCGAAATATTGTTTGATGAAGCTAAGCAAACTATTACAGTAATCAAGATAGGTATGACCAGAGATTGTATTATTCCAGAAGAAATATGTGAACAAGACGAGATACCAAAGACACAGATACCAGGATTTTACCGCAACAAAAGAGTTATTGGACTTAGTAATATATAATCAGAATTACTTAATAATTATTCAAATTAGAAACTCATTTAGATATATAGCTCGAGGAATCAAACATTGGTTTATTCAACTTGTAAAGAAGTTAGAGACCAAGACATGGAAGAACTTAGGAAATGGGAATTAACACTCCTCAGACCAGAAGAACAACCATTAATGAGATCTATCAAAAAAGGAATTATTTCAGAAGAAGCTATGGAACAATTTGGTGAAAACGTTGGCCAAAAATACAATGATCCCATATGTAGCAGATGTAGTGGCAGACACAACTTTATTTCAGATGTGATGCTACACTAACAAGAAGATAGAAAACAACAGATACAACAAAAAAGAGATAGCTACGGAGCAAAATAATGGAGATAAAAGACAAGTTATTAAATTGTGAAAACGACATGTAACAAACTTTCACAATTTTCTTACGTAAAATCTATTGTATAAAGTTTGTAAAATAGATTAGTTTTTCTAGGCTTTTTGACTTTTTAGCCAAAAGCATTTATGATTTTGTTTTATGTAAAGACTTTCTTGTAAATTAGGTTAGAGAAATAATTTTTGAAGACTTTTGTAAAGAATTAGGTAGGATACGTGTAAAAAAATTAGGAAAACTTTTGTAAAGTTTCTTATTATAAATGAAAGACATCGAAGGCTGAAAGAACCAAACCTTCATGCGTTGAAGAAAAAACTCTCTCTTATCTACAACAAATATTTTGATTATTTAAAAACAGGTATATTTCAATAGAAAAATCTATGGAGGAACAAAGCTTAGAATTATCAAATCTACCAGAACAGGTATATTCATTTACTATTATGAATAGCTAAATTCATAAATTTCTAACAATCATGATATGATAAAATAAGTTCATGTTAGTTTCTTTATAGTAGAATTATTCAAAAAATAGCATGTTAAGAAGTTTATTAGCAAAGTGGAAAGGAGAAAAATTTCTAAGAACTATGTCATCCTAAAGGTGAAATCAGTGAGGCAAGAAAGCCATGATAGGGGAGTAGCCAGAGTAGAGGCGCTGTTTAAAGGAAAAGTATCCAGATTATCATGCTAATATTGATCGAAGAATATGTTATTTAAGAATAATCTAGTATATAGTAATCTAAAGTGATCATATTTTGTTATGTGTATGATTAAAGGGAATATTTTGAAAAAGCATCATATGAAAAATGAATACTTATATATCTGACGAAATGGTAGATCAATTTAAAACACTTGTTTTATATGTACTTAATGATATAGAAATTACAGATATAAGAAAAATCATATTAGAAAAAATATTTGATAAATATTTTATGACTAGAGTAAATTATATACCACACTTACCTAACTACTCTTACAAATGCTTATATACCAAACCTACATATCAACCATGATAAATTATGTGTATTTAGAATTTTGGAAAATAAATATGAAAATATACAATCAACAGAAAAACAAATGAAAACAAATTTAGATGAATATATGAGGACTAAAGATATAAAATATATACAATTTCTCAGTGAAAATATAAAAGAATTAATGAGATTAAAACTAAAAAATATTATAATAAAGTATTTAACGAATTTTAAATGACAGATAATCTTAAAATATTAATCTTATATATACTTAGAAATATAAAAATTATAGATATTAAGAGAATAATATTAGAAAAAATATTAGACTATGAAATTGAAATTATAAATTGGATAGAACAACTATACCTAGATAATTACCCAGATGGATATTATTCAGACTAAAATGTTAGAATATATTAGAAAAATTAGAGAAAACCAAAGTGACCTATATGAAGAAATTAATTATAGAAACCGACTCAAAGAAATAATGGAAAATCTAAAAGAAAAATTAATATGGATAAAAGAAACCTTAGAAAAATTAGAAAAAGGTACAGATAATAGTTTATATAACATAAAAAAAACTCATTAAGAGAAGAAGAAAGAGGGATAATTAATAGCATTAATAACCTTAATTCAGATATAAATTATAGTACAATTAGAATAGAATATTACACAGAAACTAGTAAACAGGCAACTACTTTAGAATAAAATGATAAACTATGAGTATTTAAAATATTGGAGACAAGATATGGAAGAAATAACATTAGAAGAAATGCTTATGAAAGAGAATTTAATCGAATATTTTAGAACAAAAGATATAGAATATTTAGAATACCTCAAAAATAATATAGAAGAATTACAAGGACTAAGAGAAAAAACTAAAGAATACTACAGTAAAGCATTTAATCAAATACCATTTAATCACCCCCCAAGATATGAACATAAATAAAATAAAAATATTTAGAGAAGTTAAGAAATATTCACGCACAAATAAAAATAGATCCATAAATACAATAGATCTATTAAAGTTATCCGCACCCCCTACATAGATCTATTAAAGTTATCCGCACGTTATCCGCACCCCCTACAATTGGTATAGGATTAACCAGAGATATGATTATATCGAAAGATATTGTTCAACAGCCAGAGATACCTAAAGTTGAGATACCTGATTTTTATGCAAATAAATGAATTATTGGAATATCTTCAATTGTTCAAGAATTAGCAAATAACTACCTAAATGGAAACCCTATATGGAGCTATTATTCAAGAGATCATCAAATGATTTATTCAAATTCAAGGGAACTACGACAGTCAGATATGGAAGAAGCTAGACAATGGATTTTCACACTACTCAATCCAGAAAAACAACCAACTGCAAGAACAATTAGGAAGGAATTTATTTCAAAAGAATTATTAACAAGATATTGCAAAATGATAGGACACAAATATCCATACCATTTAAGTTCAAGATGTAATGGAGAAGATAATATTATCCCAGAAGTTCAACTAGAATAAAAGAAGATAAGAACGAAGAAGGACAGCTGGAAGATACGCGATAAAAGATATAAAGCAACACAGACCGATGAAAAAATAAAGACAAGAAGACAAAAGCATTAAAGTTAAGAAAGCGACATCTAACTTATCATGTTAAGTTTTTAACATGTGAATTGTAAGAATACGTAAATTATTTGTATATTTTTTTACTTTTTGACAAAGCCATTATTAGTCTAGTATTAGGCACTAAATAGTTTTTTGTCTTTTTATACTTCAAGTCATTTTCTACTTTTGAAAAGGAAGACTTTTTGTAAAAGTAGGAATAGTATATAGTTTACGTGTAAAGTAGGAATAGTAAATAGTTTACATGTTTTTCACCTTTTTAGAGATTATAAATATGTAAGCCATCCGGCTAAGTTAAGGCAAGACTTTCATGTGTTGAAAGCATGCCTTCTCTTTTGTACACAATTTTTTTTTGAATATTTAATAAAATAAAATATATTTCTAAGGAAAAACTATGGATGAACAAAGCCTAGAATTATCAAATCTACCAGAACAGGTATATTCATTTATAATTAAGAATAGCTAAATTCATAAATTCCTAACAATCATAATATGATAAAATAAGTTCATGTTAGTTACTATATAGTAGAATTATTCGAAGAATAATATGTTACAAAGTTTATTAGCAAAGATGAAAAGGAGAAAAATTCCTAAGGACTATGCCATCCTAAAGGGGAAACCGGTGAGGAAAGAAAGCCGTTATAGGAGAGTAGCCAGAGTAGAGGCATTGTTTAAGGGAAAAGTATCCAGACTACCATGATAATAGTGACAGAGTAACATAATTATTTAAGAATAATCTAGTATATAGTGATCTAAGATGACCATATTTTGTTATGTATATGATTGAAGGAAATATTTTGAAATAACATCATATGAAAAAAGAATAACTACCTACTTATCTGATGAAATGATAGATAAATTCAAAATACTTGTTTTGTATGTACTTAAGGATATAGAAATAGTAGATATAAGAAAGATCATATGGGAAAAAATATTTGATAAATATACTATGACTAGAATAAATTACATACCACACCTACCTACCTACTCCTATATATACCTACATGCCAAACCTACGCATCAACCATGATAAACTACATAGAATATTAGAAAATGGATATAAAAAATATACAATTAATAGAAAAACTAATGAAAATAAATTTAGAAGAATACATGAGAACTAAAAATATAAAATATATAGAATACCTTAATGAAAATATGGAAGAATTAAAAAGATTAAAACAAACAACTAAAGAATATTATGAAAAAGCAAATGACAGATAACTTTAAAATACTTGTTTTATATATACTTAGAGATATAGAAATTATAGACATAAAGAAAATAATATGGGAAAAGATATGGAATTATGAAGAAGAAGAGTTATTAAGTTCTATAGAAAACCTACACTTATATAATGATAGCTACTGCTCATATTTAGATAGTTATTATTCAGATGGATATTATACAGATTAAAAATGTTAGAATATATAAGAAGAATTAGAGAAAAATAAAGTTGGTTATATGAAGAAATTAATTATTGAAACCAGCTTAGAAGAGGAAGAAAACAATTAAAAAAAAAGATTAATTTGGATAGATAAAACCATAAAACAACTAGAGTTAAAAGATAGTTTAGAATATGATTTAGACATAGAATTCTTCATAGAAGAAAAGACAGGATAATTAACGAAATAGATAAACTAGAATTTAATATCAGATATAGTACAATTAAAATAAATTATTACAAAGAAATTTGCAGTATTACAACTACTTTAGCATAAAATGATAAACTACGAATACTTACAATATTGGAGAAAAGATATGGAGGAAATAAGATTAACATAAATACTTATGAAAGAGAATCTACTTGACTATCTAAAAACTAAAAATATGGAACATATAGAATACCTTAAAAATAATATAGAAGAATTAATAAGGTTAAAACAAAAAACTAAGGAATATTATAACATAACATTTTAATTAAGATGATAAAACTAGTAAGTACTAGTTATCTACTAGTTATCCACGTAAATTACCCAAGTTATCCACACCCCACTACAATTGGTATCAGAGCCTACGTTATTTAAAAAATGTACAAGTAGGTATGTGTTAATTTAGTTATGAGAAATATTAATTTAATTATGAAAAATGTTAGAAATGTTAATTTAATTATTAATACTGAGCTATTATTATTTACGTTGTTATTTACTTGTTAAAAATGAGAAGACCATTTAAAAATATAGAAGTTTTTAGAAAAATTAAAGAAACTTTAACTAGTTACTACCCAGAATATATAAAGTTAAATAAAACAAAAGAAACCCCCCACAGATTAGCTTATTTAATTACTTTAATATCTAGCAATGAGGAAAAATTAATAATTCATTTAAAATCTAGAAGAATGAGATATATATCACCTAATTATGATAAAATCAAATTTCGGTATCCACCAAAATATTTTAAATTTTGTAAAGATGAATAATATAACAAAATTTCAAAAATATAAAGAACTAAAACAAATAATATCTGAAAAGCGGAGAGAATTAAAAATAAGAAAAGAAAGACTACAATATAACATGATTGTAGGAGTATGTCAAAAATTTATAAAAGCACAAAAAGAAGAAATATCATATTTAAAATCATAAATAGATAGTCTAGAATACATATATCAACATGATCTATATATTATCAAGTAGATAAAATGAACAAAGAAGAATTTATAATAGATGAAAAAACATAAGAAAATCATGAAGGATTAAAAATAAGGATAGTATTTTCCAGTTTAGGAAGAAGATATAAGAAAATAGGTGAACATTTATATTTAATGTTAGAAAAAGAAGAATTAAAATTAGAAGATAAAATAACAGTTATGGTAAGAATAGCAAAAGAAAATGAAGAAATAGATAGGAAAAAAGAAATAGATAAAATAAAACAACAGACTACAGAAGAAAAATGAAAAATAGGGGAAACTAAAAATAGTAGGATTGCTGAATTAGAAAAAGAATTACAAATGCTAAAAGATCTGTATGAAAAAATACAGAAAGAAAAAGAATAAAATGATAAAGAACAAAAATTATTAATTGAGATAAATCAATTTAAAGAAAAAATAGAAGAAGAAAATAAAAAAATTAGAAACTAATGAAATAGAAATAAACACAATAGATGATGAAGAAACAAATAATTATGATTCGGAAGATAGTGAAACATATACAGAAATCTTAACAAATATAGAAAAGTTAGAAATCAATGAAAAACAAGAAGTAATTAATAAAGAAAACTTAGAAAATATAAACACGGAAATAAATACTCTTGATAAAGAAGACGATGAAAATATAATACCTAGTACATCAGAAATAAGAAAACCTACATATCATTATAAAGATAAGTTTAAAAAATTCAATCTAAAAAATGAATATAACAAATGGACACCAAAATAGATAATTAATAAAAATTATAACTTCTTAGACTTAGACTGTGTAATATATGTAGATAAAATGCTATAATTATGGATAGGATATATAACAAAATAATTATTAGACAATAGTATAAATGCAATAGATACACCAGAATATATAGAAAGAACATTGATAGGAACAACAAAATTATGGTTTTTAAATTTAACTGAAGAAAGTAAAAAGGTATTAAGAGATAATAAAAAAATGGAAGGAACAACAGTAACTAAACTAACACCTATAGATATATTGAAAAAATATGAAATGGCTATAAGAGATGAATTTAGCAGTATTACAACAGAAGAAGAAGAACAAAATAAAGAAAAAGATACAAATAGGAATTTAATGTTAAAACTAGCAATATGTAATATGTGCTATATAGATGAATATACATGCGCATTTAAAGAATACTACTATAAAGGAACATAAAATACAGAAGAAAGTAAAGAAGTAAGAAGATTATATTTTAGTAAATTACCTGAACTATTTAGTTCAAAAATAATAAAAAAATTGGGATGAAGCAAACATAGTAGATACTCTAGGAGCAAGAATAAAATTTCTACAATAATGGTATAGAAATTTATGTGAAAAATACAGAGAAGAAATGAAAATGGAAAAAACATTAATAAGAAATTTAGCATGTTGCAAAGATAAAATAACACCTCAATTTGGATGTGAAGAAATATATTATAAGAAAAGAAAAAGATATAAGAAATATAAGAAATACAAAAAATCAAAATATAAATATAAGAAACCAAGAAAAAGATATTATGTAAAAAATTATAAACATAAAAGACCATATAGGAAAAAGAAATCTATAAAAGAATGTACTTGTTATAATTGTGGAAAACTAGGACTTTAGCTAGAGATTGTAAAATGCCTAAAAACCCAAAAAAGAAACAAATATCAGAAATAAAGATAGAAAATACAGAATATATGCAAATAGATTATATAGATTACAAATTAGAAAGTCACGATAGTATATATGAAATTTCGGAGAATGAAACAGATAATAAAATAGATAGTAAATCAGATGAATCAAATGACTGAAGAAGATATAAAAATGAATCAAATAACTGAAGAAGATATAAAAATAATAATAAAGGAAGAATATTTAAATGAAGAAGGAACAAATCAAAAAATAATATTTGATGATAATATATTTGACGAAATAAAAAGAAAAGAATTAGATTTAAGTGTAGAAAAAATATTTAAAATACCAACAATAAAAAACATATTTAGCAGACGAAAAGAAGAATACTACGTAGTAAGCCAAAAAGAACATGTAATAAACTGTAGATATGCAAAAGGAAGAGTTAGTATACCACTAGTAACAAAAAGAATAATTAATAAAGAAATAAATGATATAAAAAGTAAAGACCCAATAAAATATGTACACCTTAGAGGAACAGAGATATTAATAAAAACATGTTTTAGAGAAGGAGTAGATACACCAATAGAATTATATTTAGCAGATGATAGAATTATAAAACCTATAGAAAAAAGTATAATAACTGCCATAAAAGGAAATTTAATATACCAAAAATTTAAATTTATAATAAGTGCGAATTATTCAGTAGCAATAACAAATAAAAACATAGATAAATCATTAGTATTATATTGGAAAATATCAGGAATAGAACTAAACCCAGGAAGTAACATATTTACAGCAAGATGTAAAAATCTATATGTATTAACAACAAAACATAAAATAACGGGAAAAAATAAAATTAATAAAATACAAATAAAAAGTCCTTTTGAACAATTTGTAAAAACAATTGATTACAATGATTATAGTTACAAGGACATAGATATAGAAGAAGATTTAGAAATAATAAATGATAGAATAAGTACAACAAAAAGAATAGCTTTTGAAAAATCAGAATCATCAGGATCATCAAAAAGAACAAACTATGAAATAACTTCAACAGTTAATTTAACTCAATATTATATAATGGGAACAATAGATGAAAAAGAATATTTAATACTCCTAAATACAGGACAAGAAGAAAATTATATAGAAAAATATTTAGTAAAAAATGAAAAAATAAAATCTAATATTAATATATGCCCAGATCTACTAAGAAGTTTAATAACTATTAAAGATACAACAGAAAAAGAAATAATAATAGGAATTAGAAAAATAAAAATAGAATTTGAAATAAAAGAAGATATGCAAAAAACAGACATAATATTAGGAATAAAATGGTTAGAACAAGTAAAACCATACAATATAGAACATACACAATTAACCATAACATATAATAAAGAAAAATTATTAATAAAAAGAACTTTGACATGATATGAAAATTTATGTATTAATAAAGATAATAGTAGAAGGATATTACAACAAATATTATACGCCTATGATAGATACAGGAGCAAAAACCAATTTATGTAGATATAATTGTTTACCAAATAGTAAATGGGATAAATTAAAAACACCAGTAGTAGTTAGAGGATTTAATAACGAAGGAAGCTTAATTACTTATAAAGCTAGAAATGTAAAAATACAAGTATGAGATAAGATATTAACAATAGAAGAAATCTATAATTGTGAAGTAACATCAAAAGATATGCTTTTAGGAATGCCATTTTTAGATAAATTATACCTATATATAATAACGAGAACACACTGGTGGTTTACAACACCATGTAAACAAAAGGTAAGAGCAAAAAGAGTTATTAATAAAATAAGAAAGAAAACTGATTGGATAAAAGGAAGTGAAAAAATCACACAAAAATTAGAAAATATAAAAAATACTAAAGACACAATAGAACTAGTTATATTTTCAATAAATAAAGAAGAAATGACTATATTTTCAATAGATAAGGTAGAAATAATAAAGAAAAAATTAAGACAATTATACAGTGAAGATCCATTAAAATGATGGGAAAAAATATAAAACTACTGTAAAAATTGAGCTAATAGATAAAAATAGCATAATAATCCAGAAACCATTAACATATAACTTTGATGATTTAAAAGAATTTAAAATGCATATAGATGAATTATTAGAAAAACAATATATACAAAAAAGTAATAGTAAACACAATAATCCAGCATTTATAGTAAATAAAAATAGTGAACAAAAAAGAGGAAAAAATAGAATGATTATTGATTATAGAAACCTAAATGTAAAAACTACGACATATAATTATTTAATACCAAATAAAATATTTAAAATAAGACAAATATAAGGATATAATTACTTTAGTAAACACAAAAAGACCCCTTGTTCATACCGCACAAACTACCACATATTGAGCAAATAAATAAATGACCAGTTATTTAAAATCTTTTTTCTTTATTTTTCACTTCCCCTCCTATGAAAATTAATCTCTATGAGAAAACATGGCGCATATGTCGTATACTTTAGTATCATGCGCCTACAAGTCTACAACTTATCTATTTCCTTGCTTCCATTATTTTTTTTGGCTCTCTCTTTAGTAAAATGATTAGGGCTGAGGCTGACGAAGGAAAGGTTGGAACACCTCCAATTATTATTGTTATCACTGAAAGCTCCTTCAATGAAGAGTTAGAATTAGTCGAACAATGTAGAAGAATGAGAGCTTTGAGAGAAGAAAGAGAATTTACATCTTAGATCAAAATATTTCAAATGAGCAATGTTCATTTTACTGTGTACAACTGTCCCATTTATAACAAACCAACAGACTAGTTATTATAGTATAACTATCTTTGGTTAGTTAACTAAACAACTAACTCTATTGCTGAGACTATATTGACTTGCTAACTAAACACTCTCCCTCGAAGTCAATATAATGGTTGAAACAGGTTCTTGATTCCAAGTTGATTCATCAAGTACTGATATTGAGCTTTTTCCGCGCCTATTTTCTTATATCTTCTTCCTAAATTAGAAAATACTATTCTTATTTTTAATCCTTCGTGATTTTCATATATTTTTTCGTCTATTATAAATTCCTCTTTGTTCATTTTATTGTAAATAGTTCATGTTGATATATATATTCTAAACTATCTATTTGTGATTCTAAATTTGATATTTCATCCTTTTGTGCATTTATTGAGTTTTTACTAACTCCGGCAAATATATTATAATTTAATCTTTTTGTTCTTATTTTTAATTCTTTACGTTTTTCAGATATAGTCTGTTTTAGTTCTTTGTATTTTTGTATTTTATTCATCCAAACAATATTTATAGTATTTTGGTGGATATCTAAATCTAATTTTATCATAATTCTTCTAGATTTTAAATGGATTATTAATTTTGCTTCAATACTAGATATTAAGGTAATTAGGTAAGCTAATCTTTGTGGGTTTTCTTTTGTTTTATTTAGTCTTATATATTCTGAATAATTACTAATTAAAGATAAAGCTAATTTATGCAGATATAATTGTTTACCAGAAAGTAAATGGGATAAATTAAAAACACCAATAATAGTTAAAGGATTTAATAACGAAGGAAGCTTAATTACTTATAAAGCTAAGAATGTAAAAACACAAGTATGGGATAAAATATTAACAATAGAAGAAATTTATAATTATGAACTAACATCAAAAGATATACTTTTAGGAATGCCGTTTCTAGATAAATTATACCCACATATAATAACTAGAACAGACTGGTGGTTTACAACACCATGTAAACAAAAAGTAAGAGCAAAAAGAGTTAATAATAAAATAAGAAAGAAAACTGATTGGATAAAAGGAAGTGAAAAAATTACACAAAAGTTAGAAAATATAAAAAATACTGAAGATACAATAGAATTAGTTGTGGGTTTCCTTATTTCTGATGTACTAGGTATTATATTTTGATCTCCTTTTTTATCAAGAGTATTTATTTCTGTGTTGATATTTTCTAAGTTTTCTTTATTAATTACTTCTTGTTTTTCATTGATTTCTAAATTTTTTGTATTTGTTAGTATTTCTGTATATGTTTCACTATCTTCTGAATCATAATTGTCTGTTTCTTCAACATCTATATTATTTATTTCTACCAAACCGACAATAATATATGCCCAGATCTACCAAGAAGCTTAATAAATACTAAAAATATAGCAAAAAAAGAAATAGGAATAGGAATAAGAAAAATAAAAATAGAATTTGAAGTAAAAGAAGAAATGCAAAAAACAGACATAATATTAGGAATAAAATGGCTAGAACAAGTAAAACCATATAATATAGAACATACACAATTAACTATAACATATAACAGAGAGAAACTATTCTTAAGAAGAGCTTTAACATAAAATGAAAATATATGTATTAATGAAGATAGTAGTAGAAGGATATTACAGTAGATATTATACGCCTATGATAGATACAGGAGCAGAAGCTAATTTATGTAGATATAATTGTCTACCAGAAAGTAAATGAGATAAATTAAAAACACCAATAATAGTTAAAGGATTTAATAACGAAGGAAGCTTAATTACTTATAAAGCTAAGAATGTAAAAACACAAGTATGGGATAAAATATTAACAATAGAAGAAATTTATAATTATGAACTAACATCAAAAGATATACTTTTAGGAATGCCGTTTCTAGATAAATTATACCCACATATAATAACTAGAACAGACTGGTGGTTCACAACACCATGTAAACAAAAAGTAAGAGCAAAAAGAGTTAATAATAAAATAAGAAAGAAAACTGATTGGATAAAAGGAAGTGAAAAAATTACACAAAAGTTAGAAAATATAAAAAATACTGAAGATACAATAGAATTAGTTGGGCTTTACCTTTTGCATATCTACAGTCTATTACGTGCTACGTATTTATTATCTAATTGAAACTACGCACCTAATCCGCACCCCCCTACAAATGGTATCAGAGCGCAGTTATTTAAAAAATACAGAAGTAACATATATATTTGAGTTTATGTGTTTATATATATTTGAGTTTATGTGTTTATATGGTAGCATGTATGTTTGAATTTACAAGTATATGAATTTAGATTGGATTTATCTGATAATAATCAATCAATTAATTATGAGAAGACCATTTAAAAACAGAGAAGCTTTTAGAAAAATTAAAGAATCTTTAATTAGTAATTATTCAGAATATATAAGACTAAATAAAACAAAAGAAAACCCACAAAGATTAGCTTACCTAATTACCTTAATATCTAGTATTGAAGCAAAATTAATAATCCATTTAAAATCTAGAAGAATGAGACATATACCATCTAATTATGATAAAATTAGATTTAGATATCCACCAAAATACTATAAATATTGTTTGGATGAATAAAATACAAAAATACAAAGAACTAAAACAGACTATATCTGAAAAACGTAAAGAATTAAAAATAAGAACAAAAAGATTAAATTATAATATATTTGCCGGAGTTAGTAAAAACTCAATAAATGCACAAAAAAATGAAATATCAAATTTAGAATCACAAATAGATAGTTTAGAATATATATATCAACATGAACTATTTACAATAAAATGAACAAAGAAGAATTTATAATAGACGAAAAAATATATGAAAATCATGAAGGATTAAAAATAAGAATAGTATTTTCTAATTTAGGAAGAAGATATAAGAAAATAGGCGAACATTTATATTTAACGTTAGAAAAAGAAGAATTAAAATTAGAAGATAAATTGACAGCTATGGTTAGAATAGAAAGAGAAAACGAAGAAATAGATAGAAAAAAGGAAATAGAAAAAATAAAACAACAAACTACAGAAGAAATACGAAAAATAGAAGAAACTAAAAATAGTAGGATTGCTGAATTAGAAAAAGAATTACAAATGTTAAAAGATCTGTATGAAAAAAGACAGAAAGAAAAAGAAGAAAAAGACAAAGAACAAAAATTATTAAACGAGATAAATTAATTTAAAGAAAAATTAGAAATAGACGATAAAGAAATAAAAAACAAAGAATTAGAAATAAATAATATAGATGTTGAAGAGACAGACAACTATGATTCAGAAGATAGTGAAACATATACAGAAATATTAACAAATACAAAAAATTTAGAAATCAATGAAAAACAAGAAGCAATTAATGAAAAAAATTTAGAAAATATCAACACGGAAATAAATACTCTTGATAAAAAAGAAGATCAAAATATAATACCTAGTACATCAGAAATAAGGAAACCTGCATATTATAAAAATAAGTTTAAAAGATATAATCTAAAGAATGAATATGACAAATGGACACCAAAACAAATAGTTAATAAAAATTATAACTTTCTAGACTTAGATTGTGTAATAGATACAGAAAAAACAATACAATTATGGATAGGATATATGACAAAGCAATTATTAGATAAAAATATAAGTGTAACGGATGCACCAGAATATATAGAAAGAACATTAATAGGAACAGTAAAATTATGGTTTTTAAATCTAACTGAAAATAGTAAAAAAATATTAAGAACTGACAAACCCACAGAAGGAATAATGAAATTAACACCTATAGAATTATTAAAAAAATATGAAACAGCTATAAAAGACGAATTTAGTAGCATGACAACAACAGAAGAAGAACAAAATGAAGAGAAAGACATAAATAGAAATTTAATGTTAAAATTAGCAATATGTAATATGTGTTACATAGATGAATATACTTGCGCATTTAAAGAATACTATTATAAAGGAGCATATAATATAGAAGAAAGTTATGAAATAAGAAAATTATATTTTAATAAATTACCTGAACCATTTAGTTCAAAAATAATAAAAAGTTGGAATGAAACAAAAATAGTAGATACTTTAGGAGCAAGAATAAAATTTTTACAACAATGGTATAGAAACTTATGTGAAAAATACAGAGAAGAAATAAAAATGGAAAAAAACATTAATAAGAAATTTAGCATGTTGCAAAGATAAAATAGCACCTCAATTTGGATGCGAAGAAAGATATTATAAGAAAAGAAAAAGGCATAAGAAATATAAGAAATACAAAAAATCAAAATATAAATACAAAAAACCAAGAAAAAGATATTATGTAAAAAATTATAAAAATAAAAGACCATATAGAAAGAAAAAATCTATAAAAGAATGTACTTGTTATAATTGTGGAAAGTTAGGACACTTAACTAGAGATTGTAAATTACCTAAAAACCCAAAAAATAAACAAATATCAGAAATAAAAATAGAAAATACAGAATATATGTAAATAGATTACATAGATTACGAATTAGAAAGTGAAGACAGTATATATGAAATTTCAGAGAATGAAACAGATAATGAAATAGATAGTGAATTAGATGAATTAAATGACTGAAGAAGATATAAAAATATTAACAAAAGAAGAATATTTAAATGAAGAAGGAACAGATCAAAAAATAATATTTGATAACAATGTATTTGATGAAATAAAAGGAAAAGAGTTAGACTTAAGTGTAGAAAAAATATTTAAAATACCAACAATAAAAAATATATTTACTAGAAAAAAGGAAGAATATTATGTTGTAAGTCAAAAAGAGCACGTAATAGACTGTAGATATGCAAAAGGTAAAGCCAGTATACCACTAGTAACAAAAAGAATAATTAATAAAGAAATAAACGATATAAAAAGTAGAGACCCAATAAAATATGTACACCTTGGAGGTACAGAAATATTAATAAAAACATGTTTTAGAGAAGGAATAGATACACCAATAGAATTATATTTAGCAGATGATAGAATTATAAAACCTATAGAAAAAAGTATAATAACTGCCATAAAAGGAAATTTAATATACCAAAAATTTAAATTTATAATAAGTGCAAATTATTCAGTAGCAGTAACAGATAGAAATATTGATAAATCACTAGTATTATATTGGAAGATATCAGGAATAGAATTAACCCCAGGAAGTAAAATATTTACAGCAAGATGCAAAAATTTATATGTATTAATAACAAAACATAAAATAACGGGAAAAAATAAGATTAATAGGATACAAATAGATAGCCCATTTGAACAATTTGTAAAAACGATAGACTATAATGATTATAGCTATAAAGACATAGATGTAGAAGAAAATCTAGAAATAATAAATGATAGGATAAGTACAACAAAAAGAACAGCTTATGATAAACCAGAATCATCAAGCTCATCAAAAAGAATAAGTTATGAAACAAGTTCAATGGATAATTCAAACCATTATTATATAACCGGAAAGGTAAATGAAAAAGAATATTTAATACTCTTAAATACAGGACAAGAAGAAAATTATATAGCAAAATATCTAGTAAAAAATGAAGAAATAAAAACCGACAATAATATATGCCCAGATCTACCAAGAAGCTTAATAAATACTAAAAATATAGCAGAAAAAGAAATAATAATAGGAATAAGAAAAATAAAAATAGAATTTGAAGTAAAAGAAGAAATGCAAAAAACAGACATAATATTAGGAATAAAATGGCTAGAACAAGTAAAACCATATAATATAGAACATACACAATTAACTATAACATATAACAGCGAGAAATTATTCTTAAAAAGAGCATTAACATAAAATGAAAATATATGTATTAATGAAGATAGTAGTAGAAGGATATTACAGTAGATATTATACGCCTATGATAGATACAGGAGCAGAAGCTAATTTATGTAGATATAATTGTTTACCAGAAAGTAAATGGGATAAATTAAAAACACCAATAATAGTTAAAGGATTTAATAACGAAGGAAGATTAATTACTTATAAAGCTAAGAATGTAAAAACACAAGTATGGGATAAAATATTAACAATAGAAGAAATTTATAATTATGAACTAACATCAAAAGATATACTTTTAGGAATGTCGTTTCTAGATAAATTATACCCACATATAATAACTAGAACAGACTGGTGGTTTACAACACCATGTAAACAAAAAGTAAGAGCAAAAAGAGTTAATAATAAAATAAAAAAGAAAACAGATTGGATAAAAGGAAGTGAAAAAATTACACAAAAGTTAGAAAATACACAAGTACGCTGGTGGCTAACAAAGAAAATACAAAATTCAGTTACAACAAAAGAAATTCGGAGACTAGTATTGAATATATTAAATTTTACATTTACAATTGAAGTAATCAGTACTAACAAAAATGTTATTGCAGATTACATATCAAGACAAAGCTACACAGACTGATATTATAGAAGAAGATACTCTAGAAAAGATACTCAACACCCTAACTACGCTTTCAATAAAAGTGGACAGTATGGGTAATGAGATAGAAAAGCTAAAGACTAATGAAGGTAAACTGAAGTCTATAGCTACAAATCAGCTAACTCAGCAGTGTGCAGAGCTATGTCGATCGGAAGACATTAAAATTCCAGAGCTAGAAGGAGACGTTGGGATACTCCATAAAACCCATAACGTTTATCTATCTACTTCTGCAGGTACAAGCAAAGGAGCTAGTCGACCAAGATACCAGAACATGAATATGAATAAAATATTTGAAAAACCATATACCCCAAATACATCAAAAGATCCCATGTTTATACCCCCACAAATTACCACAAATCGAGATAGTCTGAACCAAGATAAAAAAGTTTATAACTACACATCCCAAAAATACATAGAAAATATCTACAATATACAAACCTTTTTAAATAGCAACCCAAAAGCTACAAATGTCCAAGAACCAGATACAAACTATATAACCCAGAGATTGACCGGATATAATAAACTAATTGCCTTACCTAAAACCAAACCAAACATAGTTAAAACCTGCTACGAATATGGACTACTTAGTACTGTATATACCACGGACGGAACTGAGATATCCACTATACCAGAGATATATGAAGCATTTATCATTTTTAAAAGAATAACCAAAGGTACCTTGTTCTTTATAAAAATTTACGCGGCACCAGCAGAGATATTATTTGATGAAGTTAAAAAACCTATACAAGTTGTGAAGATAGGAATGACACGAGATATGATTATACCACAAGATATTATTTCACAACCAGAGATACCTAGAATCGAGATACCAAAATTTTATGCAAACAAGAGGATTATCGGATTATCTACAATTTTACAAGAGCTAGCAAATACATATTGCAAACAAAATCCCATATGGAACTACTATTCAAGAGATCATGTATTAATATATTCGAATTCAAAAGAGTTACGAGAAGCAGATATGGAAACTATTAGGCAATGGATTATCACGTTGCTTAAACCAGAAACAGAAGCTATTGCCAGAGCTATCAGGGAAAAATTTATTTCGGAAGAATTATTGACCAGATACTGCAAAACTATTGGACAAAAATATCCAGATCACAGATGTTCAAAATGTAATGGAGGAGATAATGATGTCCCAGCAGTTCAGCTAGAATAAAAGATAAGAACGCCAGCTGGAAAGATAAGAGGAGCAATAATGAAGATACAACAGATACGACAAAAACAACGGAGACAAGATATTTATTTTAGTTACGTAAAGTCTTCTAAATTATTGTACTTTACTATTTATGTAAAGACAATTTCTTAGCCTTACTTTTTAGGGTAGGACTTTTTAGGTAATAGGCTTATAGACTTTAAGACTTTTTAGTCTATTCTTTTTGTTTTTTAGCTTTTTCAGAAACATGTAAAAGAAACGTGTACAGAGATATGTAAAGTTCATTCATCTATAAATAGAGAAAGTAGAAGGCATTGCAAAGCAAGCCTTCATGCGTTGAAGCAAACATTCTCTCAAAGTCCACAATAAATATTTTTTCTTAGTTAATTAAAAAACAGGTATATATCAATGGAAAAATCTATGGAGGAACAAAGCACAGAAATATCAAACCTACCAGAACAGGTATATTTATTTATGATTATGAATAGCTAAATTCATAATTCCCAACAATCATGATATGATAAAATAAATTCATGTTAGTTACTTTATAGTAGAATTATTCGAAGAATAATATGTTAAAAAGTTTATTAGCAAAGTGGAAACGGAGAAAGATCCCTAAGAACTATGCCATCCTAAAGGTGAAACCAATAAGGCAAGAAGCCGTGGTGGGGAGTAACCAGAGTAGAGGCGCTGTTTAAGAGAAAAGTATCCAGATTACCATGCTAATAGTGACCTAAGAACATGTTATTTAAGAATAATCTAGCATATAGTAATCTAAGATGACTATATTTTGTTATGTACATGGTTGAAGGGAATATTTTGAAAAAAGCAATTTTATGAAAATGAATAATTATTTATCTGATGTGATGGTAGATAAATTTAAAATACTTATTTTGTATGCACTTAAAGATATAAAATATATAGAATCGCTTAATAAAAATATGCAAGAACTACTAAGGCTAAAACAAACAACTACAAAATATTATAATAAAATATTTAGTCAATCTTAAATGATAGATAATCTTAAAGTTTTAATCTTATATATACTTAGAGATATAGAAATTATAGATATTAAGAGAATAATATTAGAAAAGGTATTAAACTATGAAATTGAAATTATGAATTGAATAGCACAGTTATACCTAGATAATTACCCAGATGGATATTATTCAGATTAAAAGATGTTAGAATATATAAAGAAAATTAGAGAAAGACAAAATTGGATATATGAAGAAGTTAATTATAGAAATCAACTTGAAATAGAAAAAAGACAACTAGAAGAAAAATTACTTAAAATAAATTTAACCTTAGAAAAGGAAGATACAAGTAATAATTTTAATACGTACGAAAAATTATTTAATGCAGATGGAAAATTAGTTATACATGAACAACAAATACTAATTAGTCAGATAAAAAATATAAATCTACGCATTGAATATAGCAAAGTTAGAATAAAATACTACACAGAAATTGCTAAAATTTCAATAGGATAAAATAAATTAATGGATACATCTTACGAAAAGAATAAATCATTAAAAGAAATAGAAACTCAACTATATAGTTTATACCTAGAATACAAAAGATTACATATTACTAACGAGGATCCTAAAACACTAGATAATCTAATCACGATAATATCTAATTTAGAATATGAATTAATAAAACATCTTAAGTCAAGAAGATAAAAATGAATATTATTCCAAACAATAATATTCATTATACAAATAAATACATACGTATTTATTATCTAATTGAAACTACGCACCTAATCCGCACCCCCCTACAAATGGTATCAGAGCGCAGTTATTTAAAAAATACAGAAGTAACATATATATTTGAGTTTATGTGTTTATATATATTTGAGTTTATGTATTTATATGGTAGCATGTATGTTTGAATTTACAAGTATATGAATTTAGATTGGATTTATCTGATAATAATCAATCAATTAATTATGAGAAGACCATTTAAAAACAGAGAAGCTTTTAGAAAAATAAAAGAATCTTTAATTAGTAATTATTCAGAATATATAAGACTAAATAAAATAAAAGAAAACCCACAAAGATTAGCTTACCTAATTACCTTAATATCTAGTATTAAAGCAAAATTAATAATCCATTTAAAATCTAGAAGAATGAGACATATACCATCTAATTATGATAAAATTAGATTTAGATATCCACCAAAATACTATAAATATTGTTTGGATGAATAAAATACAAAAATACAAAGAACTAAAACAGACTATATCTGAAAAACGTAAAGAATTAAAAATAAGAACAAAAAGATTAAATTATAATATATTTGCCGGAGTTAGTAAAAACTCAATAAATGCACAAAAAAATGAAATATCAAATTTAGAATCACAAATAGATAGTTTAGAATATATATATCAACATGAACTATTTACAATAAAATGAACAAAGAAGAATTTATAATAGACGAAAAAATATATGAAAATCACAAAGGATTAAAAATAAGAATAGTATTTTCTAATTTAGGAAGAAGATATAAGAAAATAGGCGAACATTTATATTTAATGTTAGAAAAAGAAGAATTAAAATTAGAAGATAAATTAACAGCTATGGTAAGAATAGAAAGAGAAAATGAAGAAATAGATAGAAAAAAGGAAATAGAAAAAATAAAACAACAAACTACAGAAGAAATACGAAAAATAGAAGAAACTAAAAATAGTAGGATTGCTGAATTAGAAAAAGAATTACAAATGTTAAAAGATCTGTATGAAAAAAGACAGAAAGAAAAAGAAGAAAAAAATAAAGAACAAAAATTATTAAACGAGATAAATCAATTTAAAGAAAAATTAGAAATAGATGATAAAGAAATAAAAAACAAAGAATTAGAAATAAATAATATAGATGTTGAAGAGACAGACAACTATGATTCAGAAGATAGTGAAACATATACAGAAATATTAACAAATACAAAAAATTTAGAAATCAATGAAAAACAAGAAATAATTAATGAAGAAAATTTAGAAAATATCAACACAGAAATAAATACTCTTGATAAAAAAGAAGATCAAAATATAATACCTAGTACATCAGAAATAAGGAAACCTACATATTATAAAAATAAGTTTAAAAGATATAATCTAAAAAATGAATATGACAAATCGACACCAAAATAAATAGTTAATAAAAATTATAACTTTTTAGACTTAGATTGTGTAATAGATACAAAAAAAACAATACAATTATGGATAGGATATATGACAAAGCAATTATTAGATAATAATATAAGTGTAACAGATGCACCAGAATATATAGAAAGAACACTAATAGGAACAGTAAAATTATGGTTTTTAAACCTAACTGAAAATAGTAAAAAAATATTAAGAACTGACAAACCCACAGAAGGAATAATGAAATTAACACCTATAGAATTATTAAAAAAATATGAAACAGCTATAAAAGACGAATTTAGTAGCATGACAACAACAGAAGAAGAACAAAATGAAGAGAAAGACATAAATAAAAATTTAATGTTAAAATTAGCAATATGTAATATGTGTTACATAGATGAATATACTTGCGCATTTAAAGAATATTATTATAAAGGAGCATATAATATAGAAGAAAGTAAAGAAATAAGAAAATTATATTTTAATAAATTACCTGAACCATTTAGTTCAAAAATAATAAAAAGTTGGGATGAAACAAAAATAGTAGATACTTTAGGAGCAAGAATAAAATTTTTACAACAATGGTATAGAAACCTATGTGAAAAATACAGAGAAGAAATAAAAATGGAAAAAAACATTAATAAGAAATTTAGCATGTTGCAAAGATAAAATAGCACCTCAATTTGGATGCGAAGAAAGATATTATAAGAAAAGAAAAAGACATAAAAAATATAAGAAATACAAAAAATCAAAATATAAATACAAAAAACCAAGAAAAAGATATTATGTAAAAAATTATAAAAATAAAAGACCATATAGAAAGAAAAAATCTATAAAAGAATGTACTTGTTATAATTGTGGAAAGTTAGGACACTTAGCTAGAGATTGTAAATTACCTAAAAACCCAAAAAATAAACAAATATCAGAAATGAAAATAGAAAATACAGAATATATGCAAATAGATTACATAGATTACGAATTAGAAAGTGAAGACAGTATATATGAAATTTCAGAAAATGAAACAGATAATGAAATAGATAGTGAATTAGATGAATTAAATGACTGAAGAAGATATAAAAATATTGACAAAAGAAGAATATTTAAATGAAGAAGGAACGGATCAAAAAATAATATTTGATAACAATGTATTTGATGAAATAAAAGGAAAAGAGTTAGACTTAAGTGTAGAAAAAATATTTAAAATACCAACAATAAAAAATATATTTACTAGAAAAAAGGAAGAATATTATGTAATAAGTCAAAAAGAGCACGTAATAGACTGTAGATATGCAAAAGGTAAAGCCAGTATACCACTAGTAACAAAAAGAATAATTAATAAAGAAATAAACGATATAAAAAGTAGAGACCCAATAAAATATGTACACCTTGGAGGTACAGAAATATTAATAAAAGCATGTTTTAGAGAAGGAATAGATACACCAATAGAATTATATTTAGCAGATGATAGAATTATAAAACCTATAGAAAAAAGTATAATAACTGCCATAAAAGGAAATTTAATATACCAAAAATTTAAATTTATAATAAGTGCAAATTATTCAGTAGCAGTAACAGATAGAAATATAGATAAATCACTAGTATTATATTGGAAGATATCAGGAATAGAATTAACCCCAGGAAGTAAAATATTTACAGCAAGATGCAAAAATTTATATGTATTAACAACAAAACATAAGATAACAGAAAAAAATAAGATTAATAAGATACAAATAGATAGCCCATTTGAACAATTTGTAAAAACGATAGATTATAATGATTATAGCTATAGAGACATAGATGTAGAAGAAAATCTAGAAATAATAAATGATAGGATAAGTACAACAAAAAGAACAGCTTATGATAAACCAGAATCATCAAGCTCATCAAAAAGAATAAGTTATGAAACAAGTTCAATGGATAATTCAAACCATTATTATATAACAGGAAAAGTAAATGAAAAAGAATATTTAATACTCTTAAATACAGGACAAGAAGAAAATTATATAGCAAAATATCTAGTAAAAAATGAGGAAATAAAAACCGACAATAATATATGCTCAGATCTACCAAGAAGCTTAATAAATACTAAAAATATAGCAGAAAAAGAAATAGTAATAGGAATAAGAAAAATAAAAATAGAATTTGAAGTAAAAGAAGAAATGCAAAAAACAGACATAATATTAGGAATAAAATGGCTAGAACAAGTAAAACCATATAATATAGAACATACACAATTAACTATAACATATAACAGAGAGAAACTATTCTTAAGAAGAGCTTTAACATAAAATGAAAATATATGTATTAATGAAGATAGTAGTAGAAGGATATTACAGTTGATATTATACGCCTATGATAGATACAGGAGCAGAAGCTAATTTATGTAGATATAATTGTCTACCAGAAAGTAAATGGGATAAATTGAAAACACCAATAATAGTTAAAGGATTTAATAATGAAGGAAGCTTAATTACTTATAAAGCTAAGAATGTAAAAACACAAGTATGGGATAAAATATTAACAATAGAAGAAATTTATAATTATGAACTAACATCAAAAGATATACTTTTAGGAATGCCGTTTCTAGATAAATTATACCCACATATAATAACTAGAACAGACTGGTGGTTTACAACACCATGTAAACAAAAAGTAAGAGCAAAAAGAGTTAATAATAAAATAAGAAAGAAAACTGATTGGATAAAAGGAAGTGAAAAAATTACACAAAAGTTAGAAAATATAAAAAATACTGAAGATACAATAGAATTAGTTGTATTTTCGATAAATAAAACAGAAATAACTATATTTTCAATAAATAAGATCGAAATAATTAAGAAAAAATTAGAACAATTATATAGTGAAGATCCATTAAAAGGATGGGAAAAACATAAAACTACTATAAAAATTGAATTAATAGATAAAAATAGCATAATAACCCAGAAACCATTAACATATAATTTTGATGATTTAAAAGAATTTAAAATGCATATAGATGAATTATTAGAAAAACAATATATACAAAAAAGTAATAGTAAACATAATAGCCCAACATTTATAGTAAATAAACGTAGTGAACAAAAAAGAGGAAAAAGTAGAATGGTTATTGATTATAGAAATTTAAATGCAAAAACAATAACTTATAATTACCCAATACCAAATAAGATATTAAAAATAAGACAAATACAAGGATATAATTATTTTAGTAAATTTGATTGCAAATCAGGATTTTACCATCTAAAGTTAGAAGAAGAATCTAAGGAATTAACCGCATTTACGGTACCACAAGGATTTTATGAATGGAATGTACTACCATTTGGATATAAAAATGCACCAGGTAGATATCAACATTTTATGGATAGTTATTTTAAACAACTACCTAATTGTATAGTATATATAGACGATATACTATTATATACAAAGACCAAAGAAGAACATTTAAAATTATTAGAACAATTTACGGATATAATAGAAAATTCGGGAATAAGTTTAAGTAAAAAGAAAGCTGAAATTATGAAAAATCAAATAGAATTTTTAGGAATACAAATAGATAAAAGTGGAGTAAAAATGCAACAACATATAGTACAAAAGATAGTAAACTCGAAAGAAGAATTAGATACGAAAAAGAAATTACAATCATTTTTAGGATTAGTAAACCAAGTAAGAGAATATATTCCAAAATTAGCAGAAAACTTAAAACCACTACAGAAAAAACTAAAAAAGGACATAGAATATAACTATAATGAAGAAGATAAAAAACAAGTTCAAAAAATAAAAATACTTTGTAAAGAATTACCAAAATTACAATTTCCTGATGAAAATAGAAAATTTATATACATAGTAGAAGCAGATGCTAGTGAATATAGTTACGGAGGAGTACTTAAATATAAATATGAAGCAGAAAAAATAGAACACCATTGTAGATATTACTCAGGTACGTTCAACGAGACAGAAATAAAATGGGAAATAAATAGAAAAGAATTATGTTCATTATATAAATGTTTGTTAGCATTTGAGCCATATATTGTATATAACAAATTTATTGTGCGAACAGATAATACACAAGTACGCTGGTGGCTAACAAAGAAAATACAAAATTCAGTTACAACAAAAGAAATTCGGAGACTAGTACTGAATATATTAAATTTTACATTTACAATTGAAGTAATCAGTACTAACAAAAATGTTATTGCAGATTACATATCAAGACAAAGCTACACAGACTGATATTATAGAAGAAGATACTCTAGAAAAGATACTCAACACCCTAACTACGCTTTCAATAAAAGTGGACAGTATGGGTAATGAGATAGAAAAGCTAAAGACTAATGAAGGTAAACTGAAGTCTATAGCTACAAATCAGCTAACTCAGCAGTGTGCAGAGCTATGTCGATCGGAAGACATTAAAATTCCAGAGCTAGAAGGAGACATTGGGATACTCCATAAAACCCATAACGTTTATCTATCTACTTCTGCAGGTACAAGCAAAGGAGCTAGTCGACCAAGATACCAGAACATGAATATGAATAAAATATTTGAAAAACCATATACCCCAAATACATCAAAAGATCCCATGTTTATACCCCCACAAATTACCACATACCGAGATAGTCTGAACCAAGATAAAAAAGTTTATAACTACACATCCCAAAAATACATAGAAAATATCTACAATATACAAACCTTTTTAAATAGCAACCCAAAAGCTACAAATGTCCAAGAACCAGATACAAACTATATAACCCAGAGATTGACCGGATATAATAAACTAATTGCCTTACCTAAAACCAAACCAAACATAGTTAAAACCTGCTACGAATATGGACTACTTAGTACTGTATATACCACGGACGGAACTGAGATATCCACTATACCAGAGATATATGAAGCATTTATCATTTTTAAAAGAATAACATTTACGCGGCACCAGCAGAAATATTATTTGATGAAGTTAAAAAACCTATACAAGTTGTGAAGATAGGAATGACACGAGATATGATTATACCACAAGATATTATTCCACAACCAGAGATACCTAGAATCGAGATACCAAAATTTTATGCAAACAAGAGGATTATCGAATTATCTACAATTTTACAAGAGCTAGCAAATACATATTGCAAACAAAATCCCATATGGAACTACTATTCAAGAGATCATGTATTAATATATTCAAATTCAAAAGAGTTACGAGAAACAGATATGGAAACTATTAGGCAATGGATTATCACGTTGCTTAAACCAGAAACAGAACCTATTGCCAGAGCTATCAGAGAAAAATTTATTTCGGAAGAATTATTGACCAGATACTGCAAGACTATTGGACATTAATATCCAGATCACAGATGTTCAAAATGTAATGGAGGAGATAATGATGTCCCAGCAGTTCAGCTAGAATAAAAAGAGATAAAAACGCCAGCTGGAAAGATAAGACCAGAGCAATAATAGAGATACAGCAGATATCAGATAAATAATTATTCATTTTCATAAAATTACTTTTTTCAAAATATTCCCTTTAACCATGTACATAACAAAATATAGTCATCTTAGATTACTATATGCTAGATTATTCTTAAATAACATGTTCTTCGGTCACTATTAGCATGGTAATCTGGATACTTTTCCCTTAAACAGCGTATCTACTCTGGTTACTCCCCACCACGGCTTCTTGTCTTATTGGTTTCACCTTTAGGATGACATAGTTCTTAGGGATCTTTCTCCGTTTCCACTTTGCTAATAAACTTTTTAACATATTATTCTTCGAATAATTCTACTATAAAGTAACTAACATGAATTTATTTTATCATATCATGATTGTTGGGAATTATGAATTTAGCTATTCATAATCATAAATAAATATACCTGTTCTGGTAGGTTTGATATTTCTGTGCTTTGTTCCTCCATAGATTTTTCCATTGATATATACCTGTTTTTTAATTAACTAAGCAAAAATATTTATTGTGGACTTTGAGAGAATGTTTGCTTCAACGCATGAAGGCTTGCTTTGCAATGCCTTCTGCTTTCTCTTTTTATAGAATGAACGAACTTTACATTGTTTTACATCTGTCCGCTAAACAAACAAAAAACTTATTAAAGAAAGACTAAAAAAGTCTTCTATCTATTCTACCTACCCTAAGCCTATAAGGCTAAAAATTCAAACTTTACATTAAATTCACATTGAATCTACGTAAATTAATTTATAATAAGTCTTCCGTCTATTTTGTCATATCTGCTGTATCTCTATTATTGCTCTGGTCTTATCTTTCCAGCTGGCGTTTTTATCTCTTTTTATTCTAGCTGAACTGCTGGGACATCATTATCTCCTCCATTACATTTTGAACATCTGTGATCTGGATATTAATGTCCAATAGTCTTGCAGTATCTGGTCAATAATTCTTCTGAAATAAATTTTTCTCTGATAGCTCTGGCAATAGGTTCTGTTTCTGGTTTACGCAACGTGATAATCCATTGCCTAATAGTTTCCATATCTGTTTCTCGTAACTCTTTTGAATTTGAATATATTAATACATGATCTCTTGAATAGTAGTTCCATATGGGATTTTGTTTGCAATATGTATTTGCTAGCTCTTGTAAAATTGTAGATAATTCGATAATCCTCTTGTTTGCATAAAATTTTGGTATCTCGATTCTAGGTATCTCTGGTTGTGGAATAATATCTTGTGGTATAATCATATCTCGTGTCATTCCTATCTTCACAACTTGTATAGGTTTTTTAACTTCATCAAATAATATTTCTGCTGGTGCCGCGTAAATGTTATTCTTTTAAAAATGATAAATGCTTCATATATCTCTGGTATAGTGGATATCTCAGTTCCGTCCGTGGTATATACAGTACTAAGTAGTCCATATTCGTAGCAGGTTTTAACTATGTTTGGTTTGGTTTTAGGTAAGGCAATTAGTTTATTATATCCGGTCAATCTCTGGGTTATATAGTTTGTATCTGGTTCTTGGACATTTGTAGCTTTTGGGTTGCTATTTAAAAAGGTTTGTATATTGTAGATATTTTCTATGTATTTTTGGGATGTGTAGTTATAAACTTTTTTATCTTGGTTCAGACTATCTCGGTATGTGGTAATTTGTGGGGGTATAAACATGGGATCTTTTGATGTATTTGGGGTATATGGTTTTTCAAATATTTTATTCATATTCATGTTCTGGTATCTTGGTCGACTAGCTCCTTTGCTTGTACCTGCAGAAGTAGATAGATAAACGTTATGGGTTTTATGGAGTATCCCAATGTCTCCTTCTAGCTCTGGAATTTTAATGTCTTCCGATCGACATAGCTCTGCACACTGCTGAGTTAGCTGATTTGTAGCTATAGACTTCAGTTTACCTTCATTAGTCTTTAGCTTTTCTATCTCATTACCCATACTGTCCACTTTTATTGAAAGCGTAGTTAGGGTGTTGAGTATCTTTTCTAGAGTATCTTCTTCTATAATATCAGTCTGTGTAGCTTTGTCTTGATATGTAATCTGCAATAACATTTTTGTTAGTACTGATTACTTCAATTGTAAATGTAAAATTTAATATATTCAGTACTAGTCTCCGAATTTCTTTTGTTGTAACTGAATTTTGTATTTTCTTTGTTAGCCACCAGCGTACTTGTGTATTATCTGTTCGCACAATAAATTTGTTATATACAATATATGGCTCAAATGCTAACAAACATTTATATAATGAACATAATTCTTTTCTATTTATTTCCCATTTTATTTCTGTCTCGTTGAACGTACCTGAGTAATATCTACAATGGTGTTCTATTTTTTCTGCTTCATATTTATATTTAAGTACTCCTCCGTAACTATATTCACTAGCATCTGCTTCTACTATGTATATAAATTTTCTATTTTCATCAGGAAATTGTAATTTTGGTAATTCTTTACAAAGTATTTTTATTTTTTGAACTTGTTTTTTATCTTCTTCATTATAGTTATATTCTATGTCCTTTTTTAGTTTTTTCTGTAATGGTTTTAAGTTTTCTGCTAATTTTGGAATATATTCTCTTACTTGGTTTACTAATCCTAAAAATGATTGTAATTTCTCTTTCGTATCTAATTCTTCTTTCGAGTTTACTATTTTTTGTACTATATGTTGTTGCATTTTTACTCCACTTTTATCTATTTGTATTCCTAAAAATTCTATTTGATTTTTCATAATTTCAGCTTTCTTTTTACTTAAACTTATTCCCGAATTTTCTATTATATCCGTAAATTGTTCTAATAATTTTAAATGTTCTTCTTTGGTCTTTGTATATAATAGTATATCGTCTATATATACTATACAATTAGGTAGTTGTTTAAAATAACTATCCATAAAATGTTGATATCTACCTGGTGCATTTTTATATCCAAATGGTAGTACATTCCATTCATAAAATCCTTGTGGTACCGTAAATGCGGTTAATTCCTTAGATTCTTCTTCTAACTTTAGATGGTAAAATCCTGATTTGCAATCAAATTTACTAAAATAATTATATCCTTGTATTCGTCTTATTTTTAATATCTTATTTGGTATTGGGTAATTATAAGTTATTGTTTTTGCATTTAAATTTCTATAATCAATAACCATTCTACTTTTTCCTCTTTTTTGTTCACTATGTTTATTTACTATAAATGCTGGGCTATTATGTTTACTATTACTTTTTTGTATATATTGTTTTTCTAATAATTCATCTATATGCATTTTAAATTCTTTTAAATCATCAAAATTATATGTTAATGGTTTCTGGGTTATTATGCTATTTTTATCTATTAATTCAATTTTTATAGTAGTTTTGTGTTTTTCCCATCCTTTTAATGGATCTTCACTATATAATTGTTCTAATTTTTTCTTAATTATTTCTATCTTATTTATTGAAAATATAGTTATTTCTGTTTTATTTATCGAAAATACAACTAATTCTATTGTATCTTCAGTATTTTTTATATTTTCTAACTTTTGTGTAATTTTTTCACTTCCTTTTATATAATAATGGTTTGAATTATCCATTGAACTTGTTTCATAACTTATTCTTTTTGATGAGCTTGATGATTCTGGTTTATCATAAGCTGTTCTTTTTGTTGTACTTATCCTATCATTTATTATTTCTAGATTTTCTTCTACATCTATGTCTCTATAGCTATAATCATTATAATCTATCGTTTTTACAAATTGTTCAAATGGGCTATCTATTTGTATCTTATTAATCTTATTTTTTCCTGTTATTTTATGTTTTGTTGTTAATACATATAAATTTTTGCATCTTGCTGTAAATATTTTACTTCCTGGGGTTAATTCTATTCCTGATATCTTCCAATATAATACTAGTGATTTATCTATATTTCTATCTGTTACTGCTACTGAATAATTTGCACTTATTATAAATTTAAATTTTTGGTATATTAAATTTCCTTTTATGGCAGTTATTATACTTTTTTCTATAGGTTTTATAATTCTATCATCTGCTAAATATAATTCTATTGGTGTATCTATTCCTTCTCTAAAACATGCTTTTATTAATATTTTTGTACCTCCAAGGTGTACATATTTTATTGGGTCTCTACTTTTTATATCGTTTATTTCTTTATTAATTATTCTTTTTGTTACTAGTGGTATACTGGCTTTACCTTTTGCATATCTACAGTCTATTACGTGCTCTTTTTGACTTATTACATAATATTCTTCCTTTTTTCTAGTAAATATATTTTTTATTGTTGGTATTTTAAATATTTTTTTCTACACTTAAGTCTAACTCTTTTCCTTTTATTTCATCAAATACATTGTTATCAAATATTATTTTTTGATCTGTTCCTTCTTCATTTAAATATTCTTCTTTTGTTAATATTTTTATATCTTCTTCAGTCATTTAATTCATCTAATTCACTATCTATTTCATTATCTGTTTCATTCTCTGAAATTTCATATATACTGTCTTCGCTTTCTAATTCGTAATCTATGTAATCTATTTGCATATATTCTGTATTTTCCATTTTTATTTCTGATATTTGTTTATTTTTTGGGTTTTTAGGTAATTTACAATCTCTAGCTAAGTGTCCTAACTTTCCACAATTATAACAAGTACATTCTTTTATAGATTTTTTCTTTCTATATGGTCTTTTATTTTTATAATTTTTTACATAATATCTTTTTCTTGGTTTTTTGTATTTATATTTTGATTTTTTGTATTTCTTATATTTTTTTATGTCTTTTTCTTTTCTTATAATATCTTTCTTCGCATCCAAATTGAGGTGCTATTTTATCTTTGCAACATGCTAAATTTCTTATTAATGTTTTTTCCATTTTTATTTCTTCTCTGTATTTTTCACATAGGTTTCTATACCATTGTTGTAAAAATTTTATTCTTGCTCCTAAAGTATCTACTATTTTTGTTTCATCCCAACTTTTTATTATTTTTGAACTAAATGGTTCAGGTAATTTATTAAAATATAATTTTCTTATTTCTTTACTTTCTTCTATATTATATGCTCCTTTATAATAATATTCTTTAAATGCGCAAGTATATTCATCTATGTAACACATATTACATATTGCTAATTTTAACATTAAATTTTTATTTATGTCTTTCTCTTCATTTTGTTCTTCTTCTGTTGTTGTCATGCTACTAAATTCGTCTTTTATAGCTGTTTCATATTTTTTTAATAATTCTATAGGTGTTAATTTCATTATTCCTTCTGTGGGTTTGTCAGTTCTTAATATTTTTTTACTATTTTCAGTTAGGTTTAAAAACCATAATTTTACTGTTCCTATTAGTGTTCTTTCTATATATTCTGGTGCATCTGTTACACTTATATTATTATCTAATAATTGCTTTGTCATATATCCTATCCATAATTGTATTGTTTTTTCTGTATCTATTACACAATCTAAGTCTAAAAAGTTATAATTTTTATTAACTATTTGTTTTGGTGTCCATTTGTCATATTCATTTTTTAGATTATATCTTTTAAACTTATTTTTATAATATGTAGGTTTCCTTATTTCTGATGTACTAGGTATTATATTTTGATCTTCTTTTTTATCAAGAGTATTTATTTCTGTGTTGATATTTTCTAAATTTTCTTCATTAATTATTTCTTGTTTTTCATTGATTTCTAAATTTTTTGTATTTGTTAATATTTCTGTATATGTTTCACTATCTTCTGAATCATAGTTGTCTGTCTCTTCAACATCTATATTATTTATTTCTAATTCTTTGTTTTTTATTTCTTTATCGTCTATTTCTAATTTTTCTTTAAATTGATTTATCTCGTTTAATAATTTTTGTTCTTTGTCTTTTTCTTCTTTTTCTTTCTGTCTTTTTTCATACAGATCTTTTAACATTTGTAATTCTTTTTCTAATTCAGCAATCCTACTATTTTTAGTTTCTTCTATTTTTCGTATTTCTTATGTAGTTTGTTGTTTTATTTTTTCTATTTCCTTTTTTCTATCTATTTCTTCGTTTTCTCTTTCTATTCTAACCATAGCTGTCAATTTATCTTCTAATTTTAATTCTTCTTTTTCTAACATTAAATATGAATGTTCGCCTATTTTCTTATATCTTCTTCCTAAATTAGAAAATACTATTCTTATTTTTAATCCTTCGTGATTTTCATATATTTTTTCGTCTATTATAAATTCTTCTTTGTTCATTTTATTGTAAATAGTTCATGTTGATATATATATTCTAAACTATCTATTTGTGATTCTAAATTTGATATTTCATTTTTTTGTGCATTTATTGAGTTTTTACTAACTCCGGCAAATATATTATAATTTAATCTTTTTGTTCTTATTTTTAATTCTTTACGTTTTTCAGATATAGTCTGTTTTAGTTCTTTGTATTTTTGTATTTTATTCATTCAAACAATATTTATAGTATTTTGGTGGATATCTAAATCTAATTTTATCATAATTAGGTGGTATATATCTCATTCTTCTAGATTTTAAATGGATTATTAATTTTGCTTCAATACTAGATATTAAGGTAATTAGGTAAGCTAATCTTTGTGGGTTTTCTTTTGTTTTATTTAGTCTTATATATTCTGAATAATTACTAATTAAAGATTCTTTAATTTTTCTAAAAGCTTCTCTGTTTTTAAATGGTCTTCTCATAATTAATTGATTGATTATTATCAGATAAATCCAATCTAAATTCATATACTTGTAAATTCAAACATACATGCTACCATATATAAACTCAAATATATATAAACACATAAACTCAAATATATATGTTACTTCTGTATTTTTTAAATAACTGCGCTCTGATACCATTTGTAGGGGGGTGCGGATTAGGTGCGTAGTTTCAACTAGATAATAAATACATATAGGGGGGTGCGGATTAGGTGCGTAGTTTCAACTAGATAATAAATACATATTCTAAATAAGTCAGCAAGTTGATTTTGGTACTGATGTGTTCAGTTTTCATCAATTCTTGAGCTATTTTTCTCTAACAAAATGATGATCAATGTCTATATACTTTGTCCTATCATGAAGTACAACTTTACTATCACATATCATTTTCACTGAACTTCAACATAAATTCCAAGTTCTTTAAGAATACAAACTAACCATGTTATTTCTGCTGCATATGATGCATGCCATGCTTTTAAACTCTACTTCAACAGAGCTTCTTGATACTGTTTTCTATGCTTCTCGAAATTTGCTACAATTTGAGTCACAACAGGCTAGAAGTTGATAACTGTTATTTATAAGCATGAGTAGTCCAAGACCGGGTGCATCTTTAACATACATACTACACAACTCTAAGTGCGGCTTCCCAATGTGAGATTTTTGGAGAGTACATATATTGACTTAACACTTGAACAACAAAAGCTAAATCAGGTCTGGTCATTGTAAGATATAAAAACCTTCCAGCCAATCTCTGATAGGGTCCTAGATCTGTGGGCATAACATCAGTAGGTACACTTGCATTCTGAACACATTCATCATACTGCACTGAGTAAGCTTTTGATTATACTCTAAAGGAGTACTAGCAGTTTTAGCACCTCTTAGTCTAGCTTTAGAAACTATCTCTAATGCATACTTTCTTTGACATATAAGGTGCCCTTACTAGACCTTGCAAACTCAATTCCCCAAAAGAAATTAAGATCCCCTAGATCTTTTATCTTGAACCTCTGTTGTGGATTCCTTCTTGTTTTATTTAGAATTTATTTATTTTTTCCTGTTATTAATAAGCCATCCACATAGATCAAGATGACTTTAATATTAGTTTCAATCTGTTTCATGAAGAGAGAGTAGTCATAACGACTTTGAGTGAATTCCATTTGAACTAAAGCATCAGTCAACTTTAAATTCCACTATCTAGGTGCCTGTTTCAAGCCATACAAATATTTATTTAGTTTGCAGATTATCTGATTCTTTCCTTGTCTAGCAAACCCCTTAGGCACCCTCATGTATACATCCTCAACCAGATAGCCATTCAAAATGCATTATAGACATCAATCTGATAGATATAATGGTCCTAACACTGACTATTTTAGCCATAGAAGAGAAGGTTTCACCATAATCCAGATCCTCTCTTTGATTGTACCCTGGCAACTATCTTAGCTTTGAACCTTTCAACCTCTCTATTGGATTTGTACTTGATCTTATATATTCATCTGTACCCTATGGGTTTAACACCTGAAGGTAGATTAATGATAACGCTCAACTTACACTACAAATTTGGTGCAAAGCGGACGTTATCAATATATACCCAATATGAGTTAGGGTCGAATCCTCGAGGAGTGCAAACTTAGCTTTCAAAGTTTACGTATGTTGAGAGATAACTATGTGTTAACCCGTAATGCAACAATTAAATAATACATGAAAATAAATTTGGGGGGGGGGGGTTGATTTGGAACTTTGTTAAACACAATCATAAATGACACTAATATGAGATCAAACAATTGATAGGTATTACCATATTGATAGGGACCTTAGGGTTATGCTATCCTAGGTGGTATTCATGCATGGGTAACCAATAGTTAGTCAAAGTTTTAGATGAGGGTTTTGGGTAGGCTAGATTTAGGGTCTTAGTGTTAATCTTTTGATAAAATACCAAATTTCAATCATGGATTCTTTCAAACACTTCATAAGCATGAAAAGTTTACAAATCCATTACCTCAAACTAGAATCCTTATTTCTATGATGATGCTTATGAAAATAACTAACTCAAATAACACCCTTATTTCTAAGATGATGCTAGGAAAGAAGATAATTCAAGATGTTGTTCACAATTACTCCTCACCTATATTCCTCTTTCAAGGATGATATGAGATCTAAGACAATTGGGGTTTGCACTCCCAATTCTCAATTCAAACATGGAGTAAGAGCAGAACCCATCACAACTAACTAATTATTTGGACTAACAATCAACAACCACACGTTATTCACCACCTAATTAAACATAACCCCAAGATATAAGTTTAGTTACTCACGAAATTAAAGATAAGAAATATACCCAAATTGGCATTCTATTCATTAATCATAAGCAAAATAAGTATAAATACAAACTTCAATTTCAATCTACAACCAAATCTCTCTTGGAATAATACCAACAATTATTTCTTAACTCAATATAAAGTGTTTTTCTCTCCAAGACTGGAAAATTGGATATGGAAAACATTGAGGGTTCATCATTTTATATTTTGGGACTGAGCTCTATGAATTTCCAATTTAGCCCCTAAAATCTGCCCTACCTATCGCAATTGCATTCCCCCAGTTGCAGTCATTTCTTGATAATGCGACATCATATTGCGATCGCCACCCATGAATTTTTGGATTGACCACGATCGCAACCTGAGGGTTGCAATCGTAGTACCCGAGGGATCGTCTCCTGGAGTTTATCTTCAACCTTTGTCAATCTTTTGGCCATTTTCCTTACTTTCCAGCTTTGTCTCAACTTTTTTTCATCATGCTTACCTGTAGGATCACAAACATCTAGAGAATTTTACATAGAACTAGTCTTATATATTCAATCATTTCACTATAGTGTGCAAGAAATTAGATACAAAAGAGTGGCAAATTTTCCACTTATCAAGACCCCCAACTTAAGATCTTACTTGTCCTCAAGTAACACTACTTCACACTCAATGAGACTTTTCAACTTTGAAGCTCACGCTATTCAATCACATGGCTATCATAACTATGGACTTGATTAGAACTAATGATTAGTCAACAAGCATTAGAAGTGCTAACTACATAACCCCCTTAAATTTAAAGATATTTTCAAGAATGTAGAGAAATCTCAAGAATAGTTAAGCAACAACAACTAATTCTCAAGAAGTGACTCTTCATCAATAATATATTAAATATTTTCCTTTTTCTTGCTTTAGGAAAATGCCAACCTCACCAATCTATCCTAGTCTATATGCTTCCTCACCAAATGAAGTCCTAACACACCAAATTTTCAATATGCAATAAGGGATGCATGTGCAAGCACTCTCACTCAAGAATTTCTCAATGTGAACAAGTATCATGCCATTGCTTGCCCTTATTTTTGATCGCTACTAACTAAAAAACACTTGGTTGGATATCCTGAAGGATTTTTTCAAGCATGTAATGTAGTCTCGGGAAAGGGTAGGAAAAGTATTTGGGATAAAAGTGGCTAAACCCTCCTTGAACTCTACATAACATTCTAACCAAATCAAACTTGGATCATTGGCCACTCCATTTATTCCTAATTCACACATGTCCCTATTTTTTTTTTAACTTTAGTTCACTCATCTTTTGAAAGCATTCTCTTCTCATTTCTTTCCTTATTGCACTCACATGTTTTTCTTTCTTTTTCTATAATTGGTTTGCTTCTAGGCACTCATTTACAAGACCATGGCTATGATCACCTCTTCTAAGTTTCACCACACCCCCAACTTAGGATTTTTGTCTCAAGTTGCCAATTTTAAGTTTAAGAAGGGTAGGGTTCAAGAGAGGGGTAACTTTTAAACAGTTAGAGACTTGTAATATGGTTTCCAAAGAAAGGTTTATAGGCTAAAAAATGGGTGACTAAGGATATCATTCATACATAGGTAGGCTTTATAAGATAAAATGACTTCCAGCAATCACAAAGGTAGCCTAAGATCATTTCTCCAACCGCGCATAATCATGCTTAGCTTTGAAAAACCAACAGGGTAAGTTCTAGATAACATAAGAAGCACAAGAATCATTCGAATATTGCTCACCACACATGGCATGCAAACTATTCTAGAAGAATTGATTGGATTTCCTACTAAAGAACAAAAGGAACCATTTATCACATTACTATCAACTAAAGAATTTGGAGTCAGAAAAAGAGTCAAAACATTGTTACAAAACCATTCAATTCCATACCCTTGATTCTCAAAAAAACATTTGGATGGAGCAGGGTGCTCATTATGAACTTCACCACGCAAGATTAACTATCGCTAGCACCAATCAAGTTACCATTTCATATTCGAGCTCAAATGAGGGCAAGACTTATGGCTACTCATGTTTCACCATAGTTGCGATGTCAATCCCAATTTGTAATGCCAAAGGTACTCAGACTTCCCCTATATCTATGAATCCAATACCTCAACACAACGATTTCCCCTTAAGAATTTCGTCACTCAATCTATCATAGGGGAAAGTTCATCCAACATCAATATAAAAAAATGAAAAGAAAAATGATTAATCCCTAAAACATAGGCACCATCAGGGTACCCAATATTACAACCCAAATCATCAAATTATCCATAGAAAATTAAAATCAAATAATCCAAATAACACAAAACATCCAAATTATCATCCAAATAATACAGACCGAAGAATCAAATATGAAATAATATGGAGACGGACACCCCTAACTAAAGAGCTTGCAGTGTCCTCACTGCATATCATGAAAACGTAAAAAGAGTTTTGGGGGCTACCTAAAACCGCACCAAGTGCTGCTATCACTCTATGTCTCCTAATCAACATCATCGGACTCTAGTTTATCATCCTCTGACCACCTAGTTGGAAGCTTATCATCATCATTCACTCTGGGGAAGGGAAGTCTCTCTCCTAGCTTTAGGACCTTCCACAAGCCCTTTACCCCTTTTCTTATACGGGTTAGAAACTTATCTCTCTTTTTCTCTTTTTTTTTATATCTTATCGCAAGGGTCACGCAACTTCTAATATGACTGTGCCAAGGATGAGTAGGCCCACTCAAGTCTGGATATGGTGTCCCCCTATATTTTTTGATCCTCAAGTAACCTCTCATAATCACTCTAGGGGATATAGGAGTGGCGAGTGGTAGAAGGTTCTCTCGGTCCCATAGGCAACTTAGACACCAACTCCCGCACTACTCGCATATGACTCGAGAATTCCTCAAATGGCCCTACAAAGGATGGTCTGCAAGAATCAATCTCATAATCTACCGACTTACCCTAATCGATCTTACTTTTTTTTTATTTTTGAATTTACGCCCTCACCATGCATATTCATTGGGTAAATAGGTATCTTCAGGGATATCCAATTGTCCCCCGAGTATTCCTCAACCTTGGGCCTCTTGCATAACTCTGTGATCAAAGATGGAAATATGTGCATGAGGTCACCTTTGTTCTTAAAATATCTGATCTCCAAAAGTATGTTGTCCAATATTCAAAAGAATGTTGTCCAAGAGGCAAGCTACCATCTAGGCTCGCATAACTGGGACATATGTCATGTTGGTGGTCTGAGAGACATGGCTACAAATAATGGTTAACTAAATTCGAGCTTAGGCAGAGAACTCTTTCAATGTTATCCTTGCTTTTGTGGCGTCCATGGGACTTCTCTTCCTGGGCACAATTGAGTAGCCAACCAGCTTCCTAGAGCACAACCCTTGGCCTTGAACTCTCTCATATCGGCATTCAGTAGGCCATATACTTCATTGATCTATTTATCCCTAAAATGAACTTTCTTGCCTTGAATCTTCATAACTAGGTTGGAGATTTTCACTATGCTGAGATTTGCGTAGAATTCTCAAACCCATTGCTCATTGGCTCGACATAGATATGGGGAAAAACATCTCCACCCGGTTGCCTCCAATCTCCTATAGAAGTTCAGGAGCTTCTCGGGATCTAGTTCCAGAGATATGTCCCGCTTTAGGAGTAGCTTTCTCCTGGATAATTCCTCATAATAAACAGTCTGACACTTAAGGGAGAGGAAGTAGTTTTGATCGTATTTTGCCATCTTCAGCTTTCAAGACTTGAAAACAACACAAGGCATTAACTATCAAGATTATTATGTGAAAACAATGCTATGTGATTAAATTAAGCTAAAAAATGGTTCATGGGTCAAATTTGGGCTTAAAATGAGAATTTGGGATTTTAGACAGGTCTGTAAGACAGGCCTCAGATGCCGCAATCGCACTCCACTAGAGTTGAAATCATGACACTTGAGAGGTCTATCAGACAGGCCTCAGGCCTCGCGATCATAATTCGCTTGATCGCGATCGCAATATCGTGATCGCACTCTGGCAAGTTGCGATCGCGGTACCTGAGACTTCGGTCCAAGAATTGTTCACGATCCAAAATATCAATTTTCTCTACCAATTTGTGTTCATAAAAGGTAAATAACACTAAAATCATGAAACACAATTCTTAGACACTCAATCATGCCCTCTAATTCATAGAAAACTATAAAGAAGTTCATTTGAGCATTTTACCAAACATTTAGTGTGCACCTACATTTCATATCTATTTTGGACAATCTTGGGTTATCAATACTTCCCTAATAATTTGCACAACATCAACAACATCAACCACACAAGAAATATTAATTTAGACACTATTTGACATAACTCGAACCAAGGCCTTATCGTAATAGGAATCCCAAGTCCAACCAAGACCAGAGACCATCCCCATTACCCAACCCAACCTCCAAACAACCTCCAAATACATGCCCTGAGTCGGATAAATTTAGAACATATAACAAGATAGCATGTTTAATAACACAAAGACTTTGGGATTTGGTTCACGACTGTGACCAACCCAAATAAGCCCAACCATCTGATGGCAACTAATAACCATAATCAAACCAAAATAATAACCAAGTTGAAGTCTATAACATAACATAATAGGATAGAACAATCATAAATACAATGAAATGGTATCAACTCCAATACCAATGCCAATACTAAGGCTGACACCACTGCCGACACCTTTTATACCAACCCATAGTAGTTCCACAAAACCTCTATCCGAAAGTAAAACAATATTCGATTGGGACATGCCCCCGACCATAGATAAAACCATAGACTATAAAATGACCAAAATAAGTAAAGACATTAATGACATGAAATAGAGCCTTCTAAAATATGGAAGCTCACCACTTTAATCCAACTGAGCTGATCTCGAATCCTATGTCTTAGAAGGAGTAGAGTGGCTGGTTCCTGCATCGTGTGGGGATACGGCTCCCGAAGATGGGTTAGCGGGTGAAAGATAGCATGCACTCAGGATAAGGATAAAATAACACCGACCTTTAAAACCAAGTAAACAACCATATGCATTCACAACCATACTTATATATATATATCCATACCGAAAAAGGGAACCTAGTTTAGCATGCATTTAAACCTTTAACCTAGGTATATGTAGCTTAACTATTCTAGAACCACCTATGGGCTATATGGGTCCAGTGTTACCCCCTAAATGGGCCCCGATGCGTGTAGCCGTACGAACCGGAGATACCATAGGAGTAGGCAATTCCAGTGTACCCTTCGTTCTCCATGATACATATATACAAGTGTAACTTAGGGAATTCTCATGTACCCCATAAGTATCATTTATGCTTGCCATACATAATTATTATGTTGGAAAAAATGAGTTTCCAGTATCCGTCCATTTGACTCACACCTTCACGATTAGCTATTACACTCTGCCATTATTGCCCAATTGAAACTATTACCACGTAACCAAACCACCAATTCCATTTATTTATAACCAAAGATATAAGTAGTGGTATCATTATACCGACTATAGCTTGCAAAAAATTTCCTTAGCCAACCTTTTAAAGAAGAAGGGATTCCCATGTACCCATAGATTACATTATTAGGTTGACTTGAGGAGGTCCCATGCACCCCACAAGTGTTTTATTATTAAGTTTGCTTAGGAGATTCCCTTGTACCTCGCAAGGCTATTTAATTAAACCATATCCATGACCACCAAGACCTTACAATTTAACCATTTAAAACTATCCAAACCAATTAGGGTTTGATTACCAAGTTATACCATGCAATAGTAACATTAAAATTTCAACAATTTAGTAAAAGCATTCTCATAGGCAATTTATCAAACATGTTGGGGACATAGTATTTCCAAAGCAAAAACAAGTACCAATTAACTATTCTCATGCAACTAATTATTCAAACCACTATTATAATATGAAAAACATAAGTAAAAGATATGCGAAAACCATAACCAACCATTATAACCAAAACTCCCAACGTATATTTGAAAACCTAAAACCATAACACAATTATTCCATGAAAACAATTCATGAAACATTCCTTTAGTTGGAACTAACAATGAGAGAGGAGTAACATCCCTTAGATTACAAAGAAGATGGAGATAAACCACCCTTTGAAAGCCCCAAATTGATCCTATTGATGAAACCCTAGAATTCCTTGACCCAAGAGCCTTTAAGTTAATTTGAGAGAAAATTTAAGTGTTTAAGATTAGAATAATAGGGTAAATAATGTCCCAAGAGTGACATAAGTCATGGGGCTGTAATAGGTTAAGAGAGAAAATGTCCAGATTACCCTCAACTTAAATTGTGCAAAATTCCCAAAGGAAGATACGACCATCCCCCAAAACCGTGCCCCAAGGTATGAGTGGTACCCTTGTCTCATACCCTAGGCCTCTCCTTGAACCTCAACACTGTCCAACATACGACCACACAAGCCAAACCGCACCCAACCATACGACTAGTACCATGAAACTGTACCCTAGGGAGAATAGGATCACCTAGGTTAAACATAGGGCAACATACAATTGATATCTTACCATTATTACCCCAAGATACGACTAGTAAGATCCATTTATACCTTTGACAGAAACCAAACCAAACCACATTGGTTAACATATGACTAAGGCCACTAAACTGTACCCTATAATACGACTAGTACTCCCTAGTCATATGATGTCCAGAAACTAAAAACCCAGGAAATTTCTAAGGATCAAAACCTAGGGTGTTTCACTATTTAAGCACAAAAATCACAAATTCAGGCCCTGACCCTAAACATGCTTCTAAGGCTCACATTAAGCATAAAAGAGAGGTTTTGAAGAATATACTTGATACTCAGATGCAAATAGGGATGATATGCACTTTAACACTGATTACAGTATGAAAATTGAAATTTTTTAGGATATTTAAAAGGGATTGAGTATGGGATCCATTTTGGTGATGGTTTCTATTTAAAACTGCCAGGTTAACGATCTCGATTAGGCTCTCTGATTGTAATCACATGGGGATAGTGATCACAGTCAGCTTTACGCGATCGTAGTACCTGAGGCAAAGTTGGGCAGACCTGAGTCTCTAGATTGCGATCGTAATCGCGACACCTGAGACCATATTTAATTCCCCTATTTTTTAGCTGTTTTTCCTCCAACTCTATTTCACCCCACTTATCATTTCCCAATTGCTCAAATATACCTTCCGAGTGCTATTATTATGTTGATTAATCAAAAATAAAAACTATTTTTTCAATCAAAGTTCAAAGGATACGGGCTAAATTATTGGCAATGATGGTTGTTTCCCATCCAACGCTTGATTTAATGTCGCAGCATGACATCAACTTGGATTCAACTTGGATCATTTTTGGGGTTGGCCACTGTATCACTAGGCAAACCTCCTTTTGGAGCTAACATTGATTTTCATTAAGATTTGGCCAACTTGTGTTTCCAATTGCTTTATTGAGGTTGAGTGGGAGGTCATAATTTATCTTAGCTGTGAGAAGTCACCTTTTATTTCTCAGACCATTTTGTCGTTCCCTTCAACATGCATTAGAATTCTAGCCAAGATATCCTTACTCTTGAATTTATTATGGTCATTGGAGCTTGACTCCTTCTCTTTGGGACTATCATGGGGATGGATATATCGATCATAGTCCCACTCTTTTCTTTCCATTCTTGGTCACAATCATGATCTCTATCTCTCCAATATCTCTCTCGATCATGATCTATCCAACCTTGATTCCTACTTTGCATTTGATTGGCGGGGCGGGAACCCCCCAAATTATTTGACAAAAATCTAATCTCCTCATCAAGATTTTCCCCTTCTTCATCATCATAGGACCTAGGGCTCTTGGAGGCTATGGTATTTACCACCTTAGGAGGGGCACCTATCACATGTTTAGTAAAAAGGTTGAGATGGGTCATTACTTTGGCCATATTTACATCCTGTTCTTCATCCTTCTTTTTTGATCTTTATTTAGAAAAAATATTGCGGGGAGAGGGGGGGAGGGCATAGCCACCTCAGCATCCCTCGTATGCCATCCCCATATTTGTTTTATTACTTGATCTAGAAAATTTGATGCAACACCATAAAACAATATAACAAGAGACCCACCAGATGCATTATCCACCACCATTAAGTTGAGTTGGTACAATGCCCTGTAAAAAGATTGAAGAAGCATCTTCTACAAGACCTCATAGTTAGGGCATTGCATTAACTTATCATTAAAGTGTTGCCACACTTTATACAACGGTTCTCTATTGAGTAGGCAAAAGTTGGTGATTTTATCTCTAAGTTCTAAAATATGAGATGAAGGAAAACACCGATAAAAGAAAGCTGCCATAAGCTTAGCACATGATGTGATAGATCCCATGGGAAATAGCCTCAACCATAAAATTGTTTCTCCCATTAAAGAAAATAGGAAAAGATGCAACCGAATCAACTTTGAGTGATGTAGGCTATATCAAAGGGTAAGCACACATCAATGAAAATTTTCAAGTGGAGTTTCTCACCTTCATGGGCTTCGCCTCCGAATAATTCCTTCATTTTAAGCAAGCAAAACATCACACTAGTTACGTGGAATACTACATTCCCTTTGATTGGTGAGATACTGATGGCACTAGCACTACAAGAAAAGTGTTGATTACCTAGAAATTTTCATAGGGATAATACGATAAAATCCCCAAGTAATTTGATTACTTGCGAATTTTCTTGCCAATTAGAATCCAAAGAAAAAACCTTCGTATGTAATTATTACTTTCGAATTTAGAAAATCCCTAGGGAATTTAGTTGCGGAAATAAATCCAAAAGTAAGTTATTTGCGGATTTATTTACGACTAACTATCACAATTTTGCATGAATTATTTGGTAAAATTTCATACAAAAAGGAATTTACCTGCGATTTCCATGAAAAGAATTCACAGGCTATTCCCCATGAAGATCCCCGAGTAAATCTATAGGAAGTTTAGAGGTAAAAATTCCTAATTAACCAAAAAAATTTCTTGCGGATATTTATGAAATTATTTCACAAGAAAAATCTTATGAAATGCCCCAAGTAAATCCACAAAAATAAATTATCGGAAGAAAATTTTCATGAATACTTAGCATGTACATCCCATGAAACTCACCAATTAATAATTTACACGCAAATCACTAGATACATTTCACAATTAGTCAAAAATCTATTCAAAATATCTAATAATTCTTGAAAACATCATTCAAGAGAAGTCTAATGTAAACCATTACAACTAACAAAAAACATAATACACAACATCCACCAATAATGTATGATTCTTAAATGGTCCAAAAAAAATATTTCAAACTTGAATCCTCAATAAAACTACCAACCATCAGGGTCAGAATCACTTTTATTTACGTTATCAGGGTCAAAATCACTTTCATTCACGTCGTCAGAGTCATCATCACTTTTATCCTCATAAGCTTGATTGTCTTCTTGAGACGGGCTTTCATCATTTGAAGATGATTTCTTCTATACATGCTTCTTCAACAGGTCCAATTCCTTTCTCATCCTCTTATTTTTGTGTCGCTCATTCTGTAACTGGACATACAAACCAACATTTGAAGCATTAACCTGGGACTTAATCATCTCAGCAATTTTATTCGGCAAAGTTGATGTTGATTTCTTAGATATCTTTGCACTTCGACCCAGGGATCCAAGACCTTTGTCTCTTCCTTTTTTCTTTGCACCAACAGATTGCATCCAGATATCCATTTCACTTAACTGAGTAGTGTGACTAACTGAATTAGTTTCTCCTTCCATAATTGATGAACTTTGAGCAACTAATATTTCTTATTTCTTTCTTTCAAACTCATTTTGCATTAGAATAAGTTAATTCAGGCCATATAAAGTGCTAAAAATATATAATTAGCATAAGTTATATTAGATTATAGTATCAAATAAAAGCATAACAATCAGAAAATACAAACATCTATTAGCATATTAATTATCATAAATACAGGGACATTTGAAGACTCATCATAGCCTAGCAAGAAACTTTATCCACAATCACTGTCCAAATGATATGAGCAAATAAGATAATAATTCTTATTTCAGCACTAAAATTGAACATAAGTTGAACATAGGACTTGATGAAGCAGAGCTAATGTAGCAAGCAACGGACACAGAGCTAAATAGGTCACATAAACTAATTCATAATTCAAGTCAATACACTTAAACATTGTCAAGTCACTAATTCACTTCTCAAGTGACTACACTTAACTAAATTCAAAACACAAGTTTACCTTTCAAGTAACTAAATACATTTTCAAGTAACTAATTCATAATTCAAATCAATACAGTTAAACATTTTAAGTCACTAATTCACTTCTCAAGTGACTACACTTAACTAAATTCAAAACACAAGTTCACCTTTCAAGTAACTAAATCCATTTTCAAGTAACTAATTCATAATTCAAGTCAATACACTTAAACATTTTCAAGTCACTAATTCAGTTCTCAAGTGACTACGCTTAACTAAATTCAAAACACAAGTTCACCTTTCAAGTCACTAAATTCAAAACTAAGTACAAATTCATAATTCAAGTCCATACAATTAAAATATTTTCAAGTCACTAATTCACTTCTCAAGTGACTACACTTAACAAAATTCAAAACACAAGCTCACCTTTCAAGTAACTAATTCATAATTCAAGCCAATACACTTAAACATTTTCAAGTCACTAATTCACTTCTCAAGTGACTACACTTAACTAATTTTCAAGTGACTACACTTAACCATTTTTAACTCTCTAATTCACATTTCAAGTGACTACACTTAACCATTTTAAGTCATGAATTCACATTTCAAGTGACAACACTAAACCAATTTCAAGACATGAATTCACATTTCAAGTGACAACACTTTACTAATTTCAAAATACAAGTACACCTTTCAAGTAACTATACTAAACCACTTACATGTTGCTTAATTCACTTCTCAAGTGACTACACTTGATCATTTTGAAGTAACTAATTAACATTTCAAACACTACACTTAACTATTTTGAAGTAACTAATTAACATTTAAAGTGCCTAGACTTAATTAATTCAAAACGTAAGTTCACATTCTAAAATAACTACACATAACCATTTTCAAAACACAAGTTCAAATTTTAAAGTCATTACAGTTAACCATTTTCAAGTCACAAGCTTACAATTTCAAGTAACTACACTTAACCTTTTCAAGTCTCAAGTTCGCAATTTCAAGTAACTACACTTAACCATTTTCAAGTCGCTGCACTTAACCATTTTAAAGTCACTAGGATACATTTCAAGTCACTACACTTACATTTTAAAGTAACTAGTATACATGTAACGACCCGAAATTGCCTCCCGGGATGTCACATGGTTCTTAAGGCTACAAGTAGCCCCAAGCTAACCCTTTGAGCCTGTTTCTAGTAATAACACTCATTTCAAGATGAAATAATTCAAAAACTAGCATAGTTATATCATATGAAAGGAAATACGGAGAAAATGCTTGGTCCAAACGACCAAGAAACACCGGAAACCTCAACACAACCATAATCTAATAACTAGTTTGGCAAAGCCTCTACTAATCCATGAACTAGAGAGCCATTGGGAAAAGTCCCCAACTAACTCGAAATGAACTGGAAATAACAACATAGTCTCTCAAAATATGGAGATGTCTAAATATAGGTCCTCGAACCATGAGGACTCACCACTGTAGAAATGTAGGTAGAGGTACTCAGATATCACTGACGAGGTTGGGACTGAGCACCTGAACCTACATTATAAGACAATGTAGCACATAGACGTATATGTGGATCAACACTTGAGAATGTACTGAGTATGTAGGGATGCATGCATTTATATAAAACAACATCAATAATATTTAATCAAATCATGCATGTAATAAGTAATGACTCACATGGCTTGAATAAGTATAAAATGCAAAGATCATAAATCATGTAAAATGGAACATGTAACACAATCTCATAAGTCATTATACTTTTATCTTTGAAATTTGTACTCTTCTCTTATTCTCAATACTCAAGGCTAAAGGAAACTTTAAGCAATACTTTTAACTCATGCATATGTCTAATGGAGAGTAAAACTTCTTTAATGCTCAAGAACTCATAACTCTTTTGAACTCAAATACTTGGAATTTGGAATCATATAACTTTGGATCATACTTGAAGGCATTTCATTCACGTTAGGAAAATGTCTCATTTCAAGCTTTAGGGAAAAATACTCATATAGAGGGAAAGTATTTTAGTTTTAAAGGAAAATATCTTATCTCAAAGCTTTAGTTTTAAGGAAGATTCTCTTAATCGACATAAATCATGCAAGCTACATGGAGTCCAACATTTTGTCCTCCTGAGGAAGAGACCCCACGTTAGTGAGGAGCGTCATACTCTTTGCCAATGAGTATAACCTCAATTCAGTGATCACTTATCTCAGCCTCGGGCCCAATATCTTGTCTTTAGGCCCAACCTATGGTGGCACGTAGTTCTGGGGTAAGAAACCGTGGTAACTTACCCAACTCGGTGCTAAATACTACTCCCTTTAGTTTATATCGCTCATCTCATGAAAATCCACTTTGGAATAATCTCAGGGTTCAATAAGAACCCAATAATCAAATCTATAATATCATGTAGTAGAGTGGATTTCAAATCTCAATGACCATTAGGTCAAAACATTTCTCAATAATCTCAGAATACTCAAATCATGGTTGCTTTATAGCACAATAGTTCATAAAATTTCAAGTCTCAAGTAGGGCTTAATAACCCATAATTCAATCTCAAGTTAGAAATCATCAAAAGCATAATAGATAGCATATAGATTCATAACTCATGTAGAAATCTGGAAATTTCAGCAATTTATCTCAAAATATCAACATACTCATATACTTCAATGTCTCAAACATTTCAACTATTAACTTCTCAAGGATTAAAATCATGGGGTATAGAACCAACTGCAATTTCTTAAGAAAACATGTGAAAATCATGCCATTAGACTCTCAATTCATGGGAAGGATCAAAATATTGTAATCGATAATAATGGGTGAAAACCCCCAATTCAATTTCATGTAAAATCTCATAAATTGCAGAGAATTGTAGTTTAAATAAGCCTTTGGGCACAAGAGTGAAAGGATTACCCTTGTTCAAAACCCCACATACCTTGAATTAGAAGCTTTGGATGAACTCTCACTTTTGGAACTCTATTCGTACTCTTGAATGAGGGTTCTTGAAGCCCTTGACTTGGGAACCTTGAATTTGACTCAATTAAGAAAATCTATGGTGGATTCTTGAGATTCTTGGAAGAGGTTTTAGATACTTAGGGTTTTTGTTGAGAGAAAACTTGAGAAAAAGTTCATAGAATGCTTGTAAAATGACTTTAATTTGGTGTTTGTATGGTTTAAGAGGCTTGGAAAAAGTCCAAAGTGCCCTTTTTAACTTCTGTACGAAGTTGGAAAAATTAAATTGGGAACCTAATTTTATGGGCCACCGCAACGCGCCACTATCGTGGTGGCTCACTGGAAATTGAAAAATGGGAATCTGAGAGTCACCGCGACATAGAGCCATCGCGTTGTCCCACTGGTTGGGACTTGGAACTTCAGCACGATGCGTCACAATCGCGCTAGGCCACTGGAAATTGACTATTGAGAAATTGGGTTCTTCCGCGACGCACCACTATTGCGGAGTTCAACTGGAATTTGACAATTGTCAAATAGACCCTCTCTGCGATACGCCAAGCACTAAAATGACGTTGTTTTATGACTAGGACTTAAATTAGCCATAACTTCTTACCCGTGTATCAGATTTGGGCGAATCTTAAATCGACGGAAATCTTATCAAATTTCCCATGTGATAAAATTTGAAATTAGGGAAATTCTATATGGTTAACATGATACTCACTTAGGAAGTCACTTCTCAATCTTTTAGGGCCGAAATTATGCCTCACTTGACATGCCCTAAGGCTCATTCTATAAGAGAATTTTATGGGGTCTTACAATATCTCCCCCTTGGAAACATTCATCCTCAAATGTCTCCAGTTAGACTAGGAACACAGGAAAAATAGAGTACACACTCTTGAATACCCCAGAAATTGTAAGAACTCAAGCAAAAATAGATACATAGCTGAACTTTAGATTAGAAGGGCTGAATTAAGGAAGAATAATACCTTCAGATTGATCCGAACTCGCAGAAAAGAGGTGGGGGTACTTGACTCGTATGTCTGCTTTTGCCTCCCAAGTAGCACCCTCAACTGACTGGTTCCGCGACAAAACTTTGACTAAGGAAACCTCTTTGTTCCTCAGCCTACAAATCTAAAAATCTAGGATCTCAACAAGAATCTCATCGAATGAAAGACTGTTCTGAATATAAGCACTCTCTTAGGGATCTACTACAACAGAATCACCAATATGCTTTTTAAGCATGGAGACATAAAAAATAGGATGAACAACTGACAACTCTGAGGGTAACTCAACCTCATAGGCTACTTTACCAACACGGCTCAAGACTCTATACGAGCCAACATAATGGGGACTAAGCTTTCCCCTTTTACCAAACCTCTTTACCCCTTTCATGGGTGAAATCTTCAAGTACACCAAATCACCCACTTCAAACTCAAGATCTCCTCTCCTTACATCGGCATATGACTTTTGACGACTCTGAGCTGTCTTTAACATCTCTCTAATCAACTTAACTTTCTCATAGCTTCAAACACTGCATCAGGCCCAATCACAGCATCTTCACCCACTTCAAACCAACCTTTGGGTGGTCTACATCTTCTACTATACAAGGCCTCAAATGGTGCCATCCCGATGCTGGCATGGTAACTATTATTATAGGCGAACTCTATCAATGGAAATTACTTATCCCAACTACCTTGAAAATCAAGAGCACACACCCTCAACATATCTTCTAAGGTTTGAATGGTCCTCTTAGCCTGACCATCTATCTGTGGATGAAAAATGGAACTCAAAAGAACTTGGGTACCAAGACCCTGCTGAAACGCCCTCCAAAACTGAGAAGTAAATTAAGTGACCCTATCCGAAATGATGGACGAGGGAACTCCATGCAGCCTGACTAACTCCCGAATATACAATCTAGCATAATCCTCAGATGTATAAGATAGGAGAATAAGCAAGAAATGTGTGGACTTAGTCAGCCTGTCTACAACAACCCAAATAGTATCATGATGACGATGCGAAAGAGGCAACCCGGTTATGAAGTCCATATTTACCACCTCCCACTTCTAAGTGGGTATACCAAACTCTTGCATCACACCACCAGGTCTTCGGTGCTCTACCTTAACCTGTTGGCATGTTGCACACTTTGCTACGAACTTGGCTATATCCTTCTTCATACCATTTCACCAATAGATTTCCCACAAGTTGCGGTACATGTTGGTAGTGCCGGGATGAATAGAATACCATGCGTCATGCACTTAAGCCATAATCCTCTGCCTCAAATCATCAACACACGGAACACACAATCTACCTTGCAATCTCAACACACCATCTCCACCTTGGGAGAAAACCTCTACCTTTTGGCCTTTAACTGACTTCTTTAGTCTGACCAAACTAGGATCCCTATCTTGCTTCTCTTTCACTTCTGAAACTAAAGAGGATTCAGAACTACTCTGCACTAACGTACTCCCCTTGGCTGAATCAAGCAAGCTAACACCCAATCTAGCCAGACAATGCACATCACGAGCTAACTCTTTCTTACCTTCCTCTACATGAACAACACTACCCATAGATAATCTGCTAAGGGCATCCACCACTATGTTGGCCTTGCTCGGGTGATACAACATACTTATATCATAGTTTTTTAATAACTCTAACCACCTCCCCTGCCTAAGATTCAACTCCCTCTGAGTAAATACATACTGCAGGCTCTTATGATTAGTAAACACATCAACATAAACACCATAAAGATAGTGTCTCTAGATTTTCAAAGCAAAGACCACAACAACTAACTCAAGATCATGGGCTGGGTAATTCTTCTCATGTGGCTTTTACTGTCTAGAGGCGTAGGCTATAACCTTACCTCTTCGCATCAACACATAACCCAAACCAATCCTAGAGGCATCACAATACACCACAAAACCAATTGTACCATCAGGCAAAGTCTACGCAAAGGCTGAAGTAAGTCGAGTCTTCAACTCCTGAAAACTCTTCTCACAGGAATCTGACTACTGGAACATAACTTCCTTTTGGGTCAACCGGGTTATGGGAGACACAATAGAGGAGAAACCTTTAACAAAACAGCGGTAGTAGCCCACTAGACCTAAGAAACTTCTAATATCAGACGGAGAGATAGGTCTAGGCCAATTTCTTATAGCTTCTATCTTTTGGGGATCAACTTTAATACCTTTGGCTGAAACAACATGACCCAGAAAGGCTACAGACCTTAGCCAAAATTCACACTTACTGAATTTGGCGAAAAACTGGTGACCTCTAAGAGTTTGCAAGACAATTCTAAGGTGATTTGCATGATCATGTTCACTGCGGGAGTACACAAGGATATCATCTATGAAAACAATAACAAACATATCAAGATATTTCTTGAATACTCAATTCATGAGGTCCATGAAGACGGATAGGGCATTGGTTAGCCCGGAGGACATGACTAGAAACTCAAAGTGACCATAGCGGATTCAGAAGGCTATCCTTGGAATATCACACTCCCTCACTTTAAGTTGATGATAGCCGGATCTAAGGTCTATCTTAGAGAAATAACTTGCACCATGCAACTGGTCAAATAAGTCATCAATTCTTAGAAGAGGATATTTATTTTTGACTGTGACCTTGTTAAGTTGATGATAGTCAATGCACATACGCAAAGAATCATCTTTCTTTTGCACGAATAAAATAGGTGCGCCCTAAGGAGAAATACTGGGCCTAATGAAACCTTTGTCTAAAAGATCTCTGAGTTGCTCTTTCAACTCCTTAAGCTCTGCAGGTGCCATACGGTATGGCAGAATAGAAAAAGGCCGAGTATCGGGAAGAAGGTCAATCCCAAATTCTGTCTCTCTATTAGGAGGTACCCCTGGGAGATCTTCTAGAAGAACATCTGGAATCTCATTAACAATATCGACTGACTGAATAGGTGAAGCCTCGGACTTAGTGTCTTTGACTCTAACTAGGTGATAGATGCAACCCTTGAATATTAGCTTTCTGGCTTTGAGATAGGAGATAAAATGACTCTTGGGAGATACCAAACTCCTAGACCACTCAAAAGCTGGTTCATTAGGAAAATGAAACTTGACCACACGGGTACGATAGTCTATAGATGCATAACAAGAATGAAGCCAATCCATACCAAGAATAAGGTCTAAATCCACCATGACTAACTCTATCAAATCCGTAAGTATGATTCTATAAAGAACAGTAACAAGATAATATCTATACACTTGTTTAGCAACAACTACTCCCCTACTAATGTGGAGACTAGGAAAGGCTCAGGAATTCTTTTGGGACTTAGTTTAAAATTCACAGCTATAAGTGGGGTCATATAAGATAGACTTGACCCTGGGTCCAACATCACATAAACATCAAGACAAAAGACACGGAGCATACCAGTAACAACATCGAGAGAGTTCTCCTGCTCCTGACAGGATGGTAAGGCATAGAATCTGTTCTGGCACTGACCGCCAGTAGTGCTAGATGAAGCACTCTGAGCAAGGGTGGGACAGGGTGCAGGAGCTGGTGCACTAGTAGCCGGTGCTTGTGGTCGGGCTTCTCTGTTCCCCTGTCTAGCATGAGGACAATCTCTAAGTCTGTGGCCCTGCTTGCCACAACCAAAACAACCCTTCAGATCTACGAAACAATCACCAGGATGATCCCTACCATACTTAGCACAAGGAGGATAACGGGGCCTGTTACCAACACTGTTTTGCGACCTAGAAATAAAGGATCTACCCCCTTACTCCTGCCTGCTTCTAGGCATGGGAGAACTAGTTGATGAAGGCGCTGTTATAGATAGACGCCTCTAAAACTGAGGGAGGTTCTCTCCATGGAACCTGGCTGGCTATACTCATGCTGCTCAGATCTAGCCCTCTTGTTACCCCTCACTCTACTTTTTCTCTAATATTATCTGTCTCTATCTGCTGGGCATGCGTCATCAACCTAGCCAGATCCATATCCCTATACAGCATCGTAGTCCTACACTCTTTCAGTACCAACCTAGAAACACCGGTCACTAACTTGCTCATACTAGCTCGGGTGTTAGAAATCAAATTAGGAGCATACTTGGCCAACTGTTTTAACTTCAGGCAGTACTCCTTAACAGTCATGGAGCCCTGCCCTAAGTTCATTAACTTCTCAATCATTCCTTCCCTCATCTCAAGCGGAAAGAACTTGTCCAAGAATGCATCTTGGAACACCTGCCAAGTTATTGGAGAAGCATCCTCACCTCTACCCTTCCTCCATGATACAACCCAGTCATAAGCTATGTCCTTCAACCCGTAAGGCACCAACTCAACACTTTCTTCCTCAGAAATATGCATCACCTGCATGATCTCTCTCACCTCCTTAAGGTACAACTGTGGGTCCTCACCTACCTTGGACCCATAAAACTCTGGTGGATTCATCCGCATGAAATCACGGATTTTAGCTGCAGCTACATCACCTCCCTATTGATTAGCAACTTCAACCTGGTTATTGGCCTGAACATTAGCGGTGACTACTTGAGCTAACGCCTGAAAGGCCTCCTAAAAATCAGCATGAGACACCATCTCATTCAAAGGATCAACAGGCAGGGGTTGCTCATTATTGTTTCTGCGGGCATTTGCTCTTTAGAGAGGCATTTTCTAAAATAAAAGAGCACAAATTATTAGATGAGAGTGAAAATTGTAGGCACGATAGAATCCGAAAGAAAGAAACAACTTTTACTAAAATATCTTGTGGCCTCTTGCTCATGGATGTGGCGCGTTACACACCGATGATCAAGACTCTACTTAACGTGGCTTGTCAGACTCCCTAGGACTCCTTAAAACCTTAGGTTCTGATACCAAGTTTGTAACGACCCAAAATCGCCTCCTGGGACGTCACATGGTGCTTAAGGCTACAAGTAGCCCTAAGCTAACCCTTTGAGCCTATTTCTACTAATAACACTCATTTCAAGACAAAATAATCCAAACACTAGCATAGTCATATCATATAAAAGGAAATACAGAGAAAATGCTTGGTCCAAACGATCAAGCAATACCGAAAACCTCAACACAACCATAATCTGAAAACTAGTCATACAAAACCTCTACTAATCCATGAACTAGAGAGCCGTTGGGATAGGTCCCCAACTGACTCGAAATAAACTGGAAATAACAACATAGTCTCTCAAAATATGGAGATGTTTGATATAGGTCCTCGAACCATGAGGACTCAACACTATAGGAATATAGATAGAGGTACTCAGAAATCACTGATGGGGTTAGGATTGAGCACTTGAACCTACATTATAAGAAAATGTAGCACATAGATGTATATGTGGATTAGCACTTGAGAATGTACTGAGTATGTAGGGGTGCATGCATTTATATAAAACAACATCAATACTGTTTAATCAAATCATGAATGTAATAAGTAATGACTCACATGTCTTGAATAAGTATAAAATACAAAGATCGTAAATCATGTAAAATGGAACATATAACACAATCTCGTGAGTCATTATACTTTTAGCTTTGAAATTTTTACTCTTCTCTTATTCTCAATACTCAAGGCTAAAGGAAACTTTAAGCAATACTTTCAACTCATGCATATGTCTCATGGAGAGTAAAACTTCTTTAATGCTCAAGAACTCATAACTCTTTTGAACTCAAATACTTGGAATTCGGAATCATATAACTTTGGAACATACTTGAAGGCATTTCATTCACGTTAGGAAAATATCTCATTTCAAGCTTTAGGGAAAAATACGCATATCAAGGAAAAGTATTTTAGTTTTAAAGGAAAATATCTTATTTCAAAGCTTTAGTTTTAAGGGAGATTCTCTTAACCGACATAAACCATGCGAGCTATATGGAGTCCAACATTTTGTCCTCCAAAGAAAGAGACCCCTCGTTGAGGAGAAGCGTCATACTCTTTACCAGGGAGTATAACCTCAATTCAGTGATCACTTATCTCGGCCTCGGGACCAATATCTCATCCTTAGGCCCAACCAATGGTGGCACATAGTTTTGGGGTAAGAAACTGTGGTAACTTACCCAACTCGGTGCTAAATACTACTCCCTTTAGTTTATCTCGCTCATCTCATGAAAATCCACTTTAGAATAATCTCATGGTTCAATAAGAACCCAATAATCAAATTTGTAATCTCATGTAGTAGAGTGGATTTCAAAACTCAATGACCATTAGGTCAAAACATTTCTCAATAATCTCAGAATACTCAAATCATGGGTGCTTATAGCACAATATTTCATAAAATCCCAAGTCTCAAGTAAGGCTTAATAACCCATAATTCAATCTCAAGTTAGAACTCATCAAAAGCATAATAGATAGCATATAGATTCATAACTCATGTAGAAATATGGAAATTTCAGCAATTTATCTCAAAATCTCAACATACTCATATACTTCAATGTTTCAAATATTTCAACTATTAACTTCTCAAGGATTAAAATCATGGGGTATAGACCCCGCTGCAATTATTCAAGAAAACATGTGAAAATTATGCCATTAGACTCTCAATTCATGGGAAGCATCAAAATATTGTAATCGATAATAATGGGTGAAAAACCCAATTCAATTTCATGTAAAATCTCATAAATTATAGAGAATTGTATGAAGCCCTTGACTTGGGAACCTTGAATCTTGACTCAATTTAGAAAATCTATGGTGGATTCTTGAGATTCTTGAAAGAGGTTTTGGATACTTAGGGTTCTTTTTGAGATAAAACTTGAGAAAAACTTTATAGAATGCTTGTAAAATGACTTCAATTTGGTGTTTTCACGGTTTAAAAGGCTTGGAAAAAGTCCAAAGTACCCTTTTTAACTTCTGACGAAGCTGGAAAAATTGAATTGGGAACCCAATTTTATGGGCCACCGTGATGCGCCACTATCGCGTTGGCTCACTAGCAATTGACAAATGGGAATCTGGTTGTCACTGCGACGCGGAGCCATTGCATTGTCCCACTGGTTGGGACCTGGAACTTCAGCGCGACGCGTCACAATCGCACTAGGCCACTGGAAATTGACTATTGACAAATTAGGGTCCTCCACGATGTGCCACTATCACGGAGTTCCACTGGAATTTGACAATTGTCAAATAGACCCTCTCCGCGACGCGCCAAGAACTAAAATGATGTTGTTTTACGATTAGGACTTAAATTAGTCATAACTTTTTACCTGAGTATCGGATTTGGGAGAATTTTATATCGACAGAAAGCTTATCAAATTTCCCATGTGATAAAAGTCAAAATTAGGGAAATTCTATGTGGTTAACATGATACTCACTTAGGAAGTCACTTCTCAATCTTTTAGAGCCAGAATTACGCCTCACTTGACACGCTCTAAGGCTCATTCTACGAGAGAATTTTGCGGGGTCTTACAATACATTTTAGTTAAATAGCTTAAATCACAGAGAAAAACTAAGAAAAAAAGTGTAATACCCTTACTTTTCCTAGCTCAGTTTAGATCCTAGAATGTGAAAGATCAAATTCAAAATGAATAACTCTTGATACATGTGAAATTTTCCAGATCTAGACCCACCAATGTGTAGATAATTGAATTAGCTTTCCAAGGATACCAATTTATCCTCAATTCGATACTCGATTAAGAAGTTATGGCAATTTTAGTGAAAGCAGTAGGGCATCGCGATAAGCACCGCGTCGTGGTGAAGGTCAAATTCATAGTTGAACAATTTCTAGTGAAGAACCGTGATTAGCCTTCGTCATTGACAAGTTCCAATTCCCATTCGTCCCTTTCCAGTAACTCACCGCGATTAGCCTATATCGCGCCAAAATTCCCAATTGGACAGACACCACATCACAGTAGAGTGCAAAATGGCACTCATCCTTTGACAGTGATGCAATGCTATTGCAATGCATCATTCCATAGGCCAAAATAATATTCGTCCATTTTCCAGTTAGTCACCGCGATAGCGACGCGTCGTGGTGGTATGCCAAATTGGGGTTTTCCAGTTCCGAGTAAAATTTTAAAATGGCAGTTTAGTCTTTTTCCAAGCCCCTAAATCATGGATAACAGAGGATTAAACCTATTCTAAGCCTATTATGCTCACTTTTTATTAACTTTCTCTTAAAGAAACCCTAGAACATCAAACCTTTATCCCCATGAAATCCAAATTCCACCATTCTTTTTCCAAGATAAGCTAAAAATTAAAGATTCCCAATCCAAGAACTTCAAGAATCAATCTTTAAGAGAAAAAATAGGAACCCAAAGTTCAAGTTTCTTTATATAGTCAACAATTAAGGCTTTGGGGTTATGCACAAGGATAATTCTTTCATCCTTGTGCCCAAAACTAGTTTTTAAATTACAAGTTATATGATTTTGTATGATTACCCATTAATTTTAATTTAGGGTTCATACCTAAATATTTCTATTTAAAGATAATGAGATTTTAAGTGATTTAGATGATTAATTGCATCGCTATTTTCGTATTTTCATGCGTATGATATAAATTTCCAGATTCAGAATTGAATTATCAATATTTTCAGTATCAAGTATGAACATTATGATGTTTTGACATGAATATGAGGCATGATTTATTAAGCCCTAGTTTGTATGTTGATATTTCAAGAATGACTATGCTTTAAGCATTCCATGATTAGTTATTTTCAGATTTTGATAAAGATTTGATCTTTTGATCTTAGCTTCGATATAGAATCCACTTTACCATTTCAGTTATAGAATAGATTAACAGATACACAATTGATTTTCGTTATAAACCTTTATACTAGTTTTAAAGTGGATTTCCAATAGAATAAACATACAAATTAAAGGGAGTAGTATTTAGCACTGAGTTAGGTATGTTCACATGCCCCAGAACTATAAGCCAATGTAGGTTCAAATTATCAGATTATTCCCATTTCTATATGGATGACAAATAAAGATGTGATTACTTAGATTAGGTTATACTCCTTGGCAAGAGTATAACACCTTAGATTAGGTTATTCTCCTTGGCAAGAGTATAACACCTCTCCATAACGTGAGGTTTTCCTATAAGGGAACTAGATATTGGACACTATGATAGCTCACATAATGTATGTCAGTTAGAAGAACCTCCCTACAGTATAAAGCCAATAGACTACAGATTTTAGAACAGAATAATCCTAATAGAAAAGATTTTAGAAACTAAGTGTAAAGGATCACAACTTTATTCAGGCATTGTTTTACAAAAACATTAGCCACGAGATTTCAAATTTATAGATACAGAAGTGAGTCCTTCTACACTTAGATAGCATGATTTAAGGAAAAAAAATACCAATACAGCTTTTAGAAACTAAATGTTATGACTCACTAGATTTATGCAGTATGTTTTTCTATTCATGATCATGATTTTCAATTTTCAGATATTCCAGGTTATGTGAGTCATCTACATTTAGCATGCATTTTTTTTACAAATTTATAGTACTATTGAGTTATTGATTTACATATGAATTCCCCCCCATATACTCAGTATAATATAGAAGTACTGATCAATATATATGTCTATATGCTACATTGTCTTATAATGTAGGTTCAGGTGCTCAGTTTTCACAGCGTTAGTAATTTCAAGCATCTTCATCTACATCCCGACAGTTGGTGAATCCTCATAGTTTTGGAACCCAATTATTCAGTTTTTCAGCTTATTAGTATAGATGATTCAGTATTCGTAGACAATTCGAGTCAGCTAGGGGTTTGTCCCTGTGGCTTTCTAGTTATTAATTGGTAAGGCTTGTCAGACTGCAATATACGATACAAATTTCAAGTATTTGATATTCAGACTCCTAAGTCTAGTATTTTCAGATATTATATTCAGATGATTTCAGTTAGCTCAGATAGAATTTCATTTTTAGCTTTGATTATATATCTATATTTTCTTTATTATGAGCTTTAGATTTAGTAGAAGGCTTACAGGGTTAGCTTAAGGCTACACATAGTCTTGAGCATTATATGACATATCGGGAACCTTTTTTGGGGTGTTACAAATGTGGTATCAAAGCCTAAGGTTATTAGAGTCCTTGGAAGTCAGACAAGCCGCGTTACTTAGAGTCTTGATTATGGGTGTGAAGCGCACCATATTCATGAGCAAGAGGCTATGGGACGTCTTTAAGAAATCATCTCTTTCTTTTATGATCTATCGTGCTTATAGTATGTCTATATTTTTTTAACTCATGCTCTTGTATGACAGTTGAATATGCCTCCTTGTCTAGCTAATGCTCACGGAAATGATAATCAGCCTCCCTAGCCTACTGACCCTCTGAATAAGACTGTATCCCATGCTGAATTTTGGGTTGCCTTTCAGGCGTTGGCCCAAGATGTGACTTCTAATATTTAGGGCAACCATCAAGAAGTAGTCCAACTTCAGTAGAATGGTGATTTACCAGGTCAAGACCTACAACTTTACGTAGAGGAGATAAGGAAAATCACCCAGATTATGCATATTACTAAGGAAGAGAGTTTAGAGTTGGCAGGTATTTTAGGATGCATTTCTAAATAGGTTCTTTCCATATGAAATAAGAGAAGCTAAGATAGAGTAGTTTGTGAACCTGTGGCAGGGCTCAATATCAATGAAGAAGTACTGTCTTAAGTTCAACTAGTTTTCTAAGTATGCCTCTAAAATGATGGCTGACCCTAGGGAGAGTATGAGTAAGTTTGTTACTGGAGTATCTAATTTGGTAGTCAAGAAGTGTAGGACTGCCATGCTTATTGGGGACATAGATCTTGCTAAGTTGATGATTCATGCCCAGCAGATTGGGGCAAAAAAGTTGAAGAAAAGAGAGAGGGAAAAGAAGGCTAGGACCGGGAAATTTAAGTATTGCCAGACACAGTTTGTAGGGGAAAATCATTCATTTATGCCAGTGCCATCTTCATCTAGTTCTCCTGCTCCTTCTCCTAGAGCTAGGTAGAAGCAGTGGGGTAGGACTTCTATCTATAGATCTCAAAATAGTATGAGTGGAAAGACCATTTATCCTTCATATGCTAACAGTGGTAAGAATTATCTTAGTGAGTGTTTGGTGAGACAAAAAGGTTGTTATGGTTGTGGTAAGTTGGATTATAGAATTAAAGAGTGTTTGCATGCTAAGCAGGGAAACAAGGATGTTCATCCCCAGACTCAGGCTACTAACGCACCAGCTCCTCTAGGTTGTCCAGCCTATCCTTAGGGAGCATTATACACTACCAATGGTGGTCGATGCTAGAATTGGTTTTATGCTATACTATCTCATCAGGAGTAGAAGGATTTACCAGATGTTGTTACTAGTATGCTTCATGTCTTTCTTCTTGATTTTTATGTGTTGTTAGACCCCGAGTCGAGTTTATCTTGTGTAACCCCATTAGTTGTAGTAAATTTTAAAATAGGTCCTGAAAAGATCCTTGAGCCCTTCTTAATTTCTACCCTAGTGGGTGAGTCAGTTGTTGCCAAACAGATTTATAAAAAGTGTCCTATCATTGTCCTTCATAAAATCATGTTTGCAAATTTAATAGAGTTAGATATGGTCCACTTTGACCTTATTCTTGGAATGGATTAGCTTTATTCCTGTTATGCATCTATAGATTGTCACACTCGAGTGACGAAGTTTTAGTTTCTAGATGAGCCAGTCTTTGAGTGGGAAGGTAATTCAGTGACTCCCCAGAGTTATTTAATATCCTATATTAAAGCTAGAAAGACAATATTGTAAAGGTGTATTTATCATCTAGTTTGAGTCAAAGACACTAAGTCTGAGGCTATAACAGTTCAGTCAGTTCGTGTAGTCAATGAGTTACCTGATGTTTTTCCCATAGATTTGCCAGGGGTACCTCCCGATAGGGAATAGAATTTGGTATTGACCTTCTTCCAGATACTCAACCTATCTCAATTTCTCCTTATCGTATGGCTCCAGCAGAGCTTAAAGACTTAAAAAATTATCTTAAATATCTATTAGATAAAGGTTTCATAAGGCTCAGTGTCTCTCCATGGGGCACTCCTATCCTATTCATGCGAAAGAAAGATGGTTCTTGGCAAATGTGCATTGACTATCGTCAGCTGAATAAAATCATAGTCAAAAACAAATATCCTCTTTCTAAGATTGATGACTTATTCGACCATATCAAAGTTGCAAGTTATTTCTCAATGATAGACCTTAGATCCGGCTATCATCATCTTAGATTAAGGGAATATGATATTCTAAAGACAATTTTCAGAACCTGTTACGGTCATTTCAAGTTTCTAGTCATGTTATTTGGTCTTACCAATGCCCCAACAACCTTCATGGACTTGATGAACAGAGTGTTTAAAAAGTATTTGGATATGTTTTTCATAGTATTTATCAATGATATTCTTGTCTATTCTCGTAGTGAGGATGATCATGCAGACCACCTTAGAATTGTGTTGCAAACTCTTAGGGATCACCAGTTATTCGCCAAATTCAGCAAATGTGAATTTTGTATAAGATCAGTAGCTTTCCTTGGTCATATTATTTCCAGTGAGGGCATTAAATTTTATCCCCAAAAGGCAGAATGAGTAAGAAATTATCCTAGACCTATCTCTCCATCAAACATTAGATGTTTTTTTGGGTTTAGCTGGCTATTACAAACATTTTGTTGAGGGTTTTTCATCTATTGTGTACCCTATGTCTAGATTGACTCAGAAGAAAGTTAAGTTTCAGTGGTCAGATTCCTGTGAAAAGATTTTTCAGGAAATGAAGACTCGACAAATTTCAGCATAAGTTTTACAACTACCTGATGGTACAGATGGGTTTGTAGTATATTGTGATGCTTTCAGAATTGGTTTGGGTTATGTTCTGATACAGAGAGGTAAGGTTATAGCCTATTCCTCTAGATATCTTAAGCCTCACATAAAAAATTACCCTACCATGATCTTGAGTTAGCTGCTGTATTATTTGTATTGAAAATTTAGAGGCACTATCTTTATGAGGTACATGTTGATGTGTTTGAAGATCACAAAAGTTTGTAGTATTTTACTAGAGAGAGTTAAATATTCATCAAAGAAGGTGGTTAGAATTGTTGAAGGATTATGACATGAGTGTGTTATATCATTCGGGCAAGGCCAATATAGTGGCAGAAGCCCTTAGTAGACTGTCGATGGGCAGTGTTGCTCATGTGGATAATGATAAGAGAGAAATAGTTTGAGAAGTTCACCGGTTATCTAGATTGGGTGTGTGGTTGGTTGACTCAACTGAAGGTAATGTTTGGGTTTAGAGTAGTTCAGAATCTTCTCTAGTTTCTAAAGTGAAAGAGAAGCAGGATAAGGATTCTAGTTTGGTTAAGCTGAAGGGTTTAATTAAAGACCAAAGGGTTGAGGTTTTCTCCCAATAGAGAGATAATGTGTTGAGATACCAGAGTAGATTGTGTGTGCCATGTGTTGATGATTTGAGGCAGTGGATTATGGAAGAAGTGTATGGTGTACGTTACTCCATTCATCCATAAGCCACCAAGATGTACTATAATTTGTGGGAAGTCTATTGTTGGAGTGGTATGAAGAAAGATATAGCACAATTTGTAGCCAAGTGTGCAACTTGTCAATAGGTTAAGGTAGAGCATCAAAGACCTTGGGGCACTTTGCAGGAGTTTGGTACTCCCACTTGAAAGTGGGAAGAGGTGAATATGGAATTTATGACTGGATTACCCCATTCGCATCGTTAGCATGATTCGATATGGGTTATTGTAGACAAATTGACCAAATCAACCCATTTTTTGCCAGTTCACACGTCCTACATAGCTGAAGATTATGCTAAGTTGTATATCAGAGAGTTGGTTAGATTGCATAGAGTTCCCTTGTCCATTATTTCAGATAGGGGTACTCCATTTACCTCTCAATTTTAGAAAGCCTTTCAGAAGGTTCTTGGTAACTAAGTTCATCTCAGTTCAATTTTTCATCCGTAGACAGATCGTCAGGCAGAGAGGACCATTCAGAATTTAGAGGATATGTTTAGGGCATGTTTTCTTAATTTCAAAGGTATTTGGGATAACCACTTGCTGTTGATCGAGTTTACCTACAATAAAAATTACCATTCTAGTATTCAGATGACCCCGTTTAAGGCTCTTTATAGGTAGAGATGTAGATCACCAATTGGTTGGATCGAGTGGGTGAGGCTGCTTTAATTGGGCAAGATATGTTGTTTGAAGCCATGGAGAAAGTTTAGTTGATTTGAGAGATTGAAAGAAGCTCATAGTCGTCAGAAATCTTATGCAGACGTAATAAGGAGATATCTTGGGTTTGAAGTAGATAATCTTGTGTATTTGAAGGTTTCACCCATGAAGGGGGTGAAGAGATTTGGCAAAAAAGAGAAGCTTAGTCGCCGATATGTAGGCCTCTATAGGATTTTGAGTTGCGTGGGGAAGGTAGTATATGAGCTTAAACTACCTACAGACTTGTTATCAGTTCACCCAGTGTTCCATGTGTCCTTATTGAAGAAGTGCATGGACGATCTAGCTGTTGTAATTCCTCTAGAAAGAACATATATTCAGAATAGCCTTTCATATAAAGAACTTCTAGTATAGATTCTCGATCATCAGATCCGTCGACTAAGGAACGAAGAAGTTTCCTTGGTCAAATTTCTATGGTGAAATTAGTCTGTTGAGGATACTACTTGGGAAGTAGAAGCAGATATGCATACCAAGTATCCTCATCTCTTCTCCACGAACTCAGATTCGCCAAAGGTAACAGTCTTCCATAATTCAACTCTTTTCCAGTCTCAGATTCATCCATATAGTTATATTCATGTAAATTCATGCATTTGCAGATTAGTTCAGTCGCTCAGTATGTTTAAGATTCAGTTATGCAGCTTTTTCAGTTGTTTATACCAGCATATAGCCTCAGTTCCTCAATATCTTCAGTTTAACTAGTCTTATTTGAGGTGAATGTTCCCAAGGGGGAGATAATGTAATACCCCATACTTTTCCTAGCTCAGTTTAGCTCCTAGAATATCAAGGATTAACTTCAAAATGAATAACTCTTGATACATGTGAAATTTTCCAGCTCTAGACCCACCAATGTGTAGATAATTGAATTAGCTTTCCAACAATACCAATTTTGCCTTAATTCGATGCTCGGTTAAGAAGTTATGGGAATTTTAGTGAAAGCAGAAAGGCATCGCGATAAGCACCACGTCACGGTGAAGGACAAATTTGCAGTTGTCCGATTTTTAGTGGAGCACCGTGATTAGCTCCCATCGCGAAGAAGTTCCAGTTCTTATTCGTCCCTTTCCAGTAACTCACCACGATTAGCCTGTATCGCGCCAAAATTCCTAATTGGACAAACACTGCATCACGGTGGAGTGCAAAATGGCACTCATTCTTTTCCAGTGATGCAATGCGATTTCACCGCATCACAACATAGGCCATAATAATAGTCATCCATTTTCCAGTAAGCCACCACGATAGCGGCGCGTCACGATGGTGTGCCAAATCAGGATTTTCTGATTTTGAGTAAAAATTTTAAAGGCAATTTAGTCTTTTCCCAAGCCCCCAAATCATGAATAACAGAGGATTAAACCTATTCTAAGCCTATTATGCTCACTTTTCATCAAATTTATCTCAAAGAAACCCTAGAACATCAAACCTTCATCCTCGAGAAATCCAAATTCCACCATTCTTTTTCCAAGATAAGCTTAAAATTAAAGATTCCCAATCCAAGAACTTCAAGAATCAATCTTCAAGAGCACAAACAGGAACCTAAAGTTTAAGCTTCTTCATCTAATCAACAATTAAGGTTGTGGGGTTATGAGCAAGTATAATTCTTTAATCCTTGTACCCAAAACTAGTTTTTAAATTACAAGTTACATGATTTTGTATGATTACCCATGAATTTCAATTTAGGGTTCATACCTAAATGTTGCTATTTGAAGATAATGAGATTTTAAGTTGATTTAGATGATGAATTGTATGGCTATTTTCGTATTTTCATGCGTATGATATAAATTTCTAGATTTAGAATTGAATTATCAATATTTTCATTATCAAGTGTGAACATTATGATGTTTTGACATGAATTTGAAGCATGTGTTATTAAGCGCTAGTTTGTATGTTGATATTTCAAGAATGACTATGCTTTAAGCATCCCATGATTAGTTATTTTCAGATTTTGATAAAGATTTGATCTTTTGATTTTAGCTTCGATATGGAATCAACTTTACCGTTTCAGTTATAGAATAGATTAATAGATACACAATTGGATTTCCTTATAAACCTCTATACTAGTTTTAAAGTGGATTTCCAACAAAATGAACATACAGATAAAAGGGAGTAGTATTTAGCACCAAGTTGGGTATGTTCACATGCCTCCAAAATAATCCAACGTAGGTTCAGATTATTCCCATTTCTATATGTATGACAGATACAGATATGATCACTTAGATTAGGTTATACTCCTTGGCAAAAGTATAACACCTCTCCCCAGTGTGAGGTTTTCCTATAAGGGAACTAGACGTTGGATACTATGATACCTCACATAGTGTATGTCGGTTAGAAGAACCTCCCTATAGCCTAAATCCTACAGACTATAGATTTCAGAAAAAAATAATCCTAACAGAAAAGCTTTTAGAAACTAAGTGTAAAGGCTCACAATTTTATTCAGACATTGTTTTACAAAAGACATTAGCCACGGGATTTCATATTTACAGATACAGAAGTGAGTCCTTCTACACTTAGACAACATGATTTAAAGACATAACGCTAGTACTGCTATTAGAAACTAAATTTTATGACTCACTAGATTTATGCAGTATGTTTTTCTATTCATGATCATGATTTTTAGTTTTCAGATATTCCAGCTTATGTGAGTCATCTACATTTAGCATGCATTTTTTACAAATTTATAGTACTATTGAGTTATTGATTTACATGTGCATTCACCCCCATATAGTTAGTATAATCCAAAAGTACTGATCCACATATACATCTATGTGCTACATTATCTCATAATGTAGGTTTAGGTTCTCAGTTTATGCAGTGTTAGTAATTTTAAACATCTCCATCTATATGCCAATAGTTGGTGAGTCCTCATAGTTCAGGGACCCAGTTTTTCAGCTTATTAGTTAGATGATTCAATATTCACAGATAATTCGAGTCACCTGGGGGTTTGTCCTAGTGGCTCTCTAGTTATTAATAGTAGAGGCTTGTCAGACTGTTAGATACGATATAGATTTCCAGTATTTAATATTCAGACTCTTAAGTCTAGTATTTTCAGATATTAGATTCAGTTGAATTCAGTTAGCTCAGAAAGAATTTTGCATTTTAGCTTGGATTATATATCTATATTTTCTTTATTATGAGCTTCAAATTTAGTAGAAGGTTTACAGGGTTAGCTTAAGGCTACTCATAGTCTTGAGCACCGTGTGACATCTCGAGACCCATTTTTAAGGCATTACAAACTTGGTATCAAATCCTAAGGTTATAAAAGTCTTAGGGAGTCAGATACGCCACGTTACATAGAGTCTTGATCATGGGTGTGAAGTGCGCCACATTAATGAGAAAGAGGCTATGGGAATTTTTAGAAAACCATCTCTTTCTTTTATGATCTATCATGCTTACAGTATCTCTATATTCTTTTAACTCATGCTTTTACGTGACAGTTGAATATGCCTCCTCATCGAGCTAACACCCGCAGAAATGATAACCAGCTACCCCAGCCTACTGACCCTCTGAATGAGAACATATCCCATGCTGAATTTTGGGCTGCCTTTCAGGCGTTAGCCCAAGCTGTGACTACCAATGTTTAGGGAAACAATTAGGCGGTAGTCCCACTTCAAAAGAATGGGCAACAGCCAGAATCCAAGACTTTATGAGAATGAATCTGCCAGAGTTCTTCAGGTCAAAAGAAGGTGAGGACCCACAACTTTACTTATAGAATATTAGAAAGATCACCTGGATTATGTATGTTACTGAGGAAGATAGTGTAGAGCTGGCATACTATAGGCTGAAAGATGAGGCGTATGATTGGGTGGTTATTTGGAACAATGGTAGAGGTGAGAATACAGCTCATATGAGTTGGCAGGTGTTTTTGATGCATTTTTAAATATGTTCTTTCCTCATGAAATGAGAGAAGCTAAGATAGAGGAGTTTGTGAACCTGAGGCAGGGCTTGATGTCAGTGAAGGAGCACTTCCTTAGGTTCAACCAGTTATCTAAGTATGTCCCTGATACGATAGCTGATCCTACGGTAAATATGAGTAAGTGTGTTACTGAAGTATCTAGTTTGGTAGCCGAGGAGTGTAGGACTTCCATACTTATTGGGGACATGGATCTTAATAGGTTGATGATTTATGCCCAACAAATTGAAGCAAAAAAGTTAAATGAAAAAGAGAAGGGAAATAAGAAGGCTAGGACCGGGCAATTTGAGTATGGCCAGATAAAGTTTGGAGGGGGAAATCATTCATAGTTTTAGAATCATTCATCTATGCCAGTGCCATCTTCAGTTAGTGCTCCTGTTCCTAGAGCTAGGCAGAAGCAGTGGGGTAAAACTTTTATGTCCAGATCTTAGAATAGTGTGAGTGGAAAGTCCAATTATCCTCCATGTGCTAAGTCTGGTAAGAATTATCTTAGTGAGTGTTTGTTGGGATAGAAAGGTTGTTATGGTTGTGGAAAGTTGGGCCATGGAACCAAAGAGTGTCTACATGCTATGCAGGGAAATAGGAATGTTCATCCCCAGACTTAGGCTACTAGTGCACCAGCTCCTCTAGGTCGCCCAGTCCCTCCTCAAGGTGCATCATCCAGTACCGGTAGCGAGCAGTGCCAGAATCAGTTTTATGCTTTACCATCCCATCAGGAGCAGGAGGATTCACCAGATGTTGTTACTAGTATGCTTCGTGTCTTTAATCTTGATGTTTATATATTATTAAACCCTGAGTCGAGTTTTTCTTATGTGACCCCACTACTTGCAATAAATTTTGAAATAGGTCCTGAAAAGATCCCTGAGCCCTTCTTAGTTTCTACCCCAGTGGGTGAGTCAGTTATTTCCAAATAGATCTATAGAAAGTGTCCTATCACTGTCCTTCATAAAATCATGTTAGCATATTTAATAGAGTTAGGTATGGTTGACTTTGACATTATTCTTGGTATCTATTGGCTCTATTCCTGTTATGCATCCATAGATTTTCGCACCCGAGTGGTGAAGTTTTAGTTTCCAGATAAGCCAGTCTTTGAGTGGGAAGGTAATTTAGTGGCTCCCAAGAGTCATTTCATATCATATATTAAAGCCAGAAAGTTGATATCGAAAGTGTGTATCTATCATCTAGTTTGAGTCAAAGACACTAAGTTTGAGGCTTCAATAGTTCAGTCAGTCTGTGTAGTCAATGAGTTTCCTAATATTATTCCCAACGATTTTCCAAGGGTATCTCCCGATAGGAAAATAGAATTTGGTATTGACCTTCTTCCAGATACTCAGCCCATCTCTATTGCTCCATATCATATGGCTCCAACCAAGCTTAAAGAGTTAAAAGAGCAGCTTAAAGACCTCTTAGATAAAGGTTTCATAAGGCCCAATGTCTCTCTATGGGGCGTTCTAGCCCTATTCATATGGAAGAAAGATCGTTCTTTGTGAATGTGCATTGACTATCGTCAGTTGAATAAAGTCACAATCAAAAATGAATATCCTCTTGTAACGACTCGAGTCTACCCCTTAGTCGTCACACGATGCTTGGAACCACAAGTGATCCCAAGATAACCCATGAACTAGCATACTGCTAAGCAACTAAATTATAACATAATAAATATATGTTCTACTGTACGGAAACATAATCATACTAAAAAACCAAAATAGATACAATACTGAGAAAGCCTTACAATCTGATAAATCTGAAGGATAAAATTGAAATTACATGACTGACTCTGATTGACATCTATGAAGCCTCTACTATATTGACTAAAGATAGCTGGGACATGCCTCCAACTACCACTAATTAATACACATGAAAGTAAATGAACTGTACATGAACTAAAATTATCTAGAGTTTTTGAAGTAGAAAAACTCATCACCTGCTGGCTAGAATCTGTAATTATCTGATCATGATGTGTGGGATACAACTGGTACCTACATTATGAAACAATGTACCCACACAGATGTATATGAGGATATGTACTTCTGGAATGTACTGAGTATGCAAGGGTGAATACAACTAAAATTGATTTTATACGTAATCGTAAAACATGCATGCTAAGTGTAAGTAGACTCACCAACAATCTAGAATAAACTGAAAACTGAAATATCTAAAACCATGAGTGACAAAGATTCTCTGATAAGATGGTGAATCTCTACACTTAGTTTCTGTAAAACTTTACTTTAATGATAGAAGTATAACTAAAGCTGGGATATGATAAAACATTGATACTGTATGAATACTGGGAATGAAACTACATGATGGAGACTGGCATAGATTGAGGATCTGAATACACAATCACACTGAGCATGAATGCATAAACATACTAACTTATCTGATTAACTAAATGACTGATAACTGAATACTGGGCATGTAAGACTGAACTGTACTTAATCTGAATAAATGGACTAAAACTGTAGAGTATTATGGATATAAGGAAGGGATTGACTGAGTAACATGAGATGACTGAGCATGAATTTATGAAAGCTGTATTATCTGAGAATGTAAGACCAAGCGTCTAACATGATTCTAAAATAGTCTGTAAACTGAGGTAGTGAAATACTGATAACTAAATAACTGATAACTGTATTCTATGGTCAAGCAAACCTAAAACTAAACTAAATTACTGGTCTGATTACTAGACTGAGACTGTGACTGAAACTGTAACTAAGATGGTAACTGAGACTGTAACTGAGGCTATAACTGAGACTGTAACTGAGACTAAATATTGAGTTCTAATAATTGAGTAACTAATAGCTATAATTACTGATAACTGAGTTACAGATAACTGGGTGATTGTTCCTGACAGTCCTAATTCTTTAGAACTAAACTGAATTCTATACTGAGTCTGAAACTAAAACTGTGGGAAGTAATCATCTAACCGACATGCCCCTCTATGAATAGATTGGGGTCCAACTTGTAACCTCTGCTGGAATGGTGTCAGTACCGTGCCACGGGTAAAGACAAGTTGAAGAGTTACCCTCATCTGGAAGGTTCCCTGAATGAGAATGGCGGTACCCTCTACTAACAGGTAAAATACCTCATCAATCCTCAATTGGTAGGTTGATGTCTCAACCTACGCTGGCTATGTAGTTCTGGAATGCAAGGGATACTTCTGAGGATCACACCCTCTACTGGCAGGTGAGTCCCCATTCCTGGGTTCACTCGGTGCTAAATCCTACTCCCAACTAAATAGAAACTGAACTGATTTCTAAACTGTACTAGGTTGGACTGAACTATTACTGATCATGTTAACTGGTTGAACTGGACTGAGTTCACTGAGTTCTGTAACTTACTGAGTACTATTGTTCGTCACACTACTAGACTATTCTGAAGTTACTGTAATTCTAGTTAAACAACTAGATTTTTGGGTATTGAAAACCCCCAGGACACGATAACAATAACACTAGGACCATACTAAGGCTTTGAGGATATGATAAATAGTCATTATTTAAAGAAACCCATCACTTGGGCATTTCATCAAACACTTGCAATTTATGGTTTAAACTAAGCAAGGGGATAGATTTAGACATGTAGCAGTAACATGAATTCAGTATTAAAAATTGTCAATTAAGGCTTTAACATGGGACAATTCATCAAACACATGGGGATCATGAACTTGGACATGAGAATATCTTAAACATGGGAGCATAGCATGGTGACATAGCTAAAATCATGAATTGGAGAATTCACAAGTAATTCTCTTTAAATAGGACATGACGGATTTATCAAAACATGTAAAGTTCATAGCTTGAACGTAAGGATTTCTTAAACATGAGGGAACAAAAGGGTTCCATGGAAAAATCATAACTTGGGAATTCATCTTGAAATTGACTTAACATGATATGGGAATTTCATCAAACATGTGGAAGACATTAATTTAAAACATAGGAATATTGCTAAACATCATGAATTTAGGATCTATCATAGAATTTACTTGACTAAAGCATGGGAAATTTAAATTCATAGCATGAGGAATTTAAAATCTTGCATGGAATCACACATTGGCTGATTTAAATTAAAACCACCATGAAAACATGAAATTCAATCTTTCTTGAACATACAAAATACCATAATAATGGAAAATTCATTCTTTAATTAAAAGAAAAGAGTGTTTGGGCTCCATGGGTGAAAGAGGACCTGTAACTCCCCGTAAAAGGCGTGCATAGATTAGTCTTTAATATTGAGCTCTTAGACTTAATGACTTAAAATTTTATAAGTGTAAAATGAGACTTAGTCATTTTAGCTGGCAATCTTCGGGATACAACTTTTCAACCTTCCCGACATCCGTTTTTAGATTTTCAAGTTGATTTATGATCGGGAAATCTCATAGTGCATCTCGGATAAGTTTTGGAATTTTTCGGAATGCATAAGGCTGCGTTTGGATTTCAAAACAGTAGCAAAACGCATAGCCTATTGCCCAGTTTTCAGCATTTCAGGGTCAACTTCAAACAAACATAACTCCCTGTATATAATGAAATGTGTGAGATATAATATATCAAATGAAATATCTTTGAGTCCTCTTTCAAATGCAGTTGGTTTCATCAAATTTGATTATATGAGTAAAAAGTTATAATCGATTTACTCCAGACTATCAAACTATCAACTGAGGGACAGATTTGACCTTAATTGTTCCTTAGAGGTATTTTGGTCATCCTTCACTCCTATATATACCACCAACACGGGATTTAATCCATCAAACACTAAAAGATACCTTCATTCATCAAAATTGCTCAAGAACACTCCTTAGGGTTTCAAAATAAAAACCCAAATAGTTCAAGATTCGACCGTAGATTTTCGAAGATAATTACATATTCGGAATCACAAATCCGCGAGCTTCAAGAAACATCTAGTATTTTCAGAAATAGAGGTACGTGGGGTTATCCTAAAATCTCATGGGTGTAGTTTTTATGAACATGCATGCTTTTAAATGGGGGGTTTCAATCAAATGCTAATAACTTGCTTTCAATATGATTTCTAAGTCATTTTTCTTTATGTCATGGGAATTGTTTGCCTATATACTTCAATGGTTGAAACCATGCATATCTGATTTGAGATTTTCCATGGAAGTTTGATAAATATGAATGATAAATTGCTTTCAAATTTTTATGATAATATCTTGATACCCCATATCATATTGTGACCAACAAAAGAGAGCATGCATTTGAAATAATTATTGTTCACCACTTGTAAATGATGAAGTACCTTGGTTTTTACATGATTATGCATATGTGGATGTGATATTGATAACTTGCAAGTCGGGTATGATGATACCCTATAAAATATGATACGTGATTGAATTAAATAAAGTTTGAATGCATTGATTTTACATGAAATAGGTAGATGCCCGAAGAAGGCATTTGAGTGTAAGGGCTCATCGCTGGAAACCGTGTTTGCCGACATGGGAATTTGGTACCAGGCTAAGTGATCTTGTGTACTTGACTTTATGTCATTCTCAAATTGGGACTATAGGTAGGAGCTCGGGCTAAGTGATCTTGGGCACTACCATTGGGTCGAGATACCATGCTTTGTGGTCTTGTGTGTCTCTCCCTTACTTATACTCTAATCTCGGCGGCAACCGAGATTTGACAGTTGGTGTAAATTATGTAGGGTATTCTACCTAGCTCAGTTGCATTTCATTATTGTTGAGAAACTATTGCATTGTGCCCATGTGTTTTCAAATGATTTGATATGAAATTACTTTATAATGGCTCTCAACTATATTTTGTAAAAATATTATGTTTTGTTTTGATATCTCTGCGTGCCAGTACTTTTGTGCTGACCCCCTTCCCTCTCCAATCTCTCAGGTTCAGAGGACCAGTCTAGGGATCAAGAGAATCAGTAGATCATTCAGACAGAGTTGCAGAGACAAGTGGTGAGCCTTCTATATTTCGGAAGGTCTTATGTCCTGCAGTCCTTTTATCTTATATTTAGTTTTGGGGTCTACTGGGGGCCTTGTCCCAGTTTATATACAGTTTCTTGACTCAGTCATTTGTTAGAGATTTTTGCAGATAGTTGTTTAGAGGTTGATTGATGTTGGGGGAACTTTATTTCCCAATTATTATTTCTTTTCATATTTATGACCATGTTTCATAATTATTGTGTTTCTTCCGCATTACTTTGATCATATGAATTAGGTGCATGATTACCAGACAGATAGGGGTGTTTTGGGCCTCCATGGTTCGAAATGCTCGTCACGGCTAGGCCCTGGTTCGGGTCGTGACAAACTTGGTATCAAAGCACGGTTCATGGTTCCAGGGTGTTTGCGAAATCGCATCGGGTAGAGTCTTGTTTATGGGTGTGTAGCGCGCCACACTTATAAGAAGGAGGCTACTAGGCATTTAGGAATGTCTCTCTTTCTTCATGTGCTAGTTCATGCAATAGAGTCAGAATGTTCCTCTTTCATACTCCAATTCGTGCTATGGTTTCGCCCATACGAAAGTAAAAAGTCATCCCACATTCTTTCCTTACTCTAATGTCCTCGGATATGTCTTATTATTGAGGTGATTCAAGTACAGAAGTTTAGAATCTCAATGGTATGGTCCTTTTTGATTGAACCATATAAGAGTTAAAATTTGTGCAAGGACTTGATAAGAGTCCGTTAGTTCTTCAATTTGTATTGATTTCGATGTAAACATTGATCCTGATGGAATCGTGCTTTTCAGCTTGAGGTATTAATTGCATTTAGTCCTCTTCAAATTTATGTTACAAATGTCTTGATTAAGGGGGGATGATGTGTAGTAGAATGTTGGAACTGTATTTCCACCCGAATAGTAGTATGCGTTAAAGTGTTGTTGTCATGACCTATTGGTAGCGATATTGGACCAAGAAGTTGGGGATGCGAAGTCACAAAGTTAGAAGTCAGAGTGAGGGTGACTTTTGGGTAAATGAATATTTTAGTTGAATAACCGATGTTCGAGAATGATTTACCCCCCTTATGGTGATAGACTAATGTGGTAGCTAGTAGCATGTGTAGATTGTATGGTAGTCTGTGGGGGAAGTGTTTGACTCAGATTTTTATTTATACAGAGTAAGATGTGTATCCTTAGATCATTGAATATTGTGTGTCAATTTTCTATCTCTTGTAATATGTAATCTTATTATCATGGTGTTTTTGAAAAAAATAAAAGTCTAGTGAAGCCGTGTGGGGCTCTTTTGATTCACTAGCATATTTTCTTTGTTATTCATTTTATTTCTTGTTCAAAACACAAAAATCAAAGTCTAGTGAAGCCGTGTGAGGTCTATTTCGATTCACTAGCAGCTTGCTGTCCAACTTGTCGTTCTTGTGTTGGTTTAATATATGTATAGCTAAATCTGTTTGCATGAGATTGAGTAAGTAATTAGGAGGTGAGAGATCAATATAAGTAGATAAGATTGTATGGGATTATAATATCAGATTAAGGTTAACCATGCCTATTATGTGACTTTACCCTCCCCCCCTTGACCTTATTTTATTGGTAGTTGTAAACTAGTACTACTTGTGAGAAGGTATGTAGTAGATTTGTGAGGCATTTGGATAGAATGTTCAGATTTGACGGACTAGTATATTATGTTGCCTTCTTCATTGATGGTAGATGATTGATGCGAGACTATTGGCTTGAATTTAATGTAGAATGTGGATGTCGGAATAGTGGCATGAGATTGATAGTGTTGGGCCCTTTTATATGATCTTGATTCTCATAGTAATGAGATATAAGTTTGGAGTCGCGATATTGGTAGGCTATGACGAAAGTGGTATGGTTCATCAAAGGCTCGGTGATATCCATGTTAAGTGTTAGAAATCTAAGTTTGAGATTTGAAGGTTGAACCGATAGAAATAAGTATGCAAGCATCATACTATGACTATTGGGGCTATCGAAATATAGAGTGTATCTCAGAAGGTAGTATTAGCAGTGGGCTTTCCACTTTCATGTGTGGTCTTTCGGGTTAAATTTCTATTTAATTATGTGTATTGTTGTATTCCAGACCCCAGAGTGCGGTGAGTGTAGTTTAGCTTAGAGACTAGTAATAAGGGATCTATTGAACTTAATATGATGGCTTAAAGCCAAGGGGGAGATAATAGAACGAATAACCAAGTCAGGCTCTCAGATTCTAGCAGTGATGTCATGATGATATAGAACGTCAGAAAGTGAGGGTGAGACTCAACCCATTCTTATCTTAGTATTTTATAGTGATCCCAATGCCTACTCAAGCTTTATGTTTCAGTTCCGTGATCATAGTTCGTGATTCCTGTATATGATAGAGAGTCACGTACTCTTCCAGTTCCAAGATAATGAGTTCTAGTTCATTCAAGTAGTTGGAATCATATTCCTTATGTTAGGAACTCTAGTTGAGGTCATGCAACTCATGACGCATGTACTCACTCTTTATAGTGTGCTAAGTCCCGTATAAAAATCTTCTCATGATTCAGGGTCTTATGTTTTAACCTTTTAGTGACCCTCCCTAAGCAATGATAGTGGTGATGATGTAAATGTTCTTGTTGAGGGAAGATCATAGTACGTTTGTTTAGATAAGTCCATAAGTATGAAGTAAGATTTGGGGCCAATCTTTGATACATGTGATGGTTAGTGGAAAAGTTTGTGTGTATGTTTTAGGGTAGCGCGTGGGAGTTATATTGACAATAGTTTAGAAACTATGTGAAGTATGTATTTATGGGTGGTTTCCTTGAAGTAAACATGTGGTTATAAAATAGGCTTGAATGACGTTTTGGGATTGTAGTAGGAGGTCGCAATATGCATTAGCGACTTCATATTAAGAGTTCAGAGTAGTCATTGAAGTGGTAAGGCATGTTATGCTTAGGATGTGATCTTTAAAAGAGGTATAGAAGGTGGCGTCATATGGCTTAGAATAATAGCGTGGTGTAGCATGTTATATTTTTATGACTTAGAGTTAGGCTTGATCGCGGTGTAAGGATTAAGCTATTTTAGACATTAGTAGAAAAATTTGTCAATGCTCATATGAGAATTTTAAGCTGAATTGAATGAATATGATATTTATAGGGAATAGTATAGTTAAGGGATATTCGAGAAGTGTACTAAGCTTGAAACTAAGAAGTTGTATTGCCAAAGGTCTGGTAATTCTATCCTAATTTAGGAGTTATATGTCTATATTCCAGACTGCAGAGTAATGTCAATGTTGTGATTTCCTCAGTAGGATGTCTTGTGTAATCCATACCCAAGATTAGTGGCTCCCTATTACTGTTAGAACTTTTTTAGAGAGAGCGTTGAAGAGATACTCCAATTAAGTATGAGGGTCCAGCATAATTCAGTCTGTATAGCCAGTAAGTCAGTTTAGCAGTCAGATTCACATGACTTGTTTTCTCATCTTTTCATTTATTCATGCTACCCAAAATCTAAGACATGATACTATTCCAAGATAGAGTATACTAGTAATTGTGAGTATAGCTCAGTTCATGCGTCATGCATTAGATTCAAATTCCAGAGGTTCAGTTATGAATCAAATCGTAGGTGCCTTGTGCATTGCCTCCGTTTTCCGAGTATCTTAGTGAATTGAGCACTCATAGAGGGGTATAGGTTCCCAAGGGGGAGATACCCCATTCAGTTGCATGCATAGGTTCTTATTACAAGCTTCGCATCAGTTGTTATTGTGTATTCAGTCATACGTTCTTGTGTCAGTTCAGTCAGATATGTCTACATTAGAAATGCATGTTCAATAGAAAAAGTTCAGCTTATCAGTGTATTCAGTCCTGTGTTATTGAGGTCAACTCATACACAGACCCATGCATCAGATATACATGTCCAATATAAGAATTCAGAACATCAGTAGTTCCAGTCTTATAGTCATGTTTCAGATCAGTGTATTCTTTATTAAAGGACATGTCATGTCCGCATTATTCCATAGCTTTAAGGCTTTAACAAGTTCCTACCCATCATTCGAGGATGAATGATCCCAAGGGGGAGATAATGTAACGCCTCGTAAAAGGCATGCATAGATTAGTCTTTAATATTGAGCTCTTAGACTTAATGACTTAAAAATTTCCAAGTGTAAAATGAGACTTAGTCATTTTAGCTGGCAATCTTTGGGATACAACTTTTCAACCTTATCGACATCCGTTTTTAGATTTTCAAGTTGCGTTATGATTAGGAAACCTCATAGTGCATTTCGGATAAGTTTCGGAATTTTTTGGAACACATAAGGCTGCGTTTGGATTTCAAAACAGTAGCAAAACACATAGCCTATTGCCCAGTTTTCAACATTTCAGGGTCAACTTCAAACAGTCATAACTCCCTGTATATAATGAACTGTGTGAGATATAATATATCAAACGAAATATCTTTGTGTCCTATTTCAAATGCAGTTGGTTTCATCCAATTTGATTATATGAGTAAAAGGTTATAATCGATTTACTCCAGACTATCAAACTGTCAACTGAGGGACAGATTTGACCTTAATTGTTCCTTAGGGGTATTTTGGTCATCCTTCACCCCTATATATACCACCAACACGGGATTTAATCCATCAAACACCAAAATAAACCTTCATTCATCAAAATTGCTCAAGAACACTCCTTAGGATTTCAAAATAAAAACCCAAATAGTTCAAGATTCGACCGTAGGTTTTCAAAGATAATTACATATTTGGAATCACAAATCCGCGAGCTTCAAGAAACATCTAGTATTTTCAGAAATAGAGGTACATGGGGTTATCCTAAAATCTAATGGGTGTAGTTTTTATGAACATGCATGCTTTTAAATGGGGGTTTTCAATCAAATGCTAATAACTTGCTTTCAATATGATTTCTAAGTCATTTTTCTTTATGTCATGGGAATTGTTTGCCTATATACTTCAATGGTTGAAACCATGCATATGTGATTTGAGATTTTCCATGGAAGTTTGATAAATATGAATGATAAATTGCTTTCGAATTCCCATGATAATGACTTGATACCCCATATCATATTGTGACCAACAAAAGAGAGCATGAATTTGAAATAATTATTGTTCACCACTTGTACATGATGAAGTACCTTGGTTTTTACATGATTATGCATATGTGGATGTGATATTGATGACTTGCAAGTCGGGTATGATGATACCCTACAGAATATGATACGTGATTGAATTAAATGAAGTTTGAATGCATTGATTTTACATGAGATAGGTAGATACCCGAAGAAGGTGTTTGAGTGTAAGGGCTCATCGTTGGAAACCGTGTTTGCCGACACGGGAATTTGGTACCAGGCTAAGTGATCTTGTGTACTTGACTTTATGTCATTCCCAAATTGGGACTATAGGTAGGAGCCCGGGCTAAGTGATCTTAGGCACTACCATTGGGTCGAGACACCATGCTTCGTGGTCTTGTGTGTCTCTCCCTCACGTATACTCTAATATCGGTGGCAACCGAGGTTTGACAGTTGGTGTAATTTCTGTAGGGTATTTCACCTAGCTCAGTTGCATTTCATTGTTGTTGAGAAACTATTGCATTATGCCCATGTGTTTTCAAATGATTTGATATGAAATTGCTTTATAATGGCTCTCAACTATATTTTGTAAAAATATTATGTTTTGTTTTGACATCTCTGCGTGCCAGTACTTTTGTGCTGACCCCCTCCCCTCTCCAACCTCTTAGGTTCAGAGGCCCAGTCTAGGGGTCAAGAGAATCAGTAGATCATTCAAACAGAGTTGCAGAGACAAGTGGTGAGCCTTCTATATTTCGGAAGGTCTTATGTCCTGCAGTCCTTTTATCTTATATTTAGTTTTGGGGTCTATTGGGGGCCTTGTCCCAGTTTATTTACAGTTACTTGACTCAGTCATTTGTTAGAGATTTTCGCAGACAGTTGTTTAGAGGTTGATTGATGTTGGGGGAACTTTATTTCCCCGTTATTGTTTCTTTTCATATTTATGACCTTGTTTCTGAATATTGTGTTTCTTCCGTATTACTTTGATCATATAAATTAGGTGTATGATTACCAGACAGATAGAGGTGTTTCGGGCCTCCATAGTTTGAAATGCTCTTCACGGCCAGGCCCTGGTTCGGGTCGTGACAGGACCTATGGATGAAATCCCACATACCTTAAAGCTTTAATCTTGAAGGATAAACACAATCTTGAAAGCATTCTTTAATTAGGAAACTTGAGTTCTTGCTTTTCTCGAAGAAAATTTGATGAAGTTCTTGGTGTTCTTGAGGAGGCTAGGGTTTTTCTTTGAGAGAAAAGATGAATAATTGATTGTATATTGCTTTTAAGGGGCTGAAATTAAGTGTTATGAGCGGATATGGGTGAGGGGAAGTGACCAAAGTGCTCCTAGACCCTTTAAAAACCGAATTAGAGTGTGAAATAGTTCCATAATGCGCTGGACGATGCGTCGCATACCTATCGCATCGGCTTACTTCCTCACACAAAAAATGCCATAATTTTTTGCTCGGGTATCATACTTTGGCAAAATTGGTATCTTTGGAAAGCTAATTCAATTATATACAATTTGGTGGGTCTTGAGCTACAAAATTCCACATATATAAAAAGTTATACATGTTTTAAGTTGACCCTTGTAGAATCAAATACCAAACTTTGGACAAATCAAGGGCTCTAAGCTCAACTTTGTTCTAAGTGATTCTTATGAACATTTTTCATCTCAAAAGCAAATAAAACATGAGGATAAAGATCATGAAACTCATATTTTCATGGGAATAATTTATATTATAGCTTATATGCACAGGAATGATGGTTCAAAGACTAGTCCGAAAATGCGGGGTATTACATTAGCTCCCCTTGGGAACATTCGTCATCGAATGAGACTGATTAGACTGAGAGTACTATACGAAGGTAGCTGAGATCATATTTTGAACATGCATGACTTGGAACATGATTCCATAGCTGATTCTGATACATGATACATGAACTGAATATCATGAACTGAACTAATTTCTTGAATAATACAATGACATGAATTCGTCAGAGAGGTCTGAATTGAGGACATATATGACATAAACTAAATTTCACTAATCATTAGTGGTGTAGCATGAGAACCTGGAACTGAACATACTGTAAGGCATGGGTACATGAGTCATGAGCTGCATGACCTGAGTTTGGAGTTCGTGATTTCATGGAACATGATTTGTACTGCTGAGTGAACTAGAACTCCACATACTAGAAACTGAAAACATATATGGCTTTTCTATAAAGTGCATGAATATAAGCTGTGATGATGGAGATGACATGTTAGGCATGAGTAGATATCGTGATGGCTTAAAAACTTTGCTCTGAGATAAGAATAGGTTGGGGATCGTCCTCCCTTACTGCTTTTCTACATACACTGGCACTACTACTAGAATATGAGAGCTTGACTTGGTTACTTGTTCTATCATCTCCCCCTTAGCTTTAAGCCATCATTTTAAGTCTGTGACCACTTTACAAAACTCTGAACTGAACTGCAATCACTTTACTCTAGAGTTTAGGGGTATAATAATACACATGAATGATAAACTCATCCTAAAAGACTGTACCTGAAAGTATAAAACCAACTGCTAATACTATCTCATGGGGTACAACTCTTAACTTTCTATAGTTTCTGCAATCATCATCACATACTTACACGTTTTTCAACACATATTTGCCTCACTAAACACATCATCTGCTTCTGTTTCTTCATAGACTACTAATGTCACATGTCTTAACTCACATCCACACCATCATACCTAATCTTAAATCAATAAAATTAAATTTTTTCATACAGTGTTCAAGCCTACTGATTCACTTTTCATACAACTAGCCCCATGAATATATAATCTACTCAATCTGGATAATGCTTTCCCAACTCTACTACTGCTAAGCTTCTGGGTTCATAATTCTAACTCTAGACCACATAATATAAAAGGGATTCTAAGAAGGAAATCTAAAAGCACATCTGACTTTGTCTTAATGCACGATTTTTATGAACATGAATGAAATATTTAAAACATTAGGACATAAGGGAATAAATGGGATACTTTCTGAGCCAACATGCAATCCCATAACTGTCTATGGGGACTGGCTGAGAAAACACTGTCTGTAAGGACTTAAGCTTCACTGTTTCTGTCACCTCAAAACTAAGGCAGAGTTAGCATGAATAGTGTAAGATGAGGATCTACATAAGAATAAATAGTGCAAGATGAGGATCTGCGTAATTTCTTAGATAATGCTTCTACTGCATGATCTGAGACTTGAAAGAAGGGAAATATTTCCTAAATGACTTGTAGCCTCTCGAAGAAAAGTATAGATCTCTCTGTACCATTCTGTAAGACTCTACTAGACATGGCTTCATATACGTCCTAGGACACTTTAACTCTGTGCTCAGATACCAAGTTTGTAACGACCCAAGACTACCTCCTAGTCGTCAAACGGTTTTTGGAACTACAAGTGATCCCAAGATAACCCATGAATTGGCATACTGTTAAGCAACTAAATTATAACATAATAAATAACTTTTCTGCTATAAGGAAACATAATCATACTAAAAATACAAAATAGATACAATACTGATAAAGCCTTACAATCTGATAAATCTAAAAGATGAAACTGAAATTACATGAATGACTCGGACTGACATCTATGAAGCCTCTACTATACTGACTAAAGATAGCTAGGACATGCCTCCAACTACCACTAATTAATACACATGAAAGTAAATGAACTGTACATGAACTAAAACTATCGGGAGTTTCCAAAGTAGGAGAACTCATCACCTGCTGGCTGGAATCTGCAACTATTTGATCATGATGTGTGGGCTACAACTGGTACCTATATTATGAAATAATATAGCTACACAGATGTATATATGGATCAGTACTTCTAGAATGTACTGAGTATAAAGGGGTGAATGCAAGTAAAACTAATTTTATAAGTAATCGTAAAACATGCATGCTAAGTGTAAGTAGACTCACCAATAGGCTGGAATAAATTGAAACTAAAATATCTTAAAGCATGAGTGACAAACATTCTCTGATAAGATGGTGAATCTTTACACTTAGTTTTTGTAAAACTTTACTTTAATGATATAAGTATAACTGAAGATGGGATATGATAAAACATGGATACTGTATGAATACTGGGTATGAAACTACGTGATAGAGACTAACATAGATTAAGGATCTGAATATATAATCACACTAACATAGATTGAGGATTTGAATATACAATCACACTGAGCATGAATGCATAAACATACTAACTTATCTGATTAAATAAATAAATTATAGCTGAATATTGGGCATGTAAGACTGAACTGTACTTAGTCTGAATAATTGGACTTAAACAGTAGAGTATTATGCATATCAGGAAAGGACTTACTGAGAAACATAAGATGACTGAGCATGAATTTGTGAAAATTGTATTATCTGAGAATGCAAGAACAAGCATATAACATAATTCTAAAATAGTCTGTAAACTGAGGTACTAAAATACTGATAACTAAATAACTGATAATTGTACGCTATGGTCAAGCAAAACTGAAATAGAATTGAGTTACTGGTGTGATTACTGGATTGAGACTGTGACTAAGACTGTAACTAAGACAATAACTGAGATTGTAACTGAGGCTATAACTGAGACTATAACTAAGACTGAATACTGAGTTCTGATAACTGAGTAACTAATAGTTGCAATTACTGATAACTGAGTTACTGATAATTGGGTGACTGTTTCTGATAGTCCTAATTCTGTAGAACTGAACTAAGTTCTATACTAAGTATGAAACTGAAATTGTGGGAAGTAATCATCTAACCGATATGCCCCTCTCTGAATGGATTGGGGTCCAACCTATAATCCCAGCTGTAAGGGTGTCAGTATCGTGCCACAGGTAAAGACAAGCTGAAGTCACCCTTATCTGGCAGGTGCCCTAAATGAGAATGGTGGTACCCTCAACTGGCAGGTTAATGTCACAACCTACGTTGGCTACACAATTCAGGAATGCAAGGGTTGTTTCTAAGGATCACACCCTCTATTGGCAGGTGAGTCTTCTTTCTTGGGTTCACTCGGTGCTGAATCCTGCTCCCAACTAAATAGATTCTGAACTGATTTCTAGACTGTACTAGGTTGGACTGAACTGTTACTGATCGTCTTAACTGGCTGAACTGGACTTAGTTCACTAAGTTTTGTAACTGACTGAGTACTACTGTTTGTGACACTACTGAGACTATTTTAAAGTTATTGTAATTCTAGCTAAACAACTAGATTTTCGGGTATTGAATACCCCCAAGACTCGATAACAATAACACCAAGACCATACTAAGGGTTTGAGGACATAATAAATATTCATTATTTAAAGAAACCCATCACTTGGGCATTTCATCAAACACTTGCAATTCATGGTTTAAACTAAGCATGAGGATAGTCTTAGACATGTAGAAATAACATGAATTCAATATTAAAAATCGCCAATTAAGGCTTTAACATGGGACAATTCATCAAACACGTGGGGATCATGAACTTAGACATAGAAATATCTTAAACATGGGAGCATAGCATGGTGACATAACTAAAATCATGAATTGGGTAATTCACATGTAATTCGCTTGAAATAGGACATGAGCGTTTCATCAAAACATGTAAAGTTCATAGCTTGAACGTAAGTATGTCTTAAACATGAGGGAACAAAAGGGTTTCATTGCAAAATTCAAAACTTGGGGATTCATCTTGAAATTGACTTAACATGATATGGGAATTTCATCAAGCATGTGGAAGACATGAATTTAAAACATAGGAATATTTCTAAACATCATGAATTTAGGATCTTTCATGGAATTTACTTGACTAAAGCATGGGAAATTTAAATTCATAGCATGAGAATTTAAAATCTTGCATGGAATAACACATTGGCTGATTTGAATTAAAACCACCATGAAAACATGAAATTCAATCTTTCTTGAACATACAAACTACCATAATAACGGAAAATTCATTCTTTAATTAAAAGAAAAGAGTTTTTGGGCTTCATGGGTGAAAGAGGACCCATGGATGAACTCCTACATACCTTAAAGCTTTAATCTTGAAGAAGAAACACAATCTTGAAAGTATTCTTGAATTAGGAAACTTGAGTTCTTGCTTTTCTTGAAGAAAAATTGATGAAGTTCTTGGTGTTATTGAGGAGGCTAGGGTTTTCTTTGAGAGAAAAGAAGAATAATTGAGTGTATATTGCTTTTGGGGGACTGAAATTAAGTGTTATGGGAGGTTATGGGTGAGGAGAAGTGACCAAAGTGCCCCAAGACCCTTTACAAACCGAATTAGCATGTGAAACAGTTCTGTAATGCGCTGGCCGACATGTCACATCACTATTACATCAGCTTACTTCCCCATACGAAAAATGTCATAACTTGTCTCTCGGGTATCGCATTTTGGAAAAATTAGTATCGTTGGAAAGCTAATTCAATTTTTTACAATTTGGTTGGTCTTGAGATGCAAAATTCCATGTATATAAAAAGTTATACACATTCTAAGTAGACCCTTGTAGAATTCAATACCAAACTTTAGACAAATCAAGGGCTCCAAGCTCAACTTTGTTCTACGTGATTCTTATGAATATTTTTCACCTCAAAAGCAAATAAAAAAAAAGGATAAATATCATGAAACTCATATTTTCATAGGAATTATTTATATTATATCTTATACGCATAGGAATGACGGTTCAAAGACTAGTCCAAAAATACGGGGTATTACACATCTTCCTCGGATTGATGACTTATTCGACCAGTTCCAAGGTGCAAGTTATTTCTCCAAGATGGAATTTAGATCCAACTATTGTCATCTTAGAGTTAGAGAATATGATATTCCAAAGACAACTTTCATAACCCGTTACAGTCATTTTAAGTTTCTAGTCATGTTATTTGGTCTTAACAATGCCCCAACAACCTTCATGGACTTGATGAACAGAGTGTTCAAATAGTATTTGGACATGTTTGTCATAGTCTTTATCTATGATATTCTTTTCTATTCTCGTAGTGATGATGATCACGAAAACCACCTTAGAATTATATTGCAAACTCTTAGGGATCACCAGTTGTTTGTCAAATTCAGCAAATGTAAATTTTGGCTAAGATCAGTAGCTTTCCTTGGTCATATTATTTTTAGTGAGGGCATTGGAGTTAATCCCCAAAAGATAGAATCAGTAAGAAATTGGCCTAGACCTATCTCTCCGTCAGACATTAGAAGTTTCTTGGGTTTAGCTGGCTATTAAAAATATTTTGTAAAGGGTTTTTCATCTATTGCATCCCCTATGTCTATATTGAATTAGAAGAAAGTTAAGTTTCAGTGGTCAATTTCTTGTGAGAAGAGTTTTCAGGAGTTGAAGACTCGACTCACTTCAGCCCTAGTTTTAGCACTACCTGATGGTACAGATGGGTTCGTTGTATATTGTGATGCTTCTAGAATTGGTTTGGATTATATTTTGATGCAGAGAGGTAAGGTTATAACCTATGCCTCTATACAACTTAAGCCTTATGAAAATAATTACCCTACCCATGATCTTGAGTTAGTTGTTATTGTGTTTGCATTGAAAATTTGAAGGCACTATATTTATGGGGTGCATGTTGATATGTTTATGGATCACAAAATTTTGCAGTATGTATTTACTCATAGGGAGTTAAATCTTCGTCAGAGAAGGTGGTTAGAATTTTTGAAGGATTGTGACATGAGTGTTTTATATCATTTGGGCAAGGCCAATGTAGTGGAAGACGCCCTTAGTAGACTGTCTATGGGCAGTGTTGCTCATATGGAGAATGATAAGAGAGAACTAGTTTGAGAAGTTCACTAGTTAGCTAGATTGGGTGTGAGATTGGTTGACTCATCTGAAGGTAATATTTAGGTTCAGAGTAGTTCAGAATCTTCTCTAGTTTTGAAAGTGAAAGAGAAGCAGGATAAGGACTCTAGTTTGGTCAAGCTGAAGGGTTCAGTAAAAGACCAAAAGGTTGAGGTTTTCTCCCAAGAGGGAGATGGTGTGTTGAGATATCAGAGTAGATTGTGTGTGCCATGTGTTGATGATTTGAGGCAGCGGATTATGGAAGAAGTGCATGGTGCACGTTACTCTATTCATTCGGAGCCACCAAGATGTACCACAATTTACGGTAAGTCTATCGGTGGAGTGGTATGAAGAAAGATAGAGCAAATTTTGTAGCCAAGTGTGCAACTTGTCAATAGGTTAAGGTAGAGCACCAAAGACCTGGTGGCACTTTACAGGAGTTTGGTATTCCCACTTGAAAGTGGGAAAAGGTGAATATGGACTTTGTGACTGGATTACCCCATTTGCATCATCAGCATGATTCGCTATGGGTTATCATAGACAGATTGACTAAATCAGCAAATTTTTTGCCAGTTCACACGTCCTACACAGCTAAAGATTATGCTAAGTTATATATAAGAGAGTTGGTTAGATTGCATGGAGTTCCCTTGTCTATTATTTCAGATAGGGGTACTTAGTTTACCTCTCAGTTTTGGAAAGCCTTTCAAAAGGGTCTTGGTACCCAAGTTCATCTCAGTTCAGCTTTTCATCCGCAGACAGATAGTCAGGCAGAGAAGACCATTCAGACTCTAGAGGATATGTTGAGGGCATGTGTTCTTGATTTCAAAGGTAGTTGGGATGAAAACTTATTATTGATCGAGTTTGCCTACAATAATAGTTACCATTCTAGTATTCAGATGGCCTCGTTTAAGGCTCTTTATGGACAGAGATATAGTTCACCAGTCGGTTGGTTCGAAGTGGGTGAGTTCTCTTTGATTGGGACAGATATGGTGTCTGAAGCCATGGAGAAAGTTTAATTAATTCGAGAGAGATTGAATGTAGCTCAGAGTCGTCAGAAATCTTATACAAATGTAAGAATGAGAGTTCTTGAGTTTGAAGTAGATGATATTATGTATTTGAAGGTTTTACCCATGAAGGGGGTGAAGAAATTGTTAAAAGGGGGAGCTTAGTCCCTAATATGTAGGACCCTACAGGATTTTAAGTCGTGTGGGGAAGATAGCGTATGATCTTGAGCTATCTGCGGACTTGTCATCAGTTCACCCTGTGTTCCATGTGTCCTTATTGAAGAAGTGTGTGGACGATCCAACTGTTGTAATCCCTCTAGAAAGCATAAATATTCAGAATAACGTTTCATATGAAGAACTTCTAGCAGAGATTTTTGTTCATCTGTTCCGTAGACTAAGGAATAAAGAAGTTCCCTTGGTTAAAGTTTTGTGGCAAAATTAGTTCGTTGAGGGTGATACTTAGGAAGAAGAAGTAGACATGCGTACCAAGTATCCTCATCTCTTCTCCATGAACTCAGATTCAGTCGAAGGTAATAGTCTTCCTTAATTCAGTTCTTTTCCAGTCTCAGATTTAGCCATATAGTTATCTTCATTTAAATTCACGCATTTACAGATTAGTTCAGTCGCTCAATATGTTTTAGATTTAGTCATGCAGCTTGTTTCAGTTGTGCATGCCAGCATATAGCCTCAATTCCTCAGTATCTTCAGTTTAACTAGTCTCATTCGAGGATGAATATTCCCAAGGGAGAGATAATGTAATACCCCGTACTTTTCCTAGGTCAGTTTAGCTCCTTGAATGTCTAGGGCCAACTTCAAAATGAATAACTCTTGATACGTGTGAAATTTTTCAGCTTTAACCCACCAATGTGTAGATAATTGAATTAGCTTTCCAACGATACCAATTTCGCCTCAATTCGATACTCGGTTAAGAAGTTATGAAAATTTTAGTGAAAGAAGTAGGGCATCGTGATAAGAACCACGTCGCGATGAAGGACAAATTCGCAGTTGTCCGATTTCTAGTGGATCACCGCGACTAGCCCGCGTCGTGGAGAAGTTTCAGTTCCCGTTCCCGTTCGTCCCTTTCCAGTAACTCACCACTATTAGCCTGTATCGTGCCAAAATTCCTAATTGGACAGACACTGCGTCGCGATGGAGTGCAAAATGGCACTTGTCCTTTTCCAGTGACGCAACGCGATTTCACCGCGTCATGCCATAGGCCAAAATGACAGTCGTCCGTTTTCCAGTAAGCCACCGCGATAGCGGCGCGTTGCGGTGGTGTGCCAAATCAGGATTTTCCAATTTTGAGTAAAATTTTAGAAGGGCAATTTAGTCTTTTCCCAAGCCCCCAAATCGTGAATAACAAAGAATTAGCCTATTCTAAGCCTATTATGCTCACTTTTCATCAACTTTCTCTCAAAAAAACCCTAGAACATCAAACCTTCATCCCCAAGAAATCCAAATTCCACCATTCTTTTTCCAAGATAAGCTCAAAATTAAAAATTCTCAATCCAAGAACTTCAAGAATCAATCTTCAAGAGCACAAATAGGAACTCAAAGTTCAAGCTTCTCCATCTAGTCATCAATTAACGTATGTGGGGTTTTGAGCAAGGATAAATCTTTTATCCTTGTGCCCAAAAGTAGTTTTTAAATTACAAGTTACATGATTTTGTATGATTACCCATGAATTTAAATTACAAGTTACATAATTTTAAATATTACTTAAAAATTATTATTCTCAAATTAATTATAAATAAATTATGTAAATAAAATTAATGATGTCAATCGCATAATAATGTCAATTCATTTCGTATACTACAAATAATTTTTGGTCAATTAATTTTTTAATACGGTATTATACACACACACACACACACACATATATATATATATATATATATATATATATATATATCGTAATACAACGAATTGATCTGATGAATTATTGGTTAATTAGCTTCATTATTATAACTTCCATAGTGTATGATTACCTCGATCGTATGATGTTAACATATTAATCAAAATACTTGGATATATAGATTCAGTTAGCTAGCTTTTGACACTATGTACATCACTACACGAGAGATACATACATACATACATACATACATACATACATACATATATATGTATATTATATATACATAAATATATATATGTATAAACATATATATATATATGCATCAAATACACGTGTATATTATCTCGTAATACAATGTATTTCATATATACTCTGATGAATTATCGTTTAATTTAGCTTACATTATTATATTATAACATCAACAATATATTATTACCTTGATCAATCAATGTATTCAATATATAATTGAATACATTTAGTTAGCTTTTGGCTGCGTACATAACTACACGAGATATACATACATACATACATATACATACATACATACATACATACATATATATATGTATATATATATATATATATTCACACAATCTTAACAATGCATATGTAATCGATTGTTAATTAAAAATTATTTTTATTATTTTTTTAAAAAAGAAGAAAAGTCCACAAGTGGTCGCTTACCACCATCTGTGATAGCTTTTTGGTGGTCGCTTTTTTTATTAATACGAGAAAGAGAAATCACAATCATTGCGGCGACGGAAGAAGAGCAGCAACGACGGGAGGAGAGAGCATCGACGGTGGATCAAAATTCTTGAGAAAGGAAGAGAGAGAGGAACAGCTAAAAGATAAATGAGGAGAAAAGAGAAAGAAAATTAGGGTGTTACCCTAATAGATGTTTGACTAAAAATTTGATTGAAAAGGCGACGTACAAAATTGACGTTGTCCATCGCTCTTTAAAAAATTTATATATTTGATTTAATTTTTTAAAATATAAAAATTATTTATTTATTAGTAAATTAAAAATATCAAATATCGATGGAAAATGTCGTTTTCATAAAGTTAATTTTTTTATTTTTAACAAAAGCGACACTGTCCGTCGCTTTTAGTAAAAATACAGAAAAATTAAAATTAATTAAAAATTGCGACGGATAGCGTCACTTTTCTAGAATTAATATTTTAAAAACCAAAGATTATAGAGACGTTGTCCGTCGATTTTAATACAAATAAGTAAAAATAAAAATTAAATTTAAAAATCGACGGACAACGTTGCTTTTTAAAAATTAATTATTATTATTTTTAAATAAATAACGACGCTATCCGTCGCATTTATTGAAAAAAATTATAAATTATTTGTTAATTAATTGGAACAATAATCCGCAAAAAAAATGAATATTCAGACGTTGACCGTCGATTTAAATAAAAATAAATAAAGATTAAAAGTAGATTAAAAAAGCGACGGACATTGTCGCTTTTTTCGTCGCTTTTTTAAAGTGACACTGTTCGTCGCTTTTTTATGTGTCATTTTTTAATCTTTTTTTAGTAGTGATATATATATATATATATCAACTCTTGAATACGTACTATATACATCACGTCCACAAGTATATTACCTCATAATACAACACATTCATTATATTCTGATGAATTATCAGTTATATGTACGTTACATTATTATAACTCCAATAGCATAGTATTATTACCTCAACTGTATGATAGACATATTTATTATACAAAGATTATGTTTAACATAATTTAACGTATATACAATAAAAAATATATTTATTTTATATATTGAAACTTAAGTAAAAGATAAAGATTATATTTATCCTAATTTATTTATTTTATTTAATATATTTCTTAGTTTATTTTTTAGTATAATTTATTTTACAAAATTTAAGTTTAATTAATTTTATTATTATTATATAGGTTATCAACATCGTATGGTCGGTGTAATGAAAAAAAAATATATATTAAAAATATATTTAATTTTACATATAATAATTAAAATATATTTTTTTAATCAAAAAGTGACCACTTGTGGTCACTTTTATATAAATATTTTAGTTGAATTTTTAAAGAAAAGAGACCACAAGTGGTCTCATTTTTTAAAAAAATTCTTTTTAATCATAAAGTGACCACAAGTGGACGATTTTTTAAATAATTGTCTTTATTATTTTTTTTTTAAATCCAAAAGCGACCACAAGTAGTGGTCTCTTTTTTAAAACTATTTTTAATTTTATTTTTAAAATAAAAGCGATCACAAGTGATCGCTTTTTAAATATTATTTTTAATTTAATCTTTTAAATAAAAGCGACCACAAGTGGTCAGTTTTTATAAATTATTTTCTTTATCAATTTTGTAAATCAAAATATTTCTAATTTAATTTTTTAAAGAAAAGAGACCACAAGTGGCCGTTTTTTGTGAATAATTTCCTTTTTTAATTTTTTAAATCAAAAAGTGACCACAGGTGGTCGCTTTTGCAAAAATATTTTTAATTTATTTTTGCGACCACGAGTCAAGCTAAGATTGATGATTAGATGAAATACATCTTTGATATCATATTCGATCAACTGCTTGATCAACTCGTGTGGGCTTTACAAGTATTTTTAATTTTACTAAATTATTCCTAATTAATTATTATAAGTTATCTAAGAGTTGAAAAATTGATATCTTATATTGAATTGAAAGGATAAAAAAGACACAAAATATTAAATTTCTTAATTTTTTAGACTGAACAAATAAATTTGAATAATTATTTTTAAAATATTAGATATGTCAAAATAGACTAAAACCCCCAATATTTTTCCAAGTAATAATTTTCGTAGGTATATATCAAAGACTAAATCCACAACTAAATTCGCAAAAACAATTCCCCAACTAATTTCTCAGGTAATAAAATCCACCACAGAAATTTCCATCAAAATTTCTCTATGTAAATCCGTAGGATAAATTACCTGGGGATTTTTCTATGGATTATATGTATATATATATATATATTCCTGTGGATTTACCTAGAGATAACATACCCGCCGATATATTTCCCTAGGTAATGTCGCAAGGACAAAATTTGAGCAATATGTCGCCAAATTTACCTGCGGAATATATAGGGAATCTATAGTTCGCAGGTAACATATTCTAATGTTGAGGAATTTAAAATTTTATCAGGTAAATCTGCATGTATTTCTTGCGATATTTTTCCCTAGGTAAGATCCCCATGTAATTGATATTTTTCTAGTAATTTAGCTCGCCCCGCATCTCCAAGTTGATCCATATCTTCTAGCCCATCAAATGAACCAGCATTACTACCATGTTGGCTAATGGTATTGTGTAGGCTATGGTCTTCCCCTAAGACAAAAAGAATAAGAAAAATCGTAAACAAAAACACTACGACTAACCCAATTTCACTAACAACACCACAATTGTGAAAACTATGTTTCACTCCCTGGCAACAACACCATATTTGATAACGCTCAACTTACACTATAAATTTAGTGGAAAGCGTACCTCTTCAATATATACCCAACATGAGTCGGGGTCGAATCCTCGAGGAGTACAAACTTATCTTTCAAACCTTACGTGTGTTGAGAGTTAACTATGTGTTAACCTGTAATGCAACAATTAAACGATACATGAAAATAAATTAGGGGGTTTGATTTGGAACTTTGTTAAAAACAATCACAAATGACATTAATACGAGATCAAATAATTGATAGGTATTACGAAATTGAGAGGGACCTTAGGCTTATGCTATCCTTGGTGGTATTCATGCATGGGTAATCAATAGTTAGTACAAGTTTTAGCTAAGGATTTTGGGTAGGCTAGATTTAGCGTCTTAGTGTTAATATTTTGATAAAACACCAAATTCACTCATGGATTATTTCGAACACCTCATGGGCATGACAAGTTTACCAATACATTACCTCAAACTAGTATGCTTATTTCTAAGATGATGCTTATGAAAATAGCTAACTCAAATAACACCCTTATTTCTAAGATGATGCTATAAAGAAACTAATTCAAGATGTTGTTCACAATTACTCCTCACTCATATCCCTCTTTCAAGGATGATATAGAATCTAAGACAATTAGGGTATCACTCCCAATTCTCAATTCAAACATGGAGTAAGAGAAAAACCCATCACAATTAACTAATTATTTGGACTAACAATCAACACCCATACATTATTCACCACCTAATCAAACATGACCCCAAGATATAAATTTTGTTACTCATGAAATTAAAGATAAGAAATATATCCAAATTGGCATGCAATTCATTCATCATAAGCAAAATAAGTATAAATCCAAACTTCAATTTAAATTTACAACCAAATCTCTCTTGGAATAATACCAGCAATTGTTTCTTCATTCAATATAAAGTGTTTTTTCACTCTAGGACTGGAAAATTGGATATGTAAAACATTGAGGGTTCATCCTTTTATACTTTGGGACTAAGCTCTGTGAATTCCCAATTTTGCCCCTAAAATCTGCCCTACCTGTCGTGATCGCATTCCCCCAATTGCGGTCGCGGTTTTGCAATCGTGTGGCATCATATTGAGATTGCCACCCCTGAATTTTTGGACTGACTATGACCACGACCCTCAGGTTGCGATCGCAACACCTGAGGGTCGTCTCATGGAGCTTATCTGCAACCTTTATCAATCTTTTGGCCATTTCCCTTCCTTTCTATCTTTTTCTCAAATCTTCTTCATCATGCTTACCTATAGGATTACAAACACCGAAATTTAGTGCATTTTACACATAAATAGTTACATATATTCAATTATTTCACCATAGTGTGCAATAAATTAGATACAAAAGAGTGGAAAATTTCCCACTTATCAATTAACAAATGTCTAGGTGTTATTATCTTTTAAAGCAGTAATCTCCAATTATATTGTTGCAACCCACCTAGGATCTTGTAAATCAACTTTATAGAAGATAGGCTTAGAATGAACAACATATGTAGCTAAAACTTTTTTATATGCAGGAGAAATATTAGCATAAGATAGAAACTGAGCCAAAGAATGAGAGAAAGAAGCTTTTTTTTAGGTTGAACATAGTCCTGCAACCAAAATTGAGGACTACAAGTTCTAGATGGTCTAGCAAGAGTAGGAAAAACACTGGTAGAACCAGGTCTTTGAGGTTTAACCACTAGAGAACTGGAATTATGTACTGGTGCAAGAGAGAAAATGACTGGTAAGGTGACATGTTATGGTCTAGAATAGGGGAAATATTAACATCAACACCAAGAATAGAAGTAGATAGTCCAGAAAAGGACTCAATAGTAAAGAAAGAAGCATGATATGGGGGGTGCGGATTAGGCACGATAACTTTACTAGATGATAAATAGTTATTAAATTAATAAGTATTTATTTTTAAGTAAATTATTTCGTGTATATTATTGGTTGGTTTAATTTTCATTTTTATCTTCTTGACTTAAGATGTTTTATTAATTCATATTCTAAATTAGATATTATCATAATTAAATTATCTAGTGTTTTAGGATCATCGTTAGTACTATGTATTCTTTTGTATTCTAGGTATAAACTATATAGTTTAGTTTCGATATCTTTTAATGATTTATTCTTTTCGTAAGATGTATTCATTAATTTGTGTAGTTTATTATTTTATCCTATTGAAATTTTAGCAATTTCTGTGTAGTATTTTATTCTAAATTTGCTATATTCAATGCGTAGGTTTATGTTCTTTATCTGATTAACTAGTATTTGTTGTTCATGTATAGGTAATTTTCCATCTGTATTAAATAATTTTTCGTATGTATTAAATAAATTATTATTTGTATCTTTTTCTAAGGTTAATTTTATTTTAAGTAATTTTTCTTCTAGTTATCTTTTTTCTATTTCAAGTTGATTTCTGTAATTAACTTCTTCATATATCCAAATTTGCCTTTCTCTAATTTTTTTATATATTCTAACATTTATTTATTCTGAATAATATCTATCTGAATCTAAGTAATTTTGATGTTCATAATATATGTGTAAGTTTTCTATACTGTTTAATAATTCTTCCGCTTCATAATCTTGTAATTTTTCCCATATTATTTTCTTTATGTCTATAATTTCTATATCTCTAAGTATATATAAAACAAGTATTATAATATCATCTGTCATTTAAGTTCGATTAAATGCTTTTTCATAATATTTTCTAGTTGTTTGTTTTAGTCTAAGTAATTCTTGCATATTTTCATTAAGAAATTCTATATGTTTTATATCTTTAGTTTCCATGTATTTGTCTAAATTTGTTTTCATTTGTTTTTCTACTAATTGTATATTTTTCATATCTTTTTTCCAAAAATCTAGATATTTGTGATTTATCATAGTTGATGTGTACGTAGGTATTTATAAGAGTAATTAGGTAAGTGTGGTATGTAATTTATTCTAGCTATATAATCTTTACCGAATATTTTTTCTAATATGATTTTCCTTATATCTATTATTCATATATCCTTAATCACATACAAAATAAGTATTTTAAATTTATCTACCATTACATCAGATAAATAATTATTCATTTTCATAAAATTTCTATTTTCAAAGTATTCTCTTCAATCATAGACATAACAAAATATGGTCATCTTAGATTACTATATACTAGATTATTCTTAAATAATATGTTCTTCGGTCACTATTAGCATGGTAATCTGAATGTTTTTCCCTTAAATAGCGCCTCTACTCTGGTTACTCCTCACCACGGCTTCTTGCCTCATTGGTTTCACCTTTAGGATGACATAGTTCTTAGGGTTTTTTCTCCTTTTCCACTTTGCTAATAAACTTCTTAACATATTACTCTTCGAATAATTCTACTATAAAGTAACTAACATGAATTTATTTTATCATACCATGATTGTTGGGAGTTATGAATTTAGCTATTCATAATCATAAATAAATATACCTGTTCGGGTAGGTTTGATATTTCTAAGCTTTGTTCCTCCATAGCTTTTTCCATTGAAATATACCTGTTTTTTAATAACTAAGCAAAATATTTGTTGTGGACAAGAAAGAGTATTTGTGCTTCAACTCCTGAAGGCTTGGTTTGCAATGCCTTCAGTTCATCTTATTTATAGACTGAAAATTTACAAGAATATTCCTATTTTTACTCGTTTCTAAAAAGTCTTTAAAAATTATCTACCTAATCTACTTTACTATACTTTACAAAAGTCTCCTAATAAGACAAAAGTTATTAATTCCTAGACTAATAATAGTCAAAAAACTATACAAAAGATTCTAATAATTTACGTAAAGCAAATTGTGAAAGTTTACATGTCGCTTTCACAATTTAATAGTTTGTCTTCTATTATTACTCTTTTGATATCTTCTCTTTGTCGTATCTACTGCTTTTCTATATCTCCATTATTGCATCTTATCTTGTATCTTTCAGCTGACGTTCTTATCTTCTTGGTTGATTTTTCTTCTATTCTAGCTGAACTTCTGGGATATTACTATCTCCTCCATTACATTTTGAACATTTATGATCTGGATATTTATGTTCAATTGTCTTGCAATATCTGGTTAATAATTCTTCTGAAATAATTTTTTCTCTGATAGCTCTGGCGATAGGTTCCGTCTCTGGTTTGAGCAACGTCAAAATCCATTGCCTAATAGTTTCCATATCTGTTTCTCATAATTCGTTTGAATTTGAATATATTAGTACATGATTTCTTGAATAATAACTCCATATGGGATTTTGGTTGCTGTATGTGTTTGCTATCTCTTGCAAAATTGTAGATAGTCCGATAATCCTCTTATTAGCATAAAATTTTAGTATCTCAATTCTAGGTATTTCTGGTTGTGGAATAATATCTTGTGGTATAATCATATCTCGTGTCATTTCTATCTTTACAACTTGTATGGGTTTTTTAACTTCATCATATAATATCTCTGCTGGTGCAGTGTAAATTTTTATAAAAAATAGGGTACCTTTGGTTATTCGTTTAAAAATGCTAAATGCTTCATATATTTTTGGTATAGTGGATATCTCATTTCCGTCAGAGGTATATACAGTACTGAGTAGTCCATATTCATAACAATTTTTAACTAGACTTGGTTTGGATTTAGGTAAAGCAATTAGCTTATTGTATCCGGTCAATCTTTGGGTTATATAGTTTGTATCTGGTTCTTGGATGTTTATAGCTATGGGGTTAGTATTTAAAACGGTTTGTAAATTGTAGATATTTTCTATATATGTTCGGGTTGTGTAGTTGTAGGTCTTTTTGTCTTGATTTAAACTATCTCGGTATGTGGTAATTTGTGGGGGTATAAACATGGGATCTTTTGATGTATTTGGAATATATGATTTATAAAATAGCTTGTTTAGGTTCATATTTGTGTTTTTCCTAACTCCTTTGCTTGTACCTGCAAAAGTAGATTGATAAACGTTATGGGTTTTGAGGAGTGTCCCAATGTCTCCTTCTAGCTCTGGAATTTTAATGTCTTCTGATCGACATAGCTCTGCACACTGCTGAGTTATCTGATTTGTAGCTATAGACTTCAGTTTATCTTTATTAGTCTTTAGCTTTTCTATTTCATTACCCATACTGTCCACTTTCATTGAAAGCGTAGTTAGGGTTTTGAATATTTTTTCTAAAGCAACATCTTCTATTATATCTAATAGAAGATGATGCTTTAGAAAAGATGATGCTTTAGAAAAGATATTCAAAACCCTAACTATGCTTTCAATGAAAGTGGACAGTATGGGTAATGAAATAGAAAAGCTAAAGACTAATGAAGATAAATTGAAGTCTATAGCTACAAATCAGATAACTTACCAGTGTGAAGAGTTATGTCGATCGGAAGACATTAAAATTCCAGTGCTAGAAAGAGACGTTGGGACACTCCTCAAAACCCATAACGTTTATCAATCTACTTTTGCAGGTACAAGCAAAAGAGTTAAGAAAAACACAAATATGAACCTAAACAAGCTATTTGATAAACCATATATTCCAAATACATCAAAAGATCCCATGTTTATACCCCCACAAATTACCACATACCGAGATAGTTTAAACCAAGACAAAAAGACCTACAACTACACAACCCAAACATATATAGAAAATATCTACAATGTACAAACCTTTTTAAATACTAACCCCAGAGCTATAAACATCCAAGAACCAGATACAAACTATATAGCCCAAAGATTGACCGGATACAATAAGCTAATTGCTTTACCTAAAACCAAACCAAGTCTAGTTAAAACTTGTTATGAATATGGACTACTCAGTACTGTATATACCTATGACAGAAATGAGATATCCACTATACCGGAAATCTATGAAGCATTTAGCATTTTTAAAAGAATAACCAAAGGTACCCTATTTTTTATAAAAATTTACACGGCACCAGCAGAGATATTATATGATGAACTTAAAAAACCCATACAAGCTGTAAAGATAAGAATGACACGAGATATGATTATACCACAAGATATTATTCCACAACCAGAAATACCTAGAATTGAGATACCAAAATTTTATGTGACTAAGAGGATTATCGAACTATCTACAATTTTGCAAGAGCTAGCAAACATATACCGCAACCAAAATCCCATCTGGATTTATTATTCAAGAAATCATGTACTAAAATATTCAAATTCAAAGGAATTATGAGAAACAGATATGGAAACTATTAGGCAATGGATTTTGACGTTGCTCAAACCAGAGACGGAACCTATCGCCAGAGCTATCAAAGAAAAAATTATTTCAGAAGAATTATTAACCAGATATTGCAAGACAATTGGACATAAATATCCAGATCATAAATGTTCAAAATGTAATGGAGGAGATAATAATATCCCAGAAGTTCAGCTAGAATAGAAGAAAAATCAACCAAGAAGATAAGAACGCCAACTGGAAGATACAAGATAAGATGCAATAATGGAGATATAGAAAAGCAGCAGATACGACAAAGAGAAGATATCAAAAGAGTAATAATAGAAGACAAGCTATTAAATTGTGAAAGCGACATGTAAACTTTCACAATTTGCTTTACGTAAATTATTAGAATCTTTTGTATAGTTTTTTGACTATTATTAGTCTAGGAATTAATAAATTTTGTCTTATTTGGAGACTTTTGTAAAGTATAGTAAAGTAGATTAGGTAGATAATTTTTAAAGATTTTTTAGAAACGAGTAAAAATAGGAATATTCTTGTAAATTTTCAGTCTATAAATAAGATGAACTGAAGGCATTGCAAACCAAGCCTTCAGGAGTTGAAGCACAAATACTCTCTCTTGTCCACAACAAATATTTTGCTTAGTTATTAAAAAACAGGTATATTTCAATGGAAAAAGCTATGGAGGAACAAAGCTTAGAAATATCAAACCTACCCGAACAGGTATATTTATTTATGATTATGAATAGCTAAATTCATAATTCCGAACAATCATGGTATGATAAAATAAATTCATGTTAGTTACTTTATAGTAGAATTATTCGAAGAGTAATATGTTAAGAAGTTTATTAGCAAAGTGGAAAAGGAGAAAAATCCCTAAGAACTATGTCATCCTAAAGGTGAAACCAATGAGGCAAGAAGCCGTGGTGGGGAGTAACCAGAGTAGAGGCGCTATTTAAGGGAAAAACATCCAGATTACCATGCTAATAGTGACCGAAGAACATGTTATTTAAGAATAATCTAGTATATAGTAATCTAAGATGACCATATTTTGTTATGTATATGATTGAAGAGAATATTTTGAAAATAGAAATTTTATGAAAATGAATAATTATTTATCTGATATAATGGTAGATAAATTTAAAATACTTATTTTGTATGTGATTAAGGATATATGAATAATAGATATAAGGAAAATCATATTAGAAAAAATATTCGGTAAAGATTATATAGCTAGAATAAATTACATACCACACTTACCTAATTACTCTTATAAATACCTACGTACACATCAACTATCATAAATCAAATATATCTAGAATTTTGAAAAAAAGATATGAAAAATATACAATTAGTAGAAAAACAAATGAAAACAAATTTAGACAAATACATGGAAACTAAAGATATAAAACATATAGAATTTCTTAATGAAAAATGCAAGAATTACTTAGACTAAAACAAACAACTAGAAAATATTATGAAAAAGCATTTAATCGAACTTAAATGACAGATGATATTATAATACTTGTTTTATATATACTTAGAGATATAGAAATTATAGACATAAAGAAAATAATATGGGAAAAATTACAAGATTATGAAGAGGAAGAATTATTAAACAGTATAGAAAACTTACACATATATTATGAACATCAAAATTACTTAGATTCAGATAGATATTATTCAGAATAAATAAATGTTAGAATATATAAAAAAAATTAGAGAAAGGCAAATTTGGATATATGAAGAAGTTAATTACAGAAATCAACTTGAAATAGAAAAAAGACAACTAGAAGAAAAATTACTTAAAATAAAATTAACCTTAGAAAAAGATACAGATAATAATTTATTTAATACATACGAAAAATTATTTAATACAGATGGAAAATTACCTATACATGGACAACAAATACTAGTTAATCAGATAAAGAACATAAACCTACGCATTGAATATAGCAAATTTAGAATAAAATACTACACAGAAACTGCTAAAATTTCAATAGGATAAAATAATAAACTACACAAATTAATGAATACATCTTACGAAAAGAATAAATCATTAAAAGATATCGAAACTAAACTATATAGTTTATACCTAGAATACAAAAGAATACATAGTACTAATGAAGATCCTAAAACATTAGATAATTTAATTACGATAAAATCTAATTTAGAATATGAATTAATAAAACATCTTAAGTCAAGAAGATAAAAATGAAAATTAAACCAACCAATAATATACACAAAATAATTTACTTAAAAATAAATACTTATTAATTTAATAACTATTTATCATCTAGTAAAGTTAGCGCCTAATCCGCACCCCCTACAATTGGTATCAGAGCACAGTTATTTAAAACATACAGAAGTAACATATATGTTTGAATTTAGATTGGATTTACTTGAGATTAATTTATATTGATTAATTATGAGAAGACCATTTAAAAACAGAGAAGAGTTTAGAAAAAATAAAGAATTTTTAATTAGTAATTATTCAGAATATATAAGTCTAAATAAAATAAAAGAAAACCCACAAAGATTAGCCTACCTAATTACCTTAATATCTAGTATTGAAGCAAAATTAATAATCCATTTAAAATCTAGAAGAATGAGACACATACCACCTAATTATGATAAAATCAGATTTAGATATCCACCAAAATATTATAAATATGGTTTAAATGAATAAAGTACAAAAATACAAAGAATTAAAACAAATTATTTCTGAAAAATGTGAAGAATTAAAAATAAGAATAGAAAGACTACATTATAATATATTTGCCGGAGTTAGTAAAAACTCAATAAATGCACAAACAGATGAAATATCAAATTTAGAATCACAAATAGATAGTTTAGAATATATATATATATATATATATATCAACATGAACTATTTACAATAAAATGAACAAAGAAAAATTTATAATAGATGAAAAAATATATGAAAATCACGAAGGATTAAAAATAAAAATAGTATTTTCTAATCTAGGAAGAAGATATAAGAAAATAGGTGAACATTTATATTTAATGTTAGAAAAAGAAGAATTAAAATTAGAAGATAAATTGACAGCTATGGTAAGAATACAAAGGGAAAATAAAGAAATAGATAGAAAAAAAGAAATAGAAAAAATAAAACAACAAACTACAGAAGAAATACGAAAAATAGAAGAAACTAAAAATAGTAGGATTGCTGAATTAGAAAAAGAACTACAAATGTTAAAAGATTTGTATGAAGAAACACAAAAAGAAAAGGAAGAAAAACATAAAGAACAAAAATTACTAAACGAAATAAATCAATTTAAAGAAAAATTAGAAATAAACAATAAAGAAATAAAAAACAAGGAATTAGAAATAAATAATATAGATGTTGAAGAGACATATAATTATGATTCAGAAGATAGTGAAACATATACGAAAATATTAACAAATACAAAGCATTTAGAAATCAATGAAAAACAAGAAGTAATTAATGAAGAAAACTTAGAAAATATCAACACAGAAATAAATACTCTTGGTAAAAAAGAAGATCAAAATATAATACCTAGTACATCAGAAATAAGAAAACCTACATATTATAAGAATAAGTTTAAAAGATATAATCTAAAGAAAGAATATGATAAATGGAAACCAAAATAAATAATTAATAAAAATTATAACGTTTTAGACTTAGACTGTGTAATAGATACAGAAAAAACAATACAATTATGGATATGATATATGACAAAACAATTATTAGATAATAATATAAACGTAACAGATACACCAGAATATAGAGAGAGAACACTAATAGGAACAGTGAAATTATGGTTTTCAAATTTAACTGAAAATAACAAAAAAATATTAAGAAGAACTGATAAACCTACAGAAGGAACATCATCAACAATAACTAAACTAACACCTATAGAATTATTAAAAAAAATATGAAACAACTATAAAAGATGAATTTGGTAGTATGACAACAATAGAAGAAGAACAAAATGAAGAAAAAAAATACAAATAGGAATTTAATGCTAAAATTAGCAATATGTAATATGTGTTACATAGATGAATATACTTGCGCATTTAAAGAATATTATTATAAAGGAGCATATAATATAGAAGAAAGTAAAGAAATCAAGAAATTATATTTTAATAAATTACCCGAACCATTTAGTTCAAAAATAATAAAGAGTTGGGAAGAAGCAAAAATAGTAGATACTCTAGGAGCAAGAATAAAATTTTTACAACAATGGTATAGAAACTTATGTGAAAAATATAGAGAAGTATTATAAATGGAAAAAACATTGATAATAAATTTAGCATGTTGCAAAGATAAAATAGCACCCCAATTCGGATGTGAAGAAAGATATTATAAGAAAAGAAAAAGACATAAGAAATATAAGAAATATAAAAAATCAAAATATAAATATAAGAAACCAAGAAAAAGATATTTTGTAAAAAATTATAAACACAAAAGACCATATAGAAAAAAGAAATCTATAAAAGAATGTACTTGTTATAATTATGGAAAATTAGGACATTTAGCTAGAGATTGTAAATTACCTAAAAATCCAAAAAATAAACAAATATCAGAAATAAAAATAGAAAATACAGAATATATGCAGATAGATTATATAGATTATGAAATAGAGAGTGAGGATAGTATATATGAAATTTCAGAAAATGAAACAGATAATGAAATAGATAGTGAAATAGATGAATCAAATGACTGAAGAAGATACACAAACGAACCAAATGACTGAAGAAGATATAAAAATAATAACAAAGAAAGAATATTTAAATGATGAAGGAACAAACCAAAAAATAATATTTGACAGTAACATATTTGATGAAATAAAAGGAAAAGAATTAGACTTAAGTGCAAAAAAAAATTTAAAATACCAACAATAAAAAATATATTTACTAGGAAAAAAGAAGAATATTATGTAGTAAGCCAAAAGGAACATGTAATAGACTATAGATATGCAAAAGGTAAAACTAGTATACCACTAGTAACAAAAATAATAATTAATAAAGAGATAAACGATATAAAAAGTAGAGACCCAATAAAATATGTACACCTTGGAGGTACATATATATTAATAAAAGCATGTTTTAGAGAAGGAATAGATACACCAATAGAATTATATTTAGAAGATAATAGAATTATAAAACCTATAGAAAAAAGTATAATAACTGCCATAAAAGGAAATTTAATATACCAAAAATTTAAATTTATAATAAGTGTGAATTATTCAGTAGCAGTAACAGATAAAAATATAGATAAATCATTAGTATTATATTGGAAAATATCAGGAATAGAATTAACCCCAGAAAGTAAAATATTTACAGCAAGATGCAAAAATTTATATGTATTAACAACAAAACATAAAATAACAGGAAAAAATAATATTAACAAAATACAAATAGAAAGTCCATTCAAACAATTTGTAAAAACAATAGATAATAATGATTATAGCTATAGAGACATAGATATAGAAAAAAAATTAGAAATAATAAATGATAGAAAAGTACAACGAAAAGAATAGCTTATGAAAAACCAGAATCATCAAGCTCATCAAAAAGAACAAGTTATGAAACAAGTTCAACAGATAATTTAAACCAATATTACATAACAGGAAAGGTAAATGAAAAAGAATATTTAATACTCTTAAATACAGGACAAGAAGAAAATTATATAGCAAAATATCTAGTAAAAAATGAGGAAATAAAAACTGATAATAATATATGCCCAGATCTACCAAGAAGTTTAATAAATACTAAAAATATAGCAGAAATAATAATAATAATAATAGGAATTAGAAAAATAAAAATAGAATTTGAAGTAAAGGAAGAAATGCAAAAAACAGACATAATATTAGGAATAAAATGGCTAGAACAAGTAAAACCATATAATATAGAACATACACAATTAACCATAACATATAACATAGAGAAATTATTCTTAAGAAGAGCTTTAACATGAAATGAAAATATATGTATTAATGAAGATAGTAGTAGAAGGATATTAAAGTAGATATTATACGCCTATGATAGATACAGGAGCAGAAGCTAATTTATGTAGATATAATTGTTTACCAGAAAGTAAATGGGATAAATTAAAAACACCAATAATAGTTAAAGGATTTAATAATGAAGGAAGCTTAATTACTTATAAAGCTAGGAATGTAAAAATACAAGTATGAGATAAGATATTAACAATAGAAGAAATTTATAATTATGAACTAACATCAAAAGATATACTTTTAGGAATGCCGTTTTTAGATAAATTATACCCACATATAATAACTAGAACAGATTGGTGGTTTACAACACCATGTAAACAGAAAGTAAGAGCAAAAAGAGTTAGTAATAAAATAAGAAAGAAAACTGATTGGATAGAAGGAAGTGAAAAAATTACACAAAAGTTAGAAAATATAAAAAATGCTGAAGATACAATAGAACTAGTCGTATTTTTTATAAATAAAACAGAAATAACTATATTTTCAATAAATAAGATAGAAATAATTAAGAAAAAATTAGAACAATTATATAGTGAAGATCCATTAAAAGGATGAGAAAAACATAAAACTATTATAAAAATTGAATTAATAGATAAAAATAGCATAATAACCCAGAAACCATTAACATATAATTTTGACGATTTAAAAGAATTTAAAATGCATATAGATTAATTATTAGAAAAATAATATATACAAAAAAGTAATAGTAAACATAATAGCCCAGCATTTATATTAAATAAACATAGTGAACAAAAAAGAGGAAAACGTAGAATGGTTATTGATTATAGAAATTTAAATGCAAAGACTATGACATATAATTATCCAATACCAAATAAGATATTAAAAATAAGACAAATACAAGGATATAATTATTTTAGTAAATTCGATTGTAAATCAGGATTTTACCATTTAAAGTTAGAAGAAGAATCTAAGGAATTGACCGCATTTACGGTACCACAAGGATTTTATGAATGGAACGTATTACCATTTGGATATAAAAATGCACTAGGTAGATATCAACATTTTATGGATAGTTATTTTAAACAATTAACTAATTGTATAGTATATATAGATGATATACTATTATATACAAAAACTAAAGAAGAACATTTAAAATTATTAGAACAATTTACAGATATAATAGAAAAATCGGGAATAAGTCTAAGTGAAAAGAAAGCTGAAATTATGAAAAATCAGATAGAATTTTTAGGAATACAAATAGATAAAAGTGGAGTAAAAATGCAACAACATATAGTACAAAAAATAATAAATTCGAAAGAAGAATTAGATACAAAAAAGAAATTACAATCATTTTTAGGATTAGTAAACCAAGTAAGGGAATATATTCTAAAATTAGCAGAAAACTTAAAACCATTATAGAAAAAAATTAAAAAAGGATGTAGAATATAACTATAATGAAGAAGATAAAAAACAAGTTCGGAAAATAAAATTACTTTGTAAAGAATTACCAAAACTACAATTTCCAGATGAAAATAGAAAATTTATATATATAGTAGAAGCAGATGCTAGTAAATGTAGTAATGGAGGAGTACTTAAATACAGATATGAAGCACAAAAATTAGAACACCATTGTAGATACTACTCAGGTACGTTCAATGAAACAGAAATAAATAGGAAAGAATTATGTTCATTATATAAATGTTTATTAGCATTTGAGCCATATATTGTATATAACAAGTTTATTGTACGAACAGATAATACACGGGTACGTTGGTGGTTAACAAATAAAATATAAAATTCAGTTACAACAAAAGAGATTCGGAGACTAGTCCTGAATATATTAAATTTTACATTTACAAATGAAGTAATTAGTACTAACAAAAATGTTATTGCAGACTACATATCAAGACAAAGCTACACAGATTAATATGATAGAAGATGATGCTTTAGAAAAAATATTCAAAACCCTAACTACGCTTTCAATGAAAGTGGACAGTATGGGTAATGAAATAGAAAAGCTAAAGACTAATGAGGATAAACTGAAGTCTATAGCTACAAATCAGATAACTCAGCAGTGTGCAGAGCTATGTCGATCGGAAGACATTAAAATTCCAGAGCTAGAAGGAGACGTTGGGACACTCCTTAAAACCCATAACGTTTATCAATCTACTTTTGCAGGTACAAGCAAAGGAGTTAAGAAAAACACAAATATGAACCTAAACAAGCTATTTGATAAACCATATATTCCAAATACATCAAAAGATCCCATGTTTATACCCCCACAAATTACCACATACCGAGATAGTTTAAACCAAGACAAAAAGAACTACAACTACACAACCCGAACATATATAGAAAATATCTACAATGTACAAACCTTTTTAAATACTAACCCCAGAGCTATAAACATCCAAGAACCAGATACAAACTATATAGCCCAAAGATTGACCAGATACAATAAGCTAATTGCTTTACCTAAAACCAAACCAAGTCTAGTTAAAACTTGTTATGAATATGGACTACTCAGTACTGTATATACTTCTGACGGAAATGAGATATCCACTATACCGGAAATATATGAAGCATTTAGCATTTTTAAAAGAATAACCAAAGGTACCCTATTTTTTATAAAAATTTATACGACACCAGCAGAGATATTATATGATGAACTTAAAAAAACCCATACAAGCTGTAAAGATAGGAATGCCACGAGATATGATTATACCACAAGATATTATTCCACAACCAGAAATACCTAGAATTGAGATACCAAAATTTTATGTGAATAAGAGGATTATCGGACTATCTACAATTTTGCAAGAGCTTGTAAACATAGACCGCAACCAAAATCCCATCTGGAGTTATTATTCAAGAAATCATGTACTAATATATTCAAATTCAAAGGAATTACGAGAAACAGATATGAAAACTATTAGGCAATGGATTTTGACGTTGCTCAAACCAGAGACGGAACCTATCGCCAGAGCTATCAGAGAAAAAATTATTTCAGAAGAATTATTAACCAGATATTGCAAGACAATTGGACATAAATATCCAGATCATAAATGTTCAAAATGTAATGAAGGAGATAATGATATCCCAGAAGTTCAGCTAGAATAGAAGAAAAATCAACCAAGAAGATAAGAACGCCAGCTAGAAGATACAAGATAAGAATCAATAATGGAGATATGGAAAAGCAACAGATACGACAAAGAGAAGATATCAACAGAGTAATAATAGAAGACAAGCTATTAAATTGTGAAAGCGACATGTAAACTTTCACAATTTGCTTTACGTAAATTATTAGAATCTTTTGTATAGATTTTTGACTATTATTAGTCTAGGAATTAATAACTTTTATCTTATTAGGAGACTTTTGTAAAGTATAGTAAAGTAGATTAGGTAGATAATTTTTAAAGACTTTTTAGAAGCGTGTAAAAATAGAAATACTCTTGTAAAGTTTCAGTCTATAAATAAGATGAACCGAAGGCATTGCAAAGCAAGCCTTCAGGAGTTGAAGCACAAATACTCTCTCTTGTCCACAACAAATATTTTGCTTAGTTATTAAAAAACAAGTATATTTCAATGGAAAAAGCTATGGAGGAACAAAGCTTAGAAATATCAAACCTACCCGAACAAGTATATTTATTTATGATTATGAATAGCTAAATTCATAACTCCCAACAATCATGGTATGATAAAATAAATTCATGTTAGTTACTTTATAGTAGAATTAATCGAAGAATAATTTGTTAAGAAGTTTATTAGCAAAGTGAAAAAGGAGAAAAATCCCTAAGAACTATGTCATCCTAAAGGTGAAACCAATGAGGCAAGAAGCCGTGGTGGGGAGTAACCAGAGTAGAGGCGCTATTTAAGGGAAAAGTATCCAGATTACCATGCTAATAGTGACCGAAGAACATGTTATTTAAGAATAATCTAGTATATAGTAATCTAAGATGACCATATTTTGTTATGTATATGATTGAAGAGAATATTTTGAAAATAGCAATTTTATGAAAATGAATAATTATTTATCTGATGTAATTGTAGATAAATTTAAAATACTTATTTTGTATGTGATTAAGGATATAAGAATAATAGATATAAGGAAAATCATATTAGAAAAAATATTCGGTAAAGATTATATAGCTAGAATAAATTACATACCACACTTACCTAATTACTCTTATAAATACCTACGTACACATCAACTATCATAAATCAAATATATCTAGAATTTTGAAAAAAAGATATGAAAAATATACAATTAGTAGAAAAACAAATGAAAACAAATTTAGACAAATACATGGAAACTAAAGATATAAAACATATAGAATTTCTTAATGAAAATATGCAAGAATTACTTAGACTAAAACAAACAACTAGAAAATATTATGAAAAAGCATTTAATCGAACTTAAATGACAGATGATATTAAAATACTTGTTTTATATATACTTAGAGATATAGAAATTATAGACATAAAGAAAATAATATGGGAAAAATTACATGATTATGAAGAGGAAGAATTATTAAACAGTATAGAAAACTTACACATATATTATGAACATCAAAATTACTTAGATTCAGATGAATATTATTCAGAATAAATAAATGTTAGAATATATAAAAAAAATTAGAGAAAGGCAAAATTGAATATATGAAGAAGTTAATTACATAAATCAACTTGAAATAGAAAAAAGACAACTAGAAGAAAAATTACTTAAAATAAAATTAACCTTAGAAAAAGATACAGATAATAATTTATTTAATACATACGAAAAATTATTTAATACAGATGGAAAATTACCTATACATGAACAACAAATACTAGTTAATCAGATAAAGAACATAAACCTACGCATTGAATATAACAAAGTTAGAATAAAATACTACACAAAAATTGCTAAAATTTTAATAGGATAAAATAATAAACTATACAAATTAATGAATACATCTTACGAAAAGAATAAATCATTAAAAGATATCGAAACTAAACTATATAGTTTATACCTAGAATACAAAAGAATACATAGTACTAACGAAGATCCTAAAACATTAGATAATTTAATTAAGATAATATCTAATTTAGAATATGAATTAATAAAACATCTTAAGTCAAGAAGATAAAAATGAAAATTAAACCAACCAATAATATACACGAAATAATTTACTTAAAAATAAACACTTATTAATTTAATAACTATTTAACATCTAGTAAAGTTACCGCGCCTAATCCGCACCCGCAACTTGAAATCTAAGAACTCTGGCAACTACAAGGATGGACCAGTGTTTCCTCTTAGCAATATCAATTTTCTGAGGGATATAGACACGAATACTTTGATTTGTGAGACAACGAACTTAAATTCCAAGATATATAAAACATTATATTTCTCTTGACCTTGCAATATATGGGAATTACCAATACAAGACACTTTTGCTACACTATCTGTAGGTAAATAAACTTTTAAAGTTTTCATATGAAGGAGGTCTATGTGGATTTTTACACTAGCAAAGCTTGTTGAGAGATCATGTGGTTGGTTGCACCAGTATTAACTATCCACTCTCTAGGTGCATATTTATCAAGTAATGCAGAGAAAGCACCACCCGCAGTGGCAACTTTTGATGATGATTTTGAAGATCGTCCTTCTCCTTGAGTAGATAGTTGTAAGATTTTATTATATTATTCAGGAGTAAAAAGGATCCAGGTACAGGTGCTGTGGTAGTATATCTTTGCTGAGCCTGAGAAATTGGAGCATGATACTGAATGTATGGAGAAGCTGATCTTGGACAAGCATACATTTGCCTTTGGCATTCATGTTCTACTTTGTCACTACAGATTCATTAGATCCCGCAAAGTTAGAAGAAACACCAGTATTTGTAGTTTTCTTCTTTGACTTAAAGTTGGGAGGATATCCAACTATTTTTTAACAGTTTCTTTGGTATGTCCTTTGCACCCACAATGCTCACACGGATGGCTTTTCTCCTTCCTTTGAACTTGTTTACTCAACTAGTAGATGCTCCACTTCCATATACTCTATTCTTACCACTAGTTGATGCTCCATTACCATAAATTCTGTTTCTTCTATACAATGATGTGCCTTTTAGTATCTTATATAAATTCTAGATCTGACTGCATATAACTAGATTCCTCTAACTTTCCTAATCTATTATCATAGGGTAGGCTTTATTTACGAAGGAATTTTGACACATCATTAAGATTTGACTTCTAGATTGGGCATAAGTCTCATTTAGTCCCCTGAGAAATTGCAACAACCTTTGATAATCAAAGTGAGTAAAAAATTGTCTAGACTCGGGACATGGCATCATGCTTTAAACTTATTCCATAGATTTTTCAACATTGAGAAGTTGTAAGTAACAAATGAACTATCATGAGAAAGAGTATGAATTTCCTTATGTAATTGAAATGCACGAGATCCTTTGACCTTCTACCCAACAGTCCTAGTCTAGCAACATTCAATATCAATGATAGTACCAAAACATTGCACTTCTTCCACAAATCTTAAAGAATGGATTCAAAACTATACTTAGGAAACTGCCATCAACAAAACCTAACTTGCCTTTTCCCAATAATCCAATCCTCATAGATCTACTCCACAAAGGACAATTCTCAGATCAAGTCAATTGAATAGAGATTAAGGAGTTGCCTGGAGTATCATTAGGTTTAAGATAAAATGGATGATTATGATCAATTACTGGTGGATTTTTTCTTCAATTTTCATATTTTAGTATCTCTGACCTTTCACCACCATTAAAGTTTCTAAATTGTTGTAGAATTTATATGCCTTGTGTAGCTAACTGCTTGTAATTCTGTTGCAAACACTCAAATATAGGGCAACTACTAGTGCCATCGTACTATCTACTTCTTTAATTGTTGTACAATTACTCGTCAGCGGAGCTCTGATTCCATGAAAGATCCATCAATAGAGAGTTAGAATCATTCGAACAATGCAGAAGAATAAGAGCATTGAGAGAAGGAAGAGACAATCTGTTATAGTAAGAATATTTATATCTTACCTCAAAATATCTCAAATGAGTAATGTTGTATTTTACTATGTACAACTGTCCTATTTATGACAAACCAACCAACTACTCACTGTAGTATAACTAACTTTGGTTAGTTAACTATACACCTAACTCAGCAGTTGAGACTATATTGACTTGCTAACTACAAACTAGTTAATAATCACTCCCTCTATTTCAATTTATTAACTTAATGCTTCAATGAATTTATTTTGTTTGAATGCCTCAAAAATTATACTTCATTAACTTAATGGTAGTCAAACAAAATTAATAAAAGACCTTCTTTATCGTTAAATAATTATGTCAGTTTTTACATTATTATTGATTTTTATTAGTAAATATTTGCATTCGATCAAGTTGATAATATAAGTTTTACTCTGCAGTATGTTAAACATATCTATGTTTTAACCTACTTTTCTTTTTAGATTTTCTTAAAGAAACAATTCATTCTTTTTTAGAAACTCTTTTATTTTAATTTTTCATTATTTATTTATAAATAGAATTTAAAAAAATATTTTAATACACTTGACATATTATTAATCTAAAATCACACTTTTCAAAAATTTTTAGTTGAGAATATATAAGATGACATAGAAAAAGGTACAATAAACATTTTAGCCGACTCATAGAAAAAAAATCTCATATCAGGGAAAAAAATATAATATATATTGACAAGTCAAGTTTATAAGACAATGACTCAAGATTAGATAATTTTTATATTTTTTGTTCTCACATGACTCTAGTAATAATTCACCGAATTTGCCGACTGTCATGGTCCAATTTCTCATGTGATGATAGCACCTAAAATAGCTCACCAATAGGTAAGCCAACCCATAATTCGGAAAAGCTAGTAACAGACTATCCAAAAGAATGAAAGGAAATAGCGAAATAAATATGATAACAAGACCAATATATATAAGAAAACCCCAGAACCTGGTGAAACTAGTACAATAGATTCTAATACAATAAAAGTACAAAGTGAAATACAGAGCGAATATAAGTACAAGTAATTTCTAAATACAACATAGAGATCAACCTAATCCATAAGAGAAGAATAGTAATATGTCAAATGCCAAGAGCTCACCCCAAATCTCTGATCCATAGCTGCCCCGCATGATGTACATAACAATGATGAAAACCCGTACTATGATCTGTAGGCTGCAGAAGCACATTATAAGTGCCAAATATGTGGTATACAGTAGGCATCTGCCGACTGAGCTTCAAAGATAATGCAAACATAAATAACATGTAAAACAGGAATATAAACTACATGTAAGTAACAGGGAAGTACACATGATAATGCTAAGGGAGAAATAAGGATAAGCTATCCTATCCTAATAGTAACCAGAGTCTAAAGTAAAATACCGTATATCCCTTGTCAACATACAAAGGAGGAGTGAAAGGAAGTTATATAATTATATACAAGGACAAGGATACACATACGACATAAATAGTCAAGAAAGATAAGTTTATACGGTGATATCATACGTATATATATAATGACCTAAAGTAACTAACCTTACGTCTCAAGGCACCCTAACCAAGTAGAGAACTAGCGCTGACATAATTAGGGTCCCTAATTATAATGTCTAACCATGCGATAGCTATACACAATGTAATTTACCATTAAATAAAAAGGATCAGAATCATACCTCCAGCCTCAGTACCAGTCTATAATTAGTCTGCCATGTTAACCATAATAACTAGGGGTGGGCGTTCGGTCAGTTGGGTCTGATTGTTTAATATCGGTTCGGTTTATCGGTTTTAGAATTGACAAAAATGACATCCGTAACCAAACCAAAATAAATTTGATTTGGTTCGTTTTTTACAAATTCGGTTTGGTTATTTCGAATTTTTATTTCGGTTTGAAATATTAAAGTAGTTAGCCTCTCTTTTTCATAGCTGAGCATTTAAAATTGATGGTTTTTTTAGAAAAACTATTTTTTTCAAACCTGTTTTTCATTCCCAAATATAAATAACTATAAATAACTCAACATGGATGAAAAAAAAATGAAATAATCATAAGCTTAACATAATACATAACGTCATTAATCATTATATATAATATAACCTTGCATAAATAGTCTACAAAACAACACAAAACTCATAAAAATAGTCCATGAAATAACATACTTTCTGCATAAATAGTCCATAAAATAGTCCAAAGTCACCAAAATAGTCCATAAAATATTTGAGTCACTAAAACAATCCATAAACAGCCTGCGGCGTATGCGAATTTGCTGTTAAATGTTAATTGTGAATGTGAATTACTAAATATTATATATATATATATATAATAAAATATATACATTATTCATTTATTTATAAAATTTTGGTTTTTCGGTTTAACCAATTTTTTTTTTAAAAACCAAAAATTTAAAATTACAAACCGAATTCGATCCGATAAACCAAAAAAACGAAACCAAAATATGCTCACCCCTAATAATAACAACAATGAAGTAATCAACTAGTTCAGACAAACAATATCAAATCAGGCCTATATATAAGCCCAGAAGGTTCAATCCAACACTCAACAAACAACGTTCATAGACTATACATGTGCAACTCCTCATAAAGATGATATATATATATATATAAGCACAAAAAATTATACTAGTGATTGGAAATGTATATGGATGAATGGATACAAAGTAAATTCGTAGTACCATATTTGATCCAAGTGCCATAACATACCAAGTGTGTACACCTCCTCCAGCTAAACAACTCGTAAAGGCAGCGACACAACCCAAACTAGGGCCTTGTCGTATCGGGCATCTCAAGTCCAACAAGGACCGAAGACCACCCCTATACCCAATCCAACCAACCTATACAACCCGCATCAGATAAATTCCGAACATATAGCAAGATAGAGTAATAAAATTTTAATGACTTTGGGATAAGTCTAGAACCGAGACCAACCTAACCAAGTCATACCGTCCAAACCAAACCAAAACGTACTATACCCAAGTCCATATTTATTCATACAAAACCTCTAAATAATGTCCAAGAATAGCTAGTCGGGACATGCCCCCGACCATAGCCAAAAACAAATGTCAAGAGAGTAGTAAAAACATAAGATAAACCATAACATGAAATGGGCCTTCCGAAGAATGAAAGCTCACCACTCCAATCTGACTTAAAGCTGTCTCCAAGTCTAAGTCACTGAATAAGAGGAATAGTAGTATGGACAGTCCCAGCATCACATTGGGATACAATGTCGGAAGACTATTAGCGTTGAACGCTAGCATGTAATCACTAATAAGGATAAAATAATGCCATTATTCTCAATCAAAGTAAATAACCATTGCAATCACATAAATAAATATATATATATATATAAATCATGTCAGAAAAGGGAACCGAGTTTAACATGCATTTAAAACCTTTAAACTGGGTTGTGTAGCTTTACCGTCATAATCCACCTACGGGCTATATGGGTCCAATTTTACCCCCTGAACGGGCCCAAGTGCGTGTAGTCGCCCGAACCAAAGATATCATAGGGGTTGGGGATTCCCGTGTACCCTTCGCCCTCCAATACATATATACAAGTATAACTTGGGGGATTATCGTGTACCCCACAAGCATATGGTAACCATGACCAACCCTCATATTGGCAAACATAAGTTTTTCAGTGTCCGTCCATCAGACTCACACCTTCACGGTTAGATATCACAAACCACTATTATTTCCTAATTATAACATTAAGAACATAACCAAACAACCAATTCTAGGAGTTAATTATAAGGCTTTATGAAGTGGTATCGTCATACCGACTATATCTTGCAAACAATGTCATTAGCAACACTTAGGGAATTCCCATATACCCCACAAGGTTTCCAATTAAACCAAAGCCATGTCCACCAAGGCCTTTCCAATCCATTTAAAATAAACAAACTAATTTAAGTTCTATTACCATATTATGAAATGCAAAGATTTCAATAAAAGTCAAACTATGCGGCAAAATCATTCTTATTGGCATTTTGTCAAACATGTGGAGGGCTTATAGTTTTCAAAACCAAAACCAAGCATCAATTGACCATTTCCATGCAACCACATGTTCAAACCATAATTATAAAATGAAAAGTCATAAGAAAACATGGGAAAACATTATCCAACCATGAACAACCAAAACCCCAATACTATTTCAAAACCCCAAACAAATTTATAATAATACCATGAAAAACATTTATTAAAAGATGCTTTTAGTTGATCTAACAATGTGGGAGGAGTAACATGCCTTAAACACCAAGGAAGACGAAGACAAACCACCCTTGATAGCCTTAGTTGGTCACCTTGAAGAAACCCTAGTCTTTTCTTGAACCAAGAGTTTGAGAGAGATTTAGGAGTGTTTAGAGAGTGATTGATTAAAAATAATAGGTTACAGAAGCTTCTAAAGGTGTTTTAAGTCATGGGGTCAAAAGGATTTAAGAGGGGAAATGTCCAAAATACCACCAACTTAAACTGTAAAAATCACCATAGAAAGGTACAGTTTTAACCTCTCACTCATAACAATATCATACGAGTGGTACCCTTAACTCTTACTTTGATAAAAAAATTGGACATTACATTCTGTCCAACATACGACTCCCTTACCTAAGTCATACCATCACCATACGACTAGTGCCTTCGGCAGAACATCAAAGGTTAGACACTGGACAACATACGTCTAAACTATACCACTCGTACCCTATCCTCATGACTCTTAGTGAGACACTCGTACTCGAAGCCAAGTCAAGTTACTAAGTTTAAGATTAAGTGAAGGATCAACCCAACGACCTGTCACCAGACCATACGACCTGTACCCACCAGGTCGTACCCACAACAGAAAACCAACCATCACCCATTGGACACCTTACGAGTTGGGTAACCTGACACATGACTACACTGTACGACTCTTATGGTGAGTCATATAATCAATAGAAGGCTCAAAACTCAGGAAATTTCCAAGGGCCAAAACCCAGGGTGTTTTAATTTTCCCCACTTGGATCATTCATCCTCGAATGATGGAACAAGGTAATATAAGAATGATTTATACCCCCAACACCTCCACTCTAACCTTTAACAAAGTTAGAAAACAAAGATGTAAAGAAATTAATCTACCCTTTAACTAAGTTAGAAAATAAAGATATTATGAATATGCACATACTTTAAGCATGGTTATCCAGAATGGAGAGCGAAAATGGGTAGTTAGATCCTACCTAACCAAAGAACCTAATAACCCTTAAATATATCGACACTCTCCACTAAGTTTTCAACTATGAAGATAACACTCTTTCATTTCAACCTCCCAACTCCCTCCCCACGAACACATAGCTACGAGGGCCTGAGTATAGCCGCATAACACAATGGTTGGGTATTTATCAATCACCATGCTCCAGCCTATCTTTACTACACCCACTGTATGGATTTTTCGACCAAAACTAACACCCTTAATCACTATCACAAAGGTTTTCACCACGCTTCCCTATGCAACTATTTCATATGACAACATTCATCTTATTCTTTCATCTACACTTATAACCTTAACGCTAGTATTCACCCCGGAATTTCATAACAAAGGACATCTACTCTCTCATCCAAAACACCTCTATGCTCCTAAGGTTATACCTTTCTAACATAATAAGGGTCACTGAGAAACTAGAATATAAACATTAAGAATGAGGGGGTCGGAGGGTTACTTCCCAACTAACTCCTATCTGCCATACTACTCAAGGTGAGACCTGCGAAATGAGACACGATACAATAGGCACGAGGTACTCCATAACAACCACCTAGGTTATAAATAAAGGATCATTCTGAAACAAACACACAATAGTACGAGTCCGTAGGACTACATATATCATAGGTAGTGTAACGTAAAATTGAGATTCATATTCAGTGAACAAAGTGAGGATTGTTACTTCAAACTACTGTTTCTTGGAACCAGGCATGGCGTAAGACATGAATATACGGATCATGAGTATCATGACATAGAGCTTGAACACTTGAAAGCTCTAATTTCTGAGGACCATTAGTGCCTTTGATTCAGGGGTTGAAGTATGGACATACGTTGTAGATAGAATGCTGACCTTACGCATAAACACTATTAGAATACATGCAAAACTAGTAGAGTTCCCTCTTAACCGAAATAGGAGGGAATCTCTATAATAGAAGTAAATCTACCCTGACTTTCCCATGAAGTCCATCGCTAGGAGAAAATTTAAGATTAGCCCTCGATCTCCGTCTTACTATAGCTATAAGTACAACACTCTGCTCTATGGGATATTACCATCGATATGTACTAGGGACACTTAGCTCTCTTATACTTAAAACCTTATCTATCTAGACTCTACTCGGGTCCTGCATAGTCTCACAAATCTTATGCCCCAACCCATTCAATGGCTTAGTCCCAATTTATCTGTTCAACCTGGACATTCGGCCTTTATATTACAACTTTCCCCACCCCTGTATTCTCTATTTCCTCAACCTCATTTCTTCCACATACCTTACCAAGCCTACCAATCTACCCCCACAAATCTCGTATTTCTATCCTTGAGCTAACATATTTCCTTCACTAAAATCAACATCTAAGGTCCAAACTTAGTTTCTATCAACCATCATGTACTACTAACTGAGTACCCCATTCAATATATATATATATATGGTCCACCCCATGAGAATGTTACCCCAAATTCCTTATCTACCCGCAAGTAACCTATACATATTCAGAGAAAACCACCCCCTCTTATGTACAAAAGAACGGAAGTACTCCATGGAGAAAAGCTAGAGCGGACAAACCCATATCAAAATGATACTCCAACTATTCCTTAAGATCCTTCAACTCAACTAGAGTCATTCTATAAAGAAGGATAGGGACAAAATGAGTGTTCGAAAGAAGATTAATCCCAAAATTGATGTCCTCATCGGGTGGGATACCAGGAAGGTCATCAAGGAAAACCTCAAGAAATTCATTCTCCACAGGGACGGAATGTAAGCAAGGACCCTCCGAGTTAAAATCCTTAACCCATACTAGATGATAGAGACACCATTTGTAGATTAATTTCCAAGATCTATGATATCATATGAATCTCCCTTAAGATCTAGGGAACCACCCTCCCACTCATTACTGGCTTATTAGGGAATTTAAAAATGACTCTATGGGTCCGACAGGCTAGAGACACATAACACGAGTGCAACTAATCCATCCCTAATATGATATCAAAGTCAACCGTGTCTATTTCAAACATATCCACCAAAGTTTCCCGACCACCCATAGATGTCACACACCTCTATAGACTCCTCTAACCACAACAAAGTCACCCACCGGGGTAGAAATAAAAAATGGACCTGAAGTAATCTCAGAACTGAAACCAAAATGCACATCCACAAATGGGGTCACATAAGAAGAAGAGGACCCCATATCAAGTAAATAGTACATATCATAAAAAAAGAGTTTTAACATACCAGCAATGACATCAGGTGATAACTTAGACTCATGTCGGGTAGTGAGATCATAAAGATGGTCTCGGCCAGTACCGAAGCCAAAAGTATCACCCCTCGGTGTAGGAGCTAGGGAAGTGGCAACCGAGATCCTATATGCCCTGGTGGTAATCTTTGTGGGATACTCCCATAACATGTGACCCAACTGACCACAAATAAAACACTGATTCCTCACTTTATAGAAATAACCATGATGCAACAGACCATAAAACTGGTAGGGAGGATAGGGTGGTGCTGAACGAGCTCAACCAACTTGAAAATGATATTCACAAGAAGACTGAGGATAAGGGACACTAAAAAAACACTTGGGAACTCCCCGAATTCCCTTGCTTAGACAACTGTCCACCACCTCTACCATTATTTCTCTGATTCCTCCCTAGTCTAAATATTGGGACTTCTTACTCTTCTTATTTATCAACCTCTTCTTATTTTTCTCACACTAATAGGATCGGACTAGAATAATAAAGATGCCACTATCTGGGTCAACAGATGAATAAAATGTCAAAACTCGGCATTGATAACATATTCTTGAGGTGATTAAGTATGAGTATCACCCTTTGGGGTAGGGTCAGTGGAGACCAGTGAAACTTCATAGGGGAAATCAAAAGCAGCGACCCTTGACCTAGTATGTACCCCATAAGTTGGACAAGATCTATCCACGTCATCCTCGAGTGTGAAAGATGAGTTTCCATAAGCTTTAGATCATCTGAAAGGCATGATTTGAAAGGCGAACAAAAGAAGATTTAGGGGAAAGTTCAAGACAGACTCTATAGCCCGAAAATAGAACAACAATAAAGTGAAACATTCCTAAGTGTCTCATAGCCTCTCCCTTATAAGTGTGGTGCGCTACACACCCATAAAAGAGACTCTACTCGACATGGCTTTGTGGACACACCATAACTCCGAAACCTGACTCAGATACCAATCTTACACGACTTGAATAAGGACCTCATCATGTTGGGCATCTCAAGTCCAACAAGGATCGTACACCCCCCCATACCCATTTCAACCAACTAATATACAACCCATGTCGGATGAATTTCAAACATATAACAAGATAGAGTATTAAAATTTCAATGAATTTGGGATAAGTCTAGAACCGAGACCAACCCAACCAAGTCATACCGTCCAAACCAAACCAAACCGTACTATACCCAAGTCCATAGTTGTCTATACAAATCCTCTAAATAATGTCCAAGAATATCTAGTCGGGACATGCCCCCAACCATAGCGAAAAACAAATGTTAAGAGAGTTGTAAAAGAAAAAAGAAGCCATAACATGAAATGGGCCTTCAAAGAATGGAAGCTCACCACTCCAGTCTGACTCAAAGCTGTCCCCGAGTCCAAGTCACTGAGCAGGGAATGGTAGTATGGCTGGTTCCTACATCGTGTGGGGATACAATGCCCGAAGATAATTAGCATGATGAACTCTAGCATGTACTCAGGAATAAGGATAAAATAATGCATTATTCAAAACCAAAGTAAATAACCATATGCAATCACATACATATATATATATACATCATGCCAGGAAAGGGAACTGAGTTTAGCATGCATTTAAAAACTTTAACCTGGGTTGTGTAGCTTTACCATGATAATCCACCCAGGGGCTATATGGGTACAATGTTACCCCCTGAACGAGCCCTAGATCGTGTAGCTACACAAACCAAAGATATCATAGGGGTCGGGGATTCCTGTATACCCTTCGCCTTCCATGATATATATATACAAGTATGATTGGGGAATTTTCGTGTACCCCATAAACATATGGTCACCTTGACCAACTCTAATGCCATCAAACATTAGTTTTCAGTGTCCGTCCATAGGACTCACACCTTTATGGTTTGCTATTACAACCCGCTATTATTTCCCAATTAAAATATTTCGCACATAACCAAACCACTAATTCCAGGACTCAATTATCAAGGCTTTATGAAGTGGTATCGTCAAACCGACTATATCTTGCAAGCAATGTCATTATCCAACACTTAGAGGATTCCCATATACCCCACAAGGTTTCTAGTTAAACCAAAGCCATGGACACCAAGGCCTTTCCAATCCATTTAAAACAAACAAACTAATTTAAGTTCTATTACCATATTATAAAATGCAAAGATTTCAATAAAAGTCAAACTATGTGGCAAAATCATTCTTATTGGCATTTTGTCAAACATGTTGAGGGCATATAGTTTCCAAAACCAAAACGAAGCATCAATTGACCATTTCCATGCAACCACATGTTCAAATCATAATTATAACATGAAAAATCATAAGAAAAACAAGGGAAAACATTATCCAACCATGAACAACCAAAATCCCCAATATCTATTTCAAAACCCCAAACAAATCTATAATAATACCATGAAAATCATTCATTAAAACATGCTTTTAGTTGAAATAACAACGAGGGAGGAGTAACATGCCTTAGACACCAATAAAGATGAAGAAAAACCACCCTTGAGTGCCTTCATTGGTCACCTTGAAGAAACCCTAGCCTTTTCTTAAACAAAGAGCTTGGGAGAGATTTAGGAGTGTTTATAGAGTGCTTGCTTTTAAAATAATAGGTTAAGGAATCCTCCAAAGGTGTTTTAAGTCGTGGGGTCAAAAGGAGTTAAGAGAAGAAATGTCCAGAATACCCCCAACTTAAACTGTAAAATTCACCGCAGAAAGGTACAGTTTGAACCCCTCACTCATAACCACATTGTATGAGTGGTACCCTTAACTCGTACCTTGATCAGAAAGTTGGAAAACACATTTTATCCAACATACAACTCTCTTACCTAAGTCCTACCATCACCATACGATTAGTACCTTCAAACCATACCCTAGGCAGAACATCAAAGGTTAGACATTGGACAACATACGTCTAGACTATACCGCTCGTTCCCTATCCTCATGACTCTTAGTGAGCCACTTGTACTCAGATCCATGTCAAGTCACTGAGTTTCAGATTAAGTGAAGGATCAACCCAATGACCTATCACCAAACCATACAACCCGTACCCACAATAAAAAATATTTTAGTTGGGTCACCTGACCCGTACCCATACCATACGACTCATATGTTGATTCATATGATCAACAGAAGGCTCAAAACTCAGGAAATTTCCAAGGGCCAAAACTCAGGGCATTTCATAGAACGACCTCTATCTTTGGTACTACGGTCCACGAATAAAGGGGCCCCTTAGGGATTCGAGAATATCCATAAACACGTACCTAGTCCCAATTAAGGATTTCCAATCATCATCAATATTTTCTATCTATGCCATCTAATACTATAGACATATGTATATATATATATATAAGTACACAGGCTCGAGTTATGACTAAAAGAGTGTATATCTGTAAATCTATTCCTCAAGATTACCTCTTGGACTAAATAATATAAATGTGTAGAAAGGATCTAAATATCTATATTAACCAAAGTATATAGTAGTGGTAAAATCATGGATAAACCATGGACCAAAATCTATCTCGGTCTAATTTCGAAAACACCATCTCTGGTTACAAAACCTCATAAATCATTAAGTAAGGTGGTACAATTTCTACTATAAAATAATCCATTTAATAGTGAAAAGTGAGAATTAATCTCTTTTAAAAAAACAATAGTAAAATTATGATTTTGTTGGAATCGTACCACTAAGTGAGAATGAACGAACATAATAGTATGCATGCCATCGCTAATATCCAAATAATATAAGAATAGTGACTAAGTCTCCATAAATAAGAATCATGCCCTTCCTAAGGGTAGGATGCTCACGTGGAGTCCAATAGGTATCATAATCACAGCCCGGGCCCAACATTATAAAACTAGTATAATAGTAATTCCATAATCCATGAAACTATGATCCAAACCATTAAGTCAAATAGCAAACCTTATACTAAAGGGTACTTAGCATCAACTATGGTCAACATACTTATATTCTAGGTAATAGGAGCTTATATCCATAACAAATATTTCATCTGAAGGGTTGGTTCTCCCTTCTATCCCCAAACACCTAAGTTAGGCCAATTCATGATATTCTACTCATAATTAGATCCTATAACTCCTACCTAACATGCAATCTACATATACATTATCTCATAGAGAAAAAGTAGACTAAAGCCTAGCTCGATGCAGAACTACATTCTTGAATCAACCATAACCCATTGATCTTTGCTTCACGATCCTAAAACACTGTTATGCTATCAAAATAATAATCTATACGTCACAAAGATTTAAATGAGACCCATATTGTTTTATAAAAGGTCAGGTCGAAATTTAGGTAAAGAACGAGCCTGTAAGGCTTGCAAACCTAATAAGAAAATTAAATCTGTCATGCGGTCTCTTGAAGGACAAGAGATGTGTGCCTAAAGTTTTGGAAAAATGGTGCATAAATCTGGGCCCAAATCAACCCGTAAAGTCTAAAAATTTTAAGACTTGATTTCTAAGAATTTACAATGAAATAGGGTGGAATTTAATGGAGAAAATAATGGGAAATAACCAAGGAGTGTTAAACTAACTTACCTTAGCTTCATTGGATGATTCCCCAAACTTCCCACACTTCAAGCTCTCAAACATTAGGGGAAATTGGCTAGAAAATGAGAGTCGAATAGGGTGAAAAAGGGGGATTTTACAATTCCCAGATGCCGCTAAAGAAGTAACTTGTCTGATTAAGAGGCTACCGCTTAAGAGACACAAGTGTGCTGAATAAATTGAGCTCAGAGATGCGAGCATCGCTAAAATGACACCTTGGCCGCTAAATCAACATCCACTAAACCGGACAAGGATCGCTTAAGTGGTCCTCGAGCATACATCCAAGCTGCTAAAACAACTCCATTTCACTAAAGCAACTACCGCTTAAGTGACCAAAGGTCCATTTAAGCAGATACCCTAGGTGGTGCTGGGCACTAGATTTCTCTAAGTCTAAATGGAACCCGAATGGGTGCTTGGGATTTGTTTGGAACTCCATGTGCACAAACAAATTATGATAGCATACTAAATTTGACATTTTAGAATCAATGACACCATTAGAACTTTCATTTGAGATCGTTTTGATAAAATATGGGGCCCACACCTATAGTTCCATTTTTCATATAATCCACCTAATAGCCCAAAATGAGTTTGGAGGCCTTGGTACCTGAACCAAGGGTCCCCCTAGTCTAAAATCAATGTTTCAGAGCTGATGGCACTATCAAAATTCTCATTTGAGGTCATTTACTAGGAGTTTTTGTTTGAGACCAATTTTTTTAACAATGATAGCTCCAAAATGAAAAAATAAGCCTAAAATCAAAATGAACTACCCGATAGCCAAAGCAATAGTTTTGGGGCACCATAAATTACCTGTAGCTGCTGTGGGGAGGCTCAATGCACTAGAAATGCATGAAAATCAAGGAAATGACCTGGAGGGTCGTTACAATATCCACTTCTAAATGAACTTTCATTAGCAAAAGTCAATGGATAGAAAGAGCATGAAATCTCAAAGGGATGAGGTATTAGGCCTGCATGCTTTGAGCAAGACTCCCCAAATAAACTCTAAGAAGAAACAACACTTCTAAGGGATTTTGCTACATGTATCGCTTTTTCGACCAATTTCCTTACTTCATTTGTCAAATAACCAAAATTCAACCTCGACATCCAACTAGTCTCCAACTAAATCGATAATAGATGATACATGCAATCCATACCACAACACACTGATACTACACCGATACTAGAACAACAAAGACAAAACTCATCAAAACCAAAGGCAATCCAAGGCATGAATTATGTAACAAACTCTAATATCAAAATATAACTTTTTTCTTCCTTTCTAAACCTGCCATCTACTTTGAACCACACCAAATATCATTTGAGTCCTGTCGGCACAACCCCATCACACAAACCTCGGAGAACTGAAGTTGATACATCAAAAATCCACAATGACAAGCATAAATATAAGCCCAATAGTGTTACCTGGACATACAAATGGCAATGACCAATGTCTGTAGTGTATGCAAAAATTGCTTATTGATCTAGATTACTCTCAAAACTGATAGTTAGGAGTTAAAAGCATGAATATTTAAAACCAATCGATTTTTTCCAGGGTATCCCACTAATTGAGGAAGAAACAACGATGAATCTAACATAAGTATACTTCTTATGCTGAGAATACAATCCAAAATTTTGATAAAAATATAAAATCAAGGTCAAGAGCAGAAGAAACCATCATCAAGTGCCAACGAGCTATCACTCAAGCATCTATCAACCATAATCCATATGAACCAAAGACAATCAAATAGGTAGACACTGAGTAGGTTAGCAGGCTCTAGAACTCAAAAGTGAAACCTTAATACTAAAGCTGAACCGCTCGGTCTCAATTATCCCAGCCAATCCTGTAGAGGAGTAAGCATCCAAATGACAAAATCTATTATAATCCTCAAAACTTCAAAAGATTAAAGATTCCAAACTTGAGCCAACAAGTCTAAACTAAGGAGAAACACCCAACTCACCCTCACTATAAAAAAATGGTATATCCCCACTAGCCCCTGCCAAAGCCAAAATTGAGATGTAGTTGAACAATAAAATTACAATGAAGGATAAACCATAGACTGAAAGCACAAACAATCAACTCCATATCTACTGGAAGTCATGAATCATCAAAGCATGCTTAAGAACTAACTAAGGGTGTGAATAATACTAACAATACACCAAAACTTGAACAACTTTAAGGAATGCAACCTTAGCCTAAAATTTGTTAATCCAATACTCCACCTACAATAACAAATACCCATAGGCTCATATCACCAGGGAGAAACACTCAATAAAGTCTTATTAGGCTAAGCAACTACTGAAATAAGGATTTCCTGAATCCACCCTTTAAAATAACCTTAACCCAATTAAACCATGAATCACATCGCAGAAGAGTAGAATACTAATCTCAGCATCAATGCTAAGGCCAATACCACTATCAAAAAAATGAACCAAGAAAATCAGGATAACAAATTCTCAATTGGCTAACTTAAGGATCAGTCATAGGAAAGGATTACCCATCTTCACTACCCTCAACTCTATTGGAATAAGAATAACATCATAGTGAGAATAGAGTATCCAACTCCACAACAATACTAAGAGACGAACCCAGAAAACCTAAAAGGCAAGCACAAGACCTCTCGACATCAACATCAAGACCACTATCGAGCGATGAACTAGCCAAATAAAAATGAATCCTAAATTCGTTAACCTTAAAAATGGGCTACACAGAAGGATAGCTAGTGTAGAAATCTTTGCAAACCAGGTGGAAAGTCCTAGAATGTCAACTCAGAAATAAGCAATAAAACTAAATTACCTAACTATAGAACCATAATAGAAATATAGAAGGCCAAGCTTCCTTCACCTTCACAAACCACTCAACATTCAATCTAACTTCACTAAAAAAGAGAAAAATGACCAACCTTACCTTTCTAAAAGAAAGAAAATCACCCGACCAAGCTAGCCGCCTAGGACAATGAGCAAGAATCGTAAGGAAGGAAAGTTTAACTCACTACTACTTATCTAGTCATCTATCAAGTAAGAATCAATCAACTTCAAAACAATGAAAATAAAAACACCAGAGATAGAAACATCAGTATAAAGAGTAGGTTGTACCAAAATAAAATCAACAAGTACCACTATAGGTCTATAAGAAGGGCAATATTTCAGGGTAATTGGGATATGAACCTAAATAATATACCCTAGGGAAATATCAATATTGATCCACTCTATACAGTACTAAAAAATCATCTATGATGGTTGTCATATAATCATGAACTCTACTCCAAGGCATGCGATAAGTATTATATAGCTACCAAAGGGAATAATAATTGATGGGTATGAAAACCCCAATTAATTCAAATGAAAAGGTAAACATAGAAAATAAAAGGCACATCTATCATGATAGAAACCCAAAATCATAAACCTGATGTGCTTAAAGGAGTATGAATATGAGTGGGTCAAAACTTGAACTGAGCGTATGAATCACCCATTGAGGCACTAAGTGCACCATCTCTAGCCGAGGGTGCCATATATTTATGAGACTGACCTGGATAAGCTAAATGACTAATAATCCTACACTGGATACACTCTCTAGACCAATGATCAATCTCTCTAGTCGTAATAAACCTTGAAGCCCTAAGGTGACAAGAAACACGGGCTGACCCCAACTGGCTGACCAACTGACACAGGAACACTCCCTACTGAAATGATCATTCCCCCACACATAATATACCTCAAGGGATCTAGGTTGGCAAGAAATATATGTTGACCCTATCTAAGCAACTAATTTGTTCCTGCGGCACTAACTGGACCAATGGCCAATCTCGCCACAACTCAAACAAGTGCTTAGAATACTCTGAGGTACTACACCCACTGATTCAAACTGTCACCACGACCTAAATATTCATATAAAATACTCCACAAGATCTAGTGAGAACTCTTCCCCTTATGAAAACCAAGATTAATCTGAGAGCCATCTAAAGTCTGAGAAGCTACCTATATGGATAACAAGTTATAAGTAAAGTTGATCCCCGATTAGAGGATCCTAAATCCTAAATAAAATACAAATAGTACCATAATGACATGGCCTCTTTCCGCTATCTCTATATGCCTCAATATATACTTAATTTTTAACCCTCGTATGATCAACAACCTGGGAGAAAGAAAACCCAACTATTATCAAATATTTTGATGCTAAGCAAAGTGGCAAAGCTAATCATCCAGTAAATCAATGCACTATCTCATACTCTAAAGGATATAGTATAGAAGTATGTCTGTCCAACTCAAGAAACCCAATCTCATACATTGAAATCAATGAGGAACCCTGCTTAACACCAACAGACCCAACAATGGTATGGAAAATGCTCAATGAGCTGGACATTATCTCTAGCTAATAGGTATCTGTAAAAAGGCTTGGAATCCTTAGTGCTGAATTTTAATGGCTATAACGGTCATAAACTCTACTGAAGCTTGGACTGGACCCAAATCCTCTGCCTAATATTAAAGATCTTTTATATTAATCTCTGACAACCTAGTCCAATGCTATGTTAAAACAATAGAAAAACATATGGAAGTCTCTTCTGCATCTATCGGTAACCTCGTATCATCTATGTCATGACCCAATTTATTAGGTCATGATGGCACTTGCTATAACCCACCAGTAGGTAAGCCGATTCTGTAGTTTGGAACTACTAGTAATAGACTACAAGGAGCATAAAGTAGAGAATATGGAATAGATGTAATGAAAGACTAACATACATAAGGTAATCCCAAAACTTGGTGAAATCAGTACTAGGCTTCTAACATAAAAAGGATAAATCTAAGGTACTAAATGGATATACAGATACAACTATCTCTAAATACAACATAGAGACTACTCCAGTACATAAGAGGGAGGAGACGAATACTTCAAACATAGCTTACTTTATGTCTAGAAACTATTGATACCCCACATGATGCACACAACACCAACTATAAGTTGTACTATGATCTGTAGGCTGTAGAAGTGTAGTATGTGTACCAAATATTTGGTACTCCATAGGCAACTACCAATTGAGCTCCAAGGTAATGTAGATATATGCAACATATAAACAGAAATAAAGCCTAAACCCAAATGTCCAAGCAACCACATAGTAAAACTAGTGTGATAGTAAGGGAAAACTATCCTACTCATATCTAAGAAACTAACATAATAAGTCTAAGGAAGTATTAAAGATCAATAATACTATTCAATCCATACTCAGGAATCTTAGCACTATAACATATATTACCGGCCAATATACGAATAAAGGGAATACGAAGGATATAGAATAGTATACAAGGCTAAGGAATGAATATACAATCTGAATAACTAAAGGAAATAAGGGATATGTGATAATACCATAGCTACATATAAATAGGTATACATATATTTATAAATAAGGTCAATTTAAGGTACAACTAAAATGATAAGAATAACATCTTAAGACCTAATAATCATAGCAGGAACTAGTGCTAGTATACTCTGGGTTTCTAATCCATACGTCTCATCACGAGTTAATCATGCATAATTATATAATCATAAGATAAAAGAGCCAATATCATACCTTAGATATCAATATAGAATCGTTAACAAAGATGCCATAAATTAGCCATAATAATGATCATAAAAACAATAATAACAGTAGAAACGACAATGCGAGTAACCAACTAGTCAAGAAGAAGAACTCCTAATCGAACCTTTCACAAACCCCTATTACCCTAGGCTCAAAAGGTTTGATCAACATAAAACACACCACAGACCATACTCATCACCTATACCTATGAAACCCTCCCAAAAGGATGATAGATATCGGTGCATACTGGTGATAAGCAATGTGCATACAAGAATTAATGCCAAGATATAATCCGTAACACCTTAACCAATCCAAATATCATAAGAAGTAAACGAATTTGAATCAGTAACTGTACATATATGTACATCATCACAATCATCCTACGACCTTGCTAGACATAAATGTGTCTCATCATAATTATCCTCCAGCCTTACCGGGTATATAAGAATATCATCATAATTATTATCCAACCTTGCCAGTTATATAACCATATCATTGTAATCATCATCCAGCCTTCCTAGGTATATAAACATATCATCATAATTATCCTCCAGTGTTGCTGAGTATATAAGCATATCATTATAATCATTCTCTGACTTTATTGAGTATATATATATATAATAAGAATAATAAAAGTAGGGACTTTGAACTGTGTCTAAAAAGATTGTAAATCCATAAATTCATTACCCAAGGTAAACTCTGAGACTAAATTATCATAAAGGTGAAGAAAGGGCCAAAATCTCTTACGATCGTAGAAAATAATAGTATCAAATCATAGACCAAAATCTACCTCGATCAAATCTTTAAAACATCATCTTCAATCTCATTACACATAAGTTATCCATTAAGATGGTACGATTCCGGTTATGAATAAATCTATCTATAAGGTGAAAAGTGGGCTTGAATCCGTTTTTAGGAAAAATAGTAGTAAAAACAAATTTTAGTTGGAATCACATCATTTACCATATTTAGTGATCATGAATATTCCAAATCTTTGCATGCCACCATCAGTATTCAAAAAATATAATCATAAACATTACTATATCTACAATCTATAACCATGTCTTTTACAAGGAATAACCATTTTCCAAAGTCTAGCTAATATCATACTCATGGTCTTAGTCCCAATAATATGTCTAAAATAATTACAATCATCATAATCACAACCTTAGGCCCACATACACATCCAGAACCTATATCAATAACCATATCGATAATCCATCTCATATCTATAAAGCATATCATATCTATAAGCCATAAATTACATCTATGTGGCATGTCACGTCTATAGGCCACATTATCTCTTTAAGGCATATCACATCTATAGGCCACATTATATCTATAAGCCATATCACATCTATAGGCCACATTATATCTATAAGTCATATCATATCTATAAGGTATCTCATATCTATAGTCCATAATCATCACTATGAGGCATATCATATCTATAGGCCATATATCATAACTATATCTATGCCAATATTAAAAAGCATGTCGATAGGAAATATCATAAAATAAATTCAAAAGCCATATCATAACTATAAGCCATTAATCATAATCCAAGAAAACCATCATCATTCACCAAGTCATGAAGTAACCTTATACTAAAGGTTCCATAGTCACAACTATGTCTAACATGCATAAATAAGTCTATAATGGCTAATACAAGTCTTGGCCTAAGGTGGACAGAGGAACCAACTTCTAATCCTCGAATTCCATGTTTAGTCAATTTCTAGACGGTACTAGGCTAAGGTGTCTATATTGACTTCTAAATGGTACATAGGCTAGAACTAGCCCTAAGATAGGAGTTTCACCTAGAGCATGAGCAATTAAGTCAACTTCACCTAAATTATGGTTTTAAGGTTGGTAAATAGTCCACATAAGGTTATTCATACTAATCACGTTTCCAACACTTAAGCTACCTCCCAAATCTAGCATAATATCATAATCATTCTACAAATTATCTCAATCTATAAAGAAATCTATAGGACCCTAAAAGTGTAATAAGTATTTCACTTTATGGGTCAAATTACTCATCAAATCCCCAAACCTCAATAATCAAGACTAAGTCACAATGTTCTACCCATAATAAATCTTAACATTCACATTCACATGTAATATATAAAACACATAATCTTGTCAAGAAGATTAAATAGAAGCCTACCTCAATGCCAAAACGAAAATCCTTGATCATTCACCAAACATTCATCTTCACTCCACGATCCTAAAATGCCACTACGCTATTAAAATCTTAATCTACATGAATGAGATCTATATTTCCATAGGTTGGGTTAAATTTTTGGTCAAGAACGAGCCTGCAAGGAACATAAATAAAATCAAAAATTAAACCCGTCATGAGGTCCCTCGAAGAACAAAAAAGTTTTGTTAAAAAGTTGAGCACAAATAGAGCACAAATCGAGTCTCAAATCAGCCCTTAAAGTTTAAGAATTCAAATCCCTAATATCTATGAATTTATCAAGAAATCAATGGAATCTTACCATGAATTCAAAGGGAATTCACGGAATAATCGATAAACAAGTTCCCCAAATCATCTACTAGCTTAAATCCTAAGCTCTCTCAACTTCTAGGGTTTAGTTCTCTTTGAAATAAATGAGAAAGTAGCACAAACAGGCTAAAAAGGATATTTTTACCCATCCTAGGAACTCGGGTGTCGTGGTCATGATCACCATATCTGGTGTCTACCTAAACAAACCGCGATCACGATACATGACTCACGATTGCCATACCTGGTGTAATACCTAGAGATTCCCAACCGAGAGTAGAACCATGATTCAATCTTATGAGAAATAAATTCTAGTAATTTAAAAGTTTTATGATCAAGTTTGATGTATATTAAGGCCTCAAATACATCCTATCTATTAGACGAATCAAAACATCCCTTACCGATTAAATTATTGGGAAGGATATTGGTATAATCAACTTCAAATGAGCATATCTCTTAGTATACTATTAATTTTTGAGCTAATGACAAACCAACATATAGATAATTAAATTATCTTTCCAATGATACATATTTCGCCCAAATTTGATATCAGAGCAAAAAGTTATACCCATTTTACTCCAACATATCAGTCTGGCAAATAAGTGACGACATGAGCTGATTGCTTATCACAGATTTGATGACTTATCAGCCCATGTCATCAGACTTAGACAGAAATCCATCAATTTCAGCTCCCAGGTGATGACCTGGGCTAACGGGCTGTCACAGATCTGACGGCTTATCAGCCTTGGTCGTCAGCTGAAAATTTCAGCAACTGGGAAGTGATTTTGTAGAGGTATATTGGTCTTTTCCCTCACCCTAAACCTTACCCCCATGACATAAAATGCCAAAAAAATGTACTTAGCTATTGTAATTTAGTTTCAAAAGCTCTTAACCTTCTTTGTTCCCAAGAATAAACTTAGGGTTTTTTCTCAATTAACTTCAAGACCCCATCACACTCTCTACAAGGTAATTAAGAATTAAGACTCCCATTCCAGAACCTTCAAGAAAAGCCATTGTCTTTCAAGATTCAAGATTTTGAGGTATGTTGGATGTTGATTATTGGGTTACTTCCACTCAAGAAGTTCAAGAATCCTTTTCAAAATTTTAAAGTTTATGTTATGAGTTTTCATGATTTATGTGAATATAAATTTAAGTTCATGTTGTTGATAAGTTTTGATCCATGTTTTGATTATAAAGATTCAAGATTTGACCTTAGTATGTGTTGATTATGTGATGTTCATGATAAAACCCCTACAAGAAGCATGTTGAATTATATAATTATGTTAATTTGGTGTGTTGAAAGTTGTATGACCAAAGGGTGCTTCTCACATGCTTGATAAATTGCTTATGTAAAGAAAATAGTGTTATAGTAACATAAAGTATAATATCCCCAAGTATGTGTCAACTAGTGCATGCTAAGTGTTTGTTGAAAGGACTAAATGAATGAATTATGATATGTTGCATGTCTTCCTGTTCATGTGAACTCCTTGTTGGATGAGTCATGAGACAATAACATGCTTTCCTTTTACAATTATATGTTTAAGATTCCCAAGGGCTCGAGATGATACTTCATTGGTTATATTGCGAATGATAGTCTATTGTTATGATTATTACACAAGAGTTGTCATGTCTTATTTATTTATTTATGTTATCGAGTCCTGGGGGTATTTAATACCCAAAAACTTAGATGCTTGTCTAGAGACGAGTCAGTCTCAAGATAATATTAGTCGTGCTATGATCAGTATATTTCGGTTAGTGACGAAGTTAAGGAAACTCAGTAACTCTCAGTTCATGCGTCATATATTAGATGTAGATCCCAGACGTTTAGTTATGAACCAGTTCATAGGTGCCTTGTGCATCGCCTCAGTTTTCTCAAGTACTTCGATGAAGTAAGTGTTCTTAGAGGGACATAGTGTACCAAGGGGGAGATAACCTATAACTCCCCAATGTTTTCAATTCCTAAAACCCATTCAGTTTTATGTTCAGATTCTCATTACAAGCTTTACATCAGTTATCATTGCATAGTCAGTCATCCTTTCAAGAGTCAGTTCAATTAAATATTCATGCATTAGATATGCATGTTCAGTAGTAAATATCAGTTCATCAGTGTATTCAGTCATGCGTTTATGAAAGCAACTCAGTCAAGTATCCATGCATCAGATATGCATGTTCATTATAAGAATTCATCTTATCAATAGTTTCAGCAGTGTATCCCATGCATCAGATATGTATGTTCAGAATAAGAACTCAGAATATAAGTAGTTCCAGTTGCATAGTCATGTTTTAAATGTTCTCATCCCTTAAGTAAGCTCAGCCGATCAGTACTCTTAGACTAACAAGAGACATTCGAGGATGAATGTCCCCAAGTGGGAGATATTGTAATACCCCGAGATTCCCAACCGATAGTAGAACCATGATTTAAGCTCATGAGAAATAAATTCTAGTGATTTAGTAGTTTTATGATAAAGTTTGATGTATATTAAGTCCTCAAATACGTCCTATCTATTAGACGAATCAAAATATCCCTTACCGATTAAATTCTTGGGAAAGATATTGGTATAGTCAACTTTAAATGAGCATATCTCTCATTATACTATTAATTTTTGAGATATTGATGCACCAATAGATATATAATTGAATTATCTTTCAAAAAATACCAATTTATCCCAAATCCAATATCGGAGCAAAACGTTATACCCTTTTACTCCAGCATGTCAACCTGGCAACTAAGTGACGACATGAGCTGACGACTTATCACAGATCTGACGGCTTATCAGCCCATGTCATCAGACTTAGACAAAAACCCATGAATTTCATCTCCTAGGTGACAACCTGGGCTGATGGGCTATCACAGATCTGATGGCTTATCAGCCTTGGTCGTCAGCTGAAAATTTCAGCAACTGAGAAGTGATTTTGTAGGGGTATTTTGGTCTTTTCCCTCTCCCTAAACCTTAACCCCATGACATAAAATGCCAAAAACACGTACGTAGATATTGTGATTTAGTTTCAAAATCTCTTAACCCTCTTTTTTCTCAAGAACAAACTTAGGGTTTCTTCTCAATTAACTTCAAGACCCCAGCACACTCTCCATAAAGTAATCAAGAATTAAGATTCACATTCCAGATGCTTCAAGAAAAGTCATTCTCTTTCAAGATTTAAGCTTTTGAGGTATATTGGATGTTAATTCTTAGGTTCTTTCCACCCAAGAATTTCAAGAATCCTTTTCAAAATTTTAATGATTATGTTTTATGAGTTTTCATGATTTATGTAAATAGAAATTGAAGTTCATGTTGTTGATAAGTTTTGATTAATGTTTTGATTATAAAGATTAAAGCTTTAACCTTAGTATGTGTTGATTATGTGATGTTCATGATAAATCCCCTTCAAGAAGCATGTTGAAATATGTAATTATGTTAATTTGGTGTGTTGAAAGTTGTATGACCAAAGGGTGCCTCTCACATGCTTGATAAATTGCTTATGTGAAGAAAATAATGTTATTGTAATATTAAGTATAATATCCCTAAGTATGTGTGAACTAGTGCATGCTAAGTGTTTATTGAAAGGACTAAATGAATGAATTATGATATGTTGCATGTCTTCCTGTTCATGTGAACTCCTTGTTGGATGAGTTATGGGACAATAGCATGCTTCCCTACTACAATTACATGTTTAAGATTCCCAAGTGCTCGATATGATACTTCATTGGCTATATTGCGAATGATAGTCTATTGTTATGACTATTACACAAGAGTTGTCATGTCTTATTTATTTATGTTATCGAGTCCTGGGGGTATTTAATACCCGAAAACTTAGATGCTTGTCTAGAGCTGAGTCAATGTCAAGATAATCTCAGTCGTGCTATGATCAGTATATTCTTGTTAGTGACAGAAGTTAAGGAAACTCAATAACTCTCAGTATCCAATCTAATCTAGCTCAGTACTCAGTTCAGATTTCAGTAAAGCTCAGTAAGTTACAGAACTCAGTCGTATTCAGATAGAAAGTAGAATTCCAAAGTATTCCGTCAGATAATGGAATCAAGTAAACTCAGTCAGATCAATCAAGTAAGATAATCAAATCAGTAATAGATTCAGTTCAGTATAGTTTAGAATTAGAAGCAGTTCAAAGTCCTTCAGTTGGGAGTAGTAGCTAGCACCGAGCGAGTGCAGGGATGACAACTTCTCGTTAGAGAGTCAGAGTCGTTAGCTGCAATCCCTAAACTGTGTAGCTAGTGAAAGACCAGGAGTCACCTGTTAGATTAAGGATTGACTATCATACTTCCTTAGGCTTGACTTCCTGTTCAGGGTCACCCGTTAGAGAGGCTTGACCATAGCAGAGGTCTTTACCCGTGGAATGGTATTGACACCTTTCCATCTGGGGTTATAGGTTGGACCCCACCATATCAGATTCGGGGCATGTCGGTTAAGTGAGAACTCCCACAGTTGCAGTTTCAGTATCAGTCTTTAGAGTAGAGCTCAGAAATCAGGACTGTCATAAATAGTCACCCATCTTAGTGAGGAACTTAGATAGTTCCATAGATTCATAGACCGCCCACTAGATAGGCCTGGTTTCACATAAAGTTTATTATTATCAGTACTAATAGAGCCAGAGATCACCCGTTAGATAGGCCTGATCTCAAACTTAGTCCGTCATTTCTATTATTAAAAGATTCAGAGATCTTCCGCTAGATAGGTTTGATCTCAGATACAATTATTCTTTATCATTATTAGTAGATTCAAAGATCATCCGTTAGAAAGGTTTGATCACAAATTTAGGCAGTCGATAGTAGCAAACTCAGAACTCATTCATTGATATGAGAAGATTCAGTTATTCAGTATCATCAGTTTCAGAGATCAATCGCTAGAGAGGACTGATCTCAACTTCAGTGTTCAGTTACCAATATCAGAATATTCAGTTATTCGGTTTCTCAGTTTAGTAGTGAGTTCAGACGTCAGTAAAGCAGTTTCCGAGTCTCAGTATTTAGAGTCACGGTGATTTCAGTTATGGATGTGCTTTTATGCATATGTCCTTGTTAAGTACTATCATGATTATTCAGTTGATCTATGTTCATGCATAAGCCTTTGTATTTAGACTTACCTTATCTAGAATACCAGTACATTCAAAGTACTGACGCATACTTTCTCTTGTGCTATGGTGTCATATACCATAGGTTTAGAAGTGCAAGATCCAGAGCACCCTTAGCAGTCCAAACTTAGTCTGCAGCAGTAGACATAGCAGTGAGTCCTTTTCATTCGAGGATGATCCTTATTTAATTATGGCCTTATATTCAGTTTATTTTCAGTAGACGGAGTTAGTTGGGGACATGTCCCATCATCTCCACAGTTCAGACAGTTAGAGGCTTTTCGAACAGATGTATTATTATTCAGTTTTCAGTATTGGTTATTTTAGACATTTTGAACCTTATGGCAAGTTTTCTGCCAGTTTTCAGCATTATTCAGTATTTTTATACAGTTATTGCAGCAGGTACCAGATAAGGGTTAGCTTGTGGTCCTTTGGGATTATGAGCACCGTGTGGCATTCTGGTTCTAGAAAATTAGGGCGTTACACCTGGTGACAGTCAGATGAGTTTCAATCATGACAAGAGTATCGTAATTGCAATATCTGATGGTTATCATAAGAGTCATTATTGCATCATATGGTTCACGATCGTCGGTGCACCATCACCAACTGACACTAGAAAATTCTAAGTCTCTGCCAACCTCACGAGATTCATTCAGAATCCCATATATGCAAATGGACTATGATATCCTATCGAATTTGACATTTTAGACTCAATGACGCTGTTGAAATATCATCCGAGGTCATTTCTATTTAAAATGGATACCACACCTAACTTTTATTTTTTTAACTTTTGCCCAATAGCTCAAAATAAGTTTGGGTGCCTCGGGACCCAAATCAAGGGTCTACCTAGCTTAAAATCAATGTTTCGGAGCGGATGGCACTGTCTGAATTCTCATCCAAGGTCATATACTAGGAGTTTTGGTCCGAGAGAAAATCCTAAATAGCAAAAGTTCTTAAAAAGGGAAATGAGCCAAAAATTCAAATAAACTATTTGCTCACCGTACCGACAGTTTTAGCAAGTCATAAATAACCTGTAGCCACTGTGGAAAGGCTCGAAATACCAGAAATGTATGCAAATCAAGGAAATGACCTGGAGGGTCATTACAATATCCACTACTAAAAGGACTTTCGTATACAAAAGTCAACGAATAGAAAGATCACAAAACCTCAAAAGGAAGAGGTACTACGCCCGCATGATCCAAGAATGACTTCCCAGATAACCTATCAGAAGAGAGGAAACTTGTAAGGGATTTTTCCACAGTTATCCCTTTTTCAACCAGCTCACTTACTTTACTTCCAAATAACAAAAACTCAACCTCCACCACCAACTGGTCTCCAATCAAACCGAAGAAGGTTGATACACAGAAATTTAAACTACGAGACAAAGATACCCTCTCGATACCCACACAAATCAACAAAGCCTCATCCAAGCCAAAAGCAAACCAATGCATAAGTCATACAACTGACTTCAATCCAAATATAACCTTCCTTAACCATTCCACACTTGCTATCCACCCCAAACTAGGAGGAAAATCACCTGAGTCCTGCCCACACAATCTCATCATAGAAAACTCAAAGAACCAAAATTGATTTGAATACGATAAATATGAGAATAAGCCCATACAGAGCTACCTGGCCTCACAACATAGATAACCAAGGGTTACAATCTAAGAAAATTCTATAACTAGTTGAATAATCCTCGAAAATAAAATTCAGAAGTCCAAGGCAAAACTACTTACCACTAAACGATCCATTCCAAAATGTTCCATCAACAGAGAATGAAGACAAGTTGAATCCAACTCAAGTATACTAACCTTACTTAGTATATCATCTGAGAATCTCAAAGAAAACTGAAGACCCGAGGTCAAAGCTGAAGGAACCAATGTCGGGTCCATGGGCTATCATCTGAACACCTATCAACTATAATCCATTCGAAGTCGAGAAGACCGAATGGGTAACCATGGAGTAGGCTCAACCAGCCTATAGATAAAATTAAAACTAAGACAAATATAAAATAAAGGCTGCACTCAGCTCTACAAATCTAAGATGAAATTTTAACACCAAGGTTGAATCGCTCGATCTCAAATACCCAAACCAAACCTAAAGACAGGTAGGCATTCATACTCAAAATCTATCACAACTTCCAAACCGCCATTCCAAGGTGTTATCTGGTTAGACCTTAGTATCAAAATCTAACATAAACGAGCTAAATTATATCGATCTAAAGTTAAAACATAACTGAGGAACAAAATCATAATAGAGGATAACTCACAGGCTAAAAACACAAGAAATCAACTCCATATCTGCTGGAGGGCATGAACTATCAAAGAATACTCAAGAACTCCCCAAGGCTGCAACTCACGCTAGTAATAGAAAAAACTTTAGCAGCTTAGAGAAATGAAACATTCGCCAAAAACTAACCAGTCCAATACTCCATCTTGGCAAAGAATACTCATAGGGAAATATCATCATGGAGAAGCACTCTACCAAATCTAATTAGTCTAAACAAACTCTAAAATAGGGATTTCCTGAATCCACCCAAGTAGCACAATCATAACTCACACAAACTATGATAAGCCTGACACCTATGCTGAGGTCAAGACCACTACTAGAAAATGAACTAATAACTCAAGATAAAGTATTTCTAATTTGCAAACACAAGAAACGATCACAGGAAAGACCACCTACCTCTAACTCTACTTAGATAAGAACCATATCATGACAAGAAAGGAGTGTCCAATATCCACACTAGTACCAAGAGCAAACCATCACAAGGAGATGAATCCAACAAATCTAAGAGATGAATTTAGGACATCTCGATATCAATATGAAAACCACTATCTGGTGATGAAATAGCCTCAAGTAAAGAACGAACCCTAAACTTGTCAATCTAAAAAATGGGCAATATAGACAGGGATAGCCAATGCAAAAACCTTTGCAACTTAGGAGACAAGTCTAAGAATCCTAAACTTAAAAATGTGCAATATAATTAAATTAACAACTCTAGACTCATAACAAAGACACACAAGGTGAACCTACCTTCAATTCTATAGTACCGACAAAAATTAATCTAGCATAGCAAACAAAAGAGGAAAACAACCATCCTCACCTCACAATAGAAATGAAATCATCCAATCGAGCTATAGCTGTCTGGGCCAATAAATAAGAACCATAATGAATGGAATTCTAACCAGATAACACTAGTCTAAATAGCTACCCAGAGAGGATCAATAACATCATGTAATGAAAACAATATAAACATCAATATAATAAGTAGGCGGTACCAAAATGAAAATCAATAGCAAGTACTACTCAAGGGCCATAATAAGGCAAATATGGCAAAGTAAATGTAATTCAAATCCAAATGCTACACCCATAGGGAAAAATGTCAATGCAAATCTACTCTATTCACTACTAAATAAAATCATCCACGGGGGTAGTCATATAATCACAAATTTAGTAACAAGGCATACAATAACTAATATGAACTCATCAAGGCATATAATAAGCGATGGGTACAAAAACCCAATTCACACAAATGAAAAAGGTAAATAGGGAAATAAAAACACATATATCAAGGTAAAATCTGCAATCACATGCCTGATGGATCTAAGAAAGAATAAATCTGAATGGGTCAAAACTCAGACCGACCGACTGAATCATCAACTGAAGCTCCAAGAGCACTATTTTTAACTGAAGGTGCCACAACATCATGAGGATGATCTGAATGAGATATAAGACTATCAATCCCATATCGGAGACATTCTTTAGACCATTGATCAAGCTTTCTACAGTTGCAACAAAATCCTAAAGCCCTAACCCATCAAAAGACATGAATTAAGGCAAAATGACTGGCCAACTGACCCTGAGAGAACTCTCTACTACCTTGATCATCTTTCTCGCAATCATAGCCTACCTTGAGAACTCTCGGATAGCAGGGAATATAGGCTAACTCTATTTGAACAACCAACTCACATCTAGGTCACTCCCTAGACCAATGTCCCATCTCACTACAACCAAAATAATCTTTTAGAATACTCTAAGATACCACCCCTCTTAATTCAAAATAGATGCCACGACATGAAAACCTATAATAAAAACTCCACAAAGTCTGATGGGAACTCTACCTGGTGTGATCACCATGACTAATCTGAGAGCCACCCATAGTATAAAATGCTATTTGCATAGAACTAATAGCTACAAGTGAAGTTAACCTCTACCGGAAGGATTCTCACTCCCAAATAAAATACTAATAGCACTCTACTAATAACATGGTCTCTTATTTTTATCTCCATAAGTCTTAATGAATGCTTTCTTTATGTCCCTCGAATGATTAACAACTTGAGAGAAGGAAGACCCAACTGCTATCAAGTACTTCAACGCCAAGCGGAGTGGAAATACTAATCCTCTAATTATTCCATACTCCATGTATAGCACAGAAAGATATAACATAAGAATATACCTGGACCACGTATGAACCCAATCTCATACTCTGAAACTGATAAAGAACCCTGATGAATACCAATAGACCCAACTCTGATATGAGAATTGCCAGATGAACTGAATGTCATCCCTGGCTGTGAGGTATCTGCATTTAGACTCGGGATCCCCAAACTTGAACCTTGAAGGGCTGAAGTAGTCACGAGCTCTACTAGATCCTAAGCTACCCCTAAATCCTTTGGATGACACTGAAGATCTTTGATATCTATCTCTTACTCTCTTGTCTGATGCTACATTAAAGCTTTAAAAACACATGTTGAAGCCTCGTCTGAATCTATCAACAATCCCACCTCATCCATTTGGGATAGAATTATGTCAAATAAAGTGTTTGAGGCTCAGTGCAATACAGACACATGATACAGTGTCAAGAAATAAATTTTCAAAAAATGCCCTATAGCTTCCTAAAGATAGATTATAGATATCCCTACAATGATTTGTAGGACTTTACTAAATACTTAGGTCTTGTACAAATACACTGACAAACCTAGGCTCTCATACCAATTTTTTACAACCTAATTTCTTAAGTCATGATGGTGCCTACTGTAACTAACTAGTAGACAAGACAATCTCTTAGTCCAGAACTACTAGTAATGGACTACCAAGAGCATAAAGGAGAAAATATGGAATAGATGTAATAAAAGACTAACATACATAAGGTAATCCCAAAACCTAGTGAAATAAGTACAGGATTTTCTAACATAAAAAGGACACAAATAGGGTACTAATTGGATATACAATTACAACTATCTCTGAATACAACATAGAGACTAGTCTAGAACATAAGAGGGAGAAAAGTAATACTTCGAACGACAGGATCTCACTCTATGTCTCCAAACTATGGTTGCTATACCTGACACACACAACACTGGCGATAACCCATACTATGATCTATAAGATGTATAAGTATAGTTGTAATACCCCGTATATTTCTAAGCTTGAAAATGAACCATTGTTCCTACGAATGAAATCTCATATCCTGTGATTCATGTTTGAGTACATGAATTAGGATGAGTATCCTAGTAATAATAGAGCTTATTATGTGTTAATCATGATCATAAGAGTCACTTAGGGTAATCCAAGCTAAGAACTTTTGAATCCACCAAATTTTTGTGTGTGATTGCACATAGGTCATCTTTGAACGAGTATAACTTGGTTTATAGGTGGTATTTTGGCAGATTTATACCCTACAAATTTTACATAATTGAATAATATTTCCGTCGATACCAAATTCGCCTAAAACGTACACCCGGTAAAGAAGTTATAATGATTTAAAATTCCAGCAGTGTTATGTCAGTCAGTGGCGCGTCGTGCCATAAGCCAAAATGACGTTTGTCAATTTCCAGTGTCTATCAGTGATTCCACCACATCGCGGTGAGTTTATAGGTCGTAAACAAGTGGCAACGTGATGTCTCCGCATCACGCCAGGGGCCCAAATCGGGAAATTCTTACAAAAATTAAAATACACATCTAGAGGGGTATTTGGGTCATCTTCCCACCCCTATATAAGCTCCCAAACACAGAATTAAGATATTATTTCACCAAAACATACTCTTTTTCATCAAAATCCTCTCTAGAATACATTAGGGTTTCAATTGGGGGATTCAAGTTCAAGCAAATTCTACCATTAAATTCCTAGAATCTCTCTGTCAATCTTCTCTAAATCAAGAACTAAGGTATGCATGTGTTCATTCATGGACTCCTTTCATCCATGAAGTCCAAGAACCCTATTTTAAACTATATGCCACACTTTTTATGTTTTGATTTGATTGTTGATCTTGTTTATGTGTTGAATGATTTCAAGATAGAATCTTTATGGGTTTGAATGAAACTAGGATGGCATGTTAGTTGAAATATATGAACTTTGGGTGATATGGGTTGTTGAATTCATGAATAAACCTATGCCCAAAGTGGTGCATGTAAGGTGTTTTATAAAATACCTAGGATGATAGAATTCATGTCCCATGATTCAATAGTGCTTAAATGAAAAGTGTGCTTAAATGAAAAGTCCACGTTCTATGCTCTATGATTTTACAAGAATTTTACGTTATTGTTATGTGTTGTTGGTGTGATATGGAATGAGCATGGTATTGAAGATATGCAAATATATACATGTTGCATGCATTCTATTCCATGTATAAGAAGTTGAGCATTATGTATAGTATGAAATCCCCAACTTATAATATTATGAATTTTGGACTCTATTCTTATGATCAAGTCAGTCATGTGTGTAAGTTTCCTTCCATCGAGTCCTGGGGGTACTTGTACTCGAAAAATATAGCTGTGTGCCTAGAGCCATTTCATGATTTCACAATACTCTCAAGTCAAGCCATGTTCCATAGAAATCAGTCAGTCATGCGACTCAAGAAAGTTCAGTAACTCAGTTAATCTCAGCTAATCTCAGTACTCAGTGATTTCGGAAACTTTAGAAATTCTAGTGTTCTCCGTAACTTCACTAATCTCCGTAATTCAGTACTCTCAGAAATTTTAAGAACTCAATACTCAGTAAGATCAATGCTCTCATAAACTCAGTTTAGCTCTACTAAACAATCCCGCTAACATCAATTTAGTTAATCAGTTCAGTTCAACAAATCAGTTCAGTGTTTTTTAGTTGGGGGTAGGATTCAACACTAAGTGAACCCAAGGATGGGGACTCACCTATCACAGTCATAGGGTGTGATTCCTAGAAGTAATCCTTGCATTCCAGAACTACGTAGCTAGCGTAGGTTGAGAAGTCCCTACCCATAGAGCTAATGTATCTTCTTTGAGTTTACCTGATAGTAGGGCAGACAGAATAAGATCCAAAATAGAATAGGGTTTACTCACATATTGTCTCTACCCGTGGCATGGTATTGACACCCTTCCAGCTGGGGTTACAGGTTGGACCCCAACCATTTCAGTTCTGGGGTATGTCAGTTAGATGATTACCTCCCACAGTCTCAGTTTCAGTCTCAGTCTCAGTGTCAGTAATAAACTCAGATAGTTCTTCAGAATATCAGAACTTAGACTATCAGATACAATTGCTCAGGATCAGTTATATCGGTTACTCCGATCATTACATTTATATCAGTTATATCAGTCATCATAGCTACGTTATCAGTATTTAGTTTTAGAACTGTTAGACACAGTCAATCAGACCAGTTCTTTATAATTTGAACTGTTAGAAATAGTCATTCATCTATTCAGTACATTAGTATTAGTGAAGTTATGTCATCAGTAATCAGACTCAGTAGTTAGTGTCACCATGAGTTTAGTTATAGTTGCATATGCATGTATGTATTCTCACATTCTTATTAATCATCATTGTTTATGCATAAAACCCTTTGCATTTATCCTACCTCACTCGTATACTCAGTACATTCAGTCGTACTAATGCATTTGCGCTATGGTGCATTCTCTTAAGTTACACTATAGGTTTAGAGTCACGAATTCTAGATCAGTAGTAGATTCCAGTATCAGCAATTAGAGTTGGAAGTAAGTCCTCATATTTCGAGGACACAATGATTTCATTACTATTTCAGTAGTTGGAGTTAGTTGGGGACATGTCCCATCAACTCCTTATTCAGACAGTTTAGAGGCTTTCCAGACTATAGTATGTCATATAGTTATTTTAGATTTGTTTTGGTACTGTTATACCATTTTCAGCTACTGTGTTATCAGACATTTATTTAGATGTGAACCTTATGGCCATTCAGTACATGTTTCCATATTTTCATGTTATATTATGCAGTGTACAGGTATAGATATCAGTCATGGGTTAGCTTGTGGTCCTTCGGGGTCATCATCACCATGTAGCATTCCAGTTCAGAAAATCAGGGTGTTACAAACTTGGTATCAGAGCCTAAGGTTCAATAGTGTCCTAAGAAGTCTGAAAAGCCACATCTAGCCACATCTAGTAGAGTCTTGCACATGCATGTGTTGTGAACTACACTTATGTGCAAGAGTCTATGAGATTTTTTAGAAACAGTTTCCCTTCTTTCATGTCTCAGGTCGTGCTATAGAAAATTTTTCTAAGAAAACTCAAATAGATTCTCGTCATGCTCCACGTATGTTAACTCCACCTAACTTTCGAGGTAACAGAAATAGTGAAGCTCAAAGTTCTAGAGATAGAGTTTGATCAACCAGTCCTAGCATATAGTTATGGGATTGCCCAAGGACTCAGAAATACCCCATCAATCCCGTTATGTTCCAAGTAATACAGATTTCATTCATGACCATGAGAACTCATTCACGAATCCAATTATAGATATGCCATCAGATCTTTTCTCAGAATCCTATAACAATGTAGACCTAGTTTTTTTAAGCATAAACTCAGGAGTTAACAGTGGTAGAGTTGGGATAGTATTATGCAATTTGATCAAATTATGTATTCATGGGGATAGTTGTACCAAAGTAAATCAGTAGGCTTGAACAATGTAAGCTAGAATTTAAGTTTATTGATTTGAATTAAGTACAAAGGTGTGGATGTGATATTCGTAGTATATAAAGTAACAGAAGCAGCTAATGGGCTTAGTAAGGCAAGCATGTGTTTGACAGGGTGTAAGTATGTAATTATGATTAAAGTTCAGTTCAGAGCTTAGTCAAGTATTCATAGACATAAGATGATGGCTTAAGGTCAAGGGGGAGATGATAGATCAAGTAACCAAGTTAGGCTCTCAGAATTCCAGTAGTAGTGCTAGTATGTATAGAAAGATCAGTAAGGGAAGACGATTCCCAATCCATCCTTATCTTCGTACAAGTTTTGTACTTTAGTCAGCATGATGCCTACACATGTTTCATAACTCAGTTCCATGAATACATCTTATATTTACATATTTCTCATAGACTCTTGTGAGCTCCAAGTTCCCCGCATAAGGAGTTTCAGCTCCCTCAGTGTTACGAATTATGTCCCACGATTCAAAAATTTCAGACTCAGGTCATGAAGCTCATGACTCATGTACACATGTCACACCTTACAGTATATTCAATTTCCATGACTAATGCTATGACCCTACATATAAGATAAATTCAGACTATGTTATGTATATTCTCAGTTCAAACCTTTTTGGTAAATCCATGTTGTTGATATTTTATTCCTCAAGTTTCAGTTCAAGTGTCAAGTTCAGTCAGTATCCATTCATGTTTCAGGTCTGTAATGCCTCGAGATCCCATCACGAGACGTCACACGGTGCATATGACCTTGAAGGACCACAAGCTAACCCTTTACTGATATCTATACCTGTACACTGCACAATATCTGAAATAAATGCAGAAACTAGCCATAAGGTTCAACACATCTATGAATACTCATAGTACAGAAAACTGAATACTAATACATCCATCTAGAAAGCCTCTAAACTATTTGAACTATGGATTTGATGGGACAGGTCCCTAACTAACTTCAACTGAAAATATAAAAAGTCTGAAATAATAATAGTAAACTGAGATTCATCCTCAAAAGAAGAGGACTCACTGCTACTGCTGCTGACTGGGACTGAACTGTTGAGAATACTCTGGATCCTGTGCCTCTGAACCTACGGTGTCAAATAAAACACCATAGCGCACAATGCATCAGCACATGAATGTACTGAGTATGTAGATGAGGTAGGCTAATGCAAGGGCTCATGCATGCATAATATCTAAACTAAATAATTATGAAGATGCCACATGAGAACACATACATGAATGCACAGACCATGACCACAATCTTCACAGCTATAGATACTGAAACTCGAAACCACTTAACTGTAGACTGAACTCATTACTAACACTGAGATACTGAATCACTGACTCATCTGATACTGATAACTGAGGATCTGTATGTACTTACATCAAGGACTAAATTCTGAGCTAACTGCTTTAGACTGACAAAATTAGAGATCAATCTTTCTAACATATTATTCCGGAAGCAATTATCAATAATAAGAAGTATGATCATGTCCAAATATGACAACAAGAATACACAACAGAATCTGAGATGGAGATCAAGCCCATCTGAAGGGAGATCTCTAGATATAATAAGATTATAACCATCTGTTTATGAGACCAAGCCTATCTGACGGGATGGTCCATGAATCAATGGAACTATCTAAGTTCCTCACTGAGATAGACGACTGTACCACACAATCCTAATTTTTAAAGATTACAACTGAAACTGCAACTGTGGGAAATAGTTACTTAACTGACATTCCCCAACCTACCACAAGTGAGGTCCAACTTGTGACCCCAGCTGAAAGGGTGTCAATACCGTGCCATAGGTAAAGACCTCTCTGGTCAAGCCTCTCTGATGGGATAACCCTTGCAGGAAGTTGGCCTGAGGTAATATAATAGTAAATCTCTCTGATGGTGATAGCCTCTACTGATGGGAGAATCCTGCACCCTACACTAGCTACACAGTTCTGGAGTTCAGGGAATGCTCTTAACGACTCAGCCTCTCTAACGGGAGAGCCACCATCCCTTTTCTCGCTCGGTGCTGCTTCTACTCCCAACTGAAAGACTCTGAACTGAAATCTTCACTGAACACAACTGAACTGAATCCGATACTGATCATGTTTCTCAAAAGATATGACTGAGTTACGGTGAGATTACTTAGTTTTGTATCTGACGGAAAAGGTATCGAATCATGGTATCTGACTGACAATGAAGAGTTTGAACAAATTACTCGAATCAATTTTGAGATTGGAATTTAGTCACTTGAATAGTATTAGATCTGAGCTAATTATAGGACTGAGGCTAGATTACTAGTGATACAGAGATTACAAAGATAACTGAGATTACTGAGCTTTCTTAAGTTCTGCACTTGTCTGAGGATACAGAGTTCTATAGTTCACTGAGTTCTGAGACTCATGGATCGACTGGAGTTATCTAGAAACTGACACGGTCTATAGACAACAACTCTATTGTCGGGTATAAATACCCCCAGGAATCGATAGCATAAAAGTAAAGAATAATCATTCATTCATCATCACGATCGTTCATTCATCATCATAATCATTCATGTATCATCATAATCATTCATGAATCATCATAATCATTAAAGCATCTTCCCAATAATTAGTACATCTCTCAAGTAATTATGAACCACAAACATCTATTCATCATCACAGTCGCCAAGGGGTCACTTTAAGCATCTCGGAAACATAATCATATAATAATGTAGGGGAAACTTGATACTAAATCGTACTCCATTAAACAAGTTTTTACCTTAGCTATTTCATACCTATATCAATCTTGACGCGTATTTGGATATCACATGGCTTGGGGAAACTTCATACTATCACGTCATAACTTACTTGCTAACCACTTGGCATATATTAAAAGCTTAACATATATCAAGAGAACATAATAGGGAAATTTACTACTATCACCTCTCCACTTGTTCACTAAGGTCCTTCAACAAAACACTAGACATGCACGGGTTCACACTTCTTTGGGAATTTCCTACTACCATAGAATAATTTATTCCCTTGGGCGTTTTATCAAACACTAAGCACAAACTGACTCACAATTTGGGGTTTCCTATTCAACATACTATAATGGCCCTTATGCTTCACCTACGCTCATTATCAAACCTATGGGGGACATGCTTCACTTATTCAACCATTTCTACACCCAAAAGTCATGAACACATCACATAGAAAAACAACTTCAAGAGGTTCTATCACATAAGTTCCACATACTAGGTTTAAAGCTCATAAATTTTGTAGAAAAACATAAATCAAAACTCAACAACACATTGAACATCCATTTCAACTCATAAAAATCATTAACAACTCAAAAACATAAAAATCTTTGAGTTTTAAAAAGGGTACTTGAGCTTCTTGGATGAAAGGGACCCAAGAATCAACATCTACATACCTTAACCTTTGAGATATGATGAATTCTAATGCTTGAGACTCTATCCGCACTTGTAATAAATGAATCTCGAAGCCCACAATATGAGGAACTTTATTCTTGAAGAAAGCTTGAAGATTTACAGATGATTTTTGGAAGATTAGGGTTCTTTATGAAACCTTAATTAGATATTCTTGAGAGAATTGGAAGAGAAAAATGATGAAATTAGGGTTTTGTAAGTGGGTTCTCATATTTATAGAGGCTCACAAAAGGTGGGAAATGACCAAAATACCCTTGCAAAAATGTCTCTAAATTGCTGAAAAAAATGGCTGACGACATTTGTGACAGGTCGTCAAACCAGTGACAGGCTGTCATAAAATGTCATCACAAAAGGATGAATTTTATGATTTTCTGCCTAATTGTGACGACCTTTCTGACAAGCCTTCAGACCTGTGACGGGCTGTCACAAAATGTCGTCACATATTTTCCAGACTAACATGCTGGAGTAAAATAGCGATAACTCTTTACTTCGGTATCGGTTTTTGGCAAAATTGGTATCGTTAGAAAGATAATTAAATGATATTTATTATGATATATAGTAGGTACTCTAATTCGATATATTCAAGGATTTATGGTCAATTGAAGTTGACCTAAATTTTGACGGTCACTAAAACTTGAACGATAGGAAAGCTTGCAACTCGTCCATGAGTTAGGGGACCTCTATGATTTTAATTCATGCTCAAATAAATTCCCACACGATTCAAAGTATTTCATACTTGGGAGGATATTTTTGAAACATTTTGACTTGGATTTTCACTTTACCAAATACGCTCTAAGGCTCTGACAGGAAGAGGATTTTGCGGGGCATTACATTATCTCCCCCTTGAGAACATTTGTCCATGAATGTTGCTTGATAGACTGAGAATACGGATCAATAGAACTTTCTCAAGAAATGGAAACATCTCAGATCAGGACTACAGAACTGGAATGACTGACATATAGAGTTCTCACACTGGGCATGCATATCTGATGCATGGAATACTCGACTGATGATACTTATAGCTAAATTCTCATAATACATATGCATATATAATGCCTGGACTCATAAATGGGATGATCTCATGAATACACGATTGAACACACGCTGGCAAGCTGAACTCTTTCTACTAAATGCGCATATCTAATGCATGAATGTCCGGCTAAGACGACTTTGAAAGCACGACTTGACAATGCAACAATGACTGATGCTAACTTTATAAAAAAATCTAAACATGTATCGGGATGAATCTAATGGCATGAAACATCATAATACTATAGGGTATCTCCCCCTTGGGACTCTATGTACCTCTAAACACACTTCGTTGAAATACTGGAGCGGTGCGCGGGGCACCTACAGACTGGGTCATAATTGACCGATTAAGATCTGAAACTTATGCATGACTCATCCTAACACATAAGCTCAAAATGGGAGCAAAGGATCTAAAAATGCATATCGCAAAGATGCAGGGCTCATAACATACCCGGGTCTATATTAGGGAATCCTTCCCGATCAAGTTGAGCCTTAAACGCATAAAGTCTACCCCTTTGAATCAGCACTCTACATTCTTGCGTTCCATGGCTTGGATCACCACACCCAAAACATACATCACTACTGTCTCTACACAAACCTTGGTGGTGCCTACCACACTCTCCACATTGTGGATGGGTACGAACACCACTAGCACTACTCTGGGCTTTGGAGCGTGGTGCTCCCTCATATCTGACACCCCCAAACATAGGTGTGGGTACACTAGCTGAAGATGGAGATGGAACTAAAAATCTACGACCATACTGAAAACTACTACCACCTTGAGACCCTGACTGTGGGAAACCACGGCTAACTGTCTTGGCTCTCTTACTCATTAGCATAGAAAGATCCATAGCTTTATTTTGCATGGCAGCTCTACAATCTTTCAACATATCACTTGATACCCCAGTCAAAAACTTACTCATACTCACTTAGGGTCAAGTATCGAGTCAGGAGCATACTTAGCTAATTGGTTAAACTTAAGACAATACTCTTTCACTGTCATGGAACCTTTCCTTAGGTTCATGAACACTTCTACCTTAGCTTCTTTCATCTCTAGAGGGAAAAACCTATCTAAAAAGGCTCTCTGAAACTCTAGCCAAGTCACAGAAGTTGCATTTTCCCTTCTACTCTTCTCCCACATCACTACCCAATCATGAGCAATATCTTTCAACCTATAAGATGCTAACTCAACACTCTCTTTCTCAGAAATATGCATAATCTGGGTGATCTTCTTCACCTTCTCTAGAAATAACTGCGGGTCCTCACCTACTATTGACCCAAAGAATTTAGGCGGGTTCATTTTCATAAAGCTTTTAATCCTGGATGCGGCAGAATTCCCATCTTGCTGAGGTGGGACTGCAGCCTGACGATTTCCATGAACATTAGTCACAGCTTGTGCTAGTGCCTGGAAAGCTGCCCAAAACTATGCATGTGACAAACTCTCATTTTCAGGATCTACTGGCTGAGGGGGCTAATCATCACCCCATGAACAAAATAGCTGAGAGGAGTCATACTCTGTAATTGGAAGAAAGAAGTGGATTAGACTAAGAATCAACTTGAGCTCATTCTCACTCGCACAAAATAATTATTGAAAGAAGAGGAAATTCTCCTAAGAACATCCTGTAGCCTCTTGTACATAAATGTGGCGTGCTACACACCCATGCACAATACTCTACTAAATGCGAATTTTCAGACTCCCTAGGAAACTCTTGAACCTTAGGCTCTGATACCAAGTTTGTAACGCCCCGAGATTCCATAACGAGACATCACACGGTGCTTATGACCCCGAAGGACCACAAGCTAACCCTTTACTGATATCTATACCTGTACACTGCATAATATCTAAAATAAATAAAAAAACTAGCCATAAGGTTCAACACATCTATGAATACTCATAATACAGAAAACTGAATACTAATACTTCCATCTGAAAAACCTCTAAACTGTCTAAACTGTGGAGTTGATGGGACAGGTCCTCAACTAACTCCATTAACTAAAAATAATCAAAGTCTGAAACAATAATAGTAAACTGAGATTCGTCCTTAAAAGAAGAGGACTCACTGCTAATGCTGCTGACTGGGACTGAACTACTGAAAAGACTTTGGATCCTGTGCCTCTGAACCTATGGTGTCAAATAAAACATCATAGCGCAAAATATGTCAGTACAGGAATGTACTAAGTATGTAGAAGAGGTAGGCTACCATAAGGGCTCATGCATGCACAATATCTAAACTAAAAATTATGAAGATGCCACATAAGAACACATACATGAATGCACAGACCATGAATATAATCAACGCAACTCTAGATAATGAAACTTGGATACGACTTAACTGTAGACTGAAATCACTACTAACACAAAGATACTGAATCACTGACTCATCTGATACTGATAACTGAGGAACTGGATGTACTTATATTAAGGACTAAATTCTAAGCTTACTGCTTTTGACTGAAAGAATTAGAGATCAATCTTTCTAATAGATTATTCTAGAAGTGATTATCAATGATAAGAAGTATGATCATGTCCAAATCTGACAACAAAAACACGCAACAGAATTTGAGAAAGAGATCAAGCCTATCTGATTGGAGATCTCTAAATATGATAGGATAATAAGCATCTGTGTATGAGACCAATCCTATCTGATGGGATGGTCAATGAATCAATGGAACTATCTTAGTTCCTCACTAAGATAGATGACTGTACCACACAGTCCTGATATCTGAAGATCGCTACTGAAATTGCAACTGTGGGAAGTAGTTACTTAACCGACATGCCCCAACCTATCACAGGTGGGGTCCAACCTGTGACCCCAGATGGAAGGGTGTCAATACCATGCCACGGGTAAAGACCTCTCTGGTCAAGCCTCTCTGACGGGATGAACCTCGCAGGAAGTCGGACTTAGGAAATATAATAGTCAAACCTCTCTGACAGTGACAACCTCTACTAACGGGAGACTCCTACACCCTGTACTGGCTACATAGTTCTGGAGTTCAGGGATTGCTCCTAACAGCTCGTCCTCTATGACGGGAGAGCCGCCATCCCATTACTCGCTCGGTGCTAGCTTCTACTCCCAACTGAAAGACTCGGAACTGCAATCTTAACTGAACACAACTAAACTAAATCTGATACTGATCATATTTCTCAAAAGATCTGACTGAGTTACGCTGAGATTGCTTAGTTCCGTATCTGACGGAAAAGGTATCAAATTATGGTATATGACTGACGATGTAGAGTTTAAATATATTACTCGAATCGCTTCTGAGATTAGAATTAAATCACTTGAATACTATTAGATCTGAGCTGAATACAGGACTGAGGCTAGATCACTAGCGATACAGAGATTATAGAGATAACTAAGATTACTGAGCTTTCTTAAGTTCTGCACTTGTCTGAGGATACGGAGTTCTATAGTTCACTGAGTTCTGAGAATCATGGCTCGACTGGAGTTATCTAAAAACTGACACGGGCTCTAGATAACAACTCTATTATCGGGTATAAATACCCCCAGGACTCAATAGCATAGAAGTAAAGAATAATCATTCATTCATCATCACGGTCGTTCATTCATCATCAAAATCATTCATGTATCATCATAATCATTCATGCATCATCATAATCATTAAAGCATCTTCCCAATCATTAACACATCTCTCAAGTAATTAGGAATCACAAACGTCTATTCATTATCACAGTCGCCAAGGGGTCACTTTAAGCATCTCGGAAACATAATCATATAATAATGTAGGGGAAACTTACTACTAAATCGTACTCCATTCAACAAGGTTTTAGCTTAGCTATTTCATACCTATATCAATATTGATACGTATTTGGATATCACATGGCTTGGGGAAACTTCATACTATCACGTCATAACTTACTTGCTAACCACTTGGCATATATTAAAAGTTTAACATATATCAAGAGCACATAATAGGGGAATTTACTACTATCACCTCTCCACTTGTTCACTAAGGTCCTTCAACAAAACACTAGACATGCACGGGTTCACACTTATTTAGGAATTTCCTGCTACCATGGAAAAATTCATTCACTTGGGCATTTTATCAAACACTAAGCACAAAGCAACTCACAATTTGGGGTTTCCTATTCAACATACTATAATGGCCCCTCACCTATGCTCTTTATCAAACCTATGGGGGACATGCTTCACTTATTCAACCATTTCTACACCCAAAAGTCATGAACACATCACATAGAAAAACAACTTCAAGAGGTTCTATCACATGAGTTCCACATACTAGGGTCAAAGCTCATAAATTTTGTAGACAGACATAAATCAAAACTCAAAAACACATTGAACATCCATTTCAACTCATACAAATCATTAACAACTCATAAACATTAAAATCTTTGAGTTTTAAAAAGGGTGCTTGAGCTTCTTGGATGAAAGGGACCCAAGAATCAATATCTACATACCTTAACCTTTGAAATAGGATGAATTCTAATGCTGGAGACTCTATCCGTACTTTTAATAAATGATTCTCGAAGCCCACACTATGAGGAACTTGATTCTTGAAGAAAGCTTGAAGATTTATGGATGAATTTTGGAAAATTAGGGTTCTTGATGAAACCCTAATTAGATATTCTTGAGAGAATTAGAAGATAAAAATAATGAAATTAGGGTTTTGAAAGTGGGTTCTCATATTTATAGAGGCTCACAAATGGTGGGAAATGACCAAAATACCCTTGCAAAAATGTCTCTAAATTGCTAAAAAAAATGGCTGACGAAATTTATGACAAGCCGTCAAACCTGTGACAGGACGTCATAAAATGTCATCACAAAAGGATGGATTTTATGATTTTTTGCCTAATTGTGATGACCTTTTGTGACAAGTCGTCAGACCTGTGACGGGCCATCACAGAATGTCGTCACAGATTTCTAGACTGACATGCTAGAGTAAAATAGCCATTTCTATTTTCTCCGATATTGGTTTTTGGCAAAATTGGTATCGTTGGAAAAATAATTCAAAGATATTTAATTTGATATATAGTAGGTCCTCTAATTCGATATATTCAAGGAGTTATGGTTGATTGAAGTTGACCCAAAATTTGACGTTCACTAAAACTTGAACGATAGGAAAACTTTCAACTCGTCCATGAGTTAAGGGACCTTTATGATCTTAATTCATGCTCAAATAAATTCCCACACGATTTAAAGTATTTCATACTTGGGAGGATATTTCTGAAACATTTTGACTCGGATTTTTGATTTACCAAATATGCTCTAAGGCTCTGACTGGAAGGGGATTTTGTGGGGCATTACATTATCTCCCCCTTGAGAACATTCATCCTCGAATATCGCTTGATAGACTGAGAATACGGATCAATGGAACTTACTCAAGAAATGGAAACATCTCAGATCAGGACTACGCAACTGGAGCGACTGACATATAGAGTTCTCACACTGGGCATGCATATCTGATGCGTGGAATACTCGACTGATGATACTTATAGTTGAATTTTCATAATACACATGCATATCTGATGGATGGACTCATAACTGGGATGATCTCATGAATTAACGACTGAAAACATGCTGACAAGCTGAACTTTTTCTACTAAATATGCATATCTAATGCATGAATGTCTGGCTAAGCCGACTTTGAAATCACGACTTGACAATGCAATAATGGCTGATGCTAACTTTATAAAGAAAATTTGAACATGTATCGGGATTAATCTAATGGCATGAAACATCATAATACTATAGGGTATATCCCCCTTGGGACTCTATGTCCCTCTAAACACACTTCGCTGAAATACTGGAGCGGTGCGCGGGGCACCTACAGACTGGGTCATAATTGACCGATTAAGATATGAAACTTATGCATGACTCATGCTAACACATAATCTCAAAATGGGAGCAAAGGATCTAAAAATGCATATCGCAAAGATGCAGGGCTCATAACATACCCGGGTCTATATTAGGGAATCCTTCCCGATCAAGTTGAGCCTTAAACGCATAAAGTCTACCCCTTTGAATCAACACTCTACATTCTCTCCTTCTATGTACTGGCTCACCATACCCAAAACATACATCACTACCGGCTCTACACACACCTTAGTGGCGCTTACCACACTCTCCATAATGCGGATGGGTACGAACACCACTAGCACTACTCTGGGCTTTGGAGCTTGGTGCTCCCTCAGATCTGACACCCCCAAACACAGGTGTGGGTACACTAGCTAAAGATGGAGCTGGAACTAAAAATATCCGACCATACTAAGAACTACTACCACCTTAAGACCCTGACTGAGGGAAACCATGGCTACCTGTCTTGTCTCTCTTACTCACTCTCTCTCTTTCTTTCATTTTATCTGCCTCAATTTGTTGCATATGCATTATTAGCCTAGAAAGATCCATATCTCTATTGGTCATGGCAGCTCTACACTCTTTCAATACATCACTTGATACCCCCGTCAAAAACTTACTCATACTCGCTCTAGGGTCTGCTATCAAGTCAGGAGCATACTTAGCTAATTGGTTAAACTTAAGACAATACTCTTTCTCCGTTATGGAACCTTGCCTTAGGTTCATGAACTCTTCTACCTTAGCTTCTCTCATCTATAGAGGGAAAAACCTATCTAGAAAGGCACTCTAAAACTCTAGCCAAGTCACAGAAGCTGTATTTTCCCTTCTACTCTTCTCCCATATCACTACCCAATCATGAGCAAAATCTTTCAACCTATAAGATGCTAACTCAACACTCTCTTCCTCAGAAACATACATAATCTTGGTTATCTTCTTCACCTCTTCTAGAAATAACTGCGGGTCCTCACCTACTACTGACCCAAAGAATTCGGGTGGGTTTATTTTTATGAAGCTTCTAATCTTGGCTGCGGTAGAATTCCCATCTTGCTGAGGTGGGAATGCAGCCTAATGATTGCCATGAACATTAGTCATAGCTTGGGCTAGTGCCTGGAAAGCTTCTCAAAACTCTGCATGTGACAAACTCTCATTTTCAGGATCTACTGGATGAGGGGCCTGATCATCGACCCCATGAACAAATATCTGCGAGGAGGCATACTCTGTAATTAGAAGAAAGAAGTGGATTAGACTGAGGATCAACTTGAGATCATGATCACTCACATGAAATGATCATTGAAAGAAGAGGAACTGCTCCTAAGAACATCCTGTAACCTCTTGTACATAAATATAGCGCGCTACACACCCATGCACAAGACTCTACTAGATGCGGCTTTTCAGAATCCCTAGGATCTCTTGAACCTTAGGTTCTGATACCAAGTTTGTAATACCCCGAGATCCCATAACGATACGTCACACGGTGCTTATGACCCCGAAGGACCACAAGCTAACCCTTTACTGATATCTATACCTGTACACTGCATAATATCTGAAATAAATCCGGAAACTAGCCATAAGGTTCAACACATCTATGAATACTCATAATACAGAAAACTAAATACTAATACATCCATCTGAAAAGCCTCTAAACTGTATGAACTGTGGAGTTGATGGGACAGGTCCCCAACTAACTTCGTCAACTAAAAATAAACAAAGTCTGAAACAATAATAGTAAACTGAGATTCATTCTCAAAAGAAGAGGACTCACTACTACTGCTGCCGATTGGGATTGAACTGCTGAGAATACTCTGGATCCTGTGACTCTGAACCTATGGTGTCAAATAAAACACAATAGCGCAAAATGCAACAGTTCAGGAATATACTGAGTATGTAGATGAGGTAGGCTAATGCATGCACAATATCTAAACTGAATAATTATGAAGTTTCCGCATGAGAACACATACATGAATGCACAGACCATGAACACAATCATCATAACTCTAGTTACTGAAACTCGGATACCACTTAACTACCGACTGAACTCACTACTAACACTGAGATACTGAATCACTGACTCATCTGATACTGATAACTGAGGATCTGTATGTACTTACATCAAGGACTAAATTTTAAGCTTATTTCTTTCGATTGACAGAATTAGAGATCAATCTTTCTAACAGATAAAAAGTATGATCATGTCCAAATCTGACAACAAAAATACGCAACAGAATCTGAGATGGAGATCAAGCGTATCTAACGGGAGATCTCTAGATATAATAAGAGAATAAGCATCTGTATATGAGACCAAGCCTATCTGATAGGATGGTCCATGAATCAATGAAACTATCTGAGTTCCTCACTAAGATAGATGATTTTACCACATAGTCCTAATTTCTAAAGATCGCTACTGAAACTGCAGCTGTGGGAAGTAGTTACTTAACCGACATGCCCCAACCTACCATAGGTGGAGTCCAACCTGTGACCTCATCTAGAAGGGTGTCAATACCGTGACACAAGAAAAAACCTCTCTGGTCAACCCTCTCTGACGGGATGACCCTCGCAGAAAGTCGACCTAAGGGAATATAATAGTTAAACCTCTCTGACGGTGATAGCCTCTACTGATGGGAGACTCCTGCATCCTACGCTGGCTACATAGTTCTGGAGTTTAGGGATTGCTCCTAACAACTCGGCCTCTCTGACAGGAGAGCCACCATTTCTTTCCTCGCTCGGTGCTAGCTTCTACTCCCAACTGAAAGACTCTGAACTGAAATCTTAACTGAACACAACTGAACTTAATATGATATTGATTATTTTCTCAAAAGATCTAACTTAGTTACGCTGAGATTACTTTATTTTGTATTTGACGGAAAAGGTATCGAATTATGGTATCTGACTGATGATGCAGAGTTTAAATAGATTACTCGAATCGCTTCTGAAATTAGAATTGAATCACTTGAATACTATTAGATCTGTGTTGATTACAGGACTGAGGCTAGATTACTAGCGATACAGAGATTACAGAAACTGAGATTACAGAGTTTTCTTAAGTTCGACACTTATCTGAGGATACAGACTTCTATAGTTCACTCAGTTTTGAGAATCATGGATCGACTGGAGTTATCTAAAAACTGACATGATCTCTAGACAACAACTGTATTGTCGGGTATAAATACCCCTAGGACTCGATAGCATAAAAGTAAATCATAATCATTTATTCATCATCACGATCGTTCATTCATCATCACAATTATTCATGTATCATCATAATCATTCATGCATCATCATAATCATTAAAGCATCTTCCCAATCATTAACACATCTCTCAAGTAATTAGGAATCACAAACGTCTATTCATCATCACAGTCGCCAAGGGGTCACTTTAAGCATCTCAGAAACATAATCATATAATAATGTAAGGGAAACTTGCTACTAAATCATACTTCATTCAACAAGGTTTTACTTTAACTATTTCATACCTATATCAATCTTGACACGTATTTGGATATCACATGGCTTGGGGAAACTTCATACTATCATGTCATAACTTACTTGCTAGCCACTTGGCATATATTAAAAGCTTAACATATATCAAGAGAACATAATAGGGGAATTTACTACTATCACCTCTCCACTTGTTCACTAAGGTCCTTCAACAAAACACTAGACATGTACGGTTTCACACTTATTTGGGAATTTCCTACTACCATGGAATAATTTATTCACTTGGGCGTTTTATCAAACACTAAGCACAAACTAACTCACAATTTGGGGTTTCCTATTCAACATACTATAATGGACCTTATGCTTCACCTATGCTCTTTATCAAACCTATGGGGGACATGCTTCACTTATTCAACCATTTCTACACCCAAAAGTCATGAACATATCACATAGAAAAACAACTTCAAGAGGTTCTATCACATGAGTTCGACATATTAGGGTCAATGCTCATAAATTTTGTAAAAAAACATAAATCAAAACTCAAAAATACATTGAACATCCATTTCAACTCATACAAATCATTAACAACTCATAAACATAAAAATCTTTGAGTTTTAAAAAGGGTGCTTGAGTTTCTTGGATGAAAGGGACCCAAGAATCAAAATCTACATATCTTAACCTTTGAAATAGGATGAATTCTAATGCTTGAGACTCTATCTGCACTTGTAATAAATTATTCTCAAAGCCCACACTATGAGGAACTTGATTCTTAAAGAAAGCTTAAAGATTTATGGATGAATTTTAGAAGATTAGGGTTCTTGATGAAACCCTAATTAGATATTGTTGAGAGAATTGTAAGAGAAAAATTATGAAATTAGGGTTTTAGAAGTGGGTTCTCATATTTATAGAGGCTCACAAAAGGTTGGAAATGACCAAAATACCCTTAAAAAAATGTCTCTAAGTTGCTGAAAAAATGGTTGACGACATTTGTGACAGGCCGTCAAACCTGTGACAGGCCCTCATAAAATGTTGTCACAAAAGGACGGATTTTATAATTTTCTGCCTAATTGTGACGGCGTTTTTTGACAAGCCGTCAGACCTGTGACGGGCCGTCACAAAATGTCATCACACATTTTCCAGACTGACATACTGGAGTAAAATAGCGATAACTCTTTGCTCTGATATCAATTTTTGGCGAAATTTGGTATCGTTGGAAAGCTAATTCAAATATATTTAATTTATATATAGTAGGTACTCTAATTCGATATATTCAAGGATTTATGGTCGATTGAAGTTGACCAAAATTTGACGGTCACTAAAACTTGAACTATAGGAATGCTTTCAACTCGTCCATGAGTTAGGGGACCTTTATGATATAAATTCATGCTCAAATAAATTCCCACACGATTCAAAGTATTTCATACTTGGGAGGATATTTCTGAAACATTTTGACTCGTATTTTTGCTTTACCAAATACGCTCTAAGGCTCTGACTGAAAGGGGATTTTGCGGGGCATTACAAGCTCCTTCTGATTTAATCCTTCAGTAAGATCTCCTTATAAATAGTATAGTGTGGAGTAATTTCTTAGATGGTAGAGAGTAAATGTTTCATGACTAAGAGAAGATTTTTGCATGCTTGTTATATACGAGGGTGTAGTTATGAGGATAGGCTTGAATGTCATGTTAGTGTGCAAGTTAGTGGTTATCATGAGGTTGTATTTAGAAGATGGGGAAGTAAAGAGTGTGAATGTATATTTAGATCCTTTACATATGTCAATCCCCATCGCGTACTATAAAAAACTCAGTTTCCATCTTAGTTACAATTTCAGTATTCAGTACCCAGTAATCAGTGTTTAGTTCCAGAATTCATTATTTCAATATCAGCCTGAACCTCAGTTATCAACATTTAGTTATCAAAACCCAGTATTTAGTTCCAGTAAGAATCTCAATTACAGTTTTAGTTTTAGTGCCAACTTCAGTTCAGTAATCAGCGCTAAAACTCAGTCCAGTCTCAGATCCGCTATGCCATAGTATGCAACTATCAGTTTCTCTCTTATTTCTCAGTACCTCAATTTACCAAATCTTTCGGAATCATATTCCACGCGTAGTACTTTATTTTTAAGTAATACAGTCTCTATGAATCCATGCTCAGTCACTTCATGGTACTCGGTTAATCTTTAACTCCTATGTACAATATTCGATAGTCTCAGTTCAGTTATTTCGACTAAGTTCAGGTTAGTCTTACATGTCCAGTGTTCAGCTATTAGCATAAATTAGTCAGTCAAGCTAGAAAATCAATTTAGCAGATGTGAAGTCAAATTGGTAGGGGTTGTTCTCCCATCTTTCCATCCAGCCATACTAACAGACATCTCGAGGATGTAACCATCTCCAAGATAGAGCATACTAGTATATGCAAGCTCAGCTTAGTTTATGTATCATGTCTCAGTCACGGATTCTAGATACTCAGTCACAATTCAGTCTTGCATACCCAACATTCACTTCAAGTATTAGTCCCAGTTATAGTTTTAGTTATAATGTATGCTTCAGTTCGGTAATTGCCTCAGTTCATGTGTCATGCCTCAGTTTTAGATCTCAGATAATCAGTCACGATTTCATACCTAGGTGCCTTATGCATCACCTCAACTTCCTCAATATCTCATTAAAGTTAGACCAGCATCCTTTAAGGGACATAGTGTCCCAAGGGGGAGATACACTATAGCCCCTGAACTTTCATGATTTAAACATGCCCTTTTCTTTGATGAATCTGTCTTGGAGGAAGTGTTACTAATGAGTTGACCCTCTAACTCCAAAATCAGCAGTAAGCCATGTGATCAATGTCCCAATGTCCAGTGTCTCTCCATGATTCTACCGCATTGCGGTGAGTTTCCAGGTCATAAACAAGTGGCAAAAGGATGTCTTTGCGTTGCGCCAGGGGCCCAAATCGGGAATTTTTTATAGAACTTAAAAGACGTATCTAGAGGGGGTATTTGGGTCATCTTCCCACCCCTATATAAGCTCCCAAACACAGAATTAAGCTGTTATTTCACTAAAACATACTATTTTTCATCAAAATCCTCTCAATAACACATTAGGGATTCAGTTGGGGGATTCAAGTTCAAGCAAATTCTACCATCAAATTCCAAGAATCTCTCCGTCAATCTTCACTAAATCAAGAACTAAGGTATGTGTGTGTTCATTCATGGACTCCTTTCGTCCATGAAGTCCAAGAACCCTATTTTAAACTATATGCCATGCTTGTTATGTTTTGATTTGATTGTTGATCTTGTTTATGTGTTGAATGATGTCAAGATATAATCTTTATGGGTTTGTATGAAACTAGGATGGCATGTTATTTGAAATATATAAACTTCGGGTGATATGGGTTGTTGAATTCATGAATAAACCTATGACCAAAGTGGTGCATGTAAGGTGTTTGATAAAATGTATAGGATGATAGAATTCAAGTCCCATGATTCAATAGTTCTTAAATGACAAGTCCACATTCTATGCTCTATGATTTCACATGAATTTCACGTTATTGTTATGTGTTGTTGTTGTGATATGGAATGAGCATGATATTGAAGCTATGCAAGTATATATATGTTGTATGCATTCCATTCCATGTATAATAAGTTGAGTATCATGTATAGTATGAAATCCCCAACTTATGATACTGTGAATTTTGGACTCTACTCTTATGATCAAGTCAGTCATGTGTGTCAGTTTCCTTCCATCGAGTCCTGGGGGTACTTGTACCTGAAAAATATAGCTGTCTGCCTAGAGCCATGTCATGATTTCATGATACTCTTAAGTCAAACCATGTTCTGTAGAACTTAGTCAGTCATGTGACTCAGGAAAGTTCAGTAACTCAGTTAATCTTAGCTAATCTCAGTAATCTCAGTACTCAGTGATATCAGAAACTTCAGAAATTCTAGTGTTCTCCATAACTTCAGTAATCTCCGTAATTCAGTACTCTCAGAAATTTCAAGAATTCAATACTCAGTAAGATCAGTGCTCTCATAAACTCAGTTTAGCGCTGCTAAACAACCCCACTAACATCAGTTCAGTTAATTAGTTCAGTTCAACAAATCAGTTCAGCGTCTTTCAGTTGGGAGTAGGATTCAGCATCGAGTGAACCCAAGGATGGGGACTCACCTGTCAAAGTTAGAGGGTGTGATTCCTAGAAGCAATCCCTGTATTCTAGACCTACGTAGCCAGTGTAGGTTGAGATTTCCCTACCCATAGGGCTAATGCATCTCCTTTCAGTTTACCTGATAGCAGGGCAGACGGAATGAGCTCCAAAATAGAATAGGGTTTACTCACATGTTTTCTCTACTCATGGTACTGTATTGACAACCTTCTAGCTGAGGTTACAGGTTGGACCCCAACCAGTTCAGTTCCGGGGCATGTCGGTTAGATGATTACCTCCCACAGTCTTAGTTTTAGTCTCAGTCTCAGTTTCAGTAATAAACTCAGATAGTTCTTCAGAATATCAGGACTTAGACTGTTAGATATAGTTGCTCAGCATCAGTTGCATCGGTTACGCTGATCATCATAGTTATATCAGCCATCCTAGCTACATTATTAGTATTCAGTTTCAGAACTGTTAGACACAGTCAATCAGACTAATACTTCATAATTCAAACTGTCAGAAATAGTCATTCATCTACTCAGTACCTCAGTATCAGTGAAGTTATGTCGTCAATAATCAGACTCAGTAGTTAGTATTACCACGAGTTCAGTTATAGTTGCTTAAGCATGTATGTATTCTCACGTTCATATTAGTCAGCATTGTTCATGCATATAACCCTTTGCATTTAGCCTACCTCACTCGTATACTCAGTACATTCAGTCGTACTGATGAATTTGCACTATGGTGATTTCTCTTATGTTGCGCCATAGGTTTAGAGGCACGAGCTCCAGATCAGTAGTAGATTCCAGTATCAACAGTCAGAGTTTGAAGTAAGTACTCATATTTCGAGAACACGATGATTTCATTACTATTTCAGTTTTCAGTTTATTTCAGTAGTTGGAGTTAGTTGGGGACATATCCCATCAACTCCTTATTCAGAAAGTTTAGAGGCTTTCCAGACTATAACATGTCAGATAGTTATTTCAGATTTGTTTTGGTACTGTTATACCGTTTTCAGCTACTGTGTTATCAGATGTTTATTCAGATTTGAACCTTATGGCCATTCAGTACATGTTTCCGCATTTTTATGTTATATTATGCCGTGTACAGGTACAGATATCAGTTATGGGTTAGTTTGTCGTCCTTCGGGGTCATGAGCACTGTGTAGCATTCCGGTTCAGAAAATCGGGGTGTTACAATAGTATGAGTACCAAACACATGGTACTCAGTAGGTAATTGCTGACTGAGCTCTAAAGATAATGCAAATATATACAATATATAAACAGAAATAGAGTCTAAACCCAAATGTCCAAAAACCACATAATATAACTAGTGAGATAGTAAGGGCAAACTATCCTACTCATAGCTATAGTAAGGGCAAACTATCCTACTCATATCTAAGAAACTAACATAATAAGGCTAAGGAAGCATTGATGATGAACTATCCCATTCCAGCCATACTCAGGAATCTCAACACTATACGATATATCACCGACCAATATATGAATAAAGGGAAAAAAGGATAAATAATAGTATATAAGGCGAAAAAATAAATATACAATCTGAATTAATGTAGGAATGAAGGGATATACGATAATACCATTGCTACACACACGCGCGCACACACATACAGAGACACATATATATATACAAGGTCGATTCAAGGTACAACTTAAATCATCAGACTAGCATCTTAAGACCTCATAATCATAGTAGGAACTAGTGCTAGTTAATCATGCATAATAATATAATCATAAGATAAAAGAGCCAGAATCATACCTCAAATCTTAATACTGAATCATTAACAAAGCTGCCATAAACTAGGCGTAACAATGATCACAACAACAGTAATAATCATAGAAGGAACTAGTGCTAGTATACTTAGGGTTTCTAATACATATGTCTAATCATGAGTTAATCATGCATAATAATTAATCATAAGATGAAAAAGCCATAATCATACCTCAAATCTTAATACCAGATTGTTAACAAAGCAGCCACAAACTAGCCATAATAATGATCATAACAACAATAATAACAATAGCAACGATAACACAAGTAACTGGCTAGTCCAGAAAAATAATACCGAACTGAGCCTTTCATGAACCCCCACCACCTTAGACTCAGAATGTTCAATCAACAAACAACACACCACAGTTTATACTAATCCTTCATACCTATGAAAACCCCATAAGGCTGATAGATATAGGTATATCCTGGTAATAGGCAATGCACATGCTAGAATAAATGCCAAGATATAATTCATAACACCATAACAAATCCGAATATCGTAAGAAGTAGACGGACTCAAATCAGTAACTGCACATTTATGTACATCATCATATTCATCCTCCGTCATTGCCATACATAAATGTGTCTCATCATAATCATTCTCCAGCCTTGTTAGGCATATAAGCATGTCATCATAATCATCCTCTGGCCTTTTCAGGTATATAAGCATATCATCGTAATCATCCTCTGGTCTTTCCAATTATATAAGTATATTATCATAACCATCCTATGGCCTTGCCGGGTATATAAGCATATCATCATAATCACCCTCAGGCCTTGCCAGGCATATATAAATATATATATATGTGTGTAAAAAAAACATAGACTTTGAACTGTGTCTAAAAAGAGTGTAAATCCATAAATTCATTGCCCGAGGTAAACTCTGGGATTAAACTATCATAAAGGTATAGAAAGGGTCAGAAACTCTCACGACCATAGTAAATAATAACATCAAATCATAGACCGGAATCTGGCTTGGTCAAATTTTTTCAACATCATTTTCAATCTAGTTACACATAAGTCATCCATTAAGAAGGTATGATTTCCATTATGAATAAATCCATTTTAAGGTGAAAAGTGGGCTTTAATACATTATTAGGAAAAATAGTATTAAAATCATATTTTAGTTAGAATCATACCATTTACCATATTTAGTAATCATGAATGTACCAGATCTATGCAAGCCATCACCAGTATTCAAACTATGTAATCATAAACATTACCCCATCTATAAACTATAGCCTTCTCCTTTACAAGGAATAACCATTTCCAAGAATCTAGCCAATATCATACTCACAGCCTTGGGAAATATAATGTGTCCGAAATAGTTACAACCATCATAATCACGGCCTTAGGCCGACATTCATATTTAGAACTCATATCAATAACTATATCGATAACCCATCTCATATCTATAAAGCATATCATATCTATAGGCCATAAATCAAAACTATAAGGTATTTCACATCTATAGGCCACATTATCTCTATAAGGCATATCACATCTAAAGGCCACATTATATCAATAAGCCATATCACATCTATAGGCCACATTATATTAATAATCCATATTAGATCTATAAGGTACATCATATCTATAAGGTATCTGATATCTATAGGCCATATATCATAACTATGAGGAATATAAGGCATCTCATAACTATAGGCCATCCATCATAACTATATCTATGCCTATATTATTAAGCATGCCAATAGACTATATCATAAATCAAAGCCAAAAGCCATATCATAGCTACAAGCCATTATTCATAATCCGAGAAAACCATCATCATTCACCAAATCATAAAGTAACCTTACACTGAAGTCTCAATAGTCTCAACTATGTGTAAAATACATAAATAAGTTCACAAGGGCTAACATAAGTCTTGTCCTAAGGTTGGCCAGAGGAACTCACTTCTAATCCTCAATTTTCATATTTAGTCAATTTCTACCTTAGACTAGGCTAAGGTATCGATATTGATTTCTAGATGGTACATAGGCCATAACTAGTCCTAAGATAAGAATTCTACCTAGAACATGAGAAATTAAGTCAACTCCACCTCTAATACAGTTTAAAGGTCGCTAAAAAGTCCACATAAGAATATTCATACTAATCGTGCTTCCAACACTTAAGCTATATCCCAAATCTAGTATAATATCATAATCATTCTACAAATTAGCTCAATCTATAGAGAAAGCAATAGGACCATAAAAGTGTAATAAGTATTTCACCTTACGTGTCAAATTACTCATCAAATCCCCAAACCTTTTTAGTCAAGATTAAGTCACGGTGTTCTACTAATAATTAATCTTAAAATTCATTTTCACATGACATACATAAAACATAACATCTTGTCAAGAACAGTAGACATAAGCCTACCTTAATGCCGAATTGCCAATCCTTGAATCATTTACCAAACGTCCATCTTCACTCCACAATCCCAAAATGCAGCTATGCTCACAAAATTAGAATCTACCCATCAATAGGAGTCAAATGAGACCCATATTGACATGTAATAGGTCGGGTCAAATTTTAGGTCAAGAATGGGCCCATGGGGCTCGTAAATAAAATCCAAAATTGAACCCTCAAAGAACAAGGAAGTTGTGTTCAAAAGTTGAGCACAAACAGAGCACAAATTGGGTCTCAAATCATCCCTTAAAGTTTAAGAATTCAAAGCCCTAATTTCTAAGTATTTATAAAAAAATCGAAGGAATCTTACCATGATTTTAAAGGAGAATCACTGAATAATTGATAATCAGGCTCCACAAATTATTTACAAGCTTCAATCCCAAGCTCTCTCAACTCCTATGGTTTAGTTCTCTTGGAAAAGGATGAGAAAATGGACAAAATGGGCTGAAAGGGGGTATTTATACCCATCCCAGACACTCATGTGTAGCGAACGCGATGTGTGGCTTGCGATTGCCACATCTGGTGGCCGCCTAAGTAAACCATGATCACGATGCATGGCTCCCGATCGCCATACCTGGTGACTATTAGATGAGACATAATTGTGACATGAGTATCCAAATCATGATACCTGATGGCTATTATGGGAGTCCCTATCGCGACACATGGGTTGCTATCGCCGATGCTCTAGCACCATCCGAGACTTGGAAATTCCAAGTCTCTGCCAAACCTCAGGATTCTTTCAAAATCCCATACACACAAAAGACTATGCCACCATATCAAATATGATATTTAGGAATCAATGGCGCAGTTTAAATTTCCATCCGAGAGCATTTTAAAAAATGGATCCCACACTCGACTTCTTTTTTCTTAATTTTCAACCAATAGCTCAAAATGAAACTGACTACCTCGAGACCCAAACCAAGAGTCTACCTAGCCTAAAATCAATGTTTCATAGCTGATGGTGCTATTGGAATTCTTATTCAAGGTCATCTACTTGGAGTTTTGGTCCAAAATCAAATTCTAAACAACAAAAGCTCCCAAATATAAAAATGAGCCTAAAATCCAAGAGAATTGTCTGATCACAGAACTGTCAGTTCTGACAAGTCACAAATGACCTATAGTCACTGTGGGAAGGTTTAAAACATAAAAAATGCATGCAAATTAAGAAAATGACCTAGAGGGTCATTACAATATATTTGGAACAAAATAGAGTCAAAGAATATGCTAGAGGTTCATAAAAATACGAACACACGACAAGGAGTGAACAATAGAATTTTCTATGAATGTACTGTAGCCTTCCAAAGAAAGGATACATACGTTTTCGTACCAATCCACAAGATTCTACTAGATATGTCTTGTAATAATACATTGATAAATCTATGCTATGATACTAATTTTTCATGATCCAATCCTCAGGTCCTGATGTCACCTACCATAATCCACCAGTAGGTAAGCTAACCCATAATATGTAATAGATAGTAACGAACTATCCAAAGAAATAAAAGTTAATAGTAGAATAAATATAATAGCAAGACCAATCTATGTAAGGCATTCCTAGAACCTGGTGAAATTATTACAAGAGCTTCTAATACAATAAGAGTACAAAGTGAAATACATAGTTAATACAAGTACAAGCCATCTTTGAATACAATATAGAGATCAGTCTAATCCATAAGAAGGAGAATAGTAATACGCTGAATGCCAGGAGCTCACCCCAAATGTCTGATCCATAGCTTCTCTACATAATGCATATCGCAATGACAATAACCCGTGCTATGATCTACAGGCTATAGAAGCATAACATAAGTACCAAACACATTGTACTTAGTTGGCATCGACTGAGTGAGCTTTTCATTAAGAGACCCAAGTTAGTTACATTCTTCTTGTTTTTTTGGTAGAATAGCTCAAAAGATAATGCAAGCGTAAATAGCATGCAAAGTTAGAATATAAAATACAGGCAACTTATAGAGAAGTAAAGTTAAGGGAGTAATAAGGATAAGCTATCCTATCCTGATGGCAACCCGAGTCTAATATACAATACCATATATACCTAGTCAATAGACCAAGCAGGAAAAAAAAAAGGTTATATAATAGTATACAAGGCCAAGGATACATATACAACATGAATAGACAAGGAAGACAAGGATATACTATGATATCATATGTATATATATGACTACTTAAGGTAATGACCTTAAGTAACCAACCTAACATCTCAAGGCATCCTAACCAAGTATGAAATTAGTGTTTGCATAATCAGGGTCCCTAATTGTAATTTATAACCATGAAATAACTATCCACAATGTCATTTACCATGAAAGGAAGGGGATCGAATCATATCTCAACCTCTATACCTATTTATAATCAGCCTGCCACAAACTAACCATAGCAATAATAATGAAGTAACCCCTAGTTCGGATAAAAAAATACCTAATCGAGCCTCCATAAGCGCAGAAGGTTCAATCTAACACTCAACAAACAACAATCATAGCTTATACCTATGAAAACCCCTGTAAGTCTTATAGATATAAGCACCAAATAATATGCTGGTGATAGGCAATGCATTTGAATATATGGAAGCAATGTAAATCCATAGTACCATATCTGATTTAAGTGCCATACCGTACCAAGTGTATACACCTCTTCCAACTTAACAGCTTGCAAAGGCAGGACCTACATCAACCTCCATTCTCTAGCATAACAGGTCACAGATGAAGGGTTCCCTAAGGGATTCGGGAATATCCTTATACATTAATCTGGTCCTTACCAAGATTTCCAATCATTATCATCAATTTACTTCATCTAGTACCAGAGAGATGTGTGTGTATATATATAAGTGCATGAACTCAAACCGTGAGTGTAAGTATGTAAATCCATTACTTGAGATTAACTCCAACACTAAAAAACATAAAACTATAAAAAGGATTAGAATCTCTATCTAAATCGAAGAAAATAATGGTGGTAAAAGAGTAGATAATCCATGGACCAGAAAATCTCAATCTAATTTCAAAAACTTCATCTTTGGTTCCAAAAGCTCATAAATCATTAAGTGACATGACCTAAACAAATTCCTAGTCATGTCGGGCATCTCAAGTCCAACCAGGATCGAAGACCACCCCCAATACCCTACCGTACCCGCCGCACACCCTATGCTGGATGAATTTTAAATATATAACCAAAAAAAACATTAATAATAAAAAGACATTAAATAAGGTCTATAATCATAATCCAACAACCTCGCCTAATTATCCAACCAATGCCAACCCTAATACCAATACCAATACCAAGGATGACACCAATACCGACACCACCCATGCCCATAGTAGTTCGACAAAGCCTCTAACCATAATCAAGTAACATTCGGTCGGGACATGACCCTGACCATAGCCAAAACCAGAATCCAATAAACAAAAATAATGAAAAAAAGTCCATAGCATGAAATGGAGTTTTTCGGAGTATAGAAGCTCACCACTTTAATCTGACTTAAAGCTGTCCCCGAAACTAAGTCACTAAGCAAGAAAAATGATAGTATGGATAGTTCCTGCATCGCGTGGGGATACAAACCCCGAAGATGATTAGCGGAGTGAACACTAATATGTACTTAGGGAAAAAGATAAAATAATGCCATTATACAAAACCAAATCAAATATCCATATGCAATCACACATATATATATATCATGTCAGGATAGGGAACTGGGTTTAGTATGCATTTAAAACCAATTACACATACCAATGATTTACCAAGGTGTCTTTTGTTTAGGAATTAACCGTTGGTATCGTCGTACCAAAATTAGAGCTTGCAAGTCTATCGTTTTTTTCTATACCAAAACCATTTAATCGAGTTAACTCCAAAATTTCCAATTAAACTAAAACCATGTCCACCAAGGCCTTTCCAAATCATTTAAAATCAACCAAACCATTTCAGGCCCCATTAACATTTATGCAATGAAAAGATATCAAGAGTAGTCTAACTATGTGACAAAATCATTCTCATTGGCATTTTAACAAATAGGTTGAGGGCACATAAGTTTCAAAACAATAACCAAGTAATTTGGGGAATACATAATACCTCATAATCCATTTACCATTAGAATGCATCCCACAATGTCAAAATCTGACTAAAAGCATGAAATAAAGCATAATTAAATCAGAAGAAACATTATTCAACCATGAACATCCGAAACCCCCAACCTTTATTTCAAAACCATATATTAAAACACATGCTCTTTGTAAAATTACAATGAGGGAGGAGTAACATGCCTTAGACTCCAAGGAAGATGAACAGATACCACCCTTGAAAGCCTTAATTGATTATCTTGAAGAAACCCTAGCCTCTTGCTTGAACAGAGAGTTTGAGAGATATTTAAGAGTGTTTGATTGTGAATAATAGGTTAATAGAGTCCCCAAAAGTGTTTTATGTCATATTATCAAAGGGAGTTTAAAAGGGGAAATGTCCAGAATGCCCCCAACTTAAAAGTAAATAATTACCACAGGTGGTTACGAGTCGACCACGTGACTCGTGACCACAACATATAACTCATACCATTGAGTTATCACGAAGATAGTAAGTTGGACATCCATTCACTATCCACCATACAACTCCCTGACCCTCACTCTTGACCAGACCATACGACTCGTATGATCTAATCGTACCTAAGACAGAATCCAAAGGGATGGACACTGGACAATATATGACTTATCACAATGACTCGTAACCTATCCTCATAGATCTTAGTGGGACACCCATACTAAGATCCAAGTGACGTCACTAAGTTTCTGATTTAATAAAGAACCAACTCGTCAATACACCTAATGACCTATACCATTAAGTTGTTACCTTAACAAAAACCCAACAACTATTTACTGGTCTCCAAACAACTAGGGTCCCTTGACCCGTGCCCACACCATACGACTCGTATAGTGAGTCATCACTAGGACAGTGAGCTCAAAGCTTAGGAAATTTCCAAGGGCCAAAACCCAGGGTATTTCAATTCTCCCCCAGTTGGATCATTCGTCCTCAAATGATGGAACAAGGAAGTACAAGCATGATTCAGACCCCACACACCTCTACTCTTACCTTTAACTAAGTTAGAAAACAAAGATGCCAAGGAATTTTTGTTTTAATCTACCTTTAACAAAGACATAAAATGAAGATTTTAAGAAAAACAAATACCTCAAGCACGAATTTTTGAAATGAGGGATAGGAATGGGTACTTGGACTTTATGTCCTCTTCAGCTTCCCATGTAGCCTCTTCCACCTTGTGGTTCCTCCATAGAACCTTTACTGAGGCCACGTCCTTGGTTTGCAACCGACGAACCTACCGATCCCAGATCTCAATTTGGACCTCCTCATAAGATAGGGAATCTAAAATACCAATATCCTTGATAGGTAAGATTTGCAAAGGATCACTCATACACTTCCTCAACATGGAAACATAGAATATCGGGTGAATAGAGCTCAAAATTAAAAGAAACTCCAACTCATATGCGACATTAACATCCCTCCTCAAAACTAAGTACAGATTAACATACCGGGGACTGAGCTTCCTCTTTCTCCCAAACTGTATCACTCCCTTCATGGGAGACACCCTAAAGAATACCCTATCCCCAATATCAAATTCTAAATTCCTTTGCCATACATCTGCATAAGACTTTTGGTGACTTTGGGCAGCCTTAAGTCTATCCTGAATCACCTTTACCTTCTTCATAGCTTCGCGAACAATTTCTAGGCCAAACATCTCTGCCTCACCAACCTCAAACCACCACATAGGAGATCTACATCTCCTACCATAAAATTTATTAAGAGAACCCATTCTAATTCTAGAGTGGTAGCTATTATTTTAAGCAAACTCTATAAGAGGAAAATGCTCAAACCAACCACCAGCATAGTCAATCACGAAAGCTTGAAGCATATCCTCCGATGTCTGAATAGTCATGTCTGCTTTCCCATCTGACTACGAGTGAAAAACAGTACTAAGACTCACCTTGGTCCCAAAACCTTTCACAAACAACTGCTAAAAGTGTGATGAAAACTGTGTACTATGATCTAAGATGATAGAAATAAGTACCCCATGTAACTTCACAATCTCTTGGAGATACAACCTTGCATAATCCTCAGTTGAGAAATTAGTCCTCACTAGCAAAAAGTGAGTAGACTTTGTCATCATATCCACGATGACCCAGATCGAATCAAATTGGTTTCGAGATTGAGGAAGACCGGTAACAAAATCTATGTTGATCACTTCCCACTTCTACATAGGCACCTCAATTTCTTGATACAATCCTCCGAGCCTTAGGAGCTTAACCTTCACTTATTGGAACACCAGACACTTAGATAGAAAACTAGCCACATCCTATTTCATATTATTCCACCAATACATCTCCTTAAGGTCATGATACATTTTTGTCGAACCAGGATGAATAGCATAATGCGACTCATTAGCCTCAGCCAATATCCTTTCTTGCATGACATACATATTGGGAACACATAATCTTCCTTGGTATCGCAAGGTACCATCACCGCTAATCTCAAAAGTCATCACCTTCTACCCACTTACATCTCCCTTGATCCTCATCAAGAAAGTATCTAACACTTATTTCTCCTTTATTTCAGCACCAAAAGACGTCCGTGCCAACTCTTGCAAAAATCAGCCACTATCCTCAAAGTGTAAGAGACAAACTTCAAGGTTAGCCAGACGGTGAATATCCTTCACCAACTCTCACTTCCCCTTATGCACATAAACTAAACTCCCCATGGATAACCTTCTAAGAGTATCAACAACTATGTTAGCCTTACCTGGATGGTAGTGAAGACTCATATCATAATCCTTGAGCAATCAAGCTACCTCCTTTGGATTAAATTAATCTCTTTTTGAGTAAATACATGTTGCAGGATCTTATGATCAGAAAAGATATCCACATGCACTCCATACAAATAGTGCCTCCAGATAATCAATGCGAACACCACTGGTAACAACTTTAAGTCATGAGTTGGATAATTCTTCTCATGTACCTTTAACTGTCTAGAGGAATAAGCTATCACCATGTCATACTGCATCAAGACCCAGCAAATCCCCACACGGGATGCATCATAATAAACCATAATCCATCAGTACCTTCAATCAAATTCAAGATCGGAGCCAAAGTTAGCTTATCCTACAACTTTTTAAAACTACCCTCACAAGTATTCGACCATAAGAAATTTCACTTTTTTCTGAGTTAACTTAGAGAATGGGGCAGCTATAGTAAAAAAACTCTCCACAAACCACCGATAGTAACTAGCTAAATCTAGAAGCTTCGGATATCAGTTGGAGTCAAGGGTATAGGTGAAACATCCTGGGTTTTTACCTTTAGAGAATTTCTTGGAACTTTCATTCTTCGAACCCTATATGACTCATGGGTACGAGCCATATATTGGGGTATGAGTGGTATAGTCCTATCATATACTAACCAGTGTTAGTTGGTGGGATGGTTTTGGTCACTGGAATAGGTACGAATTAGGGTTATGAGTCATAGGTCTTTGTACGAGTCGTACCAAGGATTCGTAAGGTGGACAGTATTTGATCCTCCTGAAATTACATTCCACCAGAGATGCGGGTTATGGATACAGATCGTATGTTGTGGTTACGACTTGGTTGAATGAGTCGTATACTGGATAGTGTTTGATCAAAGGGTTGAGTCTTGGATATGAGTGGTGGGTACTGATCGTATTAGGAGCGCAACTCGTATGGGTCAGTCGTATCACTGTGATGTGATTTTGTGCAACTTAAGTGAGGGTATTATGTACATTTCCCTACTTATCCTAATTAGGGCCCATGACTTCTAATACACTTAGGAGGTTAGTTACCCTATTATTCTATTTAGTAACACTTAGAAACTATTCCAAAACACTTCATAATTCTCTCAAGAGCTTTTGGGGAAAGAAGGCAAGGGTTTCATCTTGAGGATTTCTTTGGGTATTGTCTTGGTGATTTCTTTCCATTAATTCTTCAGTATAAGACATGATTCTCTTCCCTCATTGTAATTTTAACTAAAGGCATGGTTTATATGATTGATTTGATGGTTCTACTATTTCATGATTATGGTTTTCAACTATTATTTGGGGGTTTTGACCTTAAATGCTTGGTTATGGTTTCCTATGGTTTTAATTATTCTTTTATATGCATTAATAGTGGATTTAGGAAATTGGATTGTATGGTAATGGTTTAATGGTCTTTGGAATTGGTTTTGGTTATATTATGCCCTAAATGTGTTTGATAAAATGCTTATATAGATATGTTTATACTATATCTAATTGGTTTAAACGGTTTGAAAAGGCTAAAGTCTAAATGGTTATGCTCGCATGGAAGTCTCTTAAGTGGTTTAATAAAGTATATAGAAGGGAACTTGAAAGTCCACTTAACCTAAATGGTTTGGCTATGGATATTACTTGCAAGTAAGGGGTGGTATGACGATACCACTAATATTGGCCTTGGTTAATAAAATGGTAAATGGATAAGTTGGTCATTTGGAAATGGTTTTAATTAGGCATTAATGGCGAGATATGTAGCAAAGTCGTGGAAAGTGGCAGTCCCAAGGGGACCAAGACTGGAAACTCATATTTGCTGATATGAGGATTAGTCTTAGTGGACTATGTGCAGGATGTCACACTATTAGGGGATGTACTAGTCATCCCATGGGATATTTCCCTAGTCATGCAGCTACACTCACTGGGGCCCTTTCAGCAGGGGGAGTTGAACCCATATAAACCATGGGTGGTTTAGGAAAACCAAGCTACACAACCCAGGTAAAGGTTTTAAATGCATGCTAAACCTGGATCCCCTTTCCCAACACTTACATATGTATGGTTGTATGCATTATAGATGGTAATATTCATGGTTTAACTGAAATCATAACTTAAAAGGTCCAAAGTCATGTAAAACACGTAAGTATGGGTGTTCATAAACCATTAGCATTGAATGAACATAATTTACTACAATAAACTTTTAAAACAATAATATCAGATCTTGTTCAAATCCAAAAGCATAGATATTTCATCAAATATGTGAGAATTATGAACTCAAACATGGGAATGTGTTAAACATAGGAAATCAATATGATTCACATGGCTAAATTCATAAATTGGGGGATTTAACATGAAATTCACTTAAACAAGACATGGGAACTAAAATTTAAAGCATGAGGAAATCAAATCTTTCTTGGGATCATACATGGGCTGAAATAAATTTGAATTACCAAGGAGAAACATTAGTTAAATCCATCTTGAACATATAAAATACTATAGTAAAGGAAAATTCAATAATTTAGTTGAAAAGAAGGTTTTTGGGCTCCATGGGTGAAAGGAACCCATGGATGAACATCCCACATACCTTAACAACTGATTTCTTGAAGATTTTCTTTGATGGGAAGCTTGAACTCTTGATTTCTTGAGAATAAAGCTTGAATTTTGTTTTTGGGAAGAAGGAGGGTTTCTTGAGAGTGATTTGGGGTGAAAGTAAGGGTGTCAAACGGGCCGGGCCGACTCGGCCCGACCCGGCCCGATTAGCTAACCCGGCCCGGTTTGACCCGACCCGGTAAGCCCTAGGGCTTTAGGGTTCCGGGTCCCGGGCCAGTTTTTTTGTTAAAATGGGCCCGGTTAACCCGGCCTGGATCAAGCCCGGTCCAGGCCCGCCGGTTAACCGGCCTGGCCCGGCCCGAAAAATTAAAAAAAATAAATAAATAATTTTTTTTTTTGGATTTTGGGCCAAACTAGCCGTTGGCCCAACGGCTATATAGCCGTTTTTGGGTCCAAACGGCTAGTTTGTGCCCATTTAATTAAAAAAAAAAAAAACTTTAAAAAATATTTTTTAATCCCCAAAAAAAATCTATAAATACCCTACAACTTCAAATCATTTTTCACACAATTTTCCACTCTCTCAAATCTCATTCTCTCTCAAATCTCAATTCTCAATTCTCTAATATTCAATATATTTAATTTCTTAAAGTGTTCACTTTAATTTTTTAATTGTCGTTTACAAAGTACGAGCGGAAGTTTCTAAAGTCGCAATCTTCGGATACTTCCAAAATTTGGTATTGTCGTTCCATCTCTTACGTTTAATTTTTATTTATTGTATTAATTGTTTAATATTTAATTTAATTATATTTGTGTATTTTGGATATTTTTAGTTTAATTTAATTTATATTATGGATAAATTAAAAAACCTCGCTGCTAAAGGTGTAAATTTTTTTTGTCCCGGAAGCGGTAGTGGTAGTAAAAAGCGAATTACTAGCGGTAGAGGTAGTTCAAGTAATAGATATACCCGTGTGCCTTTGCCTCCGGTACCGCTTGGTACACCTTTTGAGAAAGAAATAGGTGTAGGTGCTCACGATATGGATTATGTAGAAGCTCAAGAAAATTACGGTATAGAAGAAGAAAATGAAGTAGATGCAGTTAATTTAGACGAAGATAATGAAAATATTGCTGAAACACCCGCAGTATGAGATGCTAACGTTAGATCTGAATCAGTTAATCTCCCTTCCCGTCCTCCCAGTGCCCCAAAACCTCGTAAAAGAACTAGTATTGCATGATAATTTTTTGAACGTATATCAGATATTGAGGTGCAGTGCAATATTTGTCAACAAATATATAAGCATAGAAGTGGAGGCAAGCAAGGGGGTACGGGTACGTTAACGAGACATATAGCTGAAGATCACAAAAGAGAGTTAAATATTGCAAAAGGTGGTGGGGATGTTGGTGGGTCAACGCAAACTAGAATGGACCCAACAACCGGTCAAGTAGCGAAAAAGTATAATAAATTGAGGGACAGGAAAAAAATAGCTAAAATGGTAGCTGTGGGTTGTTTGCCTTTTAGTTTTCCTTCTTCTGATGCTTTTATTCGTTATATACAAGCAATTTATAATCCTATGTTTAATGGTATTCCTAGAACTACTTGTCGGTCTGATATTTTTAGACTCCATTCACAATATTGTTTTTATTTATCAACATTGTTAAAAAATATTCAATGTAGATTGTCCCTAACTTCTGATCTTGGTCGTGCTGTAAATAAAAATGATTATTTAACTGTTACTTGTCATTGGATGGATAGTAATTTCGTGATGCAAAAACGTATTCTTATTTTTTTATATGATGAAGATCGTAAACATACTGGACAATTTATTGCTGATTCTATTGTTAAAATTGCCGGATATTATGGTATAGAAAATAAAATTTTATGTATTGCTTTTGATAATGCTTTTAACAACAAGACTACTATAACAAAAATAAAATCTACGCTATCTCCGCCCTTGCCTGAAATTTTTCATATTAAGTGTGCATGTCATATATATAATTTAATTGTAAAAGATGGATTCAAGGAAATAATCGTAGATCGAGAATTAGAGAATTTAAACTTAAATGTCAAGAAAATGGACTTACACCGATTTTGATGCCTGAGGAAATTGATACTAGATGGAATTCTACGTATGAATTTTTAAAAACTTGTTATAAATATAGAATTCCTATTACACTAGCTTTTAACCAACATTGCGGTTCATTTGCTGATTCTGCTGATTGTATGCTACATAATTCTGATTGGGTTGTAACTAATGATCTTGTTAAGTTTTTAGAAAAATTTTATGTAGCTACGGTTGAATTTTCCGGTGCTTACTATCCTACTATTTGTAATATTTTGGCATATATAGCCGATATTTCTGGTTTACTCCAACAATATAAAAATAAAGAAGGTTATAAAGAAGTTGTTGGCGCCATGTTTACGAAATTTAAAAAATATTTTTTCCCGATTCCCCCTATTTACTTGGTTGGTGCTATGCTAAATCCGTGCATGAAATATAATCATATGTGTCACTTTAGTACTCTTATTTATACTAACTTAGAAATAAATACTAACCATGATTCTGAACAAGTACAACTTGATTTGTGGACGGCTACGGCTGATGCAAAGGATTATATAGAAAAATTATATAATCACTATGCTGATTTATTTGATTCAGCCTTACCTACAAATATCACTCCAACTGTCGCTCCTCATCCTCCCGAGGAGCCATCATCTTCTAAAAGGCCGGCACATAGTGGTTTTTCTGATTCGTTTTATGATTTAAATTGTTGGAACAATGTTGATGAGAGAACTTACACATCAACTTATCGGGAAGAGCTGAAATATTATCTTCGGACGGCACCAGAGGATCGCAGACGACGGATCAACACGCTGGATTGGTGGAGGAATAATGAATCACAATATCCTGTGCTTTCAAGATTAGCTAGAGATATCTTGAATGTTCCAATGTCAACCGTTGCATCAGAGAGCGCCTTCAGTCAGGGACGACAGTAGCTTGGAGACAACCGACACTCATTGGGAAGCAATGCAATGAATGTTCTAGTTTGCCTCAGAGATTGGATTAGAGCGGAAAGAAGAAACCAAGGAATGGAACCGGAGCCGAGCGACGAGCTGAAACTTGAAGAAATTATGACTTCACGGGAGAACTCAGCAGAATCAAGTCCAATGCATGGTTTTGCCCTCGTTGACTTCGATTATCCTATGCAAGTTCCCATTAATATTAACATGAATGAGTTGGAAAAAATGATGCATAATTTATAGATTTTTCATTCATGTAAATTATAAATTTTGGATCATTTTGCAATCAATAAAATTCCCCAAATTCATTCACTCCTTAGTCGTTGTTTTTTATTTTTTTCATTTAACGATTTAAAATTTTAAATTGAATTTCTAGTTTTCTACTTTAAATTAAAAACTTACTTCTAATATATTATTAATTTACTACCAAATATTATTAATTTATTATATTAAGTAGCATATGTTTTGTATATTTGTGCATATATCTTCTATAGAAGTGTATATTTAACGTATACATGTGTATATGTTTTATAAATTAGTATATAAGTATATCTATACATATTGTAATGTATATATAATGTAGTATATTTTATAAGTAGTAGTATATATACATTTAATGGTGCATATACACGTGTATATATCTTCTATAGAAGTGTATATTTAATGTATACATGTGTATATGTTTTATAAATTAGTATATAACTATACAAATATATATTGTAATGTATATACATTATAGTATATTTCATTTAAAGTATTACATATACATAGAATAGAGTGTATATATGTGAATGGATCTTCTATAGACGTGTATATTTAACGTATACATGTGTATATATTTTATAAATTAGTATATAACTATACAAATATATATTGTAATGTATATATATTGCATATATCTCATTTAAAGTATTACATATACATAGAATAGAGTGTATATATGTGAATAGATCTTCTATAGACGTGTATATTTAACTTATACATTACTTTATGTTTTATAAATTAGTATATATATTGTAGTATATACTTTTTTTAAAGTAGTACATATATATTAAATGGTGCGTATATATGTGTATATATCTTCTATAGACGTATATCTTTAAAGTATACAAGTGTATATGTTTTATAAATTAGTATGTAACTATATATATATATACATATTGTTGTATATATATATATGTATATCACTATATTGTAGTATATATTTTATTTAAAGTAGTACATATATATTGAATGGTGCGTATACACGTGTATATATCTTCTATAGAAGTGTATATTTAATGTATACATGTGTATATGTTTTATAAATTAGTATATAACTATACAAATATATATTGTAATGTATATACATTATACTATATTTCATTTAAAGTATTACATATACATAGAATAGAGTGAATGGATCTTCTATAGACGTGTATATTTAACATATACATGTGTATATATTTTATAAATTAGTATATAACTATACAAATATATATTGTATATATCTCATTTAAAGTATTACATATACATAGAATAGAGTGTATATATGTGAATAGATCTTCTATAGACGTGTATATTTAACGTATACATTACTTTATGTTTTATAAATTAGTATATATATTGTAGTATATACTTTTTTTAAAGTAGTACATATATATTGAATGGTGCGTATATATGTGTATATATCTTCTATAGACGTATATCTTTAAAGTATACAAGTGTATATGTTTTATAAATTAGTATGTAACTATATATATATACATATTGTTGTATATATATATATGTATATCACTATACTGTAGTATATATTTTATTTAAAGTAGTACATATATATTGAATGGTGCATATATATGTGTATATATCTTCTAAAGTAGTATATATTTAACGTATACATGTGTATATGTTTTATAAATTAGTATATATATATATATATTGTAGTGTATATATATATATTATACTATTATAGCATATGTTTTATTTAAAGTAGTACGTATAGTCATATATAATTATATATTGAATGGTACGTATATATGTGTAATTGTTTATACTTTATATATTTTTTTAAAAATATATATTGTATATTGGAGTGTATATAGTGTATATTGGAGTGTATATAGTGTATATTGGATTTTTTATTTATTTTTTAATCGGGTTTGACCGTTTTTTAACTGGGTTTGACCGAGTCTTGGTGGGTTTGACCGGATTGGGTTAAGTGGGCCGGGTTCGGGTGAGTTTTATTTTTTTTACTGTTTGGCCCGGCCCGACCCGGTTAACGCCAAACCTGGCCCGTAACCGGCCCGTAACCCGGGTAAAATGGGAGGGCCGGTTTCGGGTTGGCCCGGCCCGGTCCGTTAGACACCCTTAGGTGAAAGAGGAAAATAATCCCTTTTAAGAGCCCCAATTCGTGTTATGGATGAAATAGGATGAGGGAAAAAGACCCAAATGCCCCTTGGGCACTTAAACAAAGACATTGTGTGGGACAGAGCCACATGCCATGCCTCTCTCTCCATGGGAGAGAGAAATACGCCATGGAGCTTAATCCAATAAAGAGAGAAACGCATCACAGAGCTCCTCACCATGGGAGAGAGCAGCACATCGCGACCAAATTTCATTGCCTTACTACGTTAGCTATTCGAACACGGCTCGAACCTCATCCAAAAATCTCGAAACTCACCCAAGACATACTTTTAACCTTCCTAACAATGAATCAACTTAAAAACTAACATTTCGGGGTCGGGAAGGCCAAACTAAAAATCCAAAAAGTTAAGGGGTCTTGAAAATGACTAATCCTTAACGCATAGTGAAATTTTCAAAACTTGAACCCCTTAAGCATGCAACTAAGAGTTGAATTAAGTTTTGAATAATACGGGATATTGCCATATCTCCCCCATGGGAACATTCATCCTTAAATGAGACTGGTTAGACTGAGACTTCTGAGGAAACTAAGATCATATACTGAACATGCACAACTTGAAACATGATTACATAACTAAGTTTGAAATATGATACATGAACTGAACTGATTTTGTGAATGCATGCAATGACATGAGATTGGTTACATTGCTGAAAATGAGAGTGAAAAGGAGTCAATCTAAGGAAAAATTGTTACCTCAAGCTGAATCTAGGTTTGCGGAGAAAATATGAGGGTACTTGGTTCGCATATCTACTTCTGCTTCCCAAGTAGCTCCCTCAGGCGTCAACAGACTGATTTCGCCAAAGGACTTTAACCAAGGAAACTTTTTTATTCCTTAGCCTATGAATCTGACGATCAAGGATCTCAACTGGGAATTCTTCGTAGGAAAGGCTACCCTTAACGTCCATATCTTCTAAATGAATAAATATATCTAAATAACCAATGCACTTCCTTAACAAAGAAACATGGAACACTGGATGTACTGACGCCAAATCTGCAAGAAACTCTAGCTCATAAGCCACTTTTCAAAACGGTTTAAGATTCTATAAGGGTCAACATAGCAGGGACTGAGTTTCCCCTTCTTACCAAATATCTTCACTCCCTTTATATGTGAAATTTTTAATAAACTAAGTCACAAACATCAAACTCAAGATCTCTTCTCCTCACATCTACATAAGATTTTTTACAACTTTGGGATGTCTTCAGGCTCTCTTGAATTAACTAAACTTTCTCCATTACCTCAAACACTGTATCTAGACCAATCAAAGAAGCCTCACCTACTTCAAACCAAATAATAGTAGATCTACATCTCCTTCCATAGAGAGCCTTAAACGGACCTATCTGAATACTGAAGTGATAACTGTTGTTATAAGTAAACTCAATCAAAGGTAAGTGGTCATCCCAACTAACTTTAAAGTCAATAACATATGCCCTCAACATGTATTCTAAGGTCAGAATGGTCTCTCAGCCTGACCATCTGTCTAAAGATAGAAAGCTGTACTGAGATAAACTTGGGTACCAAGCCCCTTTTAAAAGGTCCTCCAAAAGTGAAAGGTAAACTGAGTACCTCTATCTGAAATGATGGACAACTAAATCTCATGCAACTTAAACAACTCCCTAATGTAAAGCATGGCATAGTCCTCAGTTGAGTACGAAGTATGATCTGGCAAGAAATGAGCTGACTTGGTTATTCTATCCACAATGACCCATATCGAATCATGCTGACGACGTGTATGAGGAAACCCTGTCACAAAATCTATGTTCATCATTTCCCACTTCCATGTGGGGATGCTAAACTCCTGAAATATACCACTAGGCCTTTGGTTCTCAACCTTAACCTTCAGACAATTTGGTCACTTAGCAACAAACTCTTCAATAATTCTCTTCGTACCACTATACCAATAGATTTCTCGCAAATCATGGTACATCTTAGTGGCCCCTGGATGGATCGATTACTGTGCACCATGCACTTACACAAGTATTCATTATTTCAAACCATCAACACACGAAACATATAACCTGCCCTAACAATAAAGCAAACTATCTTCCCATTAGTAGAAAACCACTACTTTCTGATCTCTAACTGCCTCCTTCAACTTAGCCAAACTAGGATCCCTCTTTTTTTTTCTTTCACTTCGACAAACAATGAAGATTTTGAACCATTCTGAACCCATATACTACCTTCAGCTGAATCAACCAATCAAATACCCAATCTAGCAAGTTGAAGAACTTCATGAACTAACTTCTTCTTATCATCCTCTACATGAACAACACTACCCATAGATAACCTACTAAAGGAATCAGACACTACATTAGCCTTGACCGGATAATACAACACACTCATATCATAATTCTTTAACAACTTAAAAAACCTTCTATGATGAAGATTCAGATCTTTCTATGTGAAAACGTACTGTAAACTCTTATGGTTAGTGAACACATCAACATGAACCCCATAATGATAATGTCTCCAAATTTTCAAGGAAAAAACAACAACTTCCAACTCAAGATCATGGGTAGGATAATTCTTCTCATGGGGTTTAAGTTGTCTAGAGACATAGGCTATGACCTTTCCTATATGTATAAAAACACAACCAAGATCAAATCTGGAAGCATCACAATAAACTACAAGACCATCTATGCCATCTGGCAAAGTCAATATGGAGCGAAAGTGAGTTGAGTATTCAACTCTTGAAAACTCTTCTTGCAAGAATCTGACCACTGAAATTTGACTTTCTTCTGAGTCAATCAAAATATGCGAGAAGTAATAGAAGAGAACCCTTCAACAGACCGTCTGTAATAGCTAGCCAAACCCAAGAAACTCCTGATATCTGATGGAGAGATAGGTCTAGGATAGTTTCTCACTGCTTTGATCTTTTAAGGGTCAATTCTAATGCCATCACCGAAAATAATATGGCTACGAAAAGTTATTAATCTTAGCTAGAATTTGCACTTACAGAACTTTATGAACAACTGATGATATCTAAGGGTCTACAACATAATTCTTAAATAGTTTTCATGATCATTCTCATAACGGGAATACACATGGATATCATCAATGAAGACAATAACAAACATGTCCAAGTACTTATTGAACACTCTGCTCATCAAGTCCATGAAAGCTGTAGGGGAATTCGTTAGCATAAAAGACATAACAAGGGATTCTAAGTGACCATACTGAGTTCTGAAAGCTGTCTTCAAAATATCACATTCTCTAACTCAATGCTGATGATAGTTGTATCTGAGGTCTATCTTAGGGAAATAACTGGTACCCTGAAGTTGGTCGAACAAGTCATTAATTCTTGGAAGTGGATACATATTCTTGATGGTGACTTTGTTCAACTGACGGTAATTGATGCACATTCTAAGAGAACCGCCATTCTTACGTATGAACAATACTGGATCGCCTCATGGAGAAACACTGGTCATGATGAAACCCTTATCTAAGAGATCTTTTAACTTTTTTTTCAACTCCTTAAGCTTAGGTGGAGCCATTCTATAAGGTGTAATAGAATAGGCTGGGTATCTGGAAGGAGATTTATTCTAAAGTCAATTTCCCTTTTGGGAGAAACTCTGAGAAGATCTTCAGGGAACACATCTAGAAATTCTCGTATTACTAAAACTAACTCGAGACTTAGAGTCTTACATGTTGAGTCTTTGAATCTGACAAGATGGTAAACACATCTCTTAGACATCATCCTTATAGCCTTAAGATAAGAAATAATTTGACCTCTAAGCATAGAGGTACTACCCCTCCATTCAATAACTTGTGCATTGGGAAACTGAAATTGGACGACTCTATTTCTGCAATCAACTAAGGCATAACATGAGTGGAGCCAATCCATCAAAAAAATGACATCAAAATCAGTCATCTCTAACTTCATAAGATCAATTGAAGTGATTTTTTTTCGATACTATAACTGGACAATTTCTATATACCCGTATGGCTATAATAAATTTACCCACCTGGGTATACACTGATAAAGGCTCTACTAATATTTTGGGAATGACACCAAAGTTAATGGCTATGTAAGGGGTCACAAAGGAATTTAAAGCTACGGGTTCTAACAAAGCATAAACATGAAGATGAAAGACCTGTAACATACCCATAACCACATTAGGAGAACTTCCTGATCATGTTGAATCTAGAGTGTGTATAACCAATTTTGGAGCTTCCCATTGGTTACACTGAAAGTGGTGCCCTGCTGAGTCGGATGACTTATTGAGGTTGCTGAAGAATTTGTCTGATCCTGCTGGCGATCATTCCTACCCTTTGATATACCTACAGGGAACTCCCTCATTTTGTGTCCTGGCTTGCTACATCCAAAACACACATCACTGCCATCCCTGCATTCACCAAGATGGTTCTTTCCACACTTTTGACAAAGTAGATTAGTACGTCCACTATTCATATAGCCCTGGGATTTAGAGCCTGGCGCTCTATCCCAACTGACTTTCCTAAACTTAGACACTGGCGCACAAGCTGAACATATAGCTGGGGCTGAAAATTTCTGACTGAATTGAGATTGGTTACCACTTTTTAACCTTGGTTGAGAAAAGTTGAATCTATCTGTTCTTGCCCTTTTGTTTTCTCTCTCCCTTTCTTTACGCTTTTCCTCCTTAATTTGCTGAGCATAAACCATAAGCCTAGACCGGTCCATCTTCTTAATCAACATGGAAGTCCTACACTCCTTGACCATACTATAAGATATACTAGACAAAAACTTTCTCATACTAGACCTATGGTCTTCCACTATAGCAGGAGCATACCTTGCCAACTGAGTAAGCTTAAGCGAGTACTCCTTTACGCTCATATTACCCTTCTTCAAAATGATAAACTCCTAAACCTTAGCTTCCCTCAACTTTAATGGAAAGAACCTGTCTAAGAAAACCATGGCAAACTCCTTCCACTCTACAAGTCCTGCCTCAACACCTCGGTTCTCCTTTCACTGCTTAAACCAGGTGTGAGCTATATCCTGCAACTGATACGCAACCAACTCTGCACTCTCACTAGAAGTGATGCCTATGATATCTGTTATTTTCTGCACCATATCAAAAAACTCCTAGGATCCTCCTCAGACTTGGATCCCAAAAACAAAAGGGGATTCATCTGAGTGAAATCCCGAATCCTAACTGCAGTTGTATTTGCCACTAGATTAGCTGGGACAATAGCTTAATCATTGTTTGAGCAGCTACTGAATGGTGTAAGTTAGTGAAAGTAGCCTGGAATTTGGTGTGGGAGACATGATCATTAAGGGGATCTTCTTGAATAGGTGGGGTGCAGGCTGATCCCCATTCCTTCTTCTATTATTTCTCCTGGGAGGTATTATTTGAAAATGAAATGAAGGATGAGTTAGAAAAGAGTTTAAATAGAGCTTATGCTCTTTCGCACGACATAAACACTAAAAGAATGGAAACTTTCCTAAAATATTTCATAGCTTCTTGTCCATAAGTGTGGCGCGCTTCACACCCATAAATAAGACTCTACTCAATACATTTTTCAGACTGCCTAGGATACTTTAAAACCTTAGGATTTGATACCAAGTTTTGTTATGACCCGAGGCTACCCCCTCGTCGCGACAATGGTGCTTACTATCACAAGTGACCACCAGCTAAACCATGAGCTGGTACCTGCTGTGAGCACTGAATAAAATAGCACTGATATAACATAAGCAGAACATAAGCTGATAAAATACTGAAAACCTAAATACTGAATATATATAAGTGACAAGTATGAAATGCCTATAACAACTGATAATGATGAACTGACTGACTAACTGACCATCTAACTGATTGTCTGAAAGTTTCTAAATATTCATGTGGAGTTGATAGGACAAGCCCCCCCAACTAACTCCAACTGTCTAAACATAAGTAAATACTAAAATAAATGATATAAATAAGTCATGTACTTGATAGATGAGGACTCACCACTGCTATCACTGAGTAACGCTGAGCTATCTAAGAATGGTCGGGAAATTGAGTGTTCGAACCTATGTTATAAGACAATATAGCATAAAGAAAAGTATGCAATCAATACTTTGAATGTACTGTACGTGAGATAAGGACTGACTAAAAAACATAAAATAACTGAGCATAAATACAACATGTATTTTCTGAGAATGCAAGACCAAGCATAATCATGTTTATGAGATAATCTGTAATCTGAAAGACTGAAATCTGTATAACTAAATAACTAAAAATCTGTACACTTGGTCAAACAAACATGAACTGAAATATACTAAATACTGTACTGAGACTGTGGGAGCTAGATACAACTGACATATCCCAATCAGAGCTATCGGGGTCAAACCCATAACCCTAGTTGGAAGAGTATTGGTATATTTCCAAGGGTACTAACACTGACTGACAATGTGGATCGAAAAGGCTGAGCTGAAGTCTCGAATGATGAGGGTGTCATGCCTAACTGACGGGGGACACCTTAAAATCTACAGTGGTGTCGTAGGTATGGAACTTAGGGACTGCTACTAATGTCTCATGCCTAACTAATGGGGGAGATACCATACCTACGTTTACTCGATGTTAAATGTTACTCCGAACTGAATGACACTGATACTGGACTGAACTGAATTAAATTCAACTGAACATAACAACTGACATTGCTCATCATGATCACAACATCTGAGTAAATGGTAATATTCAGGGTTTAACTAAAATCATAACTTAAAAGGTCTGAAGTCATATAAAATATGTAGGTATGGGTGTTCATAATCTGCCAACATTGAATGACCATAATTTACGACAATAAATTTTTAAAACAATAATAAGGGATCATGGTTCAAACCCAAAAGCATAGATATTTCATAAATTAGTGAGAATTATGAACTTGAACATAGGAATGAGTTAAACATAGGAAATCAATATGATTCACCTGGCTAAATTCATAAATTTGGGAATTTAACATGAAATTCACTTAAATAAGACATGGGAACTAAAATTTAAAGCATGAGGAAATCAAATCTTTCGTGGGTTCATACATAGGTTGAACTAAATTTGAATTACCAAGGACAAACACGAACTAAAACTATCTTGAACATATAAAATATCATAGTAAAGGAAAATTGCATAATTTAGTTGAAAAGAAAGTTTTTAGGATCCATAGGTTAAAGGAACCCATGCATGAACATCCCACATACCTTAACATCTGATTTATTAAAGATTTTCATAGATGGGAAGCTTAAACTCTTGATTTCTTGAGAATGAAGCTTGAATTTTGTTCTTCGAAGGAAAGAGAGTTTATTGAGAGCAATTTGGGGTGAAAGTGGCAAATAATGCCCTTTTGGAAACCCCAATTTGTGTTATGGATTAAATAGGATGAGGGAAAAAGACCCAAATGCCCTTTGGGCACTTAAATAAAGACACTGTGCGGGACAGAGCCACACACCATGTCTGTCTCTCCATGGGAGAGAGCAATGCACTGCGGAGCATACTATAGTGGAGAGAGCAACACATCGCGGAGCTCCTCACCATGGGAGAGAGCAACGCGTCGCAGCAAAATCATATTTCCTTACTATTTTTGCTATCCAAACACGGCCCAAAACTCTTTCAAAAATCCCAAAACTCACCCCGAGATATACTTGTAACCTCCCTAACCATGAATTAACTTAAAAACCAACATTTTAGGGTCAAGAAGGCCAAACTAAAAATCCAAAAAATTTAAGGGTCTTGAAAATGACTAAGTCCTCAACACGTAGTGAAATTTTCAAACCTTGGACTCCTTAAGCATGGAACTAAGAGATGAATCAAGCTTAGAATAATATGAGGTATTACAATTGGTCAGCCCAAAAGTTATAACTAGAAACTCAAAATTCCCATACTGACTACAGAAGACAGTCATAGGGATATCCAACTCCCTAATCTTTAACTTATGATACCCGGATCAAAGATCAATCTTGGAAAAATATTTAGCACCCTGCAGCTGATCAAACAAATCATCTATCCTTGGACAAGGATACTTATTCTTTACCATTACCTTATTCAACTGTCGGTAATGAATGTACATCCGAAGGGAACCCTCCTTCTTACGTACGAATAACACAAGTGCATCCCATGGGGACACACTAGGACGGATGAAACCTTGGTCTAAAAGATCCTTTAGTTTCTCCTTAAGCTCCTTAAACACAGCTGGAGCCATTCTATATGGGGGAATAAAAATTAGACTAGTGTACGACACAAGATCAATCCCAAAATCAATTTCCCAATCAGGAGGGACACCGAGAAGGTCAACAAGGAAGACCTCAGGAAATTCATTCACCACCAGGACGGGATGAAAAGAAGGACCCTTCGAGTTAGAATCTTTAACCAGGACCAGATGATAGAGACATCCTTTCAAGATTAATCTCTGAACTCTAAGATACGATATGAACTTCCCCTTAGAAGCTAGGGAACCGTCATTCCACCTAATGAACGGCTCATTATGGAATATAAAGATAAACTTACGGGTCTGACTATCTAGAGAAGTATATAATGAGTGAAATCAATCCATCCCCAATATGGCATCAAAATCAACCATGTCTAATTCAGATAGATCTACAAAAGTTTCCCGACCACCCAAAGATACCACACAACCCTTATATAATCTTCTAGCAACCAAAGAGTCACCCACTGGGGGTATAAATGGAAAAAGGGTCCAAAACACACTCAGGACCAAAACCAAAATGTGCATCCACAATGGGGTCACATAAGAGCGAGTGAAACTTGATTCAAGTAAACAGTACACATCATAAGAAAAGAGTTTCAACATACCAGTCACGACATCAGGTGATACCTTGGACTTCTAACGGGTAGTGAAAGCATAGAGACGGTTTCGACCAGTGCTAGAGCCAGATGGTGTACCCTTTGGTACTGGAGCTGATAAAGAGGCAACTAGAACCTTGTTTTCCCCTGAAGGAACCTTGTCCACTGGACATATTCTAACTATGTGCTCTGGCTAACCACAATTGAATCACTTGTCCGTTCCTTCATCACAGTAACCCCGATGCAATCAACCATAAAATCTGTAGGGAGGATATGATGGAGTTGACTGGGCCCTTCTATATCGAGATTGGGCACCCTGTGCCTTGTAATTATAGCCACCTTAGAAATGCCTGTCACTCGACGGCTTTGGTAGGGAGCACTATCCGTTGAGTAAGACCTAGAATTGCCCTACATCTTTTTGGGCTACTTCTTATCATCCCTGCCACTCTGCTATTGGCCACCACACTGTTAAGAAAATCTAAACTTCTTGATATGCCTCTTTCCTATCTCAACTTGCCTCTTATTATCTTCCTCTACCTATTGTATGTACACAACCAACCTAGAGCTATCCATGTTCTTGTTCAACAAGGTAACCTTACTCTCCAAAATTAAATCTTGACATAACCCGGAAGAAAACTTTCTCATTCTAGCCCTCATGCTAGAAACTAACTCTGAAGCATATCGAGACAACTGGTGAAACTTTAAGGCATACTCCTTGACTAACATCTTACCTTGCTTTAGATTAACAAACCCTTCTATTTTTTCTTCCCTCAACTCTTGAGAAAAGAAGCAGCTTAGGAAAGTATTAGAGAAATCTTCCCACTGAGATGACTCAAAATCGTCACCCCTTGACTGGTCCCATTCCTCGTACCATTGGTATGCCACATCTTTTAACTGGTAGGCGGAAAACTCCATGCCCTCTACATTATTTCCATGCATAACACAAAAGATCTTTTCTATCTCATCCATAAAAACTTTAGGATCCTCCTCTACCTTAACACTGATAAAGGTTGGAGGATTCAACCTTATGAATTGGCCAATCCTTGTGGCCTCATAAGATGGAGTAATAGAAGTACCACACTTAGCCTGAGAAGCTACCAATTGTACCAACATATGGATAAACTAAAAACAATCAACTTTCATTATATCTTCCTGAGGGGCTCGAGAAAGACTGGAGGGAACTAGTGGAACTCCAGAGGGGCAATTATGAACTGGACCCCTAGACCGGGTCTTGACCCTATAAGTACGATGGGTCCCATCTACATTGTCCTCGGAGGGGATAAAGGAGTTTTCATAATATTTAGATCATCTGAGAGGCATTATCTGAAAAGCGAACATACGAGAACTAGAGAAGATTTCAGGATATTAGACTCTATAGCTCAAAAACAAAACACATGAAAAAGAAATATTCCTAAATGCCTCATAGCCTCTCCCTTATGAGTGTGGCATGCTACATACCCTTAAAAGAGACTCCACTCAACACAACTTTGTTAACTCCCAATTGACCATGAACCTAGGGATCTGATACTAATCTGACACGGCCTGAACTAGGGCCTAATCGTGTCGAGCATCTCAAGTCTAACCAGGATTGGGAACCACCACCAATACCTAATCGTAACCACCCCACACCCTATGTTGGATGAATTCCAAACATATAATAACATAAATTAATAATAATAATATAAATACATTAAATATAGTCTATAATCATAATCCAACAATCTCAACCAAATGTCCAACTGGTGCCAACCCTAATGTCAATATGAATACCAAGGCTGACACTAATACCGACACTATCCATTCCTATAGTAGTCCAACAACGTCTCTAACTAGTATCAATTTACATCTAGTCGAGATATGCCCCTGGCCATAGACAAAACCAAAATCCAAGAAACAAAAATAATGAAAAAAAGTCCATAGCATGAAATGGAGTTTTCTATAGTATGAAAGCTCACTACTTAAATCTGACTCAAAGTTGTCCCCGAATCCAAGTCACTAATTAAGAGGAATGGTTGTATGTCCGGTTCCTGTATTGCATAGGGATACAGAGCTCGAAGACAATTACAAAAGTAAACTCTAACATGTACTTAGGGATAAAGATAAAATAATACCATTATTCAAAACCAAATCAAATAACCATATACAATCAGACATACGTATATACCGTGCTAGGATAGGGATCCATGTTTAGCATGTATTTAAATCCAATTGCACATACTAACTATTTACTAAGAAGTCTTTTGTTTAGGGATTAACCATTGGTATCATCATACCAAAATTAGAGCTTGGAAGTCTATCCTTTTATGCCATACCAAAACCATTTAACTAACTTGTCTCCAAAGTTTCTAATTAAACAAAAACCATGGATACCAAGGCCTTTCCAATACTAGAGTCAAACTGAAAATAATATCATGAATATGAGACTTAAACTGAAATTAAAATCATTATAGATGCCGAACTTGAACCAGACATTATATCATAAATTGTTGCAGTTGAACAAGTCTTAATATCTCCCAAGTACAAGCCTAGAATAAGTCATAATATTCCTAAATCCTCCTTAGGCTCAAGAATATAAATACACTAATGTAAGAAAGCCTATTGAGACTACAAGAGGATAATAATCATCTCGACCTAAAGTGGGCAATAGGGACCCACCTCTAACCTCAAATGTCCATTATGAGGCAATTACTACCCCAAATTATGGAAAGGATCCAAAATCCCTCCACAAGGTACTGAATAATGCTCAATGTGTCCTACGATAATAATTCAAGCTAAAGAATGGGTAGGTAAGTCGAATAAGCCTAATTACAATTGGCTAACTGACTAAATAATCTATATTTTTTAAATATTCCATCAAGTCATAATTCCCAACCCAAAACTAGCATAATATTATATCAATATTATAATAAAGCTCAATATAAGAGAAGGGTAATCCTAGCCTACCAAGAGGCCAAAGAAATACCAATAAAGTCCAATGAATTAGAGATTGCCCCTTTCGAGAAGCCTATGTACTATGCCAAGCTATCAAAACACTGTTCTATGCATTAATATGAGAATAATGATACTCGTATTGCATTTTTATGTTTTGGGTCCAAAATCGAGTCAAAATCCTATGTGGAGCTCGCTTGAAAAATCGTACTTTCAAAATGGTCAACACATCCCTCTACGCTCAAGTATCATTTACTCTCAAGAATACATAAATTCAGATCTCACGATACCAAAATCAACTCCTTAAGAAACTAGGGATTTATGACTAAATTGGAGAATTGATTCAAAAATTAGATGGGAACTTACAAGGATTATGACCACAAAATGACTATTCCAAGCTCACCAATACTCCACGATCACCCAAGGATAAGTATCCAAATTTTCTACACTCTTTAGGGATTAATGTCTCTTTAGACTTGGAGAAAAATGGTTGAAGGGTGAATTAAATGTCCTCCAGGTGCCGCTTAAGAGGTCACTTGACCGCTCAAATGGTCAGTACCGCTAACGCGGTCCTGGGCATGGGATGTCCTTCCACTAAAGTAAAAAAGATGTCTCTTAATTGACATTTACTTTAGAGGATAGGCTTCTGCTAAAGCGGCATGGATAGACCAGCCTCGATTGTTAAAGTAACCTATAAGCTACTAAAGCGGCCTCCGCTTAAGTGGCCAAAGGTCCATTTAAGCGGATGCACCAGCTTTGTCAATGCAATAGCTGAACTTTGATTTTTCAAGTTTACTCCAACATCCCCCCTCCAAATTCATTTGGAATCCTATGAATGAAACGAACTCTGCTACATTATCAAATTTGACATTTTGAACTCAATGGCACAATTGAAATTTCCATCCGGAGTCATTTCAATGAAATATGGACCCCACACCTAACTAATCCCCTAAAGTCTAGGTATTTTAAGACCTAATTTCAAAGAATTTATAATGAAATAGGGTTGAATTTGATAGTAAATGATGGACGAGTATTAGGATAACTTACCTTAGCTTCAGTGGATGATTCCCAACACTTCCCACGCTCCAAGATCTTAAAATAAGGGAAAATAGTTTAGAAAATGAGGGGAAAATCAGATGAAGAAGGGGGATATAACAATCCCGAGGTGCCAAAAAAGAGATCACTTGTCTTCTTTAGGGGAATAAGTCTACTAAAGTTGTCGAGCACATGGATACGAGCATCGCGAAAGTGTTACCTTGGCCACTAAAGTGTTGTTTCCTAAAGAGGACAAGGATCTCTTAAGCAGTCCTCAGCCATACAACCAAGGCCGCAAAAGCAACTACTGCTTAAGTAACCAAAGGCTCGCTTAAGCCATTGCACCAGTTGGTTCCATACACCATATTTCTCTAAGAGCAAATGAACTCCAATCGGGTGCTTGGGATCCGTTCAAAACCCCATGCGCGCAAATTATCTCTGCTACCATACAAAATTTGACATTCCAAACTCAATAAAACCATTAAAACTTTCATTCGAGATTGTTTTGACTAAATTTGAGGCCTACACCAATAGTTTTATTTTTCATATAATCTACCTAATAGCCTAAAACTAGTTTGAAAGACTTGGGACCTTAACCAAGGGTCCCCCTAATAAAAAATCAAAATTTTAGAGTTGATGGCATTGTAAGAATTCTCATTAGAGATCATTTACTAGTAGTTTTGGTCTAAGACCAATCCCTTAATAGCAATAGTTCTAAAATAAGAAAATGAGCCGATAACCCAAACAAATTATCCAATAACTGAACCGATAGTTTTGGTTAGTCATAAATAACCTGCAACTACTATGGGAGGCTTAAAATGCCAAGAATATATGGAAATTAAAACAATGATCTAGAGATCATTACACCAACCTTCTCTTTATCCTTCTTTAATTGGTAAGGACGAAGGGGTATAGTTATAGACATTAGATACGGACAAACAGTAGTGCAAGAAAGACCACTATTATTGTAATGCCCCAAATCTAGTACCCAAGATGTTACACGGTACCGCGCCACTGGTAAAGAAAACTACTATGGAGGCAGTCCTAATCTAGTGGGTGACCCATGGGATAAGTCCTATATATTTAAATATGCTAAAGGGTGATCCCTGAGTATGTCAGTCCTATCTAATGGGTGACATCTCGTACCTATGATGGCTACGTAGTTCTGGAACTTAGGAATTGCATCTAGGGATCTCAGTCCTATCTAGCGAGTGAGTCCCCATCCCTAGGCTCGCTCGATGCTGAATCCTACTCCCATCTAAAAGACACTGAACTAATTAATTGAGCTGAATTGATTAACTAAACTAAACTGATACTAGTGGTATTGTTTAGTAGAGCTAAACTGAATTTACTGAGTTTCATTGACTGGCGAAATGTAATGAGTTATGAGGACTGACGGAGAATACTGAAGTTACTGAGATTGACTAGGAAAATTGAGGTTACTGAGTAATGAGATCATTGAGATTACTGAACTACTGAGATTACTGAGATTTATGAGATTTCCCAAGTCACATGACTGACTGAGTTCTATGGATTATAGCTTAACTGAGGAGATCGTGAAAATATGACAGCTCTAGGCACACAACTAAATGTTCGAGTACAGGTACCCCCATGACTCAATGAGAAAAAACTGACATGGCATGGCTTACTTGAACACATGACCAAGAACACAATTCATAATTCATATATTGAAGCACTTCATCAAACATATGATATGCATAAGCTTGTACATACATGGAGATTTCATGATATCATACTAGTTGGGCATTGATCCTTCATCTAGGCATTTAATCATACACATGGTAGGCATCGCACATGTAGACAACATTATACAATAATTAATCATCATGATTCATCTCTATTTTCATCATCTAGGGTTTATTCATAGGTTCACATGAATATACATCTAAACAAATCAATTTCCACATAAAATTAATCACCCAACATGGATTTGAATTCAATTAATCATTCTCAATTTAAACAAAACAAACCCAACATGAAATTCATAAAGAAATCCATAAACTTAAATTTCGAAAAGAGATTCTTGGGATTCATGGACGAAAGGAGGCCATGAATGAACACTACATTTACCTTGGTTCGTAAATACACGAATATTGACGAAGAAATTCTTGATCTTGAATTTTCTATGAAAAACTCTAATGTGTTCTTGAGAAGATTTTGAGAGAATAGAGTATATTTTGGTGTAATGGAGGCTCAAATCCTTGTTTTTGAGATTATATATGGTAGGGAAATTAACCCTTTTAACCCTAGGACACCTATTTAATTTCAGAGAAAATTTCCCAATTTTCATCCTTGGCGCGACGCTCCACTAGCGCGCCAAGTCACTGGAAAGAGACAAATGGGAAATTGCACGGTGGCGCGACACAGAACTATTGCGTTGCCACCTTGTCTGCGACCTGGAAGTTTGGTATGATGTGCCACTATCGCAGAGCAACACTGGAAATAGAAAATTTCCATTTGAGCTATCTACGTAATGCACTGAAGGCTCAGGTGATACACTGTCTCACTAAAAAGGCTCTAACTCTTCACCCGGGTGTTGGATTTGGGCAAATTTGGTATCGATGGAAATATTTTTCGATTCCCCGCATGATAAAAAGTGAAAATCTTGAAAATACCACATGTAAAAAAATGGATTTATTTTTCAAAGAAAGCTTCTAACATTCTTGGAAAAAAATTTCAAGCTAGGAAAAGTATGGGTATTACAATATCTCCCCTTGAGAACATTTGTCCTCGAATGAGACTAAGTGAGAGGGGAGAAGATGAACTGACATACATACTGAACATGAATAATTGAAAAATGATCTCATGACTAACTTGACTGAAGAGCTGAATATAACATACTAAACATGCATGTCTGATGCATGACTGATAAGCTGAATTCATGCATATCTGATGCATGGATAATTGACTTATGAATACATGACTGAATGTTCTAATGAACTGAATTTTCTCATAGTGAGAAGGCATCTATGCATGATTACATAACTTAAATTGTATATGAATGCATGACTGAATGTGCAAGAGTACGTTGTACCAAGTTTGTAATGAGGATCTGAGCATGAACTGAATACCAAGTTTGTAATGGTAGTTTGAACATGAAACTGAGTAAGTTTAAGAAAACTGTTACGTGACTAAAAGACACTGATGACCCCATGATTATGCTAGAAGTATGCATGAACGGGGACCTGAGAACATGACTGAGGCTGAAACATGATACATAAACTGAATTTCGTGAACTGAACTAACCTTCTGAATACTTGGCGCGTAGCTAAGGTTGGGACTTTGAGGGTTAACTTATGATTACCCTCTATTCTTAACTATATTCTTTATTTGAAGAGAAACTTTATTTAAGGCATGAGAACGTTAGGGAATAATGGGGTATCTCCCCCTTGGGACACTATATCCCTCTAAGAATGCTTACCTTACTGAAATACTGGGGTGATGCATAGGGCATCCATGGACTGATTCATGACTGAATAACTCATGCTAAAAATCTTAAGCTAAAATGAGATTAAGAGGTCTAGCAATGCATATCATGAGTATGAAGGACCTATAACATACCCAAATCTATGCCGGGCGAATTGTCTTTATCATGGTGAGTCTGAAGAGCATAAATCCTATTCTGACGCTGACCACTAGTGTTACTGAAATGACGCCTTGGTGGCGCAAATCTTTTCCCTTCTGAGCCCTTACTCTATATTCCCAAAGCCTGTGGTCTAGCTTACCACATCCATAACATACCTCACTACTTGCTATACATACACCTAGGTGATTTTTACCATACTCTTCGCAAAGCAGATAGGTAAGACTCCTATTCTCACTACCCTGGGACTCGAAGCCTGGTGACCCATCACGACTATTATTCCTGAACTCAGGTACTGGTGCACTAGCTGAAGATGGAGCTGGTACTGAAAGATTATGACTATACTGAGCTCGGATACTACCTCCTAACTTAGGCTAAGCAAAGCTGAAACTACCTATCCTTTCCCTCTTATTCTACTTTTTCTTTATCTTAATCTTTTGCTCTTCTATCTGCTGAGCATGGGTCATAAGTCTATCTAAAGTCATGTCACTATTTAGCATGGTAGATATACACTCATTAACCATTCTATCATTCACCCTTGACACAAAATTACTCATCTTGGCCCTACTGTCTGCTACCACATGAGGGGCATAGCTGGCTAATTGAGTAAACTTAAGAGAATACTCTTTCACCGTCATGGTGCCCTGCCTAAGGTTGATGAATTCTAACACCTTAGCTTCTCTCAGTTCTAGGGGAAAGAACCTCTCTAAGAAAGCAGTGACAAATTCATCCCATTCTATAGGCCCTGCATCATCAGCCCTTTCTGACTTCCACTGCTTGAACCAAGTATGAGCCACATCCTACAACTAATAAACAGCTAGATCAGCACTCTCAATAGTAGCCACCCCCATGATGTCGGTCACCTTCTGAACCTGATCTAGGAATTCCTGAGGGTCCTTATCTAACTTAGACCTTAGAAAGTATGGAGGGTTCATTCGGGTGAAGTACCAAATCCTGGCTGTGGCTGAATTGGCCACTAGGTTGGTTGGAACGACAGCTGGTCATTCATTATGAGTAGCAACTAACTGAGCAAGAGTAGTGAATGCAGTCCTAAACTCTGCATGAGAAACATGATCTCCCAAAGGTTCTTCGGGCTGAGGGGATGACTGATTTTTATGTTGTATTTTAGGAGGCATATTCTGTAGAAGAAAGGGAGGAATGGATTAGACTGAGAGTTTAACTTTGAGCCTATGCTCACTAGCATGACATGAATACTGAAAAAAGGGAAACTTTTCCTAAATCATCTCATAGCAACCTGCACATAAGTGTGGTGCACAACACACGCATGTACAAGACTCTACTAGATGCGGCTTTCAGACTTCCTAGGAAACTATTGAACTGTAGGCTCTGATACCAAGTTTGTAACGCCCCAAATCTGGTACCCGAGATGTTACACGGTCCTCATGACCCAAAGGACCACAAGCTAACCCTTGACTAATATCTATAACTGAGCACTGAAAAATATATTGTAACTATGCAGAAACATGAACTGAATGGCCATAAGGTTAAAAACTGAATGAACACTTGATAAACAATGTATAAAAATGGTATAACAATATCAAAGCAAATCTGAAATAACTTTATAACATGCTATAGTCTGAAATCCTCTAAACTGTCTGAATAAGGAGTTAATGAGACATGTCCCCAACTAACTATGACTACTGAAATAAACTAAAAACTGAAATAGTAATGTGATCATCATGTCCGAAAAGGATGAGGACTCACTGCTAACTCTGATCGATGAACTGGGATACTACTGGTTCTCTGGAGCTCGTGTTTCTAAACCTATGGTATAAGACACCATAGCGCAAATGCATCAGTACTTTGAATGTACTGGTATGCAAGTGAGGTAGGCTGAATGTAATAGGTTCATATGCATGAACAATACTAACTGACTGACTAACATGAACGTGAGAATACATGCATGCATACGTAACTATAACTGAGATCATGATAGGACTGAATACTGAGTTCTGACTACTGAGTCTACTAACATTATCATCTGAGTCACTGATGAGTGAGAAATTGTTACTGTATTACTGAATACTGAGGGACTGATACTATGTCAATGATACATGGATAACTGTGTCTGACAGTTCTGCTTATGAAGAACTGGTCTGGTTGACTGTATATGACAGTCTTGAAGCTGAATACTGATAACATAAGTTTTGATAACTGATATAACTAATAACACGAGTAACTGTATTTGACAGTCCTGAACCTGATGGAACTAGCTGAGTTCCATACTGTATCTGAGTAACTGAATCTAAGATCAGTCCTATTTGGTGGGTGATCTCTAAATCTGATGATACCGTTACTGGTTGACCATACTTGAGATCAGTCCTATCTAATGGGTGATCCCAGAGTCTATTTATAATGATAAGGAGTGACTGTATTTGATAGTCCTAAATCTGTACTACTGAGCTGAATTGACTGTATCTGACAGTCCTAATTCTATAACTAAAATAGTGGGATGTATTCATTTAATCGACATTCCCCATACTAAGCTAACTGGGGTCCAACCTATAACCCCAGCTGGAAGGGTGTTAGTACTGTGCCACTGGTAAATAAAATTGTTGTGGAGTCAGTCCTAATCTAGCGGGTGACCCCTGGGATAAGTTCTCTATATTCAAATGCTCTAACGAGTGATCCATGAGTATGTCAGTCCAATCTAATGGGTGACATCTCGTACCTATATTGGATACATAGTTCTGGAACTTAGGGATTGCTTCTAAGGATCTAAGTCCTATCTAGTGAGTGAGTCCCCATACCTAGGCTCGCTCGGTGCTGAATCCTACTCCCTTCTAAAAGACACTGAACTGATTAATTGATCTGAATTGATTAACTAAACTAAACTGATACTAGTGGTATTGTTTAGCGAAGCTAAACTGAATTTATTGAGTTCCATTGATTGATGAAATGTACTGAGTTCTGAAGACTATTGGAGAATACTGAAGTTACTGAGATTGACTGAAAAAACTGAGGTTACTGAGATTACTGAGTACTGAGATCACTGAGATTACTGAACTACTGAGATTACTAAGCTTTCCTGAAGTCACATGACTGACTGAGTTCTATGGATCATAGCTTAACTGAGGAGATCATGAAAACATAACATGGCTCTAGGCACATAGCTAAATGTTCGGGTACAAGTACCCCCAGGACTCGATGAGAAGAAACTGACATGGCATAGCTTACTTGAACATATGATCAACAACGCAACTCATAATTCATATATTGAAGAACTTCATCAAACATGTGATATACATAACATTGTACATACATGGGGATTTCATGATATCACACTAGTTGGGCATTGTTCCTTCATCTAGGCATTGAATTATACACATGGTAGGCATAGCACATGTAGACAATATTATAAAACAATTAATCATCATGATTCATCTCTAATTTCATCATCTAGGGTTTATTCATAGGGTCACATGAATATACATCTATACAAATCAATTTCCACATAAAATTGATCACCCAACATGGATTTGAATTCAATTGATCATTCTCAATATAAACAAAATAAACCCAACATGAAATTCATAAAGAAATCCATAAACTTAAATTTCAAAAAGAGATTCTTGGGCTTCATGGACGAAAGGAGGACATGAATGAACACTACATTTACCTTGGTTATTAAATACACGAATATTGACAGAGGAAATTATTGAACTTGAATCTTCTATGAAAAACCCTAATGTGTTCTTGAGAGGATTTTGAGAGAATAGAGTATATTTTGGTGTAATGGAGGCTCAAATCCTTGTTTTTGAGATTATATATGGTAGGGAAATTAACCCTTTTAACCGTAGGACACATATTTAATTTCTAAGAAAATTTACCGATATTCATCCTTGGCGTGACGTGCCACTATCGTGCCAAGTCACTGGAAAGTGACAAATGGGAAATTGCACGGTGGCACGACATAGAGCTATCACGTTGCCACCTTGTCTGCAACCTGGAAGTTTGGTGCGATGCACCATTATCACGGAGAAACACTGGAAATTGACAATTACCATTTGAGCTATCTCCGCGACACGCTGAAGGCTCAGGTGATACACTGTCTTACTAAAAAGGATCTAACTCTTCACCCGGGTGTCAGATTTGGGAAAATTCGGTATTGATGGAAAGATTATTCGATTCCCCACATGATAAAAAGTGAAAATCTTGAAAATACCACCTGTACAAAAGTGGATTCATCATTAGTGTTGAATTTTAATGGCTACAATGGTCATAAACTCTACCGAAGCTTGGACTGGACCCAAATCCTCTGCCTAATATTGAAGATCTTTTATATTAATCTTTGACAACCTAGTCCAATGCTATATTGAAACAATAGAAACACATGTGGAAGTATCGTCTGCATCTATCGGTAACCTCGTATCATCTATGTCATGACCCAATTTATTAGGTCATGATGGCACGTACTATAACCCACCAGTAGGTAAGCCGATTCCGTAGTTCGGAACTACTAGTAATAGACTACAAGGATCATGAAGTAGAGAATATGGAATAGATGTAATAAAAGACTAACATACATAAGGTAATCCCAAAACTTAGTGAAATTAGTACTAGAGATTCTAACATAAAAAGGATACAACTGAGGTACTAAATGGATATACAAATACAACTATCTCTAAATACAACATAGAGACTACTCCAGTACATAGGAGGGAGGAGAGGAATACTTCAAACGTAGCTTACTTTATGTCTAGAAACCATTGATACCCCACATGATGCACACAACACCAACTATAAGTTGTACTATGATCTGTAGGCTGCAGAAGTGTAGTATGTGTACTAAACATTTGGTACTCCATAGGAAACTACCAATTGAGCTCCAAAGATAATGTAGATTTATGCAACATATAAATAGAAATAAAGCCTAAACCCAAATGTCCAAGCAACCATATAGTAAAACTAGTGTGATAGTAAGGGAAAACTATCCTACTCATATCTAAGAAACTAACATAATAAGTCTAAGGAAGTATTAAAGATGAATAATCCTATTCTATCCATACTCAGGAAAATTAGAACTATAACATATATTACCGGCCAATATATGAATAAAGGGAATACGAAGGATATAGAATAGTATACAAGGCTAAGGAATGAATATAGAATCTGAATAACTAAAGGAAATAAGGGATATGTGATAATACCATAGCTACATATAAATAGGTATACATATATTTATAAACAAAGTCAATTCAAGGTACAACTAAAATGATAATAATAATATCTTAAGACCTAATAATCATAGCAGGAACTAGTGCTAGTATACTCTGGGTTTCTAATCCATACGTTTTATCATGAGTTAATCATGCATAATTATAAAATCATAAAATAAAGGAGCCAATATCATACCTTAGATATCAATATAGAATCGTTAACAAAGATGCCACAAATTAGCCATAATAATGATCATAAAACAATAATAACAGTAGAAATGACAATGCGAGTAACCAACTAGTCAAGAAGAAGAAATCCTAACCGAACCTTTCACGAACCCCCATTACCCTAGGCTCAGAAGGTTTGGTCAACATAAAACACACCACAGACCATACTCATCACCTATACCTATGCAACCCTCCCAAAAAAATGATAGATACCGGTGCATACTGGTGATAAGCAATGTGCATATAAAAATTAATGCCAAGATATAATCCGTAACACCTTAACCAATCCAAATATCATAAGAAGTAGATGAATTTGAATCAGTAACTGTACATATATGTACATCATCATAATTATCCTACGACCTTGCTGGACATAAATGTGTCTCATCATAATCATCCTCCAGCCTTGCCGGGTATATAAGAATATCATCATAATTATTCTTTGACCTTGCTAGTTATATAAGCATATCATTGTAATCATCATCTAGCCTTGCTAGGTATATAAGCATATCATCATAATCATCCTCCAGTGTTGCTGAGTATATAAACATATCATCATAATCATCCTCTGGCTTTATTGAGTATATATATACATAATAAGAATAATAAAAGTAGGGACTTTGAACTGTGTCTAAAAAGATTGTAAATGCATAAATTTGTTACCCGAGGTAAACTCTGAGACTAAATTATCATAAAGGTGTAGAAAGGGCCAGAATCTCTTATGATCGTAGTAAATAATAGTATCAAATCATAGACCAAAATCTACATCGATCAAATCATTAAAAAATCATCTTCAATCTCATTACACATAAGTCATCCATTAAGATGGTACAATTCCGGTTATGAATAAATCCATCTATAAGGTGAAAAGTGGGCTTGAATCCATTTTTAGGAAAAGTAGTAGTAAAAACAAATTTTAGTTGGAATCACACCATTTACCATATTTACTGATCATGAATAGTCCAAATCTTTGTATGCCATCACCAGTATTCAGAAAATGTAATCATAAACATTTCCACATCTACAAACTATAGCCATGTCTTTTACAAGGAATAACCATTTTCCAAAGTCTAGCTAATATCATACTCATGGTCTTAGTCCCAATAATATGTCTAAAATAATTACAATCATCATAATCACAACCTTAGGCCTACATACACATCCAGAACCTATATCAATAACCATATTGATAATCCATCTCATATCTATAAAGCATATCATATCTATAAGCCATAAGTCACATCTATGCGGCATGTCACGTCTATAGGCCACATTATCTCTTTAAGGTATATCACATCTATAGGCCTCATTATATCTATAAGATATATCACATCTATAGGCCATATTATATCTATAAGTCATATCATATCTATAAGGTATCTCATATCTATAGTCCATATATCATAAATATGAGGCATATCATACATATAGGCTATATATCATAACTATATATATGCCAATATTATAAAGAATGTCAATAGGAAATATCATAAAATAAATTCAAAAGCCATATCATAACTATAAGCCATTAATCATAATCCAAGAAAACCATCATCATTCACTAAGTCATGAAGTAACCTTATACTAAAGGTTCCATAGTCACAACTATGTCTAACATGCATAAATAATTCTATAAGGGCTAATACAAGTCTTGGCCTGAGGTGGCCAGAGGAACCAACTTCTAATCCTCGAATTCCATGTTTAGTCAACTTTTAGCGGGACTAGGCTAAGGTGTCTATATTGACTTCTAAATGGTACATAGGCTAGAACTAGACCTAATATAGGAGATTCACCTAGAACATGAGAAATTAAGTCAACTTCACCTAAATTATGGTTTTAAGGTTGGTAAATAGTCCACATAAGGTTATTTATACTAATCATGTTTCCAACACTTAAGCTATATCCCAAATCTAGAATAATATCATAATCATTCTACGAATTATCTCAATCTATAAAGAAAGCTATAAGACCCTAAAAGTGTAATAAGTATTTCACTTTATGGGTCAAAATACTCATCAAATCCCCAAATCTCAATAATCAAGACTAAGTCACAATGTTCTACCCATAATCAATCTTAACATTCACATTCACATGTAATATATAAAACACATCATCATGTGAAGAAAATTAAATAGAAGCCTACCCCAATACCAAACCGAAAATCCTTGATCGTTCACCAAATATTCGTCTTCACTCCACGATCCTAAAATGCCACTACGCTATTAAAAATTTTAATCTACATAAATGAGATCCATATTTCCATATACGGGTTGGGCCAAATTTTTGGTCAAGAATGATCCTGCGAGGCCCATAAATAAAATCTAAAATTAAACCCGTCATGAGGTCCCTCGAAGAACAAGAAAGTTGTGTTAAAAAGTTGAGCACAAATGGAGCACAAATTGAGTCTCAAATCAGCCCTTATAGTTTAAGAATTCAAAGCCCTAATATCTATGGCTTTATCAAGAAATCAATGGAATCTTACCATGAATTCGAAGGGAATTCACGGAATAATCGATAACCAAGTTCCCCAAATCATCTACTAGCTTAAATCCTAAGCTCTCTCAACTTCTAGGGTTTAGTTCTCTTTGAAATAAATGAGAAAGTAGCACAAACACGCTGAAAAAGGGTATTTTTACCCATCCCAGGCACTCGGGTATTGCGGTCATGATCACCATATCTGGTGTCTACCTAAACAAACCGCAATCACGATACATGACTCACGATTGCCATACCGTCTGTAATACCCAGAGATTCCCAACCGATAGTAGAACCATGATTCAAGTTTATGAGAAATAAATTCTAGTGATTTAATAGTTTTATGATCAATTTTGATGTATATTAAGGCCTCGAATACGTCCTATCTATTAGACGAATCAAAACATCCCTTACCGATTATATTCTTGGGAAGGATATTGGTATAATCAACTTCAAAAGGGAATATCTCTCGTTATACTATTAATTTTTGAGCTAATGACCAATCAACAGATAGATAATTGAATTATATTTCCAATGATACCAATTTCTCCCAAATTTGATATCAGAGAAAAAAGTTATACCCATTTTACTCCAACATGTTAGTATGGCAACTAAGTGACGACATGAGCTGACGGCTTATCATAGATTTGACAGCTTATCAGCCCATGTCATCAGACTTAGACATAAACCGATAAATTTCAGCTCCCAGGTGATGACCTGGGCTGACGGGGTATCACAGATCTGACGACTTATCAGCCTTGGTCATCAGCTGAAAATATCAGCAACTGGAAAGTGATTTCGTAGGGGTATTTTGGTCTTTTACCTCTCCCTAAACCTTACCCCCACGATATAAAATGCTAAAAAAGTGTACTTAGCTATAGTGATTTAGTTTCAAAAGCTTTTAACCCTCTTTGTTCCCAAGAATAAACTTAGGGTTTCTTCTCAATTAACTTCAAGACCCCATCACACTCTCCACAAGGTAATCAAGAATTAAGATTCCCATTTCAGAACCTTCAAGAAAAGTCATTCTCTTTCAAGATTCAAGCTTTTGAGGTATGTTGGATGTTGATTCTTGGGTTACTTCCACCCAAGAAGTTCAAGAATCCTTTTTAAAATTTTAAAATTTATGTTTTATGAGTTTTCATGATTTATGTGAATATAAATTGAAGTTCATGTTGTTGATAAGTTTTGATTCATGTTTTGATTATAAAGATTCAAGATTTAACCTTAGTATGTGTTGATTATGTGATGTTCATGATAAAGCCCCTATAAGAAGCATGTTGAATTATATAATTATGTTAATTTGGTGTGTTGAAAGTTGTATGACCAAAGGGCTCCTCTCACATGATTGATAAATTGCTTATGTGAAGAAAATAGTATTATAGTAACATGAAGTATAATATCCCCAAGTATGTGTTAACTAGTGCATGCTAAGTGTTTGTTGAAAGGACTAAATGAATGAATTATGATATGTTGTATGTCTTCCTATTCATGTGAACTCCTTTTTGGATGTGTTATGAGACAATATCATGCTTTCCTTTTACAATTACATGTTTAAGATTCCCAAGTGCTCGAGATGATGCTTCATTCGTTATATTGCGAATGATAGTGTATTGTTATGATTATTACGCAAGAGTTGTCATATCTTATTTATTTATTTATTTATTTATGTTATCGAGTCCTGGGGGTATTTAATACCCAAAAACTTAGATGCTTGTCTAGAGCCGAGTCAGTCTAAAGATAATCTCAGTCGTGCTATGATCAGTATATTTTGGTTAGTGACAAAATTTAAGGAAACTCAGAAACTCTCAGTATTCAGTCTAATCAAGCTCAATACTCAGTTTAGATTTCAGTAAAGCTTAGTAAGTTACCGAACTCAGTCATATTCAGATAAAAAATATAATTTAGAATTATTCTGTCAGATAATAGAATCAAGTAAACTCAGTCAGATCAGTCAAGTAGGATAATCAAATCAGTAACAGAATCAGTTCAGTTTTGTTCAGCATAAGAATCAATTTAGAGTGCTTCAATTGGGAGTAATAGCTAGCACTGAGCGAGTGTAGGGATGATGGCTTCTTGTTAGAGAGACAGAGTCGTTAGCAGAAATCCATGAACTCCAGAACTATGTAACCAGCGCAGGAACATGAGTCACCCATTAGATTAAGGGTTGGCTATCATACAACCTTACGCTTGACTTCCGATTCAGGGTCACCCGTTAGAGAGGCTTGACCATAGAAAAGGTCATTACCCATGGCATGGTATTGATACCCTTCAAGATGGGGTTACAGGTTGGACCCAACAAGATCAGATTTGGGGCATGTCGGTTAAGTGAGAACTCCCACAGTTGCAGTTTCAGTATTGTAATACCCCAAAAAATCCAAACTAATATTAGAGCCAAGTACCAAGATCATGCATAGTAAATCATGGTTATTTTATAGTTTTATGAGTAGGTTAGATGTATATTAAGGCTTCAAATAACTCCCAGCTATCAGACGAATCAAAACATTCCTTACCAATTGATTTCTTGAGAAGGATATTGGTATAGTCAACTTCAAATGAGAATATCTCTCATTATACTTGGAATTTTTGAGTTCATGACCTATAAAAAGATATATAATTTAATTAGATTTCCAACAATACCAATTTCACCTAAATTTGATATTGGAGCAAAGAGTTATTCCTATTTTACTCCAGCATGTCAGTCTGGAAATAGTGTGACGACATTCGTGGTAGCTTACGACATTTGTGACGCCCTATCACGAAGGTCGTTAGCCGTAGATAGAAACCATATCCTAAGTTACGACATTCGTGGTAGCTTACCACATTTGTGATGCCCTATCACGAAGGTCGTCATCCTTAGGCAGAAACCATCTCCTAAGTGACGACATTCGTGGTAGCTTACCACATTTGTGACGCCCTATCACGAAGGTCGTTAGCCTTAGGCAGAAACCAGCTCCTAAGTGACGACATTCGTGGTAGCTTACCATATTTGTGATGCCCTATAATGAAGGTCGTCAGCCTTAGGTAGAAACCAACTCCTAAGTGACGACATTCATGACAGCTTACCACATTTGTGACGCCCTATCACGAAGGTCATCAGCTATGATTTTTCAATAACTTGGAATTTATTTCATAAGGGTATTTTGGTCATTTTCTTCACCTTCCACAACTTATAAACCTAAAGAGGCATAATTTTTCCCATTTTTTTTCTTCAGTTAAGCATCTCAAAAACCCTCTCTTATGCTCTCAACCACAAGATTAGGGTTTCCATCAAACTCATCTCTCAAAAGCAAGATTCAAGCCTTTTTCCAAGATAATTGAGAATTAAGTTTCCAAAATCCAAGAACTCTCCAGAAAATCATCAATGTTTCCTTTCTAAGGTATGCATAGTGTTCATCTATGGATCCAATCCGTTCATAGAGCTCAAGAACCATGTTTTAAATATTATTTTGTAAACTTTTGTGGTGATATGAGTATGTACATGTTGACGATTGTTGTTTAAGTTTCAATGTGATGTCTAAAGGTGTTTTCATGGAATATATATATGTTTGTTAATTGAAAACCATGAACTTTAGGTGGTTTAATATGGTACAAGTATGAAACTCACCTATGCCTTAAAGAATGCATGAAAGGTGTCTCATAAAATGCTTAGGATGCTAGAAATTCATGTTTGTATGGTTCTATGATGTCTAAATGACAAGTCCATGTTAGCTATATACTTCAATATGAATCCCATGCTTTTCATGTGTTACTATTGTGGTGGTATGAAGCATGTAAGATAATGGAGATATACAATATGTACACGAAATATATCTATGCATTCCCTATAATGTTTAAGATGTTAAATAACTATATGAAATATGATATCCCCTACTTATGATATTATGAATTGTGGACTCAAATCTTGTGATCAAGTCATGTCATGTGTGTCAGTTTCCTTCTATCGAGTCCTGGGGGTATTCGTACCCAATAAAAAATAGCTGTGTGCCTAGATCCATGTCATGTTGTCACGATAATCTCAGTCAAGCTATAATCTATATAACTCAGTCAGTCATGTGACTCAGGAAAACCTTAGAAATCTCATGATATCAGTTAACTCTCAGATAATAGTACTACTCCATCAGTCAACGGAAGTCAGTTAATCTGTCCATGTACAGTCAGTTGAATCATGTTTAGTCTGTTTAGATAGGAGTAGAATTTATCACTGAGTGAACCCAAGGATGGGGACTCACATACCAGTTTAGGGTGTGATTCTTAGCAGTTATCCTTGTGTTCCAGAAATACGTAGCTAGCGTAGGTTGAGACATCTTAGCCTATCAGATTAGGGTTGATGAGGTGGTTTAACCTGTCAATTTAGGATTCCCACCGTTCTCCTTTTGAATACCTTCCATCTAAGGGTCATCCACAACTGTCCTTACCAGTGGCGCGGTATTGAAACCCCTCTAGTCGGGGCAGAGGTTGGACCCCAACTTAGCTATATGTGTTATTGGGGCATATCAGTTAAACAACTACCTCCTACAGTCTCAGAATTAGTCTCAGTAAAAGAACTCAGATAGGTCTTTAGATTTCAGTATATCAGGACTGTCAGATATAGTCAGAATCAGTTACAGTACATAACTCAGATAGTTCTATTAGATTTAGGATTGTCAGATACAGTCGCCGATATTATTAGAATTTTAGTATCAGTCATGTTAGCCATCAGTAAACCATGAATTAGCATACAGGACTAGCTATCATGCACCCATAATTTCAGTTACTATGTATGCATGTTTGTACTCTTACGTTCATGTCAGTCAGACGGTTAGCATTGTTCATGCATGTAAACCCTATTTATATTTAGTCTACCTCACTAGTATACTCAGTACATTCCCTCATACTAACGCATTTGCGCTATGGTGCTTTCTTCTCATGTTACACCATAGGTTCAGAGACACAAGCTCCAGATCAGCAGTAGAAGTAGCTTTTCCAGTCGCAGAGATTCAGTGAGTCCCCTTCATTCGAGGATAATATGATTTAATTTATTCATTATTATTTTAGCCAATTATCAGTTTATGGAGTTAGTTGGAGACATGTTCCTTCAACTGCTTATTCAGATAACACTTAGAGGCTTTCAAATTCAGTATTCAGACTTATGTCTAGATTTGATTCAGTTTTCAGTTGTTTTGGGTATCTTTCACCCATATGGATGTTATGTTTTGACAGATTCTTTATTTAGTTGAACCTTATGGCCTACATGTTCATGTTTTTTGTATTATTACATTATATATTACAATGTACAGGTACAAATATCAGTCATGGGTTAGCTTGTGATCCTTCAGGGTCATAAGCACCGTGTAGCATTCCAGTTCAGAAAAATTAGGTCATTACAAGTATCAATCTTCAGAGTAGAACTCAGAAATTAGGACTGTCAGATATAGTCACCCATCTCAGTGAGGAACTTAGATAGTTCCATAGATTCATAGACCACCCGCTAGATAGTCCTGGTCTTATATAAAGTTAATCAGTATCAGTACTAATAGAGCCAGAGATCACCCGTTAGATAGGCCTGATCTCAAACTCAGTCCGTCATTTCTATTATTAAAAAATTTAGATATCTTCCTCTAGATAGGTATGATCTCAGATACAATCATTTTTTATCATTATTAGTAGATTCAGAGATCATCCTTTAGAAAGGTTTGATCGCAGATTTAGTCAGTCGATAGTAGCAAACTCAGATCTCAGTCATTGATATGAGAAGATTTAGTTATTCAGTATCATCAATTTCAGAGATCATTCGCTAGAGAGGACTGATCTCAGCTTTAGTGCTCAGTTATCAATATCAGAAGATTCAGTTATTCAGTTTCTTAGTATTAGTAGTGAGTTCAGACATCAGTAAAGTAGTATTCAAGTCTCAGTATTTAGAGTCACGATGATTCAGTTATGGTTGTGCATTCATGCATATGTCCTCATTCAGTACTCTCATGATTATTAAGTTGAGATATGTTCATTCATAAGCCCTTGTATTTAGCCTTACCTTATCTAGCATACCAGTACATTCAAAGTACTGATGAATACTTTTCTCATAGGCTATGGTGTCTTATACCATATGTTCAAAAGCGCGAGATCCAAAGCACCTTTAGCAGTCCAGACTCAGTCTGCAACAATAGATGTAGCAGTGAGTCCTTTTAATTTAAGGATGATCCTTATTTTATTATGGTATTAGATTTAGTTTATTTTCAGTAGACAAAGTTAGTTGGGGACATGTCCCATCAGCTCCACAGTTCAGAAAGTTAGAGGCTTTTCAGACAAATGTATTTGTATTCAGTTTTCTGTATTGATTATTTTAGATGTTTTGAATACTATGGCAAGTTTTCCACTTATTTTACGTATTATTCAATATTTTTATACAGTTATTGCAGCAGGTACCAGAGAAGGGTTAGCTTGTGGTTCTTCGGGATTATGAGCACCATGTGGCGTTCTGGTTCTAGAAAATCAGGGCGTTACAAACTTGGTAGCAGAGCCTAAGGTTCAATTATGTCCTTGGGAGTTTAAAAGACACATCTAGTAGAGTCTTATGCATGGGTGTGTTGCGCACCACATTTATGTACAGGAGGCTATAAGATGTTTATAGAAACAGTTTCCCTTCTTTCATGTCTCAGATCGTGTTGTAGAAAGGCTCTCTAAGAATCTTATGTGGATTCTCATCATGTTCCATTCATGTCAGCTTTACCTTAATTTTAAGGTAACAGAAGTAGTGAAGCCCAAAGTCCTACTGATAGAGCTTGATCAGACAGTCCCCGCAGATAGTTTTGGGATAGTGTTGTCTAAAGTTGGGCAGAGTATGTTTCATAGGGTTAGTTTTATAAAAGGTGAATCAATTGGCTTGAAACAATGTATGAAACAGTTTAAGTTTAGTAATTCAAAGTTATATGTGTTATTAATGTGAGTATAGTGGTAATCCTCACAGTATGGGGAGAATATAAGTTTAAGAGATGTGACATTTGAAGGCTAGGATGAGAGTAGCAAGATTATTTAGGATTTATGGATATTTATGTTATGCTTTAGAAACTAATCTTGAAATCTTTGAAGAATTTAAGTTGGTGGAATTTAGACTAAGTATGAAGGTGTGGATGTAAGTTAAAAGATATGATATTAGCAGCCCATGATAGTAGCGGATGTTATGTTAATGTATAAGTGGCTAGACATGTTTTAGATATTTCAGTAGGCTTGAACAGTGCAGGGAGAATTTAAGTTTATGGGCTTCAAACTAAGTATTAAGGTGTGGAGGTGGTATAAGTATCCTATAAAGGAATAGAAGCAGATAATGTGTTAGTGAGACAAGTATGTGTCGAAAGTAGTATAGGTATGTGATGATGATTGTAGAGACTAAAGAGAGTTAAGAGTTGTATCCCAGGAGATAGTATTAGCAGTTCAGAGTTTAGTAAAATGTTCACAGACTTACGGTGATGGCTTGAGGTTAAGGTGGAGAGTATAGTAGAAAGAGTATAGAAAAATTACTTTAGTTAAGTATAAGTTTTCAGCATGAGTTAGTTAGTAAAGCCATCAAGTCAGTTTAGTAGCCAGACAGTCAGATTTGCATAGATTGTTTTCTCATCTTTTCACCTAATCATGCTATCAGAAATCTCAGGCATGTCACTATTCCAAGATAGAATATTCTAGTAGTTTTGAGTATAACTCAGTTCATGCATCATGTATTAGATTCAGATCCCAGACGTTTAGTTATGAACCAGTTCATAGGTGCCTTGTGCACCGCCTCAGTTTTCTCAAGTACTTCGCTAAAGTAAGTGTTCTTAGAGGGACATAGTGTACCAAGGGGGAGATAACCTATAACTCCCCGATGTTTTCAATTCCTAAAACCCATTCAGTTTTATGCATAAATTCTCATTACAAGCTTTACATCAGTTATCATTGCATAGTCAGTCATGCTTTCAAGAGTCAATTCAGTCAAATATTCATACATTAGATATATATGTTCAGTAGTAAATATCAGTTCATCAGTGTATTCAGTCATGCGTTCATGAAAGCAACTCAGTCAAGTATCCATGCATCATATATGCATGTTCATTATGAGAATTCAGCTTATCAATAGTTTCAGCAGTGTATCCCATGCATCAGATATGTATGTTTAGAATAAGAACTTAGAATATCAGTATTTCTAGTTGCATTGTCATTTTTTAAATGTTCTCATCCCTTAAGTAAGCTCAGCCGATCAGTACTCTTAGCCTAACAAACGATATTCGAGGACTAATGTTCCCAAGTGGGAGATATTGTAATACCCCAAAATTCCCAACCGATAGTAGAACCATGATTCAAGCTCATGATAAATAAATTCTAGTGATTTGGTATTTTTATGATCAAGTTTGATATATATTAAGTCCTCAAATACGTCCTAGCTATTAGACGAATCAAAACATTCCTTACTGATTAAATTCTTGGGAAGGATATTGGTATAGTCAACTTCAAACGAGCATATCTCTCATTATACTATTAATTTTTGAGATAATGATGCACCAATAGATATATAATTGAATTATCTTTCAAACAATACCAATTTCGCCTAAATCCGATATCGGAGCAAAACACTCAACCCATTTTACTCCAGGATGTCAACCTGGCAACTAAGTGATGACATGAGCTGACCACTTATCACATATCTGACGGATTATCAGCCCATGTCGTCATACTTAGACAAAAACCCATGAATTTCAGTTCCTAGGTGACGACCTGGGCTGACGGGCTATCACAGATCTGATGGCTTATCAGCCTTGGTCATCAGCTGAAAATTTCAGCAACTAGGAAGTGATTTCGTAGGGTATTTTGGTCTTTTTTTCTCACCCTAAACCTTACCCCAATGACATAAAATGAAAAAAACACGTACTTAGATATTGTGATTTATTTTCAAAAGCTCTTAATCCTCTTTGTTCCCAAGAACAAACTTAGGGTTTCTTCTCAATTAACTTCAAGACCCAATCACACTCTCCACAAGGTAATCAAGAATTAAGATTCACATTCTAGAACCTTTAAGAAAAGTCATTCTCTTTCAAGATTTAAGCTTTTGAGGTATGTTGGATGTTAATTCTTGGGTTCTTTCCACCAAAGAAGTTCAAGAATCCTTTTCAAAATTTTAAAGTTTATGTTTTATGAGTTTTCATGATTTATGTGAATAGAAATTGCAGTTCATGTTGTTGATAAGTTTTGATTAATGTTTTGATTATAAAGATTAAAGATTTAACCTTAGTATGTGTTGATTATGTGATTTTCATGATAAATCCCCTTCAAGAAGCATGTTGAATTATGTAATTATGTTTATTTGGTGTGTTGAAAGTTGTATGACCAAAGGGTGCTTCTCATATGCTTGATAAATTGCTTATGTGAAGAAAATAGTGTTATTGTAACATGAAGTATAATATCCCTAAGTATGTGTCAACTAGTGCATGCTAAGTGTTTGTTGAAAGGACTAAATAAATGAATTATGATATGTTGCATGTCTTCCTGTTCATGCAAACTCCTTGTTGGATGAGTTATGAGACTATAGCATGCTTCCCTATTACAATTACATGTTTAAGATTCCCAAGTGCTCGATATGATGCTTCATTGGTTATATTGTGAATGATAGTCTATTGTTATGACTATTACGCAAGAGTTGTCATGTCTTATTTATTTATGTTATCGAGTCCTAGGGGTATTTAATACCCAAAAACTTAGATACTTGTCTAGAGCCGAGTCAATCTCAAGATAATCTTAATCGTGCTATGATCAGTATATTTCAGTTAGTGACAGAAGTTAAGGAAACTCAGTAACTCTCAGTATCCAGTCTAATCAAGCTCAGTACTCAGTTCAGATTTCAGTAAAGCTTATTAAGTTACAGAACTCAGTCGTATTCAGATAGAAAGTAGAATTCAGAAGTATTTCATTAGATAACAGAATCAAGTAAACTCAGTCATATCAATCAAGTAAGATAATCAAATCATTAATAGATTCCGTTTAGTTTAGTTCAGAATTAGAATCAGTTCAAAGTCTTTCAGTTGGGAGTAGTATCTAGCATCGAGCGAGTTCAGGGATGACGGTTTCTCGTTAGAGAGGCAGAGTCGTTAGCAACAATCCCTGAACTGCGTAGCCAGTGGAAGACCAGGAGTCACCCGTTAGATTAAGGCTTGACTATCATACTGCTTTAGGCTTGACTTCCTATTCAGGGTCACCCGTTAGAGAGGCTTGACCATAACAGAGGTCTTTACCCGTGGCACGGTATTGACACCATTCCAGCTGGGGTTATAGGTTGGACCCCACCATATTAGATTCGGGACATGTCGGTTAAGTGAGAACTCCCACAGTTGCAGTTTCAGTATTAGTCTTCAGAGTAGATCTTAGAAATAAGGATTCTCAGATATAGTCAACCATCTCAGTGAGGAACTTAGATAGTTCCATAGATTCATAGACCACTCACTAGATAGGCCTTGTTTCACATAAAGTTTATCAGTATCAGTACTAATAGATCCGGAGATCACCCGTTAGATAGGACTGATCTCAAACTCAGTCCGTCATTTCTATTATTAAAAGATTCAGAGATCTTTCGCTAGATAGGTCTGATCTCAGATACAATCATTCTTTATCATTATTAGTAGATTTAGAGATAATCCGTTAGAAAGGTTTGATCACAGATTTAGTCAGTCGATAGTAGAAAACTTAGAACTCAGTCATTGATATGAGAAGATTCAGTTATTCAGTATCATCAATTTCAGAGATCAATCGCTAGAGAGGATTGATCTCAACCTCAGTGGTCAGTTATGAATATCAGAATAATCAGTTATTCAGTTTCTCAGTATTAGTAGTATGTTCATAAGTCAGTAAAGCAGTATTCGAGTCTCAGTATTTAGAGTCACATTGATTTCAATTATGGTTGTGCTTTTATGCATATGTCCTCGTTCAGTACTCTCATGATTATTCAGTTGAGCTATGTTCATGCATAAGACCTTGTATTTAGCCTTACCTTATCTAGCATACCAGTACATTCAAAGTATTGATGGTACTTTTCTCTTGCGCTATGGTGTCTTATACCATAGGTTCAAAAGTGCGAGATCTAGAGCACCCTTAGAAGTCCAGACTCAATCTGCAGCAGTAGACGTAGCACTGAGTCCTCTTAATTCGAGGATGATCCTTATTTAATTATGGCATTAGATTCAGTTTATTTTCAGTAGACGGAGTTATTTGAGGACATGTCCCATCAGCTCCACCGTTCAGACAGTTAGAGGCTTTTCGAGCAGATGTATTATTATTCAATTTTTAGTATTGGTTATTTTAGATGTTTTGAATCTTATGGCAAGTTTTCTGCCAGTTTTCTGCATTATTCAACATTTTTATACAGTTATTGCAGCAGGTACCAGATAAGGGTTAGCTTGTGGTCCTTCGGGATTATGAGCACTGTATGGAGTTCTGGTTCTAGAAAATTAGGGTGTTACACCTGGTGATAGTTAGATGAGTTGCAATCATTACAGGAGTATCGCAATTGCGATATCTGATGGCTATCATGGGAGTCACTATTACATCACATGGGTGTCTCCGTCAACACTGTGAGATTCATTCAGAATCCCATATATGCAAATGGACTATGATATCCTATCAAATTTGACATTTTAGACTCGATGACGCTGTCAAAATATCATTCGAGGTCGTTTCTATTTAAAATGGATCCCACACCTAACTTTTATTTTTTTAACTTTTGACCAATAGCTCGAAATAAGTTTGGGTGCCTCGGGACCCAAACCAAGAGTCTACCATGCTTAAAATCAATGTTCCGGAGCTGATGGCACTGTCTGAATTCTCATCTGAGGTCATATACTAGGAGTTTTGGTCTGAGAGCAAATCCTAATTAGCAAAATCTCTTAAAAAGGGAAATGAGCCTAAAATTCAAATGAATTGTTTGCTCACCGAACCAACAGTTTTAGCAAGTCATAAATAACCTGTAGCCACTATGGAAAGGCTCGAAATACCAGTAATGCATTCAACTCAAGGAAATGACCTGGAGGGTTATTACAATATCCACTACTAAAAGGACTTTCGTCTACAAAAGTCAACGAATAGAAAGATCACAAAAGCTCAAAATGATGAGGTACTGCACCCGCATGCTCCAAGAATGACCTCCCAGATAACCAATCAGAAGAGAGGAAATTTTTAAGGGATTTTTCCACAGTTATCCCTTTTTCAACCAGCTCACTCACTTTACTTCCAAATAGCAAAAACTGAACCTCTATCACCAACTGGTGTCCAATCAAACCAAAGAAGGTTGATTCACTCAAAGTTAAACCACGACACACTGATACCCTCTCGATACCCATACAAATCAACAAAAGCTCATCCAAGCCAAAAGAAAACCAAGGCATAAGTCATACAACTGACTCCAATCCAAATATAACCTTCCTTTACCATTCCACACCTGCTATCCACCCCAAACTAGGAGGAAAATCACCTGAGTCCTGCCCACACAATCTCAGCATAGAAAACTCAAAGAACCAAAATTCATTTGAATACGATAAATATGAGAATAAGCCCATACAGAGCTACCTGTCCTCACATCACAGATAACCAAGGGCTGTAATCTAAGACAATGCTACAACTAGTCGAATAATCCTTAAAAATAAAATTCAAAAGTCTAAGGTACAACTACTTACCACTAAACGATCCATTCCAAGATGTTTCATCAACAGAGAATGAAGCCAAGTTGAATCCAACTCAAGTATACTAACCTTACTGAGTATATTATCTGAGAATCTCAAAGAAAACTAAAGACCCGAGGTCAATACTGAAGGAACCAATGTCGGGTCCATGGGCTATCATCTGAACACCTATCAACTATAATCCATTCGAAGTCGAGAAAATCGAATAGGTTACCATGGAGTAGGCTTAACCAGCCTGTAGATGAAATTAAAACTAAGATAAATCTAAAATAAAGGTTGCACTCAGCTCTACAAATCTAAGATGAAATCTCAACACCAAGGTTGAATCGCTCTATCTCAAATACCCAAACCAAACCTAAAGACATGTAGGCATTCATACTCTAAATCTATCATAACTTCCAAACCGCCATTCCAAGGTGTTATCTGGTTAGACCTTAGTATCCAAATCTAACATAATCAAGATAAATTATATCGAGCTAAAATCAAAACATAACTGAGGAACAAAATTGTAATAGAGGATAACTCACTGGCTAAAAACACAAGAAATCAACTCCATATCTGCTGGAGGGCATGAACTATCAAAGAATACTCAAGAACTCCCCAAGGCTGCAACTCACGCTAGTAATAGAAAAAACTGTATCATCTCAGAGAAATGCAACATTCGCCAAAAACTAACCAGTCCAATACTCTATCTTGGCAAAGAATACTCATAGGGAAATATCATAATGTAGAAGCACTCTACCAAATCTCATTAGTCCAAACAAACTCTGAAATAGGGATTTCCTGAATCCACCCAAGTAGTACAATAATAACTCACACAAACCATGATAAGCCTGACACCTATGCTGAGGTCAAGACCACTACCAGAAAATAAACTAATAACTCAAGATAAAGAATTTCTAATTTGCAAACACAAGAAGCAATCACATGAAAGACCACCTACCTCTAACTCTCTAACTCTACTTAGACAAGAACCATATCATGATAAGAAAGAAGTGTCCAATATCCATACTAGTACAAAGAGAAAACCATCACAAGAAGATGAATCCAATAAATCTAAGAGATGAATTTAGTACATCTCAATATCAATATCAAAACCACTATCTGGTGATGAAATAGCCTCAAGTAAAGAACGAATCCTAAACTTGTCAATCTAAAAAATGGGCAATATAGACAGGGATAGCCAATGCAAAAACCTTTGCAACATAGGAGGCAAGTCTAAGAATCCTAAACTTAAGAATGTGCAATATAATTAAATTAAGAACTCTAGAATCATAACAAAGACACAGAAGGTGAACTTACCTTCAATTCTATAGTCCGATCCAAAATTAATCTAGCATAGACAACAAAAGAGGAAAACAACCGACCTCACCTCGCAATAGAAATAAAATCATCCAATCGAGCTATAGCTGTCTGGGCCAACAAATAAGAACCATAATGAATGGAATTCTAACCAGATAACACTAGTCTAAATAGATACCCAGATAGGATCAATAACATCATGTAATGAAAACAATATAAACATCAATATAATAAGTAGGCGGTACCAAAATGAAAATCAATAGAAAGTACCACTCAAGGGCCATAAGAAGGCAAATATGGCAAAGTAAATGTAATTCGAATCCAAATGCTACACCCATAGGGAAAAATGTCAATGCAAATCTACTCTATTCACTACTAAATGAAATCATCCACGGGGGTAGTCATATAATCACAAATTTAGTAACAAGGCATACAATAACTAATATGAACTCATCAAGACATATAATAAGCGATGGGTACAAAAACCCAATTCACACAAATAAAAAAGGTAAATAGGGAAATAAAAACACATATATCAAGGTAAAATCTGCAATCACATGCCTGATGGACTAAGAGAGAATAAATCTGAACGGGTCAAAACTCAGACCGATCGACTGAATCATCAACTGAAACTCCAAGAGCACTATCTTTAACTGAAGGTGACACAATATCATGAGGCTGATCTGAATGAGCTATAAGACTAGTAATCCTATGTCGGAGACATTCTTTAGACTAGTGATCGAGCTTTCTGCAGTCGCAACAAAATCCTAAAGCCCTAACCCATCAAAAGACATGAATTGAGGCAAAATGACTGGCCAACTGACCCTTAGAGCACTCTCTACTACCTTGATCATCTTTCTTGCAATAATAGCCTACCTTGAGAACTCTCGAATAGCAGGGAATATAGGCTAACTCTGTCTGAACAACCAAATCACATCTAGGTCACTCCCTAGACCAATGTCCCATCTCACCACAACCAAAACAAGCTCTTTGAATACTCTAAGATACCACCCCTCTTAATCCAAAATAGATGCCACGACTTGAAAACCCATAATAAAAACTCCACATAGTCAGATGGGGACTCCACCTGGTGTGATCACTATGACTAATATGAGAGCTACCCATAGTCTAAAATGCTATTAGCGTAGAACTAATAGGCTATAAGTGAAGTTGACCTCTACCGGAAGGATCCTCACTCCCAAATGAAATACTAATAGCACTATACTAATGGCATGGTCTCTTATCTCCATCTCCATAAGTCTTAATACATGCTCTCTTTATGGCCCTCAAATGGTTAACTACTTAAGAGAAGGAAAACCCAGCTGCTATCAAGTGCTTCGATGCCAAGCGGAGTGGAATTACTAATCCTCTAATTAATCCATGCTCCATGTATGGCACAGAAAGATATAACATAAAAATATGCCTAGACCACTCATGAACCCAATCTCATACTCTAAAACTGATAAAGAACCCTGATGAACACCAATAAACCCCACTCTGATATGAGAACTGCTCGATGAACTGAATGTCATCCCTGGCTGTGAGGTATCTGCATTTAAACTCGAGATCCCCAAAGCTAAAATTTGAAGGACTGAAGTAGTCACGAGCTTTACTGGATCCTAAGATACCCCTAAATCCTTTAGATGACACTGAAGATCTTTCATATCTATCTCTTACTCTCTTGTCTGATGCTACACTGAAGCTTTGAAAACACATGTTGAAGCCTCGTCTGCATCTATCAACAATTCCATCTCATCTATTTGGGAAAAAATTATGTCAAATAAAGTATTTGAGGCTCATTGCAATACAGACAGATGATACGGTGTCAAGAAATAAATTTTCAAAAAATGCCCTATAGCTTCACAAAGATAGGTTACAGATATCCCTACAATGATTTGTAGGACTCTACTAAATACTTAGGTCTTTTACAAATACACCAATAAACCTAGGATCTAATAAAAAATTTTCACAACCTAATTTCTCAAGTCATAATGGTGCCTACTGTAACCAACTAGTAGGCAAGACAATCTCGTAGTACAGAACTAATAGTAACGAACTACCGAGAGCATGAAGGAGAGAATATGGAATATATGTAATAAAAGACTAACATACATAAGGTAATCCCAAAACCTAGGGAAATAAGTACAGGATTTTCTAACATAAGAAGGATACAAATAGGGTACCAAATGGATATACAATTACAACTATCTCTTAATACAACATAAAGACTAGTCTAATACATAAGAGGGAGGAAAGTAATACTTCGAACGACAGGAGCTCACTCTATGTCTCCAAAATATGGTTACTTTACACGACACACACAACACTGGAGATAACCCATTCTATGATCTATAGGATGTATAAGTATAGTTGTAATACCCCATATATTTCTAAGCTAGAAAATAAACCATTATTTCTATGAATGAAACCTCATATCCTGTGATTCGTGTTTGAGTACATGAATTAGGATGCGTATCTTAATGATAATAGAGCTTATGATGTGTTAATCATTATCATAAGAGTCACTTAGGGTAATCCAATCTAAGAACTTTTAAATCCACCAAATTTTCGTGTGTGATTTCATATAGGTCATCTTTGAATGAGTATAACTTGGTTTATAGGTGGTATTTTGGAAGATTTATACCCTCCAAATTGTACAAAATTGAATAAGATTTCCGTCGATACCAAATTCTCCTAAAACGGACACCCGATGAAGAAGTTATGGTGATTTAAAATTTCAGCAGTGTCATTTCAGTTAGTGGCACATCACGTCATAAGCAAAAATGACATTTGTCAATTTATAGTGTCTCTCCGTGATTACACCACGTCGTGGTGAGTTTCCAGGTCATAAACAAGTGGCAACGCGATGTCTCTACGTCGCGCTAGGGGACCAAATTGGGAAATTTTTATGGAAATTAAAAGACGCATCTAGAGGGGTATTTGGATCATCTTCCCACCCCTATATAAGCTCCCAAACACGGAATTAAGCCATTATTTCACCAAAACATACTCTTTTTCATCAAAATCCTCTCTAGAATACATTAGGATTTCAATTGGGGGATTCAAGTACAAGTAAATTCTACCATTAAATTCCAAGAATCTCTCCGTCAATCTTCACTAAATCAAGAACTAAGGTATGCGTGTGTTCATTCATGGACTCCTTTCATCCATGAAGTCCAAGAACCCTATTTTAAACTATATACCACTTTTGTTATATTTTGATTTGGTTATTGATCTTGTTTATGTGTTGAATGATTTCAAGATAGAATCTTCATGGGTTTGTATGAAACTAGGATGGCATGTTAGTTGAAATATATGAACTTTGAGTGTTATGGGTTGTTGAATTCATGAATAAACCTATTCCCAAAGTGGTGCATGTAAGATGTTTGATAAAATACCTAGGATGATAGAATTCATGTCCCATGATTCAATAGTTCTTAAATGACAAGTCCACATTCTATGCTCTATGATTTCACATGAATTTCACGTTATTGTTATGTGTTGTTGTTGTGATATGGAATGAGCATGATATTAAAGATATGCAAGTATATAATGTTGTATGCATTCTATTCCATGTATAAGAAGTTGAGCATCATGTATAGTATGAAATCCCGAACTTATAATATGGTGAATTTTGGACTCTACTCTTATGATCAAGTCAGTCATGTGTGTCAGTTTCCTTCCATCGAGTTCTGGGGGTAATTGTACCAAAAAAATATAGTTGTGTGCCTAGAGCCATTTCATGATTTCACGATACTCTCAAGTCAAGCCATGTTCCATAGAACTCAGTCAGTCATGTGACTCAGGAAAGTTCAGTAACTTAGTTAATCTCAGCTAATCTGAGTAATCTCAGTACTCAGTGATATCAGAAACTTCAAAAATTCTAGTGTTCTCCGTAACTTCAGTATTCTCCGTAATTCAGTACTCTCAAAAATTTCAAGAACTCAATACTCAATAAGATCAGTGCTCTCATAAACTCAGTTTAGCTCTGCTAAACAATCCAGCTAACATTAGTTCAGTTAATTAGTTCAGTTTAGCAAATCAGTTCAGTGTCTTTCAGTTGGGAGTAGGATTCAACATAGAGTGAACCCATGGATGGGGACTCAACTATCACAGTAAGAGGGTGTGATTCCTAGAAGAAATCCTTGCATTCCAAAACTACGTAGACAGCGTAGGTTGAGATGTCCCTACCCATAGAGCTAATGCATCTCCTTTGAGTTTACCTGATAACAGGGTTTACTCATATCTTATCTCTACCCGTGGTACGGTATGGATACCCTTCCAGTTGGGGTTACAGGTTAGACCCCAACCAGTTCAGTTCTGGGGCATGTCGGTTAGTTGATTACCTCCCGCAGTCTCAGTTTCATTCTTAATCTCAGTTTCAGTAATAAACTCAGATAGTTCTTTAGAATATCAGAACTTAGATGGTCAGATATAGTCGCTCAGCATCAGTTACATCGGTTACTCTGATCATCACAGTTATATTAGTCATCATAGCTATGTTATCAGTATTCAGTTTCAGAAATATTAGACACAGTCAATCAGACCAGTTCTTCATAATTTGAACTGTCAGAAATAGTTATTCATCTATTCAGTACATTAGTATCAGTGAAGTTATATCGTCAGTAATCAAAATAAGTAGTTAGTATCACCACGAGTTTAGTTATAGTTTCTTATGCATCTATGTATTCTCACATTCATATTAATAAGTATTATTCATACATATAACCCTTTGCATTTAGCCTACCTCACATGTATACTCAGTACATTCAGTCGTATTGACACATTTGCGCTATGGTTCTTTCTCTTATATTACACCATAGGTTTAGAGGCACGAGCTCCAGATCAGCAGTAGATTCCAGTATCAGCAGTCACAGTTGGAAGTAAGTCCTCATATTTTGAGGACACAATTATTTCATTACTATTTAAGTTTTCAGTTTATTTCAGTAGTAGGAGTTTGTTGGGGACATGTCCTATCAACTCCTTATTCAGAAAGTTTAGAGGCTTTCCAGACTATAGCATGTCAGATAGTTATTTCAGATTTGTTTTGGTACTGTTATACCGTTTTTAGCTACTGTGTTATTAGACGTTTATTCAGATGTGAACCTTATTTCCATTCAGTACATGTTTCTGCATTTTCATGTTATATTATGCAGCGTAGAGGTACAGATATTAGTCATGGGATAGCGTGTGGTCCTTTGGGGTCATGATCATCGTGCAATATTCTAGTTCAGAAAATCAGGGTGTTACAAACTTTGTATCAAATCCTAAGGATCAATAGTGTCCTAAGAAGTCTGAAAAGCCGCATCTAGTAGAATCTTGTACATGCGTGTGTTGTGAACCACACTTATGTACATGAGTCTATGAGATGTTTTAGAAATAGTTTCCCTTCTTTCATATCTCAGATCGTTCATTAGAAAAGTTTTCTAAGAAAACTTATATAGATTCTCGTCATGCTCCACGCATGTTAACTCCACCTTACTTTCAAGGTAACAGAAATCGTGAAGCTCAAAGTTCTAGAGATAGAGTTTCCTCAACCAGTCCTAGCATATAGTTATGGGATTGTCCACACACTTAGAAATACTCTAACAATCCCGTTATGTTCCAAGTCGTACAAATTTCATTAATGACCATGAGAACTCGTTCACAAACCCAATTTTAGATATGCCATCAGATTATTTCTCAGAATCCAATAACAACGTAGACCTAGAATTTTTAAGCATGAACTCAAGATTTGATAGTGGTAGAGTTGGGATAGTATTATCCAGTTTGATCAGATTATGTATTCATGGGGATAGTTGTTCCAGAGTAAATTAGTAGGCTTGAACAGTGTAATCTAGAATTTAAGTTAATTGATTTGAATTAAGTACGAAGGTGTGGATGTGATATTAGTAGTATATAAAGCAACAAAAGCAGCTAATGGTCTTAGTAAGGCAAGAATGTGTTTGACAGGGTTTAATTATGTTATTATGATTAAAGTTCAGTTCTGAGCTTTGTCAAGTGTTCACAGACATAAGATGATGGATTAAGGTCAAGGGGGAGATGATAGATCAAGTAACCAAGTTAGGCTCTTAGAATTCCAATAGTAGTGCTAGTTTGTATAGAAAGATCAGTAAGGGAAGACGATTCCCGATCCATCCTTATCTTTGTAAAAGTTTTGTACTTCAATCAGCATGATGCCTACACATGTTTCATAACTCAGTTCCATGAATACATCTTAAATTTACATATTTATCATAGACTCTTGTGGGCTCCAAGTTCCCCGCATAAGGAGTTTCAGCTCCCTCAGTGTTACGAATCATGTCCCTCAAATTCAAAAATTTCAGACTCAGGTCATGTAGCTCATGACTCATGTATACATATCACGCCTTACAGTATATTCAGTTTCCATGAATCATGTAATGCCCCTACAGATAAGATAAATTTAGACTAAATTATGTATATTATCATTTTAGAACTTTTTAGTAAATCCATGTTGTTGATATTCTATTCCTAAAGTTTCAGTTCAAGTGTCAAGTTCAGTCAGTATCCATTCATGTTTCAGGTCCTTCTGATTTAATCCTTCAGTAAGCTCTCCTTTTAAATAATGTAGTGTGGAGAAATTGCTTAGATGGGAGAGAGTAAATATTTCATGACTATGAGAAGATTTTTGCATACTTGTTATATACGAGGGTGTAGTTATGAGGATAGACTTGAATGTCATGTTAGTGTGCAAGTTAGTGGTTATCATAAGGTTGTATTTAGAAGATGGGGAAGTACAGAGTATGAATGTATATTTAGATCCTTGACTTATGTCAATCCCCATCGCGTACTATGAAAAACTCAGTTTCCATCTTAGTTACAATATTAGTATTCAGTACCCAGTATTCAATGTTCAGTTCCAGAATTCAGTATTTCAATATCATCCTGAACCTCAGTTATCAACATTCAGTTATCAAAACCCAACATTTAGTTCCAGTAAGAATCTTAGTTATAGTTTTAGTTTTAGTGCCAACTTTAGTTCAGTAATCAGCCCTAAAACTTAGTTCAGTCTCAAATCCGCTATGCCATAGTATGCAACTATCAATTTCTCTCTTATTTGTCAGTACCTCAGTTTTCCAAATCTTTTGGAATCATATTACACGCGTAGTACTTCATTTTCAAATAATACAGTCTCCATGAATCCATGCTCAGTCACTTCATGGTACTTGGTTAATCCTTACCTCCTATGTACAATATTCGATAGTCTCAGTTCAGTTATTTCGACTAAGTTCAGATTAGTCTAACATGTACAGTGTTCAACTATTAGAATAAGTTAGTCAGTCAAGCTAGAAAATTAGTTTAGCAGATGTGCAGTCAAATTAGTAGGGGTTGTTCTCCCATCTTTCTATCCAACCATACTAACAAACATCTCGAGGATGTAACCATCTCCAAGATAGAGCATACTAGTATATGCAAGCTCATCTTAGTTTATGTATCATGTCTCAATCATGAAATCCAGATACTCAGTCAGAATTCAGTCTTGCATACCCAACATTCAGTTCTAGTATTAGAACCAGTTATAGTTTTAGTTATAATGTATGATTCAGTTCGGTAATCGCGTTAGTTCATGTATCATGCCTCAGTTTCAGATCTCAGATAATTATTCATAATTTCGTACCTAGGTTCCTTGTGTATTGCCTTAACTTCTTTAATATCTCTGCAAAGTTAGACTAGCATCCTTCAAGGGACATAGTGTCCCAAGAGGGAGATACACTATAACCCCCAAACTTTAATGATTTAAACATGCCATTTTATTTGATGAATCTGTCTTAGAGGAAGTGTTACTTATGAGTTGACCCTCTAACTCCAAAATTAGCAGTAAGCCATGTGCTCAATGTCTCAGTTCAATTCACGATACTCTATCCATGTCACGAAATACAGACTCAGTTCAGTTCATGTATCACATTCTAGACTCAGTTATGTTTTTATCTTTTCACTCATGCATATTGAGTAATTAATCTCAGACTCATCAGTATGTTCGGTTCAAGGTAACAGTCTTTTTTGAGCTAACTTATTCGCATGATCAGGTTTTAATACCAAACATGGTATTTTGTTCCATACTCCGTTTTTAGTTCAAACTTGGTATCTTTATCATTACTGTTCAGTCGCATATTCATGAGTCAGTTTAGTCGTGTACTCACGCATCAGATATGCGTGATCAACTTATCAGTACTTTTAGTCATGCATTCATGTATCATGTCAATCATATAATAATGTATCAGATATTCATGGATTTATCTTATTAATCTCTGAATCAGTTATGCATTCTCATTCTAAGAAACTTAGTTCATCAGAACACTCAGTCCTTCATTCATAAATCAACTACCCATGTATCAGATATGCATGTTCAATATGAATTATTTTATTTGACACATTAGTCATGATATCATGTTTTAGTCATTAATGTTTAGTTCATGTTCAGCTTATGGTTTCCCCTCTCAGTCAGTCTTATTCGAGGACGAATGTTCACAAGGGGGAGATATTGTAATACCCCGTATATTTCTAAGCTAGAAAATGAACCATTGTTCCTACGCATGAAATCTCCTATCCTGTGATTAATGTTTGAGTACCTGAATTAAGATGAGTTTTCTAGTGATAATATAGCTTATGATGTGTTAATCATGTTCATAAGAGTTACTTAGGGTAAGCCAAGCTAAGAACTTTTGAATCAACCAAATTTTTGTGTGTGATTTCATATAGGTCATCTTTGAATGGGATTAACTTGGCTTATAGGTTTTATTTTTTCATATTTATACCCTTAAAATTTTTAATAATTGAATAATCTTTCCATCGATACCAAATTCGCCTAAAACGGACACCCGGTGAAGAAGTTATGGCAATTTAAAATTTCAGCAGTGTCATTTCTGTCAGTGGCGCGTCGCGCCATAAGCCAAAATGACGTTTGTCAATTTCCAGTGTCTCTCCGTGATTCCACCGCATCGTGGTGAGTTTACAGGTCATAAAAAAGTGGCAACACCCTGTCTCCGCATCACGCCAGGGGCCCAAATCGGGAATTTTTTATAGAAATTAAAAGACGCATCTAGAGGGGTATTTGGGTCATCTTCCCACCCCTATATAAGCTCCGAAACATGGAATTAAGCCGTTATTCCACCAAAACATACTCTCTTTCATAAAAATCCTCTTAAGAACACATTAGGGTTTCAATTGGGGGATTCAAGTTCAAGCAAATTCTACTATCAAATTTCAAGAATCTCTCCGTCAATCTTTACTAAATCAAGAACTAAAGTATGTGTGTGTTCATTCATGGACTCCTTTCGTCCATGAAGTCCAAGAACCCTATTTTAAACTATATTCCATGCTTTTTATGTTTTTATTTGATTGTTGATCTTGTTTATATATTGAAAGATGTCAAGATAGAATCTTTATGGGTTTGTATGAAACTAGAATGGCATGTTATTTGAAATATATGAACTTTAGGTGATATGGGTTGTTGAATTCATGAATATACCTATGCCAAAGTGGTGCATGTAAGGTGTTTGATAAAATGCCTAGGATGATAGAATTCATTTCCCATGATCCAATAGAGCTTAAATGACAAGTCCACATTCTATGCTCTATGATTTCACATAAATTTCACGTTATTGTTATGTGTTGTTGTTGTGATATGGAATGAGCATGATATTGAAGCTATGAAAGTATATACATGTTGTATGCACTCCATTCCATGTATAATAAGTTGAGTATCATGTATAGTATGAAATCCCCAACTTATGATATTGTGAATTTTGGACTCTACTCTTATGATCAAGTTAGTCATATGTGTCAGTTTCCTTCCATCGAGTCCTGGGGGTACTTGTACCCAAAAAATATAGTTGTCTTCCTAGAGCCATGAAATGATTTCACGCTACTCTTAAGTCAAGATAGAACTAAGTCAGTCATGTGACTCAGGAAAGTTCCGTAACTCAGTTAATCTTAGCTAATTTCAGTAATTTCAGTACTCAGTGATATTGGAAACTTCAAAAATTCTAGTGCTCTCCGTAACTTCAGTAATCTTCGTAATTCAGTACTCTCAGAAATTTCAAGAACTCAATACTCAGTAAGATCAGTGCTCTCATAAACTCAGTTTAGCTCTGCTAAGCAATCCCACTAACATTAGTGCAGTTAATCAATTTAGTTCTGCAAATCAGTTCAGTGTCTTTTAGTTAGGAGTAGGATTCAGCACTAAGTGAACCCAAGTATGGGGACTCACCCGTTATAGTCAGAGGGTGTGATTCCTATAATCAATCCTTGTGTTCCAGAACTATGTAGCCAGTGTAGGTTGAGATGTCCCTACCCATAGGGATAATGCATATCCTTTGAGTTTTCCTGATAGCTGGGCAGACAGAATGAGCTACAAAATAGAATACGGTTTACTCACATATTGTCTCTACCCGTGGTATGGTATTGACAACCTTCCAGCTGGGGTTACAGGTTGGACCCTAGTTAGTTCAGTTTTGGGTCATGTCAGTTAGATGATTACCTCCCACAGTCTCAGTTTGAGTCTCAGTCTCATCTTCAGTAATAAACTCAGATAGTTCTTCAGAATATCAGAACTTAGACAGTCAGATACAATCGCTCAGCATCAGTTACATCAGTTACGGCGATCATCATAGTTATATTTGTTATATCAGTCATCATATCTATGTTATCAGTATTTAGTTTTAGAACTGTTAGACACAGTCAATCAGTCCAGTTCTTTATAATTCGAACTGTCAGAAATAGTCATTCATCTATTCAGTACCTCAGTATCAGTGAAGTTATGTTATTAGTAATCAGACTCAGTAGTTAGTATCACCACAAGTTTAGTTATAGTTGCTTATGCATGTATGTATTCTCACGTTAATATTAATCAACATTGTTCATATATATAACCCTTTGCATTTAGCCTACCTCACTTGTATACTCAGTACATTCAGTCGTATTGATGTATTTATGCTATGGTTCTTTCTCTTATGTTACACCATAGGTTTAGAGAAACGAGCTCCAGATCAGCAGTAGATTCCAATATCAGCAGTCAGAGTTGGACGTAAGACCTCATATTTCGAGGACAGGATGATTTTATTAATATTTCAGTTTTAAATTTATTTCAGTAGTTGGAGTTAGTTGGGGACATGTACCATCAACTCCTTATTCAGATAGTTTAGAGGCTTTCAAGACTATAGCATGTTAGATAGTTATTTCAGATTTGTTTTGGTACTGTTATACCATTTTCAGCTATTGTGTTATCATACGTTTATTCAGATGTGAACCTTATTGCCATTCATTACTTGTTTCTGCATTTTCATGTTATATTATGCAGCGTACAGGTGCAGATATCAGTCATGGGTTAGCTTGTGGTCCTTCGGGGTCATGATCACCTTGTAGCATTCCGGTTTCAAAAATCAGGGTGTTACAAACTTGGTATCAGAGCCTAAGGATCAATAGTGTCTTAAGAAGTCTGAAAAGCCGCATCTAGTAGAGTCTTGTACACGTGTTTGTTGTGCACCACACTTATGTGCAGGATGCTATGAGATGTTTTAGAAACAGTTTCCCTTCTTTGATGTCTCAGATCATGCTATAGAAAAGTTTTCTAAGAAAATTCATATAGATTCTCGTCACGCTCCACGCATGTTAACTCCACCTTACTTTCAAGGTAACATAAATAGTGAAGCTCAAAGTTCTAGAGATAAAGTTTCCTCAACTAGTACCAGCATATAGTTATGGGATTGCCCATAGACTTAAAAATACCCCATCAATCCCATTATGTTCCAAGTCGTACAGATTTCATTCATGACCATGAGAACTTGTTCACGATCCCAATTTTAGATATGCCATCAGATATTTTCTCAAAATCCTATAACAGTGTAGACCTAGTGTTTTTAAGCATGAACTCAAGAGTTAACAGTGGTAGAGTTGAGATAGTATTATCCAGTTTGATCAGATTATGTATTCACGTGGATAGTTGTACCAGAATAAATCAGTAGGCTTGAACAGTGTAAGCTAGAATTTAAGTTTATTGATTTGAATTAAGTACGAAGGTGTGGATGTGATATTAGTAATATATGATGCAACAGAAGAATCTAATGGTCTTAGTAAGGCAAGCATGTGTTTGACAAGTTGTAAGTATGAGATTATGATTAAAGTTCAGTTCAGTGCTTAGTCAAGTGTTCATAGACATAAGATGATAGCTTAAGGTCAAGGGGGAGATGATAGATCAAGTAACCAAGTTAGGCTCTCAGAATTCCAGTAGTAGTGCTAGTATGTATAGAAAGATCAGTAAGGGAAGACGATTCCCGATCCATCCTTATCTTCGTACAAGTTTTGTACTTTAGTCATCATGATGCCTACACATGTTTCATAACTCAGATCCATAAACACAGCTTATATTTACATGTTTCTCATAGACTCTTGTGCGCTCTAAGTTCCCCGCATAAGGAGTTTCATCTCCCTCAGTGTTACGAATCATGTCCCGCGAATTCAAAAATTTCAGACTCAGGTCATGCAGCTCATGACGCTTGTACATATGTCACGCCTTACAGTATATTCAGTTTCCATGACTCATGCTATGCCCCTACAGATAAGATAAATTCAGACTACGTTATGTATATTCTCAGTTCAGACCTTTTTTGTAAATCCATGTTGTTGATATTCTACTCCTCAAGTTTCAGTTCAAGTGTCAAGTTCAGTCAGTATCCATTCATGTTTCAGGTCCATCTGATTTAATCCTTCAGTAAGTTCTCCTTGTAAATAGTGTAGTACAGAGCAATTTCTTAGATGGGAGAGAGTAAATGTTTCATGACTAAGAGAAGAATTTTGCATGCTTGTTATATACGAGGGTGTAGTTATGAGGATAGGCTTGAATTTCATATTAGTGTGCAAGTTAGTGGTTATCATGACGTTGTATTTAAAAGATGGGGAAGTATAGAGTGTGAATAAATATTTAGATCCTTGACTTATGTCAATCCCCATCGCGTACTATGAAAAACTCAGTTGCCATCTTAGTTACAATATTAGTATTCAGTACCCAGTATTTAATGTTCAGTTCCAGAATTCAGTATTTCAATATTATCCTGATTCTCAGTTATCAGCATTCAGTTATCAAAACCCAGCATTTAGTTCCAGTAAGAATCTCAGTCATAGTTTTAGTTTTAGTGCCAACTTTAGTTCAGTAATCAGCCCTAAAACTCAGTTCAGTCTCAGATCTTCTATGCCATAGTATGCAACTATCATTTTCTCTCTTATTTGTCAGTACCTCAGTTTACCAAATCTTTCAGAATCATATTACACATGTAGTACTTCATTTTAAAATAATATAGTCTCCATGAATCCATGCTCAGTCACTTCATGGTACTCGGTTAATCCTTACCTCCTATGTACAATATTCGATAGTCTTAGTTCAGTTATTCTGACTAAGTTCAGGTTAGTCTTACAAGTCCAGTGTTCAGCTATTAGCATAAGTTAGTCAGTCAAGCTAGAGAATTAGTTTAGCAGATGTGCAGTCAAATTGGTAGGGGTTGTTCTCCCATCTTTCCATCCATCCATACTAACAGACATCTCGAGGATATAACTATCTCCAAGATAGAGCATACTAGTATATGCAAGCTCAGCTTAGTTTATGTATCATGTCTTAGTCACGAATTCCAGATACTCAGTCATAATTCAGTCTTGCATACCCAACATTCAGTTCTAGTATTAGAACCAGTTATAGTTTTAGTTATAATGTATTCTTCAGTTCGGTAATTGCCTCAGTTCATATGTCATGCCTCAATTTCATATCTCAGATAATCAGTCACGATTTCGTACCTCGGTACCTTATGCATTGCCTCAACATCCTTAATATCTTAGCAAAATCAGACCGATATCCTTCATGGGACATAGTGTCCCAAGGGGGAGATACACTATAGCCCCCGAACTTTCATGATTTAATCATGCCATTTTCTTTGATGAATTTGTCTTGGAGGAAGTGTTACTTATGAGCTGACCCTCTAACTTCAAAATCAGCAGTAAGCCATGTGCTCAATGTTTCAGTTCAGTTCATGATACTCTATTTATTTCACACAATACAGACTCAGTTTAGTTCATGTATCACATTCCAGACTCAGTTATGTTCTTATGTTTCCACTCATGCATATTGAGTAATTAATCTCAGACTCATCAGTATGTTCGGTTCAAGGTAACAGTCTTCTTTGAGCTTACTTATTCTCATGATCAGGTTTAAATACCAAACTTGGTATTCAGTTCCACGCTTCATTTTCAGTTCAAACTTGGTATCTTTACCATTACTTTTCAGTCGCATATTCAAGAGTCAGTTTAGTTGTGTACTCACGCATCAGATATGCGTGATTAACTTATTAGTACTTTCAGTCCTGCATTCATGTATCATGTCAGTCATATAATTATGCATTAGTTATTCATGGATTTATCTTATCAATATCTGCATCAGATATGCATTCTCATTCTAAGAACTTAGTTCATCAGAACACTCAGTCCTTCATTCATAAATCAACTACCCATGCATCAGATATGCATGGTCAATTTGAATCATTTTGTTTGTCACATTAGTCATGAGGTCATGTTTCAATCATCAATATTTAGTTCATGTTCAGCTTATGGTTTCCCCTCTCAGTCAGTTTGATTCAAGGACGAATGTTCACAAGGGGGAGATATTGTAATACCCCATATATTTCTAAGCTAGAAAATGAACCATTGTTCCTACGCATGAAATCTCCTATCCTGTGATTCATGTTTGAGTACATGAATTAGGATGAGTATTCTAGTGATAATATATCTTATGATATGTTAATCATGTTTATAAGAGTCACTTAGGGTAAGCCAATCTAAGAACATTTGAATCCCTTAAATTTTTGTGTGTGATTTCACATAGGTCATCTTTGACAGAGAATAACTTGGTTTATAGGTGGTATTTTTGCATATTTATACCCTTCAAATGGTTAATAATTTAATAATATTTCTATCGATACCAAATTCGCCTAAAACGGACACCCGGTGAAGAAGTTAAGGCAATTTAAAGTTTCAGCAGTGTCAGTTCAGTCAGTGGCGCATCGCGCTATAAGCCAAAATGACGTTTGTCGATTTCCAGTGTCTCTCCGCGATTCCACCGAATCATGGTGAGTTTCTAGGTCATAAAAAATTGGCAACACGATGTCTCCGCATCACGCCAGGTGCCCAAATCGAGAAATTTTATAGAAATTAAAAGACGCATCTAGAGGGGTATTTGGGTCATCTTCCCACCCCTATATAAGCTCCCAAACACGGAATTAAGCCGTTATTTCATCAAAACATACTCTTTTTCATCAAAATCCTCTCAAGAACACATTAGGGTTTCAATTAGGGGATTCAAGTTCAAGCAAATTCTACCATCAAATTCCAAGAATCTCTCCGTCACTCTTTACTAAATCAAGAACTAAAGTATGTGTGTGTTCATTCATGGACTCCTTTCATCCATGAAGTCCAAGAACCTTATTTTAAACTATATACCATGATTGTTATGTTTTGACTTGATTTTTGATCTTGTTTATGTGTTGAATGATGTCAAGATAGAATCTGTATGGGTTTGTATGAAACTAGGATGGCATGTTATTTGAAATATATGAACTTTGGGTGATATGGGTTGTTGAATTCATGAATAAACCTATGCCCAAATTGGTGCATGTAAGGTGTTTGATAAAATGCCTAGGATTATAGAATTCATTTCCCATGATCCAATAGTGCTTAAATGACAAGTCCACATTCTATGCTCTATGATTTCACATGAATTTTACGTTATTGTTATGTGTTGTTGTTATGATATGGAATGAGTATGATATTGAAGCTATGCAAGTATATACATGTTGAATGCATTCCATTCCATTTATAAGAAGTTGAGTATCATGTATAGTATGAAATCCCCAACTTATGATATTGTGAATTTTGGACTCTACTCTTATGATCAAGTCAGTCATGTGTGTCAGTTTCCTTCCATCGAGTCCTGGGGGTAATTGTACCCAAAAATTATAGCTGTCTGCCTAGAGACATGTCATGATTTCACGATACTCTCGAGCCAAGATAGAACTAAGTTAGTCATGTGACTCAGGAAATTTCAGTAACTCAGTTAATCTCAGCTAATCTCAGTACTCAGTGATATCGAAAACTTTAGAAATTCTAGTGTTCTCCGTAACTTCAGTAATCTCTGTAATTCAGTACTCTCATAAATTTCAAGAACTCAATACTCAGTAAGATCAGTGCTCTCATAAACTCAATTTAGCTCTGCTAAACAATTCCACTAACATCAGTTCAGTTAATCAATTCAGTTCAGCAAATCAGTTCAGTGTCTTTCAGTTGGGAGTAGGATTCAGTGCTAAGTGAACCCAAGGATGGGGACTCACCTATCACAGTCCGAGGGTGTGATTCCTAGAATCAATCCTTGTGTTACAGAACTACGTAGCCAGTGTTGGTTGAGATGTCCCTACCCATAGGTATAATGCATCTCCTTTGAGTTTACCTGATAGCAGGGCAGACAGAATGAGCTATAAAACAGAATACGGTTTACTCACGTGTTGTCTCTACCCGTGGTACGATATTGAAAACCTTCCTTACAGCTGGGGTTACAGGTTGGACCCCAACTAGTTCAGTTCGGGGGCATGTCAGTTAGATGATTACCTCCCACAATCTCAGTTTGAGTCTCAGTCTCAGTTTCAGTAATAAACTCAGCTAGTTTTTCAGAATATCAAAACTTAGATTGTCAAATAGAATCGCTCAGCATCAGTTACATAGGTTACGCCAATCATCACTGTTATATTTGTTATATTAGTCATCATAGATACTTTATCAGTATTCAGTTTTAGAACTGTTAGACACAGTCAATCAGACTAGTTCTTCATAATTCGAACTATCAGAAATAAACATTCATCTATTCATTACCTCAGTATCAGTGAAGTTATGTCGTCAGTAATCAGACTCAGTAGTTAGTATCACCACAAATTCAGTTATAGTTTCTTATGTATGTATGTATTCTCACGTTTATATTAGTCAGCATTGTTTATGCATATAACCCTTTGCATTTAGCCTACCTCACTTGTATACTCAGTACATTCAGTCTTACTAATAAATTTGCGCTATGGTGCTTTGTCTTATGTTACACCATAGGTTTAGAGGTACGAGCTCCAGATCAGCAGTAGATTCCAGTATCAGCAGTCAGAGTTGGAAGTAAGTCCTCATATTTCGAGGATACGATGATTTCATTACTATTTCAGTTTTCAGTTTATTTCAGTAGTTGGAGTTAGTTGGGTACATGTCCCATCAACTCCTTATTCAGAAAGTTTAGAGGCTTTCCAAACTATAGCATGTCAGATAGTTATTTTAGATTTGTTTTGGTACTATTATACCATTTTCAGCTACTATGTTATCAGACGTTTATTCAGATTTGAACCTTATGGCCATTCAGTACATGTTTCCGCATTTTCATGTTATATTATGTTGTATACAAGTACAGATATCAGTCATGGGTTAGTTTGTGGTCCTTCGGGGTCTTGAGCACCATGTAGCATTCTGATTCAAAAAATTGGGGTGTTACAATAGTATGAGTACCAAACACATGGTACTCAGTAGGCCATTGTTGACTGAGCTCTAAAGATAATGCAGATATATACCAAATATAAACAGAAATAGAGTCTAAACCCAAATGTCCAAAACCCACATAATATAACTAGTGAGATAGTAAGGGCAAACTGTCCTACTCATATCTATAGTAAGGGCAAACTATCCAACTCATATCTAAGAAACTAACATAATAAGGCTAAGGAAGCATTGATGATGAACTATCCTATTCCATCCCTACTCAGGAATCTCAACACTATACCATATATTACCGACCAATATATGAATAAAGGGCAAAAGAAGGATATATAATAGTATACAAGGCCAAAAAATAAATATACAATCTGAATTAATGAAGGAATGAAGGGATATACGGTAATACCATTGTTGCACACACGCTCACATACACACATACACATATATATATACAAGGTCGATTCAAGGTACAACTTAAATCATCAGACTAGCATCTTAGGACCTCATAATCATAGTAGGAACTAGTGCTAGTTAATCATGCATAATAATATAATCATAAGATAAAAGTACCAGAATCATACCTCAAATCTTAATACCGAATCATTAACAAAGCTGCCACAAACTAGGCGTAACAATGATCACAACAACAGTAATAATCATAGCAGGAACTAGTGCTAGTATACTTAGGGTTTCTAATACATATGTCTAATCATGAGTTAATCATGCATAATAATTAATCATAAGATGAAAAAGCCAGAATCATACCTCAAATCTTAATACCAGGTTGTTAACAAAGCTGCCACAAACTAGACATAATAATGATCATTACAAAAATAATAACAATAGCAACGATAACACAAGTAACTGGCTAGTTCAGAAAAATAATATCTAACTAAGCCTTTCATGAACCCCCACCACCCTAGACTCAGACTGTTCAATCAACAAACAACACACCACAGTTCATACTCATCATTCATACCTATGCAACACCCATAAGGCTGATAGATATTGGTGCATCCTGAATGCACATGCTAGAATAAATGCCAAGATATAATGCAAAATACCATAACAAATCCAAATATCGTAAGAAGTAGACGAACTCAAATCAGTAACTGCACATTTTTGCACATCATCATATTCATCCTCCGTCATTGTCATACATAAATGTGTCTCATCATAATCATCCTCCAGCCTTGTTAGGCATATAAACATGTCATCATAATCATCCTCTGGCCTTTTCAGCTATATAAGTATATCACAGTAATCATCCTCTGGCCTTTCCGATTATATAAGTATATTATCATAACCATCCTATGGTCTTGCCGGGTATATAAGCATATCATCATAATATCCTCAGGCCTTGCCGGGCATATATAAATATATATGTGTCTAATAAAAACATAGACTTTGAACTGTGTCTAAAAAGAGTGTAAATCCATAAATTCATTGCCCGAGGTAAACTCTGGGACAAAACTATCATAAAGGTATAGAAAGGGTCGGAATCTCTCACGAACGTAGTAAATAATAGTATCAAATCATAGACTGGAATCTGACTTGGTCAAATTTTTACAACATCATTTTCAATCTAGTTACACATAAGTCATCCATTAAGAAGGTATGATTTCCATTATGAATAAATCCATTTTAAGGTGAAAAGTGGGCTTTAATCCATTATTAGGAAAAATTGTATTAAAATCATATTTTAGTTAGAATAATACCAATTACCATATTTAGTAATCATGAATGTGCTAGATCTATGCATGCCATCACCAGTATTCAAACAATGTAATCATAAACATTACAACATCTACAAACTATAGCTATGTCCTTTACAAGGAATAACCATTTCCTAGAATCTAGCCAAAATCATACTCACAACCTTGGGAAATATAATGTGTCCAAAATAGTTACAACCATCATAATCACGACCTTAGGCCGACATTCATATTTAGAACTCATATTAATAACTATATCGATAACTCATCTAATATCTATAAAGCATATCATATCTATAGGCCATAAATCAAAACTATAAGGTATGTCATATCTATAGGCCACATTATCTCTATAAGGCATATCACATCTAAAGGCCACATTATATCAATAAGCCATATCACATCTATAGGCCACATTATATTAATAATCCATATTAGATCTATAAGGCATATCATATCAATAAGGTATATGATATCTATAGGTCATATATCATAACTATAGGGAATATAAAGCATCTTATAACTATAGGACATCTATCATAACTATATCTATGCCTATATTATTAAGCATGCCAATAGACTATATCTAAATCAAAGCCAAAAGCCATATCATAGATACAAGCCATTATTCATAATCCGAGAAAACAATCATCATTCACCAAGTCATAAAGTAACCTTACACTGAAGTCTCAATAGTCTCAACTATGTGTAACTTACATAAATAAGTACACAAGGGATAACACTAGTCTTGGTCTAAGGTGGGCCGGAGGAACTCACTTCTAATCCTCAAATTCCATATTTAGTCAATTTCTACCTTAGACTAGGCCAAGGTGTCGATATTGATTTCTAGATGGTACATAGGCCATAACTAGTCCTAAGATAAGAATTCTACCTAGAACATGAGAAATTAAGTTAACTCCACCTCTAATACAGTTTCAAGGCCACTAAATAGTCCACATAAGAATATTCATACTAATCATGCTTCCAACACTTAAGCTATATCCCAAATCTAGCATAATATCATAATCATTTTACAAATTAGCTCAATCTATGGAGAAAGCAATAGGACACTAAAAGTATAATAAGCATTTCACCTTACGTGTCAAATTAGTCAACAAATCCCCAAACCTTTCTAATTAAGATTAAGTCACGGTGTTCTACTCATAATTAATCTTAAAATTCATATTCACATGACATACATAAAACATATCATCTTTTCAAGAAGAGTAGACACAAGCCTACCTCAATGCCGAATTTCCAATCCTTGAATCATTTACCAAACGTTCATCTTCACTCCATAATTCCAACATACGGCTATGATCACAAAATTAGAATCTACCCGTCAATAGGAGTCAAATGAGACCCATATTGACATGTAATTGGTCGGGTCAAATTTTAGGTCAAGAATGGGCCCATGGGGCCCATAAATGAAATCCAAAATTAACCTATCACGAGATCCCTCAAAGGACAAGGAAGTTGTATTCAAAAGTTGAGCACAAACAGAGCACAAATTGGGTCTCAAATCATCCCTTAAAGTTTAAGAATTCAAAGCCCTAATTTCTCAGTATTTATAAAAAAATCGAAGGAATCTTACCATGATTTTGAAGGAGAATCGCTAAATAATTGATAATCAGGATCCACAAATTATTTACGAGCTTTAATCCTAAGCCCTCTCAACTCCTATGGTTTAGTTCTCTTGGAAATGGATGAGAAAATGGCAAAAATGGGCTGAAAGGGGGTATTTATACCCATCCCAGGCACTCATGTGTAGTGAACACGATGTGTGGCTTGCGATTGCCATATCTGGTGGCTGCCTAAATGAACCCTGATCATGATGCATGGCTCCCGATCGCCATACTTGGTGACTGTCAGATGAGACATAATCGCAACATGAGTATCCCAATCATGATACCTGATGGCTATCATGGGAGTCGCTATCGCCGATTCTCTAGCACCAGCCGAGACTTAGAAATTCCAAGTCTCTGCCAAACCTCAGGATTTTTCCGAAATCCCATACACACAAAGGACTATGCCACCTAATCAAATTTGATGTTTCAGAATCAATGGCGCAGTTTAAATTTCCATCCGAGATCATTTTAAAAAATGGATCCCACACTCGACTTCTTTTTTCTTAATTTTCAACCAATAGCTCAAAATAAGCCTGACTACCTCGGGACCCAAACCAAGAGTCTACCTAGACTAAAAACAATGTTTCATAGCTGATGGTGCTGTTGGAATTCTTATTTGAGGTCATCTACTTGGAGTTTTGGTCCGAAATCAAATTCTAAACAACGAAATCTCCCAAATATAGAAATGAGCCTAAAATCCAAGCGTATTGTCTTATCACAGAACTGTCAGTTCTGACAAGTCACAAATGACCTATAGTCACTATGGGAAGGCTTAAAACATAAAAAATTCATGCAAATCAAGAAAATGACCTAGAGAGTCATTACAATATATTTGGAACAAAATAGAGTCAAAGAATATGCTAGAGGTTCATAAAAATACGAACACACGACATGGAGTCAAGAATAGAATTTTCTATGAATGTAATGTAGCCTTCCAAAGAAAGGATACATACGTCTTTGTACCAATACACAAGATTCTACTAGACACATCTTGTAAAAATCAATAAATCTATGCTCTGATACTAATTTTTCATGATCCAATTCCTTAGGTCATGACATCACCTACCATAATTCACCAGTAGGTAAGTTAACCCATAATATATAATAGATAGTAACGAACTGTCCAAAGAAATAAAAGTTAATAGTAGAATAAATATGATAGCAAGACCAATCTATGTAAGGAATTCCTAGAACCTGGTGAAATTATTACAAGAGCTTCTAATACAATAAGAGTACAAAGTGAAATACATAGTTAATATAAGTACAAGCCATCTTTGAATACAACATAGAGATCAGTCTAATCCATAAGAAGGAGAATAGTAATACGCTGAATGCCAGGAGCTCACCCCAAATGTTTGATCCATAGCTTCTCTACATAATGCATATCGCAATGACAATAACCCGTGCTATGATCTACAGGTTATAGAAGCATAACATAAGTACCAAACACATTGTACTTCGTTGGTATCGACTGAGTGAGATTTTCATTAAGAGTCCCAAGTTAGTTACCTTCTTCTTGTTTTTTTGGTAGAATAGCTCAAAAGATAATGCAAGCGTAAATAACATGTAAAGTTATATTATAAAATACAGGCAACTGATAGAGAAGTAAAGTTAAGGGAGTAATAAGGATAAGATATCCTATCCTGATGGTAACCCGATTCTAATATACAATACCATATATACTTAGTCAATATACCAAGTAGGAGCGAAAGGAAGTTATATAATAGTATACAAGGACAAGGATACATATACAACATGTATAGACAAGGAAGACAAGGATATACTATGATATCATACGTATATATATGACTACTTAAGGTAATGACCTTAAGTAACCAACCTACTATCTCAAAGCATCCTAACCAAGTATGAAATTAGTGTTTGCATAATCAGGGTCCCTAATTGTAATGTGTAACCATGAAATAACTATCCACAATGTCATTTACCATGAAAGGAAGGGGATCGAATCATATTTTCAATTTTTATACCTATTTATAATCAGCCTGCCATAAACTAACCATAACAATAATAATGAAGTAACCCCTAGTCCGGATAAAAAAATAACTAATCGAGCATCCATAAGCGCGGAAGGTTCAATCTAACACTCAACAAACAACAATGATAGCTTATACCTATGCAAACCCCTTTAAGTCTTATAGATATAAGCACCAAATAATATGCTGGTGATAGGCAATGCATTTGAATAAATAGATGCAATGTAAATCCATAGTACCATATCTGATCCAAGTGCCATATCGTACTAAGTGTATACACCTCTTCCAACTTAACAACTAGCAAAGGAAGGACCTACATCAACCTCCATTCTCCAGCATGACAGTTCATAGATGAAGGGTTCCCTAAGGGATTCGGGAATATCCTTATACACTAATCTGGTCCTGACCAGGATTTCCAATCATCATCATCAATTTACTTTATCAAGTACCAGAGAGATGTGCGTGTATATATATAAGTGCATGAACTCAAACTGTGAGTGTAAGTATGTAAATCCATTACTTGAGATTAACTCCAAGACTAAAAAACATAAAACTATAAAAAGGATTAGAATCTCTATCTAAACCGAAGAAAATAATGGAGGTAAAAGAGTAGAAAATCCATGGACCAGAATCTATCTCGATCTAATTTCAAAAACTTTATCTTTGGTTCCAAAAGCTTATAAATCATTAAGTAAGTGACATGACCTGAACCAATTCCTAGTTATGTCGGGCATCTCAAGTCCAACCAGGATCGAAGACCACCCCCAATACCCTACCCTACCCGCCGCACACCCTATGCTGGATGAATTTTAAACACATAACAAGATAAAACAATAATAACAAAAAGACATTAAATAAGGTCTATAATCATAATCCAACAACCTTGACCAAATATCCAACCATTGCCAACCCTAATGCCAATACCAATACCAAGGATGACACCAATACCGACACCACCCATGTCCATAGTAGTTCGATAAAGCCTCTAACCATAATCAAGTAACATTCAGTCGGGACATGACCCTGACCATAGCCAAAACCAAAATCCAATAAACAAAAATAATGAAAAAAAGTCCATAGCATGAAATGGAGTTTTTCAGAGTATAGAAGCTCACCACTTTAATCTGACTTAAAGATTTCCCCAAAACCAAGTCACTGAGCAAGAGGAATGATAGTATGGCTGGTTCCTGCATCGCGTGGGGATACAACCCCTGAAGACGATTAGCGGAGTGAACACTAATATGTAATTAGGGAAAAATATAAAATAATGCCATTATACAAAACCAAATCAAATATCCATATGCAATCACACATATATATTTATCATGTCGGGATAGGGAACTGGGTTTCACATGCATTTAAAACCAATTACACATACCAATGATTTACCAAGGAGTCTTTTGTTTAGGAATTAACCATTGGTATCGTCGTACCAAAATTAGAGCTTGCAAGTCTATCCGTTTTTTCTATACTAGAACCATTTAACCGAGTTAACTCCAAAATTTCCAATTAAACTAAAACCATGTCCACTAAGGCCTTTTCAAATCATTTAAAATCAACCAAACCATTTCAGGCCCCATTAACATTTATACAATGCAAGGATATCAAGAATAGTCTAACTATGTGACAAAATCATTCTCATTGGTATTTTAACAAACAGGTTGAGGGTGCATAAGTTTCAAAACCATAACCAAGTAATTTGGGGAATACATAATACCTCATAATCCATTTACCATTAGCATGCATCCCACAATGTCAAAATTAGACTAAAAGCATAAAATAAAGCATAATTAAATCGTGAGAAATATTATTCAACCATGAACATCCGAAAACCCCAACCTTTATTTCAAAACCATATATTAAAATACATGTTCTTTGTAAAATTACAATGAGGGAGGAGTAACATGCCTTAGACTCCAAGAAAGACGAAGAGATACCACCTTTGAAAGCCTTAATTGATTATCTTGAAGAAGCCCTAGCCTCTTGCTTGAACAGAGAGTTTGAGAGATATTTAAGAGTGTTTGATTAGGAATAATAGGCTAATGGAGTACCCAAAGGTGTTTTATGTCATATTATCAAAGGGAGTTAAAAAAGGGAAATATCCAGAATGCCCCCAAATTAAAAGTAAATAATTACCACAAGTGGTTACGAGTAGACCACGTGACTCGTGACCACAACATATGACTCATACCATTGAGTTATCAACAAGATAGTAAGTTGGACATCCATGAACTATCCCCCATACAACTCCCTAACCCCCACTCTTGACCAAACCATACGACTCATATGATCTAATCGTACCTAAGACAGAATCCAAAGGGATAGACATTGGACAATATATGACTTATCACAATGACTCATAACCTATCGTCATAGCTCTTAGTGGGCCACTCATACTAAGAGCCAAGTAATGTCACTATGTTTCTGATTTGATGAATAACCGACTCATCAGCACACCTAATGACCCATACCATTAAGTTGTTACCTTAACAGAAACCCAACTACTATTCACTGGTCTCCAAACACTAGGGTCCCTTGACCCGTGCCCATACCATATAACTTGTATGGTCAGTCATCACTAGGAAAGTGAGCTCAAAGCTTAGGAAATTTCCAATGGCCAAAACCCAGGGTATTTCAATTCTCCCCCAGTTGGATCATTCGTTCTCAAATGATGGAACAAGGCAGTACAAACACAATTCAGACCCCACACACCTCTACTCTTACCTTTAACTAAGTTAGAAAACAAAGATGCCAAGGAATTTTTGTTTCAATCTACCTTTAACAAAATCATAAAATGAAGATTTTAAGAAAAATACATACCTCAAGCACGAATTTTCAAAATGAGGAATAGGAATGGGTACTTGGATTTTATGGCCTCTTCAGCTTCCCATGTAGCCTCTTCCACCTTGTGGTTCATCCATAGAACCTTTACTGAGGCCACGTCCTTGGTTCGCAACCAATGAACCTGCCGATCTAAGATCTTAATCTGGACCTCCTCATAAGATAGGGAATCTGAAATACCAATATCGTTGATAGGTAAGATTTGAAAAGGATCACTCATACACTTCCTCAACATAGAAACATAGAATATCGGGTGAATACAACTCATAATAGGAGGAAACTCCAACTCATATGCGACATTGACAACCCTCCTCAAAACTAAGTACGAATTAACTTACTGGGGACTGAGCTTCCTTTTTTTCCCAAACTGTATCACTCCCTTCATGGGAGACACCTTCAAGAACACCCTATCCCCAACATCAAACTCTAACTTCCTTTTCCATACATCCGCATAAAACTTTTGGCGACTTTGGGCAACCTTAAGTCTATCCTGACTTACCTTCACCTTTTTCATAGCTTCTTGAACAATTTCCAGGCCAAACATCTCCATCTCACCAACCTCAAACCACCTAATAGGAGATCTACACCTCCTACCATAAAATTCATTAAGAGAAGCCGTTCTAATTCTAGAGTGGAAGCTATTATTTTAAGCAAACTCTATAAGAGGCAAATGCTCAAACCAACCACCACCATAGTCAATCACAAAATCTTGAAGCATATCCTCCGATGTCTAAATAGTACTTTTTGCTTGCCCATCTGACTGCGGGTGAAAAAAAGTACTAAGACTCACCTTGGTCCCAAAACCTTTCACAAACAACTGCCAAAAGTGAGATGAAAACTGTGTACTGCGATCTAAGATGATAGAAATAAGTACCCCATGTAACTTCACAATCTCTTGGAGATACAACCTTGCATAATCCTCAGCTGAGAAATTAGTCCTCAGTAGAAAAAAGTAAGCAGACTTTATCATCCTATCCATGATGACCCAGATCGAATCAAATTGGTTTTGAGATCGAGAAAGATCGGTAACAAAATACATGTTGATCACTTCCCATTTCTACATAGGCACCTCAATTTCTTGATACAATCCTCCGAGCCTCAGGTGCTCAACCTTCACTTATTGGAACACTAGACACTTAGATATAAAACTAGACACATCTTATTTCATATTATTCCACCAATACATCTCCTTAAGGTCATGATACATTTTTGTCGAACCAGGATGAATAGCATAACATGACTCATTCACCTCAACCAATATCCTTTTTTGCATGACATATATATTGGGAACACATAATCTTCCTTGGTATCGCAAGGTACCATCATCGCTAATCTCAAAGGTCATCACCTTCTACCCACTTAAATCGACTTGATCCTCATCAAGAAAGAATCTAACACTTATTTTTCCTTTATTTCAGCACCAGGAGACATCTATGCCAACTCTTGCACAAACATACCACCATCCTCAAAGTCTAAGAGACAAACTCCAAGGTTAACCAAATGGTGAATATCCTTCACCAACTCCCACTTCCCCTTATGCACGTGAACTAGACTCCCCATGGATAACCTACTAAGAGCATCAGCAATAATGTTAGCCTTACCTGGATGGTAGTGAAGAATAATGTCATAATCCTTGAGCAGATCAAGCTACCTCCTTTGACTTAAATTAATCTCTTTTTGAGTAAATACATGTTGCAGGCTCTTATGATCAGAAAAGATATCCACATGCACTCCATACAAATAGTGCTGGCAGATAATCAATACGAACACCACTGCTAACAACTCTAAGTCATGAGTTGGATAATTCTTCTCATGTACCTTCAATTGTCTAGAGGAATAAGCTATCACCATGCCATACTGCATCAAGATGCAACCAAGCCCCACATAGGATGTATCATAATAAAAAAGGATCCATCAATACCTTCAGTCAAATTCAAAACCAGAGCTGAAGTTAGCATATCCTTCAGTTTTTCAAAACTACCCTCACAAGTATTCGACCATAAGAAATTTCACTTTTTTCTGAGTTAACTTAGTCAACGGGGCATCTATAGTGAAAAACATCTCCACAAACCATCGATAGTAACTAGCTAAATCCAGAAGCTTCGTATATCAGTTGGAGTCATGGGTCTAGGTGAAATATCCTGGTTTTTTACCTTTAGAGAATTTCTTGGAATTTTCATTCTCCGAACCCAATACGACTCATGGGTACGAGCCATATATTGGGGTATGTGTGGTATGGTCCTATCATATACTGACCAGCGTTAGTTGGTGGGATGGTTTTGGTCACTGGAATGGGTACGATTTAGGGTTATGAGTCATAGTTGTTTGTACGAGTCGTACCAAAGACTCGTAAGGTGGATAGTGTTTGATCCTCCTGGTATTACATTCCACCAGAGATACGGGTTATGGATACAGATCGTATGTTGTGGTTACGACTTGGTTGAATGAGTTGTATACTGGATAGTGTTTGATCAAAGGGTTGAGTCTTGGATATGAGTGGTGGGTACTGATCGTATTGGGAGTACGACTCGTATGGGTCAGTCGTATCCCTTTGATGGGATTTTGTGCAACTTAAGTTGGGCTATTATGGACATTTCTCTACTTATCATAATTAGGACCCATGAATTCTAATAAACTTAGGAGTTTAGTTACCCTATTATTCTATTTAGTAACACTTAGAAACTATTCCAAAACAATCCATAATTCTCTCAAGAGCTTTTGGGGAAAGAAGGCTAGGGTTTCATCTTGAGGATTTATTTGGGTCTTGTCTTGGTGATTTCTTTCCATTAATTCTTCAGTATAAGACATGATTCTCTTTCCTCATTGTAATTTTAACTAAAGGCATGTTTTATATGATTGATTTGATGGTTCTACTATTTCATGATTATGGTTTTCAACTATTATTTGGGGGTTTTGATCTTAAATGCTTGGTTATGGTTTCCTATGGTTTTAATTATGCTTTTATATGCATTAATGGTGAATTTAGACAATTGGATTGTATGGTAATGGTTTAATGGTCTTTGGAATTGGTTTTGGTTATATTATGCCCTCAATGTGTTTGATAAAATACTTATATAGATATGTTTATACTATATCTAATTAGTTTAAACGGTTTGAAAAGGCTAAAGTCTAAATGGTTATTCTCGTATGGAAGTCTTCTAAGTGGTTTAATATTGTATATGTAAGGGCACTTGAAAGTCCACTTAACCTAAATGGTTTGGCTATGGATATTACTTGCAAGAAAGGGGTGGTATGACGATACCACTAATATTGGCCTTGGTTAATAAAATGGTAAATGGATTGGTTGGTCATTTGGAAATGGTTTTAATTGGGCATTAATGGGGAGATATGTAGAAAATCCATGGAAGGTGGCAATCCCGAGGGGACCAAGACTGGAAACTCATATTTGCTGATATAAGGATTAGTCTTAGTGGACTGTGTGCAGGATGTCACACTATTAGGGGATGTAGTAGTCATCCCATGGGATATTTCTCTAGTCATGCAGCTACACTCACTGGGGCCCTTTCAGCAGGGGGAGTTAAACCCATATAACCCATGGGTTGTTTAGGAATACCAAGCTACATAACCCAGGTGAAGGTTTTAAATGCATGCTAAACCTGGATCCCCTTTCCCAACACTTATATATGTATGGTTGTATGAATTATAGATGGTTTTACTTGGTTTTATAATTGGCATTATTTTATCCTTATCATGAGATTCAGGCTAGTGGTCACTCGCTAACCCGTGTACTAGAGGCTATATACCCATGCTATATAGGAACCGACTGTTTAACTCCTCCTACATAGTGATTGACTTGGGGATAACATTTGTACTGAAGTGATGAGCTTCCATCCTTTTGGAAGGCATCATTTTATGTTATGGATATTGTTAGACATTTTGATTTTATTTTGGATATTAATTTTGCCCATGATTGGGGGGATGTCCCAACCAGATTTATTTACTCTTTTTGATAGAGTCTTTGTGATACTTCTGGGGATTGGAATAAGTGGGATCAGTATTGTTATTTTCCTTGGCATCTGTATTGGTGTTGTGTCTTACACATTTGGATGATATTGTTGGTTGTTCCATCGTATTAAATTTTGGGATTAACATATTATGTTTTAGTATTCTTTTGCTAATGGACTGGTTTATGGCCTATGGTTTGGTCGGTATGGTTGGGTGGTTCATTTGGTATGAGTGGACTCGGTTGGGTCGGTCATGGTTATGACCTTATACCAGAGTCTTTAAGAGAGCATTTACGCTATCTTGCTATATGCTTAAAATTTAGCCTATCTAAGGCTAGATATAGGTGGTTGGGTTGGGTAACAAGGGTAGTCCCAGGTCCTGGTTGGACTTAGGATGCCCATTACGACAAAGCCCGAGGGTCGGGTTGTGTTACTAGGCTACTTTTTAACCACCAAAACTTTCTGTGGATCCCCCATGACCCCTTCACTAGAAATGACATGACCCAAAAAAGTGACAACGTTCAACTAAAATTCATATTTTGAGAATTTGGCATACAACTGTTGCTATTTTAGGGTCTGCAATACAATCCATATGTGATCAACATGATCCACCTCGCTCTTAGAGTAAACCAAAATATCATCTATGAACACAATGAAGAACAAATCAAGAAACTGCGGGAAGACTCTATTCATCAAATCCATGAATGTTTTCGGGGCATTAGTGTCATGACCCAAGGATACCCCTAGTTACGACATTGGTGCTTACAGTCACAAGTGACCACAAGCTAACCCATGAGCGAGTACTTGCTATGATCACTGAATAAAATGGCATTGATATAACATATGGGGAAGATAAGATGATAAAATACTAAATATATGTAAGTGGAAAGTATGAAATGCCTGTAACAACTGATAATACTGAACTGACCGACTGACTATCTAACTGATTGTCTGAAAGCCTATAAACATTCATAAGGAGTTGATGGGACACGCCCCCAACTAACTCCGACTGTCTGAATGTAAGAAAATATTGAAATAACTGAGATAAATAAGTCATGTCCTTAATAGATGAGGACTCACCACTGCCACTACTGAGTAACGCTGAGCTATCATAGAATGGTCGGGAAACTGACTGTTCAAACCTATGTTATAAGACAACATAGCACAAAGAAAAGTATGCAATCAGTACTTTGAATGTAGTATACATGAGATAAGGACTGAATGAAACACATGAAATAACTAAGCATAAATGCATGAACATGTAATATCTGAGAATGCAAGACCAAGCTTGATCATGTTTTTGAGATAATCTGTAATCCGAAAGATTGAAATCTGTATAACTCAATAACTAAAAATATGTGCACTTGGTCAAGCAAACCTGAACTGAAATACACTGAATACTGTACTGAGACTGTGGGTGCTAGATATAATCGAAATGCCCCAATCTAAGCTATCGGGGTCCAATCTGTAACCCTAGTTAGAAAGGTGTTGGTACATTTCCAAGGGTACTAACACTGACTGGCAATGTGGATCCAAAAGTCTAAGATGAAGTCCTAAAGAACGAGGGTGTCATGCCTAACTGATGGGGGCCCCCTTAAAATCTACGATGGCACCATAGGTCTGGAACTTAGGGACTGCTGCTAATGTCTCATTCCTAACTAATGGAGGAGATGTTATCCTTACGTTCACTCGGTGCTAAGTGTTACTCCAAACTGAATGACACTGATACTTGACTGAACTGAATTAAATTTAACTGAACATAACAACTGACATTGCTCATCATGATCATAATATCTAAGTAAATGGTAATATTCATGGTTTAACAGAAATCATAACTTAAAAGGTCCAAAGTCATGTAAAACACGTAAGTATGGGTGTTCATAACCCATTAGCATTGAATGACCATAATTTACGACAATAAATTTTTAAAACAATAATATCGGATCTTGGTTCAAATCCAAAAGCATAGATATTTCATCAAATATGTGAGAATTTTAAACTCGAACATGGGAATGTGTTAAACATAGGAAATCAATATGATTCACATGGCTAAATTCATACATTGGGGAATTTAACATGAAATTCACTTAAACAAGATATGGGAACTAAAATTTAAAGCATGAGGAAATCAAATCTTTCTTGGGATAAAAAATGGGCTAAACTAAATTTGAATTACCAAGGAGAAACATTAATTAAATCCATCTTGAACATATAAAATACTATAGTAAAGAAAAATTCAATAATTTAGTTGAAAAGAAGGTTTTTGGGCTCCATGGGTGAAATGAACCCATGGATGAACATCCCACATACCTTAACAACTGATTTCTTGAAAATTTTCTTGGATGGGAATGTTGAACTCTTGATTTCTTGAGAATAAAGCTTGAATTTTGTTCTTGGGAAGAAGGAGGGTTTCTTGAGTGTGATTTGGGATGAAAGAGGCAAATAATGCCCTTTTAAGAGTCCCAATTCGTATTATGGATGAAATAGAATGAGGGAAAAAGACCCAAATTCCCTTGGGCACTTAAACAAAGACATTGTGTAGGACAGATCCATACGCCATGCCTTTCTCTCCATGGGAAAGAGCAATGTGCCATGGAGCTTAATCCAGTGAAGAGAGAAACACGTCGTAGAGCTCCTCACCATAGGAGAGAGCAACACATCGCGGCTAAATTGCATTGCCTCACTACATTAGCTATTCGAACTGTGCTCGAACCTCATCCAAAAATCTCAAAACTCACCCGAGACATACTTTTAACCTCCCTAACAATAAATCAACTTAAAAACTAACATTTCAGGTTCGGGAAGGCCAAACTAAAAATCCAAAAAGATAAGGGGTCTTGAAAATGACTAAGTCCTTAACGCATAGTGAAATTTTCAAAACTTGAACCCCTTAAGCATGCAACTAAAAGTTGAATTAAGTTTTGAATAATACGAGATATTACAAATATCTCCCCAATGGGAACATTCATCCTTGAATGAGACTGGTTAGACTAAGACTTCTGAGGAAACTAAGATCATATACTGAACATGCACAACTTGAAACATGATTACATAATTAAGTATGAAATATGATACATGAACTGAATTGATTTTGTGAATGCATGCAATGACATGAGATTGGTTACATTGCTGAAAATGAGAGTGGAAAGGAGTCAATCTAAGGAAAAATGTTACCTCAAGTTGAATATAGGTTTGAGGAGAAAAGATGAGGGTACTTGGTTCACATATCTACTTCTGCTTCCCAAGTAGCTCCCTCAAGTCTCAATAGACTGATTCCGCCAAAGGACTTTAACCAAGGGAACTTCTTTATTCCTTAGTCTACGAATCTGACGATCAAGGATCTCAACTGGGACTTCTTCGTAGGAAAGGCTACCCTTAACCTCTATATATTCTAAAGGAATAACTACAGCTAAATCACCAATGCACTTCTTTACTAAAGAAACATGGAATACTAGATGTACTGATGCCAAATCTACAGGAAACTCTATCTCATAAGCCACTTTTCAAAACGGTTTAAGATTCTATAAGGGTCAACATAGCAGGGACTGAGTTTCCCCTTCTTACCAAATCTCTTCACTCCCTTTATATGTGAAATTTTTAATAAACCAAGTCACAAACATCAAAATCAAGATCTCTTCTCCTCACATCTACATAAGATTTTTTACAACTTTGGGATGTCTTCAGCCTTTCTCGAATTAACTAAACTTTCTCTATTGCCTCAAACACTGTATTTAGACCGATCAAATTAGCCTCACCTACTTCAAACCAACTAATAGTAGATCTATATCTCCTTCAATAGAGAGCCTCAAACGGAGCTATCTGAATACTGGAGTGATAACTGTTGTTGTAAGAAAACACAATCAAAGGTAAGTGGTCATCCCAAATAACTATAAAGTCAATTACATATGCCCTTAACATGTCTTCCAAGGTCAGAATGGTCTCTCAGCCTGACCATCTGTCTAAAGATAGAAAGTTGTACTGAGATAAACTTGGGTACCAAGCCCCTTCTGAAAGGTCCTCCAGAAGTGAAAGGTAAACTGAGTACCTCTATCTAAAATGATGGACAACGGAATCTCATGCAACTTAAACAACTCCCTAATGTAAAGCCTGGCATAGTCCTTAGCTGAGTACGCAGTATGAACTTGCAAGAAATGAGCTGACTTGGTTATTCTATCCACAATGACCCATATCGAATCATGCTGACGATGTGTATGAGGAAACCCTATCACAAAATCTATGTTAACCATTTCCCACTTACATGTGGGGATGATAAACTCCTGAAATATACCACTAGGCCCTTGGTGATCAACCTTAACCTGTAGATAATTTGGGAACTTAGCCACAAACTCTGTAATATTCCTCTTCGTACCACTCTACCAATAGGTTTCTCGCAAATCATGGTACATCTTAGTGGCCCCTGGATGGATCGATTACTGCGCACCATGCACTTCTACAAGTATTCTTTATTTCAAACCATCAACACACGAAACACATAACCTGCCCTGAAAAAAAGCAAACCATCTCCCCATTAGGAGAAAACCTCTACTTTTTGATCTCTAACTGCCTCCTTCAACTTAGCCAAACTAGGATCCCTCTCTTGCTTTTCTTTCACTTCGACTAGCAATGAAGATTTTGAACCATTCTGAACCCATATACTACCTTCAGCTGAATCAACCAATGAAATACCCAATCTAGAAAGCTGATGAACCTCATGAACTAACTTCTTCTTATCATCCTCTACATGGACAACACTACCTATAGACAACCTGCTAAAAGAATCTGCCACTACATTGGCCTTGACCGAATAATACAACACATTCATATCATAATCCCTTAACAACTTAAGGCACCTTCTATGATGAAGATTCAGATCTTTTTATGTGAAAACGTACTGTAAACTCTTATGGTTAGTGAACACATTAACATGAACCCCATAATGATAATGTCTCCAAATTTTCAAGGCAAAAACAACAACTGCCAACTCAAGATCATGGGTAGGATAATTCTTCTCATGGGGTTTAAGATGTCTAGAGACGTAGGCTATGACCTTGCCTATATGTATCAAAACACAACCAAGACCAACTATGGAAGCATCACAATAAACTACAAGCCCATCTGTGCCATCGGGCAAAGTCAATATGGAGCGAAAGTGAGTTGAGTTTTCAACTCTTGAAAACTCTTCTTCCAAGAATCTGACCACTGAAATTTGACTTTCTTCAAAGTCAATCAAAACATGGGAGAAGCAATAGAAGAGAACCCTTCAAAAGACCGTCTGTAATAGCTACCTAAACTCAAGAAACTCCTGATATCTGATGGAGAGATATGTCTAGGATAGTTTCTCATTTCTTTGATCTTTTAAGGGTCAATTCTAATGACATCACCAAAAATAATATGCCTAAGAAAAAATAATAATCTTAGCTAGAATTTGCACTTACAGAACTTTATGAACAACTGATGAGCTCTAAGGGTCTGCAACATAATTCTTAGATAGTTTGCATGATCATTCTCATTACGGGAATACACATGGATATCATCAATGAAGACAATAACGAACATGTCTAAGTACTGCTTGAACACTCTGTTCATCAAGTCCATTAAAGATGTAGGGGCATTCGTTAGTCCAAAAGACATAACAAAGGATTTTAAGTAACCATACTGAGTTCTAAAAGCTGTCTTCAAAATGTCATATTCTCTAACTCTAAGCTGATGATAGCTGTATCTGAGGTCTATCTTAGGGAAATAACTGGCACCCTGAAGTTGGTCAAACAAGTCATCAATTCTTGGAAGTGAATACTTATTCTTGATGGTGAATTTGTTCAACTGACGGTAATTGATGCACATTCTAAGAGAACCACTATTCTTACGTACGAACAATACTGGATCGCCTCATGGAGAAACACTGGGCCTGATGAACCCCTTATCTAAGAGATCTTTTAACTACTTTTTCAACTCCTTAATCTTAGGTGGAGCCATTTTATAGGGTGTAATAGAATAGGCTGGGTATCTGGAAGGAGATTTATTCTAAAGTAAATTTCCCTTTCGGGAGAAACTCTGAGAAGATCTCCAGGGAACATATCTAGAAATTCTCGTACTACTGAAACTGATTTGAGACTTAGAGTCTTACATATTGAGTCTTTGAATCTGACAAGATGGTAAACAAACCCCTTAGACATCAGCCTTATAGCCTTAAGATAAGAAATAATTTGACCTCTAAGCATAGAGGTATTACCCCTTCATTCAATAACTGGTGCATTGGGAAACTCAAATTGGACGACTCTATTTCTACATTCAACTAAGGAATAACATGAGTGGAGATAATCCATCCCGAGATTGACATCAAAATCAGTCATCTCTAACTCCATAAGATCTATTGAAGTGATTTTTTTCGATACTATAATCGGGAAATTTCTATATACCCGTCTGGCAATAATAAATTTACCCACCTGTGTATACACTGACAAAGGCTATACTAATATTTTAGGACTGACACCAAAGTTGATGGCTATGTAAGGGGTCACAAAGAAAAGTAAAGCTTCGGGTTCTAACAAAGCATAAATATATAGATGAAAGACCTGTAACATACCCATAACCATATCAGGAGAACTTTCCTGATCATGTTGATTCTAGAGTGCGTACAACCAATTCTGGAGCTTCCCACTGGTTACACTGAAAGTGGCACCCTGCTGAGTCGAGTGACTTGTTGGGGTTGCTGACGAATTTGTTTGATCCTGCTAGCGATCATTCCTACCCTTCGATATACCTAAAGGGCACTCCCTCATTCTGTGGCCTGGCTTTCTACATCTAAAACACACATCACTGCCAGCCCTGCATTCACCAAGATGGTTCTTGCCACACTTTCGACAAAGTAGATTAGTACGACCACTGTTCATATTGCCCTTGGATTTAGAGCCTGGCGCTCTATCCCAACTAACTTTCCTAAACATAAACACTAGTGCACTAGCTGAATATAGAGCTGGGGCTGAAAATTTCTGACTGAATTGAGATCGGTTACCACCTTCTGACCTTGGTTAAGAAAAGTTGAAACAACCGGTTCTAGCCCTTTTGTTTTCTCTCTACCTTTCTCTACGCTTTTCCTTCTCAATTTGCTGAGCATAAACCATAAGACTAGACCGGTCCATCTTCTTAATCAACATGGAAGTCCTACACTCTTTGACCATACTATAAGATATACTAGACAAAAACTTTCTCATTCTAGACCTATTGTCTTCCACTATAGTAGGAGCATACCTCGCCAACTGAGTGAGCTTAAGCGAGTACTCCTTTACGCTCATATTACCCTACGTCAAAATGATAAACTCCTAAACCTTATCTTCCCTCTACTCTAATGGAAAGAACCTATCTAAGAAAACCATGGCGAACTCTTCCCACTCTACAAGTCCTGCCTCAACACCTCGATCCTCCTTTCACTGCTTAAACCAGGTGTGAGCTATATCCTGCAACTGATACACAACAAACTCTGCACTCTCACTAGAAGTGATGCCTATGATATCTGTTATTTTCTGCACCATATCCAAAAACTTCTACGGATCCTCCTCAGACTTGGATCCCAAAAACAAAAAAGGGATTCATCTGAGTAAAATCCCGAATCCTAACTGCAGTTGTATTTGCCACTAGATTGGCTGGGAAAATAGCTTACTCATTGTTTGAGCAGCTACTGAATGGGCTAAGTTAATGAAAGAAGCTTGGAATTTGGTGTGGGAGACATGATCATTAAGGGGATCTTCCTGAATAGGTGGGGTACAGGGTGATCCCTATTCCTTCATCCATTGTTTCTCATGGGAGGCATTTTCTGAAAATGAAATGAAGGATGAGTTAGAAAAGAATTTAAATAGAGCTCATGCTCTTTCGCACGACATAAACACTAAAAGAAGGGAAACTTTCCTAAAACATTTCATAGCTTCTTGTCCATAAGTGTGGCGTGCTTTACACCCATGCACAAGACTCTACTCAATGCAGCTTTCAGACTCCCTAGGATACTTTAAAACCTTAGGATTAGATACCAAGTTTTGTTACGACCCGAGGCTACCCCCTCATCGCGACAATGGTACTTACTGTCACAAGTGACCACAAGCTAACCCATGAGCTGGTACCTACTGTGAGCACTGAATAAAATGGCACTGATATAACATATATAGAAAATAAGTTGATAAAATACTGAAAACCTAAATACTGAATATATATAAGTGACAAGTATGAAATGCCTATAACAACTGATAATGATGAACTGACTGACTAACTGACCATCTAACTGATTGTCTGAAAGCCTCTAAATATTCATGTGGAGTTGATAGGACAAGCCCCCCCCCAACTAACTCCAACTATTTAAACATAAGAAAATACTGAAATAAATGAGATAAATAAGTCATGTACTTGATATATGAGGACTCACCACTGCTATCACTGAGTAACGCTGAGCTATCTTAGAATGGTCGGGAAACTGAGTGTTCGAACCTATTGTATAAGACAACATAGCACAAAGAAAAGTATGCAATCAGTACTTTGAATGTACAGTACATGAGATAAGGACTGACTAAAACACATGAAATAAATGAGCATAAATACAACATGTAATTTCTGAGAATGCAAGACCAAGATAATAATGTTTATGAGATAATCTGTAATCTGAAAGACTGAAATCTGTATAACTGAATAACTAAAAATCTGTACACTTGGTCAAGCAAACCTGAACTGAAATATACTAAATACTGTACTGAGACTGCGGGAGCTAGATACAACTGATATGTCCCAATCAGAGCTATCGGGGTCTAACCCGTAAACACCCTATGCTACCTAACAATCCATTTAAAGATTTAGGGAGTACATTCTACTTGGCTACTTGCTCTTTGTTTCCCCTAAAAAATACTCTCTCACAAACATTAAGAGAAAGGCAAAACAACAGTAGTAAATTTTCCACATTTTAAAGAAAATTAAAAAAGGGTGTGAACAAAAATCAAACTTTGAACAAAACATAGTTAAAACAAAGTTAAATCAAACATTTTGTTTATGCCTAATAGATCAAAATTACTTGTTTGTAGAACCAAGCACCTCTGGTGAATCGATGAGAGTACAATTCAAGATTGGACACAACATGACCAGTGAAAAGTGAAATCAAAACTAAGGCAAACAACATTAACCCACAAACTTTGGTAATAAACTGTGAACTCACCATGTCACAATGCCAGTTAACACCAATAGCATAATAAACTTATTCAAGTAAATATTTTCAAGTAGAGATTATATTCACAGAATAACAAACCATGAACACGGTATTCTGCCTAATATTACTAGTATCATTACTATGGGTTGAACAAAATTTAATTTAGCAATCACAAACACAACAATTAAATCATAACGTTAGCTAAGCATTAAATTGAAACATTTAAAACAAGGAAAATCATCCACAACACAAAAATAAATTAAATCCAAGAACAATCTTACCAGAGACAAATTCATCATGTGATTGATATATAAAAATATTGGAATTGAATCCTTGATTCTCTAGCAGGTTCGGTCAAAGTAGGTGACGATGCTGAGGGTTGGTTTTGTTCATTGGGAGATTGCCGATGGTGGCTATGCTAGAGAGGACAAATGGAGGGATATGGTGGCGGTGGTTGATTCATCGCAGCTGGTGGTGGCTAGTTCCATTAGAGTTTTGGTTGTAGGCGTTATGGCGGTTGGAGGCGATTTCGCCGGCTGGAGCTGTTGAGGGAGGCACCGGAGCAGCGGCTGGTGGGCTCGAGCCGGTGGGGATGGTAGTTGGTCGCTGGTCTCCAATGGCCTTCGGCGCTGGTGGTTTTCTGGTGGAGCAGAGGTGGGGAAGGGGAAGAGGTGAACTGGTAGCATGATTACGAAAGAGAGAGAGTAGAGAGAAGTTTCAGAGAGGAAGAGGGTGGTATGTGGCTGTTTTCTTTGAAAATGGAGGGGTAGGATTTCTGTTGGATTAAAAAGAAAGAAAAGAGAAATGTGATCTCAGTCGTTGGATCAAATTTGATTGACGGCTGAGATCTAGTTATTAAGAATATGATCAAAATTGGATAAAATTTTTAAATTGAGTCTAATTAAACACAATTTGGCTATAATTGTAATAAACTGAATAAAATTAGGCTAAAATTGTTATCAATTGACAAAATCATGCTAGAATTTAAATAAATTAAATTAAGTCAAGTTGTTATTTTAATAAACGTTATAAATATTATTATTATAATAATCATAATAATAATAATAATAATGCTAAATTAGATAATGTATTTGCAAAATGTGATTGTGCACAATTACTTGAAAAAATGATTTAAAAAATATTAATAAAATTATGTAAAATGTCGTATTTGCGTTAAAAATTTTAAAAACTGATACTAAAAATAATAAAATAATTTGTGCATTTTTTAAATTATGAATGTGACACATAAAAAGTTTGTTTGATGCAAGAAGGATGTGTAAAAAATGCTAACATTTAAAATTAATAATTTTGCTAAAAGAACAGCCTAAAAGGAGCATAGGGTGGTCAAAATTGGGTGTCAACACTGGCGACGCGACCTACTAGAGTGTGGTGTTCGCCTGTGGTTGACCTTAGAGAGAGAGAAGAGAGAAGGAAAAGAAAAGGTACAGCTCACTTTTGCAAAAATAGGAAAATAATTTAGGATTTTAGGTATTATGGTGTTATATGTATGAAAAATAAGATTTAATCTCAGTCATCGATCGCATGAGATCAACGACTGTGATTAAAATTGAGAAAGAGATGAAAAATTGATAAAAAATTAGGCTAAAATTGACATTGATTGGATATACAAAATGACTGAGAATCAAACAGATTGGGAATTTTTTTTTACTTTTTAAATTGGGAAATTGAATTGAATTAGGGCTGCTATTTTAATAAATGTACTACTGACGTAATTATAAAAATGAGAAAATAATAAGATGTCGATATTAAAATAAACTATGAATGTAAAATCAATGTTACGTTAACAAAATGTTATATAAAACCGTTGATAATAGATTTGAAATAAATCAATAATAATCATAATAAAATAATGTATTTGTAAATTGTGAATGTGAATATTTGTGAAAATAATTTAATAAATATTAACAAAATATTATATTTAAATTACATAAAATATAAAATTGCTTGATAAAAATAAATTGTCTATTTAGAAATCATGACTACGACGCGTCGGTATTTATTTGATATCAAAATAATATGTAAAATATATCAATATTAAAAATTAATAATTTTGGTAAAATAGTATCATAAAAGGAGCATCGGGAGGTCAAAATTGGGTGTCTACACTACAACAGTCAGAATATATATTTTTCAAAATTTACGTCTGTCACATATAAAATATTATATAAAAAACAGATAATAAATTTGAAATAAATTAAGCATAAATATAATAATAATAATAAAAAAAATCAAGGTGACATCTTTTGATTGTTTTCTCTATGAGATTTCAAAAAATGAATACAACAACTAACCCGATTTAGTCCCACAAATTGGGGTCTGTGGAGGGTACAATATACGTAGACCTTACCGTTGAGATAAATAGGTTGTTTCCAATAAATCCTCGGTTCAAGAAAAATAGTCTGAAGTTGTCTAATTTCATGAAAAATATTAGTGAAAATTGATTTAATATTGACCGTTGATCAAATATGGTGAATAGTTAAGATTAGAATCGAGGAGATGAGTCAAATTGAGATTATATATTGGGTTAAAAAAATTAAATTGGAAATTTCGATTGAGTCAAATTAAACTCAATTGACACAAATTGATAATAAAATGTCTAGAATTTAAATAAATTAGGAAAATTGGATTGAATTAGGTTGATATTTAATAAGTATATTAACTATATAAAATTAATATTAAAAAATAAATAAAATTATTATTTTTAATAATTGAGTAGACTGCTATTTAATAAATGTAGGAAAGCCGTAATAACAACAACAACAACAATAATAATAGACAATGTTTGTAAATTATGGACATGTATACTTGCAGAAATAATTTAATAATTATAGTAACTATAAATTAATATAAAAAAATGACAGATAGTAGAACTCGATATAAATGAAATAATAACATAATAATAATAATAATAATAATAACGAGGAAAATAATAAGACTCGATATAAATTTGATTTAAAATGAACCAAATTAAATTCAAAACTGATTCAAATTGGCATCAATTAGATATAATGTTGGCTAGAATTTAAATAAAATTGAGAAGATAATTGAATCGACTTAGACTACTATTTCAATATAATAATAATAAATTAATATTGATCAACGGCTGAGATCTAAAGATTAAGAATTTGGTTAAAAAAAATTGAATAAAATTTGAAATTGAGTTCAATTAGACACAAGTTGGGCTATGATTGTAATAAATAGGATAAAATTAGGCTAAAATTGTTATAAATTAGCAAAATTAGGCTAGAAAATAAATAAATTAGAAAAAATTAAATCGACTAAGGTTGCAGATTAATACAATAATAATAATAATTGTAAAATAAATGATACAATTATTCTCAGATTATTTATGAATAAATTGTGTAAATAAAATTACGGCATATAATACATTACTTTAAAATCAACAATATCAATAATTTGAAATAGACACCTATAAATTATGAATATAAAATTTAAAATTATTGATAATACATCTGTGATGCCATCTATCTCAATAAATAAATTTTAATTTCTTTAGCATCTTTTGCTTGATAATACGTGTCCATCGATTTAATGTCTAATTTCTTTTTATTTTATGTTGTTTATTCTTCAAATTTATACTTTTTTTATTTAAATTTTTCAAGTAAAAAAAATCCTATGTAAATCCCCAACAAATAATTTTAGCTAAACTTGTAGCAACACAACCCCCCAATAATTTTTCAAGTAATATTTTCGTAGGTAAATCCCCAAGAAATAAATTCAGCTAAATTTGTAGAAACACAATCCCTCAATAATTTTCCAAGTAATAATTTCGCAGGTAAATCTCCAAGAATAAATCCCCAGCAAAATTCGCAGAACAAAATCCTCAAATAATTTTACAGGCAATCAAATCCATTACATGTATTTCTACCAAAATATCTCTACGTAATATCCGTAGTATAAATTACCTATGAATTTTTCAATTGATTTAAAATATATATATATAGATATATATTTGTCCATATTCCTGCGGATTTACCTAGAGATAAAATACTCGCCGATACATTTCCCAGGTAATGTCGCATGCAATAATTTCGCAGGTAAAATCCCCAAAAATTAATTCCCAGCAAAATTCGCAGAACAAAATCCCCAATTAATTTTTCAGGTAATAAAATCAATTACATAAATTTCCACCAAAATATTTCTAAGTAAATCCGTAGAATAAATTACCTGGGAATTTTTTTATGGATTACAAATATATATATATATATATATATATTTGTCCATATACCTGCGGATTTACCTAGAGATAAAATACCCGTTGATATATTTTCCCAGGTAATATCACAAGAAATAATTTCGCAGGTAAATCCTCAAGAATAAATCCTTAGCAAAATTTGCAGCACAAAATTCCAAATAATTTTTCAGGTAATAAAATCCATTACATAAATTTCTACCAAAATATCTCTAAGCAAATCCATAGGATAAATTACCTGGAGATTTTTATATGGATTTAATATATATATATATATATATATATATATATATATGTCCATATACCTGCGGATTTACCTAGAGATAAAATACCTGCCGATATATTTCCCCAGGTAATGTCGCAAGTAATAATTTTGCAGGTAAATCCCCAAGAATAAATCCTTAGCAAAATTTGCAGCACAAAATTCCAAATAATTTTTCAGGTAATAAAATCCATTACATAAATTTCTACCAAAATATCTCTAAGCAAATCCATAGGATAAATTACCTGGAAATTTTTATATGGATTTAATATACATATATATATATATATGTCCATATACCTGCGGATTTACCTAGAGATAAAATACCTGCCGATATATTTCCCCAGGTAATGTCGCAAGTAATAATTTTGCAGGTAAATCCCCAAGAATAAATTCGTAGCACAAAATCCCCAAATAATTTTCCAGGTAATAAAATCCATTACATAAATTTCCACCAAAATATCTCTAAGTAAATCTGTAGGATAAATTACCTGGAGATTTTTCTATGGATTTAAAATATATATATATATATATATATATATATATATATATTTCACCATATACTTGCGGATTTACCTAGAGATAAAATACCCACCGATATATTTTCCCAGGTAATATCGCAAGTAATAATTTTGCAGGTAAATCTCCAAGAATAAATCTCCAGCATAATTTGCAGCACAAAATCCCCAAATAATTTTCAAGGTAATAAAATCATTACATAAATTTCTACCGAACAATCTCTAAGTAAATCTGTAGGATAAATTACCTGGGAATTTTTCTATGAATTTAAAAAATATATATATTTGTCCATATTCCTGCGGATTTACCTAGAGATAAAATACTCGCCGATACATTTCCCTAGGTAATGTCGCAAGTAATAATTTTGCAGGTAATTCCCCAAGAATAAATCCCCAGCAAAATTCGCAACACAAAATCCCCAAATAATTTCATAGGTAATAAAATCTATTACATAAATTTTCACCAAAATATCTCTAAGTAAATCCATAGGATAAATTACATGAGAATTTTTCTACTGATTTAAAAATATATATATTTGTCCATATACCTGCGGATTTACCTAGAGATAAAATACCCGCTGATATATTTTCCCAGATAATGTCGCAAGTACCAAATTTCGCAGGTAAATCCCCCCGAATAAATCCCCAGCAAAATTCGCTACACAAAATCCACAAATAATTTCGTAGGTAATAAAATGCATTACATAAATTTTCACCAAAATATCTCTAGGTAAATTCATAGGATAAATTACCTGAGAATTTTTCTACAGATTTAAAAAATATATATATTTGTCCATTTACCTACAGATTTACCTAGAGATAAAATACCCGCCGATATATTTTCCAGGTAATATCGCAAATACAAAATTTACGCAATATGGCGCCAAATTTACCTGTGAAATTTGTTGGAAATATATAGTTCGCAGGTAATATATTTTAATATTGAGGAATTTAATATTTTCGTAGGTAAATCCGCATGTATTTCCTGCGATATTATTCTCTAGGTAAAATTCCCATTCAATTTACAGTTTTCTAGTAGTGATTGCTTAAGGGATAATTTCTTAAGCAATTCCTCTATCACTTAAGCAATCAGTCACAATAGGAGCGGGTATTGGTTAAGTGATGCCCAGGTCACTTAAGCGATGTTCGCTTAAGCATACATTGATTACTTTAGCAGCCCTTGGACAAATGACCAAAGTTGTTAAAGCAAGCATTACGTAAGAAAAGACCTCTTAAGCAATCAAAAGATCACTTGCGTTGTTGCATCACCAACCTGATTTATTAGAGTTTACTAGTCTAAAATGGATTATGATCGGGTTCTCGGGATTTATTCGAAACCATGTGCGTATAAAAAAACTATGCTACAATACCAAGTTTGATGTTCCAGACTTAATTGAACCACCAAAACCTTCACCCGAGATAATTTTTACTAAATATGAAGCCCAGACCAATAGTTCTATTTTTTTACATAATCGGTCCAATAGCCAAAAATGAATCCAAAAGCCTCAAAACTTGAACCAAGGGTCCCCCTAGCCAAAATCAATGTTCCAGAGTTGATGGCGCTATTGGAATTCTCACCGAAGTTTTCTACTAGGATTTTTTGTTTGAGACCAAATCCTAAACAACAAAAGGTCAAAAATAGGAAAATGAGTTTAAAATAAAAATAAATTATTCAATAACCAAACGCCAGTTCAGTAATTCATAAATGATTTGTAGTAGTTGTGGGAAGTCTCGAAATACCAAAAATGCATGAAAATAAAGGAAATGACCAAGAGGGTGATTACAAAATCCACTACTATAAGGACTTCCATATGCAAAAAACAATGGATGGAAGAAGCACAAAAACTCTAAGAGACAAGGTAGTAGGGCCACATTCTCCGAGAAAGACTTCCCAAATAACCTCCAAGTGGAGACAACACTTCCAAGGTATTTTGTTATAGGTATCCCTGTTCAACCAATTTCTGCACAACACTTCTCAAAGAACCAAAACTCAACTTCAACCACCAACTTTCCTCCAACTTAACCAAGAAAGGTTGATCTATTCAAAAAGGATACACAATACACTAATACCACACTCATACCAACAAAACAAATCTAAAACTCATCCAATTCAAAGGCAAACCAAGGCATGATTCATTAATCCAAATCAAACATCAAAACATATCCTTCTTTCGCCCTTCCAAACCTTCTATCCCTTTTAAACTAATAAGAAAGTCATTGAGTCTTATATGCACAACTCCATCATGCTAATATCAAGGAACTAAAGCTTATCAACCACAAATTCATACTAGCAAGCATTATAATTGTAATAAGTTGACTTTTTTGTGATTTTTGTAAAATATTTAATTTTGTGTGATTTGACTATTTTACCCATCCTTATGGTTGATTTGTGGTATTTATGAGGTGTGGGGATGATTTACCTGGTTAAAAATATATTTTGGTGTGATTTATATGATAATATGGTTTTTGGTGGTTATAAAGTCTCTATTGTTGACTTTTGTCAACATTTATTGTTTAGTGCATCAGATGGAAAAATAGACTACCAGCAGACCTGAAACATTAATTTTAGTTCGGTGAGATGATTGGTGTGATTTTATGGCTTTTAGATGTTATTTTGACCCTCGAGTTGTGAAGTAATGAAATTAGGTTTCCGGGGTCAATACTATAAAAATAATATTTTTTCAATAATATGTTATCGCAATTAAGTTAGAAGCGTTGAATTTGATAGAGTAGAATTATTTGTTTGTATTCTCGGGTTTGCAGATGAATGTCGAGTCCAACTAGTGCAACTGCTAAAGCACTACTTTTGCTTCTTTAGCAACAGGTGCTAAAGCGCTAAGCGACCATCTTTAAATCGAGTAAGGTCATTTTTGCGGCCCTTTCTCACTTTAAAAAAGGATGCTAAAGTGGCCCTTTCCCACTTTAGCAGACTGACTTCCTTGGCGGGTACCACTAAAGAGGCACTTGACAGCTTTAGCGATGACCAATAAAGAGGCCAGTTGACTACTTTAGTAACACCTGTGGCCCTGGGTTTAAATATTTTTTTTCTCATTTTCTTCACTATTTTTTAGACTTGGAGCTTGAGGTTTCTCTTGTTTGTGCAAATTCTTCCATTTCTTAGATTGGGTAAGCTCCAAATCCCTATTTAAATTACTTTTCTTTGGTTTTCAACATTTAAACTTCATTAAAACTTGGATTTAAGAATGAAATTTATGGATTTTGGCCAAAATACCAAAAATACTATTTCTTTAAATTAAACCCTGCTTTCAACCCATTTTCACTCTGGTTTTCTTCTATGAGTTTCTTTTATCATGGTAAATATGTTTTTGGACTAAAACTCCAATTTTACCCTTCTTTTTAAAAATCCATTTTGGTGGTCTATTTTAACCTCTACTAAAAAATAGGCTATTTGAGTATCAGTTCTTTTATTTTGATACATAAATTCTATATTATATATTCTAGTTGATTTCGGGTCTATTTGTGAGAGAGACTTCGAATTAATGGATTTTTGACTTATTTTTGGTGTACGAGGTAGGTTACATCTTAACTTTCTTCAAACTGGATGGGTAGTTAATATTGATATAAAATTATGTTAAGGGTGTGGAAAAATGGCTATATTTACCTTGTTGTGTCCGTGTGAGGCCATATATTGATGTTATTTGGTGGTTATGGAACATTATTTCCTAGGTGTGACAATGTGGTATCTTATATGATAATGTTAGCCTTGTGTATGTGAAATTAGTTGTATCTTGTCTGATGAAACAACCTTATAAGGTATCAATGTTGTATTCTAATGTATTTTACTCTATTGGCATATGGATTGTTGGAATAAAGAGTGGATTATTGGCTTACTTGGTTGGTGTATTGATTAGATATGGAAATTCTCATTTTGGTTGGTTTTGAGCATTACATTCTCAAATCATATACATTCATAAAACATTAGTACCTCTATGGAAAACTAGAAACACTATCTTTTTCTGACAAAAATATGGCATCATTAAAACCCTTTATCGATGGATATATCAGAGAAGAGATATAGATATGCATATTAGATATTGGTTGTCTATGGGTTGATGAAACACCCATGGGTCCTACTTGGGAGCAGAGCTTGATATATGTATACGAAGGTTGTGCGATGACCTCGAGCATCACATCATCATCAAAATCAACTTTGTCATCATCCTCATCATCACATTCTCATATTTTTTGTGTTCTCTTTGAGTGTCTATGGTGTTATACTTGTATAGGTGTATATCTTCCTTCTACTTTTATGTGTGATATTTGTATACTTGTGGTTTCTTGTTTTATTTGAATGAGGCATTCATGAATATTATATAATTGTTAGTAGAGATGGTGTGGGCTACCATTTGGGACATTTTTTTTTATTACAAGTGACTTTCCCTTAATGTCTATTTGGTTTTCTTTATTTTCTACTTATCTAAGTTTTCGTATGATACCTACTAAGTACAAGTGGACCGTACTTACCCCTACGATGCTCTTTCAGTGCAAATCCAGGTAGAGTATGCCACACGACAGCTGACTCAAGCAGTATCTTGAGTAGATCTAGGCTTTCAAAGTTGACCTACTACCTCTTCCTACCCATTACATGTCTTATTTTGTATTTAAAAATAGAGTTTTGATCCTTTTTTGACTATTTTGACATCCAAGATGTATTTAGTAGTTCTTACACTATGACATCAGGTTTTGGGATTAGGGTATGGTATCTTTGGTTGTATGTATATCTCCACTTTTATCATATTTGTAAGGTTCGGCTTTTCTCTAAAATCCTTACCTTGGGTATTAGTAAATATTTCCCTTTTCATATTAGTTTGGGTGATAGGATTACTTATCCCGGCTTGTCGTACAAGTGAAATCACGACCCTTTATTTTTTGGTTATTATAAAATTAAAATAGAGCATCCAGGTTCATTGGTCTCAACAGAGCAAGAACAAGATTTTTAATAGAGTCCTGTGGATACGTACGTAGGCATCCATATCTATCTTCAAGAATCTATAAGATGTCTTTAGGAAATTTCCCTTATTTTTCTTTATCATGCAAGTTTCCTTCATACCTTATGTTTAAATACATATTTTACCCTTTTTGTGTAGATGGTGATATCTAAATTTCATCAGGTTAGAGATATAGTGCCTTTATTCGAGGAGAGAACCCAGTCTTGAGGGCAAGCTATGAGTTATGGATGGATGTAGGTAGAAGATAAGAATGTGGATCTTCCCCATATAGAGGTAGTACTAGGGGACTTTCCTCAGAGCCTCAGGTCAAGCCTGTTGGAGATGTGGGGCCAACTTCAGTTCCACTAAATTTTTCTACCCTAGTCTCAGAGGGGTTATTAGTTTGCCTGTTGACCCATTTGGAGGATGCTCCTTTGGGTATACATGTTGTTCCCCTAGTTTTGAGTATTGTGCCCAATCGGTAATAGATTTTGCATATGGTGTTCTTCCAGTTCTGAGTAAGGATTCTTTAGTAGTCCCTACTTCTGCTATTAGTACTCTATAGACTTCAAGTGTTATTCCTCCTTTGGCATCTGCATCTGAATATGATATTCCAAGATTGGGATTTCAACCTTTATCAATATTACCTCTACAGATAAGATCTCAGCTAGCCATATTCACTATGTCTCCCCTTATTATAAGTTTAAGTATGTCTTCTAAAGATCAGAAAAGGTTTGAGAGATTCACTCATTTGGGATGCCCTAAGTTATATGGTGTTGTATGTGAGTATGCCTATGAGTAGTTGATTGATTGTCATGAGAATTTGCATAACCAAGGTTCACTTGAGTTACATTATGTTGTGTATACTACTTACCAGTTGAGGGATACTGCTAGAAATTGGTAGAGGTCACTTGTTTATTGTAGACCTTTAGATGCTCCTAAGATAACTTAGGATCAATTTACTAAGGCCATATTTGAGAGGTGTGTTCCTTACTCTCTAGGTCATCATATAAAAGATGATTTTAATCTCCTGGAGTAGGGATCCAGGATTGTGGAAGAGTATAAGGCATGATTCCATTCCTTGTCTAAATATTCTTATACCAGCATTTCAACAAAATTTGAGAAGATTTAGATGTTTGTAAAGAGGTCAAAAATTTCTCTTAATCTAGCTACAACTTAAATGGAAGTGTATGTAGCATTATTTTAATGTATAGTGGATCATGCTAAGATGAAAGGGTCTATTCTTTGAGCATCTCGACGTGGCACCAAGAAGGTGCACCTTCAGAGAGAGTTTAAAGGTCACACTTATCGTGTAGGGATCTTATAGTTTTTCATAGATATCATGGTAGAACTGTGTAGGATGTTTTGAAGAGTTTAGGTAGTGGGTCTTCTTGTTCAATAACTTTTGGTGGCCATTCGGGCCTAGTCGTACCTCTTCCTATTGAATTGGGCCATAAGACTTATTTTCTGCATGATGAGATTAGCCATGTGGTTATGGAATATCCCTATCGTATGTTAAGTGCTACTCTTATTTTAGTTATAAGAGGTAGAGAATCTACTAGAGTTGCACTAGGAAGAGGTACTAGTATCTGCGATGGTGGTGATGGGGCTACTCAGTCTGTTGATGGTTGTGGATAGTGATATGCTATACTCGCTAGATAAGAGGCAGAGGCTTCAAACATTATTATCACAGGTATCATCCCTATTTATTTTAGATTTGTATCTTTGTTATTTTATTCGGGATCAACTTTCTGCTATGTGTTTGCATGTGTTGCTTTGGGTTTTGATTATTCTAGTGTGCCTCTTGCCATGCCTATTCGTGTATCTACCCCAGTAGGAGACTCTTTAGTGGTTGATCGAGTTTACCAATCTTGTGTTGTGACTTTTGCTAGTGGTAAGACTTGGCTAGATTTTCTTATATTAGATATGGTTGACTTCGAAGTTATCTTAGGTATTGATTGGTTGGATCCTTACCATGCTATCTTAGATTGTTATGCTAAGATAGTGACTTTGGGTTTTTCAGGTGTGTGAAGAATTGCTTGGAAGGGTGCACTTTATTTAGGTCCCAGGAGAGTTATATCTTATATTTAGGCTCGTTGCTTAGTCAAGAGGGTATGTTTGTGTTTTTTAGCCTATATTCATGATACTAGTGTTTTTTCACCTTCTTTTTTGGATTTTTCTTGTGTTGTCTGCGAGTTTAGGAATGAGTTCCCTACAGATTGACTTGGTATTACTTTGCATCATGATATTGACTTTTCTATTGATATTGACCTAGGCACCAAGCCCATTTCTATTCCTCCTTCCATGATGTCCCTAGCCGAGTTGAAGGAACTTAAGACTTAGTTGTAGGAGTCATTGGATAAAGGATTTATCCAACTTGGTGTATCACCTTTGGGTTCTCTTATCTTGTTTGTTATAATGGAGGATGGTTCTATGCATATGTGTATTGATTATCGATAGTTGAACAATGTAACAGTTTAAAATTAGTATTTTATTTCTCGTATTGATGATTTATTCTATTAGTTTTTGGGTGCTTTAGTGTTTTCAATTATGGATTTGAGATTTGGGTATCACTAGTTAAGGATTAGAGTTTTGAATATTCCTAAGATAACATTTCAGACTTGATATGGTCATTATGAGTTCTTGGTAATATCCTTTGGGTTGACCAATGCCCCAGCCACATTCATGGAGTTGATGAACTTTGTATTTTGATTGTATCTTGACCCTTTTGTTATTGTATTTAAAGATAATATCTTGGTTTATTTGAAGAGTGGGGCCGATCATATGGTGCATTTGCAGATTATTCTTCAGAAATTGAGGGATGAGAATTTATATGCAAAGTTCTCTAAATGTGAGTTCTAGCTGGATTCTATCTCTTTCTTAGGTTATATGGCGACCAAGGATAGTATTATGGTTGATCCGACCAAGATTATGGTGGTCTGTGATTGGGATAGACCTATTTCTCCTACCGAGATTTGGAGTTTTATTGGTTTAGCATGTTACTATCGGTGTTTTGTTGAGGGCTTTTATCTATCACAACTTTATTGACTAAGTTGACTCAGAAGAAGGTTTCCTTTCAGTAGTCTGGAGCTTGTGAGGCAAGCCTTAAAAAGATCAAGGACTTGTTGACTTCAGCTTCTATCTTTACTTTTCCCAAGCAAGACATGTATTTTACCATCTTTTGTGATACTACTGGTGTTGGGTTAGGTGTTGTATTGATAAAGGCAGTTAAGGTGATTGTTTATGCCTCTCGTCAGTTGAAACCCCATGAGAGGAATTATAGTACCCATGATTTGGAGTTGTACACTGTAGTTTTTACAATGAAGTTGTGGAGACACTACTTGTACGGAGTTAGATGTGGGATTTTCTTGGATCATATAGCCTTCAGTGTCCTTCAGCTAGCATGATCTTAATATGAGGCAGCGTCATTGGCTTGAGTTGCTTAAGGATTATGATTTTACTATTCTTTTTCATTCAGAGAAGGATAATGTGGTTGTGGATGACTTAAGATGGAAGTCAACTAGCATGGGTAGCTTGGCATATCTTTTAACCTAGGAGAGGCCTTTGGCCCTAGAGGTTCATTCTTTAGCTAATCCGATGGTTAGACTTGAGATTTCAACACTTGGGTGTCTTTTAGCATCAATGGAGGCTAGGTCTTCTTTGATGGAACAAATTCGAGCTCATCAGTTTGACAATGTTGAGTTAATAGTGATTTGGGAAAAGGTGTTGGGTGGTGAGGCCAAGGAAGCCTCACTTGATTCAAATGGTGTTTCATGGATTAGAGGCCGAGTTTGTGTACCGAGAATAGGTTAGATTTTTTTTAGGAGGCTCATTGTTCCAGGTATTCTATCCATCCAAGAATGACTAAGATGTATCGTGATTTGAGACAACACTACTGGTGGGGTGGTATGAGGAAGGATATAGTGGATTTTGTATCTCATTGCCTATGTTTCTAGTAGGTGAAGGCCAAGCACTTGAGACCTGCTGGTTTGCTTCAAATATTACCGATTCTCAAGTGGAAATGGGAATGGATCCCTATAGGCTTCGTGATTGGGTTGCCTCAGACTTTTCTTGGCTCTAATAGTGTTTGGGTTATCATGGATCGATTGACCAAATCTACTCATTTAATTTTAGATGTAAGTTATTTTAGTGCGGGGAGGTTGGCTAATATATATATTCGTGAGATACTGCGTCTTCATGGTGTCCAAGTGTCTGTTATCTCATATCGATGTTTAGTGTTCACATCTCACTTTAGGATCTTTAGGAGGAGTTGGGTACTCGAGTTGATCTTATTATAGCATTTCAACTCTAGCTTGACAGTTAGTCGGAGTGGACTATTAAGGTTTTGGAGGATATTCTTTGTGTTTGTGTGATGGACATTTGTGGTCAGTGGGTCCAATATCTATCCTTGTTAGAGTTTGCTTATAATAATAACTACCATTCCAGTATTGATATGACTCCTTTTGAGGCTTTGTATGGTAGGTATTGTTTCTCCCCATTTGGTTGGTTTAAGGTTTCTAAGATTAGACCTTGAGGTACGGACTTGCTTTATGAGTCTCTAAATAGAGTTTGGATCATTCATGATAGACTTTGAGTGGCTCAGAGTAGAAAGAAAAGTGTTCAATGTAGATCATAGAGTTTATGCATTGATATTTTAGTGTTGTGACCATGTTTTCCTTCAAGTTTTGATGATGAAGGGTATGATGAGGTTTGATAGGAGGGGCATGCTTAGCTACAAGTATATTGGCCCATTTGATATCCTTCGAACTATTAGTGATATGTCTGATGAGTTAGCTTTGCCTCCAGATTTATCAGTTGTTGATCTAATTTTTCATGACTCTATGCTTCGGCATAACATTCTGAATGAGTCGCATGTTATTCATTGGGAGCTAGATGAGAGGTTGCCTTTTGTGGATGGACTAGTCTCTATTTTGGATAGGGATATTAGACAGTTGTGTTCTAGAGATAATCCAGTGGTTAAGATCTAGTGGAGGCATAGACCTATAGATGAGGCTATTTAGGAGGTCAAGTTTGATATTCGTAGTTATTATCCCCAGTTTTTTGTTGATACAGGTATTTTACTTGCCTTTCATTTGAGGACAAACTAGATTTTTAGTTGTTAGTGATGTAATGACTTGAGTTTTTATGATTTATGTGATATATTAAATTTTATGTGATTTGACCATTTTACCCCTTCCTGTGGTTGTTTTGTGGTATTTTTGGGATGTGGGAATGATTGGCATGGTTCCTAATGCATTTCAGTGTTATTTATATGAAATTGTGGTTTTGGTGATTTTAAAGGCTCTATAGTTGACTTTTTCAACATTTATTGATCCATGCATCGGATGGCAAAATGGACTGCGCCAGCAGATCCTAATGTCTATTTTAGGGTGTAACATAGTTGGTCAGGTTTACGGCCTTTAGATCTCATTTCGAGCCTCAATTTAGAATGTAGTGGAATTTTGGGTTTTAGGAGTCAACTTTGTGAAAATGATATTTTTCAAAAATATGTTATCGCTATTGAGTCCGGATCATCTAATTTGATAGGGTGGCGTAGTTCTTTTGCATTATCGGGATTTCGTATGAAACCCAAGGGGACCTCGGAGACATGAAATTCACCAAGTCTCCAAATGGTGCACCTCAGTTGGTGCAATTGTTAAAGTACCACTTTGGCCGCTTTAGCGGAGGGTGGTAAGAGACAATTGGTCACTTTAGTTGCCAGCGGCCAATTGCGTAAGGGCGCTTTAACGGCCCTTGTCTTCTTTAGTTGAGTGCATTAAAGTGTCCCTTTCCCTCTTTAGTGGAGTAGCTACCTTGGAGGGTACCTCTAAAGAGACACTTGACCGCTTTAGCGGTGATCGCTAAAGCGGTCGCTTGTCCTTTTTAGCGGCACCTATTTCCCTAGATATAAATGTTCCTTTTCTCATTTTCTTCACCATTTTTTAGACTTAGAGCTTGGGGCTTTCTGTGTTTTAGAAATTTCTTCCATTTTTGACACGACCCGAACCCCAAGCAATGTAGTGTGGGCACCCAAGCTCACATGAATCTGAGGTCACCCCAATAACCCAACCCAACATCTCATCATACAATAGGAGTCGAAGGAACCCCCATTCAAAATAATATCATAACTCAATATTAGATTCATAATAACTATCTCACATCCAAGTTCACAGTTGTTCACAATACATCTATACAAAACCGAAGTCAATAAATGTATATGTCAGGATAATCCCCCGATAATAGCCAAACTAAGGCTTAAAGAGACCAAGTCTAAATATAAGAGACCAAGAGGTGCATGTCTTCCGAAGTAAGGAAGCTCACCACTTCAAGTCAATGCATGAACCGCTTCAATTGCCTAATCACTATGCAGGCAGAGAAGAAGATGCTTCAGCCCCTATGTTGCGTGGGAACATAGCGCCCGGAGACGGTTAAAGGCTGGAACTCTAGAATGTAACTCAAGGATAAGTGATAAAATAGCATCATCAATCAACAACAAGTCAATATATCATGTTTTATCACATTCATACACTTATCCATACATATCGATATATCACATGCCAAACAAGGAACAAGTCTTATCAACATGCTTCAAGGACTCATTCATCATTAACGAAGTAGAGGAATACAACCTCCCACACTTATAGCTTCAAACATTCTCAATAGGCAAAGGACTCTAACTGCAATCACATTATCATTAGACATGGAACTTTAACCATACACACTCAATCATTAGTCAAGGACTTTAACCACTTACACAATCATTCAAACAAAGGACTCTAACCATACCCACAATCATCTAGGCAAGGGACTTCAACCTCGTGCTCTTTCACTAAACAAAGGACTCTAACCTCATGTCTCACTTGGACTTTAACCACAAGTCCTTTCCTTTGGCGAGGTACTTTGACCTCAAGAGATCTCCTTAAGCATGGGACTTTAACCTCGAGCAATGTCATTGGCAAGGGACTTCAACCTCAAGCCATCACATAAGGCAATAAACTTTGACCTCAAGCCATCATAACTATCATTAGTTGGCATTTGGGATTTTAACCCTTTGCCCATGCATCGACACACATTAGATATAACATTAAAGGACTTTAACCATTTTTGCCAATTCAACACTATACAATGCCACATGGTCCTCATAGGATCCTTGATTGCTCAAGTTATGGTCATCAATACCCTTACAACAATTCTATGCCACATTCTCATCACACTTGGGTTCAACCCACAATGTAAGTTCATTTTTTTATATAGGGATCATGTTTTTATATAGGGACTTTACACTATCATTATCCAACAACCAAGGTTATACATTTCATCACACATGATTCATAATTCCTTTAACACATAATTTATCATTCATCCATGTTCATTGGTCCATTTCCCTAGTTCAGTACATCACCAACATATTAATAGACAACTCACTTAGACATTTTCACAAGCACCTTAGGTGCATACCTTCAACAAGGACATTTCTATGGTATATATATATTATCAAGATTAGGGTTACTCAAGAACCTCATGTTAATCCACATACAACAAGAACCCACAAATGCAATTTATCAACAATATCATATGTAAACATAAGTCTAAGCAAGATTCACCATAATACATCATTAGGCAACAAAACCCTTTTCATTTGATTTCAAAACTACCATGTACACTTACTAATCCAAGTGTAAAATACATGGGTTTAGAGATATTTAAAGAGGGGAAGAGATATATGCCTTAAACAACTTGAATCACCAAGAATGTTGGCTCCCTCTTGCCACTAGATGGTCTCCCTCCAAACCCTAGCCTTCAATCTTGCATCAAGAAGCCTTTAGAGTGTTTAGGAGTGTTTGAGTACTTTATAATGAAGACTTAGGGGGCTAAAATTCCTTATAGAGTGAGAGGGTTTAGTGATTTAGTAAAAGGAAATATCCAAAAGGTCCTTAGTTATAAGCTCAAAAGTGAGTTGTGTAAAGGTACGACTCCCTCATTCAATTCCCTCAGTGATCGTACCCTAGGGTATGAGTGGTACCCTAAATCATACCCTAGGCTTTTCCTAGGTTACACACACTATTAACGGTTTGAGTGGGAACACTTGAGTCATATCTAAAGGGTATGACTCACCCCTAACTCGTAAGCTTCACTTGAGATAAAAATAGTCCACTTGGTTTGAGGCTCCCCTCTTTATGGTTGAGTAGTATACGACTCGTATGCATTGGCTACGACTAAGGGGAGGTCATGTCATATAGGAAATAGTATGATACTCTCATGTACTTATCAAGGTACTAAAGTAGAGGGAAAGGTGCATACGAGTTGTGACCAATTGTACGACTCAAGGCTCTAGTCATACCCAACTCAGAGACATAAAAATGAAGTATTTTTTCAATGGTACAAGTCTAGGTGTTTCAATTCACCCCCACTTGGATCATTCATCCACGAATGAAGGGTAAGTAAAGTGTATAAACAATCTAATATATTATCACACATCACTTTAACCAATGTTAAAACAAGCATCCAAAAAGGATAAAACACACGTCATGCTCATTATCAATCAATCATTCATCCCATCAATTTCGGGACTCTAACTCGTTTCTTATTAACACTTACTCATTTCACAACTTAGGGAATTCAACCCATCAACTTTCAAGGACATAAAGTAACTCCAAACATTGGGGACTTTAACCCACTATCTATCAAAACATGAATTAATTTAATGTACTAGGGACTTTAACTCATGGTTTAATCAAGGCACAAATTATTTCACACATTGGGAAATTTAATCCATTGTCTAACAAAGACATAAATCAATTCAAAGCTTGGGGAATTCAATCTATTGTCTATCAAATACATACATCAAAGTAAGGAGATTAACACATACCTCCAATACAAGCCTCCAAAATGGGAAATAAATACGGGTACTTAGACTTCATGTTCTCTTCCGCCTCCCAAGTAGCTTTCTCCAACTTTTGGTTTCTCCATAGAACCTTCACTGAAGCCACTTCTTTCGTTCCCAACCGGTGAACTTGCTGATCAAAAATCCTCATCGGGATATCATCATAGTACAAAAAGTTTGAGATACCAACATATTCCGAGGGGACAACCAAGGAAGGATCATCCACACACTTCCGCAACATAGAGACATGGAAAATAGGGTGAATAGAGTCCATACTAGAAGGCAACTCCAACTCATAGGCAACATTTCCAATCCTATTCACAATCATTTAGAGACCGACAAACAAAGGACTAAGATTCGCCTTTTTTCCAAACCACATCAATCCTTACATGGGATATACTTTCAAGAATACCCAATTGCCCTCATTAAATTCTAAGTCCCTACGCCTCATATTTGCATAGGACTTTGGACGACTTTGAGCGGTTTTGAATCTATCACGAATCATTTTCACCTTATCTAAGGCTTAGTGAACTAAATCGGGGTCAAGCAACTTACCCTCGCCAATTTCGTACCCCCAATAGGTGATCAATATCTACTACCATACAATGCCTCAAAAGGCACCATGAAAATACTAGAGTGGTAACTATTATTATAGGCGAACTCAATCAAAGGAAAGTGGTAAAAAAAACTACCACCATAATCAATCACACAAGTCCGCAGCATATCCTCCAATGCTAGGATAGTTCTCTCTGCTTGCCCATCCGTTTGTGGGTGGAATACGCTACTAAGGCACACCTTAGTTCCCAAACCTCTTTGGAACGACTTCCAAAAGTAGGATTTAAATGGAGGACCACGATCCAAGATAATTGACACTGGAGTACTATGCAATATCACGATCTCTATAAGATACAACTTAGCATAATCTTCCATCGAGAAATTAGTTCTCACGAGCAAGAAATTGGCAGACTTAGTTATTCTATCAACGATGACCCAAATGGAATCACATTGATTCTAAGATCTAGAAAGACCGGTGATGAAATCCATATTAATTTCCTCCCACTTCCATTCAGGAAACACAATTTCTTGGTACAAACCACCGAGCCCTATATGCTCAACTTTCACTTATTGACACACCATACACTTGGCCACTTATCTAGTCACATCTCATTTCATATTACTCTATTAACAGAACTCTCTGAGGTCCTGATACATCATAGTTGAACCGGGATGAATAGCATAATGGGCTCCATGAGCCTCGACCATGACCCTTTCCCTCAATCCATCGACGTCGGGAATATATAGCCTACCATGGTATCTGAAGATACCATCACCACTAATCACAAAGTCTGCAGCTTTGTGTTGACCCACATTACTCTTGATCTACATCAACTCATGGTCCAATACTTTCTTCTCTTTTATCTCAACAATAAGAGACGAATGAGATACCGGAAACACAAATACACCACCATCCTCGGAGTCTACATGTCGAACTCCAAGACTATCCAAACAGTGAATGTCCTTCACCAATTCCCACTTGTCCTCATCTATATGTGCCAAACTTTCCATGGACACATAACTAAGAGCATCGATGACTACATTCACCTTAGAGGGATGGTAATAAAGACTCATATCAGTCTTTCAATAGCTTAAGCCACCTTATTTGCTAGAGATTCAACTTCTTTTGAGTAAACACATATTGAAGGCTCTTATGATCAGAAAAGAAGTCAACATGAACACCATAAAGATAATGCCGCCAAATTTTCAAAGCAAAGATCACGGCTAATAACTCTAAGTCATGGACGGGGTAGTTCTTCTCATGAACATTCAATTGCCTATAAACATAGGACATCACCCTACCATGTTGCATCAACACGCAACTAAGATAGACACGTGAAGTATCATAATAAACCATAAAACCATCACTACCCTCGGGCAAGGTCAAAACCAAAGCTAAAGTCAATTTATCTTTCAACTTCTCAAAACTACCCTCACATGCATCAAACCACAAAAACTTGACCTTCTTTTGGATTAACTTGGGCAACGGAGAAGCTATAGTGGAAAAACTCTCCACAAAGCTTATATAATAATCGGCTAGACCTAAGAATCTCCTAATATCAGTTGGAGCCGTACGTTTAGGCCATTTCTTAACCGCCGCAACCTTTTGGGGATCTACTATAATCCCTTAACTAGAGATAACATGGCCAAGAATAGCTACGGCTTTAAAATAAAACTCACACTTTGAGAACTTAGCATATAAATGACGATCTATCAAAGTTTGCAACACGGCACAGAGGTGGTCTACACGATGCGCCTCATACTTAGAATACTCTTAGATATCATCAATGTAGACAATGAATAACATTTCTAAGAATGGACGAAAGACCCTATTCATCAAATCCATAAATATCACTGAGATATTGGTTAACCTAAAAGACATAACAACAAACTCATAGTGACCATACTGGGTTCTAAAGGTAGTCTTAGGGATATCTACATCCCTAATTTTAAGCTGATGATAACCCAATCTAAGATTGATCTTAGAGAAACACTTCGCGCCATGAAGTTGATCAAACAAAACATCGATCCTAGGAAGATGAAATTTATTCTTTACAGTTAATTTATTCTACTGACGATAATCAATGCAATATGAAGGGAACCATCCTTCTTGTGCACGAACAACACAGGGTCACCCCACGGACACACACTAGGGTGGCTAAAACCTTTATCTAAGAGGTCTTTCAATTTCTCTTTAAGCTCTTTTAGATCCATCGGAGTCATTCTATAAGAGGGGATAGAAATCAGATGAGTTTCTAGAACAACATCAATGTAAAAATCAATTTCCTTTTTAGGAGGAGAACCGGGAAGATCATTAAGAAATACCTCGGGAAACTCATTAACCATGGGTACGGATTCTAAGGAAAGATCTTTCGAGTTTGAATATTTAACTTGGACTAAATGATACAACCCCCCTTTGGAATCAACTTTCAAGCTTTAAAAGAAGAAATGAATCTTTTCTTAGGAACTAGAGAACCACCTACCCATACAATGACTGGCTAATTAGAGAATTTTAATATGATCCTACAGGTCCGACAATCTAAGGTACCACAATAATATTGGGACCAATCTCTCCCCAAAATGATATCAAAATCAACCATGTCTAACTGTATCAAATCACAAGAGTGTCTCTACTACCAACAGATACCACACCCCCTGTAGACCTATGAACAACAACCGAGTCTCCTACCTGGGTAGAAAAAGAAAAAGGAACCAACAGACTCTCGGGACCACAATCAAGATGTACAACCACATACAAGGTCACATAGGAAAGATTATACCCTGGATCAAGAAAAAAATACACATCAAGTGAGAAAACTCTTAACATAACCGTAACAACAACGAGAGAAGCCTCAAAATCCTAGCGAGTAACAAGTGCATACAAGAGGTTTTGGCTAGCGCCGGTGCCAGAAATAGAAGCAGAGGCAGACATAGCACCCTTTGGTATAGGAGGAGGTGGAGTAGAAGTAATGGCCCTATTAGCACAAGAAGCTTCAATAGAGGTACATTCACGCTATATATGCCAAACCTGATAACAATGAAAACACTGGTTTATCCTCTTCAGACACTAGCCACAATCACTCTGACCACATAATCCACAAGGAGGGTGGGGTAGAGCCAACTGGGCACCATTAGCCTATTATTGGGCACCCTGTCCTCGGAATCCGCCACTAAACTAAGGCCGACGATCACCCAATAACTTTGAGTAAGGAGAGTGAACACTAGCTGAGGAGAACGAACCCAAATTCCCCCACTTCTTTCGTGGCCACTTGCCATCACTTTGCTTGAAATTCCTAAATTTCTTTTCTTTTTTCTCACTAAGATCAACTTTCTTCTTTGTCTCATCCTATACTTGTTCCAAATACACAATCAACCTAGAAATATCCATGTTCTCAATCAACAAAGCTGGCTTGCTTTTGAGAACTAACTCATGAGACAATCCCGAGACAAACTTGTGTATCTTAGCCCTCATGCTAGCAACCATCTTGTGAGAATACCTTTATAATTGATGGAATTTTAAGGCATACTCTTGAATGGACATCCTCTCTTTCTTTAAGTTCACAAATTCTTCCGTCTTTGCTTCTCTCAACTCTTGAGGAAAGAAGAAGTCTAAGAAAGCCTCTAAGAAATCCACCCATGAAGCTAGACTATCATCAACACCTCTAGAACAATCCCACCTTTATTACCATTGGTACGCTACATCTTTTAATTGGTAGGATGCAATCTCAACACCCTCAACTTTCAAAGTATGCATGATTCAGAAAATCTTTTCCATTTTATTAATGAAGCTTTGAGGATCTTCCTCAACCTTTATACCCATAAACATAGGAGGGCTCAACCTTATAAATTAGCCAATTCTTGTGGCCTTAGAATAAACGGTAGCCTTTTTACCATTCTCCAATTAAAAGGCCACCAATTGAGTTAAGAGGTTGATAGAACGACATAACTCTACATTAATAGCATTCCCTTAAGTAGACTGGGAAGAGACTCACTCTCATAAGTAGGGTTGGGGATGGAAACCCACGAGGATGGACAGATGTTGCAGCCCTAGTGTGGGTTTGAACACTAGAAGTTGGATGAGCTTCGTTCATAGGACCCTCAGTTGGGGCCTAAGTGTTTTCCTGAGTCTCAGATCTCCTTATAATCATGATCTGAAAGATAGAAAATGGAATTAGGGGAATCCAAAACCTTAGACTTTATAGCTTGAGATTGAAACACAAGAAATGGAATATTCCTAGGATGTCTCAAGGCCCCACTTTTATAAGTGAGGCGTGCTTCATACCTATAAAAGCAGCTCTACTTAACACGGCATTGTGAACACCCAACTGACCATGAACCTAGGCTCTGATACCAACTTGACTCGAATCGAACCCTGGTCTATGTCATTTGGGCACCCTAAGATCACATGACCTGGAGGTCGCCCCATTAACCCAACCCAAGTCCTCATCATACAATAGGATTCGAAGGAACTCTCATTCATAAGTTAAGCTTGTAGATTTTATATCATTAGTCAATATTAGATTCATAATAACTATCTCACACCCAAGTTCATAATTGTTCACAGTACCTCTATAAAAAAATAAAGTCAACAAATGTATATGTTTGGACAAGCCCCCGACAATAGCCAAACCAAGTCTAAAGATAAGAGACTAAGAGGTGCATGTCTTCTGAAGTAAGGAAACTCACCAATTCAAGTCAATGCACAAATCTCTTTAATCGTCTAATCACTGCATGAAAAGAGAAGGAAAATCTTTGACCCCTATGTCTCATGGGGACATAGCTCTCGGAGATGGTTAGCGATCGGAACACTAGCATGTAACTCAATGATAAGTGATAAAATAACTTTATCAATCAACAACAAGTTAATATATCTCATTTTATCATATTTATACACTTAACCATACATATAGGTATATCACATGCCAAAAAAGGAATAAGTCTTATCAATATGCTTTAAGCACTCATTCATTATTCAAAAAAGAGAGGACTACAACCTCTCACACTTATAGCTTCAAACATTATCAATAGGCAAAGGACTCTAACCATATTCCCATTATTATTAAACATGGAAATTTAACTATACACACTCAATCATTAGTCAAGGACTTTAACCACTTACACATCTATTCAAAATAGGGACTCTAACCACACCTACAATCATCTAGGCAAAGGATTTCAACCTCGTGCCTGTTTAATAAAAAAGGGACTCTAACCTCATGTCTTAATTATACTTTAATCACAAGTTGTTTCCTTCAGCGAGGTACTTTGACCTCAAGAGATATCTTTAAGCATGAGACTTTAACCTCAAGCAATATCATTGGGCAAGGTCCTTCAGCGTCAACACATCACATAAGTTAAGGGACTTTGACCTTAATCCATCATAAATAACATTAGTTGGCATTTGGGAATTTAACCCTTTGTCTATGTATCAACATACATTCAGTACAACATTTAAGGACTTTAACCATTTTAGTAAATTCAACACTATACATGATAACATGGTCCTTATGGGATTCTTCATTGCTCAACCATATCAATAGGACAATTCCTTCACTTAATTCAACATACAAAATAATTTATCCTCATCAAGACCTTTACAATACTTCTATGCCACATTCTTACCACACTTGGGTTCAACCCACAGTTTAAGTTCATCTTTATATCTAGGGAGTTTACCCTCTCATTGCCAACAACCAAGGTTATTAATTTGTTTACACATGGTTCATAATTCCTTAAAAACATCATTTATCATTCATCCATGTTCGTTGGGACATTTCCCTAGTTCAATACATCAATAACATATAAATCATAACTCACTTAGATATTTTGACAAACACCTTGGGTGAATACCTTCAACAAGGCCATTTCCATGGTATATATGTATATATATTATCAAGAATAGGGTTACTCAAGACCCTCATGTTAATCCACATACAATAATCACCCACACATGCAATTAATCATCAATATCTCATATAAACATAAGTCTAAGATAGATTAAAAATCATACATCATTAGGCAATAAAATGTTTTCTATTTGATTTCAAAACCACCATGTACACTTACTAATACATGTGTGAAATACATGGGTTTAGAGATATTTAAAGAGGGTAAGATATATGTGACTTAAACAACTTGATTCACCAAAAATGCTGACTCCCTCTTACCTCTAGATTATCACCCTCCAAACCCTAGCCTCCAATCTTGCTTCAAGAAGCCTTTAGTGTGTTTAGGAGTGTTTGAGTATTGTAGAATGAAGACTTAGGAGGCTAAAATGCCTTTTATAGTGAGAGAGGTTAGGGTTTTAGGAAAGAAAAATGACCAAAAGTTCCTTAGTTAAAAGCTAAAGAGTGAGCTCGTGCATGGGTATGATTCCCTTAGTGATCATACCATAGGGTTTGAGTGGTACCCTAAGATTCTCCTAGGTGACACACAGTGTTAACGGTATGAGTCAACACCCTTGAGTCATATCCAAAGGGTACGACTCACCCCTAACTTGTAAGCTTTGCTCGTGACCAAAATAGTCCACTTGGTTTGAGGCTCCCCTCTAAACGGTAGAGTAGTATACGACTCGTATGAATTGGTTCCGACTAAGGAAAGGTCTTGTCATATCCAAAATAGTATGATAAATTCATGGACAGATCAAGGTATGAAAGGGGAGGGCATGCTGGTTATGATTCATGACCAAAGGTACGACTCAAGTGTCTAGTCGTACCAAACACAGAGGCACAAAAATGAAGTGTTTTTCAATGGTTCAAGTCTAGGTGTTTCAATTTCTAAGCTTGGGAAAGATCTGAATCCCTCATTCAATTCCTTTTCTTTAATTGTCAATCCTTAAACTGTATTAAAACTTTGATTCAAAGGTAAAATTTGGGCATTTTGGCTCTAAAGGCCTAAAATACTATTTCTTCGAATTAAACCCAAATTTCAACCCGTTCTCTTGGTTTTTATTCAATGATTTCCTTTGATATTGGGAAATATATTTTTGGTCTAAAATCCTAATTTTACCCTTCTTTTATGAAATCTTTTTTTGGTGTTCAATTTTACCCAAAGTCAAAAATAGGCAATATAGGTATCGTTGGCTTTCTTTTGACTCATAGATTCTATATTTGTATGTTTTAGTTGATTTTGGGTCTGTTCCTGTGAGAGACTCTAGATTGAAGGTTTTTGGATGGGTTTTTGGCATTCAAGGTAGGTTGTGACTTAACTTTCTTTAGAATGGGATGGCTAGTTAATATTGATTTAAAATCATCTTAAGGGCGTAGGAGCCAATCATTAAAATAGCTATATTTAATGTGTTGTTCTATGGTGTGCTAAATTGATGTTATTTGGTGGTTTTAGAACATTATTTTCTAGTATGATCATGTGGGATTTGATATGAAAATATTGGCCTTGTGAATGGGAAATTATTTGTATTTTGTTTGATGAAACGGGTTAATATGGTATCAATGGTGTATTCAAATATATTTTAATCTATTAGCACATAGGCTAGGTTGGATTTTCAGTATGGTTGGAAATGAGTGGATTGTTGTCTTACATAGTTTGTGTATTGTTTGTATATGGAAATTATCATTCTAGTTAGATGTGAGCATTACATTCTCATATCTTATACATTCATGAAACATTGGTACCACCATGTAAATACTGGAAGCACTACTTTTTTGACAGAAAATGTGAAATCTTTAAATCTCTCTACCGATGGATGTGCTCGAGAGGAGATATGGGTATGTGTATTGGATATTGGTTGTATATGGGTTGACAAATCCCTTATGAGTAATACCTAGGAGTGTATCTCGATAGGTGCATATGAAGGTTTTATGATGACCTGTTACATCATATCATCATCATCATCATCTGAATCATTGTATTATCATATACTTTCTGTTTTTTCTGTGTATTAATTATTTTGTGATATGATACTTTTCTATATGTATTAGTTCCTTATGCTTGTATGTGTGATATTCGTATACTTATGCTTCTTTTCTATAGCTGTTTGTGGTATACATAAATATTATAAAAATATTAGTGGAGATGGTGTGACCACCATTTGGGATAATTTTTTATTGCAGTTAACGTGCCCTTAATGTGTATTTTGTTTTCTATATTTTCTACTTTTTGTTGGTCGGCCTATGGTACCTACTGAGTACAAATGGTCCGTACTCACCCCTGCTACACCCTTTTCATACAGATCTAGGTATGAGTGCACCAATAACAGCTAATTCAGGCGGTATCTAGAGTATACTCGAGGTAGCAGTTTATCCAGGCATCTAGAGTCGATCTACTACCTCTTTCTACCTATTACATGTCTAATTTTGTATTCAGAGTTAGAGATTTGATCTTTTTGTACTATTATTGTATCTTTTGATATTCAAGATGTATTTAATAGTTCTTGCACTGTGAGACCGGGTTTTGGGATTATGGTATGGTATCCTTTGTTATATGTATATCTCCATTTTTATCATATTTATGTGGTTAGGCTTCGCTCTAGAAGCCTTACCTTGGGTATTGGTGTTATTTCCCTTTTCATATCAGTTTGGGTGATAAGCTTACTAATCTAGGATTGTCATTACAAGTGCCATTATGACCCTTGGTTTTTAGGTCATGACATGAATAAACCCATAGGGTGCTATCTGCCCACATAAATGGTGATAACCAAAGTTTGCAATCTATGCCAATTCTATATCTTGTCAATATAAACCCCAAAATTGGTAGCCAGGAGTCTTTGGCACAAACACACACTACTAAGAGATCCTCCCCAGGATATATCACCATCTAAGGAATAAGCCATAACAAATCCATCTCAAGAACAATACTACCGTTGAATAGATCATCCAAAATTTCCAATGATAACTGAAAAATCAAAGTCAAAGTTGAAGGAACCAATATCATGCCAATGAACAATTATCTCAACACCTATAAACCACTATCTATTTGAACCGCGGAATGTCAAATAGGTAGACAAGGATTAGACAACCTATAGATCAAATCCTAACAGAGACAAATTTGAAAACAAAGGTTGCACCCAATCTAAAACTTCAAGAAGGATCTCAACATGAAGGCTGAATCACCCTTTCTTAATTATCATAACCAATCCTATAGATGGGTAAGAATCCGTGCTCTAAATCCACCATAACAACTAAGCCACCATTCCAAGGCTTAAATAAAAAACTGAGCCAACAAGTTTTAATCAAGGTGAAATACCTAAATCGACCTTACTATCCAAATCAGGCATACTATTACATGATCATACCAGAGTCGAAGCCCAAACTTAGATGAAGAACCAAATCACAATAGAGAAAAAAACACAGACTGAAAGCACAAGAAATCAAGTCCATATTTGTGGGAGGTCATGAACCAAAAAAGCATACCCAAGAACTCAGCACAACTGAAGAAGTACTAGATATAACAAAAACTCTAGCACTCAGAGAACTACAACCGTAGTTGGGAACTGATCAGTACAATACTCCATCTCAACAATGAATACTCAATTCAGCAACTTAGGAAGTGGTCACAAGAAACATCACTGATCTTCAACTCTCTAACTCCACATAGAATAAGAACCACATCTTTGAAAGAACAGAGTACCCAACTTCACAACAATATTAAAGTCAAAGCTACCACTAGGAGACGGACCTAACAAACATAAAAGGTGAACCTAAGACCTCTTGACATCAATATCAAAAATACGACCAGGCGATGAACTAGCCAAAATAGAAGAACGAACTAAAACAAGTCAATCTCAAAAATGGGCTACACAACCCAATTGCCAACTCTAGAACCATAACAAAACCATGGAAGGTCAAATTACCTACACTTCCATAATCCACTCCACAAAAAATCTAGCATACCCAAAATAAGAGTAAATATGACCAACCTCACCTTGCTATAAAAAATAAATCATTCAACCAGCTAGACACCGAAGACTATGAATAAGAATTACATGGAAGGGAATTTTAGCTAGATAATGCTCACCTTGCCATCTTCCAAGCGAGATTCAATTAACATCAAGCAATAAAAATAAAAATAACAACAATATAAACATAAAAATTGGTGGTACCAATTATGAACATCAATCGCAAATACCATTATAGGGCCACAAGAATGCCAATATACCAAGGTAAATAAGACTTAAATCCAAATGCTACACCCTAGGGAAATATCAACATTGATCCACTCTATCCACTTCTATAAGAAATTATCTATGGGGGTAGTTATATAATCATGAACAAAATATCAAGGAACAAAATAATTAAGATAAACCTCCTAAGGCATACAATCACCGATGGGTATGAGAACCTTAATTCATATAATTAAGAGGATAAATATAGGAAATAAAAAATGCATCTAACAGTGTGGAATACGAGATCACTGTTAGATGTAGTGCACTTAGAGTCTCAATTGATGATTCAGATGATTAGTCTAAGTTTGGAATCTAAGTGCACTACATCGAAATGATAGTGCCACAAAACTATGAGATTGATTTGGATGAGCTGAAGGATTGATAATTCCTCATCAGGGACACTCTTTAGACCAGTGATTGATCTCTTTACAGTCACAGCAAACCCCTAAATCCTTAACTTAGCGAGAAACATAAGTTGACCCTATCTATCAAATGAACTGACGTCGAGGGCACTCCTTGTTAAAATTACGATCCTCTCCATAATCATAACATATCTCTGGATCCCTAAGGTCGCGAGAAATACATGTTAACTCTGTTTGAGCAACCAACTCACATATAGGGCACTCTCAATACCAATGAGCAATATCTCCATAATTGTGATAAGATCTAAAGATATTTTGAGATACTGCTCCTCATGATCTAGAATGTTCAACACAATCTAAAGACCCATAATGAATACTCTACAAGTTCTGACAAGAACTCTGCTGGATATGATCACCACAACTAATTTAAGAGTCACCCATTGTCTGAAACACTACCTGTGTAGAACCAATAGGCTACAAGTGAATCTAATATCTATCTAGAAGACCCTCACTCCCGGATGGAATACCAATAGAATTGTATAGATTCCATGGCCTCTTACTGTGACCTTTATTAGTATTAATATATGCTCTCTCTGTGGCCCTCAAGCAGTTGGCAACCTAAGAGAATGAAAATCTAGCTGTTATCAAGTACTCTAACACCAAATGAAGGGGCAATAGTAACCTTCTAATAAATCCATGAACCATCTCATTCTCTGAAGGATATAAAATAAAAGTGTGTCTAGACCTCTTAAGAAACCCAATCTCATACTTTAAGAATATCAAGAAATCTTGCAAGAAAGTAATAAATCCAAGTTTAGCTTAAGAACTTCTTGATGGATCGAATGTCAAAAAGACTTGGGATCCCCAACTCTAAGTCTCTAAGGGATGAAGTATTCACGAGATCTACTAGATCCTAGGTTGGACCCAAATCCTCTGAGCGACATTGTAGATCTTTGAGATCCGTCTCTAACTTCCTGGTTTGAGGCTACACAGAAGCTCTTAAAATGTATCTTAAAGTTTTATTTGCATCTACCATCAACCTTGCATCATCTATCTGGGACAGAATAGAGTTAAAGAAAATACTTGTGTCTCATATAAATATGGACATATCACAATGATTCAATAATAGAATTTCCTAAAAATATTTTGTACCCTCTTAAAGATAGGATATGGACATCTTTTCCCTAATCTATATGACTCTACTAGACACTTATCTCTTCTATCAATATACTGATAAACCTAGGCTCTGATACCAATTCATTAGGAACTAATTTCCAAGGACATGATGGCACCCACTAGTGGGTAAGCCAACACATAGTCTGAAATAACTAGTAGTGGACTACCAAGAGAAATGAAGGGAGTATGCATACTAAATAAAAAAAAGGCTAATATATACATATATAAGATAGTCCCAAAACCTGGTGGAATAAGTACAAGAGGTACTAGTATAATAAGACTAGAAAATGAAGTATTAAATGAATATACTGATACATTCTATCTCTGAATATTACATAGAGACTAGTCTAATACGTAAGAGGGAGAATGGTAATACTCTGAATGCTAGGAGCTCACCCTATATTTTCAAACCATAGCTACTCCTCACTATGAAAACAACAATGATGAGATTCCATATTATAATTTGAAAGCTGTTGAAGTGTAGTATGAGTACCAAACATGTGGTACTCAGTAAGCATCTACTGATGGAGCTCTAAAGATAATAAAAATATTAATAACATGCAACCAGGAATGTAAAATACACAGAATTATCTAGGAAATAAATATACCAAAGCTAAGGAGATAATAAGGATAAACTATCCTATTCTATCCATACTCAAGGACCTAAGCACTATACCATATATTGTTTTCCAATAAATAAACAAAAAGAAGAAGAAGGATATATATATATATATATATATATATATAGAATTGTAAAAAGGAAAGAAATAGGTCTACAATATGAATAAATTTAAAAAAGAAGGATATATGGTAATATCATAATTACATACATATTTAAATATACATAAATAAGGCTAACCTTAAGGTACAACCTAAAGTAATCATCCTAGAATCTTAAGGCCTCCTAATCATTGTAGGAACTATAGCTAGAACAATTATGATCTAAAGCCATAAAGCCTAACCATAGAATAATCATGTGTAATAAAATAACAATAAGAGAAAGAAATCAGATCCATACCTCGAATCTTAGTACTTGTCCAATAATCAACCTGTAACCAACTAACAATAATAACAATAACAATAAAATAACTAGTAAGTCTAGACAAACACTATCTAAATTGGTCCCTATAACCTAAAAGGTTCAATAAGCACAAAACAAATAATAATTAATACTTATGACCTATACCTATGAAATCCCCTATAAGGCTAATATATATAGATGCATACTTGTGATAGGCACTATGTATATAGGGATAAATATAAGTATAATCCATACTATCATAATTGAATCAAGTACCATAATGTAATCTAGTGTATACATCTCCTCAATCTCAATGACTCACAAAGGCAGGACCTACAGTGACCACTCTTCTCCAGCATGATGGATCATGGATGAAGGGGCCCCTAGAAGGGTTTAAGAGTACCCGTATACACTGACCTAGTCCTTATTCAGTATTTCCAATAATCATCATCATCATCATCACTTTACTCCTTCTAATACCGGATATATATATATATATATATTAATGCATCTAAACTATGGATAAAAAGGTCAGTAAATTTTTAAATCCATTTCCCAAAGGAAGTTCCAGGGTAAAATCATCATAAAAGTGTGGATAGGGTCAGAATTTTTGTCGATCGAGGTAAATAGTAGTATAAAAATAGTGGACCAGAATCTTGGTCAAATCTCTAAAACATCATTTTTAGTCTCAAAGGCTCATAAATTATTCATTAAGCTGGAAAGATTCATGTAATTAAAGAATCTTTTTTAAAAGTAAAATGTGGGATTAAATCCCATTTTTGGAAGACAATAGTAAATAATATGTTTAGTCAAAATCGTACTATTAAGTGTGCATGAATGCATTAAATCTATGCATGCCATCACTAGTATCCAAATAATACAATTTTTAGTGTCTAAAGATCCATAAACTAAATCATGTCCTCTACAAAGAAAAATCACTTACCCAAAATCCAACTAGTATCAAAATCACGGCTTTGGGGCCAATAGTGAACAACAAACATAATCACATCTTAATTTGGGAAACCATCATAATCCACCAAGTAAAGTAATAAAACATATGATAAAGAGTTATTAGCCTCAACTATGACTAACAAATTAGTAACCTAGGGTAATCAGATCCTAGAAGCATAATTAGTATTTATCCTTGAGGGTTGATTCACCTTTATAATTCATAAACTCATAATTTAGGATAAGTCACAGTATTATACCCATAGTCACATCCTAACATCCCTATCAAACATACAAAATATAGAATACACTTTCTCATTTAGAAGAGTAGACAAAAGCCTACCTCGATGTCGAGTCGCAAATCCTTGAATCGCCCATAAATTATCCACTTCTACTCCATGATCTTGAAATTCCACCATGCTATTAAAATAGTAATCGACAAGTTGTTAGGAGTTAAGAAGAGACATATATTGCTACACTAAGGGTTAGGTCGAAATTCAACTCAAGAATGGGCATGTGGGGCCCAAAAATGGAATTTCAAGTTGAATCCATCATAAGGTTTCTCGACGGACAAGACATGTATGCTTAAATATTGAGAATAAATTGTTTCACAAATTAACCCTACAATTTTAGGAATTTTAAGACCTAAATCTAATAACTTACCTTGGATTAGGGTAAAAATTGAAGGGATAATTTATGGGAAATAACCAAGGAGTGTTAGGCTAGCTTACCTTAGCTTCAATGAATGATTTCTCACTTTTTCTCTCTTCGAGCTCTTAATTTTATATGAAAATAGTGAAATACATGGTGGAAAATCGGGTTGATAAAAGGGGATAAAAGCCACTAGGTGCTTCTTAAGTAGTCACCTAGTCACTTAAGAAACAATTTCTTAAGCGAATCAACTATCACTTAAGCGATCTAGCACAACAAGTACGGTTATTGGTTGAGTGATGCTCAGGCCTCTTAAGATACGTCCGCTTAAATGTTCATTGGTCATTTCAGAGGCCCTTGGAAAAAAGGCAAGGTCACCAAAGAAACCCTATGTCGCATAAGCAAAAACTGCTCTAGTGATCAAATGATCTCTTAAGTGGTTGTATCAGCAACTTGATGCATCAGATTTTTTATGTCCAAAATAGACTCTGATCGGGTGTTCGAAATTCATTTAGAACCCCGTGCATGCAAAAAATAAAACTCTATCATACCAAATTTAATATTTCAAACTCAATGGAACAATCAAAAATTTTATCCTATATAAATTTTTTCTAAATATGGGTTCCCCACCAATAGTTTTATTTTTTTACATAATAAGGCTAATAGCATAAAATGAGTCTGAAAGCTTTGACATATGAATCAAGGATCCCCCTATCCTAAAATTAATATTTCAGAGAGGATGGCTCTATTAAAATTCTGATCCAAGGTCATCTACTAGGAGTTTGGGTCAAGACCAAATACTAAATAATAAAAACTCCAAAATATGGAAATGATTTTAAAACCTAAATGAACTATCTAATAATGAACTAACTCTTTCGGTAAGTCATAAATAACTTGTAGTCATTATGAGAGGTATAAAAATAATGGAAATTCATAAGAATTGAGGAAGGGACATAGAGGTCATTAGATTGAGATTGATGACATACATCTTAATGAGCTTGTCATGAATCTCTAGGGTATTATCCTGCCATGAAATGTTGATTTTGTAAATTATGTGGTGAGTGGATTGCTCTCCGATGATTTGAACTATTACCAAAGAAACTGTTTCCTCTATGATGTAAAAAGGTAATATTTTAATGAATGTTGTCTCTTTAGAGAGTGTGTAGATATAGTGAAACATAATTTAGTTATGGATTAATACATAAGGTCTATCTTAAGAAATGTCATTCATCACCGATTTGTGGTCACCGTGGTTGTATGTGTACAGGTGCAGAAGCTATCCAAAAGAAGATTTTAGTAACCAATTTCTTATCTTGATTACCATAAGTTAGGTAAGCATGTAAGCAATACTAACATCAAGGTTTGAACTCTTGAAGGCACAAGACTCCCATGCAATCGAGTGTGGATGTGGACTTATTTAATGTATAGGGTTTGTAATTCATGGGACCCTTTATGAGCTCGTATTGGGAACCACTTATCTTGTTAGTAGCCAATTTTGTTTCTAAGATGTTCGTGGATGTTGCATTAAAAAATAATGAAGCTAATAGTGTCATTGCATTCTTGAATAGGTATATTTTTCACCTGGTTTGGGACACCATATGTTCTCATAATAGATGGGGATTCATAATTTTGTAATCAATCATTCAATTCTTTGTTTACCAAATATGGATAAAGCATAAGGTGGATTGTTTATACGGTATTCAAGATAATAGGTTAGTAGATGTATCAAACCATAAAATATGACTATATTGGTGAAAATCATAAATGAAAGTAGAATAGATTGCGATTGAAAACTTAATAATACATCACGGTCCTAGTGAACTTCATTCAAAGCTCCCATTGGCATGTCAACATATAAAATTATGTTTTGCAAGTCTTGTCACCTCCCTATTGAATTATAACACAAGGCATTGTAAGCCTTGAATAAGTAGTATATTAATTTGTAGGATACCTCCAAATCTAGGGTGGAGCAACTTGAAAATATCAATGAATTCTGCTTGAGAGCTTATGAGAGTTACTTTCTCTAAAAGAAGCGTATGAAGATATGGCATGATGCCAAGATTCTAAAAAGGGAGTTCAATAGTATTGATTATGCCCTACTATTTAACTTAGAGTATATGTTGTTTCTAGGTAGGCTCAAAACTAAATGATTGGGGCCCTTTAATATGGTGCATTATTTTTTTTAGTAAAACTACAAAATTAAAGAATGATATGGGATCTCGATATACCATAAATGATGAATGATTTAAACATCATCACAGTTTTTTACTTGAAGTAGATTTTGTAAAGGTGCTATACCTCTATGCAACATTATTAATAAAGAACAACATCGTGTCATGATTATATATAAGGCTCTTCTTAGAAGGTAACCCAAGTTTTTTTTGTTGTTTTGAATAACGTGTGTTGATTGGTATAGGTATGTAAAGGAGTTGGAATATTTGAACAATTTTATAACATAAGTAGAAGAAGAAAAATTTGGGAGATTATGTTGAAAACTCCAAGGAAGAGGCTTTGACGATAGTCCAACCCATCGATGAATCATCAAAGCCTTTTGCCAAAAAGGATATCCCAAGGTTGTGAAACTCTCAAAATTGGCTATAGAAATCATGATTCAGTATATCCCTAAAAGATTTAGCAATGGGTTAACATCAATCGAATTGGTTTTCCATCGAGAATGTTTCATGAATTGAAAGCTATGAAATTCGGCAATGACAATTTGATTTTCCTTGAGTATTGACTTTTCAGTTTCGTTTGACTCTTAATATTATTCAAATATTTTCACATTCCCTACTTCCATCACTTCTATCATATCACTCTTTCAAAATAAAGTGACACTCTTAGATATTCTTAGCACTACTGTTCTGTACACTATCACCATTGAAATTCACCGAAGTACGCACACTATCCTTCACTCTATCATCTTATCAATTTCCCTCTAAATGTTTAAGATTAGCATTTAATTTATGTTTAAATCTCATATTGTTGATAGTCCTTATGCTTTGTTGTCGTTCATGGTGTTTTTAATTTTTCTTATCATCATTATCTTGGTGGGTTTGTTTTTGTTCAAAATTTATTATTATAGATTGGAGTTTTGGTTGAACTCACTATTTTTAGTTGATTAGTTTGTGATAATAGGTTCCACCAAAGCATCAATCATGAATATATAAATTATACATTGTTTGTTGATGAAATGGACGTTCAAAATTTCTAGTTTTGGTTGTTTAAACTTTGAAATCGAATGATTTTTCTGTATGATAGATTGGAGACATCATTATTAAGGGAAAAATTATGAATTTTTTATTGTTATTTAAACTTGGGGAAGTATAAGTACGCATGGTTTTTTGATTTTTTTTAAATTGCAATAATCTTCTTGGGGATGATGATAAATTTGGGATGGGTTGAGTACTATGGTGATGCACCAAAGAGTTTGGTAATTGAGTACCACGTGTAGGTGAGAATTTGACTTGATCTTTCTAATTGGTCCACCTAGAACATATCCAGGTTCTTTAAATCTAAAACAAAGAGTGTGAGATGTTGGAGAAGTGATATTAGGCCATTGAATGAGAGTGAACCTCCAATATGACAAAATTAGCCATCCCATGGTAAGTTGAGTGAAAAATTTTATCCCTAACTTGAGACTTGGAAACCTTTTCATGGACAATCTTATTACAAATCAAAACCTTTTTTTTTCTAATTTCCCTTTCTTGAACCGAACCTTTCTTTAAGTGTGTAGGTGAGGCTTTGACCAACTTAGGCCAAAATCCTAAGTTGAGGGTGTAGGAGCCCTTTGGGCTCAATTTTTGTGATTGAACGTTTATAATATGGGGTTCATTCACTTCATTTTTCAATTATTCTCATATCCTTTGTATTTAAACAAAATGAGAAAAAAATTGAAAAGAGATGAATAAAAACTTATTGTTAGGTTGAATGTTTTTGAGAATTGGTCCTTAAAGTTGTATAAGAAGCAAGCTTTGGGAAAGAATAATAATTTTGGACTCTCTAGATGCTTTGAGGGTATATATTCACTATACCCTTAACACTCCCTACCTTACTCGTTACCTATGCCACAAGCCAAAGTAAGTCGTTAGTGATCTCCAAATTAGAATTCTTGTATGTGGCGAAGTAGGGATTATGATCTTTTTTTGTTATTCGAGTGATTCATGGATGTCCCTTATTTTACTATTTATCATTTCTTGAGGGTAGGGACTTTTTTATGTGAGGGAACTTAATTGTATTTCTTGATAATTATTTAATATCTATTGGAGTCTATGTGTGTGTGCGTGGATTGGTAACATTTAGTCAACACACGAGGATTGTTGTTCACAAATTGAGTTTTTGATAGGTGAGATTTGTGACATTGTTTTCAAAACCATAAGGTTAAAGTGTTTTCACAAAAGAATCATGCATCTAAGATCCCAAGAAGTACCGTTTGTAGTCATTGTTTATTTTGTTATATGTGCATTGGTTTACTTGAGGACAAGCAAAGATTTAAGTTGGGGTGTTGATGAATCGGCAATTTGTGATTCATTGACCTAAAATGGTAAGAAATAAACTCCAGGATTCCAATTTAAGTTAGTTTTAATGTTTTTTAATATGTTTTTAGGGTAAACCCGAGAAGTGATAGAAAGAGAAAAAAAAAGCAAGAAGATGGAAAATTGGAACTCGAAGTGCATGGATCATCGCCATAGAAAATTGATGCATTTCCAAAATGCATGATATGTCGCCAAAACAAATCATCCATTACTAAAAGTGATTGTTCAACAAAGTTTCAATCCAAGCAACTCGACAACGAGGTAAAGCAAATTGGCGAACAGCTAGCTCCCCATCACTGAAAATTGTAGTTACTACCCTATGAAGGTTAATGTCAATGATGATTTAGCTACGCAAGTAAAATTTGGTGAATCAAAAAGTTGTTTGATGATGACATTATCTTCCACTGAATTCATGCAGTGGTATTTTTGTAATTTTTGGCCCATTTTTTCTGAAGCTATAAAACCTTTTTGGCATCTTGGAACCCTATTTTTTGTCATATCTTAAATACAAAGTTTGTAATTGGATCCCTAGTTGGAATCTCAATAACTTGTTGCTTATTTATTGCTATGAACAAGTATTTATTTGGAAATATTTGGATTCTAGGGAAGATTTGAATGAGAAAATAGGTATATCTCCCTTTTTTCTTATTATTAGTAGCTATTTTCCTAAGATGGGAGTTAGGCATTGTTGAGTGTTGATTATTGTGTAGGAAGTGGTTATTTACTTTTTCATCTGATTTAATGTTATGATTTTAGCTAAATCTCTAAATTTCAACTCTAGAATGGAGGTTGCAAACTCTATTCATGTTTAGATATCTTGTCCTACTTGAAAGAGATGACAAGGGTGGAGATATTTAGTTAACAGTAACATGAGTAAGTCTTATTCAATAGATGGTTCTAGAAATAGGCTAACAAATTCGAGGTTAGTGGTTGTTTGTTAAGTATACTTATGGTGTTTGAAAGAAACTCATTTGAAATTTGGTGTTTTATTGAAAGATTACCTCTAATACCTAAGACCAATCCTATTCATAACTATAAATAGAATGCTTATACATTTTCACTTATCCACTCGTATACTTAGTATAAAGAGGGCAAAACCCTGATCTTAGGTGTATTTATGCACCTAAGTGACATTCTCTATTTGTATTTAGTTTTGTTTTTAGGACTTCTGGGTTGTACAATGAGTTGTTAATGGTGTAATTGAGTATCTAGGTGTTAAGGTATGTGTTTAGAGTGTTTAAGATGAATTTGAAATAAGTTGATAATCAAAATGAGCACGTAGAATTTAGATGAGAAAACTCATGTCGCTAACTTAAGCTATACTTTGTTCTAGTGTACTTGGACGAACTCTATTGTGTAGTGTGCACTAATTCGTGGTTTGATATTATAAGATATAATGGAAGGTATGTGGATCAGTGCTTGGAAGAAATACAAGTTTAAATAATGTTGGAAAGGCAACTACAAAGCGTAGAATTTAAAGGCAAATAGAAAGAGTTAGCTACAAAACAAAATGGATAGTTTGAGCACAACGACATGTAACACCATTAGAGCTCTAAGTTAAGAGCATGCCACTCTATGAGACATAGGGTACAAGGTTGATTCCAATATGCATCCATCTTAAGGGAATGTCACTCCCTTTGATGTCCACAATTTTTGACGTTCCATGCCTAAGGGTTAAAAATGGCATAATTTCTCTACACAATAAATAGGAAACTTGACTCCTATCCTAATCATGTTGGATAACTTTGGGGCTGAAAAACACACGAGGAAGGATGTAGTTAGGGTTCTTAATTCCTTACTCTAGTTTATTATTAGTTTTTACCTATGAATTAAGATTCATTATAAAACACTGAGTGGGTAGACACCCTAATTCTATTGTTGAGGAAACAAACATGAATAATTATGTTATCAAATGAGTTGGTTAAAGTTTATTATCATGTTTGGTTTTATATATATTTTTGTTATTACAATTCTAGTTACTCATAACCTCTATAACAAACCTATATTTCTATTGTGAGCTTAGAAGAAGGAACAACAAATTGAATTATGGAATATATGGAGTGGGTTTTTATACTTTAAATGAATTAAAGATAGGATTTGAGGTTAGGATATGAATATACCTAATTTTCCCTGCTTGGTGAAAATACAAAATAACATATAAATGTGTTTTGACTTTGTTCTCACATTTTGCTCAATGATGTAGTTGTGGGGAAATGTTAGATAGACGATTAGAGGATGACCATTCATAATCATGTTATCAAACCCATGAATTGATAACTCTCAACTCACTCCCATAATTAAGGGGTGAGGCGGTCGTTGTCAAGTAACCCAATGTAAATCAGGGTCGAATCTCGAGGAGTGAACTTTATAGACTTCCACCCTATGGTACTTGATGTTCCGAATTTTAACGAAATATTTTAAGACTTTCTCTTTAGATAATTGTGTGTTTTCAAGAGACTATTGTTGTATTTAACATTGTGTTTTAGTGTTTTTAGGAAAAGATCTGAACACGAAGAATAACTTGGAAAAACTGGGCAAAGCAATGGAAAAATGACAAGCGACAGTCTAGGCGACGGACCGTCGACCCTGCGATGAACCATCGGCCTAAATCGTCACCAAGAAATAAAATGTTATGCCACTAGAAGTCTTGAGATGGCCCATGTGATGGACCGTCGCCAGTGTGATGGACCGTTAGCATAAACTGTCACCAAAAAATAAAATGTTGTGCCACTGGAAGTCTCGCAATAGTCTAGGCGATGGACCATCGCCTCAGCAACGAACCATTGCATAATCTGTCGTGCATGAAGTGGTAATTCTGAATTTTAATTTTAAAACCCCAGTCCTAGAATCATATAAATACTAAGTATTAGGTTTTATTTTGGTACTTTTTTTACAGTAGTATCATACTTTTCTCCTCTATTGAGAACCTTGTAACATTATTCTTTGAGATTGGAAGCGAAAACTTGAGATCTAACTATTATTTTTGTACTTTTCCATTGAAGATTGAGAGAAAAATATTATAACTTTTGTAAGTACTCCTTTGAAGTTATTTGTGAATATCAATATGTTTTTTTTTATATTATATGGAAATGAGTGGCTAAGCTTCCACAACTAGGGTTATGGGAGCCTTAATAAAGATAGTTGACTGGGGTTATGAATTCATCTGATTTCTAACACTTGTCTAAATTGTATGAACCTCTCTTCATTATAATGACATCTCTTGGTTGCAAACTTGAGAAGTGAGCCCATGAACACCACTTGTCTGAACAGGAAAGTGGATGTTGGGAAAAGAGATGATTCACATAAAATCCATAGATTTACCCTTCGGGTTAAGGGTTAATGCCCTAGCGAGATTAACCCTCATGAGAATTTTATTGAATAATGCATGAATCCTTTAAGTTCAAAAGAAGTAAAGGTTAAAGTACCCATTAGGTTGAGAAACAAGTGGGTAAATCCTTAGAATTCAATACTTCTTGCAAATTGAAATAATAAGTTAGAAATTAACCGCAGATTCACAACCCTAACTTCTTGAATGTATTGTTGAGCATAACCCTAGTTATCTTATTCTCATTGAATTTATATTTGCATTAAATCTCAGTAGCTAGACCTCAGTGTAGATACAAGAGCGAAAGAATAGTACTAACACATTGAAAACCCCTTTATACCGTAACCTTAAATCAATAGTCCATTAAATATCAACTTACTTAGTTGCACGAGTATTCCCTATGGGATTCTACCCCAACCTTCGTTGGGTTCTATATTTGACAACGACTGCTTACACTTTCATAAGAAAGTTGTAATTTGGGCATATAAAATTTTGGCGCCGTTGTCGGGGAATATGGTTGTCAATTAAGTTTGTGATTGTTAATTGATATTTAGTCAAAGTTTCCCAAATTTTATTTTTTTCTGTAATTTTTGTTTTTCGCAGGTTGATTGTCTTGTATGCCAAGTACACGGAGATCAGATGAACCTTTAGTACCTATTCATATGGAACCTTAACTTATTGGCATAATGAATAGTCAACAGGACCCAGAGAGTGTAGTTGCTCAACAGGAAGAAGCTAGACTAGCTAACTTAGTAACTGCACAACTGAATCAGCAGAATGCGGATAATCCAGGCCGGGCACTAAATCCAGATGATGATGATCTGGGTGATGATGATTTATTAAATCCGATCATCTAGAGGCGTGCAGATAATATGCCTGCACCGGTGAATAGGAATGCCAACAAAAATCTCCCTTCTAGTGCTAGACCAGAGCACCAGGAAATCCAATTTAATATTGTGGATGATGATGATGACTTAGATGGAGCTGGTGCAACAGGGGAAATTATCCCTCCCCCTTAGAACCCGGAGTTAAGTTTAATATTACAAGTACTATGATCCGGTTGTTGCACCTCAAAGGTATATTTGGTGGACTTGAGCGTGATGACCCGAATATGCATTTTGCCAACTTTATCTCGACATGAAAATTGTTTAACAACCTAGGAGTTAGGCAAAAGGCTATTCGGTTGTGGCTGTTCCTGTTGTCTCTATCTGGGGAGGCAACTTTATGGTTGAATGGGCTAACTCCCAACTCTATTACCAATTGGATTCAATAGAAAGATGCTTTCTTATAAAGGTTCTTTCCGCCATCCAAGAGGGCACAATTAAGGGATGAAATCAGTAACTTCAGATAGCTTCAAACTAAAGCTCTTCATGAGACTTGGGAGTGATTCAAGAAGAAGCTTATGAAGTGTCCAAATCATTAAATGACCAATGTCCATTTGATGGAGATCTTATATTTGGCCTTGAACTCTGTGACAAAGACAGTAGTAGATAATTCTGCGAGGGGGGGGTCATTCATAGACCTCACTTTTCTTGAAGTAGCAGAGATGCTTGATCTTATGACAAAGCAGAGTAGATCTTAGCATACCAGGGATTCTGAGGTAGCAAGCTCTACTGTATCTATTAGCATGACTGTGGAGTAAGGGCAAAGGGAAGAAGAATGCGACCAAGACATGGAAAACATGAAGATGCATATGGATCTTCTCACTAAGCCCTTATTATCTGAAAAGATAGAGAAGGTTAAAGTTGTTACATCACAGGGAAGGGAAGAATACAATTTTGAGGAGGAAGCCAATTATTTGAACAATCAGGGGGTTTTCGAGGCAGTGGCCAAGGAAACCAAGGTCGGAACTATTATGACAAATTTGTCTATAAGGACTGCGATCAATGGAATTGGAAAGATAAAAATCATAGGAGTGGGTTGTATGTTTCTCCTGGAAACCGCAAGGATGTTGCAACTAGTTTGGGAAAGATGTCCATGGAGGACATGATGGCTAAGTTGTGAAGGGAGTGGAAGAAAAAAATACTGGGGTGGTTGAGATGAAAAGTGATTTTTCCTCGATGAATCAGCTGGTTTATTCACACTCTACTTCAATAAAATAGTTAGAGCAGTAGATGAACCAACTGTCTTCCACATTAAACTAGAAGAAGAGTGGAACCTTACCAAGCAACATAATTTATAACTCGAGGAAGGATGGTTCATGTATGGCAGTTACCACTAGGAGTGGTAAGGTATTGGCAAGCCCTTCTATAGGCAAGCCTGTGGTTTATATTATGGTAGATGATGTAGATGAAGTGGAGATTGATTATCCAGTGGTGTTTGAGAAACTGGATGTGGTTATTGATTATGCATCATCTAACTATCAGCAGGTTGAAGAGTTGGATAAGAGAAAGGGAAAGGAGGCTGAAGTGGTGGTTACTACGATCCCAAAGCCACCTCCTCCATTTCCCCATCGGTTGAAGAAGAAGGCTGCCAACATAAAGTTTGGCAAATTTATGGCCGTGCTTAAGCAGTTGACAATCAATTTTCCATTGGTGAAGGCATTGGAGAAAATTCCAGGGTATGCAAAGTTCATGAAAGACCTTGTTACAAAAAAGCGGACAGTTAGTTTTGAGCCGGTGGATAATCTCCATCATTGTGGTGCGATTTTCACAAGGTCTTTGGTGTAGAAGAAGTTAGACCCGGGAGCATTTACCATCTCGTGCACTATTGGGCCTCTAGATTTTGCAAAAGTCCTATGTGATTTGGGAGCTAGTATAAACTTAATGACGCTTGCGGTATATAAGAAATTGGGTTTGGGGGATCCTACTCCCACAAAAACAAGATTAGTTATGGTGGAAAGGTCTGTGAAGCGGCCCATGGAGATTTTATATGACGTATTTGTTAAGGCGGCGAGTTTTATATTTCTGGCTGATTTTGTCATTCTCGATTGTGAGGTGGATTTCGAGGTGCCCATACTTTGGGTCGACCTTTCCTCACAACTGGGAGTGTACTTATTGATTTGAGGACAAATTAGATACTATTCAGGTTGAATGATGAAGTAGTTCGATTCGATGTATACCAGACAATGAAACAACATAAAGATATGAGTGTATTTTCTATTGTGGATGTTTATTATGAGGAGGAGTAGGAAGTGCCTATAGAAGAATAATTTGTTGTGGAGACTTTAGCTGTTGTATTGATGAATTTTGATCATGACAATATTGAAGATTATGAGGAGATGGTGTATGCCTTAATAGGCATGGGGTCTTATTCATATGCACCCAAGAAGTTGGATTTGAACTTGAAAAATTGTCCAACTCCACCTGCTAAGCCTTCTATAGAAGATCCACCTACTTTGGAACTGAAGGAGATACCTGGTCATTTAAGGTACGTGTTCCTAGGCAGTGGGAATACAATACCAATGATTATTTTTGCTGATCTGGGTAAGCAACAGGTGAAAGCTATCATCTCTGTTCTTAAGAGATATAAGAGGGCTATTGGTTGGAGGATTGCAGACATCATCGGTTTCCCTCCTGGTATATGTACACATAAGATTCATCTATAGGAGGATTGTGTTCCGACCATTTTGCATCAGCGTCATCTAAACCCACCTATGAAAGAGGTGGTAAAAAAAGAAATCATAAAGTGGCTACACACAGGAGTAGTATATCCCATTTCAGACAGTAAGTGGGTGAGTCCTATTAAGTGCGTGCCCAAGAAAGGGGGCATGGCAGTTGTGGATAACGAGAAGAATGAGTTGATCCCACTCAGTCCTGTTACTGGGTGGAGGGTGTTATGGATTATAGAAAATTCAACTCGTGGACATTGAAAGGATTACTTCCCAATGCCTTTCATGGATCAGATTCTTGATCGGCAAGCGGGAAGGGGTTGGTACTATTTCTTAGATAGGTATTCTAGTTACAACAAGATTTCTATTGCTCCTGAAGATCAGGAAAAGAGGACATTCACATGCCCATATGGTACGTCTTCTTCTAAGCGGATGCCTTTCGGGTTGTGCACTGCACCCACCACTTTTTAGTGGTGCATGATTTCAATATTTTTTTTATATGTTTGACGACACCTTGGAAGTGTTTATGGATGATTTCATGGTTGTAGGTGATTCTTTTGAGCTTTTCTTGCTGAATCTTAGTCGGGAGTTGTAGCGGTGTGAAGAGTTCAACCTTGTCCTTAACTGGGAAAAGTGCCACTTCATAGTGAAGGAAGACATTGTTCTCAGTCACAAAATTTCAAGGTACTGAGGTACATAAGGGAAAGGTTGAAGTGATTGAGAAACTACCTCTCCTATATTAGTCAAAGTTTCTTGGTCATGCGGGGTTCTACCGCAAGTTCATAAAAGACTTCTAAAAGATTGCAAATCCACTTTGCAAACTTCTGGAGAAGGAGGCTAAGTTCACTTTTGATGAAGACTACATAAAGGTTTTTGAATGCCTTAAGCTGAAACTAGTGGAGGCTCAAATTATTATTACTCCTGACTGGACGAAGCCATTTGAGGTTATGTGTGATTCCAGTGGAGTGGCACTTGGATCCATTATTGTCCAAAATAAAGAGAAGTTGTTCCATTCGATATATTATGCAAGTAAGTCCTTGAATGGGGCCCAAAATAATTATACCGGGACTGAGTAGGAACTTCTAGCAGTTGGGTATGCTTTTGAGAAGTTTTGGGCATATCTGTTGGGTACCAAAGTAGTAGTTCACACTGACCACTCTGCCTTGAGGTACTTAATGGCGAAGAAAGACGTTAAGCCAAGGTTGATTCGGCGGGTATTTCTACTTCAAGAATTTGACATCGAAGTCAATGATCAAAAGGGATATGAGAATCAGGTAACAGACCAGCTATCCAGACTTGAAGGCGAGCAAAAAGTCAAGGATAATCTAGATATTGATGATTCCTTTTCGAATAAGAAAATATTGGTTGCAGTTCTTGAAAAAGTACGTTGGTATGCTGACTTTGCGAACTATGTGGTGAGTGAAGTGATGTCGGAGAATCTTTCCTTTCATCAAAATAAAAAATTTCTCCATGATGTGACACATTATTTCTGGGATGATCCATATCTATATCGGTGGTGTGCAGATGACATTATTAGGTGGTGCATCCCAGAAGTAGATATGTTGAATATACTGGAAGTGGGTCATGTAAGGAAAGTACTTCAAAGCAGCTACTATTGGGCCTCTTAGGATAATTGAGGGTGTTGATGTTCCATCTTTTGATGGAACATTTTAAGCCCTTATCTTAGGATAATTGTGTGTTTTCAAGAAACTATTTCCATATTTAACATTGGGTTTTAGTGTTTTCACGATAAGAACTGAACGCGAAGAATAGCTTGGAAAAACTGGGCAAAGTAACAAAAATATGACAAGTGACGGTCCAGGCGACGGACCGTTGACCCAGCGATGAACCATTGGCCTAAAATATCACCGAGAAATAGAATGTTGTCCCACTAGAAGTTTCGCAATGTTCTAGGAGATGGACCATCACCTCAACAATGAACCATCGCCCAATACGTTGTGCATGAAGCGGCAATTCTGAATTTGAATTTTAAAACCCCAGTCCTGGAATCATATAAATACAAAGTATTAGGTTTTGTTTTGGTACTTTTTTGATAGTAGTATCATACTTTTCTCCTCTATTGAGAGACTTGAACATTATTCTTGGAGATTGGAAGCGAAAACTTGAGATTTAACTATTATTTTTATACTTTTCCATTGAAGTTTGAGAGAACAATATTGTAACTTTTGTATGTACTCCTTTGAAGTTATTTATGAATATCAATATGTTTTGATATCTTATGTGGTATTGAGTGGCTAAGTTCCATAACTAGGGTTGTGGGATCCTTGATGTAGAGAGTTTACTGGGGTTGTGAATTCATCTAATTTGTAACACTTGTCTAAATTATTTGAACCTCTGTACATTATAATGACATCTCTTGGTTGAAAACTTGAGAAGTGAGCCCATGAACACCACTTGTCTGAACCAGAAAGTGGATGTTGGGAAAATAGATAATTCACATGAAATCCATAGATTTACCCTTTGGGTTAAGGGTTAATGCCCTAACGGATCAGCCCTCATGAGAATTCTAATGAATAATGCATAAATCCTTTAAGTTCGAAAGATATAAAGGGTAAAATACCCATTAGGTTGAGAAACAAGTGGGTAAATCCTTGGAATTCAATACTTTTTGCAAATTGAAATCATAAGTTAGAAATTAACTACAGATTCATAACCCTAACAGCTTGAACGTCTTGGTGAGCATAACCCTAGTTATCTTACTCTTATTGAAGTTATATTTTCATTAACTCTCAGTAACTGGACCTCTATGTGGATACAAGAGAGAAAGAATAGTACTAACTTATTGAAACCCCCTTTATCCCGGAATCTTAGATCAATAGTCCAGTAAAAATCAACTTAGTTGCACGAGTATTCCCTATGGGATTCGACCCCAACCTTTGTTAGGTTTTATATTTGACAACGATCACTTACACTTTCATAATAAAGTTATAATTTGGGTGTATCAGTACTCAATTTACTATAAAGTTATCCGGAATGATAATGGAAACAACATGTATAAGTAAATGGGGGAGGGGGGGAATTTGTTGAAAATTCTTCACACAAACTTTAACCAGTATGGAGTGAATACTATCTTTGGTCTAAATTCGAAGTTTATAGGAACCTTAGGATTATGTCTCCTTAGAGGTAACGTATATGGGATATGGTTGGTCAATCAAGGGATTTAGTTGTTAAGTAATAGATAAGCCAGGTCGAATATCATTGAGGTCAATCTTTGATAAAACCACAACGGTTTCACCCATTGGCTCTTTAGAGCACCTATTAAGTGTGGAGTTTATGTAACCACCCAAATCCTCAACAAAGCATCCCTATTTCTAGGATGATGCTCTTGACATAATTTACACTTCCTAAACATTTATTTCTAAGATTGCAAAGGTAAATAATCTATAGACTCGGTTGTTCACCATTGCCTTGTCCCCGGATAACCCTCTTTTGAGGATGTTATGGGCTACCTAATATTTACCTAAGTCCCTTTTTAGAGAATGACCAAGGGTTTCTAGAGTTTGGACCTTTCATCCATCAAACCCATTTGGAAATTTTAGAGTTTTCACCCATCAAATCCTATCTCATACGCTCAAGCAATGGTGAATTCCATACTCTATAACAAAAATCCATGTAAACACAATAATACCCACTTACAATTACAAACTAATTCAACATAATCCCAAGATAAAATTGGTTAGCTACTCATGAAGAAAGTAAAGAGAGATATACCATGAGGGTCAACCAAAGCATTCATTCTTCAACAAGAAACTAAGAAATTTGAGTCTCCAAAGTTGATTATACACTTGCCTAATTAGGATTTCAATCTTAGAATTCAAAACTATAGTATGAGTCAAGCAATATCCAAAGAATAAAGGGTTTTTTCTTATATATGATTTGGGATTCATCCATGGCATTTTACGATTCTCCCCTTGGACCAGTTCCCGTTGATCCGCGATTGCATGTATTTGACTACAACCGTGCCTGCACAATCACAATTACATTTTGTGACCGCATTGCTTTGACCATTTTGATTGACTGGGATTGCATCTAGAGGACCGCGATTGCGGTAACCGGGGCTGAGGTAATCCAGGTCTTCAACTGCACTCTTCTATAATTCCTCTTAATCATTTTCAGCTCCAATCCACATCTTTTGACCTCCTTAGCATTTTTACCCGCATCGAGTGAATATTAGTGTATCTAACCATAATTTTGTCTAATTTATACATTCAAATTAAGGCATTGTGCATAAATAATGAGTATGAATGAGTGGTGAAAACGCCACTCATCAACACCCCCAACTTAAGACTTTTTTTGTCCTAGAGCAACACTACCCCTATATTATTAGACAATGTGTGTCCTCACTCTATCAATCAATGATCATGATGACTTAACTTGAGTGCCACCACTAAAAGCATTTCACACATAGATAAATACGTTTCTAACTACTCACTTCATTATAAAATTGAATAGCAAAGGATGCAATAGACTCTGATGAGCAACCATGTAATAACTACTAACACTCTAAAAATGACAAGTATGTTATATCCTCATTTACCTCATTGCATAGGAGATGAAAAAATAACCCACCTCAACTTGCTCGTATGCCTCCTCATAAGAAAGAAAAATTTCACATACCGAGTTACTAATCATGCAACAAGGAACTTTAAGTGTAAGCCCTCACTCTCTCAAGAAGTTCTCCATGTTAAGAAGCACCAAAACATAGTCTTGCCCTAATTTTCAATTGTAACTACAAAGAAGGTAAGTGGTTGGTGATCTCATAGGAGGGTTGGGTAGGGTAGGATATCATTTTTGAAACAACATGGTTACACCCTTCCTTGAACTTCTACATCACATTTTTCAAAGTTCTTTCTTTTTCTCTATAATAATGGGCCACTCTCCTTTATTTCTTTCTTTCTTTTACCATGCCTACTTTTTTCTTCCTTTGCTCACCTAGCTTCTTTTTTCTTATATTCTTGCAATGTTAAAGCTATCTTTTCTTTCTTTGGTCCTTTTCTCTTCTATTTGTTTTTTTTTAAAACTTAGGCAAATTAGGCATACACTAACTCTTTGTGGCACCAAACTTTCTTCCTTCAAGATTTTCCACCCCCAACTTAGGCTTTTTGTCTCAAATTACATTCTCAAGTTCAAGAAGGGTATGGTTCAAAAGAGGGATAAAAAAAGTGATTCATGGCTTGTAATGTGTTTGCCAAAGAAAGTTCTAAAGTCTCATAGTGGGTACGAGGGATTACACTTATGCAAGGGTAGGCATTTTAGGCTTAAAGTGGGTACCAAAATAAAAAATATGGCCTATGATCATTTCTCCAACCAAGTACAATCTAAATTAGCTATGAAATACTATAGGGGAAAGTTCTAGATAGCACAAGTACACAATAGATAAAGACAATCAACCTTACACATATGGCATGCGAGTACCGTCAAGAGGATTCAATCGTTCTACCCGCTCAAGATAAATATGGGATATTCATTAACTTTCCAACGTTAACTCTTGGAGTCATAAAAAGAAGAAAAATATCATTACAAAGTTTCTCACGTTCGTGCATTTAGATTTTGCAAAAAAAATTTGGACGTAGGAAATTGTTTGCCTTTGTATCTGCACCACGTATAATATGCTAATTATGATAACAACTCAAGACATAGTCTCATATTGTGAATCCTAGTATGGGACAACTATCCATATGGTTACTCAGACTTTACCTATGGATATAGATGTGATCCCAAATCATCAATGCTATAGTTACTCAGACTTCCCTTGCATTTTATAGCTTCAATGCCACGGGTACTCAGACTTCCCGTACACCTACTAAAATGGCCAACTAATAAAAATAAATAACTAGTTCATGCAAATGTGGGCAACATCAGAAAGCCTGAATATTACAACTCAAATAAAAATAGAAGTAAGGATTATCAAAAAGAGCACAGAAGTATGCAGAAATATCAATAATACTGGCCCAAATGTCATGAATAAGGAAACACCCCTAACTAACTAGGTAGCAGTGTCCCCACTGTATAAATAATAAAGGGTTGAAGAGATAAGGTGCTCCCTGAAACTGCATCAAGGGCTACTATCACTCATAGACCCTCTATCATCACCACCCTCCTCAAGATCTGACCTCTCAGCCGGGGCCTCATCATTAGTGTCCACCCAAGAAGTAGGAAGCCTACTTAGGGGCTTCAGAACCTTACATAGACCCTTCACCCTTTTCGATATCTTGGTAAAGAACTAATCTTTTTTTTCTCCCTAATGATCATCTATTTATGTGCATTCTGAAGATCCCGGTGTGATGCTGCCAAAACGGACTAGGATTCCTCAAGCCTATCAATAGTAGATTTTTTCTTCTTTTTGTCCTTCTTGTACTCATAATAATCGACACGTGATAAATATGAGTGATGGTGGTGGAGGTCTTTCTCAACCCTCCAGGCAAGCTAGCCACAAGCTCTTTAATGGTTACAGTGTTAACTCCAATCTCTTCAAGAGGTCCCATGATGGTTGGTATATGAGGCTTAGGTTCGCTACATGTTGGCTCTTCCAAGTTGATCTTTCTTTTCTTACTTTTTCCTTATGTGCCCTCTCCTCAAATCCTCAATGGGTAGATGGGGAGCTAGGATGCACCCATGTATCACTAGCATATTTTTCTACTCCTTCTATCTTGCACAGTTCAATAATCAGAGAGGGGTTAAAGAGATTCTTACCACCATGATTTTTGAAATGATCTATTTCATTGACCACAAGTTGAACAACATTCAAAGGGATGATGTCTAGAAGACAAGCAAACATCCGAGCACATAATTCAGGGACTGTCGTCATATGGGTTCAAGGAGACACTAAGCTACAAATGATGTGCAACCATATCCGAGCCTTGGAAGTAAAGTCTTTCATGGAGATGTTGCTTTTAGTCTTCATCCAAGAGACTTCCTTTCCATGACATAGCCATTGTGACAGCCAATTCCCCAATTTATATCTCATCGTTTTGAATTTACCTATGTCTACCTTCTAGAGCCCATAAATATCATTGATTTGCTTAGCCCCAACTTTCGCTGACTTTTCCCGCATCTTTACAATCACATTGAGTGGGTTTGACAAAAATACTTCACTGATATTAGTATAAAATTCATGGACCCATTGCTAATTTGCAAGGCATGGATCCGGGGCCAAAAACCTCCACCCTGTGGCTTTAAGTTTGTCATGAAAAGTCGATAGCTTCTCTGGTACATTCTCCAAACAAATTTCTCTTTCCAACAACAACTTTTTCTTTGAAAAACCCTTGTAGTGGTGAGTATGGAATTAGGGTGCCATGAATCTGATATGATCAAACTTATCCATGAGGTTGTCCAAAAAACATTAAACACACATTATATCTTTCAATGTTAGTCAGATCATGCAAGCTGTCCTAGATTGATCATTAAAGTTCATTGGACTAAGTGCTAGGGGTTTCCAAGCTAAAAATTTAGGAGTACAGGATTTTTGACCTGATAGGAACCTACCCTCAGTTACCGCGCACACGGAATAAGAGCTGTATCCGCGTTACCATGGTCACGGTCTATGACTGCAATCGCAACACCTGAGACTGGTTTCATGTTATTTATGCATGTTTAACTTCCTCCCAATTCTATGCTACCAGCATGTTCTACAATATGGGTGAAAATAAAGGTCATATGAACAATGCTAATGGTGTGTGTGAATGTTCCCTTTAAAAGTAAATGCCGCTATTGAAAGTTCTTTTTAGCAATTTATCAAACACAAGGTGTACATATCAGATTTTTCTATCGTACACACAATTGGGTACTCAGGGCTTCCCCACTTTTGTGCACACCTTATTCAAGCAGCCAACACCACAATAATATTAAGTATGACCACATATAAAGAATAACAATTAAAACTTTAGGCCATTTTCTTAATCATGCACTCAATGGACTATTTTTCAAAATAAAAGCAAGAGTTTATATCACCAACCTGAGTTGTGATGCAAGAGGGATATGCCCAGAGGATGATCGAGAGCTTACAACTTGGCCAATTAATGTAGATTAGATTTGAGAGTGAAATCTTTAAAAGGGAGTATGAGGGAAATGAAGGACATTAGGGGTTAAATGACTTAAATGACCACGATCTCAGTCAGGGGCCATGACTGCACGTACTCGTGTAGCCGTGATCGCGCACGGTGGCCGCGATCGCAGTAACTGAGAGCAGTTTTTGCTCTCCTATTTTCCCCTGTTCAGCATTTTACTCAATTTTCATAGAATTTTCTTGCTCGTATTTTCAAAGTAAACTTTCACACTTTACCCTTTCAAAGCTCATTCAATGAAATTCAAAGTGCCACAAATGCATGGGTTATTCAAATGCAAAAGACAATATCTACACTACGAGAACATAACAAAAAGGATACGAGCCACTCTTGTGGAATTTGTGGGTTGCCTCCCACCTAGCGCATTATTTATCATCGTGGTATGACGTCTTTCTTCTTTCAATATCATGGAGAGTCCTCAAACCCCTCATCTTTCACTGTCTTATTTTCAACATCCACCACGGATACTACTTGGAACTCCACAATTTACTTCTTTGAATTGTAAATTTTGAACGATATCTCATCTTCTTGCACTCAAAATTTCATTTCCCCTAACTCTATATCAACAATGGCTCTCCTATTAGCCATGAAAGGATGACCAAGAATGATAGGCACCTCTTTCTCCATCTCACAATCCAAAGAATGAATTTGTCCACCTTTACGAGAACATCAAATAATATACCTACTGGCCTTTTTATGGACCGGTCTGCCACCAAAAGTTACATTGAGGTTGGTGTAGGAGTGTCCAAACCAAGTTTCTTATAGATGACATACGACACTAGGTTTATTCTTGCATCAAGGTCATAAAAAGCTTTTGCAAACTTATGAGTACCAATGGTGCAAGGGATAGTGAAGGCTCCGGGGTTATTTTTATTTTACGAAACTTTTCTATCTATGATAGCGCTACACCCATGAGTAATTTCAATGGTATCACCTTCAACGAGCTTTTTGTTTGACATTAAATTTTTCATTAACTAAGCATATCCTTAAATTTCTTGAATAGCCACAAGTAGTGGGATATTTATAGAAATATTGCTAAGTTTTTCCATAAATTTCCTTAATTTGTCACTCTCTTCCTTTTTAAGCAACCGTTGAGGGAACGTGGGAGGAATATGGATGGTTGGATTTTCTTCTCCTTGTAGCTTTTCAAGTTCAACCACTTCCTCATCACTTTTATCTAGCTCTTTCTCATCATTTGCTTTTCTTATTTGAGGTGTAACCTTTTTTGCCTTGGCCTTGGGCATATTTTTTCTCACCTTTCCTCTAAGGGGTTCTGGAAGTGCTTTCCCACTTCTAGTGATAATTGTTAGGACTTGTGCTTAATTCTTTGGGTTAGCAATTGTGTCACTTGGAAGTCCACTTCTAGCCCTTGCATTTAGTTTCATGGAGATTTTCCCGACTTGGGTCTCTAATTATTTGATAGAGGTGGAGTGAGACATCACTATTTGGGAGAGTATGGAGAAGTCACCATTCAACTCACAGACCATTTTATCCTTACCTTTAACTCTACTTAAGATTTGTGCAAAAAACATCTTCGGTCTTGAACTTTTTGAGGTCAATGACATTTGACTCCTTGGCTTTAGCCCTATCATAAAGAGGAATATAGCGGTCATAGTCACATTCCCTATCTCTCGAATCTCTATCTCGGTCTTGATCCATCCAACCTTGATTCCTATCTTTCCTTTGATAGGCGGGGCGGGAACCCCCTAGTAGTTTGCCAAGTACCAAATTTCTTCGTCCAACTTCTTTCCCTCATAATCATCTTCATAAGGATTTGATGTTATGGAATTTACTACTTTTGCGGTACTACCATAACATGTTTCGTTAGAAGCTCAAGATGGGTCATCATCTTGTCCATGTTATCCTCCTTCTCCTTTTTTTATTTCTTTGCTACTTGGTCACCACAGAGGTAGTACAAGGGGTTTTAGGAGTATCGGCATCATGGGTGTGCCACCCACGGTTTTGCTTGGATTCTTAACCTATCAATCAGAAAGCCTCGAGATGATGCAATTTTACAATAGAGCCCCCCGATGCATTATCCACAACCATTTTGTTCAATGGGCCACGAGCTCTATAGAAAATCTCAAGGAGCATCTTATCCGGGACCTCATGATTTGGTCATTGGGCTAGCTTTTCATTAAACTTCCCCCACACTTCAAACAATGGTTCTCCATTCAATTTTCAGAAGTTTACAATTTTATGCTGCTTTTGAAGCATTTTTTATGGTGGGAATTATCTATCAAGGAACACCGTGGTGTGCTCCTCCCAAGAGGTGATTGAGCTGGGTGGAAATAAGCGGAGCCATAAAACTGCCTCTCCTGTTAGGAAAAATGGGAAAATTCGAAGCCGGATGGATTCTTATGTAATATGCGCTATGTTAAATGGCACACCAACTTCCGCAAAGTTTTCTCAAATTAATATTTGGGTCCTCATATGCTTGATCCCCATATAATCCATTCATTTGTAACATCTGAAGCATAACACTAGTCACATAAAACACACCATTTTTGTTTGTTGGTGGGATGCAGATAGCACTTGTTCATCCCGCTTCATTCAATTGGCCCTCATTGTCTATTGGAGAATCAAATGGGCCAAAATTATTTGCATTGTCGCTCATCGCTCCGTTCACACTTTGATCTCCAACAAAATAGTCAAAATCAACAAATAAAGTAAATTTCCCCACTTCGAGTATTCCATAGTAAGAATAGCACCAAACAAGTAAAATATATATTTCACTCCCCAGCAACGACACCATTTTGATAACTCTCAACTCACTCCCATAATTGAGGGGTGAGGCGGTCGTTGTCAAGTAACCCAATGTAAATCGAGGTCGAATCTCGAGGAGTGAATTCTATAAAATTCCACGCTATGGGTACTCAAGTAACTATAAGGTTACCCAAAATGATAATGGAAACATGTCTAAGTAAATGGTGGAGGGGGGGAATTTGTTGAAAATTTTTCACACAAACTTTAACCAGTACGGAGTGAATGTTATATTTGGTCTAAATTCAAGGTTTGGAGGAATCTTGGGATTATGTCTCCTTAGAGGTAACGTATATGGGATAAGGTTGGTTTATCAAGGGATTTAGTTGTTAAGTAATGGATAGTCTCGGTCGAATATCATTGAGGTTAATCTTTTGATAAAACCACAATGATTTCACCTATTGGCTCTTTCGAGCACCTAATAAGTGTGGAGTTTATGTAACCACCCAAAACCTCAACCAAGCATCCCTATTTCTAGGATGATGTTCTTGACATGATTTATACTTCCTAAACACTTATTTCTAAGATTGCAAAGGGTAGTAAACCATAGACTCAGTTGTTCACCATTGCCTTGTCCCCAGATAACCCTCTTTTGAGGATGTTAAAGGTTACCTAATATTCACCTAATTCCTTCTTTCGAGGATGACCAAGGGTTTCTAGAGCTTGGAGCTTTCACCCATCAAATCCATTTGGAAATTTGGAGTTTTCACCAATCAAATCCCAACTCATAAGCTCAAGCAATGGTGAAATCCATACTCAACAACTAAAATTCATGCAAACACAACAATACCCACACACAATTACACACTAATTAAACATAATCCCAACAATAAATTACTTAGCTACTCATGAAGAAAGTAAAGAGAGATATACCATGTGGGTCAACCAAACCATTCATTCTTCAACAAGAAACTAAGAAATTTGAGTCTCCAAAGTTGATTACACACTTGACCAATTAGGGTTTCAATCTTAGAATTCAAAACTATATTATGATACAAACAATACCCGAAGAACAAAGGGTTTTTGCTTATATATGATTTGGGATTCGTCCATAACATTTTATAATTCTGCCTTTGGGCCAGTTCCCGCTAATACGCAATCGCGTGTATTTGACTGTGACTGCGGCTGCGCGACCATAGTTAGATTTTATGACCGCATTGCTCTGACCATCTTAACTGACCGTGACCATAGCTAGAGGACCACAGTCGCGGTAACCGGGGCTGATGTAATCCAGGTGTTCAACTTCACTCTTCTATGCTTTCTTTTTATCATTTTTAGATCCAATCCATATCTTTTGAACTCCTTTGATTGTTTACCTGCATCGAGTGGATATTAGTGCATCTAACCACAAGTTTGTCTCATTTATGAATTCAAATCAAGGTATTATGCACGAATAATCAGTATGAATGAGTGGTAAAAACACCACTCATCATGAATCAACAACCAAGATAGTTAACTTAACATATAAGATTTTATAGTTATAAGATTATTTAAATTGCCTCGACCCTAAATTCCTCCCCATTATTGTTCGAACACTTTATATTTTCATTATTATTCATTGTTTATATTTTCATTATTATTCATTGTTACTTTTAGATTCTCAAATTTGAACTCTCTTTGATTACCTTCACATTTATGTACTCTTACAAGTAAAGCTAGAATTGGGTTATTTCTAAACACAAGTCCCTGTGGGTTCGACATCCAACTTGAAAGGGATACTTTATTACTTGCATAACCACGTTCGCTTTCGTGTGTGGAAGGATGTCAATATGTTTTTGGGTACATTTTTGAGGGCTTGAAATTTGTCAATTATATTATTTTTCATTTTCCTACGTCATTTTATATGTGCTGACAACTTGGTCTTAGATTTTAATTTGGAGGTAAAAATCTAAATCTCAAGTAAGCTGGTAAGGAAAAGGAATTTGGTTTACCCATATCTTCAACTTGAGTGATGCTTACATTGGTTAAGGAGAAAAACAATACTTCTTTATCATATTCCGCAATTTCAACAGAAAAAAGTTGTTCCTATAGTCATGGTTGAGGAACAACCATCACGCAGGATAGTGTATGAAATGGAAACTTCACTTGCAACAAATGTTACCTCTGCCATCCACAAACCGGAACCTAGAGGTAGATTTGAGCTCAAACATAATATGGTAAAATTGTTGCATAGAAGTGGACAATTCACATGCTTGTCATATTAGGATCCATAAGATCTTCTACAAAACTTCTTTGAGATCAGTGATACTTTCATTCCCAATTGAGTCTCTACTAACTACATGAGGCTCAATCTCTTCCCATTTTCACTGTTGGGGAAGCAAAGAAATTGTTGAAGGTAGAACCGTCAAGATCCATCACTACTTGGGACAACCTGGAAAAGAAGTTCCTTATCATATTCTTCCCATCTTGTTAAACTAAAAGGTTAAGGAGTGAGATCCTGAGTTAAACAGAAGCTAGATAAGAATCTATATTATGCATGGGGGAGGTTCAAATCTCTTTTCAAGGATTTTCCACACCACCAATATATTAATGAGGTATTAACTCATATTTTGTAGAATCTCTTCAACATACCACAAAAATTTTGTTAGATTCAGCTACAGGTGGTCAAATGTTTGAGATAGCTTATAATGAGCTATATACTCTCCTAAATGGAATTGTACAAGGCAATCCTGAATGGCAATGCGATATGTCCAGAAGTCCAGTAAAAATGTCTACAGGTATAATTAAGGTTGACAATGTCACAACTTTGGTTGCTCAATTGGACTTCTTTTACAATCAATTGATGACATAATTTGATAAGCTTAGTGTAAATCATCCTCCTGCCCAAGTAAATATAGTTTAGCATGCCTCATCTTGATGTGAGATTTGTGGAATTAGGGGTCACTCTGCAGATTTATGTGGAGAAAATCCAAGGTCAGTTAATTTTATAGGCAATGCGCATAAGGGAAATCTAAATTATGGTAATGCCTATAACCGCAGTTGGCATAATCTGTGTAATTACTCATGGGGAAATAATCAGGCTCTGACTCTACAATTTCAGCAGTAGCATAACGCTTAGGCCATTAATATTGAATAAAATTTGAAAAAGATCTTGGCAAATAAAGAACAAATGGCAGCAGAGATAAAAATCTGCAACTTACTCATAATAATAGGAATACCCAGTTGGGGCAGCTAGCTCTAGCACAGAATACCAGACCACAAGGAAGTTTGCCTAGTGACATAGAGAATCCAAAGCAAGTAATGGCAATCACCTTGAGGAGAGTTATAGACTTGATTAACAAACCTCCAGAGAAATATCAAGAGGTATAGGAAGAGTTAGTCCCACAAGAGAAAGAGGTGAAGCAAGTTCAACCCAAAGAAGCTAAAAAATTGGGGAAGTCTGAGTACCAAAAAGCATAGGCTATTGAGCATTCACAAGAGAGACTACCACCATCATTCCCTCAAAATCTTAAAAAGGCTAAGAAAGATGATCTCTTTAAGTAGTTCTTTTGCACATTAATAGAGTTTCACATTAACCTCCCATTGTTAGATGTTTTAAAGGGTATACTAAAGTACTCTAAGTGCTTGATGGAAGTGGTGACCTTTAAGACAAAGCTGGGTGATAATTTAGACGGTAGAACTTACTAGGGAGTGCAGTTCTGTGGTTAGGAGGAAGATGCCTTTCACAACCCAAACTAGGGCTAGACCATGACGGGTATCTCAAGTCTGCTGGGATAGAAGATCACCCCCGTACAGTTAACCAACAAACATAACATCCCCAACATCGGATGAATTCAAATATATAACAAGATAATGTAAGGATAAGCTTAAAGATATTTAAAACATGTATATAATATGTCAACTAGAAATCAGCCAAGTGACCCACCAACAATACCTAAGCCTACAGTAATCCAACAAACCCTTATAAACAATGGACTGAAGCTGAATACCAATAAAGTGTTGAGACATGCCCCCAACTATAGCCAAAAACTAGTTTAAGAAGTCTAAGACATGAGGAACCAGAACATGAAATGTAGACTTTCGATGTACGGAAACTCACCAATTTAATGTCAACTCAAGAACTGATCTCAAGTCTAAATCACTGTGCAGGAGAAGTAGAAGTATGTCCAATTCCTACATTACATGGGGATATATCATCTGAAGAAGGTTAGCTCGGTGAACGATAGCCTGTAACTCAGGGATAAGGATAACATAATACTATGATCAACAGTTTCAAACTCAATCAAAATCCAATGTACAAAAACGAATGCATATACATAGATACATCACATACTGAGATAGGGAACAACCTTAACATGAATTTTAAAATTTTAACCTGGATTTTGCAGCTCATTTATCATATAATATATTACCCATAGGCTATATGGGCCCTATCTCTCACCCCCTAGTCGATCCCTACTGCATGTAGCCGCACAAACCAGAGAAAAATTATATATATATCTATAGGGGTCTCAAAACCTTAAATCATAGACTAAGGTAAATTAAGAACCGGATCATGAAATGTGATATGGGGGACTTGAACCCTCCAATCATAATAATATCAATAAGGTGGACTCCAACTACCTATTCATAAGCAAGGGGACTCAAACTCTTAAGCGATAACGACCCCCACACCGGCGAGTGCGAGTTCCTGTATCGGTCAATCAGACCTCTACTTTTTTGACTTGGCTACACAACCCTCTTTTAAAGACCAATTACAATATTTAACATATATTCCCATTTTTATTAAACCAATTACACACCAAGGTATCCCGTTGGTATAGTCATACCAACCTCGCTTATAAGATAATATCATAATGCCATGTCATCCACTCAACTAACTAGGACTTAAACCTATAGGTCAAAAGATATTCAAATAATCAATCATTTGGAAATCGACCCCCTTTAATCAACCAAACCCACAAGGTTTTAATTCTACCATTTATACATGGCCACCAAGGCCATTCAAGGAAAACATGAATACTTCATTAACCATTTTATACCAATGCATAATTACAAGTGGGTAAACCAAACTATGTGATAAAAGACATTTTCATTGACAATTTCATAAACATATTGAGGGCATACAATTTCCAAAACCATAATCAAGGAAAAATCATCAAATTAGGGTTTAACCATGACCCCTCAGTTTAATCACCATTCCCATGCACCCACAAGTTCAAAACCATATTTAAAACATAAAGGATAATAATTAAACCATGGAAAAACATCATCCAACAACAAGCATTCAAAAACCTCGACCTTTATTTCAAAACTAACAACAATATCTCATGGAAAATACATTAAAACATATTTTCTTGATAAATTAACAATGAAGGAGGAGTAACATGCCTAAAATATTCACAATTATGAAGAAAATCTTGAATTGACCCCTCGATGCACAACTTTGAGGAAACCCTAGCTTGCAAGGATTGAGAGAACTTAAGAGAGAAGAGGATATGTTTTGATTATCTTATGGGTGAGAATAAAGTCTAAATAGGTTTTATAGTTTGTGGTTTATGTTTAGGTCAAGATAGAAATGTCTAAAATAATCTTATTAGAAGATGGAAATTAAACCGTCAGTTACTACGGGTGACCATACGACTCGTAGTGTAACCATATGACTCGGACCATCAAGTTGTTACCAAATTAGAACCTTCTTGGGATCTTTACTATGAACCCTACAACTAGCCCCAAACATATTGAAATGAGACACTATGACTCATAGGGTTAAGTCATAGTCTCAATAATTTTAATAGAGGCACCATATTGGACACATTATGAAATACCCTATGTATGACTCATTAAGAGTCTATACGAGTCGGTAAGTCTAATTGTTATAAAAGTAGTGAGTTAGGGAAATCCTTTTAGGCTCATCATGACTCGTCAGGTGAGTTGTTGCTAGGGCAGAAAGTTCAGAACTCAAAAAAATTTTAAGGGACAAAATCTGAGGTATTTCAATTCTTCCCCACTTAGATCATTCACCCTCGAATGATGGGTCAAGGAAAATGCAAGCATGATATTAACCCAACTAACAACCACATTTCCTTTTAATAAAGTCAAAAAACAAAGATATCAAGAAATCATAATTTCCCTTAACAAAGTAAGAAAACAAGATATTAAGAATAACACAAACCTCAAGCCCGATTATCAGGAATAGGTAACAAGAATGGATAATTGGATTATATCTCTTCTATAGCTTCCCACATAACTCCTTCTGCCTAAATAATACATCTAATAATCCTTAAATATGACCACACTCTATGCAAAGCTTTCAATTATGAATAAAACACTCTACTATTTCAACCTCCTAACTCCCCTGCAAAATACATAACTATGAGACCTAAGCATTTGCTGCATCTCCATTCCATGTTAAAGCCCAACTCAGAGTTAAAGGTGCTAGTGTAAGTCATGTGAGCATATACTTTAAAACACTCCAATAGTACTACTCAATAATATCATAAAAATAAAGTAACCTCAGGTGTAAATCAAGGAGTACTAACCATATAACACAATGGTTTATGCATTTATCAATCACATATTCAACCCTGCTTTTCTACCCCTCTTTGCCAATATCTAACTCAAAACTACAAACTTTAATCACTATCACGATGGATTTCACCATATCTCTTCTTCTTAACTATTTCACATAACAAAGTTTATTTTACTCTTCTATCTTTATCTATAAATTTTAGCCTGAGTAGTCACCCTAAAAATTTTACAATAAAGAACATCTACTCATTCATCCAAAATGTTACTACCCTTCTATAGCTACTACCATCACAACATAAGAAGGATATCTGAGGAACTAGAGTACAAGCACTAAGAATGAGGGTATTACTTCTCAATTACATCTTATACTTGTCGTACTACTCAAGGTGAGACCTGTGAAATTAGACATGGTATAATAGGCATGAAGTACTTTATAGGAACTACGTAGGTTATAAATGGAGTGTTGTTTCAACATAAATATACGATTGTATGAGTTCTTAGTACTAGGCAACAAGAGAAACATGACTGTATATAGCATGGATAATATAACATAGAGCCGAGATTCATATTTAGTGAACTAGGCAAGGATTTTCACTTGAAACCATTATTTCATAGAACTTGGCCTAACGTAAGGCATGAATGTATGGATCATGCACATCATGACATAGAGCTTGAATACTTGGAAGCTCAAATTTTAGAAAACCATTATTACCTTTGGTTCAAGGGCTGGAGTACGCACATATGCGGTGTGTAGAATACAGGCCTTAGGCATAAGCACTGTTAGAATGCATACAATGCTAGTAGAGCGTCCTCTTATCCAAAATATGAGGGAATCTCTAGAATAAGATTAAATTTACCCCGACTCTCCCCTGAACACCATAAATAGGAGAAAAATTAAGGTTAGCCCTCGATCTCTATTTTACTACACATATAAGCATAACACTCTACTCTAAGGGGTATTTCATTGGATATATCCTAGGGACGCTAGGCTCCTTATAATTCAAACCTCATATATCAAGATGCTTCCTGGGGTTCAACATACTCTTACAAACTCCATGCCATAATCCACCCAATGACTTAGCCCCCCATCCATCAGTTCAACCAGGACCGTCGGCCTATATAACATAACTTTCCCACTCCAGTATTTCCTAAGACATCAACCTTATCTCTTCCACACACCTCACCAAGCTACCAATTTGCTCCCATAAGTCTCGTATTACTATCCTCAAGCTAACATACTCTCTTCACCAAAATCAATACCTAAGGTTAAAACTTAGTGTTTATCAACCATCATGCACTACTAATAGAGTACCCCATATAAAATATATATGGTCCTCCCTATAATGAAGTCACCCTAAATTCCATATTCACCTGCTGATAACCTATACACATTCAAAGAAAACCATCCTTCGTACATACAAAATAACTAAAGCACCCCATAAAAGAGAGACTAAAAGACATTTAGGAATATCTCTCTTTATTATGTTCTTTTTTCAAGTTGTAGAGTCTATGTCCTGAATTCTTCTTTAATTCCTATATATTTACTTTTCATTTATTCCTTGAAGATCTGAAGTTCACAGAAAATTCTCTATCCCAATTAAGGAGAATGTTTATGGGATATGCTCTACTCATAGGATCCATACCTAGTCTAGAGGTCCAGTTCCTGATTGTCTTAGAGTTTTGTCAGTTCTCTCTATCCATCATAAACTACTAAGGCTAAAGTAATGAACGCTAAGTTTTGTTAGTCTATTCATATGTTGGCATAGTTGGTAGCTACCCAGTTTGAGCTTGGTGTCCTGTTACTCCATCTTTTGAGGCCATAATGGTTTCCTATTCATGAGGTTGAACCCTCTGACCTTTACGAGTGTTAAGGTTGAAGAAGATCCTCAAAGTTTTCTAGATGAGATAAAAAAGATTTTTTGAGTTATAAATTCCATAAATATGGAGGCTATGGAGTTTTCTGCCTACCAGTTTAAGGAAGTGGTGTACCAATGGTACAAGGAAAAGGAATAGTCAAGGAGTGATGATGCTAAGTCATCTCTGTGAGAGGATTTTTCTAATTATTTTTTGGACCACTTCTTACCTTAGGATTTGAGGGAAATAAAAATAGAAGAGTTCTAAATATGAAGCAGGGTAATATATTGGTTAAAAAGTATGCCTTGAAGATACACCATTTATCGCAGTATGCTCTAGAGTTGGTTTCTAGCATAAGGTCTCAGATGATAAAGTTTTCTTTTGGATTGTCTTGTGAATTTATCCTTGAAATTAAGGCTATCTTATTAATCAAGGACATAGATATCTATATTTTGGTGGTATACATACAGTAGGTAAAGAAAGAAAAGAAGAGTAAAAAATAGATAAAGAAGAGAAAGGGAAAGAAGTTTTGATTCTCTGTGAAGGGTGGTGTCCGATTGCAGAGTGGCAAAGATGATAAAAAGTGGCCTAAAAAGGAGAGGGACAATTCTGGGTCTTACTCTTCGGCTAGTGCTCCCTACGAAAGACCACTGGGTGATAGGCATTTCTATTGTGGAGACAAATTTAGGGCTTTGGTTGCCCAATCTCAGGATAGTAGGACTTAGTCCGCTCCATCATATCCTCCTTGTAGATTCTTTGGTCGCTTGTATCGTGGTTATTGTGACAAGGGAAGGGACAAGTTCTTCAACTGTGGTCATCCAGGGAAAATCCTTAGAAACTGTCCTATTTGTAAGGTTGCTTCGGTGGAAAACAAGGTTCTAGTTGCCTCTTCTTCAAGTTTGGCACCAAAGGGTACACTATGTGGCTCCGACACTAGTCAGAACCGTCTTTATGCTCTTACTACACGAAAGGAGTTTGAGGCATCGCCTGATGTCGTGATTGGAATGTTGAAACTTTTTTCCCAAGATATGTACTATTTACTTAATTTGGGGTCCACTCTCTCTTATGTGACCTTATTTGTGGTTGTTGATAACGCTCAATCTACAGCTCTCGAAGGAGTGTAAAGCGGTCGTTTGTCAAATATAGAACCCAACTGGGTTGGGTATCGATCCCTCAGGGAATAGCTTGGTCAACAAGTAAGTGAAGATTACTAGACTTTTAGTGAAAGTCTCAAAAAATGGGGGATTCTTGTTGTGCAAGTAATGTAACCAAATAGTAGCTAAAAACGGCAATAGCAAAGTAAAAAAAGAAAGAATGTTTTAGTAAGATGTAAACAATGAGAATTGAGGAGTTGGGGTTATGTCCACCTTCTGAGTTATACGTCTCTATTGACTATGAGTGTGTTGAATTCAGACATGCATGTGCTTATAGAGAATTGTATTCGATGGTAAATCCAGGCGTCTTTCAACCTATTCGAGGATTATTTCACTTTAACTCTTTCGAGCTTAAAGCGTGTCTAACGGTATGAATTCTCCAAGAGGTTAATCCAGTTACGGCACTAACTTTTTAATAGGGGATGGGACCCTACTACCTTGACATTATCTCTTTTCCAGACAGATAACCTTTCTTTCGAACAAGTTAAATGTTATACTGGCGTATTCTTGCGTTTGCAACCACAAATAATTTAGATTAAGATGAAGAGAATAATGATATAAGCAACATACGTGTCACGAACTCACAAACTCACAGCAATAGATAGTATCTCATTCGGCTTCCATAACCCCAACATAGAAGTTTAGTTACGCATGAGTGCGAAGGAAATCACAATTGACATTGTTGTTATACCACAATAAGGATTTCACATTTGTAATGGTGTGGTAGGCGTTAGGCGTGAATCCCTTAGCAAAGTAACGTTTCTCTTGTTGTGGAATTTAAGAATAGATGAATAGAAGAAGAAAAATAGAATCAATGGAAGAATGATTGTTTAGAACTAGAATGGCTTAGAAGTAGAATAAAATAGAATTGAATGTAAGAAGATGTTTTAAAATCTCTAGAAAGATAGGGTATTTATAATACCCATATCCTATTCCTACTAAGCTAATGAAATGCTTAACCAAATCCTACTAAGCTAATGAAATACTTAACCCAATTGTACTAGGTTAATGTATCATTATCCTAATCCTAATAAGTTACTGCTATACTTAACCCAATTGTACTAGGTTAAGGTATCATTATCCTAATCCTAATAAGTTACTGCTAGTCCCCAAAGTCTTCAGAATTGTTGTTTTTGCCCGGGATAGATTTTCCATGCGCCACTTTTGGTCCTTGGCATCCAAGATTTGGTTTCCTCCTTTCGTGAAGCTTTCTTTGGCGTCAAGTTATCCATAAAATGCTGAATTCTGCATCATTTATACCTGAAAACTTGCTAATCATGTTTGTTAGCTCACTTACAGGAAAAAGGACTAAAAGTGCATGAATTATATAATTTGTCCTCAAAACATGGCTAAAATATGGGTAAAATATAGTGCTATAGGCGTGTAAATTCGCCTATCATCAACACCCCACACTTAAAGATTTGTTCGTCCTCGAACAAAATATCATGTCCCTCTAAACATCAACTTAGGGTTTCACAACAACAACATAAAATATTCGTCAAGACAAGCACAACAATTATCAACAAAGAGTAGTTTTCCGATCATTAGTAGAGATAGTTTAACCTCTAGCATAGACTCGTTATGGTGGTCAACTCATATTCAAAGGTTAAGGAACAAAGAATCATACACGACTACCCAAAACTCATCAACCATGTGTGTCTCACAATATATTACCCATAATCACTCACAAGTATAGCATATTTTTCAAACATGGGTATCAAAATATCCTTGCTCTCACTCTCACAAAGAATTCATATGTAGCAACTGATGACCATAGGCTTCCCCTTAGTGTAATGCTCCACTAAATGTCAGAATGCTAAGCTTAGAATCAAATAGGTCTTTTGATGGTTGTAATGTAGGCTAAGGGATGGGTAGGACTATTTTGGCCAGAAATAGTGACTATGTTCCTAAGCGCTTTAATACATCACATTGTATCATTAACACTTTTCTTTCAAACAACATTTCTACTTTCTTTTATTCTACCACTCTTTTTCTCCTCTTTTGTTTTTCAATTTTACACATAACTAACTTTTCAGTTTTCCTTTCCTTTTTCTTTTGATAACATACCTCTTATGATAGCACTTTCTTTTTCATAACTCATTCAAGAACCAATGCATTCTAAAGCATCATACTTACCCAATTTCCTCTTATTTTGTCACATGACTTTTTCACTTTAAAGCACTTAGGAATTTGGATCAAATTATGGTCTTGAAAAAAATGGATTAGGCTTACATACGAGGTTTGTCAAAGAAAATAGGCTAAAGGCTCAAAAGGGTTTAACTAGGATGATGTCCATGGGTAGGTAAAAAGAAGGTAAATAATCATAGGTTGCCAAAGAAATGCCTAAATCATCTCCTAGACTTGCACTATTTATTTTTGCTTTACATACATACCAGGCAAGTTCTAGCATCAGCCACAAGCACAGAATATACTATTATCTCACACACACAAGGCACATGGTCGACTTTATTGGGAGTAGTATAGACTCTTGACCCAACAGATGAAGGAATTAAACCAAACAATATCACATAGTGAGTCACAATTAGAGCCTAAATGTCTCAATAGTCATGATTTTAGCACAAACTCTTGTCATAATCTCATGCTTCCTATTAGAATAATTTCATGCGAAGCTAAGCTAAAAAAAACAATTAACTACAAACAAACATAAATAAATGCAAATGTGGATGGAGAAGTATAGCATGCAAATACCATCACCCCACACTTAGACGGGACACACTGTCCTCAGTGGAAAATAAATAAGAAAAACCTGGTTAGTCGGACTCATCCTCTATGTCTGGGGTCATACCCCTTGCATCGGAATCATCATCCTCAGAAGTTCCTCATAAGTATCCCACTTAATTCCAAGAGTGAGTCGAGGTATTTGCAGTGAGGAGGGTTCTCCTTGCTCTTTTCGGCCTCTTTTCTTGCCTTTTTGTGAAGTGGTAGCCTTATCTTTGCCTTGTCTTGCTTTGGGTGCCATTGTACCTGAGACTTAAAACAATGTTCATGTTAGCATCATCTCGATGGATACAATCTATAAACAAGCAGTAGTGGCACCACCCCACACTTAGTTTGTTGGTACAGACTAGTGAAGTGAAAGTGGTCGATTACTCAGACTTCATCGACATACGTTTTAGGGGCTATATTCCAACAAGAAATTCAGATATGTAACACTTCTTGTAATCTTTGCAATACTTTCATGTTAGGTATATCAAGACTTCTACATATGGATTACATCATGGTATAGTTTCTATCAATAATCGCAATCTCCTATGTCGGTAGGCAACTATAAGTCTTATTCCGATGAGCGAGACATCCCAACATGTAAGTATTCAAGTGACAAGAGTATGCAATGTTCATGACTATAGCAATTCCGCAAGTAGTATGACAATATATCAAAATCGAATTGAAGTCGGAAACAAGTTAAGATCATCCTAACGTATATGTTCACTCACTTGGTTGTGTATCAACAATTCAAACACATTCACATATCCAATACTTCTTCAAGATTTAGCAATTCATAATAGACATAGTAACGTAGTACTTATGAAAATAGATGAAGAACACAAGAGTACTTACGTGATTGAAGCCTTTGGAGATGTTCTTGTGAAGTGGAAGAGCAAAAGTTTTGAGAAGATTTGGATGCTATGTGCGGCGCCTATGTTAGGTTTTCAATGTGTTTGTGCCTCAAGACTAAGTCTCCTTTATATAGGAAAATAATGGGTCGGGTTTTGACCCATTTAAAATTGGTTTTGGAGACAAAAAGTGACCATAGGCGGCACCTTTATCTTTGCCTATGCTTGGCATAGGCGGACCCTAATGCAAAGCCTATGGTGAGCATAGGTGGCGCCTAGTGCAATGCCTTTAGTGACCATAGGCGGCGCCTTTAGCATGGCCTATGAGATTCAGAGACAAAATGCTTTGGCATAGGCGGCGCCTATGCTATGGCATACTTGAGCATGGGCGGCGCCTATGCTATAGCACACTAGATTCCGAGACCTTGGGCTATAGTATAGGCTTTTCCTTGTTCGTGGCCTAGTTTTACCTAGGCATAGCCTTTCTCGATGCCTATTTTGTCATGAGCAATGCTCAATCCATAGCCTTATGCATCTTAATTCCTAACTTACCACCTTTACCATGCCATACGCCCAAATCGCATCTGAAATTGATCTCCTCATTTTATACCTCTTGCACCTAGATTCGCTCAAAACCAATGAAAATGATTAGTACGATGGGTTGCCTCCCATCAAGCGCCTTAGTTTTGGTCGTGGAACGACTCTTATTTTTGGATTTTTATTTATCAAAAATGAAACACGTACTAGAATGAGAGAAAGACAAAAAAAATGAAAAACGATAAACGATGGGTTGCCTCCCATCTAGAGCTTGATTTATTATCGTGGCATGACATAGCTATCTCGATTACTTAGACTTCATCAAGATAGATGGTTGATCGTTTTCTGAATGGATTCAGACGATAATGAGGCTTACTTGTAGGCATGCAATCTTCTTCGAGATGACCCTTGTGCATGCCTATCCCAGGAGGGATACCAATTATATCATCAATAGTCCAACCCATAGCTCTCATGTATCTCTTCAGAGAAGAGATGAGATCCTCTACGTGCTGTTTACTTAAATCATCCGCACTCACCGGAAGTATATTTATACTTTCCAAGAACACATACCTTAGATAATCGGGGAGCTCTTTCGATTCTAGAATTGGTGGCTCTTCAAGGGAAGTCTTCGCTGTTGGTGATGGTTGATTCTTAAGATCACGGTCCGGTTGCTTAGGAGTATGGGAATAGGACTCTATTTCTGTTAGAGCACCCATAAGTTCTTCATAATCTTCATCGTCCTCATGCTCAACATTCAGTGGCGCAGCAGACAATGGCTCAACAGTAGGCTGTTTCTCTACAGATAATGCTTTCTTATCCTCATGATGAACATCAACTACAAAGAACACATTCATATCACTGGGCTGCTTTATTGCTTTGCATATATCAAAGCGGACCACTTCGTCATTCAACCGAAATAAAAGCTCATTAGCTCTCATGTCAATAAGAACACTTCCCGTTACAAGGAAAGGGCGTCCCAAGATTATGGGAACCTCTGAGTCCGCTTCACAATCCAAAATAACAAAGTCTGCTGGAAAGATGAATGAAGAAACCTTTACCAAGACATCACATAGGATACCAACAGGTCGTTTTACCGACCTATCCGCCATGACGAGCCTCATATTGGTTGGAGTAGGATCACCCAACCCTAACTTTTTATAGATAGATAATGGCATCAAATTGATGCTGGCTCCTAAATCACATAATGCTTTGGCAAAATTCAAAGATCCAACGGTGCAAGGAATAGTGAAAGCTCCGGGGTCAGCCTTCTTCTGAACTATTGATCGGGTAGCGATTGCGCTGCAGTGATGGACATCATCTTTCAACTCAAACTTGCTGCCCGCTTCTTTGTCAAGAGATCCTTAAGAAATTTCGCATACCCAGGCATTTGTTCAAGTGCTTCCACCAATGGAACATTAATGGTCAGCTGCTTTAACATAGTCATGAATTTACTGAACTTCGTATCATCCGCCACCTTCTTCAATCTTTAGGGAAAAGGTGGTGGTGGGTATGGAATTTTTCTCTCCACGGCTTTCTTCTCCTTTTTCTTCCGTTTTCAGCTTTTCCAGGCTGCACGTCGTCAGGAGTGACGTTAAGGATGTTAGGATCGGCTGCTGCGGCATCTTCCCCTTTCGCCTTATCATCAATTTCCGCTTCTTCGTCAACCACTTTCTTGCCTTTTTCTGAAGTTTCCAGCACCTTACCACTTCGGGTAGTGATGGCCATGCATGACCCATCATTCCTTGGGTTTTGCACAGTATCGCTAGGTAAAGTACCAGCCTTTCTTTGATTGAGTGCTGCTGAAAGTTGGCTCAATTGCTGCTCTATTTGCTTGATTGAAGTGGAATGAGAATCAACTAATTGCTTCATAGAGGACAAATCATTTATTACCTTCGTTATTCCTGCGCTCGTTGCTTCCACTCCTTTCAGTAGTTTAGCCATCATGTCTTCCATACTTCCAGAACTAGATGTGGTGGCGTCACGTCTTCCAGGGGGAACATACAAACCACTACTGTCATTCTTGTTCTTCCAACTACCTTGGTCCATGTTTCCAGATTTACCATGATAGTTCCGACCTTGGTTTCCTTGGGCATTGCCTCGGAAACCCCCTGATTGTTCAAGTAGTTGGCTTCCTCTTCCGAATCAGATTCGTCTCTTCCTTTTGACGCAATAGCTTTCACTTTTTCGGTCTTCCCTGATAATAAATGCTTTGTAAGAAGATCCACTTGTGTTTTCATGTGCGCCATATCTTGATCACGTTCTTCTTGTCTTCTTCTTTGGTCTGCAGTCATGCCAATAGATAAAGTGGGGCTTGCTACCTCAGAATCCCTAGTATGCCAAGCTCTACTTTGTTTTGTCATATGATCTAGCATATTGCTTGCTTGACCAAAGGTGAGATCCATAAAGGATCCTCCATCCGCATTATCCACCACTGGTTTAGTTATTGAATTCAGGGCTCTATATAATATCTCCATTAGGTGAACATTAGTCATATGATGGTTTGGGCACCTCGCTAGCTTTGTCTTGAACCTCTCCCATGTTTCATGAAGAGCTTCAGTGGGAAGCTGACGAAAGTTGCTGATTTCATCTCTCAATTGTGCTCTTTTGGATGGCGGAAAGAATCTTTCTAGGAAAGCGTCTCTCAATTGCCTCCAATTTGTAATAGAATCAGGAGTCAGCCCATTCAACCATAGAGTTGCCTCCCCAGACAGAGACAATGGAAATAAGCATAACCGAATTGCATTCTGACCAACTCCAGGATTGTCAAACGACTTGCATGTAGAAATAAAGTTGATGAGATGCATATTCGGATCATCGCCTGCTAGTCCACCAAATAATCCCTTGAGTTGCAATAACTGAATCATGGTGCTCGTGATGTTGAACTTGGCTCCGGGTGCCAATGGTGGAGGAATAATGGCTTCTGTGGCTCCGTCTCCATCAAGATCATCATCATCATCGTCGAAAGCTGGCTGCATAGCTTGGCATTCAGGCCTAAACCTAGCTTGACGATCTCTTCTGTTGGCAGGTGTTGCAATCTCAGCGGCATGCCTAGGGTTTAGTAGCTCGTCATCACCTAGATCTTCATCGTCAGGATTTGTTGCTCGCCCAGGGTTATCAATATTCTGTTGATGCACTTGAGCGGCGGCTAGTGCAGCTAGTCTCGCCTGTTCCTGTTGAGCAGCCATCCTTTCAATTGCGTGTTGTGTCTCCATTCTGCGAATACGTTGTGGTTCAGGATTGATAGGTAATAACGGTTGACCAGAACATCGGGTATGGGGCATGCACTGAATAAAAACCTACAGTAAACAAAAACAAAAACTAAAAGTAAAAGTACGAGAATCTTTGACCAAAGGGTCTAGTAATTATTACGAACTTAATTGACACTTGTATTCCCCGGCAACGGCGCCAATTTTTGATAACGCTCAATCTACAGCTCTCGTAGGAGTGTAAAGAGGTCGTTTGTCAAATATAGAACCCAACTGGGTTGGGTATCGATCCCTCAGGGAATAGCTTGGTCAATAAGTAAGTGAAGATTACTAGACTTTTAGTGAAAGTCTCGAAAAAGGGGGGATTCTTGTTGTGCAAGTAATGTAACCAAATAGTAGCTAAAAACGGCAATAGCAAAGTAAAAAGAGAAAGAATGTTTTAGTAAGATGTAAACAATGAGAATTGAGGAGTTGGGGTTATGTCCACCTTCTGAGTTATACGTCTCTATTGACTATGAGTGTGTTGAATTCAGACATGCATGTGCTTATAGAGAATTGTATTCGATGGTAAATCCAGGCGTCTTTCGACCTATTCGAGGATTATTTCACTTTAACTCTTTCGAGCTTAAAGTGTGTCTAACGTTATGAATTCTCCAAGAGGTTAATCCAGTTACGGCACTAACTTTTTAATAGGGGATGGGACCCTACTACCTTGACATTATCTCTTTTCCAGACAGATAACCTTTCTTTCGAACAAGTTAAATGTTATACTGGCGTATTCATGCGTTTGCAACCACAAAGAATTTAGATTAAGATGAAGAGAATAATGATATAAGCAACATACGTGTCACGAACTCACAAACTCACAACAATAGATAGTATCTCATTCGGCTTCCATAACCCCAACAGAGAAGTTTAGTTACCCATGAGTGCGAAGGAAATCACAATTGACATTGTTGTTATACCACAATAAGCATTTCACATTTGTAATGGTGTGGTAGGCGTTAGGCGTGAATCCCTTAGCAAAGTAATGTTTCTCTTGTTGTGGAATTTAAGAATAGATGAATAGAAGAAGAAAAAAAGAATCAATGGAAGAATGATTGTTTAGAACTAGAATGTCTTAGAAGTAGAATAGAATAGAATTGAATGTAAGAAGATGTTTTAAAATCTTTAGCAAGATAGGGTATTTATAATACCCATATCCTATTCCTACTAAGCTAATAAAATGCTTAACCAAATCCTACTAAGCTAATAAAATACTTAACCCAATTGTACTAGGTTAATGTATCATTATCCTAATCCTAATAAGTTACTGCTATACTTAACCCAATTGTACTAGGTTAAGGTATCATTATCCTAATCCTAATAAGTTACTGCTAGTCCCCAAAGTCTTTAGAATTGCTATTTTTGCCCGGGACAGATTTTCCATGCACCACTTTTGGTCCTTGGCGTCCAAGATTTGGTTTCCTCCTTTCGTGAAGCTTTCTTTGGCGTCAAGTTATCCATAAAATGCTGAATTCTGCATCATTTATACCTGAAAACTTGCTAATCATGTTCGTTAGCTCACTTACAGGAAAAAGGACTAAAAGTGCATGAATTATATAATTTGTCCTCAAAACATGGCTAAAATATGGGTAAAATATAGTGCAATAGGCGTGTAAATTCGCCTATCATCAGTTGTGCATTTTGGTTTTGGTCCCGAGTGTGTTTCAGACCATTTTCCGATTTCTACACCGGTAGGTAACGCTATGATTTCTAGAAGAGTCTATATGGGGTGTGTGGTATTTACTTGTAGTAAAGAAATTGTAGTGGACCTATTTTAATTAGATATGGTAGATTTTTATACCATATTGGGGATGGGTTGGTTGTACTAGTGCTATGCGTCTTTAGACTGTCGGACCCATATGGTTGTCTTTAAATTCCATAATGAGCTGGTTATTGAGTGGGGGTGGTTCCCTAGCTCCAAAGGGGAATTTCATCTCATATCTTAGAGCTCGGATATTAATCTCCAAGGGGTGTCTTTATTATTTAGTCTGTGTTAAAGATTCTAACTTGGAAGGTCCTTCTTTGCATTCTGTCCCAATGGTGAATAAATTTCATAAGTTTTTCCCTGATTACCTTATGGTGTTCCTCCTGATAGTGAGATTGAGTTTACGATTGATCTTGTTATGGACACTCATTCAATTTCTCTTCCTCCATATAGAATGGCTCTGACTGAGATAAAGGAGCATAAGGAAAAGCTAAAGGATCTTTTAGATAAGGGTTTTATCCTTCCTATTGCATCCCCATGAGGTGCACCGGTGTTGTTCATGCGTACGAAGTATGGTCCCTTTTGATGTTTATTAATTACCGATAATTAGATAAGGTAATGATAAAGAATAAGTACCCTCTTTTGAGGATAGATGATTTGTTTGATCATTTGTAAGATGTTAAGTTTTTCTCCAAGACTGATCTTTGATCTGAGTAGCATAAGTTAAGGATTAGGGAGACGAATGTCCCTAAGACTACATTCTGTACCTGGTAAAGTCATTTATTTTGACCAATGCCTCGGTAACATTTAAGGATTTGATTAATCGGGTATTTTCTTAGTTTCTGGATTTATTCATCATTGTGTTCATAAATGATATTCTTGTGTACTCTAAGAGTGAGGTAGATCATGTCAATCATCTCCCTGTGATGTTGTAGACCTTGAAAGAGCAGTAGTTGTATGGAAAATTCTTGAAATGTGAATTCTGGTTAAACACTATCACTTTTTTGGGTCATGTCATTTCTAGTGAAGGGATCATAGTAAATCCACAGAAAGTTGCAGGGGTTAAGAAGTGGCCTAGACTAACTACTCCAACCAATATTTGGAGCTTCTTGGATTTAGCTGGTTACTGTAGGAGATTTGTTGATAGTTTTTCTACTATATCTTTTCCATTGATGAAGTTGACTCCAAAGAACGTAAAGTTCTTATGGTCAGATACTTGTGAGGGTAGTTTTAAAAGGGTAATAATAATCTAACTTTGGTTCTAATTTCAACTTTACCTGAAGGCACTGATGGGTATATTATGATGCGTCCTATGTGGGGCTTGGGTGTGTTCTGATACAACATAGAAAGGTGATAGCTTATGCATCTAGGTAGTTAAAGTAGCATGAGAGGAATTATCCGAATCATGATTTCAAATTACTAGCTGTGGTGTTCGCGTTGAAGATCTGGCATTAATATTTGTATAGAGTGCATGTGGACATCTTTTTTTATTATAAAAACCTACAATATGTGTTTACTCAGAAAGATCTTAACCTTGGGAAAAGGAGATGGCTTGAGCTTCTCAAGGATTATGACATAAGTCTTTACTACCATCCAGGTAAAGTTAATGTGGTTGATGATGCTCTTTGCAGGTTGTCCATGGGTAGTTTAGCACTTGTGGATAAGGAGAAGAGGGATTTGGTGAAGGACATTCACCATATGGCTAACCTTGGAGTTCGTCTCTTCGACTTTAAGAATGGTGGTGCATTGGTTCAAGAAGTGGCAGAGTCGTCTCTAGGTGCTGAAATCTAGGAAAAACAAGTGTTAGATCCTGTGTTGATGAGGATCAAAAGTGATGTTGGTGGGAAGAATATGATGGAATTTGAGATTAGTGGTGGTGGTACTTTGCGGTACCAAGGAAGAATATGTATTCTCGACATCGATGGTTTACAAAAAAGGATCTTGGTCTAGGTGCATAAGTCGCACTATGTTTTTCATCCTTGTTCGATGAAAATGTATCGTGACCTCAAGGAGATGTATTGGTGAAAAATATAAAGATGGATGTGTCTAGTTATATAGCCAAGTGCATAGTGTGCCAATAAGTGAAAGCTGAGCACATGAGGCTCGTAGGATTATATCAAGAGATTGAGTTGTCTTTGTGGAAGTGGGAAGTGATCAACATGGATTTTGTTATCGGTCTTCCTTGGTCTCAGAATCAATTTGATTCGGATTGGGTCTTCGTGAATAGGATGATGAAGTCGACTTACTTTTTGCTAGTGAGGACTAACTTCTCGGCTAAGGATTCTGTGAGATTGTATCTCCATTAGATTGTGAAGTTTCATGAGGTATCTATTTCTATCATCTTACATCGTGGTGGGCAGTTTTTACCTCACTTTTGGCGGTTGTTTCAGAAAGTGTTAGACTTACATGAGTCTTAGTACTTCCTTTCACCCGCAGTTGGATGGGCAAGAAGATAGAACTATTTAGACATTGGAGGATATGCTTCGTGCTTGCACGATTGGCTATGGTGGTAGTTAGGTTGAGCATTTGCCTCTTATAGAGTTTTCATATAATAATAGCAACCACTCAAGCATTAGGATGGCTCCATTTGAATCTTTTTATGGTGGGAGGTGTAGGTCTCCTATTCGGTGGTTTTAGGTTGATGAGGCAGAGATGTTTGGCCCGGATTTAGTTCACCAAACCATAGAGAAGGTGAAGGTGTTTCGGGATAGAATTAAGGTTGCCTAAGGTCTCCAAAGGTTCTATATGGATGTAAGGCAAAGGGAGTTAAATTTTGAGGTTGGGGATAATGTGTTCTTGAAGGTGTCTCCCATGAAGGGAGTGATGCAGTTTGGGAAGAAGGGGAATCTCAATCCCTAGTATGCTGGTCCGTACTTTGTTTTGAGGAGGGTTGACAATGTTTCTTATAATCTGGAGTTTCCTTCTATCTTGAGATACATTCACCTGGTATTACATGTCCTTAAGTTGAGGAAGTGTACGAGTGATCCGTCTTAAATTATGCCTATCAAGGATATTGGTATTTTGGATTCTTTGTCTTATGAGGAGGTCTAGGTTAAGATGTTAGATCGGGAGGTTCATCGGTTGTGGACCAAAGATGTAACTTCAGTCAAGGTTCTATGAAGAAACCATAATGTTGAAGAGCCTACTTGGGAAGTAGAAGATGACATAAAGTCCAATTATCCATTCCTATTTTATGTTCTGGAAATTCGTGTGGAAGGTATGTGTTCTTTATCATAATTTTTTTTTCTAACTTAATTAAAGGAAAGATTGATTTCCTTGTATCATTTTTTTCTAACTTAGTTAAAGGTCAGGGTTGAGGTGTTGTGGTATGAATCGTTCTTGTACTACCTTGTTCCATCATTTAAGTATGAATAATCCAAGTGGGGGAGACTTAAAATATCTGGGTGATGAGTGGTGATTTTACCACTCATTTGCACCAAATATTTATGCATACTACCATATTTAATATATGAAAATGCGGCATCGTTATAATTTAAATGCACTAATATCCATATTTAGTAGGTATATAGTTGATAAGATCAAAGGTTGTGGATTAGAGCTAATAGATATCAAATGGAAGAAAAAGAAGTGCAGTTGAAGATCTGGAATAGTTCAGCCTTAGTTACCACGATTGCGGTCCTCAAGAAGCAGTCGGGGTCAGTCAAAGATGATCAGGATAGTGTAATCATGAAACACAACCATGATCGCATTGGCATCAATCGCAGACAACCTTATGTGATTACAGCTAAGTGAGATTATGTCCCAGGGCAATTTTGTAATTTCTCTTGGATGAATCCCAAACCTCATATAGGAAAAATCCCTTTCTTCTTTGGGTATTGCTTACCTTATAGACATTTTTTGAATTTGAAGCAAGAACCCTAATTGGGGAAGGTTGTAACTAATTTGAAGAGATAAATTCTTAGTGTTTTGTGAAGAATGAGTGGTTTGGATAATCCTTATGGTATATCTCTTTTTACTTTATTCATGAGTTGCTAAGTAATTTAATTTTGGGATTATCTTCAACTAAAGTGTAGTTATGTGTGGGTATTGTGGTGTTTGCATGATGTTTAGTTGTTGAGTATGAATTCCACCATTGTTTGGGTTTATTAGTTGGAATTTATGGGTTAAAACCCCAAATCTCCAAAAGGGTTTGATGGGTGAAAACCCCAAACTCTAGAAACCCTTCATCATCCTTGAAAGAGGGATGCAGATGAACATATGGTAACCCATAACATCCTTAAAAGAGGGTTATAAGGGGACAAGGCAATGGTGGACATTTGAGCCTATGGTTTATTACTTTTTGAAATCTTAGAAATAAGTGTAATTGGAGGGTAAATCATGTCAAGAGCATCATCCTAGAAATAGGGATGCTTGATTGAGTTTTTGGGTGATTACGAATTGGATACTTTTTAGGTGCTCAAAAGAGCCAACGGGTGAAATCCTTGTAATTTTTTTGAAAGACTAACCACAAAGACCTTCGACCTAGCCTATCTTTTACTAAACAACTAAGTTTAATGTTAGACTCTCAACAACCCATGCACTCCTTACCTTAAGGTAGAAATAATCCAAAGATTTTCTCAAATATTGATTTTAAATCAAAAGTGCTAAATTACTTTGTTGGTAACCAAAGATTGTTGCAAACAAAGTTCAAACCAATTCCCCCAGTTTATTATACTTGTTGTGTTTTTTAGAAATCCGGGTAACCTTTTAGTAATTAGTACACTTATAGGATTTGAAATTTATAATTTGCTCCTTGTGGATTCGTCCCCAACATGAGTTGGGTTATTGACAACGACCACCTCACCCCTCAAACATGGGAGTAGTTGAGCGTTATCAAAATAACACCATTGCCGGGGAGTGGAATATAAATTTCACTTGTGTGGTGTGATTCTTACTTGGGAATACCCGAGTGGTATAATTTACCTTATTTGTTATTTTTGAATTTTGTTTAGGTGATCGAAGTGTTAACGGAACATTGAGTGATGACGCAAGAAACATGTGCCCCTTAGATGGTCCCCTAGATTACGATGACCAACTAAATAAAGCGGGCCAAAAAAGTGCAACCTGTATCCCTCCAACTAATTGGAACGGAGTCTTCCATATGACTAGCATCATTCTTCACATGTTTCAAATGAAAGGATTGTATGTGGGTCAAACCTTTGAAGACCCAAATGTCCATTTAAAGAATTTTATGGAAGTTTGTGCGCCATTCAATATAGAACACATTACTCATGAATCCATCTGGCTTTCCCTCTCCCCGTTGTCACTAATGAGCGAGGCAATTTTATGGATCCACTCATGTCCACCCGAATTAAGAATATCCTGGGATGATCTTACTATGGTGTTTCTTGATAGATACTTCCCACCATCTAAAATGCTTCAAAAACGGGATGAGATTATGAATTTTAGGCAAATGAATAGAGAGTCGTTGTTTGAAGCTTGGGAATGATTTAATGGAAAATTGGCCCAATGACCAAATCATGAAGTTCCAGAGAAGATGCTTCTTAAGATCTTTTACCGGGCAATTGATCCATTAAACACAACAGTGGTGGATAATGAGGTGGGTGGCTCAATAGTGAAGATGCACCACCATGCATCCTTTTTATTGATAGGAGAAATGTCAAAGTGAAACCGAGGTTGGAATATCTGGGATACCAAAGTTCCCAAGATCCCTTCCACTACTTCCATGGTTGATAATGAACAAATAAAGTGGAATAAAGAGATGGAGGAGACCATGGAAAAAATGATGACCCAAATTGAACTCTTGACAAAGCATGTTATGGGTGAACCCGCGAAAGCGGTAAACGCCGTAGCATCAAAATCTTATGAAGATGATAAAGAAACAAAGAAGTTGGATGAGGAAATTTGGTATTTGGCTAACTACTCATGGGGTTCCCTCCCTGCCTATCAAAGGCAAGGTGGGAATCAAGGTTAGAAGGACTGCGAGCGGGATAGGGATTGAAGGGATAAGGAGCGTGATTACGACTATTATTTCCCTCCTCATGATCGAGCTAAGACCAAGGAGTCAAGTGCCATCGACCCCAAAAAATTCAAGATCGAGAATGTTTTAGTAAGAATATAGAATAGATGGGAAGGTATAGACAAAATAGTTTATGAGTTAAAAGGTGACTTCTCTCAACTATCTCAAATTGTGGTGTCTCACTCATCCTCTATCAAGAAATTAGAAACCCAAATAGGGAAAATCTCAATGCAACTAAATGCTAGGCCTAAAGATGGACTCCCTAGTGACACGAATTTGAATCTAAAGAATGATGCTCAGGTTCTAAAAAGTGTCACAAGGAGTGGAAAACACACTTGATGAGCCCTATAAAGAAGACTTGACTGAGAAAATGCCCAAAGAAAAATCAAAGGAGGTGTTACCCTTAAAGTCGAGAAGAAAATGATGAGAAAGAGATCGATGAAAGTGAAAAAGAAGTGGCTGAGGTTAAAAAGCCACAAAGTGAAGCAACATCCATAATCTAAGTTCTTCCCCCATTCCCTCAATGAATTCATAAAAAAGAGGAAGGTGACAAATTAAGGAAGCTCATGGCAAAAATTAGCAATCTATCGATAAACATCCCATTGCTCGAGGCGATCCAAGAGATCCCAGAATACGCTAAGTTAATGAAAAAGTTGATGTCCAAAAAGAACCTTGTCTAAGGTGACACCATTGAGGTAACTCATGGGTTTAGTGGTATCATGGATAGTAAGGTTACCAAAAAAAATGACCCTGAAGCGTTCACCATTCTTTGCACAATCGGGATGCATGAGTTTGCGAAAGATCTATGTGACCTTAGTTCAAGCATCAACTTAATGATTTTTGTCATCTACAAGAATCTTGGATTGGATCCCCATACACCGACCTCTATGCAACTCTTAATCGCGGACCGATCTATCAAAAGGACGGTGGGAATTTTATTTGATGTCCTTGTTAAAGTGGACAAGTTTATACATCCAATAGATTTTGTGATATTGGATTGTGAAATGGACCAAAAGGTACCTATCATCCTTGGCCTCCCCTTTCATGGACACATAAGAGCTATTGTCAATTTGGTGATGGGGGAAATAAAGTTTGGGGTACAAGTGGATGAGGTCTCTTTAAAAATTTGCAAGACAAAGAAACAAACTGTGGAACTTCAAGTTGTGCCTGTGGTTGATATTGAGGGTGAAAAGGAAAATGAGGAGGGTCTTGAGGGACTAAATTTAAATTAGATGAAGGAAAACGTCGTTCCACGATTTTAACTAGGGCTCTAGGTGGGAGGCAACCTACAAATGCCACGAAAGTGTCTCGTATCCTTTTTGTTATGTTTTTGTAGCATAGATGTTAGTTTTTTCATCCAAATAACTCATGCATTTGTGGCACTATGTAGTTAATTAGATGATCTTAGAAAGGAAAAAGTGTGCAAATTTGCATTGAAACTGTACAGGGAAAAATCTATCGAAAATTAAGCAAAAAGCTGAATAGGGGAAAATAGAGGAGCAAAAATGCTCTTAGTTACGGCAATCGCAGTCTCTAGGCACAATCACAGTCATCCGTGTGTCTACGATCACGACCACCTAACTGTGAATACGATTACTTTAGCCACTTAATCCCTAATTTCCCCTTATTTCTCCTCATATTACCTTTAAAGTTTTATTCTCTAACTGGACTAAATTATGGACAAGCTTATGAGTCTTCCAACAACATCCAAGCATTCTCCTTGCATCATAATTTTATGCTTTTAGGGTTACTTCATGGACAAGTATGATCATATTTAATGGCACCTAAGTACCACACTCTCCACTACAGTGATCTTCAAATGACAAAGTTACTCCCAGAACGAGGAATTTTCTTGGAGAATATGACGGCAAGTAAAGAAGTTTTGATTCCCTAAGAAGGGTAGTGGCCAACAACAAATTTGTAGAGATGGTAGAAAGTGTCCCAAAAAAGTGGGGAAATTATTTATCTTACTCGATGGCTTGTACTCCTTACCTAAAGTCATTTGGTGATAGGAATTTCCATAGTGGAAATAACTTCAGGGCACAAGGTTCCCATCTCTGGATAGTGAGGCTCAGACCACTCCAATATATCCTCCTAGTAGATTATGTAGTCGTTTGCATCAGGGTTTTTGTGATGAGAAAAGGGACAAGTGCTGCAACTTTGGTTAGCCAGGGCATATGCTTAGAAAGTGTCCTATTGGTAAGGTTGATTCGGGAGCAAACAAAGTTGTAGTTGCCTCTTCTTCAGTTCAAGCATCTGGCTCCGACACTGGTCGGACCTTTCTTTATGCTCTCACCACCTGATCGTAGTTCGAGGCATCGCCTGATGTCATGATTGGTATGTTGAAACACTTTTCACATGATGTGTACTATTAACTTTATTCGGGCTTCACTCTCTCTTATGTGACCCCATTTGTGGTTGTGCTTTTTGGTTTTGGTCCCGAGTGTGTTTCGGACCCTTTTTTGTTTCTACCCTGGTAGGTGACTCTGTGATTACTAAAAGAGTGTTAGGGGGTCTGTGGTATCTTTTGGTAGTAAAAAAACTGTGGTGGACCTGTTTTAAATTAGATATAGCAGATTTTAATGTCATATTGGTATGAATTGATTGTACTCTTGCTATGTGTATTTAGACTGCCATACCCATAAGCTTGTTTTTAAATTCCCTAATGAGATATCTATAGAGTGGGAGAGTGGTTCCCTAGATCCTAGGGGGAAGTTCATATCATATATTAGAGCTCGAATATTAATCTCCCAGGGGTGTCTCTATTATTTAGTCCGAGTTAAAAATTTTAAGTCGGAGAGTCCTTTGCATTCTTTCCCTATGGTGAATGAATTTTATGAGGTCTTCCCTGATGATCTTCCTAGTGTTTCTCTTGATTAAGAGATTGAGTTTGGGATTGATCTTGTTCTAAACACTCCTTTAATATTATTCCTCTATATAGAATGGCTCTGGCTGAGTTGAAGAAGCTTAAAAAGTAGGTAAAGGATCTTTTAGATAAGAGTTTCATCCATCCTAGTGTTCTCCTGTGGGGTGCACCGATGTTGTTTATGAGTAAGAAGGATTTTTTCCTTTAGATGTGTATTTATTACCGATAGTTGAATAAGGTGATGGTAAAGAATAAGTACCCTTTTTGGAGGATAGATGATTCATTTGATCGGTTGCAAGGTGATGAGGTTTTCTCCAAGATTGATCTTTGATCCAAGTATCATCCATTAAGGATTCGGGAGGAGGATATCCCTAAGAATTCTATTCCCACCCGATATGGGCAGTTTTAGTTGTTGGTGATGTAATTTGATTTGACCAGTGCCCTGGCGATATTTATGGATTTGATGAATGGATTTGATGAATAGGGTCTTCCATCACTTTCTAGATTTATTCATGATTATGTTCATAGACGATATTCTAGTGTACTCTATGAGTGAGGTGGATCATATCGATCACCTCCGTATGGTGTTGCAGACCATGAAAGAGTAGAAGTTTTTTTCCAAATTCTGGAAATATGAATTTTTGTTAAACACTGTCACTTTTTTAGTTTATGTCATTTCTAGTGAAAGGATCATGGTAGATCCGTAGAAGGTTGTAGTGGTTAAGAAGTGTCCTGGACCCACGACTCCAACCGATATTGAGAGCTTGTTGAGTTTAGCTGGTTACTATAGGAAGTTTATGGATAGTTTTTCTTCTATAGATGCTTCATTGATGAAGTAGACTCAAAAAAAGGTGATGTTCTTATGGTCGGATGGTTGTAAGGGTTGTTTTGAAAAGCTAAAGAATAAGCTAACTTTGGCTCCATTTTTTACTTTGCCAAAAGGCACTGATGGTTTTGTGGTATATTTTGATGCATCTCATATGGGGCTTGGGTGTGTTCTTATATAGCATACCAAGGTGATAGCTTATGCCTCTAGGCAGTTGAAGGTGTATTAGAAGAATTATCCAACTCATGATTTGGAATTTCTAGCTGCGGTGTTCGCATTGAAAATGTGGAATCACTATTTATATGTAGTGCATATGGATATCTTTTCTAATCATAAGAGCATGCAGTATGTGTTTAGTCAGAAAGAGCTTAACCTTAGGCAAATGAGATAGCTTGAGCTTTTTAAGAATTATAACACAAGTTTTCACTACCATCCAGGTAAAGATATGTGGTTGCTCATTCTCTTATGGATAAGGAAAAGTGGTAGTTGGTAAAGGATATTCACAATTTGGCTAACCTTAGAGTTTATTTCTTAGACTCTGAGAATGGTAGTGTGTTGGTTTAGGAAGTGGCACAGTCATCTCTGGGTGCTAAAATCATTGACAAGCAAGTGTTATATCCTGTGTTAATGAGGACCAAGGGTGATTTTTGTGGGAAGAAGATGATGGCCTTTGATATTAATGGTGGTGGTACTTTGCGGTACCAAAGGAGAATATATGTTTCGGACATTGATGGTTTGCAAGAAATAATCTTGAATGAGATGTATGAGTCATGCTATATTGTTCATCCTTGTTTGATGAAAATGTATCATTAACTCAAGGAGATGTATTGGTGGAACAATAAGAAAAAGGATGTGGTTGGTTTTATGGCCAATTGCATGGTGTGTCAATATGTGAAAGTTAAGCACATGAGTCCTAGAGGATTGTATCAGGAGATTAAGTTACTTATGTGGAAGTGGGAAGTGATCAATATGGATTTTCTTACTGGTCTTCCTCATTATTAGAATTAAGTTTATTCAATTTGGGTCATTATGGATAGGATGACGAAGTCGGCTTACTTTTTGCCAGTGAGGACTAATTTCTCGATTGAGGATTATGCGAAATTGTATCTCCATGAGATTGTGAAATTGTATGGGGTACCTGTTTCTATCATATCAGATCATGGTATGCAGTTTTCATCTCATGTTTGGCGATCATTTCAAAAAGATTTGGGGACTAAGGTGAGTCTTAGTAATGTTTTTCACCTGCAGTTGGATGGGAAAGCAGAGAAAACTATTCAAACGTTAGAGGATATGCTTCGTGCTTGTGTGATTGACTATAGTAGTAATTGCGTTTAGCATTTTCCTCTTATAGAGTTTTCCTATAATAGTAGCTACCACTCTAGCAATGGGATGGCTCCATTTGAAGCTTTGTATGGTAGAAGGTGTAGGCCTCCTATTGGGTGGTTCAAGGTTGAAAAGGCAGAGATGTTTGGCCCGTATTTGGTTCACCAAGCCATAGAGAAGGTGAATATGATTCGAGATAAACATAAGGTTATCCAAAGTCCCCAAAATACCTATGCTTATATGAGGCAAAGGAAAGTTAGAGTTTGAGGTTGGAGATAAAGTGTTAGTAATGGTGTCTCCCATGAAGGAAGTGAAGCGGTTTGGGAAGAAAGGGACGCCCAATCCCCGGTATGTTGGTCTGTACTTGGTTTTTAGGAGGGTTGGCAATGTTTTTTATTAGTTCAAGTTTCCTTCTAGCTTAATCTCTATTCACCCAGTATTCTGTGTCTTTATGTTGAGGAAGTGTATGGGTGATCAATCTAAAATCATTCATATCAAGGATATTGGTATTTCAGATTCTTTGTCTTGTGAGGATTTCTCAGTTGAGATCTTTGATCAACAGGTTCGTTGATTGCGGACCAAGGACATAGCTTCGGTCAAGGTTCTATGGAGGATCCACGAAGTCTAAGAGGCTACTTGGGAAATGAAAAAGGACATGAAGTCCAAGTGTCCATTACTATTTTCTTCTCCAGAAATTTGTGCGTAAGGTATGTGTTTTTCATCATACTTTTGTTTTCTAACTTAGATTGTTTTCCTTGCATCTTAGTTTTCTAACATTGTTAAAGTTTAAGCTTGAGGTGTTAGGGTGTAAATCATATTTGTACTACTTTTTTCCATCATTCGAGAATGAATTATCCAAGTGGGAGAGAATAGAAACACCCTAGGTTTTGGCCCTTGGAAATTTTTTGAGCTTTTGAGCTAAATATTCTTGTTATGACTCACCATACAAGTCGTAATTTGAGGGTATGGGTCAGGTGACCTATCTCGTAAGGTATCCAGTGTTTGGTGATCAAGTTTCTTTTTTGGGTATGATTTAATGGTGATGAGTCATATGTTCAGGGTATGAGTGGTATAGTTAATCATATGTTATACAATGTCTAGCATAGGTATTTCTTCTTAGGGTACGACTTGAATGGTATTAGTCGTATGGGATGGGTATGAGTTGGGAAAATAGAGTCGTATGGTGGACACTGTGTGATGTCCAATTTTCTGATCAAGGAATGAGTGGAGGGTACCACTCGTATGATGTGGGTACGAGTGAGAGGTCCAAATCATAACCACTTGCTAGAATTTTTAAAGTTTATGTTGGGGGTATTCTAGATATTTCCCCTCTTAATTTCTTTTGAACCCATGACATAAAAATTTTTTGGGACTTCATTTAACTTATTATCACAATCAAACACACTCTAAACACTTTCAAATCTCTCTCAAGCTATTGGTTCATGAAAAGGCTAGGGATTCCTTAAGGTGATTTAATTAGGGGCTTTCAAGAGTAAATCTCTCTATCTTCTTTGGTATCTAAGAAATATTACCCTCTCTCATTGTTATTTCATACTAAAATCATGTTTTGCTTTTTCATGGAATAATTATGGGTTTGTGTTGGTTTTGAAATATATGTTGGGGGTTTTGGTTTGTAATGTTTTGATAATGATTTCCCATATTTTTCTTATGATTTTTCATGTTACAATTATCGTTTGAACATATGGTTGCATGAGAATGGTTAATTGGTTCTTGGTTTTGGTTTTAGGAAACTATATGCCCTCAGCATGTTTGTTAAAATTCCTATAAGAATGATTTTGTCACATAGTTTGACTTTTATTGAAAAACGTGTATTGCATAATATGTTAATGGAACCTAAACTGGTTAGATTGAACTAAATGATTCGGAAAGGCCTTGTTGTCCATGGTTTTTATTGAGAAATCCTATGGAGTATATGGGAATCCCCTAAGTGTTGGCTAATGACATTACTTGCAAGCTATATTCGGTATGACATACCACTTCATTTTGACTTGCTAATTAACACTTGGAATTAGTGGTTTGGTTATATTCTAAAGTATTTAATTGGTTAATAATGGCAGGTTGTGCTAGCTAACCGTGAAGGTATGAGACCAATGGACTTATACTGGAAACTCATATTTTCCCACATAAGGGTTGGTCATGGTGACCTTATACTTGTGGGCTGCACAGGAATCCACTAAGTTTATACTTGTTTATATGTATCATGGAGGACGAAGGGTACACGGGAATCCCCGACCTCTATAATACCCTTGGTCACGTGTCTACACACAGTAGGGCCCATTCAGTGGGTAACACTAGACCCATATAACCTGTGGGTGGTTTTAGGACGGTCAATCTACACAACCCAAGTTAATATATTAAATGCATGCTAAAAACGATTCCCATTCCCGATATGGAATATATATATATGTATGAATGTTATTGCACATGGTTATTTACTTTGTTTTAAGTATTGTCATTATTTTATCCTTATTCTTGAGTGCATACTAGTGTTCACCCAGTAACCCGCCTTTAAGCGCTTTATCCCCATGCGATGTAGGAACCGACCATACTACTCCTCCTACTCACTGATTTGATTCGGGGATAACATTTATGTCAGGCTGAAGTGGTGATCTTTCATACTTTGGAAGACTCTCATTTGGTGATATAGATATCTTTCCATAGTTTTGTTTATTTCTTAGACATTGGTTTTGTCTATGGTCGGGATCATGTCCCAACCGGATGTTCTTTGTTTTCAGTTAGAGGCTTTGTCTGACTACTATGGGCATGGGCGATATTGGTGTTGGTGTTAACCTTGCCATTGGTATTGGTATTGAGTTTATAGCAGTTGGATGTTTGGTTTTATACATGGTTGGTTATGTTTATGAACTTTATTTAATGTTATTTAGTTATGATTGTTTTATCTTAATATATGTTTGGAATTCATCTGACATAGGGTGTAGGGAAGTTTTTGTTGGGTATTGGGGGTAGTCTCTGGTCCAAGTAGGGCTTAAGGAACACGATAGGACTAGGCCTTACTTTTGTTCATGTCATATTTGTATCTGAGACCTAGGTTCATGGTCATTTGGGAGTCCACAATGACGTGTTGAGTAGAGTCTCTTTTAAAGGTATGTAGCATGTCACACTCATAAGGGAGAGGCTACAATGCATTTAGGAATGTTTTTCTTTCTTGTGTTCTATTTTTAAGCTTTAGAGTCTAAGCCTTGAATTCTTCTCTAATTCTTGTTTGTTCACTTTTTAGATCATGCCACAATGATCTGAAGTTCATGAAAACTTCTCTGTCCAAACTAGAGACAACTTTGATGGAACACACTCTACTCATGGGATCCATACCCAGTGTAGGTGTCCAGTTCCTAATTGTCCTAGAGTTCTATTAGTTCCATCTAGTCCATCTCAAACTGCTCGGGATGAAGTGATAAATGTTGAGTTTTGTCAGTTTATTCATATGTTGGCATAGTAGGTAGCTACCCAATCTCAGCATGGTATTCCTATTACTACATTTTCTAAGGCCACAAGGGTCGGATAGTTCATGAGGTTGAACCCTTCGACCTTTAAGGGTGTTAAGGTTGAGAAGGATCCTTAAAGTTTTCTAGATGAGATGAAAAAGATTTTTCGAGTTTTGCAGTCCATGATTATGGAGGGTGTGGAGTTTTCTTCGTATCAGCTGAAGGAAGTGTCCTACCAATGGTATAAGGAATGGGAACAGTCAAGGAGTGATGATGCTGAGTAAGATATGTGGGAGGATTTTTTTAATACTCTTTTGGACCATTTTTTTCCTCAGGATTTGAGGGAAGTGAAAGTGGAAGAGTTCATAAATCTGAAGTAGGGTAAGATATTAGTCAAGCAGCATGCCTTGAAGTTTCACCAGTTACCACGGTATGCTCCACCAGTTACCGCGGTATGCTCCACCAGTTACCGCGGTATGCTCCAGAGTTGGATTCTAGCATGAGGGCTCGAGTGAGATAGTTTGCTTTGGCATTATTCATGAGTTGATCCTTGAAAGTAAGATTTACTTAGTGATAAAGGACATGGATATCTCGAGGTTGGTGGTATATATACAACAGGTAGAGGAAGAAATAATGAAATAGGCTGAGATAGAGGAAAGGAAGGGAAAAAAGTTTTGATTCTCTGAGCAGGGTGGTGGCCAACTGCAAAAAGGAAAGGATGGTGGAAAGTGGCCTTAAAAGAAGTGGGGAATTTCTAAGTCTTACTTGACGACTAATGCTCCCTACCCAAAGCCATCAGGTGATAGGATGGTGGCGACAACTTTAGGGCACAGGGTGCCCAATCTTAGGCTAGTGAGTCTTAGTCTGCTCCATCATATCCTACTTATAGAGTTTATGGTCGTTTGCATTGGGGTTTTAGTGACAAGGAAAGGGACAAGTGTTTCATCTGTGGTCATCCAGGGCATATGCTTAGAAACTATCTTATTATTAAGATTGCTTCTGGGGAAAACAAGGTTCCAAATGCCTCTTCTTCAGCTCAAGCTCCAAAGGTTGCACCATCTAGATCTGGCACTGGTATGAACTGTCTTTATGATCTTACTAGTTGACAAGTGTCAATGCAATCACCTGATGTCATGATTGGTATGTTGAAACTCTTTTCTAGTGATTTGTACTATTTACTCCATCCAAGGTCCACTCTCTCTTATGTGACCCCATTTGTGGTTGTACATTTTGGTTTTAGTACAAGTGTGTTTTAGACCCTTTATCTATTTCTACCTCGATAGGTGACTCTGTGATTGCTAAAATAGTCTATATTGTGTGTGTGGTATCTGTTGGTAGTAAATAAACTGTGGTGGACCTGTTTGAATTAGACATGGTGGATTTTGATATCATAGTGGGGATGTATTAGTTGTACTCATGCTATGCGTGTTTATAATATCGGACCAATAAAGTTGTTTTTAAATTCCATAATGAGCCAGTTATTGAATGCGAAGGTAGATCCTAAGGTCTTCAGGGGAAGTTCATATCATATCTTAGAGGTCGGAGATTAATCTCCAAGGGGTGTAACTATTATTTAGTCTAAGTTAAAGATACTAATTTTGAGTGTCCTTCTTTGCATTCCATCCCTGTTGTGAATAAATTTCCTTAGGTCTTCCCTGATGATCTTACTGGTGTTCCTCCTAATAGGGAGATTGAGTTTGGGATTAACCTTATTCTGAACATTCATCCAATTTCTTTTCCTCCATATATAATGGCTCCGATTGAGTTGAAGGAGCTTAAAGAGCAGGCAAAACATACTTTAGATAAGGATTTCATCCATCCTAGTGTGTCCCAATGAGGTGCACTAGTATTTTTCATGCTTAAGAATGATGGTTCCCTTTGGATATGTATTGATTACAGACAGTTGAATAAGGTGATGGTAAAGAATAAGTACTCTCTTTCGAAGATAGATGATTTGTTTAATCACTTGTAGGGTGCTAAGGTTTTCTCAAAGACTGATCTTTGATCTGAGTATCATCAGTTAAGGTTTAGGAAGGAGAATATTCCAATGACTACCTTCCGTACACGGTATGGGCATTTGGAGTTCTTGGAGATGTTGTTTTCTTTGACCAGTGCAACAACGTCATTTATGGATTTGATAAATAGGGTTTTCCATCAGTTTCTAGATTTATTTGTTATTTTATTCATCAGTGATATTCTGGTGTACTCTAAGAGTAAGGTGGATCATGTTGATCACCTCTATATGGTGCTGTATACCTTGAAAAAATAGCAGTTGTACACCAAATTCTTGAAATATGAATTTTGGTTAAACACTATCACTTTTTTGGGTCATGTCATTTCCAGTAAAGAGATCATGGTAGATCCGCAGAAGGTTGCAGTGGTTAAGAATTGGCCTAGACCCATGACTCCAACCAATATTCGGAGGTTCTAGGGTTTAGTTGGTTACTACAGGAGGTTTATGGATAGTTTTTCTTTTATAGCTGCCCAATTGACGAAGTTGACTCAAAAGAAGGTAAAGTTCTTGTGGTCTAATACTTATGAGGGTAGTTTTGAAAAACTAAAGGATAAGTTAAATTTGGCTCTGATTTTGACTTTGTTTGAAAGAACTGATGGTTTTGTGGTATATTGTGATATGTGCTGTGTGGGGCATTGGTGCGTTCTAATATAGCATGGCAAGGTGATAACTTATGCCTCTAGGCAGTTGAAGGTGAATGAGAGGAATTATCTGATCATGATTTGGAATTGCTAACTGTGGCATTCACGTTGAAAATATAGAGACACTATTTGTAAGGAGTGCATATTGATATTTTTGCTGATCGTAAGAGCCTGCAGTATGTGTTTACTCATAAAAAGCTTAACCTCAGTCAAAGAATATGGGTCAATATTCTTAAGGATTATGAAATAAGTCTTCACTACCATCCAGGTAAAGATAATATGGTTGTTAATGCTCTCAGTATGTTTTCCATTAGGTGTCTAGCTCATGTGGATAAGGAGAAGCAAGAGTTGGTAAAGGATATTCACTGTCTAGCTAACCTTAGAGTTCGTTGCTTGAACTCTGAGAATGGTACTGTGTTGGTTCAGGAAGTGGCACGGTCATCCTTGGTTATTGAAATCAAGGAGAAGCAAGTGTTAGATCCTGTGTTAATGAGGATCAAGGGTGATGTTGGTTGACAGAAGGTGATGTCCTTTGAGATTAGTGGTGGTGGTACTTTGCAGTAACAAGGGAGAATATATGTTCCTGACATTGGTGGTTTGCAAGAAAGGATCATGGCTGAGGCACATGAGTCGTGCTATGTTGTTCATCAATGTTTGACAAAAATGTATCATGACCTCAAGGAGATGTATTGGTTGAAAATTATGAAGAGAATGTGGCTACTTTTGTTGCTAAGTGCATGTGTGTCAACAAGTGAAAGTTGCGAACATGAGGCCCAGAGGATTGTATCAAGAGATTGATTTTCCTGTGTGGAAGTGGGAAGTGATAAACATGGATTTCATTATCGGTCTTCCTTGGTCTCGGAATCAATTTGATTTTATTTAGGTCATCGTGGATAGGATGACGAAGTTGACTCACTTTTTTCTAGTGAGGACTAATTTCTCGACTGAGGATTATGCGAGGTTGTATCTCCATGAGATTGTGAAGTTGTATGAGGTACCTGTTTCTATCATGTCCGATTGTGGTACACAGTTTTGATCTCACTTTTGGCAGTCTTTACAAAAAAGGTTAGGGACTAAGGTGAGTCTTAGTACTACTTTTCACCTGTAGTCGGATGGGCAATCGAAAAGAACTATTCATACGTTGGAGGATATGCTTTGTGCATATGTGATTGACTATGGTGGTAATTGGGTTGAGCACTTGCCTCTTATTGAGTTTTCCTATACCAATAACTACCACTCAATCATTGGGATGGCTTTGTTTGAAGATTTGAATGGTAGGAGGTGTAGGTATCCTATTAGGTGGTTTGAGGTTTATAAGGTAGAGATATTTGGCCATGATTTGGTTTACCAAAACCTGGAGAAGGTGATGGTGATTCGGGATAGAGTTAATGCTGCCCAGAATCACCAAAAGTCCTATGCAGATGTGAGGCGTAGAGAGTTAGAGTTTGAGGTTGGGGATAAGGTGTTCTTCAAGGTGTCTCCCATGAAGGTAGTGATGCGATTTGGGATGAAAGGGAAGCTCAGTCCCCAATATGTTGGTCCGTACTTGGTTTTGAGGAGGGTTAGTAATGTTGCTTATGAGTTTGAGTTGCCTTCTAGCTTATGCTACATTCACCCGGTATTCTATCTCTCTATGTTGAGGAAGTGTGTGGGTGATCCATTTCAAATTGTACCTATGAAGGATACTGGTATTACAAATTCTTTTTCTTATGAGAAGGTCTCGGTTGAGATCATGGATAGGCAGATTTTTCAGTTTTGGAGAAAGGATGTAGCTTTGGTCAAGGTTCTATGGAAGAACCACAAGGTTGAAGAGGCTACTTGGGAAGCAAAAAAGAACATAAAGTCCAATTATCCGTTCCTATTTTTTGCTTCGGAAATTCAAAAGTTCTTTATCATACTTTTGTTTTCTAGATTAGTTAAAGCAAAGATTGATTTCGTAGCATCTTTCTTTTCTAACTTAGTTTCTGGTCAGGGTTGAGGTGTTGGGGTGTACATGATACTTGTACTGCCTTGTTCCATCATTTTAGGAGGAATGATCCAGGTGGGGGAGAATTGAAAAACCATGTGTTTTGGCCTGTAGAAATTTCCTAAGCTTTTGAGCTCACTATTCTTGTTATGACTCACCAAATGAGTCATATAGTTAGGGTACAGGTCAAGTGACCCATCTCGTAAAGTGTCCAGTATTTGGTGGTCAAGTTTCTGTTGTGGTTAAGATTTGATGGTGGTGAGTAGTTAGTTCAGGGTACGAGTGGTATAGTGGAATCATATGATCTACGAGTGGTGAGTAGGTTTTCTGCTTATGGTATGACTTGAAAGGTACTAGTCATCAGATATGGGTACAAGTTGGGCAAGGGGAGTCATATGGCGGAAACTATGTGATGTCCATCTTTCTAATCAAGGTATGAGTGGAGGGTACCACACGTATGATATGGATACGAGTGAGAGGTCAAAACCATACCTACCTGCGGGAATTTTTATAGTTTATGTTGGGGGTATTCTGGACATTTTGCCTCTTAAATTATTTTAAACCCACGACTTAAAACACTTTTGGGACTTTATTTACCCTATGATTCTCAATCAAACACACTCTAAACACTCTGAAATCTCTCTTAAGCTTTTGGTTCAAGAAAGGGCTAGGGTTTCCTTAAGGTGATATAATTAGGGGATTTCAAGATTAAATATCTCTGTCTTCTTAGGTATCTAAGGCATGTTACTTCTCCCTCATTGTTAGATCAAACTAAAAGAATGTTTTACATAATGGTTTTCATGACATAATTGTGGTTTTGTATTGTTTTTTAAATATATGTTAGGGGTTTTGGTTACTAATGGTAGGACAACGTCTTCCCATCTTTTTCTTATGATTTTTCATGTTATAATTATGGTTTGAACATGTGGCTACGTTGGAATGGTTAATTGGTTCTTGGTTTTTATTTTGGGAAACTATATGCCCTTAACATGTTTATTAAAATGCCTGTGAGAATGATTTTGTCACATAGTTAGAATTTTATTGAAAACCTTGCACTGCATAATATGGTAATGGAACCTAAATTTGTTTGATTTAATTAAATGATTTTTAAAGGCCTTGGTGGCCATGGTTTTTATTGACTAAAAATCCTATGGGGTACATGGGAATCCCCTAAGTGTTGGCTAAGGACATTGGTTGCAAGCTATAGTCAGTTTGACGATACCACGTCATAATGCCATGGTAATTAACTCTTGGAATTGGTGGTTTAGTTATGTTCTAAAGGTTTTAATTGGGCAATAACGGCGGGTTATGCTGGCTAACCGTGAAGGTCTGAGTCCAATGAAGGGACCCTCAAAATTCACGTTTTCCGACATGAGGGTTGGTCATGGTGACCTTATACTTGTGGGGTACACAGGAATCCCGTATGTTTTATCTTGTTATATGTTCGAAATTCATCCGACAGAGGGTGCTAGGAAGTTATGGTTAGGTATTGAGCATGGTCTCCGGTCCCGATTAGGCTTGAGGCACCCGAATGGATATTAGTGCATTTAGTCATGATTATGACTCATTTAATCATTTAAAGTAAGGTAATGTGCAGAATAATTAGTGCAAATGAGTGGTAAAATCATGACTCATCAACACCCCCAACTTATAACATTTTCTTGTCCTCAAGCAACACTACCTCTTACCATGAGACAACCATCATCTATGCCCATGCTTTATGCCTTAAAGCTCACAATGACTTCAAGCTCAGTCATCACCACAAATAGATCATTGCACACGAGCTAAACTAACTTCAACTTCACCCCTCATCTAAGATGCAACATTCAAGTATACATAGGATTTTTAAGAGCAACTAAGAAACAATAACCAATACTCTAGAAATGACTCCCTTTTGACCACAATTAAGCTATACTTTATTTTCCTCATTTCCGAAAAGTGACAAAATCACCCACCTCAACTTGTTTCTCATGCCAACCTCACAAGAAAAAGAATTCCTCACACCAAGCTACAAAATATGCAACAAGGTATTTTTAAGTGGATAGCTCTCTCCCTCACAAAAGAAATCTCCATGCAACAAGTGTCATACCATAGACTTTCCCTAATTTTCAATCGCCACCGCAAAGAAAGTAAATGTTTGGAGATATCAAGGGTCTTTCTAAGCTTGTAATGTAGGTTTGGGTTAGGGTAGGATATTATTTGGGAATAACATGGCTACACCCTTCCTTGAACATCTACATCACACTTTTTCAATCCTCCTTTTTTAACATGGGCCACTCTTCTTTGTTTTTCTCTCTTTTATCATGCCTACCTTTTGTTTCCTTTATTTACCCAACTTCTTCCATCTCTTTTTCTTTCACTTTCTCATAATTCTTTCCTTTGTCCGTCTCTTTCATCTTCTATTCGGTTTTTTTCAAGGTCTAGACACATTAGGCATATAACTATATCTTCGTGGCACCAAACTTACTTCCATCAATCTTTCCCACCCCTAACTTAGGCTTTTTTCCTGGAATTACATTTTCAAGTTCAAGGAGTATATGGTTCAAAAGAGGAATAAAAATAATGGTTTATGGCTTGTAATGTGTTTTCCAAAGAAAGGTCCAAAGTCTTAAAGTGAGTAACTAGGGATTATATTAATGCTTGGGTACGCTTTATTTTTAGGGTAGAGTGGGCTTCCAAAATCACAAAGGTGGCCTAAGATCATTTCTCCAACCAAATACAATCAACATTAGCTTTGAAAGACAAACGGGGCAAGTTCTAGATAACACAAGTGTACAAGAGATGAATACAAAAATATCACCACACATGGAATGCAAAATTCTCTAAGGGAGCTCAAATGTACCTCAAGATAGAGACATAAGTGGAGTATTTATCATTATTCATAAGTCAAAAATCTACGGAGCCACAAAAAGGGAAGAAGTTCTGTTACAACATTGCTCACGTCCATGCCCTTGATTTTTTTCAAAAATTTTGGACGGAGGGGGCTTCTTGCTTTGCATTAGCATCTTACACAATTCGCTAAAATACGGCTACAACCCATACCTTAGTCTTAAATTTAGACTTAAAATGGGCAAGCCAACCATATGGCTACTCAGACTTCGCCTATGGTGTATATAGAGACCCTAATTTTAACAAAATAAAATGCAATAGGTACTCAGACTTCCCTTGCATTCCTGACACTCATGCTACGGGTACTCAAAATTCCCCTACAACTATGTCTCAATCTGAATCTAACTAACTGCAAAGGTAAATACAAAACTAATACTAAAAGACATAATAATCCATAAAACGAGGGCACCCAAAAGGGTGGCATCTATAACACAAAGACAAAAAGATCATCCAAACATCATCCAAAAACAATCATTAAACGAAACATCCAATAACAAAACACCAAAACAATATAAATAAATATGGGGCCACCCCCTACTAAAATGATTGCAGTGTCCGTACTACATATGCAAGAAGACAAGAGTAAAAAAGCTCCCTATATCTGCATCACGAGCTATTTTCTCCTGCTGACTCGACATCACCACCACCCAAATCATTAGCTGACCACTCTGCAGGTGCCTCATCCTCACTATCTAATCTCAGTGAAGGTAGTGGATGGTTGGGTTTGAGCACCTTAAGGATGCCTTTCACCCCCTTCCACAGATTTCTAAAAAATTTGTCTCTCGTCTTTCTTCTCTTCACCATATTTTTATGTGAGTCTTTGAGGTCTCTATGAGAAGACACCAAGGTTGACTAAGATCTCTCCAAATGGTCTATAGTGGCTCCCTGCTTCTCCTTTTCCTCCCTATATCTCTCATAGTCTGACTGGGCTATGTACGAGTAATGAACGGTGGAAGACTCTCCTGGTCCCTGAGGTAGTCTTGACAGTATCTCTCTAACAACCCACATCTGACCTAATATGTCATCAAGGGGGTTAACTAAGGAAGGCCTACAAGAGTCAGTGTCCTCCTGGGTCGATTTATCAAAGTTTGTCTTCTTCTTCTTGCTCTGGACTAAGGTTTCCTCGCTTCTAAATTTGAGTGGGAAGATGAAGGGACCTGAGAGAACCTAGGTATCTGTATCATACTCTTCAATTTATGTACACCTACACGACTCTGTGATAAGGGAAGGGAGGAAAAGATGTGTACCTCCATGATTTTTTATGTACCTCTATTCTGAATGCCCAATCTCACCTATTCTAGTCTAAATAAAATAAAGCAAGACTTGATTGACTTGCACAAGTTTTGTCTGATTAGAATTTTTGATATGACAGAATGAATGAACATAGGTAATTTTTGTAAAAAATCATGAGACCAAAAAGAGATCTTATACTACTATTTGAAGTCTCAAAACCATAAGTTATTAGCCATACCACTTTCTTGCTAATTTTTGCAATGGAGAAAGCCTTCAGTTCTTTTCTCTTAACATTAACCTTGTTTCTTTACTATGTTATGGCTAGTTCAGCTATGACCCAAACTAATATTAGCACTGATCAATTAGCTCTTCTTGCTTTGAAATCCCAAATCATTTCTGACCCATTTCACTTCTTGGATTAAAGTTGGTCTCCGGCTACTTCTATTTGCCGTTGGGTTGGCGTCACTTATGGCTCTTATCACCGAAGAGTGAAGTTCTTGAATCTTTCCAACATGGCTCTTACAGGAGGAATTCAACATGATTTTTGAAACCTCACATTTCTTGTTTCTCTCGACTTTAGAAGGAACAATTTCCAGGGAAATTTGCCTCAAGAAATGTCATACTTGTACCGACTTAAGTTTCTTAGGTTAAGTTTCAATAGCTTCAGCGGGGAGGTTCCTTCTTGGTTTGGATTTTTACACCAACTTCAAGTTCTAAATCTTAGGAATAATAGGATTCAAGCTCGCAAGTCTGTAACAATGGTCATGTGAGTTCGTGGTCATACTCGGCTACAAATAATATTCAGGAAAAGTCTGGCCTCAGTTGTGAAGTCATTTATTAGAATGACTCTCTTGTAGTGGCCTGGGGAACATCTTTGCTAGCATACAAAATATTTTCCATCCAGGTCCCAGTCTCGCATGATTTGGCATGGATCTTCTCCATGTCAGCATTTGGGAGTCCATACACCTCATTGATATACTCTATCCCAAAGTTTGCTTGCCTTCCCTAAATCATCATCACTGGGTTTTCAAAAGAAACTATGCTTAGGTTAGTGTAGAATACACACACCCATTGCTCATAGCAACACAGGGTTCTGGGGAAGAGCATAACCACCTAGTTTGAGTGAGTTTAGCATAAAGATTGGGAACTTTTCCTCTACTTTATCAAAGCTAATACACCTTTCAGGGAGTAATTTAGTCCAGTGCAATCCACATTGTAGAGGTTTTGACATTATGGAATCATGAATCTGGTGTTATCAAATCCCTCCATTTTTGAAGCTTAGATCCTGTAAACAATGCACTTGGGACATCATTAGTCCTATTACACAAAAAAAATGCTAGATAAAAAAGATAAGCTCATGTGGTAGTGTTATGGAATGTTCCAGGGGCAGCTAAGGATGTGCAGAAATTTTGATATCTTCCTGAATTTTCCCTCAGGTATGGAAATAGCAAATTTTTGACCGCGACCGCGGTGATGCAATTCCAGTCATCAGGACTGCGATCGCGGTACCTGAGACCAAAATTGACAGCTTCTGTACAATGTTCAAAATGAGATTATAACCCATATTGTTTGTTTCAACTAGGTATGACAACAATATAAACACTTAACTAAAGCCTAAACTCACTGGGGCATTCGAGCGAACACATGGAGTACACGATTATTTCAACCTTTTAAAAATTTAATTTGGGTACTCAAGATGTCCCCATTAGTGTGTACACCTACTATAACAGCTAACCACAGTAAAAATTTCAACTAGTTAAGTATTTAGCAATTCAAAACACTAATTTAGGCCATTTTCTACACTATGGGTTCCAAGCATGTGATTATAACAAAACCAAAGAAATTGAGATAACTTACTGAATTAGAGGATGCACGAGATAGGTTGGTATTTATTTAATGCAAAGCCATAAATTTGAGAGTATTTTGAGAGAAAAATTAGAAGAATTGCAAGGGGGAAATGTCAAATTAACGGTTTTTTAAGATGATTACACCATGATCGAGGTCATAGTTCCGCGATCATGGTTAATAGGCCTACATGATCGTAGAGGTACAGACCATGGTCGTGGTAACTGAGACCACAAAACCGTGGTTCCTGCCTTTTCTGCTAATTTTGAACTTGCCAATTTCACACTTTTCTTTCTCAAATTCGATCAAAATGCCTTGTAGCACCAAATTTTATGGATTATGCATGTGTAAAAAAAAACTTAAATCTACTCTAGCATGCTCAATTAAAAAGGATACATTCCACTTTTCGTGGCGTGATGGGTTGCCTTCCACTAAGCACTAAGTTTAACGTCGTGGCACAATTCCTCCACTCCTTCCTTTTATGTTTCCACTTAGAAAATTTGAATATTTTTCCCATCTTTTATTCAATATACAATGCACGGAAGTAGGATAGAAGATTCAAATTTCTAAAGATAAAACATGGAAAATATGAGGGAATGGTAAGCAAGATTCGATCTTACCATTTTGAGGACTTGAACCTTTTACCCTACTTCATATTTGATTTTTTATTTGTCTCCTTGAGTAAAAGTGAGTACATCAATAGGCTATTCCTTGTACATCAGAAATTGAACTCTGTAGCCTTTGATGGATGGGGTTCTTTGTGCTACCTTGGAATGTCAAACTCTAAAATAGAAGAGTCAGACTCCGTCATCCCACATTCCTCCATTTGTTCAAGGGTATGGATACTCATCACATCCTCGAAGAATAATTTTGAAAAGTAGGCTAAACAAGGTCCAACACCTAACTTCGGGTTAGCCTCCTCTGAAGCATCTTCACCCCAAAATGAACTAGAGTTATTATAAGAGATTTGCTTTGATTCTTATCTTGAATCTTGTATCATTTCTTTTATTTTACCTTTTTCTTCCTCATATGAGTCGGATGATTGGGAAGTTACCGAAGAGTCTTCGCTACCAAGCTTGTAATCATAGCTTGGTTTCTTTTTTTGACAAACCTCCTCTCAGGAGATAGGAATATTAGGGATTGTTTCAAGATTTTCTTCTTTTCCCATTACCTCCTTCTTGATACTTGTCCATTCTTGATGTATGTATTCTATATTCTCTCCCATTGTATCTTCCCGATCCAAAATAGCTAATAACCTTAGGTCATAACTATTGGACTCAATGTGTTGCTCTTCCTTCTTCTCATCATAAGACCTATTAATCTTATAAGAAGAACTAGCAATTTGGTTAGTAAAATAGGGGGAAGGGCATTTGGACAATCATACCAATGTCTATTTGGACTACCACACAAAGGACAATCATACTCCCTATAGAATCAAGATAGTGATTCTGTTTCTCTCCGAGGAGCATAGTTATTATCTCTCCTGAAGTATGGTCCATCATAATATGAACATGGGTTGTCAAGATAGGACTTCAAACTATCCAACCCATACTTGGTGGAAGATGCCATAGGTAAAAGTAAAAATAAAATAAAATTTACCTACAAAGAAAATTACAAACAAATATATACAAGCTTGAATTCAAGAAAGTAACTAAAATTACAAACTAACTTCATACGCCAAATTATTCCCCAACAACGATGCCATTTTTGATAACTCTCAACTTACACTCAAACTAAGTGCAAGGCGGTCGTCGTCAATATATTTATGCAACTTAGGAGTTGGGGTCGAATCCACGAGGAACAATATGAATGTCGATCAGGTTAATTCAAAATGACAGATACAAGTTAAATTCAAACTAATGGTACAAAAATATAAAATGGGGGAGATAGGCTCCTACACTAGTATTTCTTTTTGAATTTTCTAGTATAAATTTTGGGCTACAAATAATTACAGTTTAACAATTAAGCACGGATCTTGGGATTATGAATTACTAAGGGAGATACATGTGGGATTTAGTGATCAACATCAATTTAATAATTCAACTATGGGTAGGCTTGGTTATAGATTTTGATGCTAGTCTTTCGACAAAACACCAAACTTTCACCCATTGATTCTTTTGAATACCCAGTAGGTGTGTTCAATAATTTGTAACTACAACCTCAATCTAGGCATCCCTATTTCTAGGATATACCCATGGTATAGTCAACCTCACATTCACCCTTATGTCTAAGATAGTGAAAAATTAGCAAACTACACATATAATTGTCTTTCGTTGCTTTATTTTCCACATCCCTCTTTCAAGGATGATATGGATTACTATACTTCACCCAAAATCCTTCTTTTGAAGATGGACTTGAGCTTTTTAGACCTTGGAACTTTCACTCATCAAACCCATATGGGTATTTGGGGCTTTCACCCATCAAATCCTAACCAAATTAGTATAGCAATGATAAAACCCATAAACATAAACTACCAAATAGATGCTAACAATAACAACCCACCCACACTTTAACCCTTATTCAAACATAACTACAAGAGGGAGATTTAGTTACACATAAGATGAATAAGTAAACCCATAATCTTCATTGAAATGAATTGTTGAAGATTTAAGCAAATGTTACTTGAAACTTGGATCTCACACAATATCAACAATGGTAGTGAGGAAATCCTCCACTTAGAAAGTATCCAATGTATTCTTCACCCCAAAATTTACAGAATATTTTCTTCTCCAAAAATGGAGGCTTATCAACTACTAAAAATTAGGAAAGATGGAATTATTATACGTGAGGCTAGGGTTTGAGTCTTTTTACAAAAATTGGGATCAACCACGTGCATTTTTATTTTTTCTCGTGGGATGAATATTTCTGCTGAGTTGCGGTTGCACTAACTTGTCTACGACCAAATCTACTGCGATTGTGGAAGACTCACACAACTGCAGTTGGCTGACCATCTTTGACTACTGCAACCGCGATCATCGAACCGCGATCGACCCTTCTATTACGGGTCTTCTGTTGCACTTTTCTTGCTTCTTTTTTGTCGTTTTGAGCTTCAATCCACATCTTTTGATCTTATCAACTCTATATTTACAAGGAGTGGAAATTAGTTTATTTATTCAAGATTATGACTCATTTACTCATTTAAAGCAAGGTAATGTACATGAATAATTAGTGTGAATGAGTGGTAAAATCATCACTCATCAGCTTACCGTGACATCTCACACTCACATAGCACAGGGGTAGATACTTAACTACTACCTATTTGGTTCATCTATTACTATGGCTATTTTGTCCCTTATACTAATACCATAACAAGATTCAACAATGGCCACAATATCAAATATTCACAAAACAAAGTTTATAACAAAAAATATTTACGAGGGGGATCTTTTAATCATAAAAAATTATTCAAATAAAACAAACATTGACTGCACTAAGGTTCCTTATGTTTTCTTCTAATCAAACATAGTAAAAATAAAACAAACTTAAAAAAGCATAATATCCTAAACATATCGACTCTACTATGATAGCATACCCTAGGGATAAAAGACACAACAATAAAAACACTGAGTAGTTATATACACCTACCCCTAACCATAAATTTATACACCATCCTTGGTGTATAACTAGGCAAATAATTAGAATAAGAGAGTGGAGACATACATGGTACACTCTATGCACTGGATGTAGACTCACCCCCGATCTAGTGCATTAGTAGGCTTATTGATCTTAGTGTTAGGAGACGGTGGCGGATAATTAGATGTTGATCCAAAATCTCATTGATCACGAAACACCTTAGGACTTGGACCCTTGCAAAATTTCCATGTTTTTAGACTTATGGACTTAATACAGCTCAAGGGTATCATTCGTATACTTGGATACAAGTTAGAGGTTGTTTTGAGGGTTCACTCATACACTAGGTAGTAAGTTTGGTTTGAGTTCTACCCACGATATGACTCATCAATGTATGAGTCATATATAAAGATATAAGGGGTATAAGGCTTAGTTGCATAGTGCATTAATGATTGGCCTTGTGAAACTGTCAAAGATAGATAGGTGGGTACAGTTTGGTGTATCACCCATACCCTAAAGAATGAGTTAGGTTGGTGATCCGTATAGGAACCAGTGTTTAGGGTATCAGAAAGTTCTTGGATATGAGTTGGGGTACCACTCGTATCCTAGGGTACGAATGGCATAGGTAAGTCGTACCCTACATCGTGGCTTGTTTCAATTTTAAGTCAAGGGTAGTCTGAACATTTCCTATATCAAAACCCTTATGTCCTCATATTATATAACACTTGGTGACCTTCCATAACTCTTGTTAAAGGATTAAAACACTTCAAATACTCTCTCAAACTCACTCTTAAAGATTGGAGGCTAGGGTTTGTTCATGTGTTCTTCAAAGGGCTCATAGGTCTAGATTTTTTCCTTGAATCTTCATGTATAAGGCATGTAATTCTTCCCTCATTGTTATTTATAACTAAAGGAATGATTTAATGTGTTTTAAACATTGATTTATGAAATCATAAATGGTGGGTTTGAAACAATATTGAGGGTCTTGATGCATATTTTTGGGTCTTAATTTAAACTATATTTTTACTTATTTTTGGTAATGGTTTGCACATGTGGGTGTTTGTTGGTTATGGTTTAACAAATGGGTCTTGAGTAACCCTAATTATGATAGTTTATACTTTGGTTTTGGTCTTGGTAAAGGTATGTCCTCAACATGCTCGATAAAATGCCTAAAAGAATATTTTTACTCTATTATTGAACTTTTATTGTAACTCTTGCATAGTTTGGTTTGATAATGGAAATTTAAATGAATTTGGATGGTTTTGCATATTTTAAATTGGTTGAATAATTAAAATACTTTAAACACTTGGAATGGTCTAAAATGATTTAAATGGTATGCATGGTTTAGAATGGTTAAGGTTAGTTTAAATGAAAACCTTATGGGGTATATGGGAATCCCCCAAGTGAATGGAAATAGTTTGAATAATGGTTAGGGTTTAAATGATCATACTTGTGGGGTATACATGAATCCCCTAAGTGGTTTAATATGATGAATTAAAAGGTACATGGGCCTTAATCTATAAATGGTTGGCCTTAATCTGGAAACTCATATTTGCTAAAATGAGGTTTGGTCCTAGTAACCATGTGCATGAAGTCACACTATATATTTTGGGGGATGTACTAGTCATCCTAGGTTTTCTTCCCCTAGTCGTGTGGCTTTATGCATCGGTGCCCTTTTGGTAGGGGGACATGAACCCATATAGCCCATGGGTTATTTATGATGACAGACCTACATAACCTAGGTAAAGGTTTTAAATGGCATGCTAAACCTAATTCCCTTTCCCAACATGGTTGTATATATATATCTGTGTCTGTGTATGTTTTCTATACATATGGTTGGTTTTACTTGAAATTTTAATGGTTGGCATTATTTTATCCTTATCCTGAGTGCATGCTAGAGATCACCTACTATCCCATCTTTGGGACGCTGTATCCCCACGAGATGCAGGAATCAACCATTCCACTCCTCCTGCTTAGCTATCAGACTTCAGGATCAGTAGTTGGATTGAAGTGGTGAGCTTTCATAGTTTAGAAGGCATCTATTTCATGTCACAGATTACTTGGTGTATTTTTCTCTTTTATAGGTTTGGTTTATGTCTTTGTTTGGTGAATGTCCCGACTTGGTACTCTTTGGTCTTGTTTAGAGGCTTTGAATGGACAATTGAGGACTTGGGTATAGTATGGATTATTTATGTCATATATGTATACATTGGATTATTATACTTTGGTTTTGGTTTGGCTATTAGTTGGATATTGGGTGGTTGGGCTTGGTTGGGTTGGTCTCGTATGTAGACTTATCCTAAAGTCACCACATGGTTAAATATACTATCTTATTATATGTTTAGAATTTAGCCAACTCAAGGTATGCATTTGGTGGTTGGGTTGGATAATGAGGTGGTTCCCGATCCCAGTTTGACTTGGGATTGCCCATTATGATAAGGCTTTGGTTTGAGTCATGTAAAGTTGGTATCAGAGCTTTAGATTTTGGTGTCATGGGGTGTCCACAGAGCCATGTCGAGTAGAGTCTTGCTTATTGGTGTGTCGTGCACTACACTATAGTCTGGAGGTTATAAGGCATCTTGGAATATTCTACTTTCTTGGATGTTCTTCTCTCGGGCTATGAAGTCTAAGGTCTTCAACTCTTCTATGAATCTTCCTTGATTCACTCTTCAGATCATGTCTTCTCAATTATCTAAAGTTCATTGAAACTCGCCTGTCCCACTCGTGGACTACATAAATGGATCTAGTCCAACTCATGGGGCATAGACCTAGCCAAGGGTCGTAACTTTTGTTTTTTCTCATGGTGTCTTACCGATCTCCACTGGCCCTATCTCAAAAAATGGTACTCATACTTGGTTACCTCAAAGAGAGGTTACCAATGTTGAGTTTTGATGTTCTATTAATCTATTGGCCCAGATTGCGACAACTCTATCTGCTAGTTTGGTTTTGTTGGTATGGGGAGGAATGAGGTAAGGTTGGTAAGTGGACAAGGTAAGTGGGTCTCAGTTTCCTAAACCAAAAGGAAGGCCAATGCTATAATGGTAAATGGTCCGAAAGGAAGAGTTGGGTGAGCCCTAACTCCTATTCTATGTCTTTTGTTCCCTACCCAAATTCATTAGGAGGCAGGTATTTTTAGAATGGCATATCCTTCTAGGGAACAAGATGCCCAGTCTCGGGCCACTGGTCCCAATCCGCATCATCCTATCCTCTTTATAGATTTTATGGTCAGTCACACCATGGTTGTTGCGAGGAATGAATGAATTGGTGATTTAGTTATGTTCAAGTGGGTCACATACAATGGGAGTGTCCCATAAGGATTTCCACTTGGAAAAATAGGATATTTATTGCTACTTCTCTAGCTCTTGCATCGAGGGGTGCTACTTTTGGTTCATACACTGGTCAGAATTGTCTCAATGTTCTTACTATTTCCTAGGAACTTGGGTCATTTTTGGATGCTAACATTGGTGTGTTGAAAACTCATTTCTTTGTGGTGTGTGTGGTTTACTTAGTTCGGGGTCCCTTTCTTTTATGACCTCATTTGTGGTTGTGTATTTTGGTCTCAAGGTAACTTTAGACTCTTTTCTTCTTTTATTTCTACCCCGGTAAGTAACTTTGTGATTGTCAAAAGAGTCTATAAGGGGTGTGTTGTATCTCCAAGTAATAAAAGAGTCTTGGTGAAATTATTTAACTCGGATGTGGTGGATTTTGATGTCATTCTAAAATGGATTGGTTGCACTCATTCTATGTGTCATTGGGCTATCAAATCCATAAAAATATTGTCTTTAGGCTCCATGGTGAGTCAATTATGGGGTGGGAGGATGGTTTTATTCCCTAGATATTAAGGGAAAAGTTGTATCATATGTTAAAACTCGAAAGTTGGTTTCAAAAGGGACGCCTTTATTATTTGGTACGGGTTAAAGATTCTACCTCTAAAGGTCATTCCTTATATTCAGTTTTGGTGGTGAATGAATTTCTTGGGGTCCTTTCTAATGACCCTGATGGTGTGTTTCTATTGGGGAGGTTGGTTTGGGGTTGGTCTTGTTTCAGACATTTGTCTAAATTTCTATTCCTCTTTTAAAGAATTGTTTTGGTGTAGTTAAAGGATCTTAAGGAGAAATTAAAAGATCTCTTATATGAAAGTTTTATCAGTGTTAATGTCAGTGGTAATGTTCTTCTGTGGAGTGTTTTTGCTCTTGCATACATAAAGGGAATGGTTTTTTCTTGGATTGGATAGGTTGTTATTGGGTGAATAAGGAATTGGGAGAGTCCTCCTTGTGGGGTAGACCTTATATATATATATATTCTATTTATATGGGGTATTTTGGTAGTATTGAGTGGTAGTTGATAGATCCTAGGCTTGAACCTAGATTCTTGATCTTGGTAAAGGGAGCATGTTAGCTCGGGGATAGTAATGTGGGAGTTGCAAGGGTAAAATGGCAAGTTGGATGAGGTTGATGACTTAAGGAATACAATAGTGGTAAAGTTGTGACTGGTAGATCGAACATTCAGGATGAACAGATGGACTAGGGGTTAAGTCATTAGATGGGATAGATCACAGAACTTGCATGTGTCTTGCTCCCTGTACTTATACTTGATTGTTGGCATGAAATTGATTATTAAATTTATGATTTTAAATGTGGGTTTTGGCATAATTGAGGTCTTTGACATGATTACTCATTTAATTGATTTTCCATGAATTGTGATGCATTATTCACTCTTATTTATGTTTATGAACATTGTGGGATGCATTGGAATGTTAAATAGATTTCGGGGTACTATGGATTCCCCACTTACTTGGATTTGGTCTTGGAAATTATATGCCCTCAAACTATTTTTGAAATTTCCATTGAATATAATTTTGTCATATAGTTTGACTATTCTTAAAGATTTCTATTGCATAAATGATTAAAGGAACATGAATTAGTTTTGGTTGGATTCAAATGATTTTGAAAAGGCCTTGGTTGCCATGTTTTGATTTTGAATGGTTTTTGTTTAATTGGAAACCTTTGAGTCAATTTGTTCTCATGGTTTTTGCATGTCTATGTTGGGTTGTATGTAGCATTAGGATAAATAAGGTTTTGGGTATAGAAGAATCGAGCATCCTAGGTATACGTCTTTGGTAACACCAATTAAAGTGGAGTATTGTGCTTGTGGGTGAAATGGGATGAAGATTGGTGGTTAATATACAATTCTCTTTTAGTGGTGGACTTTAAGTGAAGGTCGGGTTGCATATTCTAGTGATTCTCTTCTATCTTGGTACTCTACTAGTGTTGTATGCATTTTTATAGCACGGATGCCTAAGGTTCGCATTTTGCATTTGCCTAGTTCCTTAAATATGAGTTTTGACTTTACATTGCATTACTCACCGTGTGTATGGTTGTGTTTCTTTCAGTTTCCATTCTAAGGATTCCTTTTGTGATTTGGTTTGGTCGGGATTTTTCTTTATTTATGGTTAGGTGGTGACTATGAAGTACTTCATGCCTATGGTGTCTGTCTTGTTTTGGGGGTCTTTGTCTTGCCTTGGGTGGCATGGAAAATTCTTGTAATTTGGTTCATTAAATGATTTTCCTAGTGTTAGGATGGTAGTATCATTGGGGAACATGGTGATGTTATGAAATAGGGAATATTGAAGTCCCTGAGTGAGGGAGAGTCTAGGGTGACTACCAGAGTTGAGGTTTTAGAAGGTGAGGTAAGTTTGTTGTCATGAGAAATAGTTAGGAAAGAAATAGGTGGTGCAAGCCTTTGTGAAATATTAAATGGTGTTAGGTTTATGAAAGGATAAATCATACCGTGAGCATATAAATGGTAGGCTTGAATGTTGTGATTGGTAGGTATACTAATAGTTGATTTAGGTATTTGATAGATTTATAAGGCATGGTTTTAAGAATTGCCTCCATGGCTTAGTAGTTGTATGGTTTTTGGTGTTCAATCATAGGTTGGAGTTTTTTGGTTAAAATGGTTGGATATGGTTTGTCCATGTCCTTTACTCATGGGTTTCATAATATAATGGTAATTATAGCAAAGTAGTGTTTCAAGATAGAGTAAGGAGTAAGGCCCGGTGGCCAAAGTTAACTCCTTTTAGCTTTGGATAGGCTTGAACATAGAAGTGGTGTATAGTTAGACTCAAGTTCTCGTAGTGATGTGTCTTGGTAAATTCTACATTGAATTAAACTTGCTCTTTAGCATGAGTCCATTCATCTGGTAATCTATGTGTTGTGTGGATGTAAGGTATGGATGGTCCTTTGTTGGTTGGTTCCTTTCGGTGGTATTGGTATCTTAAATTCCTTGTTCTTTAAGGGGCTCCCAATGAGGATCCTTGAATCAGTAAGTTTGATGATTCTAAATGAAAGATGTGGCTTCGGTAAAGGTTGCATGGTGAACCCAAAAGTCCAAGAAAGCCATTTAGGATGCCGAGGAGGACATGGAGTTCAAGTATCCGCATTGGTTGTTCATTCCAGAAACTCGTGCATAGGGTATGTGTTCTTTATCACATCTTGGTTTCTAACTTGGTTAAAGGTGAGAAATAGTTTCTCTTGCATCTTTATTTTCTGGCTTTGTTAGAGGTCGGAATGAAGGTATTGGGGTGTAAATTATGCTTCGGATGTGTGATGATCTTTTCAACTTGATTTTTGTTCTTGTCCTCTATCTCGGTTAGAGGAAAGATTGATGTGTGTTAATGTATTATCTCATGTTTGTACCTTGTCGTTACTCATTATTCGAGGATGAATGATCCTAGTAGGGGATACTGAAATACCCTAGGACTTGGGCCCTTGGAAAATTTCCTTAGTTTTGGACTTGTGGACTTGGTACAGCTCTAGGGTACCACTCGTACCCTTATATATGAGTTAGGGTTTGTCTTGAGTGTTTACTTGTACACTAGGTGGTATGTTTGGTTTGAGTTCTGCCCAAGATATCACTCATCAAGGTATGAGTCATATAGAAAGATACGAGGGGTGTAGGGCTAAGTCATATGGTGCTTGAATGATTGGCCTTGTAAAACTATCCAAGATATTATAGGTGGGTACGGTTTGGTTCATCACTCATACCCTAAGGTATGAGTTAGTATGGTGAGTCATATATGAACTGGTGTGTAAGGTCTTTGAAAGGTCTTGGGTATGAGTTGGGGTACCACTTGTACCCTAGGGTATGGATGGCATGGTGAGTCGTACCCTACATCGTGGCTTGTTTTAATTTTAAGTCAAGGGTAGTTTGGACATTTCCTACATCATAAACCTTATTTCCTCATGTTATATAACCCTTGGTGGCATTCCATAACACTTTGTAAAGGATTAAAACACTTCAAATACTCACTCAAACTCACTATTGAATATTGGAAGCTAGGGTTTCTTCATGTGTTCTTCAAAGGGATCATAGGTCAACATTTCTTCCGTGAATATTCATGTATAAGGTATGTACTTCTTACCTCATTATTAGTTCCAACTAAAGGCATAATTAAATGTGTTTTAAACATTGATTTCTGAAATCATAAATGGTGGGTTTAAAACAATGTTGAGGGTCTTGATGCAGATTGTTAGGTCTTGATATAATTAGTAATGGTTTGCACATGTTGGTGTTGGTTGGTTATAATTTAACAAATGGGTCTTGAGTAACCCTAATTATGATGGTTTATACTTTGGTTTTGGTCTTGGTAAAGGTATGCCCTCAATATGTTTGATAAAATGCCTAAAAGAATGTTTTTACTCTATTGCTGAACTTTTATTGGAAATCCTGTATGGTTTGGTTTGGCAATGAAACTCTAAATGGATTTGGATAGTTTAACATGGTTTAATTGGGTTGAATAATATAAATGCTTTAAATGGTTTGAATGGTCTAAAATTGTTTAAATGATGTGCATGGTTTGGAATGGTTATGGTTGGTTTAAATGAAAACCTTGTGGGGTACACAGGAATCCCCTAAGTGAATTGAAATGGTTTGAATAATGGTTACAGTCCAAATTATCATACTTGTGAGTACACATGAATACCCCAAGTGGTTTAATATTGTGAATTGAAGGGTACATGGGAATCCCTTAATCTATAAATAGTTGGTTATCGACAATACTTGCAAGTTATAGCTGGTATGATGATACCGCTACTAATGGCCTTGGTTAATAAATGGATGATGGTTTGGTTAGTTGGTAATGGTTTTTAATTTGGCAATAATGGCGGGGTGTGTAGCAAAGTCGTGGAAGGTGTTGGTCCCGATGGGACCAAAACTTGAAACTGATATTTTTTGATGTAAGGTTTGGTCCTAGTGACCATGTGCATGATGTCACACTTTATATTTTGAGGGATGTAGTATTCATCCCAGGTTTTCTTCCCTGGTCATGCGACTTTACGCACTGGGTACCTTTTAGCAGGGGGAGCTAAATCCATATAGCCCGTGGGTGGTTTAGGACGGCAGAGCTACACAACCCAGGTAAAGGTTTTAAGTGGCATGCTAAACCCGGTTCTCTTTCCTGGCATGGTTATATATATATATGTATGGTTTGTATGCATATGGTTGGTTTTACTTGGTTTTTCATGGATTGGCATTATCTTATCCTTATCTTGAATGCATGCTAGCATTCACCCGCTAACCCATCTTTGGGCGGTTTTATCCCTACACGATGTAGGAACCAGCCATTCGACTCCTCTACATAGCTATTAGATTTCAGGATCAGCTGTTGGATTGAAGTGGTAAGCTTCCATAGTTCGGAAGTCATCTATTTCATGTCATATATTACTTTATGTATTATTTTCTTTTATAGACTCTGTTTATGGCTACGTTGGGGGCATATCCTGATTAGGTACTCTTTGTTCTTGTTTAAAGGATTTGTAAGGACAACTGTGGACTTGGGTATGGCATGGATTGTTTATGTAATATATATACATATGTTAGATTATTATACTTTGGTTTTGGTTTAATGGTTTTTGTTTGGCTATTGGTTGAATATTGGGTGGTTGGACTTGGTTGGGTTGGTCTCGTATGTAGACTTATTCCCAAGTTACTACATGGTTAAATTTGTTATCTTGTTATATAATCAGAATTCAACCAACTCAAGGTATGCGTTTGGTAGTTGGGTTTGGTAACAGGGGTGGTTTTTGGTCCTGGTTGGACTTGGGATTACCCATTACGACAAGTCTCGGGTCTGGGTCATGTCAGTTCATGTTTAATCTACCAACATGGTACTCAGTGCATGACTTCATGGATGCCCTCTTCATATCTCACTCAACCCCATACAAACTGGAATTATACTCAACTAGGTTTCGTTCTTTCTTATCCCCATAAGTGGGGGGATCATCATCATTATCAAACACCAAGGGTGGTGTTGTAGGCAGTGACTGTAGAACAATTGGTATAACTACTGGCATAATAGAAGTGAGTCTGTTAGCTAATGTACAAACCTCATTCCTAAAAGTGGCCACCTCTTGCCAAAAGCTAGATAAATTGAGAACTAGGCCTCGCGTAGTCTCTGCCCTTCTGAATCCAAAAGTTCTTGATCCACCCATGTTATGTCTCATAAATAGCTCTATTGTAGTCAACACTCAGGTCACAACCAGTTCCTAAGATGTATCAATGGTAGCGCACAACCATGGCCTAATCTGGATCTATAACTTTGCCAACTGGATGTCTGTTTGAGTCTGGCGCTCAGCTAATGCGGCCTGCCTATCCACCATATGCTGCAAAAACTCATAGGATACTGTAATCATACTCAAAATAGACAATAAAGGGGGCACTATAGATTTAGAAAGTGGAACTGAAAAGCCTGCGACCCCCTTACTACCCATAGAATTTAAATCCTCTATCTGCTCACTACCCATCTCATGCTCACCATACGGTGCCTGCCTATCTTCCTGCTCGCTCATTTCTATGGGCCCCTCAAACAAGACAGCTCCAAATAAGGTAGAAGTTTTCTCCTTTCTCCGCAAAATTGAGTTGGTGTCGTCTCTAATCAACCCTATATCAGCGACACGGGTCACCTTAATTAGATAATTAAAATCCGTTAATGCTATCTACATCACAAAATCTATGAATCAAACATGGGAATGGTATATTGTAACCTCTTTGAAGTCCCATTCATGAATTTAATCTTGAATATACTAAGAAAAATTAATATCATATCCAGTCATGATGTTGGCCACAATAACATCCCGATTTAATGTAAGTGAATTATCAGCTCTAGCCGAACACAACCTGTTTTGAACTATTGACCGCCAAAACTTACTTAGGAAGTGTAGGGATAACTTCTTGATATCTTTCATCCCCTCAACCCAAGGGGCATCAACTCTATGATCAGGAATTTACTAAGCTATAGCCAACATCTCATGTCTGGGAAAAAGCTAAAATATCTAAATTGTTTGCACGAATATGTCAATATGAGTACCCCTAACAAACATTTAGGCCAATGAAGCTTGGTCATGAGCTCTTTCCCTGCATGTGTTATCAGATTTACTAATGTGGCATATGGAGCATAAAACTCATGAACCAACTCTTGACTATAAAATTCGGAAGTCTCTTATATCCAAACAAGCTTATACCTGTCGAACAATGCCTTAATCTTTGGGATAGCTACAAAATCAGTCATCTGGATGTGGGTTTCCTCCACTATGTTCCTCCTAAAACCTCACTACTTGATTGCCTCAGAGTCCTGATAACATATATCATTCATGTATTGAATAAACTACCTTTTATTTTCTTTGGCTAAAGGCATAATAGAGGGGTGTGTGGATTCCTATAACTCAGCACCCAGAGATGATACAATACCATCCTCACCAGACTTTGAGGACTCTACTCCCTCTTCAAACTAGGAAGCATCTGTATCTCTCTTGTCACTACCTGACTCTGCCCGCTTATCAAACTTGGGAGCTTCTCTGTCCTTCTTACTATGACTGGACTCAGAATTGTCCCTCTCCCCCCAATCAGATTGGGAGTGGAAGGATAATAAGATGGCAATTGCTGAACATTCTTCATTTGGGACATTACTTGTTCCATGGGAGATGGTGAATCTTGTGGCCTTGGTTGTAGTGCAGGATGAGGTATAGTCTATAGGGAAACCTTAGCTATGGATTCCTCATATGTATGACACCATGTGCAATGAGGCATTAATAGATGATTCTTCCATGAACCCATTTTTCTTAAAAGACTCGTATCAGAGTCTATATATGGGTCCTGGGCCTCAATCCTCTAGCTGGGTGGCATCACCCTTCTTTTGTGTATCCTTTGGTGGCATGATACCTATATAGAGAAGAGCTAGAATTTACAACAAACAACTTTGAAAAACTAAACACAAAGTTGTAGATCCTATTCTCGAGTCCAATATATAAGTTATAGACTGGATTAGCAACTCGTGGACTATGCTCGTGAAATTTAGGTTTCATCTCCTGAGTCCAATATATGAGTCATAGACTGGGTTCATGAGTCGTAAATCCAACATATGAAAATCAAACCTAACACTTAAGCTACAGATTCTTAAATCTAATTTCTACGTGTCCAATCCACGACTCCTGAATAAAACTCATAGATTGTAGTTCATATTTGTGAGTTCAAACCTGAGAATCAACACTATTGCACCAGTTTTATGATTTTAATTTGTCTAAATTTTCACCCATTTTAGTTTGTGTTTGATCAAACCATCACATCTACACTTTTTCATAAGCAATTGGGAACACTAAATTATAGAATTAATCATACTTTGGGGTAGTGCGTAGGAACCCAAAACAATCATTTAGTGAATAAACATACCTGAGTACAAATAAAAATTTCAAAAAATAAACTAATGATTCCTCACTTTGAAGCGTCTTACATGTGGTGTTAGGGTGAGTTGATCACAGTGAAGGTGTAATAGGGTTTATGGTTTTGAATGGGAAAGGTGGGAAATATATATATATATAGTGGTAGTGTTATAGTTTAAATTGGAGTTTTTTTATATGTTTAGGTGGGAAAAGAATTGAGTTTATATTTTTGTTATGGGAAAGGGCCGAATAATGGGTATTTGGGTCCAGTATCATGGGCCTCTTAATTTAAAAAGAAAATTTACTTATTTGGGCCCATGAGATTGACCCATGAACCATAGACGAAGTGCAAGACCCATTGGTTAAAATTCTGGGTCATGTTCATAGAACCAAATATCTTTGATTCCCATGTGTTCAATCTACGGGTCGTAAATAAGGTTTATGAATAGTGATTTGAACTAGTATCTTAATTTTCCAACCTGAATTTTCCTGATTTCCTTGAATCATGTCTATGGTTCATAAATAGGTTTCATGACCAATGGACTAAATTTGTGGGTTATGTTCTAAGGATAGGAAACACACTTTGATTTTCACAAGTCAAGTCTACAACTTGTAAACCTGAGTCACGTCCCATAGATTCAACTCGTAAGTAGACTTACCTGAAATTTTTGAATTTTCCATGTTTGCCTTTTGTCAGTGATTCCTGCATGCTTCCGACCTTGAGAAAAACAAAACACAACAAATTAAACACAAAAACCTTGGGTTGCCTCCCAAGCAGTGCTTGATTTAATGTCGTGGAATGATGTGGCTATGTTGGGTACTCAAACTTCACCAACAAGCCCATGAGTCACCTCCTATGCAAAACTTGATTTAATATCGCGACACTACCCATCTCCCTTGGCTACTCAGACTTCATCTAGGCTCCAATTCACACACAACTTTATTTCTTCAGTGTTTTCCAAATAATGCTTAAGACACTTTCCATCCTCCATGAATGGAACATCATTACTTCCTTGTATTTCAATTGTACCATGTGGAAATACCCTCATAACGATGAATGGATTAGACCATCTAAGCTTTAAACAACCAATAAACAAGTGAAATCTTGAATTATACAACAAGACCAAATCATCGAGTTTGAACTATCTCTGCTCAATTTTTCTATTATGGTACAAATTCTTATTTTCCTTGTACAAGGATGAACTCTTATAGGCACGGAGAAGGAACTCATCCATCTCATTCATCTTCTCCAGTATTAGGTATGCAACATCACTGCACTCAAAATTCATCTTTTTCAGTGCCCATAATGCCTTATGATCAAGTTTAACCGGCAAGTGGAAAATATTTCCATACATAAGCTGATAAGGTGGTGCACTAAAAGGAGTATTTTATGCTGTCTAATTAACCCATAATTCATTGTCTAGATTTCTATACCAGTCAGCCCTATTGGTATTCACTATCTTTGCTAAAATATAATTTATCTCCCTGTAGAAACCTCAACTCGCCCACTTATTAAAGGATGGTAAGGTGTTTCCACCTTATGATTCACACCATATTTATCAAGTAAGGCTTTAAAATGATAGATACAAAAGTGTAAGCCTCCATCACTAATGATTACTCGAGGTATACCAAATCTTGAGAAAATATTCTTCTTCAAGAATATTGTGGCACTCTTACCTTTATTTCTTGGAAGCGCAATTCTTCCACCCAGATTGAAATGAATTCAACAACCACCAAGATATATTTCATCCCATGTGAACCCGAAAATAGGACCATAAAATTGATACCCCAAAAATCAAACAACTTAAGCTCAAGGATGGGTGCATAGAAACTCATGTTTTCATGAATTATTTCCTCGCCTTTGGTATTGGTCACAAGTCGTAGCATAATCATTTGCATCCCTACATATAGTAGGCCAATATTAAACACATTTTAAGATTTTGTGAGCAATGCGAGTACCTCTATGATGACCCCCAACTAGGGATGAATGACATGCTATAAAAATACTCATCATCTAAACCTCAAGAATACATCTTCTAATTACACCATAAGAACAAACCTAAAATAAGCATGGCTTATTCTAAAAGAACTTTCTCACCTCATGCATAAATCATTTACGCTATTGAAACAACATATCTTCTAGGGCGATATCACTCGGCAAATTATTGGAAAAGTTTGTAAACCAGTTATTACGTCTTGTGATGCTTCCAAGACCTACTCATTAGGAAAAGTATCATCAATCTCAAGCTCATCCCTTAGTTTTAGCATTAATTCCTCCTCTAAGCGTGACAAATGGTTGGCAACTTGATTTTTGATGCCCTTCCAAACCTTAACCTCAAAATCAAATTCCTTTAATAAAAGTACCCATCAAATTAACATCAATTTTTCATCTTTCTTTGCCATGAGATATCTCAAAACTACATGGTCAATGTGCATAATGAGTTTTGTGCCAATCAAGTTTGATCGGAGTTTTTTGAAGGAAAACACTACTGCAAGCAACTCTTGTTCAATCATAGTATAATTTTCTTGTGTAGGATTTAGTGCTTTGATAGCATAGTAGATGGTATGCAGTATATTTTCTCACCTTTGGCCTAGTACTACTGAGTGTGCCACACTACTAGCATCACACATCACTTTAAATGACAAGGTACAATCAAGAGACACAATAATGGGAGATGAAGTCAACCTCTCTTTTAGACAATCAATAGCCTTAAGTGTCATAAAATACAAACTTTACCTCCTTCTCTAACAATTTGAACAATGGGTTTGCAATTTTTAATAAAACCTTGATGAACCTCCTATAGAAACCTACATGATCCAAGAAACTCTGAATTTGCTCCATAGAAATTAGTGGGTGAAATTTTTCAAACACCTCTATCTTATCCTTGTCAACTTTTATCCCCTTTTTATAAATTTTGCGCCTGAGTACTATCCTATCATTTACCATATAAGGTGTTCTACAAATGAGCTAAGCAATCAGAAAATGGATATCATACAATGCTGAAAAATTGTGGGAGCATTACAAATACCAAAAGGCATTCTTTTAAATACAACATCCAGTATAGACAAGTGAAAGTGGTTTTCTATTAGTCTTCGGGAGAAATAAAAATCTTATTGTGCCCTGAATAACCATCAAAAAACCAATACCATCCTCACTAATAAGATGGTCTAACATCTGGTCTATGAGCGACATAGGAAAGTGATCCATTTAGGTCCATGAATTTAGGTTCTAGTAGTCCATTGATACTCGTCATCCGATGATTGGTCTTATAGGAACTAGCTTATTTTTTCATTGCGAAGCACAGTGATTCCACCCTTGTTTGGAACACACTGAACTTGGCTCATACATTTACTGTTGATAATCGGGTAAACCACACCTGCATCTAATCACTTGATGATTTCTTTCTTCATAATCTCTTAAAGGGTGGATTCAATCTACATCGATAATCAATGCTAGGTACACACTCCATCTCAAGTTCAATGTTATGAGTATAAATTTTGGGTAGAATTCTAATGATGTCAGCAACGGTCCAACCAATATCCCTCTTAAACCTCTGCAAGATTGAGACTTAGGCCTCAACCTTTCACTCTACTAAATTTTATCCAATAATAATTGGCAAGGTATTCTTGGCCCCCAAGAATGCATAACATAAATAAGAAGAAAAGTCCTTTAGTTCAAAAATTAGAGGCTCCCCAATAGATAGTTTAGACAATGGGGTTGTATTATTCTTCAAATCAAGATCCACCTTGTTTCATGGATCAGTGTATGAACCCCTACCAACAAATGCACTTACCATCTCATCACACCCATAAATATCATCACTATTAAAATTCAAACTCATCAATACCATCACTATTAAAATTCATTGTCATATCTGCAAGTGCCTCAACAACAAGTCACTCCTCAATAGGTTCTACTAAAACATCTTCATCTATAATCTTTATCATAGAAACCACACACATATCTTGTGGCTAATTTATTGATTAACATATATTAAAGGTAAATTACTCATCATTAAGTATGAACTTTGTCTTTTCTATCTCCAAGTCAACCAATTCCCTACGTATGGCTAGAAAAGTCCTTCTAAATATGATAGAGACCTCAAAGTTAACCTCATAGTCAAGAATCACAAAATCAACTAGAAATATGAAACATTCTACTTTTACCAACACATCACACAAGATACCAATGGAATTTTCCTTCAGAATTCAACTCTTTATGTCTAGAAGCCTTAGCTCTTGAACCCACTAGATTTATCTTGTCCACTCCAACTGTCATAAATTTTTTTGTAAGAAAGAAAATTTCATTCCTCAAATGTGCCACCTTTTGAGAAACTATATCATCTAATTGTCTTTGCTTATTGAAGGAACCAATTAAATAGGTACCGCCTGATTTATCCGAGTCTTGAATATGCCATCCTCAATTAGTTTTAGTGATCGAGTCTAAGATATCAAAAACATGCTCCCAGCATAGACTAATAAAGGATCCACCTGTGATAGTGTAACACCCCAATATGCTGAACCGGAATGCTACACGGTGCTCATGACCCCGAAGGACCACAAGCTAACCCATGACTGATATTTGTACCTATATACTGCATAAAATACTGAATAATGCAGAAACATGCACCAAAAGGCCATAAGGTTCAATATTGAACATAACATGGATGAGATAACATCTGTGGGGTAATACAATACCTAAAACAAAACTGCAAAAACTGAAGTATGAAACATAATAGTCTATATCTAGTCTGAAAGCCTTTATTGTCTGAATAATCTGAATAAGGAGTTGATGAGACATGTCCCCAACTAAATCCAACAAATAACTAATCAATGAAATAGTGGAAAAATAACCATATCCCCGAAGGATGAGGACTCACTTCTATTCTGACTATTAGACTAGAATCTACTACTGATCTGGAACTCATGTCTCTGAACCTATGGTGTAACATAAAAGAAAGCACCATAGCGCAAATGCGCCAGTACAATGGAATTTACTAAGTATACATGTGAGGTAGTCTAATCCAAGGGTTAATATGCATGAATAATGCTAGATGACTGTCTAACAAGAATGCGAGAATGCATACATAAATACGTAACGATAACTGACACTGTGATATCATGATTACTGAATCTGAATACTGATGACATGACATACTAATAACTGATATAACTGATAGCATAAATAGTTGTATCTGAATGTAACTGATAACATAGGTGACTGTATCTGATGGAACTATCTGAGTTTTGTGCTGTATTTGGGTTGACTGTATCTAACAGTCTTAAATTTGAAGAACTATCTGAGTTCTTTTTCTGAGACTGGTACTAAAACTATGGGAGGTAGTATTTAACCGACATGCCCTTGATACACCATTATGGCTAAGTTGGGGTCCAATCTGTAACCCCATTTGGAAGGATGTTAATACCGCGCCAATGGTAAGGATAAGTTGTGGGCGACCCTTATCTGATAGTGTCCCCAAAAGAGAACAATGGGGCCCTTATCTGACAGTACTTATCCACCTCATCAACCATCATCGGATAGTGTTGATGTCTCAACCTATGCTGGCTACATAGTTCTGGAACACAAGGATGACTTCTAAGGATCACACCCTCATCTGATAGTGTGTCTCCCCATCCTTGGGTTCACTCGGTGCTAATACCTACTTCCATCTAAATGGACATTGAACGTGATTTACTAAACTGAACATGAGCTGAGTAACTAAGTTCTATTGACTGACGGAATACTACTGATATCTGACAACTGACTGAGTCATAAGATCATGGAGATTTTTCCTAAGTCATAAGACTTTCTGAAGTCTAAGGATTCATAGCTTGACTGGGAGTATCGTGAAAACATGACATGGCTCTAGGTACACAACTAATGTTTTGGGTACAAGTACCCCCAAGACTCGATGGAAAGAAACTAACAAAGAATGACTTACAAATACATAATAATCATCAGAATACATTTACTGAAGTATTTCATCAAACATGTGATGGCATAAGCTTGTACGTACATGCGGATTTCATGATATCATGCGAATTAGAAACTTTTCCTTCATATAGTCATTCAACCAAACATATAGTAGGAATAGAATGTGTAAACAACATGATACAACACTTAACTATCGTGATTCAATTCCAATTTAATCATTCAAGGGTTTAGTCCTAGGGTTTCATGAATCTATACTGATACAAATCAACCCATATGGAATTTAACACTCATTCATGGAATACAAGTCAATTACTCATTATCAACATGAACAAAAGCAGCCCAATCATGAAATTCATAAGAAAATCCATAACTTGAATTTGGAAAAGAGATTTTTGGGCTTCATGGACGAAAGAAGTCCATGAATGAACACTATGCATACCTTAGTTCGTGATTTTGTAAAGATTGATGGTAAAACCTTCTTGAATTTGAATCCCTAATAGAAACTCTAGCTTGTTCTTGAGAAATTTTTGAGAGAAGAGAGTGTATTTTTGGGTGAAAAGTGGTTGAATCACGTGTTAAAGGGCTTAAATAGGGGTAGGAATTGACCCTTTTAACCCTGGACGCGTCTTTTAATTTCAGTAAAACTTTACTAAACCGGGCCCCTGGCGCGACACGATGTTATCGTGTTGTGTTACTGGAAATTAACAATTGGGAAATTGAAGGATGGCGCAACACGGAGCCATCACGTTGCCCCTTCCTTCGTGACCTGGAACTTTGGCGCGATGCAGGGGAAATTATGTTGAGACACTGGAAAAAGGACAATTATGAATTTGAGTGTTGGCGTGACATGCCATAATCACGGACACCTACTGAAAATTACCAAATACCATTTCCTCTTGTGGCGCAGTGCGCCCCTGACTAATATGGCACTGTTTTACGATCGAAACTTGAAATAGTCATAACTTCTTGCCCGGTTATCCAATTTAAGAGAATCATATATTGAAGAAAAGATTATTGAATTTTCCATATGACAAAAAGTGAAAATCTTGAAAATTCCTCATGGAATAATTATCCTTCACTTTAGAAGCTAATACTAGGCATTCTTGGAATGAAATTTGCTAGGAAAAGTATGTGGTATTACAATATCTCCCCCTTGAGAACATTCGTCCTCGAATGAGACTGACTGAGAGGGGAAATAATAAGTTGAACATTAACTAAACATGAATAACTAGAACTGATCTTAGATTTTAATTTGGAGGTAAAAATCTAAATTTCAAGTAAGCTGGTAAGGAAAAGGGATTTGGTTGACCCATATCTTCAACTTGGGTGATGCTTACATTGGTTAAGGAGAAAAATAATACTTCTTTATCATATTCCGCAAGTTCAACACGAAGAAGTTGTTCCTATAGTCATGGCTGAGGAACAACCATCCCGCAGGACAGTGTATGAAATGAAAACTTCACTTGCAACAAATGTTACCTCTGCCATCCATAAACCGGAACCTAGAGGTAGATTTGAGCTCAAACATAATATGGTGAAATTTTTGCATAGAAGTGGAAAATTCACACACCTATCACATTAGGATCCATAAAATCTTCTACAAAACTTCTTTGAGATCAGTGATACTTTCATTCCCAATTGAGTCTCTACTAACTACATGAGGCTCAATCACTTCCCATTTTCACTGTTGGGGAAGCAAAGAAATGGTAAGGTAGAACCATCAAGCTCTATCACTACTTGGGATGACCTGGAAAAGATGTTCCTTATTATATTCTTCCCATCTTATTAAAATAAAAGGTTAAGAAGTGATATCCTGAGTTAAACAGAAGCTAGATAAGAATCTATATCATGCATGGGGGAGGTTCAAATCTCTTCTCAAGGATTTTCCACACCACCAGTATATTAATGAGGTATTAACTCATATTTCGTAGAAGCTTTTCAACATACCACAAGAATTTTTTTATATTCAGCTACAGGTGGTCAAATGTTTGAGATAACTTATAATGAGCTATTTACTCTCCTAAATGGAATTGCACAAGGCAATCCTAAATGTCAATGTGATATGTCTAGAAGTGCAGTAAAGAAGTCTGTGGGATAATCAAGGTTGACAATGTCACAACTTTGGTTGCTCAATTGGACTTCTTTTAAAATCAATTGATGACATAATTCGATAGGTTTAGTGTAAATCATCCTCCTACCCAAGTAAATATAGTTTAGCATACCTTATTTTGGTGTGAGATTTGTGAAATTAGTGGTCACTCTGCAAATTTATGTGAAGGAAATCCAAGGTCAGCTAATTTTATAGGCAATGCACATAAGGGAAATCTAAATTATTGTAATGCCTATAACCGTAATTGGGATAATCTGTGTAATTACTCATGGGGAAATAATCAGGCTCTGACTCTACAATTTCAGCAGTAGCATAACACTAAGGCCATTAATATTGAATAAAATTTGAAAAAGATCTTGGAAAATAAAGAACAAATGGTAGCAGAGATAAAAATCTGCAACTTACTCATAACAATAGGAATACCCAGTTGGGGTAGCTAGCTCTAGCACAGAATACCAGACCACAAGGAAGTTTGCCTAGTGACATAGAGAATCCAAAACAAGTGATGGAAATCACCTTGAGGAGCGGTATAGACTTGATTAAAAAACCTCTAGGGAATTATCAAGAGGTATAGGAAGAGTTAGTCCCACAAGAGAAAGAGATGAAGCAAGTTTAACCCAAAGAAGCTAAAAAAATGGGGAAGTTTGAGTACCAAAAAAAAGAGGCTATTGAGTGTTCACAAGAGAGACTACCACCATCATCCCTCAAAATATTAAAAAGGCTAAGAAAAATGATCTCTTTAAGAAGTTCTTTTGCACATTAATAGAGTTTCACATTAACCTCCCATTTTTAGATGTTTTAAAGTGTATACTGAAGTACTCTAAGTACTTGATAGATGTGGTGACCTTTAAGACAAAGCTGGGTGACAATTTAGACGGTAGAACTTACTAGGGAGTGCAGTTCTGTGGTTATGAGCAAGATGCATTTCACAACCCAAACCAGGGCTAGACCATGACCGGTATCTCAAGTCTACTGGGTTAGGATATCACCCCCATACATCTAACCAACCAACACAACATCTCCAACGTCGGATGAATTCAAACATATAACAAGATAATGTAAGGATAATATTAAAGATATTTAAACCATGTATATAATATGTCAACCAGAAATAAGCCAAGTGACCCACCAACAACACCTAAGCCCACAGTAATCCAACAAACCCTTATAAACAATGGACTGAAACTGAATACCAATAAAGTGTTGAGACATGCCCCTAACTATAGCCAAAAATTAGTCTAAGCATTCTAAGACATGAGGAACCAGAACATGAAATGTAGACTTTTGATGTATGGAAACTCACAAATTTAATGTCAACTCAAGAACTGATCTCAAATCTAAATCACTGTGCAGGAGAAGAAGAAGTATGTCCAATTCCTACATTACATGGGGATATATCATCTAAAGAAGGTTATCTAGGTGAACGGTAGCCTGTAACTCAGGGATAAAGATAACATAATGCAATGATCAAAAGTTTCAAACTCAATCAAAATCCAATGTACAAAAGCTAATGCATATACATAGATACATCACATACTGAGATAGGGAACAACCTTACCATGAATCTTAAAATATTAGCCTTGATTGTGTAGCTCATTTATCATATAATATTACCCACCGGCTATATGGGCCCTACCTCTCACCCCCTAGTCAAGCCCTAGTGCGTGTAGCCGCACAAACCAGAGAAAAATCATATATACATGCACAGGAGTCTCAAAACCTTAAATAATCTACTAAGGTAACTTAAGAACCCAATCATGAAATATGATATGGGGGACTTGAACCCTCCAATCATGATAATATAAAAAAAAGGTGAACTCCAACCACCTAGTCATAAGCAAGGGGACTCAAACTCTTAAGCGATAACGACCCCCCCACAGGCGAGTGCGATTTCCTATATTGGCCAATCAGACCTATACTTTTATGAATCGGCTACACAACTCTCTTTTAAAGCCCAATTATAACATTCAACATATATTCCCATTTTTATTAAACCAATTACACACCAAGGTATCCCGTTGGTATCGTCATACCAACCTCGCTTATAAGATAATATCATAATGCCATGTCATCCACTCAACTAACTAGGACTTAAACCTATAGGTCAAAAGATATTCAAATAATAAATCATTTGGAAATCGACCCCCTTTAATCAACCAAACCCACAAGGTTTCAATTCTACCATTTATACATGGCCACCAAGGCCATTCAAGGAAAACATGAATACTTCATTAACCATTTTATACCAATGCATAATTACAAGTGGGTAAACCAAACTATGTGATAAAAGACATTTTTCATTGATAATTTCATGAACATGTTGAGGGCATACAATTTCCAAAACCATAATCAAGAAAAAATCATCAAATTAGGGTTTAACCATGACCCCTCAGTTTAATCACCATTCCCATGCTCCCACAAGTTCAAAACCATATTTAAAACATAAAGGATCATAATTAACCCATGGGAAAACATCATCCAACAACAAACATTCAAAAACCTCAACCTTTATTTCAAAACTAACATCAATATCTCATGGACAATACATTAAAACATATGTTCTTGATAAATTAACAATGAAGGAAGAGTAACATGCCTAAAATATTCACAATTATGGAGAAAACCTTGAATTGACCCCTCGATGAACAACCTTGAGGAAACCCTAGCTTGCATGGATTGAGATAACTTGAGATAGAAGAGGATATGTTTTGATTATCTTATGGGTGAGAATAAAGTCTCAATAGGTTTTATAGTTCGTGGTTTATGTTTAGGTCAAGATAGAAATATCTAAAATACCCTTTTTAGAAGATGGAAATTAAACCATCAGTTATTACGGGTGACCATACGACTCATAGGGTCACCATATGACTCAGATCCTTAAGTCATAACTAAATCAGAACCCTCTAGGGCTCTTTACTATGAACCCTACAACTAGTCCCCTACGTCTTGTAATGAGACACTATGACTCGTAGGGTTAAGTCATAGTCTCAATAATTTTAATAGAGTCACCATATAGGACACATTATGAAATACCCTATGTATGACTAATTAAGAGTCTATACGAGTCGGTAAGTCTAATTATTATCAAAGTAGTGACTTACGGAAATCCGTCTAGGCTCATTATGACTTGGTCCTATGACCCTTAAAGACACATTATGACTCGTCAGGTGAGTTGTTGCCAGGGCAAAAAGTTCAGAACTCAAAAATTTTTCAAGGGACAAAATCTGAGGTGTTTCAATTCTTCCCTACGTAGATCATTCGCCCTCGAATGATAGGTCAAGGAAATTACAAGCATGATATTAACACAACTAACAACCACATTTCCCTTTAATAAAGTCAAAAAACAAAGATATCAATGAATCATAATTTTCCTTAACAAAGTAAGAAAATAAGATGTTAAGAATAACACAAACCTCAAGCCCGATTATCAAGAAAAGGTAACAAAAATGGATAATTGGATTTTATGTCCTCTATAGATTCCCACATAACTCCTTTCACCCAAATAATACATCTAATAACCCTTAAATATGACCACACTCTCTGCAAAGCTTTCAACTATGAATACAACACTTTACTATTTCAACCTCCTAACTCCCCTGCAAAATACATAACTATGAGATCTGAGCATTTGCTGCATCTCCCTTCCATGTTAAAGCCCAACTCAGAGTTAAAGGTACTAGTGTAAGTCATGTGAGCATATACTTTAAACCACTCCAATAGTACTACTCAATCATATCATAAAAATAAAGTAACCTCAAGTCTAAATCAAGGAGTACTAACCACATAACACAATGGTTTGTGCATTTATCAATCACACATTCAACCCTACCTTTCTACCCCTCTTTTCCAATATCTAACTCAAAACTAGAAACTTCAATTACTATCACGATGGATTTCAGCACATCTCTTCTTCTTAACTATTTCACATAACAAAGTTCATTTTACTCTTCTATCTTTATCTATAAATTTTAGCCTGAGTAGTCACCCTAAAATTTTTATAATAAAGAACATCTACTCACTCATCCAAAATGTTACTACCCTTCTATAGCCACTACCATCATAACATAAGAAGGATAACTGAGGAACTATAGTACAAGCACTAAGAATAAGGGTGTTACTTCTCAATTACATCTCATACTTGTCGTACTACTCAAAGTGAGACCTGTGAAATTAGACAGGTATAATAGGCATAAAGTAATTTATAGGAACGATGTAGGTTATAAATAGAGGGTTGTTTCGTCATAAATATACCATTGCACGAGTTCTTAGGACTAGGAAAAAGAGAAACATGAATGTATATATCATGGATAATAAAGAATAGAGCCAAGATTCATATTTAGTGAACTAGGTGAGGATTTCCACTTGAAACCATTATTTCATAGAACTAGACAGAACGTGATGCATGAATGTATGGATCATGCACATCATGACATAGATCTTGAAAACTTGGAAGCTCGAATTTCTAAAAACCATTATTTCCTTTGGTTCAGGGGATGGAGTATGGACATATGCGGCGTGTAGAATACAGGCCTTAGGCATAAGAACTATTAGAATGCATGCAATGCTAGTAGAGCGTCCTCTTATCAAAAATAGGAGGGAGTCTCTGGAATAAGAGTAAATTTACCCCGACTCTCCCCTAAACCCCACTAATAGGAGAAAAATTAAGGTTAGCCCTCGATCTCTATTTTACTACACATATAAGTACAACACTCTGATCTAAGGCATATTTCCATGGATATATCCTAGCGACAATAGGCTCCTTATACTTAAAACTTCATAAATAAAGATGTTGCCTGGGGTTCAACATACTCTTACAAACTCCATGCCATAATCCACACAATGACTTAGCCCCCATCCATCAGTTCAACCTGGACCTCCGGCCTATATATCATAACTTTCCCACTCAAGCATTTCCTAAGCCATCAACCTTATCTCTTCCACACATCTCATCAAGCTACCAATTTACTCCCATAAGTCTCGTATAGCTATCCTCAAGCTAACATACTCTTTTCACCAAAATCAATACCTAAGCTAAAAATTAGTGTCTATCAACCATCATGCACTACTAATAGAGTACCCCACATAAAATATATATGGTCCGCCCTACAATGAAGTCACCCTAAATTCCATATTTGCCTGCTGATAACCTATATATATTCAAAGGAAACCATCCTTCGTACTTACAAAAGAACTAAAGCACCCCATGAAGAAATACTAGGATGAACAAACCCTTATCAAGTAGATCCTTAACTACTTGTTAAAGTCTTTCAACTCAGCCAGAGCCATTCCATAAGAAAGGATAGAGATAGGATAAATGTTTAGAAAGAGATCAATCTCAAAAATCAATTTTCCTATTGGGAGGAACACTAGAAAGATCATCAGGTAACACCTTGAAAAAATTCATAGACCATAGGGATATACTGCAAAAAGAACCTTCAGATCTAGAATCCTTAGTATGCACCAGATGGTAGAGGCAAACATTTGGAAATTAATTTTTGGGTTTAATGATACAAAATAAACCTTTCCTTGGGAACTAGGGAACTATCTTCCCTTTCAATATTTTGTTTATTTGGGAAATGAAAACTGACCTTACGGGTCCAACAATCCAGAGATACATAACACAAATGCAACTATTCAATCCTTAAAATCATATCAAAGTCTACTATGTCCAACTCTATTAGACCCACCATGGTATCCCTACCATGGTACGATATCATACAACCCATATATAGACTTCAAGTCACAATTGAGTCCCCACTAGGGTGGATACAACAAAGGGATTTGAAATAAACTCAGGATCAAAACCAACATGAATAGCCAAATAAGGGGTCGCATAAGAGAGAATAGAATATGGATTAAAAAAGTAATATACATCAAGGGGAAACAGTTATAATATACCAGCAATGACATCTGGTGATGCCTTAGGCACCGAGCGGGTAGCAAGAGTATAAAGATAATTTTAGCTAGTGTTGGTATCAGAAGTAGCACCCTTTGGTGAGAAAATAGAAGAGCTAGCAAAAGGACTCTTGTTGGATCTAGTAGCAACACTAACCGAAGGACAATATTATTGTATATGACTGGGTTGACCATACTATATGGATTGATTCTTTCCCTTAGGACCAAATCTATAATACCACTAACCACTAAATCAGCAAGGAGGATAGAAAGGGATTAATTGAGATCTAATAGATTTATATTGGTCACCTAGTGCCCTAAGACATACATCCTTCTAAAAATAATGATCATTGAATGACTTTGGGTAAGAGGTTTTAGACAATGGGTATGAACCAGAATTTCCCTTACCCCCTTACATATTCCACTGTTTCCCATGTCGACAGCTATTTTGATGACCCCTACCCTGCTCTGAATATCTAAACTTATTTTTCTGTCTCTCCCCCATATTAGCCTTATTACTTCTTCTACAAATAAGACCAGACTCGCGCAATAGAAATACTACTATTTGTGTCAATAGATGAATAGAACAATGAAATTTGGCATTGGATACTTCAACCTAAGGTATCCAAGGAGGACTAGGAAGAATCGGTGGAACTCTACTAGGGCAATCAGAACGGCGATCTAAGATCGGGTCTATACCACAAGGGTAGAATGAGTTTTGTCAATATTATCCTCAAGCAAGATAGAAGAGTTTCTACAAGCATCAGATTTTCTTGGAGGCATGATCTGAAAAGCAAACATATAGGAATTAAAGGATATTTCTTGACTTCAGACACTATATCCTGAAAAATAGATCACAAGAAAGGGAAACATTCCTAAATTCCTCGTAAACTCTCCCCTATAAGTGTGGTGCACTGCACACCCATAAAAGAGACCCTACTTGGCATGGATTTGTTGGACACTCAATGACACAAAACCTAGTCTTTGGTACTATCTGTCATGACCCTAACTAGGGTTGTACCATGATGGGTGTCTCAAGTCCACTGGGGATCGGAGATCACCCCATAAACCTAACCAACCAACACAACATCCCTAATGTCAGATGATTCCACACATATAGTAAGATAACATAAGGATAAGCTTAAATATATTTAAATCATGTCTATGATCCGTCAACCAAAAACTAGACAAGTGACATAACAACAAGACCTAAGACCATAGTAATCCAACAACACTTCTAAATAATGGACCAAAACTGAATACCAATAAAGTATCGGGACATGCCTCCGAATATAGAAAAAAATAAGTCTAAATAGTTTCAAACATATGGAACCAAAATATAAAATATAGACTTCCAATGTATAGAAGATCACCACTTTAGTGTCAACTAAACAACTGATCCTAAATTCAAATCATTATGTAGAAGAAGTAGAAGTATGGCCAATTCCTGAATTGCATGAAGATAAAGTGTCCTAAGACGGTAAGCAGGGTGAAAGCTAGCATATAACTCAGGGATAAGGATAACATAATGCAGTGATCAACTTAAGCACCTTGGGTTTTGGAACTGGGAAATTTTTTGAGCTTTTTAGCTTACTATTCTTTTTACAACTCACCATACGAGTCGTATGGTGAGGGTACGAGTCAGATGACTTATCTTGTAAGGTGTCCAATATTTGGTGGTCATGTTTATATTATGGTTACTATTTGATGGTGATGGTTCATACATTTAGGGTATGAATGGTATAGTGAAACCATATGTTGTCTAGTGTCTAGCCTGCATATTTCTACTTAGGGTACAACTTGAAGGGTACTATTCATATAGTATGGGTACGAGTTGGGCAAGGGGAGTCATATGGTTGATAGTATATGAGGTCCAACTTTTTGATCAAGGTATGAGTGGAGGGTACCACTCCTATGATATGGGTAAGAGTGAGGGGTCAAAATTATACCCACCTATGTGAATTTTTACAATTTAAGTTAGCAGTATTCTGGATATTTTCCCTCATAACTTCTTTTGACCCCATGACTTAAACCACTCTTGGGACTTTATTTACACTATTATTCTCAATCAAAAACACTCTAAACACTCTCAAATCACTCTCTAACTTTTGGTTTAACAAAGGGCTAGGGTTTTCTCAAGATTATTCAATTAGGGGTTGTCAAGAGTAAATCTCTCCATTTTATTTGGTATCTAGGGCATGTTAATCCTCCATCATTGTTAGTTGAAACTATAAGCATATTTTACTTAATGGTTTTTATGGTACAATTATGGGTTTGTATTGGTTTTGAAATATATGTTGGGGGCTTTGTTACTAATGGTTCAATAATGTCTTCCCAAGTTTTGTTTATGATTTATCACGTTATAATTATGGTTTGAATATGTGGTTACATAGGAATGGTACATTGGTTCTTGATTTTGGTTTTGGGAAATTATATTCCCTCAACATATTTGTTAAAATGCCTACGAGAATGATTTTTTAACATAGTTTGACTTTTATTAAGAACCTTGCATTGCATAATATGGTAATGGAATCTAAATTGGTTTGATTGAATTAAATAATTTGGAAAATCCTTGGTGGCCATAGTTTTTGGATTGTAAATCCTATAAGGTACATGGTAATCCCCTAAGTGTTGTCTAATGACATTGCTTGAAAGCTATAGTCGGTATGATGATACCACTTCATAATGCCTTGATAATTAACTCTTGGAATTGGTGGTTTGATTATGTGCTAAATGTTTTAATTAGGCAATAATGGTGGGTTGTGCTAGTTATTCATTAAGGTGTGAGCCCAATGAACGGACACTGGAAATTGATGTTTTCCAACATGAGGGTTGGAAATGGAGACCTTAAAATTGTAGGGTACATGGGAATCCCCTAAGTTTATACTTGTATATATGTATCATGGAGGGCGAAGGGTATACGGGAATCCCCAAACCTTATGATATCTCTGGTTCATGTATCTACATGCACTTTGGACTGTTTAGGGGGTAACACCGGACCCATATAGACTATATATAGTTTTAGGACAGTCAATCTACATAACCTAGGTTATGATTTTAACTGTATTCTAAATTAATTCCCATTCCCATCTTGGAATATATATATATATATGTATGTATGTATGTATAAATGTGATTGAACATGGTTATTTACTTGGTTTTAAATGTTGGCATTATTTTATCCTTTTTCCTGAGTACATGCTAGCGTTCACCCGCTAACTTATCTTCAAGCGCTATATTCCCATGAGATGCAGGAACCGACCATACTACTTCTCTTGATTAGTGATTGGATTCAGGGATAACATTTTTGTTAGACTAAAGTAGTGAGCTTCCATACTCTAGAAGACTTTGTTCCATGATATGGATATATTTTCATACACTTGTTTATTTCTTAGACTTTGGTTTTTTCTATGGTCAGGGGCATATACTGATCAAATGTTGTTTGTTTTCTGTTAGAGACTTTGTGTAGCTACTATGGGCATGGGCAGTTTTAGTATGGGTGTCAACCTTGGAATTGGTATTGGTATTGGGTTTACACCGGTTGGATATTTGGTTTGGTACTTGGTTGATTTTTTTTATGAACTTTATTTAATTTTCTTTAGTTATGATTGTTTTATCTTATTATATATTCAAAATTAATCTGACATAGGGTGCAGGGCAGTTATGGTTTGGTATTGGGGGTGGTCTCTAATCCTAGTTGGGCTTGAGGTACCCGACATAACTAGGCGCTGGTTTGGGTTATGTCTTATTTATATATGATACCTAGGTTCATGGTAATGTAGGAGTCCACAAAGTCGTTTCAATTAGAGTCTCTTTTAAGGGTGTGTAGCACGCCACACTCTTAAAGGAGAGACTAAAACATATTTAGGAATATCTTTCTTTCTTGTGTTCTTTTTTAGGTTGTTGAGTCTATGTCCTGAATTCTTCTTTAATTCCCATATATTTTCTTTTCATATTATTCCTCGATGATCTGAAGTTCACAGAAACTTCTCTATCCCAACTGAGGAGAATGTTGATGGGATATGCTCTACTCATAGGATCCATACCTAGTCTAGAGGTCCAGTTCCTGATTGTCTTAGAGTTCCATTAGTTCCCTCTATCCATCATAAAATCCTTAGGCTGATGTGATGAATGCTAAGTTTTGTTAGTCTATTCATATGTTAGCATAGTTGGTAGCTACCCAGTCTGAGCTTGGTGTCTTATTACTCGATCTTTTGAGGACATAATGATTGATTGTTCATGAGGTTGAACCCTCTGACCTTTACGGGTGTTAAGGTTAAAGAAGATCCTCAAAGTTTTATAGATGAGATAGAAAAGATTTTTTGAGTTATGAATGCCATTAATATGGAGTTCATGGAGTTTTCTGCCTACCAATTGAAGGAAGTGGTGTACCAATGGTACGAGGAATAGGAATAGTCAAGGAGTGATGATGCTAAATCATCTCTATGAGAGGATTTTTCTAATGCTTTTTTGGACCGCTTCTTACCTTAGGAGTTGAGGGAAATAAAAATAAAAGAGTTCTAAATATGAATCAGGGTAATATGTTAGTTAAGAATTATGCCTTAAAGTTACACCATTTATCACAGTATGCTCCAGAGTTCATTTCTAGCATGAGGGCTCGGATGATAAAGTTTTCTTTAGGATTGTCTTGTGAATCGATCCTTGAAATTAAGGCTATCTTGTTGATCAAGGACATAGATATCTCCATTTTGGTGGTATACATACAACAGGTAAAGAAAGAATAGAAGAGTTAAAAAAAGATAGAGAAGAGAAAGGGAAAGAAGTTTTGATTCTCTATGCAGGGTGGTGTCTAATAGAAGAGTGGAGGGGATGGTAAAAAGTGGCCTAAAAAGGAGAGAGACAATTCTGGGTCTTACTCTTTGACTAGTGCTCCCTACCTAAAGTCGCTGGGTGATAAGCATTTCCATGGTGGAGATAAATTTAGGTCATTGGTTGCCCAATCTCAGGATAATGGGACTTAGTCCTCTCCATCATATCCTCCTTGTAGATTATTTGGTTGCTTGCATCACAGTTATTATGACAAGGGAAGGGACAAGTGCTTCAACTGTGGTCAACCAGGGAAAATACTTAGAAATTATCCAGTTGGTAAGGTTGCTTCAAGGGAAAACAAGGTTTTAGTTGCCTCTTATTCAGCTTTGGAACCCAAGGGTGCACTATATGGCTCAGACACTGGTCAGAACCGTCTTTATGCTCTCACTACACGAAAGGAGTTTAAGGCATCACCTGATGTAGTGACTGAAATATTAAAACTTTTTTCCAAAGATATGTACTATTTACTTAATTTGGGGTCCACTCTCTCTTATGTGACCTCATTTGTGGTTGTGCATTTTGGTTTTGGTCCCGAGTGTGTTTCGTACCATTTTTCTATTTCTACCCCGGTAGGTAACTCTATGATTGCTAAAAGAGTCTATATAGGGTGCATGGTATTTTCTTGTAGTAAAGAAGTTGTGGTGGACCTGTTTTAATTAGATATGGTAGATTTGCATACCATATTGGGGATGGGTTGGTTGCACTCGTGCTATGCGTCTTTAAACTGTCGGACCCATAAGATTGTCTTTATATTCCATAATGTGCTGGTTATTGAGTGGGGGTGGTTCCCTGGCTCCTAAGGGGAATTTCATCTCAAATCTTAGAGCTTGGAGATTAATCTCCAAGGGGTGTCTCTATTATTTAGTCTGGGTTAAAGATTCTAACTCGGAGGGTCCTTCTTTGCATTCTGTCCCAATGGTGAATAAATTTCATAAGGTCTGCCCTAATTACCTTATGGTGTTCCTCCTGATAGTGAGATTGAGTTTGGGATCGATCTTGTTCTGGACGCTCATCCAATTTCTCTTCCTCCATATAGAATGGCTCTGACTGAGCTAAAGGATCATAAAGAGAAGTTAAAGGATCTTTTAGATAAGGATTTTGTCCTTCCTATTACATCCCCATGAGGTGCACTAGTGTTGTTCGTGCATAAGAAGTATGGTTCCCTTTTGATGTGTATTAATTACCGACAGTTGAATTAGGTAACGATAAAGAATAAGTACCCTCTTTTGAGGATAGATGATTTGTTTGATCAGTTGTAGGATGTTAAGTTTTTCTCCAAGATTGATCTTCGATCTGAGTATTATAAGTTAATGATTAAGGAGACGGAAGTCCCTAAGACTACCTTCTATACTTGGTATAGGAATTTTAAGTTCTTGATAATGTCATTTGTTTTGACCAATTCCTCGGTAACATTTAAGGATTTGATTAATAGGGTATTTTGTTAGTTTCTGGATTTATTCATCATTGTGTTCATAAATGATATTCTTGTGTACTCTAAGAGTGAGGTAGATCATGTCGATCATCTCCGTGTGGTGTTGTAGACCTTTAAAGAGAAGTAGTTGTATGGAAAATTCTCGAAATGTGAATTTTGGTTGAACACTATCACTTTTTTGGGTCATGCCATTTCTAGTGAAGGGGCCATGGTAGATTCGTAGAAAGTTGCAGTGGTTAAGAAGTGGCCTAGACCAACTACTCCAAATGATATTTGGAGCTTCTTGGATTTAGCTGGTTACTGTAGGAGGTTTGTGGATAGTTTTTCTACTATATCTTCCCCATTGATGAAGTTGACTCCAAAGAACGTAAAGTTCTTATGGTCAAATACTTGTGAGGGTAGTTTTGAAAAGTTGAATAATAAGCTAACTTTCGTTCTAATTTCAACTTTACTTGAAGTCACTGATGGGTATATTATGATGTGTCCTATGTGGGGCTTGGGTGTGTTCTGATGCAACATAGAAATGTGATAGCTTATGCATCTAGGAAGTTAAAGTAGCATGAGAGGAATTATCTGAATCATGAATTTAAATTGCTAGTTGTGGTGTTCGTGTTGAGGATCTGGCATTACTATTTGTATAGAGTGCATGTGAACATCTTTTTTATTATAAAAACCTGCAGTATGCATTTACTCAGAAAGAACTTAACCTTGGGAAAAAAAGATGGCTCGAGCTTCTCAAGGATTATGACATAAGTCTTTACTACCATCCAGGTAAAGTTAATATGGTTGATGATGCTCTTAGAAGGTTGTCCATCGGTAGTCTAGCACCTGTGGATAAGAAGAAGAGGGAGTTGGTGAAGGACATTCACCATCTGGCTAACCTTAGAGTTCGTCTCTTAGACTTTTAGAATGGTAGTGCATTGGTTCAAGAAATGGCGGAGTCGTCTCTAGGTGCTGAAATCCAGGAAAAGCAAGTATTAGATCCTGTGTTGATGAGGATCAAAGGCGATGTTGGTAGGAAGAATATGATGGACTTTGAGATTAGTGGTGGTGGTTCTTTGCGGTACCAAGGGAGAATATGTATTCCCGACATTGATGGTTTACAAAAAATGATCTTGGCCAAGGCGCATGAGTCGCGCTATGTTTTTTATCCTTATTCGATGAAAATGTATCATGACCTCAAGGAGATGTATTGGTGAAAAATATAAAGAGGGATGTGTCTAGTTATATAGCCAAGTGCATAGTGTGCCAACAAATGAAAGATGAGCACATAAGGCCTGTAGGATTATATCAAGAGATTGAGTTGTCTTTGTGGAAGTGGGAAGTGATTAACATGGATTTTGTTATCGGTTTTCCTTGGTCTTAGAATCAATTTGATTCGGATTGGGTCTTCGTGAATAGGATGACGAAGTCGACTTACTTTTTTCCAGTGAGGACTAACTTCTCGTCTAAGGATTCTGTGAGATTGTATCTCCATTAGATTGTGAAGTTGCATGAGGTACCTATTTCTATCATCTTATATCGTGGTGGGCAGTTTTCATATCACTTTTGGCGGTTGTTTCAGAAAGTGTTAGACTAACGTGAGTCTTAGTACTGCCTTTCACCCGCAGTTGGACGGGAAAGTCAATAGAACTATTTAGACATTGGAGGATATGCTTCGTGCTTGCGTGATTCGCTATGGTGGTAGTTAGGTTGAGCATTTTCCTCTTATAGAGTTTTTATATAATAATAGTAACCACTCTAGCATTAGGATTGCTCCATTTGAAGCTTTTTATGGTGGGAGGTGTAGGTCTCCTATTTGGTGGTTTGAGGTTGATGAGGCAGAGATGTTTGGCCCAGATTTAGTTCACCAAACCATAGAGAAGGTGAAGGTGTTTTGGGTTAGACTTAAGGCTTCCGAAAGTCTCTAAAGGTTCTATATAGATGTGAGGCAAAGGGAGTTACAGTTTGAGGTTAGGGATAATGTGTTCTTTAAGGTATCTCCTATGAAGGGAGTGATGCGGTTTGGGAAGATGGGCAAGCTCAATTCCCAGTATGCTGGTCCGTACTTTGTTTTGATAAGGGTTGACAATGTTTCTTATAAGATGGAGTTTGCTTCTAGCTTGAGATATATTCACCTGGTATTACATGTCCTTAAGTTGAGGAAGTGTACGAGTAATCCGTCTCAAATTATGCCTATTAAGGATATTAGTATTTCATATTCTTTGTCTTATGAAGAGGTCTAGGTTAAGATGTTGGATTGGGAGTTTCATCGGTTGTGGACCAAAGATGTAACTTCGGTCAAGGTTCTATGAAGGAACCACAATGTTTAAGAGTCTACTTGGGAAGTAGAAGATGACATAAAGTCAATTGTTTGTTCCTATTTTATGCTATAGAAATTCGTGCGGAAGGTATGTGTTCTTTAGCATAATTTTTTTTCTAACTCAATTAAAGGAAAGATTGATTTCCTTGTATCATTTTTTTCTAACTTAGTTAAAGGTTAGGGTTGAGGTATTGGGGTATGAATCGTGCTTGTACTGCCTTGTTCCATCATTCGAGGATGAATAATCTAGGTGGGGGAGAATTAAAATATCCGGGTCATGAGTGGTGATTTTACCAGTCATTTGCACCAAATATTTGTGCAAACTACCATATTTTATATATGAAAATGCGGCATCATCATAATTTAAATGCAGTAATATCCACATTTAGTAGGTATATAGTTGATAAGATAAAAGCTTGTGGATTAGAGCTAATAGAGATCAAATGGAAGAAAAAGAAGTGTTGTTGAAGGCCTAGAATATTTCAGCCTTAGTTACCGCGATCGTGGTCCTCAAAAAGAAGTCATGGTCAGTCAAAGATGATCAGGATAGTGTTATTATGAAAAACAACCACGATCGCGTTGGCTGCAATCGCAGACAACCTTATGCGATTGCAGCTAAGTGAGATTATGACCTAGGGGAATTTTGTAATTTCTCTTGGATGAATTCCAAACCTCATATAGGCAAAATCCCTTTCTTCTTTGGGTATTGCTTACCTCATAGACATTTTGTGAATTTGAAGCAAGAACCCTAATTGGGGAAGGTTGTAACTAATTTTGAAGAGATAAATTCTTAGTGTTTTGTGAAGAATGAATAGTTTGGATATTCCTTATGGTATATCTCTTTTTACTTTATTCATGAGTTGCTAAGTAATTTAGTCTTGGGATTATCTTTAACTAAAATGTAGTTGTGTGTGGGTATTGTGGTGTTTGCATGATGTTTAGTTGTTAAGTATGAATTCCACCATTATTTGGGTTTATTAGTTGGAATTTATGGGTTAAAACCCCAAATCTCCAAAAGGGTTTGATGGGTGAAAACCCCAAACTCTAGAAACCCTTCAGCATCCTTGAAAGAGGGATGAATGTGAACATATGGTAACTCATAACATCCATGAAAGAGGATTATAGGGGGACAAGGAAATGGTGGACATTTGAGCCTATGGTTTACTATTTTTTGAAATCTTAGAAATAAGTGTAATTGGAGGGTAAATCATGTCAAGAGAATCATCCTAGAAATAGGGATGCTTGATTAAGGTTTTGGGTGTACGAATTGCACACTTTTTAGGTGCTCAAAAGAGCCAACGGGTGAAATCCTTGTAGTTTTGTTGAAAGAATAACTACAATGACCTTCGACCTAGCCTATCTTTTACTCAACAACTAAGTTTTATGTTTGACTCTCAACAACCCATGTACTCCTTACCTTTAGGTAGATATAATCCAAAGATTTTCTCAAATTCAGATTTTAAATCAAAAGTGCTAAATTACTTTGTTGGTAACCAAAGATTGTTGCAAACAAAGTTCAAACCAATTCCCTCAGTTTATTATACATGTCTTGTTTGTTAGGAATTCGGGTAACCTTTTAGTAATTAGTACACCTATAGGATTTGAAATTTATAATTCACTCTTTGTGGATTCGACCCCAACATGAGTTAGGTTATTGACAAAGATCGCCTCACCCCTCAAACATGGGAGTAGTTGAGCGTTATCAAAATAACGCCATTGCCGGGGAGTGGAATATAGATTTCACTTGTGTGGTGTGATTCTTACTTGGGAATACCCGGGTGGTATAATTTACCTTATTTGTTATTTTTGAATTTTTTTAGGTGATTGAAGTGTTAACGGAACAATGTTTGATAACGCAAGCAGCATGGGTCCCTTTGATGGTCCCTTAGACTACGACGGCCAACTAAATAAAGTGGGACAAACAAGTGCAACCTGTATCCCACCAACTAATTGGAACGGAGTCTTTTATATGACTAGAGTTATGCTTCAGATGTTTCAAATGAAAGGATTGTATGGGGGTCAAACCTTTAAAGACCCAAATGTCCATTTGAATAATTTCATGAAAGTGTGTGCGCCATTCAATATAGAACACATTACTCATGAATCCATCTGGCTTCGCCTCTCCCCATTGTCACTAACGAGTGAGGCAGTTTTATGGCTCCGCTCACATCCACCCAGCTTACCAACATCCTGGGATGATCTTACTATGGTGTTTCTTGATAGATACTTCCCACCATCTAAAATGCTTCAAAAGCGGGATGAGATTGTGAATTTTAGGCAAATGAATGGAGAGTCGTTGTTTGAAGTTTGGGAATAATTTAATGGAAAATTGTCCCATTGACCAAATCATGAAGTCCCAGAGAAAATTTTTCTTAACATCTTCTACTGTGCCCTTGATCCATTAAACAAAACAGTGGTGGATAATGAGGTGGGTGTCTCCATAGTGAAGATGCACCACCATGCGGCCTTTCTATTGATAGGAGAAATGTCAAAGAAAAACCGGGGTTGGCGTACCCGGGATACCAAAGTTCCCAAGATCCCTTCCACTACTTCCATGGTTGATAATGAACAAAGAAAGTGGAATGAAGAGATGGAGGAAACCATGGAAAAAATGATTTCCCGAATTGAACTCTTGACAAAGCATGTTATGGGTGCACCCGCGAAAGTGGTAAACGCCGTAGCATCAAAATCTTATAAAGATGATGAAGAAGCAAAGAAGTTGGATGAGGAAAATTGGTATTAGGCTAACTAGTTGGGGGGTTCCCACCCTGCCTATCAAAGGCAAGATGGGAATCAAGGTTAGAAGGACTGCGAGCGGGATAGATATTGAAGGGATAGAGAGCGTGATTATGACTGTTATGTTCCCCCTCATGATCGAGCTAATACCAAGGAGTCAAGTGCCATCGACCCCAAAAAATTCAAGATCGAGAATGTTTTAGTAAGAAAATAGAATAGAGGGGAAGGTATAGACAAAATGGTTTGTGAGTTTGAAGGTGACTTCTCTCAACTATCTCAAATCGTGGTGTATCACTCTGCCTCTATCAGGAAATTGGAAACCCAAATAGGTCAAATCTCAATGTAACTAAATGTTAGGCCTAGAGGTGGACTCCCTAGTGACATGATTGTGAATCCAAAGAATGATGCTCAGGTTCTAGAAAGTGTCACAAGGAGTAGAAAACACACTTGATGAGCCCTGTAAAGTAGACTTGACTGAGAAAAAGTCCAAAGGAAAAGTAAAGGAGGTGTTACCCTTAAAGTCGAGTAGAAAATAATGAGAAAGAGATTGATGAAAGTGACAAAGAAGTGGCTGAGGTTAAAAATACACAAAGTGAAGCAAGGCCCACAATCTAAGTTCTTCCCCCATTCCCTCAATGAATGTATAAAAAGGAGGAAGGTGACAAATTAAGGAAGCTCATGGAAAAACTTAGCAATCTATCGATAAACATCCCATTGCTCGAGGAGATCCAAGAGATCCCGGGATATTCTAAGTTAATGAAAAATTTGATGTCCAAAAAGAAGCTTGTCGAAGGTGACACCATTGAGGTCACTCATGGGTGTATTGGTATCATGGAAAATAAGGTTACCAAAAAAAAAGACGACCCTAAAGTGTTCACCATTCCTTGCACAATCAGGATGCATGAGTTTGCGAAAGCTATGTGTGACCTTAGTTCGAGCATCAAATTAATGCCTTTTGTCATCTACAAAAATATTGGATTGGATGTCGTACACCGACCTCTATTCAACTCTTAATCGCGGACAGTTCTATCAAAAGACCGGTGGGAATTTTATTTGATGTCCTTGTTAAAGTGGACAAGTTTATACTTCCAATAGATTTTGTGATATTGGATTGTGAAATGGACCAAAAGGTACCTATCATCCTTGGCCTCCCCTTTCATGGACACCAGAAGAGCAATTGTTAATTTGGAGATGGGGGAAATAAAGTTTAGTGTACAAGTGGATGAGGTCTTTTTCAAAATTTGCTAGACAAAGAAACAAACTGTGGAACTTCAAGTTGTGCCTCTAGTGGATGTTGAGGGTGAAAAGGCAAATGAGGAGGGGCTTGAGGGACCACCTTTAAATTAGATGAAGGAAGACGTCGTGCCATGATATTAACTAGGGCTATAGGTGGGAGGCAACCCACAAATGCCACGAAAGTGTCTCGTATCTTTTTTGTTATGTTTTTGTAGCATAGATGTTAGTTTTTGCATCCAAATAACTCATTCATTTGTGGTACTATGTAGTGAATTAGATGAGCTCGAAAAGGGAAAAGTGTGCAAATTTGCATTGAAACTGTACAGGGAAAAATCTGTTGAAAATTGTGCAAAAAGATGAACAGGGGAAAATAGGGGAGCAAAAATGCTCTCAGTTACCGCGATCGCAGTCTCTAGGCATGATCGCAATCACCCGTGTGTCCATGATTGCGGCCACCAGAATGTTACCGTGGTTACTTCATCCACTTAATCCCTAATTTCCCCTTATTTCCCCTCATATTACCTTTAAAGTTTTATTCTCTAGCTGGACAAAATTATGGCCAATCTTGTGATCCATCCAATAGCATCCTAGCATTCTTCTTACATCATAATTTTATGGTTTCAGGGTTACTTCATGGACAAGTATGATCATATTTGATGGCACCCGAGTACCAAACTTTCCACTACAGTGATCTTCAGACGACAAGGTTACTCCAAGAAAGAGGAATTTTCTTGGAGAATATGCCGGAGAATCTACTGATATTTCATGACAAACTTTAAGCCATGGTGTGGTGGTGCTTTTCCCCTGATCCGTGCATTTCAAATGAACCATGAGTCCATGAATTTTATACCAACATCAGTGAAGTGTATTTCTTGGACCCATTCAATATAACTATTAAGGTTTAGGGAAAATCGGTAAGAGTTGTGGTTGAGAAAATCAATAATATTTATGGGCTCGAACATGCAGAAATGGGTGAATTCAAAGTAAAACGGTGTAAATTGGGGAGTTGGTTGACGTAATGACTATGCCCCAAAAAAGAAGTCTCTTGGTCAAAGACTAAAAGCAACATCTCCGTGAACGACTTCATGCCTGAGGCTTGGATGTGGTTGCACATTATTTGTAGCTGATTCTCTCCTTACAACCATATAACAATAGTCCAGACATGTGTTCTTGGATGGTTGCTTGTATTCTAGATGGCATCCCTCTGGATATTGGTCAGCTCGTGGTCAATGAAATGGATCATTTCAAGATCCAAGGTGGTACGTATCTCTTCTTCCCTTCTTTGATTACTGAGTAGTGTAGGAGATAGAGGGTTGAGGAGTATGCTAGTGATATATAGGTTCACCCTACTACCCCCATCTATCCCTTAAGGATTCAAGGAGAGGAGGCACCTGGTAAAGTCAAGAAGAGAAAAATAGACTTGGAAAAGTCGACATATGTTGAGCCTGAGTCTTATAGACCAACCAACACTGGACCTCTAGAAAAGATTGGAGTTGATATTGCAGCTATCAAGTAGTTTGTGTCTAGTTTACCCTAAGGACCGGGAGAGCCTTCCACCACCCATCATTCATACGTGTCACATATTAATAATGAGAAGTACAGGAAGGATCAAAATAAGCAATAAGATACCATTGCTAGGCTTGATAAAGCCTACTCCTCTTTGGTGGAATCGTATCGATACCTGTAGAGCACATATAAAAATAGAGTCACAAGAGATACGAAGAGAAATGAGTTCTTTATCAAGATGTGGAAGGAAGTAAAAGGGCTTTGGAAGGTCCTAAAACCCAAGATACACTTTTTCTGCTTTGGTGGAGAGTGTTGATGAAGCCCCAGCTGAGTGGTCTGATCTTGAGGAGAATGATGATGATATAGAGTCCGAGAGTGATAGAATCCCTTGATGTGATTTCAGGGAGCACCCTTATCTATTTTATCCTTGATTATTCAAGCAGTGGGGACACTACTAACTTTTTAGTTGGGGATGTCTCCTTATTCTCATCCATTTGATTTGGGCCTGTATTATTATTATTTCTGCATAGTTTCCCTGCTTTTTTTGTTGATTCTTATTTTTAATTGGGTTGTAACATTCGGGCACTATGATGGTGCCCACACTTGTATGGATTAGTTAATTTGTTAATTGATTTTTTCTTTATTTTACTTCTATTGGATGAGTTTTTCCCTATGATAGACTTAGTGAAGACATTCTTTAAGGGAAAGCATCATAATTGGGTTTCAACCATGGATGCAGGAGAAGTCTGAGTACCCTTGGTATCATGGTCAATTCAAGGGAATTCTGAGTACCTATTGCATTGATGATTTGGGATAACATTCATACCCATTGCTAGAGTTTAAGTAGTCATGTGGGTGGTTTGCCCGTATTAGAGCCACAATGTGAGACAATAGCTTGGGTTGTTCCCATGATCAGCAATATATGCATGGTGCGGATGCAAAGAAAACACCCCCTCCATTCAAAACCTTTTTCAAAATTTGAGGGCATTGACGTGAGAAACCTTGTAAAAAAACTTTGCCTTTTTTTATGACTCTTAAAAGTGCTTTGAAAAATAGTTGGTACTCAATTTTTTTCTCAAGCGGGTGGAACAATTGAACCCCCTTGACGAGCTTTGCATGCCATGTGTGTGAGATTACTTGTCTACATCTCATTTATACTTGTACAATCTAGAACTTGCCCCATTAGTCTCTCAAGGCTAAATTTTGATTGTGCTTGGTTGGTAAAATGATCATAGGCCATCTTGTGACATTGGAAGCCTACTTTAGCCTAAAAATCCAACTAATACATAGGATTTACCCCTATTCACCCTGTTTGAGCCTTTATACTTTCCTTTGGAAAACATATTACAAGCCTTGTCCCTTCTATTTTTCCTCTTTTGAACCCTACCCTCATTGAACTTAAGAATACAATTTGAGACTAAAATCCTAAATTGGGGGTGGTGGAAATTGAGAAGAGTGTAGTTGGTCCATTAAATCATAAGAAAGTGCCTACAAGTTTAAGCTAATAAAGAAAAATAATTAGAATAAAGAAAAGATCCAACAAACGAAAGAAAGGCATGATTTATGCACAATAGTAAAGGAAAAGAAGTGGCCCAATATCAAAAAGTGAAAAGAATGTGATGTAGAAGTTCAAGGAGGGTTTATCCTTATTGTCCTAAGTTGATATCATACCCTACCCTAAACCTAAATTAAAAGCTCAAAAAGTCTTTTATGATTCCCAACCAAGTGTGTTCATTGTAGAGATGATTGAAAATAGGGGAAATCCTATGGCATAACACCTATTAACATGGAGAATTTCTTGAGAGAGAGAGAGAGTGTGTTTGTACTTAAACTCCATGTTGCGGTGTTAGTAACTAGGGGTGTGAAATTTTCTTTCTTGTGAGAGGGCATGTGAATAAATTGAGGTGGGTGATTTTATCATCTTCCGCACAATGATAAAAAAAAGAAAAATATTATGGTTGAGTTCAATGAGTCATTTCTAGAGTGAGTAGTAATTGTCACATGATTGCTAATCAAATTATATTGTGTCCTCCATTATCCTATTTTATGTTGAGGGGCTTCGTTAAAAATCATTTTACCCATGTGTGAAGAAGTTTTTATGGTAATAATTTTGTAGGAATCATCATGAACATTGTGTAATAGAGTGTGGGCATACATGTGAAGTTGCCTAATAGAAAAGGGTGGTGTTGCTTGAGGGCAAGCAAGGTTTTAAGTTGGGGGTGTTGATGAGTGTGGATTTTACTATTCATTCGCACCATATATTTGTGCACACTACCATATTTAGTATAAGAAAATGAGGCATCATCATGATTTAAATGAACTAATATCCATATTTTGCAGGTATATAGTTGATAAGATGTAAGGTTGTGGATTGGAGATATAAAAAATCAAATGAAAGCAAAAAAAGTGCAGTTGAAGACCTAGAACAGTTCAACTTCAGTAACCATGATCGCGGTCCTTTAGTTACGGTCACGGTCAGTCAAAGATGGTTAGGATAGTGCAATCGTGGAACACAACTACGGTTGTGTTGGCCGCGATCGTGGCTAAGCGCGAGTATAACCCAGGGCATTTTTGTAATTTCTCTTTGACGAATCCTAAACCTCATATTGGCAAAAAAACCTTTCTTCTTGGGGTATTTATTACCTCATAGACATTTTATGAATTTGAAGCAAAAACCCTAAATGGGCAAGATTGAAACTAATTTTGAAGAGCTAAATTCTTAGTATTTTGTGAAGAATGAATATTTTGGATAATCCTTATGGTATATCTCTCTTGTCTCTCTTCGTGAGTAGCTAAGTAATTTATTCTTGGGATTATGTTGAACTAAAGTGTGATTGTGTGTGGGTGTTATGGTATTTGCATAATGTTCAGTTGTTGAGTATTGATTCCACCATTGTTTGGGTTTATTAGTTAGAATTTGTGGGTGAATACCCCAAATCTCTAAATGGGATTGATGGGTGAAAAACCTATACTCTAGAAACCCTTCATCATCGTTGAAAGAGGAATGAAGTTGAACATATAGTAACCCATGACATCCTTGAAAGAGGGTTATAGGGGGACAACACAATGGTAGATAATTGATCCTATGGCTTACTACCTTTTACAATCTTATAAATAAGTCTAAATGGAGGGTAAATCATTTCAAGAGCATCATCCTAGAAATAGTGATGCTTGATTAAGGTTTTGGGTGATTACAAATTGCACACTTGTTAGGTCTTCGAAAGAGACAACGGGTGAAATCCTTGTGGTTTTGTTGAAAGACTAACCACAAAGACCTTCAACCTAGCCTATCCTTTACTCAACAACGAAGTTTCATGTTAGACTCTTAACAACCCATGCACTCCTTACCTTTAGGTAGACATAATCCCAAGATTTTCTCAAATCTTGATTTTAAATCAAAAGTGCTAAATAGTTTATTGGTTACCAAAGATTGTTGCAAACAAAGTTCAAACCAATTCTCCCTCCCCCTTTTATTATACATGTCGTTTATGTTAGCATTTTGGATAAACTTTTAGTAATTAGTACACCCATAGGATTTGAAATTTATAATTCACTCCTTGTGGATTCGACCCCTACATGAGTTGGGTTATTGACAACGACCGCCTCACCTCTCAAACATGGGAGTGAGTTGAGCGTTATCACCTAGGTTTTGGACATTGGAAATTTCATAATCTTTTGAACTCACTATTCATATTATAACTCACCATACGTATCATATGGTGAGGGTATGGGTCAGGTGACCAATCTCATATGCTGTCAACTATTTGGTGGTCAAGTCTTTGTTGTGATTACGATTTGATGGTAATGAGTACTATGTTAAGGGTACGAGTGGTATAGTGAAACCACATGTTTTATAGTGTCTAGCCTAGGTATTTCTACATAGGGTACGACTTGAAGGGTAATAGTTGTATGGTAGACATTATGTGATGTAAAACTTTTTGATCAAGGTACGAGTGGAGGGTACCACTCGTATGGTATGGGTACGAGTGAGGGGTCTAAACTGTACCCACCTGTGGGAATTTTTATAGTTTATATTGGGGGTACTCCATACATTTCCCCTCTTAAATTCTTTTGAACCCATGACATAAAACACTTTTAGGACTTCATTTACCCTATTATTCTTAATCAAACACACTCTAAAATTTCTCTCAAACTTTTGGTACAAGAAAGTGCTAGGGTTTCCTCAAGATGAGTCAATTAAAGTCTTTCAAGAGTAAATCTCTTCGTCTTCTTTGCTATCTAAGGCATGTTACTCCTCCCTCATTGTTAGTTAAAACTAAATTCATGTTTTACTTAATGGTTTTCATGGCATAGTTATGGGTCTTTGTTGGTTTTGAAATACACATGGCTAGACATGAAATAATCATGCATAATAATGCAATCATAAGATAAGAGTAGCCAAAGACATACCTCAAATATTGATACCGGATCAATGACCAATCTTCCATAAGCTTGCCATAATAATGATCATAACCATGATAACAACAATATCAATAATAGCGTCAATAACCAGCTACTCCAAACAACCAAATACCTAGCCGAGTCTAGGCGTACCCCCACCGCCCCAGACTCAAAAGGTTCAATCAACATACAACAACACAAGGAAAATTCTTCACCGATATCAATGCAACCATCCCATACTGGCTGATAGACATAGGTCTATACTGGTGATAGGCGATGCGCATGCAGGAATGAATGCAAAGTATATCATCAATATCACAACTCATCATAACTTTCCTCATTAGGACCATCATCACCGTAATAAACCTCCGGCCTCGTCCTGTGTCAATATCATCTCAATAGTATCCTCCGGACTCAAATCGGGTATCAATATCATCACAATATCCTTCGACCTCGCCGAGTATCAAAATCATCACGATAGTATCCTCCAGACTAGAATCGTGTATCAATATCATCATAATATCCTCCAGCCTTGCTTGGTATCAATATGTAATCACAATATCCTCTGGCCTTATTAGGTATCAATATATTATCAAAACTATCAACACATAAATAAAAGCATATAATAGGTTCACAGACGCAAGCCGATATACTCATAATAGTAAATATATCTATCTTGTCAATACATCCCAACTAATCATTATTAGCTAACCAACACTTATGATTATTAAACTGCTAGTTCACTATTCATCACAAGACCATAATCACCATTTATCCACTATTCATTATTATCAACCACTTACCATATTTCTGATAATCATCATTACCCAACAAATTACCAATTATCATCTAACCATCTTTTATTAACTAACACAAATCATTAACTAACTATCATTTACCAACTAATCTTCGTTATTTAACTAATCCTTATTATTAGCTAGTCAACATTATTAAGTTGGTATTGTCTTCATCTAGGCATCGTTATTAACTAGGCGTCATTATCACTAACTTTCTTTATCATCTAGAAATATTAAGTCACATTATCCTTACTTAAAAACTAATCGGCATCAAAACATTGTTATTAATAGAAAATAATCATTATCATAGATAAACCCATTTTCATAGGCACGTATCAACTCTAATCGTTAGCTACCATAGTTGAACTAAGAAAGGTTCATTAACTAGTACATTAGATTTCTAGCCATCAAGTACTATAGACACCTAAAAGACATCTAGCTACCACTTAGCTTAACCCTTAATTAGGAAGAACAGTCATACGGTCATATTTCAAGTAGAATCACATTAATTACCAATATAATAATCATGAATGTACCAAATCTATGGATGCCATCACCAGTATTCAATCAGTGGAATAGTAAGCATCACACTGCATCTTCCTCCATCCCATACCGGAGAGGTGTATATAAACATATACATATTCTTATTCATAAACTATAATCATATCACTTATAATTACAAACACTTCTCAGATATTCAATAAATGTCATAACATGTCCCTTGGCCTATTAACTTATCCGGAATAATCTAAATATCATAATTGTGGCCTTAGGACCATATTCATATGCGGAACTCATATTAATAATCATATTTACAGGCCATAGCATATCTCTAATCATCTCACATATAAGAGGCATCTCGCATATATGAGGCATAATATCAATGAGCATGTAATCATCTCTAGGATATCTTATATCAATTGTCTATACATCATGACTATGAGGAATATTACTTCTCTAGGCCAATTTACATATCCAAGAGAAACATCCTCTATATAGGCCAACAATCATTACTAAAGGAAATAGAGACTCGATAGGACAATCATCAAGTCTAAGAGGAAATAGCATCTCTAAAGTCCATATAAAGTATCTAGAAGGAATATCATCTCTAAATGCCTAATATCACTTCCACAAGGAGTATCATAACAATAACTCAAAAACTCCAATCCGGGAACGTCAATACAAGTTAACAAGTTACAAAGTGACCATATTCTAAGGTTTACTAGCCTCATCTATGTCTAACATCTGCAACTATGTCCACAATACATAACATAAGCTTAGGCCTAGGTAGGCTGAACAATCCCACTTCTAATCCATAATTTCCATAATTATGCATACTATGCCCCAAACTAGGCTAAGGTATCTAGTTCATCTTCTAGATGTCACGTAAGCCATATTTAAGCCTATGATAGAAAATTCAACTAGAAATAAGGGTTCTCAAGTCAACTCTACCTAACATACTATTTCAAGACTACCACGCAAGCCCAATAAGGCTAAATATACAAATCACGCTTCAAATGCTAAAACCATACTCCAAACGTAGCATTATATCATATCTATATTATAACTAATCTAAACTAAAGAGGGAAGGCAATAGAATACAAAAGGGTTATAAACATTCCATCTTACGGGGCCAAAACCCTCATCTAATCCCCAAACATCAACAATTAAGGTCAAGTCATCCTATGCATAATCAAGATTGACATCCATATTTACACACAACATATTTCACACATTATCTATGAAGAAAAGTAGATAGAATCCTGCCTCAAAGCTAACCCGCAAAATCCCAAATCAAGCACCATATGCTCTTCTTCACTTTATAATCCTCAAAATGCCATCACACTAACAAAATCATAACCTACTCATCAATACGAGTCTAATGATACCCATATTGCACTGTTGTGCTTCGGGTTCAAAAATAACACCAAAACCCCAAGTGGATCACGTATATGGAAAATGAGTTTCCGAGACCAACCCAATGTTCACACATGAAGAAGGAATCATAACCCTCATAGAATGGGTGAAAACTAAGCATACTTTGGGCTAAAATCAAGCCATAAGCTAAATTGGGGTTTTGATTCCAAACTATGAAATTCAAGCATGAATTCAAGGAATTCCTACCTTAATTTTGAAGATAATTATGATACAAGATGATAATTAAGCTCCCAAGTTACCCCCCATGACCAATTTTTAGTTATTACACTCATTCTGGGGATTCTAGGTCTAAATGGTGAAGGGGAAATAACCCAAATATGTCTTGGAGCCTTTATGTAGTCCCTACATGTTCTTAAGTGCCGCTATTGCAGTCACACGGGCCGTGATAGCACAATTTCGGCCGCGATCGCGGTTGCACCAGATGACAGCAAACTCAAAAATGAGTTTTTGACCCTCGAAACTCATACGAAATCCAAATAACAGGATCTAATAGTGAATTTTGAGTTTAAACAACATTTCAAATCCATTGGAATCATCAAAACTTTCATTAGAGATCATTTAGGCAAGAAGTCGGGCCCACACATAAACGGTCATCGTTTTTCATAAATTCTACTTAATAGCCTGAAATAAGTTCGGGAGCCTTAGGACCTGAACCAAGGGTCTCCCTGGCCTAAAATCGAAATTCCAAATATGATGGCAAAGTCGGATTTACAATTCAAGGGCGTTTCAACCAAATGTGGGTCCTACACCCATTCTTTCCTATTTTCAACTCTCTAACCAATAGGTCAAAATGAGCTCAGGTGCATTGGGACCCAAACCAAAGGTCTACCAAGGCTAAAATAGATATTCTAGATTTGCTGGCATAGTCAGAATTTGCATTCGAGATCGTTTCACAGAAGTTTTCACTTGGTGCCCATTTGGAACCAATGAAAACTTCTAATCAAGAAATTGGCTCTAAAAATCAAACGAACTGCCCGGTAACCGAACCATTAATCCTAGCAAGTCATAAATGACTTGGGGTAGCTATGGAGAAGCTCAAACAGAGAAGATAAGAATAAATATGGAAAATGACCTAAAGGATCATTACAACATCCACTACTAAAAGGACTTTTGTCCCCGAAAATCAATGGATAAAATAGAATTTAAAAATCTCGAAAGGATAAGGTATTGGGCTCTCATGATCTAAGCATGACTTCCCAAGTAGCCTTAACAGAGAGAAAATACTTACAAGGGATTTCACCACAAGTGTCCCCTTTTTTAACCAACACTCTCATTTTACTTCCAAAATAGTCAACTCAACTTAACTACTAACTGGCCTCCAACTGAACTGGAAAGGATGATGCACTCACATTTTAATCACATCATGATGATACCATCTTTATACCGATACAAAATCAATAAAGTCTCATCCAATCCAGAAGCAAACCAAGACATAAGTCATAAAACTGATTCCAAACCCAAAAATAACCTTCCTTAACCAATTTACACAAGCTATCAACTCTAAACCAGGGGGAAAATCACCTAAGTCTTGTCCACTCCATCTTATTATGGAGAAATCAAAGAACTAAAGTCGATTCGCTAAAAGTTCATAAGAAAAACATGAGAATAACCCCATAAGGAATTATTTGGGCTTACAAATAGAGATAATCATGGAATGCAACCTATGCCAATACTGTAGCCAGTCCAGTTGAAAATCTAACTAAATTTTCAAAATCCAAGGTATAACTACTCATTACTGAATATTCACCCTAGGATGTCTCGTCCATCGAGAAAAAAGCCATTCTGAATCCAACTTGAAAATATTATTCCCACTGAGTAAATCATCAAAAATTCCTAAAGTAAACTGAAACTCAAGGTCAAAATAAAGTAACCAATACGGGGACCATGGGCTATCATCTGAACACTTATCAACTATAATCCAATAAAAGTCTAGAAGATCAAATGCATAACCATGAAGTAGGCTCAACTGGCCTATAAATGAAATCTGAACAAGGACAAGTGTAAAACAAAAGTTGTATACAAGCTCTACAACACCAAGCTGAAAACTTAATATAAAGGATGAATCTCTCGATCTTAATTATCTAAACCAAAACTAACAACAGGTAGGAAATAAATGATCTACATTTATCATACCTCCAAATCACCATTCAAAGGAGTCAAAATCCAAAACTGGGCCAATAAGTCTATATCAATGTCAACTATTTCAAATCGACTCAAGTATCCAAATCTAACATATCCGAGATAAACCATACCAAGCAATAGTTGGGACATATCCGAAGAGAAAAATCATGACAGGGATAAACACTGACTGATAATCACAAGCAACCAACTCTATATAGACTGGAGGTAATGAAATATAGCTGCAAAATTGAAATTATACCAAAGGAAAAATCACTGTCTGAAAATGTATATAACTCACGCCATATCCGCTGGATGGAACGAACTATCCAAATATTCTCAAAACCTTCCCAAGGCTGAAAATCACACCAGAAATGGTAAAAGCTCTGACAACTTGGAAAAATGCAATTTAAGCCAGAAACTAACCAATACAATACCCCATATAGGAAAAGAAAAAGCCATAAACACTTATCATTGAGGAGAATCACTCCACCCAGCATCGCTAGGTTGAACAATGCCGAAATAGGGAATTCCTAAATCCACCAATGAATAACATCATTGAAGAAGAAATATCAATCTCAAAACCAAGGTCAAAGTCGAAACCACCACAAGAGAACCAACAACTCAAACTAAAGAGTTTCTAATTTTCCAACTTAAGAAGCAATCACAGAAAAGGCCTCCTGCCTCTAGCTTTCTAACACCATTTATGGAAAAACCATATCTCAGCAACAAAGAAGTACCCAACTCTGCATTAACAACAGGGAAAACCATCCCATAGGAATAAACCCAAGATACCTATGAGATAAATCCACGACATCTCAACATCATCATCAAAATCTCTATTAGATGAAGAAACAACCACAACTAAAGAGCAGACCTCAAAATGGTCCATCTCACAAACAGGTTATATCGAAAAGGATTGCCAAAATAAAATCCTTCAAAAACTAGACGACAAGTCTAAGGATCACAAACTTAAAAACAGGCAACATAACTTAATTTCCCACTCAAAATCCACAAAAATCATAGAAAGTCACTTACCTTAGATACCATAATACATTTCTAAAATCAATCTAATATAGCTAACCAAAAGGGAACACAGTCAACCTCACCCCACTAGGGGAAAGAAATTGTCAAATCGGGCTATATCTACTCAAGCCATAAAATAGTATCACAAGAAAATGAAAGCCTAACCAGATAACACAAGTTTATATAGCTACTTAGCGAGAATCAAATTCATTATGTAACAGCATCAAGTAATATTAATAACCTCACATAGTGGTAGCAATAGTAACATCAATATCAATATCAACATACTGAATAGGCGATACCAAAATAAATATCTATATCATGTACCACTGAACCGCAACAATAGGGCTAATGTGCCGAGATAAATGGGACTCAAACCCAAAACCACACCCATAGGGGAAAACATCAATATAGATCTACTCCATCCACTACTAAAACAAATAAACCACGGAGTAGTAACGTACTCATGAATTCAATAATAAGGCACATAATGACCAATTTAAATTCATCAAGACATATAATCATCAGTGGGTATGAAAACCCATATATACATAATAAGAGATAAATACGAGAAATAAAAGCACACCATTCATGCTTGATGGGCATAGGGAAAATAAATCTAAACAGGTCTAAATCAGATCAACTGACTAAATTATCAACTGAGGCACCAAACACACCATCTATAACTGAAGATACCATAATATCATGAATTGATCTAAATAAGCTGAATAACTAGAATTCATGTTAGGGATACTCCCTAGACTAGTAGTCGATCTCTCTATAGCCGTGGTATTTCCTGAAGCATCAATATTGAGAGAACACAAACTAAGCCCAAATGGATGGCCAATTGACACTGAGAGAAATCTGCAAATTTATGTCCAAACTTCCAAAATCATAGCCTATCTTAGGAACTCTAGACTGGAGGGAAATACAGGCTAACTCTAGTTTATCACCTATCTCATACTAGGGGTATTCTCTGAATGAGTACCTCATCAGAACACAGCCAAACAAAGATCCTAGAATACTTTGATATACTGCCCCTCATAATCCATAATAATCTCCATGACCAAAAGAACCATACCACACTCTACAAGTTTGATGGGGACTCTTCCCAATCCTTTTTGACTGCTACTAAAGATCATTGATATCCATCTCTGACTTTCTAGTCCGATGCTGCATTGAAACTCTGGTAACACGTATTGAAGCCTCATCCACATCTGTCAATAATATTGTGTCATCCTTTAGGGATAAAATAGAGTCAAAGAATATTTTTGAGGCTCATAGAAATGTGAACACACAATAAGGAGTTAATAAGTGAAATTTATAAAATGTAATTGTAGCCTCTCAAAAATAGGATACGAACGTCTCCGCACCAATCCGCAGGACTCTACTAACACTTAGCTCTTGTAATAATACACCAATGAAACCTAGGCTCTAATACCAATTTGTCACGACCCAATTCGTCAAGTCATGATGGTACCTACCATAACACACCAGTAGGCAAGCCAACCCATAGTCTAGAATGGCTAGTAATAGACTACTCAATAATATAAGGAAAAGAATATGAAATATATGAATTAAAGATCAAAACAATGAAGAATCCCAAAACCCGGTGGTATCAGTGTAAGAGTTTCTAATATCATAAAGGTACAAAAGTGATATGTCAAGAATTATAAAATAATACAACATGTCTCCAAATATAACTTAGAGACTAGTCTAATACATAAGAGAGAGATAAGTAATACTTCAAACGTCAAAAGCTCACACTAAGTCTCCAAACTAGGGCTGCTATGCATGATGCACATATCAACTATGATAATCCGTACTATGATCTGTAGGCTACAGAAGTGTAGTATGAGTACCAAACGAATGGTACTTAGAAGGAAACTACCAACTGAGATCCAAATATAAATTATATATACACAACATATAAATAGAATGGAAACTACACCCAAGAGTCCATAAATTATATAATAAGTCAATAAGAATAATAAGGGAATACTATTATACTGTATCTAAGTTTCTAACATAATAAGACTAAGGAAGTATTAGGGTGAACTATCCTATTCTAGCTACATTCAATATACATCAATGCTATACCATATATCCCAGATGAATATATAAATAACGAGCAAAAAAAAAGATATACAGTAATATACAAGGCGAAGTAACAACTATACATAATGAATAACAAAGAAGGGATATAAGGTAGTACCATACCTTCATATAGCTAGATATATATATAAGTATAAGTACATATGAACACAAGGTCATCTCAACTCATAACCTATATCATCATATTCCCATTCTAAGACCTCATTATTACACTATCATGATTTAAATACTATCATACTCGAGGATTCTAATCCACATGGCTAGACATAAAATAGTCGTTCATAATAATGTAATCATAAGATAAGAGTGGCTGAAGGCATACCTCAAATCTTACTATCGGATCAATGACCAATCTGTCATAAGCTAGCCATAATAAGATCATAACCATGATAACATCAATAACAATAACAACGTGAATAACCGGCTACTCCAGACAACCAAATACCTATTTGAGCCTATGTGTACCCACCGCCCAAGACTTAGAGGGTTCAATAAACATACAACAAGACAAGTCATATTCTTCACCTATATTTATGCAACTATCCGATACCGACTGAAAGACACAGGTGCATACTAGTGATAGGCGATGCATATACCTGAATAAATGCAAAGTATACCATCAATATTACAACGTATCATAACTGTCCTCATCAGGACCATCATCATCATAATCAACCTCCAGCCTCACCAGGTATCAATATCATCTCAGTAGTATCCTCTGAACTTAAACCAGGTATCAATATCCTCGTCCTTGCTCGGTATTAAAATCATCATAATAGTACCCTCTGTACTCGAATCGAATATCAATATCATCATAATATCCACCGGCCTTGTCGGGTATCAATATATAATCATCATATCTTCTGTCCTTGCCGGGTATTAACATATTATCATAAATATCAACACATAAATAAAAGAATATAATAGGTGCACAGATGCAGGCTGATAAACTCATAACTGTAATTATATCGATCTTATCAATACATCCCAACTATTCATTATTAACTAACTAATGCTTATGATTATTAAACCGCTAGTTCACTATTCATCACAGGACCATAATCACCATTTATCCAGTATTAATTATTATCGACTAATTATCATATATCCGATAATCATCATTAGCCAACAAATTACCAATTATTATCTAACCATCTTTTATTAACTAACACCAATCATTAACTAACTATCATTTACCAACTAATCCTCTTTATTCAACTAATCCATATTATTAGCTAGTCAACATTATTAACTTGGTATTATCTTCATCAAGGCATCGTTATTAACTAGGCGTCATTATCACTAACTTTATTTATTATCTAGCAATATTAAGTCATATTATCCTTACTTAACAACTAATCGTCGTGATAACTTTGTTATCAATAGAAACTAATCATTATTATATATAAACCCATTTTCATGGCGACGTATCGACTCTAAATGATAGCTACCATATTTCAACTAAGAAAGGTTCATTAACTAGTACATTAGATTTCTAGCCATCAAATAATATAGCCACCTAAAATACATCTAGCTACCACTTAGCTTAACCCTTAATTAGGAAGAACATTCATACGATCATATTTCAACTAGAATCATATCAATTACCAATATAATAATCATAAATGTACCAAATCTATGCATGCCACTGCTAGTATTCAATAAGTGGAATAGTAAGCGTCATACCACATCTTTCTCCATCCCATACCGGAGAGATGTGTATACAAACATATACATATTCATAATCATAAACTATAATCACATCACTTATAATGGAAAACACTTCTCAGATATTCAATCAATGTCATAACGCGGCCCTTGGCTATTAATTTATCCAAAATAATCTCAATATCATAATCATGGTGTTAGGCCCATATTCATATTCGGAACTCATATTAATAATTATATTTATAAGACATAGCATATCTCTAATCATCTCACATATAGGAGGCAACTCGCATATAGTAGGCATAATATCATTGAGCATGTAATCATCTTTAGGATATCTTATATCAATAGTCCATATATCATGACAACAAGGAATATCACTTCCCTAGGCTAATTTACATATATAAGAGGAACATCGTCTATATAGGTCCAACAATCATTACTAAAGAAAATAGCAACTCGATTTACCAATCATCAAGTCTAAGAATAAATAGCATCCCTATAGGCCACATAACGTCTTTAGAAAGAAAATCATCTCTAAATGCCAAATATCACTTCCACAAGGAGTATCATAACCATAACTCAAAAACCCCAATCCTAGAACGTCAATACAAGTTACCAAGTTACAAAGTAACCTTATTCTAAGGTTTAATAGCCTCATCTATGTATAACATTCGCAACTAAGTCTACAAGACATAACATAACCTTAGGCCTAGGTAGGCCAAACAATTCCACTTCTAATCCATAATTTCCATAATTAGGCATACTATGCCCCAAACTAGGATAAGGTATCTAGTTCATCTTCTAGATGTCAAGTAAGACATATTAAAGCCTAAAATAGAAACTTTGACCATAAATAAGGGTACTTAAGTCAACTCTACCCAACATACGGTTTTAAGACTACCACGAAAGTCTAATAAGGCTAAATATACAAATCACGCTTCAAATGCTAAAACCATATTCAAAACATAGCATTTTATCATATATGTATTATAACTAACCTAAACTAAAGAGGAAAGGAAATAGGATACAAAAGGATTATAATCATGCCAACTTACGGGTCCAAAACCCTTATCTAATCCCTAAGTATCAACAATCAAGGTCAATTCATCCTACGCAAAATCAAGCCTAACATTCATATTCACATAAAATATATATCACACATCATCTATGTAGAAAATTATATAGAATCCTACCTCAAAGAAGAACCACAAAATCATATATCATGCACCATATGCTCATCTTTACTTTACAATCCTCAAAATGCCATCATACTAACAAAATCATAACCTACTTATCAATACAAGTCTAATGATACTTATATTGTACTATTATGCTTCGGGTTCAAAAATGATACCAAAACCCTAGGTTTGTCCCCTATACAAAAAATGTGTTTCCGAGATGAACCTAATGTTCACATATGAATAAGGAATCATAACCCTCAAAGAATGGGTGAAAACTAATCATACTTTGGGATAAAATCAAGCCCTAATCTAAATTGGGGTTTTGGGTCCAAACTATGAAATTCAAGCTTCAATTCAAGGAATTCTTACTTTAATTTTGAGGATAATCATGATACAAGATGATAATTAAGCTCCCAAGTCACCCTCATGACCAATTTTGAGTTATTACACTCATTTTGGGGCTTCTAGGTCTAAATGGTGAAGGGGAATTGCCCCAAATATATCTTGGAGCCTTTATATAACCCCTACAGGTTCTTAATTTCCGCTATCATGGTCACACGAGCCGCGATTATTGTTGTACCAGATGACAACAAATTTAAAAATGAGTTTTTGACCCTTGGAACTCATACGGAATCCAAATAACACGATCCAATAATGAATTTTTAATGTAAATAACATTTTGAATCATTGTAATCATCAAAACTTTTATTATAGATTGTTTTGGCAAATAGTGGGACCCACACCAAAACTTTTATCATTTTTCATAAATTCTGCTCAATAGCCCAAAATAAGTTTGGGAGCCTTGGTACCTGAACCAAGGGTCTTCCTAGCCTAAAATTTATATTTTGGACATGATAGACAAGTTGGATTTACAATCTGAGGCCGTTTCAACCAAATATGGGCCCCACACCCATTCTTTCCAATTTTTAACTTTTCGACTAATTGGTCAAAATGAGCTCGAGTGCATTGGGACCCAAACAAAAGTTCTACCTAGACTAAAACTCATATTCTAGATTTGCTGGCATAGTCAAAATTTGCATTCTAGATTGTTTTGCTAAAGTTTTCATTCGGTGGCCATTGGAACCAATGAAGACTTTTAATCAGGAAATTTGCTCTAAAAAACAAATGAACTACCTGGTTACCAAAATTTTACTCACAAAAAGTCATAAATGAGTTGGGGTATATATGGAGAAGCTCAAATAATAAAGATAAGAATAAATTTGTAATATGACCTGAAGGGTCATTACAGTGTTGTTCCTGTTACTCCATATTCTGAGGCCACATGGGTTGGACAGTTCATGAGGTTGAACTCTTTGACCTTTATGGGTGTTAAAGTATAGGGATATCCTTAAGGTTTTTTGGATGAGATAGAAAGGATTTTCTAAGTTATTTATGCCACGAATATGGAGGGTGTGGAGTTTGCTGCGTGTCAGCTGAAGGATGTAGTGTACCAATAGTATGATGTATGGGAACAGTCAAGGGGTTATAATGTTGATTTATATCTGTGGGTATTTTTTCTAATGTTTTTTTGGACTGCTTCTTTCCTCAGGAGTTTACAGAAGTGAAAGTTGAAGAGTTTGTAAATTTGAAGCAGGGTAAGAAATCAGTCAAGAAGTATGCCTTAAAGTTTCACCAGTTATCATAGTATACTCCAGAGTTGGTTTCTAGAATGAGGGACTGGATGAAAATGTTTTCTTTGGGAATTTCTCATGAGTTGATCATTGAAAGTAAGGTTTCCTTATTAATCAAGGACATAGATATCTCCAGGTTGGTGGTATATATGTAGCAGGTAGAGAAACAAAAGAAGCAGGCTAAGATAGTGGAGAGACAAGGAAAGAAGTTTTGATTCTCTAAGAAGGGTGGTGGCCAACAGTAAATTTGTAGAGATGGTGGAAAGTGTCCCAAAAAAGTGGGGAAATTATTTATCTTACTCGATGGCTTGTACTCCTTTCCTAAAGTCATTGAGTGATAGGAATTTACATGGTGGCAATAAATTTAGGGAACAAGGTGCCCAATCTCTGGATAGTGGGGCTCAGACCACTCCAACATATCCTCCTAGTAGATTATGTAGTCGTTTGTACCAGGGTTTTGTGATGAGGAAAGGGACAAGTGCTGCAACTTTGGTTAGCTAGGGCATATGCTTAGAAATTATCCTGTTGGTAAGGTTTCTTCGGGGGAAAACAAATTTCCATTTGCCTCTTCTTCAGTTCAAGCACCAAAGGGTGCACCATCTAGCTCCTACACTGATCGGACCTTTCTTTATACTCTTACTACCTGATAGTAGTTCGCGGCATCGCCTGATGTCATAATTGGTATGTTGAAACACTTTTCACATGATGTGTACTATTTACTTTATTCGGGGTCCACTCTTTCTTATATGACCCCATTTATGGCTGTGCATTTTGGTTTTGGTCCCAAGTGTGTTTCTGACTCTTTTTTATTTCTACACTGGTAGGTGACTCTGTGATTACTAAAAGAGTCTTAGGGGGTCTGTGGTATCTGTTGGTAGTAAAGAAACTGTGGTGGACCTATTTTAAATTAGATATGGTAGATTTTAATGTCATATTGGGTATGAATTGATTGTACTCTTGCTATGTGTATTTAGACTGTCATACCCATAAACATGTCTTTAAATTCCCTAATGAGCAAGATATAGAGTGGGGGGGGGGGTTCCCTAGATCCTAGGGGGAAGTTCATATCATATATTAGATCTCTGATATTAATCTCCAAGGGGTGTCTCTATTATTTAGTCCGGGTTAAAGATTTTAAGTTGGAGGGTCCTTCTTTGCATTCCGTCCCTGTGTTGAATGAATTTTATGAGGTCTTCCCTGATGATCTTCCTAGTGTTCCTCTTGATAGGGATATTGAGTTTGGGATTGATCTTGTTCCGAACACTCCTCTAATTTTATTCCTATATATAGAATGGATCCGACTGAGTTGAAGGAGCTTAAGAAGCAGCTAAAGGATCTTTTAGATAAGAGTTTCATCCATCCTAGTGTTCTCCTGTGGGGTGCAACGGTGTTTTTTATGCATAAGAAGGATTGTTTCCTTCAGATATGTATTTATTACCAATAATTGAATAAGGTGATGGTAAAGAATAAGTACCCTTTTTCGAGGATAGATGATTCATTTGATCGGTTGCAAGGTGCTGAGGTTTTCTCCAAGATTGATCTTTGATCCAAGTATCATCCATTAAGTATTCGGGAGGAGAATAGCCCTAAGAATTCCTTTTGTACTCGATATGAGCAGTTTTGGTGATGTTATTTGATTTAACCAGTGCCCTGGCGATATTTATGGATTTGATGAATACGGTCTTCCATCAGTTTCTAGATTTATTTATCATTATGTTCATAAACTATATTCTAGTGTACTCTATGAGTGAGGTGGATCATATCGATCACCTCCGTATGGTGTTGCAGACAATGAAAGAGCAGCAGTTGTATGCCAAATTCTTAAAATATGAATTTTTGTTGAACACTATCACTTTTTTGGGTCATGTCATTTCTTGTGAAGGGATCATGGTAGATCCATACAAGGTTGCAGTGGTTAAGAAGTGACCTAGACCCACGACTCCAACCAATATTGAGAGCTTGTTGAGTTTAGCTAGTTACTATAGGAAGTTTGTGGATAGTTTTTTTTATAGATGTCTCATTGATGAAGTAGACTCATAAAAGGTGATGTTCTTATGGTCAGATGCTTGTGAGGGTTGTTTTGAAAAGCTGAAGGATAAGCTAACTTTGGCTCCATTTTTTACTTTGCCTAAAGGCACTGATGGTTTTGTGATATATGTTGATGAATCTCATATGGGGCTTGGGTGTGTTCTTATATAGCATATGAAGGTGATATCTTATGCCTCTAGGCGGTTGAAGGTGATTGAAAAGAATTATCCAACTCATGATTTGGAATTTCTAGCTGTGTTGTTCGCATTAAAAATCTAGAATCACTATTTATATGTATAGCGTATGTACATCTTTTCTAATCATAAGAGCATGCAGTATGTGTTTAGTCAGATAAAGCTTAACCTCAGGCAAATGAAATAGCTCGAGCTTTTTAAGAATTATGACATGAGTTTTCACTACTATCCAGGTAAAGATATGTGGTTGCTCATTCTCTTATGGATAAGGAAAAGTGGGAGTTGGTAAAGGATTTTCACAATTTTGCTAACCTTAGAGTTTATTTTTTGGACTCAGAGAATGGTAGTATGTTGGTTTAAAAAGTGGCGCAGTCATCTCTGGGTGCTAAAATCACTGAAAAATAAGTGTTATATCCAGTGTTGATGAGGATCAAGGGTGATTTTGGTGGGAAGAAGATGAGGGCCTTTAATATTAATGGTGGTGGTACTTTGCGGTACCAAAGGAGAATATATGGACGTTGATGGTTTGCAAGAAACAAGCTTGGTTGAGACGTATGAGTCATGCTATACTGTTCATCATTGTTCGATAAAAATGTATCATTACCTCAAGGAGATGTATTGGTGGAACAATATGAAAAGGGATGTGGCTAATTTTGTGGCCAATTACATGGTGTGTCAACATGTGAAAGTTAAGCACATGAGTCCCAGAGGATTGTATCAAGAGATTAAGTTACTTGTGTGGATGTGGGAAGTGATCGATATGGATTTTGTTATTTTTCTTCCTCATTCTTAGAAGTCGGTTTATTCAATTTGGGTCATTATGGATTTGATGACGATGTTGGCTTACTTTTTACCAGGAGGACTAACTTCTCGATTGAGGATTATGCGAGGTTGTATCTCCATGAGATTGTGAAATTGCATAGGGTACCTATTTCTATCATATCAGATCATGGTATGCAATTTTTATCTCATGTATGGCAGTTATTTCAGAAAGGGTTGGGTACTAAGGTGAGTCTTAGTAATGTTTTTCACCTGCAGCCGGATGGGCAAGCAGAGAGAACTATTCAAATATTAGAGGATATGGTCCGTGCTTGCGAGATTGACTATGGTAGTAATTGGGTTTAGCATTTTTCTCTTATAGAGTTTGCCTATAATAATAGCTACCACTCTAGCAATGGGATAGCTCTATTTAAAGCTTTATATGGTAGAAGGTGTAGGCCTCGTATTGGGTGGTTCGAGGTTGAAAAGGCAGAGATGTTTGTCCCGTATTTGGTTCACCAAACCATGGAGAAGGTGAATATGATTTGGGATCAACAAATGGTTGCCCAAAGTCCCCAAAATCCCTATGCTGATATGAGACAAAGAAAGTTAGAGTTTGAGGTTGGAGATAAAGTGTTATTAAAGGTGTCTCCCATGAAGGGAGTGAAGCGGTTTGGGAAGAAGGGGAAGCTTAATCCCCAGTATGTTGGTCTGTACTTGGTTTTGAGGAGGGTTGGCAATGTTTTTTATTAGTTCTAGTTGCCTTCTTTCTTAATCTCTATTCACCCAGTATTCTGCGTCTCTATGTTGAGGAAGTGTATGGGTGATCCATCTAAAATCGTTCATATCAAGGATATTGGTATTTCAGATTCTTTATCTTATTAGGATTTCTCAGTTGAGATCTTTGATCAACAGGTTCGTGGATTACGGACCAAGGATATAGCTTCGGTCAAGGTTCTATGGAGGATCCACGAATTCTAAGAGGCTACTTGGGAAATGAAAGAGAACATGAAGTCCAAGTATCCATTACTATTTTCTTCTCCAGAAATTTGTGCGTAAGGTATGTGTTTCTCATCATACTTTTGTTTTCTAACTTAGATAGATTTCCTTGCATCTTAGTTTTCTAACATAGTTAAAGGTCAGGCTTGAGGTGTTAGGGTGTAAATCATGCTTGTACTACCTTTTTCCATCATTCGAGAATGAATTATCCAAGTGGGGGAGAATAGAAACACCCTGGGTTTGGACCTTGGAAATTTTTTGAGATTTTGAGCTCACTATTCTTGTTACGATGATCATACAAGTCATATGGTGAGGGTACGGGTCAGGTGACCCATCTCGTAAGGTATCCAGTGTTTGGTGGTCAAGTTTCTATTTTGGGTATGATTTTATGGTGATGAGTCGTATATTCAGGGTATGAGTGGTATAGTTAATGATGTATTGTACAATGTATAGCATAGGTATTTCTACTTAGGGTACGACTTGAATGGTATTAGTCATTTGGGATGGGTACGAGTTGGGAAAAAAGAGTCATATGGTGGACACTGTGTGATGTCCAACTTTCTGATCAAGAAATGAGTGGAGGGTACACTCGTATGATGTGGGTACGAGTGAGGGGTCCAAATCATACCCACTTGCGAGAATTTTTAAAGTTTATGTTGGGGGTATTCTAAATATTTCCCCTCTTAATTTCTTTTGAACCGATGACATAAAAAACTTTTGGGACTTCATTTAACCTATTATCACAATCAAACACACTCTAAACACTTTCAAATCTTTCTTAAGCTTTTGGTTCATGAAAAGTCTAGGGATTCCTTAAGGTGATTTAATTAGGGGCTTTCAAGAGTAAATCTCTTTATCTTCTTTGGTATCTAAGAAATATTACTCCTCCCTCATTGTTATTTCATACTAAAAACATGTTTTACTTAATTGTTTTTATGTAATAATTATGGGTTTGTGTTGGTTTTGAAATATATGTTGGGGGGTTTTGGTTACTAATGTTTTGATAATGACTTCCCATATTTTTCTTATGATTTTTCATGTTACAATTATCGTTTGAACATATGGTTGCATGAGAATGGTAAATTGGTTCTTGGTTTTTGTTTTAGGAAACTATATGCCCTCAACATGTTTGTTAAAATTCCTATAAGAATGATTTTGTCACATAGTTTGAGTTTTATTGAAAAACTTGTATTGCATAATATGTTAATGGAACCTAAACTTGTTTGATTGAACTAAATGATTTGGAAAGGCCTTAGTGGCCATGGTTCTTATTTAGAAATCCTATGGCGTATAAGGGAATCCCCTAAGTGTTGGCTAATGACATTGCTTGCAATCTATATTCGGTATGACATTCCACTTCATTTTGACTTGCTAATTAACACTTGGAATTAGAGGTTTGGTTATGTGCTAAAGTATTAATTAGTTAATAATGGCAGGTTGTGCTAGCTAACCATGAAGGTGTGAGACCAATGGACTTATACTGGAAACTCTTATTTTCCGACATAAGGGTTGGTCATGGTGACCTTATACTTGGTGGCTACACTAGAATCCCCTAAGTTTATACTTGTATATATGTATCATGGAGGACGAAGGGTACACGAGAATCCCCGACCTCTATGATACCCTTGGTCGTGTGTCTACATACAGTAGGGCCCATTCAGGGGGTAACACTGGACCCATATATCCCGTGGGTGGTTTTAGGACGGTCAATCTAAACAACCCAAGTTAATCTTATAAATGCATGATAAACACGATTCCCATTCCCGACATGGAATATATATATATATATGTATGAATGTTATTGCACATGGTTATTTACTTTGTTTTAAATATTGGCATTATTGTAGCCTTATTCTTGAGTGCATGCTAGTGTTCACCCATTAACCCGTCTTTAAGCGCTTTATCCCCACGCGATGTAGGAACCGGCCATACTACTCCTACTCAGTGATTGGATTTGGGGATAATATTTGTGTTAGGCTGAAGTGGTGATCTTTCATACTCTCGAAGACTCTTATTTCGTGATATGGATATGTTTCCATAGTTTTGTTTATTTCTTGGACTTTGTTTTTGGCAATGGTTAGGATCATGTCCCAACCGGATGTTTTTTGTTTTCAGTTAGAAGCTTTGTGCGACTACTATGGACATAGGTGATGTTGGTATTGGTGTCAACCTTGCCATTGGTATTGGATGTTTGGTTTTATACGTAGTTGGTTATGTTTATGAACTTTATTTAATGTTATTTATTTATGATTGTTTTATCTTAATATATGTTTGTAATTCATCTGACATAGGGTGTAGGGCAGTTTTTGCTGGGTATTGGGGGTAGTCTCTGGTCCAAGTAGGGGTTGAGGCACACGACAGGACTAGGCCCTACTTTTGTTCATGTCATATTGGTATCTGAGACCTAGGTTCATGGTCATTTGGGAGTCCATAATGATGAGTAAAGTCTCTTTTAAGGGTGTATGGCATGTCACACTCATAAGGGAGAGGCTACAAGGAATTTAGGAATGTTTCTCTTTCTTGTGTTCTATTTTCAAGCTTTAGAGTCTTATCCTTGAATTCTTCTCTAATTCTCGTTTGTTCACTTTTCAGATCATGCCACAACGATCTGAAGTTCACGAAAACTTCTTTGTCCCAACTAGAGACAACTTTGATGGAAATGCTCTACTCATGGGATCTATACCCAGTGTAGGGGTCCAGTTCCTAACTGTCCCAGAGTTCCATTAGTTCCATCTAGTCCATCTCAAACTCCTCGGGCTAAAATGATAAACGTTGAGTTTCATCAGTTTATTCATATGTTGGCATAGTAGGTAGCTACCCAATCTTAGCATAGTATTCCTATTACTCTATTTTTTTAGGTCACAAGGGTTGGATAGTTCATGAGGTTAAACCCTTCAACCTTTACGGGTGTTAAGGTTGAGAAGGATCCTTAAAGTTTTCTAGATGAGATGGAATTTTTTTTTTTAGTTATGCATGCCACGAATGTGGAGGGTGTGCAGTTTGTTACGTACCAGCTGAAGGTTGTGACCTACAAATGGTACAAGGAATGGGAACAGTCAAGGGGTGATGATGCTTAGTAATATCTGTGGGAGGAATTTTCTAATACTTTTTCGGACCATTTTTTTCTCAGGATTTGAGGGAAGTGAAAGTGGAAGTGTTCGTAAATCTAAAGTAGGGTAAGATATTAGTCAAGTAGTATGCCTTGAAGTTTCATCAGTTATCGCGGTATGCTCCAGAGTTGGATTCTAGCATGAGGTATCGAATGAAACAGTTTGCTTCCGCATTATTCGTGAGTTGATCCTTGAAAGTAAGGTTTCCTTAGTGATCAAGGACATGGATATCTTGAAGTTGGTGGTATACATACAGCAGGTAGAGGAAAAAATAATGAAGTAGGCTGAGATAGAGGAAAAGAAGGGAAAGATGTTTTGATTCTCTGAGCAGGGTGGTGGCCAACTGCAAACAGAAAAAGATGGTGGAAAGTGGCCCAAAAAAAAGTGGGGCATTTCTAAGTCTTACTTGACGACTAATGCTCCCTACCCAAAGCTATCAGGTAATAGGATGGTGGCGACAACTTTAAGGAATAGGGTGCCCAATCTTAGGCTAGTGAGTCTTAGCCTTCTCCATTATATACTACTTATAGAGTTTATGTTCGTTTGCATTAGGGTTTTAGTGATAAGGAAAGGGACAAGTGTTTCATCTGTGGTCATCCAGGGCATATGCTTAGAAACTGTCTTATTATTAAGATTGCTTCTGGGGAAAACAAGGTTCCAAATGCCTCTTCTTCACCTCAAGCTCCAAAGGGTGCACCATCTAGCTCTTAAACTGCTCTGAATTGTCTTTATGATCTTACTACTTGACAAGTGTCCAAGGCAATCACCTGATGTCGTGACTGGTATGTTGAAACTTTTTTCTAGTGATTTGTACTATTTACTCTATCCAGGGTCCACTCTCTCTTATGTGACCCCATTTGTGGTTGTACATTTTGGTTTTAGTACAAGTGTGTTTTAGACCTTTTTTTCATTTCTACCTCGATAGGTTACTCTGTAATTTCTAGAAGAGTCTATATTGTATGTATAGTATCCATTGGTAGTAAATAAACTGTGGTGGACCTGTTTGAATTAGATATGGTGGATTTTGATATCATATTGGGGATGTATTAGTTGCACTCATGCTATGCGTGTTAAGACTATCGAACCCATAAGGTTGACTTTAAATTCCCTAATGAGCCGGTTATTGAATGCAAGGGTGGATTCTTAGCTCTTTAGGGGAAGTTCATATCATATCTTAGAGGTCGGAGATTAATCTCCAAGGGGTGTAACTATTATTTAGTCTAAGTTAAAGATACTAATATTGAGGGTCCTTCTTTGCATTCCATCCCTGTGGTGAATAAATTTCCTTAGGTCTTCCTGATGATCATCCTGGTGTTCCTCCTAATAGAGAGATTGATTTTGGGATTAACCTTATTCCGAACACTCATCCAATTTCTATTCCTCCATATATAATGGCTTCAATTGAGTTGAAGGAGCCTAAAGAGAAGCTAAAGGATCATTTAGATAAGGATTTTGTCCATCCTAGTGTGTCCTAATGAAGTGCACTAGTGTTGTTCATGCTTAAGAATGATGGTTCCCTTTGGATATGTATTGACTACAGATATTTAACTAAGGTGATGGTAAAGAATAAGTACTCTCTTCCGAAGATAGATGATTTTTTGATCAGTTGCAGGGTGCTAAGGTTTTCTCCAAGATTGATCTTTGATTTAAGTATCATCAGTTAAGGTTTAGGAAGGAGAATATTCTAATGACTACCTTCCATACCCGGTATGGGTATTTGGAGTTCTTGGTGATGTTGTTTGGTTTGACAAATGCACCAGCGTTATTTATGGATTTGATAAATAGGGTCTTTCATCAGTTTCTGGATTTATTCGTTATTGTGTTCATTGGTGATATTCTGGTGTACTCTAAGAGTAAGGTGGATCATGTTGATCACCTCTATGTGGTGTTGTATACCTTGAAAAAGCAGTAGTTGTACGCCAAATTCTCGAAATATGAATTTTCATTGAATACTATCTCTTTTTTGGGTCATGTCATTTCCAGTAAAGAGATCATGGTAGATACACAAAAGGTTGCAGTGGTTAAGAAGTGGTCTAGACCCATGACTCCAACCAATATTCGGAGGTTCTAGGGTTTAGTTTGTTACTACAGTATGTTTATGGATAGTTTTTCTTCTAAAGCTGCCCAATTAACGAAGTTGACTCAGAAGAAGGTGAAGTTCTTGTAGTCTGATGCTTGTGAGGGTAGTTTTGAAAAACTAAAGGATAAGTTAAATTTGGCTCTGATTTTGACTTTATTCAAAGGAACTGATGGTTTTGTGGTATATTGTGATATGTGTCGTATGGGGCATTAGTGCGTTCTAATACAGCATGGAAAGGTGATAACTTATGCCTCTAGGCAGTTGAAGGTGCATGAGAGGAATTATCTGATCATGATTTGGAATTGCTAGTGGTGGTATTCGCGTTGAAAATATAGAGACACTATTTGTATGGAGTGCATGTGGACATCTTTGCTGATCATAAAATCCTACAGTATGTGTTTACTCGTAAAAAGCTTAACCTCAGCCAAATAAGATGAGTCAATATTCTTAAGGATTATGACATGAGTCTTTACTACCATCCAGGTAAAGCTAATATGGTTGTTAATGCTCTCAGCATGTTTTCTATTAGGTGTCTAGCTCATGTGGATAAGGAGAAGCAGGAGTTGTTAAAGGATATTTACCATTTAGTTAACCTTGGAGTTCATCGCTTGAACTCTGAGAATGGTACTGTGTTGGTTCAGGAAGCGGCACGGTCATCTTTGGTTGCTGAAATCAAGAAGAAGCAAGTGTTAGATCCTGTGTTGATGAGGATCAAGGGTGATGTTGGTGGACAGAAGGTGATGTACTTTGAGATTAGTGGTGGTGGTACTTTGCGGTAACAAGGAAGAATATAAGTTCCCGACATTGGTGGTTTGCAAGAAAAGATCATGGCTGAGGCACATTAGTCGCGCTGTGTTGTTCATCAATGTTTGACAAAAATATATCATGACCTCAAGGAGATGTATTGGTTGAAAAATATGAAGAGGATGTGGCTAGTTTTATTGCCAAGTGCATGGTGTGTCAACAAGTGAAAGTTGCAAACATGAGGCCCGGAGGATTGTATCAAGAGATTGATTTACCTGTGTGGTAGTGGGAAGTGATAAACATGGATTTCATTACCAGTCTTCCTTGGTCTCGGAATTAATTTGATTTTATTTGGGTCATCGTGGATAGGATGAGGAAGTTGTCTCACTTTTTGCTAGTGAGGAATCACTTCTCGACTGAGGATTATGCGAGGTTGTATCTCCATAAGATTGTGAAGTGGCATGAGGTACCTGTTTCTATCATGTCCAATTGTGGTACACAGTTTTGATCTCACTTTTTGTGGTCTTTACAGAAAAGGTTAGGGACTAAGGTGAGTCTTAGTACTACTTTTCACCTGCAGTCGGATGGGAAAGTGGAGAGAACTATTCAAACGTTGGAGGATATGCTTTGTGCATACTTGATTGACTATGGCGGTAATTGGGTTTAGCACTTTCCTCTTGTTGAGTTTTCCTATACTAATAGCTACCACTCAAGCATTGGGATGGCTTTGTTTGAAGATTTGAATAGTATGAGGTATAGGTATCCTATTGGGTGGTTCAAGGTTTATAAGGCAGATATATTCGGCCATGATTTGGTTCACCAAACCATGGAGAAGGTGATGGTGATTCAGGATAGAGGTAATACTGCCCAAAATCACCAAAAGTCCTATGCAGATGTGAGGCGTAGAGAGTTAGAGTTTGAGGTTTGGGATAAGGTGTTCTTCAAGGTATCTCCCATGAAGGTAGTGATGCAGTTTGGGATGAAAGGGAAGCTCATTCCCCAATATGTAGGTTCGTACTTGGTTTTGAGGAGGGTTAGTAATGTTGCTTATGAGTTGGAGTCGCCTTCTAGCTTGAGCTCCATTCACCCGGTATTCTATGTCTCTATGTTGAGGAAGTGTGTGGGTGATCCATCTCAAATCGTGCCTATTAAGGATACTGGTTTTACGAATTCTTTGCCTTATGAGAAGGTCTCGGTTGAGATCGTGGATAGGCAGGTTTGTCAGTTTTGGAGAAAGGATGTATCTTAGGTCAAGGTTCTGTGGAGGAACCACAAGGTTGAAGAGGCTACTTGGGAAGCGAAAAAGAACATAAAGTCAAATTATCCATTCCTATTTTCTTCTTTGGAAATTCAAGAGTTCTTTATCATACTTTTGTTTTCTAAATTAGTTAAAGCAAAGATTGATTTCCTAGCATCTTTGTTTTCTAACTTAGTTAATGGTCAGGGTTGAGGTATTGGGGTGTACATGATACTTGTACTTCCTTGTTCCATCATTTGAGGATGAATGATCCAGGTGGGGGAGAATTGAAAAACCTTAAGCTTTGGCCCGTGGAAATTTCCTAAGCTTTTGAGCTCACTATTCTTGTTATGACTCACCAAATGAGTCATATAGTGAGGGTACGGGTCAAGTGACCCATCTCGTAAGGTGTCCAATATTTGGTGGTCAAGTTTTAGTTATGGTTACGATTTGATGGTGGTGAGTAGTTTGTTCAGGGTACGAGTGGTACAGTGGAATCATATGATGTCCAGTGTCTAGCCTAGGTTTTTTGCCTAGGGTATGACTTGAAGGGTACTAGTCATCTGATATGGGTACAAGTTGGGCAAGGGGAGTCATATTACTGAAACTATGTGATGTCCATCTTTCTAATCAAGTTATGAGTGGAGGGTACCACTCGTATGATATGGATACGAGTGAGAGGTCAAAACCATACCTACTTGCGGGAATTTTTATAGTTTGTGTTGGGGGTATTCTGGACATTTTGCCTCTTAAATTCTTTTGAACCCACGACTTAAAACACTTTTGGGACTTCATTTTCCCTATTATTCTCAATCAAACACAGTCTAAACACTCTCAAATCTCTCTCAATATTTTGGTTCAAGAAAGGGCTAGGGTTTCCTTAAGGTGATATAATTAGGGGATTTCAAGAGTAAATCTCTCTGTCTTCTTAGGTATCTAAGGCATGTTACTCCTCCCTCATCGTTATATCAAACTAAAAGAATATTTTACTTAATGGTTTTCATGACATAATTGTGGTTTTGTGTTGGTTTTTAAATATATGTTGGGGTTTTGGTTACTAATGGTTGGATAACGTCTTCCCATGTTTTTCTTATGATTTTTCATGTTTTAACTATGGTTTGAACATGTGGCTACATTGGATCTTGGTTTTTATTTTGGGAAACTATATGGCCTTAACATATCTATTAAAATGCCTATGAGAATGATTTTGCCACATAGTTAGACTTTTATTGTAAACCTTGCTTTGCATAATATGGTAATGGAACCTAAACTGGTTTTATTGAATTAAATGATTTTTAAAGACCTTGGTGTCCATGGTTTTTATTGACTAGAAATCCCATGGGGTACATGGAAATCCCCTAAGTGTTGGCTAAGGACATTGTTTGCAAGCTATAGTCAGTTTAACGATACCACGACATAATGCCTGGGTAATTAACTCTTGGAATTGGTGGTTTTGTTATGTTCTAAAGGTTTTAATTGGGCAATAACGGCGGGTTATGCTGGCTAACCGTGAAGGTCTGAGTCCAATGGAGGGACACTGGAAATTCACATTTGCCGACATGAGGGTTGGTCATGGTGACCTTATACTTGTGGGGTACACGGGAATCCCCTATGTTTATTCTTGTTTATAAGAATCATAGAGAGAGAAGGGTACACAGGTATCCTCGTCCCTTATGATATCTCTGGTTCATGTGGTTTCACACACTGGGGCCTATTCAGGGGGTAACACTGGACCCATATAGCTCGTGGGTGGTTTTAGGATGGTCAAACTACAAAGCCTAGGTTAAGATTTTAAATGCAAGCTAAACCAATTTTACTTTTCTGACACGGATTATACATACATACATACATATATATATATATATATAAAATGTGATTGTACATGGTAATTTACATGGTTTTAAATCTTGGCATTATTTTATCCTTATTCCTAAATACATGCTAGAGTTCACCAACTAATTCGTCTTCGGGCGTTGCATGCCCACGCGATACAGGAACCAGCTATACTACTCTTCCTGCTCAGTGATTGGATTTGGGGACATCATTTGGGACAGACTAAAGTAGTGAGATTCCATACTCCGAAAGTCTCTATTTCATGATATGGATATTTTTTCATACTTTTTTTTATTTCATGGACTTTGGTTTAGGCTATGGTTGGGGGCATGTCCAGACCGGATGTTCTTTATTTTCAGTTAGAGGCCTTATATGTCTACTATGGGCATGGGTGGTGTCAGTATTGGTGTCAACCTTTGCATTGTTATTGGTTTTGGCGTTGACACCGGTTGGATATTTGATTGCATACTTGGCTGGTTATGGTTATGAACTTTATTTAACTTTCTTCAATTATGATTGGTTTTTCTTGTTTTATGTTTGAAATTCATTCGACATAGGGTGCTAGGCAGTTATGGTTGAGTATTGAGCATGGTCTCCGGTCCCGGTTAGGCTTGAGGCGCCCGAGTGGATATTAGTGCATTTAGTCATGATTATGACTCATTTACTCATTTAAAGCAAGGTAATGTGCATAATAATTAGTGCAAATGAGTGGTAAAATCATGACTCATCATCACCCCTAACTTATAACATTTGTTTGTCCTCAAGCAACACTACCTCTTACCATGAGACAACCATCATCTATGCCCATGCTTTACTCCTTAAAGCTCACAATGACTTCAAGCTCAGTCATCACCACAAATAGATCATTGCACATGAGCTAAACTAACTTCCACTACACCCCTCATCATAAGATGCAACATTCAAGTACACATAGGATTTTTAAGAGCAACTAAGCAACAACAACCAATACTCTAGAAATGACTCCCTTTTGACCACAATTAAGCTATACTTTATTTTCCTCATTGTCGAAAGGTGACAAAATTACCCACCTAAACTTGTTTCTCATGCCAACCTCACAAGAAAAAAAATTCCTCACACCAAGCTACAAAATATGCAACAAGGAATTTTTAAGTCGGTAGCTCTCTAAATCACAAAAGAAATCTCCATGCAACAAGTGTCATACCATAGACTTTCCCTAATTTTCAATCGCCACCACAAAGAAAGTAAATGGTTGGAGATCTCAAGGGGCTTTCTAAGCTTGTAACCTAGGTTCGGGTTAGGGTAGGATATCATTTAGGAATAACATGGATACACCCTTCCTTGAACATCTACATCACACTTTTTCAATCCTTCTTTTTTACCATGGGCCACTCTTCTTTGTTTTTCTCTCTTTTATCATGCCTACCTTTTGTTTCATTTATTTACCCAACTTCTTCCATCTCTTTTTCTTTCACTTTCTCACAATTCTTTCCTTTGTTCGTCTTTTTCTTCTTCTATTCGGTTCTTTTTAAGGTCTCGACACATTAGACATATAACTATATCTTCGTGGCACCAAACTTACTTCCATAATATTTCCCACCCCCAACTTAGGCTTTTTTCCTGGAATCACATTTTCAAGTTCAAGGAGTATATGGTTCAAAAGAGGAATAAAAATAATGGTTTATGGCTTGTAATGTGTTTGCCAAAGAAAGGTCCAAAGGCTTAAAGTGAGTAACTAGGTATTTTATTAATGCTTGGGTAGGATTTATTTATAGGGTAGAGTGGATTTCCAAAATCACAAAGGTGGCCTAAGATCATTTCTCCAACCAAATAAAATCAACATTAGCTTTGAAAGACTAACGGGGCAAGTTCTAGATAACACAAGTGTACAAGAGATGAATACAAAAATCTCACCACACATGGAATGCAAAATTCGCTAAGAGAGCTCAAATTTCCCTCAAGATAGAGACATAAGTGGAGTATTTATCATTATTCATAAGTCAAAAATCTGCGGAGCCACAAAAAGGGAAGAAGTTTTGTTACAACATTGCTCACGTCCATGCCCTTGATTTTTTTCAAAAATTTTGGACGGAGGGGGTTTCTTGTTTTACATTAGCATCTCACATAATTCGCTAAAATACGGCTGCAACCAAATCCTTACTCTCACATTTAGACTTAAAAAGGGCAAGCCAACCATATGGCTACTCAGACTTCGCCCATGGTGTATAAAGAGACCCTAGTTTTAACAAAATAAAATGCCATAGGTACTCAGACTTCCCTTGCATTCCTGACACTCATGCTATGGTTACTCAAAATTCCCCTACAACTATATCTCAATCACACTCTAACTAACAGCTAAGATTAATAGAAAACTAACACTAAAATAAATAATAATCCATAAAACGAGAGCACCCAAAAGTTTTGCATCCATAACATAAAGACAAAAAAATCATCAAAACATCATCCCAAAACAATCATAAAAAGAAATATCCAGTAAAAAAACACCAAAAAAATATAAATAAATATGGGGCCACCCCCTACTAAAAGGACTACAGTTTCCGCACTGCATATGCAAGAAGACAACAGTAAAAGGGGCTCCCTATATCTGCATCACGAGCTATCTTCTCCTGCTGACTCGGCATCACCACCACCCAAATCAATATCTGACCACTCTGAAGGTTCCTCATCCTCACTATCTAATCTCCTTAAAGGTAGTGGATGGTTTGGTTTGAGCACCTAAAAGATGCCTTTCACCCCCTTCCACAGCTTTCAGAAAAATTTGTCTCTCGTCTTTCCTCTCTTCACCATCTTCTTATGTGAGTCTTTGAGGTCTCTATTACAAGAAACCAAGGTTGAATAAGATCTCTCCAAATGGTCTATAGTGGCTCCCTGATTCTCCTGCTCCTTCCTATATCTCTCATAGTCTGACTGGGCTACGTACTAGTAATGAATGGTGGAAGACTCTCCTGGTCCCTGAGGTAGTCTGTACAGTATCTCTCTAACAACCCATATCTGATCTGATATGTCATTAATAGGGTTGACTAAGGAAGGCCTATAAGAGTCAGTGTCCCCCTGGGTCGATTTACCAAAGTTTGTCTTCCTTTTCTTGCTTTGGCCTAGGGTTACCTCGCTTCTAAATTTTAGTGGAAAGATGAAGGGTCCTGAGAGCACCTCAGGTATTTGTATCATACTCTTCCATTTTTGTCCACCCACATGACTCTGTGATAAGGGAAGGAAGGAAAATATGTGTACCTCCATGATTTTTTATGTACCTCTATTTTGAATGCCCAATCTCACCCATTCTAGTCTAAATAAAATAAAGCAATACTTGGTTGACTTGCACAAGTTTTGTCTGATTAGAATTTTTGATATGACAAAATGAATGAACATAGGTAGTTTTTGTAAAAAATCATGAGAGCAAAAAGAGATCTTATACTACTATTTGAAGTCTCAAAACCACACTATTAGCCATACCACTTTCTTTCTAATTTTTGCAATGGAGAAAGCCTTCAGTTTTTTTCTCTTAACATTAATCTTGTTGCTTTACGATGTTATGTCTAGTTCATCCATGACCCAAACTAATATTACCACTGATCAATTAGCTCTTCTCGCTTTGAAATACCAAATCATTTCTGACCCATTTCACTTCTTGGATTAAAGTTGGTCTCCGACTTTTTCTATTTTCCATTATGTTGGCATCACTTGTGGCTCTTGTCACCTAAGAGTGAAGTTCTTGAATCTTTCCAACATGGCTCTTACAGGAAGAATTCCACGTAATTTTGGAAACCTCACATTTCTTGTTTCTCTCGACTTGGGAAGGAATAATTTCCATGGAAATTTGCCTCAAGAAATGGCATGCTTGCGCTGACTTAAGTTTCTTAGGTTAAGTTTTAATAACTTCAGTGGGGAGGTTCCTTCTTGGTTTGGATTTTTACACCAACTTCAAGTTCTAAGTCTTAGGAATAATAGGATTCAAGCTCGCAAGTCTGTAACAATGGTCATGTGAGTTCATGGTGATACTCGGCTATAGATAATATTCGACCGAAGTCTGGCCTCAGTTGTGGAGTCATTCATCAGAATGACTCTCTTTTAGTGGCCTATGGAATATCTTTGCTAGCACACAAAATATTTTCCATACAGGTCCCAGGCTCGCATGATTTGGCATGGAACTTCTCTATGTCAGCATTTGAGAGTCCATACACCTCATTGATATGCTCTGTCCCAAAGTTTACTTTCCATCCATGAATCATCATCACTGGGTTTGCAAAAGAAACTATGCTTAAGTTAGCGTAGAATACACGCACCTAATGCTCATAGCAACACAGGGTTCTGGGGAAAAATCATAACCACCCAGTTTGAGTGAGTTTAGCATAAAGCTTGGGAACTTTTACTCTACTTTATTTAAGCTAATACCCCTTTCAGGGAGTAATTTAGTCCTGTGCAATCCGCATTGTAGACGTTTTGACATTATGGCATCATGAATCTGGTGTTATCAATTCCCTCCATTTTTGAAGCTTAGATCCTGTAAACAATGCACTTGGGCCATCATTAGTCCTATTACACCAAAAACATGCTAGATCAAAAAGATAAGTTCATGTGGTAGTGTTATGGAATGTTTCGGGGACAGCTAAGGATGTGCAGAAATTTTGATGTCTTCCTGAATTTTCCCTCAGGTATGGCAATAGCAGAGTGTTGACCGAGACCGCGGTGATGTAATTGCGGTCATCAGGACTGCGATCACGGTACCTGAGACCAAAATTGATAGCTTTTTCGCAGTGCTCAAAATGAGATTATAACTCATATTCTTTGTTTAAACTAGGTATGACAACATTATAAACTCTTAACTAAAGCCTAGAATGTGTGATTGTAGCCCCTAAACTTGAAAGAATTCAAACTAAACTCATTGGGGCATTCGATCGAACACATGGAGTACACGATTATTTCAACCTTTTAAAACTTCAATTTGGGTACTTAAGACGTCCCCATTAACGTGTACACCTACTATATCAGCTAACCACAGTAAAAATTTCAACTAGACAATTTATTTAGCAATTCAAAACACTAATTTAGGCCATTCTACACTACGGGTTCTAAGCATGTGATTATAACAAAACCAAAGAAATTGAGATAACTTACTGAATTAGAGGATGCACGAGCTGATAACTTACTGAATTACAGGATGCACAAGCTGAGTTGGTACTTATTCAATGTAAGGCCATAAATTTGAGAGTATTTTGAGAGAAAAATTCGAAGAATTGTGAGGGGGAAATGTCAAATTAACGGTGTTTTAAGATGATTAGACCATGATTGCAGTCATAGTTCCGCGATCATGGTCTAGCGGCCTCCATGATCGTGGAGGTACGGACCATGGTCGTGGTAACTGAGACCAGAAAACTGTGGTTCCTGCCTTTTCTACTAAGTTTGAACTTGCCAATTTCACACTTTTCTTACTAAAATTCGGTCAAAATGCCTTCTAGCACCACATTTTATGGATTATGAATTTGAAAAAACAAAAATGAAATCTACTCTAGCATGCTCAATTAAAAAGGATACGTGCCACTTTTTGTGGCGTGATGGGTTGCTTTCCACTGAGAGCTTAGTTTAACGTCATGGCGCGATTCCTCCACTCCTTCCTTTTATGTTTCCACTTAGAAAATTTGAATCATCATCCCAGCTTTTATTCAATATACAATGTGCGGCAGTAGGATAGAAGATTCAAATTTCCAAAGATAAAACATGGAAAATATGAGGGAATGGTAAGCAAGCTTCAATCTTTCCATTTTGAGGACTTGAAACTTTTACCCTACTTCACATTAGATTTTTTATTTGGCTCCTTGAGTAAAAATGAGTACATCAATAGGCTATTCCATGTACATCAGAAATTGTACTCCGTAGCCTTTGATGGATGGAATGTCAAACTCTAAAATATAAGAGTCAGACTCTGTCATCCCACATTCCTCCATTTGTTCAAAGGTATGGATCCTCATAACATCCTCAAAAAATAATTTTGAAAAGTAGGCTAAACAAGGTCCAACACCTAACTTCGAGTTAGCCTCCTCCGAAGCATCTTCACCCCAAAATGAACTAGAGTCATTATAAGAGATTTTCTTTGATTCTTATCTTAACTCTTGTATCATTTCTTTTATTTTGCCTTTTTTCTCATCGTATGAGTCGGATGATTGGGAATTCACCGAGGAGTCTTCGCTACCAAGCTTGTAATCATAGCTTAGTTTCTATTTTTGACAAACCTCCTCTTGGGAGATGGGCATGTTAGGGATTATTTCAATCTTTTCTTCTTTGCCCGTTACCTCCTTCTTGATACTTGTCCATTTTTGATGTATATATTCTATATTCTCTCCCATTGTATCTTCCCGATCCAAAATAGCTAATAACCTTGGGTCACAACTATTGGACTCAGTGTGTTGCTCTTCCTTCTTCTCATCATATGACCTATTAATCACATTAGAAGAACTAGAAATTCGGTTAGTACAATAGAGGGAAGGGAATTTGGACAATCATCCCAATATCCATTGGGACTACCACACAAAGGACAACCATACTCCCTATAGAATCGACATAGTGATTCCATCTCTCTCCAAGATTTATAGTTATTATCTCTCCTGAAGTGTGGTCCATCATAATATGAACATGGTTTGTTAAGATAGGACTTCAAACTATCCAACCCATACTTGGTGGAAGATGCCACAGTTAAAAGTAAAAATAAAATAACATTTACCTACAAAGAAAATCACAAACAAATATATACAATCTTGAATTCAAGCAAGTAACTAAAATTCCAAACTAACTTAATACGCCAAATTGTTCCCCGACAATGGCGTCATTTTTTATAACGCTCAACTTATATATCAAACTAAGTGCAAGGAGGTTGTCGTCAATATATTTACCCAACTTAGAAGTCGGGGTCGAATCCACGAGGAACAATATGAGTGTCGATCAAGTTAATTCAAAATGACAAATACAAGTTAAATTCAAACTAATGGTACAAAAAGATAAAATGAGGGAGATAGGTTCGTACACTAGTATTTCTTTTTGGATTTTCTAGTATAAATTTGGGGCTACAAATAATTAGAGTTTAACAATTAAGCACGGATCTTGGGATTATGCATTACTAAGGGAGTGACATATAGGAGTTAGTGATCAACATCAATTTAGTAATTCAAACATGGGTAGGCTTGGTTATAGATTTTTATGCTAGTCTTTCGACAAAACACCGAACTTTCACCCATTGATTCTTTCGAATACCCAGTAGGTGTATTCAATAATTTGTAACTACAACCTCAATCTAGGCATCCCTATTTCTAGGATGATACCCATGGTATAGTCAATGATGATAGGCGTATTTACACGCCTAAAGCACCTTAATGTACCCATATTTTAGCTAAGTTTTGAGGACAAAATATATAATTCCTGCACTTTTAGTCCTTTTTCCTGTAAGTGAGCTAACAAACGTGATTAGCAAGTTTTCAGGTATAAATGATGAATATTCCAGAACTTTATGGATAACTTGACGCCAAAGGAAGCTTCATGAAAGAAGGAAAGCAGCGTTTGGACGCCTATGGACTGAAAGTGATGCATGGATAACTTTTCCCGGGCAAAAACAACATTTCTAAAGACTTTGGGGATCAGCAGTAACTTAGTAGGATTAGGATAAGGATGCAGTAACCTAGTAGGATTAGGATAAGTACACAGTAGCCTAGTAGGAATAGGATATGTGTGTTATAAATACCCTATTTTTCTGAATTTTTCAGCATTCATGCTTTTCAATTAATTCAAGCTTTTTATTATTCTCACTCATTCTCTTTCAATTCATTCTTACTCTCTTCTATTCTTAAATTTGTTGTTGACATTATTCTTCATCTATTCGACTTTTAATTTTCACGACAAGAGAAACGCTACTAGCAAGGAATTCACGCCACAAGTGACGCCAATACTTCTTTATCGTGATATTGTTATTGCTTTGGTATGATGATATCCTCGTGGTTTTCCTTCACAATTATGAGTAGCTAAAATTCTCTGTTAGGGTTATGGAAGCCTTATGAGATACTATCTATTGCTATGAGTTTTTGAATTCTTGATACGTATGCTGCTTATATCATTACTCTCTTCATCTTATTTGAATTCTTGTGGTTGCAAACATATAGAATATGCCAGTATAGCATTAACTTGTTCGAAAGAAAAGTTACATGTCTGGAAAAGAGAGAATGACAAGGAAATAGGGCTACCAACCCCTGTTTAAAAGTTAGTGCCGTAACTGGATTAACCTCTTGGAGAATTCGTACCATTAGTATACGTTTTAAGATCGAAAGAGTTAAAGTGATATAATCCTTAATGGTCGAAAGACACTAGGATTTACCATAGAATACGAATCTCTATAAGCGCATGCATGTCTGAATTCCGCATAACTCATAGCCAATAGATACGTAAAACTCATAAGGTGGACATAACCCTAACTTACAATTCTCATTGATTAAAACCTACGAAACATTCCATTTTTCTTTGTTACTTTGATACTCTTAATTCATGCTACAATTAAATCCCCCCTTTTTCGTAGAATTTTCGATCAACAGTCTACTAATCGTTGCATACTTAGTGACCAAGTATTCCCTGTGGGATTCGACACCCAACCCAGTTGGGTTCTATATTTGACAACGACCGCTTACACTCTTACGAGAGCTGTAGTTTGAGCGTTATCAAATTTTGGCGCCGCTGCCGGGGAATACGGTTGTCAACTAAGTTTGTGATAGTTACTAGACCCTGTGGTCAAAGATTCTCGTATTTTACTTTTAGTTGTTGTTTTTGTTTTATTCAGGTTTGCTTGAGTGCATGCCAAACACTCAAATTTCAGGTCAACCGTTATTACCTATCAATCCTGAACCTCAACTTATTGTCAGATGGATGCACAACGTGACATTGACAGAAGGGAAGCTCAACAGGAGCAGGCTAGACTAGCTGCACTGGCAGCTGCTCAAGTGCATCAACAGAATATTGATAACCCAGGTCGGGCAACAAATCCTGATGATGAGGACCTGGGTGTTGAGGAGTTACTTAATCCACGGCGTGCAGATGAAGTGGCAGCACCTATGCACAAGAGAGATCGTCAAGCTAGAATGAGACCTGACCGCCGAGCTGTGCAGGCTCCTTTTGATGATGATGATGACGATCTTGATGGAGCTGGTGCCACAGGGGCTATTATTCCTCCACCCTTGGCACCCGGAGCTAAGTTCAATATCACTAGCACCATGATTCAGTTATTGCAGCTCAAGGGTTTATTTGGTGGACTTGCAGGAGATGATCCGAATATGCATCTGGTCAATTTTATTTCAACATGCAAGTCGTTTGACAATCCAGGAGTTGGGCAGAATGCAATTTGGCTGCGCTTATTTCCATTGTCTCTATCTGGAGAGGTAACTCTATGGTTGAATGGGCTAACTCCCGATTCTATTACTAATTGGAGGCAATTGAAAGACGCTTTCCTAGAAAGATTCTTTCCCTCATCCCAAAGAGCCCAATTAAGAGATGAGATAAGCAATTTTCGACAGCTTCCAACTGAAGCTCTCCACGAAACATGGGAGAGGTTCAAGAAGAAGCTTATGCGGTGCCCAAATCATCATATGACCAATGTCCACTTGATGGAGATATTATACAGGTCTTTGAATTCGGTGACTAAGCCAGTGGTTGATAATGTTGCAGGAGGGTCATTCATGGACCTTACTTTCATTGAGGCAAGTGATATGCTGGACCGTATGACAAAGAAGAGTAGAGCTTGGCATACCAGGGATTCTGAGGTAGCAAGCTCTACTATAGCCATTGGCATGACTGCAGAGCAGAGGCGTAGACAAGAGGAACGTGACCAAGATATGGCTCACATGAAAACGCAGATGGATCTTCTTACCAAGCACTTATTATCAGGGAAGACCGAAAAGGTTAAGGTTGTTGTATCACAGGGAAGAGACGAATCCGATTCTGAGGAAGAAGCTAACTACTTGAATAATCAGGGGGGTTTCCGAGGCAATGCCCAAGGAAACCAAGGTCGGAACTATTATGATAAATCTGGATACAAGGACCGCGATCAAGGTGGTTGGAAGAATAAGACTGATAGGAGTGGTTTGTATGTTCCTACTGGAAACCGTGAGGCTGTGGCATCTGGCTCTGGAAATATGTCCATGGAAGATATGATGGCTAAGCTGCTGAAAGGTGTAGAGGCAACCAATACAGGAGTAACTGAGGTAATAAATGATCTGTCCTCGATGAAGCAATTGGTTGACTCACATTCCACTTTAATAAAATAGCTGGAGCAACAATTGAGTCAATTATCTGCGGCATTCAACCAAAGAAAGGCTGGAACACTACCCAGCGATATGGTGCAAAACCCAAGGAACGACGGATCATGCATGGCTATTACTACCAGGAGTGGTAAGGTGCTGGAAAACTCATCCCAAAGCAAGCAAGTGGCCGATGATATATTGGATAAGGCAGAACCAAAAGACGTCAATGAAGCTGAAAAAACCAAACAACGTGGTAATGACGTCACCCCGAAACATCCACAGCCAGAAAAGGTTGATCAGCGGAAGCCCGACGCAAAAGAAGTGGTGGAGAAAACTATTCCCCTTCTACCACCACCTTTTCCACAGAGACTGAAGAAGAAGGCGGATGATACAAGGTTCAGTAAATTCATGACGATGTTGAAGCAGTTGGCTATTAATGTCCCTTTGGTGGAGGCTCTAGAGCAAATGCCTGGGTACGTAAAATTTATGAAGGATCTTTTAACAAAGAAGCGGGTAGTAAGCTATGAGCCGGCAGATAATATTCATCATTGCAGTGCAATTGCCACAAGGTCCTTAGTATAGAAGAAGGCATACCCTGGTGCTTTCACTATTCCTTGCACGGTTGGATCTATGAATTTTGCTAAGGCATTGTGCGATTTGGGAGCTAGCATCAATTTGATGCCACTATCCGTCTATAGAAAGTTGGGATTGGGCGATCCTACACCAACCAATATGCGACTTGTGATGGCAGATAGGTCGGTAAAACGACCTGTTGGTATCTTATATGATGTATTGGTGAAGGTTTCCACCTTCATCCTTCCTGCAGACTTTGTGATTTTGGATTGCGAGGTGGATTCTGAAGTTCCCATAATCTTGGGACGTCCTTTATGGATAACTTGATGCCAAAGGAAGCTTCAAGAAAGAAGGAAAGCAGCGTTTGGACGCCTATGGACTGAAAGTGATGCATGGATAAATTGTCCCGGGCAAAAACAGCATTTCTAAAGACTTTGGGGATCAGCAGTAACTTAGTAGGATTAGGATAAGGATGCAGTAACCTAGTAGGATTAGGATAAGTACACAGTAGCCTAGTAGGAATAGGATATGGGTGTTATAAATACCCTATTTTGCTGAATTTTTCAGCATTCATGCTTTTCAATTAATTTAAGCTTTTTATTATTCTCACTCATTCTCTTTCAATTCATTCTTACTCTCTTCTATTCTTAAATTCGTTGTTGACATTATTCTTCATCTATTCAACTTTTAATTTTCACGACAAGAGAAACGCTACTAGCAAGGAATTCACGCCATAAGTGACGCCAATACTCCTTATCGTGATATTGTTATTGCTTTGGTATGATGATATCCTCGTGGTTTTCCTTCACAATTATGAGTAGCTAAAATTCTCTGTTAGGGTTATGGAAGACTTATGAGATACTATCTATTGCTATGAGTTTTTGAATTCTTGATACGTATGCTGCTTATATCATTACTCTCTTCATCTTATTTGAATTCTTGTGGTTGCAAACATATAGAATATGCCAGTATAGAATTAACTTGTTCAAAAGAAAAGTTACATGTCTGGAAAAGAGATAATGACAAGGAAATAGGGCTACCAACCCCTGTTTAAAAGTTAGTGTCGTAACTGGATTAACCTCTTGGAGAATTTGTACCATTAGTATACGTTTTAAGCTCGAAAGAGTTAAAGTGATATAATCCTTGATGGTCGAAAGACACTAGGATTTACCATAGAATACGAATCTCTATAAGCGCATACATGTCTGAATTCCGCATAACTCATAGCCAATAGATACGTAAAACTCATAAGGTGGACATAACCCTAACTTACAATTCTCATTGATTAAAACCTACTAAACATTCCATTTTTCTTTGTTACTTTGATACTCTTAATTCACGCTACAATTAAATCCCCCCTTTTTCGTAGAATTTTCGATCAACAGTCTACTAATAGTTGCATACTTAGTGACCAAGTATTCCCTGTGGGATTCAACACCCAACCCAGTTAGGTTCTATATTTGACAACGACCGCTTACATTCTTACGAGAGCTGTAGTTTGAGCGTTATCAGTCAACCTCACATTCACCCTTATGTCTAAGATAGTGAAAAATTAGCAAACTACACATATAATTGTCTTTCAGTGCTTTGTTTTCCACATCCCTCTTTCAAGGATGATATGTATTCCTACACTTCACCAAAAACCCTTCTTTTGAAGATGGACTTGAGCTTTTTAGACCTTGGAGTTTTCACTCATCAAACCCATGTGGGTATTTGGGGATTTCACCCATCAAATCCTAACCAAATTAGCATAACAATGATAAAACCAATAAACATGAACTACCAAATAGATGCTAACAAAAACAACCCACCCACACTTTAACCCTTATTCACACTTAACTGCAAGAGGGAGATTTAGCTACACATAAGATGAATAAGCATAGATATACCCATAATCTCTACTGAAATGAATTGTTGAATATTTAAGAAAATGTTACTTCAAACTTGGATCTCTAACAATATCAACAATGGTAGTGAGCAAATCTTCTACTTAGAAAGTATCCAATGTATTCTTCACCCCAAAATTTACAAAATATTTTCTTCTCTAAAAATGGAGGCTTATCAACTACTAAAAATTAGTAAAGATGGAGTTATTATACGTGAGGCTAGGGTTTGAGTATTTTTGCCAAAATTGGGATCAACCACGTGCATTTCTAATTTTTCCCGTGGGCTGAATATTGCTGCTGAGCCGCGATCGCATTAACTTGGACACGACTGCATCTACTGTGACTGTGGAAGACTCACACAACTGCAGTTGGCTGACCATCTTTGACTACTGCAACCGCAGTCATCAAACCGCGACCGACCCTTCTATTGTGATTCTTCTGTTGCACTTTTCTTGCTTTTTTTTGTCGTTTTGAGCTTCAATCCACATCTTTTGATCTTATCAACTCTATATTTACAAGGAGTGTAAATTAGTGCATTTATTTTAAGATTATGACTCATTTACTCATTTAAAGCAAGGTAATGTACATGAATAATTAGTGCGAATGAGTGGTAAAATCATCACTCATCAGCTTACCGTGATATCTCACACTCACATAGCACAGGGGTAGATACTTAACTACTACCTATTTGGTTCATCCATTGCTATGGCCATTTTGTCCCTTATACTAATACCATAACAAGATTCAACAATGGCCACAATATCAAATAGTCACAACACACAGTTTATAACAAAAAAGATTTACGAGGGTTATCTTTTAATCATAAAAAATTGTTCAAATAAAACAAACTTGACTGCACTAAGGTTCCTTATTTTTTCTTCTAATCAAACACAGTAAAAATAAAATAAACTTAAAGAAGCATAATATCCTAAGCATATCAGCTCTACTATGATAGCACACCCTAGGGATAAAAGACAACAATAAAAACACTGAGTAGTTATATACACCTACCCCTAACCATAAATTTATGCACCATCCTTGGTGTATAACCAGTCATATAATAAGAATAAGGGAGTGGAGACATACATGGTACACTCTACGCACTGGATGTAGACTCACCCCCGATCTAGTGCATTAGTAGGCCTATTAAGCTTAGTGTTAGGAGACGGTGGCGGATGATTAGATGTTTATGCAAACTTGCATTGTTCATGAAACACATTAGGACTTGGACCCTTGCAAAATTTCCTTGTTTTTGGACTTATATACTTGGTACGGCTCAAGGGTACCATTCGTATCCTTGGATACAAGTTAGGGGTTGTTTTGAGGGTTCACTCATACACTAGGTAGTAAGTTTGGTTTGAGTTCTACCCATGATATAACTCATTAATGTATGATTCATATATAAAGATATAAGGGGTATAAGGCTTAGTCGCATAGTGCATTAATGATTGGCCTTGTGAAACTGTCCAAGATAGATAGGTGGGTACGGTTTGGTGCATCACTCATACCCTAAAGAATAAGTTAGGTGGGTGATCCTTATAGGAACCAGTGTTTAGGGTATCAGAAAGTTCTTGGGTATGAGTTGGGGTACCACTCGTACCCTACGGTACAAATGGCATAGGTGAGTCGTACCCTACATCGTGGCTTCTTTCAATTGTAAGTCAAGGGTAGTCCAAACATTTCCTATATCAAATCCCTTATGTCCTCACATTATATAACACTTGGTGACCTTCCATAACTCTTGTTAAAGGGTTAAAACACTTTAAATACTCTCTCAAACTCACTCTTGAAGATTGGAGGCTAGGGTTTCTTTATGTGTTCTTCAAAGGGCTCATAGGTCTAGATTTTTCCCATGAATCTTCATGTATAAGGCATGTAATTCTTCCATCATTGTTATTTCTAACTAAAGAAATGATTTAATGTGTTTTAAACATTGATTTATGAAATCATAAATGGTGGGTTTGAATCAATGTTGAGGGTCTTGATGCATATTTTTAGGTCTTAATTTAAACTATATTTTTACTTATTTTTGGTAATGGTTTGCACATGTGGGTGTTGGTTGGTTATGGTTTAACAAATGGGTCTTGAGTAACCCTAATTATGATAGTTTATACTTTGGTTTTGGTTTTGGTAAAGGTATGTCCTCAGCATGCTCGATAAAATACCTAAAAGAATATTTTTACTCTATTATTGAACTTTTATTGTGACTCATGCATGGTTTGGTTTGGTAATGGAAATTTAAATGAATTTGGATGGTTTTGCATATTTTAAATGGGTTGAATAATATAAATACTTTAAATGATTGGAATGGTCTAAAATGGTTTAAATGGTGTGCATTGTTTAGAATGGTTAAGGTTAGTTTAAATGAAAACCTTGTGGGGTATACGGGAATCCCCCAAGAGAATGGAAATAGCTTGAATAATGGTTACGGTCAAATGATCATACTTGTGGGGTATACATGAATCCCCTAAGTGGTTTAATATGATGAATTGAAAGGTACATGGTCCTTAATCTATAAATGGTTGGCTATGGATAATACTTGAAAGTTATTGTCGGTATGACGATACTGTTACTAATGGACTTGGTTAATAAATGGATAATGGTTTGGTTGGTTGGTAATGGTTTTTAATTGGGCAATAATAGCAGCTGTGTGTAGAAAGTAATGGAAGGTGAGGGTCTCAGAGGGACTGAAACTGGAAACTCATATTTTTTGATATGAGTTTTAGTCCTAGTGACCATGTGCATGAAGTCACACTATATATTTTGGGGGATGTACTAGTCATCCTAGGTTTTCTTCCTTAGTCATGCGGCTTTATGCACTGGTGCCCTTTTAGTAGGGGGAACTAAACCCATATAGCCCATGGTTTATTTAGGATGGCATACCTACATAACCTAGGTAAAGGTTTTTAATGGCATGATAAACCCAATTCCCTTTACCGATATGGTTGTATATATATGTGTGTGTGTGTGTGTATTTTTTGTATACATATGGTTGGTTTTACTTGAATTTTTACTGGTTGGCATTATTTTATCCTTATCCTGAGTGCATGCTAGCGGTCACCCACTATTCCATCTTTGGGAAGCTGTATCCCGACGAGATGCAGGAACCGACCATTCCACTCCTTCTTCTTATCTATCAGACTCCAGGATCAATAGTTGGATTGAATTGGTGAGCTTTCATAGTTCATATGGCATCTATTTCATGTCACGGATTACTTTGTGTATTTTTCTTTTTTATAGATTTGGTTTATGGCTTTGTCTGGGGTATGTCCCGATTAGGTACTCTTTGGTCTTGTTTAGAGTCTTGCTTATTGGTGTGTTGTGCACCACACTATAGTCAGGAGGTTAAAAAGGAATCTAGGAATATTCCTGTTTCTTGGTTGTTCTTCTTTCGGGCTATGGAGTCTAAGGTCTTCAACTCTTCTATGAATCATCCTTGGTTCACTCTTCAGATCATGTCTTCTCAATTATCTAAAGTTCATTGAAACTCGCCTATCCCACTCGTGGACTACATGAATGGAACTAGTCCAACTCATAGGGCATAGACCTGGCCAAGGGTCGCAACTTTTGGTTTTTCTCATAGAGTCTTACCAGTCTCCACTGACCCTATCTCAAAAATGGTACTCATACTCGGTTACCTCAAAGAGAGGTTACCAATGTTGAGTTTTGATGTTCTATTAATCTATTGGCCCAGATAGCGACAACTCTATCTGCTAGTTTGGTCTTATTGGTATGGGGAGGAATGAGGTAAGGTTGGTAAATGGGCAAGGTAAGTGGGTCTTGGTCTCCTAAACCAAATGGAAGGACAATGCTATAATGGTAAATGGTCCAAAAGAAAGAGTTGGGCAAGCCCTAACTCCTGTTCTATGTCTTGTATTCCCTATCTGAATTCATTAGGAGGCAGGGTTTTTTAGATTGGTATATCTTTCTAGGGCACAAGATGCCCAGTCTCGGGCCACTGGTCCCAATCCGCATCATCCTATCATATTTATAGATTTTGTGGTTAGTCATACCATGTTTGTTGCGAGGAATGAAGGAATTGGTGTTTTAGTTATGTTCAAGTGGGTCACATACAATAGGAGTGTCCCAAAAGGATTGGCACTTAGGAAAATAGGATATTTATTGCTATTTCTCTAGCTCTTACATCGAGGGGTGCTACTTTTGGTTCAGACACTGGTCGGAATTGTCTCAATGTTCTTACTATTTCCTAGGAATTTAGGGTATTTTTGGATGCTGACATTGGTATGTTGAAAACTCATTTCTTTGTGGTGTGTGTGGTTTACTTGGTTTGGGGTTCCCTTTCTTTTATGACCTCATTTATGGTTGTGTATTTTCGTCTCAAGGTTTCTTTAGACTCTTTTCTTATTTTATTTCTACCGGTAAATGACTTTGTGATTTCCAAAAGAGTCTATAAGGGGTGTGTGGTATCTCCAAGTGAGAAAGGGGTTTTGGTAAAATAATTTAACTCGGATGTGGTGGATTTTGATGTCATTCCAAAATGGATTAGTTGAACTCATTCTATGTGTCATTGGGCTATCGAATCCATAAAAAGATTTTCTTTAGGCTTCATGGTGAGTGAATTATGAGGTGGGAGGATGGTTTCATTCCCTATCTATTAAGGGAAAAGTTGTATCATATGCTAAAATTAGAAGGTTGGTTTCAAAAGAGACACCATTATTATTTGATATGGGTTAAAGATTCTACCTCGAAAGGTCATTCCTTGCATTCGATTCTGGTGGTGAATGAATTTATTGGGGTCCTTTCTAATGACCCTCATGGTGTGATTCTATTAGGGAGGTTGGTTTGGGGTTGGTTTTGTTTCGGACATTTGTCCAAATTTCTATTCTTTTTTTATAGAATTGATTCAGTGTAGTTAAAGGATCTTAAGGAGAAATTAAGAGATCTCTTATATGAAAGTTTAATCAGTGTTAATGTCAGTGTTAATGTTCTTCTGTGGAGTGTTTTTTCTCTTGCATGCATAAAGGGAATGGTTTTCTCTTTGAATGGATAGGTTGTCAGTGGATGATTAAGGAATTGGGAGTGTCCTCCTTGTGGGGTAGACCTTATATATATATATATTCCATTTATATGGGGTATTTTGATAGTATTGAATGGTAGTTGGTAGATCCTAGGCTTGAACCTAGATGCTTGATCTTGGTAGAGGGATCATGTTAGCTCGGGGATAGTAATGTCGGAGTTGCTGGGGTAAAATGGCAGGTTGGATGAGGTTGATAACTTAAGGAATACAATAATGGTAAAGTTGTGACTGGTAGATCGAACATTCAGGATGAACGGATGGACTAAGGGTTAAGTCATTAGATGGGATAGATCATGGAACTTGCATGTGTCTTTCTCCCTGTACTTGTACTTGACTGTTGGCATGAAATTGATTATTAAATTTATGATTTTAAATGTGGGTTTTGTCATGATTGAGGTCTTTTACATGATTACTCATTTAATTGATTTTCCATAAATTATGATGCATTATTCACTCTTATTTATGTTTATGAATATTGTGGGATACATTGGAATGTTAAATAGATTTCGGGGTACTATGGATTCCCTAATTACTTGGTTTTGGTCTTGGAAATTATATTCCCTCAAACTATTTTTGAAATTTCCATTGAATATAATTTTGTCATATAGTTTGACTATTCATAAAGATTTCCATTGCATAAATGATTAAAGGAACATGAATTGGTTTTGGTTGGATTCAAATGATTTTGAAAAGGCCTTGGTTGCCATGTTTTGATTTTGAATGATTTTTGTTTAATTGGAAACCTTTGAGTCAATTTGTTCTCATGGTTTTTGCATATCTATGTTGGGCTCTAGGTAGCATTAGGATGAATAAGGTTTTGGGTATAGGAGAACCAAGCATCCCTGGTGTACATCTTTGGTGACACCCATTAAAGTGAAGTATTGTGCTTGTGGGTGAAATGGGATAAAGATTGGTGGTTAATATAGAATTCTCTTTTAGTGGTGGACTTCAAGGAAAGGTCGAGTTGCATATTCAAGTGATTTTATTCTATCTTTGTACTCTACTAGTGTTGTATGCATTTTTGTAGCACGAATGCGTAAGGTTCGCATTTTGCATTTGCCTTGTTCCCTAAATATGAGTTTTGACTTTACATTGCATTACTCATCGTGTGTGTGGTTGTGTTTCTTTCAGTGTCCATTCTAAGGGCTCCTTTTATGATTTGTTTTGGTTGGGTTTTTTCTTTATTTATGGTTAGGTGGTGACTATGAAGTACTTAATGCTTATGGTGTCTGTCTTGTTTTGGGGGTCTTTGTCTTGCCTTGGGTGGCATGAAAAATTCTTGTATTTTGGTTCCTTAAATGATTTTCCTAGTGTTAGGATGGTAGTTTCATTGGGGAACATGGTGATGTTATGAAATAGGGAATATTGAAGTCCCTAAGTGGGGGAGAGTCTAGGGTGACTGCCAGAGTTGAGGTTTTGGAAGGTGAGGTAAGGTTGTTGTCATGAGAAATAGTTAGGAAAGAAATAGGTAGTGGAAGCCTTTGTGAAATATTAAATAGTGTTAGGTTTATGGAAGGATAAATCATACCGTGAGCATATAAATGATAGGCTTGAATGTTGTGATTGGTAGGTATACCAATAGTTGTTTTAGGTATTGTAGAGATTTATAAGGCATGGTTTTAAGAATTGCCTTCATGGCTTTGTAATTGTATGGTTTTTGGTGTTCAATCATAGGCTGGAGTTTTTTGGTTATAATGGTTAGATATGGTTTGTCCATGTCCTTTACTCGTGGGTTCCATAGTATAATAGTTATTATGGCGAAGTAGTGTTTCAAAATTGAGTAAGGAGTAAGGCCCGGTGGCCAAAGTTAACTCATTTTAGCTTTGGATAGGCTTAAACATAGAGGTGGTGTATAGTTAGACTCAAGATCTCGTAGTGATGTGTCTTGGTAAATTCTAAATTAAATTAGACTTGTTTTTTAGCATGAGTCCATTCATCTGGTAATCTATATGTTGTGTGGAGGTAAGGTATGGATGGTCCTTAGTTGGTTGGTTCCTTTGGGTGGTATTGGTATCTCAAATTCCTTATTCTTTAAGAGGCTCCCAATGAGGATCCTTAAATCGGTAAGTTCGCTGATTCCGAATGAAAAATGTGGCTTTGGTAAAGGTTGCATGGTGAACCCAAAAGTCTAAAAAATCCATTTAGGATGCCGAGGAGGACATGGAGTCCAAGTATCCACATTGGTTCTTTATTCCAGAAACTCGTGCATAGGGTATGTGTTCATTATCACATCTTGGTTTCTAACTTGGTTAAAGGTGAGGAATGGTTTCTCTTACATATTTATTTTCTGGCTTTGTTAGAGGTCGGAATGAAGGTGTTGGGGTGTAAATCATGCTTGGGATGTGTGATGATCTTTTTAACTTGATTTGTGTTCTCATCCTCTATCTCGGTTGGAGAAAAGTTTGATGTGTGTTAGTGTGTTATCTTATGTTTGTCCCTTGCCATTACTCATCATTTGAGGATGAATGATCCTAGTAGGGGAGACTGAAATACCTTAGGACTTGGACCCTTGCAAAATTTCCTTAGTTTTCGCCGTGTGGACTTGGTACGGCTCTATGGTACCACTCATACCCTTGGATATGAGTTAGGGTTTGTCTTGAGTGTTCGCTTGTACACTAGGTGGTATGTTTGTTTTGAGTTCTTCCCAAGATAAGACTAATCAAGGTACGAGTCATATAGAAAGATATAAGGGGTGTAGGGCTAAGTCGTATGGTCCTTGAATGATTGGCCTTGTAAAACTGTCCAAGATATGATAGGTGGGTATGGTTTGATTCATCACTCATACCCCAAGGTATGAGTTAGGATGGTGAGTCGTAAAGGAACCAGTGCGTAAGGTCTTTGAAAGGTCTTGGGTATGAGTTGGGGTACCACTTGTACCCTAGGGTATGGATGGCATAGTGAGTCATACCCTACATCGTGGCTTGTTTTAATTTTAAGTCAAGGGTAGTCTGGACATTTCCTACATCATAACCCTTATTTCCTCATGTTATATAACCCTTGGTGGCATTCCATAACACTTTGTAAAGGATTAAAACACTTCAAATACTCTCTCAAACTCACTCTTGAGGATTGAAGGCTAGGGTTTCTTCATGTGTTCTTCAAAAGGCTCATAGGTCAAGATTTTTTCCGTGAATATTCATGTATAAGGTATGTACTTCTTACCTCATTGTTAGTTCCAACTAAAGGCATAATTTAATATGTTTTAAACATTGATTTCTGAAATCATAAATGGTGGGTTTAAAACAATGTTGAGGGTCTTGATGCATATTATTAGGTCTTGATTTAATTAGTAATGGTTTGCACATGTGGGTGTTGGTTGGTTATGGTTTAAAAATGGGTCTTGAGTAACCCTAATTATTATGGTTTATACTTTGGTTTTGGTCTTGGTAAAGGTATGCCCTCAATATGTTTGATAAAATGCCTAAAAGAATGTTTTTACTCTATTGTTGAACTTTCATTGGAAATCCTGCATGGTTTGGTTTGGTAATGAAACTCTAAATGGATTTGGATAGTTTTACATTGTTTAATTGGGTTGAATAATATAAAATGATGTGCATGGTTTGGAATGGTTATGGTTGGTTTAAATTAAAACCTTGTAGGGTACACAGGAATCCCCCAAGTGAATTGAAATTGTTTGAATAATGGTTACAGTCTAAATTATCATACTTGTGGGTACACATGAATTCCCCAAGTGGTTTAATATTGTGAATTGAAGGGTACATGGGAATCCCTTAATCTATAAATAGTTGGTTATGGACAATACTTGCAAGTTATAGTCGGTATGATGATATCGCTACTAATGGCCTTGGTTAATAAATGGATAATAGTTTGGTTAGTTAGTAATGGTTTTTAATTGGGAAATAATGGCAGGGTGTGTAGTAAAGTCGTGGAAGGTGTTGGTCCCGGTGGGACCAAAAATGGAAACTGATATTTTCCGATGTAAGGTTTGGTCCTAGTGATAATGTGCATAATGTCACACTTTATATTTTGGGGGATGTAGTAGTCATCCCAGGTTTTCTTCCCTGGTCGTGCAGCTTTTCGCACTGGTTACCTTTCAGCAGGGGGAGCTAAACCCATATAGCCCGTGGGTGGTTTAGGACGGCAGAGCTACACAACCCAGGAAAAGGTTTTAAATGGCATGCTAAACCCGATTCTCTTTCCTGGAATGGTTATATATATATATATATGTATGGTTTGTATGCATATGGTTGGTTTTACTTGTTTTTTCACTGATTGGAATTATTCTATCCTTATCTTCAATGCTTGCTAGAGTTCACCCGCTAACCCATCTTTGGGCCATTTTATCCCCACACGATGCAGGAACTGGCCATTCCACTCCTCTACCTAACTACCAGATTTCAGGATCAGCTGTTGGATTGAAGTGGTAAGCTTCCATAGTTCGGATGTCATCTATTTCATGTCATAGTTTACTTTATGTATTATTTTCTTTTATAGTCTTTTATAGACATGGTTTATGGCTATGTTGGGGGCATGTCCTAATTAGGTAATCTTTGTTCTTGTTTAAAGGCTTTGTAAGGACAACTGTGGACTTCGGTATGGCATATGTATATATATATATACATATGTTAGATTATTATACTTTGGTTTTGGTTTAATGGTTTTTGTTTGTCTATTGGTTGAATATTGGGTGGTTGGACTTGGTTGGGTTGGTCTCGTATGTAGACTTATCCACAAGTCACCACATGGTTAAATACGTTATCTTGTTATATAATAAGAATTCAACCGACTCAAGGTATGCGTTTGGTAGTTGGGTTGGGTAACGGGGGTGGTTCCTGGTCCTGGTTGGACTTGGGATTGCCCATTACGACAAGGTCCGGGTCCGGGTCGTGTCAGTTCATGCTTGATCTACCAATATGGTACTCAGTGCATGACTGCTTGGATGCCCGCTTCATATCTCGCTCAACCCCATACGAACTGGCATTATACTCAACTAGGTTTTGTTCTTTCTTATCCCCATAAGTGGGGGGATCATCATCAGTATCAAACACCAAGGGTGGTGTTGTAGGCAGTGACTGTAGAAAAACTAGTATAACTTGTGGGATGATAGAAGTGCGGCTGTCAGCTAATGTACAAACTTCATTCCTAAAAGTGGCCACCTCCTCCCTAAAGCTAGATAAATTGAGAACTAGGCCTCGCGTAGTCTCTGCCCTTCTGAATCCAAAAGTTGTTGATCCTCCCATGTTACTGTCTCATAAATAGTTCTATTGTAGTCAACACTCAGGTCACAACCCGTGCCTAAGATGTCTCAATGGTAGAGCATAACCATGGCCTAATCTAGATCATTAACTTTGCCAACTGGATGTTTTTTTTAGTCTGGCACTCAGCTAACGCGGCCTGCCTATCCATCAAATGCTACAAAAACTCATAGGATACTGTAATCATACTTAAAATAGAAAATAAAGGGGGCACTATAGATTTAGAAAGTGGAACTGAAAAGCCTGCGACCCCCTCACTACCCATAGAATTTAAACCCTCTATCTGCTCACTACCCATCTCATGCTCACCATTCAGTGCCTTCCTATCTTCCTGCTCACTCATTTCTAAGGGCCCCTCAAATAAGACAACTCCAAATTAGGTAGAAGTTTTCAACTTTCTCTGCAAAACTAAGTTGGTGTCGTCTCTAATCAACCCTATATCAGCGACACGGGTCACCTTAATTGGATAATTAACACCCGATAATGCTACAACTCTTTCTACATCACAAAATCTATGAATCAAACATGGGAATGGTATATTGTAACCTCTTTGAAGTCCCATTCGTGAATCTTATCTAGAATATACTAAGAAAAATTAATATCATATCCAGTCATGATGTTGGCCAAAATAACATCCCGATTTAATATAAGTGAATTATCAGCTCTAGCCGAACACAACCTGTTTTGAACTATTGACCACCAAAACTTACTTGGGAAGTGTAGGGATAACTTCTTGATATCTTTCATCCTATCAACCCAAGGGGCATCAACTCTATGATCAGGAATTTAGTAAGCTATAGTCGGCATCTCATGTCTGGGACAAAGCTAAAATATCTAAATTGTCTTCTCGAATATGTCAATATGAGTACCCCTAACCAACATTTAAGCCAATGAAGCTTGGTCATGAGCTCTTGCCCTGCATGTGTTATCAGATTTACTAATGTGTTATATGAAGCATAAAACTCATGAACCAACTCTTGACTATAAAATTCGGAAGGCCCTTCTATCCAAACAAGCTTATACCTTTCGAACAATGCCTTAATCTTTGGGATAGGTATAAAATCAGTCATCTGGCTGTGGGTTTCGTCCACTATGTTCCTCCTAAAACCACACTACTTGATTGCCTCAGAGTCTTGATAGTATATATCATTCATGTATTGAATACACCACCTTTTAATTCCTTTGGCTAAAGGCATAATAGATGGGTGTGTGGATTCCTATACCTCGGCACCCAGAGATGATACAGTACCATCCTCACCTGACTTTGAGGACTTTACTCCCTCTTCAAACTAGAAAGCATTTATATCTCTCTCTTCACTACCTAACTCAGCTGACTCCACCCGTTTATCAAACTTGGAAGCTTATCTGTCCTTCTTACTATCACTGGACTCAGAATTGTCCCCTTCCCCCCAATTAGACTGGGAGTGGAAGGATAATTAGGTGGAAATTGTTGAACATTATTCATTTGGGCCATTACTTGTTCCATGGGAGATGGTGAAGCTTGTGACCTTTGTTGTAGTGAAGGCTGAGGTATAGTGTCTAGGGAAACCTTAGCTATGGATTCCTCATGTGTCTGACACCGTGTGCAATGAGGCATTAATAGATGATTCTTCCATGAACCCACTTTTCTCAGAAGACTCGTATCAGAGTCTATATTATAGGTCCTGGGCCTCAGCCCTCTAGCTAGGTGGCATCACCCTTCTTTTGTGTTTCCTTTGGTGGAATGATACCTATATATAAAAGATCTAGCATTTACAACAAACAACTGTGAAAAACTAAACACAAAGTTGTAGATCCTATTCTCGAGCCCAGTGTATGAGTTATAGACTTAATTAGCGAATCGTGGACTATGCTCGTGAACTTTAGGTTTCATCTCACGAGTACAATATATGAGTCATAGACTGGGTTCATGAGCCGTGAACCCAACTTATGAAAATCAAACCCAACACTTAAGCTATAGATTCTCAAATCTAATTTCTACGAATCCAATCCACAACTCCTGAATCAAACTCATAGATTGTGGTTCATATTTCTGAGTTCAAACCTGAGAATCAACACTATTGCACAAGTTTTATCATTTTAATTTGTCTAAATTTTCACCCATTTTAGTTTGTGTTTGATCAAACCATCACATCTACATTTTTTCATAAGTAATTGGGAACACTAAATTATAGAATTAATCATACTTTGGGGTAGTGTGTAGGAACCCAAATCAATCATATAGTGAATGAACATACCTGAGCACAGATAAAAATTTCAAAAAATAAACAAATTATTCCTCACTTTGAAGCTTCTTACATGTGGTGTTAGGGTGAGTTGATCGCAGTGAAGGTGCAATAGGGTTTATGGTTTTGAATGGGAAAGGTGGGAAATATATATATATATATATAGTGGTAGTGTTACAGTTTAAATTAGAGTTATTTTATATGTTTAGGTGAGAAAAGAATCAAGTTTATAGTTTTGTTATGGGAAAGGGCCGAATTTATGGGTATTTGGGTCCAGTATTGTGGGCCTCTTAATTTAAAAATAAAATTTACTTATCTGGGCCCATGAGATTGACCTATGAACCATAGATGAAGTGCAAGACCCATGGGTTAAAATTCTGGGTCATGTTCATAGAACCAAATATCTTTGATTCTCATGTGTTCAATCTACGGGTCGTAGACAAGGTTTATGAATAGTGATTTGAACTCGTATCTTAATTCTGCAACCTGAATTTTCCTGATTTCCTCGAATTATGTCTATGATTCATAAATAGGGTTCATGACCCATGGACTAAATTTGTGGGTTATGTTCTAAGGATAGGAAACCCACTTTGATTTTCACAAGTCAAGTCTATGATTTGTAAACCTGAGTCACGTCCCATAGATTCAACTCTTGAGTAGACTTACCTGGAATTTTTGAATTTTCCATGTTTGCCTTCTGTCAGTGATTCCTGCATGCTTCCGACCCTGAGAAAAATAAAACACAACAAATTAAACACAAAAAGCTTGGGTTACCTCCCAAGCAGTGCTTGATTTAATGTCGTGGCACGATGTGGCTATGTTGGGTACTCAAACTTTACCAACAAGCCCATGAGTCACCTCCCATGCAAAACCTAATTTGACATCGCGACACTATCCATCTCCCTTGGCTACTCAGAGTTCATATAGGCTCCAATTCACACACAACTTTATTTCTTCAGTGTTTTCCAAATAATGCTTAAGACGTTTTCCATCCTCCATGAATGGGACTTCATTACTTCCTTGTATTTCAATTGTACCATGTCAAAATACCCTCATCGCGAAGAATGGCTTAGACCATATAGAATTTAAATAGACAGTAAACAAGTGAAGTCTTGAATTATACAACAAGACCAAATCATCGAGATGGAACTATCTCTGCTCAATTTTTCTATTATGGTACAAATTCTTCTTTCCCTTGTACAAGGATGAACTCTTATAGGCATGGAGAAGGAACTCATCCATCTCATTCATCTTCTCCAGTATTAGGTATGCAACATCACTGCACTCAAAATTCATCTTTTTCAGTGCCCATAATGCCTTATGATCAAGTTTAACCGGCAAGTGGAAAATATTTCCATACATAAGTTGATAAGGAGGTGCACTAAGAGGAATATTTTATGTTGTCTAATTAACCCATAATGCATTGTCTAGCTTTCTATACCAGTCAGCCCTATTGTCATTCACTATCTCTGCTAAAATAGAATTTATCTCCCAGTAGAGACCTCAACTCGCCCACTTCTTAAAGGATGGTAAGTTGTTTCCACCTTATGCTTCACACCATATTTATCAAGTAAGGCTTTAAAATGATGGTTACAAAAGTATGAGCCTCCATCACTAATGATTACTCGAGGTATACCAAATATTGAGAAAATATTCTTCTTCAAGAATATTGTGACACTCTTACCTTTATCTCTTGGAAGCGCAATTCTTCCACCCACTTTAAAACAAATTCAACAACCACCAAGATATATTTCATCCCATGTGAACCCATAAATAGGCCCATAAAATTGATACCCCAAAAATCAAACAACTTAAGCTCAGGGATGGGTGCATAGGAAGCTCATGTTTTCATGAAATATTTCCTCGCCTTTGGTATTGGTCACATATCGTAGCATAATTATCTGCATCCCTACATATAGTAGGCCAATATTAACCACATTTCAAGATTTTATGCGCAATGCAAGTCCCTCTATGATGACCCCCAACTAGGGATGAATGACATGCTATAAAAATACTCATCATTAACCTCAAGAATACATTTTCTAATTACACCATAAGCACACACCTAAAATAAGAACGACTTATCCTAAAAGAACTTTCTCCCTCATGCATAAATCATTTACTCTATTGAAACAACATATCTTCTAGGGCGATATCACTCGCCAAATAGTTGGAAAAGTTTGTAAACCAAGGTATTACATCTTGTGATGCTTCCAATACCTACTTATTAGGAAAAGTATCATCAATCTCAAGCTCATCCCTTAGTTTTAGCATTACTTCCTCCTCTAAGCATGACAAATGGTTGGCAACTTGATTTTTGATGCCCTTCCAAACCTTAACCTCAAAATCAAATTCCTATAACAAAAGTACCCATAAAATTAACATAAGTTTTGATTCTTTATTTGCCATGAGATATCTCAGAACTGCATGGTCAATGTGCATAATGAGTTTTGTACCAATCAAATTTGATGGGAGTTTTTTGAAGGAAAACACTACTGCAAGCAACTCTTGTTCAATCATAGTGTAATTCTCTTATGTAGGATTTAGTGTTTTGATAGCATAGTATATGGTATGTAGTATATTTTCTCACCTTTGGCCTAGTACTACTGAGTGTGCCATACTACTAGAATCACACATCACTTTAAATGACAAGGTACAATCAAGAGACACAATAATGGGAGATGAAGTCAACCTCTTTTTTAGACAATCAATAGCATTAAGTGTCATAAAATACAAACTTCACCTCCTTCTCTAACAATTTGAACAATGGTTTTAAAATTTTTAAGAAATCCTTGATGAACCACCTATAGAAACCTACATAACCCAAGAAACTCTGAATTTGCTCCACAGAAATTAGTGGGTGAAATTTTTCAATCACCTTTATCTTATCCTTGTCAACTTTTATCCCCTTTTTACAAATTTTGCGCCCGAGTACTATCCCATGATTTACCATATAAGGTGTTCTACAAATGAGCTAAGCAATCAGAAAATGGACATCATACAATGCTGAAAAATTGTGGGAGCATTACAAATACCAAAAGGCATTCTCTTAAATACAAACATCCAATATAGACAAGTGAAAGTGGTTTTCTATTAGTTTTCAGGAGCAATAAAAATCTTATTGTACCCTGAATAACCATCAAGAAAAGAATACCATCCTCACCAATAAGATGGTCTAACATTTGGTCTATGAACGACATAGGAAAGTGGACATTTTAGGTCCATGAATTTAGGTTCTAGAAGTCCATTCATACTCGTCATCCGATGATTGGTCTTATAGGAACTAACTTATTTTTTCATTGCGAAGCACCGTGATTCCACCCTTCTTTGGAACACACTGAACTTGGCTCATACATTTACTGTTTATAATCGGGTAAACCACACATGCATCTAATCACTTAATGATTTCTTTATTCATAATCTCTTAAAGAGTGGATTCAATCTACGTCGATAATCAATGCTAGGTACATACTCCAGCTCAAGTTGAATGTTATGAGTATAAATTTTGGGTAGAATTCAAATGATGTCAGCAACGGTCCGACTAATATCCCTCTTAAACCTCTGCAAGATCGAGACTTAGGCCTCAACCTACCACTCTTCTAAATTTGATCCAATAATATTTGGAAAGGTATTATTGGCCCCCAAGAATGCATAACATAAATAAGAAGAAAGGTCATTTAGTTCAAAAATTAAAGGCTCCCCAATAGACAGTTTGGACAGTGGGGTTGCATTATTCTTCAAGTCAAGATCCACCTTGTTTGGTGGATAAGTGTATGAACCCCTACCAACAAGTGAACTTACCATCTCATCACACCCATAAATATCATCACTATTAAAATTCAAACTCATCAACACCATCACTATTAAAATTCATTATCACAGCTGCAAGTGCCTCAACAACAAGTCGCTCCTTAATAGATTCTAACAAAACATTTTCATCTACAATGTTTATCATAGAAACCATACATATATCCTGTGGCTAATTTATTGATTGATATACATTAAAGGTAAATTTCTCATCATTAAGTCTGAACTTTGTATTTTCTATCTCTATGTCAACTAACTCCCTACATATGGCTAGAAAAGTCCTTCTAAATATCATAGAGACCTTGAAGTTAACCTCACAATCAAGAATCACAAAATCAACTAGAAATATGAAACATGCTATTTTTACCAACACATCACACAAGATACCAATGGAATTTTCCCTCAGAATTTAACTCTTTATGTCTAGAAGCCTTACCTCTTGAACCCACTAGATTTATCTTTTCCACTCCAACTGTCATAAATTTCTTTGTAAGAAAGAAAATCTCATTCCTCAAATGTGCCACCTTTTGAGAAACTATCTCATCTAATTGTCTTTTCTTATTTAAGGCACCAATTAAATAAGTACTGCCTGATTTATCTAAGTCTTGAATATGCTATCCTCAGTTAGTTTTAGTTATCCAGTCTAAGATATCAAAAATATGCTCCCAGCATAGACTAATCAAGGGTCCACCTGTGATAGTGTAACACCCCGATTTGCTGAACCAGAATGCTACACGGTGCTCATGACCCCAAAGGACCACAACTAACCTATGACTAATATTTGTACCTATATACTGTATAAAATACTGAATAATGCAGAAACATGCACCAAAAGACCATAAGGTTCAATATTGAACATAACATGGATGAGATAACATCTGTGGGGTAATACAATACCCAAAACAAAACTGTAAACACTGAAGTCTGAAACATAATAGTCTGCATCTAATCTGAAAGCCTCTACTGTCTGAATAATCTGAATAAGGAGTTGATGGGACATGTAACCAACTAACTCCAACTAATAACTAATCAATGAAATAGTGGAGAAATAATCATGTCCTCAAAGAATGAGGACTCACTTCTATTCTGACTGTTAGGACTGGAATCTACTGCTGATCTGGAACTCGTGTCTCTGAACCTATGGTGTAACATAAAAGAAAGCACCATAGCGCAAATGTATCAGTACAATGGAATGTACTGAGTATACATGTGAGGCAGGCTAATGCAAGGGTTAACATGCATGAATAATGCTAGCTGACTATCTAACATGAATGCGAGAATGCATACATAAATACGTAACTATAACTGACACTGTGATATCATGATTACTGAATCTGAATACTTATGACATGACATACTAATAACTGATATAACTGATAGCATAAATATTTTTATCTGAATGTAACTGATAACATGGGTGATTGTATCTAACAGTCCTGAATCTAATGGAACTATTTGAGTTTCATGTTGTATCTAGGTCGACTGTATCTGACAGTCTTTAATCTAAAAAAACTATCTGAGTTCTTTTACTGAGATTGGTACTGAAACTGTGGGAGGTAGTATTTAACCGACATACCCATGATACGCCATTATGTCTGAGTTAGGGTCCAATCTGTAACCCTAATTGGAAGGGTATTAATACCGCACCACTAGTAAGGACAAGCTGTGGGCGACCCTTATCTGATAGTATCCCTAAAAGAGAATGGTGGGGACCTTATCAGACAGTACTTATCCATCTCAACAACCCTTATCTGATAGTATTGATGTCTCAACCTATGCTGGCTACATAGCTCTGGAACACAAGGATGACTTGTAAGGATCAAACCCTCATCTGATAGTGTGTGTCCCTATCCTTAGGTTCACTCAGTGCTAATTCCTACATCCATCTGAATGGACACTGAACATGATTTACTGAACTGAACATGAGCTGAGTAACTAAGTTCTGTTGACTGATGGAATACTACTGATATCTGACAACTGACTGAGTCTTGAGATCATGGAGATTTTTCCTGAGTCATAAGACTATCTGAAGTCTAAGGATTTATAGCTTGACTGAGAGTATCGTGAAAACATGACATGGCTCTAGGTACACAGCTAATATTTCGGGTACAAGTACCCCCAGGACTCGATGGAAGGAAACTGACAAAGAATGACTTACTTTAATACATAATAATCATCATAATACATTTACTGAAGTATTTCATCAAACATGTGATAGGCATAAGCTTGTATGTACATGGGGATTTCATGATATCATGATAATTAGACACTTTTCCTTCATATAGCCGTTCAACCAAACATATAGTAAGAATAGAATGTGTAAACAACATCATACAACAATTAACTATTGTGATTCAATTCCAATTTAATAATTCAAGTGTTTAGTCCTAGGGTTTCATGAATCTATACCGATACAAATCAACCCATATGGAATTTAACACTCATTCATGGAATACAATTCAATTACTCATTATCAACATGAACAAAAGAAGCTCAATCATGAAATTCATAAGAAAATCCATAACTTGAATTTGGAAAAAGGATTCTTGGGCTTCATGGACGAAAGAAGTCCATGAATGAACACTATGCATACCTTAGTTCATGATTTTATAAAGATTGATGGTGAAACCTTCTTGAATTTGAAACCCTAGCTTGTTCTTAAGAGTTTTTTGAGAGAAGAGAGTGTATTTTTGGGTGAAATGTGGTTGAATCACGTGTTAAAGGGCTTAAATAGGGGTAGGAATTGTCCCTTTTAACCCTGGACACGTCTTTTAATTTTATTAAAATTTTTCCTAACTGGGCCCCTAGCGTGATGCAGCATTATCGTGTCGTGTTACTAGAAATTGAAAATTGGGAAATTGAGGGATGGCGCGATGCAGAGCCATCACGTTGCCCCTACCTTTCCGACCTAGAACTTTGGTGCGATGCGGGGGAAATCGTGCTGAGACACTAGAAAAAGGACAATTCTGAATTTGAGTGTTGGCGTGACGCGCCATAATCGTGGACACCTACTGGAAATTGCCAAATGCCATTTTCTCTTATCAAGCAGTGCGCCACTGACTAATATGGCACTGTTTTACGACGGGAACTTGAAATAGTCATAACTTCTAACCCGGTTATCAAATTTAAGCGAATCATATATCGATGGAAAGCTTATTGAATTTTCCACATGAAAAAGTGTGAAAATATTGAAAATTCCTCATGGAATAATTATCCTTCACTTTAGAAGATAATACTAGGCATTCTTGGAATAAACTTTGCTAGGAAAAGTATGGGGTATTACAATATCTCCCCCTTGAGAACATTCGTCCTCGAATTAGACTGACTGAGAGGGGAAATAATAAGTTGAACGTGAAATGAACATAAATAACTGGAACATGATATCATGTCTAACAAGCTGAACATAATATACTAAACATGCATAACTGATGCATGTGTAACTTATTCATAAATGCATGACCGAATGTTATGAAGAACTAAGTTTCTCACAATGAGAATGCATTTTTGATGCATCATTATAGAACTGAGCTGATACATGAATGCATGGCTGAATATGCAATGGTACTTGATACCAAGTTTATACTGGGAACATGAACATGAAACTGAATACCAAGTTCGTGATGAACACTAATCATGAAATTGAGTAAGATTAAGGAGAACTATTACCTTGAGCTTAATCTGAGTTGGCAGAGAAGAGGTGAGGATACTTGGTATGCATTTATGCTTTTGCTTCCCAAGTAGCTCCCTCGATGGACTAATTTCGCCAAAAAACTTTAACTAAAGGGACTTCTTTGTTCCTCAATCTACGAGTCTGATAGTCTAAGATTTTGACTGGAATGTCTTTATAAGAGAGAGTGTTATGAACATCAATGCTATGAATAGGGAATACAACTGATGGGTCACCTATACACTTATTGAGCAAAGAGACATGGAAGACTAGATGAACTGAGGCTAGATCTGAAGGCAATTAGAGCTCATAAGCTACCTTGACGAATCGACTGAGAATCTTGAAGGGACCGACGTATCGGGGACTGAGTTTTCCCTTCTTGCTGAATATCTTCACTCCTTTCATGGGAGAGATATTTAGATAGACATAATCACCAACCTCAAACTCGAGATCTTTTCTACGAACATCTATATAAGACTTTTGTCGGCTCTGAGCAGCTTGGAGTCTTTCTCTGATCAACTGGACTTTTTCTAAGGTGTCGAATACTAAGTCAGGCCCTATGACTGAGGCCTCACTAACTTCGAATCAACCAATTGGAGACCTATATCTCCTACCATAGATAGCTTTGAATGGAGACATCTGAATACTGGAATGATAGTTGTTGTTGTATGCAAACTCAATCAATGGTAAGTGGTCATCCGAACTTCCTTTGAAATCGATTGCACACGCCCTTAGCATATCTTTTAATGTCTGAATGATCCTTTCTTCTTGACCATCTATTTGAGGATGAAAGGTTGTACTAAGATGAATTTAGGTACCAAGACCCTTTTAGAACGCTTTCCAAAAATGATAGGTGAACTGGGTACCTCTATCTAAGATAATAGATAACAGAACTCCGAGAAATCTGACCAACTCCTTGATATAGAGTTTGGCATAATCCTTGGCTGAATAAGAGGAATGAACTGGAAGGACATGAGCTGATTTGGTCATTCTATCTACAATGACCCAGACTGAATCATGCTGATGACGAGTTCGAGGCAAACCCGTCACGAAGTCTATGTTCCCAAATTTCCACGTCTAAGTAGGAATACTAAACTCCTGCATGGACCCACTAGGATCCTAATGCTCTATCTTAACTTGCTGAGATGTAGAGCACTTAGCCACAAACTCTGCAATGTCTCACTTCATCCCACTCCACCAATAGATTTCTCGTAAGTTGCGGAACATCTTTCTAGCCCATGGATGAATAGAGTAGCACACACCATGCGCTTCTATAATAATTCGCTGCCTTAAGTCGTCTACACCTGGAACACAGAGACAGCCCTGACAAAGCAAAACACCATCTCCCCCTTGGGAGAAAACCTCTACTTTTTTTATCCTAAACTGACTCTTTTAACTTGACAAGGTTGGGATCTCTATCTCGATTTTTTTCACCTCAGAAACTAGAGATGATTCTGAACTACTCTGAACACATACACCACCCTCTGAATAATAGACTAAGTGAATGCCTGGTCTAGGAAGCTGATGGACTTCTTGAGCTAACTTTTTCTTACTATCCTCCACATGAGAAACACTACCCATGGATAGCCTACTGAGAGCGTCAGACACTATGTTGGCCTTTCTTGGATGATAGAGGACACTTATGTTATAGTCTTTCAAGAGTTCTAACCACCTTCTCTGATGAAGATTGAGATATTTTTTATAATAGAAATATTGAAGACTCTTGTGATCTATGAAGACATCTAGATGAACTTCGTAGAGATAATGCCTCCAAATCATCATGGAAAAGACTGTGGCTGCTAACTCAAGATCATGAGTAGGATAATTCCTCTCATGGGGTTTAAGTTGTCTGGAGGCGTAGGCTATGACCTTACCATGATTCATGAGGACACAACCCAAACCTACTTGGATGAATCACAATACACCATGAACCCATCTGAAAGAGCTAAGACTAGGGTTGAGGTAAGTCGAGTCTTCAACTCCTGAAAACTCTTTTCGTAAGGGTCTGACCACTGAAACTTGACTTTCTTCTAAGTCAGTCTAGACATAGGGGATTCAATAAATGAAAATCCTTCAACAAACTGTAATAGCCATCCAAACCTAAGAAACTCCTGATATCTGATGGAGAGACAGGTCTTGGCCAGTTCCTTACTGCTTTGGTCTTTTAAGGATCAATTCTAATGCCATCAATGAAAATAATGTGACCAATGAATGCTAATGACCGTATCCAAAATTTATAATTACTGAATTAGGCAAATAGTTGATGATCTTTGAGAGTCTGAAGTACTATTCTGAGATGGTCTGCATAATCATGCTCAGTGCGGGAATAGACCAGAATATCATCTATGAAGACTATGACGAACATGTCCAAGTATTACTTGAACACGCGGTTCATCAAGTCCATGAAAGTCGATGGGGCATTGTTAAGACCAAATGATATGACTAAGAATTCAAAGTGACCATACCGAGTACGGAAAGATATTTTTGGAATGTTACTTTCTCTAACTCTAAGATGATGATAGCCGTATCTGAGGTCCATCTTAGAGAAATAGCTGGCATCCTAAAGTTAGTCAAACAAGTTATTGATTCTGGGAAGAGAATTTGGTCTTGACTGTGACCTTATTGAGTTGACCGTAATCAATGCACATTCTGAGAGAACTGTCTTTCTTGCTCATGAATAAGACTGGTGTGCCCCACGGGGAAATGCTGGGTTTGATAATCCCTTATCTAAGAGATCCTTCAACTGCTCTTTGAATTCTTTGAGCTTTGCTGGTGTCATTCTGTATGGCAGAATAGAGATAGGATGAGTATCTGGTGGAATATTAATACCTAAGTCTATTTCCCTTTCGGGAGGAATTCCTGGAAGATCTTCAGAAAGACATTTGAATATTCATTCACTACTGGGACTGATTCAAGACTGGGAGTCTCAAAATGGGAATCCTTAACATGAATAAGATGATAGGCACACCCTTTAGATAGCATTTTCCTTGCCCGAAGGTAGGAAACAAGATGACCCCTGAAAGCGGATACACTACTCTTCCACTCAAGGATGGGTTCATTTGGAAACTGAAACTGGACTATTCTATTTCTACAGTCGACTATGTCATAGTAGGAATGAAGCCAATCCATGCCAAGAATGACATCAAAATCAGTCATCTCTAATTTGACTAAGTCTGCTGAAGTGACTTTCTAAAATATCATAATTGGACAGTTTTTGTATACCCGTCGGGCTATGATGATTTTTCCCACTGGAGTAGAGACTGAGAAGGGCTCTTCTAGAATTTTAGTACTGATTCTAAAATCAACTACTATATAGGGAGTAACAAAAGACAAAGAAGCTCCAGGATCTAGCAAAGTGTAAACATGCATATGAAAGATCTATAACGTACCAGTAACTACATCAGGAGAATTTTCCTGATCTTATCGGGTCTGAAGAGCATATAGTCTATTTGGGTGTTGCCCGCTAGTAGCACTGGTGGTGGCACCCTGCTGATTCAGACAACTGGACTGAGCTGAAGAGCGGAGTTGACTCTGATAACCTGACTAAGGGCAGTCTCTAACTCTGTGGCCTGGCTTGCCACAATAGAAATATACATCGCTGCTAGCTCTGCAAGCACCCTTGTAGTTCTTACCACAAGTCTGACAAAGAGGATTAGCTCGAGCATTGTTGATACTGCCCTGAGACTTAGAGCCTGGCACCCTATATCTGAACTTAGGAGTTGGAGCACTGACTGAAGAAGGAGATGGAACTGGTGACTTAGGATAAAATTGATAACTGTTTCCTCCTTTTGATTTAGGCTGACTAAAATTGAAGCTACCTATCCTAGCTTTTTTATTCTGCATTTCCCTCTACTTAATTTTTTGCTCCTCTATCTGCTGAGTATGGGTCATAAGTCTGGCTAAATTCTTGTAACTATTTAGCATGGAAGATCTGCACTCATTAACCACGCTATCAATTACCCCTTAAGTGAACTTACTCATCTCGTCTCTGCCGTCTACAACCACATTAGGGGTATATCTGGATAATTGAGTAAACTTTAGAGAATACTACTTCACTGTCATATTTCCCTGCCTGAGGTTGATGAATTCTAGCACCTTAGCCTCTCTAAGCTCTTTGGGAAAGAATCTGTCTAAGAATGCAGTGACACACTCCTCCCGCTCTATAGGACCTGCATCATCTGACCTTTTTGACTTCCATTGTTTGAACAAAGTATGAGTCACATCCTACAACTGGTATACAGCTAACTCAACACTGTCAATAGTAGTCACCCCCATGATTCCTGTCACTTTCTGAACTTGATCAATAAATTCCTGAGGGTCTTCATCTACTTTAGACCCGTGAAAGGATGGAGGGTTCATTCAGGTGAAATCTTAAATCCTAGATGCAGCTGAATTGGCCACTGGATTATCCGGAACAATAGTTGGTCGCTCATTATGGGTAGCTACTAACTGAGCAAGAGTGGTAAATACGGTCCTGAACTTTGCATGAGAAACATGATCACCCAAAGGTTCTTCAGAATAAGGGGCTGACTTATTTTTTCTCTTAGGAAGCATATTCTAAAATAAAGAGAAGAAGCGGATTAGTCTGAGAGATTGATTTATGATTATTCTCACTGGAACGCAGTGAATACTGAAAGAAGGTAAGTTGTTCCTATACATCTTATAGCCTCTTGCACATAAATGTGGTGCGCAACACACTCGTGTAAAAGTCTCTACTAGATGTGGCTTTCAGACTTCCTAGGACTCTATTGAACCTTAGGCTCTGATACCAAGTTTGTAACACCCCAATTTGCTAAACCGGAACTCTACACGATGCTCATGATCCCGAAGGACCACAATCTAACCCATGATTGATATTTGTTCCTGTATACTGCATAAAATACTGAATAATATGAAAACATGCACCGAAAGGCCATAAGGTTCAATACTGAACATAAATGGATGAGATAACATCTGTGGGGTAATACAGTACCCAAAACAAAATAGTAAACATTGAAGGATGAGGACTCACTTCTAATAACTAATCAATGAAATAGTGGAGAACTAATCATATCCTCGAAGGATGAGGACTCACTTCTATTCTAACTGGTGGGACTAGAATCTACTGCTGATCTGGAACTCGTGTCTCTGAACCTATGGTGTAACATAAAAGAAAGAACCATAGCGCAAATGTGTCAGTACAATAGAATGTACTGAGTATACATGTGAGGTAGGATAATGCAAGGGTTAATATGCATAAATAATGCTAGATGACTGTCTAACATGAATGCGAGAATGCATACATAAATACGTAACTATAACTAACACTGTGATATCATGATTACTGAATCTGAATACTGATGACATGACATATTAATAACTGATATAACTGATAGCATATATAGCTATATCTAAATGTAACTGATAACATGGGTGACTATATCTGACAGTCCTGAGTCTGATGGAACTATCTGAGCTCCTTACTATAGCTAGGTCGACTGTATCTGAAAGTCTTGAATCTGAAGAACTATCTGAGTTCTTTTACTGAAACTGGTACTAAAATTATGGGAGGTAGTATTTAACCGACATGCCCCTGATACGCCATTATGGATGAGTTGGGGTCAAATTTGTAAGCCCAATTAGAAGGGTGTCAATACCGTGCCACTAGTAAGGACAAGCTGTGGGCGACCCTTATCTGATAGTGTCCCCAAAAGAGAATGGTGAGGCCCTTATCTGACAGTTCTTATCCACCTTATCAACCCTCATTGGACAGTGTTGATGTCTCAACCTATGCTGGCTACATAGTTCTGGAACTCAAGGATGACTTCTAAGGATTACACCCTCATCTAATAGTATGTGTCCCCATCCTTAGGTTCACTCAGTGCTAATTCCTACCCCCATCTAAATGGACACTGAACATGATTTACTGAAATGAACATGAGCTGAGTTACTAAGTTCTTCTAAATGATGGAATACTACTGATATCTGACAACTGACTGAGTTATGAGATCATGGAGATTATTCCTAAGTCATAAAACTATCTAAAGTCTATGTATTCATAGCTTGACTGAGAGTATCGTGAAAACATGGCATGGCTCTAGGTACACAGCTAATGTTTTGGGTACATGTACCCCCAGGACTCGATGGAAGGAAACTAACGAAGCATGACTTACTTGATCACATAATAATCATCATAATACATTTACTGAAGCATTTCATCAAACATGTGATAGGCATAAGCTTGTACATACATGGGGATTTCATGATATCATGCTAATTAGACACTTTCCCTTCATCTAGGCATTCAACCAAACGCATAGTAGGCATAGAATGTGTAAACAACATCATACAACAATTAGCTGTCATGATTCAATTCCAATTTAATCATTCAAAGGTTTAGTCCTAAGGTTTCAGGAATCTATACTGATACAAATCAACCCATATGGACTTTAACACTCATTCATGTAATACAAATCAATTACTCATTATCAACATGAACAAAAGCAGCCCAATCATGAAATTCATAAGAAAATCCGTAACTTGAATTTAGAAAAGGGATTCTTGGTCTTCATGAATGATAGGAGTCCATAAATGAACACTATGCATACCTTAGTTCATGATTTCATGAAGAATAATGGTGAAACATTCTTGAATTTGAATCCCCCAATAAAAACCCTTGCTTGTTCTTGAGAGGTTTTTGAGAGAAGAGAGTGTATTTTTGGGTGAAAAGTGGTTGAATCACGTGTTAAAGGGCTTAAATAGGGGTAGGAAAATGACCCTTTTAACCCTGGACCCGTCTTTTAATTTTAGTAAAATTTTTCCAAACTGGTCCCCTAGAGCGACGCGGCGTTATCGTGTTGTGTCGCTGGAAATTGACAATTAGGAAATTGAGGGATGGCACGACGCGGAGCCATCGCGTTTCCCCTTCCTTCATGACCTGGAACTTTGGTGCGACGCGGGAGAAACCGCACTGAGATACTAGAATAAGGACAATTCTAAATTTGAGTGCTAGCGCTACGCGCCATAATCGCAGATACCTACTAAAAATTCCCAAAAGCCATTTCCTCTTGTGGCGCGGTGCGCCACTAACTAATATGGCGCTGTTTTATGACGGGAACTTGAAATAGTCATAACTTCTTACCCGGTTATCGGATTTAAGCAAATCATATATAGATGGAAAGCTTATTGAATTTTTCACATGACAAAAAGTGAAAATCTTGAAAATTCCTCATGTAATAATTATCCTTCACTTTAGAATGTAACACTAGGCATTCATGGGATGAAATTTGCTAGGAAAAGTACGGGGAATTACAGATAGTATCTTCTATAGCCATAGGATTAGCATTCAAGTCTCTATAAGAAAGTTTTCACCCAACATTTTATGATTTGTATCATTCTACATCTTTTTTTTGAACCTCAACTATATCTCATATAGTGCCTCTTAATACAATTGTCAAACTATATAAATCTCATCTTTCAACTGTAGCATTCTATAGGAAGGGGAAAATTGATATAAGAATTGATTCCTCAACTCATTCCAAGTGGTGATAGATCCCCAAGGTAGCCACGGAACAACAAAGTCACTTCCCCGTCAAAGAGAATGGGAATAACCTCAGTTGTATGGCCTCCTGAATCACCCCAAGAAGATTATATAAAGTGCAGATCCCTTTAAAGTTCATAATATGCATGTCAGTATCATCAATATGCATTCCAACACCCCTTCCAATTCAACAACTGAACCATCGCACTCAGAATGTCAAACTTGGTACCTTGATGTAATTTTGAAAGAATGGTTGCACCTATTTCAATTGGTTCAACATATCCTAAATCTTCTTTTGGATCATCATACCCTGGCAGATATTGTTGTATGGTCTATTTTCCTCTATTTCTTCTTATTTTATCCCTCACATCAAGTGCAGCTAGATAATTTTTCTCTTCCCATCTGGCCCTTTTTCCTTAGCTACTCGCTGAGTAGCTGCTTGGCTTGAATTTTTCTTAGCCATTAAGAGATCAATAACTTGCTCTGTAGTTTCTAGAACATCATGATGAAGTGTCCAATTCAATGCTTGTAACACTCCACAATTTCGAGCTAGACTTTGAACCATTATTCATAGGTGTGTAAACTCTAATCCCATGATTTATATTTGATTACATATGTCATGATCATTATCTTAGTGTTAATAGTTCTTCTAAGGTGAAAAATTTTCATAGGAAACACTTAGAACAAAGTTGTGCTAAGAGCCTCTGATTTGACTAAATTTTGGCGTTTGATTCTACAAGGGTCATCTTTGAACATGTATAACTTTTGAAATATATGGAATTTCCCAGCTCAAAACCCGCCAACTTGTATATAATTGAATTATCTTTCCAACAAGACCAATCTTTCCTTAATCCGATACCTGAGTGAAAAGTTATGACAATTTTTGTGAGAAACGGTAAGACTCCACGATAGGTAGCGTCGTGAGGGAAGTTCCCTGGTAATAGGGGTCGCTCCATGAGGTCTATTCCCTCATAATTCCAGCTTCTTAAAGGTTCAAGGGGAAATTGGGTCATTTTTCATCAACCCAAATTGTCCAAAACACGATTTGGGACACTCAAAAGGGCATTATTCACCCATTACCCTCAAAATTTCTCACGTAGAACACCCCCCCCCCCAAAGAACGAGCAATTCAAGTTGCTATTCCCAATAAAAAGAAATTAAAGCTTGCTTTCTCGATAATTCAAGGATTCAAGTTCCAATTTCAAGCTTCATTCAAGAATTCATCTAATTGAGATATTCATCAATGAGTCTCTTTCACCCATTGAACCCAAAAACCCTCTCTATGATTAAAGTATGGGTTTTTCCTTCATTATAGAATTTTCAGATGTTCAAGATGAGTTTAATCTATATTTTTCCTTAGAAATTTGAATTCAATCCATGTCCACATATGATCCTATGAAAATTAGGTTATTTCATGCTTTAAGTTTAAATTTCCCATGTCATATTCACGTGATTTCATGTTATAATATCAATTTATGTATTAAACCATGTAACTATGTTGTCCTCTAATATTTAACACATTCCCATGTTCAAATTCATTCTTCTCGCCTATTTGTTGAAATGTCTTATATTTTGGGTCTTTGAACTATGATTTTGTACCACTATCTCAAGCATTGTTTTCATATTTTTGCAATCATTCAGTGTTGGCAAGTTATGAACACTCGATACCTATGTGTTTTACATGTTTCTTTTTTCAAGTAACAAGTCATTCAAACCATGGTTTTATTATCATATTTAGAATATCATGTTCATACTAAGCATTTACAAGTATAGTACCATGTCATGATAAATGACTAATAACACCAATGTACTATGGTTGGGAGTAACACTTAGCACCGAGTGAACGTAGGGATAATGAATCCCTCGTTAGTAAAGGAATGAGTCATTAGTAGCATTCCCTAAGTTTTAGACCTACGGCACCACCGTAGATTATGAAGGGTACCCTGTCAGTAGAGGCATAACACCCTCATCCTTTGGGGAATCATCCTTGTGGATTTACATCATTATTCATGTTTTAGTACCCCTTGAAAGGTACTAACACCTTCCAACTGGGGTTACAGTTTGGACCATGACTGCTCAGATTGAGGCATATTGGTTGTAGTTAGCTCCCACAGTCTCAGTGTAGTATTCAGAATAGGTCAGTTCAGGTTTGCATGACCAAGTAATCAGATTTCAGTAATTATTTAGTCAGTTTTACAGATTATTCATGTTATTCATATCATGTCAGTACATGCTATACTTGGTCTTGTGTTCACAGTTTTACATGTTCATGTTTTTCATATTCACTATCCATTCATAATCCTCAGTTCAGTTTTAAAACATGGTTAGCTTTACATAAGATTTACATACAGTATTCATGTTTTACCTCTTCCCAGCTTCAGTCCTACTTATTCTACAAAAGTAAAGTTTTAAAAATTAAGTGTAGTGACTCACGATCTTATCAGATTATGTTTGTTACTCATGTTTTAAGATACTTTAGCTTTCAGTAGATTTAAATCTCTTGGTGAGTCAACTTGCACTTAACATGTATGTTTTAAGATTATGTATCTATTCAGTTTTACTTGTTCCATTCACCCCCACTTACTCAGTACATTCTAGAGTACTGGTCCACATATATGTCTATGTGCTATATTGTCTCCTAATATAGGTATCATTTGTATTCCATACATCATAATCCGACAGTTTGTAGCTTCCAGCTAGCAGGTGATGAGTTCTCTTTTTTGGGGACTCTAGTCAGTTGTAATTCATGTACTATATTGTTATTATTCATATGTATTGACAAGTGGTAGTTGGAAGCATATCCCAGCTATCTATAGTCAGTGTAGTGGAGGCTTAATAGATAGTTAGTCAAAGTCATTACATGTAATTCAAGTTTCTTCCCTTGATTTTACCATGATGTAGAATTTATCAGTATTTTATTTATTCAGACATTCTCATTATCATGTTTTCCCTTAGTAAATTTAGTTTTTACACAATTTAAATCAGTTGCTCAAGAAGTATACCAGTACATGGGTTAGCTTGGGATCACTTGTAATTCTAAGCATTGTGTTACGACTAAGAGGTAGCCTCGGTCATGATAATGCTACTAGGTCATCAGGAACCCCTTCGAGCAGGGCTCCATGATTATGAACTCTTTATCTCTCTATCTTTTGATTTTTTCTTAGAGTTCTTTGAAGTTCAAGATCAAATAGAATCAGGGGATTACCCTGACTTAGATTACTGGGCATACACCGACATATTCCCTACAAACAACAAAAAAAAATTAACAAATAAAACCAACAACATAAAAAACTCAATCTATCACTTTGTAATAGTATTCCCCAGAAATTGCTCCAAATTTTGATGTCACCCAAATTATACCTCTCAAAAAGTATAAAGTGGTCCCTGAATCAAATATAGTACTCAACAATGTTGGTGTCGATCCTATGAGGAATATGACAAAATTCTATCAAGAGTTTATCTACGTAACTACATATTTAGTATATCAAATGAGGGTTTTATTGTAACACCCCGCAAAATCCTAAGCTTAACTCAGTCTTTTATGCTTGCTAAGCGGTCCCCAAACTTAAAAAAATTCAAGCTAAGTATTCAAACTAGGTATTATTTTTGCCTTTGTAAATTGGTAAATCTATTTCATGACTCCTATGACCTTAAAGTATAGATCTTTAGATTGATTCATGATCAAAAATGTCAGTAGGTATTCTCGGATAAGTTTCGGATTTTTTGGACCTCATTTAGGCCATGTTCAAGTGACCAAAATAGTGAGTCCACGCAATCTTGATGCATCGCATCGTCCATCGCATCGAGAGATAATTTTTCTCTCAGCTCAGTGCAAATTTCAGTGAACTGATGTAGACTATACATGGTGTGTTGGCCATCGCGTTGATGCCAACGACATGGCACATCTATCAGTGCATCGATAGTTCAATTTTTAGTCATTAAAAAGCTGCGTCCTTAGGGGTATTTTGTTTTTTTCCGACGTCCTTTAGCCTTTAAAAACATGAAATTTAGCCTTCTATTTTCAACATACTCTCATTATTTCAAAAATTGCTCAAGAACAAAAACTGTAGGTGATTGAATTTAAAATTCAAGGCTCGAGATTTCATCGTTAATCTTCAAGAATTTAGCAACCAAGGTATGCCAGGTGTTCATCCAAGGGTTCCTTCCACCCTTGGAGTCCAATAAGCTCTTTTAAACTTCAAGTAGCTTGATTTCATGCTTTTCGTGATTTGAATTCAAGTGTATTCATGATTATAATGTTGATTGGATTTCTATTCAATGATTAAGTGCAGGATTTATGTAAAAACAACTATCATGTATGTAGTATCAAGTGAATTCATGTTAAAGCTTTAAAATTGTGATGCTCATGTGTTGATTAGTACTATGTGCATATACAATGCCTGCCAAGTGTTTGATGAGTTGTTCATGAGAATTAAATAATAAAATTATATCATGTTAGCATGTATTAAAGTTCATGTCATGCAATTGGTTGCAAGAATGTCCCAATGAATGAATAATGATCAAGTAGTTATTTATCATGTTTCAAGATTGTGCCATGTCTTATAATTTATGCTATCAAGTCCTGGGGGTATTTAATATCCGACAATTTAGTTAATTACCTAGAGCCATGGTCAGTATCGGGATAGTATCAGTTATGTCACGATCAATAGTACTCTCAATCAATTACAGAACTCAGAAAAAACTCAGTAGACTCAGTATCATTCCATTCTAGTTCAATATTCAGTTCAGGCCTCAATAAATTCAGCCTGTTAACAGAATTTTGTAGTATTCTGTCAGTCAATGGAACTTAGTGAACTTAGTCTAGTTGTGTTAGACAGTATAATCAGTAATAGTTCAGTCAATCCTAGTATAAACTAGAAATCAGTTCAGTGTCTATTCAGTTGGGAGTAGAATTCAGCATCGAGTTATCCCAGGGATGGGGACATTCCTGCCAGTAGAGGGTTTGACCCTTAGTAGAAATCCCTGTGTTACAGAACTACGTAGCCAGTATAGGTTGAGATATCTTCCTGCTAGATATTACGAGGTTTGATACATCTAATTTAAGTTTTCCTACCAGTGAGGGTTGATGAAAGATCTTTCTGACAGAGAGGGTTAACTCACAGCTTGTCTTTACCCATGGCACAGTATTAGCACCCTTACAACTAGGGTTACGAGTTGGACCCCAATCTATTTAGAAAGTGGCATGTTGGTTAGATAATTACCTCACATAGTATCAATCTCAGTACAAAACTCAGTTTAATTCTATAAATTTAGGACTATCAAACACAGTCACTACGTTTAGTACGGAACTCAGTATAGTTCCACAGAATCAAAACTGTCAAATACAGTTATTTAGTTATCAGTAATTCAGTATCAGTATACTCAGATATCAGTTAATCAGTATTCAGACTCAGTATCCATTATTATCACGATCTCAGTTATAGTATATGTATTCACGCATGTAATCCCATTCAGTTATATTCAATTCATTCATTCTGTATTATTCATGTATATGAACCCATGCATTTCAGCCTACCTCACTTAGCATGCCAGTACATTCAAAGTACTGACGTATACTTTTCTCTTGCACTATGATGTCTTGTATCATAGGTTCAGATGTACTGGCTCTCGATCATCCCTAGAAGTTATAGATTTTTAGTAGTCAGAGTTAGTGGTAAGTCCTCATAGTTTGAGGAAATGATTATTATTTTAGTATTTCAGTTTTATTTCAGTAGACGGAGTTAGTTGGGGACTTGTCCCATCAACTCCACATTTCAGATAGTTTAGAGGCTTTTCAGACTAAAGTATAATCAGGCAGATGTTTCAATTTTGGTATGGTTACACCATATTCAGTTTTATTTCAGTATTGAACCTTATGGCATGTTTTCCACATAATTTTTGCATATTACAGTATTATCATTCAGTTAATGTAGCAGGTACAAGTCATGGGTTATTTTGTGATTCTTCGGGATTATGAGCATCGTGTAGCGTCTAGGGTACAGACTTGAGGCATTACAAACTTGGTATCAGAGACTAAGGTTCAGCAGAGTCCTAAAAAGTCTGAAAGTCGTATCTAGTAGAGTCTTGTGCATGGGTGTATAGCACGCCACACTTATCGACAGGAGGCTATTAGGTGTTTTAGGAAAAGTTTCCCTTCTTTCAGTACTCATATCGTATGAGTGAGCATGAGCTCCAGTTAAACTCCATGTCTAATCTAAGTTTCTCTTTTGTTTATAGAACATGCCTCCGAAGAGGACTAAGGGAAGAGGAACGGGAGACCAGCCAGAATCCCAGCCCATCCAACCAGATCCTCTTGATAAACATATCTTCCACGCTAAGTTCAAAGAAGATTTCACGACCCTAGCTCATTCTGTGGCAGCCCAAAATGAACATCCAGTTGTTGTTCCTACCAACCCAGTGGCCAATACTATTGCTGCCAGGATTTGGGATTTCACCCTAATAAACCCTCCATCTTTTACTGGGTGTATGTCAGATGAGGACCCTTAAGAATTTCTTGATCAGGTGCAAAAAGTTACAGATATTATGGGGATGAAAGCTAGTAAAAGTGTTGAGTTAGCCACATATCAGTTATAGGATGTGGCATAATCATGGTTTAAATAGTGGAAAGTAGAAAGGGTCGCAGATACAGGGCCCATAGAATAGAAGGAGTTTGTTGTTGCTTTTTTGGATAGGTTCTTCCTGCTAGAGTTGAGGGAAGCAAAGGTTTTGGAGTTTATAAATCTGAAGTAGGACAACATGTCAGTGCAAGAGTATTCTCTTAAATTTACCCAATTATCCAGATACGATCCTCATGTGGTAGCAAATAGTAGATCTAAGATGAGTAAGTTTATGTCTGGCGTGTCTAATAGTGTGGTCATGGAGTGTAGAACTGCAATGTTGATTAAGAAGATAGACATATCCAGTCTTATGGTCCATGCTCAGTATATAGAAGAGGCTAAGAATAAAGAGAAGGAGAGGAAGAACAAGAGAGCGAGAATAGGTAGTTTCAACTTTACTCAGCCTAAGTCAGAGAGTGGGAATCGTTCTCAATTCCACTCAAAATTTTAAGGCCCCAAATCTGGTACTCAGAATTCTACATGGTACTCATGATCCTGAAGGACCACAAGATAACCCATTACCGATATCTATACCTAAACACTGCATAATATACGTATATAAATGAGGAAACGTAAGTTGTAAGGCCATAAGGTTCAAATATGAAACATAAAATATGATAAAACAATGTTTAAACGGGGTATAGAAATACCCAAAACTGAAATAAATTGTCTGACTCTACTATAATCTAAAAGCCTCTAAACTGTCTGAATAAGGAGTTGATGGGACATGTCCCCAACTAACTCCAACTACTGAAATAAACTAAGTTCTGAAATAATAAAGTAATGATCCTGTTCTCGAAGGATGAGGACTCACTGCTAACTTTGACTGCTTAATACTGGTATATTACTGATGCTCTGGAGATCATGCATTTGAACCTATGGCGTAAGGTAAAACACTATAGCGTAAAAGCGTCAGTACGATTGAATATACTGGTATGCATGTGAGGTAGGATGAATGGAAGGGTTCATATGTATGAAAAATACTAAATGACTGTATAACATGAATGTGAGAATACATGCATGAACAAGTAACTATAGCTAAGACCATACTGACACTGGGTACTGAGTTTTGAGTACTGATTTACTAATATCTAGGTTTACTGATACTGATAAATGAGTCTATTAAATACTGGGAAAACTGATTGTATATTATTGATAGAGGAATAATTGTTTCTAATAGTTCTGATTATAAAGAACTGGTTTGATTAACTGTATTTGACAGTCCAGAAACTGATTATTGGTAACATGAGTTACTGATAACTAACATAACTGAGATAAGTGGTATGACATATATAACTGATACTCAGCGACTGTATCTAACAGTCTATGTTCTGATGGAACTAGCTGATATTCTGAGTTAACTGTATCTGACAGTCCTAAATTCTATAGAACTATCTGAGTTCTATTACTAGGACTGAATTACTATATCTGACAGTCCTGATTCTGTAATTGAAACTGTGGGAAGTAGTTATCTAATCGAAAAGCCCTAAAAAATTGCAATATAGCTGAGTTGGGGTCTAATCTATTACCCCAATTGGAAGGGTGTCAATTCCACGCCACTGGTAAGGACAATCTGTGAGTAACCCTCATATAATAGGAAACTCTAGTGATAATGGTGGGAACCCTCATATAACAGGTTAATCTACCTCATCTACCCTCATATAACAAGCTATGATATCTCAACCTACGCTGGCTACATAGTTCAAGAACACAAGGATTTCTTCTAAGAATCACACCCTCATATAACAGGTGAGTTCCCATCCATGGGTTTGCTCGGTGCTAATTCCTACTACCATCTGAATAGACAATGAACTTAATTAATTTAACTGGACTAGACTGATTTCATGGAGTTTCGTTGATTGGCGGAATACTACTGAGATTTCTAAATTTACTGAGATTTCCTGAGTCACATAACTGACTTAGTTCTATGGATTATGGCTTGACTTAGGATATCGTGAAACATGACACTGGCTCTAGGTACGCAGCTATTATTTTTCATATACAAGTACCCCCAGGAATCGATAGAAGGAAACTGACAAAACATGACTTTCTTGAATACATGGCCAACATCAACAATTTATACTACGACAATAGAAGATATTTCATAAAGCACATGGTTATCATAATCTTGTATATAGCTTAGAATGCACATGATCATGTCTTAACTTCATAATTTTAATATCATGATTATATCATCACGCAATTGCATTACACAACAATCCTCATAGAAGTCATTTTAAACATAGGGAAAACACATACATTCATAACTTGGGTCACAGTCTAACTATCCAGCATAATTTCTATTCTCCTAGGCATTTTATCAAATACTTAGGTTGCATAATTTTAGTCTTAGGCATGAGCATGAATTTAATACAACCTTCCTTTGTAATTCCACCCAATTTCATGATTTTATTCCACATATTAGCGTAATTGCATAAAAACATAATAAAGGTTCCATCTTGAAATTCATACAACAACAACATATGAACATAATTCATTTCATAGAATGAATATCACAATTCATAATTTAAAACTTGATTCTTGGGCTTCATGGATGAGAGGAGTCCATAAATGAACATTATGCATACCTTAGATGGAAGATTCTTGATGATTCACGGAGAGGTTTACTTGAACTTGGATCCCAATTGAAAAATCTAATGTGTTCTTGAGAGGATTTTGAGATAAAAGGGTGTATTTGGGTGTAAATAAGGCTTAATCCCGTGTTTAAGCCTTATATAGGGTTGGGAAAATTACCTTTTTGCCCTTAAAAATGCATACATTTAATGACTAAATAACTGGGCACCGACGCTATGAGTAACACGGTGCGACAAAGGATGCGATGCTATACCCAACGCGGCGCATCATGAACGCATCGAGCCTCAGTTGTTTTGGCTCTGGCAGTCTGCACAACTGGTGACCAACGTGATTGGTGATGCGGCATATTAAGATTGCATTGGTCCACTATTTTAGACATCCAATCTTGATCTAAATGAGTTTCCAAAAAATCTGAAACTTGTTCGGGAACACCTATTGACCTTCCTGATCATGAATCAATAAAAATATGGACCATTAAAGGACATTAAGGTGGCAAAATGAATTTACCAACTTTTGAAGGCCAAAATTAAGCTAAGTCTGGAATGTATCTAAAAGTTTCTAAGTTTAGGACCCCCTTGACACGCTTAAAAGATTGTATTAAGCTTTAGAATTTTACGAGGTCTTACAGAAATCCTCAGTTCCATCTCCATCCTTAGACAGTGCTCCTATGCCAAAATTCAGAGAGGCAACAGATATAGGGCGTCAGGCCCTAAACCCCAAGGTAGTGTTAGCAATGCCCGAACTAATCCCTTTTGTTAGAAGTATGGCACAAACCACCAGGGTATCTATAGTGCTGGCAGTGATGTGTATTTCAGATGTGGCAAGCCAGGCCACAGGGTCAGACAGTGTCCTCAGGTGGGTTCTTAGAGTCAGCATAACTATCCCTCAACTCAGTTCAGGCGCCCGAATTAGCAGTGCACCGCATCTAGTGCCACCAGTGGGCTGCGCCCAAATAGACTCTACGCACTTCAGTCCCGATAGGATCAGGAGAGTTCTTCTGATGTGGTCACTGGTACGTTACAATTTTATCATTTACATGTTTATGCTTTGCTAGACCCAGGAGTTTCTTTATCCTTTGTTACTCCTTATATAGCTATTTACTTCGGAGTCAGTCCCGAAATCCTAGTAGAGCTTTTCTCCGTCTCTACCCCAGTAGGTAAATCTATCATAGCCTAGCGGGTATACAGGAACTGTCCAGTTATGGTATCTCATAAAGTCACTTCAGTAGAATTAGTTGAATTAGAGATGACTGATTTTGATGTCATTCTCAGCATGGATTAGATTCATAAACAAAATTGTCCAGTTTCAGTTTCCGAATGAACCCGTTCTTTAGTGGAGGGGTAGTATTTCAGCACTTAGGGGTCAGATTGTTTCTTACCTTCTGGCGAGAAAAATGATATCTAAGGAATGTGTCTACCATATCATTCGAGTCCAGGACTCTAGTTCAGAAACCCCTAATCTTGAATCAGTGTTAGTAGCATATGATTTTCCAGATATGTTTCCCAAAGATCTTCTTGGAGTCCTCCCGAAAGGGAAATCGACTTTGGAATAGACCTTCTTCCAGACACTCAGACCATATCTATTCTTCCATATAAAATGGCACCTGTAGAACTCAGAGAATTAAAAGAACAGTTGAAGAATCTCCTAGATAAGGGATTCATCAGACCAAATGTGTCCCCGTAGGGTACCCCAGTTTTATTCGTGTGTAAGAAAGATAGTTCTCTCAGAATGTGTATTAATTACCATCAGCTAAATAAAGTCACGGTCAAGAATAAGTATCCACTTCCCAGAATCGATGACTTATTTGACCAACTTCAGGGTGCAATTATTTCTTCAAGATATACCTCAGATCAGGCTATCATCACCTTAGAGTCAGAGAATGTGACATCCCAAAAATAGCCTTCAGAACTCAATATGGTCACTTCAAATTCTTAGGTATGTCCTTTGGTCTTAACAATGCCCCTGCAGCTTTTATGGACTTGATGAATTGTGTGTTCAAGAAGTACTTGGACATGTTTATCATAGTCCTCATAGATGACATTCTTCTCTACTCCTGCAGTGAGCATGATCATGCAAACCATCTCAAAATTGTATTGCAGACTCTTAGAAACCATTAGCTATTCTCCAAATTTAGTAAGTGTGAATTTTGGCTAAGGTCATATCTTTCCTTGGCCATATAGTTTCCGACGATGGCATTAGAGTTGATCCACAAAACACCGAAGAAGTGAAAAACTGGCCCGAACCCATCTCTCCATCGAATATCAGGATTTTCTTGGGCTTGGCTTGTTATTACCGACGGTTTGTTGAGAGATTTTCATCAATTACATCCCCTATGTCCAGATTGACTCAGAAGAAAGTCAAATTCCAGTGGTCAGATTCTTATGAGAAGAGTTTTCAGGAGTTAAAGTCTCGACTTACTACAGCTCCAGTCATGAATTTTCCAGATGGTTCAGACTGGTTTGTTGTATATTGTGATTCCTCCAGAGTTAGTTTAAGGTATTTTTTGATATAGATAGGTAAGGTCATAGCCTACGCCTCTAGAAAACTTAAACCCTATAAAAAGAACTATCCTACTCATGATCATGAGTTAGCAGTCGTAGTTTTTGCCTTAAAGATTTGGAGTCACTATTTGTATGGGGTGCACATTGATGTGTTCACTGACCATAAGAGCCTACAATATGTGTTATCTTAGAAAGATTTAAACCTCTGTTAGATAAGGTGGTTGGAGTTGTTGAAAGACTACGACATGAGTGTCGTTTATTATCTAGGTTAACCCAATATAGTGGTTGATGCTCTCAGTAGGATGTCTATGGGTAGTGTTGCTCATGTGTAGAATGGTAAGAAGAAGTTAGTTTAGTAAGTTCATTAGCTTGCCCGACTAGGTGTTCGCTTAGTCGATTCAGCAGAAGGCAGTGTATGGGTGCAGAGTAGCTCAGAATCATCCCTAGTTTCTGAGGCAAAGGAAAAGTAGGATAGGGATCCCAGTCTAGTCAAGTGGAAGGAATCAGTCAGAGATCAGAAAGTAGATGTCTTCTCCCAAGGGGAAAAAGGTGTTTTGCATTGTCAGGGTCGGCTACGTGTGCTAGGTGTAGACGACTTGAGACAGAAAGTTCTTACAGAAGCGCATGGTGCGCGCTACTCTATTTATCCAGGGGACACTAAGATGTACAATGATTTACGAGAGATTTATTAGTGGAGTGGGATAAAGAGAGATATTGCAGAGTTTGTGGCCAAGTGCTCAACATGTCAACAGGTTAAGATTAAGCATTAGAAGCCTAGTGGGTCCATACAGGAGTTCAGCATTCCTACCTGGAAATAGGAAAATGTGAACATGGACTTTGTGATGGGTTTTCATCATACTCGTCATCAGCATGATTCAGTTTGGGTCATTGTAGATTAGATGACCAAATCAGCTCATTTACTACCAGTCCATACCTCTTATTCAGCCGAGGATTATGCCAAACTCAATATCAGGGAGTTGGTTAGATTTCATGGTGTTCCATTGTCTATTATCTCAGATAAGGGTACCCAATTCACCTCTCATTTCTGGAAGGCATTCCAAAAGGGTCTTCGTACCCGGGTTCACCTCAGTACATCCTTTCATCCTCAGACAGATGGTCAAGCAGAAAGGATCATTCATACTTTAGAAGATATGGTGCGAGCGTGTACGATAGACTTTAAAGGTAGTTGGGATGACCACTTGCCTTTGATTGAATTCTCATATAACAACAGCTATCATTCCAGCATTCAGATGACTTCGTTTGAGGTACTTTATGGGAGTAGGTGTAGATATCCCATTGGTTGGTTTGTAGTGGGTAAGGTCGTAGTGTGGTAGGTCCTGACTCGGTTTTTGATACCTTAGAGAAAGTTTAGTTGATCAAGGAAAAGCTTAAGATAGCTCAAAGTCAACAGAAATCATACACAGATATGCGCAGAAAGGATCTCGACTTCGAGATTGGGGAATTTATGTATTTAAAAATATCTCCTATGAAAGAAGTGAAGAGGTTTGGCAAGAATGGGAAACTCAATCCCCAATATATTAGTCCTTACTGAATTTTCAGCCATTTTAGAAAGGCAGTTTACGAGCTCGAGTTGCCTTCAGACATAGCTTCAGTGCACCTAGTGTTCAATGTATCCTTGCTTAAGAAATGCATAGGTTACCCAGAAGTCATAGTCCCTATAGAGGGCATAGATATTCAGAACAGCCTCTCTTATAAAGAGATCCCAGTCGAAATTCTTAATTATCAGATTCGCTGACTGAGGAACAAAAAAGTCCCTCTAGTCAAAGTTCTTTGGCAGAATCAGTCTGTTGAGAGAGCTACTAGGGAACAAGAGGCAGACATGCGTACCAAATATCCTCACCTCTTATCTACAAGATCAGACTCATCCCAAGGTAACAGTTTTCCTTTGAATTTCCTCAGTCTCATGTTCAGATATAGCTACCAACTTGGTATCAATTAATGTTGTACACATTCATGAATTCATGAATTAGTTCTGTCATGTACTCATGCATCAGACATGTATGTTTAGTAAATAATCTAAGCTTATCAATAATCCCAGTCATGCATTCACGAATCATATTCAGCTATGTACTCAAGCATCATATATGCATGTTTAGTATGATAATTCAGTATATATCAAAAATTTAAGTCATTAAATCATGCTTCAATTGTGCATGTCTAATATCTGAATTCATTCTATCAATATTCTCAGTTTAATCAGTCTCATTCGAGGATGAATGTTTCCAAGGAGGAGATATTGTAAGACCCCGCAAAATCCTAAGCTCAACTCAATCTTGTAATCTTACTAAGGGGTTCCCAGACTTAGAAAATTCTAGCTAAATATTCAAACTTTGTATTATTTTGGCCTTCATAAGTTGGAAACTCTATTTCACGACTCTTATAACCTTAAAGTATCAATCTTTAGATTGATTCATGATCAAGAATGTCAGTAGGTGTTCTCAGACGAGTTTCAGAATTCTTGGACCTCGTTTAAACCATGTTCAAGTGACCAAAATAGTGAGTCGATGCGATCTCGATGCGTTGCTTTGTCCATTGTATCAATAGATAATTTTTCCCTCAGCTCAATGCAAATACTAGTTAACCGAGGTGGATTCGATCTGCGCATTGATAGTTCAGTTTTTAATCATTAAAAAGTTGCATCCTTAGGGGTATTTGGGTCTTTTCCCACGTCTTTCAGCCCACAAAAAAACTAAATTTAGCCTTCTATATGCAACATACACTCATTATTTCACAAATTGCTCAGGAACAAAAATCGTAGGTGATTGCATTTCAAATTCAAGGCTCAATATTCCACCGTTAATCTTTAAGAATTTAGAAACCAAGGTATGTCAGGTGTTCATCCAAGGGTTCCTTCCATCGTTGGAGTCCAAGAATATCTTTTAAACTTCAAGTAGATTGATTTCATGTTTTCCATTATTTATATTCAAGTGTATTCATGATTATAATGTTGATTGGATTTCTATTCCATGATTAAGTGCATCATTTATGTAAAAACAACTATCTTGTATTTAGTATCATGTGAATTCATGTGAAAGCCTTGAAATTGTTATTCTCATGTGTTGATTAGTTTTATGTGCATATACAATGCCTTCCACGTGTTTGATGAGTTGTTCATGAGAATTAAATAATGAAATTATATCATGTTAACATGTATTCAAGTTCTTGTCATACAAGTGGTTGCTAGAATAACCCATTGAATGAATGATGATCAAGTATTTATTTATTATATTTCAATATTGTGTCATGTCTTATAATTTATGCTATTGAGTCCTGGGGGTATTTAATACCCGACAATTTAGCTGATTACCTAAAGCCATGGTCAGTCTCAGGATAGTATCAGTCATGTCATGATCAGTAGTACTCTCAGTCAGTTACAGAACTTAGGAAAAACTCAATAGACTCAGTATCAATCCAGTCCAGTTCAGTATTAAGTTTAGGCCTCAGTAAATTAAGCCAGTTAATGAAATTCAGTAGTATTCCGTCAGTCAATGAAACTCAGTGAACTCAGTCCAGTTCAGTTAAATAGTACAATCAGTAACAGTTCAGTCAAGCCTAGTATGAACTAGAAATCAGTTCAGTGTCTATTCAGTTGGGAGTAGGATTCAGCATCGAGTTAACCCAGGGATTGGGGCATTCCTGCCAGCAGAGGGTTTGACCCTTAGTATCAATCCCTGCATTATAGAACTGCGTAGCCAGCATAGGCTGATATATCTTTCTACCTTATATTATGAGGGTTGATACATCTCATTCGAGTTTTCCTGCCAGCGAGGGTTGATGAAAGAATTTTCTATCAGGGAGGGTTAACTCACAGCTTGTCTTTACCCGTGGCACGGTATTGGCACCCTTCCAACTGGGGTTACAGGTTGGACCCTAATCTATTTAGAAAGGGGTATATCAGTTGGATGATTACCGCCTACAGTCTCAGTCTCAGATTCAATCTCAGTAAAGAATTTAGTTCAGTTCTACAAATTCAGGACTGTCAGACATTGTCACTCCGTTTAGTACAGAACTTAGTATAGTTCCACAGAATCAAGACTGTTAGATATATTCATTCAGTTATTAGTAATTCAGTAGCAGTATATTCAGATATCAGTTAATCAATATTTAGACTCAATATCCATTATTATCACGATCTCAGTTACAGTATATGTATTCATACATGTACTCCCATTCAGTTATATTTAGGTCATTCAGTCAGTATTGTTCATGAATATTAACCCATGCATTTCAGCCTACCAAACTTAGTACACCAGTACATTTAAAGTACTGACGCATACTTTTCTCTTGCGCTATGATGTCTTATATCATAGGTTCAGACGTACGGGCTTCTGATCATCCCTAGCAGTTACAGATTTTCAGCAGTCAGAGTTAGTAGTGAGTCCTAATAGTTCGAGGACATGATTATTATTCCAGTATTTCAGTTTTATTTTAGTATCCAGAGTTAGTTGGGGACTTGTCACATCAACTCCATATTTTAGACATTTTAGAGGCTTTTCAAGCTAGAGTATTTTTGGACAGATATTTCAGTTTTGGTATTGTTATATCGTATTTAGTTTTATTTCAGTATTGAATCTTATGGCATATTTTCTGTCTAATTTACGCATATTACAATATTATGAATCAGTTAATACAGTAGGTACCAGTCATGGGTTAGCTTCTGATCCTTCAGGATTATGAGCACCGTGTAGTGTCCGAGGTATAGACTCGGGGTGTTATATTTGTAAAATTAAATTTTAATAATAATAATCATTGATTGATTAGATTGAGATCAATATGAGATGAGCACTAGGATTGTGCTCTTCATGACTTCATAACTCCATCAGTTGTTTATGCTAGCAGACTATTCTGATGACTTGCATATAAAATTAACAAGATATATCTCATATAATCGCCTCTTGATCTTAGTTGAATGAATTTCACTCATCTCCTCTTGAACGCAAAGCGTTGCATTACTAACCGTTATTTTATGATCTTAGATTAACTATATTATTTAAAGATCAAGTTAATTAGATGAACGTTGATAGATTCTATTTTTTGTTGTTATCTTATATACCTAATCTCTTCCTCTATCTCGACCAAGTATAGAATACAAGAGTTCCTAATATTTGCAATCGTTAATAAAGCAATCAAATTGAACATCTGTCTAGAATGACTTTGCACTTTACTCATTTTATTAATTCATTATTATTCTCATAACCCTAGTTATAGGGTTTATCTATTCATGATCAAAAGCATGCAAGAAGAATTAATATATAAAGGCATAATTGTGCACTTACAAGAATAAGATGGATACTCCAATATCTCAAATTGAATAAAACCCTACAAACCAATATCAATAGTTCCAAGATTAGTATAGTAGGCCCATTTAGGTAGCTCTACTGATTTTATATAGGGGTTAGCATGGTTATAGTGATTATAGTGGGCAAAGTAGTAGTCAGACTCTTAGGGGTATCTAGTTAGGGTCTTCAGCCAGAGGTGGTCCTTCTAGGTCAGGTAGACCTTCTCATTAAAGTAAAGTGCCTAGGGCATGCAATGTTGGGATATTGTGGGCCATTTTGCTAGATATTGTCCTTAACATAGGATGATTGAGGCTTCTGTATAAAGTGATCAGCCGATTAGTATAATGTTGCCTCCAACTAAGGGTGGTGCATAGGGTTACGGGGGTAGTCCCTAGGGTTCTATAGAAGATCATCAGGCAGGTAGGGAAGGTGGTCGGTAGTCACCTAGTCTTGAGGCAGGTGATTTCATTTATATGTTTTTCTTGGTAGGCTACAGGTAGAGGCTTTAAATGTTATTATTATTGGTATGGTTAAGTATACCATAAGCCATCTTCTAATTTATTTGATCCAGTCTCCATATATTCTTATGTGTCTATATATTATACATCTCAGTTGGGGTTGTCCTAGGAGACATTAGTTATATCTTTGGATGTAGTTACTCTTATGGGTGATTCTTTAATAGTGGAATAAGTACATAGATTGTGTATTCTGACTGTTCGAGAGTATGACACTTGCGCTAACCTTATTGTACTTGAAATAGTTGATTTAGATGTGATTCTAGACATAGACTGGTTATCCACCTATTATGCAATCTTGGATTGATTTTCTAATACTGTTTCCTTAGTTATAACTAGGTTACCTAAGTTGTATGGCAGGGTACTTATAGTCACATACTGATAGAGATTATTTATTATATATGGGGTAGGGGACTGCTATTGAGGGGTTGTATGTCTTATCTTTCATATATTCATGATGTCGGTATTGAAAGTCTTTCACTTAACTCTTTTCAAGAAGTTTGTGTGTTTCTTAATCTATTTTCTACCAACCTACCTAATTGTCTACCTGAGTGTGATATTGATTTTACTATTGATCTAGAGTTGAGCACCTAACCTATTTATGTGTCACTTTATCATATGGATTCTATCCAGCTAAGGAGCTAAATATTTATCTTTAGGATTTTTTGTATAAGGGATTTATTATATTGAGTATCTTTCCTTAGGGTGCTCCTATTATTTGTGAAAAAAAAGGATGGTCCTATGCATATTTGTATCAATTATAGGTAGCTGAATAAGGTTAAAGTAAAGAACAAGTATCCTATGCCTCTTATCAATGATCTATTTGACCCGCTTCAGGGTGAAACAATTTTTTCTAAGATTGACTTAAGATGTAGCTACCATCAGTTAAGGAATCAAATGGAGGATATCCCTAAGACAACATTTATGACTCGCTACGGCCATTCCAAGTTCCTAGTGATGTCTTCTGCATTGACTAATGCCCCAACAATGTTTATTGACTTGATAAATAATCTATTCATGCCTTATTTGGACTCTTTCATGATCATGTTTATTATTGAAATTCTTGTTTATTAGAAAATTAAGGAACAACATGTGTAGTATTTAAGAATTGTTCTCCACACGTTAAAAAGCCATCAATGTTTTGCCAAATTTTCAATGTGTGAGTTTTGAATTTAGTCTGTAGTGTTCTTGGGGAATGTGATGTCTAAGGATGGGATTATGGTACACCCGATGAATATTGAGGACATTTTTGATGGGGATAGGACTACATCTCCGATCGAGGTTCACAATTTTATTGGGTTGGAAGGCTACTACAAAAAGTTCATCGAGCAATTTTCCAATATGTAGCATCTACGATCAGGTTAAATAGCAATGAGGTTCCATTTTAGTAGTTTTATGGGTGTGAGGCAAGATTTCTAAAGCTTAATTAGGTTCTATATCGTGGTCTTGATAGCATTTGGGTCATCACAATCGATTGACCAAGTCTTCCCATTTCATATCTATTTAGACTTCCTATAGTGCTGAGAAGTTGGCTTGAATCTATGTTCAAGATGTGGTTCATCTTCATGAGGTGCATGTGTCTATTATTTCAAATAGAGACTCTTAGTTAAACTTTATATTTTGAAGGGAATTTTACAAGTATTTTTGTACCAAGTTCGACCTTAGCATAACTTTTCATCCCTATACTGATGTACAGTCGGATCGAACGATTCAGGTTTTGAAGGATATGCTCTGAGCATATGATTGGCACTTTGGAGGTTAGTGGGAGTAATTTTTAGCCTTAGCAGAGTTTATGTACAATAATATCTACCATTCACGCATTTGGGTGGCACCATTCAAGGCAATATAGGATAGGTGATATTGATCTTTCATTTGTTTATTTGAGACTTCAGACATTAATCCACGAGGTACAGACTTATTTTAGAATTCAATGGATAGAGTTCGAGTAATTGAGGATAGGCTTTGGGCAGCTCATAGTAGGCAGAAGAGTTATGTGGACCATAGGGTTCATGCATTGAGATTTGGTGCTGGTGATTGTGTTTTTCTTTGTATGTCTCCCATGAAAGGCATGCTGAGGGTTGAGCAAAGGACCAAGCTTAGCCCCAGGTATATTGAGCCATTCAATATCCTTCAAACTATTGGGGAGGTAGTTTATGAGTTAGACTTTCCTCCAGCCTTTTCAGCTATTCACCCAGTCTTTCATATATTGATGCTTTCGTGTTATATTCCAGATGAGTCTTACATGCTTTAGTGGGACTCAATTTAGTTGGATGATAGACTTACCTTATAGAGGAACTAGTTTCTATCCTAGCCAGAGATATCAGATGGTTGGGATCCAGAGATAGTCATGTAGTTAAGGTTCAGTAAAGACACCGTTCGATTTCACTTGGGAGACCGAGCATGATATGTGGACTCGATATCCTTACCTATTCGACCCTTACTTCTTAACTCTTTACTTGTGAAGATGAAATTTCTTTTAGTTGTGGATGTTGTAATTACCCTCCAGGTTATTTTTTGTATTTTCATATTTTTTTGTATGTAGAACCTTCATGTAGCTGCCTCAAGTAATTTACAACTTATTGGGACTGATAGCTCAATTGTCAGGCAGTTCATTTGGTTCTTATAGCCATTTCCTTGTTTTAAGATTTTGAACTTAAGAAAATGGTCTTGGACTAAAACTCTAGAAAACAACCTCAGATTCCAATTTTGAGTGTACCACGAGCACTATAATGTAGATTTGAGGCTTTGGAGATCCCTTGTCTAGGTCCCGAGGATTTTGGACTCATTTTGAGCTATTGGGTAGATTTTGGTTAAATTAAAACATCGGGTGTCGGACCCACATTATATCGAAATAACCTCAGATGGAAATTTTAATAATTTTATTGAGTTCGGAATGCCAAATTTGGTAGAAATAAATTCAGATGAAAATTTTAATGATTTTGTTAAGTTCAGAATGCAAAATTCAATAGGGTCGAATAGGTCATTAACATGCACCGGGTTTCAAACAAATCCTCAGTACTCGGTCGGAGTCTGTTAGGACTTAGCCAACATTTTTTGTGCCAACTATTGGTGTAGATGTTTAAGAGGACTGGAGATTGCTTCGGCAGTAGCGACTTAAATGGTAGTTGCTCAACCGAGATGGGGGATGCTTAAGCACTCACTTTACCGTATTAGTGGTGACTACTTAAGCGGTCATTTAGTCGCTTAAGTGGCCATCGCTGGTGTCTTATATATTTTATTTTCCTTGCATTTTAGGTCATATTCTAAATACAAAATCTCATTTGAGACCTTGGGAACTCAAAAATGGTATCAAAATCTTGGATTGGAGCTGGGATTGTGTTGGAAACGTTAGAATGATCAATTATCATCTTAATCTTTGTGGAAGCGGTCGAAGGCTTCTCATAAGGAAAAAGCTTTAGTATAGAGGACTTTACATGATTTTGATGGTGTTATACCACCTTTTAACCATGGTTCAAAGTAAGGTACAAGATATTGGAAACCTCAAAGTAAATTCATGAAGTCGTCACCTAAGTAGTTTTATGGTGAATTAGGACACCTATTATAAACTAAGTGATTTAAACTAATAAGAATTTCATTTTAAGTTAGGTGATTTTAGGTAATAGATCCAATTATCCTAAAGAAAAGGCATTAAGCACCCTAAAAGATCCACTAACTACGGTTAACCACCAAACTGAAGTTAATAAAAAAAGATTCAAGTTATGAAAATAAGTATATTATAAGAGAAATAACTTAAAAAATGCTAATTATTGTTAAGGAAAAGATTAGATATTTAGAAGTTTCTTAACTAAAGATAAAGAATCGTTCATTTTTAACCAAATCACTGAAAATATACTTTGCAAACTTTATTCAAATTTTGAAATTAGTGATCAGCTAAAAATTATTTGAGTCATTATTATTATCAAAAGCTAGTTCTAAAATTTACTCTTTTTTAATTAAAAAAAAAAAGGACATAAGCTTCTATAATATTTTTAAGCTAGTGTCAAGAATGTTAAAGCATAATAATACTCCTTTCCTTTATGTAAATCAATCGTCACAACTTGTTCATAGTAATAAGATAGCTGCTTATTCAATACTAGGTGGTTTGTTATCGAAAGACAATAATAGAAAACTATTTTTTTAAACTCCTAAAGAGATTCTAGTTATTATATGTGGGTATAATTTATCTAGAAACGGCATTCCTAAAAGTATATCTTTTGATGTTAGTTCATAATTATAAATTTCTTCTATTGTTAATATTTTATCCCATACTTGTGTTTTTACATTCTTAGTTTGTAAGTAATTAAGCAAGAATTTAAAATGCATATAGATGAATTATTAGAAAAACAATATATACAAAAAAGTAATAGTAAACATAATAGCCCAGCATTCATAGTAAATAAACATAGTGAACAAAAAAGAGGAAAAAGTAGAATGATTATTGATTATAGAAATTTAAATGTAAAAACAATAACTTATAATTACCCAATACCAAATAAGATATTAAAAATAAGACGTATAGATATTCATTGGACATAACATTTTACAATCTAACAATATATTATGAAATCAAAATAGGCAAATCTGCCACTTTAGAGGAAAAGAGATTTTAGTCTTTGACTAGAAAAGATTTACTAAAATTATTTAAAAACTGATTTTGAAGGTAAAATACTAACTAGAGATAAATTAGCATTGGTTCTAACTAAAAGATAAAATATTATTAAATTTTTAAGAAGCAACCACGTATTCTAACATCTCGACCATTAAACCTTTCTAAACATTAAAAGCATAAATTACCACTAAGTAAAGAAAATTGAAGGAAAAATGTCAATTAAGTCTTGAATGAAGGATTGGTGACATTGACCAACTTAAAGGGTCAAATATAATTAGCAAACTTAATTAAGTTAATTGTGGACTTGATTAATATTTTCAAAACTTTCTAATCTTTTCAAAAATACAAATCAATCCACACCTCTCTCCTCTCCAAATCAATTGTCTCTCTCCTCTCTCCCCTCTCTCTATCTCAACTGTTTCTCTCAAGCTTCTCCCAACCAACAGTTCTACAAATTTCTCCCTTCAAACCCCGGCCACTTCAACCTCCCGGCGATAAATAGTTGGTCTTTGAGTTCCTTTTTGACTTTCAACCTTCAATCGATGTGATAACATTGCTCTCCGGCAATAACAACTTCGAGTTCTTCATCGTCCCTTTTCTTCTTTCACAGGTAAGAAATTAGGGATTTTTAGTTATTAAAAAAAGAGGAACTTAATCGAACTTCTCTTCTAGTATTGGTGAACAATTTCAATATTTGTTGCTTAAATTTGAAATGGGGACTGAAGAAAAACCTAATTTCTTGTATTTCTTATTCTTCTCTTCTTTTTCTGGAGTGAAAAATAATTTTTTGTTGTTACTGTAGTTCTTGTTGTCAAACTGTTGATTCGATTTATTAGTGTCTGTTGAATGTTTTGAAGTTTGATTTTTGTTCTTTGAGTTTGTACAAACAAAACAATAATTTTGATGTTTTTAGTCACTGTTGATGTTCTTGGCATTTGTGTTGTATGTGTGTTATGTTGATGTTGTTGGGTTGATTTGTTGTTGTTCTTGATAAAAATGGTGTATTTGATATTAAATGGTAATATTGTTGTTGTTCTATTGAACAAAATCCTGCTACTATTATTTTATCCTGAACCATTTAATGAAACAGATGAATAATTTTTGTTTGAAATCCTATCAACAATTCTAACAGGACGACATGTCCAAGATTTTGATTTCTCCCAACAGATAATTAATTCATTTGTTGTGATAGATGAGGCTTCTGTTGAAAGAAATTTAAATAATATTGACAGTTGATCTATCGCACAAAACAATCATCTATTTCAATAGATGAGTAATCTGTTGAAAAAAATTACAACAGTATAGAAACTATTTTTATTGTTTATAACAGATTACTCATTTGTTGCAACGAGTTAGCTATATATTGCAATAGTTGAACCATTTTATGCAATAGATGAATCATCTGATGCAACAGATGAACAATTTGTTGTTTGAAACCCTACAACTATTCCAACGGGACGACATGTCCAAGACTTTGATTTCTCCCAATAAGTAATTCATCTATTGCGACAGATGACGCTTCTGTTGGAAAAAATCTAAACAATATTGACAGTTCATCTATTGCATAAACCAAAAATCTATTTCAACAGATGAGTGATCTGTTGGAAGAAATCACAACAGTGCATAATTTTTTTTATTTTTTTACAACAGATTACTTACTATTGCACTAAGTTAGTTATATGTTGCTATAAATAACACTCATGTTGCAATGTATGTGTGATCTGTTGGAACTGTTATTTTACTGTGTTGTACATGTTAGATTTACTATTATCTTTTTTTAATGATGGTACAATCAATTACAATTTTTTTTTATTTTCCTGTTATGTTTAGATAATATGGCTCCCAAAATAAAAGAAACCGAATCAAGTCCGAGTAAAGGAACAAGTGAAGAAGCTAGGCTACATCCACCACTCTATGATTTTTCTTTACAAGCGTTATCTCAATCTGAAGCAAAAGATAATGAACATGGGGATGAGGAATATTTCAAAAGAGATGATCTAAATGCTAATAGCCCTTCCACTGAAGAGTTGGTCAAGACCTTCAGCATTGATAGTTATCCTGTGAGAATGCAGAGCGATGGTGCCACAGATTTAACTGGTGATTTCGTTATTAAGTCAACCATCGGAAAATCTTTTGACGCCTTTAGAAAAATACTTCGAGAATAAAAATTGGATGCTTATTTCAGGGACAGCTTCTTTGGGCAATATCTTGATTTGCCAAAGGACAACAATGCTCGTTTTCAAATGAAAATGGTATATGATCTTCTCAAGCGTAGTTTAGGTATGAAAATAAAAATAAGATGGATGGGGTGTGGATAAATTGTTGTGGCATGCCAGTTTATTCTGGTTGGAAGGAGTTTGCCATAGTTATTGGACTAAAATGTTATCTTCCTTCTCATCCCATACCTATTCTAACCCAAAAAAACACCCCGCACACCTAAAAAAGACAAAGGCAAGTCAAGTGATGGTGATGACTTGGTGTCTCTTGTTGGTCCAAGCTTCAAAAATAAAAATCTAATAAAAGTGTTGAAAGGTAAAAGACTTTCAAAGAAGCACAAGCAATCATTGGCCGTGGTTTGGTTTGTACATAATATTCTTTGGGAGAGAGACGTTAACAACAACATTTCACTTGGTTTAATAAATCTCTTCGAGGATCTTGAGGCATTTAACAGCTATCCTTAGGGTTATGAAAGCATCAAAATGACTGTTAAATATTTATTGACTCTATTAACGCCAAAGACAGTCAACTTATATGGCTTTCCATAGGCTTTCATGGTAAATATTTTATTTATTATGATTTATTTACTTTTTATTAAATAATAGTTTTGACTTATTGGCATTATTTTATAGGCTTGGGTATTAGAAGTCATTCCTTATTTGAGACAACAAATGCACTACCAGGAAGAAGTTTTATTTTTAAGAATCATGAGATTGTTGTAGGCCAAAACAGATAAAAATGCAAAATTTATTGATCTCTTCAACCCCTCAAAGAAAGAAGTAAGTCTAATTCTAATTCAATTTTTGTTTTAATTAATGATTTTTTAAAATCATTTAATCATCATTCTAATATATGTACTGATTCATTTTAGATTATGCATCTGTGGCTTGTTTCGACCAATCGAGAGTTGAAGATGCCATTTTTTCTTACCTTACGAACTTTGCAAACTCTATTGGACCCTAAGGTCATTGATTAAATTAAAAGGAATTTTTTGGAGGAACAACCATCATAAGAAAAATAATAATTTTAGAGGGTGGGCTTGTTGTTTCTGATGATGTTAGTGGTGATGGAGCTGTTGGTGGTGGTAGTGGTGCTACTGTTGGAGATAATGATGTTCCTCTTGTAGTTTTTGAAAATATAAACTATTATGATTATGATCATACTGGTTTTACAGATTTTTCCCCTCTTAGCGAATGTTCTGCATGCAAATATCAAGACTAGAAGGCGAAACTTGACAGAGTAATTAATGTTATTAATGCATTAACTACTTCTATAAGGGAATTGACTTCTAAGAAGGGTATCATTCCATCAAAGAGGATTTCATATCCATACACTCCATCAGAGATTAAGGTGGCTAAGAGGAGAAGGAAAGAAATTTTCAAGGCTTCATCAAGCATTTAAAAAAGAAAAATTGCAACTCCTCTATCTTTGTCTTGCACTTTTGATAAATGTACAAGGGCTACAGGAGAGAAGAACGAGATGAAGAAGATGAATAGATATATCATATGTTCCAACAAACAAGAAGACTACATATGTGTTTTAACAGATAACACATCTACTGAAAATTATCAAACAGATATATGTATCTGTTGCAATAGTTGACTAACATGTTGCATCAGATACATTATCTGTTGCAATATATGTCTCATCTATTTTAGAAAATCAAACAGGTCTTTCTCTTATTTTAATTTGTACCAATGAATGACCTATGTGCTGCAACAGATGGGGCATCTGTTGGGACAAATTAAATCAAGACTTCCTACTGTTTTAGTTTCTCCAAAGAGATTGGTCATATGTTGCAACAAATGGGTCATATGTTGGAAATTATCATACGGGTCTTCCTTCTATTTTAATATCCCCAACAGATGATCCATATATTGCAATGGATAGGTAATTTATTGGTACAATTTTAAATAGGAGGAAGACCTATTTGATTTGCAAAATAGATGAGTTATCCTTTTTCATCTTTTTGTATCTCTATGATTAGCATTGACAATTCTGGCTTTCCAAGGAAATTTCACAGTAGAAGCTACTGCTGAACAACATAATATCACAGTTGATAATCCATCAACTACTTCCAAATATGAAGATCCACGATGACTAAAGCCAAATTTTATTGCACCAGATGAAAAATAACTTATCCATATTGAGTAGATCTGTACAATGTGAGTTCATCAAAGTAATAACCTCTATTTAGAAATGGTTGGCACCAAAACTTAAATTGTTGATTTATTGGTTGAGATCTGTACCCATAACAATTTTTTTACATTTCATTTTTTTGATGATTTATTTCATGTAATTTCTAAAGGCTTTGATTTATTTTATTTTATATATGTTATCCTTAGATTTGAACTTATTAATTGAAATGAAATACTATACTTGAATATTGCAATAGATAATATATCTATTACAATAGACGACATATCTGTTGGAAATTATCAAACAGATTTAGACATATGTTGCAACATGTAGGTCATTTGTTTGAAATTATCAAACAGGTCTTCCCATTGTTGCAACAAATAGACTTAGATATAAACATCTGCATAATGCAACAGATGACCAACCTATTGCAACAGATAAATTATTCTGTCAAAAAAGATAGACTATCTGTTACAAAAGTTAGACAATCTGTTGCATTATAAAAAAATCAATTTTCATCAAATATAAAAAATTATCAAGGTATTTGTATTTCTACATCGTCGGTTTTATACACAGGCTCCAAGCATTTAGTTATTACACTATAAGCCCAAAACTCTTGTATATTTTCCACAGCATTATCGTACAAAAAGGTCATTGGCTCGATCATTTTTTTGCCGGTTAGCAAACACTCAATGTGTGCAAGCGCATATGACCCGCATGCGGCACTGGTTTAATTTTTTAGAAGGATCATATCCTTGTTTCGACATTCAAATTCCCATCTTTCATCCAGCACTTTGACAGACAAATGATCCATCAGTTTACTCTGCCTCAACAAGTTGGGTAACAACTCCAACAGTGGATGCATATCGGTGAAAAAATGGCCTCGTCAAAGACAGGTAAATTGTAGTCATAATCTTTCATCTTTCCCTCCTGTAGTAGTATCTCAAGAGCCAGAAAATGCTTAATCTCCACGTTCAAGACTAAAAGAATCCTCTTTTCTTTGGTCCAGTCCCTGCCGTGTTGATATGGCCTCTTCCCTCTAACATATTTAATCATATTTTCATCCCATTCAAACGCAGAAACTAATGAATCAAATCTCGATCCATCGGGAGTTGAAACTCACACAATGAGCTTATCATACTAATTCTTGAAATTATTGTAGAAGTTGAGGTTTATTATCCTATCTGCATCATCATAAGCATCTGGGTACGCTAATTGCCTGCCCCTCATGAGGCAGAGAATTTCATCAACATACTGTGTTATAGGAAAATAATTTTTAAATAGGTTAGTAATTTTAAAAAATAAAAATAAAGTGGAAATATGCAACGGATGGACCATCTGTTGCACAAGGTTCTCTGAATCTATTAAGAGATTACCCATCTAATGCAACTTATGCAATAGACAGAAAATCTGTTGCAACAAAACTACCGCCAGTTGTACCAGAATACCCAACTATTGCAACAGATGACACATCTATTGTGTTGCTTCTTCTACATGGAACAGATTAGAAGGCTAGGTTAGGAAAAGTAAACTTACCGTGTCCACGTACCACAGGCACATATTTGTCATCTTTTTGAAGTCTTGCAGGGAAAGGTATTCATGTTGTAGGATTTTTTGAATAGCTTGGAATTTATGTTCCTTCTTAGAACAACCTTCTATTTGGTGTCAAGTTCCGCATATATGCCAACCTTCTTCAACGGTCCCTGAAACTAAACATCTTTTGGAGGAGAAGGAGTTGTAATTTTTTGGTGTTTCATAATTGGTAATATATGTCTAATTTCTCTCTTTTTCTTCCTAACCTCCACTGTAAGAGTGTAGGGATCACTCACCTTCTTTGATGGTATGACACCCCTCTTGGATTTCAATTCCTTGACACTTTCAGCGATAACATCTATTTTCTCAAAGAGTTTATCCTGTTAGTCTGTACACTTATTGCAATTATAATGATAATATGAGGGTGAAGAGAGGTAGGAGGGACCACCATAAGGGAGAGAGGGACTGGTGTAAGGATGAAAGGGACCAGTATAAGGGGTGATTTCAAACATATTTATTTTTTCTTGAGCATTAATATTCTCATCATCACTACTGGCAGTAACATCAGCTACAGCATGGCTACCACCAACATCAACAACTCTACCAGCAATAACACCAGAAGTGGCACCCAGATCTATTATAGTAGGTTGGTCATGAAGAGCCTCAACATTAGGCCTAAGGGTGTTACGTGGCCCGGGCCGGGTCAACCCGAAATTGGCCCGTTAAATTTATCCGAGTTGTGGGCCGGTCCGGGTTTGGGTTGGGGTAAAGTGGGTCGGGCCGGGCCGGGTTCAACAGTAAAATTTTTAAAAATAGCCCTAACCCAGCCCACTTAACCGAACCTGGTCAAACCCACCTAAACCCGGTCAAACCCAGTTAAAAATCCGATCTAACCCAGTCAAAAATAAAATAAAAAAAAGTTTTTTTCAATATACACTATATACCCACCTATATACATTTTAAATACATTAAAAATATATATACACTATATATATAGTATATACTACATTAGAATTTAAAAAATATATAGTCATATACACAATTACACATATATACGCACTATTCAATGTATATGTACTACTCTAAATTTTAAATAAAATATACTACAATATATATACATTACAATATATATATATATATATATATAATTATATACTAATTTATAAAATATATACACATGTATACGTTAAATATACACGTCTATAGAAGATATATACACATATATACGCACCATTCAATGTATATGTACTACTTTAAATAAAATATTCTACAATATATATACATTAAAATACATATATATATATATACATATTTATATATAGTTATATAGTAATTTATAAAATATATACACATGTATACGTTAAATATACACGTCTATAGAAGATATATACACATGTACACGCACTATTCAATGCATATGTACTATTTTAAATAAAATATACTACAGTATATATATACATTACAATATATATATATATATATATATATATATATATATAGTTATATACTAATGTATAAAACAAATACACATGTTTACATTTAATATACACGTCTATAGAAGATATATACACATATATACAGTCTATTCAATGTATATGTACTACTTTAAATAAAATATACTACAATATATATACATTATAATATATATATATATATATATAGTTATATACTAACTTATAAAACATATACACATGTATACGTTAAATATACACATATATAGAAGATATATACACATATACATGCACTATTCAATGCATATGTACTACTTTAAATAAAATATACTACAATATATATATACATTAAAATATATATATATATATAGTTATACACTAATTTATAAAACATATATACATGTATACGTTAAATATACACGTCTACAGAAGATATATACACATATATATGCACCATTCAATGTATATGTACTACTTTAAATAAAATATACTACAATATATATACATTACAATATATATATATATATATATATATATATAGTTATATAGTTATATACTAATTTATAAAACATATACACATATATATGTTAAATATACAGGTCTATAGAGGATATATTCACATATACACGCTATATTCAATGTATATATACTACTTTAAATAAAATATACTACAATATATATACATTACAATATATATATATATATATATATATAGTTATATACTAATTTATAAAACAAATACACATGTATACGTTAAATATACGCATCTATAGAAGATATATACATATATGTACGCTCTATTCAATGTATATGTACTACTTTAAATTAAATATACTACAATATATATATATATATATATATATATAGTTATATACTAATTTATAAAACATATAAACATGTATACGTTAATTATACATGTCTATAGAAGATATATACATATATATATGCACCATTTAATATATATGTACTACTTTAAATAAAACATATACTACAATATATCTATATATATATATATATACTACAATATATATACAATTTATAAGACCTATACACATATATACATTAAATATACACATCTATAGAAGATATATACACAAATATATAAAACATATGTTATTTAATATAATAAATTAATAATACTTGGTAGTAAATTAATAATATATTAGAAGTAAGTTTTAAATTTAAACTAGAAATTCAATTAAAATCATTAAATGAAAAAAATTACAAAGTAAGGACTATGGTGTGAATGAATGTTGAATTTTATTGATTGAGAAATGATCCAAAATTTATAATTTACATAAATGAAAAATCTACAAATTATGCATCATTTTTTCCAACTCATTCATGTTAATATTAACGGGAACTTGCATAGGATAGTCAAAGTAGATGGGGGCAAAACCATGCATTGGACTTGATTCTGCTGAGTTCTCCCGTGAAGACATAATTTCTTCAAGTTTCTGCTTATCGTTCGGCTCCGGTTCCATTCATTGGTTTCTTCTTTCCGCTCTAATTCAATCTCTGAGGTAAACTAGAACATTCATTGCATTGCTTCCCAATGAGTGTCGGTTGTCTCCAAGCTGCTGTCATCCCTCACTAAAGGCACTCTCTGATGCAACAGTTGACATCAGAACATTCAAGATATTTCTAGCTAATCTTGAAAGCACAGGATATTGTGTTTTATTACTTCTCCACCAATCCAACATGTTGATCCGTCGTCTGCGATCCTCTGGCGACGACTAAAGATAATATTTCAGCTCTTCCCGATACGTTGATGTGTAAGATCTCTCATCAACACTGTTCCAACAAGATAAATCATAAAGAAATTAGGAAAATCACTATGTGCCGGCCTTTTAGAAGATGATGGCTCCTCGGGAGAATGAGAAGCGACAGTTGGAGTGATATTTGTAGGTACGGCTAAATCAACTAAATCAGCATAGTGATTATATAATTTTTCTATGTATTCATTCGCATCACCCATAGTCGTCCACAAATCAGGTTGTACTTGTTCAGTATCATTGTTAGTATTTATTTCTAAGTTAGCATAAATAATAGTACTAAAGTGGCACATAGTATTATATTTCATGCACGGATTTAGCATAACACCAACCAAGTAAATAGGGGGAATCGGGAAAAAATATTTTTAAATTTAGTAAACATGGCACCAGCAGCTTCTTTATAACCTTCTTTATTTTTATATTCTTTGAGAAAACCAGAAATATCGGCTATATATTCCAAAATATTACAAATAGTAGGATAATAAGCACAAAAAAATTCAACCGTAGCTACATAATTTTTTTTAAAAAACTTAACAAGATCATTAATTACAACCCAATCAGAATCATGTAGCATGCAATCAGCATAATCAGCAAATGAACCACAATATTGGTTAAAAGCTAGTGTAATAGGAACTCAATATTTATAACAAGTTTTTAAAAAATCATACGTAGAATTCCATCTAATATCAATTTCCTCAGGCATCAATATCGGTGCAAGTCCATTTTTTTGACATTTAACTTTAAATTCTCTAATTCTTTTTCTTAGATTCTTTCCTTGAATAAAACCAACAGGAAGATAGATTTTTTCAATATAAATCTCAAAAAACTCAAGACCATCTTTTACAATTACATTATATATATATGATATGCACACTTAATATGAAAAATTTCAGGTAACGGCGGAGATAGCTTAGATTTTAACTTTGTTATAGAAGTCTTGTTGTTAGAATTATTATCAAAAGCAATACATAAGATTTTATTTTCAATACCATAAAATTCGGCATTTTTAACAATAGAATTAGCAATAAAATCTCCAGTATGTTTACAATCTTCATCATATTAAAAGGCAAGAATATATTTTTGCATCACAAAATTACTATCCATCCAGTGACAAGTAACGGTTAATTAATCATTTTTATTTACAGCATGACCAAGATCAGAAGTTAGGGACAATCTACATTGAATATTTTTTAACAATGTTGATAAATAAAAATAATATCATGAATGAAGTCTAAAAATATCAGACCGACAAGTACTTCTAGGAATACCATTAAACATAGGATTCTAAATTGCTTGTATATAATGAATAAAGGCATCAGAAGAAGAAAAACTAAAAGTCAAACCCACAACTACCATTTTTGTTATTTCTTCTCGGTCCCACAATTTATTATACTTCTTCATTACCTGACCGGTTGCTGGGTCCATTCTAGTTTGCGTTGGCCCACCAACATCCCCACCACCTCGTGCAATATTTAACTCTCTTTTGTGAACATCACCTATATGTCTCATTAACGTACCCGTACCCTCTTGCTTTTCTTCGCTTTTATGCTTATATATTTGTTGACAAATATTTCATTGCACCTCAGTATCTGATATACGTTCAAAAAATTGCCATGCAATACTAGTTATTTTACGAGCTCTTGGGGCACGGGGAGGACGGGGAGGGAGATTAACCGATTCAGATCTAATGTTCGCATTTCCTACTACGGGTGTCTCACCAATATGTTCATCATCTTCATCTAAATTAACCACATCTACTTCATTTTCTTCTTCTATACCGTAATTTTTCTGAGCTTCTACATAATCCATATCGTGAGCACCTACACCTATTTCTTCCTCAAAAGGTGAACCAAGCGGTACCGGAGGCAAAGGCACACGGGTACATCTACTACTTGAAGTGCCTCTACCACTAGTAATTCACTTTTTACTACCACTACCGCTTTCGGGACAAAAAAATTTAACACCTTTAGTAGCGAGGTTTCTTAATTTATCCATAATATAAATTAAACTAAAAAATTCAAAATACACAAATATAATAAAATTAAATATTCAACAATTAATACACTAAATAAAAATTAAACGTAAGATATGAAATGAAAATATCAAATTTTGGAAGTATCCGAAGGTTGCGACTTTAGAAACTTTCACTCGTACTTTGTAATCGCAAAATTAAAAAATTAAAGTGAGAATTTAAGGAAATTAAATATATAGAATATTTGAGAATTGAGAATTGATATTTGAGAGAGAATGAGATTTGAGAGAATGAAAAATTGTGTGAAAAATGATTTGAAGGTGTAGGGTATTTATAAAAAAAAAATTGGGATTAAAAAATATTTTAAATGAATTTTTTTTTTTTACTAAAAGGGCCCAAACTAGTCGTTTGGACCCAAAAAAGGCTATATAGCCGTTGGGACAACGGCTAGTTTGGTCCAAATCTCCAAAAATAAAAAAATAAAAAAAGGCTAATTGGGCCGGGCTGGTTAACCGGCGGGCCTGGATCGGGCTTGGTCTGGGCCGGGTTAACCGAGCCAAACCAAAAAATTAAACTGGCTCGGGACCCAGTACCCTACAGCCTATGGGCTGACCAGGCCGGGTCAACTCAGGATGGTTTTATTAAATGGGCCGGGTTGGGCCGGGTCAACCCAGCCCGTTTGATAGGCTTAATTAGGCCCTTTCCCAACTGATCTTCTTATGGCTGTTGCTTCAGCCAATTCTTTCTATATTAACTCCACTGTTAGGTCTGTTATTATATCAACAAGACCTAGAGTGATAAATAAGTCATCCCCAACTCTTGTTGAGTGGGTACGATCCATTAATCCACAACCTAAAAGAAAGGGTAGATACTTTTACATCAAATAATAATTTGCAGTCAGTTGGTAAATATGTCAACAAAGACAACTTATGCAATAGATAATGTTTATGGTGCAACAGATGAATCATATGTGGTAACAGATTAACCATTGGTTGCATCAGATTACCATCAGTTGCATAAGTTGCAGTGGATGGGTAATCAGTAAAAGTTAGGTTCAGAGAACCAAAGTAACAGATGGGTAATCTATTACGAAAAATGACTAATATATTGAAACAGATTATCAATCTTTTGCACTAGAAGGGCAATCTGTTAAGATAAATTACAACAAATTACTATTTAGTTGCAACATATGAACCATCAGTTTTAATATCTTTCTTTAATCAAATTATTTTACTTGAAAGAAGACTTACTACATCATACGAAGGGTTAAAGAGATCAACCTCCTTAAGTCTCATGATGCTCTTTGCAACCAACCACCTAAGGATCCTTGGATAAGAAACCACATTCGGGTAATCCTTGACTTGCTTTCGGAGGGGAGGAATGACTTCAAATTCCCAAGCCTAAAAAATGTAAACAAGAAGCACGACTTAAAATTTACAAGCCTAAAAAAATGTAAACATGAAGCAAACCAAAAAAAGTCATAATAATTATTCAATATAAACTAATCCAAGGGTATACAAATAATGATTATATTTACCATAAAAGCACAAGAAAAGTCGTACAAGGTGATCGTCCTTGGGGATATCCTTGTTAGTAAATATTTGACAGTCAACTTGTAACTGTCATATCCCCAGGGATAATTGTTGAATTTCTCAGGAACCTCAGCAAGCTCCAACAAATCATCTTCTATGACTTTGTAGATGTCTCTTTCCAATATTACAGAATGGGAAAACCAAACTAAGAACAATTTCTTTTTGTGCTTCTTTGGTATGGCTTTATCCTTGAGGTCTTGTAAAAACTTTGTAGCTCTGTAGCCATGGCCAGCAATGTCCAATAGCCCATCTATGTTTCCCTTGAAATTATTGGATTTGGTGGGTGGTCACTTGGACAATGCCTTTCCTTTATTTGATGGTGGTGGTTTGGTTGTCTTTCTTGCCTTGGAATTTTTGTGGGGTGTTTCCTTGATGAGAGCTTCTTTAAGACGATCGCATCTCAAGCTTGTCACTATGGCAAACGCTTTCATGCCAAAACAAACCGGCATTCTAAAATAGTTGATCCAGAATTCATCATATTTTTGCCCTCCTCCTTTGAATCTTTATCGTCCCCCACACACTTGATCCCGCATTTGAGAAGACCATATACCATGATCATTCAGAAACGGTCACTGTTGTCCTCTGGTAGCTCAATAAAGTGTCCAAAGAAACTCTTCTTAAAAAGTTTGTCTATTGTTTCCTCCTTCGTTGTTTTCCTAAAATCATCAAAAGGTTTCCCTAACTAAGATTTAAGTACAAAATCACCAGTTAAATCTTCAGGGTCATCTATCGTTCATCACAACTTGAAACCTATCAATACTAATAGTTTTGCTAGGATCATGCTGGGATTTCCTTCTTAAGTCACGTCCCACTGATGATGCATTATCATCATTTTGATCATCATCCCCTTTCTCTTTTTCTAATTCCTCTTCTTCTTCTTTATCTTCTTCTTTTTCCTCCTCACTTTTATTTTCCTCACCAGCCTCTACATACCCTTCTCCACCTTCCTCAACATCATTTTCATAACTTTCCTCAGCTTTACTTTTCCCTGACTGAGATTGTTCAGGAAGTTCCTCTGAATCCATCTATACTCTATCCTTTTTCATTAGGTGGTCAGAAGTTGATCCACTTTCAATTTCTTTTTCTTTTTGGAGACATCTTTTAACTTCAAACAAAAATAAAATAAAAAATACATTACATTTGATGTCTGCATAATTTTTTTAAAAAGGCAAGACAAATTTTAATAATTTTTTATACGTCATATTACAAAAAAAATTTCAACGGATAACCAATCAGTTGGGATAGATGAATCATCTATTATGACAGATGCATAAGCTATTGTAATAGATGAACTTTTAGATGGATGAGATCAAAATCGTCTTGCTACTGGTTTGTCTTATGCCAATAGCTGAAATATTTGTTGCAACAGAAGGGGAATCTGTTTGAAGACCTATGTTAATATCTCCCAATAGATGTTCCACCTTTTGCAATAGATGGACCAATAAAACCACTACCAACACCGCCACCAACATTACTACCAATGCCACCAATACCAACACCACCATTAAGACCACCACCAAGACCACCAACACTACCAATTCCAAGACCACCACCAATACCAACATCACCACCAACATCACTACCATCACCGCCACCAACACCACCAACACCACCACCAACACCACTACCAACACCACTAATACCAACATCACTAATACCAACATCACCACCAATACCACCACCAACACCACTAATAATAACACCACCACCAATACCAATATCACCACCAACACCACCAAAACCAACACCTATACCAATACCAATACTAACACCTACACCAACACCAACACGATCAACACCATCTAACAATACTACAAAAGTCAATGGAACACTACGACAAAGACTAGGGTTTTCTCGGGTTTTTCTTATGATTTTATCATCAAAACTGTTAACCCATTCTTGAAGATAATACAACTAAAAGTCTTCTTTTTCATCATTAACTAAAAAACCCTAATTTTTAGAAAAAGAAACAAATGCAGAACTCTTCTCAAACCCTGTTACCTGTAAAAACAAAAAATAATGGATACAAGCAAAAATAAAGTCAAAAATAACAATTATGTGGTCGGAAATGGGAAGAAAATTGATTTGTTGTGAAGGGTTGAGCAATATGTTGAGTAGTAGTGGTTTGTATTGTTGAGAGAGAAAGAAAAGAGTGAGAACTCAAGATTTGAAATGATGAAGCATTTTCCTCAAATGGATGACTTGTATGGGTTGATTTGTATTTTGGAAAAGAATGAAAAGTTTTTAAAATGTTAATTTGGTCCGAATTGATCCTAATTAATTTTTTAAAAGTGATAAATTTTAACCGTTTCATCATAATATATTGGATTAAGTTCAATTGAAACATGGATGAATTTAATATTATATTAATAATAAGGTAAATCAATTTAGGTATCTCAAATATTGAGTTAATATGAATCTTTTCAACTCAAATTATCGATTGACGGCTCAGGTCAGGAGTAACACAATACCCATATCATGCAGCTGCAGTGACTCAATTGAAACTGTAGTTGACCCATTGAACTAATCCATAATTCTATCTAAGTAAATTTAGGTATCTCAAATAATGATTTAATATGAATCATTTTAACTCAGATTAATCGGTTGACTGCTCAGATCAGGAGGAATACAATACCAACTTCATGCAACTGCAGAAACCCAATTGAAATTATAGTTGACCCTGTGAACTCATCCATAATTATAGATAAATCAATTTAGGTGTCTCAAATAATGAGTTAATATGAATCATTTCAACTCAGATTGATCGATTGATGACTCGGGTCAGGAGGAACGCAATACCAACATCATGCAACTACAGTGACTCTATTAAAACTGTAGTTGAACCTATAAAATCATCCATAATTATATATAAATAAATTTAGGTATCTCAAATAATGAGTTGATATGAATTATTTCAACTTAGATTAATCGATTGATGGCTCTAGTTAGAAGGAATGCAATACAAACATCATGCAACTACAGTGACTCAATTGAAACTGTAGTTGACCTTATGAACTCATCCATAATTCAAGTTAAATCAATTAGGTATCTTAAATAATGAGTTAATAAGAATTGTTTCAACTCTGATTAATCGTTGACAACTCAAGTTAGTAGGAATGCAATACCAATATCATGCAACTGCAGTGACTCAATTGAAATTATAGTTAACCCTCTGAAATCATCCATAATTCTAGATAAATCAATTTAGGTATCTCATATCATGAGTTAATATGAATTATTTCAACTCAGATTGATCGTTGACGACTCTAGTAAGGAAAAACACAATACTAACATCATGGAACTACAATGACTTAATTTAAACTATAATTTATCCAGTGAACTCATCCATAATTGTAGCTAAATCAATTGAAATTGTATTTGAACCTATCAACTCAACTGAAATTATATTAAAACAAATGTTCAACCTATTGCAACAAATGACTTATCTATTATAAATTATCAAATAGACATTGCTATCTATTATAATAGACGAATGGGCTATTGGTAATTGTCAAACAGATATTGGCATTTGTTTCAATAGATGACTTATCTGTTTTAAGCTATTTTTCTTATTTTAAAGTAATTTTCTGTCCAAATAAAAAAGATCAATACCAAGGCGATAAAAATATTTCTTGGATAACTCAAAAGTCACCTCCTTGAGTTATCTTATCATGTATTTTCAATGTCATCGTCTCGTGCCCCTCAAAGTTATTAATGAATATTTAAAACCATCTATAGAATTATATTTCCTTCAAACATAAATTAATTCATCTCTATTCTTTCTCTTTCTTTCCTCTTTTGGGTAATCACAATCGTCTCCCTTTTTTCTCTTTTTTCTCTTTTTTCTCTTTTTTCTCTCTTTTCTCACCTCTTTCATAGGAGGATCCTTCTGTATCTCAACCGATATATGTCTTTTCTTAACTAAAATTAGTGTTTTGTTCCTTTTGCTTTTGATATTGCAAGCATGGTTACTATTGCTCTCTTCTTCTTGTCTTCTTCTTTGTATGTTAGTTAAGTTAGTTATTTACATCTGTTGTTTATATTTAATTACCCATTATCCATAACCTATTTATTGAAAAAATTTAAGAAAAGTTGACTTTTAAGTCTTGAATTAACGAACCGTTGTTTATATTAAAATATGAAAAAAAGTCATCTATTGGAAGAATTTAAAAAGCATTGTTAGTAGTATTGTTTTTTGTATGTATTTTATTTGTTTCTTCATTGTTGATACTGATGTTGGTGTTGTTGGAACATGTGGTGTTGGTGTTGTGGATGGTGTTAGAACATGTGGTGTTTGTGTTCTTGAGGGTATTGGAACATATGGTGTTGTTTATTTGTTGTTGATGATGTTGCTGATGTTATTGTTGGTGTTGGTGGTATTGCAGCAGATTCCCCAACTATTGCAATTGATGAATCAGTTGTTGGAACAGATGGAGCAACTTTTGGAAGAAGTCAAACCATTAGCAAGGCTGGCTTGATTTATTCTAGCAAATTACCCATCTGTTGTAACATGTCAGCCATCTGTTGCCATAGATGCATCGTCTTTTGCAACAGACTACTCATCTCTTAAACAGATGGAGAATTTGTTGTAATACTTGTTGTAATGTGTTGTATTCATTCAATTTTGTGTTACCCTTTTTTAAAATAATGCAGAAATCAATTGTAATGATCTTTTTTTTCTTTTCTTGTTTGACATCATTTGTTTTTCTCTTGTTTTCAGATAAAAAGAAGTGAAAGTGGATCAACTTTTATGTGACAAACATTAAAGTCTAGAGTAAAGATGGTTTCAGAGAAATGAGCTTCTTGCATATAAAACCACTTCATATGTTGGAGGTATGTATTACTGACAATGTTATCGTGCAAACAAACATAGAGTACACCAATTTTGTGAATGAAGTATTTTACCGATTAGGCATTGATCATTCAAACAAGATATCTGTAATTTTATAATTAAGTTTGATAGGTTCAAACTGATAAGGCTGAGAGACCTTGTAGGTGGTGTCGATACCCTGTTATGGTTTGATGATGGTTTTGAAAATGTTTGTGTGTCAATTTTGGTGAAGGGATCAAGTTTTGGTGGTATTGTAAAAAGATTCAATAGTGATTAGACTAATTTTAAGGTTTCAATGGACTTTTGAAAGGCCTCCAAAGCTTCACACTGCTACAACCAAGAAAGGAAATCTATATAGTTATTATCCTCGCCTAAATTTATATGGTTGGGTTACTTGGGGCGATGATTATACAACAGAAGGTGTGGTAGGAGAATACTTGCGAGGAAAAGGGGAGTTGACGAAGATTATATCATCTCAGACCTTATTAAAGAAGAAACACAGGTTACCAAGGAAAGTGTAGCGAATCTGGATGATGAAATTGACTTAAAACATGAGAAATCTAAATGAGTTACAAATATGAAATTGTAAACAAAAATGAAAATCCATCAGTCATCTCTCTCAAAAGAAAAATACTGCCGCTAGAAACTTTGCCAGGGAACTACGAATATTTAGCGTGGTCGGAATGATCACCTCCATAGAAAATAGCAAAACACCAAGGAAACAGCTTTGCAGGCACTGAGGGTTAAAATGATGTACCGTAAATAATGCAAACTTACGCCGTGAACTTCTAAAGTTGAGATAAGGAATCAAGCCAAGATGGCAATTTTAGAAGTTACACTTGCATCCTAGGCCTTCAGTTTGTGGTTCTAGTCACGTCAGTCATAGTAAAAACAAAAAGGCTCGGGGTTTCTGCCCAACTTTAAACCTTTTTATTTTGACTACTATTGACCTCATCAAAATTACAAACAGAAAGCATGGGATACAAGTTAAAATTCAAAAATTGTCGCCTTATCTTGATTCCTTATTTTAACTTAAGAGCTTCTTGGCATAAGTTTTCTTTATTTACTGTACATCATTTCAAGCTGCTTCCTTGGTGTTTTGTTATTTTATTTGGAGGTGATCATTTCAACCACACTAACTAGTCGTAGTTCCCTTGCAAAGTGTCTAGCTGCAGTATTTTTCTTTGAGAGAGACAACTGATAGATTTTCATTTTTGGTTACACTTTCATATTTGTACTTGATTCAGATTTCTTATGTTTTAAGTCAATTTCATCATCCAGATTTACTAGAATTTCCTTGTTTTCTACCTTATGTTTCCTCCTCAATTAGGTCTTAGATGATATAGTCTTTCATCAACTCCCTTTTCCCTAGCAAGTATTCTCCTACAGCTCCTTATGGCGTACAATCATCTTCTCTAACAACCCATCCAAATAAATTTGGGCCAGGGGAATTTCTATTGGTTTTCCATTCTTGTTTGCAGTAGAGGGAGACTTCAAAGGCCTTCTAAATTTCCAGTTCACCCTTAAAGCTATTCCAATCGCTATTGGATATCTGCAATGCCACTAAATATTAATCTCTTCAAAAAACATGACACATATAAACATAAGAAACAATCGTCATTAAATCATAATAGGGTATCAACACTATCTCCATGGTCCCTCGACCTTATCAATTCAAACCAGTCAAACTTTAACTGTACAATATAGGATCTTGTTTGAATGATTAATGCCTAATCGGTTAAAAACTGCATTCACAAAATCATTGTACTTTATGTGTGTTGTCATGATTACCTTATCAGTAATACATAACTCCCACATATGAAAGTGGATCCATCCATCTGCATACACCTTATTTTTCCTACCCCATATATGTCTTAATTTGAAAAAACAGATGGCTAACATGTTGCAACAGATGACACATCTGTTAAAATTATCAAATAATCATAGACATTTGTTACAACAGATGATCAATCTGTTGCAACAGATGACTTATCTGTTGGAATTAATCTAACAAATATATACATCTATTGCAACAGATTGCTAATATGTAGTAAATTATCAAACAAATAAAATATATTTTGCAACAGATTACCCATCTGTTGGATTTATTTTAAAGCAATTTTCTTTCTGAAATAAAATAAAGATAAATGTTGTATTTAAATTCATTTTTTAGTAAAGATAAATATGTGAACAGTCGTGACTTTTTGCCTAACCCGTTCAAATATAATCCTTTATAAATAGGACCCTCCTTACTCTTTCAGTCTACTCCACTTCTAGATATGGCTGATCCGAATTTGTATAAGGTGATTATGTGAAACTCCTTGCGGGAACTTGAAAGAAATATTCACCATTTCCGGTGGTAGTTAGGTTCCATGAGAGCAAGGCTGAGGAGGGCTCTGCTACTTCCGGTTGATAATAATAATAATAATAATTTGGTTATGTTTTTTCTTTTAGTGTATGTATTTTATTTTATTATATTGGATCTACCTAAGGGAGGAACCTAATGTATGTTTTGTTTTTTATTGTATATTTATATATAATAGATTTAAAAATCTATGTATGTTTGGTCGACATTGGCTTTTTAATTCTTATTTATTTTTTATTTTCTCTATTCTTTATTCTCAACATGTCGGCGATTGGAGGTAGGGATTGAGCATTTTCTGCAATGGATGGAGCATATGTTGCAACAGATGGTTAATCTGTTGTGACAGATGGACCATATATTGCAATAGACAGTTAATCTATTCTGATAGATGGACAATATGTTGCAACAAATTATTAATTTGTTATAACAGGTGGACCATATGTTGTAACAGATAGATGGAAGAGTTGCAACAATTTAATAAAATAATTATATTATTGAAAAGCTTAAAAGACATGACTTTTCACAATAATCAAAAAGTCATCAGTCAGATTTAATTATGACTTTCACAATAATCGAAATGTCACTAGTTATATTTAATGAAGGAGGTGAACACTCGTGACTTTTTACCTACCACATTCAGATTCAATCCGCTATAAATAGGTCACTCCATACTCGTTCATTCTACTCCACTTTATTTATTTCTTGCATTTCTTCTTTCATATTACATCTTCAACTACTTCTCTTTAAAGACCATATTCCTTTCTGATTTAGGTAAGTTTTTTTCGTCTATGTGTAAATCTACCAATTGGTAGTATACGTTGTATTACATTCAGACTCCTTTCTTTACTTTTGTTCTTACGTTTTTTGTCAATTTATGTGTATTCGAGATATGGCTGATCCAGCTTGGGACATTGCTATTTTGTGCTACACCATGGGGGAAATTCATAGGTAGGTTAATGAACTCCAGCGGGAGTTGGCCGCCATGAGAGCAAGGATGCTCCAAGAGATTCACAGGCTGAGGAGTGCCTTGCTGCTGCCAGTTGATATTGGCCGACTAAGAATAATAATAATAATAATAATAATAATGATAATAATGATAATAATAATTCTTTTAGCGTATGTATTTTTATTTTTTCTATATAGGATCTACCTACCTAATGTATTTTGTTTTTGTTTAATGAAAAATTTATGTTTGGTCGAGTTTGAATCTTTAATTCTTATTTAATTTTCATTCTGTCTATTTTTTTTCTCAATATGTTGTTGACGGTTGGACTTAAGGAGCAATTTTGAATCCAGTAGCAAGTAAGAGTTTTGAGTTCTTTCAACAGATGGACCATCTATTTAAACAGATTAGTCATCTATTGGGTTTGTGGAAGAAACTGTATTGTGTTGCTTTAACATATTATCCATTTGTTGCAATAGATTGATCATATGTTGGAGGAAAACATTTCAGTTTGATAAAATGTATTGCGTTTTTCCAGAAAATATACATTTGTTGCAACAGATGGGTAGTCTACTGAAAATAATTTTATGGTCTGTTGTATTTAGTTTCTATTTTACTGCTTTTTATTGATGCACAAGTTAATGAAAAAGATATTTTATATAATAAATAATAACATTTATGTTCACAATAATGAGTTAAGAATATCAAAGTCCATAACAAACAACAACACAAGTTTTTTTATTACATTTTGTGGTGCCTAAATAAAGACATTTGTTATTGATCTTTCCATTAGTGGTACCTAAATAAAGACATTTGTTAAGAAAGTTAATAATGACATGATAATAAAATTAATAGTGATTTTATAGTGCTGTAACATGAACCCCAACAGATGAGTAATTTGTTGCAACTAGTGAATAATATGTTGCAATAGGTTAGTCATATGTTGCAACAGATGAATTAACTATTGGTAATTTATGTTATAGTACTATATAACCTAAAGCTGATTCCAACAGATATGTCATCTGTTGGAAAAGTTGACTCCTATGTTGCAACAGATTATACATTTATTGCAACAGATGAATCATCTGTTGGGATGTACTAAAGAACCTTTGAAGTTGATTCTAACAGATGAGTGACATGCTGCAACAAATACATAACCTATTGCAACAAATTAGTTACCATTTTCAATAGACGACTCATCTGTTGGAATTAAGTTCAGGTTCTATTGCACTAAGTAAGTAATCTATGTCAACAGATGACCCATCTGTTCGATTTATGTTAAAGCAATATAGAACCATAAATATGAGTCTTTCGATGCGACAGATGACTCGCCTGTCACAATAAATGAGTCATCTATTGAAATAAATGAATCTTTTGTTGGGTTCATGTTTATAGTTCTATTCATTGTTTTAAAAACAATAGTAGTAGTGTACCCAGATGAGAGATTCAACTTAAAATCATAATTTTACTTACCAAAGTCGCCTATGAAGTAATGCCAAAATGATATACGAAACTAAATTTGACCTAAAAAATGGTTAAGTAGCAGCAGTAGCAGTAACAACAACAACATTGGTAAACAAGAATAAGATGATGATAATGAAGCATGAGATGATGAATAAATTAGCAACAATAATGAATAACAAAAATGGCAAAGAGAGAGAAAACAACAATAATGAGAAGAGAGAGAAAACACACATTTTTATTCCCTCCATTTCTAGTTATATTAGGTCAACATTTGGATCAAAGTGTAAATTAAAAAACTTATGGGATATTCTCAAACTTTCCAAACTTTCTTAATCACTAATAAAGTAATTTTCACCAACACTCAATTATTAAAACTTGAGTCACCTACGCCTTATTTTCAAACTTTTTTATCACTTTTATCTATATTGCCCCACTAAGTAGAGGTAGGTTTAGATTTATATATAGATACAATATATTATATGTGTTAATGAGGAGACCCATAAAATTCATATTTATACCACTACCATACTTTAGTGCCTATTATTTTAAGGCTCACATTTCAACATGTTAAGCAAAACGAAGAGTTGGTAAACAATTTAGGAAGAGTGAACTGAGACACAATTCAAAGCTTTTCCTAGTTGTATAGTCATAGATGTAAATTTTAAAACACATAGAGTGAAACTTGGAGGCTTAAAATTTAAACTGTAGCACACTTGAACGAAACACATACTACATTTTAACATCACTTAATATTATAGCTACACAATATTACTTCCCCATCTCATTTTATGTGCCGACATTTCTTTTTTGGTTCATCCCAAAAAGAATATCACTTTACCTTATTTAGTAAATATTTAAAGACAGAATTTCACTTTTACCCTTATTGGTCCTACTTATAAGGTACCATTTAACTAAAGGTAGTAATAGTATAATTTTTAATAAAGGATAATTTGATAAATATCACCAAGTCTTTTCATCTTTCTTAAACTCCGTGCCCAATCAAAGTATGCCACAATGGGATGGAGGCAATAAATTACTGGTAAAACATAAGTTTATTAGGAATAAGCACACCATCTTATCACTGATATGAAAATAGAGAAAAGAGAAGATGAATATAACATATTGCATGTCTATGAACGATGGTTCTTCAATCACAAATCTATGCTCAAACTTGAATGACGGCGAGCTCAAAAGATAGATTTTTAGTTGTCAAGCGGTAATGCAAGAGCTACCTTTTAAAGGAAAATTCATTAGCTATAATGGTGAATATGCAGAGGAAAATCTTATTGCAGATAAAATCTAAAGGCAAAGAGATTCAAATAGTGGTGTAGAGGGTGGAGGCGGCTGAAAGTCTCTCTAAAAAATGAGTAGATAACACTATAATTTGTAGCGATTATCTTAGGGTTTGGATTTAATTTTGGGTAAGATTTGTGATTTTAGTTTGAATCCATAGTCAAAGAGAATGATTTTAATTTGAACATTTGAGAGGTCTGAACAATTTTCAGGCTTCACATGGTTGAAGTGACATAGAATGGAAAAGAAGTACCTAGCCTCTATCCATGGTGAAAGATTTTAAAAATTTTGCTTGAAAAAAGTAAATTGGACGTTTGAGAAGAAAGAGTAGCACTTTGAGAGAAAAAAATGAATTTTGGGAAAAAATTTAGGTTTTTGAGCATATTTTAGGTGTTTTATGTAGAGTGTGGGCAAAATTGGTAGTTCAAGGTGATTGGGAATTCTTGGGTTTGACTGGCTAATAAGGGTGAGATAATGGTGAGGCTGTACTTGTTGTGGAAAATATGTGAAGAGGGTGTCTTTGGAGTGTTCCATGACCTTTTGACACCTTAAGCGGTGTAAACATGGCATCTATATAACGCTGAGGTGGAAGAGGGGAGAGAAAAGAATAGTCTTTAGAGATCAATTTTAAATTTAGGCCAAAGTTGCATGGAATTCAAAGATTAATAATTATAAAATGGAATGATTTAGAATATCTTCTTTGTTATATTCTTTGGGCTTCTATATCAATATAAAAAACGTTCTTAATATAACATCTTAAAAAATTATGGATATAAAAAATATAAATATATATTTGATATTGAAATATGAATATTAATAATACTAAGTTGCATGATAAAAATCACAACTAAATGATAGTATTTGTAACGTATAAAATGAAAGAAATTATACTTCATTTGATTCAATAAAATAAATATAATAATTTTTTTGCAAAGTTTAAAGGAAACACAATGATAATTTTAAATATAATAAAATTAATAATGGTGATGATGATGATGACGACGACGACAACGATTACGATGACGACGATGACAATAATAACGATGATGACAATGACAATGATGACGACGATGATGATGAATACAACAATACTAGTAGTAATTATAATGATAATAGTTTTGAAAATATTGGTGAAAACAAAGTATTTGATTAATATATAAGTTAGAAGATTATCAAAATAAAATGAAAGAAAGGAGGGTGAAAATTAGGTGTCAACAAACGACGTCCAGGTAGGCTAGACTTAAATTTCTTCTAAACTTTTCTCTATTATAGTATTAGTGTGATATGGTGTTAGCTATGGGTTGGTTCTTATGGATCGGATACTCGTTAGTGTATTTCAACTTAATTTAGCCAACTAAGGGCCTTCTCAGATAGATTTTTGCCCTGTTTATCTTAAATTAGTCTATGATGATCTTTTAGTATAAGTCTCATCTTATTTAGTGCCTTGGGGTAGAATTGTGAAGCTTTAGAGATAAAAGTCAAATGGGCGTCAACGCTTTTGATCACACAACTCGAGGCTAACACAAGGAGGTCCAAGGTATGATCACCCTAAGGATTCAAGAATGTTCTTGGAGGACCTTCTTTGGGCTCCTAACTAAACAATATTGTGTTTAGAAGATAGTTTGGAGTTGATAAAAGCCATGGCACAAGGAATAAAGAGGGCCCTTGTGGGTTATTTTCAAAATAGCCACTTTTGGGCTGGCTATTTTTGTAATAGGCTATTAGTGAAAAGAAAAAGACTATAGATAGGTGCCTTAGACATTTTATTTCATTAATTATTGAAGAATTGTGAATGTATACTCTTGTACGAGTGTAAGGAAAACGTGAAATTGCTTGTGTTGATCTTTCATTTAGAAACGTGGGTTGCTCGGGAATCTAATTCCGTTGAGGTCTACATAAGATTTAGGTGATTTTCTTGATTAATTGATTGAGGTTTTAGGGTTTGATATACCATTCATTTTATTTTAATTTCTTTCATAATGTCTATCTTATTTCCTTCATATCTATCTTTATCTTTGTTTTCTTTGTTTCTTATCTTAGTTTTGATTCCAAAGATTGTTTCCATATCATTTGGTATTAGAGCTAAGCTTAGAATTGTTTTTATGATTCTAGTCTTGCGTTTGTTATCTTTAAAATCACAAAAAAAGAGTTCCAAAAATATTTTTACAGTTAGGTCAAATTTTGAGTTTTTAATTTTTTTGTTCTTTTGTGTTTCTAGTCTTAGATTTTCATTCTATAACACTATACAATTCTATGAATATAATTTGAGTCAAATCAAAGCTTATTTGAGTATTCTATCCTTGTTGAAAGCTTGGGTTTGAATAAGTTTAAAGTCGGTTGCATGATTTGAAGTCGGGTGAGGAATTTGAGAAAAATAATGTTTGGAATGAGTTTAGGATGTTGAAACGTGCCTAGGTTTGAAATTTCAATACATCCTGAGGTAAGAAGAAAAAGTTGGAAAAGTTGGTGTTCTTGGTGTTCATGAAGAAATTGCTATCTTCAAGTTTAATTTTCAAAAAAAAATGGTTGTTTGATCCCAAAAAAGGAAGTAAAAAGGGTGAAAAGTGTTTGTACTAAGGCATATCAAAGGGTTCCAAGGATATTCCAAGAAGAAAGTATTGGGGGGGGAGGGGGAGAGGGGGGTAATTTTACTACCCCATACTTTTCTTAGTTGAGTTTAGCTCCTAGTGCTTGCATAAGAGGCTAAAAACCTAAGAACTTAGCTATGTGTCTAGGACTTATCCATTTTTAAGACCTTCTAACTTTGAGGAATTTTAAGTTGACATCCCGGACTCCGAGACGATGGTTTTTGAGTTGATTCATATTCAGGGGTGTAAGGGGCATGTCTCAGGTTAGTTTTAGATTTTTTGGATGAGGATTGGGTCAAGTTTGGATTTCAATTCCAGCAGCTCAACGCGATTCCTCCACGTCGCGCCGGCAATAGCGGTGATCAAAGTACCGCATCGCAGTGAAGGTATATTCGTCATGTTCTTGATCCATAATTTGAATGCATGTGTCGTGATCTTTATACTAGTGTGTGAAGTTTTTAGTAGGTGAAGAATGTTCATAGAAATTACTTAGAGCCAAGTTGATCTAAGAACCTTAGTTTCATCCAAAGTTTGATGTTCGGTTCTACAAGGGTCAACTTTTAGAGTGTACAACTTTTGATGTATGTATAATTTTCCAGCTCAAGACCTACCAAATTGTAGATAATTAAGTCAACTTTCCAACGATACCAATTTTGCCTTAATCCTATACCCGAGTGAAAAGTTATGGAAATTTTTGTGTGAGTCAGTAAGCCACCATGATTATACCGCGTCGGGTGAGCCCTCAAATCGCAATTCGGGTTACGAAATTTTGGTTTAAATAAGTGAGGGGAAATTGGTTCTTTTCCCACCTCAACCCAGGTCGTAAAAACATGATTTGGAGTGTCCATTAATGCATTATTTGCCCTCATTCTCCTATTTTACTCTCAAGAATAAATCCTAATCAACACCCTTCAAAACAATCCATTCCATCACCTCCTCTTCAAGAAAAAAAAATTATGGTTCTAAATACAAGAAGTTCAAGAAAAGCATTCAAGAACATTCTCAAGGTTTCCAAAGTCAAGCTTTTACATTAAATCAAGTCTATTAAGGTATGTGGGGTTATGAACAAGGATATTGTTTTCATCCTTGTGCCCAACACTAGTTTTTAAAGTTGAAATTATATGAATTTACATTATTTGCAATTTAGGGTTCATACCTAATTATCAGTATTTGAAGTTTATGAACTGACAAGTGATTTAAGTGTTGAATTGCATAGCTATTTCTACATTGTTTATGCGTGTGACATGATTTTATATATTAAGAATTGAATTTCACTAACTTGACTAGAATTGTTAAAGCATTTCAAAAATTTTCATTATCAAGCATGAATTCTGATGATTTGACATGAGTTTCAAGAATAGGTTTCAAACACTAAGTTTTAGTCTTGATATTTCAAGAAAGATAATGTTTGAGTATTCTTTGACAAGCATGCATTCATATTTTAAGCAATATTTGATCTTTTGATCCTCAGCTAAGATATGGAATCCACACTGTTAGTTTTGATTACAGTATAAAATAGATAGATGCATAACTGGTTTTCATTATTAACCCTTATGCTACTTTATGGTGGATTTCCTACGGAATGAGCATACAGATTTAAGAGAGTATTATTTAGCACTGAGTTGGGCATGATTCCAAGGTCTCATGCCCCAAAACTACGAGCCAACACAGATACAGATTATTCAGATTATTTCTATTTATGTGGACACAAATACAATTGTAATGACTTAACTCCGGTTATACTCCTTGGCAAGAGTATGACACCTTTCCCTAACATGAGGTTTTCCCCTTAGGAGAACTAGACGTTGGATACCATGATAGCTCACATGGTGTATGTCTGTTAGAAGAATCTCCCTAAGTCCTAAAATAGAACAACAAAACAACTTTAGAAACTAAGTGTAAAGGCTCACAATTTTATTCAGATATTATTTTACATCAGATTTTAGCTATATAATATTTTAGCTTTCAGTTTACAGATATAAAAGTGAGTCCTTTTTACACTTAGCCTACATAATTTGAAGACAGGCTTAACTTTAGTCCTTCTTATTCCACTAATAGAAAGAGTAAAAGTATAATTTTTAAAACTAAGTGTTATTTCTCACAAGATTTATACAGTATGCTTTATTATTCATGATTTATGATTTTCAGCTTTTAGTTATTCAAGCCAATGTGAGTCATTTACACTTAGAATAAATCCTTTTATAAGTTTATATAAACATTGAGATATTATTTTACTTATGCATTCACCCCCACATGCTTAGTACATTCCCAAAGTATTGATCCACATATACGTCTATGTGTTACATTGTTTAATAATGTAGGTATAAGCTGTAGCATGTACATTCATAATCAGACAGTTGTAGCTTCCAATTAACAGGTGATGAGCCCTTTTGATTCAAGGGCTCGTATCAGTTACAGTTCGAGTATCCTTTTTCTCTCTTTATTCAGTCTTATTGATTCTAGATTGTTGGGGGTCATGTCCCAACTACCTATAGTCAATACTAGTAGAGGCTTCATAGACAGTCAGTAGAGTTAATGTATTTTATTCCAATTTTGTCTTGTATAATCAGAGTTGTAATCATTTTAATATAGTTTTTACTAATCATATTTATAAAATATTTATCTTCCTCTTATTTCTTCAAGATTTATGTACTTCATTCAGTTAGTCATGAGTTATACCATTACAAGGGTTATCTGGGGATCACTTATGGTCCTAAGCACATGTGACATTTAGGGGATAGTCTCGGGGCGTTACAAACTTGGTATCAGAGCACAGAGTTCAAGTTTCCTAGGGTGTCTATGAAGCCATGTCTAGTAGATTCTTGTGAAATGGTACAGAGACGTCTGTACTTTTCTTCGAGAGGCTATAGGGCATTTAAGAAATATTTTTGTTCTTTCATAATCTAGATTGTGTTGTAAAGTTGTTCTCTCAGAAAATTTTGTCTATTCGTGTGTTACTCCATAATTCTCCATCTATGACTTACTCTTGAGATAACATGATTATTAAGTTCTAATTCCTCCCAAGATGATGCTCTCAGATTTACTATTAATAGCTTCAGAAGTCACACAAGGGGCTTGAGAGGGGCTCGCTAGTGTGTTATAATTTTCTTAAGTTTAAAGCTTATGTCCTCATCCATATAACTTGTGCAGTTAAGACAGAATATGTTATGTATTCAGATTCCTCATTAACCTTTCAATACAGATAGTGCTCATAAGAGAAGATAGTATGAACCTAGATTGTTGAATAAAGTTTATATTAGAGAAATATTGCAACCTAGAGTATTATGTTTCATAAGTAGTAGAACCTTATTATAGTTAGAAGTATCGATATAGAAGTGTAGTAATAAGAAAAGTGGGAATGACGATTGATAGAAAGTATAGAGATAAAACTTATACATGCTATCGAGTTAGTGTTAAGGTGATAGGTCCTTTTGTGTATACTTAGGCATAATAAATATGGTATAAGGTCCTTGGTAGAAGGTAGAGAAAGAACGATTAGTTAAGAGGAATTATTGTTTTCTGGAAGTAGGAAAGGAGTTATGGATTTCATTTATTGTGTTACAAACGTATAGATTATTAATGATTGTATTTGGTGGTTAAGTATTGTTAATTTAGGCATCCCTTAAGGTTGCTCTATGAAATAATTTAGGTGTATAGATTGTAAATAGTCATAATGGGGAGAAGGAAGATGTGCTAACGTGTTTTAATAATATATATTATATGATTATGATTGATTATTGTTATTATGAGGCTTTAGTGGGGTAGTTTTTCTTGATGTCTTATTTTATAGCCTCCAAGTGAGAATAGTATGTGAGGTTGGGTTGTTAATCATGTCTAGCACTAGACACTAAGTTTGAACAGTGGATGATCATAAAGGTAGAATTACTGATTGCTTGGTTGGTGATTCTAGTTACATGGAAGTGATCTAGTAGGCTTGAACAGTGTATGCAAGAGTTTAAGTTCATATGTTTGTAATTAAGTATGATGTTGTAGGTATGAGGTAAAGGTGTGTACAAGGTGATGTGGGGATTCATTATTTTCGAAGTTTATTAAGTATTATGCATGATTAATAGTGCCCTTGAGTGGTTAAGTGGTAGAAGGCTAGCTATATCGTACATGATGTTAACAGTAGATAAGTTGAGGGATTATGGATAGTTGGTGATGAGTCTTTTAAGTATTATTTTGATTCTTATGGTTTGGGAAAAATATAATTTGAGATGTGATCATGGTAGTCTATGATTATGTGTTTAGTGAGGCAAGTATGTTTGTTGAGTTAGTAAAGTATAAGTCTATGATGATGACTATCCAAGATAAAGGAAGTTAAGAGTGGTATGTACTAATAGAGTAACCAAGAATGGAGTTTGTATGGTTTATTAAAGGTTTGGGGATATCCATAGTAAGTGTTAGAATCTAAGTTTGAACCTTTGAAGATTAAGCTAATAGAAATAAGAGTTGAAGCTCTAGATGGTGTGAAATCAGGGTATGGTGATACTCATAAAGATTCTAAGTTAGAAAGTGTTAAATTTATTATATAATGACTATTGCGCTATAAAAAAATAGGGTTGTATCTCAGAAGGAAGTATTAGTGGTGGGTTTCACACTTTCAATGTAGTCTTTCAAGGTAAGTTTATTATTTATATGTATTGTTATACCCAAGACTCTAGAGTGAAGTGATTTCAGTTTAGGTTAGAGTTTAGTAAAGGGTTCCACAGACTTAGAATGAGGGCTTAAATCTAAGGGGAAGATGATAGAACAAGGCACCAAGTCAGGCCCCCAGATTCTAGTAGTAATGCCGATATGTTGTAGAACAGTAGTAAAGGAGGAGGATGCCCAACCCCTTCTTATCTCACTGCAAAGTATTTACTCATCACAATATCTACTCATGCTACACTCCTAATAATCAGCGAGATTCAGTTTATGTCGTGAATTCCCTCAGTTTATATCTCTTTAATGAGTCCATGCCTTTGACATTCTATTCCTCAGGCCTTAGTTAAGTGTTAAAGTTATGTATAGTATTCCTTCTTACTTCAGGTCTTTATGTGTTATCCCTTCAGTGACCTCTTCTTATGTAAAGATAGTGGTGATGATAATGGACAAGCAATGGTTTAGATGAGAGAGAGTTGATGATCCATATTAAGAAAGACTATTTATCCCTTTCTGACTAAGAATAAAGGGTGAAGGAATATTAAGGTAAATCTTTGGTATATGTCATAGTTCGTTGAGAATTCTGGGTTTGTCTTCTTAAGCATAGTACAAGAAAGTGGTTATTGATAGAGGTTTAGAGAAGATGAGAAAGATTCCTTTATGGGTGTTTGCCTTGAATTTCACATATGGTTATAATGATAGGCTTGAATGTCATGTTGGGATGTAAGTGGAGGAATGTAATTTACTCTAGTAAATCCATAGTAAGAGTTTAGAGTTAGTCATTAAAGTGGTAAGGTATATTATGCTTAGGGTGTGAGCTCTAGAAGAGACATAGAAGATTGAATCATGTTATTTAGACTAGTATTATGGTATAGCGTGTTTTATTTTGTGATTTTGAGTTAGGCTTGCTCATGGTGAGAGAATTTAGTTTAGTTTAAACTTTAGTAGATGGATTTATCAATGCCATGTGAAGATTTATAAGTTGAATCAAGTTAGTATTGTATTTAAGAGGAATAGTATAGTTGAGGGAGTATTTGAGAAGTGTTGCTGAGCTTGAGAGTAAGAAGTTACCTTGCCTAAGGCTTAGAAATTCTATCCTAGCTTATGATTTGTATGCCTATATACCATGCTATAGAGTTGTATCAATGTTTTGATTCCTTAGTCAGATGTATTGTTCATATCATGCCCAAAATTCTTTGCTCAATAATATTATTAGAATTCCTTAGGAGAAGTGCTGGAGAAATACTCCATTTGAGTATGGGCAGTTAGTATGATCCAGTCCATAGAGCTTGGAATCCATTTTAGCAATCAAGCAGATAAGCTCCTATAGATTTCCAACTTTTCATTTAGTCTTGCTACCCAATGTTTTGTGAGTAAGGTCATTCCATGATGTAAAATAATACATTCATGCAAATTACGAATTCAGCTCAGTTCATGCATCATGCACGAGTTTCAGTTTTCGATACTCAGTCATGATATTCAGTTTATGTATCATGTTTCAGACTCAGCTAGGAAATCATGTTCCAAGTCATGCATGTTCTGTATATGATCTCAGTTACCTTTGTACAGTACTCTCAGTCTAACCAGTCTCATTCGAGGATGAAAGTTCCCAATGGGGAGATATCGTAATACCCCATACTTTTCATAGTTCAGTTCAGCTCCTAGTGCTTGTATAAGAGGCTAAAAGTCTGAACATTTAGCTATGTGTTGAGGACTTAGCCATTTTTAAGACCTTCTAACTTTGAGGAATTTTAAGTTGACCTCCCAAACTCTGAGATGATGGTTTTTGAGTTGATTCATGTTCAGGGGTGTAAGGAGCATGTCTCAGGTGTGTTTCAGATTTTTCGGACAAGGATTGGGTCAAGTTTGGATTTCAATTCCAGTAGCTCAATGTGATTCCACCGCGCCGTGCTGGCAATAGCGGTGACCCAAGTACCGCATTGCGGTGAAGGTTGATTCATTATGTTCTTGATCAATAATTTGAATTCATGTGTCTTGATATTTATCCTAGTGTGTGAAGTGTTTAGTAGGTGAAGAATGTTTGTAGAAATCACTTAGAGAAAAATTGAGCTAAAACCTTAGATTCGTTCAAAGTTTGTTGTTCGATTCTACAAGGGTCAACTTTGAGAGTGTATAACTTTTAATGTATGTATAATTGTCCAGCTCAAGACCCACAAAATTGTAGATAATTGAGTCAGCTTTCCAAGATACTAATTTCGCCTTAATATGATACCCGAGCGAAAAGTTATGGCATTTTTCGTGTGAGGCAGTAAGCCATCACGATTATACCGCATCGGGGTGAGCCCTAAATCTCAATCCGGGTTATGAAATATTGGTTTAAATGAGTGAGGGGTAATTGGGTCTTTTCCCACCTCAACCAAGGTTGTAAAAACATGATTTGGAGCGTCCATTAGGGCATTATTTGCCCTCATTCTCCTATTTTACTCTCAAGAACAAACCCTAATCAATACCCTTCAAGATCATCCATTCCATCACCTCCTCATCAAGAAAAAAGCCAAGAATTAAAGTTCTAAATACAAAAAGTTCAAGAAAAGCATTCAAGAACATTCCCAAGGTTTCCAAAGTCAAGCTTTTACATTAAATCAAGTCTATTAAGGTATGTAGGGTTATAAACAAGGATACTCTTTTTATCCTTGTGACCAACACTAGATTTTATAGTTAAAATTACATGAATTTACATGATTTGCAACGCTAATGATAAATTGGAGGTTTGGATATAGACGCTTGAATCTAAAGGTTTTTGGTTAAGTAGAATAAAGACAAAGTACTTGGAGTGTAAGTTCAGTAATATGTCGCAAGAAGATGGAGTGGTTGTGAAGCTAGACACTCAGGCCATCCAGAAGAAGGAGAGTTTTATGTATCTGGGGTCTATAATTCAGGGTAATAGTGAGATTGATGAGGATGTCACGCATCGTATTGGGGAAGGGTGGTTGAAGTGGAGGCTCGCTTCGGGAGTCCTTTGTGATAAGAAGGTTCCCCCGAAGCTTAAAGGTAAGTTCTACAGAGTGGTAGTCCGGATGGCTATGCTGTATGGAGCGGAGTGTTGGCCAGTTAAGAACTCCCATATCCAAAAGGTGAAGGTGGTGGAGATGCTAATGTTGCGATGGATATGTGGACATACCAGGAAAGATAGGGTGAGGAATGAGATTATTCAGGAGAAGGTGGGAGTTGCCTCAGTGGAGGGTAAGTTGCGAGAAGTGAGGTTATGTTGGTTCGGGCATATGATGAGGAGGGGCCCTGATGCTCCAGTGTGGAGATATGAGACTCTAGATATGGATGGTTTTAGGCGGGCTAGAGGTAGACCGAACAAATATTAGAGGGAGGTGATTAGGCATCATATGGAGCAATTACAGCTTACAGAGAACATGACCCTTGATAAGAAGGTATGAAGGACGCAGACTAGGGTAGAGGGTTAGGGGGTGGGAGCGCGACGGTAGTAATAGGGGAGTGCTACTTTGGGTCTAGAGTTTCTAGTTCGTAGTGTTGGGGCTTTAGTTTTTGGGGTTAGTGGTGTTATCTTTTTTGCATCCCGTACTAGTTTATTACGCACTTATCTTTTGTGTTTGTTATACTGTTAGTTTGTTTTGTGTACCATACTAGTTTGCTTACTTTTTGTATTTGTTATACTGTTATTGTTCCAAAGCTGGGGGTCTATCGAAAACAACCTCTCTACTTCTCTTGAGGTAGTGGTATGTTCTGCGTACACTCTACCCTCCCCAGGCCCCACTAGGTAGGAATACACTTGGTATGTTGTTGTTGTTGTTGTTACAATTTAGGGTTCATACCTAATTATCAGTATTTGAAGTTTATGAAGTGACAAGTGATTTAAGTGTTGAATTGCATAGTTATTTTTAAATTGTTTATGCGTGTCACATGATTTATATATTGAGAATTGAACTTCACTATCTTGACTAGAATTGTTAAAGCATTTCAAGAATTTTCATTACTAAGCATGAATTTTGATGATTTGACATGAGTTTCAAGAATGGGTTTCAAACACTAAGTTTTAGTCTTGATATTTCAAGAAAGATAATGTTTGAGTATTATTTGACAAGCATGTATTCAGATTTTAAGCAAGATTTGATCTTTTGATCCTCAGCTAAGATATGGAATCCACTTAGTTGATTTTGATTACAGTTTAAAATAGATAGATGCATAACTGTTTTTTATTATAAACCTTTATGCTAGTTTTAAGGTGGATTTCCTACAGAATGATCATACAGATTTAAGGGAGTAGTATTTAGCACCGAGTTGGTCATAATTCCAAGGTCTCATGCCCTAGAACTACGATCCAACGTAGGTACATATTATTCATATTATTCCCATTTATATGGAAACAGATACAGTTGTGATCACTCATCTCAGGTTACACTCCTTGGCAAGAGTATGATACCTCTCCCCAACGTGAGTTTTTCCCCTTAGGGGAACTAGACGTTGGACACCATTATAACTCACATGGTGTATGTCGGTTAGAAGAACCTCCCTAAGTCCTAAAACAAAATAACAAAATAGCTTTTAGAAACTAACTGTAAAGGCTCAACATTTTATTCAGTTATTGTTTTACATCATATATTAGCTATGAGATTTCAACTTTCAGTTTACAGATATAAAAGTGAGTCCTTTTTACACTTAGCCTGCATGATTTGAAAATAGACTTAACTTTAGTCCTACTTATTCCACTAATAGAAAGAGTAAAAGTACAACTTTTAGAACAAAGGGTTATGTCTCACAAGATTTATACAGTATACTTTATTATTCATGATTTATGATTTTCAACTTTTAGTTATTCCTGCCAATGTTAGTCATTGAACCTATCATGCAACCTTTTACAAGTTTATGTGAAAATTGAGACATTGTTTTACTTATGCATTTACCCCCACATGCTTAGTACATTCCAAAAGTATTGATCCACATGTACCTGTATGTGCTACATTATTTAATAATGTAGGTACAAGTTGTAACATGCACATTCATAATCAGACAATTGCAGCTTCCAGTCAGTAGGTGATGAACCCTTTTGATTCAAGGGTTAGAGTCAGTTACAATTCGAGTAGCCTTTTTCTTTCTTTATTCAGTCGTATTGATTTGGGATAGTTGGGGGTCTTGTCCCGACTAACTATAGTCAATACTAGTAGAGGCTTCATAGACAGTCAGTAGAGTTAATGTATGTGATTCCAGTTTTGTCTTGTATAATCAGAGTTGTAATCATTTTAATATAATTTGTATTGATAATATTTAGAAAATATTTATCTTTCGCTTATTTCTTCAAGATTTATGTAATTTATTCAGTTGGTCATGAGTAATACCAGTACAAGGGTTAGCTTATGATCACTTGTGGTCCTAAGCATCGTGTGATGTCCAAGGGGTAGTCTCGGGGTGTTACAGCAATTAGAGAGCATTTCATCCAATTCAAAGAGAAAGGGGCGGCCAACTTGTTTTAAAAGTACGCCCAAGGTGCTACAACTTCTAAAACCAGTAGCACCTCCATCCAGGATTCCTTGAACCTATGACCGACCTTCTAAAGCAGGTCCCCAAATGCAGATCAGCCCCTCCCAATGCAGATCAAGTCCCAAATGCAAAATTAAAGCCTCTAAACTGAATTCAACATTTCAATTACTCCTTTTGCTCAAGGTTTGCTTCTTTAGTTTCAGTTTTCTTGATTCCTAAACTCATATTTGATTCTTAAACTACTCATCAACTAGTAATTAGCTACTAAAATGATTGATTAGTTCTTAAGTTCTATTTTTCTCATCGTCCAATTTTTTTAAATTTTTCTTTTTTTAAATTCATTGTGATTTCTTGATTCAAGTCCTTAAGTAATTATTATTTTGAGTCTTTCAAACAAGGATCCATTCTAAACTCAAGCCACAATTGGTACCAAGTAAACTCGTTGGAGTATTAGTGATTTATGAATGCTTGAGATGCTAATTGAGAGACAAAACAAAGGTGAGAACTTCGATAGCTTTTCGGGTTAATTTCTCTAACGCTAATGTGTTTATTGTATTTTGATGTTGGGCATATTTATACGTCTAAGCACCATAACTTACCCATGTTTTAGCTAAGTTGTGAGGATAAAATACATAATTCTTGCACTTTTAGTCTATTTTTAGTTAAGTGAGATGACCTATGTGATTAGCATGCTTTTCAGGTACTAATCATCCATATATACAAAATTATTCCAACAGAACATAAAATTACTTATATAAATAATCACTTGACGAAATTTACAGCACATCACATAGAAATAAAATTGCAAATTAGACATGCCGATTTCCCTAGATAAAACATGAGGGAAAAGAATATTGGCAACAAAAACCCCCATGGTAAGTATCACCCTCCCCCCTCAAAAAATTGATTCAATGTCCTTAATGCATGCAAAGTAAGAACAAAAGGAGGAAAATACTTATACAGACTCTCAGTCAGATGAGGCATCAATCAAATGGTCTGAGGCTACATTGGCCTCGTCTTCATCAACATTAACCCCTACGGTAGTAGGGGTCCTCACACTAACATCCTCCAGAATTGGAGAGATCTCATGGTAAATAGGGTCAGAAACTGTCCTCCTAGCTTGGGACGAACTGGTAGAAACACCTGCAGTTTCATCCTGTAGTCTCTTCTTCCTCTTTTCCTCTATTCTCTTTAACCTCTTAAGTGCTTTCTACAGATCATAGTCTTCTCTCTCTTCCGGTGTCATGGCTTTAAGTTTTCTTTTCTTAGCTACTCTTTTTGCAGTTTTCTCAGCTTTTTCATCTGTCTCTGCTACCTTCTTACCCTTGTCTTTGATCGGTCTCACCATTAAGTCAACAATACCTTCATCCTCATCACTTGCAATTTGGGCTGGATCAAATATGGGTTGTTGTGGCTGCTGTTTCAACTTTGCTATATCTGTCTGTGCCTGTCTAAACTCCACCATAAATTAGGCAAAATCTAGAATGGACATGTCATCCATCTTCTTATTGATTCACTCCTCCATATCATCCATTCTTAGTTGAATATTCCTAAAGGACGTACTACTACCTCTATAATTCTTTCAACAAAGGGTTTGAAATCCGCCACCTATATAGCTAACTGTTTTTCAAACCTTTTCTGGGCTTGAACCAACTTTGCAAAGTTCTTCTGGTTCAGCCTGTATTCAGAATATTGGGTCGAGACTGACATATAATCTACAGTCCCACCCATAGGCGTCAAAGCTGAACCTGTAGATGTGGTAGGATGCACATATATAGCAAGAGGTAATGGCATACCTGAAGAAACCTCTAATGATTCAAGAACTGGTGCCAATTGAGTCTGATGGGCTGGAGGTCTGTTGGCTCTCATGTCGAACCTTGAGTCATCCTTTGTCTTCACAATATCTTATTTGTGCATTGCCCGGATCTCATTATCAACTCCGCTAATCAAAGGGATGTTTGCTTGCTTGCACAACTCTGTGATAAGACATGAAAATGGTAGTGCAGTCATGGTCTTGTGAGTGTGGTTAAATAATTCATCAATAATAATGTGGCTGAAATCCACTGTTAATCTGTCAATCAATACGACAACAATTACAGCTCTAGTGATTTCAAAATGGTCATCACCACCTATTGGCATCAGCCTTAGTCTCACAATTTCCCACCATAACTTAGACCTAAACCTTAGGGATGACTTAGATATCCGTTTACGGGGGTTGTGTAACAACGCAGGATCTTCTTTCTCTATTAATATTTTGGCCAGCCACGGCCTTTGTTTGGTTGTCGTGGACAATTGATGCTCTCATTCTGGTATTGCACCCAATATCTAATATTCAGGCCCAAATAAGAATTTATTCAATATATGCTCCGACATATCTATGTTGACTCCGCGCACAGAAACTGTATCTATATTGCTCATGTCACTAACTGATGCACCTGGGGGACAGGCCTTTTCCAGCAATGCCAAGTAGTTGTCAAAAAACTCACGTACCAAATTCGGTTGATAGGTTTCGAGTGGACTACTCATCCATGCCAACTCATATTCATTGAATCAGCGCTCGAGTTCTGGATACTTGTGTAGTGTTGTTGTCACAATCTGATGTTCCTAGAAAATAGGTCTCTCTACTTCTAACATGTCTGTTTCCTTAAGCCCTTTGTAGAAATGATATCGAGCGTCTTCATGGACTGGAATACATCGAATTGAACTACCTCATCATTCAGCCTGAATAGTAGCTCATTTACCCTTAAATCAATAAGTACACTCCCGATTGCAAGAAAAGGTCGACCCAAGATTACGGGTACCTTGAAATCCACCTCGCAATCGAGAATGACAAAATCAGCCAAAAATATGAAACTGGACACCTTTACTAATATGTCATATAAAATCCCTATGAGCTACTTTACATACCTGTCTGCCATAACTAGTCTCATGCTTGTGGGAGTAGTATCCCCCTAACCCAATTTCTTATACACAGCAAGTGGCATCAATTTTATACTAGCTACCAAATCACATAGAGCTTTTGCAAAACCAAGAGACCCAATAGTGCACGAGATGGTAAATTCTCCTGAGTCCTGCTTTTTCTGCACCAAAGACCTTGTGGAGATAGCACCACAATGATGGAGATTTTCCACTATCTCATACCTAACCATCCGCTTCTTCGTGACAACGTCTTTCATAAACTTCACATATCTGGGCATTTGTTCCAATGCATCCACCAATGGAAAATTGATCGTCAACTACTTAAGCATGGTCATAAATTTGCCAAATATTGTGTCATCGGCCTTCTTTTTCCACCGATAGTGAAATGGAAGAGGAGGTTTTGAGAGAGTGGTAACCACCACTTCAGCCTCCTTTCCCTTGCTCTTCTCCAACACATCAACCTTCTGATGGTTGGATGGTGTATCATTAATAACCTTATTTAGTTTCTCAGACTCCACTAGATGATCAATTTTTGCTTCTTTAACATCACCTATCATAATATCAACCACAGGCTTGCCCACATGAGGGCTTTCCTATACCTTACTACTCCTAGTGGTAACTGTCATACACGAACCATCCTTCCTTGGGTTCTGAATTGTGTTGCTTGGTAGGGTGCCACTATTTCTCTAATTGAATGTGGCAGATAATTGGTTCATCTGCTGCTCCAACTGTTTTATCGAAGTAGAGTGTGAATCAACTAACTAATTCATCAAGGATAAATTACTTTTAATCTCAGCCACCCCAGTATTGGTTGCTTCTACTCCCTTCAATAACTTAGCCATTATGTACTCCATGGACATCTTCCCCAAACTAGTTATATAAGCCTCACAATTTCCAGGAGAAACATACAACCCACTCCTATAATTCTTATTCTTCCAATTACCTTGGTCACGGTCCTTATAGCAAAATTTTTCATAGTAGTTTAGACCTTGGTTTCCTTAGCCACCACCTTGGAAACCCTCCTGATTGTTCAAGTAATTGGCCTCCTCCTTAGAAATGGAGTCAGACTTTCCCTATGACATTACATCTTTAACCTTCTATGTCTTTCCCGATAATAATTTCTTAGTGAGAAGATCCATCTATGTTTTCATGTGAGCCATGTCCTGGTCATGTTCTTCTTACCTCTGCCTCTGCTATGCGGTCATGCTAATAGATACAGTAGATCTTGCTACCTCAAAATCCTTGGTATGCTAAGATCTACTTTATTTCTTCATATGATCAAGCATCTTAGCTACTTCAGGAAAAGTGAGATCCATGAATACCCCACCTGCAGCGTTATCCACTACTGGCTTTGTCACAGAGTTCAAGGCTCGATATAAGATCTCTATCATGTGGACGTTAGTCATCTAATGATTTAGACACTGCATAAGATTCTTCTTAAACCTCTCCCAAATATCATGGAGAGCCTAAGTTGGAAGCTATTTGAAGTTGTTGATCTCATCTCTCAATTTTTCCCTCTTGGACAGCGGAAAGAACCTTTCTAGGAAAGCATCTTTCAATTGCCTCCAGTTGGTAATAGAGTCGGGAGTTATCCCATTCAACCATAAATTTGTCTCCCCATATAGAGACAACAGAAACAGCCACAACCGAATAGTATTTTACCGAACTCCTGGGTTTTCAAACGATTTGCATATCGAGATAAAATTTACTAAATGTATATTTTGGTCATCACCTGCAAGTCCACCGAACATACCTTTGAGATTCAATAACTGGATCATAGTGCTCGTGATATTAAAATTGGCTCTAGGTGCTAAGGGAGAAGGAATAATATCCCCTGTTGCACCAGTTCCATCCAAGTCATCATCATCATCTTCTAGATCAAATTGGATGGCGTGGCATTCTGGTCTCACCCTAACAGGGTGATTTTTGTTGACATTCCTATTTGTTGGTGCAGGCACATTGTTTGCACGCCTCGGGTTGACCAGATTTAATAAATCATCATCACCCAGATCATCATCATCTGGGTTTAATTATCGGTCTGCATTGTCCGCATTCTGTTGGTTCACTTGTGCAGCTGCTAAGGCAGCTAGTTTAGCTTCTTCCTCCTGAGAAGATACTCTCTGTAGGTCTTATTGACTATCCATTCTGCCAATAAGTTGAAGTTCCAGATGAATAGGTAATAAACGTTAAACTGATCTCCGTGTACTTAGCATACAAGATGATCAACCTACACAAAACAAAAACAATAAACAAAAAGTAAAATTTGGGAAACTTTGACCAAAGGTCAATTAACAATCACAGACTTAATTGACAATCGTATTCCCCGGCAACGGCACCAAAATTTTATACGCCTAAATTACAACTTTCTTACGAAAGTGTAAGTGTTCATTGTCAAATATAGAACCCAATAAAGGTTGGGGTCGAATCCCATAGAAAATACTTGTGCAACTAAGCTTATTCTTAATGGACTGTTGATCTAAGGTTCCAGAATAAAGGAGGGTTTAAATGTATTAATAATATTCTTTCATTCTTGAATCACACAGAGGTCCATCTAATGAGAGTTAATGGAAGTATAATTTCAATGAGAATGAGTTAACTAGAGATATGCTCACCAAGATGTTAAAATAGTTAGAGTTGTGAATTTGTGCTCGATTTCTAACTTATAATTTCAATTGCAAGAAATATTGAATTCTAAGAACCCCATATTTCTCAACCTATTGGGTATTTCACCCTTTACTTCTTTCGAACTTAAAGGATTCATGTATTAGTCAATAGAACTCTCATGATGATTGTTCCTGTTAGGGAATTAACCCTTAACCCAAAAGGTAAACCCATGGATTTCATGTGAATTACCTCTTTTCCCAACCTCCACTTTCGTGTTCAGAAAAGTGGTGTTCATGGGCTCACTTCTCAAGTTCGCAACCAAGAGATGTCATTATACTAAAGTGAAATTCATGCAAGTTAGATAGATGTTATAAATTAAATGTATTCATAACCCCAAGTAGCTCTCTACATCAAGGCTCTCATAACCCTAGTTATAGGAGTTTAGCTGCCCATCTCCATATAAGATATCAAAGACATATTGATGTTCATAAATAGCTTCAAGAAAGTACTTATAAAAGTTAAAATATTGTTGTTCTCAATCTTCAATGGAAAATATGGAAATAATAATCAGATCTTAGTTTCTAGCTTCAAATCTCAAAGAAAAGTGTTACAATGCTCTCAAAAGAGGAGAAAGTATGATAATACTGTCAAAAAGTTCCGAAATAAAACCTAATACTTAGTATTTATATGATTCTAGGAACTAGGATTTTAAAATTAAATCCCAAAATTATCGCGTCATGCTCGACGGGTCGGGCAATGGTTCGTCGCTGGAGCGATGGTACGTCGCCTAGACTGTCGCTGGAGCTCCAGTGATACTGTATTCTATTTTGTGGTGATGGGTCAAGCGACGGTTCATCACAGGGTCAATGGTCTATCTCATGGACCATCAAGAGACTTCTAGAGACACTGCTTTCTTCTTCTGGGCGACGGTTAGGCCGTCGGTCAGTCATATGCTCGACGGTCCATCGCCTAAGTCGTCGCTTGTCATTTTTCTCGTGTTTTGCCTAGTTTTTCCAAGTTATTCTTCACGCTCAGTTCTTGTCCTGTAAACACTAAAGTCCAATGTTAAATACAACAATAGTTGCTTGAAAATACACAATTATCCAAAGAAAAAGGCCTAAAATATTCCGTCAAAAGCCATAACATCAATGGGTATCTCAAGTCCACCGAGGACTGGAGACCACCCCAATTGCCTAGTTAAACCAAATACAATTCCCAATAGAGGTTTAATTCCAAACATATAACAAGATAAGATATAAAAGCTCAAAGGAATCTAAGATAACTAATTATCCAACAACCAATAACAAAAACTAACCAAGTCCACAGTAATATCCACAAAGCCTCTAAATAATACCTAAAGCCAATCAATGTCGGGAGGTACCCCCGACTCTAACAATGACAATGATAATGTTAATAATAATGTAAACTCTTTAATTCTAGTCTAAGAAAGGAAACTAGTGAAATGACCAATTATTCATAGAATGGATGCTTACCACTTCACCACCAACGACTGACAAACTAAGTTGATCCATCTAACACTATGCAGGAAAAGTAGAAGTATCTTCGGTGCCTGCATCGCATGGGGATACAACATGCGAAGACGGTTAGTGGGTTGAGTACTAGCATGTAGCTCAGGGATAGGGGTTAAAATAATTCCATGATCTACATTTCTTAATCTTTCAAACCAATGCACATAATCATATTTATATATATATATATATATATATATATATCCTAGATATGTAGCTTAACCATCATAAACAGGAACCCACGGGCTATATGGGTTCAGTTCCCCTGTTGAAAGGGCCTTAGTTTGTGTGTTATCCACACAAACCGGAGGTATCAAGGAAGACCAGTGTTGCATTCTATCGCAGATGCAAGTGCACGTGATCGTACAGGTAATGTAGTGACTCAAAGAATTGGACATTGCAATAATCCTATAAATCTCTATCCTTATCGTGGTCACGCTGATTATTGAGTAATTTATTCGTAGGTTTTATATTATGATCATGGTCTTCCGAGCCTCAAATCTTCTACCTAAAAGGACATTGCAACTACATCGTTGATCGGGGATGCAATAATCCATTTAGATGTTTTAAGTCATCTTCCTTCAATTGAACCAAACCAGGTTGCTAGGTATATTCCTATTCTAGACGCTACTTCCCACTTTTGTTATATAGAAGAATATGAACTTTCTCCTTAAACTCTTCGATCTATCCCTATGATTCTCCTTCTAGGTTCACAAACGGATTCTAGATGTATTCTAATGGTGGCCATTCATTAAAATAGTAGAAACAAGAGAATAAGAATAACCTAAACGATAAATTAATGTTAACCACTCTAACAATAACAAAATATAATCATGTTCTCGGCCTCAACCCCAGAACAAGGGTTTTTTAGCAGCTCATGTGCATAACCAACATCTAAGAAATGTAATTAATCATACCAAAGTTAATGTTTAAATATGAAAATTCAAAGAACTCTATGAGAACTCTCCTCTATTATATGTCTGTCAAGATGTTTAAATTTCTGTTTAAGTCTTCTTTTTATAGTGGGGCACAACTACATGAATTTTCCTCTTCACCGTGCTGCGGAGATCATTGCGGATACTAGGGTATGTGGTGCGGGGCTATCGCAGGCCCTTACTAGAAATTAACTTACAAAAATAATCAGCCTCCACATTGTGGGGGCCATTGCGGATACTAGGTTCTTTAGCGCGGGGCTATCGCAGACCCTCACTAGAAATTGCCATCTGGTTTTTACTTCCCCACTTCATTCCATGCTTTTCGAACCTCTTTCTAGTGCCTTCATGTTCAGCATTTCACTCAAAGTGCTTCCATAGTCCAAAAAATCTCATTATTAATGCATCAAAGCACGTCTAATGTTATCAAAATCAATCCTGGCAACAACTAATCATGTCCATTGGCTAGAGAAAATGATTATAGCTCAAACACAATACAATTAACCTATTTTAGATCATAAAACAAGGCTAAATATGGATAAATGTTGGTGCTTGGACGTATAAATATGCTCAAGATCACCACCCCACACATAAAATATTGTTCATCCTTGAACAATCCCAGGCAATAATTATAGTACAAAAAGGCTTCATACCACAATTTAAACAAAACATTTTTGTTGGGCACACACAGGCTACACATGACTTATTACTTTTCACCTCAAACATGTTATCTTTCTTATGAAAGTACAAGATTACAATTTTCAAAATCTCTAACCTCACAAGTGAACTTTAGAAGGCTGGAAAACTTATGCACATAATTCAATTATGCAATCCTACAGTTCACCTAACTATCATCTTCATGCACCCTTACAATAAGATGGGTACCTAATTCATTCAAAATTTTACAATCTCTAACAAGCATGGGCACATAGAGAACAATTTTCTCTCACTCTTGCAAGAAATTCACGCATGATATATGATATATCATAGGTTTTCCCTGAGTGTACTACTCCACTAATAGCCGAATGTTATGATTTAGGATCAAATAAGTCTTTAAAGGGCGTAATGTAACCTAAGGGACGAATAGGAACTATTTGAGTAAAAATAGTGGTTAATCTCCCTGAGAGATTTAATACATCATAAAAACACTACAAACTCTAAATTTACACTCAATTCTTCACCTCATCTATCTTTCCGGAAGGGAGTATACTTTTTCAACACATTATTCAATTGTTTTCCTTGAACATTCTTTATTCTTTTCATCACCTAACTCCCAACTTTATTGTACCTCAATTCTTACACCAATATCTATATTTTAGGGCTTCACTATCACTTTTTCCTTCTTGTCTTTAACTCCTTACTCAAGTAATTTTTCACTAAAGAGCCTAGGAGCTTGGGATAAAATTAAGGTCAAATAAATAAAAGGTATAAGATATATATAAGGATGCCAAAGAAAATAGTCTATAGGCTCAACAGGGCTAACTAAGAATAATTTCAAGGGTCGGTAAACATAGGTCTAAATCATGGCCATCAACAAAATACCTACATCATCTCCTAAATCCAATATCCTTTATTTCACTTCATACACACACCGGTCAAGTTCTAGACATCACTATGCATTTGGAATTACTAGAAAATCTCACTCACACTTGGTGTATGATAGATTCAAGTAGGATCCCTATAGACTCTCGATCTAGTAATTGTACAAATTCTGAATTAAGCTAACAAACCAAGAGTAACGCAATTGAGAATAGGTGTATAAAACTAGAATACCTGTTTTTAGTTTGACATGATTCTCTATTAAAACAATTGTTTTTCATGTCATGTAGCCAAATGGTCCAACACAAAGTATATCGGCCTAGAGTTGTGGTTGGGTTCTTCACATTTATTTATTTCCTATGACTAATCACCTTCAGACGGTCATCATCCATTCATCATAGAGGAAGACACCTAACTATGACAATTTGTTAAAGTTACCTTTAAGGGTAAAAAATTTACTCCTAAAATTTAATTACACATAGATAAGATAACTAAAATTACAAACTAAGACTAATAAACTAAGCAACATAGTGAAACCTCTACGAATTACCAAGTCAGACAATGTTATAATTACGAGCTATTAAAGAACGAATAGTTAAAATGTCAATAAAAGTGTAATTTCCCATGTTTTAAAGTCACAGTGCAACTTATGAATCATCTCCTCGAGTTGTGCAGACTCTGAACAAGTCATGAGATGGAGTTCATATCCAAGGTAGTGTGGGAAATTGGAGTTCTATTCAGGTTACGACTCAATCCTAAGAGTCATCATTGGTTTTTATGATTTTAATAAGTGAAGTCATAAGATTAGCAGTATAGGTTCCACAAGTCTCTGTCTAAGTTACAAGAGGATAATATAAGTCGTATGAACATATGATGAGTCGTATGAAGTTACAAGAGGATGATACAAGTCATATACAGTCATAAAACTCATATAAGCATTCTATATTTGTCACTTCAAAGGTTATGAGTAACTTTGCTAACTCGTAACCACATCTTATGAGTCATAAGATAGCTCATGATAAATGTTGGTCGAATTTTTAAAATTTTAGTTAAGGGGCCTTTTCGTCTTCTCTCCTCTTAAAACTTCCAACCCATGACTTATAACCTAAAGGAAGTATTATTTTTCTCTACTTTTAGTCGAATAACAATACTCCTTCTCATTCCATATTCATGAACAACAAGATTAGGGTTTCTCTTATCAAGTCATCTCTCAAGTCTCAAAGTTTAAGTCCTCCTCACAAGTCAAGATATTCTAGGTATGTGGGGTTTTGATAAAGGATATTTTTTCATCCTTGTGACCGAAAACTCAATCTTTGAAGTTTAATTTACATATTTTCGATTAGGGTTCATGCCCAAGTTCTCATCTTTTGAATTATAACATTATAATATGATTTAAGAATTTAAGTGCATAATAGTTTCCCTCTATTCTTGTTTTTAATTGCAAGATGGATACTAAGATTTGATTATTAGTTTGAATTGAATATTGATGAAAGTTTTCTATGTAAGTGTTGAGCATGATATTTTATTATAAGCTCTATGAAAGAAAGTATGGATTTCAAGGCTTAATCATAAGCACTGAGTTTACAAGAAACCTTATCTTTAAGCTTCATTTATATGTATTACAGTATGATTAAAGTTCAATGTGACCTTTTGATGTAAGATAAGATATGAAATCCACAAGTGTTCCTTCTGATTATTATTTAAGTAAAGAGAAGCATAATTGGTTTTCTGCCTACAAACCCTTATGCTAGTTTAAGGTAGATTTCTTAAGTATGAGCCTATATGTAATCTGGGAGTATTATTTAGCACCAAGAAAGGAATGTGGATGAGCGTATCTTAAATTCCTAAGAACTATGAGCTACCGTAGGTTTAAGTCCCAATATGGGTTAAGCTCAGTGATCACTTATGTTAAGGTTCTATATGGATGGCAAGGATAGGACAGCTCTTCCCAACATGGGCAAGATATTGGACTTCATGATAGCTCACATGGTTTATGTCGGTTAGAAGAATCTCCCAAAAGAAAGACTAAAAGCAAAGATTTTAGAAACTAAGTGTAACAACTCACTAAGTTTATTCAGTATGCTTTCTTACTCATGTTTTATGATAATACAACTTTTAGTTTTACTGAAGTACAAGGTGAGTCCTCTACACTTAGCATGCATTGGTTTGAAAGTCTATTTATATATTTGGTTTCTATTTTACTTATTCATTCACCCCCATATACTCAGTATATTCTAAAGTACTGACCTACACATATATGTCTATGTGCTACAGTGTCTTATAATGTAGGTTCTAGTGTTTATTTACAATAGTAGGATTGATCACAGGCATCACTTCCTGCATCCTTCCATTTGGTGATCCCCGTAGTCTGAGGGCCCAACTTATCATATTCTTAGTCGTTGATGAAAGTTGTCTTAGTTACTTGATTACAGATTTTATCCGGGTCAGTTGGGGTCTATCCAGTGGCTCTCAAGTTAGTAGTAGTGTCTTGTTAGACTACGTATCCTTTTAGTTTAAAGAGTTCATTGGAGATTTCAAGTTTCAAGTTGAGAACAAGATTTAAATTTGTTTCATTTCGTATTTGTATGCATGTGTTACTTAATTTTCCATAAGAGTTTTGGACCATACTGATGTCAAGGGTTAGATGGGGTTTACTCGTAGTCTTAGGCACCGTGTGATGTCCAAGGGGTACTCCCGGGTCGTTACACAAAGCCACATAAAAAACAACAGAATAAACATCCAAAAATAACAAAAAAAAAATTAGCAAATGAGAAGTGTGAAGAATAAGAATAACCACCCCACACTTAAAATGTAGCCCTATCCTCAAAACTTGCAAACATAACTAAGTAATGAGGTGGTGAAGCACACTTCCTGATCAGGCATCATCTATGTCATCATTGACATCTAAACTGTATGCCTCAGGACCCATATCTAGGTCCACCATATTTTTCTCCTCTAACTCAATATTAAAATCTCTCAGTTGTCACTCCTTATTAGTAGGCACTTCATCATCAACAGGCTCTACAAATTTTGGGCCTATCTGCAACAAAGTCCGGGAATGGTGACCAAGAGGGTAATTAAGCTTGACAACATGAATCTCCATATTTGTAGTTGGTCTACCCCCCTACTCTCAGCTGGAGCAACATTTTGAGCCTGACGCTCGGGCATAGTAAGAACCGACTCATAAGCCATCTAGTCCTTTAGTCCTAGTCACATCTATTTAGAAGTGTATTCACTACTGGCATGTAATCTATCACCTCTTCCTCATTACTGTGACCTCTCAAAACCCTAGTCAACAACCCACTAAATCCATATCTACACCCATGATGGTGGCGCACCATCTTCACTATGAAAAAGAACATAACACCTACAGTAATCTCAATATTATCTCGTATCAAAGAATATATCAAGCATACCCTATAACGAGTAACATCTGTCATGTGTTTTTCAAGAATCAGGGAATGACAGATTACCTTCATCCACATGCTTGCCTCCCTGTTCATTTGGGCATATGGGAATATGAGGTTGAGGATATTATCTTTGTGAAGAACCCACCTAACTATTAATTTTTTGCTTCACAATAGATGTCTAATATCAGTGTATGGTGGTGTATTGTTTAGCTTTCTAAGAGGAAGTGTGTTTAGTTATGGAGTACCTATAATAACACTCAAATCATGGGCTGAGAAAGTCACTACTTATCCACAGATCTTCACCTAAGAATCGGGATCCCTGGGTTCCTAGTAGGCATAGAATTTTCTGATGAGGTTCAAGTTGTACTACTTGGGATGCTCAAAGAGAAAGTTCATGTGCAGTTGCTCCAGCCTCTGTACCATACTAGAGTACTCCCTCAGTAAGCTCGCCCGATTAATGAACTCCTTCGAGGCGTACTTGGTATCATTGTGCTTGGAGTACCTTTTTTCTAGCTTCTTCAATCCATCTAGTTCCATATCATCGTAACTGACCACGGGGAACTGCAGGAGCTCTCGGTACCCGTCCAGTTTGCCTATTTATTTTCTCTAAAGGTTCAGATAGGCCCACCACATCTTTCCCTTTTTGCTGTCTACTATCTATAGTACCTGTCAGTCAAAACAATGCAACAAACAAGTTATATAGGGTATCCCTTTTATCTAGCTAACACTACATGTCACTACAACATTTTTGGCCTAAGGCCACACTAAATCTGGACAACACTTTTAAAGTGTTTCCTAAAATAGTTTTGGGAACGCTTTTAAACTGTAGCCTTAAAGTTTAACTTTAAGCCACAATTTTTTTGGCAACGCTTGTAAAACATGCTCTTTAATGCTATAGGCTACACTTTATAAGTGTTGTCACATCATTATATAATTAGCAACACCTTTTATAAATTTGGTTTCACTTTTAGAATGATTTTAAAATAATATTTTATAAGTGTTGTCTTATAACTTTTATAAAAAATTTCATCAAGATATAATATTCCCTCCAATATTAAAAATAAAATATTATATTTCCCTCTAATTTTTAATAACCAAAAAAAAATCTAAAACCATACGCTATCATTTCACACATAGGTTCTAAATGTTCTGGACCGTCTAATAACACTGTGACACCATCAAAGCAGACAAAGACGTTGTCGGCTCGAAAGGGCAACCACTGGCGAGGGGCGAGGAAGGCAACCACTGGCGAGGAATTTCGATTAGTTGAAATTATCAATTTTGGTCTTTTTTTCTCAATCAGTAAATTTGAACACCATTGTCGTTGTTTTATCAATTTTTGAGCTTGGTTTTGAAAATTTGTTGGTTCTTTTGAGTTTTTTAGATTTTGGGAATGCCAATTTGGGGTGTGTTGTGATTCCATTTTATAGGATTGAATAGAATATTAGGTGTTTGGTTAGAACTTTCTATAATCATTGTAGATGTGCTGGTATGCAGTGAATTTGAACACACTTTCCATTGATTTATTGATTCTTGAATTTGGATTTTTATCGATTCTTGAATTTGTGTTTTGGGAATTTATTGGTTCTTTTGAGTTTATGAATTTTTTGTGATCATTGTAGATGTGCTGAATTCGAACATCCTTTTCGTTGTTTTATTAATTTTTTATTGGTTTTGAGAATTTATTGGTTCTTTTAAGTTTTGGAATTTGTATAGTTTTTGGGGTTTATATGTAGAACGACTGCCAATTTGGTGTTCATTTTTGATTCATAAGAAGAAATGTGTTTCATTTCCTCTTTATACGATTGAAGAGAATATGAAGATCTCTGTTAGAACTTTTTGTGATCACTGTAGATGTTCTGGTATGTGTTGAATTTGAAGACCTGATGTTGGTGTATTAATGTTATTGCCATCAGTAGGACTAGTACTGTGATTCATAGTCGTGTCACTTTATTTTGCTATTTTTGGTGCAATAAGATCGAGAGTATCCAAAAGGATTGAGAGTTGTAGAGCAATGTACTGAAATAGTAGTACCCACGATTGTTGTCACATTGAGTCGATTGCCAGTGGAAGTATTGTTAATACTTACACCTGCTTCTGGTTTTGAGGTATCTGTGTGGTTATGTTCTACTTCATATGTTGCCACCACAATAGACTAATCTTCTGTGCTTCTCCGAACCTGTCACATGCCAAATGCATAACTTATTATTAGAATGTGCATGCAAACTGACTCTAACCGAACAAATTTATTCTTCACAGTCATTGGATAGGGGTTTAATTAGATTTTTTATCTTCTTCTTGACATGTTAGGTAGGTGAAAATTCTAATAATTTCCATTTGTTACAGTCAGTAGATGCATATGTAAAGCTCTCTAAATCGAGTCTAGCAAGAATTACGTGTAGGTTATTCTAGTTATATGAACTGAGTGTAAAAGGAATTACGTGTAGCAAGAAAAAGGTATAAATACTTTCAATAATAGTTATCTGAACTAAGTATGTAAAGCTATCTGAACTGAGTGTAGTAACAAAAAGGTCTTAATACTTTCAATTTGAAGTTTTTAGATGAATGATGAAGGTGATACAACTTTAAAAAAAAAAATTCCCTACTGTTCTGAAAGTTGTTACTGGTCTTCAGAACTCGAATCTTGGAAAATAGATACATGGGGTTGTTGTTAAATTTGGGTATGATACGACTTCAGTCACCATGGTGAATTATTTTAACCATTTACTTAGGAGGTGTGGTGGGAGTATTCATGATGTTTATAAAGTATTTGATAGGATTAGTCAGAGAGATCAAGTTTCTTGGAATTCTTTGATAAATGCTCTTTGTAAATTTGAGGAGTGGGAGTTGGTATTGGAGGATTTTAGGTTGATGGGGTTAGATGGGTATTAAATCTAATTAAATATTAAATTTGTGGTATTTATGCCAATTAAATGAATGCAGGACGTGTTTTTTATACACTCATTTTAAAGTTATTTGAAAGCTCTTTTTGAGTTGAAGCACCTGAAAATTAAAGTCATGTGGGTTTACCTGCAATACACACATATACATCATTTTGTATTCACTTGTTTATCAGGGCTTTCCCATCACTCCAATAAAATCATTGTCTTGTTTTAAAACTGTGACATAGCTTCTCGCTGGGATCATTTGTAAATAGTTATTTGTGTTTCTACAGTGAATGTCTGTTGGAACATTCTTAGTGTTATCCACAGGTTGTGAAACAGCAGCTGGCTCATTCATCATAGATTAATAAATAAAGAGATACCTAATGCTTTCATTCATCACAAATTAATAAATAGAGAGATACATAATGTTGTGCCACTGAGACATATATATATATATGCATTTGCTTCCTTAATCTTTGTGATACTATTCAGTGCGTTTGTTACAAGATTAGATAAACAATCTTTTAATTAGTTTTGATTATATTTATCTTAGACATGTCATTTGGATGATAATTGGTGATACTTTCATTCTATACTTTTTGTTTATATTGCTCGAACTCTTTCCAGCATCTCTTTATCTACCTCTGTCAAACAAGCCACATCCTCAAAACTGGTAGTGTCCCTCTACTCTTTGTTTTGTGTACTTGTGTTGGTAAGGCTAAGTTTATATCATTTGTGTGAATCTAAAATTCTTTGCCTCTATTTACAGTTAGTAAGGATGAAACAGGCAGCAACTCTAAAGAAAAAAGTTTCGAATCCGAACAAAGCTCAAAGTCCTCTGAAGAATATGAATTCCAATACTCAATACCGTTCAAGTGCTAAACTAGTCAAGGAATATAATATTAAGAGAGAACAACTAGCAAAAGAACATAATGATAAAATTAGGAAAGCTCAAGCACCGATGACACATAAAAGAAAGAATCTTGAGGAGTCCATTGCACAAAAAGGAAATAGTATATTGCCTTTTAACAAGTCAATAAGCCAATCTTCTGCAAGGAAAGAGATTAATGCTTCATATATGATCACTAGAAAAGGACAAATCAAACAACGGTTATTTCAACCTCAATCTAGAGAGCCCATTAAAAAGAGAAAAGTTGAATCACCTATGCACAACTTCATGTTCCAAGGATTTTTAAAGGTCGATGTTAATACTTCAGATGTCGTTGGAAGATCACAAGTTGAAAAAGAGAAACAACATGTTATTAAAGAGCTAAAAATTGTAAACAGGTAAAGAGGAAGTCAGTCCTACCATCAAGTAGTCTTGATCAGTTTCTAGAAAAATAAGGGATACACATAAGTGGTGAAAAAGAACATGACATTCACACAACAGATGGTGTTAGAGTTCTGCCCACTGAAAATCTAGATGAACATAATAAGCGATTGGATGATCCTGCGGAACAAGAAAAAATTGGTGAGGATGGGTGGTTAAATAGTGATGAGGATATAAATGTTGATTGTGGTACAAATGGTATGCCTTGAATCCTATAATTTTAGTACTCATTGTATTTGTTTCTTATTTATTAGTTGTTAGATCCATCTAGGAGTGCCACAGAAGAAAAATGTTCGAGGAACAACAACATGCAAAGAAATTCATGCGAGAAATTTAGATGAAAGAGAGGTGGTGACATGTGACTTAGGACAAGCAGTGGGACCAACTGACAAGGCAATTTCTAATTTAAGCAACTTCTTAGGAACAGTTGCAAGGAATCCTAGATTTATCACCTTGTTGTACACTAGTTGGCATGCTGTTCCAGATGAAACTAAAAAACGCATGTGGGATTATGTCAATGTAAGAAAAATTAATATTTGAGATTGTACATATATTATATTTGTTACTAACCAAAGCTTAATATATTTATTTTGTATAGTCAAATTTTTTATTCCAAAAGAATGACAAAAGTGGGTGATGCATAGTCTTCATGATGCTTGGGGGGGCTTCAAGAGAGAATTTAAATGGAGATGTTTTGATAAAAGACTTAATGTTGAAGAAATACTAGTAAAACGTCCTGCTGGTATTCCAACTGTTCACTTATGTCAGTTGATCGAGTATTGAAAGCTTCCAGAAGTTGAAGTGAGATTAAAATAATGCATATATACTCTTGACATATTTTGCATATTTAATTTATGTTCTCTTTAGTCCTTGAGCGAGGTAAATTCTCAAAATAGGAAAAAACAAAAGTGGAGACATCGAATGGGACTTGTTAATTTTGGAAGAGTACGCATGGCATTGGTAATATTTAGTAGGCGCTTTTACAAAAAAACTATTTTTCAATTTCTTTTTTACTTTGTTATAACATATTTATATATTTTTTTACACTTTAATTTGATATAATTTGTAGTGCCATACAAAAGAAAATAATGAGGAACCATTAAAGGCTAAAATATTTGTTGCTACTCGTACAAATATGGGAAAAGAAGTTCAGGAAGATACCCAAATTGCAACAGTAAGTAATTGATTTTGACTACACCTAAGTTCATATTTAATCCTTTTTTTCTCATTTCTATTTAATCCAGTATGCTCCGTTGTATCACCAAAAAATGATTTGAATAATATTGTCTGCTTATGTGTGGAGTTGATAGGGTTTATCTCTCCTCGACCTTGCGTTGACCAATTTTTATACCATCGTGCTTTCTTTTGAGTGGATGTGTGGTTTTTGCACATCGATCTACTTATTTTGGAAGATGATATTCTCTAGATGCTTGTTGGAAAATGTGAGAATGAACTTGCATGGCTTAAACTTGCTTAAACTACTAATACCTGGATATTTCTTTCCCTTTTTTGAGTTATTTTTTGTTGGGTGATACAAAAACTTGTGACCATCTTGATTTAGTGACACATAAAATTGGTCAAAACTAAGACTTTACTATTGAAAATATTCTGCCTCTGTGATAATATTCACTAGAGTGTATTGTATTGTTTAGACTTTTGTTAGTTTTGAGTAGACATAAAACATCAAAGTGAGAATTAAATAGACTGAAGTACAACCAAAATTGACTGAACTTTAAAGCAATTGATGTTAGACTTTCACTTGTGTCTCCATGTTACCTGCTGGATTCATTACTGTGATATTGATCCATTACTGCGATATGTTCATTCTTTTCCTGTTGTTTCACCTGTGTCACCATGTTACCTGCTGGATTATTTTTGTCAACTAATTCTTGGACGGAATATCTTGATTTAGTATGCACAGATATAGAATAATGTCTAGCCTCTGAATATACACTTTAAGCAAGTAGCGACCAATATATAGCTTAAAAGTTGACAAGTCCTTTCAACCAAACTAAATATGCATATAGATAGAAGAAAAGGTATTGATTGTAGGCTACAACACCACTTGCATTCTTGCTCTCTTGTATCTCGTCCAGGGTCTATACCTCTTCATTCTTTGCTCTCTTATGAAAATGTCTTCTATTCATCAAAAAAATATATAGCTTTTGGAATCAGTAGCATTGTCATTTGCTATGCATCCTTGTTGCTACTTCAATTCCATTGGAGTTGTTTCACTGTATTCGTTGATGCAGTTGTATTGACGCATAGTGAATTCCTGAATCTGTCATGTTAAGGGCCATTTATGTATTGTCAATGTGATATTCAAATCTTTGTTCAGATGTATTTATGGTCTTTTCTGGGGACGTATGCTCCTATTTGGGAGAAAAGGACATGCTAGGGATGCAAATATTTTCAGGGTTGTTCCATATATATTATTGGTAAAAGAGAACCTTTACTGAGCAATAGGATAATACTATTGCTCTCTGTTTTAGAATGGATTCCTGAGTCTTGAGGAACTAAAATAATCTGCTTTGGCTTTATAAAACTGATTTCATTCCCAGGAGTATTATTGTTAAGAAAGTTAATTATTTCTTCCCTTGGACTGAGGAGCCTTCTTTTGAAATATATCTTATATATGCTGCATTATTTCTTCTCCTGATAGCTATTTTTTTATTTTTTGGACAGTCTGAACTAGAGAATCATCAAAATGCTGGGAAAACACCAGATGATGCATTCACGACAATGTTTGGAAAGGAGAAGCCTGGTCGAGTTAGAGGTTATGGTAGATCAATGACAAGAAATTCTCTGGAAAAAGATGAGGAAATGAATGAACTTAAACAAAAGCATGCTAATGAAGTTACTTCTATGAAGGAAGAAATTATAAGTGAAATGAGAGAAGAAATGCGATAGTTTTTTAATCAATTGGTGCAAAACAATCTTGTATTGAATTTTTAAGAAATACTAGGGAGTGACGGATCTAAAATTCCTTCACCTGATGCGAGTAATGCACAAGCTGTAAGATAAAAAATTCTTTCAAATTCTTCCATCTCAGCTCATGCTTCATTTATGAAAAGGTACTTTATCTTAGAAATTCACAAGAAATTAAAATCCTGAACTTTTAACTTGATTGAATGAATTAAGGAAACTTTGGATTCACATACTTCCTCATATCAATATTGAAAAATATTTGTATTTACTTCATTTGTTTTATTTTGAATGTGTAGGATCAATGCGGGGATCAAATTTGAATGGTGGGCGCCACAACTCAACTTGATCGAGATTGAAGTGAATGATGAAGAATTTTTCAAATATTTTTATATACGTTAATATACATTTTGTTTTGTGTGGAACTTGATACAATTTCTTATTATGTTGTTTTCTTATTAGTATGAAAAAGACATATTTTTTTAAATCAAATCTACGCACTTCAATTATTTATTAGGTTATTAGTGTATTCGTGAGATTATATATTTGTATGTTTATGTAATGTGCTTAGTGATACAGACATTTCGATCAAAATAATTATTTTTCAATTAGAAAATACGTACGAACATTTTATATGCCTAATGCCATTTCAGTAAAATATGATTTGAAATGTCAAATTTTAGGCAATATTGCTACATTTCAAAAGTGTGGCTAAAATATGCTTACACTTTACAAATGTTGTCATAGAGGATATATAAAAGGCTACATTTTTTAGGTGTGTCTAGTAATAAAGAAAAGGCCACGTTTTTAAGTGTTGTTATAGAGGTGCTATGAAAGGCTACGCTTGTGAAGCCTGACCAATAATAAAACAAAGGCAACGTTTTTTAAGTGTTATTATAGAGGTGCTACAAAAGGATACACTTGTGAAGCGTGACCAATAGAAAAATAAAGGCAACACTTGTAAGTGTAGCTTTATCAAATAAAAGTGTTGTTAATGACAAGCTACAAAGTGTAGCCTTTATACCTTAATGGCTACGCTTTTTAAATGTATCTGATATGGAAACACTTGAAAAGTGTGGCCTTTGATCAAAGGTTACGCCTCTTTAGGCCACCCCCCAAAAAGTGTTGCCTAAAGTTAAAAAGTGTAGCCTTTGATCAAAGGCCATACTTTCATCTATTTTAGGACACGCTTTACAAGAGTCGCCTTATGCCAAAAATGTTGTAGTGTGTGGAAGGAAGAAGAAATCACCCCACACTTAGTTGTTAGAATAGGTGTGTGATTTATAAACTAGGGTATTCAGACTTCCCCTGTTTTACTTTATAATCTCATTTTCACAGCACCAGAGTACACACATTCAACCAATTAGGTGTTACTTTACTCAGACCTCAAGCACATATTTCAGCTTTACTTCTATAGAGTTTAACAAACTTATTATTTTAGTTCAAATATGTGACTATGTCCAGTTGACATTCTTGTGAATACTTTAAGGTAAATGACATTGTGCAAGACCACAAACATAATTCACTTACTGTTAGCATCATATGTCCTCAAAAACACACTAAGTGCTACAATATCATTCACATAAAATTGTCAAAAGTAGAGGTAAAGCAAAATGCATTACTCAAGAATTCATTTATTTAACCAGGCATTTTTTCTATACATATATAGTTTCAATCTACATCGCAAATAGCCACTAAGTACTTCAAATCACATCCCCAAATTACAACTCACATCAGGGGAACGGTTTTGCCGAACATCACAGGACAATTGAATGACCCTTATGTGCATTAATCACATTACTATAAATTCTAATAATGACTAACAAGTATTCCATATCTTCACACACACACCATATTTTATTTCAATTCTAATAGGAAAACAAAGACATTCACCATAATCTGACAAAACATAATCACCAAGTAAAAGTTCAACTTAAAATTCAAAACATATGGCATTGGAATAATTTAACTACTGTGAAATGAGTAAAGCACATAAGGTCATACATTACAAGGTTTATCTATGCACCTATAACTCAATGTACTCAACTCTCCACACCAAACATCAACCATTTCAAGTATTCACCCTATTTAAGAATAGTAATAATTTCACTGCTTTGCTTGAATAAAGAAGAGGTATATTAATCTTAAGCACTTACCCTAGTTGTAATGGCAACGAGAAGACAAAAGAATCCTTTAGGCGTGACACACTTTGTGGATTATTCAAAATGGGAAGGGCGGCACATTAGGTTGAGAGAATTGTGAGAGGAACTGGGATTTACGGGAATTAAGGGTTGTTTAATAGAGGGGTTTAGGGTTATATAGGATTGGATCAGGTCAAAACATGACTTTTCAATATAATTACCCAAAAAAACACCTCCACATCATGGAGGTTAGTCGCTGCGATAAGCTCCATGGTGAGGGGCTATTGCGGAGTATTATTGGAATTGGCCTCTGCCAATTTTCCTTTAGTGTGACGTGGACCTTATCATGGAGGATAGGGTCCGCGGTGAGGGGATATCACTGAAGGTCACTATTTTGTGAACTTGAGGGAATTTTTTCTCTCTTTTTTCTTTCTTTACTTTTTGTATCAACTTAATACATCTTTTACATACTTGATAGCCTTTCAAAACACAAAATTTACTCACTTCTTGTTCTTTCCCATGTCAGGAAGTTGCATATTCCTGTACTCTTAAAACAATAGAAATACATAATAAAAAGTGAGTTGCCTCCCACCTAGTACCTTAGTTTTGATCGTGGCTTGACACATCTTTTTGTATTGTTGATTTCTTTTTCTTTTTCAAATAACAAAGAAATAAACTAAAATGTTAAATTATATTCGTTGGTTGCCTCACATGCAGCGTCTTATTTAATGTTGTATCACGACCAACTCAGCTTCATTCATCTTTAAATATGATGGACGACTTGTGTCTGTCCATATGATCCACCCAATAATGCTTGACTCTTATCCCAATTACTAAGAACGTGGCACTTTTGTCTTCACGCTAAAGTTTAACCACCCTTAAGGAGTCATCTTCACAACTTCAAAGGGTCCAGACTACTTGAACCTCAATTTACCTAGAAACAGCTTTATCCTCAAATTGAATAGCAACACTTACTAACCAGGATCAAAGACTTAAGTCATAATTTTCTTATCATGCCATCTTTTGGTTTTATCTTTATACAATTTTGCAATTTCATATATATGTAAGTGAAACTCATCGAGTTTACTGAATTGCAATGACCTCTTCTCTCCTGATATCTTCATATCAAGATTCAATTTCTTTATTGACCTATACGTCTGATGCTCAAGCTCTATAGGAAACTGGAATGCTTTTCCATTCCCCAAATGATAAGGAGAGGTCCCAATAGGTGTCTTATAGGTTATTCTATATGCCCATAGTTCATCATCCAGCTTAATTACCAATCCTTATGCTGACTATTAATAGTCTTTTGCAGAATCTTCTTGATCTCTTTGTTAGATACTTCCACTTAGTCACTCGCCTGTGGATGATATGTTGTGTCCACCTTATGTATGACTCCATACTTAGACAACCAGCTTTTGAACCAATAATTCACAAAATAAGACCCGCCATCACTAATGATTTATCTAGGGTGCCAAAACAAGACTATATTTTTTTTCACGAATTTCATCACCTCCCTAGAATCATTAGTGGGGAATACTACATCCTCTACCCATTTGGACACATAATCTACAACCACCAGAATATATAGATTAGTGTTTGATGGCAGAAATGGGCCCTCGAAATCAATCCCCCATATATCAAAATCATAACTTCAAGAATATTATTCAGGGGAATTTCATGGCACCTTAAGATAGTGCCCGTTCTCTGGCATTGATCACATTCTCTAAAATAAGACCTAGCATCTCTGAACAATGTAGTCCAAAAGAAACCAGACTTATAATACCTTTCTTATTGTTTGTTCACCTCCATGATGACATCTATAAGTTGATGAATGACAACTTTCCAAAATCTATTTGGATTTAGCATTTGGAATACATCTTCTCACAAATCTATCAGCATCTTGTTTGAACAGATAGGCTCTTCCCATATGTATGAGCCAGAATCAAGGAACAACTTCTTCTTCTATTGACTTGTGGCATAAAGAGGATATATACCACTAACCAGAAAATTCACTATATCATAATACCAAGGATCCTCTTCTATATCCAGTGCCATCAACTATTCATCCGAAAACTCCTCCCGAATACATAATGTATCATCAGCAACATGAGCATGACTCTCAAGCCTCGATAAATGGTCGACCACTTGATTTTCATCTTTCTTTCTGTCACAAACTTCCAAATCAAATTCTTGGAGTAGAAGAATCCACCTGATCAACCTTGGCTTCATATCTTTCTTGTTGAATGAATCCTAGATGGCAATATGATATGTATGAATAATTACCTTTGTGCCCACTAAGTATGCTCTGAATTTATCAAATGCATAGACGAGTGCCAGCATCTCTTTCTATGTGACTGTATAATTGACCTAGGCCACATCTAATGTTATACTTACATAGTAGATAGAGTGAAATACCTTATCTTTGTTCTACCCCAATACCGCTCCAATAGACACATCACTTGCATCACATATAAGATCAAATGGCAATGCCCAATCAGGAGCAATTAGAATAGGTGCTTCTGTCAATCTACTTTTCAAATTCTCAAATGCTTTCTGACACTCAGCTCCAAAGTTGAACTTTACCTCTTTCTCCAGTAGCTTACATATTGGACTTGCAATCTTCAATAAATCTTTAATAAAGTGTCTGTAAAACCCCGTATGCTCGAGAAAGCTTTTCACACCTTTCACTGACGTCGGATATAGTAGTTTTTCAATAACCTCCACTTTATCTCTGTCTGCCTCAAGTCCTCTATGTGGCACCTTATGACTAAGAATGATACCTTCCTTGACAAAAAGTGACACTTATCCCAGTTTAATATGAGGTTATTCTCTTCATAATGAGCCAATACCCTGTCTAAGATTTGCAAGCACACATCAAACAAATTACCAAAAGTGGAAAAATTTTCATAAATACCTCAACCAAATCCTCCACAATATCATAGAATATAACCATTATGCATCGCTAGAAAGTACTTGGTACGTTGTAAAGACCAAAGGGCATACAATAAGTTCCATAAAGGCAGGTGAAGGTAGTCTTATCCTAATCTTCTTGGCCTATGTCTATCTTATTATAGCCTGAATACCCATACAGTAAGAAGTAGTATTCTTGTCCCACCAACTGTCCAACATTTGATCAATAAAAGAAATGGGATAGTGATCCTTCTGAGTGGCATTATTCAACTTCCTGTAATCTATACAGATCCTCCACCTAGTCATTGTATGAGTTGGAATCAACTCATTATTATCATTGGTCACAACCTTCATCCCTTCTTTCTTTGGAACATATTGCATAGGGCTGACCCATTTACTATCGGATAATGGATAGACTATCCCGGCATCAAGCCACTTAATGACTTCTTTTCTGACTAATTTTTCCATCACAAGATTCAGTCTTCGTTGATGTTTCACACTTTCTTTATATTCCTCCTCCATAAATAATTTATGCATACATAAGACAGATTTGATTCCTGTGATATCCTATATTTGCCATCCAATTTCCTTCTTCTTTCTCTTCAGTACTATCGATGCCTATTTCACTTGCACATCAGATAAACCTACAGGCAAAGTACCATTCTCACAAAGGGAAGTGTATTTCAAATGAGAGGGAAAAGCTTTGAGTTATAGCATTGATGCTTCATCAATAGATGCCTCGGGAGAAGGACTAATTAGTCTCTTCAATGGTTCAAATTTGGTATTTCTGGTAATAATGATTTCCACATTCAAAAGTTGTACCATTTCAACTGCCTAAACATTACCAAAGAGATCATATCCCACCAATTCTCACTCCAAGGGACCCTTAGACGTAATAAGGTTAAATTCAAACTCAAGATCCAAGACTGCGATAGTGGACAGTTCTTCATATACTGTTGTAATACCCCGCATGTTTCTAAGCTAGGAAGTGAATAAGTTTTCCTACGTATGAAACCTCATATCCTGTGAGTAGCATTTTAGTGCATAACTTACAATGAATATCCTAGAGATAGGATAGATTGGGATGTCTTAAGCATGCTCATATGAGTTGCTTAGAGTGATGCAAGCTAAGAGTTTTTGAATCCATCAAGTCTTAGTGTTCAATTTTGCAAGGGTCATCTTTGAACAAGAATAACGTTATTGATATGTGAAATTTTGGAAGATTTAGACCCACAAAATTGTAGAGAATTGAATTATATTTCCAACGATACCAATTTTATCAAAATCCGACACCCGAGCAAGGAGTTATGGTCTTTCAAAGTAGAATGTGTTGCCTAACCAATCGCACATGGCCACTGGAAAGCATAGGCGATATCATATGCGGCGCCTATGTAAGGCATAGGCAATATCATATGCGGCGCCTATGTAAGGCATAGGCAATATCATATGCGGCGTATATGTAAATATAGGCGATATCATATGCAGAACCTATGTAAATATAGGAGATATCATACGCGACGCCTATGTATGATTTCAGCCACGAAAACACTTAGTTTTTGAGTTATTTTGATGGTAGTTAAGTCTTTTAACACTCCTTACATGTCCCTAAACTTAACCTCACGAAATTTATAGATTCTAAACACATTACAACCCTATTAACATCTCAAAGTTCATTATCCAAGAGCACCATAGGAGAAAAAACAACTAGGGTTGCACAATCAAGCTTGAAGATCAAATTTCAAGGAAACTCCTCCGTCAATCATCAAGAACCTCCCTTCCAAGGTATGCGTAGTGTTCATCCACGTATTCCTTTCATCCATGGAGTTCAAGAATCAATCTTTAAAATACAAAAACTTGGTTGGTTGTGGTGATATGACCATACCGATGTTGATGCTTGTTTGTTTTTCTATATAATATATCGTGACTGTATATCTCATGAAAGTTATGTTGTTAGTTGAAAAACATGATATTTAGATGGATTGATAGAATGCAAGTATGAAATCCACCTATGCCTTAAAGAATGCATGCAAGGTGTTCGATAAAATGCCTAGTATGTTAGAACTTCATATTTACATGATTTCATGATATCTAAATAACAAGTTCATGTTAGTCATACACTCCAATATGAATTTCCATGCAAATTATGTGTTGTTATTGTTGTGGTAAAAGCATGTATGATAATGGAGATATAAATTATGTACACAAAATGTATCCATGCTTTTCCTATCATGTTTGAAATATTGAATAAATACATGAAGTATACTATCCCCTACTTATGATATTGTGAATTGTGGACTCAAATCTTATGATCAAGTCATTTCATGTGTGTCAGTTTCCTCCTATTGTGTCCTGGAGGTATTCATACCCAAAAACTATAGTTGTGTGCCTAGAGCCATGTCATGTTTCACGATATCCGAACTCAAGCTATGATTCCATAGACTTCAGTCAGTCATGTGACTCAGGAAAACCTCATGACTCAGTCAATTGTCAGATATCAGTAACATTCCGCTAGTCAACAAAATTTAGTAAGATTAAGTCATGTATAGTTACTTATTCATGTCCAGTATCTCCAGATGGGAGTAAAGGTTAGCACCGAGTGAACCCAAGGATGGGAACCCACCCGCCAGTTCAGGGTGTGATTCTTAGAAGCATTCCTTGTGTTCCAGAACAACGTAGCCAGCGTAGGTTAAGACATCTTAACCTATCAGATTAGGGTTGATGAGGCGGTTTAACCTGTCAGTTTAGGGTTCCCACCGTTCTCATTGAGTAACTTCCAGATAAGGGTCACTCATAAGTTGTACTTACCCGTGTCACGGTATTGACACCCCTTCAGTCAGAGCAGAGATTGGACCCTAGCTTATCCATAATGGCATACATGGGGCATATCGGTTAAACACAACCTCCCACAGTTTCAGTATCAGTCTCAGTAAAAGAACTCAGGGCATTCTTCAGATTTCAGTATATATAGGACTGTCAAATACAGTAGTTATGTTCTTCAGATTTCAGTATATACAGGACTGTCAGATACAGTCGTCCATGTTATCAGCTTGCAGTATCAGTCATGACAGTTATCAGTAAACCATGTATTAGCTTACGGGTCTTTATATCACGCATTCACGGTCCCAGTTTCTATATATGTATGTTTGCACTCCCACGTTCATAATAGTCAGTCAGTGTTGTTCATGCATAAAACCCTTTATGTTCAGACTACCTTCCCCGTATACTCAGTACTTTAGTTGAACTGACGCATTTGCGCTATGGTGCTTTATTTTTATCTTACACCATAGGTTCCGAGACACGAGCTCCAGTCCAGAAGTAGCGGTAGCATTCCAGTCGCAGAGTGACAGTGAGTCCTCATTGATTCAAGGAAAATATGATTTGATACATTTATTTATTTCTTTAGTTTAGTTTTATGGAATTATTTGGAGACATGTTCCTCCAACTCCTTATTCAGATAGTTTAGAGGCTTTCAGATTTATGCTCAGATTTACGTTCAGACTTAGCTTTCAGATTTAGTTGTTTTGGGTATTTTCACCCACATGGACGTTATGATTTTAAGACATGGTTTTATTCAGTTGAACCTTATGGCCTTACAGTTTTACGTATTCCATATTATTATGTCATGATTTGCAGTATATAGGTACAGATATCAGTCATGGGTTATCTTGTAGTCCCTCGGGGTCATTAGCACCGTGTAGCATTCCGGTTCAGCAAATTGGGGCGTTACAAACTTGGTATCAGAGCCTAAGGTTCAATAGAGTCCTAGGAAGTCTGAAAGTCGCATCAAGTAGAGTCTTGTACATAGGTGTGTTGCACTCCACATTTATGTATAAGAGTCGATAAGATATTTTAGGAACAGTCCCCTTTCTTTGGTATTCACGTCATGCTAGTGAGCATAATCACAAGTTAAACTCTCAGTCTAATCCATTTTTCTCTTATTCCAGACCATGGCCCCAAAGAGAAGAAACCAGCCAGCTTCTTAGCCCGAAGATCCTTTGGGTGAACATATTTCCCATGCGGAGTTTAGAGTCGCATTTACCATACTTGCTCAGTCCGTGGCTGCACAAAATGAATGACCACCAGTCATTTCGGCCAATCCAATGGCCAATACCATAGAATCTAGGGTTCGGGACTTCACCCGGATGAACCCTCCATCTTTCCATGGGTCTAAGTCTGATGAGCACCCTCAGGAGTTCATTGACCAAGTCCAGAAGGTCATTGACATCATAGGTGTTACTTCTATTGAGAGTGACGAGTTATCCTCCTACCAGTTATAGGATGTTGCTCATGATTGGTACAAAAAGTGGAAGTCTGAGAGATTAGATGATGCAGGCCCTATCGAGTGGGAGGAATTTGTCACGGCCTTCTTAGATAGATTCTTTCCCCAAGAGCTGAAGGAAGCCAAAGTTCTTGAGTTCATCAATCTCAGGCAGGGGAATATGATGGTTAGGGAGTATTCTCTCAGATTTACTCAGCTAGCCAGGTATGCTCCTTATGTGGTTGCAAACAATAGGGCTAAGATGAGCAAGTTCGTGTTAGGGGTCAATGATAGCATGGTAAATAAGTGTAGGTCTGCGATGCTGATCGGTGATATGACCTTAGCCAGACTCATGACCCATTCCCAGCAAGTAGAAGAGCAGAAGGTTAAGACTAGGGAGAGGCAGAAAAGGATACCAAGGTCAGGTAACTTCAACTTTTCTCACCCCAAGTCAGATGGAGGAAACCGTTCACAGTTTTTCTCCAAGTCAGTCGTTCCATCCCCTTCCTCTGCCAGCGCTCCAGTGCCAAAGTTCAAAGACGGCAACAAAGATAAAGCGCTAGGCTCTAAATCTCAGGGCAGTGTTAGCAGTGCCCGAATGAATCCCCTTTGTCAGACTTGTGGTAAGAACCACAAGGGCATTTGTAGAGCCGGTAGTGATGTCTGTTTTGGTTATGGCAAGCCAGTCCACAGGATTAGGGAGTATCTGTAGTCAATTCTTCAGGGTCAGAAAATCATTCTGCAGCTCATTTCGGTCGCCCGAACCAACAGGGTGCCATTTCCAGTGCTACCAGTGGGCAACGCCCAAATAGACTCTATGCTCTTCAGTCCTAGCAGGATTAGGAAAATTCACCTAATGTCGTTACCGGTACGTTACAAATTTTCCATATTCATGTTTATGATTTTCTAGACCCAGATGCATCCTTGTCTTTTGTTACTCCATACATAGCAGGCGATTTTGGAATCAGTCCTGAAATTCTAGAAGAGCCCTTTTCAGTCTCTACCCCAGTGGGTAAAACCATCATAGCCCAACGGGTATACAGGAACTGCCTGGTTATGATATCTCAGAAATCCACGTCAGCAGATTTAGTTGAGTTAGAGATGACTGATTTTGATGTCATTCTCGGCATAGATTGGCTTCATTCCTGCTATGCCACGGTCGACTATAGAAATAGGATAGTTCAGTTTTAGTTCCCGAATGAGCCTATACTAGAGTGGAAGGGTAGCATTTTAGCGTTCAGAGGTCAACTTGTTTCCTACCTTCGGGCAAGGAAAATTATTTCTAAGGGGTGTGCGTATCATCTCGTGCATGTTAAAGATTCCAATTCTGAATCTCCCAGTCTCAAAATAGTCCCAGTTATTAATAAATACTTAGATGTCTTTCCCAAAGATCTTCCAGGCATTCCTCCTGAAAGGGAAATAGACTTCGGCATAGACCTTCTTCCAGATACTGAACCTATTTCTATTCCGCCATACAGAATGGCACCAGCAGAACTCAAGGAACTAAAAGATCAGTTGAAGGATCTCTTAGATAAAGGATTCATCAGAACCAGCTTTTCCCCATGGGGTACGCCAGTATTATTCGTGCGCAAGAAAGACAGTTCGCTCAGGATGTGTATTGATTACCGTCAACTCAACAAGGTCACAGTCAAGAATAGATATCTTCTTCCCAGGATTGATGATCTATTCGACCAACTTCAGGGTTCCAGTTACTTCTCCAAGATAGACCTCAGATCAGGCTATCATCAGCTCAGAGTTAGAGAATGTGACATTCCGAAGACAGCTTTCCGTACTCGGTATGGTCACTTTGAATTTTTAGTCATATCATTTGGTCTTACCAATGCCCCTACAGCTTTCATGGATTTGATAAAGCGTGTGTTCAAGAAGTACTTGGATATATTTGTCATAGTCTTTATAGATGATATTCTGGTCTATTCCCTCACAGAGTGTGATCATGCAGACCATCTCAGGATTGTTCTTCAGACTCTCAGGGATCACCAGTTATTCGCTAAGTTCAGAAAGTGTGAAGTTTTGCTAAGATCAATAGCATTCCTTAGCCATATTATTTCCTCTGATGGCATTAGAGTAGATCCTCAGAAAACTGAGGCAGTAAGAAACTGGCCCAGACCTGTATCTCCATCAGATATCAGGAGTTTCTTGGGATTGGCTGGCTATTACAGACAGTTTGTCGAGGGATTTTCTTCTATTGCATCTCCCATGTCCAGAGTGACTCAGAAGAAGATTAAGTTTCAGTGGTCAGATTCATGCGAGAAGAGTTTCCAAGAGTTGAAGACTCGACTCAGCTCAGCTCAAGTTCTAGCTCTTCCAGATGGTTTAAACGGTTTTGTAGTCTATTATAATGCATCCAGAGTGGGTTTAGGTTGTGTCCTCATGAAGTATTGTAAGGTCATAGCCTACGCCTCTAGACAGTTAAAGCCACATGAGAAGAATTATCCTACTCATGATCTTGAGTTAGCAGCGGTAATTTTTTCCTTGAAGATTTGGAGGCATTATCTCTATGTAGTTCATGTAGATGTCTTCACAGACCATAAAAGCCTCCAGTATGTCTTTTCCCAAAAAGATCTTAATCTTCGTCAGAGAAGGTGGTTAGAGCTCTTGAAGGATTATGACATGAGTGTTCTTTATCATCCGGGCAAGGCCAATATTGTGGCTGACGCTCACAGTAGACTCTCCATGGGTAGTATTTCTCATGTTGAAGGTAGCAAGAAAAAGACGGATCAGAAGATCCATCGGCTTGCCAAACTAGGCATTTGCTTAGTGATTCCTTAGAGGGTGGTGTATGTGTTCACAGTAGTTCAGAGTCATCTCTAGTTTCCGAGGTGAAAGAGAAGAAAAACAGTGATCCTAGCCTTGTCAAGCTCAAAGAGTCAGTTCAAAATTAGAAAGTTGAGGTTTTCTCCCAAGGGGGAGATGGTGTTCTTCATTGTCAGGGTCGTCTATGTGTTCCAGGTGTAGATGAATTGAGGAAGCGAATTATTGCAGAAGAGTATGGTACGCGATACTCTATTCATCCAGGGGCAACTAAGATGTACCGTAATATACGGGAGATCTATTAGTGGAGTAGGATGAAGAGAGAGATTGTTATGTTGGTTGTAAACAATGAGAAGGGGATTCTTGTAAGAAGGGGGGATTCTTGTCTTGCAAGTAATGTAAACAAAAGCTGAAAATAATAAAGTAAAAAGAGAGAGATTGTTACGTTGGTTGTAAACAATGAGAATTGAAGCATTGGGGTTATGTCCACCTTCTGAGGTATACGTCTCTATTGGCTATGAGTGTGTAGAATTCTGTCATGCAATTGCTTATAGAGGATTGTAGTCGATGGTAAATCCAAGCGTCTCTCGACCTAAACAAGGACTATTTCACTTTAACTCTCTCGAGCTTAAAGCGTATCTAACGGTACGAATTCTCCAAGAGGTTAGTCCAGTTACGGCACTAGCTTTTTAATAGGAAAGGGTGTCCTACTACCTTGACATTATCTCTTTTCCAGACAAATAACTTTTCTCTCGAATAAGTTAAATGTTAGACTGGCGTATTCTTGTGTTTGCAACCGCAAAGAATGTAGATTAAGATGAAGAGAATAATGATATAAGCAATATATGTGCCTCGAACTCACAAACTCACAGCAATAGATAGTAACTCATTCGGCTTCCATAACCCCAACAGAGAAGTTTAGTTACCCATGAATGCGAAGGAAATCACGATTGACATTGTTATTATATCACGATATTGAGTAATGGCGTGTAGATCAAGTGATAGGTGTGAGGCGTGATTTCCTAGGAAAAGTAACGATTCTCTTGTTGTGGAATTTAAGAATAGAAGAGTAGAAGAAGAAAAATAGAATTGAATTGTAAGATGAGAAGTTCAGAAGATGTAAGAAGATGTTATAAAATCTCTAGCATGATAGGGTATTTATAATGCCCGTATCCTAATCCTACTAAGCTAATGAAATAAATAACCAAATCCTACTAGACTAATGAAATCCTTAACCCAAATGTACTAGGTTAAGGTAACATTATCATAATCCACATAAAATAATGAAATACATAACCTAATTGTACTAGGTTAATGTATCATTGTCAAAATCCAGCTTTGTGTCTGTAAGTCACCAAAGTCTTCAGAATTGCTGTTTTAGCCCGGGACAGATTTTCCATGCAGCAGTTTTGGTCCTTAGGCGTGTAAACTCCCTTCCCTTCCTTCGTGAGCTTTCTTTTGCGTCAAGTAAGCCATAAAATGCTGAATTCTACATTATTTATACCTGAAACTTTACTAATCATGTTCGTTAGCTTATTTACAGGAAAAAGGACTAAAAGTGCATGAAATATATAATTTGTTCTCAAAACTAGGCTAAAATATGGGCAAAATATATTGATATAGGCGTGTAAATTCGCCTATCATCAACACCCCACACTTGAAGCTTTGTTCGTCCTCGAACGAAATACCATATCCTTCTAAACATCAACTTAGGGTTTCACAGCAACAACACAAAACATTTGTCCAGACAGGCACAACAATTATCAACAAAGAGTAGCTTTTCGATTATAGGTAGAAACAATTTAACCTCTAGCATAGACTCATGATGGTGATCAACTCGCATGCAAACGTTAAGGTACAAGGAATCATATATAACTACCCAAAACTCATCAACCATGTGTGTCTCACACTATAGTACCCATAATCACTCACAGGTATAGCATATTTTTCAAACATGGGTATCAAAATGTCCTTGCTCTCACTCTCACAAAGAATTCATATGTAGTGACTGATGACCATAGGCTTGCCCTTAATGTAATACTCTACTAAATGTTGGAATGTTAAGATTAGGATCAAGTAGGTCTTTTGATGGTTGTAATGTAGGCTAATGGTTATGACCCATTTACAATCGGTTTTGGAGACAAAAATCCTACATATACGGCGCATTGTCTATGGCATAATGGGACATATGCGCCGCATAGTCTATGGCATTTGTAGACATATGCGGCGCATTGTCTATGGCATAATGGGACATATGCGCCGCATAGTCTATGGCATATGAGATACTGAGACCAAATGCCATAGCATAGGCGGCGCATAGTCAAAAGCATACCTAGGAATAGGCGGCGCATAGTGTATAGAACACTAGATTACGAGACCTTAGGCTATAGGATAGGTTGTGCATCATTCGTGGCCTAGTTTTACCAAGGCCTAGCCTTCCTCGAAGCCTATTTTGGCGTGAGAAAGGCTCAATCCATAGCCTTATGCATCACCCTTCCTAACTTACCAACTTTACCATACAATGCGTCCAAATCGTCAATTGAAATCAATCTCCTCGTTGACTACTCCTTGCACCTATATTCGCTCAAACAAATGAAAATGATTAGTACGATGGGTTGCCTCCCACCAAGCGCCTTAGTTTTGGTCGTGGCACGACTCTTATTTTTGGATTTTTCATTTATCAAAATCAAAACAAGTACTAGAAGAAACGATAAAATGATAAAACGATAAAACGATGGGTTGCCTCCCATCTAGCGCCTTATTTATTGTCGTGGCTCGACGTAGTAATCTCGAGTACTTAGACTTCGTCGAGATAAGTGATGGCCATGTCATTCGTCGAGTCAAGAGGACCGATATAAGGCTTAACACGTTGGCCATTCACTTTGAAGACAACACCCTTATTGCCTTCCAATTCGACTACTTCAGACGAGTAGACTTGGATAACTTTAAATGGACCAGACCACTTAGATTTTAACTTACCTGGGAAGAGCTTAAATCTGGAGTTGAAGAGTAGTACCATATCACCCTTTTGGAAGTTTCGTCGAACAATCCGCTGATCATGATACTTCTTCATCCGCTCCTTGTATAAATCCGATCTATCATATGCATGGAGACGGAACTCATCTAATTCGTTCAGCTGCTCCAACCTTAGATTCTTCACATCATCCCAATTCAGATTCAAGTGCTTCAATGCCCACAATGCCTTGTATTCAAGCTAGATGGGTAGATGACAAGCCTTCCCATAAACTAGTTGATAAGGAGACATGCCAATGGGTGTCTTGAATGCAGTCCTATATGCCCATAGTGCATCATCTAGCTTTCGAAACCAATCCTTCCTATTTGCATTAACCATCTTTGCAAGGATTTGCTTAATCTCGCGATTGGAAACCTCTACTTGTCCACTAGTTTGGGGATGATAAGGCGTAGCTACCTTGTGTTGCTTGACACCATACTTGGCCAATACAGATTTGAATAGCTTATTGCAAAAGTGAGATCCTCCATCACTTATGATAGTACGAGGTACTCCAAAGTGAGAGAAGATATTCTTCTTTAAGAACGCTACAACACGCTTTCCTTCGTTGTCGGCCAATGCTACAGCTTCAACCCATTTCGAAACATAATCCATAGCAACCAAGATGTACTTCATTCCCAACGAATTCAAGAATGGACCCATGAAATCAATACCCCACACATCAAAGAGTTCTACCTCCAGAATTTTGGACATGGGCATTTCATGGTGTTTTGAAATAGCACCTTGACGTTGGCATTGGTCACACCTTCTCACATAGTCGTATGCATCTCTGAATATCATAGGCCAATAATAACCACTTTGCAATACTTTTCTTGTCGTTCGATTGCCTGCATGATGTCCTCCAACTTGCGAAGTGTGGCATGCTTCCAATATAGTAGGCACTTCTTCATGGGATATACATCGTCAAATGATCCCATCCGCGCATCTTCGAAACAAATAAGGTTCATCCCAATAGTAGTGTTGAACGTCATGCATAAACTTTCTCCTTTGGTGGTAAGATAAATTGGCAAGTAGCACATTACTCACTACGAAATTTGCAAAGTCGGCATACCATGGTACTTTCTCCATTTTTGTCGCTAATATCTCCTCGTCAGGGAATGCATTATCAATCTGAATTTCAGGTTGTGCCACATGTTCATTCTCAAGTCTAGATAGGTGATCAGCCACTTGGTTCTCGCAACCTCTTCTATCTTTGACTTCGAAATCAAACTCTTGCAGCAGCAATACCCATCGAATCAACCTTGGTTTTGCATCCTTCTTCGTCATTAGATACCTAAGATCTGCATGGTCTGTATGGACGATCACCTCAGTACCCAATAGATAGGCACGAAACTTCTCAAACGCATACACAACCGCTAGGAGCTCTTGTTCAGTAACAGTGTAGTTCCTTTGGGCTTCATTTAGGACCTTACTCGCATAGTAGATAGGATGAAATAATTTCTCCTTTCTTTGTCCAAGAACAGGACCAACGGCTACACCACTAGCATCGCACATGACCTCAAACGGGAGCGTCCAATCTGGTGCTACCATGATAGGGGCTTCAATGAGTTTTCCTTTAAGGCATTCGAATGCCTTTAAGCAATTGTCATTAAAGTCAAACTTCGCATCTTTCTCCAATAGTTTGCACAATGGACTAGAAATTTTGGAAAAGTCTTTGATGAATCTACGATAGAAACCAGCATGGCCAAGAAAACTACGAACTCCCTTCACCGAAATTGGAGGCGGTAGATTCTCAATTACCTTTATTTTTGCTTGATCAACCTCTATTCCTCTTTCAGAGATCTTGTGCCCAAGAACGATTCCTTCTTTTACCATGAAGTGGCACTTCTCCCAATTCAGCACAAGGTTGAACTCTACACATCTTTGCAATGCCATGCTCAAGTTTGCCAAACATGCTTCAAAAGACTCACCGACAACTGAAAAGTCGTCCATAAATTCCTCCAAAGTGTCTTCAACCATATCAGAGAAAATAGACATCATACAACGTTGAAAGGTGGCTGGTGCATTACACAACCCGAATGGCATGCGTTTGAAGGCAAACGTACCATATGGGCATGTAAACATTGTCTTCTCTTGGTCTTCGGGAGCAATACAAATCTGATTATAACCTGAATAACCATCCAAGAAGCAAAACCATCCTTTCCCCGCTAATCGATCTAGAATTTGGTCCATAAATGGCATGGGGAAGTGATCCTTGAGTGTCTAAGAATTTAGCTTGCGGTAGTCCATGCATACTCTCCATCCAGTAACGGGCCTGAGTGGAATAAGCTCATTCTTTGCATTCGCGACCACCATCATTCCTCCTTTCTTGGGAACACATTGTACAGGACTTACCCATGTACTATCAGAGATAGGATATACAACTTCTGCGTCTAACCACTTGATAATCTCCTTCTTCACTACTTCTTGCATAGGTGGGTTTAAACGCCTTTGATGTTCAATGGTGGGTGTGCACTTTTCTTGAAGCTGAATTTTATGTGTGCAAATCCCAGGTGGAATACCAATAATATCCGCAATGGTCCATCCAATGGCTCTAATATACTTGCGTAAGATCGCAATAAGAGCTGCAACTTGTTGCTCACCCAAATCGGCTGCCACTATGACTGGAAGTGTGTTTCCGCTTCCTAAGAATGCGTACTTCAAATGACTTGGCAGCTCCTTTAATTCTAGTGTGGGTGGTTCTTCAATAGATGGCTTGGCTGGTGGTGTGGGTCGATTCTTGAGATCAAGATCCAGCTTCTTGGGAGTATAGAGATATGTCCCTAATCCCGATAGAGCACAAATAGCTTCTTCAGAAATTTCAGCATCCTCATTCTCTCCTTTCATGAGCAAAACCTCCAAAGGATCATCAAGAATTTGCTCTTCTTCAAGTCGTTCTTTCTCATCATCAAAGACAACATCAGCCACAGAAAATACACTCAGATCTTTGGGTTGCTTCATTGATTTGCAAACATCAAATTGAACCACTTTGTCATTTATTCGGAATGAAAGTTCATTAGCTCTCAAATCAATGAGCACACTTCCTGTAGCAAGGAAAGGGCATCCCAAGATTATGGGAACCTCTGAATCTGCTTCACAATCCAAGATGACAAAGTCTGCTGGAAAGATAAATGAAGAAACCTTTACCAAGACATCGCATAGAATACCAACCGGTCGTTTTACCGACCTATCCGCCATAACAAGCCTCATATTAGTTGGTGTAGGATCTCCTAACCCTAACTTCTTGTAGATCGATAATGGCATCAAGTTGATGCTGGCTCCTAGGTCACATAATGCTTTGGCAAAGTTCAAAGATCCGACGGTGCAAGGAATAGTGAAAGATCCGGGGTCGGCCTTCTTCTGAACTATCGATCGGGTAGCAATTGCACTACAATGATGCACATCATCCTTCAGCTCATAACTTGCTGCCCTCTTCTTAGTCAAAAGATCTTTCATAAACTTCGCATACCCACGCATTTGTTCAAGTGCCTCTACCAATGGAACATTAATGGTCAGCTGCTTCAACATAGTCATAAATTTGCTGAACTTAGTGTCATCTGCCACCTTCTTCAATCTTTGGGGAAAAGGTGGTGGTGGGTATGGAAGTGTTCTCTCCATGGCTTTCTTCTCCTCTTGCTTCCGTTTTTCAGCTTTTCCAGGCTGCATGTTGTGAGGAGTGATGTTAAGTACATTAGGATCGGCTACTGCGGCATCTTCTCCTTTTACGTTATCATCCATGTCTGCAACTTCGTCAACCACTTGCTTGCCTTTTTCTGAAGGTTCCAGCACCTTACCACTTCTGGTAGTGATGGTCATGCATGACCCATCATTCCTTGGGTTTTGCACAGTATCGCTAGGTAAAGTGCCAGTCTTTCTTTGATTGAGTGTTGCTGAAAGTTGGCTCAGTTGCTGCTCTATTTGCTTGATTGAAGTGGAATGAGAATCAACTAGTTGTTTCATGGAGGACAAATCATTAATTACCTCAGCAACTCCCGCGCTCGTTGCTTCCACTCCTTTCAATAATTTAGCCATCATGTCTTCCATACTTCCAGAATTAGATGTGGTGGTATCACGTCTACCAGGGGGAACATATACACCACTCTTTTCATTGTTTTTCTCCAACTACCTTGGTCCTTGTTTCCAGAATTATCATAATAGTTCCGACCTTGGTTTCCTTGGGTATTCCCACGGAAACCCCCCTGATTTTTCAAGTAGTTGGCCTCCTCTTCCGAAGCAGATTCGTCTCTTCCTTTTAGCGCCACAGCTTTCACTTTTTCGGTCTTCCCTGATAATAAATGCTTTGTCAGAAGATCCACTTGCGTTTTCATGTGCGCTAAATCTTGATCACGTTCTTCTTGTCTTCTTCTTTGGTCTGCAGTCATGCCTATAGATAAAGTGGGGCTTTCTACCTCGGAATCCCTGGTATGCCAAGCTCTACTTTGTTTCGTCATGCGATCTAGCATATTGCTTGCTTGACCAAAGGTGAGGTCCATTAAAGATCCTCCAGCTGCGTTATCCACCACTGGCTTAGTTATTGAATTCAAGGCTCTATACAATATCTCCATGAGGTGAACATTAGTCATGTTATGGTTTGGGCATCTCGCTAGCTTTGTCTTGAACCTCTCCCATGTTTCATGAAGAGCTTCAGTGGGAAGCTGACGAAAGTTGCCGATTTCATCTCTCAATTGTGCCTTTTTGGAAGGCAGAAAGAATCTTTCTAGGAAAGCGTCTCTCAATTGCCTCCAATTTGTAATTGAATCAAGAGTCAGCCCATTCAACCACAGTGTTGCCTCCCCAGACAGAGACAATGGAAATAGACGTAATCGAATTGTATTCTGACCAACACCAGGATTGTCAAAAGACTTGCATGTAGAAATAAAGTTGATGAGATGCATATTCGGATCATCGCCTGCTAGTCCACCAAACAATCCCTTGAGTTGCAATAACTGAATCATGGTGCTTGTGATGTTGAACTTGGCTCCGGGCGCTAATGGTGGGGGAATTATAGCTCCAGTGGCTCCGGCACCATCAAGATCATCATCATCATCGTCGAAGGCTGGCTGCATAGGTTGGTGATCATGTCTATACCAAGCTTGTCGACCTCTTCTGTTGGCAGGTGTTATGATTTCAGCATCACGCCTAGGGTTTAGTAACTCGTCATCACCTAAATCCTCATCGTCAGGATTTGGTGCTCGTGCAGGGTTATTAATGTTCTGCTGTTGAACCTGGGCTGCGGGAAGGGCAGCCAATCTTGCTTGTTCCTGTTGAGCAGCCATCCTTGCGATTTCAGCTTGTGCTTCCATTCTACCAATGCGTTGTGGCTCAGGATTGATTGGTAATAACGGTTGACCAGAACTTCGAGTATGGGGCATGCACTAAAATAAAAACCTGCAGTAGACAAAAACAAAAACTAAAAGTAAAAGTACGAGAATCTTTGACCAAAGGGTCTAGTAATTTTCACGAACTTAATTGACACTTGTATTCCCCGGCAGCGGCGCTAATTTTTTGGTAACGCTCAATCTACAGCTCTCATTTGAGTGTAAAGCGATCGTTAGCAAATATAGAACCCAACCTGGGTTGGGTGTCGATCCCACAGGGAATAGCTTGGCCAACAAGTAAGTAAAATTACTAAACTTTTGGTGCAAGTCTCGTAAGAAGGGGGGATTCTTGTCTTGCAAGTAATGTAAACAAAAGCTGAAAATAATAAAGTAAAAAGAGAGAGATTGTTACGTTGGTTGTAAACAATGAGAATTGAAGCGTTGGGGTTATGTCCACCTTCTGAGGTATACGTCTCTATTGGCTATGAGTGTGTAGAATTCTGTCATGCAATTGCTTATAGGGGATTGTAGTCGATGGTAAATCCAAGCGTCTCTCGACCTAAACAAGGACTATTTCACTTTAACTCTCTCGAGCTTAAAGCGTATCTAACGGTACGAATTCTCCAAGAGGTTAGTCCAGTTACGGCACTAGTTTTTCAATAGGAAAGGGTGTCCTACTACCTTGACATTATCTCTTTTCCAGACAAATAACTTTTCTCTCGAACAAGTTAAATGTTAGACTGGCGTATTCTTGCGTTTGCAACCGCAAAGAATGTAGATTAAGATGAAGAGAATAATGATATAAGCAATATATGTGCCTCGAACTCACAAACTCACAGCAATAGATAGTAACTCATTCGGCTTCCATAACCCCAACAGAGAAGTTTAGTTACCCATGAATGCGAAGGAAATCACGATTGACATTATTATTATATCACGATATTGAGTAATGGCGTGTAGATCAAGTGATAGGCGTGAGCCGTGATTTCCTAGGCAAAGTAACGATTCTCTTGTTGTGGAATTTAAGAATAGAAGAGTAGAAGAAGAAAAATAGAATTGAATTGTAAGATGAGAAGTTCAGAAGATGTAAGAAGATGTTATAAAATCTCTAGCATGATAGGGTATTTATAATGCCCGTATCCTAATCCTACTAAGCTAATGAAATAAATAACCAAATCCTACTAGACTAATGAAATCCTTAACCCAAATGTACTAGGTTAAGGTAACATTATCATAATCCACATAAAATAATGAAATACATAACCTAATTGTACTAGGTTAATGTATCATTGTCAAAATCCAGCTTTGTTTTTGTAAGTCCCCAAAGTCTTCAGAATTGTTGTTTTAGCCCGGGATAGATTTTCCATGCAGCAGTTTTGGTCCTTAGGCGTGTAAACTCCCTTCCCTTCCTTCGTGAGCTTTCTTTTGCATCAAGTAAGCCATAAAATGCTGAATTCTGCATTATTTATACCTGAAACTTTACTAATCATGTTCGTTAGCTCATTTACAGGAAAAAGGACTAAAAGTGCATGAAATATATAATTTGTTCTCAAAACTAGGCTAAAATATGGGCAAAATATATTGATATAGGCGTGTAAATTCGCCTATCATCAAGCTACTTGGGAAGCAGAAGCAGATATGCGTTCCAAGTATCCTCACGTCTTCCCAGCAAATTCAGATCAATATCAAGGTAACAGTTCTCCTTAAGCTTATTCAGGTTCATGTTCATGTTTCCAGTATAAATTTGGTACCTATTAACCGTTGCATACTCAGTCATGCATTCATGTATCAGTTGTCCATGCATTAGATATGCACGAGTTTAGTATGTTTAGCATGTCAATCATGAGATCAAGTTTCAGTTCTTCATGTTCATTTTAGGTTCTATTGTCATGTATCCCCTCTCAGTAAATTCTCATTCGAGGATGAATGTTCCCAAGGGGAAGATATTGTAATACCCCGCATGTTTCTAATCTAGGAAGTGAATAAGTTTTCCTACGTATGAAACCTCTTATCCTATGAGTAGTATTTTAGTGCATGACTTACAATGAATATCCTAGCGATAGGATAACTTGCGATGTCTTTATCATGCTCATATGAGTCGCTTAGAGTGATACAAGCTAAGAGTTTTTGAATCCATCAAGTCTTAGTGTTCGATTTTTCAAGGGTCATATTTGAACAAGAATAATGTGATTGATATGTGACATTATGGAATATTTATACCCACCAAATTTTAGAGAATCTAATTATCTTTCCAACGATACCAATTTCATCAAAATCCAACACCCGAGCAAGGAGTTATGGCCTTTCAAAGTAGAATGCAACGCCTAACCAGTTGCACATGGCCACTGGAAAGCATAGGCGATATCATATGCGACGCCTATGTAAAGCATAGGCGATATCATATGTGGTGCCTATGTAAATATAGGCAATATCATATGTGGCGCCTGTGTAAATATAGGCGATATCATGTTTCACGATATCCGAACTCAAGCTATGATTCCATAGAATTCAGTCAGTCATCTGACTCAGGAAAACCTCATGATCTCAGTCAGTGGTCAGATATCAGTAACATTCCGTCAGTCAACGAAACTCAGTAAGATTAAGTCATGTATAGTCATTTATTCATGTCCAGTCCCTCCAGATGGGAGTAGAGGTTAGCACTGAGTGAACCCAAGGATGGGAACTCACCCGCCAGTTCAGGGTATAATTCTTAGAAGAAGTCCTTGTGTTCCAAAACTACGTAGCCAGCGTAGGTTGAGACATCTTAACCTGTCAGATTAGGGTTGATAAAGTGGTTTAACCTTTCAGTTTAAGGTTCCCACCGTTCTCATTGAGTACCTGTCAGATATGGGTTACTCACAAGTTGTCCTTACCCATGGCACGGTATTGACACCCCTCCAGCCAGGGCAGAGATTGGACCCCAGCTTATCCATAATGGCATACATGGGGCATGTCGGTTAAACACTACCTCCCATAGTTTCAGTATCAGTCTCAGTAAAAGAACTCAGGGTGTTCTTTAGATTTTAGTATATACAGGATTGTTAGATACAGTCGTTATGTTCTTCAGATTTCAGTATATACAGGACTGTCAGATACAGTCGTCCATATTATCAGCTTACAGTATCAGTCATGACAGTTGTCAGTAAACCATGTATTAGCTTACAGGTCTTGCTATCACGCATTCACCGTCCCAGTTTTTATATATGTATGTTTGCACTCCCACGTTCATATTAGTCAGTCAGCGTTTTTAATTCTTGAAAACCTTTATGTTCAGCCTACCTTTCTCGTATACTCAGTACTCCAGTTTTACTGACGCATTTGCACTATGATGCTTTCTTTTCATATTACACCATAGGTCCAGCCCAGTAGTAGCGGTAGCATTCCAGTCGCAGAGACACAGTGAGTCCTCATTGATTCAAGGACAATATGATTTGATACATTTATTTATTTCTTCAGTTCAATTTTACGGAGTTAGTTGGAGACATGTTCCTTCAACTCCTTATTCAGATAGTTTAAAGGCTTTCAGATTTATGCTCAGATTTATGTTCAGACTTAGCTTTCAGATTGAGTTATTTTGGGTATTTTCACCCACGTGGATGTTATGATTTTCAGACATGGTTTTATTCAGTTGAACCTTATGGCCTTACAGTTTTACGTATTCTGCATTATTATGTAATGATTTGCAGTATACAGGTACTGATATCAGTCATGGGTTAGCTTGTGGTCCCTCGGGGTAATGAGCACCGTGTATCATTCCGGTTTATCAAATCGGGGCGTTACAACTGTCAGCAACTTCATTGCCTTGTACACGTCAAACACCTCAACCTTGTCAAGATCATGCATGGTCAACTATCCTGCAGCTACATTAATCAATTAACTCCCGGTTGCTAAAAAAGGATGTCCCAAAATAAATGGGACTTCTGGATCGGCATCAAAATCAAGAATAATGAAATCCACCAGGAAGATGAGTGACCCCACTTGTACCTATACATCTTCAATAATCCCATCTGGTCTGGCAAGTGAACGGTCAGCTAACTCCAAAACAACGGTGGTGGGTCTTGCACTACCTAGCCCCATCTTTTTGAATAGTGATATGGGAATAATATTTATTCCTGCCCCAAGATCACATAGACCCCGAGTGATTATTGATTGCCCTATTGTAATCTGAATGGTCAAGCTCCCTGGATCTTTCAGCTTTATGGGCAATCTATTCTGGATTCGTGATGTGCATTCCTCAGTAAATGCCATAGTAGCATATTCAGTCAGGCAGTTCGTGTTGTTCACAATATCCTTTACGTTCTTAGCATACTTTAGAACACTCTGCAAAACAACAACGAGAGGGAATTTAATGTGAACATATTTTAATACATCAATAAATTTCTTGTAACAAGCCTCCTCTTGGTATTTTTGAAGCCTCTGTGGGAAAGGTAGAGGTGGCATCACAATTTCTACCTTGGTTTCCTTACTTCCAGCTATGTATTCTACAAATTTTTTTTTATTCATTGATTTTTCACCATCAGTAGACTTGTAATTCACCTGCTTAGGTTCTAACTCCTTCAGCTGCAGCCCACTCCTACCAGTGACTATATTCACCTATTTTGGATTTGTCTCAGTATCATTAGGTAGACCTACTTGAGGTCTAGAGTTCTGTGCTCCATTAATCTAATCTATTTGAACCTCCAAGTTGTTTGTAATCATCTGTTGGTTCTTTATATTTACTACCAACGATGCTTAAGTAGCCATAATCTGCTTCAGCATCTCTTTAATATTGCTTGTTTGAGTTGTGGCTTGATTCCTTGTGATATACTGCTACTGATTCTGACCTACTGGACCACGGTATTAATTTGCATTATGTGGCTAATTTTGACCCCAGAGAAACTGGGATAATTTTGCCAGTTAGGATTGTAAGTATTACCAAAGTTCTGTTGTCCTTGTTGATTAGCATTTTCCATATAGTTAACAGACTCTGGATTAGTGGCGCAAGCATTATCTGTATGATCACTGCTTCCGCAAACCTCGCACCAAGTCTGATCCTGGTGAACTATATTTGTTGTTGCTGGTGTAGATTGTATGACTCCCAGATTTATATTTCTGAGTTGTGTAGTTAGCTGATTATGTAATGCGGCAATCTGGGTTGATATAGCCGTAAACTAATTAGTCTCCAGAGCACCTACAACCTTCTTTAGAGAACTTCTTATGTCAACATGCCATTCAGGAATCCATTTTGAAATCCAATTCAACAGTGTGTATAATACGTCTTCTCTAAATCCTGGCCACCTACTGCTGAATCTAAGAGAATCTTGGTATTTGGCTCAATACCCTCAATGAGAGTATGTACCAACACACCATTAGTCTGATGATAATGAAGGCAATTTTTAAGCATAACCTTGAATCTTTCCCAATCTTGGTAAATATTCTCTCTATATATCTGCCTAAAACTTAGAATCTCACTTCTCAAATATGTTGTGTTCCCAGATGGAAAGAATCGATAAGGAATTTCCAAGCCAGATCATCCCAGGAAGTGATGGAGTTCAATAGTTCATCATGTAACCACCTCTTTTCTTCCCCCAGCAGAAAAAAGGGAAATAGAGTCAATTTAACATAATCAGTAGATACCCCAACAGGAATATAGGTATCACTCGAGTGCAAGAGTTCCATCATATTCTGCTTCAATTCAAACCGACCACCCGCATCTGGCTTGGAATGTTATTAGTAGCATTGTTTGTAAGTGGGATTTCCACTTCACGAACAGCTCTAGATTCTGCTCTAGCAGGAGCAGCTGGATCCACCAGAGTTGGATCAATTGGAGCATCAGGATTAGGATTCCTCTGATCTCCCATTTAAATTTGTTGAATTAGGTATTGAAGTATTGCTGCTCTTATCCTTTGATGAAATATCTATTCAGGTTCCAAATAAGGATCAACCAATTCTTTCGCTCTTTCCAGCCGGATACTTCATTTTTCTGTAAGAGTCAGCCGCTAAGATCAAGCTGTTAACACTTAAATTTATTATCAAAAGAAAGGATTTAGAAAATTAATAATTATTTGATTTTCCATCAACGATGCCAAAAACTTGTTGTAGTCTATTGCACACGCAAGTGCACGCGATCGTACAAGTAATATAGTGATTCAAAGAATCGAATATCGTACCCATGAGGACTACATAATTGGTAATTTATTTAACTTCAATTTTGATAATAATGTATTCAAGTGTTTTAGGGTATCAAAATAGGTTAAACAATTTATTGAACAATTTAACAACTAAATAAATAACAAAGTGTGACAATCACAACGTAATCTAGGTTGTAAACAATACGAGGGAGAATTCCAAGGTTGAGGCACTCTTAATAATCTTATAAATCTATATCCTTATCATGGTCATATTGATTATTGAGTTATTGATTCGTAGGGTTTAGATTATGATCATGGTCTTCCGAGCCTCTAATCTTCTACCTAAAAGGACATTGCAACCACATCTTTCAGCGGCGATGCAATAATCCATTTAGATGCTTTAAGTTATCTCCTATAATTGAACCAAACAAAGCTTCTATATATATTTCTATCCTAGTTGCTACTTCCCATTCTTCATTTTGTAGAATAATATGAACTTTCTCCTTAATCTCTTCGGTCTATACCTATGATTTTTCCTTCGGGTTCATAAAGGGATTAGAGATGTATTCTAATGGTGATAATTCATTAAAATAGTAGAAATAATAGAATAAGAATAACCCATCAGATAAATCAGTGTTAACCACTCAAAGAATATCAAAATATAACATGTTCTTGGCCTCAACCCCAGAACAAGGGTTTTATTAGCCCCTCATGTTCAAAATCAACATCAACGAGTTAATTATACAAAAGTTAATGTTGAAATATGAAAATTCAAAGAACCCTAAGAGAACTCTCGTAATTGTTTATACCTTTGTTGTACGTCCGCCAAGATATTTCAATTTGCGTTTATGTCTTTCTTTTATAGTGGGGAACAACTGCACGAATTTTACTCTTCACCACGCCGTGGAGGTCATTACGGATACTAGGGTCCGTGGTACGAGGCTATCACGGACCCTCACTAGAAATTGACTTGCTGAAATAATCAGCCTCCGCATCACAGGGGCCATCGCAGATACTAAGTTTCGCAATGCAGGGTTATCGCGTACCCTCTCTAGAAATTGTCATCTGGTTTTTACTTCCCCACTTCATTCCATGCTTTCCAAACCTTTTTCTAGTCTCTTCGTGTTCATCATGTCACTCCAAGTGCTTCCATAGTCCAAAACCTCCTTATTAATGCATTAAAGCGCGTCCAATTTTATTAAAATTGAGCCCCGCAACAACTAATCCTATCCATTAGCTAGAGAATATAATTATAGATCAAACACAATACAAGTACCACATTTTATCTCATAGAACAAGTGTAAATATGGATAAATATTGGTACTTGGACGTATAAATACGCCCAAGATCAACTAGGGAATGCCCCGATTCTATGTCAGTCCAAGATACAATAATATCAATAGTGTTAACCCTGTACAGAGGTCAATAAGACCAAACCTCATGTCGACAAACATGAATTTTCAGTACAAGTTATCTAAGACCCACACCTTCACGGCTTCACTACATAACCCCCATTAAGCCCAATTTAAAGCAAGTTTCTCATAACCCATTTATTAATAAATGAACTAACTGTTAAGGCACACGGTATGTTTTGTCATACCCTTACACTTGCAAGCTTGTCTTTGTGCCATAAAAATAACATTATTTTGGGGGAATGCCTCGACCCCCTTTATTCATTAAATCTAATCATAGCCAACAAGGCTTTAGAAATCCGTGTTCATTGTTTAATCATTAATGCAATACAATAACATAGGTGAGTAAGTCAAACCAATTGAAAATTTCACATTTTAAAGCCATTTACACAAGTGGGTTGAGGGAACACAATTATTCAAAACCAATTCCAATTTTGAAACACCAATTTAGGGCAAAACATGACCCCTTTTGTTCATTCACCAAACCCATGGACCCCATTAGTTCAAAACCAGTAATAAAGCATAAACAATGCATAATAAATCATGGGAAAATCAAATTAAGAATCTACCATGTAAAAACCCTCAACCATAACAAAACCCACATTCAAACTCATACAATTTAAACCACGTAAAACACATGTTTTTTATAATTTGAGAATTGGTGAAGAGTAACATGCCTGAAATACCAATATTTATGGAGAGAAATCAACCCTTGAGCCCGTAGATGAAAAAATTCTTGGAAACCCTAAGTATATTGACCTTGAAGAATTTAGAAAGTTTTGTCAGTGTTTTGATTGTGTTATGGATAAGAAATAACCCCCTTGAGTGTTTTATGGATGTGGGGTCCGAGTAAAGAAAAATAGGAATTGACCAGAATTTCCTTAATGAAAAAATTGAAAATTTACCTCCCATTCGCTAAGAGTGACCATGCGACTCGTAGCGTCATATTACAACTTGTAAGGTCTCACTCGTAGTTTGGAAAGTGTCTATGATCACCAACATTGACTTGGCTATGATTTGGACCATACGACTCATACTCAGTCATTCCGACTCACATGGTCCAGTCGTTGTCAAAGTAGAAAATAATTGGGTATCACACTGGTTAAGGTACGGAAGACACCATACGACTCATTTTAAGTCTTTACGACTCATAACCCCCTAGTCATAGTCATAGCAGAAACTCCAAGACAACCTACTGGTCAGGCTATGATTGGATCGTTAAGACTCATCAAGACTCCCTACGACACATATGGAGAGCCGTAGTCTAGGCAGTTAGGATAAAATCTCAAAAAATTTTAGGGACCAAAACCCGAGGTGTTACATTCTCCCCCTCTTAGGATAATTCATCCTCAAATGATGAGATAAGAAATCCTTTAGCAGTATTTACCATGGAATACAACCACACTTATCTTTAACAAAGACAGAAAATAAAGATGTCAAGAAAATCATAATTTTCTTTAACAAAGACGGAAAACAAAGATGTTCAGGAATACACATACCTTCTACACGATTACCCGAGGCGGGAAACAAGAATGGATATTGGGACTTCATGTCCTTTTCGGATTCCCAAGTAGCTTCTTCACACTTTTGGTTTCTCCATAGAACCTTTATTGAGGACACATCCTTCGCTCGCAACCGACGGACTTGCCAATCCAAGATTTCCACTGGGACTTCCTCAAAAGATAAGAAATCCTAAACACCTACATTTTCCAATAGAACCACCAATGAAGGATCACCTAAGTACTTTTCAACATTGAAACATGAAAAATTTGGTGGATAGATCCCAAACTCGAAGGCAAATCCAACTCATAAGCCACATTACCCACTCGCCTCAAATATGATATGGACCAATATAACGCGGACTGGGCTTCCCCTTCTTTCCAAAATGCATCACTCCCTTCATGGGAGACACCTTCAAGAACACCAAATCATCCGCATCATACTCCAAATCCCTTTGCCTTACATCCGCATAGGACTTTTGGTGACTTTGGGAGGTCTTAAGCCTATCCTGAATCACCTTTACCTTTTTCATAGCTTGGTGAACCAAGTTGGGACTGTACAACCTTTTCTCATAAACCTCAAACCACACAATAAGAGACCTACTCCTCCTACCATATAAAGCCTCGAACGGAGCCATCCCAATACTAGAGTGATAGCTATTATTATTCGCAAACTCAATGAGAGGCAAATGATCAACCCAACTACCACCAAAATCTATCACAAAAGACCTTAGCATATCCTCCAAAGTCTATATCATCCTCTCCACCTGTCCATTTGTCTAATGGTGGAAAGCAGTGCTAAGGTTCACTTTAGTTCCTAAATCTCTCTGAAAGAAATGCCAAAATTGAGATAAAAACTGAGTACCTCAATTAGATATGATGGAACGTAGAGCACCATACAACTTCACGATCTCCTGAATGAAGAGCTTAGCATAATACTGTGTCAAATAATTGGTCTTCACTAGCGTGAAATGAGCGGACTTAGTCATTATATCCATGATAACCCAAATTAAATCAAACTAGTGGTGGGACCATGGAAGAACAATAATAAAATTCATATTAATCACTTCCCATTCCACACGGTCAACTCAATTTCTTGAGATAAACCACCAGGTCTCAAGTGCTCCACCTTCACTCATTGACACACCATACACTTGGCCAAAAAATTATCCAAATCCTGTTTTGTGTTATTCCACCAATAGATCTCTTTCAAGACTTGGTACATCTTTGTAGAACCAGGATGAATAGTGTACCTCGACTCATGAGCCTCTGCCAATATCCTCTCTCGCAGCCCGTCAACATCAGGAACACATAACCTACCTTGGTACCTTAAGATACCATCACCACCAATACCAAAAGTCATCACCTTGTAGTGACCCACATCATCCTTGATCTGCATCAAGATAGGGTCCAAGACCTGTTTCTCCTTCATCTCAGCACTAAGAGATGACTTCACCACCTCCTGCAGAATCACACCACCATCCTTAGAGTAAAAAATATGACTGCAAGATTAGCCAAAAGATGAATTTCTTTTACCAAATCTTACGTCTCTTCATCAATATGAGATAAGATTACCATAGACAACTTGCTAAGAGCATCAGCAACCATGTTAGCTTTAATTTGGTGATAATGGAGACTCGTGTTGTAGTCCTTGAGCAACTCAAGCCATCTCATCTGCGTAAGATTTAGCTCCTTCAAGGAGAACACATATTGCAAACTCTTATGGTCTGAGAAGATATCAACCTGAACCCCATACAAACAGTGATGCCAAATTTTCAAAGCAAAGACCACAACCAACAATTCCAAATCATGTATCGGATAATTCTTCTTATGCACCTTAAATTGCCTAGAAGCATAAGAAACAACCCAACAATGTTGCATCAACACACAACTTAGTCCCACATGAGATGCATCACAATAAACAACAAAGCCACCGGTACCTTTGGGCAGAGTCAAAACAGGAACCAAAGTCAACATATCCTTCAACTTCTTGAAACTACCCTCACAAGCATCCGACTATATAAGCTTTACCTTTTTCTAAGTCAGCTTGGTTAATGGAGTTGAAATAGAAGAGAAACTTTCCACTAACCTTCTATAATAACCTGCTAAATCCAAGAAGCTCCAAATATCAGTTAGAGTCGTGGGTCTAGGCCACTTGTTAACCACCACAACATTCTATGGATCCACCATAATTCCTTTACTAGAAACAGCATGTCCCAAATAGGTCACAGCATTCAATTAGAACTCACACTTAGAGAATTTTGCATAAAATCACTGATCCTTAAGGGTCTGCAACACTATGTGGAGGTGATCCACATGATCCACCTCACTCTTGGAATACACCAAAATATCATCAATAAAGTAATTACTAACAAATCTAACAACTGTCGGAAGACCTGGTTCATAAGATTCATAAATATCATCGGGCATTTGTCAAACCAAAGAACATCACCAAAAACTCAAAATGACCATACAGGGTATGGAAAGCAGTCTTAGGGATATCCATCTCCCTAATCTTCACTGATGGTACCCAGACCTAAGATCAATCTTAAAAAACTACTTTGCACCCTGAAGCTGGTCAAGGAGATCATCAATCCTACAAAGTGGATTCTTATTCTTCATTGTCACCCTATTAATTGGTGGCAATCTATAAACATCCGAAGGGACCCATCCTTCTTACGAACGAAGTAAACTGAAGAACCTCACGGAGAAACACTAGGGAAGATAAAACCCTGATCTAGAAGATCTTTACAATGCTCCGTAAGTTCTTTTAACTCAGCCGGAGCCATTCTGTAGGGAGGGATAGAGATAGGTCAAGCGTTCGGAAGAAGACCAATCCCCAAAACTATTTTATTATTGGGAGGAACACTAGGAAGATCATCGAGAAATACTTTAGAAAACTCACAGACAACGAGGATAGATTGCAAAGAAGGACCCTCCGAGTTAGAATCCTTAACATGCACTATATGGTATAGACACCCCTTGGAAATTAATTTTCTGTCTTTAAGATAAGATATAAAACTTCTCTTGGGCTCTAGGGAACTACCTTCCTACTCAATCACCAGCTCATTTGGGAATCAAAATTGACCCTTCAAGTCCAACAGTCAAGAGACGCATAACACAAGTGCAACCAATCCATCCAAAAATCACATCAAAGTCTAACATGTCTAATTCAATCAGGCCCACTAATATTTCCCTACCACAAATGGATACCACACAACCCCTATAGACTCTTATATCCACAACAGAGTTACCCACTAGGGTATACACTAAAAAGGGATCAGGAATATACTTAGAATCAAAACCAAAATGAATAGCCACATTAGGGGTCACGTAAGAGTAGGTAGCCCCAAGATTAAGTAGAAAATATACATCACGAGAGAAGAGTTTTATAGTACCAATAAAAACATCAGGAGACGCCTTAAAAGTTAAATGGGTGGCAAGATCATATAGACGCTTCTGACCAGTGTCGAAGCTAGAAGTAGAACCTTTTTGCGCAGGAGCTGAAGAAGCAGAAAACGGGACCTTATTAGCCCCAGTAGCAACATTGCTTAAAGGACAGTTCCTCCTAATATGGCCAGGCTAGCCACATCTAAAACACTTATTTCTTCCCTCATCACAAAAGCCATGATGCAGTTATCCACAAAATCTATAAGGAGGATGGGATGGAGCTGACTAGCCCTACTGACATGAGATTTAGCACCTTTTACCTTAAACCCATTGTTTCTCTGAAAGTGACAATCACCAGACGGCTTAGGATAAGGAGAACTAGACATAGAATAAGTGTCAGAACTCCCCCACTTCTTCTTATACCACTGCCTAGCATCTCTATGACTTTTCTGCTGTCCACCACCCTGCTCAGAAAATTAGGATCTTTTACTTTGCCTCTACCATATTTTAGCTTGTCCCTTCTTTTCCACCTCGACCTATTACATATACACCATAAGTCAAGAGATATCTATGTCACTGTTTAGAAAGGTGGCCTTACACTCCAACACCAAGTCTTGAGGCAATCCCAAAGAAAAATTTCTCATCTTAGCCCTCATATTAGATACTAGCTCAGGAGTATAATAGGAAAACTGGTAAAACTTCAAGGCGTACTCCCTTACAGATATCTTACCGTGCTTTAAATCTATGAACTCCTCAGACTTCGCCTCCCTCAACTCTTGAGATAAGAAGACATCAAGAAAAGTACCAGAGAGATCCTCCCATAAATCCAATTTTGCATCATCTCCCCTAGACTTGTCCCACTCCTCATAACACTAATACGCCACATCTTTCAGCTTATATGCAGCAAATTCCACACACTTACAGTCAGAAGTATGCATCACAAGAAAAATCTTCTCCATCTCTTCTATGAACCCTTGAGGAACTTTTTTAACCTAAGAACCCATAAAGGTTGAAGGATTAAGCCTCACGAACTAGCTAACCCTAGTGGCCTCAAAAGAACTCACAGCAGCACCAGCAGGACCCGACTGAAGTGACTAAAATATTACAAGCTGGGTCAACAGATGAATGGAATGGCGAAACTAAACATTGGTAATATCTCCTAGAGATGACCAAGAAGGAGTGTTACCAGTAGATAAGGGTCAGTGGAGACTAGTGAAACTTCACTAGGGTAATTAGAAGCACCGACCCTAGACCGGGTTTGAAATCTATGAGTAGGACGAGTCCTGTTCATATTGTCCTTGAACGGGACAGAGGAGATTCCACGAGCATCAGATCATCTGAGAGGTATGATCTGAAAAGTGAACAAACAGGAATTAGAGGAGATTTCAAAACCCTAGACTCTATAGCCTAAAAGTAGATCATAAGAAAGGGAAACATTCATAAATGCCACGTAGCCTCTTCCTTATAAGTGTAGCACACTACACACCTATAAAAAGAGACTCTACTTGACATGGACACCCCATGACACCAAACCTAGACTATGATACCAACTTTGTCACGACCTGAAACTCATATATCATTAGACCATATTAATAGACCATGAAAATGAATCATAATCATAAGCCATATCACTAAATCACACTAATTATCTATCAAAACTTACCCGAAATTAGCACTAACTCTCAACTACTGAACTAGTATAACAGATAAGCATATAATCCCTTCAAGTCCCAAAGTAAGCATTAATAAGGGTATGTCAAGTGTAATAAAGTTTACAAAAGGTAACACAAGTCTTGGCCTAAGGTGGGACAGAGAGGCCTACTGTTAATCCCCAAAATCAATGTTTAGACAAATTCTACCCCGAACTAGTCTAAGGTATCTATATTCATTTCTAGATGTGAAATAAGCGATAATTAGCCCTAAGATAGAAATTCTCCCAAAAACATAAGCAACTAAGTCAATTATGCATAAATTATGGTTTCAAGATCGGCTAAATAGTCCAACTAACCCAAATATTTTCAATCATACCTTCAATACTTAAATCCAACCCCATATCTAGCATAATATCATAATCATGCAATGAAATAGCTCAATCTATGAAGAATGTAAATCTAGCCTACCTGGACACCAAAGAAAAACCCGAAGAAACTACTAAACCACCTATTTACCTTTTTTAGAAGCTTTCGCAAGATGCCATGCTATTAAAATCATGATCTACCCATGAAAATAAGAACAATAATACCCATATTGCACTATTGTGCTTTCAGTCTAAAATTACATAAATTTCCATGTGGTGCCCATTCACGAAATCATACTTTTGAAACTAATGAAACATCTCTCTATGCTTAAGGAATATTTACCCTTAAAAATGCGTGAATGTTGAGCTCTAATGGTCTATAATCAATCCACCAAGATTCTAGGGATTTTAGAAAAAGAGGAAGGATTCTATCAAGAAATTAATGGAAGCTTACCCTAATTCGAAGAAGAAACCTGTAAATTAACTTCAATCAATCTCTAAAATCAACCACAAATAATTCTCCAAAGTTTTTCCAATTTTTAGGGTTCAAAATACTAGGGAGTGGATAAAAAATGGTAGAAATTGAGCTAAGTGGGGTATTTATACCCTTCCCAGGCCCACAATCTCCGCTTAAGAGACACTTTAAGAAACCCTGGTATTGCTTAAGCGGCATTCGCTTATTCGACATGTGCCTCTTATACAATACTAGTAGGCTAAGCCACGATGCTTAAGAGACCAGCTGGTCACATATGCGATGCACCATCACCAATTGAAACTTTGAATTTTTCCAAGTCTCCTCCAATCCCTCGAAATTCATCCAGGATATCATATATGCAAATGGTCTATGCTACCCTATCAAATTTGGTATTTCAGACTCCATAGTGCAGACAAAATTTCTATCTGAGGTCATTTAGATGAAAAGTGGGTCCCACACCCACTTGCCATTTTTCTTAACTTCCAGTCGATAGCACAAGATGAGTCAGAAGCCTCAAGACCCAAATCACGGATCCTCCTAACATAAAATCAATATTCTGGAGCTATTAAAACAGTTAGAATTGGCATATGAGGTCGTTTGTAAAGTTTTTTCCCTATAGCCAATTTGAACTAGTAAAGACTCCAAAATAGGGAATTATCGCTAAAAACCAAATGAGTTACCCGATAACAGAACTGTCAGATCCAGCAAGTCATAAATGACTTGGGGTAGATATAAAAAATCTCTAAACAATAAAAATGAGAGGAAATATAGAAAATTTCCTAGAGGGTCATTACAATATCCACTACTAAAAGAATTTTCATTCGTAAAAGTAAGGGATTATGATGTATCTGAAGCCTTAAACAGGTAAGGGTACTAGGTCCACATCTTGCTCTTGATTGCCCAAGTAAACTTCTCTACTGGGTGGTGTTTTTACTAAACCTTAACTATTGGACTCTCGCCAGTGCACAATCACCTGACAATATTAGCCACAATAAGCAGAAGCTCCTCCATAAAGGTCAACCGCTCATTCAACTAAACCGAGTCCCATCTAAACAGATAAGAAGGCTCAGGAATATATTGCCGCAACATAGAAACATGGAAAACCAAATAGACAACAGTAAAATCTAGGAGTAAGGCTAACTCATAAGCCATCTCACTAATTGTACGATGAATCTTAAAGGTTCCAATATATCTAGGGCTGAGCTTGCCTATCCTTCCGAACCTCGTCATACCCATCATAGGAGATACACAGATGAATACCCAGTCACCAACTCCAAATCTCAACGCACAAAGTATACAATCTGCATATGCCTTCTGCCTATTCTGAGCTACCCTCAACATCTCCTAAATCACCCTGACTCTATCAAACGACTCCTAAAGTAGGTCAGTACCACAAGGTTTAATCTCAGAGTTATAAAACCACCTAATTGGATAACGACATAGCCTACCATATAAAGGCTCAAAAGGCGCCATCTCAATACTCGAATGATAGATACTATTATGCGCAAACTCTACCAAAGCTAAGTGCTTCCCCTACTGACCTCCAAAATCTATAACACAGGCTCAGAGCATATCCTTGAGAACCTAAATAGTCCGCTATGACTGTTTGTTGGTCTGTGGATGGAAAGTTGTACTAAGATCAACCTGAGTACCTAACTCCTCCTGAAAAGTTTGCCAAAAGGTAAAAGTAAACACTAAAACCCAGTCTGAAATGATATATATAGGAATACCATACAAATAGACTATCTCACTAACATAGATACGGGCTAATCTCTTGGTGCTAAAGAATATTTGAATAGGAATGAAGTGTATCGACTTGGTCAACTGTTCCACAATGACCTAAATACCATAATAACCATGGGAAGTACAAGGAAAATTACTAACAAAATCCATGGTAATCCATCCCATTTCTACTTGAGAATGGGCAATCTCTAAATTAAGACATCAGGTCTCTGATGCATAACTTTCACCTGCTGACAACATAGGCAATGGGCTATAAAGTCTGCCACATCTCTCTTCATAGCACTCCACTAGTAAAGTTGCCTCTAATCTCTATACATCTTAGTTGTACGCAGATGAATAGAATATCTGGAGCTGTGAGCCTCATGCAAAATCGACTGAATCAAGTTGTCAACCCTCAGAACACAAATGCGGCAATCAAATTTCAAGACACCCTCAAAATCTAAGGAATCCCTCTTAGACTTGCCACTAAACACTTGATCAGGGATGATGAAAGCCTTTTATCCTCAAACTGATGTCCCTAAATCTTCTCAAAAAGCAAAGACCTCCTCAACACTAGCAAAATTTCTCCTAGGGTCTGAAATATCAAGTCGCATTATGAATTTTGCTAAGGACTAAATGTCTTGTGCCAACAGCCTCTGAGAAACTAAAATGCAAGCCAATATACACATACTCATTATCTTATGAATCGTGGCATCCTCTACTACCTTCTCTTTGCTCGAATGATACAAGATAAAGATGTCTTAATCCTTAAGCAACTTAATCCATCTATATTGCCTTGAATTAAGCTATGTCTTGGTTATAAGATACTGAAAACTATGATGATCCGAGAAGATCTCACAATGCATGCTATAAAGATAATATCTCCAAATCTTAAGTACAAAAACTACCACCACCAACTCCAAATAATGAGTGGGATTATTGCGATCGTGCACCTTCAGCTGCCTCGATGCATAAGCAATACCCTATTGTATGAACACACAACCCAAATCAACACTTGAAGCATAATAATACATGGTGAATCCCTCACCCTCAGTAGGAAGAGCCAAGATAGGATATGAAGTAAGAAATGCCTTGAGCTTTCCAAAGCTCGATTCACACTTCTTGGACCATCAGAAAGGAATCTCCTTCTAAGTTAATCTGGTCATCAGTGTTGCAATAGTATCAAAACTCTCAACAAACCATCTTTAGTAATAGGCCAAGCTAATAACGCTAAGAACCTCAGATGGAGATGTAGGTCTGGCCCAATCACAAATAGCCTCAAGTTTTATTGGGTCTGCCATAATTCCATCCTTAGACACTACATGCCCAAAGAATATCACTGACTCAAGCCAAAACTCACACTTAGAAAATTAGCAAAAAGCATATGATCTCTCAAAGTTTAAAGCACAATCCTCAAATATTGGATATGCTCTTCTCTACTCCTCAAATACACAAGGATGTCGACAATGAACATAATAACAAAATAGTCCAAATAAGTCCTGAACACACAGTTCATTAAATCGATAATTGGGGTTGGGGCATTGCTCAACCCAAAAGACATCAATAGAAACTCATAATGGCCATAACGGGTTTTAAAGGTTGTCTTTGGGATATCCTCAGCCTAAATCCTTAATTGATAGTAACTGGACCTCAAATCAATCTTATAGAACATCGTTACTCCTTGATGTTGGTCAAACAGATCATCAGTAAGTGGCATAGGATACTGGTTATTTACCCTCACCTTATTAAGCTGCTATAATTAATACACATACGCATAGAACAATCTTTTCTTTTCACAAACAATCCAGGAGCTCCCCAAGGAGACACACTCAATCTAATAAAACCTTTACCATAAAAATCCTAAAGTAGAGAATTTAGATCCTTAAGCTCGGCAAGAGCCATATGATAAGGTACCATAGAAATAATCGGGTGCCTTGATCAAGATTAACAACAAACTTTATAAGTACTAATGCATTCTCTCTCTGTGGTCCTTGCACAATCAACATCCTGAGAGAAGGAAGACCTAGCTACTATTAAGTGCTCTGGTGTTAAAATGGAGTGGCAATGCTAGTTCTCTAATAAATCTATGCACCATGTCCTACTCTAAGAATATAGCATAGGAAAATTTCTAGCCCACTCAAGAAACGCAATCTCGTACTCCAAACTGATAAAGAACCCTGATGAACACCAACAAATCCAACTCTAGCCTAAAAACTGTTCGATAAATAGGATGTCATCCTTGACTGTGAGGTATCTGTAATTAGACTCGGTATTTCTAATATTAAACCTTGAAGGGCTAAAATAGTCATGAGTTCTACTGGAGCCTAAGTTCGTTGTAAATCCTCTTGCTGATGCTGGAGATCTTTGATATCCATCTCTAACTCTCTAGTTTGACTCTATGTTGGAACTTCTAGAAATGTATGCTAAAGTATCATTCGCATCTATCGACATCATCGCATCGTTCTTTAGGGGAAGAATAGAGTCAAAGAATGTGCTTGAGGCTCATAGCAATATGTACACATGACGAAGAGTCAAGAAATGAATTTTCTAAGAATATCCCTGTAGCCTTCTAAAGATAGGTTACGAACATCTCCGTACCAATCTGCAAGAATCTAGTAAACACTTAGCTCATGTACTAATACACTGGTGAACCTAACTCTGATACCAATTTATCCCAACCTAATTTCTTGAATCATGATGGCGCCTACTATAACCTACCAGTAGGTAAGCTAACCTCGTAGTCTAAAACTACTAGTAACAGACAACACGGAAAGATAAAAGAAAGAATACGGAATAAATATAATAAAAGGCTATCATATGTAAGATAATCTAAAAACCAGGTGGTATTAGTACAAGAACTTCTATCATAAGAAGAATATAAGTAAGACACTAAATGAAAATACAAATACAACCATCTTTGAATACAATATAGAGACTAGTCTAGTACATAAGAAAGAGGAAAGAATACTTTAAACGTCAGGAGCTCACTCTATGTCTCCTAACTATGGCTGCTTTGCACAAAGCACACAACTCCATTAATAACCCATACAATGATCTGCAGGTTGCAGAAGTGGAATATGAGTACCAAACACGTGGTACATAATAGGCAACTGGAATTGAGCCCCAAAGATAATGTAGATATTTACAATATATAAACAGAATAGAATCTAAACTTATATGCCCAACATTCATATAATAAATCTAGAGATATAATAAGGATAAATTGTCATATTTTAACCATACTTAGAAATCTCAACAATATACTATATATCACCAGACAATATACAAAATAAAGGCAAAAAAAATGAATATATAACAGTATATAAGGTCAAGGACTAAATATACAATTTGAATAAATGAAGGAAGGAAAGGACATATGGGAATACCATAACTACACAAAGTTATTAGACATATATATATATATAATGAGGTCAAATCAGAGTACACCCTAAATCATCATATCCTCATTTTAAGACCTCAAACTCCTAGCAGGATTTAGTACTAACACACTCAGGGTTTTTAGTCCATCCGTCTAATCATGAGTTAATCATGTATAAATGTATACTCATAAAATCAGAGGGGCCAGAAGCATACCTCAAATCTTAATATCAGATCATTAACAAAGCTACCATAAACTAACCATAACAATGTTCATCAAAATAATAATAACAATAGGCATGACAATGCACGCAATTGGCTAGTTCGAACAAATAATACCTAGTCGAGCCTTTCATGTAACCCCACTGCCCCAGACTTAAAAGGAAAAGGTTCAATCAACATACAACATATCACAAGGCATAATCATCACTCATACCTAGTCAAACCTCCATAATGCTGATAGATATAGGAGCACACTAGTGTTAGGTAATGTGTGTGTAAGAATAAAGGCCCAAAAATACAACTCATAAAACCATAAGCAACCCAGGCCGTCACACAGCCCTTAAGATAATAATATAATACAAGAGGTCATCACACAACCCCCAAGCTGTCACACAACCTCTATAATAATTATGTGATACAATAGGTCATTGAACAATAATTGAGACCATCCCGTAGTCTCAAAAATAAAAGATGTGATATGGGAGGTCATCGCACAACCCTCAAGAACATTACACAATATCAAAATGAATGATAAGATGCAGGTCATCGTACAACCCTCGACACTGTCACACAGTCTAAAAAATAAAAGATGTGATATGAGAGGTCATCGCACAACCTTTGAGACCATTGCACAGCCTCAAAAATAAAAGATGTAAATCCATTGCTCGGGGTAATTGGGACTAAATCTTTATAAGAGTGTAGAAAGGGCCGAAATCTCTCATGGACAAAGTAATCAGTATTATCTAAAATGATAGACCGGAATCCATCTCGGGCTAATCCTTTAAACCACCATTTTCAATCTCAATGCACATAAATCACCCATTAAGGTGGTGTGATTCCTGTTATAAAGAAATCCACTTAAAAAGGGTGAACAGTGGGATTTTTACCCCTTATTAGGAAAATAGAATTAAAGTCATATTTTAGTTGGAATCATACCATTTACTATTGTAAAAATCATGAGTGTATCAAATCTATGCATGCCCATCATCAGTATTCACACAATGGAATTATAAAGGCCAACAAGTATATAAACTTTGGCCACATCCTTCGTGAGGATAAACACTTTGCAGAATCCAACTATTATCAAAACATGGTGTTAGTCCCAATAATATGTACAGAATAATTACAACATCACAATCATGATCTTAGGCCCACACAAATATCTAAAACTCATCTCCATAATCATATCCATAAACCATAATATAACGACCCGAGACTACTCCTTAGTTGTCACACGATGCTTAGGACCACAAGTGATCCCAAGCTAACCCTTATACTGGCATAACTCATGAGCAATTAAATAAAATACATAAGTTTGAAAGAATAATGCAGAAGATAAATCTTTTCTGAATATGATCAATACAAAGCTATATTAAAATGATACAACTCTGATTATACAAAACAAAGTTGAAATCAACTACATCAACTCTACTGACTTCTTATGAAGCCTCTACTAATATTGACTATAGGTAGTTGGGGCGCGACTCCAACCACCACTAATCAATACATATGAGTAAGAAAGTATAGTACATGAAATAACATCTATCTGAAGTCCCCAAAGTAGGAGGACTCATCATCTGCTGGCCGAAATCTCCAAGTGTCTAATTGTAATGTGCATGCTACAACTAGTACCTAAATTATTAAACAATGTAGCACATAGACATATATGTGGATCAGTACATTTGGAATGTACTGAGCATATGAGGGTGAATGCATAAGTAAAAAAATAATGAACTACTCATGCAAACTGTCAAAAACTGTATGCTAAGTATAAGTGACTCACCTTGGCTTGAGTAATCAAAACTGTAAAATCATAAATCATGAGAAGTAAAGCATAAAGGTAATTCTGTGAGCCGACACACTTAGTTCTAAAAAGTTAAAGTCTTATTCTATTTTGAAATCATGCTGGTTAAGTGTAAAAAAAAAGACTTACCTTGATCATATGAAAACTAAAAGCTGAAATCTGATAACTGAAGTCGTATGTAAGACAATATCTGAGTAAATTTGTGAGCCTCTTCACTTAATTTTTAAACACTATTTTGTTGTTCTTTTTTTGTTAAGATTTAGGGACTTTGGGAGGTTCTTCTAACCGACATAAACCATGTGAGCCATCATGGAGTCCAACGTCTTATACCCACGTTCGTAGAGTTGTTCTACTCTTGCCATCGGAATAGAACCTAGCTAGAGTGATCACTATACTGAACCCACTAGGGGTGTTAAAACCTACGGTGGTGCGTAGTTCTGGGTCATGAAACCTTGGAATCATACCCAACTTAGTGCTAAATACTACTCCTAATCTGTTGCTCAAAACTTTAGAAAATCCACCTTAAAATAGCACAAGGGTTTGTAATGAAACCCAATTATGCTTCTCTTCTTTAAATCTCAAACTGTAGGAATAATGTGGATTCCTTGTCTTAGCTTAGGAATCTAAACAATATTTATAATATTGTAGAATCGAATACCAAACTTTGAACGAATCAAGGGCTCTTAACTCAACTTTATTATAGGTGATTCTTATGAACATTTATCACCTCAAAATCACTTCAAACACTAGGATAATAATAATGAAACTTATATTCACATGAAAACCATTTGGATTAGAGCTTACACATGCAGGAATAACGACTAGAATTCTAGTACAAAAATATGGGGTGTTACATTATCTCCCTCTTAGATATATTCGTCCTCGAATGATGGCTAGGATCTTATTGAAGCCTTAGAGGTATGGAATAATGTAAAAATGATATGTCCTCTAAGAAAAGATATCACTGAGCTGAAAGATTAAAACTTCTATCATGAAACTTGTAATACTCCGTATTTCCCTAACATAATTTAAGTCCCAATACATGAGTATTTGTATACAAAATTTTTGAAACACTCATTATTTTCCAGTTTAGAGACTTTCATTACATAGAAAATTGAATTAGCTTTCCAACAATATAAAATTTATCTAAATTCAATAACCAGGTAAGAAGTTATGGCGATTCAAAGTTTCAGTCATTGAACACCATCATTTTAATCCTTAGCTCATCGCGTAGGCAGCCCAAATGACAGTTGTCAATTTTCAGTGTAACTCTGTATCATGGTGCATCACGGAGCAGGCCAATTTCTCATTTGTCAATTTCCAATGGGCCTCAGCGATGTTGGCGCGTTGCGGAGGTGGCCAAAATGGAATCCAAAGGATTACCACGATAATGATGCATCGCACCATCAGCACAGTTCCTAGTTGTCAGTTTCCAGTGATACGGCTCCATACTGCCTCGTCGCATCAGGTGCCCATTTCGAAAAAATTAGACAAAAAAATAATATTTCATTCAGGGATAAAATAGTCCTTTTCTTATTATTTTAGTCCACCTAGGTATGATATTTAGTCCCTAAAATTATTTTTAAAATAATTCTTTAATTAATTTCCCCCAAATCAAAAGGCATTCTCCCCTAATCAAGAACCCTAGCTCTCAAATTCAAAGTCAATCCTCAAGAATTCACCAATAACTTCAAGAAATCCATCAATTAAGGTATGTTAGATGTTCATCCATGGATCCTTTTCATCCATGGAGTCAAAGCAACCCTTTTAAATTATAAAATTGTGATCTTTTCAAGTTATTGTGTTTTAAATTATGATTTCAGCCATGAATCTTCATGAACTATGATTTTATACCATGTTACCATGAAATTATTGTTATTATTTAATCCAACATGTTTTATTGTTGTTACTTATTGAGCTTGACCACGATTTAACTCTATTATGTAAGATTCATGCTATTTCTATATGTATTAGGATATTCCTATGATTGTTTTGAACCATGAACTACAAGTGTTTGATAAAATGCCTACAAGAGTGATTGATTTAGTAAAAAACTTGATTCTTTGTCCCCTAAGCTTTAGTGTCTTTTCAGTATTGTTGTTTTGAGTCCTGGGGGTATGGAATACCCTAAAACCATAGTTGTTTATTTATTCTAGTCTTAGTACATTACAGAATAGTCTTCAGATTATATTATAAGCATTATCATGATAGTCAGATATCAATCATTAAACTTAGAACAGTCTAGTATCTCAGTGTTTTTTAGTTGGGAGTAGGATTTAGCACCGAGCGAGTGCAGGGATGGAGGCTTCCCTGTCAGATAGGCAAAGTCATTAGTAGCAGTCCCTATACTCCAGAACTACGTAGCCAGCATAGGATATGAGTAGTCACCCATCAGATTAGGCTTGACTATCTCGCAGGGGTCACCTATCAGTTCAGGATTGACACTCTTAGTCCTTTGGACATTATATCAGTTTAGTGGATCCATACATCTATTGTTAGTACCCGTGGCATGGTATTAACACCCTTCTAAATGGGGTTATAGTTTTGACCCCGATTAGCTCAAATTAGGGAATATCAGTTAAATGATACCTCCCACAGTCTCAGATATAATCTCAGTTACAGTCTCAGTTCAGTTATACAGAAAAGCATACAGATATCAATATTTTGTTAGTATTTCATTGTACAAATTTTACTCAGTCCATGTTATATGCTTGGTCATGCATCTCCAGTGTACACAAATTGTCACGTATCTTCAGTATTTACAGACTTTCATGCATACGTATTTACAAATTTCTCCATATTTTAGTACCTAAAGATTCCATATTATCTATTCAGTACTCTATGTTTTACATGTATAATCAGTTAGTTATTATTATTCCTATTAATGAAACCATGCATATCAGCCTACCTATAATACCCAAAAATATCCAAACTAATATTAGCACAATGCTTCAAGATCATACATGGTACATCATGGTTCTTTTATATTTTTATGAGTAATTTAGATGTATATTAAGGCTTCAAATAACTCCCAGCTATCAGATAAATCAAAACACTCCGTACCGATTGAATTCTTGGGAAGGATATTGCTATAGTCAACTTCAAATGAATATATCTCTATTTATACTATGAATTTTTGTTCTCATGATATACCAACAGATAGATAATTAAATTATCTTTCCAATGATACAAATTTCGCCAAAATCCAATATCGAAGAAAAAAGTTATATCCATTTTACTCCAGCATGTCAACCTGGAAACTGAGTGATGACCTGTCTGACGGCTTATCACATTTTTGACGACCTGTCTGATGGCTTATCATATTTCTGATGACCTATCTGATGGCTTATCACATTTCTGATGACTTATCATCTAATGTCATCAGCCTTAGTAAGAAATCCATCAATTTCAGGTCCTAGGTGACGACCTAGGCTGACGGGCTATCACAGATCTAACGGCTTATCAACCTTGGTCGTCAGTTGAAAATTTCAGCAACTGAGAAGTTATTTCGTAGGGGTATTTTGGTCTTTTCTCTGACCCTAAACCTTACCCCCATAACATAAAACACCAAAAACACGTACTTAGCTATTGTAATTTAGTTTCAAAAGCTCCTAACCCTCTTTGTTCCCAAGAACAAACTTAGGGTTTCTTCTTAATTAACTTCAAGACCCCATCACACCCTCCACAAGATATTCAAGAATTAACACTCCCAATCTAATAACATTAAATAAATTTCAAGTTTCTTTCAAGATTCAATCACTAAGGTATGCGTAGTGCTCATCCATGGATCCCTTCCATCCATAGAGCTCAAGAATTAAGTTTTAAAATCATGAATTGTGATTATCTTGTTATGGTATGATTATGTTCATGTCGATGGTTGTTATTTGGTTTTAAGATGGTATCTTGATATATTTTCATGAAGTATGTGAGCATGTTAATTGAAATCCATGAATTTGGGTGCCTTAAGATTGTTAAATTGATAAAGTATACCTATGCCCAAAGTTGTGCATGTAAGGTGTTTGATAAAATGCCTAGAATGATAGAAATCATGTATTATAGCTTAGGAGTAAACTATATGATAAATTCATACTAGTTTATTATGTTCAAGGGGCTCACAGTCATTGTTGTGCAATATATGTGTTAATGGAATGTACATGATGATTGGAGAATGGATTCATAGTGTGTCTTTATGCATTACATGTTATGTACAAGATCATGATTCTGAAGTACCACATGAGTTATCCCCAAATTATTATAGTATGAACTATTGATGTTGGTCATGTATTCAAGAATGTCGAGTATTGTCAGTTTCTTTCTATCGAGTCTTGTGGGTACTTGTACCCAAAAAATATAGTTGTGTGCCTAGAGCCAAGTCATGTTTTCACGACACTCTCAGTCAAGCCATTATCAGTAGACTTCAGTCGGTTTCATGACTCAGGAAAACTCATGTAAATTCAGTATCAGTCCAGTCCTACTCAGTACTGAATGACCTATGAAATCTCAGTAATCTCATTCAGTTATCAGTGCTTATTATTATTTCGTCAGTCAACGGAACTCAGTAAGATCAACCTAATTTAGTTCAGTTAATCAGTTCTGTGTCTTTCAGATGGGAGTAGGATTCAGCACCGAGCGAGCCTAGGGATAGGGACTCACCCGCTAGATAGAAATGAGATCCCTAGAAGTAATCCCTAAGTTCCAAAAAGTGTAGGTACAAGATGTCACCCGTTAGATAGGACTGACATACTCAGGGATCACCCGTTAGCACATTAAATTTATAGGACTGATCCCAGGGGTCACCCACTAGATTAGGACTGATTCCATAGCAGTTGTCTTTATCAGTGGATCCCAGACTAGCTAGAAAGAGGCATGTCGGTTAGATGAATGCATCCCACAGTTTTAGTTACAAAATCAGGACTATCAGATACAGACAATTCATCTTAGCAGTAAAGATTCAAGACTGTCCAATACAGTCAATCTTTATCATTATAAATAGACTTCGGGATCACCCATTAGATAGGACTAATCTCAACTATGGTCAATTAGTATCAGCATAATCAGATTCAGAGATCACCCGCTAGGTAGGACTGATCTCAGACTAAGTCAAATTATTTTTATTATCAGTATCATCAGATTCAGAGATCACTCACTAGATAGGACTGATCTCAGATTTAGTTACTCAGATATAGTACGGAACTCATCTAGTTCTATCAGATTTAGGACTGTCAGATATAGTCAATCATGTTATTAGTTATGTAAGTTATCAAAACTTATGTTATCAGTATTTAGCTTCAGGACTGTCAGATATAGTCAACCAGACCAGTTCTTCATAATCAGAACTATTAGACACAGTTATTCATGTATCAGTAGAATAGTATCAGTCCCTTAGTATTCAGTAATATAGTACCAGTCTTTATAACTCATCAGTGACTCAGAAGTCAATATCAGTAAACTCAGTAGTCAGAACTCGGTATTCAGTCCTAGCATGATGTCAGTTACAATTACGTATGCATTCATGTATTCTCACGTTCATGTTAGTCGATCAGTTAGTATTGTTCATGCATATGAACCTATTACATTCAGCCTACCTCACTTGCTTACCAATATATTAAAAGTACTGACACATTTTCACTTTGGTATCTTATACCATAGGTTTAAAAGTATGAGCTCCATAGCATCAGTAGCGTCCCAGTTCAGTAGTCAGAGTCAGCTGTGAGTCCTCATCCTTCGAGGACATGATTATTACATTACTATTTTAGTTTTTGGTCTATTTTAGTAGTCGAAGTTAGTTGGGAACATGTCCCATCAACTCCTTATTCAGACAAGTTTAGAGGCTTTCAGACTATAGTATGTTCAGACAGTTATCTCGGTTATTTTGGTATTGTTATACCCTATTTTTAGTTATGTATTAGTATTGAACCTTATGTCCTTTTAGTTCATATTTCCATATTATACAGTGTTTTATGCAGTATACAGGTACAGATATCTGTCATGGGTTAGCTTGTGGTCCTTCGGGGTCATGAGCACCGTATAGAGTTCCGGTGCAGAAAATTGGGGCATTACAAAACCTCATTTAGCATACCATTATATTCAAAGTACTGATCGCATACCTTTCTTTTGCACTATGATGTATCATATCATAGGTGTTGATGCTCAGTTCTCGGATCACACTTAGTCCCTTAGATCATCAGAAGTACAGTAGTAGTGGTGAGCCCTCATCATTCGAGGACAGATTATACTACTTTATGTTTTTATCTCAGTAGTTAGTAGAGTTAGTTGGGGGCCTGTCCCATCAACTCACAGTATTCAGTTTAGAGGATTTTCAGACACTACAGTTAGCTATTCATATTATTCAGATTTCAGTATTATGATAGATTCATAATTCAGTATTTGTTTCATTATTAAAACCTAATGGAATTTCAGTTATTCTTCCGTATTCATGATTATATTATTCAGTGCTAATGGAAGGTACTATCTCATGGGTTAGATTATGGTCCCTCGGGACCGCAAGCACCATGTAACGACTAGGGGGTATTCTTGGGTCGTTACAAACTTGGTATCAAAGCCTAAGGTTTTAAAGTGTCCTAGGAAGTCTGAAAGCCACGTCGAGTAGAGTCTTGTTCATGGGTGTATAGCACACCACACTTATGGATAAGAGGCTATAGGGTATTTAGGAAAAAGTTTCCCTTCTTTCAGTATTCATGTCGTGCAAGTGAGCATGAGCTCAAGTTAATCTCTCTTTCTAATCCACTTCTTTCTTTCGTTTATAGAACATGCCTCCCAAGAAAAATGGAAAAAGAATAGGAACTCATCTAGCCCCTCAGTCCGTACAGGCAGATCCTCTGGATGAACATGTCTCTTATGCAGAATTCAGAGCTGCGTTCACTTCTCTAGCCAATTCAGTAGCAGCACAAAATAAACGACCAGCTGTTGTTCTGGCCAACCCCATGGACAATACTGTTGCAACCATTATTTAGGATTTCACCTAGATAAACCACCTTCTTTCACGAGATCCAAGTCTAAAGAGGATCCACAGGAATTATTTGATATGGTTCAGAAGGTAATAGATGCTATGGAGGTGACATCTAGTTAGAGTGTCGAGTTGGATGCATATCAATTGTAGGATGTAGCCCATACTTGGTTTAAGCAGTGGAAGGTTGATAGGAGTTTAGATGCTAGGCTTGTAAAATAGAAAGAGTTTGCGACAACTTTCTTAGACAGATTCTTCCCATTGGAGTTGAGAGAGGCCATAGTTTTAGAGTTTATTAATTTAAGGAAAGGCAGCATGAGTGTGAGGAAGTATTCCTTTAAGTTTACTTAGTTAGATAGGTATGCTCCTCATATGATAGTTGATAACAAGTCCAAGATGAGTAAGTTTGTGTATGGCATATCTGATAGTGTGGTCAAGGAGTATAGGACTGCAATGTTGATTAGTGAGATGGACTTTTCTAGGATGATGGTCCATGCTCAACAAATAGAGGAGCAGAAAATTAAGAAAAGAGAGAGAGGAAATAAGAGGTCTAAGATGGGTAGTTTTAACTTTAGTCGGCCAAAGCCAGAAGGTGGTAACCGTTCTCAGTTTCATCAGAGGTCTTCAGCCCCAGCACCCTCTTCAGCTAGTGGTCTAGTACCCAAATTCAAAAACAATAATAGGGATAGGGCACCAGGCTCTAAGTCCCAGTTCAGTGTTAGCAATGCTCATACCATTTCTTTATATCAGAAGTATGGCAGACACCATCAGGGTGAGTGTAGAGTGGGTAGTGATGTGTGGTTCAAGTGTGGCAAGCCAAGCCATCGGATATAGAAATGTTGGGTAGTTTCTCAAAAGGGTAGGGATGTACGCCAATAGGGCCATTCCCATCAGTCATCAGTTCCATCTAGTCTCCCAACTCAGCAGGGTGCTGCTTCTAGTGCTACCAGTGGCCAGCTTCTGAATAGATTATATGCTCTTCAGTCCATCCAAGATCAGAAAAATTCTCCTAACATAGTTACTGGTAAGTTGCAGGTCTTTCACTTACATGTTTATGAATTACTAGACCCTGGAGCTTCTCTTTGTTTTGTAACTCCATATATAGCCATCAACTTCGGAGTCAATCCCAAATTGCTAGCAGATCCCTTTTCAGTGTCTACCCCATTAGGTGTTTCCATTGTATCCAGAAAGGTATACAGGAACTGTCTGATCACAATATCTCAAAAAGTTACCTTAGTTGATTTCATAGAGTTAGAGATGACAAATTTTGATATCATTCTTGGCATGGATTAGATCCACTCATGCTATGTCTTAGTTTATTGTAGAAACAGAATAGTTCATTTCCATTTCCCAAATGAGCCAGTCCTTGAATGAAGGGGTAGTACTATAGCTCTTAGGGGTCAATTGATCTCATACCTTAGAGCCAGAAAGATGATATCGAAGGGTGTATTTACCATCTTGTGCGAGTCAAAGACTCTAACTCAGAAACATCAACTCTTGAATCAGTTCCAGTAGTAAATAAATTCTCAGATATATTTCCTGAAAATCTCCCCGGAGTTACTCTCGAAAGGGAAATCAACTTTGGAATAGACCTTCTCCCAGATACTCACCTTATATCTATTTCGCCATATAGAATGGCTCAAGCTGAACTCAAAGAACTGAAAGAATAGTTGAAGGATCTCTTAGATAAGGGATCCATCAGACCCATCATCTCCCCGTGGGGCGCATCTATTCTACTCGTGTGTAAGAAATATAGTTCTCTCAGAATGTGCATAGACTGTCGTCAGTTGAATAAAGTCACAGTCAAGAATAAATATCCACTCCCTAGAATTGATGACTTATTTGAACAACTTCAGGGTGCTAGCTACTTTTCCAAGATAGACCTCAAATCAGGATAACATCGGCTTAGGGTTAGGGAATGTGACATTCCTAAAATAGCATTCCGAATTCGGTATGGTCACTTCGAATTTCTAGTCATGTCTTTTGGTCTTAAAAATTCCCTAGCACCTTTCATGGACTTTATGAACCGATTGTTCAAGCAGTACTTGGACATGTTTATCATAGTCTTCATTGATGACATTCATGTTTACTCCCATAGCGAAAATGAGCATGCAGACCACCTCATAGTAGTGCTTCAGACTCTTAGAGCTCACCAGTTGTTTGCTAAATTTAGTAAGTGTGAATTCTGGCTAAGATCAGTAGCTTTCCTTTGCCATATCATTTCCGGTGAGGGCATTAGAGTCGATCCTCAAAAGACCGAGGTGGTAAGAAACTAGCCTAGACCCATCTCTCCATCAGATATTAAGAGTTTCTTGGGTTGAGCTGGCTATTACCGTCAGTTTGTTGAAGGATTTTCTTCTATTGCATCCCACATATCCAGATTGACTCAAAAGAAAGTTAAGTTTCAGTGGTTAGATTCCTGCGAGAAGTATTTTCAGGAGTTGAAGACTCGACTAACCTTAGCCCCAGTCTTGACTCTACCAGATGGTTTAGATGGTTTTGTTGTGTACTATGATACATCCAGAGTAGATTTGGTTATGTTCTCATGTAGAGAGGTAAGGTCATAGCCTATGCCTCCAAATAGCTTAAACCCCATGAGAAAAATTACCCCACTCATGATCTTGAGTTAGTAGCTGTAGTGTTTGCCTTAAAGATTTGGAGGAATTACTTGTATGGGGTACATATAGATGTGTTCAAAAACCACAAAATCCTTTAGTATGTGTTCTCTCAAAAAGATTTAAATCTGCATCAGAGAAGGTGGTTAGAGTTATTAAAGGATTATGACATAAGTGTTTTGTATCATTCGGGCAAGGCCAATGTAGTGGCTGATGCTCTCAGTAGATTGTCTATGGGAAGTGTTTCTCATGTTGAGGATGGTAAGAAGAAGTTAGCTCAGGAAGTTCATCAGCTTACCCAACTAGGTGTACACTTAGTCAACTCAGCAGAAGGTAGTGTGTGGGTACAGAGTAGCGCCGAATTATTTCTAGTTTTAGAGGTTAAAAGAATCTGTCAGAGACCAGAAAGCGAAGGTTTTCTCCCAAGGGGATATGGTGTTTTGCATTATCAGGGTAGATTGTGTGTGTCTGGTGTAGATGATTTAAGAAAATGAATCCTTGCAGAAGCGCATGGTGTGCATTACTCTATTCATCCAGGGGCCACTAAGATGTACCATAACTTGTTGGAGATCTATTGGTGGAGTAGGATGAAGAGAGATATTATAAAGTTTGTAGCTAAGTTCTCTAAATGCCAGCAAGTTAAGATTGAGCACCAGAAGCCTAGTAGGTCTATGCAAGAGTTCAATATTCCTATGTAGAAATGGGAGAGAGTGAACATGGAATTTGTGATAGGTTTGCCTCGTACCCATCATTAGCATGATTCTATTTGGGTTATCATAGACAGGATGACTAAGTCAGCTCATTTCTTGCCAGTCCATACCTCTTATTCAGCCGAGGACTATGCCAAACTCTATCTCAGAGAGTTGGTTAGGTTGCACGGTGTTCCCTTATCTATTATCTCAAACAGAGATACCTAGTTTACCTCTCATTTCTGGAAAGGGTCTTCGTACCCAAGTCCATCTCAGTATAGCCTTCCACCCTCAGACAGACGATCAAGAAGAAAGGACCATTCAGACTCTAGAAGATATGCTGAGAGCATACGCAGTTGATTTTAAAGGTAGTTAGGATGACCACTTGCCTTTGATTAAATTCGCATACAATAACAGTTATCATTCCAGTATCCGTATGGCTCCATTTAGGGCTCTCTTTGGAAGAAGATGTAGATCTCCAATTGGTTAGTTTGAAGTAGGTGAGTTCATATTAGTAGGGTCTAACTTGGTGTTTGATGCATTAGAGAAGGTTCAATTGATCAGAGAAAGGCTTAGGGATGCCCAGAGCCGATAGAAATCATATGCAGACGTGAGGAGAAAGGATCTCGAGTGTGAGGTCGGTGATTTCATATACTTGGAAATATCCCCCATGACAGGAGAGAGAAAATTCAGCAAGAAAAGTAAACTCAATCCCCGATATGTTAGTCCCTTCAGAATTCTCAGTCGTTTCGAAAAGGTAGCTTACGAGCTTGAGTTGCCTTCAGATTTAGACTCAATACACCCAGTATTCCATGTCTCATAGTTGAAAAAGTATATTGGTGATTCATCTATAGTTGTTCCCATAGAAAGTTTAGATATTCATAATAGTCTTTCTTTTGAAGAAGTTCCAGTCAAAATTCTTGATCATCAAGTTCGTAGATGTAATACCCCGAAGTTTTCTAACTATTTTTGTCCCAAGAATGTCTAGTATTATCTTCTAAATTTAATGATGTTTATTCCATGGGGAATTTTTAAGATTTTCACTTTTTTCATGTGGGAAATTCAATAAGCTTTCTATCGATATAAGATTTTCCCTAATTCGATAACCGGATAAAAAGTTATGACTATTGCAGGTTCCTGTTGTAAAACAGCGCCATATTGGTCAGTGGCGCACCACGCCACAAGCTATCCAGTGTCTCAGCGTGATTTTTTCTGTGTCGTTTCAAACTTCCAGGTCGCAAACAAAGTGGCAACGCGATGGCTCCGCATCGCGCTATTCCCCTATTTCCCAATTGTCAAATTCCATTGGCACGGTGCAATAGCGCCGCGTCGTGCCAAGGGTCCAGTTCGGGAAATTTTAACCAATTTAAAAGACGCATCCAGGGTTAAAAAGGTCAATTTTCCACCCCTATTTAAGCCCTTTAACACAAGATTTAGCTATTTGGAACCCAAAATAAACTAGTTTCTCTCAATTTTCTCTCAAGAACAAGCTAGGGTTTTAATTGGGGATTCAATTTCAAGAAAGTCTCTCTGTTAATCTTCACTAAACCAAGAACTAAGGTATGCGTTGTGTTGATTTATGTATTCCTTTTATCCATAAATCTCAAGAACCCTATATTAAATTATGAATAATGATATTTATGTTGTGGGTTGGTTGTAACCATATTTATCTTGTTATATGATTCCCAAGTTGGAATATTTATGTGTTTTTCAAGAAACTACATTAGCAAGTGAGTGAAATCCATAAATTTAATTAATTATAATGTGTCAATTTGATGATTAGGACTATGCCCTAAGGGTGCATGCAAGGTGTTTGATAAAATGCCTAAGAGGATAGAAATTATGCACTATAGCTTAATTGTGATCCAAAATGACTTACATGTTATTCTTATGTATTGAAATTGTTTTTCGGATTGCTCATGAGTTAGCCATATGAAATTATGCTATGTATACATGATATCTTATTCACGTACCAAGGTATGATAATCAAATGCCCATGAAATATCTCCAATTATTATATTATGGATTGTTGATAATTGGTCATGCATTCAAGAATGTCATGCCTTGTCAGTTTCCTTCTATCGAGTACTAGGGGTACTTGTACCCAAAAAATATAGTTGTGTGCCTAGATTTAGTGACATGCTTCATGATATCCTCAGTCAAGCCATGATCTATAGAACTCAGTCAGTCATGTGACTCAGGAAATCTCAATAATTCAGTAATCTCAGTACTATTCCGTCAGTCAACGGAATTCAGTTAATTCAGTACAGTTTAGTCCAGTAATCCATGTTCAGTGTCTATTCAGATGGGAGTAGGAATTAGCACCGAGTGAATCCAGGATTAGGAACACACACTGTCAGATGAGGATATGATTCTTAAAAGTCATCCATGCATTCCAGAATTATGTAGCCAACATAGGTAGAGACATCAACACTATCAGATGAGGATTGATGAGGTGGATAAACATTATCAGATGAGGGTCCCACTATTCTCTTTTAGGGAACTCTATTAGATGAGAGCCGACCACAGCTTGTCCTTACCAGTGGCGCGGTATTGACACCCTTCCAATTAGGGTTACAAATTGGACCCCAACTCAGCCATAATGGCGTATTAGGGGCATGTTGGTTAGATAACTACTTCCCACAGTTTCAGTTATAGAATTAGGACTATCAAATATAGTCAATCAGCCTCAGTATTAGAACTCAGATAGTTCTACAGAATTCAGGACTGTCAGATACAATCAACTCAGAATAGTACAGAACTCAACTATTTCTATCAGATTCAGGACTGTCAGATACAGTCACTCATGCTATCAGTTATATCAGCCATCAGAACTCAATTATCAGTAAATTCATGTTATCGTGATCTCAGATATAGTTACTATGTATTCATGCATGTATTCTCACATTCATATTAGTCAGCTAGCTAGTATTTTTCACGCATATGAACCCCATGCATTCAGCCTACCTCACATACATACTAGTACATTCAAAGTATTGACGCATTTGCGCTATGGTGTCTTATACAATAGGTTCAAAAGCACGAGCTCCAGAGCATCAGTAGCATTCCAGTCTCAGTAGTCATAGTTAGCAGTGAGTCCTTATATCTCGAGGAAATGATCATTTATTTATTATCTCATTATGTAATTTATTAGTTTGAGTTAGTTGGGGACATGCCCCATCAACTCCTCATTCAGACAGTTCAGTCAGTTAGAGGCTTTCTAAACTATCATGTTCAGAGTATCATGTTAATTCAGTTTTGTTTTGGGTATTTCATACCCCATTCAAATATTATATGTTTATCAGTTATGTTACAGTCTTGAACCTTATTGCCTTTCAGTTTATGTTTCCACAATTATATAGTATATTATGCAGTATACAGGTACAAATATAAGTCATGGGTTTGCTTATGGTCCTTCGAGGTCATGAGCATCGTGTAGCATTCCGGGTACCAGATTCGAGGTATTACAAACTTGGTATCAAAGCCAGGTTCAATAGAGTCCTAAGAAGTCTGAAAGCCGCATCTAGTAGAGTCTTGTGCATGGGTGTGTTGTGCGCCACGTTTATGTATAGGAGGCTATGAGATGTTTTAGGAACAGTTTTCCTTCTTTCAGTATTCATGTCGTGCCAGTGAGCATAATCTCAAGTCAATCTCTCAGTCTTATCCATTTCTCCCTTTCTTCTACAGAATATGCCTCCTAAAAGAAGAAACGGGAATCAGTCAGCCCCTCAGCCCGAAGATCCTTTGAGTGAACATGTTTCTCATGCAAAGTTTATAGATGCATTCACTACTCTTGATCAGTCAGTTTCCGCTCATAATGAATGAATAGCTATTATTTCATCCAACCCAGTGGCCAATTCAACTACAACCAAGATTCGGGATTTCACCAAAATGAATCCTCTATCCTTTCTCGGGTCTAAGTCAGATGAGGACCCTTAGGAATTCATCGATCAATTTCAGAAGGTTATACACATCATAGGAGTTAATCCTAGTGAGGGTGCTCAGCTAGATGCATACTAGTTACAGGATGTTGCCTACACTTAGTTTAAACAATGGAAGTCAGAAAGGCCAGATAATGCAGGGCCTATTGAGTGGGAGGAGTTTGTCACGACATTTTTATAGAGGTTCTTTCCCCTAGAGCTGAGAGAAGCCAAGGTGTTATAATTCATCACCCTCAGGCAGGGCAACATAATGGTGAAAGAGTATTCTCTTAAGTTTACTCAATTAGACAGATATGCCTCTCATGTGGTTGCAGACAACAGGGCCAAGATGAGTAAGTTTGTCTCTGAGGTGAATGATAGTGTGGTCTATGAGTGTAGGTCTGCGATGTTGAATAGTGATATAACTTTAGCCAGGATTATGACTCATGCTCAGCAAATAGAAGAGAAATATTAAGATAAGGGAGAAGCATAATAAGAGAGCAAGAACAGGTAGTTTAAACTTTGCTCAGCCCAAATCAGAAGGAGGAAACCGTTCTCAGTTTCTTCCTAAGTCATTAGTTCCAGATCCTTCTAAGTTCAGGGATGGTAATAAAGATAGAGCGCCAGGCTCTAAGTCTCAGGGCAGTGTCAGCAATGCCCGAACAAACCCCTTTTGTCAGACTTGTGGTAAGAACCATAATGGTGCTTGCAGAGCTGGTAGTGATGTCTGTTTCGGATGTGGAAAGCCAGGCCACAGAGTCAGAGATTGTTCCCAGTCAGGTTATCAGAGTCATATCCGCTCCTCAGCTCAGTCCGATCGCCCAAATCAGCAGGGTGCCACTTACAGTACTACTAGTGGGCAGCGCCTAAATCAAATTTATGCTCTCCAGTCCCGGTAAGATCAGGAAAATTCTCCTGATGTGGTTATTGGTACGTTACAAATCTTTTATGTGCATGTTTATGCTTTGCTAGATCCAGGAGCTTCTTTGTCTTTTGTTACTCCCTATATAGCAGTTTATTTTAGAGTCAGTCCCAAAATTCTAGCAGAGCCCTTTTCAGTCTCTACCCCAGTGGGTAAATTCATCATAGCCCGACGGGTATACAGGAACTGCCCGATTATGATATTTCAGAAAGTCACTTCAGCAGACATAGTCGAATTAGAGATGACAGATTTTGATGTCATTCTCAGCATGGATTATCTTCATTCTTGTTATGCCACAGTTGACTACAGACACAGAATAGTCCAGTTTCAGTTTCCAAATGAACCCATCCTAAAGTGGAAGGGTAGTGTATCCACTTTCAGAGGTCAGCTTGTTTCCACCTTCGGGCATAAAAAATGATATCTAAGGGATCTGTCGATCATCTTGTTCGAGTTAAGGACACTAATTCTGAAACTCCCAGCCTTGATTCATTCCCAGTCATGAATGAATATTCATATGTCTTTCCCAAAGATCATTCAGGGATTCCTCCCGAAAGGGAAATAAACTTCGGCATCGATCTTCTTCCAGATACTCAGCCTATATCTATTCCACCATACAAAATGGCACCAATAGAACTCAGAGAATTAAAAGAGCAGTTGAAGGATCTCTTAGATAAGGTATTCATCAGACCCAGTGTGTCCCTGTGGGGCACATCAGTCTTATTCATGCGAAAGAAAGATGGTTCTCTCAGGATGTGTATTGATTACCATCAGCTCAATAAAGTCATGGTCAAGAACAAGTATCCTCTCCCCAGAATTGATGATTTGTTTGACCAACTTTAGGGTGCCAGCTATTTCTCCAAGATAGACCTTAGATCAGGCTACCATCAACTCAGAGTCAGAGAATATGACATTCCGAAGATAGCCTTTCATACTCGGTTTGGTTACTTTAAATTCCTAGTCATGTCCTTTGGTATTAACAATGCCCCAGCAGTTTTCATGGACTTCGTGATGGGTTTCCTCGTACTCGTCATCAGTATGATTCAGTTTGGGTCATTGTAGATAGAATGACCAAATTAGCTCATTTTCTGCCAGTTCATACCTCTTATTCAGTCGAGGATTATGCCAAACTCTATATAAAGGATTTGGTCAGATTACACGGTGTTTTTTATCTATTATCTCAGATAGAGGTACCCAGTTCACCTCTTATTTCTAGAAAGCGATCCAAAAGCGTCTTGGTACCTAAGTTCATCTCAACACAGCCTTTTATTCTCAAATAGTTGGTCAAGTAGAAAGGACCATTCAAACCCTAGAATATATTCTAAGGGCGTGTGCAATTGATTTCAAGGGTAGTTGGGATGGCCACTTTCCTTTGATTGAGTTTGCATACAATAATAGCTATCATTCTAGTATTCGGATGGCTCCATTCGAAGTTCTCTATGGTAGGAGGTGCAGATCTATAATCGTTTGGTTTGAAGTTAGTGAGGCCTCAGTTATAAGGCCTGACTTAGTATTCGATGCCTTAGAGAAAGTCCAGTTGATCAGAGAAATACTCTGGGCTACTCAGAGCCGACAGAAGTCTTATGCAGATGTGCGTAAAAAGGATCTTGAGTTCGATATTGGTGACTATGTATATCTAAAGATCTTTCCCATGAAGATAGTGAAGAGGTTCGGCAAGAAGGGAAAGCTCAGTCCCCGATATGTCAGTCCCTTCAAAATTCTCAGTCGCTTCGGCAAGGTAGCTTATGAGCTCGAATTGCCTTCATATCTAGCCTCAGTTCATCCAGTCTTCCATGTCTCTTTTCTCAAGAAGTGCATAGGTGACCCAGCGGTTGTAGTCCCTATTCAGAGCATACATATTCAGAACAGTTTCTCTTATGAAGAGATTCCAGTCAAAATTGTAGACTATCAGACTTGAAGACTGAGGAACAAAGAAGTCCCTCTAGTAAAAGTTCTTTGGCGGAATCAGTCCATTGAGGGAGATACTTGGGAAGAAGAAGCAGACATACATACCAAGTATCCTCACCTCTTCTCCGCTAACTCAGATCTAGCTCAAGGTAGTAGTTCTCCTTAAGCTTTTCAGTTTTCATGTCCAGATTTCAATTACAACTTGGAATCAGTCTCATGTTCAGAATTCCATTTTTACACTTGGTACTAAGTACCATTGCATATTTAGTCATATGTTAATGCTTCAGATTAGTCATGTGTTCATGCATCATACATGCATTCTCCTAGTGAAAAACTCAGTTATTAGAAATCTCAGTCATGTGTTCATGAGTTAGTTAAGTCATGAAATCATGCATCAGATATGCATGCTCAGTATAAATCTCAGACATGTCAGTCATGCTTCAGTTGTTCATGGTCAGCATGTACTTCATCTTATTATTTCTCCCATCTCAGTCAGTCTCATTCGAGGACGAATGTTTCTAAGGGGGAAATATTGTAATACCCCAAAGTTTTATAACTAATTTTGTCCCAAGAATGTCTAGTATTATCTTCTAAATTTAATGGTGTTTATTTCATGGGGAATTTTTAAGATTTTCACTTATTGTCATGTGAAAAATTCAATAAGCTTTCCATCGATATAAGATTCGCCCTAATCCGATAACTGGGTAAAAGTTATGACTATTTCAGGTTCCTGTCGTAAAATAAAGCCATATTGGTCAGTGGCACGTTGCGCCACAAGCTAAAATGGCAATTGTCCTTTTTCCAGTGTCTCAGCGCAATTTTTTCCGCATCACGCCAAACTTCCAGGACACAAATAAAGTGGCAACATGGTGGCTCTACGTCGCGCCATTCTCCTATTTCCCAATTATCAAATTCCAGTGACACGACACGATAGCCCCGGGTCATGCCAAAGGTCCAGTTTGGGAAATTTTCACTAATTTAAAGACACGTCCAAGGTTAAAAGGGTCAATTTCCCACCCCTATTTAAGCCCTTTAACACGAGATTCAGCAATTTGGAACTCAAAATAAAATAGTCTCTCTCAATTTTCTCTCAAGAACAAGCTAGGGTTTTAATTGGGGATTCAATTTCAAGAAAGTCTCTCCATCAATCTTTGCTAAACCAAGAACTAAGGTTTGCGTTGTGTTGATTTATGGATTCCTTTCATCCATAAAGCTCAAGAACCCTATTTTAAATTATGAATCATGATATTTTTGTTGTGGGTTGGTTGTAACCATATTTATCTTGTTATATGATTCCTAAGTTGGAATATTTATGTGTGTTTTCATGAAACTACATTACCAAGTGAGTGAAATCCATAAATTGAATTAATTATAATGAGTCAATTTGATTATTAGGCTTATGCCCTAAGGGTGCATGCAAGGTGTTTGATAAAATGTCTAGGAGCATAGAAATTATGCACTATAGCTTAATTGTGATCCAAAATGACTTCCATGCTATTCTTATGTATTGAAATTATTCGTCGGATTGCCCATGAGTTAGCCATATGAAATTATTCTATGTATACATGCTATCTTATTCACGTACCAAGCTATGATAATCAAATGCCCATAAAATATCTCCAATTATTGTATTATGGATTGTTGATGATTGGTTATGCATTCAAGAATGTCATGCCTTGTCAGTTTCCTTCTATCGAGTTCTGGTGGTACTTATACCCGAAAAATATAGTTGTATGCCTAGAGTCAGTGACATACTTCATGATATCCTCAGTCAAGCCATGATCTATAGAACTCAGTCAGTCATGTGACAAAGGAAATCTTAGTAATTCAATAATCTCAGTACTATTCCGTCAGTCAACGGAATTCAGTTAATTCAATCCAGTTCAGTACAATAATCCATGTTCAGTGTCTATTCAGATGGGAGCAGGAATTATCACCGAGTGAACCCAGGGATGGGAACACATACTGTCAGATGAGGGTGTGATTCTTAGAAGTGATCCTTGCGTTCCAGAACTATGTAGCCAGCATAGGTTAAGACATCAACACTGTCAGATGAGGGTTGATGAGGTGGATAAACACTATCAGATGAGGGTCCCACCATTTTACTTTAGGGAAAACTATCAGATGAGGGTCACCCACAGCTTGTCCTTACCAGTGGTGCGGTATTGACACCCTTTTAATTGGGGTTACAGATTAGACCCCAACTCAGCCATAATGGTGTATTAGGGGCATGTCGGTTAGATAACTACTTCCGACAGTTTCAGTTACAGAATTAGGACTATCAGATACAGTCAATCAGTCTCAGTATTCGAACTCAGATAGTTCTACAGAATTCAGGACTGTCAGATACAGTCAACTCAGAATAGTACAAAACTCAGCTAGTTCCATCAGATTTAGGACTGTCAGATACAGTCACTCATGTTATCAGTTATATCAGCCATCAGAACTCAGTTATCAGTAAATTCATGTTATCACGATCTCAGATACAGTTATTATGTATTCATGCATGTATTCTCACGTTCATATTAGTCAGTTCGCTTATATTGTTCATGCATATGAACCCCATGCATTCAGCCTACCTCACATGCATACTAGTACATTCAAAGTATTGAAGCATTTGCGCTATGGTGCCTTATACCATAGGTTCAGAAGTACGAGCTTTAGAGCATCAGTAGTATTTCAGTCTCAGCAGTCAGAGTTAGCAGTGAGTCCTCATCTCTCGAGGACATGATCATTTATTTATTATCTCACTAAGTAACTTATTAGTTGGAGTTAGTTGGGGACATGTCCCATCAACTAATCATTCAGACAGTTCAGTCAGTTAGAGGCTTTCCAGACTATCCTGTTCAGACTATCATGTTATTTCTATTTTGTTTTGGGTATTTCATACCCCATTCAGATATTATATCTTTATCAGTTATGTTACAGCCTTGAACCTTATGGCCTTTCATTTTATGTTTCCGCAATCATACAGTATATTATGCAGTATACAGGTACAGATATCAGTCATGGACTAGTTTGTGGTTCTTCGGGGTCATGAGCACCGTGTAGCATTCTGGGTACCAGATTCGGGGCGTTACAGTAGACTAAGGAACAAAGAAGTTCCACTAGTCAAAGTTCTTTGGCGGAATCTGGCCGTTGAGGGAGTCACTTGGGAAGAAGAGGCAGATATGCGAACCAAGTACCCTCATTTTTTCTCCGCGAATCCAAATTCAGTATAAAGTACCAAATCTTCTGAAGATTTTTCTCTATCATGCTCAGTATCAGGTGCACATCATGTTCATGTCAGTCATGCATTCATGAATCAGTTCAGTTATACATTCACTACAACAAATGTGATATTTAGCTACAAATTTTTTAGCTACGATATAAAATTCGTCACTAACTGTTCTCTTTTAATGACAAAAGTTACCTTTCGTCGTTAAATACATGGGTCATATATTTTTAGTGACAAAATATAAAAAATTTTAGCACAATTTTGTCCTCTAAAGTCGTCCGCCAAAAAATAAGTTGGCGCCATTTTATTAAGCAACGTTAGTCGCAAATTATGTATTATCAGTGCCACATTATTTCGTCACTAATAGTTTATCTAGTTTGTGACAAATCAACGTTTTGTTTTAAAACTAATTAATTTTTGGACACAAAAATATTTTTCCACAAAAAATATTTTGTTACAAAAGTGACAAATTATATTTTGTAGTTAAATGTTGTAAGCTTTAGCCATAAATTTTATATTTAATTGCGACATTAGTTTTTGTCACTAATAATATATATAATTAGTGACGATCATTTTATTGTCTCTAATCAATCTATGATTTAGTGACAATAAAAAAATTTCACAAAATTTGCAAGGTATAAATAGCGATGACTTTAAAATTTGTAGTTGAATAATTCAACTATTTGCGACGAAAAAAATTCGTAGCAAAATATAAAATTTTCTTTGGCTACTATTGTTAATGATTACAAGTAGACCAATGTATTATGTGGACAAGAACAGAAATGATGGATATTAGATGGCCAGAGAAGCTTAGAAAAGGTTTAAACGTCTTTAAAATAGTTTCATTCCGTATAAAATAATATCATTACTATATAGAAAATGTATCACTACTATATGTGTATGAAAAATGTATTATGTGCAGAAAAAATTATATCATTTTTGTATCACTATGTATACAACTATTTTCATCATAGTATAGAAATTGTATCAATATGTATATGTCTGAAAAATGTATCGTACATAATGAAACTATATCGTTGTTGTATAAAATATGTATCTCTATGTATAAAAAAAAATGTATTATTATTATTGTATAATTTATGTACAATAAATGTATAAATTCTCACTAATTGTACAGATATATACGATTAGAATACACGTATTATACATATTTCGGGATAATAGTTTAACCGCACGTGTCTAGCAAGTATAATATTTGATTATTTAAAATTAAATGATTTTAGCTATTGCAAGTACTGTTAGTGACATGTAAAAATCTTAACTCACTTTTCGAAGATCCTTCACATTTCAATGTAATAATGTAAATATAAACATATATTTTAGTATAAGCACATATATATTTTACCACCGGAAGTTTCAAGTGATTGATCGATCATCACTTTTGCGTTTGTTATGCAGTACCTCTTTTCCTTGCTGCCAGAGGCTAAGAGAGATGCATCAATTTGAACCATATTTGTGGCACGATTATTTTTTATTTTTTTCTATATTTAAATTTTTTTCTTGTTTTTAAAGTCAAATCTTTACCAAATTATTGATTACATTTTTATTATGTACATAAAAAATTTAAAATTTGGTACTTCTTAAATTTTTCTTATTCTAACGCTTTTATATTTATTTCTAGATTTTCAAATCTTCTTAAAATCAAATTTAGTTGATTTAGAATCGTTAAACTAATGAAAAGAGTTTTAGTTGTCATTAATTCTGATGACTTCTAATAAGAAAAGATTTTACCATAAATATATTTAATTAATTTTCTACACTTAAATATTAAAAAATTATTAATTCTGATGACTTTTAATAAGGAAAGTTTTTACCATAAATATATTTAATTAATTTTTAATACTTAAATATTTGAAAAAATATGAAAAATACGATTTTGTCTAAAGCAAAGACTTTTAATGAAGGACAAAATGTTCAAACAATATTTTTAAGGAAAATGTTGTTTGAACTTTTTGCCCTTCATTAAAAGTCCCTGCTTTAAACAAAATCGTCTTTTCACTATTTTTTCTTTAATCATTATTTTATTAAATTAAGAATTTCTATAATATATAGGAAGATGAAAGAAATTAGTAGTCCTAAAATACACGAATACTAAAATATATAAAAAAAAAATAAAAAATCCTAAAATATATGTAAAAAATAATTACCTATATAAAGAATTGCATTGTACTCGTGCTTAAAAACATAAATACCTATTTGAAACACACCCTGCAAACACCTGTATGACTCTTGAGCGGCTATAGTAAAATTAACTAAAACTCTTAACCGACACACAAATATAAGTTGAAAATTTTCATATAAAAGATACATTGAAAAAATCCAAATGAAAGATACGTGAGATTTTTGGAAGTTTGGGGAATAAAATATTAAATATATATATATTAGTTTTTATCTATTAATAGATATATTGAAAAATTCCATATAAAAGATACGTGAGATTTTTGAAAATTTTGTGGAATAAAATAGTAAATATATATTAGCTTTATCTATTAATTTTATTTGAGGAAAAAAATAGTAAATGTAAATTGTTAAAAAAATTAAAATACTTGAAAACTTGCACATAACCTACTTCAATGAACCAATTCATGTTACTATAAATAATATGGTAGAATTTTAATTAATTTCTAAGCTCTAAATTTTAGAAATTGTGATATAGTTAATAATCATCTTTTTACTATTTTTTTAATTATTATTTTATTAAATTAAGGACTTCTATATATAGGAAGAAACATAATAAAATAAATATATAGAAAGAAATTAATAGTCCTAAAATATATGGATCCTAAAATATATGAAAAGAAATTAAGAATCCTAAAATATATATAAAAAATAATTACCTTTATAAAGTGTTTTATTGTACTCATGCTTGAACAACACACACAATCGATCTTTTAAGAGGTAATTCTCTTTTGGTCGCTTTTTGTAAAAACAATTATATGCATGTTGATATTTTTGTCCATGTATGCATGTGTTTCTTCAAAGTATCTATATTGATTTGTATTAATACTCCTCTTACATGCAATTATTTATGGTTTGATATTTTTCTCTATGTGATAGAGGGGGTCACCAACGATCATTAGCCTTTTAAGGATAATTTTCTCTTTGAAATTTTTTGCTCTTTTTTCCCCTAAAGTTTGTACGGAATTTGGTATTTTTGATGTCTTCCTTAATCTTCTGTAAAAATGCAATATGATATAATTCCTAACTAAATTTCAATTTAGTTGTCATGATGAACTTTTGCTATATTTTTGTTGAATTTATGAATTTTGATGGTGATATATTTTTATAATTATTTTTTTGATGAGTTATGAATGTGCGGCTTATAATAGTTTCATCAATTTTAAGTCTATATTATAGATGGGTGTTCAGTTGGACTTTTAGAAATTCTATATGTAACGATTAGGTTTAGTCATATTAGATTGAATAGACCATTAAAATTGTTACCTCCTATAATTAAAATCAGTAGGATTTAGGATTAGTACATGGAGTAGTTCAAAAATGGACTTGAGCAATTAAGTAAAATAAAATACTAGAAGGAACAAGAACTGAAGAGAATTTTCTCAAAGTATATTGATGCTTCAGTCAGAAAATTATAAGGACTAATTCTATTGTTAGAGTTGTAGTAGTTTGATTCTTTTAACAATATATTATAAAATTGGAGCATTGTTAACAAAATAATGAGAATGTCCATTTTAAGGCTTCGAACTAGCAACTTTTCCTTCAGTTTTAATGTAATTCACACCATTTTAATAGTATTTGTATTATTTGGAAGTAATTTGACTTATTAGAATGAAATATGTGTTCAACATATGTATAGTAAATCTTTCGTTATTAGAAGTCATCAAATGTAATGACAATAATACCCTTTCATTAGTTTAAGAATTCTAAATCAAAAATCTAGAAATAAATATTAATCGTTAGAATAAGAAAAATATAAGAGTACTAAATTTTTAAAAGTTTTTAGTAAGTAATCAAAGATTTTCTAAGGATTTAACTTTATAAAGAAGAAAAGATTTTAAATATAGAAAAAAATAATCGTACTACAAATATGGTTCAAATCAATGCGTCTCTCTAAGCCTCAGGCAGCAAGAAAAAAAGGATCTGAACTTTTTGTACTTTATTCAAAATCTTCACAATAGAAAAAATCATCTAATTTTAAATAATCAAAAGGTTACACGTGCGAGGCAAGTGCAACTAAACTAGTATATATATAAATCTCAGCATTCATTTACGTGCCTTTTAAATGATTAAATAGGTACAATGGTTTTGTTAAAAAATAGAATTTCATTAAGAGAATTTGGCCGTGGAGCACTTGATGGAGCAATTATTATCATAATATTTTGAATTTAAAATCAACTAAAAGTTGTTTTAATTTTTACCTTATTTAAATTATATAATTTAGGACTTTCAATCCCTTACATTATATAGAGACAGGAAAAAACACTCTGCTTTCTTAATCTCTCAGTTTTTGCTTTTCTTCATCTTTAGCAGGAATATAAGCAAAGCCATGCCACCAGGAGGACGTATTTATAAACAAAAGACACTTACTGGAGAAACTATTTCAGCTACTCAATCTGTCAATAAGTCAAACAAAAGTACTCCTCCAACTACTACAGGTAATACCCTAACTATATTTTATTTTCATGGTACAGTGATCATTGAACCTTATCAAGTGATCTCTTGAGGTACAATGAATAACTACATAAGTCTCTTCTCGTTAATTTTATTTTTTAAACTTTCTTTGTTTATTTTGTCAATTAGACCTGGAATTGAATTTCCAATCATCAAAAATTAAATTATCGAACCAAATAGAAGTTCTATGAGAGATGTCAATTGCTTTTGCTTACTCTGTTTTTATATTTTCTTGTTATTGTTTCTGAACTAGAAATTTGTTGTTTACTATTAGTTTGATGTTTAACTGTTAATTTGCTATTTACTATTAGATTGTTCTCATGATGGAAAATATGGATAGTGAGATTGTGTTGAATAAAGCATATATGTTTCTTTATTTTTTATATTTATTTTTAGTCAAGAGTCTATTAGAAACATCAATGAAAGAGGTAAGCTCCGCATACATCGAATTCTTTTTGAACTCGTGAAATTACGCTAAGAATATCATTGTTGTTGTAGTATATCATGATATCATAACATATGAATTCTAATCTTGAATTATTATTTTTACACAGGTTGTGGAAGGTAGAAATCATGATTAGATGCTACAAAAAATGCTTTTGCAATGATCTTTTGAGAAGAAACATCCATTTTATTATCTTCATTTTGTTAATGTTTAGTATATCTCAGTTAGACATTCAAGTTGAATGAATTTTGATAAATCTTTATTTAAGCGTATCTAGTGAGATATCATCTCATGAATGTCATTTGGTTGTTCTTAATTAAAATCTAACAGTGTTTTTAATTATTATTTTTTTTGCAATTATCTTTCTTCTTTTAGTATGTTTTTTTTTTCAAATTTGCATTACGCTCTTTATAATGAAGTTTAAGATATTTATATATGATTTCAGTTTCAAATTATGAAAACCTAGCTAGCTAAATACAAATGGTTGTGATAGTGACGAAATATTTTGTCCGTAAAAGCTTTACTTTTACTTTCTACAACCATCACATATTCACATATTCGCCATCAAATTACAACATTTGGTGACAAGAGTAAATTTTGTCCCTAAATAGCCCACTTATTACCTACAAATTAACTTTGTATTTTGTGACAATTGCTATCGTCACTAATTATGACATAATCTAGTGACAAAATTATTTTGTAGGTAAAAAAGGTATTTTTAGTGACGACGTGATCTCTTTCAGCTACAAAATGATAAGAAAGTAATGTTGTCACTAATTTATACATTTAGAGACAAATAGAGAATGCGTATGTAAAAGATACTATTTAGTGACGAAATAATTTATGTTCCCCGATGAAATATATAGAAGATTAGAGACAAAGTAATTCATCACTAATTCAAATAAACCATTAGCGACACATCATTTTCGTCAGCATTATAACTCCTTCAGTGACAAAAAAATAACTATTACCTACAAAAAATATAATTTCTGTGACGAACAAGATCGTCATAAATACTATGCATTTGGGGACAAAAAATATTTTCGCCGTTAATGCAAAGCTATTTAGTGACGAAGCACTAAGTCATCTCAACATACATTTAATGACCCATGGTTTAAGAACGAACAAGTGACGATTATATTTTCATCACGAAAGGTATTTCGTGACGAAATATGATTTTTTTATGACAAAATATTTCGTCACTGATAATCGAATTTGTTGTAGTGATTCCATGCATCAGCTATGCTTGTTCAGTGTGTAAGCTTAGTCCATCCGTTTTTCCTCAGCTTAACTAATCTCATTCGAGGACGAATGATCCTAAGGGGGAGATATTGTAATACCCCGTATTTCGCTAACATAATTTAAGTCCCAATACATGAGTATTCATATACAAAAATTTCAAAACACTCATTATTTTCTAGTTTAGAGCCTGCCATTGTGTAGGAAATTGAATTATCTTTTCAACAATATAAAATTCACCTAAATCCGATAACTAGGTAAGAAGTTATGGGGATTCAAAGTTTCAGTCATTAAACACCGTCATTTTAACCCTTAGCGCGTCGCGTAGGCAGCCCAAATGACAATTGTCAATTTTTAGTGTAACTCCGCGATCATGGCGCACTGCAGAGCAGGCTAATTTCCCATTTGTCAATTTCTAGTGGGCCTCCGCGATGTTGGCGCGCCGCGGAGGTGGCCAAAATGGCATCCAAAGGCTTACTGCGATAATGGCGCGACGCGCCGTCAGCCCAGTTTCTAGTTGTCAGTTTCCAGTGACACGACACGATATTGCCGCGTTGCGCCAGGTGCCCATTTCGGAAAAAATAGATAAAAAATTGCTATTTCATTCAGGGATAAAATAGTCCTTTTTCATTATTTTAGTCCGCCCAGGTGTGATATGTAAGCCCTAAAAATATTTTTAAAATTATTTAATTAATTTTTCCCAAATCAAAAGGCATTCTCTCCCAATCAAGAACCCTAGCTCTCAAATTCAAGGTCAATCCTCAGGAATTCTTCAAGAACAAGAAATCCATCAATTAAGGTATGTTAGATGTTCATTCATGGATCCCTTCCATCCATGGAGTCCAAGCAACCCTTCTAAATTATAAAATTGTGATCTTTTCAAGTTATTATATTTTAAATTGTGATTTCCTCTATGAATCTCCATGAACTATGATTTTATACCATGTTACCATGAAATTATTGTTATTATTTAATCCAACATGTTTTAATATTGTTATTTATTGAACAAGACCACGATTTAACTCTATTATGTCGGATTCATGATATTTCTATGAGCCCATTTGGATAGGATTAAAAAATAGCTTTTTAGCTTAAGTGATTAAAAAATTAATATAAGTTCTTGTAAATTAAGCAGATAAGTGTTTGGATTAAAGTGTTGAAATTGAAAAAAAGTTGTTGTGTGTTTGGTAAATAAGTGATGTTAAGCATTTTTTTGTTGTTAAAATGACTTAAATGTCCTTAAAGTTGTTAACATCATAAATAAGGTGAATTATTTATAATTTTTAATTCTAAAATAAAATTTTTGAACAAACCTCCGATGTAATGATGGATTCGATAGAAACAAGAAGAAAGATGAATGGAAAATTGGAGGAAAGAGATGAAGCGAAGCGGCAAAGAGAAAAAGAAAAAAAAATCAGTATATATTTAAGGGCTACAAGTTTAGGATATTGTTGGAATTGGAGGAAAATATAAGGGATAAAAAGGTAAATATTTTGGTCAAACCTAAAAGAAATTTAATCTAAAAAGCAAAAAGCTGGGGGTACCCAGCTTCTCACTTTTTGATTCTTTTAATCAGTTTTTAGCATTTTTAAGCACTTTTAAATTTTACCAAACACCTTAAAAAGATTAAAAAAAAGATTAAAAGATGGTTAAACTAGATTTTAATCCTATCCAAAAGGGCTCTATATGTCTTAGGACATTCCTATGATTGTTTTGAACCATGAACTACAAGTGTGATAAAATGCCTACAAGAGTGATTGATTTAATAAAAATCTTGATGCTTTGTCCCCTAAGCTTTAGTGTCTTTTCAGTATTATTATTTTGAGTCCTGGGGGTATTGAATACCCGAAAACCATAGTTGTTTATTTAGTCTAGTCTCAGTACATTACAGAATACTCTTTAGATTATATTATGAGCATTATAAGAATAGTTAGATATCAGTCATTAAACTTAGAACAATCTAGTATCTCGGTGTCTTTTACTTGGGAGTACGATTTAGCACCAAGAGAGTGCAGGGATGGAGGCTTCCCCGTCAGATAGGAAGAGTCGTTAGTAGCAGTCCCTAGTCACCCGTCAGATTAGGCTTGACTACTCGCAGGGGTCACCCGTCAGTTCAGGCTTGACATCCTTAGTCCTTTGGACATTATATTAGTTTTGTGGATCCACACAACCATTGTTAGTACCCGTGGCATGGTATTAATACCCTTCCAACTGGGGTTACAGGTTAGATCCCGATTAGCTCAAATTGGGGAATGTTGGTTAGATGATACCTCCCACAATCTCAGATATAGTCTCAGTTACAGTCTCAGTTCAGTTATACAGTCTTAGAGTTGTTTGGCCAAAGCATACAGATATCAGTATTTTGTCAGTATTTTATTTTACATATTTACTAAGCCCATGCTATATGTTTGGTCATGCATCCCCAGTGTCCACAGATTTTCACATATCTTCAGTATTTACAGACTGTCATGCATACTCGGTATTTATAGATTTCTCCATATTTTTAGTACCTACAGATTTCATGTTCTTTATTCAGTACTCTATGTTTTACATGTATAATCAGTTAATTATTATTATTCCTATTCATGAAACCATGTATATCAGCCTACCTCATTTAGCATACCAGTACATTCAAAGTACTGATCGTATACCTTTCTTTTGCGCAAAGATGTATCATATCATAGGTGCTGAAGTTCAGTTCCTGAATCGCTCTTAGACCCTTAGATCATCAACAGTACGGTAGCAGTGGTGAGTCCTCATTATTCGAGGACAGATTATACTACTTCATGTATTTATCTCAGTAGTTAGTAGAGTTAGTTGGGGGCCTGTCCGATCAACTCACAGTATTCAGTTTAGAGGTTTTTCAGACACTACAGTTAGCTATTCATATTATTCAAATTTCAGTATTATGCCAGATTCATAATTTAGTAGTCGTTTCATTATTAAAACCTTATGGCATTTCAGTTACTCTTCCGCATTCATGATTATATTATTCAGTGCTCATAGGAGGTACCAGCTCATGGGTTAGCTTGTGGTCCTTCGAGACCGTAAGCACCGTGTAATGACAAGGGGGTAGTCTCCGGTCATTACAAAACTGATTTCTAAGCTGACTTGCCTTTACTTACTTTAAGGAGATGATTCATCCTGAGAGTTTAGAATTTGCTTGAAGTGTTCATGATACAATCATACATATAGAATTGGGAAGTGATAACTTATGCAACCATAAATCATGAGACAATGAGACTTCGATCGTAGCAGGGGTATTACACTGTCTTAGCTGAAATACATGGAAAACTGAGATTAAGCACTAAACACTTATAAATTGAGTCATGACTAAATAGTTGGATCTGAAACATGATGCTTGGAATGAACTAAATTCACAATTCACATGGATGTGAACAGATTATCTCTCTGAATGGCCATATGCATGGGACTTTGGATAGTAGGACTGGGTGGAAAGGTGGAAAACCACAGGAACTTGTCTGAAAGACTGCTAAACTGAATTGCTAGCTACACAGACTGAATTATACTGGACACTTATACTTAACTGGAGTATCTCTTCAACACTCTTTCTAAAGAAGTTCTAGTAACATTAAGGAGCAAAGAGTCTTGGGTATGATCTGAACAAGATAAGTGACTAAGGAATCACAACATTGACACTACTCTATTACATGGAATATAGACATATAGATTATAAGCTAGGACAGAATTTTCTAGTCCTTAGGCAATGCAGCTTCTTACTTTCAAGCTTAGCAACACTTCTCTAATACTCCCTCAACTATACTATTCCCCTTAAATACCATACTTATTTGATTCAACTTATAATTCTGACATGGGCATTGATAAATCTATGTACTAATGTCCAAACTATACAAAATCCTCTCACCGTGATCAAGCCTAACTTGAAATCATAAGACACAACACGCTACACCATAATACTAGTCTAAACCACATGATTCAATCTTCTATGTCTCTTCCAGAGCTCACATCTTAAGCATAACTTGCCTTACCACTTCAATGACTAACTCAGAACTCTTACAATGGATTCACTAGCGCATATTGCATTCCTCTACTTATATCCAAATATGACATTCAAGCCTATATTTATAACCACATATGAACTTCACATATTCTCTAAAACTCTATCAACAACAACTTTCTTGCGCTATTCTTAAGAACACATATAAATTTTCAACTAACCATGACATGTATCAAAGACATGGCCTCAATCTCACTTCACACTTTATCCTTAGATAGAAAAACATAGGTAACCTTTCTTAATGAGGGTGATCAACTCCCCTTCATTTAAACCATTGCTTATCCATTATCATCACTACTATCTTAACGTAGGAAAAGGTCACTGAAGGGCTAACACCTAAGGACCTAAAGCATAAAAGAATACTGTACATAACTCTGATACTTAACTAGGGCCTGAAGAATAGAATGTCAAAGGCATGGATTCATTAAGAGATCTAAACTGAGGAAATATATGATATAAATTAGATTTCACTAGGATCATGAGTTAATACTTTTCATAATCTATTCAACATAAGACTGCAGATCACTGATTCATGAGGGATAACTCGAATCACAGAGTGAAGATGTTACTTGCTTACTAGAAGCTGAGAATGAACTTGAGTACGCATGAAGTGTATAAGCATTGGCCTTTGGCATGGATCTATCATGCAAGATATGGATTTAGTGTGATAGTGACTGAAATCCAAGGAATACTCTAGAGTAAGAAAGGACCACTATCTCATTACAACTCTTATTGACATTCATCACAATTTAATTCTCAAAGCTTGATTTGGTTCTGCACTCTACCATCTCCCCCTTAGGTCAAAGCGGACATTCTAAGCTTATGGGTCAACACATAAATGCTAAACTCACAAGAATAAATTATATTTTGAACTTATTGACTTCATTCTTGAGAAACCCTTTCATATACCATCCTTAAATTTCTAGTTTCAATAATCATCATTAAAGACTTACACTCTCATTTGCAAACATATATACCTCTCTAAACACATAATCACAGCCTACTAAGATCACACTTCTATACTTATATTTTTCCCAAATCGTAAGAATCAAAATCATACTTAAAAGACCCAAAACCATCTATCCAAAACTCCTCAACTTAGCTATTAAGAACACCATGTACTAAATAACTAGCCTTCTTCCACTTAGCAACTCAAGGGTACTACTAACTACACACAACACTAACCTTATAAAATAATGCAACCCCATATCACCTTGGACAAACCTCTACATCATACCTAAAATATCATACTTAATCTCTAATCAACAAACTTAAATTCTTGCATTCATTGTTCAAGCCTACTAGATCACCTACATATAACTAGCATCACCAACCAAGCAATTATTATTTTTGCCTTTATGATCCTCTACTAATAAGACTTAATTTCTAGTGCTAAACATGATTAACAACCCAACCTCACGTACTATTCTCACTTGGAAGCTATAAAATAAGACACCAAGAAATACTAGTCCACTAGGACCCTATAAAAACCATAATCGATCAAAATCCTATGGTATACCTTATTAAAATCCATTAGCACATCTTTCTTCTACACATCACGACTATTTACCCATCTATACACCTAAATTACTTTCATAGATCTTTAAGTTTCAACTAAAGTCCTATTTTTTTTGCAACCTCAAGGGAAGCCTAAATCAATAATACTCAACCACCAAATACTTCATTACTATCCTATATCTTTCTAACACAATAGATACCATCAATAACTCATTTCCTACTTCAAGCAAACAATAACTTACCTTAACTAATAACTCTTTCTCTACCTTCCACTAAACTATACCCATACTTCCAACTATAAAAGAGTTATACTACTTATAAATCATAATACTCTAGGTTTCAATATTCTTCGAATGCAAACTTTATTAATAATCTAGGTTATTACTATCTTCTCTCATGAGTACTATCTGTAATGAAGGGTTAACAAGGAATCTGAACACATATATTATTCTGTCTCAACTGAACAACTTATAAGGATGAGGACATAAGCTTTCGCCTTAAGGGACTTATAACACACTAACGTGCTCCTCTTAAGCCCTTGGTGCAATTTCTAAAATTATTGATAGTAAATCTGAGAGCATCATCCTGGGAGGAATTGGAACTTGCTAATCATGCTATCTACAGAATATAGCATTGATGGAGAAGTATGGATTAACACAAAAATCAACAGAAGTTTCTAAAGGAACAACTTTACAGCACGGCCTAGAGTATGCAAGAAAGAAAACTTTTCTTAAATGCCTTATAGCCTCTTGAAGAAAAGTACAGATGTCTGTATCGTTTTGAAAGACTCTACTAGACACGGCTTCACAAACACCCTTGGACACTTGAAATCTTTGCTCTGATACCAAGTTTGTAACGACTCGAGACTACTCTCAAGTTGTCACACGGTGCTTAGGACCACAAGTGATCCCAAGATAACGTTTATACTGGCATAACTCGTGAGCAACTAAATAAAATACATATGTCTAAAAGAATAATGTGGAAAAAAAATCTTTTCTGAAAATGATCACTACAAAGCTATATTAAAATGATACAACTCTGATTATACAAAACAAAACTGGAATCAACTACATCAACTCTACTGACTGCCTATGAAGCCTTACTAATATTGACTATAGGTAGCTAAGACGCGACTCCAACCACCACAAATTAATACATATGAGTAAGGAAGTAAAGTACATAAAATAACATCTATCTGAAGTCCCCGAAGTAGGAGGACTCATCATCTGCAGGCTGAAATATGCAAGTGTCTGATTATGATATGCATGCTACAACTAGTACCTACATTATTGAACAATGTAGAACATAGACATATATGTGGATTAGTACTTTTGGAATATACTGAGCATATGGGGGTAAATGCATAAGAAAAAAAATAATGCACTATTTATGCAAACCATCAAAAACTGTATGCTAAGTATAAGTGACTCACCTTGGCTTGAGTAATCAAAACTGTAAAATAATAAATCATGAGAAGTACAGTGTAAAGTTATTTCTATGAGCCAACAAATTTAGTTCTGGAAAGTTGTAGTCTTATTCTGTTTTCAAATCATGTTGGCTAAGTGTAAAAAAAAAGACTCACCTTGATTAGATGAAAACTAAAAGCTGAAATTTTATAACTGACGTCTTATGTAAGACAATAGCTGAGTAAATTTGGGAGCCTTTACACTTAGTTTCTTAAAACTATTCTGTTATTCTTTTTCTGTTAAGATTTAGTGACTTTGGAAGGTTCTTCTAACCGACATAAACCATGTGAGCCATCATGGAGTCCAACGTCTCATACCCATGTTAGTAGAGTTATTCTACCCTTGCCATCGAAATAGAACCTAGCTAGAGTGATCACTATACTGAACCCACTAGGGGTTTTAAAACCTATAGTTGTGCGTACTTCTGGGGAATGAGACCTTAGGATCATAACCAACTTAGTGCTAAGTAATACTCCCAATCTGTTGCTCAGAACTTTAGAAAATCCACCTTAAAATAGCACAAGGGTTTTTAATAAAACCTTATTATACTTCTCTTCTTTAAATCTCAAACTGTAGGAACAATGTGGATTCCTTGTCTTAGCTTAGGATCAAAAGATCAAGTTTCTTTCTTAAATCTTGGTAAACAATTCTTAAGAGTGACTCAAAATTATAATCATATAGATTTATTAATACTTCAAACTTAAGGCTTTAAAACCCATTCTTTAAACTCATGCAAACTCATAGAAAAATGGCATGCTCAATACACTTCTTGAAAACTTCAACAATATCAAAGAAGTGAAATCAAACTCACAATATCATGCTTAAAACTTAACTGAAAATCTGTAAAATCATCTCACACGCATAAATATGTGAAAATAGATATGCAATTCAATATCTAAATCACTTGTAATGTCATAATCCTCAAATAATGATAATTGGGTATGAACCCTAAATTGAAACTCATGTAAATTCATCTTCAAAATTAATTTTGGGCACAAGGATGGAAGGGTATCCTTATTCATAAATCTCACATACCTTTATAGGTTTGATTTGATGTAGAGAACTTGACTTGTTAACCTTGGGAATGTTCTTGAAAGCTTTTCTTGGAATTCTTGAACTTAAGAACACAAATTCTTGTTTATCTTGAAAATATTGTAAGGGAGTTTTGAATTTCTTTGATGGAGGAACCTTAATTTCTTATTGTGTTGAAGAAAATTTGATGAATTATTGGTGTTCTTGAGGGGGCTAGGGTTTTCTTTGAGAGAAAAAAGATGAATAAGAATGTGTATAATGCTTTTGGGGATAAAATTAAGTGTTATGGGCGGATTTGGGTGACGAGAATTGACAAAAGTTCCCCTAGACCCTTTAGGAACTGAAATAGCATGTGAAATAGTTTGGTATCGTGTTGTCCATCGTGTCGCCTCTCTAATCGCGTCGACAACCGATGTGTCGCGTCCCAATCGCGTCGGCTTATTGCCTCACATAGAAAATACCATAACTTTTTGCTCGGATATTGAATTAAGGAAAAATTAGATTCGTTGGAAAGCTAATTCAACTATCTACAATTTGGTGGGTCTTGAGATGAAAAATTCTATGTATAGAAAAAGTTATACATATTCAAAGTAGACCCTTGGAGAATCGAATACCAAACTTTGGACGAATCAAGGGATCATAACTCAACTTTGTTATAGGTGATTCTTATGAACATTTTTCACCTCAAAATCACTTCAAACACTAGGATAATGATAATGAAACTTATATTCACATGGAAATCATTTGGATTAGAGCTTACACATGCAGGAACGATGACTAGAATTCAGCACGAGAATGTAAGGTGTTACATTATCCCCCTTGGAACCATTCGTTCTCGAATGATGGCTAGGATCTTGTTGAAGCCTTAGACGTATGGAATAATGTGGATATGATATGTACTCTAAGAAAGGATAACACTGAGCTAAAAGATTAAAACTTCTATCATGAAACTGATTTCTGAGCTGACTTGCCTTTACTTACTTTAAGGAGCTGATTCATGCTGAGAGTTTAGAATTCACTTGAAGTGTTCATGATACAATCATACATATAGAACTGGGAAGTGATAACTTATGTAAACACGAATCATGAGACAACGAGACTTACATCGTACCAGGGGTATTACATATTCTGAACTAAAATACTTGGAAAACTGAGATTATGCACTGAACACTTATGAACTGAGTCATGACAAAACAGTTGAATCTGAAATATGATGCTTGGACTGAACTAAATTCACAATTTACATGGATGTGAATAGATTATCTATTGAAATGGCCATACGCATGAGACTTAGGATAGTAGGACTGGTTCGAAAGGTGGAAAACCACAAGAACTTGTCTGCCTGACTGCTAAATTAAATTGCTAGTTGTACGAACTTAATTATACAGGACACTTATACTTAACAGGAGTATCTCTTCAACACTCCTTCTAAACAAGTTCTAGTAACATTTCGGAACAAAGAGTCTTGGGCTTAATCTGAACAAGACATCTTACTAAGGAATCAGAACATTAACACTACTCTATTGCATGAAATATAGACATACAGATTATAACCTAGGATAGAATTTTCTAGGCCTTAGGCAATGAAACTTCTTACTTTCAAGCTTAGCAACACTTCACTAATGCTCCCTAAACTATACTATTCCCCTTAAAGACCATACTCATTTGCTTCAACTTATAATTCTCACATGGGCATTGATAAATCTATCTACTAATGTCCAAACTAAACAAAATACTCTCGCCGTGATCAAGCCTAACTCGAAATCATAAGATACAATACTCTACACCATAATACTAGTCTAAACCATATGATTCAATCTTCTATGTCTCTTCCAAAGCTCACACCCTAAGCATAACGTGCCTTACCACTTCAATTACTAACTCCGAACTCTTACAATGGATTCACTAGCGCATATTGCATTCCTCTACTTACATCCTAACTTGACATTAAAGCCTATCTTTATAAACACATATGAACTTCAAGGCAAAACCCCATAAAGGCATACTTCACATATTCTCTAAACCTCTATCAACAACAACTTTCTTGCGCTATTCTTAAGAACACACATAAATTTTCAACTAACCATGATATGTATCAAAGACTTGGCCTCAATCTCACTTCACGTTTTAGCCTTAGATAGAAAAAGATAAGTAACCTTTCTTAATGAGGGTAATCAACTCCCTCTCATCTAAACCATTGCTTATCCATTACCATCACCACTATCTTAACGTAGGAAGAGGTCACTGAAGGGCTAACACCTACTGACCTAAAGCACAAAAGAATACTATGCATAACTGGGGCCTGAAGAATAGAATGTCAAAGGCATGGATTCATTAAAGAGATCTAAACTGAGGAAATACATGATATAAATTGGATTTCACTAGGATTATGAGTTAATACTTATCATAAGCTATTCAACATAAGACTGGAGTGCACTGATTCATGAGTGATAACTCGAATCACAGAGTGAAACTGTTACTTGCTTGCTAGAAGTTGAGAATGAACTTGAGTACGTATGAATTGTATAAGCATTGTCCTTTGGCATGGATCTATCACGCAAGACATAGATTTGGTGTGATATTGACTGAAATCCAAGGAATACTCTAGAGTAAGAAGATATCACTATCTCATAAAAAATCTTATTGACATTCATCATAATCTAATTCTCAAAACTTAATTTGGTTCTGCACTCTACCATCTCCCACTTAGATCAAAGCGGATATTCTAAGCTTATGGGCCTACACATAAATGCTAAACTCACAAGAATAAATTATATTTTGAACTTACTGACTTCATTCTTGAGCAGCCCTTTCATATACCATCCTTAACTTTCTAGCTTCTATAATCATCATTAAAAACTTACACTCTCATTTGCAAGCATATCGACCTAACTAAATACATAATGACAGTTTGTCAAGATCACACTTCTATTCTTATATTTTTCCCAATTCATAAAAATCAAAATCATTCTTAAAAGACCTAACACCATCTATCCAAACTCCTCAACTTAGCTATTAAGAACACCATTTACTAAATAACTAGCCTTCTTCCACTTAGCAACTCAAGGATATTATTAACCATACACAACACTTAATAACCTTAGAAAATAATGCAACCCTATATCACCTTGGACAAATCTCTACATCATACCTACAACATCATACTTAATGTCAAATCAACAAACTTAAATTTTTGCATTCACTTATCATGCCTACTAGATCACCTCCATATAACTTGCATCACCAACCAAGAAATTATTGTTTCCACCTTTATGATCCTCTACTTTTCAAACTTAATGTCTAGTACTAAACATGATTAACAATACAACCTCATAGACTATTCTCACTTAGAAGCTATAAAATAAGACACCAAGAAACACCAGTCCACTAGGAACCCATAACTACAATAATTGATCACAATCCTATGGTATACCTTATGAAAATTCATTAGCACATCCTCCTTCTATACATCACGACTATTTACCTATCTAAATACCTAAATTACTTTCATACCTCTATAAGTTTCAACTAAACTCAAAAATTTTTTGCAACCTCAAGCGAAGCCTAAATCCATAATACTCAACCATCAAATATTTCATTACTATTATATATCTTTCTAACACAATAGATACCATCAATAAATCATTTCTTACATCAAGAAAACAACAACTCACCTTAGCTAATAACTCTTTCTCTACCTTTCACTAAACTAACACACAAGAAACTCGATATCCTGCACAAGTTTATCGCTATACTTTCTATTAATCATCATTCCCACTTTTTATTTCACCACACTTCTATACCCATACTTACAACTATAAAAGAGTTCTACTACTTATAAATCATAATATTTTAGGTTGCAATACTTCTCGAATGCAAAATTTATTAACAATATAGGTTCATACTATCTTCTCTCATGAGTGCTATCTGAAATGAAGGGTTAATGAGAAATCTGAACACATATCTTATTCTATCTCAACCGAAAAACTCGTAAGGATGAGTACATAAGTTTTTGACTTAAGGGACTTATAACATACAAACGTGCTCCTCTCAAGCTCCAGGTACGATTTCTAAAGTTACTGATAGTAAATCTGAGAGCATTATCTTGGGAGAAATTGGAACTTTCTAATCATATTATCTACAAAATATTGCATAGATGGAGAAGTATGGATTAACACACAAATCAATAAAAGTTTCTAAAGGAACAACTTTATAGCATGACCTAGAGTATGCAAGAAAGGAAAATTTTCTTAAATGCCTTGTAGCCTCTTGAAGAAAAGTACAAACGTCTCTGTATCATTTCGCAAGACTATACTAGACACGGCTTCATAGACACCCTAGGAAACTTGAACTCTGTGCTCTGATACCAAGTTTGTAACGACCCGAGACTACTCCCAAGTCGTCACACGATGCTTAGGACCACAAGTGATCCCAATATAACCCTTATACTGGCAAAACTCATGAGCAACTAAATAAAATACATAAGTCTGAAAGAATAATATGGAAGATAAATCTTTTCTGAAAATCATTACTAGAAAGCTATATAAAATTGATACAACTCTGACTATACAAAACAAAATTGGAATCAACTATATCAACTTTACTAATTGCCTATGAAGCCTCTACTAATATTGACTATAGGTAGCTGGGATGCGACTCCAACCACCACTAATCAATACATTTGAGTAAGGAAGTAAAGTACATGAAATAACATCTATCTGAAGTCCCCGAAGTAGGAGGACTCATCATCTGCTGGCTTAAATATACAAGTGTTTGATTATAATGTGCATACTACAACTAGTACCTACATTTTAAAACTATATAGTACATAGACATATATCTGGATCAGTACTTTTAGAATGTACTGAGCATATGGGGGTGAATGCATAAGAAAAAAAATAATATACTATTCATACAAACCGTCAAAAAATACATGCTAAGTATAAGTGACTCTCCTTGGCTTAAGAAATCAAAACTGTAAAATTATAAATCATGAGGAGTATAGTGTAAAGGTATTTCTGTGAGCCAACACAATAAGTTCTAAAAAGTTGTAGTCTTATTCTATTTTCAAATCATGCTGGCTAAGTGTAAAAAAAAAGACTCACCTAGATCATATGAAAACTAAAAGATGAAATCTGATAACTGAAGTCTTATGTAAGACAATATTTGAGTAAATTTGTGAGCCTTTACACTGATTTTCTAATAATTGTTCTGTTATTCTTTTTCTGTTAAGATTTAGGGACTTGGGGAGGTTCTTCTAACCGACATAAATCATGTGAGCCGTCATGGAGTCCAACATTTTGTACCCACTTTAGTAGAGTTGTTCTACCCTTGCCATCGAAATAGAACCTAGCTAGAGTGATCACTATATTGAACCCACTATGGATGTTAAAACCTACGGTGGGACATAGTTCTGGGCATGAGACCTTGGAATCATACCCAACTCTGTGCTAAATACTACTCCCAATCTGTTGCTCAGAACTTTAGAAAATTCACCTTAAAATAGTACAAGGGTTTGTAATGAAAACCAATTATGCTTCTCTTCTTTAAATCTCAAACTGTAGGAACAATGTGGATTCCTTGTCTTAGCTTAGGATCAAAAGATCAAGTTTCTTTCTTAAATCTTGATAAATAATTCATAAGAGAGACTCAAAATCATAATCTTATAGAGTTATCAATACTTCAAACTTAAGGCTTTAAAACCCACTCTTTAAACTCATGCAAACTCATAGCAAGATGTCATGCTCAATACACTTCTTGAAATACTTCAACAATATCAAAGTAGTGAAATCAAACTCACAATATCATGCTTAAAACTCAATTGAAAATCTGTAAAATCATCTCACGCGCATAAAGATGTGAAAATAGATATGCAATTCATCATCTAAATCACTTGTAACGTCATAATCCTCAAATAATGATAATTGGGTATGAACCCTAAATTTGAACTCATGTAAATTCATCTTCAAAATTAATTTTGGGTACATGGATGAAAGGGTATCCTTGTTTATAAATCCCACATACCTTTATAGGTTTGATTTGATGTAGAGAACTTGACTTGGAAACCTTGGGAATGTTCTTGAAAGCTTTTCTTGAAATTCTTGAACTTAAGAACTTAAATTCTTGTTTATCTTGAGAATATTGTAATGGATTTTTGAATTTCTTTGATGGAGGAACCTTAATTTCTTGATTGTGTTGAAGAAAATTTGATGAATTCTTGGTATTCTTGAGGGGGCTAGGGTTTTCTTTGAGAGAAAAAGATGAATAAGAATGTCTATAATTCTTTTGGGGCATAAATTAAGTGTTATGGGCGGATTTGGGTGAGGGGAAGTGACCAAAGTTCCCCTAGACCCTTTAGGAACTGAAATAGCATGTGAAACAGTTCGGTATCGCGTTGTTCATCGCGTCGCATCGCTAATCGCGTCGACAACCTATGTGTAGCATCCCATTCGCATCGGCTTACTGTCTCACATGGAAAATGCCATAACTTTAGGCAAAATTAGTATCGTTGGAAAGCTAATTCAATTATTTACAATTTTGTGGGTCTTAAGCTGAAAAATTCTATGTATATAAAAAGTTATACACATTCAAAGTAGATCCTTGTAGAATCGAATACAAACTTTGGACGAATCAAGGGATCTTAACTTTGTTATAGGTGATTCTTATGAACATTTTCACCTCAAAATCACTTCAAACACTAGAATAATGATAATGAAACTTATATTCACATGGAAATCATTTAGATTAGAGCTTACACATTCAGGAACGACGGCTAGAATTCTAGCACAAAAATGTGGGGTGTTACACTTAACATATCCATGAGGCATAACATATCTATAGGCCAAACATCATAATCCGGGGAAAAACCATCACCATTCATCAAGTCTTGAAGTAAACTCATACTAAAGGCTCATTAGTCTCAACCAAGACTAACATCCATAAATAAGCCCTCAAGGGCAAATGCAAGTCTTGGCCTAATGTGGGCAGGAGTAACCCTCTTCTAATCCTTGTAACTTCAATAATCAAGACTAAGTCTCGATGTTCTACCCTTAATAAATCTTAACACTCACATTCGCATGCAATACATATATAACATCATCATGCGAAGAAGAGTAGACAGAAGCCTACCTCAAAGATGAACTGCAAATCCTTAAATCATCCACAAAACATCCATCTTCACTCCACAATCTCTAAAATGTTGCCACACTATCAAAATCATAATATACACATTTTTAGGAGTCGAATGAGACCAATATAGTTATACTAAGGGTCGAGTTGAATTTTTGGTCAAGAAAGGGCCTGGGAGGCTTGCTAACGGAATCCATAATTGAACCCATCACGAGGTCTCTCGAAGGGTAGGGAAGTTTTGCTTAAAAATTGAGCATAAACTGAGCATAAATCGGGTCTCAAATCAATCCTCAAAGTTTAAGAATTCAAAGCCCTAATTTCTAAGAATCTATCATGGAATTGAAGGAAACTTACCATGAATTTGAAAGGAAATTACGGAATAATGGATAACCAAGCTCCCCCAAAGCATCTACAAGCTTAACCCCAAGTTTTACCCTTCTCTTATGGTTTTGGCTCTCAACAAATAGTTGAAGAATGAGCAAAACTGGGCAAGATGGGTCCTATTATAGCAATTCCAGGCCCTCAGAAGTGGCTATCGTGACAGGAAAGTGTGCAATCGCCACATCGTGTGGCCTGCACCACTTGTCGCGATCGCGACTCCTTATGTGCGATCACACCACCGTGATCGTGGCTCAAGGATGGTGATATCCATTGCATCAAATAACAGTTGATGACTCAAAATTCTTCAAAGTCTCCACAAAGGCTTTGAGATTCATTTGAAATATCATATACACAAATGAACTATGTAACCATACCAAATTCAACATTTCAAATGCGATAGTGCAATCGAATTTTCCATCTGGAGTCATTTTAAGGAAATATGGGTCCCACACTCAAATTTCTAATTCCTTAAATATCTGTCCAATAGGTCAAAATATGCCCGGGTGCATCAAGACCCAAACCAAAGGTCTACCTAGCCTAAAATCGGCATTAAGGAGCTGCTAGTGGAGCCAAAATCTATATATGAGGTCATCTACTAGGAGTTTTTGTCTAGGACCAAATCCTAACTAGTTAAAGCTCCAAAATAGGGAAATGAGTCTAAAATCCAAACAAACTATCCGATCACCAAATTGATAGTTTTGGAAAGTCATAAATGACCTGTATCTAGTGTGGAAAGGCTAGAAATGCCGGAAATGCATGCAAATTATGGAAATTACTAGGAGGGTCATTATAATATCTACTATTAAAAGGACTTTTATCCTCAAAGTCAATGATAGAAAGACCTCAAAGCTCGAAAGGATGAGGTTTTGGCCCGTATGCTCCGAGCATGACTTCCCTAATAACCTCTACAAAGAGATAAAACTTACAAGGTATATTGCCAGGTATCCCCTTTACTACAAGCTCTCTCACTTCACTTCCAAACAATCAAAACTCAACTTCAACCATCAACTGTCCTCCAACTGAACCAAAAAAGGATGATACACGTGAATCTAAACTACAACACAATGATACCATCTCGATACCCTCACAAATCAATAAAGGCTCATCCAAGCCCAAAAGCAAACCAAGGCATTAGTTATACAGCCGATTCTAAATCCAAATATAACCTTTCTTTACATACCACATATTCTATCCACTCCAAACCAAAAGAGAATTCACCAGGGTCCTGTTCGCACAATATCATCACAGAGAACTCGAAGACCTGGAGCTGATTCGCAGAAAGTCCAAGCAGCAAACATGAGAATAAGCCTATAAGGCACTATCTAGGCAAACAAATAGAGATAATCAAGGAATGCAATCTATGCTAGTGCTACAACTAATCTGAATGGTAATTGAAACTGAGATCCAGAAGTCCAAAGCATAACTACTCATCACTGAAGGATTCGCTCTAGGATTCACTTCAATCCTAGAATAAAACCAAGCAGAATCCAACTTAAGCACACTATTCCCACTAAGTATATCATTTGAAAATATTAATGAATAGCGAAGACCCAAAGTCAAAGATGAAGAAACCAATACCTAGTCCATGGGCTATCATCTGAGCACCCATCAACTATAATCCATCAAAACTTTAGCAGGATGAATAGGTGACCAAGGAGTAGGATCAACCAGCCTATAGATGAAATTTGAACTGAGGCAGATCTAAAAAAAATATTGCACTCAGCTCTACAACTCCAAGATGAATTCTTAACACCAAGGTTGAGTCACTCGATCTTAAATTCCCAAACTAAGCATGAAGATGGGTAGGCACCCATACCCTAAATCTATCATAACTTCCAAATCAAGTTTTCAAATCAAGTCAAAATCTAAGCCAATAAGTCTATTTTAATGTCAATTACTCAACTCGACCTTGGTATCCAAATCTGACATATCTGAGCTAAATTATATCGAGCCAAAATCAAAACATAGTTGAAGAACAAAATCACCACAGGATAAACCATTGACTAAAAATGTCAACAACCAACTCTATATTAGATAGAGGGCATGACATGTAGCCACAAAAGCGATCAAAGGAAAGACCACTTGCCTCTAACTCTCTACCTCCACTTTAGACAAGAACCCCATCATGATAAGAACGGAGCATCCAATCTCCACACTAGTACCAAAGCAAACCCTCCTAAGAAGACATACCTAACAAATCTAAGAGATGAATCCAAGACATCTCAATAACAATATCAAACCACTATCAGGCAATGAGATAGCCACAAGCGAAGAATGGACCTCAACTGGTCAATCTAAAAAATGGGCTACATCAAGAGGGATAGCAAATGCAAAATTCTTTGCCATTGAGGATTTAGGTCTAAGAATCCCAAACTCAAAATGGGCGATATAACTAAATCACTAGCTTTAAAACCATAACCGAACCACAAATGGTCAACTTACCTTGAATACCATAATCCATTCTATAATCAATCTAGCATAGACATCAATAGAGAAAAACAACCAACCTCACCTCGCTATAGAAAAGAGAATCACCCAACCATTCTAAAGTTGCTCAAGTCACCAAATAAGAACTGCAAGAAGTGGAATTCTAACTAAATGCTATTAGTCTATCCATCTATTCAACGAGTAACAATAATAATATAATCCTCAATAAAATGAATAGGCGGTACAAAAATAAAAATAAACAACAAGTACTACACTAGGGCCACAATAAGGCCAATATGCCAAGGTAAATGGGACTCGATCCTAAAATCTACATCCATAGGGAGAAAATAACAACACAGATTTACTCCATCCACTACTAAAAGAACAATCAATGGGGGTAGTCGTATAACCATGAATTCAATAGCAAGGTACACAACAACAAATATGAACTCATCAAGGCATATAATCATTGATGGGTACGAAGACCCCACTACACACAAATTTAAAAGGTAATGTAATAATAAAAGAACACCTACCATGGTGAAATCCATAATAACATGCCTTACGGTTCTAAGGGTAGATAAATCCGAACGGATCTAAACTTCAATCGATTGAATAAATCATTAACTGAGGCACCAAGCATACTATCTCTAATTGAGAAAGTCACAACACTATAAGACTGATCTAAACAAGTTGAATGACAAGAAATACCACATTGAGGACACCCTCTAGACCAATAATCGATCTCTCTGCATTCGTAACAAACTCTTAAAGTTCTAACCAAGGCGAGTAACACAAACTAAGCCCAAATACCTGGCCAACTGACACTGAGAACACCCTCTACTATAATGTCCATCCTTTTCACAATCATAGCCTACCTCAAGAACTCTAAGCTAGTGGGAAATACCTACTAAATCTAACAAAACAACTACCTCACATCTAAAGGCACTTTTCAAAGCAATGTCCTATCTCACCACAACTAAAAAAAGCCTCTAGAATACTTTGAGGTACTGTCCTTCCTAATCTAGAATGGCCGTCATGGATTGAAGATCCATACCAAAATAATCCACGAGGTCCTACGAGAACTTTTCCCACTATAACCGCTATGAATAACTTGAGAACTACTCATAGTCTGAAACACTACTCACGGAGAATCAATAGGCTACACAAGAAGTTGAACTTCACGGGAAGGATCTTCCGAATAAAGTACCGATAGCACTATACTGATGGCATAGCATCTTACCACCATCTCCATAATTTCAAATGCATACTCTCTCTGTGGACCTCACATAATCAACAACTTAAGGAAAGTAAGTCCCAATTGCTATCAAGTGTTTCGATGCTAAATGGAGTGGAAATGTTAGTCCTCTAATAAATTCATGCACCATGTGTTGCTCTGAAGGATATAGCATAGGAAAATGCATATCCCACTCAAGAAACTCAATCTCATACTTCAAACTAATAAAAAACCCTGATGAACACCAATGAATCCAGTACTAGCCTAAAAACTGCTCGATGAAACGAATGCCATCTGTGATAGTGATGTATCCGTAATTATACTTGGGATCCCTAACTAAACCTCGAAGGGTTGAAATAGCCATGAGCTCTACTAGATCCTGTACTGGACCTAAATTCTTTGTTAGACACTAGAGATCTTTGATATCCATCTTTGACTCTCTAGTTTGATGATATGCTGAAACTCCTAGAAATGCATGTTGAAGCCTCATTTACATCTATCGATACTATTGCATCATCCTTTAGGGGCAGAATAGAGTCAAATAATATGCTTGAGGATCATAGAAATATGGACACACGATAAGGAGTCAAGAATAAATTTCCCAAGAATGTCCCTGTAGCCTACCAAAAATAGGTTATGAACATCTCCACACCAATTTGCAGGACTCTACTAAACACTTAGCTTTTGTACTAATACATCGGTGAACCAAATTCTGATACTAATTTATCATGACCTAATTTCTTGGATCATGATAGAACTACTATAACCCACCAGTAGGAAACACAACCCTATAGTCTAGGACTATAAGTAATGGACTACGTAGAAAGATAAAAGAAAGAATGCAGGATATATGTAATAAAAGGCTAGAATATATAAGATAATCCCAAAACCTAGTAGAACAGTACAGGAGCTTCTAACATAAAAAGAATACAAGTAAGGCACTAAATAAATATACAAATACAACCATCACTAAATACAACATAGAGACTAGTCTAATACATAAGAGGGAGGAAAGAATACTTCGGACGTCAGGAGCTTGCTCTATGTCTCCGAACCATGGCTTCTCCGCATGATGTACATAACATCAATGATAACCCGTACTATGATTTGCAGGAAGAAAAAGTGTAGTATGAGTACCAAACATATGGTACTTAGTAGGCAACTGCCAGTGAGCCCCAAAGATAATGTAGATATATACAACATATAAATAAAATAGAATCTAAACCCATATGTCCAGCATCCATATAACAAATCTAGAGATATAATAAGGATAAACCATTGAATTTCATCCATACTCATAAATCTCAACACTATACCTTATATCACCAGACAATATACCAAATAAAGGTAATAGAAGGATATATTTATATAAGGTCAAGGACTGAATATACAATCTGAATAAATGAAGGAAGGAATAGATATACGGTAATACCATGACTACATAAATCTACATATACATATATATATATAACAAGGTCAACTTGAAGTACAACCTAAATCATCATATCCTTATTTGAAGACCTTATACTCCTATCAGGATTTAGTACTAATACACTCAGGGTTTCTAGTCCATCTATCTAGTCATGAGCTAATCATGTATAAAGGTATGCTTGTAAAATTAGAGGGGGCAGAAACATACCTCAAATCTCAATATCAGATCATTAACAAAGCTGTCATAAACTAACTATAACAATGATCATCAAAACAATAATTACAATAGTAATAACAACGCTAGTAACCAGCTAGTTCAAATAAACAATACCTAACCGAACCTTTCATATACCACCATCACCCCAAGCTCAGAAGGTTCAATCAACATACAACACACCACAAGGCATAATCATCACCCATACTTATGCAACCTCCATAAAGCTGATAGATATAGGTAGATACTGGTAACAGGCAATACGCATGCAAGAATCAATATCCCAAAGTACAACTCATCAAACCATAAGTAACCCTGATTCTCGAATAGCCTTTATGTAATGATGTGATATAGGAGGTTATCGCAGAACCCCCAGGACATAGCACAGCCTCTATAATAATAATGTGATACAGGAGGTCGTCGTACTTCTCCCAAAACATTGCATAGTCTCAAAAATAAAAGATGTGATATGGGAGGTCATCGCAAAACCCCTGAGATCATCGTACAGTCTTAAAAATAAAAGATGTGATATGGGAGGTTATCGCATAACACCTGAGACCGTCACAAAGTCTCAAAATTAAGAGATGTAAATCCATTACATAGGTTAAACTTTGGGACTAAATCATTATAAAAGTGTAGAAAGGGTAGGAATCTCTCACGATCGGATTAATCAGTAGTATCCAAAGTCATAGACCAAAATCTATCTCGCCCAAATCTTTTAAAACATCATTTTTAATCTCAATGCACATAAATCACCCATTAAGGTAGTACAATTCCCATTATGAAGAAATTCATTTAAAAAGACGAACAATGGGATTTTTACCCTTTATAGGAAAATAGTAGTAAGATCATATTTTAGTTGAAATATACCATTTACCATCTAAAAATTATGAGTGTATTGAATATATGCATGTTATCACCAGTATTCACATAATGGAATCAGAAATATCAACATATGTATAAAGTATGGCCATATTCTTCATAAGGATAAACACTTCCCAGAATCCAACCACTATCAAAACACGGTCTTAGTCCTAATAATATGTCCCAAATAATTAGAACATCACAATCATGGTCTTAGGCCCACATAAATATCTAGAACTCATCTCCATAATCATATCCATAACTATAGCATATCCATGAGATATAACATATCTAAAGGCCAAACATCATAAGACGGGGAAAAACCATCACCATTCATCAAGACATGAAGTAAAATTAGACTAAAGGCTCATTAGTCTCAACCAACCCTAACATCCTTAAATAAGTCTTTAAGACTAATGCAAGTTTTGTCCTAAAGTAGGATAGAGGAACCCTCATCTAATCATCGAAACTTCAATAATCAAGACTAAGTCATGGTGTTCTACCCATAATAAATCTTCACATTCACATTCACATAAAATATATATAACATCATCATGTGAAAAAGAGTGGACAGAAGCATACCTCGAAGCCAATTTGCAAATCCTTGAATCATCCATAAAATGTACTTCTTCACTCCACAATCTCCAAAATACCACCTCACTAGAAAAATTGTAATCTATGTATCATTAGGAGTCAAATGAGACCCATATTCTTATACAAATGGTTAAGTTGAATTTTGGGTCAAGAATAGGCCTGTGGGACCCACTAACAAAATCCATAATTGAACCCATCACGAGGTCCCTCAAAGAACAAGAAAGTTATGACCAAAAGTTGAGCACAAACGGAGCACAAATCGGGCATTAAATCAATCTTCAAAGTTTAAGAATTCAAAGCCCTAATTTCTAAGAATTTATCAAAGAATTGAAAAAACTTACAATGAATTTGAAGGAAAATCATGGATTCATGGATAACCAAGATCCCCCAAAGCATCTACAGGATTAATCCCAAGTTTTACCTTTCTCTTAGGGTTTTGGCTCTCAAGAAATGGGTGAAAGATAGCAAAATCAGGTAAGAGGGGTTCTTTTATAGCCAGTCTAGGACCTCAAAAGTGGCTATTATGATAGGATAGTATGTGATTGCCATATCTTATGGACTACACCACTTATAGTGATCGAGAATCCTTATATGCGATTGCACCACCATAATCACGGCTTAAGGACCGTGATAGCCATTGCACCAGATAACAGTTGAAGACTTGGAATTCTTCCAAGTCTCTACCAAGGCCTCAAGATTTATCAAAAATCTCTATACACAAACGAACTATGTAACCATAAAAAATTCAATATTTTAGATGTGATGGCACAATCATATTTTCCATCGGAAGTCATTATGATGAAATGTTGGTCCCTGATGAGCGGTGATCTTACCACTTATTCTTACTCAACAATCATATACATTACCTTGGTTTGAATGAGTTAATGTGACACATTTGTGAGTAAACACACTAATATCCTCCCTTTGCAGGTATAGAGTTGAAAAGCTAGAAAGATGAGGATTAGAGCTTAAAATAAGTGAAAAGGGAATAGGAAAGTGCAGCTGAAGACTTGGAGCAGGAACTGGCCTCAGATACCGTGGTTATGGTCCGCTGACCGCAGTCGCGGCAATCAACCAGAAGTCAGTCAACTGCAATCTCGAAAGTTAACCGTGGTTGTGGCCAAACTATCACGACCGCGACCTAGAGAAACAAAGTATCATAGGGGCAAAATCGGAAATGCACGTGGCTGTTACTAATTTTGACAAAATGACTCTAACCCTATTATATATTAATAACTCCATCTTTCCTAATTTTTAGGTTTAGATTTAGTAATTGATAAGCCTCCATTTTTGGAGAAGAGAATATTGTGTAAATTTTGGGTGAAGAATACATTGGAGACTTTCTAAGTGGAAGATTTGATCACTACCATTGTTGATACTATGGGAGATCCAAGTTTGAAGTAACATTCACTTAAATCTTCAACAATTTATTTCAATGAAGATTATGGGTATATCTATACTTATTTATCTTATGTGTAGCTAAATCTTCCTCTTAGGGATATGTGTGAATAGGGGTTAAAGTATGTGTGGATTGTTATTATTAGCATCTATTTGGTAGTTCATATTTATGGCTTTTATCATTGCTATGCTAATTTGGTTGGGATTTGATGGGTGAAAGCCCTAAATACTCACATGGGTTTAATGAGTGAAACATCCAAGCTCTATAAAGTTCAAGGACATCTTCAAAAAACGGGTTTGGGGTGAAGTGTAGGAATACATATCATCCTTGAAAAAGGGATGTGGAAACCAAAGCAATTATAGACAATTATATGCATAATTTGCAAAATTTTCACTATCTTAGACATAAGGGTGAATGTGAGGTTGACTATACCAAGGGTATCATCCTAGAAATAGGGATTCGTAAATTAAGGTTGTGGTTACAAATTATTGAACACACCTATAAGGTATTCGAAAGAATCAATGGGTGGAAGTTTGGTGTTTTGTCGAAAGACTAGCATCAAAATCTATAACCAAGCCTACCCATATTTGACTTACTAAATTGATGTTGATAACTAACTCCCACATGTCACTCCCTTAGTAATGCATAATCTCAATATCCATGCTTAATTATTAAACTCTAATTATTTGTAGCCCCGAATTTATACTAGAAAATCCAAAAAGAAATACTAGTGTAGGAACCTATATCCCTCATTTATTTTTTGTACCATTTGTTTGAATTTAACTTGTATCTATCATTTCAAATTAACTTGATCTACATTCACATTGTTCCTCATGGATTCGATCCCGACTCTAAAGTTGGGTAAATATATTGCACTGAAATTGACGTGTAAGTTGAGTGTTATTAGTCCCACACTCAAATTTCTTATTCCTTAACTTTTGACCAATAGGTCAAAATAAGCCTAAGTGCATCAGGACCCAAACTAAAGGTGTACCTAGCCTAAAATTGACATTTTTGAGTTGTGGGCTCAGTTAGAATCTACATTCATGGTATCCTAACCAGAAAAAGCTCCAAAATAGAAAAATGAGCCTATGATTGAAACAAATTATCCAATCACCGAATCAATAGTTTTGGTAAGTGATAAATGACTTGTATCCACTGTGGAAAGGCTTGAATAAGAAAAAATCATGTGAATAAAGGAAATGACCAGGAGGGTCATTACAACCCTAGCCAAGATGATCATCAAAACTAGACTGACCTTCATTCATAATCTGAAGAGCGGCCTGAATAGGCACACTAGACTGATCTTGATTCTGATATGGCTGACGAGGGTCCCGACCCTAAGAACCACTGCCTCTAAATTATGAGCTACTATGGCTCCTACTGAAACTACCCTGATATCATGGCCTCTTATCGCTGCCTCCTTGAGCTTCACGATGAATCCCCTTTATAACATGAGCATGATAAAAAAACCTCAGGAAAAGACCTACCCACAGCAACCAAACTATGTGAGACATACAAAGATGAAGTCTCAACCCTCAAAAAAGCAACGAACCCTCTCATACTCAATAGTCAAAATAGAAGCAGCATGTCTTTCCAACTTGTGAAATCAAACTACATATTCCACAATTGTAATGGATCCTTGCTCCAACCTCGGGAACTGATCTCTCAGCTGATCCCTAAGACTGCGAGGTATGTACTTCTCTAAAAAGATATCAGAGAACTGAGTCTATGTCTATGAAGAAGATCCAGCTGGCCTAGAATCAAGATGACCTCTCCACCAATGTCAAGATTCCAAGTCCAATTGAAAATTAGTATAATACACACCACTAGTCTTAACTAGGCCCAAATTCAAAAGCCTATCCTCATAAGTAATCAAGAAATCATACGCATCCTCGCTCGATGCACTAGAAAACCTAGGCAGAGCCAATCTCAAGAACCTAGCCAACATTTTATGCTCCTTAATAAACATAGCACACTGGGCAACCACCAGCAGAGGAATTATCGGCTGGGAAATAGCCATCTAAGAAGGGACCTCAACTCTAGAAGCCACAGCTACAGGTTGCGCCCCCACCTCAGTAATAATTTGATCCATAGACTATGCACTATCAAATGGTGCACCACTAACCAATCCCAAAAAATGAACAAAAGCAACCCTGAGAAATGAAGAAGAAATAAACCCTCATGGTGCCTGGGCTAGTCTTTGGCCCACCGCTGGCTGAGGCAAAAGAACCTCTTGCTCGGGAGCAGGAATAAGGTTTGGTAAAGGCCATTTATCCTATCCCCTAGCTGAGGACATATCTTTGGGGGTTTCCACAACCTATAGGTAGTCTACAAATAGCAATAGGATCCCTAGGCTACTCTTAGAACCAACATCTGGTGTAGCGATAGCATGTTCCTATCCATCTATGAAAGAGTAAAACCAAAGGAATGATTTTGAAACCAACTCAGACTCTTAGCACAAAATGAGTAAAAGAAGTAAAGAACTCCTAACAATATCCAATCGTCTCCTGAAGATAAGAAATACACATCATTATTCTGATCCATGAAACTCTACCAGACATTTTATCTTGTACCAACAATACTAGTGAACCTATGCTTTGATACCAATTTGTCACGACCCAATTACAAGTCATAATGGCACCTACTTTATCCCGCTAGTAGGTAAGCCAAACTGTATCTTAGAGCTACACGTAATAGGCTAATTTGGTGAAAAATAGCCTAAAAGTGGGAAATCAACATCTAAAGAGTTAATATAGCAATAAAGTAGTCAAAATAATCTAAGAGATAGATAAAAGGTTAACAACCATCCCAAGGCTTAGTAATGTCGGTACAATAGCTACTACAAATGAACTATAAGTACATAATAGTCAAATACAATCTATCTCAATAATGAAATACTAGACATAGATAAACAAAAGAAAAAGGGGTATCTTCGACTACAAGAGCTCACTCAATCTCCAAAGTCAACCCTATATGATCGTTACATCAACGGCGATAATTAGTACTCGGATCAGCACCAAAAAGGTACAGAAGAGTAGTATGAGTACCAAAACCATGGGTACTTAGTAGGAATCATTGGACGACTAAGATAAATCATGATAAAAATGTAACAAGATCAAAGATAAAATCACTAAGTCAAGGTAAAAGGGTAACCCTGAAAATAAGCTCTAACACCATTGTTCATGAGTAAACAAATAAATAAATACACAAATTAATGTAAGGAACACACTATTATAACTACTAAATTGGCCCCTACAAGCCAATAAGTGCAAAAAAGTAAATAACCCAATGCAGGCCCCCATAAACCTAGAGTAGAGCTATGCAAAATTTGAGTCAACCCATTAACCCGAATCGATAATTCAATTATCGGGTTAATGGGTTGTTTTTCTAGATTTTCTAGTTGAGTTTTGATTTTATTATTTTTGTTATCAGATTTTCGAGTTGGGGCTCATTTTAGTTATTTTTTTATCGGGTAACCCGATAAATTGATAAATAAATAGGCTTTGTACTAAATCTCAATTCAAACACAAATTATCCTAATTTTCACGGGCCCAAAAACTGACCCAAGCCTAATATTTGCTTAGGGAATAGGGTGACTTAGGGTAATAGGGTTATTCATGTATTCAATTAGAATTAGAAAAGTTATTCATTTACTCACCTCTCACTACTCGCAGATATCGTTGTTGTTGGTTGTTGCTCAAGAGAAAAACATTGATGTTGGTTCTTGTTGGGTATTGTTGGTTGTTTATCAAGACTCAAAGGCCAAAGTATTTATTGTTGCACTCAACCGGTAACTTCTATTCTCATCTCATTCTCAGATAGTCAATCTTCTGCTCCATCTTTGATTTTTGTCCAATCTTTGATGTATGTCATTATTTTAAAAGATTTAATAGTATATCTTTAATTTTAATACTTAATTTTGAAGAATTCAGGTGTTATTTGCTTGATAGTTGATATCCGACCCAACCTAGAGTATTGAATCCCACGACAATAGTTCTTTTGCTCTATAATTGGAATTATTTTAATTGTCTTGACTGAAGTGAATTCTATTCCATTTGGGTAAGTTGTGTAACTAGTTGAAGGTTATTGTTGCAAAATTTGCCAACTGTGTTGCTTTAATGTGAAAGTTGGTTGAATTTTCATTTGGATAAGTTGTGATCAAGCTGTTGAATATTTGCATATTGTATTCTTGAAAAAAGGATAGTACAATTTTTATTGTGAAATTGCAGTTTAGTTAAAAGGGTTGATTTGGTTTTGCTTGTAAGTGGGAGGATTTGAGTTGTAGTTTGGAATTTGCTTATTTTTTATCTTAGTTGTTGAATGTTATGAGAAAGCTTATGGACAGTTTTGGTCAAACTTTATTAATGGTTGATTAAGGTTTTGAAGAGGGTTTTTTTCATATAGAATATTGTACTTTGTATAAGAACTTTTGATTTTCTGGACTTGATTATCTTAGATGTAGATAAATTATGTGTAATTTTTGGCCAATATAATTATGAAATGACAAATTCTACTAAACCCTCATCTTTGATAAGATTTACATCAACTTCCAACACATCGAATGGTGGGTCAATTGGCACTAGCCAAATCACATGTTCCTATTTTTTGGTCATACGCTCATCACTTTAAAGTCAAAATTTGGTATGATTTGTTCAGTGATTGAGAAAGTTGAGGGACCAGGAAGAGGGTAATAGTATATGATGAGTATATATTTAATCATAAAGGTAATGCAACTTTAATCATATTGACATTTTGCTATATTTTGGATTACTTTGACATAAGAAATTGTTGTTTGTTTGATAAGAACGGATTACTTTGGATTACTATTGTTGTTTGTATTGGCTTTCTCTTTGAGCTATGTGTTGAATGTTATACATACATAGTTAAACTGTTGTATTTTTGTTGTTCTCTTGCTGAATTATGTTGTTGGCTTGTTGTTTGATTAGTTTTCTTTTTAAAATCACAGTCATAGTGACACAACTAGATGGAAGAAAATACTATAGTTGATAAAGTGATTGGTGAAAGTAGAGCTTCTGATTTGAATGTAGTGAATCAAAGTCAAACTATTTAGTCTAAACAAAAGAAAGAACGGAGAAAAAGATCTTGTATGTGGGATTATTTTACTACTAAAGTTGATCCTGAAGGAAATAAAAAGGGTGTTTGTAACTATTGTAAATAAAAGTATTTTATTGATACAAAAGATCACGGTATGACGGAAATGCATGGTCATATAAATAAATGCAAAACAAATTCCCCATAATGTTGATACTAGGCAATCAAAGGTAGCATTTCAACCGGTTATAGAGGGTAACAAGGGTGAAGTATCAACTGTTTCATGGAATTTGATCAACAAGAGTGTAGAAAAGCTTTGTGTCATATAATAATTCTTGATGAGCTTCTTTTTAGATTTGTTGAAAAAAAATGTGGTACAACTTTTTTTGTATTCCTTCCCATACCACTGTTACTCGTGATTGTTTTTATCTCTTTGATAAAGATAAAAATAAAATGAGGAGCATTTTGAGGAAACACAACAAACAATGTGTATAATGATTAATACTTGGACTTTTGTGCAAATAATCAATTATATGTGTATTACTTCTCATTGGATTAATAAATATTGAACTTTGTATAAAACAATTATCAATTTTTGTCTAATTTCTAGCCATAGAGGTGAATATATAGCAAAGGATATTATTAAGATTATAGATGAGTGGGGATTGCATCGGATTTTCACTATTACAATTGATAATGCTAGTTCAAATAGCGTGTGAGTGGTTGAGTTGTCTAAGCAATTGACTAAGTAGGAGACCGATCCTATGGGTGGTAAGCATCTTCATGTTAGGTGTATGGTGCATATTATAAATCTTGTCGTTTAGGATGGTATAAAAGTAGCAAGTAGGGTATTTATACCCTTCCCAGGCCCATAGGTATTGCTTAAGTGGACATCGAATCGCTTGTGGCTTAAACGACACATACCGTCTAACCACATGTTGTGTAAGTAAACCAGGTACTACTTAAGCGATATTCACTTATGTGATACCAGTGGGCTAAGATAGGTTGCTTAAGAGACCAGTTGGTCATGTATGTGATGCACCAGTACCAGCTGAGACTTGGAATTTTTCCAAATTTCACCAACCCCTCATGATTCATTCGGGATCCTGTATATGAAAATGGACTATGTTGTCCTATTAAATTCAACATTTTGGACTCATTGTTGTAGTCAAAATTTCCATCTGAGATCGTTTCGACACAAAGTAGGTCCCACATCCACTTGCCATTTTTCTTAACTTTCGTCCAAGAGATCAAATGAGTCTGCGAGCCCCGAGACCCAAACTAAGGGTCCTCCTAACCTAAAATATACATTTCCAAAGCTTTTGAATAGTCAAAATTAGCATACAAGGTTCTTTGACTGAAGCTTTTGCCCAATAACTAATTTGAACCAACGAAGACTCTAAAGTAAGAAATTAGCTCTAGAAACCAAATGAACTATCCGATAACCAAACTATTAGTTATAGAAAGTCATAAATAACTTAGGACAACTGTAGAAAATCTCTAAGCAGCAAAAATATGCAAAAATACATAGAATGACTGTAGAAACCTTGACGGATGCACCATACAGTGAGAGACTAGGTACCTCAAAGTCAATCACAGCCAAAACACAGTAAAGTAACCAGGGATCAAAAGACAATGCAGAAAGAGTAAAAACACAAGATTTTAATGTGGAAACCCCCCTTGCTCAAGGAAGGGAAAAACCATGGTTTTCCCTCACAAGCTCTCCAAAATCCACTATAATCAACCTTTTTATTATAGCCTTCAATGAACCTAACTCTAGGTTCCTTTCTCTTGTAATAACTCTACTACAAGCTCATCTTGATAGCTCAGCAAAGGACCCTCTACACTGATTAACTCTAATCAATATCAAAACTTAGGCAACTCTACGTAAGTACTCTCTACTCAAAGAGAAATAATCATTACTCTTATATAACGAGTAATACGTTTATAAATTAAAACTCACTCAAGAACAATTTCTATTTAAGCGCCCATACAAAGTTAAGAACTTGAGCAGCGTAGAAATGGGGTTTTTGCTGCCTCTCTTCACTTTTTGTATTTGTAAGAAACCACTTAATGAAAAAGCCTTGTTTTCCTTTTCTAGATGGGTGATGATTAGGGCTGCAATCTCATTGGACCAGGTGTCCTATTAAGTACAAGTAGCACTTACAAGTTTGTTACACAAGAGGACAAAACTGTGCAAACACGTATGCCAGATGTACTCTACCATGCGCATCCAGGGACCTAGTTTGTTGAAGTTAGTTGCTAATTATCAAAACTACATATAGAAATTTCCCCCTTTTTTGATGATGACAAACCAACCATACAACTTTAATCACAGCCATAACATTTAATCAGTGTGATTACCACTCTGAAGATGAATGTTTCCCTTATCATCATGCTTCCACCATCATGCAACATAGGGACCTGGTCCCTTGTTATTATTTTCAGCAAAAAACTCTGAGCAGATTTGGTTCCCTCTATCACTGTGCACTATTATTCATTTATTTACTTCTCCCTGCCATTATGCACCATAATTTATCTGGTGCATTTGCATACTTCCCCCTGTCAACATGCCACACATGACCACATGCTTTCTTCTTGGCATATTACATGGTATCTAGTCCCTGCACATCACACATCACACCTATTCCCTACCACATGAAATTAGTATTCCCCCTTTTGGCATCATTGAAAAGTGAAAATAGTAAACCAGGAGTAATAGTAAGTACAAGTTAGTTAACTCATGGCCACTAGGGTAACACTAAAATTAGGAAAATTTTTTGGGAAGAAATAGATAAAGAGAAAAAAGGTAAGAACTCACTCATATTCAATAGATTAGGTATCATTGTAGTGCAAGAATTACATTTTGTCCCGTAAAAAAGCCACAGAAGTTTTAAAAAATAATGGATTTAGGGAAAGGGTTTGGAGAAGTAAGGTCATCTTAGAATAGTGTAACAATTCAAGACAAGAAGCCTCATTGGTTAGACTTGTAACCTTTGTCTTGAGTTCATTATTTTTTTCACTCCTTAGTTCAGCAAAGACCCTTGGACCCTTTTTGAAAATTTCTGACTTTGCACCAGCAGTCACCCAATTTCTATATTCTACAGCATTTGTTATTTTCTTTTCTCCTTTTATAATCCCTACTAGGTTAATCATCAGTCATTCTGTTCTTCTTAGTACTAGTTCCCTTAGAAGTCTAGTACCTTTTAATAGGATTTCCAGATTTTACTTTAAAGACTTTTATTTTTAGGTTGTAGTTTAGTTGGGTAGGGTCCATGGAGTTAATGCAAAGATTAATTTGATTTTAATTTTGCATAATAAAAGTTTTCTAATCATGGGAAGAGAGGGAGAATGTGGCCTTTTCTAACATAACAAGAAGAAATATAAGCACATTAATGAAAATAACCTGAGAGACGGGACCAGGTCCCTCTCTTTCTTTGAGTGATTTCTCAAATTTATGCATACTTCATCTATTTTATTCCAAAGTTGTTCCCATGGGTATATTTATGCAAATATATGATATTGAGTTAGACTAACAAATACATATTTTACCAAGGATACCTGTCTCCTGACCATATCCACTTTTGTGGAGAACTACTAATTCACATGGTAGGTTAGGTTATTTTGATCAGGTCTAAATTCAGCTTGTTAATCACAAATTGTTCCTTGTGAAGTTCCTTAGTAAAGATTCCTTATATATGATCCTCGGTCTTGCAGAACTTCATGCAAATTGCCCCTTTCACAACATTGTCTCTTAAAAAGTGATGCCTCACATCAATGTGCTTCGTCCTCTTGTGTTGCATTAGATTCTTGGCCATGTTTAGAGTACTTGTGTTATCACACATTAGAGGGATAGTGTTTGAAATAATACCAAAATATTTCAATTACTGCTTGACCCATAGCAGTTGTGCACAACAAGAAGCAGCAATAAAATATTCAGCTTTAGCAGTAGATAAAGCAACTGAATTTTGCTTCTTAAATCCCCAGGAGATTAAAGATGATCTAAGAAAATATGCCATTCCTAAGTGTTTTTCTATCTACCAAATACCCATCATAGTTAGCATCATCATAGACCACCAAGTCAAAATCATCTCCTAATAGATAGTATAGGACCAGGTCCTCTGTCCCCTTCAGATACTTGAAAATCGTTTTGCTGCTTTCAAGTGATACTTCATTGGTTATGCATGAAATATGGAACACATTTCTACACTGAAAACAAACTACTTATAGTCAGATATAGCAAGGATCCAATGATCCCTCCATACATTATCTCATTCACTAAAGGACCTAAGTCATCATTGTCTATTTTTTAGCTGGTTCCAATTAAAGTTTCAATTGGCTTAGCATATCCCATTTATACTTCTTCAATATCTCCTTGATGTACTTCTCTTGAAAATCATTTTCCCTTGAGAACTTTTATTGATCTGCAGGCCTAGGAAGAAGCTCAATTCACCCATCATACTCATCTCAAATTCACTCCCCATTCGCTTAGCAAATTTTTCATATAAGGATTCAGAAGTGGCTCCAAAGATTATGCCATCAACATATATCTAGACAATTAATAGGCTACTACCTCAGGTCTTTAATAATAGAGTATTATCTATTTTCTCTCTTTTGAAGAGATTTTCTAGGAGAAACTTTAAGAGTCTCTCATACAAGGCCTTTGGTGCTTGCTTCAAACTATAAAGAGCTTTATCCAAATTAAGTATAAGTTAAGGAAAATTTGCATCTTCAAAACCTGGAGGTTGTTCGACATAGACTTCTTCTTTCAGGTTTTCGTTTAAGAAGGCACTTTTGATATCTATTTGAAATAGTTTGAATCCAATGTATGCAACAAATGCCACAGGAATTCTGATTACCTCTATTCTTGCTACAGGGGAAAAGATCTCGTCATAGTCAATCCTTTCTTCTTGGTTATAACCTTGAACAACCAACCTTGTCTTATTTTTGTTGATAGCTCTACTCATCTTGCTTATTTTTGTACACCGATTTGGTCCCAATAATTTTTTTGTCAACAGGACTGGGGACCAGATGTCAGACTTTGCTTCTTTCAAATTGATGAAGTTTTTCTTGCATTACATTAATCCAATCAGTATATTTCAAGGCCTCTTTTACATTCTTGGGCTCAATTTAGGATGAAAGGGTTGAGAATGCCATATAATTCCTGGATTGAGCTCTTGTTTGGACTCCTGTTTACAAGGGTGCAGTCAGATTCTCAAGGGGATGATATGAATTGTGTCTCCAATTTTATCTTCTGAGATTGATACCAATGGGACCAGGTCCCTGTGAATTTTGACTGGCTTCCTCTAGTTGTTCTTCCACTGGGGCTGGGATCTGTGATTGAGTTTTTGGATCACCATCAGTTTCATCATTCTCATCTGTATTATTTTTCCCTTGATTATCATCTTTATCAGTATCATCTCTTTGAACAAGAATGAGTTCTTCATCTTTTTAATCTTCACTATCACCTGTATTTATTTGATTTAAGACTCATCAAAGAACACATGAATACTTTTTTCAACACACAGAGTTCTTTTATTGAATACTCTGTAAGCTATGTTTGTTGAAGAGTATCCTACAACACTACTTTATCACTCTTGGGATCAAATTTTCCCAAATCTCTCTTCCCATTACTTAGCACAAAGCATTTGCATCCAAATGGTCTGAAATAGTCCAGCTTAGGATTTCTATTGAATACCAGATCATATGGAGTCTTATTCAGCAGAGATCTAATCACATACCTATTAGACACATAACAAGCAGTATTTACTGCTTCAGCACAAAAACTCTTTGGAAGTCCACTATCAATTACCATAGTCCTAGAAATCTCTATTATATTCTATTTTTTCTTTAAACAACTCTATTTTGTTGTGGAGTTCTGGGAGAAAAAAAGTTTTGACTTATTCCATGCTAAGAATAGAATTCATCCACTTGAGAATTCTCAAATTCAGTACCATGATCAGACCTGAATTCAGCAATTTGGCAATTTAGCTTCACTTGTATTTTCTGGGTAAAAGCCAAAAGAACCCCATATGTTTCATCCTTAGTTTTTATAAGCATTGTCTAGGTGAACCTGGAGTAGTCATCTATAATAACAAGCACATATTTCTTCCCTCCTCTACTTTGGACTTTAATAGGTCCACATAAATCCATGTCCAGTATTTCAAGAGGCTTGGAAGTACTTACTAGTTTCTTCAATTTAAAAGAAGATCTGGTATATTTACCTTGAACACAAGCATCACAAACTTTGTTTTCTGGAAATTTCATCTTTGGGAAGCCACGGACCAGGTCCCTTGGTATCAACTTATTTAGCAAGGAGGAACTGACATGTCCCAGTCTTCTATGCCATATATCAGCATCTTCACTTTGATCTCTTAAACAAGTTAATTCCCCATCATCCACGGACTACAAATCATCATCATACATATTCTTGATCTTTTTGTCTTTGAGAACAATTCTTCCATCTTTCATGCATGATACAGTACATCCATCAGATGAGAATTTTATTTCATTTCCTTTGTAAAAGATTTGAGATACACTTAGAAGACTGTACTTAAGGTCATTCACATAATACACAACTTTTATTGCATGATAAGGTGATTTCCTAATCTTTCCAACACCTTGAATATACCTTTTTTATCATTTCCAAAAGCCACAGCTCCCCTTAAAATGCCTGGAAAGAGAAAAAACAATCAACCCTCCCAGTTATGTATCTTGAACAATCACTATCCATAAACTATTTTTGGGTGACATCCCCTTTGTCTACCATATTTTTTTCTTTATCTTCAGTAGTGGCCATTAGAGAGCAAGAGGAACCTAAGATTATTTTCATCTCACCATGTTTCATCATGAAACTATCTCTATACTCTTTGTCTTTCTCAGATTTATTTAAGAAGTCTTCCCATGCAGCCAACACCTTCTTTATTATATAACTTGTTGCATCCTTTCTTCTTGATTTTTCAGGATTTTGATCATTCTTTAACATTTGGTAGTTTCTCATGAATGCTTCAAAGTTACCATCGTTGTGACAACCTTTAATTTTACCATTTCTTTTTCTAATCTGACCACCCCTTTTTATAGCTCTAACAATCTTTGTTGCCAAAACTGCAACATCAATGTCGTTTTCACCTGGGTCAGACTCTAAATCCTTTAAAGTCATGAATCTCTCTCTTTTTGATTTTTTTTCTTTCCACCCCTAGTTCAGTTATAGCAGCTATGATGACCAAAATAATCTAGGTATGAACCTTTTAGAGTGATTCTGCTTTGATACCAATTGTAGAAACCCTGAGGGATGCACCATATAGTGAGGGACCAGGTCCCTCAAAGTCAATCCAGCCAAATATAGTAAAGTGACCAGGAATAAAAAGATGGTGTAGGAAGAGTAAAAATACAAGATTTTAACGTGGAAACCCCCTTGATCAAGAAAGGAAAAAACCACTGCTTTTCCTCACAAGATCTCCAAAATCCACTATAATCAACCTCTTGATTACGGCCTTCAATGAACCTAACTCTAGGTTCCTTTCCCTTGTAATAACTCTACTATAAGCTCATCTTGATAACTCTGCCAAGGGCTCTCTACACTAATTAACTCTAATCAGTATCAAAACTTAGGCAACTCTACCTAAGCACTCTCTACTCAAAGAGAAAAGATCATAACTCTTATATTATGAGTAATTCATTTACAAATCAGAACTCACTCAAGAACCATTTCTATTTAAGCACATATAAATAGCTAAGAACTTGGGCAGTGTTAAAATGGGAATTTTGCTGCCTCTCTTCACTCTTTGTATTTAAAAAAACATTTAATGAAGAAGCATCATTTTCCTTTTATAGTTGGGTGATGATTAGGGTTGAAATATTATTGGACCAGGTGCCCTATTCAGTACAAGCAGCACCTACAATTTTATTACATAAGAGGATAAAATTATACAGACACGCGTGCCAGCTCTACTGTACCATGCACATCCAGGGACTTGTTCCCTTGAAGTTAGCTTCTCATCATCAAAAATACATATAGAAATGACCTAGAGGGTCATTACAAGCTGAGGCTTGATAGGAGAGATAGATGTATAGCCCCTGCTAGTAGTATGAGATACACTCTTATATATATATTTTCTCTCCATGTTTTCTTTCCATATTACTTGGTTGATTATAACTAATTTTCCCTTGTTGTTTAATATAAATAAATAGTGTTGACTTACCTAGGTTAGTGTGTCTGACCTATTTTTGGAGAATCTGTTGACCATTGTATTGGGTCACCTTGATAGGATGAAAGGATGTAACTGTGAGATATAAATTGATTGGTGGAAACCTTGGGTAGTTGAGATGGTGATTTTCTTCATCGGTTAGGGTCAGTTATCAATGATTCTTGCTGAGTACATGTGGTTTCTTACTCACCCTTGCTTTTTTTCTTTTTTTGTTCTTTTGAAACCTGTGCAGATATTGAATCGAATAGCATCTTGTAGATTATTTTCTTACAACATTGAAATTATGGAGATATAGGTAGTGTTGGATGACTCCATTACTCGGATCTCTCTTTATTTATCATATGTTTACCATCATTTAAGATACTATAGTTATTGTTATCATTCTATATTTAGAGGCTTGTACTTGATGACAACAGACCTGGGATATTCTTTGAGACTCATGTCTCCTATATATATATATATATATATAAAGAGAGAGAGAGGGAGATGTATGTATGTATGTATATATAGGACTATTTGTTCTTCTTTTTCTGCTTTCTTCCTTAAACTGTGCTCTAGGGATGGGCTAGGCTTACTTGTTATGGTGGGTTTAAAAAGTATCATCAAGTACTTATTTTAGATCATGATACATAGAAGTCAAAGAAGCAGTCCATTATTTCTAAAAGCTCTGCAAAAGCAGAATAAAAGTTGTGTGTACAATTGTCTCTTCCAGTTCCTATTCACTATGATAGCCGTGTTTAATATAGATTACACCTAATTTGGTATTCCATGAGTATACAAAAAACACTAACATTGACTGTCGTTTTATTAAATAGAAGGTGTAGCATGTTCTAGTGAAGAATTTTTATCTGCCTATGATGAATAACTAAGCAAATGTACTGACGAAGAGGCTTAATCTCAAAAATCAAGATCACCTTATATCCAATCTAGGGATGAAAATCTTTATACAACCTAGCTTGAGGGGGATATTAAAGTAAACACTGCGATCAGTTAGTTATTGCTTAGCTATTGAAGTTAGTTAATTAAATTAGTTTGTTCAGTTGATTTAGATATTCGTTATACAGTTGTCTGTGAGTTTTCAGTTTGTTAGGCTCTTAATTAAGTTAGCTATACTAGAGTTAGTCAACTAATTAGTCTTAGTTGCACAGTATAAATACTTAGCCTTGTATTATAGTTAATTAGAAGTTTTGACTATCTCAATGAAAAAATATCTCATTCTCTCAATGTCTCTTCTCTATTTTCTTTCTTTATGGTTTACATCCCTCATTTATAGTAGATAAACTGGCATATTTGATACATACAAAGAGAGAACCTAGATATAGAGCTTTTTGGCATAAGTTTATGTAATAGAGTTGTGGTTCCTTAATTGGAGGCCTATTCCTCATGTCAACCTTCCTAGAAGGGGATGGTGAGATTGGGTGATCTTATATTGTATGTCCTTATTATTAACATTATTATCGAAATAAAATAACAATATACATACTACAGTTGGAGGCTGATTCCATTTTTTTTCTTTTCTTTCCACTGGTCATGTATGCTTACCACACAACAAAACAATCGACACACTAATTCTTGACTTTAGATAAAAGGTCCATATGTTTACTAGCCAACTTTCACAAGGTGATTTAAATGTCTTTCCATAAGAAATTAATTAGGTGGGATTCTCATGAGAAATTGTGGAATCTATTGTGGGGTCCATCCCATATCACAAATGTCTTCATTGGCTGCAAGGATGAAAAAAATATCAAAAGATCAAGATTTACTAGTTGGTAAAAATAGGTCATTAAATATGTTTACTATGAATACTTTGAAATGTTACCTTTCTACGATGTCATTGATGACACAGGCAAGAACATATTTTTCCTATAAGTGAAGTGAGAAAATTCATTTGTGAGATACACCGAAATAGATAGAAATATAATATAGAGAGAGCAGGGAGGTATTCAACAGACTAATAAAAATAGTCTGTCAAGGAAGAATTAGAGTGATTTATATTTTAGTAAAGTGGGAGTAAAAAGAAGACTATTTCTTTTGAGTGAGTTGTAGTCACTTTGAGTATAGTACTTGTGACTACAGTGTAAAATTTCTTACTATAGTAATATCTGTTGCTCCACTTGGTTTGTGGTTTTTTCCTTATCTAAAAGAACTTCCATGTAAAATTTTTGGTATCATTATTTTCCCATTTTATTCACATTAATTTTTGCAAATACTTTTGTTATCATTCCGAGTTTATCCAACAAACTGGTATCAAAGCACACGGCTTGCAGTATATATATTTTTTGATAAATAATGTAATCTAATACAAGTAGAATGGTTACTTTGAATGGCACTAGTTATTCTATTTGGAAGGGAAAATGGAAGATCTTCTCTATGTCAACAATTTTTTCCAGCCAGCCTTTGATGCTATAGAACCTGGAAAAAAATGATGAAGTGTGGAACATGTTGCATAGACAGGTTTGCAATTTTATTAGATGGTGGGTTGACAATAATGTGTTGAACTATATTTCTGGGGAGACACATGCTCGATCCCTATAGGAGAATCTTGAGAGCTTTTATGCGAAGACTGTAAATAATAAGATGTTGTTGATAAAATAAATGTTGGATTTAAAATACCACGATGGTTCTCTGATGATAGAACACCTGAATAACTTTCATGGGATAATGAATCAGTTATTTATTATGGGCATTAAGTTTAATGAAGACATTCAAGGGTTGCTTCTACTTGGTTCTCTACCAGAATCTTGGGAAACATTTAGAACTTTATTGTTAAATTTTTCCCCTGATGGCGTGATATCTATGGATTTTGCCAAAAGCAGTGTTATTAATAAAGAGAAAAGATAAAAGTCTTAAGGTTCCTCTTTGTCTTGGAGACTGTCACTAGGGGAAAGTAGGAATCGTGGTTCTCAAAATAGAACATTATAGAAGAAAATCTAGAGGCAAATTTAAAGATATTGAGTGCTATCATTATGGATTAAAATTGGACAGAAAGAAATTTTCCAAAAAGTTAAAGGAGAACAAAGACAAGGAGGAAAAGAAAGAAAACGATAATGAAAATTGCATAGCCACCATCAACACTGAAGATCTTGCTATTGTCCTTGATGTAAATCTAATAAATATTGATTGTGATGAGTCAAGATGGCTAGTGAATTCTGGTGTCGCATCTCACGTGACATCAAGGAAGGATTTTTTTCTCATCTTATACTCCAAGTGATTTTGGAACCTTGAGTATGGTCAATGAGACTGTATCTAATGTGGTTGGTATTGGTACAATTTATTTGAAAACTAGTACTGGAATTAAACTAGTTTGAAACAACATAAAACATGCACCTGATGTTTATTTGTACTTGATTTTTATTGGCATACTGGAAAATGGAAGGTATGTTAGCACTAATAGTGGTGGATAATGAAAAATCATTAAGGGTTCTTTGGATGTGGCTCGTGGTGACAAGCTTCATGGTATATATTGGACTATGGCTTCTACTTCTTCTTATATAGTAAATGTAGTTAAAACGCTAGCTCTTCAATATTATGGCATAAGAGGATTAGCCACATTAGTGAGATAAGACTTAGTGTTCTAGCATAAGAAATTACTGTCTAGTTTTGAAAGTGCTAAATTAAAAAAAAAAGTGAGCATTGCTTGGCTGGAAAACAAAATAGAGTTTCTTTCAAGTCTCACCCTCATTTAAGAAAGGTGGAGTTGCTTGAGTTGGTGCATTCAGATTTATGTGGTTTAATAAAGACAAGGACTTTGGGTGGTGCACTTTACTTTATTACTTGGTCTTGAATACTAAAGAGTAAGTGTTGGTGTCCTTAAGCAGTTTTAGGCTTTCGTTAAAAGAGAAACGAGGACGAAGTTAAAGTGTATTCGTACTAATAATGGTGGTGAATATTGTCGACCGTTTTATGAATACTACATGCTATAAGGCATCAAGGAATCTGACAACAAAAGATTCCTCCCAAGACTCCTCAGCTTAATGGTTTGGCATAGAAGATGAACAAGACCTTAATGGAAAGAGTTATGTGTTTTCTTTTAGAAGTAAAGTTGTCAAACTCCTTTTGTGGTGAGGCTCTATTTACCGTTGTATGTGTTATTAACTTATCTCTTGTTATTGATTTGTAAAGTGATGTACCAAATAGAGTTTGGTATGAGAAGGATGTATCCTATGACCATTTGAGTGTATTTAGTTGCAAAGCTTTTATACCTGTGTCCAAAGATGAGAGGTCAAAGTTAGATGCTAAGACAAGGTAGTTCATCTTCATTGGTTATGGCCTTGATGAGTTTCGCTATAGGCTATATGATCTATTTAAGAAGAAGCTTGTAAGAAGTCATGATATTATCTTCATAATGAATCAAACTATTGAAGTATTGACAAAATAAAGAAGTAACAATACTTAGGTTCTGATGGTATAGTTAATATTGATCAAGTTCCTAATACAAGTATGCAAGATGTTGGTGGGCATGATGATCATGATGATGCACAGAATTATTTTCCAAATCAGCATGTTGATGTTGATGATGAAAATGTTATTTTTATTAATGATGTTCTTGTTCATGAAGTTACGAATGAGTCAAATATTCTAGTTAGAAGATCTACAAGACAATGTGTTCCTTCTTTTATTATTCTTCGAATGAGTATGTGTTACTCACTGACGAAGGAGAACTTGAATGTTATGAGAAGGCCATAGAAGATGAGTATAAGGATCATTGGATTGAAGTCATGCAAGATAACATGAAATCTTTGCATGAGAATCACACTTACGAGTTGGTGAAATAGTTAAAAGACATGGGAGCTTTAAAGAACAAGTGGGTGTTCAAAATCAATTGAATAACACAGTTTTAAGCCCAGATACCTAGCTAAATTGGTTGTTAAGGGATTTGGTGAAAGGAACAATACTGACTATGACAAAATATTTTCTCCTCTCATCAAAATGACCTTTATACGTACAGTTCTTGGTTTGCCGGCTAATCTTGATTTAGGGATTGAGCAGATGGATATGAAGATGTTTTTTTCTTTATGATGACCTAGAAGAGGAGGTTTATATGGAACAACCTAATGGTTTTAAGGTAAAAGGTAAAGAAAATCATGTGTGAAAATCAAAGTAGAGTCTTTATGTCTTAAAGCAAGCTCCTAAATAGTGGTATAAGAAGTTTGAATCTTTTATGGGGGAGCAAGGCTACTAGAAGACTTCTTCAGATCATTGTGTGTTTGCACAAAAATTTTCTAATGGTGATTTTATCATTCTTTTGTTATATGTGGATAATAGGTTGATTGTAGGTAGGAATGCTTTCAGGATTGACAAGTTGAAGAAATAGTTATGCAAGTTTTTTCTATGAAAGACTTGGGTCATGCTAAGCAAATTCTGGTAATAAAGATTACTCATCTCAAAAATGAAAGGAAGCTTTACTTTTCGTGGGAGATATACTAGAGCATTTCAACATAAAGAATGCTAAGGTGATTAACCTAACTTATGTTGGTCATATGGTTGAGCAAGAGGTGCTACAATGAAGAAGAAGAAGAAGAAGAAGAGAGCATATTTAAAGGCACATATTCCTCTGTTGTCGTATTTTTAATATATGCAATGGTGCATACCAGATTTGATATTGCTTACGCAACTAGTGTTGTCAGCATATTTTTGAAAATCCAAAAAATGAGCACTAAAAAGCAGTCAAATGTTGTGTTTTTTAGGATCTAAACCAATCTGGGGGGCTATACAGATGCATATATGGAGGGTAACCTTGATAACTAGAAAATCTTCTACTGGATTTTTGCTTACATTTTCAAAGGGAGTTATATTATGACAGTCGGAGTTGCAGAAGTTTGTCGCATCATCTACAACTAAAATTGAGTATATCTCGGCTACTGAAGATGGCCAGGAAATGATATGGCTCAAGTGGTTCCTTCAAGAACTTTAATTGCACCAAATGGAGTATGTTGTCTATTGTGAAAGTCAAAGTGCAATAGACTTGAGCAAGAAATTCACATACTATGCAAGAACAAAACACATTAATATTAGGTACCATTGAATTCGTGAACAAGTAGAGAATGAATTATTCCAGGTCAAGAAGATTCACACAAGTAAAAATCCTATAGATATGCTAACGAAAGTGGTACCAAAAGACAACTTTGAATTATGCAAAGAATTTATCGGCATGATCTCTCTCTGAAAAGACCGGAATACCTACTTCAGATGCATAGGACTGAAGGAGGAGATTTTTGGGGTCCATCCCTAGTCACAATTGTCTTCATTGGTTGTAAGGGTAAAAAAAATGTCAAGATAAAATGTCAAAAGATCAATATTTGCTAGTTGGTAAAAATAGGCTATTAAATGTGTTCATTCTAAACACTTTGAAACATTGTCTTTCTATGATGTCATTGATGATACAAACAAGGACATGTTTTTCTTTAAATGGAGTGCGGCAATTCATTTGTTAGATACACTAAAACAGATAGAAAAATACTATATAGAGAGAGCAAAGAGGTATATAGACTAATAAAAAATAGTCTGTGAAAGAAAAATTAAAGTGAGCGATATTTTAGTAAGGTGGGAATCAAAAGAGGATTATTTCTTTTGAGTGTGTATTAGTCACTTTGAGTATTGTACTTGTGGCTAAAGTATAAAATTTCTTACTATACTAACATCAGTTGATCCTCTTGGTCCGTGATTTTTCTCTTATTTAAAAGGATTTTCACGTAAAATTCTTGATTTAATTATTTTTTTCATTTTATTTCCATTATTTTAATAAATACTTTCATTGTAATTCCGCGTTTACCCAACATCTATTACAAATTTCTATATGCTATTTGAATAGTTCAAAGTTAATTCATTGTTAACAACCAATGTTTTTACCTCATTAGATTATTTATTGCTTACAATATTTGCTGAAAAGTTTCACTTTGTGGAATTTATTACAAATTTGTATATATGTAATTTGAATAGTTCAAAGTTAATTCAATGTTAACAACTAATGCTCACAGAAACATTAATTATTTATGAGGATCTTTCAAAAATAGCAGCATTTTGCTATAAAACCCATCTTCCATAACCACATTTTACATAATTACCATTTATAGCCGTTGTATTTGATTTATGACGGCTGTATTCAATTTTACAGATAGTATGTATTCATATAAAATATGAATACAGTCCCTATTTAGTCACGCCAAAAATGGAATTCAATATTTTTAAAAAGAAAAAAATCTTAAACACGCTTATCTCGTTGAACTGAATATTTTCTTGCCTAACACTACCATTATCTTTTTTTATATTTTTTTATTTTTTGTGTTTTTCCCGTTTTTTCTTCTTCTTTTTTCTATATTTTCCTAATTTTATTTTTTTCATTTCTTTCTTTTTGTTTTTTTCCTCTCTTTAATCTCTAACTTCTATTTCTCTTTCTTCTTTTCTTTTCTTTTCTTCTTTGATTTTTTTTTATTTTCATTTTTGTACTTATTTTCTTTATTATTCTTTTGTTATATTTTATATTTTTTTTATTTTAAAAAAATATGACTAATCGAGTACAAGTCATGGATGATAACGTAAATACCACAATTGTTTATTGTATTTGTAGTCACACCGTCATTTATATTTTTGTATTTATTGGTACAACTGTATTTGTATTTGTATTTTAAAGTTTGAACTTGTATTTATATTTTATAGTTCGTATTTGTATTTGTATTTAATAGTTCTCACTTGTATTTGTATTTGTTGGTTTGCCATCATTTATATTTTATATAATTCACAACTGTATTTTAAAAAACTATTTTGTATTTGTATTTTATAATTGATTGCATATTATATTAGATTATATTTATATTATGGTTTTATTATGTTTTTATATTTAGATTATATTTGGATTATACTTGTATTTGTATTCTATTTTCTTCATTACCTTTTTATTTTTAAGAAATTATTTTGTATTTGTATTTGTAAGTTGATTGCATATTGTATTTAATCGTGACTATGTACAATTTATCATTTGTATTTGTATACAAATAAGTAAGTACATTAATTGTATTATTGTGATTCTAAAATATATAAATATGTAATGTATCATTTGATACAAATGTACCATTTTGTATTTGTATATCAAAATTATCATTCAAATTTTTAAATAAACAAATACAATGACAAACAAATAATGAAACAAATGATTTTACAAATACAAATACAATATGTATTTGTATATATTTTATTTGTATAAAAATTTGAGTTGTATCTATTTGTATAAATAAATACAACTAGTATCAATAAATACAAACAAGTATTCGTAGAAAGAAAATCAATTGTTCCTTTTCAATAATTAAAAAATACAAATGATAGTTCACACTTGTATTTATATGTTATAGTTTGCATTTGTATTTGTATTTTATAGTTCACACTTATATTTATATGTTATAGTTCGCATTTGAATTTATATTTTATAGTTCACACTTGTATTTGGGTGTTATAGTTCGCATTTATATTTGTATTTTATAGTTCACACTTGTATTTGTGTTTGCTAGTTCGCACAAATGAAAAGAAGTTGAGAAATTGAAAAGAAAAAAAAAGGAGAATAATGCGAGAAAAAGGAGAAAAAATACAAAAAAAGAAGAAGAAGAAGAAGAAGAACAAGAAGAAGAAGAAAGAGAAAAATGAAAAGGAAAAAAAAGAAAAAGAAAAAAATGAATAAAAAATAAAAAGAAAACAAAAAAAAGGAAAAGAAAAAATGAAAAGGGAAAAAAAGAAGAGAATAATTGAAAATAGAAAAAGAAATAAAATACATGAGAAAGGCTATGAATTGTAATTAGAAATCAATAATAGGCAAGAAGAGGCTATGAATTATAATTAATTAAAAATTAGGCTTTAAGTGGTAATAAAAGCTCAATAGTGGCTTATCTGGGTAATTTTTCCATTGTTTATTGCTTACAATGTTTGTTGAAAGGTCTCATTTTTTTACTTACATGTACCACTCCTAAATTAAATCAGTGAGTAAAGCATCTAGTATTTCCTGAACTATGACCAAATTTGCTATGACAAAATCCAATTTCACAAGGGTTCTATTACTCTCCTGAACTCAATTTTAGTGTCTTTTTATCACCTTTTTAGCTGATGTGGCACTTTTGACGTGGATCTTATTTTTATATAATAAAGGTGTCATGTCCGTACAAAAGATTAACAAAATTACGCTAAAATTGAGTTAATGAGTAATAGAACCTATGTGAAGTTAGAGTGTGTTGTAGCAACTTTGACCATATTTCGAGAGGGTACTAGACACTTATCTCTAAATCAATCGTTAAGTTTGATACACATTTTTCTTTAAGAATTCTAGAACCCCACATACCCCTCAGGTTTTAGAGATGTTCAAGAAAAATTGTCTAATTTGAATACTCTGTGAAATCGTTACCAGTCCTAATAACAAACTATTGTAAGTTGAAATTGTTATTTCATGTGTATTTCGGGTGCACAAATTTATATCTATATACAACACCAACTTCAACAATAGTTCATGTATAAACAAGAACACCTTTAAAGTTCTTTAACACCTTCAATACAAGATTACTAATAATCTATCCAAAAAGTGTGTTAGATTTAAGAAAATAGATGAAACAGAATTTAAGGCCAAGTCCCCCGACTTCACAGAGTGTCCATAAGGAATAATTCCCCTCACTGTACCCGAGGTTATGGAATCTTTCTGTCAGGATAAAATGGCCTACAATTCGAACAATAGTGGTACCTCAAATTGTCGAATTCTACGAACTCACTCAACAGCTTAATGATCACACAGAGTTTTTGTTAAGTATAGAAGTGTTTTTGCTGTCAAAATTCATATTCATACCTGAGGAAAATAGCATGTATATATAGCCTTAAGTGTATCCTTTCAAAAAGGATGCATTGGTTCAGCAAAAAGGCACATTTCTGTAACAGTCACGTATCTGCGCTGGAACTGCACCAGGACTGTATCCAAAGTGCGGCCGCAAATGACATTTTGCAGATTCCAGTGAGCATCTGTGTTTGAACTGTGTCCGCAGTTTTTTGATCTGCGTGCGCAGATCAGTCGTATTTTGAAATAGTGTGCCTTTTCTCGAAGGGTCACATTCCTTCGTGATATGCACTGTGCATGTGTTGGAATTGCTCTTGAAATGCGCCCACATTTGGAGAAATTCAGATTTTAGAATTTTGGATTAAATTATCACTTGTAAACAAGTTTCAAATAAATTTTGTCTAAAAAATTAGATCTCATCAATCGATCATTTGACAAATCCAAATCCAAATCCTAAGACAAAGCCAAAGCCGAGCGAGCGAGCGAATTTCTTGCCTCACTTACCATGTGGAGTTAGTGTTTCTCATTATAAACACTCACAAGTTCTCTTCTCCCACCAATGTGGGAGAAATAAGTGAACTTTACAATTTGGGAGTACACTTTACAAATTGGTGTCTCCCTTCTCTCCACCATTTTTCCTCTATTTTCTATTCACATACACCTTGAACCCAACAATCCCCCACATGAATAAGGAATGGCTATCTTTTGAAAATTTTATGGACAAGTATGTGATCATTTAGCAAAGACTGATTGTATCTGGATAAGTAGGTTTCCCTTTGAACTTTCCGTAGTGAACATGTATCAGAGGCACTCGGTCAATCGGTAGATTTGATATCTTTGAACCATCAATTTTTAATGTACACCTAGACAACACATGTCATACAACCAACCTTTTACTATTTATGGTTCTCATGGTTTTGTTCTTTTCACCGTGAACACGTCCCGGTTTCATGAGAGTTTCGAGAATAGGCCTTTACTAACATTCTCTTTGAAGCGGCTTCCACTTTACCCTCACATAGGTGATTTCTAAATGTTCAATACTGTAGATTAAACTATTTGGTTAAATCTGCCAAATTTAGATAATCATTAAAAGACTTTTCACTTTAGTCTTATCCTTGTTTACTACAAATTGTCTACATCATGAGAATGGGTTGGGTAATTAACAATGTTGAACCTGTCAGATACAACTTTGTTTGATCTCTTTGAACCTAGATCTTGGTATCTCCAGTCTGCTAGGTAGAGTTATAGCCACGCTGACTTGTCCTAGGCCTTAAACCCATTCCCTTGGAAGTTCTTTCCACTCCTTCTCTAGATAGGCCTTTTGTAAGTGGATCCAACACATTATCCTTTGACTTTAGATAGTCAACAGTGATAATTCCACTAGAGAGAAGTTCTCTAATAGTAGTATGTCTTCATCTTATGTGACGAGATTTACCGTTATATATCATGCTCCCTGCCCTACCTATTGCCGCTTAGCTATCACAGTGTATACATACTGGTGCTACTGGTTTGGGACAATAAGAAATATCTTCCAAGAAATTTCAGAGCCATTCTTCTTCTTCACTGGCTTTATCTAATGCGATAAATTCAGATTCTATTATAGAGCGAGCAATACAAGTCATTTTGGATGATTTCCAAGAGAATGTTCCTCCACCGATAATAAATACATATCCACTTGTGGATTTTACTTCGTTTGATTCGGTGATCCAATTTGCATCACTATATCCTTCGAGTACCGCAGGATATTTATTATAATGCAAGGCATAGTCTTGAGTGTATTTAAGATACCCCAAAACTCTTTTCATTTCCATCCAATGAGTTTTGTTGGAATTACTCACGTACCGACTCAATTTACTAATAGCGTGTGCTATGTCTGGTCGCGTACAGTTCATTATATACATTAAACATTCCAATACTCTTGCGTACTCCAATTATGAGTCATTTTCACCTTCATTCTTTCGAAGTGCAAAGCTCACATCCAATGGATTCTTGGCAATACCAAATTCTATATACTTGAATTTTTTAAGTACATTTTCGATATAATGAGACTATGAAAATGCCAACCCTTGTGGATTTCTATGGATTCTTATTCCTAAGATCACATCCGCAACTCCAAGGTCTTTCATATCAAACTTACTATTGAGCATTCTTTTTGTTGTATTTATGTTCAAAATATCTCTACTGATGATCAACATATCATCCACATATAAACAAATAATGACTTGGTGATTCAGAGTGTCTTTAATATAAACACATTTATCACATTCATTTATCTTGAACCCGTTTGCCAACATGATTTGGTCAAACTTTGCATGTCATTGTTTAGGTTCTTGCTTTAGTCCATACAACGACTTAATAAGTTTACACACCTTATTCTCCTTTCCTGGAACCACAAAACCCTCAGGTTGTTCCATGTAAATTTCTTTCTCTAATTTTCCATTTAGGAATGCGATTTTCACATCCATTTGATGGATTTCAAGACCATATACATTCGCTAAGGCAATTAACATTCAAATCGACGTTATCCTTGTTACTGGCGAGTATGTATCAAAGTAATCAAGGCCTTTTTTTTGTTTGAAGCCTTTTACTACAAGTCTTGCCTTGTATTTGTCAATAGTACCATCCACCTTCATTTTCCTTTTGATGATCCATTTAGAACCTAAAGGTTAAATCCTGGAGGAAGATCAACCAATTCTCATGTATGGTTTCTTAATATTGAATCAATCCCACTGTTGACTGCCTCTTTCCAAAAGGATGAGTCTGACGATGACATCATTTTTTTAAATGTTTGAGGCTCATTTTCTAAGAGAAATGTTACAAAATCTGATCCAAACGAAGTAGATGTTCTTTGACGTGTACTACATCTTGGATTCTCTTCATTATGTACATTCTTACTTGGTTCATTTCAAGGTCATTTAGATCCTCCACTAGACTGTTCATGTCTGATTTTATAAGGGTAAATGTTTTCAAAGAATTCAACATTATCTGATTGAATTACCATATTTTCATTTATATCCAGATGTTCAAATTTATGAACCAAAAATCAACATGATTTACTACTTTTAGTATATCCTATGAACACGCAGTCCACAGTCTTAGGTCCTATCTTAACCTTTTTAGGCATAGGAACTTGGACCTTTGCTAGACACCCCCACACTTTGAAATATTTCAAGTTGGGTTTCGTTCCTTTCCATTTTTCATAAGGAATTGATTGTGTATTACTATGGGAAAATCTATTGAGTATACAGTTTGTTGTAAGGATAGCCTTCCCCCACAAGTTTTGAGGTAAACTAGAACTTATAAGTAAGGCATTCATCATTTTCTTCAACGTTCGGTTTTCTTCTGTAATTCCGTTAGGTTGAGGCGAATACGAAGTTGTAGTTTAATGGACAATTCTATTTTCTACACATATTTTGGCGAAGTGAGATTCATATTCTCTGCCCCTATCACATTTTATCATTTTTATCTTTTTCTCTTACTGATTTTCAACTTCAGTTTTGTATTACCTAAATGCATCTATTATTTTATCCTTACTATTTAGAAAGTAGACATAACAGTATCTAGTGCAATCGTCAATAAAAGTTATGAAATACTTTTTCTCACCACGTGATGGTGTTGAATTCATATCACAAATGTCAGCGTGTATTAAGTATAAGGGATTGGAATTCCTTTCAACGAACTTATAAGGATGCTTTGCATACTTTGATTCCTCACATGTTTGACACTTTGATTTATTGCACTCAAAGTTTGGCAAAACCTCTAAGTTAATTAGTTTTCGTAACATTTTTCAATTAACATGGCCTAAACGTTCATGCCACAAATTATAAGACTCAAGCAAGTAAGAAGAATTTGAATTTTTATTGATTTTAACATTCATTACATTCATCTTGTAAAGGCCTTCGGTGAGATAGCCTTTTCCTACATACACTTCGCCTTTGCTAATTATAATTTTTCCAGAAACGGTTATACATTTGAATCCATTCTTGTCTAGAAGTGAAACATAAACTAAGTTCCTATGTAACTCCGAAACATACAAGACATTGTTAAGTGTCAAGACCTTTCCTGAAGTCATTTTCAAGCCCACTTTTCCTATTCCTTCTACCTTAGCCATAGCGGAGTTAGTCATGTAGATCATTTCTTCTACTTGAGCCAGAGCGAATGATGAAAATAACTCTTTGTTGGCATAAACATGGCGGGTGGCACCAGAATCCATCCACCATTCATGAGGATTCCCCACCAAGTTGCATTATGAGAACATAGCACTCAAATCATCACTTTCTTTGTTGGACTCAACCATATTAGCTTGGTCTTTTTTCTTACCTTTATTTGAGGCACGAAAATCCATGGACTTGTGGCCAATCTTGCTGCAATTGAAGCATTTTCCCTTGAATTTCTTCTTGGGTTGATTGTTTCCTTGTTCAACTTTCTTCCTTTTCTTAGAATTGTTTTGGTCATCTTCTATAATATGTGCTCCATTAATTGTAGAATTCCCTTTTGACCATCTCTCAGCAACCTTATTATCCTCTTCAATACTCAGTCAGACAATAAGATCTTCGACAGTCATCTCCTTCATTTATGCTTCAAGTATTTTTTGAAGTCTTTCGACATAGGTGGTAGCTTCTCAATGATCGTTGCTACTTGAAATGCATTATTCACAATAAAACCTACAAAATAGTTTATGTGAGTACTAAGAACATTTTCAATTTGTTCAACTAAGGTATTTTTCAAAGATATACCTTCCGCTAGGAGATCATGGATAATTACTTGCAATTCCTGCACTTGAGAGACAACTGATTTGCTATCTATCATTTTAAAGTCCAAGAACCCTGCAACAAAGAATTTCTTAATTCTTGTATCCTCTGATATGTATTTTCATTCTAGTGCCCCCCAGAATTCCTTCGATGTCTTAGTTCCACTGTAAATATTATAGAGGTCGTCTTGGAGACCACTCAAGATATAATTCCTACAAAGGAAGTCGGAGTGTTTCCAAGCCTCTACAATCATGAAATGCTCTTTGTCCAAAGTTCCCTCGGGCACCTCAGAAGCATCCTCACTAGTGAACATTTGAAGGCATAGAGTGGTGAGGTAAAAGAACATCTTTTGCTGTCATCGCTTAAAGTCAATGCCCACAAATTTTTCGGGCTTCTCCACAGGTGCCATTGGTTGTGTAGCATTTGCTCGACTTGTTGAGGCAATACTAGTTGCCCCCAACGTCGTATCCACATCTTGCATTTGACTTTCATTAGTCATTTATCCTATCACCACAAGACAATAAAATTTAGTATTTTCAGAATACTACTTATAAAGTTGAGCAACTTTAAACTCTTCTTCTTGTTTCTAGTTAACGATGAAGTTTTTATGACTTCTAATCGTCAACCGAGTGATCTTTTACTTGTGATGAAGATTTTATGTCTTAAAATCACTAGTAAGTTCAAACGGAGTAGAAAGCTTAAAGCTTTAATCTCCAAAAACAACTAATACAGATTCTGCAAAGGTTATTCCTTAAGATTTTTATTTCATGTGTATTTCAGCTACACGAATCTATATTTATATACAATACCAACTTCAACAATAGTTCATGTATAAACAAAAACACCTTTAAAGTTCTTTAACGCCTTCAACACAAGATTACTAATAATTTATCCAAGAAGTGTGTTAGATTTCAGAAAATAGATGAAATAGAATTTAAGGCCAATTCCCCCAACTTCATAGAGTGTCCTTAAGGAATAATTTCCCTCACTGTACCCGAGGTTATGGAATCTTCCTCCCAGGATAACATAGCCTACAATTCAAACAATAGTGGTACCTCAAATTATCGGATTCTACGAACTCACTCAACAGCTTAATGATCACACAGAGTTTTTGTTAAGTATAGAAGTGTTTTTGCTGTCAAAATTCATATTCATACCTGAGGAAAATAGCAGGTATTTATAGCCTTAAGTGTATCCTTTTAGAAAGGATGCATTACTTCAGCAGAAAGGCACCTTTCTATAACAGTCACGTATCTGCGCTGGAACTGCGCCAGGACTGCGTCCAAAGTGCAGCCGTAGATGACATTTTGCAGATTCCAGTGATCATCTTCGTTTGAACTGCATCCGTAATTTTTTGATCTACGTGTGCAGATCGGTCGCATTTCAAAATAGTGTGCCTTTTCTCGAAGGGTCACATTCCTTCATGATGTACGTTGCGTATGCATTGGAATTGCGCCTGAAACGCGCCCATATTTGGAGAAATTTTGTCTAAAACATTAGATCTCATCGATTGACAAATCCAAATTCGAAGCAGAGTCGAGCGAGCGACGACGACGACGGCGTGAGGCATCTCTTATTTCTTGCCTCACTTTCCATGTGGAGTTAGTGTTTCTCATTATAAACAATCAAAAGTTCTCTTCTCCGACCAATGTGGGAGAAATGAGTGAACTTTCTAATTTGGGAGTACATTTTCGAAATTGGTGTCTCCTTTCTCTCCATCATTTTCCCTCCATTTTCCATTTACATACACCTTGAACCCAACAGAAATTGTCGTTAGGAATAAATGTCGCTAACATGCTATCAACTTTGACATTTAGTTTAATAAATTAATTAATAATATAACTTTAGATTTCTCATCCTACAGTTCCATCCATTTCATTTTATTCGTCATTTTTTTATTTTGTATATCTTTAAAATATTAATTAAAAGGACAATTTAATCATCTGTTCTTCAATTTTAATGTAATATCAATTCTTACTTTTATTATATTAAAATCTACCAATTCTTTCTTGGCTTTTCTAAGACCTTAAATATTTTTGAATAAATATTTTTTATAAACGTGACAAATAAAATAGAACGAATGAAGTTTTAACTATTTTTCTGGCTCATCTTTTTAATTAGTTAACTCTATGTCATGTCATGGCCTTCTCCAATATAATCATTCTCAAGTTAAATTCAAATAAAGGAATGTTATTGTTAACGACAATCAATATGAAAATAGTTGAATTGCTATAAAGTCTTCGGATGCAAAATCATGTAATCTACCTACCTCATATCAATCTGAAAATGGTGTGCAAATACATTTGTGTTGCTGAAGTATTTGAGCTATCAAAATAATCTACCGTACATTAAAGTTAGTATTGGGTTCTAGGCTGTTGACTTTGACTTTGGAGGGATAGAATGAAACCCAGGGAAGCACTGTTCAGCAGTGAGCCAGTGACACGTTATCAATACTTTCAAATATGGCTGGCTAACGACTTGACACTTAATCAGATCTCCTCCAACATGTGACAAATCGGTCGTCCAAGAAACACCCTCTTTTTTTCCTCCATTTTTGTGATTCGTTTTAAGTATTCCACCTATCATATCTACAACAAGGACTTTAGTTATCTTTAGAGGAATCTGTGTTTGCTTTCTATAATTTTGTAAAAGACATATATATTTCGTTTCTACGTAATGATTTTCTTTAATTAGAAACACCATTTTGTGGAAGGTTGAACCCTTATGATATATATATGCAGATTTATAAGTTTTTTTTTAAAAAAGAAGTCAAATACATATGGAAGAGGAATTAATAGAGTAATTTACCTTCTCCTAACTTTTACCAGAGTAGAGAATTCCCTCTCTTAGTATTATAGCGGCAATATAATGTCTTACCTCCTAATAAATCCTTTGGAGTGAAAACGTTCTTATTTTACCATTGTTGTATTCAATAACATACTCTGACTCATAAGGCTAGGACTTTAATTTATATACACAATAGTGTTGGGTTATTAAGAGGTGTGAATGAAAAATAAAAATGTGGTGTTTTTTTTTTCGGAAAGACACTAAGAGAAAGGATGCAATTTGAATAGGCACCTTTTTGGATCGAATGGTTATGACCTTTCCAATGGTTGTGAGTTTTTCGAAGAGTTGTACCTTTTTCAAAAAGTTGCACCTTTATGAAGGGGTGCATCTTTTTTAACCATTTCTTCGCTTCATGAAGCAACACCTTAATGGCTATATGAACAATCTTTCATATGAAGCAACACTGAGTTTAAACTTCATTTGATTATTCATATGTTAATTTGAACATGTGTTTGAAGTTATTGTTGAAAAATACAGATTTTACCAAATCCGAGAAAAACAATAATTTTAAGGAAATTAGAAAAATATATATTTTTTGTGCTTGCTTGGTGAAAGAAAAAAAATTATCACTCTTTCTAAATCAATTATTTGGTGAATCTGCATTGGGTCTGATTTGGTGAAAACTAAAATCTTTTGATTTCTACTACCTCGGTTAGAAGAATATAAAAAATTCACCAAGAAATCAGTGTGGAAATTTGGTTTGAAGAATATAAAAACTTCACCGATTTGGTAAACTCTCAAAATTAGTTTCTGAAGTTTAAAACGTATGGATTTTCACTCTGTTTGGATTTAATTCTGATTTGAAGTCATAAAGATTTCATTAAGTTTCAAAGTTCATTCGATTGATGATCTGAAGATATAAAAACTTTATCATTTACTAGAAATAAGTTGGCTAAAGATTAAAGTCTTTATTGTTAGTATTTTGAAATACTAAAGAGTATGTCAAAGATTGATAGGAAAATGACGAATGAAACTGAACAAAAAATTGATTTGATTGTGAATAGTATTGTCCCAACAACAACCAATGTTGTGTCATTAAGTCATTTAGATATTGCTCTAGCAATGAAAACGGCAGAGAAACCAGAAAATATTTTGATGTCAACTTCAAAGAATGAAAGCAAATGATGTCATTTTGGCTGGTCAAACGTGAAATGTAAATGTTCACAAGTATAGAGCCTTATTTTCTAGAATAAGAAAATATTCAAAGGCAATTGCTATATTTGTAGTGACATTGGCTGCAAAGCTCTAAATAGTCATGTTCTAAACAAGAACAAGAAAAGAGATTCGATAAACATGTTGGAAACAACTAGAAAGATTGAAAATCTATGTGATATGATCACTGAAAGCAATCTAGTTGGATATCCAAATGAATGGTGGTTTAATTTAGGAGTCACTAGGCTTTTGCTACTTATGATACCGTTAGTCCCAAAGAAGTGATCTTTATAGAAAATAATGCAACAACCAAGGTTGAAAAAAGTAGGAAGATATTCCTAAAAATGACTTCCAACAAGATGTTGACTCTCAATAATTTTCTCCATGTTCCTATTATTAGGAAGAACTTAGTGTCGACAACACTTCTCATTAAAAATGGGTTTAAGTGTATTTTTTTGGAGAAAGTTATAGTAAGCAAGAATGAAATATATGTAGGAAGTGCTACCTCAATGAGGGCCTTTTCAAACTTGATATAATGATTGTTGAAATGAAGAAAGTTGAGGCTTCTTCTTACTTGTTAGAGTCAAATAATTTGTGGCATAGTCATTGAGGACATGTCAATTACAAAACCTTGTGAAAATTGATTAGTTTGGAAGTGTTGCCTAAATTTGAGTGCAGTAAATCTAAGTGTCAAATATGTGTGAAATCAAAGTATGCTAGCATCCGTATAAGTCTGTTGAAAGGAATTTCAATCCCTTAGACTTAATCTACACAGATATTTGTGATATGAAGTCAACACTATCTCGTGGTGGAAAAAAGTATTTTATAACTTTTAATGACGATTGCACTAGGTATCATTATGTCTATTTGCTAAATAGTAAGGATGGAGCAAAAAATGTGTTTAGGTAATATAAAACAGAAGTTGAAAATCAATTAGAGAAAAAGATCAAAACGATAAGAAGTGGTAGGGATGGAGAATATGAATCTCCTTTTGTGAAAATATGTGTGGATAATGGAATTGTCCATCAAACTACTGCCCCGTATTTACCTCAATCTAATGGGATTGTGGAAAGAAAGAATCGAACCTTAAAGGAAATAATAAATGTCTTACTTATCAGTTCAGGTTTATCACAAAACTTATGGAGGAAAGTTATCTTTACAGCTAACCAAATACTCAATAGAGTGCTCCATAGTAAGAAACTACCAATTCCATATGAAAAATGAAAATGAAGGAAACTCAACTTGATATATTTCAAAGTGTGGGGGTGTCTAGTGAAAGTCCAAGTTCCTATGCCTAAACAGGTGAAGTATGTGGACTTCGTGTTCATAGGACAAGCTAAAAGTAGTGAAGTATGTTAGTTTTTGATTCATAAATCGAATATCCAAATATCAATGAAAATACGGTAATTGAATCAGCTAATATTGAGTTCTTTGAACACATTTATCCATATAGAACTAGACATGAACAGTATAGTGGGGGATCTAAATGACCTTGAGATGAACCTAGCGGGAATGTACATAATAATAAGAATCCAAGATGTAGTATACATCAAAGAACATCAACTTCATTTGGATTGGATTTTGTAACATTTCTCCTTGAAAATGAGCCTAAAACATTTAAAGAAGCGATGTCGTCTTTAGACTCATCCTTTTAAAAAGAGACAATCAATAGTTAGATTGATTCAATCTTGAGAAACTATACTTGGGAGTTGGTTGATCTTCCTCCAGGAAATAACTCTTTAGGTTATAAATGGATCTTCAAAAGAAAAATGAAAGCGGATGGTACTATTGACAGATACAAGGCAAGACTTTTAGTAAAAGGCTTCAAACAGAAGGAAGGCCTTGATTATTTTGATACATACTCGCCTGTAACAAGGATAACGTCAATTTAGACGGTAGCTTCCTTGGCAGTAGTATATGGTCTTTAAATCCATCAAATGAATATGAAAACATCACTCCTAAATGGATAATTGGAGGAAAAAATTTACATAAAACAATTCAAGGGTTTGTGGTTCCTGGTATAGAAAAGGTGTGCAAACTTTTAAAGTCACTTTATGGACTAAAACAAGCACCCAAATAGTGGCATACAAAGTTTGACCAAACCATGTTGGAAAACGGGTTTAAGATAAATGAATGTGATGAATAAGTTTACATTAAAAACACTCTAAATCACAAGGTAATTATCTATTTGTATGTGGATGATATGTTGATCATCAGTAGAAACATTTTTGACATAAATACTATAAAATGAATGCTTGAGAGAAAATTTGATATGAAAGACCTTGGATTCACGGATGTGATTTTAGGAATAAGAATTCATAAAAATCCACAGAGGTTTGCATTATCACAATCTCATTACATTGAAAAGGTACTTGACAAGTTCAAATATTTGGATTTCAGTATTGCCAAGACTCTATTAGATGTGAGCTTTGCATTTTAAAAGAATGAAGATGAAAGTGAATCGCAGTTGGACTATGCAAAAGTGTTGGGATGTTTAATGTATATCATGAACTGTACACGGCCAGACATAGCATGTGCTATTAATAAATTGAGTTGGTACATGAGTAATTTAATAAAACTCATTGGATGGCAATGAAAAGAGTTTTTGGGTATCTTAAATCCACTCAAGGCTATGTTTGCATTATAATAAATATCCAGTGGTAATTGAAGGATATAGTGATGCAAATTGGATCACTAGATCGAATGAAGTAAAATCCACAAGTAAATATGTATTTACTTTAGGTGGAGGAGCAGTCTCTTGGAAATAGTCCAAACAAACATGTATTATCTGTTCTATAATGGAATCTGAATTTATCACATTAGCTAAAGCTGGTGAAGAAGCTGAATGGCTCCAAAATTTCTTGAAAGATATTCCTTATTGGACCAAACCTTTAGCACCAGTATGTATATATTGTGATAGCCAAGTGTCGATAGGTAGGACATGGAGCATAATGTATAACGGTAAATCTCATCATATTAGTGTAATACCCCATACTTATCCTAGCTTGATTCAGCTCTTAGTTGCATGCTTAAGGGGCTTAAGGCTTGAAATTTTCACTAAGTGTTGGAGACTTAGTGATTTTCAAGACCCCTAAACTTCGAGGATTTTTACTTTGGTCTTCCCGACCCCGAGACATTAGTTTTTGAGTTAATTCATGTCCAGGGATATAAAAAGTATGTCTCAAGGGAGTTTTGGATTCTTCGAACAAGGTATGGGGCACGTTTGGATCACAAATCCAGTAAGTCACCGCGATAGGGTCGCGTCGCATTGACATTCCCTTTGCCACATGCATCATATCGCGGTAAAAGTGTTTTTATCCAGTTCTTGATTTATAATTTCATGCATATGTCATGATCTTTATCCTAGTGTATGAAGTGGTTAGGAGGTGAAGAATGTTCATAGAAATCACTTAGAACAAAGTTGAGCTAAGAGCCTTTAATTCATACAAAGTTTGGTACTCGATTCTACAAGGGTCAATATTGAACGTGTATAACTTTTGATATACGTGGAATTTTTCAGCTCAACACCACCAAATTGTATATAATTGAATTAGCTTTCCAACTATACCAATTTCGCCATAATTCGAAATTCGTGCGAAAAGTTATGTTCATTTTTGTCAGAACCAGTAAGCCACCGCGATAAGACCACATCGCGGTGACCCAGTAAACCGCATTTCAGTTGTGAATTTTAGGTCGTAGCTGGCCTTCTTCTCCAATTCTCCTCTCAAATAAACCCTATCCTCTCCCAAGAACATCAATTTCACTACTTTCTCTCCAAGGAAATCAAGAATTCAAGTTCCCCAAGTTCAAGAACCTTCAAGAAAGTGTCAAGATTGGTGTTTCTCTTTCAAGTTAAAAGTTTAAGGTATATGAGATTTATGAACAAGGATACTCTTTCATCCTTGTGTCCAAAAGTTATTTTAAAGTTAAGATTATGTTATTTGCTATTAGGGTTCATACCAAATCTATTTTGTTTTGAGTTTATGGATTTATAAAGTGATTTAAGTATTAAAGTGCATACTCATTCACATCTATTTATGTTTTGACTTAAAGATTCTCTATTATGATTTGTATATCAAGAGTTTTATTTGAATATTGATTAAAGATTTTCAATTGAGTTTAAAGTATGATATTATGTTACAAGTTATATGAAAGAAAGCATGAGATTCAAAGGCTTTATGTGCATCAAGGTTACACATGCTTGTGTTTTGATTTATAAGATTCATATTGTGATTTTGATTTCATTATCTTGACTGAAATTATTAAAGTATTTCAAGAAGATTATTGAGCATGAAATATTGTTAAGAAATTCTAAGAATTTAAGCTTATATTATAAGTCCTAAGTAGAAGTTTTTGAGATTTCAAGAAGAATATGCTCTTAAGTTCCTTTGGTAAGTAATACTAAGATTTAAAGTAAAGATTGATCTTTAGATCTTAAGATAAGATTTGAAATCCACATTTGTTCATCCTGATTATGATTTAAAGAAAGAGATGCATAACTGGTTTTCATTCTATAAACCCTTATGCTATTTTAAGGTGGATTTCCTAAAGTATGAGTATATAAGTAATATGGGAGTAATATTTAGCACCGTGTTGGGTATGAGTCTAAGGTCACATGTCCCAAAACTACATGCCACCGTAGGTTTAATTCCCATTATGGGTTAAGTATAGTGATTACTCAAGTTAAGGTTTTATTCTGATGGCAAGGGTAGAACATCTCTCCTCAACGTGGGTAAGATGTTAGACTCTATGATAACATGGTTTATGTCAGTTAGAAGAAGATCCCAAAAGAAAGAGTAAGAGTAAAGATTTTAGAACTAAGTGTTATGACTCACAAAGTGTATCCTTATGCTTCATTACTCGTGTTTATGATTTTACAGCTTTCGTTTTCTTCAAACTCAAGGTGAGTCATATACACTTAGCATGCATTATTTTAAAGTCTATGTGTACATACAGTTATTGTTTTTCGTATGAATTCACCCCCACATGCTCAGTATATTCCAAAAGTACTGATCCACATATATGTCTATATGCGACATTATTAATTAATATAGATACTAGTTGTATCCCACATACCATAATCATACAGTGTGCAGCTTCCAGTCAGCAGGTGATGAGTCTTTTTGATTCAAGGGCTCGAGTCAATCATAGCTTAGAAGCATCTTGTTTTCTTTATTCATTCGTATTGATTAGGGATAGCTAGGGGTCATGTCCCAGCTACCTATAGTAAAATTAGTAAAGGCTTCATAGATAGTTAGTAAAGTTGATGTATTTAATTCTATTTTTGTTTGTATAGCCTGAGTTGTAATCATTTTAAAGAGTTTTGTTTTGAGCATGTTCAACTAAATACTTCTCTTCCGTGTGTTACTTCCAGTCTTATGTATTTTAATAAGTAGCTCAAGCATCATGCCAGTATAGGGTTAGCTTGGGATCACTTGTGGTCCTAAGCACCGTGTGACGTCCAGGGGGTAGTCTCGGGGCATTGCAAACTTGGTATCAGAGATGTCTGTACTTTTCTTTGAGATGATACAGGGCATTTAAGAAATATTTCCCTTCTTCATGCTCTCGATTATGCTGTAGAGTTGTTCTCTTAGAAACTTCTGTTGGTTCGTGTGTAACTCCATAATTCTCCATCTGTGACTTTCCAAGATAACATAAGTACTAGATTCCAATTTCTTCCAAAATGATGCTCTTAAATTTACTATCAGTAACTTCAGAACTCACACACGGGGATTTAGGGAAACTCAATGTTGTGTTATAAGTCCCTTAAGTTGAAAGCTTATGTCCTCATCCATATGAGTTATTCAGTTAATAAAGAACAAGATATGTATTTAGATTCCTCATTAACCCTTCAAGACAGATAGTTCTCATGAGAGAAGATAGGATGAATCTAGGTTGTTAAGTAGTGTTTGCATTTGAGGGATATTATAACATTGAGTGTTATGATTCATAAGTAGTAGAACCTTCTTATAGTTGGAAGTATGGGTTTAGAAGTGTAGCGACAATAAAGGTGGTAATGACAGTTGATCGAATGTATTAGATGAACTTTTGCATACGATCGAGTTAGTAGTGAGATGATAGGTCCTTGTGCGTTAGTTTAGGAGTACTGAATGTGGTACAGGTTCCTTGGTTGAAGGTAGAGAAAGATTTATTGATGGTACTTATTATGTTAGAAAAGTTTAGGTTATTGATGAAAGTATTTTGTAACATCCTGGGTTTTGGCCATAGAAATATTCCTTGAAATTCATTCTCCGAACCCAATACGACTTTAGGGTACGAGCCGTATGCTGGAATATAATTGGTGTGGTCCTATCATAAGCTGACCATTATAAGTTGGTGGGATAGTTTTGATAACTAGAATGTTCACGACTTAGGCTACAGTCATAAGGATTGATACGAGTCGTATCGGTGACTCATATGGTTGGCAGTGTTTGATCCTCTTGGTAATTTATTCTACCATGGATATGGGTCATGGGTATGTTGTACAGTGTCTCATCCAAAAGGTTAAGTCCTGGGTAAGACTGATGGAAACCAATCATAAGGAAGGGTACAACTCGTAAGAGGGTTAGTCGTATCCCTATGACGGGTTTTTAAGGGACTTAAGTAGGGGTTTTATGGACATTTTCCTACTTACCCTAATTATGAACCATGATTTCTAATACACTTAGGAGGTTATTTACCCTATTATTCTATTCATTAACACTTAGAAAATTATTTCAAAATACATCATAATTCTCTCAAGAGATTATAGGGCAAGAGAGCTAGGGTTTCAACTTAGGAATTGTTTTGGGGTTTGCTAGGGTGATTTTCTTCCATCATCTTTCTCTATTTAAGGCATGTGTCTCTTCCCTACTTCTTACTTCTAAAAAGGCCTGAATTTTATGGATGAAATTATGGTTTCAATGTTGCATGGTTTATGGTTTTTAATTATTAATTGGGGGTTTTGCTTATAATGGCTTGGTTATGGTTTCCTATGGTTTAATTATGATTTTCTATGCATCAATGATGTTTTTGTTCAATTGGATTGCATGGTAATGGTTTAATGGTTTTTGGAATTGGTTTTGGTCATATTATGCCCCCAAGGTGTTTGATAAAATGCTTATAAAGATATGTCCATTGCACTGACTTCTTTAAATGGAAATTTTTCTTGTTTTCATCTTATATATGAAACTATAAATGGTTTACAAAGGTTAAAGACTAATTGGTTATACTTGTGGAGAACATGGTAGTCTCTCAAGAGGTTAATATGGTAAACAGAAAGGGCACTTGAGAGTCCCTTAAACCTAAATATTTTGTCTATAGATAAATCTTGCAAGTATGGTTGGTATGATGATACCACTAATAATTGGCCTTGGTAATAAATTATAATTGGAATTTTTGGACATGGTTTTAATTTGGACATTAATGGCGGGATGTGTAACTAAGCCGTAGAAGGTGAAGGTTCCAGGGGGATCAAAACTGGAAACTCATATTTACCGATATGAGGGGTCATCGATGACCAGGTGTGAGTGTTCCATTTTATATTAGAGTGATGTACTATTCATCCCATGGGATATTTCCTGGTCGTGCGGCTACACGCACTGGCCTCTTTCAACAGGGGGAGCTGAACCCATACAACCCATGGGTGTGATTAAACGGCAAAGTTATACACCCCAGGTAAAAGTTGTAAGTGCATGCTAAACCCGGTCCCTTTTCCTAGCACTTATATATGTATTGTTGTATGTATCATGGATGGTTTTACTTGGTTGTTTAAATGGTATTACTTCATACTTATCCTAAGATACATACTAGCGGTCACTCATTAACCCATCTACTAGCTGTTGTATACCCACACTATGTAGGAACCGGACGTTCGACTCCTCATACATAGTGATTGACTCGAGGATAGTATTTGAATTTAAGTTGTGAGCTTCCATCTTTTTGGAAGGCTCTATTTCATGATATGGACGTTCTTAGATAGTTTGCTTTTGTTTTTACTATTGGTTTTAGCTATAGTTGGGAGCATGTCCTAATCAGATAGAGGCTTTGTAGTACTTTTGGGTGGTTGGTATGGGTGGGATCGGTATTGGTGTCAGCCTTGGCATTATAATAAGATAGGAGGCTGGCATCATCGGACATAATTTCTCACTGTTCCATCGTATTACATTTTGGATTTGATTATCATGTTATGTTTTGATATTCTTTTTAGTTTGGTAGTGTAATACCCCGTATTTCCCAAGCCTAGATTAACTCTCAGGACATGAGTGATCAAACATAATTTTTTCTAAATACTCAATATTTTTCAGTTTAGATCCTGCCATTGTGTAGGAATTTAAATTATCTTTCTAATGATATAAAATTCACATAAATCCAATAACCAGGTAAGAAGTAATGGCTATTTTAAGTTTCAGTTGTTAAACACCGTCATTCAAGGCAGTAGCGCATCGCGGAGTATGTCTAAATGGCAATTGTCATTTTTCAGTGAGCTAACGCAATACCACTGCGTCGCGCCACCAGCCAATTTCCTAATTGTCACTTTTCCAGTGTTGCCCCGCGATAATGGAGCATCGCGCCAAGGCCCAATTTCCCATTTAGTAAGACACTGCGATGGCGTCACGTTGCGCCACCAGCCCAGTTCTTAGTTGTCCACTTTCCAATAAGCCGGTGCGATTGTACCGCATTACGTCAGGGTGAAAAATTGGGATTTCCAGCTTCTGTTATTTAATTTTAGGGGTTGTTTGGTCAATTCTCAAAACCCTTAATCAGCCTAAACACGGGATTTATATCCTAAATAACCTAATATCTCATTATTCACTCACTTTTCTCAAGATTTAAAACATTCTCTCTCAAGAGGCAAAACCATAGCTTTAAGAATCAAGGTCGATCCTCAAGAAATCCTCCAAGAACCTTCAAGAACTCTTTTCTCAGGTATGTTAGGTGTTCATTCATGGGCTCCTTTCACCCATGAAGTCCAAGAACCCTTTTTAAACATACAAGATCTCAGATTCATGATTTCTATGTTTGAATTAGATTTAATTCATGTTCATGATATTAGTTGGGTTTCAATCCATGATTTAATTGCAAGTTTCATGAAAATTGAATAGCATGTGTGATTAATATGTGATTATCTTGATAAACCCTTGAATTTACAAATTGATTAATGTATCATGATGTTCATGTGTTGGCCATTATCATGTAAATAACCCATGTTCCCCAAGTGTTTGCTAAATTGCCTATGTGAAGTAACTAGTGGAATCATGACATGTTATTATGTGGTTCCAATCATGTACAAGCTTATGCCCTACAAGTGTTTAATGAAATGCTTAGGTGATTTGACTAGTGAAAGCATGATATGTTGATATGTGATCCCATTCATGCACAAGTTCATGTATATCAAGTGTTTGACAAAATGTCTAAATGAGTGCATTGTTAGCAAACAAGTATTGTTATGCTTTTATGATAATGTTATGTCTTTCTTTTTATGCTATCGAGTTCTAGGGGTATTTTATACCCAACAATCTAGCAATTTACCTAGATCCAGTATTAGTTACAGAATAGTATCAGTCATGTCACTATCAGTAGAACTCAGTCAGTTACAGAACTCAGGAAAACTCAGTAGACTTAGTATCAGTCTAGTCCAGTTCAGTATAATTAGTTCAGTGTCTTTCAGCTGGGAGTAGGATTTAGCACCGAGCGAGTGCAGGGATGACGGCTTCCCCTTAGAGAGGCAAAGTTGTTAGTAGTAGTCCCTGTACTCCAGAACTGCATATCCAGCGCAGGATGAGGAGTCACCTATCAGACTAGGCTTGAATACCTCCCAGGGGTCACCCGTTAGATTAGGCTTGGCTCCGCCTAGGTGTCACCCATCAGTTAGGCTTGGCATTCTAGTTTTCCAGTGTTAGTACTCGTGGCACGGTATTAGTACCCTTCCAACTAGGGTTATAGGTTGGACCCCAATTAGTTCAGAGAGGGGTATATCGGTTATATGATTACCTTCCACAGTTTCAGTTTTAGTCTCAGTCTTCAGTCTAGAACTCCGTTCAGTTTACAGAATTAGGACTGTCAGACATAGTCACTCAATATCAGTAATTCAGTTATCAGTAACTTCAGATATCATTTACTCAGTTATCAGAACTCAGTACTTAGCTTCAGAAAAGCTCAGTTACAGTATACATATATGCACAGTATTACCTACTTAGTATTTACAATAGTTTTAGTTATCTATGTACTCTCATATTTATTTACTCTATATCATTCAATTAGTTATTATTCATGCATATGAACCTTTACATTCATCCTTACCTCATCTAGCATACCAGTACATTCCACGTATTGACCGCATACTCTTTCTTTGCACTATGATGTCTCATATCATAGGTTCGAACGCTCAGGTTTCTGACCGCACTTAGACAGATCTAGTCGCAATCATAGATTTAGTAATGAGTCCTTATCTATCGAGGATATATTTTTCTTTCAGTATTTTAGTTTATCAGTAGTCCAGTAATTGGCGTTAGTTGGGGGCTTGTCTTATCAACTCTACTTTCAGACAGTTCAGCTTAGAGGCTTTCAGACAAGATTTTAAGACAGTATTTAGTTTTACGTATTGTTATTTTAGATGTCATATTTTATTAGTATTTTAGATTTTGAATCTTATGGCATTTCAGCCTATTTCTGTATTTATTTCAGTATTATTATCTAGTGCTCACAACATATATCAGTCATGGGTTAGCTTGTGGTCCTTCGGGATTGTAAGCACCATATAGCACCCAGGGTATACTCGCAGACATTACAGGTAGGCTATGGATGGTTGTTTTGGTGTGGGTAGACTCGGTTGGGTCGGTCACTGTTGTGACCCTATCCTAGCGTCTTCATGAGATCATTTATACAATCTTATTATATGCTCAAAATTTAGCTCATCTAAGGCTGTGAAAGGTGGTTGGGTTGGGTTAAGGGGGCAATCCTCGGTCCTAGTTAGACTTGGATGCCCATTACGTCTAGGCCCCAGTTTGTGTCATGACAAGTTGGTATCAGAGCTTTAGGTTCATGGTCAACATGGAAGTCCAGAAATCCATGGCGAGTAGTCTTTTTTAGGGGTGTGAAGCGTGCCACACTCATAAGAGAGAGGATGTGAGACATTTAGGAATGTTTTACTTTTTGAAATTCTTAGTCCTGGTATCTTCTCAAGTCCTTGGTTGTTTCTCTTTCAGATCATGCCTCCTAGATCTAGAACCCAGAAATCCGTCCTATATGGAGATAATGCTGAAGGGGTACCTCCTATGTTTGGAGTACATCTTTGATCTCATGGTCCTATTACCAATTGTGTTAGAGTTCCTCTTATTCCTCCTACTGCTCTTCAGGTCCCTCAGGGTAATGTGATGAGCGTAAAGTTTTGTCAGTTTATTCATGTTATTGCTCAGATAGTCGCTGTTCAGGCTGAGTGGAGTATGGCTAGTACTTTGTCTACTGAGGCTACAAGGGTTGGTCAGTTTATGAAGATAGGTCTTCCTACTTTTACAGGAGTGAAGGTAGAGAAAGACCCATAGGGCTTCTTAGATAAGCTGAAGGAGATATTTTGGGTTATGCTGGCTTCTGATATAGAGGGAGTTAGCTTTGTGGATTATCAGCTCAAAGATGTTACTTATCAGTGGTATAAGGAGTGGGACAGAGATAAGGGTAATATGGAAGAGGAACGGTTATGGGAGGCCTTTTCTAATGCCTCCATGGATCATTTTTTTTCTCAGGAGTTGAGGGAAGATAAGATGGAGGAATTTATGAACATCAGGCAAGGAAGGATGTCTGTGAGGGAATATGCCTTATAGTTTCATCAGTTGTTAAGGTATTCTCTTATTTGGTGGCTGCTATGAGGTCGAGAATGAGGAAGTTCGCTTTCGGGTTGAATAGAAATTTGATTTTGGAGAGAAAGACTACTTTTCTCATTAGGTATATGGACATCTCTAGGTTGACAGTTCATTGCAGTAGGTTGAGGATGAGAAGAAAAAGCAGGCAAAATTTGGGGATAGGCAGGAAAAGTGGGGCATATTTTCTAATCAAGAAGGTACACCGTCTCAGGGTGGTAGAGATGGTGGCAAGTGGAAGAAAAAAAAGTGGTGGAGTTTTGGTTCCTTTTTTACTGCCAGCACTTCTTACCCACAGCAGTTGGACGATAGGAGTCACCAAGGTAGTGATAATTCTCGGGATCAAGTTTTCTAATCTCAGGCAAGTGGAGGTCACTCTATTTCTCCATGCCCTCCTAGTCAATTCTCCAGTCGTCCTCATCAGAGATTTTGTGAGAAAGGTAGAGATAAGTACTTTAAGTATAGTCAGGTAGGCCATCGGCTCAAGGATTGTTCGATCAACAAGGTTGCTACAGGGGCGAATAAGATTTTGGTGGCTTCATCTTCTGCTTTTACACCTGGTGATGTAGCATATGCTTCTGTTACTGCTCCTGGTTCTAGTGTTGGTAGGAATAGGTTGTATGCTTTGGCGTTTCGGCAGGAATCTGAGGTATCACCTGATGTTGTTACTGGTATGTTACAGCTATTTTTCTTTGACATATATTATTTACTTGATCTGGGCTCTACTCTTTCTTATGGATTTATAAAGTGATTTAAGTATTAAAGTACATGCTTATTCTCATCTATTTATGTTTTGACTTAAAGATTCTCTATTATGATTTGTATATCATGAGTTTAAATTGAATATTGATTAAAGATTTTTAGTTGTGTTTTAAGCATGATATTATGTTACAAGTTATATGAAATAAAGCATGAGATTCAAAGGTTTTACGTGAATCAAGGTTACACATGCCCGTGTTTTGATTTATAAGATTCATATTGTGATTTTGATTTCATTATCTTAGCTGAAATTATTGAAGTATTTCATAAAGACTATTGAGCATGAAATATTGTTAAGAAATTCTAAGAATTTAAGCTTATATTATAAGTCCTAAGTACAAGTTTTTGAGATTTCAAGAAGACTATGCTCTTAAGTTCCTTTGGTAAGTTATACCAAGATTTAAAGTAAAAATTGATCTTTTGATCTTAAGATAAGATATGGAATCCACATTTGTTCATCCTGATTATGATTTAAAGAAAGAGATGCATAACTGGTTTTCATTCTATAAACCTTTATGTAATTTTAAGGTGGATTTCCTAAAGAATGAGCATATAAGTAATATGGGAGCAGTATTTAGCACTGAGTTGGATATGAGTCTAAGGTCACATGCCCCAGAACTACATGCCACCGTAGATTTAAGTCCCATTATGGTTTAAGTATAGTGATCACTCAAGATAAGGTTCTATTCTAATGTCAACGGTAGAACAACTCTCCTCAACGTGGGTAATACGTTGGACTTCATAATAGCTCACAAGGTTTATGTCGGTTAGAAGAACGTCCCCAAATAAAGAGTAAAAATAAATCTTTTTGAACTAAGTGTTATGGCTCACAAAGTGTATCCTTATGCTTCATTACTTGTGTTTAGGATTTTACAGCTTTCATTTTATTCTATCCCAAGGTGAGTCATCTACACTTATCATGCATTATTTTAAAGTCTGTGTACATTCAGTTATTGTTTTACTGATGCATTTACCCCCGCATGCTCAGTATATTCCACAAGTACTGATCCACATATATATCTATGTGCTACATTATTTCATAATATAGGTACCAGTTGTATCCCACACATCATAATCATACAGTGTGCAGCTTCCAGTCAGTAGGTGATGGGTCATTTTGATTCAAGGGCTTGAGTCAATAATAGTTCGGGAAGCATTTTTTTTCTTTATTCAGTCTTATTGATTAGGAATAACTGGGGGTCATGTCCTGGCTATCTATAGTTAATATTAGTAGAGGCTTTATTGACAATCAGTAAAGTTGATGTATTTGATTCCATTTTTATTTTGTATAAGTAGAGTTCTAATCATTTTAAATAGTTTTGTTTTGAGCATGTTCAACTAAAGACTTCTCTTTCGTGTGTTACTTCCAATATTATGTATTTTAATCAGTAGCTCAAGCATCATGCTAGTATAGGGTTAGCATAGGATCACTTGTGGTCCTACGCACCATGTGACGTTCAGGGGATAGTCTTGGGGCGTTACAATTAGATGGGGACATAATACCGTTAGAGAACTACTCTCTAGTAGAATTATAAATATTGACTATGTGAAGTCAATGGATAATATGTCGGATCCACTTACAAAAATCCTATCTAGAGAGGGAGTAGAGAGAACATTGAAGGGAATGGGTTTACAATCTAAGACAAGTCAGCATGGCGGTAACTCTACCTAGCAGACTGGAGATCGCAAGAGTTAGGTTCAAAGAGATCAAATAAAGTTGTGACTGACGGTTCAACATTGTCAATATAATCAACCCATTCTCATAATGTAGACAATATTCAGGAAACAAGGATATAGCTTATGGTTTAAAGCTTTTTAATGATTATCTAAGTTTGGCATATTTGATCAAATAGTTCAATCTATAGGATTAAAAGTTTAGAAATCACCTATGTGAGAGTGAAATGGAAGCCGCTTCAAGGAGAATGTTAGTAAAGGTCTATTCTCTAAGCTCTCATGAAACTTGGACGTGTTTATCGCTGAAACAAATAAAACCGTGAGAACCATAAATGGTAAAAGGCTGATACTGTGACATATTTTCTAGGTGTACATTAAAGTTTGATGGTTCAAATATATCAAATCTACCAATTGACCGGGTGCATCCGATGCATTTTCACTACGAAAAATATAAAGGAAAACCCACTTATCCAGATGCAATCAGTCTTTCCTTGTTGATCACATACTTGTCTGTAAATTTTTTATAATATATCCATTTCCCATTCATGTGGGGGATTGTTGGGTTATTAAGAGGTGTGAATGAAAAATGAAAACGTGGTATTTTTTTTTCAAAGGCACTAACACTACAAAAAAAATGAGTTTAGCAACAGACCGAAAACGTTGCTAATCAACATATATCCGTCGCTATATCAATTTAGAAATGGATCAACGATGGAATATGTGTCGTTTCTATTTTGCGCGTTGCTAACCATTTAGCAAAGGAAAAAAAAATTCGTTGCTAGTTTTGCAACGTCATAGAGATGACCTATATCCGTTGCCATTTGTAGCAACGAATAAATTCGTTATTATATTTATAAATATCATTACTAATTTCATATTGTATTTCATCGTTTTGATTATTTCATGACCAAATATTTCATTGCTAGTCCGTTGCTAAAAAAATTTATATTTAGTCCCCAATTTTTTGTGACAAAACATTATTTTCCTCAATCCATTGCAAACATCTACCAACTATCCTTAAAAGAACCCACATCATCCATAATACCAAAGATAGCAAAATCTAAACACAATTATGTCCAAAACTTCCATAGTATCACAACACCCATCTAAACACAATTATGTCCAAACATCTACAAACTATTCTTAAAATAACCCACATCCATCAAGTGTATATTGTTGTTGCACAATTTTAAATATTTTCAACAAAATAGACCATCAAAAACCAATGCACTGATCGTCAAAAGTATCACAACTGATCAAGATTGCAATCATCAACTAAGGAATCAAGATCGTCCAAAGTAGTAGCCTTTTGCTTCATATCCAAGACCAAATAGTCTTCGCTTTTTTCTCCCCTCACAGCTTGGTAATATGCTTCAATTTGATCAATATCAGATTCTGAAAATGTTTTTTCTCATAATATTTCTTCATATTTTTCCTGTAATAGATGAAGTGAAATTATAACGGATTGTACTTAAAAATAATTAGATACCAAAAACTACTTTAAACTAAAAAATAAGAATTAAGTAAACTACTACATTAAGATTTAGTCTTACATGGACGATTCGAGAATGTTCATCATCGAAAGATTTTCCTTAATGACCATGTGTGTGAACATGCAAATGTACCAGGTACTGATACATAGAAGCCTATGTGGTAATCACTTTCAATAATGTGATGCTTGGAAAGATACGCAGCTTGTCCCATATAAGCAAGAATTAATGATGGATAAACAACAAAAGTAAAAGCTATTTGCAGAGAAGCAACTCTTATTAGGACTTTGGTTGAATTTGTAGTTGCCACCATAAAGGATTTTTGCTTGGTATTTTTACAAGAAGGAACGTTATCAAATTGAAAAAAACATCAGGAGAAAAATGTTATTTTGACTATAAACAATCTAGCTAACACACATCAGATTAATATCCTCCAATCTAATACTCAGTTCAAGAAACTGATACAATACCATCCTGTGTCAATTTTTTCAGAAGGAACAAAAGTGAAATGACAATCTGCATGCTAAATGTACGCTCATGCTTGCAAGGAAAAAATAATTAAGAAGCTTGTGCGGAAAAGTGAATTCTGATTATTCCCAAAGCAACTCATGCAAGAAATGTAGAAGAAGAAGAAATGATGCAGAAACACTAAATAGTGAAGTATAACTATGGTTTCTTGGTACCTTTCAGCAGCTTAAGGAGAACCAAATTACTTGCATTTGTTGTCTTCTGCAACATCGACCCTATAACAAGTGTTGGGAGCATAGTTACCATATCTTTTCCCCGTTGCTTTGCATATGACCAAGCTTCTTTCTCAGCTAACAGTACCAGTTTTACATGCATTTAGAACCACAAAACGCATTCAGATAGGGAGCTTCTCTAGCAAAATAAGCACTTAAGAGTCAAATCTGAATTTATATTATAAGGACTAACTCAATCAGACAGCACACTGCTCAAGTAATTAAGTAATCAATATACAGATCATATATTACTATGCTAACATTACGTATCGTATGCAAGAAACATGAATAATAATCTTAAATTTACACAGAAGTCAAATTCACAAACTCTATATTTATTGCTTTGCAGAATTTTCTGTCAGACCAACAAGTCTCATCCATAAATTTGGACTTCGGCCAGTTGGGGTTCAAGATAGAAGTAGCAACAGAAGATACAAACACAACTCTCTTAATATTTTCTCAGAGCATGCCTTCAGAACATTAACTGTGCCTTTTACTGCAGGCTCAACAAGTTCAACCTGTAATCTAGACATTGAATATATGAAGATTTTTACTTTCTTTTTGCTGACGTCTAACACCATGTGCTAAAGATCACTATCCTAAATAACCGGAGATCCATCAGGAGTTGTAGCCTCGTGGAATGAATCTGTCGACCTATGCCAGTGGGCTGGAGTAAAAAGAGCAACAAAATTTTCTTGTTATCATGAATATCAAATGATCTTTAATATTAGTATCTTATAAATTTTCACTCGATCAGTATTTTACATCCTGAATAGAAAACATGGGCTAAGGTATTCCGACCTATTACTTCACAATTTCGTGCGTCCTCTGAAACGTTAACATATATCAATCCTTTCATATATCCTCCAGGAAAAAGCTTAGACAAATAGTAAACAAGAAAAATTCTGAAATTGCATGAGATTATGAGACTTACATTATAGTGATGATCCTTGCATCACCTAAGTTTCTCATCTGCAAAGTGGACAAGACCATAAAAATGAGCATAATAAGTTTTGATGTACTTAGTCAAGAAATATAATCATGCATATCCTCTCTATGAAGTCAGTAGCAATTTGGTTATCAAAGAAAACGACTGTAACTTGATTTTCTTAGCATCCCTTTACACAACTAAATAAATGAACACCCTAACTTGATTTTCTTATCACCCCTTTACACAACTTGATAAAAATTAGAGAGAGTAAAAAAGAAGTGTGGGAAGAAACTCTATGTCAGCTCATTTTAAGCCTTTTAAGTGCTTAAAATTGAGTGATAAAGTTGTATGCCATGTCAGACTTCTATATTCACGCGATACATTCCTCCCTACTTGAAGTGTCTATACGACCACTAGCAAAACCGAAGTATCAAACAGACAATTTATGCAAAGTTTAAGGGCTATCTATGTACTTACACAAGAAAGATAGGAAACATCATCTCACAGCCTATTCAGTAAAATAAAAAACAGATCACATCAAAATTTACCTCATCAAACTTTGTGGCAAACAAGTTCAGTGAAGTAAGAATTCCTCCATTTAGCCCAAGATTTAATTGCTTCATGACTTCCTTGTATCGAACAGTGTCTCCAATATCGATTCACCAAATGGCAGGGTTAAAATAGCAGGATCAAGGTTCACGACATAACCCCGAAGATTGGATGACATTGTGTGGCAAACAAGATGATGGAGAAACGTAGTTTTTTCACTACATAATCGTCAACCAAAACAAGTGATATATCAACTCTTCCCAATAAAAATTAGATCACGACAAACAACTTGGAACAAATATAGTATCTCCAAAACAGTATACATATGAATCCTTAAAGCAAACAATTGGGACTTTACCATAACATCAATTTACTTATGTATCCACAAGATTCCTTAATTACTTAGCACAATAAAAAATATTACTCCGTCCGTTCGCTTTTACTTGTCACTATTTTCCTAATTTGATTTCTATTTTTACTTGTCATTTTTGACAAATCAAGTAAAGTCAAAATTTTGTTTCCATGTTTTACACTTAGCATTAATTAGTTGTTCATCAAATTATTTTTCAATACCTATTGCTAAATATCTATTAATATGAGTAATGTGATAAAATCACTATACCAATTATCATTTTCGTAATGAGTGTGCCATGTCAAAAGTGACAAGTAAAACCGAAATGGAGGTAGTATCATCAACTTAGAAACAAACAATAGCGAGGACACCTGGAAAACTATTAAATTTAGCTTGTATTCGGGCAACTCTTACATATATACGGAAATGATGGAGAAACATACCTGGCTAAAATACACTTCGGTGTTTTACTAAACATTGGTTACTAAATTTGAAGCAATGTCACAAACACTAAAAAGCAAAAAAGCTAGTCTTTAAACTTCCCTTTTAAGAACTACATAACTGTGCACATGCCCCAGGAGCAGAGCCAATCTTTTAATTTCTTGCTTTAATTGTGTAGAAATCAGTACCAATTTTGTTTTTAGCGCTTTCACCCCAAAAATTCTTCCATACTATCAAAGCCTATCAGCACAATATCCCACTAACAAACCAAAGTGAAAGAGCTCAAACAAACTACAAATAGAACTTCTGAGAAAAAATCAAAAACCCTAACATAATCAGTGTACGCAAAACACTGAAAATTCAACCACACAAAGAGAAAATCTGTTGAAGAAATTTTAGATTAATAAAGATGCAACAGGAAATATCAAAAACCCCACAAACAGAAATTTTGAGAAAAAAACGTTTCCATTTTGAGTAAATAATTATTTATCAAGCTTTTTAACGCAATAATCTAACAACCCTAAGTGAAAGAGCTCAAAAAACCCTAAACCTATCATATACAAGTGACTTCTAACATAGAAATTAAGAAATTAAAAGAGAAGAAATAACTAAAATTATGAGATATAGAATCTTACCTCTAATTTCGATTCGAAATTCACCGATTGACATCCTTTTCGACTGATATTGAGTGATTCTCTTTTCTCAATTGAGAGAAAAGGGAGAGAAAAGGGAAAGGAGACTGTTTTTTGGAGAGAGGCGGATGATACAACGTTGAGAACAAAGTGAAATAAAAGACTTAGAACTAATATTTATTTGGTCGGATAATGGATTTAGAAACTGATAAAAATTTGTTGTTCCTTATTTATTAAAAATATACTATTAGTTGGTTGGGTAACGGATTCAGCAACAGATTATAAATGCATTGCTAGTTATTTATTAAAAATATACCTAATATATTTTCTAAGAATGGTAAAATACTTCTAGTGACAAAACTTCCATTGCTATTTCTGTCTCCACCATGTCAAAAAAAATTCCCCCCATTTATGTCGCTAATTTTGTCACCAAAATAAAGGCGTCAATATTTACCACCAAAATATAGCAACCCATTTAATATTTTGTTGCTAATCCATCACTAATTAGGCTATTAATTTTAATTTTATTTATTTAGCAACAAAATTTCTATTTTGTTGCAATTTCGTCGTTAATTAGCGACGAAAATGAGCTTATTGCTAGAAATCCGTTGCTAAACGCGGTTTTTTTTGTAGTGTAAGAGAAAGGATGCAATTTGAATAGGCACCTTTTCGGATTGAATGGTTATGACCTTTCCAATGGTTGTGACTTTTTCAAAGAGTTGCACCCTTTTCAAAGAGTTGCACCTTTATGAAGGGGTGCACCTTTCTGAACCATTGCTTCTCTTTATGAAGCAACACCTTGATGGCTATAAATACCTGAATTTTTCCTCAGGTAAAGACAATTTTTTAGAGTTGAAAACATTCTTCTTCTTAAAAACTCTCTTGCGAACATCAAACTATTGAGTGCATTCGAAGTTTTTGAAAGTTTGAGGTACCGCTACTTTCAGAAAGTGAACCATATTATCCTGGGAGGAAAGATTCCATAACCTCGGGTAATTAAGAGGAATAAATTCCTTAAGGACACACCATAAAGTCGGTGGACTTGGTTTTTAAATTTCTGCTTCATCTTCATTTCTTAATAGTTGATAAACACTTCATTTGATAGTTCATTTGATTATTCATTTGAACTTGTGTTTGAAGGTGTTAAACTTCATTGTAGTTCTTGAAAACTTGTTGAACTTCGTTTAAAGTTTGTATAGAAAAACATACAGATTTTGTACCTGGAACAACTAATAGTGTATAGAAAGATTTTTTGCTATATTAATCAAATCAACCAAAAGATATCTACAGGTAACACTATCAAAAATAGGATTGTAAATTTGGAAATTAAGACACGTTAATTATATGCTACAATAAGTACATGCGACATGAAATTATAGAGAATATGTTCTACTATCGGTTATATAATTTTAACAATATAAATGTAGTTTGTGTGGCTAGACTGAAACGAAGGATTATTGTAAAGAATACACAATAGTGTATAGAAAGAATTTTTGCTCTATTGATCAAATCAACCAAAAGATATCTACAGGTAACAAGATTGAAAATAGGATTTTAAATTTCGAAATTAAGACACCTTAATTATATGCTACAATAAGTACATGCGACATGAAATTATAGAAAATATGTTATACTATCGGTGTATATAATCTTAACTATATAAATATAGTTAGTGTGGTCAAACTGAAATGAAGGGTAATTGTAAAGAATGCATCTTGAGCTTAACTCAACCTCAAAAGCTGACTCATGAAGGGAGGATTATTTAAGTTCATATAAAGAAACCAATTATCCATTCCTTTTCTGATATACAATACTTAACAATAATCCTAAATGGTGGTATGGTAGCAACTTGCTGAGAATAAAGGCTAGTGATGAAAATATTTATAAGAGAAAAAACTGAAGAATATTCTTTTTATTTCATGCGTTCTTAATTTTTTTTTCTTGGGCATTATATTCTTGTTTATCACAGAAGACGAGTGAGGACAACTTCGCAAGTAGCACATGTTGTTTGGATTACCTTGTGGAAGAAAGAGTTGGTTGAACTTTGTTAGGATCAAGAATCCCGGATAGTGCAGAATTAAACAAAGTAATCGTTTGAAGACGATAATAATGATAAGTTGAGAAAAATAAAGGAGGAACAAATTTAACGTGGTTCGGTCAACTCGACCTACGTTCACAACCAAAAGGAGGAGCAACTTTACTAAACACCAACGGAACAAAAAAGAGTACAAAGATACAAAAGAGAGTACAAAATTAGAGTAATTAAATACTCTAATAGCCCAAATACCCAAAAGAATAACCTCACAAAGATCACTCCAAAGAAGAGGTTCACTCAAAGTATTTCCCAACACAACTCTCTTACAAATACTCTCTACAAAGAAGAAAACAAACACAACTAAATCTTCTTCAAATGTTGGTGTTCTTCTCTAAATGGTATGTTCTAAAGAGAGTGGAAATACCTCTATTTATAGGCATAAAACAAACCTACGTTGATGTCATCAATGACATCAACACACTACTTTTACAACCAAATTTGACAAGAAACAAATTGCATGCAATGTTGGACTAGCCAACCAAATTTGACAAAGCCAACAAATGATCTTGCAAGTGCTTGGTAGAAACTTTGTTTGACCAAGTGTGAATCCAAGAAACAAACAAAAGGCAACATTACAAATCTCCACCTTGGCCTGAGTTTGTTTAATATAGTAAATTTGTTCCACCTTCTTCACAAAACCTCAAAGGACTTTCAAAATTCCATGACGTCAGAATCAGATGAGTCTCCATCTAAAATTGAACCAGTAGCAACACCTGTAATAGTAGATCCCAACAGTGTGTACAGTGTCCCAGACTTGCGTGCCTTCATAACCACAAGACCACCTCGAGAGGATTCAAAAACTCCACCTTTACCTGTGTATTTGTACCCAAAAGATTCTAGAGTGACCAAAGAGATGAGATTTTTCTTCAACTCAGGAACACATCTAACATTTTTGAGAGTTCTTACAATACCATCATGCATTTTAATTCGTACGGTACCTGTTCCAACAATTTTGCAAGCAACATTGTTGCCTACCAAGACAACTCCACCTTCAACAGGATCATATGTAGAAAACAAGTCCTTGTTAGGACACATATGAAATGAACAAGCCGAATCTAAAATCCACTCATTGTTAGAACAAGAAATATTTTCAGTTATTAAAAATATTTCTCCTTCAATCTTATCAGCAGCAACACTTGCTTCAGCGGTGTCGGAATCCCCGTGCTTATTTTTCTTTACTTTTCCCTTGTTTTGCAACTTAGGACAATTAAACTTGATGTGGCCTTTTTTATGACAGTAATAACACACTGAATTACTAAATTTAGACTTTTCATTAGATCTACTCCTGATAAATAAACCGGATGCCTGATTTCCACTACCTTCCTCGGTAATATCTCTATCTATCTGATCTTTAGATTTCAGCATAGATTTGATTTTTCTATAAGAGATAGTTTCTTTCCCATAAAGTATAGTATCTCTAAAATTCTTAAAGGAATGGGGTAGGGAACATATTAGCAAAACAGCTTGATCTTCTTCCTCAACCTTGACATCTATATTACTTATATTCATAAGAATGGAATCAAAGGCATCAAGATGTGACAGTAGGAAAGTATTTTCATCCATACGAATTGTATAAAGTTTTTGCTTCAAGTAGAGTCTATTCTCTACCGTCCTTTTCATTTACAGGCTTTTCAACTTTTCCCACATGCCTTTGGCAGTGGTTTCCAAAGCTACTTCACGTAATACATCATCAGAGAGATTTAGTATAATACTAGATCTCGCCTTTTTATCAAGACTATCAAACTCCTCGTCTGTCATTTTTTCTAAAATTTTCTCCTTTCCTTGCAGTGCCATATTTGAACCATCCTGAACTAGGATAACTTCCATTTTCAACTGTCACATACCAAAGTTTGCACTTCGGTTAAATTTCTCAACATAAATCTTTGTAATCTTCATGGTGACTACTAAGACAAAATCAGGATTAACCTCGCTCTGATACCAATTTGTTAGGATCGAGAATCCCGGATAGTGCGGAATTAAATAAAGTAATTGTTTGAAGACGATAATAATGATAAGTTGAGAAAAATAAAGGAGGCACAAATTTAACGTGGTTCGATCAACTCAACTTACGTCCACGACCAAAAGGAGGAGCAACTTTACTAAACACCAACGGAACAAAAAAGAGTACAAAGATACAAAAGAGAGTACAAAATTAGAGTAATTAAATACTCTAATAGCCCAAATACCCAAAAGAATAACCTCACAAAGATCACTCCAAAGAAGAGGTTCACTCAAAGTATTTCCCAACACAACTCTCTTACAAATACTCTCTACAAAGAAGAAAATAAACACAACTAAATCTTCTTCAAATGTTGGTGTTCTTCTCTAAATGGTATGTTCTAAAGAGAGTGGAAATGCCTCTATTTATAGGCATAAAACAAACCTACGTTGATGTCATCAATGACATCAACACACTACTTTTACAACCAAATTTGACAAGAAACAAATTGCATGCAATGTTGGACTAGCCAACCAAATTTGACAAAGCCAACAAATGATCTTGCAAGTGCTTGGTAGAAACTTTGTTTGACCAAGTGTGAATCCAAGAAACAAACAAAAGGCAACATTACAAATCTCCACCTTGGCCTGAGTTTGTTTAATATAGTAAATTTGTTCCACCTTCTTCACAAAACCTCAAAGGACTTTCAAAATTCCATGACGTCAGAATCAGATGAGTCTCCATCTAAAATTGAACCAGTAGCAACACCTGTAATAGTAGATCCCAACAGTGTGTACAGTGTCCCAGACTTGCGTGCCTTCATAACCACAAGACCACCTCGAGAGGATTCAAAAACTCCACCTTCACCTGTGTATTTGTACCCAAAAGATTCTAGAGTGACCAAAGAGATGAGATTTTTCTTCAACTCAGGAACACATCTAACATTTTTGAGAGTTCTTACAATACCATCATGCATTTTAATTCGTACGGTACCTGTTCCAACAATTTTGCAAGCAACATTGTTGCCTACCAAGACAACTCCACCTTCAACAGGATCATATGTAGAAAACAAGTCCTTGTTAGGACACATATGAAATGAACAAGCCGAATCTAAAATCCACTCATTGTTAGAACAAGAAATATTTTCAGTTATTAAAAATATTTCTCCTTCAATCTTATCAGCAGCAACACTTGCTTCAGCGGTGTCGGAATCCCCGTGCTTATTTTTCTTTACTTTTCCCTTGTTTTGCAACTTAGGACAATTAAACTTGATGTGGCCTTTTTTATGACAGTAATAACACACTGAATTACTAAATTTAGACTTTTCATTAGATCTACTCCTGATAAATAAACCGGATGCCTGATTTCCACTACCTTCCTCGGTAATATCTCTATCTATCTGATCTTTAGATTTCAGCATAGATTTGATTTTTCTATAAGAGATAGTTTCTTTCCCATAAAGTATAGTATCTCTAAAATTCTTAAAGGAATGGGGTAGGGAACATATTAGCAAAACAGCTTGATCTTCTTCCTCAACCTTGACATCTATATTACTTATATTCATAAGAATGGAATCAAAGGCATCAAGATGTGACAGTAGGAAAGTATTTTCATGCATACGAATTGTATAAAGTTTTTGCTTCAAGTAGAGTCTATTCTCTACCGTCCTTTTCATTTACAGGCTTTTCAACTTTTCCCACATGCCTTTGGCAGTGGTTTCCAAAGCTACTTCACGTAATACATCATCAGAGAGATTTAGTATAATACTAGATCTCGCCTTTTTATCAAGGCTATCAAACTCCTCGTCTGTCATTTTTTCTAAAATTTTCTCCTTTCCTTGCAGTGCCATATTTGAACCATCCTGAACTAGGATAACTTCCATTTTCAAATGTCACATACCAAAGTTTGCACTTCGGTTAAATTTCTCAACATAAATCTTTGTAATCGTCATGGTGACTACTAAGACAAAATCAGGATTAACCTCGCTCTGATACCAATTTGTTAGGATCGAGAATCCCGAATAGTGCGGAATTAAATAAAGTAATTGTTTGAAGACGATAATAATGATAAGTTGAGAAAAATAAAGGAGGCACAAATTTAACGTGGTTCGATCAACTCAACCTACGTCCACGACCAAAAGGAGGAGAAACTTTACTAAACACCAACGGAACAAAAAAGAGTACAAAGATACAAAAGAGAGTACAAAATTAGAGTAATTAAATACTCTAATAGCCCAAATACCCAAAAGAATAACCTCACAAAGATCACTCCAAAGAAGAGGTTCACTCAAAGTATTTCCCAAATACAACTCTCTTACAAATACTCTCTACAAAGAAGAAAACAGACACAACTAAATCTTCTTCAAATGTTGGTGTTCTTCTCTAAATGGTATGTTCTAAAGGGAGTGGAAATGCCTCTATTTATAGGCACAAAACAAACCTATGTTGATGTCATCAATGACATCAACACACTACTTTGCCAACCAAATTTGACTAGAAACAAATTGCATGCAATGTTGGACTAGCCAACCAAATTTGACAAAGCCAACAAATGATCTTGCAAGTGCTTGGTAGCAACTTTGTTTGACCAAGTGTGAATCCAAGAAACAAACAAAAGGCCACATTACAAACTTTATAAGGAGGTGTTGAGCAACGAGACAATTTTTATCTAATGAAAACCTTGTTATGAAAATAAAGAGGTGAGTGGTCCCAATCAAAATTATGAAATAAAAAAGAACATAAATGTATGGTTTTTGTTATGCATTATGTGGATTAAATTCAATGACTTGGTTAGGTTCTTGCCTTTCGTTGGGTTCGAAATAGAGAGGGTGTTCTTCGGAAGCTTAAAGTTTGCAAATCATCATGATGATAATTCAGAAGACACATAAAACGATACTAAAAAAGGATAATATTATTATATAATTTGGTCAATTGGCCTACATATAAAACCTAATATAAAAGGCATAATAGATAAAATCTCCCCCTAAACGAAACTCTTAAACGACTACATTATGTATGCTATTATGTTATGAAATGAGAAAAGGGTTCTTCTATTTATAGAGTTCCAAAATCTTTCTTCCAAAAAAGAGGTTTGACAAATATGAAAAAAAATTATATTTTTCTTTTAGGAAAAATAAAAGTAATTATGGTATTACTTTTATTTTCCTTCTAAGAAAAATAAAAGTTAAATTTGGTAAGAAAATCAGGGTAAAAACCCTAACAAATCTTCCTTTTTGACTTGATTTACTTGACATGATTCGCCTTCTTCATGTCATATGCATAATTTGGTTCTTCACATAATTTTCATTACTGTTGTTTGTCATGGTTAAAAATAAAGTTGAAAATATTATGGGTTAAAAATAGTTTAAAAAATATCTTACTTTTATTTTTAAAAATACAGCAGCAAGAATGTTAAAAATATGTTCTAAATTAAACTTCTTCTCCACATGTAGCTAGACAAAGATCTTCATTATCATCAAATTGATTGCATCTTGATTTGAAACCGCTATCGAACCTGTTTAATCTCGTTTCACCATACCACTGGACCATTGAACCATAGGCTCTAATACCACTTGTTGGGTTCGAAATCGAGAGGGAGTCATGTGGAAGCTTAAAGTTTGCAAACCATCATGATGATAATTCAGAAGACACATAAAACGATACTAAAAAGGGATAATATTATTATATAATTTGGTCAATTGGCCTACATATAAAACATAATATAAAAGGCATAACAGAGAAAATTTCCCCCTAAACGAAACTCTTAAATGACTGCATTTTGGATGTTATTATGTTATGTTATGAGAAGGGGTCTTTTATTTATAAAGTTTCAAAATTTTTCCTCCAAAAAAAAGATTTGTCAAGTATGAAAAAATTTTATATTTTTCTTTTAAAAAAAAATAAAAATAACTATGATATTACTTTTATTTTTTTTCACAAAAAATAAAAATTAAATTTGATAAGTAAATCAGGGCAAAATCCATAACACCTTCTTGGCAGGTTCAAACGTGATGGCCATTCACTTTTATATATGCACTATGTATTTATGTGTATCCTTCATAAATTTAAAGTCATAAACCTATTAAGAAAAATAACAATTCAAAACTTTTTGATGGGGGCCCGACCAACAGGGGGAGGGATCCTGCTAGAGTAGGGACTACAATGAAACAACTGATTGTCACTCATGTATCTCATATTCTAAATGTCTATTATAAATAGCTATGAATTAGCCTCATTTCCTGTCTCAAATTCCCAACCATATTCAGTACTCCTCAAGTTTAACTAATTAATTACTAGTACATCACAACCAAGATAAATGGCTATTGTGCAAAAGCAGTGTCATCATTTGCCATTTCTCTTCCTTCTTTTTCTTGCATGTGTACAATACTCTAATGAATTCTCCCGCGGTGGAGTTTATAGTGGTTGGAACAATGCCCACGCAATATTCTATGGTGGGGCTGATGCTTCCGGTACAGTGGGTATGTATATTTCTTTATATTTATATATGTACTAGTTTAGGTGCACGTGTCGTAACTCACTTTAATGAGTTCAAATGTTACATTAAATGTGGTATTTATTTAAATAATATAAATGAATACAATAATTAAATTCAAAATCTTTTGAACATATAAAGATGGAGGACTTATTTTATTAGTTATATAGTATTTGTAAATATCTACGATGCAAATAAAATAATTGAAATATATTTACAATTCTTTAAATTACATTGGTCTAGTAAGCAGATGATTAGTGTTTGTAATTGAAACAATAAAGTTTGTATCACGGATTAAGAGAAACAATAAAAATAGTGTCTCAAGGAAAAAATTATGTTTTTATTTAACTACGCATATACAATAATAACATCATTATAAATAATATTAACAGAACCAAGAATGAAAAGTAAAAACAAGAACAAAAACATGCCTTTGAATTCGCTATTAATCGACACGAAATTTTAAGTCCACGCCGACAACAAACATATTCATAGTAATAACTCAAAGTAGAAAGAGAATTCATAACCATTCAAACAAAAAGTTACAAATAAATGGAATTTAACTCCAAAATATTGCTAATTTTTTTACTACTTTCTCCATCTTATGGTTGTTTCAATGTCTATAATAGTCCGAAATCTAACAAAAACGTCTTGAACATAAGAAAATACACTCTATTTATTGCAATGTTGACATACATTAATAGCAAAATTAATCTACAAAAGCGTTTTAAATATAAAAAGATGTGCTACAATAACACACACTAATAGCTGAAATATTTCCATCAGTAATATAATAAGAAAAATAAAGATGAAATAGTATGACACTAAACAAAGATGATAACAAATTTGTGTTGTTTTCTCTTTTTGGAGGACAAATATGTTTTTCTTTGTCTGGAAAAAAAAAATTAATTGTTCACAAGTTAAATTCAAATGTTTATGCACCTGTGACCATTGAAAAAACAATACAATTGATTATTTTACCTTCAAGAAAATAATCCAAATAAAAATACTAAATAAAAAGACAAAGAAATAAAGAAGAAGAAGAAGAAGAAGAAGAAGAAGACTCAACTTATGAGGATCTCTACGGACTATATGTGTATAACTTTCTCCATTATCATCGTTCCTAGGATTTCTTATACTAGTTTTAATCGCACGTGTCTCGCACGTATAACTTTTGATTGTTTAAAATTAGATGATTTTGTCTATTGCGAATATTTTTTTTAAAAGTGCAAAACGTTTGAATCACTTCCACAACTACACCAAATTTAAGTAGTGAAAGAAAGGAAAAACAAACTACATCATGACCAAGTTAAGTTAACAATAATATAAAAATTAAATTAAAATATCTAATAAAAAATAAAGCAATTTTGTAATTACGAATCAAAGAATTAAATGTATGGTAAATATGAAGAATGTACTTACCGAAAACTTGAAATAGATGCACAATATAATTGGGACTTCTATTTTTCTTTCCTTAAATATTAAAAAAATAAATCTTCAATGTCAAATTTTTATTCGAGAGTTTTGATTTATTTATTTTTAAAAAGAAATTGTTATTTTTTTTAAGTGGAATTTGACTTTTTTTTTAAATGTTTGTTACCTTTTTTAAGTTGAACTTTGTTATCCACTTATTTAATTAATTAAGTAATGAATTAGATTTTTAAAATTCTTAAACTAATAAAAAAGATATTAATTTTCATTAATTTTCATGACTTCTAATAAGAAAAGGTTTACTATAAATATTTAATTAATTTTTAAATTTTTAAATATTACAAAAATAGTGAAAAGACAATTTTGTTTAAAGAAGAGACTTTTGATGAAGGGCAAAAAGTTCAAATAATATTTTTAAGGTTCTTCACACTTTTAATATATTATAGAATAAATATAGATATAGATTATAAATTATAGATATAGATTATAGATGAATTAATTATAGATATAGATATAGATTATAGATTATAGATATCGATTATGGATTATAGATTGATTATAGATATAGATTATAGATTATAGATATTATAGATATGAAAGAAAAGTTCGCCCACATCTCTCATATACGACTCTAATGCTCATCTAGATAAAAAAAAACTCCATAGCCCACATTTGTTGATAAGGAGAAGAGAGAAAAAGTGAATATAATCCTAAACGTATAGCCTGTAAGTTATATGGAATCCTAAACTTGTAAGCTATTGAATTATAAACCTAAATAACAAAAAAGACAATTTCTAACAAAAAATTAAATAATAAGGCGCAGTGTTTGCTTTACTCCATTATAATTTGGAGTCCTTTAAAAATTAGGAATGCTTACGTACAACTCCCAATTAAAATTAGGATTTTTTTGTAATTTTATATCTTTATCTATTAGAGTCCTAAATAAGAAAAAAATAATATACCATATTAGTTGGTTTAAAGTTCTAAATTGCAAATAACTCAAATAAGGAGAAAATCACCACACAATTTTAGTTGATTTTAAATATTTGGAAAATAATTTAAAAACTATTCTTATATATTTAAAATATAGTAAAAAAATGATTTTTTCTGTTGCGGAATGTTTTAATGAAGGACAAAAAGTTCAAATCACTTTTCTAAGGCCTTCACACTTTTAATATATGATTGTTAATGGTATAATAATTTTAGAAAATAAGTGAAAAAAGATAATTTTGTCTATTGTAAAGTCTTTTAATGAAGGACAAAAAATTCAAATCACTTTTCTAAGGGTCTTCACACTTTTAATATATATTATAGATATAGATTATAGATTATAGATTATAGATTATAAATATAGATAGTTAAAATAGGTATTTAACTTCAAGAAATTATGGACTCTTATCATATATATTTTTTTATTATATATTAAAAAAATTCTTAATTATTAAAATATTTTTTTTCTTATCATATCTTTTAGGATTCCTTAATTATTAGTTCTCCAAATTTTAGGACTCTTTAATTTAATGAAGGCCAAAAAGTTCAATTCACTTTTCGAAGTCACACTTTTAATATATTATATAAATATAGATATAACCTGTAAGTGTTACTCGTACGTCATGCATAACTCAATATTTTCTTTTACAGAATAAAATTTTTGCAGGAGGAGCATGTGGATACGGCAACTTATTGCAACCAAGGTTATGGTACATACACTGCAGTTTTAAGCACTGCACTCTTTAATAGCGGTTTGAGTTGTGTATCTTGCTAGAAACTCAAGTGCAACGCCAATGCCGACCCTCGATGGTGTCTACCTGCCATTATCACTGTCACAGCAACCAACCTCTCCACCAAACAACGCCGTCGCAAATAACAATGGTGGTTGATGCAATTCCCCTCTTCGACACTTCGATTTGGCTGAACCTGCTTTCTTGAAAATCACTCTATATAGTGCTAGCATTGTCCCTACCATGTTAGGAGGTATTATAAGATAGTCTTTTGTTTAAAGTATGATATTTAAAAAATTTACACCATGAACTTCTTTTCTATTATGTTGCGGGACCTTTATACTCTGTTTGGATGATGATTTGCCGTGGTTTCATAATGTATGGTACAATATGGTATGGTATTATACAATACAATATTTGGATAGATTGTATAGTTCACTACTATTTAATAACTGTTTTATTATTTGGTTTGATGGTATGATACTGTCGTTACTGGTAAATTTACTAAAATATTCCTAATTATTATAAATTTTAAATTTATTAAAAATTATTACTAAATAAAATAATTTTCTTTCTCTTATTGATAGATCAATCAACTCCAATATTCTTCCTTCTTTTCACTTATTCCATGCCTAAAAGTTCACAAGACAATAGCAAATCTACAACCCCATATATATTTATCTATCATTTTTCCTTTGTCAAAGCTCAACATTCCTCCAAGCTTTTAGTAAGTTGGACCATTAAGAAAAAATAAAATTCTGAACCAAAGTAACAATTAAAAGATCAAACCAAATAAAGTTACAAGAAAGATTTTTTTTTTTTTTTAAAAGAATCAACTAGTTAATCCATGCCATCTTCTGTGAGAGTATAACAATATGGTACACTCGGAGACAACTAATTGTACAGTCAAAAATTAACCACTATTCGGTCGACTCAAAATTATTCCAGACTTTCATTGACATTACATTCTGCACAATGGGAAAATAAAAATAAAAATTGTAACTGTTTGCTTTATGCTGCTCCCCCGATCCATTTCTTGCACATGTTTGGTATTACAGGTTCAACTACATGTTTGGTATTACAAGTTAACTCAGAAGAGAAGTAACTTCTGCTACTGAGTTTTTGGCTTCTGGATCTTTAGCTATGACCCGAACAAGTGCTTGATTTTGGGATTCCATTCATGTTGTTGAGCACGGTAATACATCAAGAACGTATTTACAAAGTATGAGTTGAAGCCCATTAAGACGTGCCACACTGCATGGCCCTGAGGGTTAACGTACCGGCCCTGAATTTGCTTGCAGAATAATCTATCACATAGCCAGCAAACAACTCGATCAATAAAGTCGCCACATATAATTTCACTTCCCCTGACTTATACCATGAGACTCATCATCCTCATCTTCTTCGTCGTCATATGAGTAGCCATTTTGGTCCTTGTTTCCACCATTATATATAACTTGCTCAGCAATGCGTCCTCTATTACCATCATCCTCGTCTTCTTCATCATCATCATAAGATGCAAGTGGAAGAAGTGGATTCTCAAAAGCAACTGCTGGAAGAGAGGGAGATGACTGATCTATTACCTTCTGCCTTTTTGCGTTTGCCTCCTCAGCCACCACGCCATCTTCTACTTCTCGCTTCTTCGTCATTCTCTTCTCACTTCAAACTATTAAAGATTCACTGGAGATAATAAAATTTCAAATCAGTAACCAAACATCAGAAACAATTCAAAGTGATCTAAGAGATGCTTTGAAACAGCCGATAAAAGTTTAAACATGCATATATTATTTAGCAAGGTAAAAAGATATACAAACCATTGATTCTTCAATCAATGTAATGATTTTGACTAGATGCATTTAATTTACATCTTCAATATTAAGAGAAGCACTTAACAATCAAAAAATAAATAAATAAATAAAGGGCAGAACTTCTCCAAAATTGCTAACCTGATTTAAGACAATTAGAGGAAATAATGAATTCAAAAGAAATTGGACAGTTCATCTCTTTTTTCTTGTGTCCTCGCAAGTTGCCACTCTATCTAGCCACACCCATTTTTAGGCAAGATATTCATAGAACTCTCACAATATTGTAACCACCAAAACAAACACTGAAGATATAACCTTCGAACTGAAAGATATTGGCATTAGAAAGCTCTTGTAACACCAATAGAAGCACCTTTTGCTACTAACATGAAAACAAAGACTGCCTTAGTGGGTACATGTCGTGTTCTAGCATATTCCTGAGATATTTTGGGGACCCTATAATCAATCCTCAACTAGAAATCTCAAGGAGAAGTGCGGATTCCAGAAAATGTAGATGATAGATTGACTTTTCAGCTTTACACCTATTAATATCCCTAAATACAGAAGGACAAAAACTTTGAGAATGAAAGGAGTTGTTCTAAAATCCATATTGCTGCAGCATTATCCTTCAACTTTTAACTACCACCATTTTATTTGAGAATTACTTTCAACTACCACCTTTTGTTGAACCTTTTTTCAATATGTTAAGCTTATATTGTCGGCACTTAACAATCCTTGTATAGTTTGACATTTGAATGCATATAACCGAGTGTTCAATCTTTTGGTCAAAAAATAACTAATTATTCTATCTTTTTAGATATGCTATGCTGAAGCCATAAAGTTACAACCTATCATATAAGCAAATATTAGCCTAGGCCAGCTCTTGTATCTATAACGCTTCTTGAAATCAAGAACATAAAAAGTTCTCTTATTGAACTACTTTCTTTCTACTGCTAAATCAGAAGCCTCATTCAAATGCTATGTGATACATAACAAGCAAGCGTAAGGTGATATAAATCAAATAAAATATTCTCCATGATTTCAATCTGTAATTAGAACAGATTACATCTGGTGAAACAAAAAGCATTATGCTACTCCACCCAAGCCTAATCTCTCTTTCCCAAGTTAGCAATTGACATCAACACCAAGCCGTTTTCTCTTTCCCATGAACAGTTAATTTTAAATAAAATACCTGACAGAACGAGCGTAGAAAGAACGAAGAAGAAGCAGAGGAGAAAAACGCAGCAGCAGAGAGCTTGAACAGAAAAGCATAAAAATAAATTAGGGTTGGAAGTAATATAAGTTAAAGGATAAAATAGGATTAAGGGCATAATTGAAAAAAAAACATGGAATACCACCAAATCAGTGGTTCTGTAAATTGATTAATTTCATGGTTATCAAACCATGAAAAGATAAAATACCATACCATGTTTTTCAAAAAATAATCAAAACAAACATGATTTCCTTTGTAACCATACCATACCATACCATACCAACCATCCAAACAGGCACTTACAAAAACTTTATGTTCTGCCGTTTGTATTTATCGAGTAATTAATATATAGTCCGGTTACTTTAATGTGACCAAAAAAAAAAATTTCTGATTTACTAATTTTGGACTAAGTTACTGTTATAATGTGTCAACTTGAGTCATCATACACTTAAATTACCCCTCAAACATAACCTTCATATATAATTTGATTTTTTTATTTTTTTTGCTTCTTTCATCCTACTTACATCCTGCTTTATCTAAGTTTGAGACCGGTATACTTCGAGGGACGGACATAGAAAAAACAAATCTTGTCTAATGTATTTCTTATGGTATGGCAGGGTCCCTTGCATGAAGAAAGAAGGAATGAAGTTCACCATTAATGGTCATTCCTACTTTAATCTCGTGTTGATAACAAACGTTGGGGGTACCGGAAACGTCCGATCCATGGCCATCAAAGGATCAAAAACAGGGTGGCAAAACATGTCAAGAAATTGGGGTCAAAATTGGCAGAATCACTCATACCTTAATGTCCAAAGCCTTTCGTTCAAAGTAATAGCCAGTGATGGACGGACAGTCACCATCTACGACGTTGCTCCAGCCAATTGGCAATTCGGACAAATTTTCGAAGGAGGTCAATTCTAAGACAAGTTATATGTATTTAAAATATGAATTGAGCCAGTTATTGAAAGGTCTTTATTTTTCAAACAATATGTACGAAGTGATATGGAAATCGCAAGTGTCTACGCCCTGTTGATTTACGGTCGCAAATTTATAGTGCTGAGGTCTAAACAGAGCACCTAGCAAGAATTACAACAAATGAAACTACTTGCAATCCATGTAAAAGCATGCATGTTTATGTTATCTATATAACAATTGATGTGAATATATTACTGCATTTTTTAGCTTTAGTATTCAAAAACTAGAGAAAATATTGAATAGGTTTCTGCAAGCTTTGAGATTTGTCCGATACTCCCATTAAAGCTTGACTAAATCTGAATTCACCCATTACAAAGCATATTTCTGAGAACAGCGCTCCAAGATCTTTTCCTTTAGTTAATGTCCCAACCTCCCATATTGGCCCGATGACATTTACTCATAAGTTTTTCCTTTTGGTCAGTTTCCAAGTCGCAATGTTACTTTAAGAGAGATCAATATAGTTGGGTGAACTATAAGCTCGCTGTTAAATGTGACGTTCACAATCTGGTCCTTAATCAGCATTTTTTTTACTTTCTTGGTGGCTGGTGCCAAGGTTGTTTCTTACTCTCCATTTATAACAGTACTACCGACTACGGCTAATAACATATGTAGAAAATATCAAAACAATCTTCTGTTTAGCCAGAGGTGACCGATCAAGTCATTAACTAGGTCATTTTTTGGACCAAGTAGGAGATGAGACATTTTCTGAAGTGAACTACATCGAGACAGAAGATGAATGTGCAGCAAAATTTGAGAATTTTACACATCCAAAACCACCGAGTATACATTCTTCTCTGAAGGGAACAAACAGAGGGAGTACACAAGAACAACCAAAATACCGATATACACCAAACACACCTCTCTCCCTTTCTAGAACCAAGTGATGCATGTTCAAACTCTATTAACTAATAATTTAACAAAGAATACTTTAATCTCAAAACAATTTTCCCTTTCTCAACACCAAGCTTTCCACCTGTGACAACCCAATGACCTGGAGGATTTTGAGGTCCCTTGGTCATCTCCGTCATGTCAACAAACTTTGCCAACTTATTGCCTATAAAATTCTGTCCTGGAATTGAGCTTTCATCACCATTGCTATTCTCACTATCAACCTGTTTCCTTAACTTGTCATTTGGGGTGTGGTCCCACAATGATTTTCTAATAGTGCAGCCTGGTAACCTTGAATACAAGAGCCTCATATACAAGACATTTCTCGACCCAAAATCCCAGACCCCAAGCTGCCCTCCTGTAACTATGTATACACCAGAAAGATCGCCTATGAAAGTTTCAGGGCTCTCAATTGGTGTAGTACTCACATGTGAGAAGTTCTTCCATTTCACTGGTTCAAACCATCTACTATCTTGTTCTTCCGGGCCCTGCCACTTTGGCGCGCCAATTGCTATATGACTTTCCCAGTATGGTTGGAGGATCCTAGGAAGAGAAGCCAGATGCTGAAGATGGATGCATAATCGATTCTCCTTGGGCCCTTCAAGATACAGCCGCATGCCAGTCACGGGCTTACGTCCCACTGACACCTGTAGTGGATTAAAACCAAGAGCAGAGGTCAGGCCGGATGATTTACTATTACCTTAATAGGAAAAAAAGTGTGGGATATCTGAATATGAGACCGCAAGATGATGAGAAACTTCATGGTCTAAACGCTTTATTTCATCTATCCTTCAGATTGTACGTCCTCTCTACTTCGTTAGAGGTAGTGGTATGGTCTGCGTACACTCTACCCTCCCCAGACCCTACGATGTGGGAATCTACTGGGTTTGTTGTTGTTGTCTTCAGATTGTACGTCAGTATCAACCAGTAACCTTAATTTTAGAAACAAAGACATTAGCATACTTGTTCATGGCTAACATAAAGCTTTTGCCCCATCATGCTAAACTGAAGAGCCCGGCAAACAGGCTCCTTTCTATGTTGATTAGGAAGTCTGTCATGTACAGGGGCCCATACTCTTGGGACCTGAAACTCCAGGAAATATCTAAGCTCCTCAATTTGAGGTTTGTCTGCAAGAATTCATGCAACTTGGATTACTTATCACCACAAAAAAGAAAGCTCACCGCTTTTATGTCTGTGAAGGATAAAGTGTCTTACATTCAAGATAAAGACTTATAGCCAGCGCCAAATGATCTCTCCTTTTGGCCCCTCCGAGGAGGAGAATTATAGGAACGAACGACATCTCAATAACATCTGGAGAAGATCTAATAGTCTTCGCCCATTGAGTATGACTTTGTTCCAGATCATCCCCTCCCCTTCTTCTGAAAATGACTGTAACATCCTGCATGAGATACAAAGAAAGTTAAACCTCAAACCCCATCAATATTCAGAAATGTTAGAAAATCTAACACTGCAGATGATTCTTTTTTTTCTTTTTTTGATAAAGTAACATCACACTGCAGATGATTCATAGCACTGTCAGAGTAAACTTTCTCTGTAATCATTCAATAAAACCATCAACAAAATTAATTAAAAAACGTTCCAGTAGTAGCTAGACCTCTACAAGCAAATTGACATTCAAAGACTTTATCCCCCATTGTTTTATGTTGGCCTGTCTCTCTCGCTCTCACTCTAACACACACACACACACACAACAACTCCCCCATTCCCCCTTCTTCCTCTGTTGCTTCATTTGTCTAGCTGGGGCAGAGTATGAGATCATGCGTGACTATTACCTAGTTTGAAGGACAACTGTTGTTGCTCCAACAAATACATATCGTGTACGTAGGATACAGATGGATACAGGCTAGATGCAACACAATAGCTTTTACTCCGGATCTGGAAAAGTATTTCATTACCACATAGAGCTACGACAATATATCATATTTTTTACATGTCTAGGAAGCATGCAATTGTTTTTTTACGAATTTTCATGCTTCTTATAAAAAACAATGATAAGATTCATGTGAATAACATAGGATTCCATCATGGATTCCATCATACTACCTCTATCCCATTTGACATGAATTTGTAGATTAAAAGTAGGTCAATTCTTCAAAAGGCTTAGATGTTTTAAAACTTGTGGAGATTTTATAAATATTATTATTTGTTGAACTAAGTCAAAAAATTCAAGAGGCCACTACATTGAAGTGTGACACAATCGGGTTGGTGACAGTAGCAAACAGGTTTTGCAGAACAATGAAACATTAAAAGAAACATTAGAAGGCAAATAAAATATAAAGAGGATAAAGGTTATTTTAGACCTAACATTTCAATAAGTATCATTCCTAATATATATAGGCTAGCATATTTCACCCTCTTTACTACAAAAGATTTCACACACTGAATTTTTTCCTCTGTTCTTCATCCTAATGTAATCCCAGCGAAGTTTTTGGGGTTTAAAAAGTTACAGAAGAAACCAACAAAGAAAATGGAAAAGGGAGAAGGTGACAAACCTCTTTTCCATTTCCGGGAAAATATGGGGCACTAGTGGGTTGGGGATATATCCCCTGATTATGGAAAAGTGAAGGATCACCAGCCTGCTAAATTAAACAAAAATGAAGAGGCAGAGCAGAAAAATTAGAGTATATCTCAAAGGGTGAAACAGACTATATAAAACAGTAATTAATAAAGGTTTTTAGATATTATAAACAAAGAATTTATATGGAACTAGCCTTGTCCTTGTATTTCAATAAACCTGAACTTGTCAGGCTTTCTGTGCTGGAGAACCTCTGATTTCCAATGTCTTGAATGTAATTTTTGATTTCCACTGTGGAGAGAGGTGATGATATATGCTGTTTAACGTAAATTACATCTTTTCCACCAATAGTTACAGATGTAATTACATGCGTCCCAAAATTCTCAATGAATCTGTAAGACACAGGAGTAACCCCTGCTTTAGATGATAATAGAAGCTTGAAAAGGTATGTTACACATAAACTATAGACACTTCTAACAAAAAAAAAAATGAAGATGAATTCCAACCTTGCCAGTGCTGGTGGATCCCATGATGCTGGTACAGCTCTTTTAACATTTTCCCGTAAGACAAGAGGGGAAGTCATGAGTTGAAGCTTAGAAAGCGGTATGAAAAGTCCATCCATACAGAGTGTCTTTGTACTGGCAGTATCTATATGCTTTGAACCTGTGTAACTAAATGCAACATTGAAGCTACCAAGAGGAGCATGGCCTGATAGGTTAGCCTTTTTATTAAAATATTCCACCATCTGCAATCATGCACATTCAAGTTATTGTGCTGACATTATACCAGTGAATTGCTGGTTTAACTACATTGAGGATAAGAACCCGCACATCCTCATAAAGCAGTTCACCACAATTGCAGATGTGTGTGAAACACAAACTTCTATCTGTAATATTATGGAACCACAAACAAATATTAAACATATCTTTCTTCAACTCATCTCTACCACAGGCCTAAACAAGTGGCTACTTTCTCCTCAAATGTTTATTACTTACAACAAAGAAAGGCAAATGCAGAACATGAATACCGAAAGTGCTCATAAATAACGTTAACTGGTAGTTGGCCTAAACAACCAGTGTCTTTCACCTGAAATGTTTATTACATACAACAAAGATAATTGCACATGCAAAACATCCATACAAAAAATGCACATAAGCACCCTTAACTGAAAACACGGTAGATGAGAGTAACTTTACTTCCTTCGGAAAGCAAAAAAGAGGACAAAAGTTATATCCTGGATAAAACAGAAATCAACTTCAACCAGAGAATCATTCAACGTTATAACTTGAGCATAACATGAAATATTGAGACTACTTTTCAAAACAATTAAGTGGATGCACATCATCATAATGTTCAATGTTTTCAATTTCAAACATGAGACTGCAATCTTGGAACACTTATTTTTAACCGGGTAAATTTTGCATGCGGTTACTCAACTAACAATTTTTTTCTCAAAAAGTCACTCAGTTGAAGTGTGAAAAGTCACTCCACTAATTTTAATTATTTTGATCATTTCAAATTTCTATTAATCATTCAGAAGCTGCCAGAGTGCTTCAGTAGAATGATAAAAAAAGAGCAACAAAATAATTGTGTTAATTAAAACTCAAAATAGAACAGTTAAATGCAGGGCCTTATATAGAAATTGAGGAAACTTAAGAAACATAGTATAGTACATACCTCATTATAAGAGCAAACACTAGTGCCATCCCGACCAGCAGGCTCTTGAAAGTTGTTAATATCTTCAGAGACGTTTGGCAGGACAACATCATCATATAACCAAAGATCCCTGCTATGTTCTTCACTAATCTCTACAACCCTAGACCCACCCACTCCCTTACAATAGAGCAATCTTGTATCATAATTCACATCAAAACCCCTACCAAGTGCCTGCACTACATTTACAACTGTATGAAAAGATGCTGCCTTTTCCTCCATAACATTCCGTCTTCCCTCTTACTCCAAACTCCCCAAGGTCAAGTCTATATATCTCCAACCAAACAAGACAAAAAATTTTTTAACCTAAAAAAGCAAAGTTCAATCCAAGACAAAATTCTTAAAACCTAATTCAACAAATTCTTCAAACAAGGCAAATTCAATCTCAGTTGTAATGTTTACAATCCATATCTCAGACATTTCTCAGGATGAGTCAAATTAAGTATATAGAGCTTCTTCTGAGGTTGACTAAAGAAATTGCCAAGAAAAGATTTACCCAGAAATAGTGAAAAAGTCCAGCTTTATGATCTTGAATCTTCAATGGAGATTTCAGACTTGTGATGTCTATATAAAAACATATATAAATAGATATAGATATAAAATCTAACAACTCCGTATGTTTCTTTGCTGTAGTACTTTGTTGTCTGTCTCTATGTATCTAATCCTAACAGTTATGTCGAAAAGAGACATTGACTGTTCAGACTATTTTTTGTTAAACATTAGGGAACGCTGCCCCAATTGGTTTTGCCTTTACTTTACATCTCTTCCGTCTATTAGTTTCTTGTATAAATGTTGATGTGATCCAACGACTAAGAAATGGGAAGAGGGAGTACAACGTGAGTGGACGCTGACATGGACCGGGTGTGTTTGGTATGACGAAAAATGTTTTTTAGAAAATATTTTTTAATTTTTTTTATTTGGTTGTAATGAAATGTTGGGAAAATATTTTTTTACACCAATTTATCTTTCTTCATTTGATGGAAAATGACTTCACTCATGGGTCAAGGGAAGTATTTTTCAGAAAATGACAAATGAGACTTATGACCCCACCCCATTCCTTTTCCACATCTCAACAACACTCATATTCATATGACTCAAAAAAATTACATTTCTTAAAAATTTACATTACTCGAAAAAAAATTCACTGTGCTTTACTTTAATTTTTCACTGCTTGAAATAAAAAAGAGTGAAACCCGATTTTTTTTCATTTCCAATGTTCGTTGAATGTATTGATATTTTCATATTGTTACTTTTGGTAATTGCATATTTCATCTTGTCATCGATGTAACTTGTTTCACGAGGTTGAATAAGCTTGTCGTTCCGTTATATTTCTATTGATTATAGTATCTTGAGATTGTCCTGACAAAATATTGAAAAGTGTCTCCTATATTGCTAATTAATAGTTGGGCAAACTGACCTTCTGGACCCCTGTACTATGTCGATTTTGTAAGTTGGACACTTCTGCTTACATGTTTGTCATCTGGACCCTTGAACCCACTAAAAAACAACATTTTAAACCCTTTTTTGGTGAGTGTAACACACTCTCCCCTGCGTCAGCTGCCACGTCTGCCACGTCATCTGCTACGTCATTTAAAAAAAAGTATTATATTAAATTCCAAGTCATTTTTAAAATACTACATAACAAATTAAATATTAAAATTAATTTAATTAAATAAGAAAATTTTATAAATTGCAGAAAAATTTGAATAATCATGTTTTTATTTTTGCTCACAAATTAAACATCAAATTCATTCCAAATAATTAAAATTCTTCTCCAACTAATTTAAATTTTTAACTATAAATTCATATATACAAACATAATAAATTTTTTATTTTTATATTTGAATATTTTTAACAAATTCACAAAAAGTTTAATTTTTTTCAAGCGAAATTCACTAATTTTTTTCAATATTCACTATCACTCACTTTCAATTTAAATTTAAATTTTAATCACCAAAAAAATAAAAAGATTTCAAATTTAAATTTTAATTAAAAAAAAAGAATTGAATTGGGAGAAAAAATTAAAATAAAAAATAAAAATGACCGTGTGGGAGGGGGTCTGGAAGAGTGTTGGGGTGGGGTGAGGACGGGGCTGGGAGGGGTGTGGGGGCTGGGGAGGGACTGGACGGGGATGTTGAGGTGTGGGGGTCGGGTACGGGGTTGGGGTGGGATGGAGGGGCTGGGTAGAGGTGTGGGGGGTGGGGACGGGCTGGGGTGGGGGTGAGGAAGGGCAGGACGGGTGTTGGGGTGGGGTAAGGGGCTGGGGGTGGGCTGGGATGGGGCTGGGGGTGGGCTGGGATGGGGCTGGGGTGGGGTGGGGAGGGAGTTTTTTTTTTTTTTTTAATTTTTAAATATATTTTTAAAATAATTTTTTAATTTTTAAAAATATTTTTAAATTATTTTTAAATTTTTCAAAATATTTTTAAATTATTTTTAAAATTTTAAAAATATTTTAAAATTAAAAAAGATGGAGGAAAAAAAAGGATCATTTTTTAATTTTTTTCTAAAACTTTAAAAATATTTTTAAATTATTTTAAAAAATTTAAAAATATTTTTAAATTATTTTAAAATTATGTTAAAAAATTTAAAAATATTTTTTAAATTTAAAAATATGGAGGAAAAAAAGTAGCCTTTTTTTAAAAAAAAAAAAAATTTTTAATATTTTTTAAAAATTATTTTAATGTAAAATTGGTCAAAAATTGACCTCCCCCCCCCCATTTGCACCCCTAGGCGAGTGGTTACACTCTCTTTGTCCTAGTCATCATGACCTTACCACATAGGCAAGGTCAACAGTCAAAGGGTGCGAAATGTTGCTTTTTGATGGGTTCAAGGGTCCAGATGACAAACATGTAAGTATAAGTGTCCAACTTACAAAACTGACATAGTAGAGGTGTCTAGAAGGTCATTTTGCCTAATAGTTACTTAAATTTAGTGATGGTAGTATTTTAGAATTCGATATTGATATTATTTGTTATGCTTAAATTATTTGTTACAAATTATTGAGTTGTTAGGGGCACTGATATACTAGTTAACAGTTAGTAGTATTTTCTAAAAAATATTTTTTCACTCACCAATCAAACATTAGAAAATATTTTTAAACCAACTTATTTTGTAGGAAAACATTTTCCAATAAAATATTTTTCATGGAAAATATTTTCCATCATACCAAACACACCCGGAGTGTAGCATGATATTATTTGAGGAAATTAGAAAAAAGGAAAAGTCTTTTCGTTTGTCTAACTGTACTTATAAGGAGATTTACACATCTTTAATTATCTTTTTATCCCTAATTCAATTTTTACTTCTCTCTTTTACAAAATTCAAATCAGCATATTTGAATTAACTTATTTTAGATATTTTTTAGTCAAAAATATCTTTTATACAATCAATAGTATTTAAATAAATTTTAAAATATGTTAGTTAAAATAATAAAAGCAAGTCAAAAATCATAAATTAAAAGCTCTATCTAGTAATTTTTTATTTATAAGTTATAAGTTATCTAAATAAACTCTTAGATAAAGAAGGAAAATTGCAATCCATTCACCTGTCGCATTATAAAACAAATTTAACAATAAATATATTTCCTCTATTTCAAAATAGTTGATTTTCTCTTTAAAATATTTATTTCAATTTAGTTATTATTTTTTTTATGTTCTTTCAATATTACTCTTATTGTTAAATGAGTAAACAAAGTTTGTATACTTAAATTTATATTTTCAAAACATAAGTAATAATGTTAATTTGATAAAATAAACTCTTTGTAAATATTATTTTAATAAATATGTCAAATTAATAGGAGTCAAACTATTTAAAAACAGGGGGAGTGTTGTATAAAAGGTTATGACTTTCCTATTTGGATAGTAAAAGAGGATTTCAAATTCGAAAATGGTATGAATATACTTCAGAATTTTGATAAATGGTACGAATATATCTTTCGTTATACTTTAGGTACAAATATGCTCTTGTCGTTAATGAAAATATACATGTATATCTTTTTCACTAACGACAGGACGCGTGTCAAATTTCTATTTGTTTGTCTTTTTAATTTAATCTTTTTAATTAATTCCAGCCCCATCCAAATTCGATTATAATTTAATCTAAAAATTACACAAATACACAACTTATGTTTTCAATATTACAAAAAATCTCAACTCTCTAAATATATTACAAAAATTTCACATATACACAGAATGCTATGTATATGTCGGCTATGTTATATATATTAATAGGGAGAGAGAATAAAATAATTAAAAAAATGAAAGAGAATGTAATTACTTTTAAAAGGTTGGTATTTATGTTATTTATACTAATTTAATCCACACCCGACCCACATAATAACCCAAACCCGACCGATTATTTTAATCTGTTTTTTTACCAGCTTCAACTTCTTTGCTCTTTTCATCTTTTTGTAACACATGCTATCAAATTCCCCCCAAAATGCAGAGGATCAAGATTCCAACAACAACCGGGACAATGATGATAATCTTTTTGCTTCTTTTATGATGATTGATGGGATACATTTTCTGAAATAATTGGATATGATGGACTAGTTGAAGGACAATTAGTTTGCAATTGTGCTCCACATAGATTCACATTTCCAGCAAAGGACGATTCGTCCAACCGAGAAATCACCGGAGTCAACTTCTTTGCTCTTCCCATTTCGGGAAATAACGGTTAATCTATTTTTTTGATCGGATTGGGTTTGAGTTATTTTTTGGGTAGGATGTGGGTTAAATTAGAATCGGATTTGAGTGGAGCTGAGATGTACTTTTTTATTGACTGTAAGGATATATTATACCTAAAGTATAACAACAGATATATTTTTATCATTTATCAAAGTTCAGGATATGTTCACACCTTTTCCATTTCAAATTTAACATCGCCATTCTGCTTTCTCTCAGATTTCTTTTGCATGATTTTATAATTGGATTTAAGAATGTACTCCATTAGTACAGTATAACTCATTTTAACAAGTTAATTTTTTTTTTATATTATTAATTTATTATTAAACTTTACGTCTAATTTTCTTATGAATAACATAATGGAGTAATAGTTTGCAACATTAGTTTAAATTCTATATAATCAAATCTCTAATTTTCTCGAACCGAAAAGAGAAAAAAAGAGAATGGGTTGTTCAAATTTTCCGGTTTGAATAAATATGGGAATTAGATTTTATTAGAAAAGTGGTAAAACACGTGTTAGAGTTGACCATCAGATTTTCGATTTTAAAAGGTGGACATTTGCATTTAGTTTTGTTTTAGCCTTAAGTTATCTGCACCCCTTAGGGGTCGTTTGGTTGGGAAATTGTTATCCCAGAAAAACTAATACCGGGATTAGTTATCCTGGAATTACCTAAAATAATTTATCCCACCATGTATATAGAATAAATTATCCCACCATGTATATGGGATAAGTTATCCCATCACTAAGGGGAAAATGATGGGATAAGTTATCTCGGGTTGGATTAATCCCTCCAACCAAACAAGGGATTAAGTGATCTTTTATTTTATCCCGGGATAACTTATCCTTTGGATTTTTTATACCTCAAACCAAACAACCCCTTATAGTCATTCATAAATTCATTTAGATATCTCAACTCAGATTTGTACCAATTGAATACGTCAATCTTAATAAAATTTGTACTTATTTGACATAAAATAAAAAAATATTTAAAATTTAAAGTGAATATAACTCACATGTCAGATAGGCTAATGAGTAATGTCACGTCGCAATTGGATTTAAATAATTTTTTTTAAGAAAATCAACTTTATTTAAATAATAAAAAATGAATTATGTTTAAAAAATTAATCCAAATGCCCCCTCCCCTCCAACCCTCTTCTTCTTCTTCATCGAACCTCACTACCTTTCCACCAATGCCTATGCTGGCAGTACACCATCAGCCCCCACCCATGTTAACCCCTCATTTTTACTTTCATTTTGATAGCAGCATAAACTACTATCAGAAAGAAGGGAGGTAAATTACTTCTTTTTCGACGAGATAGTCGACTTCCTTCAACTAACAGTCGACTATTGATTGCAGTAGTAAGAACTTCAGAAAATAAAATGCTAAAGGTAAATAACACCAGATATTTTATACTGGTTGGGACCTCTAATGGGTCTTACTCCAGTCCCTTTGGGTTGTAAGGGATTCTACTAGTTCTTTTGTGAATAAAATTAAGGTACAAGATTGAGTCAAGCTTTTTGGCTTTGGGTCATAATCTTTTCTTTCTTTCACACTTTGATACAATACCTCACCAACTATGTGTTTCTCTCATCTCTTTTTAAGTACACAATAAAAATTTAAGAGAATAATTTCTCTCCTCTCTTTTTAAGTACACAGTAAACCTTTAAGAGAATAAAATGCTTGAGTAAAGCAGAGCAAATAACTAGAGAAGGTTGAGACAAGTGTATATCTCTTCCTTTGACTTTCAATGCTTATATAGTAGTGATTTGTGATACCCCAACTTTTTTCCCGTTAAATATTTTGCTCCCAAATGTGTCGAGTCGTTAAAGACTTTTTATCTTGCCAAGAGAAGCTTAGTACTAAAAAAAAAGATTTGCTAAGTGTTGAAACTTTCTCATTTAGACCTCTGATCTTCGGGTATTTATTTGACGACCTTTCCGACATCTGTTTTTCGATTTTCAAGTTGTGTTGCGATGGAGAAAGGTCGTAATACATCTCGAGTGAGTTTCGGAATTTTTGGAGTAGCATAAGGGCACGTTTGGGTGCCCAAAACAGTGGCACCATGCGATTAGCATGCTCCAGAAATATTCAGCATTTCAGGGCCAACTTCAAACTATCATCACTTCTTGAATATAAGGAACTGAGAGATCTGCTATATATCAAACGAAATCTCTTTGAGTTTTCTTTCCAATGCAATTGGTTTCACCCCATTCCAACATCAGAGTAATAAGTTACGATCAATTTATGTCAGCATGCCAAATAAGTAACTGAGGGACGGATTTGATTTGGGTCAACTTCGATCGATCATAACTCCTTATATATGACGACCTGGGTGTCCTACCATATATAAAATTAAATATCTTTGAGTTAGCTTTCCAACAATATAAATTTCGCAAAAATCTAATACCCGAACGAGGAGTTATTCAGTTTTTCGTGGCCAAGGTACACAGGATTTTTCTGTCATTTTTCAATTTCCTTAGGGGCAATCCAGTCATTTCACCCTTGCCCCATTTCGTGGAAATAAGCATAAAAACTGATTTTGGGCATCAAAGTCTGTTATTTTCAAAAAAAAATTCCAAGAAAGAAACCCTAAACCTCTAAATTCCCCTTCCTAAATCTTTCAATTCCACCATGGAAATTCCAAATTAATCTGATAAATGAAGTCCCCGTTCCGAGATCTTCGAGATGCATCAATCAATTTCGTGAATAGTGTTCCTAGGCAAGAATTCATTCCAATCTTTAATTTTAAGGTATGTGGGGCTTTGAACAAGATTATCCTTTCGATCTTGTGCCCGGTATTTTTGTTGAATTACATTGACATGAGATTTTACATGTTTTACCATGAATTGAAAATATGGTTTTATATCTTATATTATTTTCCATGAGCTATGGGATTATGTCATCCTATATGTGTATGATGTTGAGATGGAATTATGTTCAAAAAGTATTTGATTATGAGAGTATGATGATTTAATTTGTTAAGCCTTGATTTATACTATCATTCCACTATTTTCTTATTATGAATTTATAATTGATATTGGAAATTCTATATCCCTACTATGGGTTGATGTCTCAAGTACCTTTAAATGAGAGTTGGATGGCAAATTGAGAAATATTGATATTGAAGTTGCAATGAGTCTTGGTATTTTTCGGATGATTTTGATGAGTTAAATTGTTGAAAATCTTATGTATTGAGTCTTCATATCCTTGTCCAAATATCGAGTCGGTTATGGTTCAATGCATTGATACCTTGTTGATGTTGAGAAAAATTAAAATGTTTTGAGCTAAAATGTGTTGAGTTAGGAATCCACAAATTGATATGATTTGATAAATGAGAAAGAAATTTGATTTGGTCTTTATGATAGACCCTTGTGATGTTGTGGTGGATTTCCTAACGCGTTTTGAGCTTGTCGGGGAGTAGTACTTAGCACCGAGTGGGAAATTTGGTATTTCCCCAAACCTATGTGCCACCATAGGGTTGTTTGATGATGATATTATTGGCCAGAGAGCCCGATTGTGATTATTGCAATTTTAAGGTCGTACTCCCTGGCAAAGAGTATGACGCTCCCGCCAACGGGGTTCAAACGTTGGTATTCCACGTAGCTCACATGGGGTTGTCGGTTATAGGAAACTTCCGTGTCCATAAGATTAAGTTTCTTGAATTACTGAGTCACTCTGAGATTTGAGTCAAAGAGTTGAGATGTTTATGATGTTTTATGGTCATTTATGATGATTTATAATTACCTATGATGATTTTTGACGATATGATAATTTATGATGATTTAGGATGATTTATCATAATTTATGATTTATAATGATTTACGTGGATTACGAGATTTTATCATATAAACTGTTTATTATGAAATTACGAAAAGTATGATTTGATATAACTCAAGCCAAGTGAGTCATCATTGTCCGTATGCATGTTTTCATAAAATTGATTATACTATTTATATTGTTGCATGCACCCCCACATACTTAGTACATTTCAAAGTGCTGACCCACATATTTCCATGGGCTACATTCTTACCAAAATATAGGTACAAGCTGTAGCGCACATATCATGTTCAGCTGGGTCGCAGCTCTCGATCGACAGGTGATTAGTCCTTTTGATTCAGGGACTTGAGTTGTTCAGATTTGAGGTGTATTGTATTTTCTGTATTCAGTCATATTGAGTAGGGGTAGTTAGGAGTCATGACCCGGCTATCTTTGGTCAATGCTAGTAGAGGCTTCATAGACAGTCACTAGTAATCAGTGTATTCAGTTTCAGATTTGTATATATATGAGTAGAATTGTGACCGTGTAAATTTACTTTCATGTTGGTCAGACTAAGTTATGGGTTATTTCCGCATTATTCCTTCTATTTTATGTATTTTATTTAGTTGCTTTGGGTTATGCCAGATGAAGGGTTAGCTTGGGGTCACTTGTGACCTTAAGCACCGTGTGACGTCTCGGGATCCAATTTTGGGGCTTTACAAGCTTGGTATCAGAGCACAGAGTTCAAGTATCCTAGGGTGTCTATGAAGTCGTGTATAGTAGAGTCTTGCGGACCGGTGCGGAGACGTCTACACTTTTCTTCGAGAGGCTACGAGGCATTTAGGAAAATGTTCCCTTTCTTTCAAGTCGTAGATCGTGCTGTGGAAAGGTTTCTTAAGAAATTCATACGGGTTCATATCTTGCATAAATTGGGCCATTTCGCCTTGTTCTAAAATACCAAATATAGTCAAGCGTAAATCCTTATAGATGGTGCTTTCTTAGATAATCTCCCCTGATATTACGGGCTTGTAAGTGAGCTAGAAAAAAAAATTTAGTGCTCTTGAGTTCCGAAAAATTGAGGTGTCATATGTACGTTCTTGAAGGTTGTGTATTAAGCCTATGTCGGAAGTGTTTTTGGATTTCTCCCTAGAATTCATGATGTGATTTCGTATTTTCCTTATCCGTGTACTAATGTTGAGACAGAGTGATTCACTAGTTCCAATTTCCTCTCTTGATTATATTCCTGGGCTTACTAGCAAAGGTTCCATAACTTTCAAGATGTACCCTCATCCCTCTTGAGTCGTTCAGTTGAGGTAAAGCGAGACACATATTCTCGAATCCTTGATTATGGTGTACCAGGATTTTATTTCTTAAAAATATTTTCTGATCATCTTTTGATGAAAACTTGAAGTCTAGTGAAGCCGTGTGGGGCTTATTTCGATTCACTAGTATAATTGTTTTGATATTTATTTTCTTTTTCAAAATACAAAACCAAAGTCTAGTGAAGCCGTGTGAGGCCTATTTCGATTCACTAGTAGCTGGCTGTTTACTCTGTTGTTCTTGCAGTGGTTGGAAACATGGTGGAAAGCGGTGTTAATAAATTATTATGGCATGGGCCATGGAATTGTGGATGATTATTGTCGTTATGAGATTTTGGTGGACTAGTATGTTTGGGGTGTTTGATAGATGGAAATGGTTGTTGAGATTGTTGTTAATCGTAGTCAGAGTGAGTTGTTAAGTTTGTATAGCGGGTGATGAGAAAAATGAATTTAATGATTAAATTGCTACGACGTTAGTGATAGGGAGGAGATTTAGTAGGTTTGAACCATATGTACGGGAGCTTAAGTCTATTTGTTTGTGATCAAGTGTGATATTGTATGTTGAGGTAGTAGTATACTCAAGGTGTTATGGGGATTTTTTTTAAGATATTAAATGTTAAGCGGTTAGTGTTATCCTTGATCGGGTAAGTATGAATGAGGATATATGGTATACGATGTAATTGTGAGTTAACTTGGGCATTAGAGGTTGACGAGGGTGTTAGTTTGAGATGTGATGTTAGTAAAGCACGAAGAAGTTATTATGGTTTAGCAAAGGCTTGATGTATCCATGGTAAGTGCTAGAATCTAAGCTGCGGAGTGCATGAATTGTTGTATGATAACTTTTGAAGTTGTCTAAGTTGGTGGGCATTTGAGAGTTATGTTAAGAATGGGTTTTGCGCTCGCAGGTGTAGTTATGTGGGTTAAGTTATGGATCTTGTGTATGGGTATATCTGGGGACCTGGAGTAAAGCGAATGCCGTGGACTAGAGTTTGTATGGTGATTCGTTGACTCGGAGTGTTGGCTTAAGTCTAAGGGGGAGATAGTAGAAAAAAAATTAAAAAAATTAACTAAGTTAAGATTGCGGGATTCTGGTTGAATTCATGCATTTGATGCCTTAGTTCTCCGGCCTCAATAACTGCACCAAGTCATACACAATATCCCTTCATATTCTACCCTTTCATGACTTTCCATTTGTCGAGGGAGTGTGGATGAACAGTGGTGACGATAGGAGAGAGTGAGCCGGTTTTTGTTGATAAATATTGTGGCATGTTCATTTTAGCTAAGGTGGCAAGTGTGGAGTAAGATTGAGGCTAGGCTTTTGATGGATGTCATGGTTATTTGAAGCATTTTGTGTTGTGTTTGTGAAAGTGGTTGTGTGATGGTTTATCTAGGTTTGTAGGTGGGGAATTATTGATGTGAAGTCTTGTGCATGGCTTAGTTAATTGGAAAAGTTAGTAAGTGTTTTCTTAAGAATAGTGCCCGGAAGTTGTCTTAATAAAGGATTGTAGAATTTGAAAAAGGTGTTTTATGGGTGTTGATTAAGAGTGTATACGTAATTATAAAGATAGGCTTGAACATCATGTGTGTATTTATGGACGGAGATTAAAGTTTATATTATCGATATGTTTTGGTGTCTATGTTGATTTAGAAGTCTAAGCTAAAAGCTCTTGTAAATTGATCTTGCATAACACTCATGTATTGTGAATATATCTCCTGTCTGAGGATATTAGTTGCAAGCCTTGGCCTTGCTATAAGTTGAATTGCGTATATGCCTATGAATAGTTCCCTAAGCTTCAAGACTTGTTGATATGAATATGATGGTTGAAAATGGTGAGTATTAAGTGGATTAGAGTTGATTGAGTGGTAATAAGAATTATCTGTGAGATGAGGAACTGTAACAATGTGGATGTGTGTAAATTTATAATTTAGAATGGTGCTATGTTACGGTGTTAGGTGGAGGAATTGGTGACTCCAAATTAAGCTTGAAAATGAGGAGAGAGAGTTTGGCTTAGTTAGATTTGAATAGCCAAGATTGCAAATGCCTTGTGAGAATTATGAATTGAATCAAGTAAGTTTGGTATTTGGGGAAAATAGTATTGCGGAGAAAGGGTGTGCGAAGTGTATTGATAAGCTTGAAAGTAAGTTGTACTGCGTGGGGTCTAGTACTTTTATTTTGATATAAGACTGATCGACCTACGCTCCGTACTTAAAATTAGGGTCGAGTTATAAATTCTTATTTCAATATATATATATATATATATATATATATATATATTGTTCGGACCATATCCCAAACCCAATTGCTTCCTAGTAGCGTTGAAAGTTCCTTGTAAGATTTTGAATCATGTCCTAATTGAATGAGAGCGTGTCTTGATTCGGTCCGTGCACCTAGAAATTCAACTAGATAGTTATTCCAACGGATTCATATATTTCTTCCATCTTCCGATGTGGTCCAATCTCACTACTTGAAGTTTCGTGAGCATAACCATTTCAAGAATGATTTATTTGCGTCGAAGCGAGTTACCAAATTCTATTTAGACTTTCCTTTTGTTCCCGACCCAAGTATTAAGCCATGGGTCGATCATAAAGTGTCCCGTGTATCAATTAGTATTATTCGGAGAGAACCGATCCCAAGAGGGAGATATTGTGATATCTCAAGTTTTCATATCCTAGATCTTTCATCTCTTTCTTTGTGAATGCGGATTTAAATCGAAGTTAATAATTTTTCCTTCATCCAACTCTTTTAGTAATAGACTCAACTATGTCGTTGTGATTATCATGAGCTTATGCATCAGAAAGTACTCCAAAGCTTAGAAAAATATAAACTTGTTCATCAAGCTATTTTAGTTGCGTATCCTCAATTTTCCTTGCCTATTTTAGTTGCGTATCCTCAATTGGATTTGACTCACATTCTCTTCTTCTTTCACATTTTGATACAATGCCTCACAAATAATGTGTTTCTCTCCTCTCTTTTTAAGTACACAAAAAACCTTTAAGAGAATACAATGCTTGAGTAAAGTAGAGCAAAGAACTAGAGAAGGTTCAGACAAGTGTATATCGCTTCCTTTGACTTTCAATGCTTATATAGTAGTGATTGATCTACTACTAGCGGTTGGAAGCTAGAAGGCAACCCAATGAATTTTTCTTCTTAGAAAAATGAATAGGGAATATTCAATTTTTAAGAATAAGTAAAGGCTAAAAGGAAAATCTAACTATGTATAGAATATACACAAGAGAGAGATGAGACAAACCTATAGCATTAGTATTCCATTTAATGTAGCAGATCTTTTTCCTTTCTTGGAATGTCATGCCTCTCAATGGAATCTTCTGAGAGATTTTCTTCAACCTATTTAGAGCAACAAGTCTATTCCTTTTTTTTGAAGTACTTTTCATATCCAGGCAAAAGATCTTTTGTCAATCTTCTTGATTTATTCTCCTTAGAATTTACAACAATCTTCCTTTTCTTCTTATGAGATGCTTCTTCCTTTTTAGTGCTTCAAATGGAATATTCTTTTTACTAAATTCCTGCAATTAAATCAAATTCAAGGGCCATTCATCAAAATCTTAATGTTATCACTATCTGTTATCTTTAGCTTCTTCTTGGCTAGCAATCATTTACCGTAAAAAATAAAACTTCACCATAATTTATTTTAAAATACATATTTTCTTTTTCCGATAAATAAATGCAAAGAAATTGAAAAAGAAAAAATAATTATGTAGAAAAAGAATTGAATAGAATGGAGAAAGAGGGAGCGAGAGAGCGGAGATTCGGGCGGAGAAGATGATTGGGGATAGATTTGAAGGACGATGTTCGTCCTTTTAAAGAATAATTATATTTAAAATTAATTTAGGTGTAAAATTTGAAAAAAAAATATTATTTAAATTTGGTTCACGCCCCTCAAGGGTGTGAAACACATTTTTTTGGCCATATCAACATTTTGTATTTAATGAAACAGTTTTGAATAGTTAAAATATTCAATAGGTATAAGGGTGGATGAGGTGTCTAAATAAATTTTTAAGACAGCTTTAAGAGGTCGCAAATGACTTAATCCTTTGTTTTATTTACACTAATTAGAATTTGACCAAACAATGACAAAAGTAATTAGTTGGAGATGGAGTTATAGGATTTTGTAAGCATTTACTAAGAGCTGACCTTGGCCCTTTGCTTCCACTAGACATTTATTAGAAGTAACTGAAATTGGATAGGTAGATCGAACCGGTTAAGAGGGATTTACTATATTCCCTCTGTCTCATATTACTTGCCATGTTTTTCTTTTGCACAATTCTTAAGAAGAAATTAATAAGAAGTGAAAATTGACTAATATGACCCTATTAAATTCACATTAAATATTTTCATTACCTATTTGAGTTAATTACTTTTCTATTAAATTTCTAAGGGTAAAGGTTAAAAAAGATATTCAATTATCTCTTGATATTTTAAACATGCAACTATTTTGAGATAATTTTTTTTAGCAAACATGCCAAGTACTATGAGACGGAGAAAGTATCAGTTATCACACATCCTCATATTTTACTCTTTTATGCATCACAAAAAAATAATAAATACCAAGAAACTTATCAATCAAAACTACGACCTCAATTTTGAATTAATTAAAGTCAGCTGTATAATTATTTTATACTCGTCTTTGCTTTAAAGACAGGTATGTAATTACTCTCTTCGTCTCATATTACTTGACATGTTTGTCAAATTTTTTTGTCTCAAACAGTTGGCATGTTTAAAGAATCAAAATATAATTGGATACCTTTTTTCAATTTACTCTTAGTAATTTAGTGAAAGCAATAACTCCAATAGGTAATGACAATATTTAATGTGAATTTAATAGGGTCATGTTAGTCAATTTGCACCCCTTATTAATTTCTCCTTAAGAATTATGCAAAAGGTAAACATGCCAAGTAATATGAGACGGAGGAAGTATTTTATATCCGTCTTTGCCTTTTTTAGTTTTATCGAGTACATTATACTGTGCTACTTTTACCTTCATTGTCAATTTATTGAAACTTTTTCCTATGTATTGGAACGTTTATTTTGTGCGAATCACCTAAATAAATTTCTAATGATAATGGTCTTAAGAAAACTCCTCCAGGTCATTTTCTCAATTTTTGCATATTTTTAATATTTTGAGCTTTCTCATAGCGGCTACAAGACATTTATGACTTTTCAAAACTATCGGTTGGATTATAGAACAGTTCGTTTGGATTATAGACTTATTTTCCTATTTTGGAGCTTTAGTAATTAAGGAATTGGTCTCGGATCAAAATTCCTAGTAAATGGCCTTGGATGAGAAATCTCGTAGCATCGTCTACTCTGAAACATTGATTTTGGGCTAAAGAGACCTTTGGTTCAGGTCTCGAGGCTTTCGGACTCATTTTGAGCTATTGGGTAGATTTGATGAATAATGTAACTAGGTGTGGGAACCATATTCAATTGAAATAGTGTTGGATAAAAGTTTTTATGGTTCTGTTAAGACTGAAATGTCAAACTTGGTATGATAGCATAGCTCATTTGCGCGCACGGGGTTCCGAACAAATCGCAAACACCCAATTGGAGTCTGTTAGGACTTAGCATTTTTGTTGGATTTCAGCATCTAGTGCAGCCTCCAGTTATTATTAGAGATCACGGGGTTTTGGCCACATTCATAAAGGATCAAACTCTTGACCATCGCGATCGCGAGCCTTTCCCCTTGCATTCACGATAAATGGTCGGCCTGAACTGGTCTATTCTACTTTAAGTTTGTAAGGCCCCATTGCGTTCATGATGTCCTTTCTCTATTTTTCATCAAGTTTGAGACTCTTTCCTCACATTCGTAATGAACTAATTTTTTGCACATCGCAATTGCAGCCAGGGGTCCTTGCAATTACGATGGGTAACCCCTAGGTTTATATATTGTTGTCTTTTTGATTTTTTATCTCATTTCTTGATCCTAAATTCGCCATTAATAGTCCTTAGAACTTAGAAATTGTGGAAAATCATTGATTGGAGCTAGGGATGTGTAGAGGATGATGAAGTGATCATTTCCCACTAATTCATTCATAAGTTCTTAGCCTAATTCCTCTGTTTGATTCTTATTTTTCCCTCTTTTTCTATTATCTCTGGAGGCTGATTAGTGCCCCGATTTACACTCTATTATTGAGTACAAATTTATTGTCCTTCGAGGGACTCCTTGACGAATTTAATTTTGAGATTCTATTAGTGGGCCCTATGGTCCCATAATTGACCCGATTTTGATCCCAGATTTTTTTAGCAATACCGGTATTATTTTACTCCTATTAATGATTAGATGATTTTTTTGATAACGCAACTTCATTTTTGAAGTCGTGGATCGAGGATGAGTGATTTATGGGCGATTTAAGATTATGGTTCGGCATCGAGGTAGGCTTTGATCTACGTTTCTCAATGAGATTATGTATAGTATATATTGCATGTTAGGTAGGGATTATAGAATTAAATTATGACTATAATATCATGACTTAACCTATTTAGAAAAATTGGGATAAAAATGTGACTCGAACCTTAGCCTAGAATACTTGTATGGCTTTAAAATGTTATCACCCTTGATCATAGACATGATTCACCATAGATTGACGTTAATGATCCTTTAGTATAAAACTTATCATTTGACTTAGAGATTTGGATGGAATTTTCCCGATTAGACCCTTTAGTGACTTTACGCCCTCATTTATCATAGTTTTTTGAGTTATGAGGTTTTATTATGTTAATTATATATTGTTGGGCTCGAGGTTGTTATTATGATACTAGTTGGATACTAAGTTAGTACCTTACCTTTAGAACAAACGTGGTTATAGTCATGGATGCATAGACACTTAAAGCTATATTGTTTGAATACTAGTGATGACATGCATACTTTAGGCGCATTTACATTTACTTAGTGGTATGATTCCAACCAAATCCTTGATTCTACTACTATTTTCTAAAAAGATATTTATTTCCACTTTTCACCTTTAAAATGATTCTTTTACTACAAGAATCATACCACCTAATTTAATAAATTATGAGCTTTGCAACTAGATATGATATTTTGAAAACTAGACCGAGATTAATTCCTATTCAATTATTATTTTACTCTTTTACCAATACTACTTACTTTGATCGATGGAGATTTGACCCTCTTTAATCTATTATATTGATTTAGTTATGAGCTTGATCTTGAGCAATGGGTTTACTAATTTACACTCTTTTAACCATCATTCCAATTTGTGAACTTATTATACCTACATATATATATATATATATATATATATATATATATCCAGCACTAGATGGAGTAGATTGGTTTTGATGATTATTGAAAGTCCTGGTTTGGAATCAGTTAGTGTATATGGATATATCAAGTCCCCTATGTGTCCCTTTATCCTTGAGCCACAGTGTTGAAGGAGGATGGTCACCATAGGTCCTGTCATTATGAGCTATTGAGCTGGAAGAGGTGCATACACTTGGTATATTTGGCATTCGGATTGGACGCAGTTTACTATTGGCTTATGTTGCATTCATTCATATGAATTTCCTATCACCAGTATGACTGTTTGGTGCTTATATCTATCGGTCTTATGGTGAGGTTGTATAGGTATAAGCTATGGTTGCTGTTTGCTAAGTGCTTGCTTGCACCTTCCTGGCTTATGGGGCCTCAATTAGGTTATTGTTTGTCTGGACTAGCCAGTTGCTTTATTGATAATTATTGTAGTTAGTTCGTGGAAGGATGATATATATATATATATATATATATATATGTACACACACACACATATATATTTAGTCATCCCTTTGTTAGAGGCCTTGATTATGATAGTCTTAGATTTTCTACTTGGTTAGAATCCTTGAGATGTAGGCTGATATATATATACACACACACGTACATATATTTACACATATATACATATATACATATATATATACATACATATATATACATATATATATATACGTATATATGGTATTATCGTATGTCCTTCTCCTTCCTTATGTATTAATATTGTATACATATCTTTTGGCCTTGTATTACTACTGGATACCATTCTTTCACTCTTCATTTGTATACTGGCTAGCGATATATGATATTGTACATTGGTCCTTGGTTACTATTAGAATATGATAAGTTTATCCTTATTTCTCCCTTAGTATTATCATGTTTAGTTTCTTGGATAGTTTCATATAGTTTATATTCCTGATTTACATGTTATTTATGCCTGCATTATATTTGTAGCTCAGTCCATCGATGCCTACTAAGTACCATGTGTTTGGTACTCATACTATACTTCTATAGCCTATAAATTATAGTACGAGTTCTCTCCGTTGATGTGTGCATTATTCAAAGCAGCCATACATAAAAAATTTGGGGTGAGCTCCTGACATTCGAAGTATTCCTGCTCTCCCTCTTATTGTTAGACTGATTTTTATTTTGTAATTAGAGACATCTTTGTATATATATTTATTTTGTACTTTACTTGTACTCATGTTATATTAGAAGCTCTTGTATTGACTTCACCAGGTTTTGGGAATATATTTACTTTCTTCTTGCTTTTTTTCTCCTTGTTATTTTTTTTTTTGTTTTTTTTAATAGTCCATTACTAGATGTTCCATACTATGGGCTGGCTTATGTACTAGAGGATTATAGTAGGTGTCACCAGAACCTAAGAAATTGGGTCATGGCATATTGGTATTAGAACCTAGGCTAACCGGTGTGTTGGTACAAAAGATAAATGTCTAGTAGCGTTCTGCAGATCAATATGAAGACGTCTGTATCCTATCTTTGGGAGACTACATGGCATTCTTAGAATATTCCATTCTCGACTCTCTGTTGTGTGTCTGTATTTTTATGACCCTATTTGTACTTTCTTTAAATCCACTTTTTTCTAGAAGAATGGTGCAAGGTTATCGATAGATGTGGGTGAGACTTTTGCTTGTGTTTCTAGAGTTTTAGCTCAGCGCTAAGCTACAGAGTTAGAGATTAATGTCGAAGATCTTTATGTCAGCCAGAGAATTTAGGGCCAGCCTAGACTCCTGTAGAATTATAACCACCTCAGTTCTTTGAGATCCGGCGTTAGAGAATGCAAGTATCTTAGTGGATACCTTTTAGCTAAAGATGATATTTGATACATCAAATGGTTCTCTTGACAGAGTTAGGTTGGTTGGTGTTTAATAAGGTTCTTTATCGATTTCAGAGTATAAGATTGGTTTTCTCAAGTGGGCCAGACATACTTTATTCTTTATCCTTCAGATCATGAGTTGGTGTGTAGATTTGTTAGAGGATTGACTTTGCCACTCCACTTGGCATTAAAGCATCTGATAACAGCTAAGTCATCTTTTTCTCTGGTTGGTGATCATATGAGGACCATAAAAAGAGCATGTATTAAGACATATAGAGGTGGTGGTAAGAGGCCTTGTCAGTGATATAGTTTTAGTGGTATTCCATTTGGAGGTAGGGGTCCTCCCAATAGAGGTCAGCATAACTTACAACCTATCTGATCCATACGGGTAGAACCTCGGATTATGGGTAACTCTCAGATAGATCGTGGTGGTCATAATGGACAGAGTCCTAGTTTGATGAAACAAAATATTCGATATAGATCATCAGGCCATGGCAACCATTCTGGATTAATGAGTACAGTACACCAGTGAGTTTAAGGGGCATATTTTATGGAGAGGTTAGTCATTGGCTAGGGAATGCCCTAGGTGTTAGTTGGTTGTACAGACAGGGTCATTACGAATTCCTCACCAGCCTAGAGCTCCTAAGGTATGTTATGATTATGAGGAGTATGATAACATTAGTAGAGAGTGTCTTAGGCATCAGTTGGTCAACTAGTTCTGGTTGATGAGATCGAGGAGTTCAACTTTGATGCTGAGATTATAACTGTGGATAGATAGCTTAATTGCAGCCTTATTTCCAGATTCATTTCAATTGGGCATTTATTTATAGGCCGATTAAGCCTATTGATTACCTATCAGCTCATCCTTCCTCAGTTCAAATGGATTAAGGTCGATACATGCTTGAGGGACAGTCCATCGTCACACGATATTGGCTTTTACTGCTCTTAACATTAACTCTCAATTTTTGTTTGAATTTTAGATTGTTGGCTCAGCAGGAAGAGTGTGCTCAAATTGGACTTTGCATGGCTTTATCCTCAGTTAGTGGGACATTCTGGAGCGGGTGGTTCAGTTGTGAGAGTTTGTGCTTCAGATTCTTAGCTATCAGTTCTGAGGGTCATTCTGACCAGTTATAGTTTTGGCTAGAGATCACCGGCTTTGATCATCTCTATTTATGTGTTCAGATTACACCTTATAGACTTATTCTTAAGTTTTCCATTATGGATTTTCAATAGATCATCTTCAGGTCAGCAAGATGTAATTGAGCGAACAGGACTCAGATGATATTCAATGTAAATCAAAGTTGATAACAGTTTGTAATGACAAAGAAATGAGCATACATTTTTTGTCATTCTAGGGACCTCGTAAAAGATTCATTTTGGGATTCTATTAGTGGGCTCCACGGGCTCATAATTGACCCAATTCTGGTCCCGGAGTTTTTCTTAGAAATATGGATATTATTTTACTCCTATTAACACTTAGATAATTATTTTTATTGTGCGACTTCATTTTTAAAATTATAGATCAAAGATGAGCGATTTGTGGGTGATTCAAGATTGTGGTTCAACATCAAGATAGGCTTTGACCTACTTTTCTCTATTAGATTGTGTATAGTATATATTGCATGCTAGGTAGGGATTATTGAATTGGATTATGTCTAGCATATTTTGACTTAACCTATATAGGAAATTTGGGGTAGACGTATGACACGAACCTTAGCCTAGAATACTTGTTATGGTCTTCAAATCTCATCACCCTTGATTATAGATATTTTAATCATAGATAGATGGTAATGATCCTTTAGTATAATACTTATCATTTCACTTAGTGATTTGGATGTATTTCCCCAATTCGACCCTTTAGTGACTTTATGCCCTTATTTATCATACTTTACCGAGTTATGAGGCTTTATTATGTTAAGTATTCTATACCCCTCTTTGTTTTTTCAATATTATATAGTATATTATACCGTACTACTTTTACCTTTATTGCCAATCTACTAAAATTTATTTCTATGTATTTGAATGCGAGCTTGCTATGTTGTATGAATCACCTAAATAAAAATATAAAGATAATGGTCTTAAACAACTTTAATGACCCTTCATGTTATTTTCTCAATTTTGTATTTTTTTTGACATTTTGAGCTTTCCCATAACGGCTATAGGTCATTTATGACTTGTCGGAACTATCGGGTACTTTTGTATTGTAGGCTCATTTTCATGTTTTGGAGCTTTAATAGTTAAAAAATTGGTATTGAATCAAAACTCCTAGTAAATGGACTTGTTTGAGAAATCCGACAACGCTATCTTCTCCATAATGTTGATTTTAGGCTAAGGGGACCCTTGATTCAGGTCCCGAGGCTTTTAGACTCATTTTGAACTATTGGGTAGTCTTAATTAAAAGAAGAACTAGGTGTGGGAACCATATTTAATTGAGATAGTCTTGGATAAAAGTTTTAATAGTTTTGATGAGTCTTGAGTGTTGCATTTGGTATGGTAGCATTGTTTATTTGCGTGCACGGGGTTCTGAATGAATCTCGAGCACCCGTTTAGAGTCCGTTAGGACTTAGAATTTTTGCTAGTTTCTAGTATCTAGTGCATCCTCCAGTTGTTCTTCATGATCGAGGGATTTTGGCCGTATTTTCAAAGGGTAAAACTCTTGACCATCACAATCGTGAGCCTTTCCCCTCATGTTCATGATGAAGGCCGACCTGACCTAGTGCATTCTCTTATTTACGTTCATGGAGGCCTGATCGCGTTTGCGATGACCTTTCATATTGTTCATCTTGTTTATGACTCTTTCCTCGCATTCAGGATGAACTAATTTTTTTGCATCGCGATCGTGGCCAGGGGTCCTCGTGATTGCGATGGGTAACCCCTAGGCCTATATATTATATTCTTCCCAATTTTCCCCTAAATTCTCCATTAATGGTCCTTAGAGCTTAGAAATAGTGTAAAATCATCCATTGGAGCTAGGTATATATAGATGATGATGAAGTGATCATTTCCCACTAATTCCTTCGTGAGTTCTCGACCTATTTCTTCTATTTGATTCTTATTTTTTCTCCTTTTTCATTATCTTTTGGGCTGATTTGTGCCTCGATTTACCCTCCATTTGCTCTAAACTTTTGAGCATACATTTCTTGTCCTTCGAGGGACCTTATAACAGATTTATTTTTGGCATTCTATTAGTGGGCCCCACATGTCCATAATTGACTCAATTTTCGTCTGGAGTTTTTTTAAAGAAATATGGGTATAATTTTACTCTTATTAATGCTTATATAATTATTTTGATAGAGCGACTTCATTTTTGGGATCGTGGATCGAGGACGAGTGATTTGTAGGTGATTCAAGATTGTTGTTCGGCATTGAGGTAGGCTTCAACTTAGTTTTCTTAATAAGATTATGTATAGTATAGATTGCATGCTAGGTAGGGATTATAGAATTGGATTATGACTAGAATATCATAACTTAACTTATATAGGGAATTTGAGATAAAAAACTGACTCGAACCTTAGCCTAGAACACTTGTTATGGCTTTAGAATCCTATTACCCTTTGATTATAGACATGCTTAACCATATATTGATGTTAATGATTCTTTAGTGTAAGACTTATCATTTGACTTAGTGATTTGGACAATATTTGCTTGATTTGACCCTTTAGTGAATTTACACCCTCATTTATCATAGTTTTCCTAGTTATGCACCTTTATTATGTTAATTATATATTATTGGGCTCGAGGATGTGGTTACGATACCAGTTGGATACCAGGTTAGTACCTTACCCTTATAACAAACGTGGTTATAGTCATGGATGCGTAGACACATATAGTTGTATTGTTTGGATACTGGTTATGGCTTACATATTTTTAGGTGCATTGACATCTACGTTGTGGTTTGATTCCTACCAAATCCTTGATTCTACTACTATTTTCTATAATGGGATTTATTTTCAGTCTGCACCTTTTAAAAAAAAATTTACAACGAAAATTGTACCACCTTATATAATAAATTATGAAGTTTAAAACTAAATATGATCTTTTGAAAACTAGACCAAGATTGATTTTAGTCCAATTATCATTTCACTCTTTTACCACTACTACTTACTTCGATCGATGGAGATTTTGACCATCCTTTCTATGGTATTATACCTATTTAGTCTCGAGCTTGATCTCGACCAATGGATTGATAGATTTACACTCTTTTAGTCATGATTTGAGTCCGTGAACTTATTATACATATATATATATATATATATATCTAATATTGGATGGAGTAGATTAGTTATGATGATTATTAAAAGTCTTGATTCAGGACCAGGGAGTGCATATGGATATTTCAAGTCCTCTATCGATCATTTCATCTGTGAGACACACTATCGGAGGAAGATGGTTGCCATAGGTCCCACTTTTGTGAGCTACTGAACTGGAGGAGCTGTATACACCTAGTACATTTGTCATTCGAATTGGATATATTTTACTATCGATTTATGTTGCATTCATTCATATGCATTGCATATCACCAATATGACTATTTTGGTGCTTATATCTATCAGTATTATGGGGGTTATATAGGTAAACATTATTGTTACTTTTTGTTGAGTGCTTGTTTGCACCTTTTTGGCTTATGAGGCCCTGATATGTTATTGTTTGTATAGACTAGCCAGTTACTTTATTGGTTATAATTATAGTTAGTTCATGGAAAAATGTTTATGAACTGCTACCTGATATTGTTGGTACATTTTTTGATCTTTTTTCTTTATTAGATAAATTACATTATTTATAGTTCAAATCATGTTTAGTCATCCCTTGGTTAGAGGCCCTAATTTTGCTAGTCTTAGCTTCCATACATGGTTAGGATTCCTTGAGATGTAGGTTGGCTCATTTAGGTTATTACCTTTGAGTTAATATATATATATGTGTGTGTGTGTGTGTACGTGCACACATAAATATGGTATTTTCCTATATCCTTCTCCTTCCCTATATATTAATATTGTATACATATTCTTTGGCCTTATATTACTACTACATACCCTTCTTTCACTCTCTATTTGTATATTGGCTAGTGATATATGGTATTGCATGTTAGTCGCTGGTTACTATCAGAATAGGATAAGTTTATCCTTATTTCTCTCTCAATATTATTATGTTTTGTTTCTTGGATAGTTGCATATAGTTTATATTCCTGCTTTACATGTTATTTATGCTTTCATTATCTTTGGAGCTCATTCGGTCGATGTCTATTGAGTACTACATGTTTTGTATTCATACTACACTTCTATAGCCTGCAAATTATAGTACAAGTTCACGTCGTTGGCATGCGCATCGTGCAAAGCAGCCATAGATTAGAGAGTTGAGGTGAGCTCCTGATGTTCAGAGTATTCTTACTCTCCCTCTTATTGTTAGATTGATTTTTTTTTGTAATCAAAGACATCTTTGTATATATACTCATTTTGTACTTTACTTGTACTCCTGTTATATTTGATGCTCTTGTACAGAATTCACCAAGTTTTGGGAATATATTCTCTTTCTTCTGTCTCTCTTTCTCCATGTTATTTAATTTTACTTTTGATTTTTTATTAGTTCATTACTAGTTGTTCAAGACTATGGGTTGGCTTACCTACTGGAGGATTATGGTAGGTTCCATCATTACCTAAGAAATTGGGTCATGAAAAATTCGTATCAGACCCTAGGCTTATTGGTGTATTGGTACAAGATCTAAGTGTCTAGTAGAGTCCTGCTGATTGGTGTGGAGACGTCTTCATCCTATCTTCGAGAGGCTTCATGGAATTCTTAGGATATTCTATCCTTCACTCCCTATCGTGTGCCCATATTTCTATGACATTCTTTGTACTTTCTTTGTCTCCATTTTTCCCAGACAAATGACACAAGGTTATCGATTGATGTCGATAAGTATTTTGCATATGCTTATGGAGTTTTAATTCAACATCGGGATGGGTAGTTAGAGATTAATGTTGAAGATCTTTAATGTCAGCCAGAGAATTTGGGGCCAGCATAAGCTCTGGTAGAACTATGACCACTTCAGTTCTTTGATGTGCCAGGGTTCCATTGCATTTTTTATGCTTAAAATAAGAAAATATGCAAGTACTTAGGCTCGTTTTGGTAGATATAATGTGTTTTTGAGTTATGTTTTGTAGGAACCTAGGTTTTGGAGCTTAAAATGAAGAAAATGAGCTAAGACTGCTGAATGGGCCACTTAAAATGCCACCTACGTGGCGTAGGTAGCCTCTACGTGGCATAGGTGTGGTGGCGTAGGTTGCAGAAAGTCCAAATTCAGAGAATCTAAAAGATGAAATTTTGACTGACACTTATGATGGGTCACTTACCTGGGGCAAGTGCCACTTATGATGGCCGCTTACCAAAATAACTGTTGGCCGTTCATTCTGAACGGCCACTGATTGATCAAGAGTGGTGAATGCGACCCTGAACTCCGCATGAGAAACATGATCGCCCAAAGATTCTTCGGGCTGAGGGGCTGACTAATTTCCGTTTCTTTTTTTAGGAGGCCTGTTCTGTAGAAGAAAAGAAGAAATGGATTAGACTGAGAGATTAACTTGAGATTTTTCTCACTGGCATGACATGAATACTGAAAGAAGGGAAACTGTTCTTAAAACATCATATAGCCTCTTGCACATAAATGTGGCGCGCAACACACCCATGTACAAGACTCTACTAGATACAAATTTCTGACTTCCTAGGACTCTATTGAACATATATCTGATACCAAGTTTGTAACGCCCCAAACCTGGTGCCCGTAATGCTACACGGTGCTCATGACCCCAAAGGACCACAAGCTAACCCATGACTGATATCTATACCTTTACACTGCATAATATAACATGATAATGCGAAAATATGCACTGAAAGGCCATAAGGTTCAATACTGAACAAAATCTAAATAATAAAACATCTGAGTGGGGTAATAGAATGCCCAAAACATAACTGAAAATATTGAAATCTGAAATATGATAGTCTGCATCTAGTCTGAAAGCCTCTAATGTCTGAATAATCTGAATAAGGAGCTGATTGGACATGTCCTCAACTAACTCCAACTAATAAGCTAATCAACGAGATAGTAAAGAAATAATCATGCCCTCGAAGGATGAGGACTCATTTCAGACTCTGACTGCTGAAACTGGAATCTACTACTGATCTGGAACTCGTGTCTTTGAACCTATGGTGTAACATAAAAATAAAGAACCATAGCGCAAATGCATCAGTAATGGAATGTACTAAGTATACATGTGAGGTAGGCTATATGCAAGGGCTCACATGCATGATTAGCGCTAACTGACTGTCTAACATGAACGCGAGAATGTATGCATAAATACGTAAATGTAACTGATAACGTGATAACATTATTACTGAGTCTGAATACTGATAACCTAACATGTTAATAACTGATATGACTGATAACATGAGTGACTGTATCTTACAGTCCTGAATCTGATGTAACTATCTGAGTTCCAAACTGTATCTGAGTTGACTGTATCTGATAGTCCTAAATTTTAAAGAACTATCTGAGTTCTTTTACTGAGACTGATTGACTGTATCTGACAGTTCTGATTCTGTAACATAAAACTGTGGGAAGTAGTTATCTAAACGACATGTCCCTGATACGCCATTATGGCTGAGTTGGGGTCTAATCTGTAACCCCAATTAGAAAGGTGTCAATACCGCGCCACTGGTAAGGACAAGCTGTGGATGACCCTCATCTGATAGTGTCCCCTATATGAGAATGGTGAGGACCTTATCTGATAGTGCTTATCCACCTTATCAACCCTCATCGACAGTGTTGATGTCTTAACTTATGCTGGCTACATAGTTCTGGAACGCAAGGATGACTGCTAAGGATCACAGCCTCATCTGATAGTGTGTGTCCCTATCCTTGGGTTCACTCGGTGCTAATTTCTACTCCCATATGAATGGACACTGAACATGATTTACTAAACTAAACATGAGCTAAATTACTGAATTTCGTTGACTTACGGAATACTACTGATATCTGACAACTGACTGAGTTCATGAGATCATGGAGATTTTCTTGAGTCATAAGACTGTCTGAAGTCTATGGACTCATAGATTGACTGAGAGTATCGTGAAAACATGACATGGCTTTATGCACACAGCTAATATTTTGGGTACAAGTACCCCCAGGACTCGATAGAAGGAAACTGATAAAGCATGACTTGCTTGAATGCATAATAATCATCATAATACATTTACTGAAGCATTTGATCAAACATGTGATAGGCATAAGCTTGTACATACATGGAGATTTCATGATATCATGTTAATTAGACACTTTTCCTTCATCTAGGCATTTAATCAAACATATGGTAGGCATAGAATGTGTAAACAACATCATACAACAATTAACTGTCATGATTCAATTCTAATTTAATCATTTAGGGGTTTAGTCATAGGATTTCATGAATCTATACCTATACAAATCAACCCATGTGGAATTTAGCACTCATTCATGGAATACAATTCAATTACTCATTATCAACATGAACAAGAGCAGCCAAATCATGAAATTCATAAGAAAATCCGTAACTTGAATTTAGAAAAGGGATTCTTGGGTTTCATGGACGAAAGGAGTCTATGAATTAACACTATGCATACCTAGGTTAAGGTTCTTGATGTTCTTGAACTTGAAGAATTGGAAATTCCTTAGTTCTTGAGGGAGGTTGGATTTTGTTCTTGGAGATTAAGGTTAGAGAGAAACCCTAATATTTGTTGTGAAATTATAATGAGAATGTGATTTCTGGCCGGATTTAACTAGGTATATAAACGGGTGGAAAAATACCAAAAATATCCTTTAAATGACTTTAAAATTTGCTGAACGAAACCTACGATGGCTCGTGCGATGGTTCGTCGCTGGGTTGACGGTCCGTCGTTTCGACCATCGTAGGTGGAGCGACGGCTCTTGCGATGGTCCATCACTGGATCGACGGTCCGTTGACCTATACATCGTACCTTATCCATAAGGTTGACCCACTTCCTTGGCTGCGGCGTTCCAAGAGACGGTCCGTCGCTAGATCGACGGTCCGTCAACTTGGCCGTCGAACCTGGGCGATTCTGACAGCTCTGAGTAAAACGTCCATAACCTCTTCCCCCGATACTGGATTTTGATAAAATTGGTATCGATGGAAAGATTATTAAATTTACCACGTGATGGAAAGTGAAAATCATAAAAATACCACGTTTAAAAAATGGGTTTTGTATTTCAAAGAAAGTTCTAACATCCTTGAGATGATATCAAGATAAGAAAAAGGCACGGGTATTACAATATCTCCCCCTTGAGAACATTCATCCTGGAATGAGACTAACTAAGAGGGGAAACACTAGACTAAACATGAACAACTGGAACATGATCTCATGACTGACCTGACTGGTAGGATGGATATAACATACTGAACATGCATATCTGATGCATGTATAGCTGATTCATGAATGCATAACTGAGTGTTCTAAAGAACTAAGTTTCTCACAATAATAATGCATGTATGATGCATAAATACATGACTAAACTGATACATGAGTGCATGACTAGATATACAATGGTACTTGATACCAAGTTTATGATGAAAACATGAATATGAAACTGAATACCAAGTTCATGATAAACACAAAACATGAAACTGAGTAAGCTTAAGGAGAACTGTTACCTTGAGCTTGGTCTGAGTTGGCGGAGAAGATGTGAGGATACTTGGTGCGCATGTATGCTTTTGCTTCCCAAGTATCTCCCTCGATGGACTGATTTTTCCAAAGAACCTTAACTAGAGGGACCTCTTTGTTCCTCAATCTACGAGTCTGATAGTCTAAGATTTCGACTGGAATTTGTTCATAAGAGAGGTTGCACTGAACATCAATGCTATGAATTGGGACTACTACTGACGGGTCACCTATACACTTCTTGAGCAAACAGACATGGAAGACTGGATGAACTGAGGCTAGCTCTGAAGGCAATTTGAGCTCATAAGCTACCTTGCCGAAACGACTGAGAATCTTGAATGGACCGACATATCGGGGACTGAGCTTTCCCTTCTTGCCGAATCTCTTCACTCCCTTCATGGGAGAGATCTTTAGATAGACATGATCACTGATCTAAAACTCGAGATCTTTTCTACAAACATCTGCATAAGACTTCTGTCGGCTCTGAGAAGCCTGGAGTCTTTCTCTGATCGACTAGACTTTCTCTAAGGCATCAAATACTAAGTCAGGACCTATGACTGAGGCATCACTAACTTCGAACCAACCAATTGGATAGATACATCTCCTACCATAGAGAGCTTTGAATAGAGCCATCTGAATACTGGAATAATAGTTGTTGTTGTATGCAAATTCAATCAAAGACAAGTGGTCATCCCAACTATCCTTGAAATCAATTACACACGCTCTTAGCATATATTCTAGAGTTTGAATGGTCCTCTCTACTTGACCATCTGTCTGAGGATGGAAGGCTGTACTGAGATGAACTTAGGTACCAAGACCCTTTTGGAATGCTTTCTAGAAATGAGAGGTAAACTGGGTACCTCTATCTGAGATAATGGATAACGGAACACCGTACAATCTGACCAACTCTTTGATTTAGAGTTTGGCGTAATCCTTGGCTGAATAAGAGGTATGAACTAGAAGAAAATGGGTTGATTTGGTCATTCTGTCTACAATGACCCAATCTGAATCATGCTGATAACGAGTTTGAGGCAAACCCGTATCGAAGTCCATGTTCACAACTTCCCACTTCCAAGTAGGAATACTAAACTCCTGCATAGGACCACTAGGTTTCTTATGCTCTATTTTAACTTGCTGACATATGGAGCACTTAGCCACAAACTCTACAATATCTCTCTTCATCCCACTCTACCAATAGATCTCCCATAAGTCACAGTACATCTTTGTGGCCCCTGGATGAATAGAGTAACGCACACTATGCACTTCTGGAAGAATTCTCTGCCTTATGTCATCTATGTATGGAACACAAAGACGACCCTGACAACGAAGAACACCATCTCCCCCTTGGGAGAAAACCTCTATTTTGTAATCCTAAACTGATTCTATCTTTCTTTTCTTTCACCTCAAAAACTAGAGATGATTCTGAACTACTCTGAACACATACACCACCCTATGAAGAATCGACTAAGTGAATGCCTAGTTTGGCAAGCTAATGTACTTCTTGAGCTAACTCTTTCTTACTATCCTCAATATGAGAAACACTACCCATGGATAATCTACTGAGAGCGTCAGCCACTACATTGGCCTTGCCCGGATAATAAAGGACACTCATGTCATAATCTTTCAAGAGCTCTAACCACCTTCTCTAATGAAGATTGAGATCTTTCTGAGAAAAGACATACTGAAGGCTCTTATGATCTTTGAACACATCTACATGAACACCGTATAGGTAATGCCTCTAAATTTTTAAGACAAAGACTACAACTGCTAACTCGAGATCATGAGTAGGATAATTCTCCTCATGGGTTTAAGCTGCCCGAGACGTAGGCTATGACCTTACTATACTGCATGAGGACACAACCCAAACCTACTCTGGATGCATCGCAATACACCACCAACCCATCTGAACTATCTGGAAGAGCTAATACTGGAGCTGAGATAAGTCGAGTCTTCAACTCCTGAAAACCCTTCTCGTTAGGATCTGACCACTGAAACTTGACCTTTTTCTGAGTCAATATGGACATAAGGGATGAAATAGAAGAAAATCCCTGAATAAACCATCTGTAATATCCAGCCAAACCCAAAAAACTCCTAATATCTGATAGAGAGATAGGGAGAGGCTAGTTTTTTACTGCTTTGGTCTTTTGAGGATCTACTCTAATGCAATCACCAAAAATGATATCACCAAGGAATGCTACTAACCTTAGCCAAAATTTGCACTTACTGAATTTGGCGAATAACTAATGATATTTGAGAGTCTGAAGTATTGTCCTGAGATGGTCTGCATAATTTCGCTCACTGCGGGAATAGACCTGGATATCATCTATGAAGACGATAACAAACATGTCCAAGTACTGCTTGAACACACAGTTCATTAAGTCCATTAAATAGGCTGGGGCATTGGTTAGACCAAATGACATGACTAAGAATTCAAAGTGACCATATTGAGTACGAAAAGCTATTTTTGGGATGTCATATTCTCAAACTCTGAGCTGATGATAGCCGGATCTGAGGTCTATCTTAGAGAAATAACTAGCACCCTAAATTTGTTCAAACAAGTCATCGATTTTGGGAAGAGGATACTTGTTCTTGACCATGACCTTGTTGAGTTGACGATAATCAATGCACATTTTGAAAGAACCATCTTTCTTGCGCACAAATAATACTGGAGCGCCCCATGGGGAAATGCTGGGTCTGATGAATCCCTTATCTAAGATATCCTTCAATTGTTCTTTCAGTTCTCTGAGTTTTGCTGGTGCCATTCTGTATGGAAGAATAGATATGGGCTGAGTATCTGGAAAGAGAATAATGCCAAAGTCTATTTCCCTTTCGGGAGAAATTCCTGGAAGATCTTTGGGAAAGATATCTGCATATTCATTTACGACTGGAACTGATTCAAGACTGGGAGTTTCGGAACTGGAATCCTTAACATGAACAAAATGATAGACACATCCCTTAGATATCCATTTCCTTACCCGAAGGTACGAAATAAGCTGATCTCTGAATGCTGAAGTACTACCCTTTCACTCTAGGATGAGTTTATTCAGAAATTAAAACTGGACTATTCTGTTTCTGCAGTCGACTGTGGCATAATAGGAATGAAGCCAATCCATGCTGAGAATGATATCAAAATCAGTCATCTCTAATTCAACTAAGTCTACTGAAGTGACTTTCTGAAATATTATAATCGGGCAGTTCCTGTATACCCACTGAGCTATGATGATTTTACCCACAAGGGTAGAGACTGAAAAGGGCTCTACTAGAATTTTGGGACTGATTCCAAAATTAACTGCTGTATAAGGAGTAACAAAAGACAAGGAGGATCCTAGATCTAACAAAGCATAAACATGCACATGAAATATCTGTAACGTACCGATAACTACATCAAGAGAATCTTTCTGATCTTGTCGAGTCTGACGAGCATAAAGGCGATTTAGATGTTGCCCACTAGTAGCACTGATGGTGGCACCTTGCTGATTCGAGCAATCGGACTGAGCTGAGGAGCAGAGATGACTATGATAAGCTGACTGAGGGTAGTCTCTGACTTTGTGGCCTAGATTGAGACAATCGAACCAATATTGCTGCCAGCTCTGCAATCACCCTTGTGGTTCTTACCATAAGTCTGACAAAAAAGATTAGTTCAGGCATTGCTGATACTGCCCTGAGACTTAGAGCCTGGTGTCCTATCTTTGAACTTAGGAGCTGGAGCACTGGCTAAAGAAGGATCTAGAAATGATGACTTAGGGAGAAACTGAGAACGATTACCTCCCTCTGACTTAGGCTGGCTAAAATTGAAGCTACCTGTCCTAGCTTTCTTATTCTATTTTTCCCTCTGCTTAATCTTCTGCTCCTCTATCTACTGAGCATGGGTGATAAGCCTGGATAAATTCATGTCACTATTCAGCATGGAGGATCTGCACTCGTTTACCATGCTATCATTTACCCCTGAAGCGAACTTACTCATCCTTGCCCTACTGTCTGCAACCACATGAGGGGCATATCTGGCTAATTGAATAAACTTAAGAGAATATTCTTTTACAATCATACTGCCCTGCCCGAGGTTGATGAATTCTAGCACCTTAGCCTCTCTAAGATCTTTGTGAAAGAATCTATCTAAGAATGCAGTGACAAACTCCTCCCACTCTATAGGACCTGCATTATCTGACCTCTCTGACTTCCACTGTTTGAACCAAGCATGACCCACATCCTGCAACTAATATGTAACTAGCTGAGCATTCTCAACAGTAGTCACCCCCATGATGTCTGTCTCCTTCTGAACCTGATCAATAAATTCCTGAGGGTCTTCATCTATTTTAGACCCGAGGAATGTTGGAGAATTCATTCGGGTAAAGTCCTAAATTCTAGCTTCGGCTAAGTTGGCCACTGGATTGGCTGAAATAACTATTGGCCGTTTATTTTGAGCGGCGACTGATTGAGTAAAAGTGGTGAATGCGGCCCTGAACTCTGCATGACCCAAAGGTTCTTTGGGCTGAGGGGTTGATTGATTTTCATTTCTTTTTTTAGGAGGCATATTCTGTAGAAAAAAAAGGAGAAATGGATTAGACTAGAGATTAACTTGAGATTATGATCACTGGCATAACATGAATATTGAAAGAAGGGAAACTGTTCTTAAAACATCATATAGCCTCTTGCACATAAATGTGGCACTTAACACACCCATGTACAAGACTCTACTAGATGCGACTTTTAGAATTCCTAGGACTCTGTTGAACATGTCTCTGATACCAAGTTTGTAAAACCCCGAACCAGGTGCCCAGAATGCTACACGGTGCTCATGATCCCGAAGGACCACAAGCTAACCCATGACTGATATCTGTACCTGTACACTACATAATATAACATGATAATGCAGAAAAATTCATTGAAATACCATAAGGTTCAATACTAAAAAAATCTGAATAATAAAACATCTGAGTGGGTTAATAGAATAGCCAAAACAAAACTAAAAATACTAAAATCTGAAACATGATAGTCTGCATCTTGTCTAAAAGCCTCTAATGTTTGAATAATCTGAATAAGGAGTTGATGGGACATCTCCCCAACTAACTCCAAATAATAAGCTAATCAATAAGATAGTAAAGAAATAATCATGCCCTCAAAGGATGAGGACTCACTACGGACTCGGAATGCTGAAACTGGAATCTACTGCTGATCTTGAACTTGTGTGTTTGAACCTATGGTGTAACATAAAAACAAAGAACCATAGCATAAATGCGTCAGTACAATGGAATGTACTGAGTATACGTGTGAGGTAGGCTATATGCAAGGGTTCACATACATGATTATCGCTAACTGACTGTCTAACATGAACGTGAGAATGCATGCATAAATACGTAACTATAACTAACAGTGTGATAACATGATTACTAAGTCTGAATACTGATAACCTGACATGTTAATAGTTCTTATCCACCTCATCAACCCTCATCGACAGTGTTGATGTCTAACCTATGCTGGCTACATAGTTCTGGAACACAAGGATGACTGCTAAGGATCACACCCTCATTTTATAGTATGTTTCCCTATTCTTGGGTTTACTCGGTGCTAATTTATACTCCCATATGAATGGACATTGAACGTGATTTACTAAACTTAACATAATCTGAATTACTGAATTCCATTGATTGACGGAATACTACTGATATCTGACAACTGACTGAGTTCATGAGATTATGGAGATTTTCCTGAGTCATAAGACTATCTGAAGTCTAAGGATTCATAGATTGACTGAGAGTATCGTGAAAACATGACATGGCTCTAGGCACACAACTAATATTTCGGGTACAAGTACCCCCAGGATTTGATAGAAGAAAACTGGCAAAGCATGACTTTCTTGAATGCATAATAATCATCATAATACATTTACTGAAGTATTTGATCAAACATGTGATAGGCATAAGCTTGTACATACATGAGGATTTCATGATATCATGCTAATTAGACACTTTTCCTTCATTTAGGCATTTAATCAAACACATGGTAGGCATAGAATGTGTAAACAATATCATACAATAATTAACTGTCATGATTCAATTCTAATTTAATCATTCAGGGGTTTAGTCATAGGATTTCATGAATAAAGACCTATACAAATCAACCCATATGGAATTTATCACTCATTTATGGAATACAATTTAATTACTCATTATCAATATGAACAAGAGCAGCCAAATCATGAAATTCATAAGAAAATCCATAACTTGAATTTAGAAAAGGGATTCTTGGGCTTCATGGATGAAAGGTGTCCATGAATGAACACTATGCATACCTGGGTTAAGGTTCTTGATGTTCTTGAACTTGAAGAATTGGAAACCCCTTAGTTCTTGAAGGAGATTGGATTTTTTTCTTGGAGATTAAGGTTAGAGAGAAACCCTAATATTTGTTGTGAAATTATAATGAGAATATGATTTCTGGTCGGATTTAACTAGTTATATAAAAGGGTGGGAAAAGACCAAAAAGTCCCTTTAAACTACTTGAAAATTCACTGAACGCAACTTGTGATGGCTCGTGCGATGGTCCATCATTTCGACCATCGTAGGTAGACTAGAATAGGGTCTCACTGCCTAGGTAGTGATGGCTCATGTGACGGTCCATCGCTGGATTGATGGTTCGTCAACCTATCCATCGCACCTTATCCAGAAAGTTGACCCACTTCCTTAGATGTGACGGTCTAAGCGATGGCCCATCACTAGATCGACGGTCCGTCATCCTGGCCGTCGCACCTGGGCAATTCTAACCTCTGAGTAAGACATCCATAACTTCTTCCCCCAATACTGGATTTTGATCAAATTGGTATTGATGAAAAGTTTATTCAATTTCTCACGTATTGCAAAGTGAAAATACTAAAAATACCATTTGTAAAAAATAGTTTCGTATTTCAAAGCAAGTTCTGACATCCTTGAGATGATTTCAAGCTAAGAAAAAGGCATGGGTATTACATAGGGTTATGGGAACCCTGGCAGAATAACGAAGTAAGAAAAGTGTAATTTTTTTCTAGATCATTGTTTACAGTTACATTGTGATCTTCTTTAGTTTAATTTCTTTCTTAGTGGTGGACAACACTAAGTACCCGCTTGTATTCGAGATCGTCTTCACAAGAGAGATTGAGATTGGGAAAAGAGTATTACAACGGAAATTTGAGGCTATAAACCCTTTTCTAATCACTTGATACCCACAAGGTGATAGTTAAACTGGGATCAAAGACAATGGTTAGTAATGCGACACCCTGAGACTCACAAGGTGAAGGGTGAGATTTACCAATACGTTCATAAAACGGTTGGTGATACCTAGCTTGTCAGATTTTTTATGTGTGGCAGTGAGATAGTTGGATTGTGAATGAGAAACCTACTGAGTTAGGAAGCCATGGGGAACACAATCCAAGTGTTCATCTCAGATTATTTACAAACAAAAGCTTTTACACCTTGTTACTTTTACTATTAACTACAAATTCCCCCATTTACTTTCCTGCACTTTCGGCTACTTCAACAAGTTTGAGAGACAGATTTGAACTATTCTCTGTGGGATTTACCCCTACCTAGTTGGGTTACTATAATTTGACAGCAACCACATTATATCTTCTTGAAGGGTATAGTTTGGGCAACATCAAATTCTAGATTCGGCCTTTGAAAATCCGAGTATCTTAGTGGATACCTCTCTGATAAAGATGATATTTGGTACATAAAATAGTTATTAATACAGAGTTGGGTTTGTTGGTGTTCACTAGGGTTCTTTATCAGTTTTAGAAAATGAGATTGGATTTCGCGAGTGGACCAGACATACTTCTTTCAATATCCTTCATAGCATGAGTTGATACAGGTATTTGTCAGAGGTTTTACTTTGCCACTCTACTTGGAACCAGAGCATCTGATTGTAGCTAGGTCATCTTTTCCTCGAGTTGGTGATCATGCGAGTACCAAAAAATGACATGTATTAAGATATATAGAGGTGACGGTAAGAGACCTTTTCAGTGATAAGATATTAGTGGTTTTCTATTTAGAGGTTGGGATTCTCCTAGTAGAGGTTAGCATCACTTGCAGCATATCAGATATATACAGGTGGCACCTCATATTATGGGTGACTCTCAGATAGATACTAGTGGTATCAATGGACAAAGTCCTAGTCAGACGACATAGAGTATTCAATATTGATATTTAGGTCATGGCGACTATTTTGGATCAGCGAATATAGTCCATCATAGAGTTTGAGAGGCATGTCTTGACTCTGGAGAGGTTAGTCATTAGTCTACGGAATTTCCTAAGTGTGAGTTAGTTACAGATAGGGCCAAAACATGTTCCTTGCTAGCCTAGAGCTCCTAAGGTATGTTATAATTATGGGGAGGATGATCACTTCAGTAGAGAGTATCTCAGGCATTATTTGGTCAACTAGTTTGGGATGATTCATGTTTATCACCAGGTTTAAGATTCAAGGGTTTGTTATGACAGCAGAGAGATCGGTACTGGTATAGAGAGTGTCCCAAGCATGGGATTATTAGTCATTCATCTCATCTAAATCAGCTTCATGGTGTTGTGGCATCTCTAGTTAGAGATAGTACACTTAGTTCCTCAATTGGTGATTTAGTTGCTCGATTCGAGTGGGAAACACTCCGATTCATACTCCTTCAGGCACATCAGGACTATGATTTTGATTTTCCTTCTTGATAGATGGGCCTATAATTTTATGCCTTTATTTCTATTTGAGTTGAGTTGGGGTTCTCATACCCATCAATGATTATATGCCTTGATATTATTATATTAGGTGTTGTATGACTTTGTGTAGATTCATGCATATGTAATTACCCTCCATAGATGATTTCTTTTAGTAGTGGATTGATTGGACGGTATGGTAATTTCCTTGGGGTGTAGTACTTAGGTTAAAGTCCCATTTATTTTGGCATATTTGGCTTAGTTATGGTTATAGAGTTGTAATGATTGTGGTTGTTCATTTTGTGCCACCTGTACCTTATGCTAGTGTTATCATTGTTATTTTTGTTATTGTCATAGTTTTGATGTTGATCAGTTCTTGCATGAATGATGGCTAGTGTTTTCACTCGTTGGCTTAGTCGACTAACTTGGTTGGTTATTTTCTTTCTCTGTGATCAAGGTTAGATCAGTGGTTGAGTGGGATATGAAAGTGAAGGTATGCTGGCCTTCCATGATCTTGTTGTGGTTCTAGAGTTGGCAGTTTAGTTCTATTGCCCATTTATGATGTTGAAAAGTCTAAGGCTTATTTTTTTTGCTTTGCTGAGATTCTAGCATTGGTTATTGTTTTCTATAACCCATTCCCGAGTTTGATAAATTTGAGATTTGTTCTTTTAGTTTTGATAGTTCATCACCCGATTGTGGTCTTGATATTGATATTTATAGTGAGTTGGGCACTCTAATTTTTCTATGACGTGGCTTATAATTCAGTTGAGCTAGAGTTGGAGTAAATAGGTAAATTTAGAAAATTCTTATTTTGGTATTTGTTCGACCTAATATGACTGCGTGGAGTGCTTTTCCTTGGTGATATGTGCCTATGGATATTTTTTGGCGGTTCTTAAGTATTAGTTTTACCAAATTCAGGATAAGTTCATGTTTTCTGAGTTGCTCGAGAGTTGTCTATGATTAGTGATTTTGTAACCTTTGTGAATTCTTATTTATTCCTTAATGTGTTATGCTCTCAATGAATGTGGGTTTGACTGTTTGTAGCTTCATCGTGCAATTTTACTCAATTATGGTTATGTCTTCGATAAAATTTTAGTTTTGACTTTTGCAAGAACCATTAGAGACATGCTTGACTTTTGATGGTGAGGTTGATCTGGGTGTTTGGCCTTAGTTTAGACTTGTTGGCTCAAGTTTTAGATTTTTGACTCTTTTGAATAGTGACTTAAAGGTTATGATAGATTTTTTGCATATGGATGTTTACTCATCAATAGGATTAGTTCGGATAGATGAGATCGAGGAGTTCAACTTTGATGTTGGGATTATAGCTATGGATTGCATAGCTTGATTGTATCCCTATTTCCAAATTTATTTCAGTTGGGCATTAATTTATAGGATGACTAAGCCTACTCATTACTTATCAGCTCATCTTTACTCAGTTCAGATGAATTATGCTCGATAGATGCTTGAGAGATAGTCCATTGGAACATGATATTGGTTTTTATTGCTCTTCACATTGATTCTCAATTTTTGTTAGAATATTGGATTATGATACCCCGTATTATTCTTAGCTCAGTTCAACTCCTAGTTGCATGTATAAGAGGCTTAAATACTAAAAATTTCACTAATGTTGGGGACTTAATTGCTTGATGGGAAATTGGGTCATTCCCCCTCAATTCAATTCATCAATTCACAAATTATAATGTCAGTTAGGGAATTATTTGCCCATCTTCTTCAATTCTCCTCTCAAATAAACCCTATTCACCTCCCAAGAACGCCAATTTTCATTATTTTCTCTCCAAGGAATCTAAGAATTCAAGTTCCAAAATCCATGAAACTTCAAGAAAACATCAAGATTTGGTGTTTCTTTTTTAAGCTTAAGGGTTTAAGGTATGTGTGATGTTCATCCATGGGCCCTTTTCACCCATGGAGTCCAAGAATCCTTTTTATTTTTAAATTATGAGTTTTTACATGTTCAAGTTGAATTGTCTCCATGAAGCTATTATTGGTTTTGATTTTGAGTTATGTTTATGAGTGTTTTCAATGGGATGAGCCATTACATGTTTTGAATATTGAAATCTTCATATTGAAATCTCTAATTCATGGTTTTAGTATTGTAATCATATTATTCTTGCATGCTTTACCTATTACTATGCTCAAATTCATGACTCTTATGTGTTTGATGATATGTCTAAATTTTGGGTTTTGAGGAATGATCCCCTACTATGGTTTTTAAAGCTTTATATGTCATCATTGTTATTTCCATTCAGTGCTGGTGGGTTATGAACACCCGATACATAATTTTTTACATAATTTCAGTATCTTAAGAATGATTTCGGATAAACCATGAGCATTATCATTCAGTCAATTATTATAAACAGTTATTTGTTCAGTTAAGCTTAGTTCAGTCCAGTAATTAGTGTCAATTTAGTTGGGAGTAGGATTTAACATCGAACGAACCCAGGGATGAGGGCATTCTACCAGTTTAGGGTTTAACCTTTAGTAGCAATCCTTGAGTTACAAAACTACATAGCCATCATAGGTTTAAGATGTCTTTTTACCAGTTTAGGGTTGACACATATCACATGAGTTTCCTGCCAGTATAGGGTGAATCTTTAGTCCTTCTGGATGACATTTTAGTGGATCCACATAGCCATTGTTAGTACCCATGGAACTATACTAACACCTTTCCAACTGGGGTTATAGGTTGGACCCCGATTAGCTCTGATTGGGGTATGTCAGTTGGATGATACCTCCCACAGTCTCAGTACAATATTCAATATAGTCTCAGTTCAGGTTTTCTTGACAAAGTGTACAACTTTTTAGTTTATCAGTTATACAGTTTTCAGTCTTTCAGATTACAGACTTATTTTAGATTTCAGATTTATGCTTGGTCTTGAATTCTCAGATGTTTTAGTTTTCATACATTCATGTTCAGTTATCTCATGCTTTACAGTTAGTCCTTATCTCATATGCACAATACCCCTTGTATATTAGTATGACCTCATCATATATACCAGTATATTTAATGTACTGACCACATACTCTTCTTTGCACTATGATGTCTTATATCATAAGTTCGAATTCTCAGTTCCCAATATTACTCAGATGCAGTAGTGGTGGGTCCTCATCTATCAGGGACACGTTGGGTTATTTCAACTGTTTAGTAGTTCAGTACATTTAGTCAATCGGAGTTAGTTAGGGACTTGTCCCATCAACTCCTCAATCAGTTTAGAGGCTTTCAGACATTCATATAGTCAGTTAGACAGTTAGTTTATTTTTAACAGATTTTATCTATTGTTTAGACTTGAGATTGAATTGTATTTCCAGTATTCAGACCTTATGGCTTTATTAATTATTTCCTCACATGTCCATTATTATTACTTTATTCAGTGCTCACAGTAGGTACTAGCTCACCATTTAGCTTATGGTTACTTGTGCCCGTAAGCACTATTGTCACAACTAGGGGTAGCCTCGGGTCATGACAGATTATCGACTCAGCAGAAGGAGTGTACTCAAATTGGATTTTGCATGGCTCCATCCTTAGTTGGGGACATTCTTGGGTGGATCATTCAGTTTTGAGAGTTTGTTCTTTGAGTTTTTGACTGTCAGTTTCGAGGGTCATTTGAACCAATTGTAATATTGGCTAGAGATTGCAGGCTTTGATCATCTTCATTTGCATGTTCAGGTAACATCGTATGGGATTATTCTTAAAATTTACATTATGGATTTTTAAGTAGATCAACTTTTGTATTTTGAGGTCAGCGCAATGTAATTATGCGGACAGGACTCAAATGATATTCGACGCAAATCAGAGTTGATAGTAGGTTGGAATGACAAATAAATATTGGATTTAGAATTTGGAATTGGTTGTATGGTTAATGCCTTGTATTATCTTTATCTTAGTTTATTTTCTGCTTAAATATGCTTATACTGGGGTGATATTAATGTATTGTTGTTTTGGTTTGCATGCATCAGTCGTTCTCGGTTCAGCTGAAGGCCAGTTGATTGTTGCAGTTGATTGTGGGTATTTGAGAAATGAGGTAAGAAATTTGGTGAAAAGAGATACCTTTGGTGATATCCTTTGAAAGCATGGTTTGTCTTAACGGTTATCTGGGGCATTTTTCTCAAAGCATGCATACCCAGTACCTCATCCTTTCGAGCTTTCAAACTCTTCCTATCCATTGACTTTCACGGATGAAAATCCTTTTGGTAGTGGATATTGTAATGACCCTCTAGGTCTATTTCTTAATATCTGTGTGTTTTTAGTGTTTCAATCATTCTCATAGCAACTACAGGTCATTTATGACATGTCAAAACTCTCGATTTGGTTATCCGATAGGTCTTTTGGATTTTAGGGTCATTTACCTATTTTGGAGCTTTAGTTGTTAAGGAATTAGTATCGGACCATAACTCCTAATAAACGGCCTTATATGAGCATTCCAATAGCTCCATCAGCTCTAGAACATTGATTTTAGACAAGAGATAACCTTGGTTCAGGTCTCGAGGCTTCCAAATTCATTTTAGGCTATTGGATAGATTTAATGAAAAAAATAGGTATGGGAACCACATTTAATCAAAGATAACTCAGATGAAAGTTTGAATGGTTCCGTTGAGTTCAACATATCAAATTTGGTATGGTAGCATATTTTGTTTGCTTGCATGGGATTTCGAACGAATCCCTAGCACCCAGTCGAAGAACATTAGGACTTAGCATTTTTTATTCCAGCATATGGTGTATCCTCCCATTGTTCTTTATGATCGCAAGATTTTGTCCATGTTTGCAAATGGTCACTCTCTTGACCATTGCGACCACGATCCTCCTCCTGCATTCACGATGAAGGGTCGCCCTGACCCAGTCCATTCTCTTCTTCGCGTTTGCTAAGTCCTCATTGCATTAGTGATGGATTTACACTATTTTTCATCATGTTCTCGACTCTTTATTTGCATTTGCATTGAACTAATTTCCTATGCGTCCGATCATAGTCAGGGATCCTCACGATCATGATGGGTAACCCCTAGGCTTATATATTGTTGTCTTTCTAATTTTTCCCTTATTTCTTTGCCCTAAATTCACCATTAATTGTCTTTGAAGCTTAGAAAGTTATGGAAAATCATTGATTTGAGCTAGGGATTTGTAGAGGATGATGAAGTGATCATTTCTTACTAATTCCTTTGTAAGTTTGTGGCCTAATTCCTCCGTTTGATTCTTCTTTTCCCTCTTTTTTTCATTGTCTTCAGGGCTGATTTGAGCCTTGGTTTACTCTCCATTTATGCTCAACTTTTTTGCACACATTCCTTGTCATTCAAGAGGCCTCATGACAGATTCAATTTTGGAATTCCAATAACAAACCCCATGATCACATTATTGACCCAATTTTGGTCTTAGTTTTTTTTAGAAACATGGGTATCATTTTACTCCTATTAATGCTTAGATAATTATTTTGATGGTGCGACTTCATAGAATTATGGATTGAATATGAGTGATTTCTAGACGATTCAAGATTGCAGTTCAGTATTGAGGTAGACTTTGACCTACTTTTCTCTATAACATTATGTATAGTTTAGATCGTATTCTAGGTAGGGATTATAGAAAATTAGATTATTACTAGCATATCATGACTTAACCTATTTAGGAAATTTAGGATGCTACAAGTCATTTTTGACTTGTCGGAACTATCAGTTTGATTATTGGATAGTTCGTTTAGATTTTAGGTTAATTTTCCTGTTTTGGAGATTTAGTACTTATGGAATCAGTCTCAGATCAAACTCCTTGTGAAAGGCCCTGTATGTGAAATCTGACAGCTTCATCTGCTCCAAAACATTTAGTTTAGGCTAGGGGGACCCTTAGTTCAGGTCCCGAGGCTTCCAAATTTATTTTGAGCTATTGGATATATTTAATTAAAGGTGTGGGGACCATATTTAATCAAAATGGTCTTGGATGAATGTTTTAATGGTTTTGTTGCATCTAAAATGTCAAATTCGATATTGTAGCATAGTTCGTATGCATGCACGGGGTTCTGAGCGAATCTCGAGCACCTGATCAGAGTTTGTTAGTACTTAGTATTTTTGTTGGTTTCCAGTATCTGGTGCAACCTCCAGTTGTTCTTTGTGTTCTTGGGGTTTTGGCTTCATTTGAAAAGGGTTAAATTCTTGACCATCACAATCACGATAGTTCCCCCCTCTCGTTCATGATGAAGGATCGACCTGACTCCGTCTATTCTTTTCTTTCCATTTGTGGAGGCCTCATCGCATTCGTGGTGATCTTCCTTTGTTGTTTATCACATTCATGTCTCTTTCCTTACATTTATGATGAATTAATTTTTTGTGCATCGTAATCGCCGCCAGGGGTCCTCACAATCGCGATGGGTAACCCCTAGGCCTATATATTGTTGTCTTCCTAACTTTTCCCTCATTTCTCGACCCTAAATTGGTTATAGATGGTCCTTAGAGCTTAGAGAATTATAGATAATCACTTATCGGAGCCAGGGATGTGTAGAGGATGATGAAGTGATCATTTTCCACTAATTCCTTCATAAGTTCTTATCCTAAATCCTTCGTTTGATTCTTATTTTTCCTCTTTTCCCATTATCTTTTGGGGCTGATTTGTGCCCCGATTTACACTCTATTTGTGCTCAACTTTTGAGCACACATTCTTTTCCCTTCAGAGGACCTCGTGATGTATCCATTTAAAATATATTAGCGGGCCCCATGAGCCCATAATTAACCCTCTTTTTATTTCAGAGTTTTTTAGCAATATGGGTATCATTTCACTTCTACTAATGCTTAGATGATTATTTTGATAGTGCGACTTTATTTTTGGGATCGTGGATCATAGATGAGCGATTTGTTGGTGATTCAAGATTGTGGTTCGACATTGAGGTAAGATCGGCCTACTTTTCTCTATGAGATTGTGTATAGTATAGATTGCATGCTAGGTGTATATTATAGAATTGGATTATGACTAACATACATGACTTAACCTATTTAGGGAATTTATGATAAAAATATGACCCGAATCTTAGCCTAGAATACTTGATATGTCTTTAGAATCCTACCATCCATGATTATAGATATGACTCTCCATAGATTGACCATATATTAACATTAATGATCCTTTAGTATAAGACTTATCATTTGACTTAGTGATTTGAATGGTATTTCCCCTATAAGAACCATTAGTGACTTTGTGGCCTCATTTACTGTAGTTTTTTTAGTTAAGGATTTATTATGTTAAGCATATACTTTTGGGCTCGAGGCTGTGGTTACAATACCAGTTGGATACCAGGTTAGTACCTTAGCCTTAGAACAAACGTGGTTATAGTCATGTATATGTATACATTTATAGTTGTATTGTTTGGATATCGGTGATGGCATGCATATATTTAGGCATATTTGCATTTACTTAGTGGTGCGATTCCAACCAAATCCTTGATTCTACTACTGTTTTCTAAAAAGGGATTTATTCCCACTTTTCACATTTAAAATGGATTCTTTTATAATGAGAATTGTACCACCTTATTTAATGAATTTTGAGCTTTGAAACCTAATGTGATATTTTGTAAACTAAATCGAGATTGATTCCGGTCTATTTTCCACTCTTTTACCACTACTACTTATTTCGATCAATGGAGATTTTGACCTTTTCTATGCAATTATATTGATTTAGTCCCAAACTTTATTTTGAGCAATAGATTTATAAATTTATACTCTTTTAGTCATGGATCAAGTCGCTGTACTTACTATATATATATCTCGCTGGTACTGGATGGATTAGATTAGTTATGATGATAATTGGAAGTCCTGATTTTTGCCATGTTGTGTAAACGAATATCTCGAGTCCCCTATTGATCCATTTATCCGTGAATCATAGTGCTAGATGAGGATTGTCGCCATAGGTTCTACCATTGTGAGATACTAAGCTGTAGGAGGTGTATACACTTAGTATATTTGGCATTCAGATTGGACATCATTTACTAGTGGTTTATGTTGCATTCATTCATATGCATTGCCTATCACCAATATGATATTTTGGTTCTTATAAATATCATCCTTATGGGGGGTTGTATAGGTATAAGATATGGTTTTTGTTTTTTTCTGAGTGCTTGCTTGCACCTTTGGGCTTAAGGGTGGAAGTTAGGTTATTGTTTATCCGTACTGGTCGATTACTTTATTGTTGATTATTATGGTTAGTGCTTGGAAAGATGATTATGAAATGGTACTTGAGATTGTCGAAAAGTTTTGTGATCTCTTTTCTATATTACGGTAAATTACATTATTGATAGTTTAACTCATGTTTATTTATCCTATGGTTAGAGGCTTTGATTATACCAGTCTTAGCTTCCATACTTTGTTAGGATTCCATGAGATGTAGGTTGGCTTCCTTAGGTTATTATCTTTGAGTTAGTCCTTTATATATATATATATATATATACTGTAACGACCCAATTTGCTAAACCAGAATGCTACACGGTGCTCATGACCCCGAGGGACCACAAGCTAACCCATGATTGATACCTGTACCTGTATACTGCATAAGATAACTTAATAATGCGGAAACATGCACTGAAAGGCCATAAGGTTCAATATTGAACATAACTGAATGATATAACATCTGTGTGGGGTAATAGAATACCCAAAATAAAACTGAAATTACTGAAGTCTGAACATGATAGTCTGTATCTAGTCTGCATCTAGTATGAAAGCCTCTACTGTCTAATGAATTTGAATAAGGATTTGATGGGATATGTCCCCAACTAACTCTAACTAATAAGCTAATCAATGAGATAATAGAAAATCATTATGTCCTTAAAGGATGAGGACTCACTTCTAGTCTGAAAGCTGAAATTGAAATCTATTGCTGATCTGGAACTTGTGTCTCTGAACCTATAGTGTAACATAAAAAGAAAGCACCATAGCGCGAATGCATCAGTACATATGTACCGAGTATACATGTGAGGTAGGCTATATGCAATGGTTCACTTGCATGAATAATGCTAACTAACTGTCTAACATGAACGTGAAAATACATGCATAAATACGTAACTGTAACTGACAACGTGATTTCGTGATTTCTAAGTCTGTATACTGATAACGTGACATGCTAGTAACTGATATGACTGATAACATGAAGGACTATATCTAAATAATACTGATATCATGGGTAACTGTATCTGAGTATAACTGATAACGTGGGTGACTGTGGATGACAGTCCTGAATCTGATGGAACTATCTAATTTTTGTACTGTATCTGAGTTGACTGTATCTGACAGTCCTGAAATATGAAGAACTATTTGAGTTCTATTACTGAGACTGATTGACTGTATCTGACAGTCCTGATTCTGTAACATGAAATTGTGGGAAGTAATATCTAACCGACATGCCCCAAATATGCTATAATAGCTGAGCTGGGGTCCCATCTATGCCCTGATTAGAAGGGTGTCAATACCGCGCCACTAGTAAAGACAACATGTTAGTAACCCTCATATAACAGGTAACTCTAGCGAGAATGGTTGGAACCCTCACATAACAGGTTAAGCCACCTCATCTACCCTCATATAGCAGGCTACGATGTCTCAACCTATGCTGGCTATATAGTTCTGGAACATAAGGATTGCTTCTAAGAATCACACCCTCGTATAACAGGTGAGTCCCCATCCTTGGGTTCACTCGGTGCTAATTCCTACTCCCATCTTAATGGACACTAAACATGATTTACTGAACTGAACTGAGCATGGACTGAGTTACTGAATTTTCGTGGCTGACGGAATACTACTTATATCTGAAAACTCACTGTGTCATGAGATCATGGAGATTTTCCCTGAGTCATATGACTATATAAATTCTAAGAGTTCATAGATTGACTGAGAGTATCGTGAAAACATGACATGGATCTAGGCACACAGCTAATATTTAGGGTACAAGTACCCCCAAGACTCGATAGAAGGAAACTGACATAGCATGATTTACTTGAAGACTTGACTAACATCATAATACATACTACATTCATAGAAGCCTTTCATCAAACATGTAATAGGATTAAACTTGTACATACATGGGGATTTCATGATATCATGCTAGTTGGATAATTTTCTTTCATCTAGGCATTTAATCAAACATATTGTAGGCATAGTACATGTAAAGCACATTATACAACAATTAAACATCATTCTTCAATTCTAATTCAATTATACAAGGTTTTAGTCATGAGATTTCATAAATCTTTATCTATACTAATCAACCCACATGGAATTTATCATCAAATCATGTAAAAGAAATCAATTCCTCATTTATCGACATGAAAGAGAACATACAAAGCATGAAAACATGAAGAAAATCCATAACTTGTAGTTAAAAAGGATTCTTGGACTTCATGGATGAAAGGAGTCCATGAATGAACACTATGCATACCTTAGATCATGATTTCGTAAGGATTGATGGTGAAACCTTCCTGAATTTGAATCCCCAATAGAAACCCTAGTTTGTTCTTGGGATAAACTATAGAGAAACTAATATATTTTGGGTGAAAAGTGGCTGAATCATGTGTTAAAGGGATTAATAGGGGTAGAAAGTTGAACCTTGTAACCCTGGACACGTCATTAAATTTTCAGTAAAATTTCCCAAGTTGGGCCCTTGTCACGACGCGACGTTATCGCGCCGTGTCACTGGAAATTGACAATTGGGAAACTGCACGGTGGCACGACACGGAGCTATCACATTGCCATCTTGTCTACGACCTGGAAGTTTGGCGCGACGCGCCATTATCGTGGAACAACACTGGAAATCTGACAATTGCCATTTGATTTATCTCCGCGATGCGCTAAAGGCTCAGGTCAAACACTGTCTCACTAAAAAGGCTCTAACTCTTTGCCCGGGTGTCGGATTTGGGCGAATTATATATCGATGGAACGATTATTCAATTTCCCACGTGATAGGAAGTGAAAATTATGGAAATACCACGTGTATAGGAATGAATTATTATTTCAAAGAAAGTTCTAACATCTTTGAGATGATTTTCAAGCTAAGAAAAAGCACGGGTATTACATATACACACCCTTCTTTTACTCTTCATTTGTATATTTCCTAGTGATATACGGTATTGTATTGTCACGATCCGAACCAGGGCCAGGACATGATGGGTATCTCAAGTCCACCGAGGATTGGAGACCACCCTTTTTACCTAGCCAAATAGAACTTATTTCCCCTAACAATTGTTTAATTCCAAACATATAATAAGATAACATAAGATAAACTTAAAGAGATTAAAGTATATCTATAATCGGTAATTGTTAACCAACTAAAACAACCCAATGCCACCCAAGTCCATAGTTGCCCACAAAACCTTCTATCAATACCGAAAGAAAATCTATGTCGGGCATACTCCTGACCTTGAAAATTACAATGACAATGTTAATAATAATGTGAACTCTCAATTCTATTCTATGACCGATGAACTGATCAAGTTTTTCGAAGAATAGAAGCTCACCACTTCACTGCAAGCAAATGACGAACTGAGAAGATCCACCTATGTAACACCCCAAATCTGATACCTGGAATGCTACACGGTGCTCATGACCCCGAAGGACCACAAGATAACCCATGACTGATATCTATACCTGTATACTGCATAAAATACTAAATAATGCAGAAACATGAATGGAAAGGTCGTAAGGTTCAAAACTGAACATAATATGAATAATATAACATCTGTGTGGGGTAATAGGATACCCAAAACAGAAACTGAAAATACTGAAGTTTGAAACATCATAGTCTAGAAAGCCTCTAACTGACTGAACTATCTGAGTAAGGAGATGATGGGATATATCACCAACTAACTCCAACTAATAAACTAATTAATGAGATAATAGGAAATAATCATGTACTCCAAAGATGAGGACTCACTACTAACTCTGTCTGCGGATATCTGGAATCTACTGATGCTCTGGGGTTCGTGTCTCTGAACCTATGGTATAAGACACCATAGCTCAAATACGTCATTACTTTAAATGTACTGGTATGTATGTGAGGTAGGATGAATGCATGGGGTTCATATGCATGAAAAATAATAATAACTGACTAACTATCATGAGCGTGAGAATACATGCATAAGACACAACAACTGACACTAATACTGTGATAACATGATTACTGAATCTGAATATAAATGATAACACGAGTGACTGTATCTGATAGTCCTGAATCTGATGGAACTATCTGAGTTCCGTACTGTGTCTGAGTTGATTGTATCTGATAGTCCTGAATTTTGAAGAACTATCTGATTTTTTTTACTGATACTGATACTGAGACTGTGGGAGGTAGTCTTCTAACCGACATGCCCCAAATAATGCATTATAGCTGAATTGTGGTCCAATCTATGCCCTGATTAGAAGGGTGTCAATACCGCACCACTGGTAAGGACAACATATGAGTAACCCTAATATAATAGGTAACTCTAATGAAAATGGTGGGAACCCTCATATAGCAGGTTAAGCCACCTCATCTACCCTCATATAGCAGGCTATGATGTCTCAACCTATGCTGGATACATAGTTTTGGAACGCAAGGATTGCTTCCAAGAATCACACCCTCATATAACAGGTGAGTTCCTATCCTTGGGTTCACTCGGTGCTAATTTCTACTCCCATCTGAATAGACACTGAACATGATTTACTGAACTGAACATGGACTAAGTTACTGAATTCCATTGACTGAAGGAATATTACTGATATCTGTCAACTGAATGAGTTCATGAGATCATGGAGATTTCCTGAGTCATAAGACTGTCTAAAGTCTAAGGATTCATATCTTGACTGAGAGTATCATGAAAACATGACATGGCTCTAGGCACACAACTAACATTTTGGGTACAAGTACCCCCAGGACTCGATGGAAGGAAAACTGACCAAGCATAACTTACTTGAACATATAACTAGCATTATAATCCATAATACATTTATAAAAGCATTCCATCAAAACATGTGATAGGCATAACTTGTACATACATGGGGATTTCATGATATCATACTAGTTGGGCATTGTTCCTTCATCTAGGCATTTAATTAAAAACTTGGTAGGCATAGCACATGTAGACAATATTATACAATAATTAATCATCATGATTCATCTCTAATTTCATCATCCTAGGGTTTATTCATTGGTTTACATGAATATACATCTATACAAATCAATTCCACATAAAATTGATCACCCAACATGGATTTGAATTCAATTGATCATTCTCAACATACACAAAACAAACATGAAATTCATAAAGAAATCCATAAACTTAAACTTAGAAAAGAGATTCTTGGGCTTCATGGACAAAAGGAGTCCTTGAATGAACACTACGCATACCTTAGTTCGTGATCTCGTGAAGATTGACAGAGAAACTTTCTAGGAATTGGATCTTTTATGAAAACCCTAGCTTGTTCTTGAGAGGTTTTTGAGAGAAGAAAGTGTATTTTAGGTGAAAAGTGGCTGAATCACGTGTTAAAGGGCTTAAATAGGGATGAGAAGTTGACCCTTTTAACCCTGAACGCGTCACTGGATTTTGACAATTGGGAAATTGAGGGATGGCGCGATGCGGAGCCATCACGTTTCCCCTTCTTTTGTGACCTAGAACTTTGGCGCGACGCAGAGGAAATCGCGCTAAGACACTGGAAAAGGATAATTCTGAATTTGGGCCCTGGCGCGACGCGCCATAATCGCGGACCCCTACTAGAATTGGAAAAATGCCATTTCCTCTTGTGGCGCGGCGCGCCACTGACTAATATGGCACTTTTTACGATGGGAACTTGAAATAGTCGTAACTTCTGACCCGATTATCAAATTTGGGCTAATCTTATTTCGATGGAAAGCTTATTGAATTTCCCACGTGACAAAAAGTAAAAATCTTGAAAATTCCTCATGGAATACTCATCATTCAATTTAGAATCTAATACTAGGCATTTTTGTGATGAAATTAGCTAGGAAAAAGTACGGGGTATTACAACCTAACTCTGCGCAGAAAAAGTAGAGTTACCTTTGGACCCTGCATCGCATGGTGATACAACTTCTGGAGATGGTTAGTGGGTTGAGCACTAGCATGGAACTCAAGGGTAGAGGATAAAATAATGCAGTCATCACGAAACCAAGTCAAACCAATTCACATGTACATTCACACATATCCATGAGTATATACATAAGTCTAAATGCTGGGAGAGGGAACCAGGCTTAGCATGTACTTTAAAAACCTTAACATGGATTGTGTAGCTTGACCGTCCTAATACTACCCACGGGCTATATGAGTCCAATTGTAACCCCCTGGTCAGGCCCCAGTGCATGTTAGCTGCACAAACCGAGGGTATCAAAGAAGGCCGGGGATTTCCTTGTACCCTTACTCAACCATGATACAGTTATATGTAGTGTGAAACAAGTGCACAGTCATTTAAACCAACCCTTATGTCAGCTACCATGAGTTTCCAGTGTCAGTTCTTCAGACTCACACCTTCATGGCCAGCTATCACAAGCTCTGTTAATGCCTAACTAAAACATTTAATACATTACCCATCCACCAATTCTAGGAGTCAATTATTAAGGAATTATTAAGTGGTATCGTCATACCGACTATGGCTTTCAAGCAATATCATTAGCCAACACTTTGTGGATTCCTTCGTACCCCGCCCACTCCATTAATAAAATTACTTGGGATTTCTTCGTACCCCGCAAGGTTTTCAAGATCATTACTATTATTATCCAGTTAGCAATTTATGCGAAGAATTAGTTTCAAGAGAATGAGCAAAACCAAATGATAATTTAAATTCCACAATCAATTATGCAAGTGGGTTGAGGTTATTATCAATTTATGTACTAAAACCAATTATTTGGGGATTCCTTTGTACCCCTATTTCCATAATTTACAAATTTGGGGAGTCCATTGTACCCCTATTTCAACCACCATTCCCTTGCACCCAATGAGTGATTAAACCAACAATTTAATATATAATAGTTCAATAGTAATCATGATAAAACATTCAAACAATTATATCCAAAACCCTCAACCCATAGTTCCAAACCCAACACCAAAACCATAAATAATAAACCAATTTTCATCCCATTAAGAAAATACAAGTGTAGGGAAAGAGGTACATGCCTTAATTACCAAGAAATTTGAAGAAGATAGCACCTTTAGAACCCTAGATGAACACTTTCCTTGAAACCCTAGCCTTTACTTTAATAAGGAATTTGAGAGAGAACTGGAGAGTGTTTAATATGGCAAAGTATTGGAAATAACCCTCCTTAGATGTTTTATGGATGTGGGGTCTAAGTGGGTAAAGAAGGAAATTATAAAGATGTGCCAAATTAAAAGACTGAAAAATATTGCCCCGTCGCTACGGGTGACCTCACGACTCATAGGGTCACCCTATGACTCATTTAGTCAAGTCGTAGTCTAGACAGTGTACAAGGACACCCCACATTGGTTTGTTTATGAGTCACACCTAATGACTCGTACCCAGTCCTTACGATTCATACCCTTCTTCCATACCCAAAATGGGAAATTTTATGGCATATACTAGACACCCTACAATTTCCACTGTATGACTCGTATGGAGTCGTTGTGAATCGATACCCCCAAGTCATCACCAAAATAGTAACTCAGGAAAATCTCACTGGCCACCTTATGACTGGGGTTCTATGACTCGTATTATCGCTCTACTTCTCATAGGGTGAGTCATATTCAGGACAGTGAGGATACAATTTCAGAAATTTTCAAGGACCAAAATTCAGGGTGTAACGTTCTCCCCCCTTAGGATCATTCACCCTCGAATGATGGGTAAAGGTATCCATTAGCATGATTTAAGACAGAGTACACCCACGCTTGCCTTTAACAAAGACAGAAAACAAAGATGGTAAGAAATACCATACACACGATTATCCAAAGAGGAAAACAAGAAAGGGTATTTGGACTTTATGTCCTCTTCAGATTTCCAAGTGGCCTCTTCAACCTTATGGTTCCTCCACAGAACCTTTACAGAAGCCACATCGTTAGTTTGTAACCAACATACTTGCCAGTCCAAGATCTCCACTGGGACTTCCTTGTAAAAAAAGGAGTCTGAAATACCCATAGCTTCTAACAAAACCACCAATAAAGGATCACCTACGCACTTCCTCAATATTGAAACATGAAAGATCGGGTGAATAGAACCCAAGATCTAAGGCAATTTGAATTCATAGGCTAAATTTCCCACTCATCCCAAAATATGATATGGACCAACATAGTAGGGACTTTTGGCAACTTTGCCCAATCTTAAGTCTATCTCGAGTCACCTTCACTTTTTTTCTATAGATTGGTGAACCAAGTCGGGACCATATAACTTATTTTCACCAACTTCAAACTACCCAATAGGAGACCTATATCTCCTACCATACAAAGCCTCAAACAGAGCCATCCCAATGCTAGAATGAAAACTATTATTATATGGAAACTCAATGAGAGGCAAATGGTCAACCCAACTACCACCAAAATCAATCACATAATACCTTAGCATATCTTCCAAAGTTTGTATCGTCCTCTTTGCTTGTCCATCTACCTGAGGGTGGAGAGCGGTGCTAAGGTTCACCTTAGTCCCCAAACCTCACTAAAAGGAATGCCAAAAGTGAGATGAGAACTAAGTACCTCAATCAGAGATGATGGAAACTAGAGCACCATGCAACTTCATGATCTCATCAATGAAAAGTTTAGCGTAATCCTCTGCTAAATAACTAGTCCTCACCGGCAAGAAGTGAGTGGACTTAGTAATCCTATGCATGATGACCCAAACAAAATCAAACCGATGACATGACCGTGGAAGACTAGTAACAAAATCCATGTTAAACACTTCCCACTTCCACACGGGCAACTCAATCTCTCGAGACAACCCACCAAGGCTCAAGTGTTTCACCTTCACTTATTGATAAACCATACAATTGGCCACAAAATTTGCCACATCCCTCTTCAATTGTTCCACCAATAGATTTCCTTCAAGTCGTGATACATCTTCGTAGAACCCGGAAGAACATCGGATATGCATAATCTACCTTGTTACCTCAAGATACCATCACCACTAATCTCGAAGGCCACAAGTCTTTGCTGTTCCATGTCATCCTTAACTCATATCAAGATAGGGTCTAATAACTACTTCTCTTTTACCTCAACACTAAGAGATGACTTTTCCACATTTTTCTCAAGCACCCCACCATCTTCAGAGTCCAAGAGACGAACTCCAAGGTTATCTAAATGGTGAATATTCTTTACTGATTCTCGCTTGTCCTCATTCATGTGAGATAATCTTCTTATGGATAACCCGCTAAGAGCATCAGCAAGCACGTTTTCCTTACCTGGATGATAATAGAGACTTATATCATAGTGCTTGAGCAACTCAAGCCATCTCCTCTACTTGAGATTCAACTCCTTCTGAGTGAATTCATACTGTATGATCCTATGATCTGAGAAGATGTCAACATGGACCCCATACAAATAATGATGCCAAATCTTCAAAGAAAAGACCACAACCAATAATTCCAAATCATGAGTTGGATAATTCTTCTCATGCACTGATACGTAACAAACAAGGGAACACGAAATCACACCCCAAAATAGTCCACAAATCACAACAAATCGTGGACCAAATGGGGACCTCTCTCGGATTCACTATCTAGAACAAGAAAGAAGAGGATACAAGGTGTTAATACTCAAAAACAGTCAGCCAACAATAAGTTTAGCAACACAATATGAAGCTCCACAATATTACAATAGCAACAAGAACAAACAGGTTACATTAACAACACAAGAAACCGAAACTAAAACAAGATACAAGATAGATAGTTAGACAAGTGTTGTTGTAGTCTTAACAACCCAAAAGCATATTCCATTCTTGGACCTTTAAAACTTCACACAATAAACACCTAACTCTTACAATTGACATAAGAGAGGCGTCTACCACCCAAGCACCAATGTATCAAGAAAAATACAACACACAAGAGAATCCACCCTTATGTTATGCCCTAGTTTCAATTGGACTCTCTCTCACTCTAAGAGAAGTATTTTTCAATAATAATGATCAACTAAAGAAATAAACCCTATAATGTTCTATTTATATTACATTACAATAATAGACAAAATGACAAAAGGGCCCTTTAGTGACTAGTCTTAAAACATACTCAAAAGTGTCATGATCATGATCATACTTGTATCATGCACCTTCAACTGTCTAGAAGCATAAGCAACCACCATACCATGTTGCATGAACACACGACTCAGTCCTACATGGGAGCATCACAATAAACAACAAAACTCTCGGTACCCTTGGGTATAGTCAAAATCAGAGTTGAAGTCAACTTATCCTTTAACTTCTCGAAACTACCCTCATAAGCATCCGACCACAAGAACTTCACCTTCTTCTAATTCAACTTAGTCAATAGAAAAGTAATAGAAAAGAAGCTTTCCACAAACCTTCTATAATAAATGGCTAAACCCAAGAAGCTTCGAATATCAGTTGGCGTCGTGGGTCTAGACCATTTTTTAACCACTACAACTTTCTGTGGATCCACCATGATCACTTCACTGGAAATAATATGACTTAAATAGGTCACAATATTAAGACAAAACTCACACTTCAAGAACTTCACATACAACCGCTGATTCTTCAAGGTTTCCAACACAATTCGGAGGTAATCGACATCATTCGCCTCACTCTTAGAATACACCAAAATATCATCAATAAACACAATTAAGAACAAATCCAAGAACTGGCAGAAGACACGGTTCATGAGGTCTATAAATATCATTGGGTCATTTGTCAAACCAAAGGACATTAATAAAAACTCAAAATGACCGTACTAGGTCTGGAAGGTAGTCTTAGGGATATCCATCTCCCTAATTTTCAACTGATGGTAACCCAACCGAAAATCAATCTTGGAAAAGTCTTAGCACCTTAAAGCTGATCAAAGAGATCATTAATCTAAGAAAACGGATACTTATTCTTTATAGTCACCTTATTCAACTTGCGGTAATCTATACACATCCACAGGAAACAATTCTTCATACACACGAAGAGAACAGGAGCACCCTAAGGAGAAAGGGTAAATAAAATCTTTGTACAAGAGATCTTTCAGCTGCTCCTTCAGCTCTGCAGGAGCCATTCTATAAGGAGGCATAAAGATTGGATGAGTTTCTGAAAGAAGATCAATCCCAAAATCAATTTTCTATCAGGAGGAATACCAGGAAGATCATCAGTGAACACCTCAGGAAATTCACAGACCTCAAGGACAAACTACAAGGAAGGACCTTCGAATCTAGAATCCTTAGCATGCACTAAATGGCAGAGGAACCCATTGGAAATCAATTTCTGGGATCTAAGTTACGAAATAAACCTTCCCTTAGGTACTAGGGAACTACCTTCCCATTCAATCACTGACTCATTAGGGAAGTGGAAACTAACCCTTTTGGTCTGATAATTAAGAGATGCATAACACGAATGCAACATCCATCCCCAAAATCACATCAAAATCTAACATGTCTAATTCAACCAAATCCACCAAAGTTTCCCTACCACCAACAGATACCATAAAAACCCTGTATACTCTCCTAGCAACCACAAAGTAATCCACTAGGGTAGAAACTAAAAGGATCTGGAATACACTTGGGACCAAAACCAAAATGGATAGCCACAAATGGGGTCACATAAAAAAGGATGGACCCGAATCAAGTAAGCAATACACATCACGAGAGAAGAGTTTCAACATACTAATGACGATATTCAGAGATGCCTTGGATTCCTAATAACCAGCAAGAGCATACAAGCAATTCAGGTTAGTGTCGGTACTAAAAGTGGCACCTTTGGTGTAGGAGCTGATGAAGAGGCAACATGAACCTTGTTTACCTCAAAGGCAACCTTACCTATGGGACAGTTCCTCAGAACGTGTTCTGACTGACCATAATTGAAATACCTATTCTTTCTCTCATCATATAAACCACGATGCAATAAACCATAAAATCTACATGAGGGATACGATGAAGCTGACTGACTGGGCCCCATTGGCCTGAGATTGGGCACCCTGTGCCCTAGAACCATCACTGTTCAAAAAATAAAGATCACTTGATGACTTCGGATATGGAGCACTAGCCATAGAGTAGGAACCAAAATTATCCCACTTTTTCTTAGATCATTTACCACCGTTTCTACCACTCTGCTGCTGACCTCCACCCTAGTCTGAATACTAAAATTTTTTATTATGCCTTTCACTTATCTCTGTTTGCCTCTTCTTTTCCTCTTCCACTTGTTGTGTATTCAGAATAAGTCTACATATGTCCATATCCTCGTTTAACAAGGAATCCTAGCTTTCCAGGATCAAATCACGAGATAACCCAGAAGCAAACTTCCTCATTCTAGACCTCATGGTAGACATTAATTCTGGAGCATATCGCGACAGTTGATGAAACATCTAGTAATACTCCTTCACTGTTATCATGCCTTGCTTTAAATTCATAAATTCCTCAGCCCTTGTTTCCCTCAACTCCTGAGGAAAGAAGCGATCAAGAAACACACTAGAGAAATTATCCCATTAAAGCGGACTCAGTATCATCACCTCTAGACTGGTCCCATTCCTCATACCATTGATATGCTATATCCTTCAACTGATAAGCAGCTAACTCCACTCCCTCCACATCAGTAGCATGCATTACACAAAAAATCTTCTCCATCTTATCAATGAACCCTTGAGGATCTTCCTTAACCTTGGAATCATATGATAATAATAGAAGAGACTCAAACCACCCGGTCATATAAACCCCTGCATCGGCAACCACGGTTTCCCGTATTGGTCCCTTGGGACCTCCACTTTTACGACTCAGCTACGCAACCCTCATTAAAGCCCAATTAAAATAAGTATCACACATTCTCATTAATTGAACCATATTACACATTGAGGAATACTTTGTCGGTATTGTCATACCAACTACACTTACAAGGTAATAATAACATGCCAATACAATCTCATTACTTGGGGGAATTCACAAACCCCTTGTTCAATTACGTAATAACTTATGAAAACATGAAACCCACAAGGTTCAATTCAAAACCATTATGCCTCAATAGCTTTTCATATTATGCAAGGCGTCAAGAGTAGTTCAACATGCATACATTTCATATTTAAACCCATTTTAACCATATAGGGTTGAGGTCACAGTCACTTCAAAAGTCAAAAGTTTGAGGAAAATAAACATTCCCTAGTTCATTCACATTACCCGTGCACCCACAAGTTCAAAAGCATAATTAAAGCATGAATGATCATATGTAAACCATGGGAAAACATTGCTAAATCAATAAGCATTCAATACCCTCAACCTTTATTTCAAAACCAACATAAATATCCCATGAACAATACTTTAGAACATACACTTTTAACAAATTAATAATGAGGGAAGAATAACATGCTTGAAATACCAAGTTTCACAATAAGAATTCAACCCTCGAGCCCTTGGATGACCTACTTATTAAAAACCCTAAGTATGGCTGCTTGAGAGAATTTGAGAGAGCTTTGAAGTGTTTGAGTACGTTAAGGATGAAATATAACCCCCTAAAGTGCCTTATGAACGTGGGGTTTTAATTGGGTGAGAGGGGAATTATCCAAAGTATCCCTTAAATTAAAAGCTTGAATTTAGTCGTTAGTAACTATAGGTCACTGTAGACTCATATAGATTTGTCACCAAGAGTCGTAACCAAGATGGCCTCCAAGGAAATAATAATCTGTTAACCCTACAACTCATATAATATGACTCGTAATGGGACCCTACGACTCGTAGGGTCCAGTCGTAGTCAAACCAACAACCATTTAGGGTATACACTAGACACCCTATGATTTGCACCCAATGACTTGTAAAAAGTCCTTACGTCTCATAGTGAGCCACTGATACTCAGTGCAGAACTCAACCACACACTTTCTGATTTGGTTACAATTCCAGCCCAACGACTCATCAAGACTCCCTACGACTCATGTCTCCAAGTTGTACTCAAGACAGTAACTCAAACACCATTCACTGGACAGCTTACGACTAGGGTCACCTGACCCATCAAGATACCTACGACTCACAGGGGTAAGTCGTAGTCAAGACAGGCATATAATTTTAGAATTTTTTTAAATTTTTTAAGGACCAAAAACCTAGGGCGTTACATACTCCCCCCTTAAGATCATTCATCCCCGAATGACAGGACAAGGCATTTATTAGCACGATTTAACTCCAAACACAACCACACTTACCTTTAACAAAGATATTAAGGACTACGCATACCTTAAGTACAATTATCCAAAATGGGAAACAAGAATGGATACTTGGACTTTATTTCCTCCTCGGCTTCCTAATTGGCTTCTTCAACCTTTTTATTTCTTCAAAGAACCTTCACCGAAGCTACGTCCCTCATCCGCAATCGTCGGACTATCCGATCCCAAATCTCAATCAAAATTTCCTCGTAGGACAAGGAGTCCGAAAGGCCTACCTTTTCCAAAGGAACAACCATCGAAGGATCATCCATGCACTTTCTCAACATCAAAACATGAAACACCATGTGAATGGAGCTCAAACTAGAAAAAAACTCTAATTCATAAGTGACTTTACCAACCCTCTTCAAAACCAAGTACAAACTAATATAACAGGGACTGAGCTTCCTTTTCTTGCCAAAATGCATCACTCCCTTCATGGGGGACACCAATAACACTCAATCACCAATATCAAATTCCAACTCCCTTTGCCTCACATCCGTATAGGACGTTTGGCAACCTTAGTGGCCTTAAGTCTATCCCAAATCACATTCACCTTCTCCATGGCTTAGTTAACCAAATCAGGACCAAATAACTTATTTTTACCCACCTCAAACAACCAATAGGAAATCTAAAACTCCTACTATATAAGGCCTCAAACGGAGCCCTACTAATGTTAGAGTAATAACTGTTATTGTACGCAAATTCTATGAGAGTCAAGTGGAAAACCCAACTACCTCCATAATCAAACACATAAGCTCAAAACATATCTCCTAAGACCTAAATTGTCCTTTCTGTTTGCCCATCCATCTATAGGTGTAAAGCGGTACTAAGGGTTACCTTAGTCCCCGAAACCTCGTTGAAAAGACCTCCAAAAGTGAGATAAAAACTGGGTACCTCGATCAGATATAATGGAAACTAGAGTACCATGCAACTTGACGATCTTTTTAATGAACATCTTGGCATAATACTCAGAAAAGAAATTAGTCCTCACTAGCAAGAAGTGAGCAGACTTAGTCACCCTATCCACAATGACCCAAATTGAATCAAACAACTGGTGAGATTGTGGAAGACCCATAACAAAATCCATATTAATTATCTCCCATTTCCACATTGGTAGCTCAATATCTTGAGTCAACCCACCGGGCCTCAAGTGCTCTACCTTCACTTGTTGACACACCATGCACTTAGCCATAAAATTGGCCACATCCCGCTTTATATTGTTCCACGAATTGATATCCTTAAGATCATGATACATTTTTGTCAAACTAAGGTGAACAGTATAACGCGACTTATGAACTTTGACCAAAATTCTTTCTCACAACCCATCAATATCGAAAATATATAGTCTACCTTGGTACCTCAAGATACCATCACCACTAATCTAAAAAACCATCACCTTCTGCCTACCTACACCATTCTTAATTTGCATCAGAACAAGATCCAACTTCTATTTCTCCTTCACTTCAGCACTAAGAGATGGCGTTGCCACCTCTTGAACAATTACACCACCATCTTTAGAATCCAAGAAACGAACTCTAAGATTAGAAAAATGGTGAATATCCTTCCCCAATTCCTATTTCTCTTCGTCCACATGGGATAAGCTTCCCATGGATAACCTACTAAAAACATCAACAACCACGTTAGATTTACCTAGATGGTAATGGAGATTCATGTCATAGTCCTTTAGCAACTCAAGCCACCTCTTTTTCCAGAGATTTAGCTCTTTATGAGTGAACACTTATTGTAGGCTCTTATGATAAGAATAAATATCAACATGGACCCCATACAAATAATGTCGCTAGATCTTTAATGCAAATACCATAGCTAATAATCCTAAATAATTAGTCAAATAATTCTTCTCATGAACTTTCAGTTGTAGAGGCATAAGTAACCACCTTACCATGTTGCATCAACACATAACCTAGTCGCACTCGAGACGCATCACAATAGACAAAAAATCATCAGTGTCTTCAGGTAGAGTCAAGATCGGAGTCAAAGTCAACTTATACTTTAGCTTCTTAAAATTACCCTCACAAGCATCGGACCACAAGACTTTCACCTTTTCTGAGTCAACTTAGTCAACAGGGAAGCAATAGAAGAGAAACTCTCCACAAACCTTCTATAGTAATCATCTAAACCAAAAAAGCTCTGAATATAAGTTGGAGTCGTGAGTCTAGGCCACTTCCTACCCATCTCCACCTTCTGTGGATCCACCATGATCCTTTTACTTGAAATAACATGACCCAGATAAGTCACAATATTCAACCAGAACTCATATGTAGAAAATTTAGCATACAACTGCTACTCCTTAAGGGTTTGCAACACAAGGTGAAGGTGATCGGCATGATTTGCCTCACTCTTGGTATACACAAAAATATGATCAATAAAGGCAATCACGAACTAATCTAAGACCCGATGGAAAAACTGATTAATAAAATCCATAATCCAAGAACTAATGGAAAACCTGATTCATAAGGTCCATAAATGTTGTCGGGGCATTAGTCAAACCGACAGACATCACTAAAAACTCAAAGTCACTATACCATATTTGGAGAGACGTATTAGGGACATACGCCTCCCTAATTTTCAACTGATGATAACCCGACTGAAGATCAATCTTAGAAAAGAACTTAGCACCTTAAAGCTGATAAAACAAATCATCAATTCTCGAAAGGAGATACTTATTCTTCACAGTTGCCTTATTCAGTTGGTGGTAATCAATATACATCCGAAGGGACTCATCCTTCTTATGTACAAAAAGAATAGAAGCACCCCTTGGAGATATACTAGGGCAAATAAAACCCTTATCCAGAAGATCTTTTAACTTCTCTTTGAGTTCTCTCAACTCAGTCAGAGCCATTTAGTAAGGAGGAATAGAAATAGGATGAGTATTCAGAAAAAGATCAATCCTAAAATCAATTTCCTACACGAAGAAGATCATCAGGGAACACCTTAGGAAATTCATAGACCATAGGGACAGTCTGCAAATAAGGACCTTCATATCTAGAATCCTTAACATGTACTAAGTGATAGAGGCACCCTTTAGAAACTAATTTTTGGGATCTAACATATGAAATAAACCTTCCCTTAGGCACTAGGGAACTGGCTTCCCATTCAATCACCGAACATTAGGGAAGTTAAAACCGACCCTTTAGGTCCAACAGTTAAGAGATGCATAGCACGAATGCAACCAATCCATCCCTAAAATTACATCACAATCTATCATCTCCAACTCTATTAGATCTACCAGGGTCTCTTTACCATAGACCGACACCACACAACTCCTATAAATGCTTTTATCCACAATAGAATCACCCACCAAAGTGTACATAGAAAAAGAATAAAAAAAAACTCAAGACCAAAACCAAAATGAATAGCAATATAATGGGTCATATAAGAGAGAGTAGTCCTGGGATCAAGTAGACAATATACCTCATGAGAAAAGAGTTTGAGCGTACCAGTTACAATATCGAAGGATGCCTTAGAAAAAACCTTAAAAGGATAATCCCTCTATATATGCCCAATCTGATCGCATTTAAGGCACTTGTTCCTCACCTCTTCACAAACACCATGATGCACCTGACCACAGACTCTACAAGGAGGATACGATAGAGCTGACTGAGCCCTACTAGCCCTCAGGCTGGGCTCCAAGTGCTCTAAACCCACTGTTATATTAAGAATGATGATCACCATATGACTTTAGATAAGGAGCACTAGCCATAAAGTTGGAACTAGAATTTCCCCACTTTTTCTTTGGCCATTTTCCACTATCTCTACCACTCTGCTACTGACCTCTACCCTAATCTAAATAGAAAAACTTCTTATCCTGACTTTCACTCATGTCTTCTTGCTTCTTATTTTTCTCTTCTATTTGTTTCTTATAAACCATAAGTCTAGAGATGTCCATATCCTTGTTCAACAAAGTAGCTTTGCTCTCCAAAATTAACTCATAGGATAATCCAGAGGTAATCTTCCTCATTCTAGCCCTAACTCTAGACACCAATTCAGGAGCATAAGCGATAGCTGATGAAACTTTAAGGCATACTTCTTTACTGTAATCTTGCCTTAGTTTAAATAAATAAATTCCTTGGTATTTGCCTCCCTCAACTCCTGAGGAAAGAAGCGATAAAGAAAGCACTAGAGAAATTTTCCTATAGAGCGGACTCAGTATCATCACCCCTACACTGGTCCCACTCTTTATACCATTCATACACCACATCCTTTAACTGATAAGCTACGAACTCTACTTTCTCCCCATCAGTAGCATACATCACACAGAAGATTTTTTCTATCTTATCTAGGAAATTTAAGGATCATCCTCAACTTTAAAACTAGTGAAAATAGGAGGACTCAACCTCATAAATTGTCCAACTCTAGTGTCCTCGGAGGATGGAGCAACAAAAGCAGGACACTCAATCTAAGATGCCACCAACTGGGTAAGCAAATGAATCGATAGGCAAAACTTAGCATTAGACATACCAACCTGAGGTGTCTGAGGAGGTATAGGGGGAATCAGTAGAGCTTTATCAGGATAATCAGAAGCAACGACCCTAGATCAAGTCTAAAATCCTAGAGTTGGATGAGCTCCGTCCATATTGTCCTCAGATGGGACAAAAGACTTTCCATGAACATCAGATCTTCTGGGAAACATAATCTAAAAAGCATACATATAGAAATTAGAGGAGGTTCAAGACCTTAGACTCTATATCTTGAAATAGAACAATAAAAAAAGGAAATATACCTAAATGCCTTGTAGCCTCTCCCTTCAAGTGTGGTATGATATACACCAATAAAAGAGAATCTACTTGACACAACTTTGTTGGACACCTAATAACACCAAACCTAGGCTCTGATACCATCTTTGTAATGAACTAAACCAGGTCCTGGCCATGCCAGGCATCTCAAGTCCCACATGAACCAGAGACCACCCTTTTTCACTTAACCAAACAACATGACATACCTACTATCGGATGAATTTTGAATATATAACAGGATAAATTTTATGAATAAAAGATACTTCTATAATCCATAGCCAACAATTGCCCAAGAGAGTTGACCAATATCACCCAAATCTATAGTAATCCATCAAAGACTTCTAAAATAAGAGCCAAAAACAAGTCTTGGTTGAGACATGTCCTCGACTCTGACAGATGATAATGACTATGAAAATGATAATTTTAATGATAATCAAACTCTCAACTCTAGTCTATGATGAGAACTAATAAAATGTCTAAGTCTTCTAAAGTATGGAAGTTTACCACTTTACCATAATGAACCGATAAACCAAGCCAACCAAAATCACTTTGCTCAGGAAAAGTAGAAGTAGGCCGGGTGCCTGCATCGCATGGAGATGCAACATTCAGATATGGTTAGTGGGGTGAACACTAGTATAAAACTCATGGATAAGGATAACATTATGCCATGATCAACAGTTCCAAATCATTCAAATCCAATGCATGTAATCAAATGTATATATATATATAACTCTCACATGGCAGGGCAGGGAACAAGGTTTAACATGCACTTTAAAACTTTAGCCTAGATTATGTAGCTCAATCATCATAACTTACAAAGGTACCCATGGGATATATAGACCTAGCCCCCCTAGCTTTTAGGGCCCTAGTGCATATGGCCGCACAAACTAGAAGATATACATATGCACTTTAGGGGACTTGAAACTCCCTACATATCAAGGATACATGAGTACCAGATCATGTAATTTAATATAAGGGACTCGAACCTCCAAATCATATGATAATAATAAGAGAGACTCAAACCATCCAGTCATAAAGACCCCCGCATCAGCAACCATGGTTTCCTGTGTTGGTCCCTTAGGACCTTCACTTTCACGACTCAGCAACACAACCCTCATTAAAGCCCAATTAAAACAAGCATCACACATTCTCATTCATTGAACTACATTATACATTAAGGAATACTTTGTTGGTATAGTCATACTAACTACACTTATAAGGTAACAATAACATGCCAACACAATCTCATTACTTGGGAGAATTCACAAACCCCTTGTTTAATTACGTAATAACTTATGAAAACACGAAACCCACAAGGTTTAATTCAAAATCATTATGCCTCAATAGATTTTCACATTATGCAAGGAGTCAAGAGTAGTTCAGCATGCATACTTTTCATATTTAAACCCATTTTAACCATATGGAGTTGAGGTCACAGTCACTTTAAAAGTCACAAGTTTAGGGAAAATAAACATTCCCTAGTTCATTCACCATACCTGTGCACCCACAAATGCGTATACATATATAAATCTCACGTGTCGAGGCATAGAACAAGGTTTAACATGTACTTTAAAACTTTAGCCTGGATTATATAGATCAACCGTCATAACATACAAAGGCACCCACGGGCTATATGGGCCCAACTCTCCCCCAGCTGGTAAGGCCCCTATATATGTGTCTACATGAACCAGAGGGTATACATATACACTATACGGGACTCGAACCTCCCTACATATCAAAGTGAAATAAGCACCAAATCATGTAATATAATATGGGGGATCAAACCTCCCAATTATATGATAATAATAATAAATGGACTCAAAACACCCATCCATATAGACCACTGCATCGACAACTACAGTTTTCAGTGTTGGTCTCTAGAGACCTTCACTTTCATGACTCAACTACACAACCCTCTTTGAAGCCTAATTTAAGCAAGTATCAAACATTCCCATTCATTGAACCACATTGCATATTAAGGTATACTTTGTTGATATCATCATACCAACTACACTTGCATGGTAATAACAATATGCCAACACAATCTCATTACTTGGAGGAATTCACAACCCCCTTGGTTAAATTACTCAATAACTTATGAAACACAAAAACCACATGGTTCAATTTAAAACCATTATGCTTCATTAGCTTTTCACATTATACAAGGCATTAAGAGTAGTTCAACATGCATACTTTTCATATTCAAAACCAATTTCACCATATGCGATTGAGGTCATAACCACTCCAAAAGTCATAAATTTGAGAAAAATCATAATTCCCTAGTTCAATCACTATACCCATGCACCCATAAGTTTAAAACCATAATTAAAGCATGAATGATCATATGTAAACCATGGGAAAGTATTCCTAAATCAATAAGCATTCAAAATCCTCAACCTTTGTTTCAAATACAACATAAATATTTCATGAACAATACTTTAAAACATCTGATTTTAACACATTAACAATTATGAAAAATCAATATGCCTAAAATATCAAGTTTCACAGAAAGAATTCAACTCTTGAGCCCTTGGATGACCTACTTCTTGGAAACCCTAAGTATGGCTGCTCGAGAGAATTTGAGAGATCTTGGAAGCATTTGAGTATGTTAAGGATGAAATATTACCCCCTTCAGTGCCTTATGAATGTTGAGTTTTAATTGGGTGAGATGGAAATTATACAAAGTGCCTTTAAATTAAAAGCAGAAAGTTAGTCGTTAGTAACTATGTGTCATTGTACGACTTGTATAGACTCATTATGACTTGTGACCATGAATCTTAACCAAGTAAGTCTCCAAGGTAATCATAATTTGCTGACATAATGACTCATATAATATGACTCATCATGGGATCCTACGACTCATAGGGTCCAGTCGTAGTCAACCCAACAACCATTTGGGGTATACACTGGACACTATGACTCGTATCTCCAAGTCGTACTCAGGACAGTAACTCTAACACCATTCACTAGAAACCTTACAACTTGGGTCACCAAACTTGTCAAGAAACCCTATGACTCATAGAGGTAAGTCATAATCAAGACAGTGAGGATAAAATTTTAGATTTTTTCCAAGGACCAAAAACCTGGGGCATTACACAATGGTTGAATTTTGACTATATAAAAAGATAACATAAGACAAAATTAAAGAGATTAGAGTATGTATATAACTGTTAACCTTTAACCGACCAAAATAACCCAACGCCACTCAAGTTCACAGTGGCCTACAAAACCTTTTATCAATACCAAAAACAATTCTAAGTCAGGACATGCCCCTACCCTGAAAATGACAATGACAATGTTAATGATAATGTGAACTCTCAATTTTATACTATGAAAGAAAACCGATGAACTGATCAAGTCTTTCGGAAAATAGAAGCTCACCATTTCACTGAAAGTGACCAATGATCCAAGTCAATCCACGTAACTCTGTGCAGGAAAAGTAGACTTGTCTTTAGACCCTATATCACGTGGGGACACAACATCTAAAGATGATTGATGGGTTGAGAATTAGCATGTAACTTATGGATAGAGGATAAAATAATATCGTCATCACGAAACAAAGTCAAACTAATGCATATGTACATATTCACACATATCCATAAGTATATACGTAAGTCTAAATACTAGAAAAGAAAACATGGCTTATCATATACTTTAAGAACCTTGACCTGTATTCTGTAGCTTGACCATCCTAATACCACCCATGGACTATATGGGTCCATTTGTAACCCCCTGGTCGGGATCTAATGTATGTTAGTCACACAAACTAGGGATATCACAGAAGGTCGGGGATTTCTTTGTACCCTTCGCCAACCATGATACATTTATATATAGTGTAAAACAAGCACACGGTTATTTAGACCAACCCTCATGTCGACAACCATGAGTTTTCGATGTTCGTCCTTCAAACTCACACCTTCACAGCCAACTATCAAAACCCCCGTTAATGCCCAATTAAAATTTTTAACACATAACCCATCCACCAATTATGATCGTCAATTATTACGGCATTATTAAGTTGTATCTTCAAACCGACTATAGATTGCGGGTAATTTCATTAGCCAATAATTTGGGGATTCTTTTGTACCCCCCAGACACCATTAATAAAATCACTTAGGAGATTTTTTCACACCAAATAAGATTTTCAAGATCATTACTATTATTATCCAGTTATCCATTTATGCGAAGCATTAGTTTCAAGAGAATCAGCCAAACCAAATGATAATTTACATTCCAAAATAAATTATGCAAGTGGGTTGAAGTTATTATTAATTTCCATACCAAAACCAATTGTTTGGGGATTTCGTTATACCCCTATTGCCGTAAATTACAAATTTGAGGAGTCCATTGTACCCCTATTCCATCCACCATTTGTATGCAACCCAATGAGTGTATAAACCAACAATTTAATGTATTATAGTTCAATAGTAATCATTAGAAAACAGTCAAACAATTATATCCAAAACCCTCAACCCATAGTTCAAAACCCAACATCAAAACCATGAATAATAAACCAATTTTAATGCCATTAAGAAAATACAAGTGTAGGGAAAGAGGTAGAAATTTGAAGAATATAGCACCTTAGAACCCTAGATTACCACTTTCCTTAAAACTCTAGTCTTTACTTGAATAAGGAATTTGAGAGAGAATTGGAGAGTGTTTAATATGACAAAGTATTGGAATAACCCTCCTTATATTTTATGGACGTGGGGTCTAAGTCGGAAAAAAGGAAATTACCTAGATGTCCACAATTAAAAGACTGAAAAATATCTCCCCATTTCTATGGGTGACCTCATGACTCATAGGGTCACCCTACGACTTATTTAGTCCAGTCTTAGTCTGGACAGTGTCAAAGTCTACCCCATACTGGTCTATTTATGAGTTGTACCTTATGACTCATACCTAGTCCTTACTATTTGTACCCTCCTACCATACCCAAGATAGGAATTTTATGGCATACACTGGACACCCTATGATTTCTACTTTACAACTCGTATGGAGTCGTTACGACTCATTACCCCCAAGTTATCACCAAAATAGTAACTTAGGCAAATCTCACTGGCCATCTTACGAATGGGATTCTATGACTCATATTATTACCCTACGACTTGTAGTGTAACTTGTATTCAGGAGAATGAGGATAGAATTTTAGAAATCTTCAAGGACAAGAATCTAGAGTATTACATGTATGTTAGTCCTTGGTTACTATTAGAATATGATAAATTTATATTTACTACTACCTTAACATTATTATGTTTAGTTTTTTGGATAGTTTCCTGTAGTTTCTATTCCTGCTTTACATATTATTTATGCTTGCATTATCTTTGGAGCCCAGTCAGCCGATACCTATTAAGTACCACGTGTTTTGGTACTCATACTACACTTTTTTAACCAGCAAATCCTAGTATGAGTTCTCATCGTTAACATGTGCATCGTGCGGAACAACCATGAATCGGAGATTTAGGGTGAAATCCTGTTATTTGGAGTATTCCTGCTCTCCCTTTTATTATTAGAATATCTTTATTGTTTAATCCGATACATCCTTTTATATATATATAAATAGATAGATATATGTTCATCTTGTACTTCACTTGTAATCTTGTTGTATTAGTAGCTCTTGTACTGACTACACCAGATTTTGGAGTAGTTTTACCAAAAATGGGATAAATATACCTCAAAATATGATAAATGGTATGTATATACTCTTCGTCATACTTTGGGCGCACATATGCCTCTACCATTAATGAAATAGTGTGTATATGCCCCTCACACTAAAGGTAGGGTCATATGTGTACCCAAAGTATTATGAAGGGTATATACATACCATTTGTCATAGTTTAGGGTATATTTTTTCCCTTTCTATTTCAATTTTTTATCTCAAATTATTAATCCAAACCCACTTCCCGACCCAATAACACCATCGAACCCAATTTCAAAAAAACTCGACCCGTGTTTCTATTTTTTATTCCAAACTCAATACTCATTCTTCTTTTCTCTAAAATGTAAACCCCAATCAAATTGTATTGATTGGTCACTAATTCTAGTTGGTGTTTACTGGTTGGAGCAAGTGAAGATTGGGCCGGAAGTGGTCGGAGCTAGGGGTGTGGCGATGGTTCACCACTTAGGTTCTTTCGTTTCAATGGTGACAGTGGCTATGTGGTGTTGACTGGTGGTGGGTAGTGTTTTCCCAGTGAAATTTTAATGGAAATTGAAACACGAAGCATTCAATTTATTTGGTGTTGTTTTTTAATATTGTGGGCTAATGATTTTTTCTTAAATTGGTAGTAGTGAGTATTACTGTATTGTGTGCATATATTGATATAGCAGTGGAAAAATACATCCGTTAGATAGGAATCTCTTAAATTTTAGTTGGGACAGGGTCGAGTAGTAGTTTATTGGGCCGGGTAGTGTGTTTGGGCTAATTATATTGGATAAAAAAATTAAAAAGAAAAGAGAAAAATATACCCTCGAACTATGATAAATGGTATATATACCCTCTATCATACTTTAGGTATGCAAATTCCCCTACCGTTAGCGTAAGGGGCATATACATACTATTTTATTAACAATAGAGGCATATGTGTATCTAAAGTATGACGGAGAGTATATACGTATCATTTCTTATAGTTCGGGGGTATATTTTTCCATTTTCCTTATATTTACTTTCTTCTTGTTATTTAGTTTTTCTTCCACCTTTCTTATTAGTCTATTAGTAGTTGTTTCGGACTATGGATTGGCTTACCTACTGGTGGGTTATGGTAGGTGCCATTATGAAGTGAGAAACTAGGCCGTGGCAAGAAAACCTATATCAACTTTTTTTAATTAAAAGTCGCATATATCAACTAATAATAGCATCATATGGATTCACCGTTTATGTTATCTGCTTCCTATTTATTTTCTTTTTAATTAAAAACTAGTGAAATTGTCCGTACTTCATACGACTACAATTTTTTTTTATAAATTTATTGATTTCACTCTCTCTAAGATATATACTAGTCTTGAGAATGTGTGTGGCTCGTTTATTTCGAAGTATATCTTACTTCGACCCAATCACTTGAATAAAATAATGAAGAAGAAGAGGATGTGAAAATTATATTGTAAAACAAACTACAACTCATTAGCACAAACTAAAATCTATAGTAAAATAATGAAAATTGAGATTTAAAAGACGACGATTAGAAGAATAAAAGAATAAGAGAGATATTTATACTATTATAAGTGTGGAAATTCTTAGAATTTTTTTCAGCATTATTAAAACTATTACAGATTTAAATAAATATGATTGTGACTTTTGGGTTTCTCACCATAAGTAATGAAAGCTTGAGAGATTTGAGTAATAATGATGACTTTTAGATTTTATTTTCATTAACTAAAATTGCCTAGAGAGGCTTTTTATTAGCAAAAGAAATATTAACAATATCAATACCTAATTTGGTAAGGACCAAATCGGGTTTGGTAATAAAAATAAATAAAGACAAAAAAACAAAAACAAATTTGAAAGAAAATCAAGAAATGAGCTAAGAATTCTCTAGAGCATGTTGCTTATTTTTATCTTCTTCACCGATATTGTGATTTACAACTGCTCCGATGACCGGTCAGGTGTACAAATCAACTATTGATCTAAGGAAATCAAGTTAAAGGTGCTCAAAAGCTGAGTCATGGATTATTTAATTTTGGGTATTTACATCCATCTGGCAAATTCCATGAGATCAAACTATAGGAAGACTTCTTCAACTCTTCTTTAAACAAATCTGGTTAATTATCCTCAGGTAAGAATTATTCGTACCCGACCCTTTGATTACCTATATTTTGTGAAAATCAAATCAACTAAATCATCCCTTTGCCATATTGAGCTCAACAGGGAGCTGATACCACTGACTAAAGGTACTAATTCAGCTGATTTGAGAAACCACAAAAAAGGTAAGTTGTTAAACTTAATCATGATCTTGAAATGAACCATGTTGCATGTCTTTGTGCTGAAGTCAACCACTGAAGCACCCTGTCGAACCTTAATAAGAATCGATTCTGCTGTTAATGTCCATGTGGTCTGTTGTTTCTCACTTTGAATTCAGGTCCACTGTGTGTTTGTTGAACTTTGGTGTCTTAGATCTGTATTGTAGCTTTCCTTGATTGTATTTGTATATGAATATTTTGTTTTGGCATTTGACAATCTTTATTGTGGGTGTTTGTTGCTTGTCCAATTCAAAAATTGCTTTTCCTTTCCTTGTAATATCCTGCAAAGATGTATATTTTTTATTTTGGTATCTTGCGAAAAAGAAAACTTCCTTAGCAAAGAAATCTACCAGATATTTCCCTTCCCTTAGTGTATGGACCACCTCTACCTGGAATTGCCTTATTAACCCTTGAATTTTGTTAATATCAATTTCAATATTCCAATTAATTTCCTATATTCAATCAGGTATGTTCTTTAATATAAGTGAATCAGTTTACATGACTACATGTAGTAACATTCTACTACACAACATTCCAAACCCATTTTGAAAGCACACACATCTTTCTCCAAGCTAGTTACAAAACCACACTCAAAAGAACTAGAATACATGAACTCACCTGCATTATCTCTAATACAAAATGCACCTCCACTAGGGCCAGGATTACCTCTAAATGCTCCATCAGAGTTACACTTGGCAAAACCATCAATAAGGGGCTTCCATCGCACAACAGTAGCCTGAATGTAAGGTTTATAAGATTCCAACATCACAACTAGAATAGGATAATTATTAGGTAAATTTCTTAGTTAGGGATACCTTAACTTTAAAAAAAATAGATATTCCTATTCACTTCAAGTTTCATGTAGTAAATTGACATCTTACCACCATGCTTGATAGTATTTCTCTTCTAGACTTACCACAATATCCAAGTAGGGATAGAAATAAATAATGGTTTGAGCTTAGAATAGCACTTAGCATTCCACCATTTGTAGATTATATCTTTTAGATGAATAAAAGGACCTTGAATTCCAGTAGACGCTGCAAAATTAATCCATAATTTATTAGTTGTAGAACATTACACCAATAGATGCTCATATGATTCATGAACTGGTGTTTCACAACATAGGAAATTAACAACCTCTTCCATCCTTATATTAACCAAAAAGTCCCCAAAAGGAAGTCTTTTCTTCGATAATCTCCAAAAAAAGGATACTTTAATAGGTATTTCTTTTTCCTATACAAATCAGAGATATCTATGAACAACACCAAATTTCCTTATAATGCCCCAAGCACTGCCAATAGTGAATTTTCCAAAAATTTAGGGCATCTACCATGGCTTGTTCCAATCTTTGAACTTTCTATTATTCCAAGGTTATTCACAACATGATCACATAGATCTTCAGGGAAAATTTCCTTAAGAAGATTCACTTTCCATCCAATATGATCCATCAGTTGATATAAATCCTCTAGCCCTCTATTATCAATATAGCTATAGGTAAGTAGTAATGCAGAGCTCCTTTATGGGTCTAGTTATCAAACCCGATACAAGCATGACCATATTTAGGTTCCCACCAAATCTCTTGGTCAAAATAATCTCTGGCTAGTAACATGTATTTCCATGTTTGAGAACCCCGACCATTCAACTACTTGTAGTTTATGCCTTTTTTAGTATTTAATACACATAAAATTAGTACACATAGAGTTCTATGTTCAAAAGTTCCACCAAAGCTTTGAAAATAAAGCTTTGGATACATCAGACAGAGACCTGAACCCAAGACCACCTTCCTCTTTTGGTAAAAAGATATCAATCTATGAAACCTAGTGTTTATTCCTACCTACCTCTTTTGAATTCCATAGGAATTTAGCAAATAATCTTTGAAGATCATGAATCACACATTTTGAAGGTATAAGAGAAAATAAATGATAAATTGGAATACTTTGTAAAACATTATTAGTCAGCATTGTTTTACCTTCAAAAGATAATAATTTACCTTTCCATAGCTGAAGTTTATTTTGAACCTTCGTCAATAATTCATTGAAGTGAATCTTCTTTTTCCTACCATGTCCAATTGGACACCCCAGATATATCAAAGAAAATTTGCCTTTTAAAAAGCCAGTACATTATTCCACCAATTAGAAATAAGTGTGTGCAACCTTATTATTTAGAAAAAATGAACTCTTCGCCCTGTTAATCTTTTGTTCAGATTCATTTTCATACTTCATAAGAATCTTCATAATTAACTGGAAAGTGAATTTATTAGCAGAACAAAAGATGATAGTATCATTTGCATAAGAAAGATGATTAATTTGTCCACTCCATTTAAGAAGGCCAAAAACCCTGAAACCATAGTAAGAAAATAAATTGTTAAGTTCCCTGCTCAATACTTCATCAACAATAATAAACAAAGTTGGGGACAAAGGATCCCCCTGTTTCACCCCTCTTGAGGAGTGAGAAAAACCTTATGGTTGCCTATTTATAAGAGTACCAGTTGTTGTCCACTAGTCTCTAAACCATATCAGTAAAATAATTAGAGAATCCCATCTGCTCCAACACCTTGATTAGAAATATCTACTCCACTCTATCATAAGATTTAGCCATATCAATCTTAATTACCACATTTTTTGTAACAACCCGGGTTTTTGGCCATTGAAAATTTCTGAAATTTTATGGTCACTGCCTTGACTACGCTTACCCTTATAAGTCAGAGGGAGTCTTGATGAGTCATTGAACTCTAATCATAGCCTAAGTAGTAAGTGTGTTACTAAGTTCTTCCCTAAGTACGAGTGGCTCACTATGAGTCGTAAGGACTCATTATGAGTCGTTGGTTGCTAATCATAGGATGTCTAGTGTATACCCCAAATGGGTTTTGTGTTGACTACGATTGGACCCTACGAATTGTATAGTCCCATTACTAGTTGTACCAGATGGTTCATAGGGTCAACAGTGTGTGGGTATACTGGAAACTGTCTTTCTTATGACTCATGCTGCTGAGTCATAATGAAGTCTTATGAGTCTTATAGTAACCCGTAGTCACTGATGACTAAATTTCATCTTTTAAATTGGGGGTACTTTGGACAATTTACTTCTTACTAAGTTAAAACCCTACACTCATAAAATACTTAAAGGGGGTTATTTCTCATTTTTAACATAATCAAACACTTTCAAAACTCTCTCAAGTCTCTTAAGTAGCCATACTTAGGGTTTCCAAGAAGTAGGTCATCCAAGGGTTCAAGGGTGGAATTTTCTCCATAAACTTGGATATTTCAAGCATGTTACTCTTTCCTAATTTCTAATTTATTAAAAGCATATGTTTTACAGTTTTGTTCATATGGTATTGATGATGGTTTTGAAACATGAGTTGATGGTTTTGAATGTTTGTTGTTGAACAATGTTTCCCATGGTTTATCTATGACTATTCATGCTTTGATTATGGTTTTGAACTTGTGGGATGCATGGTATGGTGAATAAATAAAGGGATTATGATTTCCCTAAACTTGTGACTTTTGAAGTGGTTATAGCCTTAACCCCATATTGTGAAATTGGTTTTTAATATAAAAAGTATGTATGTTGAACAACACATGAACTATTGCATAATGTGAAAAGTCAATAAAGCATAATGATTTTTGAATTGAACCTTAAGTGGTTGTGTAATTCCCCAAGCTAATATATAATTAAACCATGGGGGTTGTGAATTTCCCAAGCGATGTAATTGGTTTGGCATGTCAATGTTACCTTACAAGTGTAGTTAGTATGGCGATACCAACAATGTATGCCTCAATATGTAATGTGGTTCAATGAATGGTAATGCATGATAAATGATTTAATTGGGCGTTAAAGAGGGTTGTGTAGCTAAGTCATGAAAGTTAAGGTCTTAAGGGACCAATACTGAAAATTGTGGTTGCCAACACAAGGGTCTATATGACCGAGTTGTTCGAGTCCCCCATATTATATTACATGATTTGGTGATTATGTAACCTTGATATACCGGGAGGTTTGAGTCTCCCATGATGCATATGTATACCCTATGATTTATACGGCCATATGAACTAGGTCCCTACCAACTGGAAGAGAGCTGGGCCCATATATGCCTCAATATGTAATGTTGTTCAATGATTGGTAATGCATGATAAATGATTTAATTGGGCGTTAAATAGGGTTGTGTATCTAAGTCGTGAAAGTTAAGGTCTTGAGGTACCAATACTAAAAATTACGATTGCCGACATAGGGGTCTATATGACCGAGTTGTTCGAGTCCCACATATTATATTACATGATTTAGTGATTGTGTAACCTTGATATGCTGGGAGTTTTGAGTCTCCCATGGTGCATATGTATACCCTATGATTCATGCATCCATACATACTAGGGCCCTACCAACAGGGAGAGAGATGGGCCCATATAGCCCGTGGGTGCCTTCTTATGTTGTGATGGTTGAGCTACACAATCCAGACTAAAGTTGTAAGCGCATGTTAAGCCTTGTTCGTTAACCCGATAGATGATATATATATGCTTTTGATTATGTGTATTGGTTTTGAATGATTTAAACTGTTGATCATGATATTATGCTATCCTTATACCTGAGTTACATGCTAATGTTCACCTCACTAACCGTCTTTGGAAGATGTATCCCCATGCGATGCAGGCACCGGAGATACCTTTACTTTTTCTGCATAGAGTTAGATGGATTGGCTTGGTTTGTCAGTGTGTTGTGGTGAAGTGGTGAGTTTCCATTCTTTAGAAGTCTTAGACAATTCATCTATTATTATCATAGACCAGAATAAAGAGTTTTTATTATCATTTTGATTATCGTCTGTCAGAGTTAGGGACATGTACCGACCAGGATTGGTTTTGGTTTTCTTTCCATAGAGGTTTTGTTAGATTACTATGAACTTGGATGATGTTGGTAGGTTGTTTGTCTGGTTATTGATTGTCTGTTATGATCATGATTTTAATATCATTAAGATTTTTCCTACGCTATCTTGTTATATGTTCAGAATTCATTCGACCTTGGGGATGTTGTGTTCACTTGGTTAGGTGCAGGGGGTGGTCTCTATTCCATGTGAGACTTGAGATTCCCATCATGGCTAGGCCCTGATCGAGTCATGACAAAGATGGTATGAGAGCCTAGGTTTGGTGTCATTGTGTATCCATAAAGCCGTGCCAAGTAGAATTTCTTTTATGGGTATATAGAGCACCATACGTATAAAGGAGAGGCTATGAGGCATTTAGGATTGTTTCCTTTTCTTGTTGTTCTATTTTGGGCTATAGAGTCTAAGGTCATGAATCTACTCTAGTTCCTGTATGTTTTCTTTTCAGATCATGTCTCCTAGAAGATCTGATGCTCATGGAAACACTTTTGACCTTTCTAAGGACAATGTGGACAGATCTTATCCTACTCTAGGAGTTCAGACCTGGTCTAGGGTCGCTGCTTCTGATTACCCTGATGGAGCTCCACCGTTTCCCCCTATCCCTCCTGAACCTCAAGCTGATGTGTCTAATATTGAGTTTTGCTAGTTGATTAATTTATTTACCCAATTGGTAGCCTCCTAGATAGAACTAGTTACTTTAGTTGCTTCGCCCTCCGAGGCTACTAGATTTGGCCAATTTATGTGGTTGTGTCCTTCTATTTTCACTAGCTCTAAAGTTGAGAATGATTCTCAAAATTTCATTAATGAGATGGAAAATATCTTCCGTGTGATGCATGTTACGAATGTGGAGGGTGTAGAACTTTTTGCTTATCATTTGAAGGATGTAGCATACCAATGGTATGAAGAGTAGGAGCAACTTTTGGGAGATGATGTTGAGTCTGCTTTGTGGGATGAATTCTTTAGTATTTTTCTTGATTTTTTCTTTCCTCAGGAGTTAAGGGAGGCAAAGGCTGAAGAATTTGTGAATTTAAAGCAAGGTAGAATAATAGTAATGAAGTATGCCTTGAAGTTTCATCAGTTGCCGCGTTATGCTCCTAAGTTTGTGTCTAGTATGAGGGCCAGAATGAGGGAGTTCACTTCTGGGTTATCCCACGAGTTAATCTTGGAGAGCAAGGTTTCCTTGTTGAATAAGGATATGAATATCTCTAGACTTGTGGTGTACATGCAACAGGTTGATGAGGAAAACAAGAAGAAGGTTGAGATGAGTGAAAGGCAGAATAAAAAGTTTCTCTACTCAGTTCAGGAGGGAGGTTAGCAGTAGAGTAGTTAAGATGGTGGAAAGTGGTCTAAGAAGAAGTGGCGCAATTCAGGCTCCTACTTTATGACTAGTTCTCCTTATTTAAAGTCTTCGAGTGACTGTCATTCTCAATATAATAGTGGGTTTAGAGCACCAGGAGCCCAACCTCAGGATAGTGGGGCTCAGTCAGTTCTGTCATATCCTCCTTGTAGATTTTGTGGCCAGGTGCATTATGGTGTTTATAAAGAAGGGAGAAACATATGTTTTAAATATGGTCAGATTGGTTATATATAGAGGGACTATCCTTCTAGGGTTGCTTCTGGAGAAAATAAAATTCTTGTTGTTACTTCATCAGCTCCTTGCACCAAAGGGTACTACTTGTGGTCGTAGCTCCAACACTGGACTAAACCATCTATATACTTTTTCTACCCACTAGGATTTTGAGGCATCCCTCGATATTGTTATTGGTATGCTCAAACTCTTCTCTCATGATGTGTATTCCCTACTTGATCTCAGTCTACCCGCTTTTATATGAACCCTTATATGGCTATCTATTGACCCTGAGGGTATTTTGGATCCCTTCTCTGTGTCCATGCCGATGGGTGACTCCATTGTGGCTAGAAGGGTGTATAGGGGTTGTTTAATGTCAGTCTATACTATTGAGACCTTAGTGGATTTGATTTATAGTTGGACATGCTAGACTTTGATGTGATTTTAGGGATGGATTGGTTGCATTCGTGCTATTCATCTCTTTGATTATTGGACCCAAAGGGTTATTTTTCATTTCCCTAATGAGCTGGTGATTGAATGGGAAGGTAGTTCCCTAGCACCTAAGGAAAGGTTTATTTCATATCTTAGAGCCCAAAAATTAGTTTCTAAAGGTTTCCTCTATCACTTAGTGCATGTTAATTATTCTAGATCTGAAGGTCTTTCATTGCAATCTATCCTTATGGTTTGTGAATATCCTAAGACGTTCCCTGATAATCTTCCTGGTATTCCTCCATATAGGGAAATTAATTTTGGGGATTGATCTTCTTCCAGACACTCATCCCATTTCTATCTCTCTATATAGAATGGGTCTGGCTGAGTTAAAGAAACTCACAAAATAGTTGAAAGATCTTCTGGATAAGGGTTTTATCTACCCTAGTGTGTCTCCATGGGTTGCTCATGTTCTTTTTGTGTGTAAGAAAGATAGTTCCCTTCAAATGTGTAGTAATTACTGCCAATTGAATAAGGTGACCATGAAGAATAAGTATCCACTTCTGAGAATTAATGATCTTTTTGATTAGCTTCAGGGTGTTGAGTACTTTTCTAAGATTGATCTTCAATTTAGGTACCATCAATTGAAGATTAGTGAGGCGGATATCCCTAAGACTATATCTTCAACCCAGTACGGTCATTTGGAGTTTTGGTGATGTCCTATGGTTTGACAAATGCCCCAACGACATTTATGGACCTTATAAATTAATTTTTTCATTAATTTCTGGACTTGTTTGTCATTGTCTTTATCGATGATATTTTGATGTATTCCAAGAGGGAGGTAGATCATGCCGATCACCTCCGCCTTGTGTTGCAGACCCTTAAGGAGCAGCAGTTGTATGCTAAATTCTTTAAGTGTGAGTCTTGGTTGAACATTGTGACTTATCTGTGTCATGATGTTTTGAGTAAAGGGATCATGATGGATCCCCAGAAAGTTGCAGTGGTTATGAAGTGCCCTAGACCCATGACTCCAATCGACATTCGATTTTTTTTGGTTTTTGACCATTATTATAGATAGTTTATGAAAAGTTTCTCTTCCATTGCTACCCTATTGACTAAGTTGACTCAAAAAAGGTAAAGTTCTTTTGTACTAATGCTTATGAGGGTAGTTTTGATAAGTTGAACGATAAGTTAACTTCGGCTCTAGTCTTGACTCTACCTGAAGGCACTTACAGTTTTGTTGTCTATTGTGATGTGTCTCGGGTAAGATTTGGTTGTGTGTTGATATAGCATTGTAAGGTGGTTACTTATACTTCTAGGCAGTTGAAAGTTCATGAGAAGAATTATCCAACTCAAGATTTGGAATTGTTGGTTGTGGTGTTTGCATTGAAGATTTGGCGACAATATTTGTATGGGGTACATGTTATTTATTGTGATCATAAGAGCCTACAATACGTGTTCACTCAGAAGGAGTTAAATCTCAGGCAAAGAAGATGGATTGAGTTGCTCAAGGACTATGACATGAGTCTTCACTATCATCCAGGTAAGGCTAACATGGTTGTTGATGCTCTTAGCTATTTTCCATGGGAAGCTTATCTCATGTGGACGAGGATAAGTGGGATTTGGTGAAGGATATTCACAATTTAGCTAATCTAGGAGTCCGTCTCTTGGATTTTAAAGACGGTGGCATGACTGTTCAAGAGGTATCAAAGACATTTTTGGTACAGAGGTGAAAGAGAAGCAAGTGTTGGACCCTATCTTGATGTAAATCAAGAATAATGTGGGTAGACTGAAGGTGATGGTTTCTGAGATTGGTGGTAATGGTATCTTTTAGTACCAAGGAAGATTATGTGTTCCTAATGTTGATGGGTTGCGAGGAAGAATTTTGGCAGAAGCTCAAGAGTCGCGTTATACGATTTATCCTGGTTCGACAAAAATGTATCATGATCTTAAGGAAATTTATTGGTGGAATAATATAAAGTGGGATGTGTCCAATTTTGTGGCTAAGTTCATGGTATATCAGCAAGTGAAGGTGGAGCACTTTTGGCCCGATGGGTTAACTCAAGAGATTGAACTACTAGTATGGAAATGGGAAATAATTAATATGGATTTTATTACCAGTCTTCTGTGGTCTCTCCAGCATTTATTTGATTTGGGTCATCATGGATAGGATAACTAGGTCTGCTCACTTCTTGCCAATGAGGACTAATTTCTTTTCTGAGGATTATGCCAAGTTGTTCATTGAGGAGATCGTGAAGTTGCATGGTGCTCTAGTTTCCATCATATTTAATCTAGGTACCCAATTCTCATCTCATTTTTAGAGGTCGTTCCATAGTGGTTTGGGGACTAAGTTAATCCTTAGTACCACTTTCCACCCGCAGATGGATGGACAAGCCGAAAGGATAATTTAGGCCTTGGAAGATATGCTTTGGGCTTGTGTATTTAATTTTGGTGGAAGCTAGGTTGACCACTTACCTCTCATAGAATTTACCTACAATAACAGTTATTACTCTAGCATTAGTATGGCTTTGTTTGAGGCCTTAAATGGTAGGAGGTGTAGGTATCCTATTGGGTGGTATGATGTTGGCGAAAATAAGTTATTTGTCTCTGATTTGGTTCACCAAGCCATGGAGAAGGTAAAGGTGATTTGGGATAGACTTAAATCCTCCCAAAGTCTCCAAAAGTTCTACACGCATGTGAGGCGAAGAGAGTTATAGTTTAGTGTTGGTGATTGGGTGTTCTTGAAAGTGTCTCCAATGAAGGGTGTGATGCGGTTTGGTAAGAAGGGAAAGCTCAACCCTCGTTATGTTGATCGACACTTGGTTTTGAAGAGGGTTGGTAATGTTGAATATGAATTGAAGCTGCTTCTAGTTTGAGCTCCATTTATCTGGGGTTTCATGTTTCAATATTGAGAAAGTGTGTGGATGATCCTTTGACAGTCGTTCCTTTGGAAAAGGTAGGTATTTTACATTCCTAGTCCTATGAGGAAATATCGGTTGATATTTTGGATAGGCAATCCGTTCGTTGCGGACGAAGGACGTGGCATCGATAAAGGTTCTTTGGAGGACTCAAAAGGTTTAGGAAGCTACTTGGGAAGACGGGGAGGATATGAATTCCATGTACCCATTTCCTGTTCCCCATTCTAAAAAATTGTGCTTGAAGTATGAGTATTCCCTACCATCTTTGTTTTCTAACTTTGTTAACGGAAATTATGATTTCCTTGGTATTTTTGTTTTTGGTCTTTGTTAAGGTAAGTGTGGTGGTGTTTGGAGTCAAATTGTATTAATAAATGCCTTGTCCTATCATTTGAGGATGAATGATCCTAAGGGTGAGAGTATGTAATACCTTCGGTTTTTGGTTCTATAAAATTCCTAAAATTTTATCCTCACTACCTTGACTACGACTTACCCTTACGAGTAGTAGGGAGTCCTAACGAGTCATTGGACTCCAACCGTAGACTAAGAAGTAAGTGTGTTACTAAGTTCTTCTATGAGTACGAGTGTCTCACTAAGGGTCATAAGGACTCATTACGAGTCGTTGGGTGCAAATTATAGAATGTCCAGTGTTTACCCCAAATGGGTTGTGTGTTGACAACGACTGGATCCTACGAGTCGCATGGTCCCATTATGAGTTGTTCCGGTTGAGTCATAGGGTCAGCAGTGTGTGGGTTCCCTGGAAACTGTCTTGGCTACGACTCATGGTGCCGAGTCGTAATAAAGCCTTACGAGTCGTATAGTGACCTGTAGTCACTGATGACTAAATTCCAACTTTTAAATTGAGGTACTTTGGATAATTTCCTTCTTACCCAATTAAAACCCCACATTCATAAAATACTTAAGGGGGGTTATTTCTCATTCTTAACATAATCAAACACTTCCAAAACTCTCTTAAGTCTCTCAAGTAGCCATACTTAGGGTTACCAAGAAGTAGGTCATCCAAGGGATCAAGGGTGGAATTTTCTCCATAAACTTTGATATTTTAGGCATATGACCCTTTCCTAATTTCTAATTTGTTAAAAGCATATGTTTTAAGGTGTTGTTCATATGGTATTGATGATGGTTTTGAAACATGCGTTGAGTTTTTTGAATGTTTTTTGTTGAACAATGTTTCGCATGATTTACCTATGACTATTCATGCTTTAATTATGGTTTAGAACTTGTGGGATGCATGGGTGAATAAACAAGGGGATCTTGGTTTCCCCAAACTTGTGACTTTTGAAGTGGTTATGGCCTCAACCCCATATTGTGAAATTGGTTTTAAATATGAAAAATATGCATATTGAACTACTCTTGAACTATTTCATAATGCGAAAAGTCAATGAAGCATAATGATATTTGAGTTGAATCTTAAGTGGTTGTGTAATTCCCCAAACTAATGTATAATTGAACCAAGGGGTTTGTGAATTTTCCTAAGTGATGTAATTGGTTTGGTATGTTAATGTTACCTTGCTAGTGTAGATGGTATGGCAATGCCAACAATGTATGTCTCAATGTGTAATATGGTTCAATGAATGGGAATGCGTAATAAATGATTTAACTTGGCTTTAATAAGGGTTGTATGGTTGATTCGTGAAAATTGAGGTCTCAAGGGACCAATATAGGAAACCACAGTTGCCGACATGGGGATCTATATGACCGGGTGGTTCGAGTCCTCATTATTATTATCATATGATTGGGTGGTTTGAGTCCCCCATATTATATAACATGATTTGGTGCTTGTGTCACCTTGATATGCCGGGAGGTTCGAGTCCCCCATAGGGCATATGTATACCTTATGGTTTGTTCGGCCACATGTACTGGGGTCCTACCATCCTGGGGATAGTTGGACCCATATAGCCTATGGGTGCCTTCTTATGTTGTGATGGTTGAGCTGCACAATCCAGGCTAAAGTTTTATGTGCATGTTAAGCCTTGTTCCTTATCCCGTCATGTGAAGTATATGAATATACATTTGATTATGTGCATTGGTTTTGAATGATTTTAAACTATTGATCATGACATTATGTTATCCTTAGCCCTGAGTTACATGTAAGTATTTACCCCACTAACCATCTCCAGATGTTGTATCCTCATGTGATGCAGGAATCAGAGATACCTCTATTTTTTTTTTGCACAGAGTTAGGTGGATTAGCTTGGTTTATTTGTTTGTTATGGTGAAGTAGTGAGCTTTTATTCTTCGAAAGACAGACATTTCATCTATTTTTATCATAGACAAGAATTAAGAGTTTTCATTAGCATTAACATTATTATTTTTATTGTCATCTATCAAAGATGGGGACATATCCTGACCAGGACTATTTTTGGTTTTCTTTGCATAGAGGCTTTGTTGGATTACTGTGGACTTGGGTGATGTTGATACATTGTTTGGCCGATTATCAATTGTCAATTATGGACATGATTTAAATATCATTAAGATTATTCTTATGCTATCTTATTATATGTTTGAAATTCATCCTACCTTGGGGATGTTATGTCCACTTAGTTAGGTGCAGGGGGTGGTCTCCGATCCATATGGGACTTGAGATGCCCATCATGGACAGGCCATGGTTCGGGTCATAACATTTGCAGTTTTGCTCCTTTTTCTAATATCAATAATGATTCCCGGGCTAGCAACATATTTTCAGTGATGCTTTCACCTTTAACAAAACAAGACCGATTTTGGGAAATGAGCTTAGGTAGAACTCTTTCAAGTCCGTCATGAACGATTCTAGAAATGATCTTATTGAGAAAGTTACTTAAACTTATAGGTCTTAAGTCATAGAAATTCAAAACCTTATCTTTTTTTGTCAATAAGATCAGGTTGGTATGAGTAATAGATTTAGGTAATGTCCTTTTATCAAAGAAGGCTTGAACTACCTTCACAATACTATCTCCAATAACATCCTAACAAAACTAGAAAAATATCCAGTGAATTCATCTAAATGACATGCACTGTTCCCATTCAATTTAAAAACCATTCTCTCAACTTCTTCAAAGTCAAGATTCTTCTTCAAAATATCATTCCCTACTTTTATGATCAATTTAGGAATCAAATCAATCAAAGAGAAATCCTCAGATTCACTAGCACATATGAATTGATGTTGGTAAAAGTCAATTGCTTATTTAGCCACCTAAGAACTACCTTCAGCCCAAGATCTATCTGACCTTAGAATTCTATTAATCTCTAACCTTTTCCTTCTACCATTAACCAAATTATGAAAAAATCTGATATTTTTGTCCCCTTCAGAGAATTGTTGTATGCCATCTTTTTATCTCCAATATTCTTCCTCATAATGTAAATATTGCCTCAACTCAGCTTGTGCCTTTTGCAAGATCATTCTATTAATATCAATAGGGTTTTCTTCAACTAATTCCTCCATAACTCTTACAATGTCTTCCTTGATGGCCAATTGTTTAAAGATATCTCTAAACATAGCTTTGGTCCATTCAGTCAGTGCCATCTTGGTCTTCTACAATTTTTTCTTAATTATGATAAATACATCATCACAATCTAATGGTTCCGATAAAACCTAATTTTGTTTTACCCCGACTTTGAACCCATCTTTATCAGTCCAAAATTTCAAAAACCATTCAAGTTTATGAAATTACTGATTATGATCACCACACAATAAAAGTAAATGAGTGTGATTTGACCCTGTTCTAGATAAGTGCTCCAACTCTACACAACTTATACTTCCTAGGAGCTCTTGATTGACAACTATTCTATCCAATCTCTAAAAAATACATTGTTCATTAGCCCTATCATTTCACCAAGTGAATGGACTCCCTTTAAACTTAATATCAACTAAGTCATAGGAATTGATATAGAAGGCAAAATTTTCATATTCATTATGGTAAATAGTCAGTCCCCCAATCTTATCCTCCTCATTCATGATAATATTAAAGTCCCTTTCATTATCCAAGAAACTCTAATATTGTGATACGTATAATAAATGTCATCCCACAGAGATAGTATCTCAATCTCATCATATTTAGCATAGACAGTTGTAGCCACCATCTGAGAGCCATCTTGAAAAGTCAATTTAGACGCGAGTTTTTGTTTAGAGTCTGCTAATATATTCAACTGGATGTGGTCCTGAATAAAAATCCAAATTTTGCCATTCACATTGTGATTTGCATATTCATGCCTAATCTTCTTTTGTATTTTTGTATATTCCTAGCCTCTTGAAATGGCTCCATCAAAGCCATAAAAATAAAGTTGTGATGCCTATGAAGCATTTGAACTCTGTGAAATACATGTGATTTGACTAATCTAATGATCCAAAAAAGTTCTTTTAACTTCATTGATTATATTTTTACCCTCTCTCCTGGCACTCATTCTTGTAGGCTTGTTAGCCTTACCCCTACTATTTTTACCTTTTGTAACTATTTATAGTGATAATCAAGTATCTTTTATTTCTTGACTAAAATTTTTCTGACTATCTCTTTCTTCTTTATCCTCTATTGGTGTTTCTATGGTATTTGATCCTTTTTCTATTATATTTTCTTTTTTTTTCCCTGTATCTTTAGCTATTTGATGTGAAACCACATCATGCAATGCCCTATTAGGGGAATTCCTCTTTTGTTGTTAGTTCTAAATTACTATTTTTGCTAATCAACAAACCAGATTGTGATCTACAAGCAAGTCAAAATGTTTTTCCTGCACAAGGTGAAATCAAATCCTCTGATTTATTTTTTATGGTCACATCTGTACCCCTGCTGTAAGACCCTGCAAAATTTCAATGAATTTATTTTTAACCCTCCCGCATGCGTAATATCAACTTTTGACTTGAATTAATTTAATGAATGTTCAAAGGGTCTTTTGGGGAAGTTTTGGAATATTCAAAAAGGGTTCAAGACCATTTTGAAGCTTTGAGGCAGGAAGCCTCCCTGATAGTGTCGTGCCACAGAGACTAAGCTCTGCGATAGCAGCGTTCTACCCTGCTTTGTAATTTTTTCCTAGTTTTTGTTTTTTTTACTTGGGGAGAAGGGTTTTTGGTCTTTTTACCCCTTACACGACTTTTAAACATAAAATCAATCCTTTTTCTTCAGTTTTCAAAGATCAAACACTACTATTCTCTTCTCTAACTCTCCAACCAAGAAATCTTAAGTGTTTTATAGAGAATTCACCATTCAAGCTCTAAACTTTGAATTGTCTTCAATCTGTTATATATTTTAGGCATATTGCTCATCCCTAACTTGAATTTTTCATCGTGGTATATATTTAATCATTATTCATGTATTTTAAATTGTGGGTTTGAAATTAGGTTGTGAGATTTTGATGGTTATTACTTGAAATATATTTCCCATGATGTAAATATGTTGTTTAACTTTAATTGATGTTTTTTTGGGCTACATGGGTGCATCGTTATGAGGATTGGAATGGGGAACATGGGTTTTCCCGAATTGATGAAAATTTTGCTTGATAATGACATTAACCTCAAACCACCTTTATAACTTTGGTTTCGAATATGGAATTTTCATAATTTAACTTACTTTTGGAATATTGCATTGCACTAAAGGATAATGGATGGTAAAAATGGTTTTGGAATGCCCTTGGTGGCAATGGTTTGGGTTTTAAAAGGAATTTAGGAGTTAAATGGTTAAATGGACTCGTTTTCCATAGTTGAATTAGCTTGCAAACATATTGATATGACAATGCCAATGCCTTAATAAAGACTCCTTGGTTAATGGTTGGGTTTATGTGCGAACTATTTTAATTTGGGATTAAAGGTAACTGAGTATCTCATCGTAAAGGTGTAGTCCCGAGGGGACCAACACTAGAAACCATGTTTTTCGGTGTGGGGTCTATATGACCATGTGTTTGGATACACACTATATTTTAGATGGATATTTCCTTAGTGTCCTTAGCCTTTCCTCGGTTTCCTCTATTCGTGTGGTTCAGCAAGTGGAGCTGAACCCATATAGCTCGTGGGTGCCTTCAGGATGGATCGGCTACCCAGTTTAGTCTAATGATTTTAAACTCTCATGTTCATGACCCTTGTCCCTATCCTGGCATCCTATAAAGGTATGTATAAATATTGTGAATATGGTTTTGACTATTTTTGGAATTGGAATTATTTTATTCCTTTCCCTAAGTTACATGTAAGTGCTCACCCCAGTGACCATCCCTGGATGTTGAATCATTTTATGATGTAGGGTTTGAGGGATGTTTTGTTGCTCCTGTGCGGAGTTAGTTAGTTTGGTATTCTTGTATCTGCTGTGAAGTGGTGAGCCTCCATCTTTCAGAAGTCCCGTTTATTTTATTATTTTCATTGTTCTTTAGCATTTCATTTTGGACTCTTTTGTCATAGTTGGGGGTATGTCCCAACTTAGTTTGGTATTTTGGCTTTAGAGGATTTTGTGGACAAGTGTTGGGTTGTTTGTTTGTTTGACTCTTATGACTTTTATTTGGATTATCTATCTCTTTTTAACTATTTTAGTTGGCTTTCATTATTTATATTTATTACACACTATACTTTGGAGGTTAGGCTACGAGGGTAATCTCCGATCCATGATTGGCTTGAGATACTCGTCACGACTAGGCCGCGATTTAGGTCATGACAAGCTTCGTATCATAGCACGATTTAGGTTCTTTGGGTGCCCACAAATCCATGTCGAGTATAGTTCCTTTTATAGGTGTGTAGCATACAACACTTATAAGGGGGAGGCTACAAGGCATTTAGGAATATTTCCATTTTTTGTATTCTATTTTGGGATATAGAGTTTAGTTGCCTTGAGTCTTCTCTAACTCTTGGATCACTCATATTTTAGATCATGCCTCCCCGAAGACCTGACGGTTGTAGAAACTCTACTGGAACCTCTGTCCTACCTTGGGATGATGTGGAGGGAACTTGCCTTATTTATGGACTGCAGACCAAGTATAGGGTCCTTTCTTCTAACTATACTGCTCTATGTGGGGTTCCATCAATCCCCACTAGTACTCCTCATGCTTTTTGGGTTGGTGATACTGATGCTCAGTCATCTCAGGGAGATATTTCTAAGATAGAGTTCCGATACTCTATTCACATGGTTGCCCAACTGGTGGCATCACACTCTCATTAGTATGACCATGTTAGTCCTGTTGTTAGTTTATTTGAGGTTACCCGGGTTGGCTAGTATATGAGGTTGAATCCACTAACCTTTACAGGATCTAAGGCTAAGGAGGATCCTTAAGGGTTTATTGATGAGATAGAGAAGATTTTTTGGGTTATACATGCTACTGATTCTGAAGGTGTAGAGTTTGTTACCTATTAGTTGAAAGATATGGCTTACTAATAGTATGAGGAGTGGAAAGCTATGAGGGGTGATAATGTTGAGTCGGCAATGTGGGATGAGTTTTTGGGTGCTTTTCTTGATTAGTTCTTTCCTTAGGAGTTAAGGGAGGCTAAAGTCAAAGAGTTACTGAACTTGAAGCAGGGAAAGATGAGTGTTAAGAAGTATGCTCTGAAGTTCCAACAGTTGTCCCGTCATGCTCTAGAATTGGTGTAATGACCCTTCAGGTCATTTCTCATATATCCACTTATTTTCTACGTATGAGCTTCCCCATAGTTTCCCCAAGTTATTTATGACTTGCAGGGACTGACCATTCGATTAATGGACAATTCAGTTGTTTTTTAGAACCAATTCCCTATTTGGAAGTCTTCAATGGTTCCAAATGGCCACAAGGCAAAAACTTTAGCAAATTGACCTCGAATTCAAATTCCGACTGTGCCAATAGATCCAGTAAATCAATTTTAGGCTAGGTAGACCTTTTGTTTGGGTCCCAATGCACTCGAGCTTATTTTGACCTATTGGTCAAAAAGTTAAATATTTGGAAATATAGGTGTGGGACCCATATTTGGTTGAAATGACCTCGGATTGAAAATCCGACTTTGCCAATGCATCTGGAACATCGAATTTAGTATGGTTACATAGTTCATTCGAGAAAATTGGATTTCAAATAAATCTCGAGGCATCTTTGCAAACTTGGAACATTTCTAAGTTTGTTGATAGCTGGTGCATGGTTATCGCACAAAGGGGACCATGATCTCACTATGGCGATCTTGGTGAGGTCTATATGATCTCCCTTGCGAGATAAAAGCCCCTTGTTGGCGATATCGGTATTCCCTTGTCTGGGGGTCTATAAATAAACCCCAAGGTCACGAAATGGGGCATTTTCTCTTCCCCCTTGAGAGCCAAACACCCTAAATGGGTATGATAACTCAAAATTGATCATTATGGGTGTTTTAGGAGCTTTATCATCATCTATTATCATGAATATCTTTTAATCTAAGGTAAGAATCCTACGAATTCATGCTTGAATTTCTTAATTTGGATCCAAAACCCCAATATAGCTTAGGGCTTGGTTTTAGAACCAAAATATCTTTGTTTTCACCTATTTCTTGAGGTTTATGATTCCCTGTTCATGAATGAACGTTCGGTTGACCTTGGAAATACATTTTTTGTAAGTGGCACCCACTTGGGGCTTTTGATGTCATTTTTGGACCTGAGGCACAATAGTGAAATATGGGAATCATTAGACTCGTATTGATGAGTCGATTTTGATAGTGTGATCGAATTTTGGCTATTGCAAAGTGACGATGAGTTTTTGGTGAATAATGTAAGGATTTGTGGTTTGTCTTTAAGGAAGGCTTCTACCTACTCTTCTTCGAAGATAATGTGTGTTATATATGGTGTGTGAATGTGAATGTTAGTCTTGATTATGAGTAGAATAAATTACTATTGATTATTGAATTTAGTGGATTAAATGAGGATTTTGGACCCATAACGTGGTATGTTTAGGACTTTTTTTTGGATCTTATTGCCTTCTCCCTAGATTGGACTAAATTATAGCATAGATATGATATAAAGCTAGGTTTGGGATGTAGTTTATGTTTTGGAATCATGATATGTATGATTAACCTTAGTTGGGCTAGCCTAGTGGTCTTGAAACTCTAATTTGGGTAGAATTGAAAAAATGCCTATGTTTCCAGTTAAAGTTCCTATCTTAGGATTGGTTGTGGCTTACTTGACATCTAGAAGTTAAACTAGATACCTTAGCCTAGTTTGGGTCATAGATTTTCTTAAATATGGGAATTAAGGATTAGAAGTGGGTTCGTCTGACTCACTTAGGCCAAGACTTGTGTTAGCCATTGAGAACTTAGATGTGGATGTTAGGCCACATTAAGACTAATGAACCTTATTTATGAGATTTTCTTGGTGAATTGATGGATAATTATGTATTTTTCCCTTGGACAGTGACCAATGGCTTATGGCCATAATATCGGGCCTATAGGGATGTTATTTCCTGTTAGATATGATATTAGGTCTATAGAGATATTACTTCCGCTTAGATATGATATTGGTCCTATCAAGATGTTATCCCTCTTAGATATGTTACTTGGACTATAGAGAAGATATTCCTCTTAGATATGGTAATTGGCCTAGAGAGGCGATATTCCTCTTATTCATGATATATGACCTATAGATATGAGATGTCTCACTAGTTTGATTTACCTCCTTGTTATGATTTATGATCTAGTGTTATGTTATAGTTCCTAGATGTGAGATGCCTTACTTATAATATGCCTCCTAGATGTGTGAGGATTACAAGCATGCTTTATGGCCTATAAATATGTTATGCCTCATAGTTAGGCTATGGCTTATGATACGAGATGGCTTGCTAATATGATTATTAATATGAGATCTGGAGACATAAGTGGGCCTAAGGCTGTGATATTGATGTTGTAATGATTTTGGACACATTATTAGGCCAAAGTTCGTGTTATGATATGAGTTGAATATCTGGAAAGTAATTATCCTTGTAAATAATAATGTTGTAGTTTATGAATATATGAACGTTTACATACATATCTCTCCGGTATGGGTAGGAGGAAAATGCAGTATGATGTTATGATTCCAATGTTTGAATATTCTTGATGGCATGCATAGATTCGATACATTCATGATTTTTGCATCGATGATTGATACGATTCTAATTAGATTATAATGTTATTATTGTTGTCATTAACTAAGGGCTAAAGCCTACTTCTACCCTAAGATGGATTTCTTCACAATAATAACTATCGAACCTAATGACTAATTTATATGAATAAAAGAGGTTAACAATGATGGTTTAAAGATTTGACCGAGGTATATTCTGGTCCAATAATTTGACGCTCGAATTTACTCTAGTTGTGAGATATTTCGACCCTTTCTACACTTTATAATGATTTAGCGTGAAAGTTCACTTTGGGCAACACACTTAAAGATTTACACTCTTTTAGCCATGGCTTGAGTCCGTGCACCTATTATAATATTCTTGAGAGATAAAATTATAATGAGGCCTTAAAATAATGATATGATGATCTAGGTTATGCTTCGAGTTAACCTTATGTCTATATATATGTATATTTAGTTATTTGTAGCTATGGTATTATCTTATATCATTTACTTTATTTGTTCAGATTGTATATTCATTTCTTGGCCTTGTATATTCCTATATATCCTTCTTTTGTCCTTTAATTGTATATTGGCCAGGGATATACGGTATAATGTTGAGATTCCTAAGTATGGATGGAATAAGCTAGTGCACCCTTATTATTTCTTTAGCCTTATCATGTTAGTTTCTTGGATAGGAATAGGATAGCTATTCTTACGATATTATTGGCTTTTCGTTTGATTATTAGACTCTTGGTATTATTTCCATTATATTTATATGTTATATATATCTGCTTTATCTTTGGATCTTAGTTGGAAGTTGCCTACTAAGTACCATTTATTTGGTACTTATACTACGCTTCTGTATTCTGCAGATTATAGTACGGGTTATTGATGTTGATATATGTGCTTCGTGCAGAGCAACTATGTCTTGGAGACTTAGAGTGAGTTCCTGATATTCGGAGTATTACCTATCTCTCTTATGTATTAGACTAGCCTCTATGTTGTATTTAGAGATAAGTTCTATCAATGTACTTAGTTGAACTTCACTTTATACTCTTGTATTATTAGTAACTCGTGTACTAATACCACCAAGTTTTAGGATTATATTATGTAATTGATCCTTTATTCATCATTTCCGTAATTTTTCCTATATGTATTTGGTAGTCAAATACTAGACATTTTGAACTACGAGTTCAGCTTGCCGACTGGTGGGTTATAATAGGCACTATCATGACCTATGAAATTGGTTCGTGTTAAATTGGTACCAGAGCCTAGGTTTCACTAGTGTGTTAGTACAGGAGCTAAGTGTTTAGTACAGTCCTGCAGATTGGTGTGAAGATATGTATAACCTAACTTTTGGAGGTTACAGGGACATTTTAGAAAATTCACGTCTTGACTCCTTATCGTGTTCCTGCATTGCCATGAACCTCAAACATATTCTTTGACTCCATTATATCCCTGAAGGACTATGCAATGTTGTTAATTGATGCAAACGAGATTTCAAGACGCATTTCAAGAGCTTCAGAGTTGTGTTAGACTAAGGAGTCGAAGATAGATGTCAAAGATCTTCAATGGCAGCCAAAAAGATTTTTAGGCTAACTCATGCTCTAGTTGAGCTATGACTACTTCAACTCTTTGAGGTTCAATATTGGGAATTCGAGTCATGATTGTAGATTCCTCACAGCCATGGATGACATTTGATTTATCAAGCAGTTTGCAAGACAAAGTTAGATTGGTTGGTGTTTATTTTTGTTCTTGACCAATTTCTAAGTGCGAGATTGGGTTTCTTGAGTGGGCCTAGCATATGTCTATGCTATATTCTTTTAAGCCAGATATAGTGTATAGGTTTATCAGAGGCCCAATATTGCTACTCTACTTGGCATCGTAGTATATGATAGCATGTAGGTTTTTTTTCCTATTGGTGAGTATGTATTGAGACTTATGGAGGTGGTGGTAAGAGGCCATGCCCTTGGTATTGTGTTGTTGGTATTTTATATAAGAGAGAGGATCCTTCCGATAGAGTTTAGCTTTCCTTGTAGCCTACTAGCTCTACGCGAGTAGTATTTTAGACTATAACTAGTTCTCTGATTAGTCGTGATGATCATAGTAGGTAGAGTTTCCATCAAACCTTGCAAAGTTTTTGGTATGGGTCTTTAGGCCATGACAGCCATTCTAATTATGAGTGGCATTGTCTCAAAGTATTCTAGGATCTATTTTTGGTGGTGTCGTGATGAGACACTAGTTAAGATAGTTCCCTAGATATGAGTTAGTTGATCAGACAAAGTTAGCATGTTTTTCCCGCTAGCCTAGAGTTCTTAAGGTAGGCTATGATTGTGAGAAGAATGGTTAGGCTAGTAATGTTTTCTCTCAATGTCAGTTGGCCAGCTATTTGGGCTCAGTTGGTATTCTTGCTATGTTGGTGCATTAGGAGTTTTCTATAACTGCAAAAAGATTAGTTATTAGTCTAAAAAATGTCCCCAGGATGGGATTACTAGTCATTCAGATTATTCGGATTAGCCTCGTGATGTTGTGGAATCTTTGATTAGAGATAGTGTGAGTAGTATCTCAGTCGATGATTCATTCGGTCTATTTGAGTTTGGACCATTCAGATTTATTCTCCCTATGCCCGTTAGGCATGTGATTATGGATTTCACTATGATAGTGTTCTTTTGTTTCTCGTTTTTGCCTTTTTTATATGTGTATTGGGGTTGTTATACCCATTGATGATTATATGTCTTGATGAGTTCATATTGGTTATTGAGTGCCTTATTATTGAATTCGTGATTATGTGACTACTTCGTGATTTATTTTTTTAGTAATGGATGGAGTAGATCTGTATTGATATTTTCTCCATATGGGTGTAGCATTTTGGTTCAAGTCTCATTTATCTTAGCATATTAGCCTTATTGTGTCCCTTGAGCGGCACATGATATTGATGTTTATTTTGGTACCGCCTATTCATTATATTGATGTTGAGATTGTTGTTACTATTGTTATCACTACTTGAGGTTGTTGATTTTATTGATGTTATTACTTGATGTAATTAATCCTCGCTGGGAAGGTTTATAGACTAGTGTTATCTAGTTAGAATTTTATTTTCTTGCAATTCTTATTCGGTGGCTTTAGTAGATATAGCCCGACTTGATGAGTTCCTTTCCATAGCACGGCAAGGTTGATTGTTATCCCTATTTGTTAGCCGTGTTAGATTGATTCAAGAATATATGGTGGTATCGAAGGTATGTTGACCTTTCGTGATTTTGTATGACTCTAGAGTCGACAAGTTAGTTATATTGCCGATTATTAAGTTTGAGATTCTTATACTTGCCTCCTAGTTACGAAGGCTTTCGTATTGGATATCCCTTCGTATATAGCCTATTTTTTAGATAGGCTAATTTTGAGTTTGTTCTTCGATTGTGGCTAGTTCATTGCCCAATAGTGGTTTTGACATTGAGGTTGAGATGTCGTGGATTTATCTCTTAGACTTGTTGGGTTTGTTCTTTCATGGTGATTTGCTCTTATTATTAGTGTAGAGACTGGATGCTTCTTTCTTGCCTTGATATGGTTGTGTCTTAAGTGAAGTTGGAAAGTTTGAGGCAGGTGGACTTTCATGTGGATCACTTCTTGAGTTAGCAAATTAGAAATTCTTTCTCTTGAGTTATGGATTTTCTGGTGGAGGTCTTGACTTTGACCTTGGTTTTGAGATAGGTATATTTCTAATTCGATGATATAATTCATAGAGGGATCGAGTGATAATTGTCCTACTTGGGTGGATTTCAAAAATCCCTATTTCAGAGTTTGTTCGGCCTAATGAGACTTTGGGGAGTGTTCTCCTAGATGATATGAGCCTACGACTATTCCTTGTCAAGATGGAATGTTGGATTGGTTAGTTCCAGCTTAAGTTGTATTTGACTGAGTTGCTAGAGTTCTTGCCTTTACTAGGATGATTTGCAGCCTTGGGGAGTTTTGACTATATTTTGATAGTTCATTCCCTCAAGCGGTTATGGAGTGAGTTATTTACATTTTCAGCCAATGATTCATCCTTAGGCATGTTTTTGGTTCTGTGGCTATATTTTGTGCCCTCTAGCTGATGTTGAGTTTTTTGTTGCATTTTAGTCGATGGTTTATCCCTATGGTGAGTTTTTTGTTCAGCCAAGTTTTGATTTTGGCTTGGTATGATGTAGCTTGGATGTGTCAGATTTGGATAATAAGGTCGATTTGAGTAGTTGACATTGGCATAGACTTATTGGCTTAGTTTTTGATTTGACGCCTTAAGATGGTGGTTTGGAAGTTATGATAAATTTGGAGTATGGATGTCTAGCCATTTTTCAGTTTAGTTTTGGTAGTTGAGATCGAGCAATTCAACCTTGGTGCTGATATTTCAGCGTAGAGTTGTAGAGTTGAGTGCACCTTTTATTTTTAGATTTGTCACGGTTTGGATTCATTAATAGGCTGATTGAGTCTACTTCGTGGTTGCTTATTCGGTCTTCTTAACTTTGGATGGATTATAGTTGATAATTGTTTAGATGATGGTCCATGGACTTGATATTGGTTCATTCAGTTTTGACCTTGATTTTTTAGTCTTCTTTGAAAATTTGGGATGATATACTCAGTGGGAGTAGTATACTTGAGTTTGATTCGGTATAGCTTTATTCTTGGTTGATGGGATATCCTGGAGCGGATCATTCAATGATGAGTGGTATGCCTTGGCCTTTTAGATTCTAGTCTTGGTTTCCATCTAGACTAGTTGTAGTATTGGCATAGACTACATTCCTTGATTATCTTCATTAGTGTAACCAAACAGTGTCTTATGGGCTTATTCTTATTTTTATCGTATGGACTTTCAGCGTATCTGCTTTAGTTCATTGAGTTCTCTGTGATAAGATTGCGTGGATAGGATTCAGGTGATTTTCCTGTTGGTTTGGAGTGGGTAGTAGGTGCGAGATGGTAACGGAAAGTTCTGTTTAGATTTGGAGTCAGCGGTATGACTCATGTCTTAGGATTATTTTTTTTATAGGATGAGCCTTTGTTGATCTATACGAGTATAGAGATGGTATCAGTATGTTACTATTTAGATTTGTGTGCATCAACTTGTTCGGTTTAATTAGAGGACAGTTAGTGGCTGAGGTTAAGTTTTGACTATTTGAAAGTGAAGTAAGGGTGCTAGTGGAAAAAGGGGTTACCTATGGAAAAATCCCTTTGAAGTTTTCTCTCTTCATAGGGTTATCTGGGAAGTCATGATCGCAGTATGCAGGCCCAGTACCTCATCACTTTGAGCTTTTGAGATTGTTTCTATTCGTTGACTTTCAAGGATGAAAGTCCTTTTAGTAGTGGATATTGTAATGACCCCTCAGATCGTTTCTTATATCTCCACTTATTTTTGCCTTTTGAGCTTCCCCATATCTTCCCCAAGTCATTTATTATTTGTTAGGACTGACCTTTCGATTACCGGGTAGTTCATTTGGTTTTTAGAACCAATTCCCTATTTGGGAGTCTTTGGTGGTTCCAAATGGCCACCGGATGAAAACTTCATAAAAACGATCTCGACTGTAAATTTTGACTGCACCAGCAACTCCAGAATATTGATTTTAGGCTAGGTAGACCTTTGGTTTGGGTCCCAACGTACCCGAGCTTATTTCGACCTATTATTTGGAAAGTTGGTAATTTGAAAATGTGGGTGTGGGACCCATATTTGGTTGAAAAGACCTCGAGTTGAAAATATGACTTTGCCAATGCATTAGGAACATCGAATTAGTGTGGTTACATAGTTCATTTACCAAAATCAGATTCTGAATGAATCTCGAGGTATCATTGCAAACTTGGAAAATTTCCAAGTTTGCCGATAGTTGGTGTGCATGGTGATAACACAAATGGGACCATGATCGCACTATGCTGATTATGGTGAGTCCTATGGCGATCTCCCTTGTGCGATAGAGGCCTTTGATGGTAATCTCGGCATCTCTTTGCCTGGACGATCTATAAATAGATCCCAAGGTTGCAAAATTAGTCATTTTCTCTTCCCCCTTAGAGACAAAAACCTAGATAGGTATGATTACTCAAAATTGATCATTGTGGGTGGCTTAAGAGCTTGATTATCATCTCTTATCGTGAATATCTTCGAATCAAAGGTTAGAATTCTTCGAATTCATGCTTAAATTTCTTAATTTTAACCCAAAACCCCAATATAGCTTAGGTCTTGGTTTTAGCCCTAATATAGCTTTATTTTCACCCATTTCTTAAGGGTTATGATTCCTTTTTAATGGATGAACATTGGGTTGATCTCAGAAACACATTCTCCGTAAGTGGAACCCACTTGGGGTTTTTGGTGTTGTTTTTGGACCCGAAAAACAATAGTGCAATATAGGTATCGTTAGACTCGTATTGATGAGTAGATTGCTATTTTGATAGTGTGATGGTATTTTGGGGATTACAAAGTAAAGATAAGCTTTTGGTGAATGATGTAAGAATCTAACGTTCGACTTTGAGGTAGGCTTATACCTAATCTTCTTCAAAATGATGTGTGTTATAGATGGCGTGTGAATATGAATGTTAGGCTTGATTATGAGTAGAATAATTAGTCTTGATTATTGAAGTTAGTGGATTAGATGAGGGTTTTGGACCCATAAGGTGGTATGTTTAGGACTCTTTTTGGATCCTATTGTCTTCTCCCTAGATTGGACTAAATTATAGCATGGATATGATATAAATCTAGGTTTGGGATGTAGTTTATGTGTTGGAATCATGGTTAGCATGATTAACATTAATTGGGCTAGCCTAGTGGTCTTGAAACTATAATTTGGGTAAAATTGACAAAAATGCCCATATTTTCAGTTGAAGTTCCTATCTTAGGATTGGTTGTGGCTTACTTGACATTTAGAAGTTGAACTAGATACCTTAGCCTAGTTTGGGGCGTAGATTTGCCTAAATATGGGAATTGAGGATTAGAAGTGGGTTCGTCCGGCCCACTTAGGCCAAGACTTATGTTAGCCATTGTGAACTTAGTTGTGGATGTTGGGCCTAGTTGAGACTAATGAGCCTTATTTATGAGAGTTTCTTGGTGAATTGATGGATAATGATGTATTTTCCCCCAGATAATGATCGTGGCTGATGGCCATGATATTGGACCTATAGATATGTTATTTCCTCTTAGATATGATATTGGGTCTATAGAGCTGTTATTTCCTCTTAGATATGATATTTAGCCTATAGAGATTTTATCCATCTTAGATATGTTAGTTGGCCTATAGAGATGATATTCGTCTTAGATATTGTATTTGGTGTAGAGAAGCGATATTCCTCTTAGTCATGATATATGACCTATAGATATGAGATGCCTCATAGGTGTGATGTGCCTCCTAGTTATGATTTATGGCCTAGTGCTATGATTTATGGCCTATTCCAATATTAATCATTGAAAATTTTACGTTATATATAACTCTATCATTTAATTAAAACATTCATTTGTTTGGTTAATAAATTCCTAGTTAGGCATATATTATTATATTTAGATTAATGAAATTTGTATAAGAATATTTTAAATTGTTAATATGACACCCATATAATTTCGAGACTTAATCAATTTGTTTTTACTTCTCACGTCGTAATTATGAAATATATAATACAATATTTTAAGTTAGTTAATTCTTGTAATTTAGAATACCTTTTACGTAATTTTCAAATAAAACACGATACTCTCTTTGTCCAAACTTTTGTGGCATTGATAGTCAATTATATTTTTTTTAAGAAATTAAGTTTTTAATTATTGAGATTTATAATAATTTTTTTTATTCCAATTTAAGTGGCATTGATATAATTTCGAGAGTCAATCAAATATTTTATATCCTTTAAATTTTTTAAGTTGTTAATTATTGTGATTAATATTTTTTTACGTATTTTTTGCTATATATAACCACAACAAACCTAGTGTGTTCCCACAAAGTGGGGTCTGGGGAGGGTAAGATGTACGCAGTCCATACCGCTACCTCCAAAGAAGTAGAGATTTTTTGCTATATATAATAGATTAATTATTTTTAGATATTTTAAGTTGTTAAATATTGTAATTTATTATGTATTTTTCTTAAATATATAACAGATTAATTATTTTTTTAGATATTTTAAATTATTAACTATTGGAATTTATAATAGTTTTTATGTAATTTTTAAATAATATATGTTACTCTCCTTGTCCAAACTTTTGTGGCATTGATAGTCAATTATGTTTTTTAAATAATTTATTTTTTAATTATTGTGATTTATAATATTTTTCTCTGTTCTAATTTAAGTAGCACAATGCCTAGATGACCATAATAATTAATTAGGGATGATATAGTACAAACAAGTCTTAAGTGACTTATAATAACTAATTAGAAGTGATCTATCAAAATTACTATAAAAATATCTATTAAAAAAATTAAGTTGACTTCATATAAGACGTCAAGTTAATTTAACATTAAATATTATCAATTTTTTAATACTTAAATGACTTATAATAATTAATTGGGGATGATATAGTAAAATTACCATTGAAGTAGCTGAAGTAGATATGTAATACATGTCTCTTTTATTTTATTTGTTAAATATAATTGATATTTTTGATATGTAAATGGCATAAAATAATTAATTAGGGATGATATAGTAAAATTACGGAGCAAACACGTCAAATGACGGCAAGCAAGGATGACGACGGTGTGGTGTGTGCTTCACATGCCACACCGTGACTTCTTATATAGGAGGATATGGCTTACTAATATGATTATTGATATGATTTTCGGATACGTATGTGGTACCAAGGCCGTGATATTGATGATGTAATAATTTTGGACACATTATTAGGCCAAAGGCAGCGTTATGATATGAGTTGGATATCCGAGAAGTAATTATCCCGATAAATAATAATGTTGTAATTTATGAATGCATGAACGTTTATATACACATTTATCTGGTATGGGTAGGAGAAAATATAGTATGATGTTATGATTCCAATGTTTGAATATTCGTGATGGCATGCATAGATTCGGTACATTCATGATTGTTACATCGACGAGTGATACGATTCAAATTAGATTATAATCTTATTATTATTGTCATTAATTAAGGGCTAAAGCCTACTTTCTACCCTAAGATGGATTTCTTCACAATAATAACTATCGAACCTAATGACTAATTTATATGAATAAAAGAGGTTAACAATGATGGTTTAAAGATTTGGCCGAGGTATATTCTGGTCCAATAATTTGATGCTTGAATTTACTCTAGTCGTGAGATATTTTGACCCTTTCTACACTTTATAATGATTTAGCCCTGAAGTTTACTCTGGGCAACAAACTTATATATTTACAATCTTTTAGACATGGCTCGAGTCCGTGCACCTTTTATAATATATACTTATTAATGATATGATATTGATAATGAAAGATAAATTATGGAAATATACTCTACCTTATTTCTCTTCTCATGATCATTTACTTTAGCCCTCATGGGGCTTGCACTTTACTTAATCCCTCATGGGGCTCGCACTCTATTAGTGATATTAATTTAGATATTATAATGATGTGATGATGCTCGACAAGGCTGGAGGATATTATGATGATGTGATGATGCCCAGCAAGGCCAGTGGATATTATGATGATGTGATGATACCTAGCAATGCCGGAGGATGTTATGATGATGATATTTATACCCGAAAAGGTCGGAGGATTATTATGACGAGGATGATGGTTATGATTATGATGATGGTTATGGTATTTTAAATTTATTGCATTCATACTTGTATGCGCATCGCCTATCACCAGTATGTGCCTATGTCTATCAGCCGGTACGGTATGATTGCATAGATATAGGTGATGATTATGCCTTGTACTTTTATATGCTGATTGAACCTTCCTAGCCAAGGGTGGTGGGGGTACACATAGGATCCATTAGGTATTTAGTTGTCTGGGGTAGCCAGTTACTTGCATTGTTATTGATATCGTTATTATCACTGTTATGATCATCGTTATGTCTAGCTTATGACAAATTTGTCATTGTTTTGGTATCAAGATTTGAGGTATGATTTTGGCCTCTTTTATCTTACGATTTCATTATTATGCATGATTAAATTCATGATGAGGTATATGGATTAGAAACCCTGAGCATGTTAGTACTAAATCCTGATAGGATTATAATGAGGCCTTAAAATTAAGATATGATGATCTAAGTTATGCTTCAAGTTGACCTTATGTCTATATATATGTACATTTAGCTATATGTAGCTACAGTATTATCGTATATCCTTTCCTTCATTTATTCATATTGTATATCTATTTATTGGCCTTATATATTGCTATATATCCTTCTTTCATCCTTTAATTGTATATTGGCCAGGGATATATGGTATAGTGTTGAGATTCCTAAGTATGGTTGGAATAAGCTAGTTCACCCTTATAATTTCCTTAGCCTTAGCATGTTAGTCTCTTGTATAAGAATAGGATAGGCTATTCTTACTATCTCATTGTCTTGTTGTATGATTATTGCACTCTTGGTGTAGTTTTCATTCTGTTTATAAGTTATATATATCTGTTTTATCTTTGGTGCTCATTGGAAGTTGCCTACTGAGTACTATTCATTTGGTACTTATACTACACTTCTGTAGTCTGCAGATTATAGTACGAGTTATCATCGTTGATGTGTGTGCTTCGTGCAGAGCAGCCATGGTTCAGAGACTTAAAGTGAGATCCTAACATTCAGAGTTTTACCTATCTCTCTCTTATGTATTAAAATAGTAGCTAAGTTGTATTTGGAGATACTAGCAATATTTTCTATATATATGTGTTTGGTAGTCCGTTACTAGCCATTCTGGACTACGGGTATCACTTACCTACTGGTGGGTTATAGTATCCGCCATCATGACCTAAGAAATTGGGTCATGATATTTTGGTACCGAAGCCTAGGTTTCGCCGATATGTTAGTACAAGAGCTAAGTGTTTAGTAGAGTCCTACGAATCAGTGCGGAGACGTCCATAACCTATTTTTTAGAGGCTATAGAGAACTTTTATGAAATTTACTTCTTGACTCTTCATTGTTTGTCCGCATTGCCATGAACTTCGAACATATTCTTTTACTCCATTCTATCCCTGAAGAATAATATGACATTGTCGACAGATATGGATGAGACTTTGATATGTGTTACCAGAGCTTCAAAGCAGCGTCAGACTAAAAAGTCAAAGATGGATGTCGAAGATCTTCTGCGGTAGCTAAAAGGATTTTTGGGCCAGCTCAGGCTCCAGTTAAGCTAGTGACAAATTTATCTCTTTGAGGTTCAGCATTGGGAATTTGAGTCATGATTGTAGATTTGTCACAGCCATGGATAACATTTGATTCATCAAGTAGTTTGCAGGCCAGAGTTGGATTGGTTGGTGTTCATCAGGGTTCTTAACCAGTTTGTAAGTGCTAAATTGGGTTTCTTGAGTGGGCTTGGCATATTTATATGCTATATTCTTCATAGTCGGACATGGTGCATAGGTTTATTAGAGGGCCAACATTGCCACTCTGCTTGGCGTCGGAGCATATGATAGCAACTGGGTCTTCCTTTCCGGTGAATATGTATTGAGACTCATATAGGTGGTGGCAAGAGGACATGCCGTTGTTATTGCGCCATTGGTATTTTATCTGGGAGTAAGGATTTTTTTTGATAGAGTTTAGCTTCCCTCGCAGCCTACCATCTCTAAGCGGGTAGTATTTCAGACTATAAGTAGTTCTTAGATTAGTCGTAATGATTATAGAAGGCAGAGTTTCTATCAGACCTTGCAAAGTTCTTGGTATGGGTCTTTAGGCTATGACGACCATTCTAGATTATGAGGGCCACTATCTCAGAGTATTCCAGGATTTGGTCTTAGTGGTGTCATGATGAGACACTAGTTTAGAGAGTACCCCAGATATGAGTTAGTTGATCAGTTGGAGTTAGTATACTTTCCACGCCAGCCTAGAGTTCTTGAGATAGGCTATGACTGCTGGAAGAATGGTTATGCAACTAGAGTTTTCTCTCAATGTTAATTGGCCAGCCATTTAAGCTCAGTTTGTGTTCTCACCATATTGGTGCATCAGGAGGTTATTACATCTACAGATAGATCGGTTATTAGTCTAGAGAATGTCTCGAACATGGGATTTCTAGTCATTCAACTTATTTGGATCAGACTCATAATATTGTGGTATCTTTGGTTAGAGATAGTGCGTGTAGTACCTCGATCAATAATTTAGTCAGTCAGTTTGAGTTTTGACCTGTTCAAATTTATTCTTCCTATGCCCGTCAAACATGAGATTGCAGATTCACCATGATAGTTGTGCTTTTATTTTCCGTCTTTACCTTTTTATATGTGTATTAGGGTTTTCATACACGTTGATAATTATATGACTTGATGAGTTCATATTGGTTATTGAGTGCCTTGTTATTGAATTCATGATTATGTGACTACTCCGTTGTTTATTTCTTTTAGTCATGGATTGAGTAGATCTGTATTAATATTTTCTCCCTATGGGTGTAGCATTTGAGTTTGAGTCACCATTTATCTTTGCATCTTGGCCTTATAGGGGACCTTGAGCGGTACATGGTATTGATGTTTATTTTGGCACTGCCTATTCATTGTATTGATGTTGATATTGTTGTTACTATTGCTATTACTGCTTGAGGTTGTTGATATTATTGATGTTATTGCTTGACTTAATTGATCCTCATTAGGTGATTGTATATCCTATAGTTATCTACTTAGAATTTCATTTCCTTACAGTTCTTATTTGGTGGCTTGAGTAGATATAGCCCGATATCATGAGTTCATTTCCATAGCATGACAAGGTTGATTATTATCTCTCTTTGTTAGCAGTTTAGATTGATTCAGAAATGCATGGTAGTATAGAAGGTATGTTGACCTTTCGTGGTTTTGTATGCATCTAGAATCGACAATTTAGTTATATTGTCCATTATTGAGTTTTAGATTCTTAGACTTGCCACCTGGTTGTGAAGTCTTTCATATTGGCTACCCCTTCCTATATAGCCCATTTTTTAGCTTTGTTGGGTCTGTTCTTCGTTTGTGTCTAGTTCATTTCCCAATAGTGGTTTTGACATTGAGGTTGAGATATCGTAGATTCATCTTTTAGACTTTTTGGGTTCATTCCCTCAAGGTGATTTACCCTTGTTATTAGTGTAGAAACTGAATGCTCCTTTCTTGCTGTGATATGGTTGTGTCTTAAGTAGAGGTTGAAAGTTAGAGTACGGTGGAATTTTCTGTGGATCGCTTCTTTAGTTAGTAAATTGTAAATTCTTTCTCTTGAGTTGTGGATTTTCTGGTGGTGGTATTAACTTTGACCTTGGTTTTGAAATTGGTATATATCTTTTTTGATGTTGTGATTCATAAAGGGATCGAGTGATAATTGTCCTACTTGGACGAATTTAGGAAATCCCTATTTCATAGTTTGCTCGGCCTAATGAGGTTTCTTAGAGTGTTCTTCCTCGATGATATGAGCCTACGACCATTCCTTGTTGAGATGGAGTATTGGATTGGTTAGTTCTGGCTTAAGTTGTATTTCTCCAAGTTGCTAAAGTTCTTGCCTTTGCTAGGATGGTTTGTAGCCTTAGGGAGTTTTGACTATGTTTTGATAGTTCATGACCTCCAGCGGTTATGGAATGGGTTATTTGTATTTTCATCCAATGATTCATCCTTTGGAATGTTTTTGGTTTTTGGGCTACATTTTGTGCCCTCTAGCTAATATTGAGTTGACTGTTGCATTTTAGTTGATGGTTTATCCCTGTGTTGAGTTTGCTCATCAACTACGTTTTGATTTTGGATTTGTATGATGTAGCTTGAATGTGTCAGATTTGGATACTAAGGTCGGTATGAGTAGTTGACATTGGCATGGCCTTATTGCTTAGTTTTTTATTTGACACCTTTGGATGGCGATTTAGAAGTTATGAAAAATTTGGAGTATGGATGTCTACCCGTTTTAAGGCTTAGTTTGGGTAGTAGAGATCGAGCGATTCAGCCTTGGTGCTGAGATTTCATCTTACAGTTGGAGAGCTGAGTGCATCTTTCGTTTCTAGATTTATCTCAATTCGAATTTCATTAATAGGTTGATTGAGCCTACTCCGTAGTTTCCTATTATGTGTTTTTGACGTTGGATGGATTATAGTTGATAAGTGTTCGGATGATGTCTCATTGACCCGGTATTGGTTCCTTTAGTTTTAACCTTGAGTTTTCAGTCTTCTTTGAGAATTTAGGATGATATATTAAGTGAGAGTAGTATGCTTGAGTTGGATTCAGTATGGCTTCATTCTTGATTGATGGGACATCCTGGAGAAGATCATTCAGTGATGAGTGATATGCCTTGGCCTTTTGGATTCTAGTCTTGGTTGCCATCCGGACTAGTTGTACATTGGCATAGATTGCATTCCTTGATTATCTCCATTTGTGTACCCAAACAGTGCCTTATGGTCTTATTCTCATGTTTTCATATAGACTTTCATTGTATCGGCTTCAGTTCCTTGAGTTATTTATGATGAGATTGCGCGGACAAGACTCGGGAGATTTTCGTCTTGGTTTAGAGGGGTAGCAGGTGGGAGATGGTAATGGAAAGTTCTATTTAGATTTATAGTCGGTGGTACAACTCATGTCTTGGGATTATTTTTGGCTTGGATAACCCTTTGTTGATCTGTGCGAGTATAGAGATCTTATCAGAGTGTTGAGGTTTGGATTTACGTGCATCAGCCTGTTCGGTTTAGTTGGAGGCCAGTTAGTGGTTGAGGTTAAGTTTTGACTATTTGGAAGTAAAGTAAGGGTGCTAGTGAAAAAAAAGGATACCTATGGTAAAATCCCTTAGAAGTTTTCTCTCTTTGTGGAGGCCTTATCTGACAAGTTGTGCTCGTACTATGCAGGCCCAGTACCTCATCCCTTTGAGCTTTTGAGATTTTTTCTATCAGTTGACTTTTGAGGATGAAAGTCCTTTTAGTAGTGGATATTGTAATGACCCTTCAGGTCATTTCTCATATCTCCGCTTATTTTCGCCATTTAAGCTTCCCCATAGCTGCCCCAAGTCATTATTACTTGTTGGGATGGACCGTTCGGTTACCAGGTAGTTCGTTTGGCTTTTATAACCAATTCCTTATTTGGAAGTCTTTGCTAGTTCTGAAGGGCCACCGGTCAAAAACTTCAGTAAAACAATCTCGGATGTAAATTTCGGCTGCGCTAGTAGCTCGAGAATATCATTTTTAGGCTAGGTAGACCTTTAGTTTGGCACCCAATGTACCCGAGCTCACTTCGACCTATTGGTCGGAAAGTTAATAATTTAGAAATATGGGTGGGCCCCCATATTTGGTGGAAACGGCCTCGGATTGTAAATCTAACTTCACCAACGTGTCTGGAACACCGAATTTAGTGTGGTTACATAGTTCAAGTACAAAAATTAGATTCCAAATAAATCCCGAGTCATCGTTGCAAACTTGGAAAATCTCCAAGTTTGCTGACAGTTGGTGCATGGTGATCGTACTATGGTGATTGCGGAGACCCCTATGGCAATCACCTTTGTGCGATAGCGGCCCTTTGATGGTGATCTCAGCATCTCCTTTCCTGGACGGTCTATAAATTAAACCCAAGGTCACAAAATTGGTCATTTTCTCTTCTCCCTTTAGAGCCAAAAATCCTAAATGGGTATGATAACTCAAAATTGATCATTGTGGGTGGCTTAGGAGCTTGATCATCATCTATTATCGCAAATATTCTCGAATCTAAGGTAAGAATCCTTCAAATTCGTGCTTGAATTTCTTAACTTGGACCCAAAACCCCAATATAGCTTAGGTATTTGTTTTAGCCCTAAAGTAGCTTGGTTTTTATCCATTTCTCAAGGGTTATGATTCCTTGTTCATGTATGAATGTTGGCTTGACCTCGGAAACACGTTTTTCGTAAGTGGAATCTACTTAGGATTTTTGGTGTCATTTTTGGACCGGAAGCACAATAGTGCAATACTGGTATCATTAGGCTCGTATTGATGAGTAGATTACTTTTTTGATAGTATGATGGCATTTTGGGGACTATGAAATGAAGATGAGATTTTGGTGAATGATGTAAGGATCTACGGTTCGGCTTTGAGGTAGGCTTCTACCTGCTCTTCTTCGTAGATAATATGTGTTATATATGGAGTGTGAATGTGAATTTTAGGCTTGATTATGAGTAGAATAACTTAGTTTTGATTATTGAAGTTTGTGGATTAGATGAGGTTTTTGGGCCCGTAAGGTGGTACGTTTAGGACTCTTTTTGGATCCTATTGCCTTCTCCCTAGATTGGACTAAATTGTAGCATGGATATGGTATAATTCTAGGTTTGGGATATGGTTTATGTATTGGAATCATGGTTTGTATGATTAACCTTAGTGTGGCTAGCTCAGTTATCTTGAAACTGTAATTTGGATAGAATTGACATAAATGCCCATGTTTCTAGTTGAAGTTCCTATATTAGGACTAGTTGTAACTTAATTGACATCTAGAAGTTGCACTAGATACCTTTGCTTAGTTTGAGGCATAGATTTACCTAAATATGGGAATTGAAGATTAAAACTGGGTTCGTCTGGCCTACTTAGGCCAAGACTTATGTTAGTCATTGTGAACTTAGTTGCGGATGTTATGCCTAGTTGAGACTAATGAAACTTATTTATGAGAGTTTCTTGTTGAATTGATGGATAATGATGTATTTTCCTTCGGATAGTGACCAATGGCTTATGGCAATGATATTGGGCATATAGATATGTTATTTCCTCTTAGATATGAAACCGGGCCTAGAGAGATGTTATTTCCTCTTAGATATGATATTGGGCCTATAGAGATGTTATCCCTCTTAGATATGTTATTTGACCTATAGAGATGATATTACTTGTAGATATGGTAATTAGACTAGAGAGGCGATATTTCTCTTAATCGTGATATATGACCTATAGATATGAGATGCCTCATAGGTGTGATGTGCCTCCAAGTTATGAGATGCCTTACTTATAATATGCCTCCTAGATTTGTGACAATTACAAACATGCTTTACGGCTCATAAATATGTTTTGCCTCATAGTTAGGCCATGGCTTATGATACAAAATGGCTTAGTAATATGATTATTGATATGAGCTTTGGATACGTATGTGGGCCCAAGGTCGTAATATTAATGTTGTAATGATTATCATTTGGACACATTATTGGGCCAAAGGCAGTGTAATGATATGAGTTGGATATCCAAGAAATAATTTTCCTTGTAGATGATAATATTGTAGTTTATGAATATATTAACGTTTATATACACATCTCTCCTGTATGGGTAGGGGGAAGATGCAGTTTGATGTTATGATTTCAATATTTGAATACTGATGATGGCATGTATAGATTTGGTACATTCATGATTGTTGCATCGACGATTTATATGATTCCAATTAGTATATAATCTTTTTATTGTTGTCTTTAACTATGGGCTAAAGCCTACTTTCTACCCTAAGATGGATTTCTTCACAATAATAACTAACGAACCTAATGACTAATTTATCTGAATAAAATAAGTTAGTAACGATGATTTAAAGATTTGACCCAGGTATATTCTGGTGCATGATTTGCCACTCTTATTTACTCTACTCGTGAGATATTTTGACCCTTTCTACACTTTATAATGACTTAGACCCGAAGTTCACTCCAAGCAACAAACTTATAAATTTACACTCTTTTAACCACGGCTCGAGTCTATGCACCTATTATAATATATACTTATTAATGATGTGATATTGATAAAGAACGATGAATTATGGAAATATACTTTACCTTGGTTCTCTTCTCATGATCATTTACTTTAGCCCTCATGGGGCTTGCACTTTACTTTATCCCTCGTGGGGCTCGCACTCTATTATTGATATTTATTTTGATATTATGATTATGTGATGAATCCCGGCAATGCCGGATTATATTATGATGATGTGATGATTCCCGACAAGGCTGGTGGATATTATGATGATGTAAAAATACCCGGGATCTTTCTTTCGTCCTTTAGTTATATATTGGCCAGGGATATACGGTATAGTGTTGATATTTCTAAGTATGGTTGGACTAAGCTAGTGCACCCTTATAATTTCCTTAGCCTTATCATGTTATTCTCTTGGATAGGAATAGGATAGGCTATTCTTACTATGTAATGCCCTAAGTCTGTATCGCAGATGCTACACGGTGCTCATAATCTCAAAGGACCACAAGTTAATCCATAACCGGTACCAGCTGCAATATCTAAATAGTAATACTATAAATATGCGAAAATTAGGCAAAAACTTTCCATAAGGTTCAATACTGAAATACAACTGAATACGTATAACAATACCAAAACTGAAATATCTGTCTGAAAAATACTCTAGTCTAAAAAGCCTCTACTGTCTGAATCATAGAGTTGATGGGACAAGCCCCCAACTAACTCCAACTACTGAAAAATGTACTGATAAACTGAAATACTGAAGAAAATAATCATGTCCTCAAACTATGAGGACTCACCACTAACTCTAACTGCTAAAGATCTGAACTGCTAAGGGTGCTCGGGAGCACGTGCGTCTGAACCGATGATATAAGACATCATAGTGCAAGAGAAAGGTATGCTTTAGTACTTTGAATGTACTGGTTTTCTAAGTGAGTTAGGTTGAAACTCATGGGTTCATATGCATGAACAATACTGACTGAATGACGTGAGTATAACTGAATGAGAGTACATGCATGAATATGTAAACTGTAACTGAGATCATGATAACACTGAATACTGAGTTCTAAATTACTGATTTATCGATATATGAGATTACTGATACTGTATAACTGACAGATAAATGACTGTATCTAACAGTCCTAATTTTGTGGAACTGTACTTAGTTCCATACTGAACTGAGTGATTGTGTCTGATAGTCCCGAATCTATAGAACTAAACTGAGTTCTACACTAAGACTGAATCTGAAGCTGAAACTGTGGAAAGTAATCATCTAACCAACATGCCCCTTTCTAAGTAGATTGGGGTCCAACCTGTAACCTTAGTTGAAAGGGTGTCAATACCATGGCACAGGTAGAGACAAGCTGTGAGTTAACCCTCTCTGAAAGAAAGCTCTTTTGTCAACCCTCACTGGCAGGAAAACTCGTGTGAGATGTATCAACCCTAATCTGGAAGAAAGATATCTCAACCTACGTTGGCTACGTAGTTCTGTAATGCAGAGATTGCTACTAAGGGTCAAACCCTCTGCTGCCAGGAATGCCTACATCCCTGGGTTAACTCAGTGCTGAATCCTACTCCCAACTGAATAGACACTAAACTGATTTCCTAGTTTATATTAGGCTAGACTGAACTATTACTGATCTTACTGAGTTCTGTTGACTGACAGAATACTACTGAATTTTGTTAGCTGACTGAATTTACTGAGGTCTGTACTGAATGCTGAACTAAACGGGACTAATACTGAGTCTACTGAGTTCTATTGAGCCCTGTAACTGATTGAGAGTACTACTGATCGTGACGTGACTGAGATTATTCTGTAACTGACACTGGTTCTAGGTAAACATCTAAATTGTTGGGTATTAAATACCTCTAAGACTCGATAGCATGAAAAGTAAAGCTTCACATGATCTTGCATAGCATAAAAATGCACACTTGTTCATAATGCATCTATAGAGGAATTTTATCAATCACTTGCTTGGCATAAAATGGTATACATTAGTAGGGTATAATCTTATTATTACATTCACATGAACAATTCATCAAACGCTTGGATGGCATAGTATAAGCACATAATACAAAACAAGTGAACATCATGATTCAATTTTGAAATTCACAATTCCATGTGTTTCAACATGAATTCACATGATAAATCACACATATCAAATAATTCTACATCAACATTGTAATAAATCATGAAATAGAAACCCAATTATAGCAATAATCATGAATACACTTTGATTTCAAATCATGAAAAGCATGAAATCAAGCTACTTGAAGTTTAAAAGAGTTTCTTGGACTCCATGGGTATAAGGAACCTTAGATGAACACTTCACATACCTTGGTTGATAAATTCTTGAGGAACAATTGTGAAATCTTAAGCCTTAGCTTTTAAATTAAATCACTTACGGTTCTTGTTCTTGAGCAATTTGAGAGAAAGTAAGTGTATTTTGCTTAATGAGGGCTGAATCTCGTGTTTTAGGGCTGAATAGGGGTGGGAAAAGACCTAAATATCCCTAAGGATGCGGATTTTTAATGACTAAAAATTGGGCTGTCAACGAGCAGACCGACGTACTTCATCATTGGCATCGATGTGATGGCCAATACGCGGTGTCGAGTCTGCGTCAGTTCACTGGAATTTGCACTGAGCTGAGGGAAAATTATCTGTCGATGTGAGAGATGATATGACGCGTCGAGATTGCATCGACTCACTATTTTGGTCATTCGAACATAGTCTAAACGAGGTCCAAAAAATCTAAAACTTGTCTGGGAACACCTACTGACATTCCTTATCATGAATCAATCTAAAGATCGATACTCTCAGGTTATAAGAGTCATGAAATAGAGTTGTCAACTTACAAAGGACAAAATAATACTAAGTTTGAATACTTAGCTAGAATTTTCTAAGTCTGGGACCCCTTAGCAAGCTTAAAAGACTGAGTTGAGCTTTGGTTTTTACGGGGTCTTACAATATCTCCCCCTTGGGAACATTCATCCTCGAATGAGACTGATTAAATTGAGAATACTGATAGACTGGATTTAGACACTGAACATGCACAACTTAAGCATAATTTCAAGACTGGAATTACTGATATACTGAATTATCACATGGAACATGCATATATGATGCATGAGTACTTAACTGAATATGATTCATGAATGAATGACTTGGATTACTGATAAGCTGAGCTTATATACTGGACATGCATTTCTGATGCATGAGTACATGACTAAATTAATTCGCGAATGCATGACTGAGTATGCAACGTTAATTTATACCAAGTTGGTAGTTATATCTGAATATGAGACTGGGTAAATTAAAAGAAAAACGGTTACCTTGGGCTGAGTTTGAGTTTGTGGAGAAGAGGTGAGGATACTTGGTCCGCATTTCTGCTTCTGCTTCCCAAGTAGCTCCCTCCACGGACTGATTCTGCCAAAGTATTTTTTCTAGAGGGACTTCTTTGTTCCTCAGTCTGCGAATCTGAAAATCAAGGATTTCAACTGGGATCTCATTGTAAGAGAGGTTGTTATGGATATCTATGCCCCTTTATCTGGACTACGACTGCTGGGTCACCTATATATTTCTTAAGCAAGGAGACATGGAACACTGGATGCACTGAACATAAGTCTGAAGGCAAATCAAGCTCGTAAGCTGCCTTTCCAAAACAACTGAGAATTCAATAAGGACCGACATATCGGGGACTGAACTTCCCTTCTTTCCAACCTCTTCACTCCTTTCATAGGAGAGATTTTCAAGAATTCAAAATCACCGATCCCTAACTCGAGATCATTTACCAAATATGCATGAACGGGAATATGAGAACATAACTGATCCTAAAATGTGATACAGGAACTGATTATCGTGAACGAAACTAAGCCCCTGAATACATGTCTTACGGCTGAGATTAGAACTTGAGGGTCCACCTATGAGTACCCACTACTCCAAACTAGATTCGTTACGTGAAGAGAAGATGGAAGGTTTATATCATGAAAGCTCGGGGATTATAGTGCATCTCCCCCTTGGGATATTATGTCCCCTGAAGAATGCTAACTTGGCTGAGATACCGAAGAAAAACTGAGATAATGCACAGGGCACCTACGAACTGAATCGTGGCTATATATCAGGGATCAGAAACTGAGGCATGACACCTGAACTGAGTTGAACTCGTAACCACATGGTTACTCGATCTTGGAATATTTTCATTCATGAGACTTCAAATAGTATGAATAGATGGAAAGATGGGAAACCCAACCATGCAAACATTGTTCGCCTAACTACTAAACTAAATTATTGGTTTTTACGAACTAACTTATGCTGAAAACTTATATTCAACTGGAGTCTTTCTTGGACACTCTTTCTATAGAGTTCTAGTGGCTTTAGGGAGCAAGGAGTCTTGGTATGGCTGAATAACATAGCTGAATAAGAAAATCACATCCTGGCTAAAATTTTGTAATATGAGTTGAGGCCTACGAAACATCATCTAAGATGAAGTGACTTAGCCTTATGCACTGCAACTACAAATTTTCAAGCTTAGACATATCCCTTGAATAATATCTCAACTATACCCTCTACCTTAGTACAACACATCACCTGAGACTACTAAAAATATTCACATGGGTGCTGACCACGAGTGCATAAACATACTAAGTTATCTGATTATCTGAATGGCTGATAGCTAAATACTAGGTCATGTAATATTGAACTGCACTTAGTTTGAATTGATGTACTGGAACTGTAGAGTATTATACATATGAGGTAAGGACTGACTGTGTAATAGGAGATAACTTAGCTTGAATTCATGAAAACTATGTTATTTGAGAACGCAAGACCAAGGTATAACATGATTCTTAAATATTTTGTAAACTACGGTACTGAAATACTGATAACTGAATAACTAATAATTGTACGCTATGGTCAAGCAAATCTAAAATTGAACTGAGCTACTGATCTAATTATTGGACTGGGACTGGGACTGAGACTGTAACTAAGACTACAACTGAGATTATACTGGAACTGAATACTGGATTCTGATAACTCTACCTACTGAGGTCTGAGATAGATTTGAATTTTCCCACTATGTTCAAGCCTACTCAAATCTCTACAATGCATTTAGCCACTTACACATCAACATGACATTCAAGCCTATTTTCATAACTACAGCTTCGTGTAAAACTAGCATGCAATAATCTTTTCTTAACATAAAATATTTACTCTCTCCCTTCTAAGCAATTGCTCACCACTACATAATTGTGTAAGAAGAGTCTACTGAAGGGTTAAAACATGAGGACCTGATGTATGCATGAATACTATACCAAACTCGACACTTAACTGAGGTCTGAAGAATAGAATATCAACACCATGGATTTATCAAAAGATCTAAACTGAGGATATGCATGATGAAATCTGAATTTAGCCGATCACTAGGAGTGTAGCATGGGTCATGAGGACTGATCATACTATACAGCATGACATGGGTACCTGAGTCATGAGTTGCATGACCTGAGTCTAGAGTTTCTGTATTCATAGAACATGATTCATAACACTGGGTGAACTGGAACTCCTTATATTAAGAAGTGTAAGCATGCATGATTGCTAACGTGCACGAGTATGGGCTATGATCATAGAGCTGACATGTAAGACATGAATAGATATCATGATAACTGATGGGTTTCAAGAGTTTGGAATACGATTCTGAGATGATCTGCGTGATCATTCTCAGTACGGGAATAGGTAAGAATGTCATCTATGAAGACTATTACAAACATGTCCAAGTATTGCTTAAACACACAGTTCATTTAGTCCATGAAAGCTGTTGGGGTATTAGTAAGACCAAATGACATTACTAAGAATTCGAAGTGACTATACTGAGTTCTGAAAGCTATTTTCAAAATGTCCCATTCCCTGACTCTGAGCTGATGATAGCCTGATCTGAGGTCTATCTTAGAGAAGTAACTGCCACCTTGAAGTTGGTCAAACAAGTCATCAATTTTGGGAAGTGGATACTTGTTTCATGACCGTGACTTTATTTAGCTGACTATAGTCTATACATATTTTGAGAGAACTGTCTTTCTTACGCATGAATAGAACTAGTGCACCCCACGGGGATACATTGGGTCTGATGAATCCCTTATCTAGGTGGTCCTTTAACTGTTCTTTTAATTCTGTGAGTCTGTTGGAGCTATTTTGTATGGCGGAATAGATATGGGCTGATTATTTGGAAGAAGGTCTATTCTGAAGTTGATTCCCCTTTTAGGAGGAACTCTGGGAAGATTTTTGGGAAACACGTATGAGAATTCACATGCTACTGATACTTACTCAAGAGTAGGGGTTTATGATCTAGAGTCCTGGACTCGAACGAGATGGTAGACACATTCCTTAGATATCATTTTCCTTGCCCTAAGGTAGGAAACAAGTTGACCCCTAAGTGTTGAAGTACTACCCCTCCACTCTAGGAGGGGTTCATTCGGGAACTGAAACTGGACAATTATTTTTCTGTAGTCTACTAAGGCATAGCATGAGTGAAGTCAATCCATGCCGAGAATGACACCAAAATCAGTCATCTCTAATTTGACTAAGTCTGCTTAAGTGACTTTCTGAGATACCATAATCGGGTAGTTCTTGTAAACCCGCCGGGCTATGATATATTTACCCACTAGGGTAGAGACTGAGAAAGGCTCTGCTAGGATTTTGACACTGACTCTGAAATTAATAGCTATATAAAGAGTAACAAGGGACAAGGAAGCTCCTGGATCTAGCAAAGCATAAACATGTAGATAATAAACGTGTAACATGCTAGTGACCATATTAGGAGAATTTTCCTAATCCTATTAGGACTGAAGTACATAGAGCCTATTTGGCACTGCCCACTAGTGGCACTGGATGTGGCACCCTCTGATTCGGGCGATCGGACTGAGTTGGGGGAAGATTATGCTGACTCTGCAAACCTACCTGAGGACACTTTCTAACCTTATGTCCTGTCTTGCCACATCCAAAACACACATCACTATCAGCTCTGCAGATACCCTGGTGGTTTCTACCATATTTCAGGCAAAGAGGATTAGTTCGGCTACTCTTTGGCCTAGACGTTCTGGCCCTCTTATTCTTTCTCCCATTTTTCCTACGACTATCCTTCTCAGTCCGTGGAACATGAGTTGTAAGACTAGATAGGATAACAACTAGCTGATTGTTCTGAGAAACTATTGAATAAGCTAAGGAGGTAAAAACATCTCTAAATTCAGCTTGAGAAGCATGCTCATTCAGGGGATTTACCTGAACAGGCGGAGGGTCTAATTGGTTTTCATTACTTATTTCATTATCTTCTATGGAAGACATGTTCTGGAATCATAAGGAAGAGATGAATTAGACTGAGATTTTAACTTGAGCTCATGCTCACTCGCATGACATGAAAACTGAAAGAAGGGAAAATTTTCCTAAAACATCCTGTAGCCTCTTGTCCATAAGTGTGGTATGCTACACACCCATACACAAGCCTCTACTAGATGCGACTTTCAGTATTCCTAGGATTCTATTGAACCTTAGGCTCTGATACCAAGTTTGTAATGCCCCGAGTCTGTACCCAAGACACTACACGGTGTTCATAATATCGAAGGACCATAAGATAACCCATGACTGGTACCTTCTATAATATCCAAATAGTAATACTATAAATATGTGGAAATTAGGTGAAAACTTGCCATAAGGTTCAATACTGAAATAAAACTGAATACAGTATAACAATACCAAAACTAAAATATCTGTCTGAAAAATACTCTAGTCTAAAAAACCTGTACTGTCTGAATCATGGAGTTGATGGGACAAGACCCCAACTAACTCCAACTACTAAAAACTGTACTGATAAACTAAAATGCTGAAGAAAATAATTATGTCCTCGAACTATGAGGACTCACCATTAACTCTGACTGTTGAAGATCTGAACTGTTAAGGGTGCTCGGGAGCCCGTGTGTCTGAACCTATGAAATAAGACATCATAGCGTAAGAGAAAGGTATGCATCAATACTTTAAATGTACTAGTATGCTAAGTAAGGTAGGCTGAAGTGCATGGATTCATATACATGAACAATACTGAATGAATGACTTGAGTATAACTGAATGAGAGCACATGTGTGAATATGTAAACTGTAACTGAGATCGTGATAACACTAAATACTGAGTTCTGAATTACTGATTTACCGATATCTGAGGTTACTGATACTGTATAACTGATAGTTAAATGACTATATCTAATAGTCCTGATTCAGTGGAACTGTGCTGAGTTCCATATTGAACGGAGTGACTGTGTCTGATAGTCCTGAATATATAGAACTGAACTAAGTTCTATACTACGACTGAATCTGAAGTTGAAACTATGGGAAGTAATCCTCGAACTGACATGTCCTTTTCTAAATAGATTGGGGTCCAACCTATAACCCTAGTTGGAAGGGTGTCAATACCGTGCCATAGGTATAGACAAGCTGTCATATAACCCTCTCTGACAGAAAGCTCTTTCGTCAACCCTCGCTGGAAGGAAATCTCGTGTGAGACATATCAACCCTAATCTGGTAGGAAGATATCTCAACCTACGTTGGCTACATAGTTTTGTAATGCAGGGATTTCTACTAAGTATCAAACCCTCTGCTGGCAGGAATGCCCCCATACCTAGGTTAACTCAGTGCTGAATCATACACCCAACTGAATAGACACTGAACTGATTTCCTAGTTCATATTAGGCTTGACAGAACTATTACTGAGCTTACTGAGTTCTGTTGACAGATGGAATACTACTGAATTCTGTTAGCTGACTGAGTTTACTAAGGTCTATACTAAATACTAAACTAGACGAGACTAATACTGAGTCTATTGAGTTCTCTTGAGCCCTGTAACTGACTGAGAGTACTATTTATCATGATGTGATTGAGATTGTTCTATAACTAACACTGGTTCTAGGTAAATATCTAAATTGTCGGGCATTAAATACCCCCTGGACTCGATAGCATGAAAAGTAAAGCTTCACATGATCTTGCATAGCATAAAAATGCACACTTGTTCATAATGCATCTATTGAGGCATTTTATCAATCACTTCCATGGAATGAAATAGTATACATACTAGTAGGGTATAATCTTATTATTACATTCACATGAGCAATTCATCAAACACTTGGATGGCATAGTATATGCACATAATACTAAACAACATGTGAGTATCATGGTTCAATTTCCAAATTCACAATTCCATGGGTTTCAATTGGAATTCACATGATAAATCAGACATATCAAATAATTCTACATCAACCTTGTAATAAATCATGAAATAGAAACCCAATTATAGCAATAATCATGAATACACTTTGATTTCAAATCATGGAAAGCATGAAATCAAGCTACTTAAAGTTTAAAAGAGTTTCTTGGACTTTAAGGGTGGAAGGAACCATTGGATGAACATTTCACATACCTTGGTTACTAAATACTTGAGGAACAATGATGAAATGTTGATCCTTGGCTTTGAAATTAAATCACCTACGGTTCTTGTTCTTGAGAAATTTGAGAGAAAGTTAGTGTATTTGTCTTAATGAGGGCTGAATCTCATGTTTTAGGGCTAAATAAGGGTGGGAAAAAGACCCAAATACCCCTAAGGATGCGGATTTTTAATGACTAAAAATCAGACTGTCAATGTGCAGACTGATGCACCGCGTTGTTGGAATCAAAGCGATGGCCAACGCACCGTGTCGAGTCCACATCGGTTCACTAGAATTTGCACTGAGATGAGGGAAAATTATTTGTCGACACGAGGGATGATGCGATGCATAGAGATCGCATCGACTCACTATTTTGGTCATTCGAACATGGTCTAAATGAGGTTGAAAAAATCCAAAATTTGTGTGGGAACACCTACTGACATTCTTGATCATGAATCAATCTAAAGATCAATACTTTCAGGTCATAAGAGTGGTGAAATAGAGTTTCCAACTTATGAAGGCCAAAATAATACTAAGTCTGAATACTTAGCTAGAATTTTCTATGTCTGGGACCCCTTAGCAATCTTAAAAAACTAAGATGAGCTTAGGATTTTGTGAGGTATTACATACTATCTCATTATCTTGTTGTATAATTATTGGACTCTTGGTGTAGTTTTCATTCTATTTATATGCTATATATATTTGCTTTATGTTTAGAGCTCAGTTGGCAGTTTTCTATTGAATACCTTTTGTTTGGTCCTCATACTACACTTTTGTAGCTTGCAAATCAAAGTTCGGGTTATTGCCATTGATGTGCGTGCTTCGTGTGGAGAAGCCATGGTTCGAAGACTTAGAGTAAGATCCTGGCATTTGGAGTATTACCTATCTCTCTTTTATATATTAGACTAGCCTCTATGTTGTATTTGGAGTAAGTTATATCAGTGTATTTAGTTGAACTTTTCTTTATACTCTTGTATTATTAGTAGCTCTTGTACTGATACCACCAATTTTTGGGATTTTATTATGTAATTTCTCCTTTATTTTATCTACTTTGCAATTCTTTTCTATATATATTTGGTAGTTCGTTACTAGCTATTTCGGACTACGGGTTTGGCCTGCCTACTGGTGGTTTATAATAGGCGCCATGATGACCTAATAAATTAGGTCATGACAGTTAGTGTCTAATAAGCGGTCCTGAATGAGGAAGTTTATTTCTAGTTTGTCACGTGATTTGGTGTTAAAGTGTAAGTCTGCCATATTAAATAATTAAATGAATATCTCTAGGTTGATGGTTTATATGCAATAGGTAGAGGATTAGAAAAAAAATAGGTAAATATTAGAGAGATATAGAGCAAGAAGTTTAGATAGTTAAAGTAGGGTATTGTTAGCAGAATACTAGAAGAGATGGTAGACAGTGGACCAAGAAAGAAGAATTAGGGAAATTCATATTAGAAGGCTAGTATTCCTATACCTAGCCTTCTAGTGGTTGGCATTTTTAGACTAGTAGTGATCCTAAGGAATAGGGTGCCTAGCCTCAGGTTAGTGGAGCTCAGTCGGCCTCTCCCTATCCTTCGTATCAATTTTATAGGTAGCTTCACTATGGTTATAGTGAATAGGGGAGGAACTTTTGTTTTAATTGAGGCCATCCTAATAATCTTCAGTAAAATTATCCCATAGCTAAAGTTTCTACTGGAGCTAATAAGGTTCTGTTCACCACTTCTTTGTCTCCCGCACCAAAGGGCACCACTTTAGGTACTAGCACTGATTGGAATCATCTCTATGAACTTGTTATTTGTTAAGAGTCTAAGGCATCTTCAGATGTTGTCACTATGTTATAGCTCTTCTCTCATGATGTTTATTGTTTTCTTGATTCAGATTCTACCCTATCTTATGTGACCCCTTATGTGGCTGTACACTTTGGTTTTGATCCTAAAAATATTTTTGACCCTTTTTCTGTGTTTAATTCAGTGGGTGATTCTATTATCGCTAGAAAAATCAATAGGCGTTTTGTGGTATCCATCTTTCATAGGAAGACATTTATGGATTTGATAGAACTTTATATAGTGAATTTTGATGTAATTTTAGGGATGGATTAGCTTCATTCGTGCTATGCTTATCTAGATTGTAGGACCCAAAAGGTCAGTTTTCATTTTCCTAATAAATTGGTGATTAAATGGGAGGGATGTTCCTTAGTACCCAAAAAGAAGTTTATTTCCTATCTTAGAGCTCAGAAGATGATATCTAAAGGGCGTATGTATCATTTAGTTCGGTTAAGGATTCTAACTCTGAAGGTCCCTCTTTCCAATGTATTTCTATGGTTAATGAGTTTCTTGAAGTTTTTATCGATGATCATTCTGTAATTTCTCCCAATAGGGAAATAGACATTGGGATTGATCTTTTATTAGATACACATACCATTTTCATTCCTCTTTATAAGATGGCTTCGGCTGAATTAAAGGACCTAAAAGATCAATTAAATGACCTTCTTGATAAAGGTTTCATCTGTCCTAGTGTTTCCTCGTGGGGTGATCCTATACTTTCATGTGAAACAAGGATGGTTTTCTTTGTATCTATACAGAATATCGTTAGCTGAATAAGGTTATAGTGAAGAATAAATATCCTCTTCCTAGGATTGATGATCTTTTTAATCAGCTTCAGGGTGCTAGGGGTTTCTCTAAGATTTATCTTTGTTCTGGCTACCACCAGCTGAAAATTAGAGAGGTTGATATTACCAAGATAGATTTCCAAACCCGGTAGTACCATTATGAACTTTTGGTCATGTCATTTGGGTTGACTAATGCTCTAGTTGCTTTCATGGATCTTATGAATTGGGTATTTAGGCAGTTTTTCCATTTGTTTGCTATAGTCTTTATTGCCGACATCTTAGTGTAGTCTAAGAGTGAGGAGGACCATGTCACTCACCTTCGAATTATGTTATAGACTCTTAAGGACCAGAATATTATATGCAAAAAAATTCTAAGTATGAGTTTTGGCTAAGTGTTGTGACCTTTCTCGAGCATGTTATTTCTAGTAAGGGGATCAAGGTGGATCCACAGAAAGTTAAGACAGTTAAAAAGTGGACTAGACCTATGACTCCAACTGACATTAGGATCATTTTGGACTTGGTTAGGTATTATAAGAGGTTTGTGGAGATTTTCTCATCTATTGCTGCTCTACTGACGAAGTTGACTAAACAATCAATGCTTGTGAGGGTAATTTTGAGAAGTTGAAAGATAAGTTAACTTCTACGCCAGTTTTGACCCTACTCGAGGGTACTGATAGGTTTGTTGTGTATTATGACTTATCCCGTGTGGGACTAGGTTGTGTCATGATGCAGTATGGTAAGACGGTATCCAATGCTTCCAGGCAGCTTAAGGTTTATGAGAGCAATTACCTGACTCACGATCTAGAGTTGGCGGATGTGGTCTTTGCTTTGAAAATATGGTGCCATTATCTGTATGGGGTGCATGTGGATATTTATTCATACCATAATAGATTGCAGTATGTGTTTACATAGAAGTAATTGAACCCCAAGCAGAGACGGTGGCTCGAATTTCTTAAAGATAATGACATGAGACTTCACTACCATCAAGGTAAAGCTAATGTGGTTATTGATTCTTTTAACAGGTTGTCTATAGGGAGATTATCTCTTGTTGATAAGGAGAAATAGGGTTGGTGAAAGATATTCATAGGTTGGCTAACTTGGGAGTTCGGCTCTTACACTTAGAGGAAGGAGGAGTGATTGTCCAAAAAGTGGTCAAATCATTTCTTGGTGCTGAAGTAAAGTAGAAATAGACTTTGGATCCCATTCTTATGCAGATTAAGTATGATGTGGGTCAGCAAAAGGTTATAGCTTTCATGACTAGGGGAGAAGGCATCTTGAGGTATCAAGGAATATTGTGTATTCCTGATGTTGATGGATTATAGGAAAGGATTTTTACTGAGGGTCATGAGTCCAGATATACAGTTTATCCTGGTTCAACTAATATGAATCACGACTTGAAGGAAATTTACTGGTGGAATAATATATAGAGAGATATGGAAAATTTTATTGCTAAGTGTATGGTTTGTCAACAAGTTAAGATAGAATATTATAGGCCTGGTGGCATGTCTCAAGAGATAGAATTGCCCATGTGGAAGTGGGAGATAATTAATATGTATTTTATTATAGGTCTCTTACAAACTCACAATAAGTATGATTTTATTTGGATCATTGTGGATAGAATGACTAAGTCTGATCACTTCTTACCTATGAGGACTAACTACTCAGGGGAGGAATATGTTAGATTGTTCATTTATAAGATGGTCAAATTTCATAAAGCACCAGTGTCTATCATTTCAAATTGAGGTACGCAATTTTTGTTCTCACTTTTGGCATTCGTTTAAGAAAGATTTGGGTACCTCGAGTGAACCTTAGTATCAATTTCCACACTCAAACCGATGGACAAGTGAGCGTACTATTTATATTTTGGAGGATATGCTAAGGGATTATGTGATTGACTTTAACGGTAGTTGGGTTGACCATTTGCCTCTTGTTGAGTTTGCTTATAAAACTAGTTATCATTCTAGCATTCAAATAGCTCCTTTTGAGGCTCTATGTAGTAGGAGGTGTAGGTCTCCTATTGGGTGGTTTGAGGTAAGTGGGACTAGGTTTTTTGGCCCTGACTTGGTTCACCAAGCCATGGAGAAGGTGAAAATGATTAAAAAAATACTTAAGACTGCTCAAAGTCACCAAAAATCTTATGCGGATGTGAGGAGAAGGGAGTTAGAGTTTGAGGTTAGTGATTGGGTGTTCTTGAAGGTTTCTTCTATGAAGGGAGTCATAAGGCTTTGGAAGCAAGGGAAGCTCAGTCCCATTACATTAGTCCATAACAGATTGTGAGGAGAGTTGAAAATATCGCATATGAATTAGATTTACCAGTGAATTTGGGTTCGATTCATCTTGTTTTCCATATGTCTATGTTGCAAAAGTGTATGGGTGATCCTACTTTGATAGTGCCAGTTGAGGACGTTGGTATTACAAATTATTTGTCTTATGAGAAAGTCCTAATTTAGATTTTAGATAGGCAAGTTCGTAGATTAAGAACTAAGGATGTAGCTTCAGTGAAAGTTCTTTGGAGGAATCAAAAAGTGGAAGAGGCTACATAGGAAGCTAAGGATGATATGAAATCCAAGTACCCGTTCTTGTTCCCCGTGTTAGATGAAAGTGCTTGAGGTATAAGTTTTGTTTCCCTTTATTTGGTTATGATGTATTCTCACTATTATCGTGATGAAAATAGCCTAACTTCTTATTTGGGGACGAATGATCCAAAGAGGGGATAATGTAAGACCCCGTAATTTTTTTCAATGAATTTATTTTTTACCCTCTCGCATGCATAATGTCAATTTTTTAATTGAATTAAGTTAAGGGATGTTAGTAGGGTGTTTTGGTAAAGTTTTAGAATTTTTGGAAGGGATACAGGACAATTTTAGAACTCTAAGGCAGTAACCCTCCGCGATAGTGGGGTGCCACGCCACTTAGCCTCTGTGATAAGGGCGTGGCACAGAGGCTAAGCTCTGTGATAGCAACATGACACGCCGCCATGTAATTTTTTCCCAGTTATTATTTTTTCACTTGGGTTGAGAGGATTTTGATATTTTTAACCCTTGTGGGGCTTTTAAACATAAAATCAACCCTTTTTCCTTCAGTTTTCAAAGATCAGACACTATTGTTCTCTTCTCTTACTCCCCAACCAAGAAAGCTTAAGGGTTTTACAGAAAATTCACCATTCAAGATTTAAACTTTAAATTGTCTTCACTTACTTGTATATTTCAAGCATGTTGCTTATCCCTAACTTGAATTTTACATTATGGCATATATTTAAACATTATTCGTGTGATTTTAAATTATGGATTTGAAATTAGGTTGAGGGATTTTGATGATTATTACATGAATTGTATTTCCGATGATTTAAAAGTGTTGTTTAAACTTTAATTGATGGGTTTTGGGGCTGAATGGGTGCATCATTATCATAACTGGAATGGGAAACATAGGTTTCCTAGATTGATGAAAATTTGGCTTTATAAATGGCATTAACCTCAACCCACATTTGTAACTTTGGTTTTGACTATGGAATTTGCATAATTTAACTTACTTTGGAACATTGCATTGCATTAAAGGATAATGTGATACAAGTCAAATGGTCGCCTTAGCTTTTGATGACATCATTCAAAGTCACTACGTGAATAATCAAGCTTTGGTTGCATAGATGGCACGGGATCATACTTGGAGGGGTCATCTTGTGCATTCCATTAAACAAACCCGAGTGTGGAAGATTGCTTGGAGCCTTGAAGACTTGAGGACTCTCAGGTTTGGGCCACACTTGGTGGTTCACGGTTTTGGTTCCCTTTATTAAGGGCATTTTGGTCACTTAGCCTTGAGGGAATTTTGGTCATTTAGACTTGTCTAAATGACACTCCATGACCGCCCCACCTAATTAAGGGCATTGGAGTCATTTTTGTCTTTCTTCTATAATATACTATATATAGTTTCTTGTAGGTCTTTTCTCATTAGTTCATGAATGATGAATATATGAAACATTGCAAATCCTCTCTCTTGAGAGTAGAACACCTTAGTGTAGTTCTTAAATAGGGCTTGGAAAATCCATCTTAGTATAGGACTTGGAAAAGCTAACTGTAATAACCGAGGACTACCCCCTAGTCATCACACGGTGCTTACGACCCCAAAGGACCACAAGCTAACCTATGGATGATATCTGCTATGAGCACTGACTAATAATATTGTAATTAATGCAGAAAATGGGCTAAAATGCCATAAGGTTCAAAATATCTAAAATATTGATATAATATAACATCTGTAAAACTGAATACTGTCTGAAAATCTGGTGTGAAAAGCCTTTAACTGAATCTTTCTGAAAAGTGGAGTTGATGGGACAAGCCCCCAACTAACTTCGACTGCTGAGCTACTGCTAAACTAAAATACTAAAATAAAAAAAGATTTCCACGATTGATGAGGACTCACTGCTAAATCTGCTACTGCTGGCTGAATATGCTAAGCACGGTCAGGAACCTGAGCGTCCGAACCTATTATATGAAACATCATAGCGCAGGAAAGTATATGTCAGTACGTAGGAATGTACTGGTATGCTAGATAAGGTAAGGCTGAATGCAAAGGTTCATATGCATGAACAATAACTAACTAAATGATATAGAGTAACTAAATATAAGAGTACCTGTATACTATAACTGAGCTTTTCTAAAGCTAAGTACTGAGTTTTGATACTGAGTAACTGATAATCTATAATTACGAATACTAATTGACTGTGTATGACAGTCCTGATTTTGTACAACTGAACTGAGCTCTAAACTAAAGACTAAAACTGAAACTGTGGAAGGTAATCATCTAACCGACATGCCCCAAATAAGAGAAGATAACTGAGCTGGAGTCCAATCTGTAACCCCAATTGGAAGGGTGTTAGTACCATACCATGGGTAAAGACAATTGTTGTGGAGTCAGTCCTAAGTAACGGGTGACCCCTAAGATCAGTCCTAATCTAGTGGGTGATCCCTGAGTATGTTAGTCCTATCTAACGGGTGACATCTCATAACCTACACTGGCTATGTAGTTCTTAAGCTTAGGGATTGCTTCTAGGGACCCAGTCCTAACTAACGGGTGTGCCTCCATCCCTAGGCTCGTTCGGTGTTGAATCCTACTCCAAACTGAAAGACACTAAACTGTTATACTGGACTGAACCGGATTGAATTCACTGAGTTTCCTGAGTGCTATAACTGAGTGAGTTTTATATCTAACTGAGAGTACTATTGATTGTGACAAGACTGATACAATTCTGTAACTGATACTGGCTTTAAATAAACCACTAAATTTTTGGGTATTAAATACCCCCAAGACTCGATAGCATGAAAATTAAAGCATCACATGATCTTGCAAAGCATAACAATGTATACATGTTCATAATTCATCTATAGAGATATTTTATCAAACATTTGTAGAGCATAAGCTTGTACATATACTAACGTGTTAAGATTTCATCACTTTATTCACATGGACATTCTATCAAATACTTGGGGAGCACGACTTAATGCACATAATCATAGATAACACATAAACATGGCAACTACAATGCCCTAACTTATAATTTCATGGGTTTAACATGCAATTCATATAATTTCCCCTAAACACTATTCTATTTTCACGAATCTTATAATAATCATGGATTAAAACGCAATTAACATCATAGACACATTAATCACTTTGTAAATTCAAGGGTTTATCATGATAATCACATATTCATCACACAAGCTATTCAATTTTATGAAACTTGCACTTAAATCATCTATTGAAACCCAACTACTATCATGAACATGAATTAAATCTAATTCAAACATGAAAATCATAAATCTGAGATCTTGTATATTTAAAAAGGGATTCTTGGACTCTATGGGTGAAAGGAACCCATAGATGAACACCTAACATACCTTACTTTAAGAGTTTCTTGGAGTTCTTGGAGAACTTCTTGGGATTGACCTTGATTATTAAGAGCTAGGGTTTGTTTTATTGAGAGAGAACTATATTTTGATTTTGGGGAAAAGTGAATAATGAAGGGTTTTACATGTTTTTAGGGCTTAAATCCCACATCTGAGCGGAATGAAATCATGGAAAAAGACTGTTTTAACTCTGGGCGCAACTTTAATTTTTTGTGAAATTTTCCCAATATGGACCCCTGGCGTGACGCACTACTATCATGCTAGGCCAACGGAAAATGATGTCTGGGAAATTGCATGGTGGCGCAACGCAGTACAATCGCGTTGCCACCTTGGATGCGACCTAGAAGCTCACCGCAACGGGTGGTATTGCATTAAAACAGTGGAAAAGAACAATTATGAAATTGATCTTTGGTGCGAAGCTCCAATATCGCGGAGGCTCACTGGATTTTGACAATTTCCATTTTGGCTGGCTCCGCGATGCGCTGATGGCTCAGGTGGTACACTATCTTACTAAAATGGCTCTAACTCTTCGCCCGGGTGTCGGATTTGGGCGAATTTGGTATCGATGGAAAGCTTATTCAATTTCCCACACAACAAAAAGTCAAAATCTTAAATATTCCACATGTATAAAAGTGTATTCATATTTAAATAAAGTCTTTTATATTCTTAGAATGAATTTAAGCTAGGTAAAAGTATGGGGTGTTACACTAATATTGACCTTTTCTTGGAAACAGTGGATCTTGAGGTGAGTTGATTCCCTTGGCAGTCACTGTAAGAGTGTGGTTTTGATTATTACATTCATTAGGGGTTAGTGTTGAAATACACTTGGTTCTTAATCTTGTAATAATCTTGGTCTCAGTATCTATCCTTTACTTTTTTGTAATCTTATTGTGTTGTTCATATTTCCTACTCTCGGTCTAGTGGTGTTCTTGTAGCCGAAGTTTTTTTTATTCTAGTTCTTGATTTTATATGTTGTTAATCTAGTTTGGTTGGCTGGAAAATAGGTGTTAAACACCTTGTTATCATCTCATTCTTGTTCTTATTGTGAATCTGAGAGTTGGTCACCAAAGAGATCCTAGGGTTCTTGAACTTGTGGACTAATTTTAGTGTGTGTTCCATGCCTCCCTTGTCTTGTCTCATATCATTTAGTATCAGAGATAAGGATGGTTTTGTTCCTATAATACCAATCTTGGGCTTGGATAGTAGAAAAATAAAAAAAAGTGTTCTTCTTCTTGTTATTGTGTTTGGCCGAGATTTGTGTCTAGATCTAGGCATGTTTTTGTTTTCTTAGTAGTTTCTTGTGTTAGCTTCTTGTTCACTAGAACTTCTTGAGTCTAAATCCAAGTTCTTGAGATAAGTTTCAAGTTGTGTTATGGTAGTTGTTGGACGGCTTGTTGTTGTTGTTCTTGTGTTCTTGAGTTGTGTTGAAAAAATATTTTAAAAAGGGTGTTGTTTGATCTTAAAACAAGAAAAAAAGAGTGAAACTTTTGTTTGTCTTGGAAATATCCTCAAGATATCACCAAAATGGTAAAAGAACAAAAGACATCCCAAAAGTCTAGTTACCACAAAAGAGTAAGACCACTTTTCTAGGTTGTCCAAAAGGGGAAAGGGGACAAGACATCCAAAAAGGTTGTCTTGCCAAATTAGTGCAAGTAGGTGAAAGACTTTTTGAATCTTGAAAAGGGAGTCTAAGACCTTGTTTGCCTATACCTTAGCCGAAACTTCTTTTTCCAAATGTGAAAGTAAACAACTAAATTGTTGAAACAAAAATTTTTCAACTTCAACAACATTCCAATGACCAAAAGTCGAGTGCCACATCATCATAAGCTCAAGAATTGGAATTCCTATTTTCTTTACTTTGTTCCATTGGTTTCAACTTTGTTAACTCTTATACTAATTGGCAACTAGTAAATACCTACTAAGTTGTAAATTAGTTTTTGAGTAAGTTCTTGTGTTAGCGTTATTTTTGTGCTTTTCTCATTTTTAACTCGTAGTAACTTCTTTATTTCAAGTTCGTAATAAAAAAAATTGTGTGTCTTGAGTCGATCAAACAAGAATCCACTCTGCCCGTCAAGTAGAATTGACATCCTATTGACTACCGGAGTATAAGCAACTTTTAATATTCACCGCTCCAATTGTGACAATCACAAAGGTGAGTGTATACGAGTGTTGGTGAGGAGCTTTTACTACTAATCTTGTTTGTTCATTATGTAGGTACAAAGGTGATATAAGGGGAATATGTCTTTGATAGCCAGAGATTATTATGACTACAACGTGGGAGACTATGATTGTCATGAGGGGTTTTGTGGATACGAAGTTGAGGGAGATTGTGGAGACTATGAAATAGCATGATCAAAACTTGGGGAGGGACATGGTTTTTTGGGAGAAAATAAGGGGAATGAAGCACCTAGTGCTTATGGTGAATTTGGAGATAATGTAGGACCTTGTAATGGTTGTTGTGATGATGTTGGGTCATGTGAGAAGTCTTACACTTCCCACACCGAACCTAGATTTGGAGTTAGATATAACCATTTTATTCGCAAAGCTTATGAGATTTATGATGAGAGTAAACGTGAGGAGTGCAAAAATTTATTTTCTTCACGTTGTAGTACTTCTTATCAAGATCGACATGGTGTGAATGGTTATCCTAGGTATAGTAGAGGTTGTCCCATGGGTAGAAGAGGATATATATCTCCAAAACTGATGGGTAATCATGTGCCTTACAATGTTGATCCTAGAAAGAGTGTATACTCTGAAAAGGTGACCATTTGTAGGATACCGGGCTTCCTCATTGTGTTAAATGATAGGTACTATAGAAACTATATCCTTCCATCCATGGTTGACTACTTGGGGTTGTTTTAAGAGTCTTTACTTGTTCCATACTTCTTGGATGGGTTTAAGGTTACTGAGAGGATAAGGGTTGTACGATGTTTTTCCCTTAACGTATGGTCATATGAGCTTGGGTGTCGATTGGTTTACACAACATAATTTTCTAAATATCCAAAATTAGCCTAATATTGTAAGAGATCGATGGGGAAATTGCCTCTTAACGTATATTCTGCTCGGGCTGCAAAAAGAAGTACTCACCTACTCTAATACGAATGATGATGAGAGACAAAAGATTGAGAGAAGTAAGAGTGTGCAAGGTGGTAATCCAAAAGTGGAAAAAGGAGAGGTTGTATGGAGCAAAGTGAGGGGATTGCCACCAAACTGAGTTAACATTGTTTTTCCTTCTATTTCTAAGGACATTTATGTAGGTACCGATATGGCAAGACAAGGAGGGAAATGTCGATTTTCTGCCCAAGATTGTATAGGACCTTCAGAACACGGAAAAAGAGAGTCTACTCAAGAACTTCAAGGTGATATAGCTAACTCTTACACTTTAGTGCGTGTCAATGATAATTGTATGGCTAGTAGCCCATTGAGTATAAGTTGTAGCTTACTTACTTGTGAGTCTAATAATTTTTTGCCTCTTGTTGATGATATACATGTTGTGAGTGTGGATACACTAGTTGATCCTATTGATGACAAAATCAACTTTTTTTGTAAGAGAAATTTATGTCCACCTAGTGTTGAAGACAATATGTTGAACAAAAGTACATCATCTTGTGTAATTGGTGTTGATCAACTTATGTTTGAAACTTGCCCACCAATTGAGGTTATGTGTGATGTGCTTAATAGAACTCAAGTGAGTGAAGTATTTAAAAATGTTGGTCAACAAAATGGGAGTGAACCCGAGAGCTATTCTTATGATAATCTTATACTTGAAATCTCTTTGAAACTTGTTATTAATCTTATAGAGAGTGATGAACGGGTTTGTTCTGAATCTACCCGTGAAATAGATCATTCTCTCTTTAGGTATAATGTCTTGTTTGAAGATGATATAAACATTCCTAATAGATCTAGTGGTGAAAATGATGGTATAGCTTGACTTGGAAGCTATTGCCTATATGCTAACCCATTATAGTGTGACAACATTCCTCCAAAAGATGGAAATCTATTCTTGGAAGATGGGAGTACTCTTATGGATAAGAAATGTGTGGTCTTGGAATCTACTCCACCTTCTACTTTGTGTGACTTTATTGTTAAAAGTACTCATGGTAATGGTGATGATTGGGAAACTAGTACTGAGTACAAACATGAGGGAACCTTAGTAGAAGTCAACTTGAGTGATACCTTTCTCTACTTTCTATTTACTTTGTATGACATCTATGCTATTGTAGAGAGCCTGCTATTTAGTTTGGGTGGAGACCACGGGAAAGGAGAGTGTTGTCTAGACCTATGTATATGGCCACTCTTTCCATTTGACCCCGGTGCCAAATATAGAAATGGTGATGTTGGTGCACCCAACTTATCGCTTGGTCTATATGACAAGAAAAGTGTCACTTTTTGTGAATCCCATAACCAAATCCTTTGTACATCTTTCCTTGATTTTTTAATATTTCATTCAAAGGATCCTTGGTTATACTTCAAGTATGTTTTTCCTTGGCGTGATGATGTTTATTATTGTGCTAACCCTAACCCTCATGCCATGAGGATGTTGTGCTTGTTTGTCCTTTCTCTAGTTTTGTAAGGTATGGATTCGAGGTCGAATCCTTTTCAAGAAGGGGAGAATGATACAAGTCAAATGGACACCTTATCTTTCGATGACATCCTTCAAAATCACTACATGAAGAATTAAGATTTGGTTGCATGGAGGGCATGGGATCATACTTGGAGGGGTCATCTTGAGCATGTCATTAAACAAACCTGAGTGTGGAAGATTGCTTGGAGCCTTGAAGACTTGAGGACTCTCGGGTTTGGGCCATATTTGGTAGTTCACGGTTTTGGTTTCCTTTATTAAGTGAATTTTGGTCACTTAGTCTTAAGGGTATTTTGGTTATTTAGACTTATCTAAATGATACTCCATGGTCGCCCACCTAATTAAGGGCATTGGAGTTATTTTTATCTTTCTTTTGTAATATACTATATATAATTTCTTTTAGGTCTTTTCTCATTAGTTTATGAATGATGAATTTATGAAACATTGTAAATCATCTCTCTTGAGAGTAGAACACCTTAGTGCAGTTCTTTGATAGGGCTTGGAAAATCCATCTTAGTATAGGGCTTGGAAAAGCTAATATTGACCTATGCTTGGAAATGGTGGATCTAGAGGTGAGTTGATTCCCTTGACGGTCACCATAAGAGTGTCATTTTGTATATTACATTTATTAGGATTTAGTGTTGAAATACACTCGGTTCTTAATCTTGTAATAATCTTGGTCTCACTATCTATCCTTTACTTTTTTGTAATCTTGTTGTGTTGTTCATGTTCCCTACTCTCGGCCTAGTGGTGTTCTTGTAGCTGAATGTTTTGTTCTTCTTGTTTTTAATTTTATGTGTTGTTAATCTAGTTTTGTTGGCTGGAAAATAGGTGTTAAACACCTTGTATCATCTCTTTCTTGTTCTTATTGTGAATCTGAGAGTTGGTCACCAAAGAGGTACTCGGGTTCTTGAACTTGTGGACTGATTTTGGTGTGAGTTTCGTGCCTCCCTTGTCTTGTCTCGTATCATAATGGATGGTAAAATGGATTTGAAATACCCTTGGATGGTTTGGATATTAAATTAAACTTAGGAGTCAAATGGATAAATAAACTGGTTTGGCATAATTGAATTAGCTTGCAAGCATATTGGAATGATGATACCAATTTCATAAATGCCTTAATAAATACTTCTTGGTTAATGGTTAGGTTTATGTGAAAACTATTTTGATTTAGATTTAAAGGGAATTGTGTAGCTCACCATGAAGGTGCAGTCCCAGGGGGATCAAATTGGAAATCGTGTTTGTCGGCGTAAGGGTCTATATGACCGTGCGTTTGGATACATACTATATTTTGGATGACTAATGCCTTGGTGTCTTTAGACTTTCCGTGATTTCCTTGGTTCATGTGGCTAACACACACTAGGGTCCTTTCAGCAGGGGGAGTTGAACCCATATAGCTCGTGCATGACTTTAGGACAGAGCGAGCTACACATTTTAGGCTAATGGTTTTAAACTCTCATGTTCATGACCCTTGTCCCTATCCCGGCATCCTATACAGGTATGTATAAATGTTATTCATATGGTTTTAACTAGTTTTAGAATTAGCATTATTGTATTCCTTTCCCTGAGTTACATGCCAGTGCTCTCCCCTACTGACCATCCCTAGAAGCTGTATCATTTCATGATATAGGATCTGAGGGTTTTCTGTTGCTTTTGTGCAGCGTTAGGTGGTTTGGTATTCCTGTGAAACTTTTATGAAATGGTGAGTCTCTATCTTTCATAAGGCCCAATCATTTCATTATTTTAAGTTTTGCTTAGTATTTTATTTTGGACCCTTTTGTCATAGTCGGTGGCATGTCCCAGCTTAGTTTGGTATTCTAGTTTTAGAGGCTTTTGTGGACAAGTGTTGGATTAGTTGTTTGCTTGACTCATACAACTTTTATTTGGCTTATCTTTCTTTCTTCTTACTAGTTTGGTTGGCTTCCGCTATTTATATTTATTAAAATATGTTTTGGAGATTAGGCTAAGGGGGTGGTCCACGATGGGCTTGAGATACCAATCACGACTAGCCCCTAGTTTGGGTCGTGAAACCTGCATTCAGATTCATCAACCTGGAATGCTTCATGATAAGTTGTTTGAGCAAAGGCTATTTGGATTTCATGAGACTACATGTCAACAGGAACTTCCACTTCCTTATTCCCATCTTTTTCACTATACTCTTCATAATATAGAGGAATTTATGAACCTCAGGTAAGGGAGAATATATGTGAAAGAGTATGCTTTAAAGTTCCATCAGTTTTCAAGGTATGCTCCTGATTTAGTGGTTGATATGAGGTCAAGAATGAGGAAGTTTGCTTCTGGGCTGAACAAATATCTGATTCTAAAGAGCAAGACTATTTTGCTCATGAAGGATATGGATATGTCGAGGCTGACTATTCATATGCAGCAGGTTAAGGATAAGAAGAGAAGGAAGGCAGAATATAGAGATAGGCAGGGTAAGTGGGGTAGGTTTTTTTATCAGGGAGGTGCCCAGTCTCAAGGTGATAGAGATGGTGGGAAATAGCAGAAAAAAGTAGAGGAGTTCTGGTTCAATATCTTCTGCCAGTGCTCCTTACCCCCAGCAGTCGAGTGACAGGCATCATCATAGTGGTGACAATTCTCGGGCGTAGAAAGACCAGCAAGCAGAGTTCAGTCTGTTTCTTTGTGTCCTTTTTGTCGGTTTTGCAGTTGTCCTCATCAGGGATTCTGTGAGAAAGGTAGGGATAAGTGCTTTAAGTGTCACCAAGTAGGCCATCGGCTCAGGGATTGTCCGTCTAACAAGGTTTCTACGGGGATGAATAAGATTTTGGTGGCTTCATCTTCTGTTCCTACACCCGATGGTGTGGCAACTGCTTCTAGTTCCAGTACTGGTCAGAATAGGTTGTATGCTTTGGCATCCCATTAGAAATCTGAGGCATTGCCTGATGTTGTTACTAGTACGTTACAGCTTTTCTTTCGTGATGTATATTATTTACTTGATCTAGGTTCTACCTTTTCTGATATGACTCTTTATGTAGCTGTGTGTTTTGGTTTTGATTCGGAAATTAATTTGGATCCATTTTTTATTTCTACCCCGGTAGGAAATCCGATCATTGTTGAACGGGTCTATAGGGGGTGTGTGCTATCTGTGAGTGGTAGAAAGACTTTGGTGGATTAGTTTGAGTTGGGTATGGTAGAGTTCTATGTAATCATGGGCATGGATTGGTTGTAATCTTGTTATGCAAATTTAGATTGTCGAACTCGTAAGGTCATCTTTAGGTTCCCTGGTAAGCCAAAAATAGAATGGTAAGGTTGTTCCTTAGCGGCTAGGGGAAGTTTATTTCTTATCTTAGAGCCCAAAGTTAATCTCTAAAGGTTTTCTTTATCACTTGGTCCAGGTTAAAGATTCTAATTCAGAAGGTCATTTTTTGTCTTCAGTCCCTGTGGTTAATGAGTTTCTAGAGGTCTTTTTGGATGATTTTCCATGTGTTTCTCCGGATAGGGAAATAGAGATTGGTATTGATTTGCCTCTGTACACTCCTCCAATTTCTATTCCTCCGTATAGAATAGCTCCTACTGAGTTAAGAGAACTCAAGCAACAAATTAAAGATCTTCTAGATAAAGGGTTTATTCATCCTAGCTTTTCCCCACGGGGTGCACCGATGTTGTTCGTGCACAAGAAAGATGGTTCTATTCGTATGTGCATCGACTACATGCAGTTGAATAAGGTAACGGTTAAGAACAAGTATCCTATCCTAATGATAGATGATCTGTTTGACCATTTGCAAGGTGAAAATTCTTCTCTAAGATAGATCTTCGGTCTTGGTACCACTAGCTGAAGATTAGGGAGGTAGATATTCCTAAGACGGCTTTCACACTAGGTATGGGCATTATGATTTTTTGGTGACGTCATTTGGATTAACAAATGGCCCTGCAACATTTATGGATCTTATGAACAAGGTGTTTCAGTAGTATTTGGATCTCTTCATTATTGTGTTTATTAACGATATTCTAGTGTATTCAAAAAGTGAGGTGGATCATGCTAATCACCTCCGTGTGGTGTTGCAGATATTAAGGGAATAATGATTGTTTGCAGATCTCTCTAAGAGCGAGTTTTGGTTGAATGTTATGACTTTCTTGGGTCATGTCATCTCTAGTGAAGGGATCATGGTGGATCCGTAGAAGGTGATTGTGGTGAAGAAGTGGCCTAGACCTATGACACCATCTGATATTTGGAGTTTCATGGGTTTAACCGGGTATTATAGGTGGTTTGTGATAAGCTTCTCGTCGATAGCTGCTCCTTTTACTAAGTTGACTCAGAAGAAGGTTAAGTTTTCTTGGTCAGATGCGTGTGAAGAGAGTTTTGAGAAGTTGAAGGATAAGTTGACTTTGGCTCCAGTTCTGACTTTGTCGGAAGGCAATGATGGGTTCGTGGTTTATTGTAATGCATCTTGGGTTAGTCTTGGTTGTGTGTTGATGCAGCATGGGAAGGTGATATCCTATTCTTCCAGGCAGTTGAAGGTGCATGAGAGGAACTATCCTACTCACGATTTGGAGTTGTTGGTCATTGTGTTTGCATTGAAGATATGGCGGCATTATTTGTAAGGGGTCTACGTAGATATCTTTTCTGATCACAAGAGTTTTCAATAAGTGTTCTTATAGAAAGAGCTTAATCTCAGTAAGAGGAGAAGGCTTGAGCTTCTCAAGGACTACAATATGAGTCTTCACTACCATGCTGGTAAAGCTAACGTAGTTGTTAATGCTATTAGCAGGTTGTCCATGGGTAGTTTGGCTCATATAGAAGAAGAAAAGCAAAAATAGGTGAAGGATATTCATCGCTTGACAAATCTTGGGGTTCGTCTCTTGGACTCCAAGGATGGTGGTGTGATGGTGCAATAAGTGGTTAGATCATTTCTTGGTGTGGAGATTAAGGAGAAGCAAGTGTTGGATTATGCCTTGATAAAAATCAAGGGTATCATTGGTAAGCAAAAGGTGGTGGATTTTGAGATTAGCAACGATGGTACTTTATAGTACTAAGGAAGGTTGTGTGTTCCTGGTGTAGATGGTTTTTGGCAAAGGATCTTGGCTAAGGCGCACGAGTCGTGCTATGTTGTCCATCCTGGTTCTACTAAGATGTACCATGATCTCAAGGAGATCTATTGGTGGAGTGGCATGAAGCAAAACATGGTTGATTTTGTGTCTAAGTGCTTGATGTGTCAAAAATTTAAAGTTGAGCACATGAGGCCTGGTAGGTTGTATCAAGAGATTAAGTTGCCTAAATGGAAGTGGTAGGAGATTAATAAGGATTTAATTACAGTTCTTCCTCTATCTTGAAATCAATTTGATTTGATTTGGGTCATTGTGGATAGGATGACGAAGTCTATGCATTTCTTGCCTATGCGGACCTCCTTTTAGGGGGAGGATTATGCGAAGCTTTATCTTCAAAAGATTATGAAACTGCATGGGATGCCTGTTTCAATTGTTTTTTATTGCAGTACGCAGTTTACATCCCACTTTTGGTGGTCTTTCCAGAAAGGATTGGGGACTAAGGTGAGTCTGAGTACGGCTTTCCACCCGTAGTCGGATAGGCAGGCGGAAAGAACTATTTAGACATTAAAAGATATGTTTCAAACCTATGTGATTGATTATGGTGGTGTTTGGGTGGATCATATACCTTTGGTACAGTTTTCTTACAACAATAGCTATCATAAGAGTATTGGTATGGCTCCTTTTGAGGCATTGTATGGTAGGAGGTGTAGATCTCCTATTGGTTGGTTTGAGCTCAGTGAGGCTGATTTGTTTGGTCCGAATTTGGTTTTTCAAGAAATGGAAAAGGTGTAGGTGATTCGGGACAGGCTCAAGGCTGCCCAGAGTCGTCAAAAGTCATATGCGGACGTTAGGCATAGAGATTTGGTGTTTGCAGTTGGGGATAAGGTTTTCCTTAAGGTATCTCCTATAAAGGGAGTAGTACGGTTTGGCAAAAAGGGAAAGATAAGTCCTCGGTATATTGGTCCTTATGAGATTTTACGTAGAGCAAGTAATGTTGCGTATGAGTTGGAGTTTCCATCTAGTTTGAGTTTGGTTCATCCGATATTTTATGTTTCTATGTTGAGGAAGTGTGTTGGTGATTTGTCTTCGATTGTGCCTTTAGAAGGGTTGGATATCTCGGATTCTCTATCTTATAAAGAGGTTCCAATTGAGATATTGTATAGGCAGGTTCGTCGATTGCGGACCAAGGATGTGGCTTTATTTAAGGTTCTATGGCAGAACAACAAGATGGAAGAGACCACGTGGGAAGCGAAAGAGGAGATGAAATCCAAGTACCCTCTTCCTTTTTCTGCTCCTAATATTCGTGCGGAAGGTATGTGTTCTTGAACACATTTTTATTTTTGAGTTTGTTAAAGGAAAGATTAATATCTTCGTCTCTTTGTTTTAAAACTTTGTTAAAGGGATGTTTGATAATGTAAATGACTCTGTGTATGGTTACCTCTACCTTATCCGTCATTCGAGATTGAATGTTCCTAGTGGGGGAGACTGAAGAATCCCAGGTTTGGACCCTTAGAAAATTTCTAGGAATCTCGTTCTTCGAACCCATGATGACTCATAGTACGAGCCGTAAGTTGGGGTACGAGTGGTGAAGACCTATTGTAACCTGACCAGTGTGAGTTGGTAGGATGGTCTTGGACATCGAAATGGATACAACTTGAGGGTATGAGTTGTAATTCATAGGTATGAGTCATATAGGTGACTCATAAGGTGGTCAGTGTTTTATCCTCCTGGTGTTAGATTCTACCAGGGATACGGATCATGGGTACGGATGGTATGTTGAGGTTACAACTTGGTTGGATGAGTCATATACTGAACAATGTCTGATCCATGGTTGTGGATTGGTTACGATTGGGTGGTATCACCCGTAAGCTAGGTTACAACTCATAAGGAGGTCAGTCGTGACCCTGTGTCGGGTTTTTATGGGATTTAAGTGGGGGTATTTTGGACATTTCCCTACTTACCCTAATAAGGACCCACAACTTCTAATATACTTAGGAGGTTATTTACCCTATTATTTTATTCTTAAACACTTAGAATCTCTTCCAAAACATATCATAATTCTCTCAAGAGCTTTTGGGGAAAAGAGCTAGGGTTTCAACTAAGGGATTACTATGGGGCTTTTCGTAGTGAATTTGTTCCATCAATCTTCTTGGTTTAAGGCATGATTTTCTTTCCTACTAGTAATTTCAATTAAAGGAATGGTTATATGATGTTTACTCTTGCATGGTTTTGGTTTTCAATCATTGATTTAGGGGTTTAGATGTTAAAGGCTTAGTTATGATTTCTTATGGCTTTAATTATTCTTTTTATGCATTAATGGTGGTTTTGGATAATGGAATTGCATGGTAATGGTTTAATGGTAATGGAATTTTGTTTTGGTTATATTATCCCCCCAAGGTGTTTGATAAAATATTTATAAAGATATGTTCATTGCATTGACTTATGTTAATGGAACTCTTGCTTGTTTTCAGCTTATACATGAAACCTTAAATGTTTTCAATGGTTTATAAAGGTTAATGTCTAATTGGTAATGCTTATGGAGAACATGGTAGTCTCTTAAGAGGTTAATATGGTAAACGGAAAGGGCACTGAGAGTCTCTTTAATGTAAAAGGTTTGACTATGGATAATGCTTGCAAGTATGGTGGTATGACGATACCACTGGTTTATCAAATAGTCTTGGTTAATAAATGGATAATTGGATTATTTGTACTTGTTTTTAATTGGGCATTAATGGCGAAAAGTGTAATCTAAGCCGTGGAAGGTGGCGATCCTGGGGGGACCAAAACCGGAAGCTCATATTTACCGATATGAGAGGTCTTCGATGGCCACGTGTGAGTGTCACGTTTATATTGGAGGTATGTACTAGTCATCCCGAGGTTATTGCCTGGACGTGCGGATACACATATCGGGACCCTTTCAGTAGGGGGAGCTGAACCCATATGGCCCGTGGGTGGTAGAACGGCTAAGCTACACGACCCAGGTTGAGGTTTTAAATAGCATGCTAAACCCGATCCCTTTTCCTATCACTTGTATTTATGTATGGATGTTTGCATTGGATGGTTTTCACTTGGTTTTGATAAATGTCATTACTTTATCCTTATCCTGAGATTCATGTTAGTGTTCACCCACTAACCCATTTACTGGTAGATGTATACCCTTGATATGCAGGAATTGGACGTTCGACTCCTCCTTCATAGTACTTAATTTGGGGACAGCTTATTGGACTGGAGTGGTGAGCTTCCATCCTTTCAGAAGGAATCATTTCATGTTGGACATTCTTAGACTTTTTATTTTCTTTTCGGATAGTGGGTTTGGCCATGGTTGGGGGCATGTCCCAACCGGATATTTGTATTCTTTTGGATAGAGGATTTGTGGTACTTCTAGGGGTTGGAATGGGAAGGATCGGTATTGGTGTTGACCTTGGCATCGAGATGGATGTTGGGGCTTAGACCCTTGGATGATATTATTGGTCGTTCCATCGTAATACATTTTGGGTTTGACTTTCATATTATGTTTTGATATTCTCTTTGGTTTGGTACGGTATGGATGGTTGGTTTGGCATGGACAAGCTTGGTTGGGTCGGTCATGGTTGTGACCCTATCCCAGAGTCTTCATGAGAGCATTGCGCAATCTTTTTATATGCTCGAAATTCAGCTCATGTAAGGCTATATAAGGTGGTTGGGTTGGGTTAAAGAGGTGGTCCCCGGTCCTAGGTGGACTTGGGATGCCCATTACGACAAGGCCCCGGTCCGGGCTGCGTTAGGAACCATCCTTCTTGCACATAAACAACACTGGCGCACCCCATGGAGAAACACTAGGACGAATAAACCCCTTATCCAGAAGGTCCTTAAGTTACTCCTTAAGTTCCCTAAACTCAGTCGAAACCATTCTATACGGAGGAATTGAAATTAGACGAGTGTCCGAAAGCAAATCTATACTAAACTCTATTTCTCTATTTAGAGGAACACTAGGAAGATCATTCGGAAACACCTCTGGAAAATCATTAACCACAGTGACCGAAGACAAAAAAGGGCCTTCCGAGTTAGAATCTTTAACCCGGACTAAGTGATAAAGACAACCCTTAGAGATTAACCTCCGAGATCTAAGTTAAGAAATAAACCTCCCCCTAGGATCTAAGGAACTACCTTCCCATCTATAACCAGTGCACCAGAAACTTAAAGATAACCCTACGGGTCCGACAATCCACAGACACATAACAAGAATGTAACCAATCCATACCTAAGATTACATCAAAATCTACCATATCAAACTCAAATAGATCTGCCAGAGTCTGTTTGCTACCAATAGATACCGTACACCCTCTATAGACTCTCTTAGCAATAACTGAGTCACCTACCAGGGTAGAAACAAAAAAAGAATCCAAAATAACTTTTGGATCGAAACCAAAAGACACAGCCACATATGGAGTCATGTAATAAAGAGTGGACCCCACATCAAGCAAACAATATTTATCACGAGAGAAACTCTATGACGTATAAGTAACTACATCAGGTGATGCCTCAAATTCCTATCGGGATGCCAAAGCATACAACCTTTTTCAAACAACATTGAACCAACAGTAGTAAAAGAAGCAGATGCCACACCACCAGGAGCAACAGCAGAAGATGAAGCCACAAGAATTTTATTCGCCCCCGTAGCAACCTTATTGACCGGACAATCCCTGAGGCGATGAATTATCTAAACAATCGCTACCTAAACACACTTGAAGAACTTGTCCCTTTCTTCCTCACAATAAACTCGATGGGGACGACTACAGAATCGACAGCGAGGACACGAAGAAACTGACTGACCTTCTCACCTGAGATTGGGCAACGTGTGCCTTAGAATTATCACCATCTTGATAATACCTGTATCTCGACTGTTGTGGGTAAGGAGCACTGGTAGAAAAGGAGCTAGAACTCCCCCACTTCTTTTTCTGCCACTTGCCACCATCTCTACCACCCTGAGACTGAGCACCTCCCTGATCAGAAAACCTACTCCGCTTTTCTTGCCTATCCCCAAACTCTGCCTGCTTCCTCTTCTTATCCTCATCCTGTTGCATACGAACAGTCCACCTCGAGATGTCCATATCTTTAATCAGCAAGGCAGTCTTGCTCTCTGGAATTAAATTTCTATTCATCCCAAAAGCAAACTTTCTCATTGTCGACCTCATATCAGCCACCAAATTAGGAGCATACCTTGATAGCTGATGGAACTTCAAAGCATATTCCTTTACATAAATCCTCTCATGCCTGAGGTTCACAAACTCCTCCATCTTTGCTTCCCTCAACTCTTTAGGAAAGAATCGATCTATGAAGGCATCATAAAAGCTTCCCACAACCCTTCCTCCTCCATATCACTTTTATCCCTATCCCACTTCTTATACCATTGATAAACAACATCTTTGAGCAGATAAGCTACAAAGTTAACCCTTTCTATATCAGTAGCCTACATCACCCAAAAGATTATCTCCATCTCATACAAGAAGCCCTGTGGATCCTCCTTCACCTTCACCTCAGTAAAAGTTGGAGGACCCATTTTCATAAATTGACCAACCCTTGTTCCCTTAGAAGACAAAGTACCAGTCGTACCCTACTCATCCTGAGCAGCAACCAGTTGGGCAAATGACATGAATAGAAAGACAAAATTCTGCATTTGTCACGTTGCCCTGAGGGACCTAAGGGGAACTAGCTAAAATAGGAGGAACTCCAGCACCATCAGGAATAGGACCATAAGATCGAAGATGTACTCCATATATAGGACGTACCCCTTCAGCATTATCCCCAGATGGGACAAATGAATTTCCTTGTGTTCCATATCTAGGAGGCATGATTTAAAGATGAACAAAAAGGATTAGAGGAGATTCCAGGATTGAGAACTCAATCTTGAAGATAGAATACCTAGAAAGTGACACATTCCTAAATGTCTTGCAGGCTCTCTGTTATGAGTGTAGCGCGCTTCACACCCCTAAAAGAGACTCTACTCGACACGGCTTTGTGGACTTCCTAGTAGACCATGAACCTAAAGCTATGATACCAACTTGACATGACCCGACCCCGAGCCTTGTCATAATGGGTATCCCATGTCCAATCAAGACCGGGGACCTCCCCCTGTTACCCAACCCAACCACCTATATCCAACCTTATATGGGAAGAATTTTGAACATATAACGAGATAACATTATTGCTCTCATTAAGACTCTAGGATAGGGCCACAACCATGACCGACCCAACTGAGTACAACTGTACCCCACCAACCGACCAACCGTACCAAGCCAAACCATGGACCATAAACCAAAGGGAATACCAAAACATAATATGAAAATCAATCCCAAAATGTAATATGATAGAACAATGAGAAATTATGTACAATGATGCCAGCCTCAATATCAATACCAATACTAAGGTTGACACCTCTACCGATCCCGCCCATACCATCCCCCAGAAGTACCACAAAGCCTCTATCCAAAAGAGTAAACAAATTTGGGTGGGACATGCCCCCAACCATGGCTAAAACCAATATCCAAAATAAAATAAAATAAAAGTGTCTAGAGAAATACCTAATATGAAATGATGCCTTCTGAAAGGATGAAAGCTCACCACTTCAGTCCAAGTGCTCATACCAAATACGCATGCTAAACAGGATAAGTAGAATGGTCGGTTCCTACATAACGTGGGTATACAGTTGCTAGTAGACGGGGTTAGCGAATGACTGCTAGCATGAAACTCAGGGTAAGGATAAAATAATGCCAGTTATAAAACAAGTAAAACCATCCATAATTCATACAACCATACATAAATAAGTTCTAGAAAAAGGTACTAATTTTAGCATGCTCTTAAAACCTTTACCTGGGTTATGTAGCTTTACCGTCCTAACAACCCACGGGCAATATGGGTTCGGTTCTCCCTACTAAAAGGGTCCCAGTACGTGTAGCCACACGACCGAGAAATATCATATGGGATTACTAGTACATCCCTCCAATATAAAACGTGACACTCGTACATGGTTATCAAGGACCCCTCATATTGGCACATATGAGTTTTCAGTTTTGGTAACTCCGGGACCGCCACCTTTCATGGCTTAGTTACACACCCCACCATTAATACCCAATTAAAACCATGTCCAAACAACTCATTTAATATTTATTAACCAAGGACAATATTGGTGGTATCGTCATACCATCCCATTACTTGCAAGTAATATCCATAGCCAAACCATTTAGGTTAAGGGGACCTTAGGTGCCATTTTCATATACCATATTAAATCCACTTGGGAGACCTCCATGTTCTCCACAAGCATAACCATTTAGCCTTTACCTTTTTCAAATCATTAAACCATGCATAAATCCTTTATATAGTTTAAAACATGCAAGAGTTCCATTAAAAGAATTCAATGCAATGAACATATCTTTATAAGCATTTCATCAAGCACATTGGGGGCATAATATAACCAAAACTAATTTCAAAGACCATTAAACCATTACCATGCAATCAAATTGTCCAAAACCACCATTAATGTATATAAAAGCATAATTAAAATCATAGAAAACCATAACCAAGCATTCAATATCAAAACCCCTAATAATAATTGAAAAACCATAATCATAAAATAGTAAAAACCATGAAATTAATCATATAAACCATGCCTTTAGTTGAAATTACAGTGAGGGAAGAGCCTTAAACCGAAGAATTAATGGAAAGAAATCGCCAAAACAAGACCCAAAGAAAGCCCTTAGTTGAAACCCTAGCTTCCTTTCCCCTAAAGCTCTTGAGAGAATTATGAAATGTTTTGGAATAGTTTCTAAATATTAGTGAATAGAATAATACGGTAAATAACCTCCTAAGTGTATTACAAGTTGTGGGTCCTAATTAGGGTGAGTAGGGAAATGTCCAGAATACTCCCACTTAAATTGCTTAAAAACTGATCATAGGAATACGACTAACCCATACGAGTCGTACCCTATTATGCGATCAATATCTGCCACTTGTATCCAGACCTCAACCCTTGGATTAAATATTATTCAGTATACGACTTATCCAACCAAGTCGTAACCATAGCATACGATTCGTATCCATGAATTATATCCCTGGCAGAATAAATTACCTTGGGAATTGAACACTATTTACTATATGAGTCCTGGGTATGACTCGTACACTGGCTTACGGCTCATAGTGAGCCACTCATACTCAGATCCAACCTAAGTAACCAAGTCTAATATTAAGTTAAGGAACCAAATGATTCGTAACCACCAACATGACTCATACCCTAAGTCATATTTATTTTAGTAACCAAAACCATCCCACCAACTAACACTGGTCAGCATACGATAGGACCCTACCATCCGTACCTCAGCATACGACTCATACCCATGAGTCGTATTGGGTTTGGAGAACGGATTTCCAGGAAATTTTCTAAGGGTCAAAACCCATGATGTTTCACTACACTGGAAACATTACGAAATACCCTCCTTACGGCTTGTTAAAAGTCTATACAACTCATTAAATCCAGTCGTTATCAAAGAAGTAAGTTAGGAAAATCCTTCAAGGCTCATTACGACTGAGTCCTATGACCCGTAAAGACATATTGCAACCCATCAGGTAAGTCATTGTCAGGGCAAAGATCATAGAAATCATAAAATTTTCAAGGGCCAAATTCTGGGGTATTTCAATTCTCCCCTAATTAGATCATTCATCCTCGAATGATGGAGCATGATTTTAACATAACTAACAACCACTTTTCATTTTAACAAAGTCAAAAAGCAAAGATATCAAGGAATCACAATTTTCTTTAACAAAGTCAGAAAATAAGATATTAAGAATAACACATACCTCAAGCATGGTTATTAAGAACGGGGAACAAGAACGGATATTTGGATTTTATGTCCTCTCTAGCTTCCCATATAGCTCCTTCCTCCCAAACAATACATCTAATAACCCTTAAATATGACCATACTCTCCACTAAACTTTCAACTATGAATACAACACTCTACCATTTCAACCTCCTAACTCCCCCGTGAAACAAAACTATGAGACCTGAGCATTTGCTGCATCTTCCTCCCATGTTAAAGCCTAACTCAGAGTTAAAGGTGCTAGTGTAAGTTATGGGTCCCTATACTTTACACCACTCCAATAGTTCTATTTGATCTTATTACAATAATTAAGTAACCTCAGGTCTTAATCAAGGAGTACTAACCACATAACACAGTGGTTTATGTATCCATCAATCATATCATTCAGGCCTATATTTCTTCCCCCTCTTTGCAAATCTTTCACTCAAAACTAGAAACTTCAATAACTATCATGATAGATTTCATCACATCTATTCTTCTTAACTATTTCACATAACAAAGGTTCATCTTACTCTTCCACCTTTATCTATAATTTTACCATTGTAGTTAAAACAAAATTTTATAATAAAGAACATCTACTCCCTCATCCAAAACATTACTATGCTTCTATAGCCACTACCATCCTAACATAAAAAGGGTCACTAAGGAACTAGAGTACAAGTATCAAGAATGAGGGGGGTTATTTCTCAATTATAAATCCTACTTGTCGTACTACTCAAGGTGAGACCCACGAAATAAGACAAGGCACGAAGTACTTTATAACAATCACCTAGGTTACAAATGGAGGGTTGTTCTGATATAAACATACCATAGCATGAGTCCTTAGGACTGGGCACTAGGAGAAACATGACTACGTATATCATGGGTAACATAACATAATGTCGAGATCTATATTCAGAGAACAAGGCGAGGATTTTTTCCTGAAACCACTATTTCTTAGAACTAGGCATAACGTGAGACATAAATTTATGGATCACACTTAGAAGCTCAAATTTCTGAGAACCATTATTGCCTTTGGTTCAGGGGCTAGAGTACTAACATACGCAACATGTAGAATGTGAGACTTAGGCATAAGCACTATTAGAATACGTACAGCACTAGTAGAGTTCCCTCTTAGCCAAAATAGGAGAGAATTACTAGAATAGGAGTAAATTTACCCCGACTCTCCCCTGAAGCCCACCGCTAGGAGAAAATTTAAGATTAGACCTCGATCTCCATCTTACTACACCTATAAGCAAAATATCCACTCTAAAGGGTATCACCTTGGATATGTACTAGGGGTACTTGGCTCTCTTATACTTAAAACCTCATTAATCCAGATGCTACTTGGGGTTCAGCATACTCTTATGAATTCCATGCCCTAATACATCCAATGACTTAGCCCCTAATCCATCAATTTAACCTGGACCTCCGGCCTATATATCATAACTTTCCCACTCTAGTATTCCCTAAGTCTCAACCTCATCTCTTCCTCACACCCCATCAAGCCTACCGATTTACTCCCATAAATACTGCATTGCTATCATATACCCCATATTAATCTTAGCTTAGTTCAACTTCTAGTGCATGCATAAGAGGATTAAATTCTAAAAATCTAGCTAAGTGTTGGGATACTTAGACATTTTTAAGACCTCCTAACTTCGAGGATTTTAAGTTGACATTCCAAACTCCAAGACAATAGTTTTTGAGTTAATTCATGTTCAGGGGTGTAAGGAGCATGTCTCGGGGAAATTTTAGATTTTTTGAATGAGGTTTGGGTCATGTTTGGATTTTGATTCCAGCAACTCATCGTGATTGCATCGTATCGCACCGTGTATAGCAATGGACATATCACCGCATTGTGCTAGCCCTCTAATCAACATTCAAGTTATGAATTTAATCTTCTAAGGGGTAATTAGATCTTTTTCCATCACCCCAAGTTATAAAAATATGAGATTAAATGTCAGTTGGGGAATTATTTGCCCACATTCTCCAATTTTACTCTCAAGAACAAACCTTAATCCCCTCCTCAATTTCTTGAATTATGATATTACTTTGAGATTGAAGGCTTACTATGCACGTGATTCTACATGTATCCATACTTTGATTTATAAGTTTCATATCGTGATTTAAATATCATTATCTTGGCTAGAATTGTTAAAGTATTTCAAAATTTCTATTGAGTATAAAGTTTTGTTGTGAATTATTCTGAATTTAAAGCATGAATTTTAAGTCTTAAGCTTAAGTGTTAAGATTTCAAGAAAATTATGCTTGTAAGTTTTCTTTGATAATTTTATACCAAGATTTAAAGCAAGATTTGATCTTTTGATCCTAATCTAAGATATAGAATCCACATTTGTTTATCTTGATTATAATTTAAAGCAAAAAATAAGCATAACTGGTTTTATTATATAAACATTTGTGCTATTTTAAGGTGGATTTCATAAAGTATGAGCATATAAGTAATAAGGGAGTAGTATTTATCACCGAGTTGGGTTTGAGTCCAAGGTCACATGTTCCAAAACTACGTGCCACCATAGGTTCAAATCCTAATATGGGTTTAGTAATCACTCAAGTTAAGGTTCTATTCTGATGGCAAGGGTAGAACAGCTCTCCCTAACGTGGGTAAGACATTGGACTCCATGATATCTCACATGATTTATCTCGGTTAGAAGAACCTCCCTCAAAAAGAATAAAAGTAAAGATTTTAGAAAGAAGTGTTATGCCTCACAAAGTTTATCATTATGATTTATTATTCATGTTTATTATTTTGCAGTTTTGGTTTTATTCAAGCTCAAGGTGAGTTGTTTACACTTAGCATGCATTATTTGAAAATCAAAGTGCACATTGAGTTATTGTTTTACTTATGCATTCACCCCCACATGCTCAGTACATTTCAGAAGTACTGATCTACATATATGTCTATGTGCTACATTGTCTTATATGTAGGTCCTAGTGCTCAGTTCTAGCAACGTGATTGATTAAAGGCTTCTCCACCTACATCCCGATGTTTGGTAAGTCCTCATAGTTAGAGGACCCATTTTTATTAGACTTTGATATTGATAAAGTATTTTATCCATTTGATTTTTGTTAAGTTTGAGTCAGGTGGGGCTTGTCCTAGTGGCTCTCTAGTTAGAAGTAGAGGCTTGTCCGACTGGTTTTTGTCTTAGATTCAAAAATAGTTATTTTCAATATTTCCAAGTTCAAGACTTTTACTTAAGATATTAATTTATTTATTTGAAGATTTCATATGCTAAGTTTACCTTTACTATGAGATCCAATATTGTTAGAAGGCTTAAAGGGTTAGCTTTGAACTACCCATAGTCTTGAGCACTGTGTGACATCCAGGGTGTACTTTCGGGATGTTACAAACTTGGTATGAGAGCCTAAGGTTTTAAAGAGTCCTGGGGATTTAGACAAGCCATGTTATGTGGAGTCTTAATCATGGGTGTGAAGCACGCTACATTTATGAGCAAGAGGTTGCGGAATGAGTTAGGAATCATTATTTCTTTCATGATCTATTGTGCTTACAGTTATTTCTATCTACTTTAACTCGTGCTTTAATGTGACAGAATATACCTTCTCATCGAGCCAATGCACGCAAAAATGGTTACCAACCACTCTTGCCCGCTGACCCTCTAAATTAGAATGTGTATCATGCTGAATTTTGGGCTGCCTTTCAAGCTAGGCCCAAGATGTGAATGCCAATGTTCAGGGAAACCAACAAGTGGTAGTCCCACTTCAGTAAAATGGTAATCTAGCTGAAGTCAGGATTCGAGATTTTCATGAGAATGAATCCACTTGAGTTCTTTGGGTCAAAGGTTGATGAGGATCCATAATTATTCATTGATAGGGTGAGAAAGATCACACAGATTATGCATATTATTGAGGATAAGAGTGTAGAATTGGCATCCTATAGGCTTAAGGATATTTCTTATAATTGGGTTGTGATATGGAAGAAAGGTAGAGGTGAGAATGTTACTTCTATGAGTTGGTAGGTGTTTTAGTATGTGTTTATGGAGAGGTTCTTTCCGTATGAGATGAGAGAATCTAAGGTTGAAGAGTTCATGAACCTGAGGTAGGGCTCGGTGACAGTGAAGGAGTACTGCCTTAAGTTCACTTAGTTGTCAAAGTATGCTCCTGAGTTGGTAGCTGACCCTAGATCTAGCATGAGTAAGTTTGTTAATGGAGTGTCTGATTTTGTAGGCAATGAGTGTAGTACTGCCATACTTATTGGGGATATGTATATTGCTAGGTTGATGACTCATGCTCGGCAGATTAAAGCAAAAAAAATAAAAGAGAAAGAAGAGAAATAAAAAGGCTAGAACTGGAAATTTGAGTATGATCAACCAAGGTCTGGAGGGGGAACCATTTACAGTTTTAGGGTCATTCATTTCTGCCAGTACCATCTTCATCCAGTGTCCTTGCACCCAGAACCAAGTAGGAATAGAAAGGTGGGACTTCTATTTCTAGGTCTTATAATAGTGTGGGTGGAAGGCCCAGTTATAAGACATGTGTAAAGTGTGGCAGGATCCATCTTGGTGAGTGTTTGATGGGAAAAAAGGGTTGTTATGGATATGGAAAGTTAGGTCACAAAATCAAGAAGTGTCCATATGTTAAGAAGGGAAGTAGGGATGTTCTCCCCAAAACTCAAGCTACTAGTGCACCGCCCGGTTTCTCCTATGGGTGCATCATCCATTACCGATGGCAGTAAGCACCAGAATCGATTCTATGATTTACCATCCCAACAGGAGTAGGAGAGTTCACCAGATATTATTACTGGTATGTTTCTTGTCTTTCATCTAGATGTATTGGGGTTGTTAGACCCAAGGTCAAATCTATCTTATGTGATTCCATTAGTTGCGATAAATTTTGGGATAAGTCCTGAAAAGCTCTCCAAGCCCTTCTTACTTTCCACCCCAGCGGGTGAGTCAGTTATTGCCAGGTGAGTCTATATGAAGTGTTTTATCACTATCCTACATAAGATCATACTATCAGACCTAATAAAGTTAGAAATAATATATTTTGATGTCATTCTACGCATGGATTGGCTCTATTCATGCTATGCATCAATAGATTGTCGCACTCGTATGGTGAAGTTTCAGTTTCCTGATGAGGTAGTATTTGAGTGGGAAGGTAGTTCTGAATCTCCCAAGAGTCATTTCATATCTTATCGCAAGAAAGTTAATATCGATAGGGTGCATTTATCATTTAGTTCAAGTCAAAGATACTAAGTCTGAAGCTCCAACAGTTCAGTCAGTTTGAGTAGTTAATGAGTTTCCTGAGTTTTTTCCCAAAGATTTACCAGGGATACCTCCCAATAGAGAAATAAAATTTGGTATTGATTTTCTTTCTGATACTCAACCCATCTCCATCCCTCCAAATCATATGGCTCTGGCCGAGCTTAAAGAGTTAAAAAATCAGCATAAAGACCTCCTAGATAAAGGTTTCATAAGGCCTAGTATTTCTCCTTGGGGCGCTCCAGTCCTGTTCGTGCGTAAGAAAGATGGCTCTCTTTGAATGTGCATCGACTACTGCCAGTTAAAAAAAGTCAAAATAAGAACAAATATCCTTTTCCTAGGATTGATGACTTATTCGACTATCTTCAAGGTGCAAGTTATTTCTCAAAAATAGACCTCATATCCGGCTATCACCAACTTAGAGTAAGAGAATGTGACATTCCAAAGACAGCTTTTAAAACTCGGTATGGTCACTTTGAATTTCTAGACATGTCTTTTGGACTAACAAATTCCCCAACAGCCTTCATGGACTTGATAAACAGAGTGTTCAAGCAGTACTTGGACATGTTTGTCATAGTCTTCATTGATGACATCCTTGTTTATTCCCGTAGAGATAATGATCATGCAGACCATCTTAGAATTGTATTACAGACTGTTAGAGACCATCAGTTGTTCGCCAAATTCAGTAAGTGTGAGTTTTTTTTAAGATTAGTAGCTTTTTTGTCCATATTATTTCCAATGATGGCATTAGAGTTGACCCTCAAAAGACTAAAACAGTGAGAAACTGGCCCAGACATATCTCTTCATCAAATATCAGGAGTTTCTTGGGTTTGACTAGCTATTGCAGATGGTTTGTTGAGGGATTTTTATCTATTGCATCCCCCATTTCTAGATTGACTCAGAAAAAAGTCAAGTTTTAGTGGTTAGATTTTTGTGAGAAGAGTTTTAAGGAGTTGAAGACTCGACTCACTTCAGCCCCAATTTTGGTGCTACCAGATGGTACAGATGGATTCGTTGTTTACTATGATGCATCCAGAGTTGGTCTAGGTTATTTTTTTATGCAGAGAGTTAAGGTCATAGCCTATTCCTCTAGATAGCTTAAACCTCATAAAAAGAATTATCCTACCTATGATCTTGAGTTAGCAGCTGTTGCTTTGCCTTGAAAATTTGGAAGCATAATCTATATGGGGTGCATGTTGATGTGTTCATGGATCACAAAAGTGTGCAGTATGTGTTCTCATAGAAAGATTTAAATCTTCATCAGAGAAGGTGGTTGGAGTTGTTGAAAGATTATGACATGAGTGTTTTGTATCATCTAGGTAAGGACAATGTAGTGGAAGACGCCTTTAGTAGACTATCTATGGGTAGTGTTGCTCATGTTGAGAATGATAAAAATAAATTAGTTCATGAGGTTCATCAGTTCGCTAGATTAGGTATTCGGTTGGTTGATTCAGCTGAAGGTAGTATTTGGGTTTAGAAAAGTTTTGAATCTTCTTTGGTTTCCGAAGTGAAGGAGAAACAAGATAGGGATTCCAGTTTGGTTAAGTTGAAGGAGTCAGTTAAAGATCATAAAGTAGAGGTTTCATCCTAAGGGGGAGATGGTGTGTTATGATACCAGGGTAGACTGTATGTACCGTGTGTTGATGATTTGAGACAGCGGATTTTGGCAGAAGTGCACGGTGCTCGTTACTCCATTCACCCAGAAGCTACTAAGATGTACCACGATTTGCGGGAAATCTATTGCTGGAGTGGCATGAAGAAGGATATTGCAGAGTTTAAAGCTAAGTGTGCTAATTATCAACAAGTTAAGGTTTACCACCAAAGGCTTAGTGGCACTATGCAGGAGTTCAGCATTCCCACTTGGAAGTGGGAAGAGGTGAATATGGATTTTGTTATAGGATTTCCTCATTCACGTGGTTAGCATGATTCGATATGGGTTATTATATACAGAATGACCAAGTCAATCCATTTCTTGCCAGTTCATATTTCCTATTCAACCGAGGATTATGTCAAGCTCTATATTAGAGATTTGGTCATATTGCATGGAGTCCCATTGTCTATTATTTCCGACAGAGGTACTCAGTTTACCTCCCACTTTTGGAAATCTTTTCAGAAGGGTCTTGGTACCCAAGTTCACCATAGTACTACTTTTCATCCTCAGACAGATGGTCAGGTAGAGAGGACCATTCAGACCCTAGAGGACATGTTGAGTGCATGTGTCATTGATTCCAAGGGTAGTTGGGATGATCACTTGTCGTTGATCGAGTTTGCCTATAATAACAGTTACCACTCCAGTATTTAGATGGCTCCATTTAAGGATATTTATAGGAGGAGATATAGATCTCCCATTAGTTGGTTTGAGATAGGTGAGACTACATTAACAGGGCCAGATGTGGTGTTTGAAGCTATGGAGAAAGTTTAATTAATTTAAGAGAGGTTAAAAATAGCCCAGAGTCGTCAGAAATCCTATACAGATGTAAGGAGGAGATAGCTAGAGTTTGAGGTTGGTGATCTAGTTTATTTTAAAATATCTCCCATAAAGGGAATGAATAGATTTGGCAAGAAAGGGAAGCTTAGTCCCCGATATGTTGTCCCTTACAGAGTCTTGAGTTGTTTTGGAAAGTTGGTGTACGAGCCTGAGCTACCTGCAGATTTGGCATCAGTGTATCCAGTGTTTCATGTCTCCTTATTAAAAAAGTGTATTGGCAAACCAGCTATTGTAGTTCCTTTAGAAAGCACAGATGTTCAGGATATCCTTTCTTATGAAGAAATTCTAGTTGAGATCCTTTATTGCCAGATTCAAAGACTAAGGAACAAAGAAGTTCCCTTGGTCAAAGTTCTTTAGCGGAACCAGTCCGTTGAGGGAGCCACTTGGGAAGCAAAAGCAGATATGCGAATCAAGTACCCTCATCTTTTCTCTGCAAGTTCAGACTCAGCTTAAGGTAATAGTTTTCCGTAGATTACTTCTTTTCCATTCTCAGTTCTAGCTCTATATAATCATTTTCATGTAATTTCATGCATTCACGAATCATTTCAGTCATGTAAGTATGTTTTTAGTTATGCAAGTTCAGTACATAATCTTAGTTCCTCAGTATTCTCAGCTTAATCAGTCTTATTTGAGGACGAATGTTCCCAAGGGGGAGATATGGCAATACCCCATACTATTCTTAGCTTAGTTAGGATCCTAGTGCATGCATAAGAGGCTTAAAACCTAAAAATCTAGCTTAGTGTTGAGGAACTTAGCAATTTTTAAGACCTTCTAACTTCGAGGATTTTAATTTGACCTTCCGGACTCTGAGAGAATGGTTTTTGAGTTAATTCATGTTCAGGTGTGTAAGGAGTATGTCTCTGGGAAGTTTTGGATTTTTTGAATGAGGTTTGGGTCGTGTTTGGATTTTGATTCTAGCAACTCATCGTGATTGCATCGCATCGCCCCGTGTATAGAGATGGACATATCATCGTATCGTGCTAGCCCTCTAATCATTATTCCAGTTACGAATTTAATCTTCTGAGAGCCAGTTAGGTCTTTTCTATCACCCCAAGTCATAAAAACGCAAGATTAAACGTCAGTTGTGCATTATTTTCCCACATTCTACAATTCTACTCTCAAGAACAAACCCTAATCCTTACCCCCACAATTTTATTCATTGCATCCTCTTCTCTTTAAGAAAAACAAGAATTTCAGTTTCCTGATCCAAGAATTTCAAGAAAAGCTTTCAAGATCATCTCCAAGACTTTCAAAATCAAGCTTTCTACACCAACTCAAGCCTATCAACGTATGTGGGGTTAAAAACAAGGATACTCTTTCATCCTTGTGCCCAAAAAACTAGTTTTAAAGTTAAATTTACATGATTTGATTCTTGAATTATGATGTTACTTTAAGATTGAAGGCTTATTGTGCACGTGATTCTACATGTATCCATACTTTGATTTATAAGTTTCATATCATGATTTAAAGGTCATTATCTTGGCTAGAATTGTTGAAGTATTTCAAGATTTCTATTGATTATGAAGTTTTGTTATGAATTATGATGAATTTAAAGCATGAATTTTAAGCCCTAAGCTTAAGTGTTGAGATTTCAAGAAGATTATGCTCGTAAGTTTTCTTTGATAAGTTTATACCAAGATTTAAAGCAAGAATTGATCTTTTGATCCTAAGCTGAGATATTGAATCCACATTTGTTTATCTTGATTATAATTTAAAGCAAAGAGAAGCATAATTGGTTTCATTATATAAACATTTGTGCTATTTTAAGTTGGATTGCCTAAAGTATGAGCATATAAGTAATAAGGGAGTAGTATTTAGCACCGAGTTGGCTATGAGTCCAAGTTCGCATGCCCGTGGAACTACATTCCACCGTAGGTTAAAATCCAAATATGGGTTAAGTATAGTGATCACTCACGTTAAGGTTCTATTCTGATGGCAAGGGTAGAACAGCTCTCCCCAATGTGGGTAAGACATTGGACTTCATAATAGCTCAGATAATTTATGTCGGTTAGAAGAACCTCGCTAACAAAGAATAAAAGTAAAGCTTCTAGAACTAAGTGTTATGTCTCACAAAGTTTATCATTATGATTTATTATTCATGTTTATTATTTCGCAGTTTCGGTTTTATTCAATTTCAAGGTGAGTCATTTACACTTAGCATGCATTATTTGAAAATCTAAGTGCACATTGAGTTATTGTTTTTCTTATGCATTCACCCCCACATGCTCAGTACATTCCAGAAGTACTGATCCACATATATGTCTATGTGCTACATTGTCTTATAATGTAGGTCTTGGTGCTCAGTTCCAGCAGCGTGATTGATTACGAGCATCTCCACCTACATCTCGATGTTTGGTGAGTCCTCATAGTCCAAGGACCCATTTTTATCAGACTTTGATATTGATGAAGTATTTTAGCCATTTGATTTCTATTAAGTTCGGGTCAGCTGGGGCTTGTCCCAATGGCTCTCTAGTTAGAAGTAGAGGCTTGTCCAACTAGTTTTTGTCTTAGATTCAAAAGTGGTTATTTTCAAGATTTCCAAGTTCAAGACTTTCATTTAAGATATTAATTCAGTTATTTGAAGATTTCATATGCTAAGTTTACCTTTACTATGAGTTCCAATGTTGTTAGAAGTCTTAAAGGGTTAGCTTGGGACTACTCGTAGTCTTGAGCACCGTGTGACGTCCAAGGTGTACTTCCGGGACGTTACAAGCTAACATACACATTTCACCAAAATCAACATCTAAGGTTAAAACTTAGTTTCTATCAACCATCATGCACTACTAACAGAGTACCCCACATAAAATATATATATGATCCACCCCACAAGGAGGTCACCCTAAATGCCTTATTCACCTCCTGATAACCTATACGCATTCAAAGGAAACCATCCTCCTTACGCACAAAAGAATGGAAGCACCCCACGGAGAAACTCTAGAACGGACAAACCCTTATCAAGAAGTTCTTTCAACTGCTCCATAAATTCTTTCGACTCAACTGGAGTCATTCTATAAGAAGGGGTAGAGATGGGATGGGTTCTTGAAAGGATATCAATCCCAAAAATCAATTTTCCCATCGGGAGAAACACTAGAAAGATTATCATGGAACAATTTGGAAAAATTCACAGACCACAGGGACAAACTATAAAGAAGGACCTTCAGATCTAGAATCATTAGCTTGCACTAGATTGTAGAGGCACCCTTTTGGAGATCAATTTTCGGGCTCTAAGATACAAAATGAACCTTCCTTTAGGCACTAGAAAAATACCTTCCCATTTAATTACCAGCTCATTTGTGAAATGGAAACAGACCCTACGGTCCGACAATCCAGAGACGTATAGCACGAATGTAACCAATCCATCCCCAAAATCACATCAAAGTCTACCATGTCCAATGCTATTACATCGACCAAGGTCTCCCTACCATGGACCGACATCACACAACCCCTATAGACCCTTCTAGTCATAATAGAGTCACCCACCGAGGAAGACACCAAAAAAGGATCCGGAATACACTCAAGATCAAAACCAAAATTAACAGCCACATAAGGGGTCACATAAGAAAGAGTAGACCCCAAATCAAGAAAGCAATACACATCACGGGGAAAGAGTTGTTACATATCAACAATAATATTTGGTGATGCCTCAGAATCTGGGTAGGTAGCAAGAGAATAAAGACAATTCTGACTAGTTCTGATATCAAAAGTAGCATCTCTTGGTGCGAAAATTAAAGAGCTAGCAACTGGAATATTATTGGCTCCAGTAGCAACACTGGACGAAGGGCAATGCCTTTGTATAAGACCGAGCTGACCATACTTAAAGCATTGATTATTTCCCTCACGACCAAATCCAGGATTCCACTGACCAAAAAACCGATAAAGAGGATAGGGAAGGACTAACCGGGCTCTACTAGACTGATATAGAACACCCTGTTCCCTAGGAACTACACCCTTTTGAAAATGACGATCACCAGTCGTGTTTGGGTAAGGGGCTCTAGCCGATGGGGATGAACTAGAATTTCCCTTGCTCCCTCCCTTAGTCCACTGTCTCTATGTCTAATGCTATTATGATGACCCCCACCCTTCTCTAAATATCTAAACTTTTTGTTCTCTCTCGCCCCCATCTTAGCTTGATTCCATCTCCCACCAACAAAACCAGACTAGTGTGACAGAGAGACTACTATTTGGGCCAACAGATGAATAAAATAGTGGAACTCAGCATTAGACACTTCGCCTTGAGATGTCCAAAGAGGACTGAGGGGACCGGTGGAACTCCACTAGGGAAATCAAAAGCAGCGACCCGAGACTAGGTATATACCACACAGGTAGGACGAGTTTCGTCCACATTGTCCTTAGACGAGATAGAAGAGTTTCCACCAGCATCAGATTTTCTTAGAGGCATGATCTTAAAAGCAAACATACAAGAATTAGAGGAGATTTCATGACCTTGGACTCTATAGCCCAAAGAATAGATCACAAGAAAAGGAAATATTCTGAAATGCCTCATAGCTCTCCCTTATAAGTGTGGCACGTCATACACCCATAAAAGAGACTCTACTCGACATGGCTTTGGGGACAACCAATTGACCATAAACCTAGGCTCTGATACCACCTGACATGACCCAAACCATAGCCTAGTCATGACTGGGATCTCAACTCCAATAAGGAATGAAGACCACCCCAACACTCAAATCGTAGACTACCTTACACCCATGTCGGATGAATTCCAAACATATAACAAAATAAGAGAACTAGAAATTATAGATATTATGATATGTGTATAATCAAACCAACCAACAACCAAACCATCCTAAGTCCACAATAGTCCGATAAAGCCTCTACCAAATTGAATATTATTAAAGTGTCGGGATATGCCCCCAACTATAGCAAAAAATAGTAGCCAATAGTCTATAAGTTAAATGGAAAAATATAATCATGAAATAGATCCTCCCAAAGCATGGAACCTCACCACTTTAAGTCGAATCTCGATCAATCCACAATTACTGAGTAGGAAGAGTAAAAGTATGGCCAAATATTGCATCGCATGGGGATACAGCGTTCGAAGAAAGTTAGAAGGGTGAACGCTAGCATGTAACCCAGGGATAAAGATAAAATAATGCCATAATCAACAGTTTCAAATCATTCAAATCCAATGCACATAATTGAATGCATACATGTATACTTATATCATGCCAGGATAGGGAACAGGGCTTAATATGCACTTTAAAACTTTAACCTAGATTGTGTTGCCCAATCATCATATAATAGTACCCCAGAGGCTATATGAGCCCTAGCTCTCACCCCCTGGTCGGGCCCTAGTGTGTGTAGCCCTACGAACCAAAGAAAGATCATACATATATGCACGGGGGACTTGATGTCATAACCCAAGAACTAGGGTTATGATGGCACTTGTCGCGATGCACCTTAACAAGTAAGCATGTCACCTAAACTGATACAAAAAGAGGAAAAGAAAGAAATATTCCAAGATAAGGCTTCTAGAATGGAGCAGAACTATATAAGTAATCATAACAATACAGAAAGAACTTATCCAAAATATCAATCATGCCCAAAACCAGGTGTCAATAGTGTAAGAGCTACTAATACAATTCAAGAGTCAAATACATCAGAAAAATAACCACAAAGGAATAATATATATCTCTAAATACTAATAAAGACATAACTACTGTAGAAAGATAGAGGTGAACTTCGGACACATGAATGTCCAACTGCTACCTTGAAAGCTTTAACAATCGCCTAAGTCAATCAAGATGAGGTGCACTCGAGCTAGGACCTACACCAAAAGGGCGCAGTAGGCATGAGTACAGTCCACTTGTACTCAATAGGTATCATAGGCTGACCAAGAAAAGTAGTAAATAAAGCATACAAAATATACACAAAGGGAACGTCACCTGCAATTAGAAAAAATATCCCAAAATGGTAGCCCACACCGCTTGCACTAAAAGTTCTATTATATCTCACGTATATTGCAACATCACACCAAGATAGAACAAAAGTACGTATTATATCACATATAAGAAGAATAATGGTGAACATGCATATACAAGATCATCAAATATAAGTAAAAGAAGATATGATAAATACACAGATGACAAGTCAATATGGAAATACAACACAACATAACACAATAAAGTAAGTTCAATGTATATGATAATGATGATGATGATGATGCACGAGGCCGTCGCACAACCTCCGGGATCGTCGCACAATCCCCGTATACACCTATGGAGGCAAGCCTCCCAACGCAGGACCCATGGGGGGTTTGTCAACTCGTATACAATACAAATATCTCAAATCTCTTTTTCGGCACATCCCTCAGAAAGGGTTTTATAAGGTGTTTCAATATCTCCTCCCTGGCACATCCCTCGGGGCGGGTTTTAAAAAAGTGTTATCAGTGTTTCTCAGATATTGCCACGGTAGTACCAATATTTCATGAATGCATATGATATGAGGATGTAATTCTCACAACCAATCACAATGAGTATTTTCACAACCAACCACAATGATATATTTCCACAACCATGTGAGTCAATATCCACTCATTATTTCAGTTTCACCCATGAACTTTCACATGTCTCATATGCCAAATAAAGTATGAATATAATCACAATACAACAATGGTACCATATTAAGAATCTTAACAGCAAAATACAATTATTCACATGTATTCAAGGCTATTAATATCACATAGGACCACACATGGTCACACATATCACATAATAACTCAATTGCGATAATTATATCACATATAGGCCCCCACACGGGCACAAGACATAAATAGCCAATTTTCATGATTAGTTCCTACCCTTAACATGCAGTTTGTGTCATCATTTACTACCCAGCTCAGTCTATAAAGTTAAATCATAACCTACCTCGAAAGCCGAAATCGGTTTGCTATACTTTGAACCCGCGATCTTACTTTACACAAATGATTCCAAACTTCTCTAAAAACATCAAATATAGAATCTATGAGTCAAAACAAAACCAACGACACCCATATTGACTACTGTTGGTTTAGGGTTAAAATGGACCCCCGGAATGGGTTTTCAAAAAAAAAGGGCAAAATCAAAACTTTACTTTAAAAATATGTTCCCCATATTTTTAGGAATGTACAACTGAAAACTCAAGTTAAATCGAGTCAAAATGAGATTCAAATAGAAGAAAAAATATTTTTGAGCTTTACCGGGAAAAATCTTTGAAATTCGAATTAAAATAAAGAATCGAAGTTGTTTTAATGGTTAAAGTGATGAAAAACTAGTAATTATAAGATAAAAATACTATTCAAGTAAAAAGGAGTGAAATTGAAGTTTAAAATCAAGCCCTAAGATTTTTTGGGTTTTGAGAAATTAATCAATAAATTATAAGAAAATGGAGAATTCTTACCTTAAATCAGTAATAAAACCAAGAAATGGATGTTAATCTAGCTTCTCAAGATCCCACAAACTTTACTTTTAAACTCCCACATTATTTTAGGGTTTAACTCCCAAGAGAAAAGATGAAAACTGGATAAAATGGGCCAAAAAGAGAGAAAGGGCTGATTTTATACCCAAAACTACAATTTGCACCAGATTTTTCATTTTTCAAGTCCAATTCGGACTTCGACGGGGTGCCCGAAATTCGTTTAGAGTCTAATATAAACAAACGAACTATGCAACCATACTAAATTCGACGTTCCAGACACATTGGTGAAGTCAGATTTTTGAAAAAACATCATTTTCACAAAGTTGACCCCCAAAATCCAAAATTATAATTTTTCAACCAAGGGTCGAAATGAGATTTAAAAGCCGTAAAATCATACCAAACATGCTAACACCCTAAAATCGATATTCCGGATCTACTGACGAAGTCATATTTTCCATCCAAGGTCTTTTTGATCAAATATGGGTCCCACACTCATATTTTTAATTTTCCAACTTTTCGATCAATAGATCGAAATGAGCTCGGATGCATCAAAACCCGAACCAAAGGTCTACCTAGCCTAAAATCAACATTCTGAAGCTACTGGCGCTGTCTATTTGGCCATCCGTCATACGGATCAAAAGATATCCCCATAAGTCTAAAATATGGCTCTGAAAACCATCAAAAACTACAATATCACATAAATGATACCAAAATGGAGCGAAAAAAATGTAAAATCACTCCCACACCCCAGAAATACTATAATGCAACTACGAAGAGGGGTAATAGTCAATAATACAAAATCACAAATTTCACATATTTCATCAAATTTTTAGGTCGTTATATCATCCACCACTAAAAATCTAGTTCGCCCTCAAACTAAGGCAAAAGAAATACCTGAATCAACAATGAGCTGGGGATATGAACTATACATATCAGACTCAACCTCCCAAGTAGCCTCATCTACAGGTCGATTTCGCCACTGGACCTTAACCACAGGGATCACTCTAGAGCGCAGCCGTCTAACATCCCTAGCAAAAATGGAAATTAGCTCCTCAACAAAGGACAACTGCTCATCTAACTATACCGACTCCCAACAAATGACATGAGACTCCTCAGGAATATAACGACGAAGCATTAAAACATGAAAACTGGATGAACAACTGATAGATAAAGGGGCAAATCCAACTCATAAGCCATATCACCAACAGTCCAAAGAATCTCAAATAGACCAATATACCTGGGGCTAAACTTGCCCTCTTCCCAAACCTCATCACACTCTTCATAGGTGAAACTCAAAGGAAAATATGATCTCCAACGCCAAATCTCAAGGCATGAAGTCTACAATCAGTATAGCACTTTTGCCTACTCTGAGTTGCTCTAAGTCTATCCTGAATAACCCAGACTCTATCCAAAGACTCATGGAGCAAGTCCACACCTCGAGGTCTCATCTCTGAAACATCAAACCAATAACTGGAGGGCAACAACGCCTACCATACGACGCCTCAAAAAGAGCTATATCAATACTGAAATGTTACCTATTATTATATGTAAACTCTGTTAAAGCCCAATATTTCTCCTACTAGACACCAAAATCTATCACGCATCCGTGAAGCATACTCCAAAACCTAGATAGTCCACTTTGTTTAGCCATCAGTCTGGGGTGAAATATAGTGCTAAGATCAACCTGAGTACCCAACTCCTCTTGAAAAGTCTTCCAAAAGTGAGATGTGAACATAGAACCTCGATCTAAAATAATGAATACTGGCACTATGCAGACGCATAATCTCACAAATATGGATGCTGGCCAACCTCTCAGCACTGAAAAAGACCCAAATTGAAATAAAGTGAGCTGACTTGTTCAATTGATCCATGATAACCCAAACACTATCAGAACCATGAGATATACGAGGCAACCCAGTCATAAAGTCTATAGTGATCCGTTCCTACTTCCACTCGGTAATAGGTAACCTCTGAAGTAATCCACCATGTCCCATGTGCTCGGTCTCCACCTACTGATAACATAGGTGATGAGCTACATAATTTGCCATATCTCGCCTTATACCACCCCACCAGTAGTTCTTCCTCAAATCACGATACATCTTAGTCACACCTGGATGGATAAAATATCTAAAACAATGGGCCTCCTCCAAGATCAACCTAATCCAATCACCCACTCTCGGTACACAAACTCGGCCTCCAATCCGTAAAACTCCATCTGAATCAAGTGAGGCTTCCTTTTCCTCACCACTCAACACCTTATCTTGAATCAACCTCAATCCAACATTATAAAACTGATGATCTCGAATCTACTCCATCAAAGAACATCTAGTCTCCACAAACGTCAAAACACACCTAGGTGTTGAAATATCAAGCCTAACCATCTGGTTAGCTAAATACTGAACCTCTAAGGACAAAAGCCTCTCCTAGGTCAAAAGATGTGTCAAACTACCCATGCTAGTCGACTTCTGGCTCAAGCCATCCACACCCACATTAGCTATGCCCGGATGGTAGAGAATAGTCAAATCATAATGCTTAAGTAACTTAAGCCAACGGTGTTGCCTCATATTAAGATCTCGTTGGGTGAAGAGGTACTGAAGGCTATGATGATCTGAGATGATCTCACAATAGACTCTATACAAGTAGTTCCTCCACAACTTCAAAGCAAACACAATTGCGCACAACTCTAAATCATGGGTAGGATAATTCCTCTCATGAGGCTTCAACTGATGAGATACATACGAAATCACCTTACCCTCCTACATCAATACAACACCCAAACCAATACCAAAAACATCACAAAATATGAAAACGCCCATGCTAACCTTGGGAAAAGCCAATATGGAAGTTGAAGTTAACAAATCCTTGAGCTTTTGTAAGCTCACCTCACAAGCATCAGACCACTAGAAGGAAATCTTCTTCTGAGTAAACTTAGTCAATGGAGCTGCAATGAATGAAAAACCCTCAACAAAACATCGATAATACCCAGCCAAGCCAACAAAACTTCAAATCTAGGTGGGCGAAGTAGGTCTAGACCAATTACGAACCACTGCAACCTTGGCTGGATTAACCTTAATACCTTTCTTAGTCACCACATGATCCAAGAAAGAAGTAGACTCCAACCAAAACTCACACTTAGAGAATTTTGCATACAATTTCTCATCACTCAATCTCTGAAGCACAATCCACAAATACTCCAAATAAACCAAGATATCATCTATAAATACAAAAATGAAAGAGTTAAGATACGATTAAAATACCCAATTCATCAACTTCATGAACATGACAGGGGCATTGGTCAACCCAAAAGACATGACCAAGAACTCATAATGACCATATCGAGTCCGAAAAGTTATCTTTAGGATATTTGAAGCTCTAATCCTCAATTGGTGATAATCGAACCTCAAATCAATCTTCGAAAACACTACAACACCCGAAGTTGATCAAACAAATCATCAATGCGAAGAAGAGGACATTTATCCTTAACCGTCACCTTGTTTAATTATTGATAATCAACATATAACCTATCATTTTTCTTCACAAACAAGACAGACACACCCCAAGGTGAAATACTAGGTCAGATAAATCCCTTATCTAACAACTCCTACAATTGATCCTTCAGTTCCTTCAACTCTGCTAGAGCCATCCTATAAGAAAGAATAGAAATGGTCTTGGTTCTTGGATAAACATCAATACTGAAATCAATATCTTAATCCAAAAGCATACCAGGCAAGTCCGTAGGAAATACATCCATAAACTCACGGACAACAGGGACAAAATCCAAGAAAGGAGGCAAAACAATATTGGTGTCACGAATATGGGGCAAGTAAGATAAACATCCCCTCTCAGCCAATTTATAAGCATGAACATAAGATATAATCCTCTTAAGGAGGCCTACCAAGTGATACCGAGGCAAATCTGAAGCAGGTGAATACCGTTACAATAAGAAGTGGATTGCAAACCAAGGAAATAGTTCAGGAGAAGGTTAGTCTCACAGTCACTGATGATGGTTCTAAAGATAACAAGGAGAAAGAGGTCAAGGAAAAAGTTGCAAGTAATGAAAATCATAAGGAAAATAAGACTCTACCTTTACCCTTTCCTCAAAGAGCAATGAAGCATCAATAGGAGGTGAGTTACAAGAAGTTTTTGGATCTTCTAAAATAGGTTCACGTAAATCTTCCTTTTATTGATATTCTACAAAGTGTTCCAAAATATGCAAAATACCTGAAGGATATAGTGGTAAATAAAAAACGGTTGACAGAGTATGCTACAATTGTACTTACTGAGAAGTGCACATCCAAGATACAAAACAAACTACCCAAGAAGTTGAAGGATCCATGTATTTTTACATTACAGATAACTATTAGGAAGACCATCAGTGCTCGTGGATTGTGTGACTTGGGGGCTAGCATTAATCTTATGCCCACATCTTGGTACCAAAATATGGGTCTTGGGAGTCCCAAACTCACTACTATTATTTTGTAGTTGGCAGATAGGTCTCTTGCTAGGCCTGATAGTATTATCGAAGATATCTTGGTTCAAATAGGATCCTTAATCTTTCTGGTGGACTTTGTAATTCTTGACTTTGAAGTTGATACTATTGTTCCATTTATTTTGGGATGGCCTTTTCTAGCAATAGGACAGTCATTAATTGATGTAGCAGCAGGGAAGATGACAATAAGAGTGTATGATAAAGTGGAGGTTTTTGATGTGTATAAGGTGCTAAAATTGTCAGCTATATATGAGGAGTTATCTATTATATCCATTATAGATCTTGAGTCTGATTAGAGGCTGCTATTGTTAGATAATCCATTAGAGCAAGTTTTGGTGGGTCGTGATCTTTATGGAGATGTGGAGGCATTGGTATTAGTTCAAGTCATGAATTTGGTGGTCATTAAAGCAAGGAAATTGCCTTTTGAGTCATTGAATGGGCCAATCAGTCCATCCCCCAAAGCTTCAATTGATAAAGCTCCAAAATTGGAGCTTAAGGTTCTTCCTCCTCACTTGAAATATGTTTACCTTGGTGACAATGATACCTTGCCTGTTATTTTGTCTGCAGGATTATCTGATATGCAGGTTAAAGAAGTAATGACAGTGTTGAAAAGGAGGAAGAAGGCGATCGGGTGGCAGATGTCTGACATTATAGGGATAAATCTAGTTTTTTGCATGCACAAGATACACATGGAAGAAGGTTTCAAACCAAGGGTGCAGCAACAACGTAGGTTGAATCTAGTAATGAAAGACGTGATGCGAAAAGAGGTAATTAAGTGGCACGATAATGGGATTGTTTATCCAATTTCAGATAGCAAGTGGGTAAGCCTAATACACTGTGTCCCAAAGAAAGGTGGGATGACCATGCTTACTAATAAAGCAAATGAGCTAATTCCCACTTGCATGGTGACTGGATGGAGAATCTGTATTGACTATCGGATGCTAAATAAAGCCACAAGGAAGGACCACTACCCCATCCCTTTCATTGATCAAATATTAGATAGGTTGGCAGGGCAGGAGTATTATTGTTTTCTTGATGGTTACTCAGATTATAATCAGATCATCATTGCTCCCAAAGACTAATAGAAGACGACTTTTACTTGCCCGTATGGTACATATGCATTCAGACGCATGCCGTTTGGCCATGCAATGCACCTGCAATATTTCAGAGATGCATAATGGCAATATTCTACAACATAGTTGAAGAATTTGTCGAGGTATTTATGGAATACTTTTCTGTTTATGGTGATTCTCTTGATAAATGCTTGCAAAATTTAGATCGAGTCCTAGCTCGGTGTGAAGAGACAAATTTTTGGTGTTGAACTGGGAAAATGCCACTTTTTGGTCAAGAAAAGAATAGTCCTCGGTCATAAAGTGTCATGTAAAGGATTAAAGTAGATCGCGCAACATTGAAGTGATCAAAAAGTTGCCTCATCCAGTCACAGTGAAGGGAGTGCGAAGTCTCTTAGGGCATGCAGGTTTCTACAGGTATTTTATTCAGGACTTTACAAAGATTGCAAGCTCGATGTGTAAACTGTTAGAAAAAGAGGCCAAGTTTGATTTCGGGGCTGATTGTCAAGAAGCTTTTAAAAAGTTGAAGAAGAAGCTGATTGAAGAACCTATCTTGATTTCTTCGGATCGAAAGATACCAATCGAATTGATATGTGATGCTAGTGATGTGGTTGTAGGAGTTATTTTGGGGCAAAGAAAAGACAAGGTATTTCGCTCTATTTACTATGCTAGTAAAGTCTTGAACGATGCCCAAATAAACTATACAGTCACGGAAAAGGAGATATTAGCGGTGGTTTATGCATTTGATAAATTTAGAGCATATTTGGTGGGAACAAAGGTTATTGTTCACACAGACCATGCGGCCATCAAGTATTTTTTAATAAAAAGAATGCAAAGCCTCAATTGATCCGGTGGATTTTGCTACTGCAAGAGTTTGACTTAGAGGTTCGTGATTGTAAAGGAGCAAAAAATTAAGTTGCAAACCATTTGTCAAGGTTAGAAACTCATGATCATGTTGTTGATAACTTTCTCTATATTCAGGAAGAGTTTTTGGATGAAAAATTATTGTTTATAAAGGAGTGTGAAGTTTCTTGGTATGCGGATATTGTGAATTTGTTGGCAAATAACTTTTACCCTCCTAAAAGTATAATTCAACAGAGGAAGAAAATACTTCATGATTCTCATACTTATATATGGTACTAGTGCTATATTTTTTCAAGAAAGGTCCGGATGAAATTATACGCAGATGTGTTCCGGAAGATGAATTCACACAAGTGCTAAAAAAGTATCATTCACCCCTTATGGTGGCCATCATGGGGGTGAAAGAACAACAAGAAAAGTATTGTAATTTGGTTTCTTTTGGCCAATATTTTTTAGAGATGTTGTGGCTTTCATGAAGAGTTATGATCAATGCCAGAGGTTGGGAACAATTTCAAGGCGTCATGAGATGCCCCTAAGTAATATTCTTAAAGTTGAAGTATTTGATATTAGGGAATTGATTTTATGGGACCATTCCTACCATCCAATGGAAACTTGTACATTCTAGTGATAGTTGATTATGTATCCAAATGGGTGGAAGTTGCAGCTTATCCCACTAATGATGCAAGAGTAGTCCTGAAGTTTGTGAAGAAGCAAATATTTTCTAAGTTTGGCACTTCAAGAGCTATAATCAGTGACGGATGTACGCACTTTATTAACACTTGGTTTAAGAATATTTTAGATAAATATGTTTGTAGGCACAAGGTGTCCACTGCGTATCATCTACAAACGAGTGGACAAGTTAAGGTCTCCAACTGGGAGATAAAGCAAATACTGCAGAAGACTGTTAGTAGGCAATGTAAGGATTGGTCCAAAAAGTTAGATAATGCACTATGGGTGTATAAGACATATTATAAGATGCTTATAGGCACCTCACCATATCGTTTGGTCTACGAAAAATCTTGTTATTTACCTGTAGAGCTAGAACATTAATCTTATTGGGCCATAAAAAAATTGAATCTGGAGATAAAGTCCCCGGGAGAGAAGAGATTGTTGCATCTTATTGAATTAGATGAATTTTGTCTAAATGCTTATAAGAACACAAAACTATATAAGGAGAGAACCAAAAGATGGCATGACAGGCAAATTCAGGACAGAGTGTTTGAACGCGGATAACTTGTTTTGCTCTTCAATTCAAGATTAAAGTTGTTTCCAGGTAAATTGCAGTCTAAGTGGTCTGGGCCTTTTGAGGTAGTACAAATGATGCCTCATGGAGCTGTTGAACTGTGGAACAAAGAGAAAATTGAGAAATTTTAGGTGAATGGACAACGTGTGAAGAATTATTGGGATGATCATGGAGACAAGCACAACGTGTCCATCACTTTTGCTGATGAGTGAGGCTGAGCTAAGTTGTGCCATGACATAAAATAAGACATTGCGTGGAAGGCAACCCATGAATATAATGTAATAGGATAGCTTCTTTCTATTTTTAATTTTCAAAAAAGGAAAAGAAAAGTGAAAACACAAAAAATAAGTCATGCCACGATCGAAAATAAGGTGCATGGTGGGAGGCAACCCACTTTTACTTACGAAATTTTGTTGTTTTTAGTCGATGTGCAGGAATGAGAAATTTGATGGAGATGGACAAGATGAGAAGTGGGTGAACTATGATCCTTGAGTAAGTTAAATAGGTGAAAGAGGTAAGGGCAAAGAAAAGATTTCCCAAAAATGTGGAGAATTTTGCCTTAGAAAAATTTCTAGATACAAATTGCAGTGACATGACGCTAACTCGACACGTCATGTCACTGTGCATGTGCTTACACTTAGAAAAAAAATTCTAGGCAAATTCCAGTGGATCGACGCGTCGCATCGATATGCATGATTCCCACACATAGAGAAATTTTTGAAGGTAAGTTCCAATGAATCGACGCAATTTCGATGCATTGCGTTGGCACTCAACGCATTATACATCCCACCACATCGGTTGTCACCCAAGTAATATTTAGAATAATTGTTTGATGTAATTTCCACTGTAACAACGCTAACTCAATGCGTCGCCTCATTCACCCCAAAGCGATTGAGGATGCGTCACGTCGGCTACCTATTTCTGTGATATTTAACCCTACTCAGATCCCTACTTTCTCTTCTCTATAAATATTTCTCTTCCCTCATTCTCTCATCCTTCTACAACCCTAGCCGCCAGCTGCCCTAAATATCCCCAACCCTAAATTAATTTCTCTGAATTTTCCTCCTTTTTGGTGCTAAATGCAAACTTCATCTTCATTTTTATCTTCTCAACTAAGATTAAGGTAAGTTTTCAATTTCTTATTGGTTTACATGCACTGCAGGGCAACATGAGTTAATTTTCTTCTAATTGGTAATAGGAGAATGGCATGGCTCTTCATACATGAATGATAATTGTCTCATCTATGTGTACTTAGATTAATCAAAGTTTTAGGCTTAATTGGTGGCTTAAACTGACTTTGGCTATATGAATCTCTTGGAGAGCATCTGGTGGTGGAAAATTTGTGCGCTTTGGGGTCTAAAATGGTGATATATTATAATTATTTTATTGCACTATTAGTTCGTGTGTATCATTTGTGTGGTTGATGCCAATTTGGGATGAAATATGATTGCTTGTGTGCTTGCTATAGTTGAAATAATCAATTGCACCTTAAGTTGATCTTGCTCATATATGATGAGTTATTTTGCTGAATACTACTGTAAACTTAAATAATGTTGGGGTGTTAAAATTCACTATATGATAGCAACTAAGTGTGGGGTGAATTCTGATCTACACCGCCTTAGTGGTAGCTATAAATCACTGAATTGAGTGTCGTTGAGTTGAGCATATGTTTGACATAGTGAATACGCGCTAGTGAAATTGTTGAAGAGTGGTAATGTGTTAATGAATGGCTATGTGTTCTATAAAAGTTTGTAGTCCATTTAGTTATTGTGATGAGTTGTTGAATTGCCACTGTTGGGAGATGTCTTTTTGCGGGATGTTGGATGACTGAGGATGGTAATTATATGTTGAACAAGAGAAGTCTGAGTACCTTGGTTCACTGATTTATGAACCTGAGTCAGCAACTAAGTGTGGGGTGAATTCCATGCTTAGTGGTCGCTAGTTCCTAAGGTGTTTGTTTGATGTGTTTGTGGGATATTGTGCTTAATAGGTACAATGTCTAGCCAATAATAAAGAGCAAAGGAAAAAATATGGCTGGTTCATCTGAATCCAGACACAAAAAGAGTCGACATACTGACCGTGTGCCCCCAACCCCACATATTCCAGGGGTCAATCAAGAAGGAATGGGACAAAGGCAGTTGTGGAATTAGAGAGAAAATGGTATTCCCAACACAAGGAGTCTAAGTATTCAGCTGATCAATTCATTAATAGGGCGAGCCTGATGAAAGAGTATTCGAGTATGGTGTGCAAATTAAGGCGATACACATGACTTTCCTATTCGAACAGCCATCTAAGTATAACCTCTGTATTGCGAGGGAATTTTATGCTAATTGGGACCCGCGAAATAAGGATACCGAGGTTGAGGTAAGGGGTCGTATGGTTACTTTTACTTCTAATACTGTGAATAACCTACTAGGTACACCTGTGGTGGATGTTGAGCCACTAAAAAGACTGAATGTTGAGCCACCATACCAGCACATTCGCTATCTCTTATGTGGTACTCGTTCGACAGCCCGATGGATTTTCCATAAGGAGGGTGGTACTCATGTGTTACTCTCATTTGCTCATATGAATAGGGAGGCTCAACTATGGGAAAAAATTATTTATGCCTGCCTTATCAATGGGACACATATGACAGAGGTAACACGTGAAGGGGTGTGTATCATTTATGCTCTTATGCGCAAAGATATGAAGTTGAATGCTGGCGTGATTATCTTCTCCGCCATGAGGAAAACCAGGTTTTTAGTTAGTCATCGATATGGGTTTGGTGGGTTGTTGACTCAATTTTTGCAATAGCAAGGTGTGCCTGAGGAGGATATTGATTATAGACCACCTGTTAATCTCAGACTATTGGATTTCTCACGTACTAAGGGGCCTGCCTCTTATGGTGTCACTTTGACTATGCCCGAGCGTCAAGCTCGGAATGATGAGATTATCACACGGATGTATGGGCTTACTATGTTATAGTTGAAGATTGGAGGGCATCCAGCCACCCAACAGAAGGTTTATGCTGTGGAGCTGGATTATCCACTTGGGCGTCATGCCCGAATCAAACTGAGGATAGGCCCCAACTTTAATGAATCAATAGATAATGATGTGCCTATGGATGAGGAGAGGCGAATGAGTTATTTCGATGATGAGTCAGAAGAGGAAGAGCAATCTGATTATGGTGATTCTGGTGAAGATTAAGGTGATGATGAGGGTGCCGATGATGACATGATGGAACTAGTACCATTCGACTGAGAAGAGAGTATGCCACCACCTTACCATATGCTTATTTGATAGCACTGCTTTATTTTAAGTGTGGGGTGGGGTGGAATTTCTCATTTCTTCTTCATTTCTCATGTTTTGGTTGAACAATTTTATTTTACTATTTTGGTTGGATGACTATTTTGGTTGGATGATTTTCTATCTATGCCAGTAATAGTTAGTAAGTTAACAGTTTGGATGGTTGTTCTTTTTGGCAAACTCAGTTTAAAGTATTTACTTTTCGCCCTCCTTGGCAAATTTCAGTTTACAGAATTATTTTTGCCCTTTTTGGCAATTAAAAATAACTCGTCATAGTTAGTGCCCTCCCCTATGATAGATTGATGATGACAGTCTTAAGGGGAGTTTGTCTTTAGAAGCTGAGAAAGTGATAAGATCCCGATTACGGCCTTTGAGAATTGCTTTGTGTTGGGCCAGATATTTTTTTAGATTATAAATTCAATTATTTTGAAACAAAAGAAAGAGTGTTTTTAGATGTGAAATCTTAACAGGTGTAATGCAATTTGATTGTCTTAATGTTGAATTTTACAAAGAATAAGATTGGGAACCTTAAGGATCTGACTTGACTCTTAGCATGCACCGAGCATCTAAGTATTTGTTTGTATTCTACATGTATAGGAATGGCTAAAACTTGCCTGGTGTGTTTACAAAGTGAAATAAAGGGTGTTGGGTGTAGGAAGTAATTTAGGCATTTCTTTGTTAACCGAATTGTAAAGACTTTATTTACCGATCCTTATGCATGTCCCTAGTTAGTCCCGTTGAGCCTATAGCCTGATTTCTTTGGTAGCCTCATATGTAGCCTAATCCTTTCTTTGATAGACCTGAATTCGATCCATAGCTCCTAAGCGCTTTAATATAGATAACTGAATAAGAAGGGAGTGTGAAATATAAGAAGGAGAAAGGTGAAAGTGAAGCTTTAAAGAAGTGTTCAGTGTGTGTTTAATTGTGGTGGTTAGGAGTTCGAGAAAATGTGAAAGAAATTTTAATTTTTTTTGTTGCCCGATTTTTGTTACAATGAACTTGTTTTGTCCGTAGTCCATTTATGACAATGTGCACCTCAACCAAGGTGAATAACTTTAGTTAAGGGTGGCTCTTTTAGGGGTACATAACAAGAACTGGGGTGTCAAGAAAAGTTGAGAATTGAATGGTGATGAAAAAAAAAATACTTTTACCGTAGTTTTGTTAATGTGCTTAAAAAGAGTGGGGTGAAACAATTGATGTATGAAGGTAATGAAGTGAAAATTTGGGTTGATAAGATATGATTTTGATTTAAAGATGGTTATGTATTAAAGTGCTTAGGGAGATTAATCACTATTTCCTAAATAGTTCCTACCCGTCCCTTAGCCTACATCATAAACATGAAAGACCTAATTGATCCTACATTTCAACATCCGACTATTAGTAGAGTATTACACTAAGGACAAGCTTATGGTTCATTATCTATTATGTAAGAATTCTTTGTTGAGAGCGAGTGATTAAATTTTGATATTTCCCTCATGATAAATATTTAACAATTGTGAGTAATATGGGGAAACTTTCTTGTTGTGAAGGTGCATGAGGATGAAATTCCGGATTACTTATTGTGTTGTTTGATTGCGTGCTTTGATTAAGTTTTCCCACGAATTGAATGCCACTTTTGAGATGATGAGATTTGAAACAAATTGTTCATGTGCAAAAGAGTATTCTTGATACGTTTGTGTAAATGCCCAATGCTAGCATGACTCTTAGGTTGTGATTAGAAGGTTTAGTTATTGTGCTGCTTGAAGTTGTTCGAGGACGAACAAGGTTTTAAGTGTGGGGTGGTGATCCTGGGCATATTTATATGTTCAAACACCGCTATCTACCCATATTTGGACTTTTTTTTAGAATAAAAAATTATGCTAATTATATTTCTTTGAGCTAAATTGTGTTTCGTGGCCAACCGATGTGATTAGAGATACAGGGTAAATTTTTAAAGGATTTGGACAAAAATTGGACACATATCATGAAGCAATTGTTTATTGATGGTGTGGAATAAATCATGTTGATGTTAAAGACCACTTTTTATCGAGTCCAGGAACAGGTGTAGATGAACGAGAGCAAGAATAAAAAGAAACAGCTAAAAAGAGTAATTTACGAGATTTAATCGAACATTTGGGGTGAATTTCTAGTGACGCAACGTGAAGTCGACGCGTTGCGTCGATCCGTAAATCTTGTGCCTTAGCCAAAATTTTAGAAGGAACTTCCAGAACATCGATGTGAAGTCGACGCGTCGCGTCGATCAGAGAGTTTGGTGACTTAGTTAAAATTTCAGATGGAAATTTCAGTGACACAATGCAATGTCGACGTGTGGTGTGAATTGAGACTTAGTTGGATTTTTGAAGTAAAGTTCCAGTGCATCAACGCGAAGTTGATGCGACGCGATAGCCTGAGCAACACGATTAGTGATGCGTCGCATCAGTAGTGCAGATCTGGTGAAATTTTTCCAAGTATAAAAGGAACACGTGAACAAAATTTCAAACACTTTTTGCAAGCATAGCAGTGGCGGAAAAGCATAAAATTCTCTCTTTTAGTGTTCTTATTATTTTCTTTGAACTTCTTTATCTCAAGATTAATTTTGGGTATGATTAATTACTTATTTTTTATGTTTAATTCAAACATGAGTGGCTAAATACCCTTGTTCTGGGGTTGAGGCCAAGAACATGATTGCTCTTTGATATTCTTTATCGTAGTTTCTTTTTGGATTATCATCTGGGTTGTTTTTAATTTCTTGAGCTTACTATTTTGATGAGTGGCCACCATTAGAATAAATCTATATTTCTATGTGAATCCGGGAGGAGAATCGTAGGATAGAACAAAGAAATTAAGGAGAAAGGTGCTTATCCTTTTATTAAATAAGGGGTTTGAATTAGCATCTAGGATAGGGATATACCTAGAAGCCTTGCTTGGTTCAATTGCAAAAAGACAACTTTCTGAATCTAGAAGAATTGTTGCATCTCTGCATGAGTTGTAGTTGCAATATTCAATAGATAGAAGATTTTAGGTTGGGAGATCAAGATCATGGCATAAATCTTGTGAATCAACAACCCGATAACCAATTAGACTGCGATAAGAATAGAGATTTGTATGATTGTTCGAAAGCCTCAACCGTGGAATTATCATCATTACTGTTTACAACTGTGCTTGCTTTGCAATTACTTAAATTTCTATTTCTTATTTATTAATTTATATTTTTATTTTAAATTCCAAATAATCTTGATACTTTGCAACACTTAATATCTCATTGTCTAAAACTAAAAGTTGGTTAAATTTCTAGTTGTTTAGTCCTCGTGGGAACGATATTCAACTGTCTAAGTCACTATATTACTTGTACGATCACGTGCACTTGCGTGTACGTTTGAGTCGCAACACTTCCCCTAGCCAACCCTCACCTAAGTCATCTTATCTTCTCCATTCCCCCCTCCCCCGGCGCCCCCTCAAGTCAATTTCTCCATTTCTCTCTATTGTTTCAACTTTTCGATTATGGAAATTAATCTGAACTACAACTATAACTACTTAGTTATTTTATTTTTTGTTATCTTTTTATTACTCCATTTTGCAGACTCCCTAGTCACCATCATTTTTGAAATTTTTTTCAAACCCAAAACACATAAAAAGCTTGAAAAGCTAAAAATATAATATAACTGTGAAAAAATATGAGGCTTTGTCTATATCTCGATCGTTGAAGTCAATATTTTTAAGATTTAATTTTGAGTCTATAATATTTTCTTTGATGATGAAAAGATGATTTTCTAATCAATAGAATAAGAAATAATAGTGTTGGGAGAAAGGATTACTGCTACTGAGAGATTTGAAGAGCATATTTGAGTTTAAACTTATTGTAAAGGTGAAAAAATGACTGAAAAAATTGGAAATAATGGCTGAAAAAATTAGGAAGAAGAAGAAGAGTAAAAAAAATAAAAAACGATTAAATCTTCATTCACGCGCCTATTAGAGAGTGTAATTCACTCACGCTGTCATGTAAGCAAAAAGTGCCAAAATGACATACTTGGATACTAGTTAAGGTGTCAAAAATGAACAACGTCTAATTTAAGTGTCAAAGTGAAAGCTCGTGCCAAATTGAGGTGCCTGTCGATATATTTGACCTAAACTTGATATATTTTTTATTAGGAAATGATATTATTTTGTCTAATTATTTTTTTTCCTTTTTAAATTGAACACCACCACAAAATAATATTTTCAAAGGTATGTATGTATATATGTATGTATGTATACATACATACATATATATATACACATATATACATACATACATATATACATACGAATACACACACACTTTATATATACACCGATAAAATTTAATAAAATATTATTGCTTTTTTTAAATGTAAAATCAAATCAAATCAAATCAAATAGCAATTGATTTATTTAATCGGTTTGGTTCGATTTTTACCTAAACTGTGAGCATCATTAATTATTGGTTATGTCCATCATGGTTCATTGTAACTTGAACTCACTTGAACAAAATTTTAAATTCGCCATTGAGTATAGGCGTTCTAGCATAGCACATAAATACCAAGGTGAATAAAGATTGTCTAATCATGTAGTGACATAAAGTTGTCCAATATATAGTAACATATACATATATAGAAACGCGAAGAAGCAGGCACCTCTTCATCGATGTGTCTGCTTGCTCCGTGATTTTACTATATCACTCCTAAGTAATTATTATATAAAATTTACGTATTAGAAAATTAATAATGTCTAGTAAAAAGGTAAAATAAACAATAATGACATGTCTACTTCAGCAGTTTCAACCGTACGTTTTTGTCTACATGCCTGTTTTTACTATAGCACTCCTAATTAATTATTATATGTGATTTACGTATTAGAAAATTAATAATATTTAATTAAAAAGGTAAAATAGACATTTATGACATATTTGTTTCAGTTATTTCAATCGTAATTTTACTATATAACCTTAATTAATTATTATAAATCATCTAAGTATAAAAAAAAATATTTAATTAAAAAATAAAATAGATTAATTATTATAAGTCATCTATGTATTAAAAAAATAATAATATTTAATAAAAATATAAAATAAGCATAAAATGATAAATTAACTCTTGATGTTTAAATTAACTTGACGTCTTATATGAAACTCACTTAATTTTTTTCGCAAAATTTTTTTATAGAAATTTTGTTATATCACTTCTAGTTAGTTATTATGAGTCATGTAAGACAAGTCTGCTTCGTTACTTTAATCATTATATTTGATTGACTCTTACGTATTAGAAATTAATCATGTTAAATAAAAAAAGATAAAATAGACATTTATGACATGTATGCTTCAGCTGCTTCAACTGTAATTTTACTATAATACCCCTAATTAATTATTATAAGTCATCTAAGTATTAAAAATTAATAATATTTAATAGAAAAAATAAAATAAACATAAAATAATAAATTAACTCTTGTTGTTTTAAATTAACTTGACATCTTATATGAGGTCAACTTAAATTTTTTCCACAAGTATTCTTATAGCAATTTTGCTATATCAGCTGCCACTTAAATTGAAATAGACGTAAAAGTATTATAAATTATAATAATTAAAAACTTAAATTATTTTTAAAATATAATTGACTATTAACGCTGCAAAAGTTCAAACACGGAGAGTAACATATATTATTTGTAAATTATATAAAAAAGTATTATAAATTAAAATAATTAACAACTTAAAATATCTAAAAATATATTTAAAATATCATTGATTATCTAAATTCTATTTATGTTATATAAATTGAGATAAAAAAAAATATATTGGATCCGTGCTAGTATGGGCTCTGGATATCTAGTAATAGAAGAAATGAAAAGATTGTAAATAAATAAATTACGTATTTACATGGTTGTCTATAAAGGGTTATAAAGGAATTTTTGAGGGATAAAACTGTCACTCAACTTTTGAAGAAGATTTTTGTAATTCAACTTCTAAATTAGAATATTTCCACTTTTAGTAGAATTTGAAATAGAGATATTTATTATGGTTCATCAAAGTAAAAAAAATTACTTATATTGAAATCTTCAACAATATTCGATAATCAGAGTGAAAAAATATTGATGCAACCTCTGCTTGATACAATAATTATGATATTATTATATAATGGTAAAATGACCTTCTGGACCTTTGTACTATGTCGATTTTGTAAGTTGGATACTTCTACTTACATGTTTGTCATCTGGACCCTTGAACCCACTAAAAAGCAACATTTTAAATCCTTTTTTGGTGAGTGTAACACTCTCCCCACGTCAGCTGTCACATCTGCCTCATCTGCCACGTCATTTTAAAAAAATTAAAAAATTAAAAAAATTATTACATTAAATTTCAAGTCATTTTTAAAATGCTAAATAACAAATTAAATATTAAAATTAATTTAATTAAATAAGAAAAAATTATAATTGTAGAAAAATTTGAATAATCACGTTTTTATTTTTCTCACAAATTAAACATCAAATTCATTCCAAATAATTAAAATTCTTCTCCAACTAATTTAAATTTTTAACTATAAATTCATATATACAAACATAATAAATTTTTAATTTTTAAATTTGAATATCTTTAAAAAATTCATAAAAATTTTAATTTTTTTCAAGCGAAATTCACTAATTTTTTTCAATATAAACTATCACTCACTTTCAATTCAAATTTAAATTTTAATCCCCAAAAGAAAAGATTTCAAATTTAAATTTTTATTCAAAAAAATGAAAAGAATTGAATTGAGAAAAAATTAAAATTAAAAAAAAAGTGAAGGTGGTGGGGGGGGGGGGGGGGCTGGAAGAGTGTTGGGTTGGAGTGTGGGGGCTGTAAGAGGCTGGGGGTGGGGTGGGGACAGGACTGGGAAGAGTGTGGGGGCTGGGGTGGGGTAGGGAGGAGCTGGACGGGGTTGGTGAGGTATATGGGTGGGGGACAGGGCTGGGATGGAGGGGCTGGAAATGGGGTGGGATGGGCTGGGGTGGGGGTGGGGGTGGGGAAGGGCTGGATGGGTGTTGGGGTGGGGTTGGGGTGGGATGGGGTTGGGTAGGGTGTGGGGGTGGGGACGGGCTGGGGTGGGATGGGGAGGGAAAAAATATTATTTTTTTAAAATTTTTAAAAATATTTTAAAATTATTTTTAAATTTTTAAAAATATTTTTGAATTATTTTTAAATTTTTAAAAATATTTTTAAATTATTTTTAAATTAAAAAAGGAGGAAAAAGAAGGACCCTTTTTTATTTTTTTTATTTTAATATTATTTTTATTTTTATTTTTATTATTTTAATGTAAAATTGGCCAAAAATTGACCCATACTCGCACCCCAGGCGAGTGGCTACACTCTCTTTGTCCTAGTCACCATTTCAATGCCGCATAGGCAAGGTCAACGGTCAAAGGGTGCAAAATGTTGTTTTTTAATGGATTCAGGGTTCAGATGACAAACATGTAAGTAGAAGTGTCCAACTTACAAAATCAACATAATACAGGGGTCCAGAAGGTCATTTTGCCTTATATAATATGTAATAAAAGTGTGAAGACCCTTTAAAAAGTTGATTTGAACTTTTTTCCTTCATTAAAATATTTTACAATAGACAAATTTGTCTTTTCATATTATAATTTAATTATTGTCTAATTTATTTAGGATTTTGAAATTAATTGAAGTCCATATTTGATTTAGGTGAGAAATCGTAATATTTAACACTTCTAAATCTATTAGAGTAAAAAAAGAATTTGTACAATTCTATTTAAGTAATATTGTGATCAAACTTTTGAAGACCATACGTTGCTTCTTCTGCGAACATAATCATGCAGCCGCTTATTGTGGCTTCTTCTACTTCTATGTTTTCTTAGTTTAATTTTGATTTAAGTCATTTTTTTGCATTTATTATCATCAATTTTTTTATGTCTCTGATTTATTTTATTTAAAAGTTCTGTATTTATGAATTATATATAATCAATAATTGACAATAAAAAAATTTATTTTGATAATCTCTTGTGTTTTTTTTCAGTTGAAAATTTCTGATCAAAGAGTTGGACTAAGCAAGCATGCCGAATGAAGTAATTGAAAGAAATAAAGGTTTATTCCCGCTCATGTATGAAGGTCTGGCTCGTGACTTGTGAGTTAGTTGATGATTTTAAGTGATTGTTTAAAGCTCAAGACACGTGGATAACATACTATTTTTTCTTTTCAATACAAATTTAAGAATCTTAATTTGAATTGGTTAATGCCATTAGGTCAGTAACAGTTAAAAGTGGATGGCTTTGTTTAGATGGTTGTATTGTATTCTTAATTAAAATGCATTTTGTTTGATTGTTACTAATAATGAGCAAGGTGGAAGTATTTGGAAGAGGATAAAATCAAGCGCGTTTTTCCGTGACCTTATTTGTGGCTTCAATGTTTCTCCCAACGGAAAGGTTCTAGCAATGTGAATATGTAAGAATGTTGATTTCTCTTCCATAAATATCTATAAACATGCATCATATGTCATTGCACCACCGAAGACTTCATATAGTTGAACATTTTCAAAATTGGAAAGTCCATCTATATACATTATACAAGCACGTAAGTTATTTGCTCTTGATAGAATTAAGCGATAGATACTTGAATTAAGAGGTAGGCAGATTCTTTTACATAGAGAAATTTATATATTAAACTTTGAGGAGTTTACAATAACGTTAATCATTGGTAATTGTTTTGTCTTTTCACTTGAGCAGGATTCGGGAATGATTTTGGGACGATAATTATAAAACTTCTTTTCATTGAATTGTTTAGAATCCTTTTATTCGCGAGGAGTTGGATGAGAAGAAACTTTCACGCTCGATTATGTTGTAGGAGATGGAATTCAGAATTAGCTTTTCATATTTGTGTAAAATCAGCTTACTGTGATTTTTGATAAAATACTCCTTTCATGAATTCATGTAGAGCAAGAATAGGTTTAGTTCACGCATTAAAGAAGTCATTTAAAGGAAAAAAATTATTATGTTGATTGGGAATAAGAAGGTTAGAATGTAAATACTTTCACTCACAAATACTTCTTTGATAAAGTCTTTTCGATAGACAAAATTGTATTTTCTCTTATTTTTCCTAATTATTATTATTTAATTATTATATTAATATTTAGAACTTTGAAATAAATTAGAACTATAACTATTATGTCTTCACTTATTCGTAATAGATAAGAAATCTTATTATTTAATAATTTAAAATTGACTAAAATTCTCCTTCTTAAATATTTCATTATTTAAACAGTATTAAAAGTCGTATTTATTTTTATAATGAATATTATTGATTGGAATAATTTTCATTTTTATCTTCTTGGCTTAAGATGTTTTATTAATTCATATTCTAAATTAGATATTATCGTGATTAGATTATCTAGTGTTTTAGGATCCTCGTTAGTAATATGTAATCTTTTATATTCTTGGTATAGACTATATAGTTGAGTTTCTATTTCTTTTAATGATTTATCCTTTTCGTGAGATGTATTCATTAATTTATTTGGTTTATTATTTTATCCTGTAGTAACTGCAGAGTTACAAATTTCTGTATAATAATTTATCCTATCTGTACTGTAGTATATATCTAATTCTAGATTTTCTATGTCACACGTATTTATTATCTAGTTGAAACTACGCACCGAGGAGATAATGATGTCCCAGCAGTTCAGCTAGAATAAAATAGATAAGAACGCCAGCTCTTTTATTTTTATAATTTTTTACATAATATCTTTTTCTTGGTTTTTTGTATTTATATTTTGATTTTTTGTATTTCTTATATTTCTTATGTCAAGCCATGGTGGGGAGTAACCAGAGTAGAGGCGCTGTTAGCTTACCTAATTACCTTAATATCTAGTATTGAAGCAAAATTAATAATCCATTTAAGATCTAGAAGAATGAGACATATACCGGAATGCCGTTTCTAGATAAATTATACCGTAATGGAGGAGATAATGATGTCCCAGCAGTTCAGCTAGAATAAAATAGATAAGAACGCCAGCTGGAAGAAGAGATAAGAGAGCAATAATGGAGACATAGCAGATACGACAAAATCAACGGAGGCAAAATATTTAATGTACAAATTGTATTTACGTAAAAAGTCTTTAAGATACTATTTTTGTAAAGACTTTCTTTAAACCTAGGTAGAGTAGCCTTTTTAGGTTAGAAGACTTTTTAAGTTTTTGTTTTTTTTTAGATTCTTTAATTTTTCTAAAAGCTTCTCTGTTTTTAAATGGTCTTCTCATAATTAATATTGATTAACTCCATGTTAAGTAAATCAGATCTATTTTATCTTTGCAACATGCTAAATTTCTTATTAATGTTTTTTCCATTTTTATTTCTTCTCTGTATTTTTCACATAGGTTTCTATACCATTGTTGTAAAAATTTTATTCTTGCTCCTAAAGTATCTACTATTTTTGTTTCATCCCAACTTTTTATTATTTTTGAACTAAATGGTTCAGGTAATTTATTAAAATATAATTTTCTTATTTCTTTACTTTCTTCTATATTATATGCTCCTTTATAATAATATTCTTTAAATGCGCAAGTATATTCATCTATGTAACACATATTACATATTGCTAATTTTAGCATTAAATTCCCTTTGCTTGTACCTGCAGAAGTAGATAGATAAACGTTTCGCTCTGATACCATTTGGAGGGGTGTGCGGATTAGGTGCGCTTTTTGTATTTGTTAATATTTCTGTATATGTTTCACTATCTTCTGAATCATAATTGTCTGTTTCTTCAACATCTATATTATTTATTTCTAATTCCTTGTTTTTTATTTCTTTATTGTCTATTTCTAATTTTTCTTTAAATTGATTTATCTCGTTTAATAATTTTTGTTCTTTATCTTTTTCTTCTTTTTCTTTCTGTCTTTTTTCATACAGATCTTTTAACATTTGTAATTCTTTTTCTAATTCAGCAATCCTACTATTTTTAGTTTCTTCTATTTTGATTTTATGAATAATTTTCTTATTTAATGGTAGTTGATTTTAAAATAAGAAAATTATTCATAAATTTTCTTATTTAAAATTAATTAATAACTTTTGTCCTATGTGTTTTAATAGTTAACGTGTGTGTCTTAGTGGTATAAGTAATATAACTTTTATCATACTTGTTTTAGTAGTTAACGTGTGTGTCATATTAGTCCGCATAAAAATAAAAGAGAACAGGATTAATTTAATCAATTATTTTTGTTTGGTTTAAGGTTGTTCTTTATAATTTTTTTACGTCAAAATTTTTAATACTATTTAATTTGCTTTGGATTGAGTTTATAGGTATTTTGAAAATGAATGATGTTGATGATATAGACGCAGATACTAAATAAAATGTACATTTAAATTAATTTTATACCAATTGTAGGGGGGTGCGGATAACTTGGGTAATTTAAATAGATCCATTAGAATTATAATAGATCTATTTAAGTTACCCAAGTTATCCGCACCCCTCTACAATTGGTATCAGAGCCTATGTTGTTTAAAGTTATCGGAAGTAGTATATAGTATATAGTTGGATTTATTTGATTAATTTATTAATTATGATAAAATTAGATTTAGATATCCACCAAAATATTATAAATATTTTTTAGATGAATAACGTACAGAAATTACAAAAATATAAAGAATTAAAACAAAGAATATCTGAAAAATGTAAAGAATTAAAAATAAGGATAGAAAGACTACAGTATAACATAATTGTCGGAGTTAGTAAAAATTCAATAAATGTATAAAAAGAAGAAATATCAAATTTAGAATCAACAATAGATAGTCTAGAATATATATCAACATAACCTATATACATTTAAATAAAATGAACAAAGAAAAATTTATAATAGATGAAAAAACATATGAAAATCACGAAGGATTAAAAATAAAAATAGTATTCTCTAATTTAGGAAAAAGATATAAGAAAATAGGTGAACATTTATATTTAATGTTAGAAAAAAAGAAGAATTAAAATTAGAAGATAAGTTGACAATCATGGTAAGAATAGAAAGAGAAAACGAAGAGATAGACAGAAAAAAGGAAATAGATAAAATAAAACAACAAACCACAGAAGAAATACGAAAAATAGAAGAAACTAAAAATACTAGGATTGCTGAATTAGAAAAAGAACTACAAATGCTAAAAGATTTATATGAAAAGAGACAGAAAGAAAAAAAAGAAAAAGATAAAGAATAAAAATTATTAAACGAGATAAATCAACTTAAAGAAAAATTAGAAATAAAAATAAAGAACCAGAAACCAGTGAATTAGAAATAAATACAATAGATGCTGAAGAAACAGATAATTATGATTCGGAAGATAGTGAAACATATACAGAAATTCTAGAAAACATAGGAAAACTAGAAATTAATGAAAAACAAGAAGTAATTAATAAAGAAAATCTAGAACTAATAAATACAGAAGTAAATATTCTAGATAAAAATATAATACCTAGTACATCAGAAATAAGAAAACCAACATATAATTACAAAAGTAAGTTTAAAAGATATAATCCAAAGGATGAATATAATAAATGGACACCAAAACAAATAATTAATTACAACTTTTTAGATTTAGACTGTGTAATAGACACAAATAAAATAATACAACTATTGGTAGGATACATGTCAAAATAATTATTAGATAATAAAATAGATACGACAAACACACCAGAATATATAGAAAAGATATTAATAGGAACAGTAAAATTATGGCTTTTAAACCTAGCCGAAGAAAGTAAAAAAGTATTAAGATCTGATAATAAAATAGAAGGAACATCAACAACTACTAAAATATCACCAACAGAAATATTGAAAAAATATGAAATAGCTATAAGAGATGAATTTAGCAGTATGACAACAGAAAAAGCAGAACAAAACAAAGAAAAAGATACGAATAGGAATTTAATGTTAAAACTAGCAATATATAATATGTGTTATATAGATGAGTATACGTGCGCATTTAAAGAATATTATTATAAAGGAACATATAATATAGAAGAAAGTAAAGAAATAAGAAGATTATATTTTAGTAAATTACCTGAACCATTTAGTTCAAAAATAATAAAGAGTTGGGATGAAGCAAAAATAGTAGATACCCTAAGAGCAAGAATAAATTTTTTACAACAATGGTATAGAAATTTATGTGAAAAATATAGAGAAGAAATAAAAATGGAAAAAACATTAATAAGAAATGTAGCATGTTGCAAAGATAAAATAGCACCTCAGTTTGGATGTGAAGAAAGATATTATAAGAAAAGAAAAAGACATAAGAAATATAAGAAATACAAAAAATCAAAATATAAATATAAGAAACCAAGAAAAATATATTATGTAAAAAATTATAAACATAAAAGACCATATAGAAAAAAGAAATCTATAAAAGAATGTATTTGTTATAATTGTGGAAAACTAGGACATTTAGCTAGAGATTGTAAATTACCAAAGAATCCAAAAAAGAAACAAATATCAGAAATAAAAATAGAAAATGCAGAATATATGCAAATAGATTATTACGAATTAGAAAGTGAAGATAGTATATATGAAATTTCGGAGAATGAAACAGATAATGAAATAGATAGTGAATTAGATGAATCAAATGAGTGAAGAAGATATAAAAATGAACCAAATAACTGAAGAAGATATAAAAATAATAACAAAGGAAGAATATTTAAATGAAGAAGGAACGGATCAAAAAATAATATTTGACAGTAATATAGTTGACGAAATAAAAGGAAAAGAGTTAGACTTAAGTGTAGAAAAAATATTTAAAATCCCAACAATAAAAAATATATTTAGTAGAAAAAATGAAGAATACTACGTAGTAAGCCAAAAAGAACATGTAATAGACTGTAGATATGCAAAAGGTAGAGCTAGTATACCACTAGTAACAAAAAGAATAATTAATAAAGAAATAAACAATATAAAAAGTAAAGACCCAATAAAATATGTACACCTTGGAGGAATAGAGATATTAATAAAAACATGTTTTAGAGAAGGAATAGATACACCAATAGAACTATATTTAGCAGATGATAAAATTATAAAACCTATAGAAAAAAATATAATAACTGCCATAAAAGGAAATTTAATAAACCAAAAATTTAAATTTATAATAAGTGTGAATTATTCAGTAGCAATAACAGATAAAAATATAGATAAATCATTAGTATTGTATTAGAAAATATCAGGAATAGAACTAACCCCAGGAAGTAAAATATTTACAGCAAGATGTAAAAATCTATATGTATTAACAACAAAACAAAAAATAACAGGAAAAAATAAAATTAATAAAATACAAATAGAAAGTCCTTTTGAACAATTTGTAAAAACAATTGATAATAATGATTATAGCTACAAAGACATAGATACAGAAGAAGATTTAGAAATAATAAATGATAGAATAAGTATAACAAAAAGAATAACTCATGAAAAAACAGAATCATCAAGCTCATAAAAAAGAATAAGTTATGAAACAACTTCAACAATTAATTTAAATCAATATTATATAACAGGAACAATAAATGAAAAAGAATATTTAATACTCTTAAACACAGGACAAGAAGAAAATTATATAGCAAAATATCTAGTAAAAAGTGAAGAAATAAAATTTAATAGTAATATATGTCCAGATCTACCAAGGAGTCTAATAAACATTAAAGATATAGTTGAAAAGGAAATAATAATAGGAGTTAGAAAAATAAAAATAGAATTTGAAATAAAGGAAGATATGCAAAAAGCAGACTTAATAATATTAGGAATAAAATGGTTAGAACAAGTAAAATCAAACACACACAATTATCTATAACATATAATAAAGAGAAATTATTCATAAAAAGAACTTTAACATGATATGAAAATATATGTACTTGTAAAAATAATAGTAGAAGGATATTATAATAGGTATTATACACCTATGATAGATACAGGAGCAGAAGAAAACTTATGTAGATACAACTGTTTACCAAAAAGTAAATGAGATTAATTAAAAACACCAATAGTAGTCAAAGGATTTAATAATGAAGGAAACTTAATTACATATAAAGCTAAAAATGTAAAAATACAGATATGAGATAAAATAATAATAATAAAAGAAATCTATAATTATGAACTGACATCAAAAGATATGCTTTTAGGAATGTCATTTTTAGATAAATTATATCCACATATAATAACTAAAACAGATTGGTGATTTACAACACCATGTAAACAAAAAGTAAGGGAAAAAAGAGTTATTAATAAAATAAGAAAGAAAACTGATTGGATAGAAGGAAGTAAAAAAACTACACAAAAGTTAGAAAATATAAAAAATACAGAAGACACAGTAGAACTAGTTGTATTTTCGATAAATAAAAAAGAAATAACTATATTTTCAATAGATAAGGTAGAAATAATAAAGAAAAAATTAAGACAATTATATAGTGAAGATCCATTAAAATGATGGGAAAAACATAAAACTACTATAAAAATTGAATTAATAGATAAAAATAGCATAATAACTCAAAAATCATTAACATATAATTTTGACGATTTAAAAGAATTTAAAATGCATATAGATGAATTATTAGAAAAACAGTATATACAAAAAAGCAATAGTAAACACAATAGTCCAGCATTTATAGTAAATAAACATAGTGAACAAAAAAGAGGAAAAAGTAGAATGGTTATTGATTATAGAAACCTAAATGCAAAAACTATGACATATAATTATCCAATACCAAATAAGATACTAAAAATAAGACAAATACAAGGATATAATTATTTTAGTAAATTTGACTGTAAATCAGGATTTTACCACTTAAAGTTAAATCAAAATTCTAAGAAATTAACCGCATTTACGGTACCACAAGGATTTTATGAATGGAACGTATTACCATTTGGATATAAAAATGCATCAGGTAGATACCAACATTTTATGGATAGTTATTTTAAACAATTACCTAATTGTATAGTATACATAGATGATATACTACTATATACAAAAACTAAAGAAGAACATTAAAAATTATTAGAACAATTTACAGATATAATAGAAAAATCGGAATAAGTTTAAGTGAAAAGAAAGCAGAAATTATGAAAAATCAGATAGAATTTTTAGGAATACAAATAGATAAAAGTGGAGTAAAAATGCAACAACATATAGTACAAAAAATAATAAATTCAAAAGAAGAATTAGATACAAAAAAGAAATTACAATCATTTTTAGGATTAGTAAATCAAGTAAGAGAATATATACCAAAATTAGCAGAAAACCTAAAGCCTTTACAGAAAAAATTAAAAAAGGATATAGAATATAATTATAATGAAGAAGATAAAAAACAAGTTCAGAAAATAAAAATACTTTGTAAAGAGTTCCAAAATTACAATTCCCAGACGAAAATAAAAAATTTATATAAATATAGTAGAAGCAGATGCTAGTGAATATAATTATAGAGGAGTACATAACTATAAATATGAAGAAGAAAAATTAGAACATCATTGTAGATACTACTCAGGTACGTTTAATGAAACAAAAATAAAATGAGAAATAAATAGAAAAGAATTATGTTCATTAAATAATTGTTTATTAGCATTTGAGCCATATATTGTATACAACAAATTTATTGTACGAACAGATAATACACAGGTACGTTGGTGGTTAACAAAGAAAATACAAAATTCAGTCACAACGAAAGAAATTCGGAGACTAGTATTGAATATATTAAATTTTACATTTACAATTGAAGTAATTAGTACTAACAAAAATGTTATTGCAGATTACATATCAAGACAAAGCTACACAGAATGATATAATAGAAGATGATGCTTTAGAAAAAATACTCAAAACCCTAACTACGCTTTCAATGAAAGTGGACAGTATGGGTAATGAAATAGAAAAGCTAAAGACTAATGAAGTTAAACTGAAGTCTAAAGCTATGAATCAGCTAACTCAGCAGTGTGCAAAGCTATGTCAATCGAAAGACAATAAAATTTCAGAGCTAAAAGGAGACGTTGGGACACTCCATAAAACCCATAACGTTTATCAATCTACAATTGCAGGTACAAGCAAAGGAGTTAGTGAACAAAGATACCAGAACATGAACATGAATAAGATATTTGAAAAACCATTTATACCAAAAACACAAAAAGACCCCTTGTTCATACCCCCACAAATTACCACATATCGAGATAGTTTGAGCCAAGATAAAAAAGCTTATAACCATAGCCCGAGGATATATAGAAAATATCTACAAAGTATAAACTTTTCTAAACCTTAACTCCAGAGCTACAAATATCCAAGAACCAAACACAAACTATATAACTCAAAAATTGCAAGGTTACAACAAGATAATCGCACTACCCAAAACCAACCCAAGCTTAATAAAAACTTGTTTCGACTATGGATTATTAAATACCGTATATACCCAAGATGGAGAAGAACTAACAACTATAGAAGAATTACATAAAGTATTCACCACCTATAAAAGAGTAACCAAAGGAAATTTATTTTATATAAAGTTTTATACTGCACCAGCAAAGATATTATACGACGAGATCAAACCAGTTATACAAATTGTAAAAATAGGATTAACCAGAGATATGATTATACCGAAAGATATTGTGCAATAGCCAGAGATACCCAAAATTGAGATACCTGATTTTTATGCAAATAAACGACTTATTGGAATAGCTACAATTATTCAAAAATTAGCAAATAATTATATCAATAGAAACCCAATATGGAGCTATTATTCAAGAGATCATCAAATAATTTATTCAAATTCAAGAGAACTACGACAAACAAATATGGAAGATGTTAGGCAATGGATAATGACGTTACTTAACCCAGAAAAATAATCTATTGCAAGAGCAATTAGGAAGGAATTTATTTCAGACGGATTATTAACAAGATATTGCAAGATAATTGGACACAAATATCCAGACCATCAATGTTCGAGATGTAATGGAGAAGATAATATTATCCCGGAAGTTCGGCTAGAATAAAAAAAATCAACCAAAAAGATAAGGACGCCAGCTAGAAGATAAAAATCAACGGAGGACGCCAGCTAGAAGATAAAAATCAATGGAGTAATGATGGAATAAATACAAAAAACAAGATAATAAAAGATAGAAAGTGACATGTATAGTTTTGAAATTTTGTTACGGAAATTGTTTAGTTTTTGACTTTTTGGCCAAAGTGCCATTATTCATTACTCAGGTACGTTTAATGAAACAGAAATAAAATGAGAAATAAATAGAAAAGAATTATGTTCATTATATAAATGTTTATTAGCATTTGAGCCATATATTGTATACAATAAATTTATTGTACGAACAGATAATACACAGGTACGTTGGTGGTTAACAAAGAAAATACAAAATTCAGTTACAATAAAAGAAATTCGGAGACTAGTATTGAATATATTAAATTTTACATTTATAATTGAAGTAATTAGTACTAACAAAAATGTTATTGCAGATTACATATCAAGACAAAGCTACACAGACTGATATAATAGAAGATGATGCTTTAGAAAAAATACTCAAAACCCTAACTACGCTTTCAATGAAAGTGGATAGTATGGGTAATGAAATAGAAAAGCTAAAGACTAATGAAGTTAAACTGAAGTCTAAAGCTATGAATCAGCTAACTCAACAGTGTGCAGAGCTATGTCAATCGGAAGACAATAAAATTCCAGGGCTAAAAGGAGACGTTGGGACACTCCATAAAAACCCCTCGAATTTTTTTTTAAATTCTTCCCCCACCCCCACCTCCCCATCTAGCCAAATCGTTATGAAAAAAATCATGTAAATATTAAAAAAATTAAGTTTCATATTTTTATTATATTATTCACAATTTAAAGAAATTATATTATTTATATTTCCCCACCCCACTCCCCCACTTGTAATCAAATTTCAATGAGTAAAAAATAACCATTCACAATTTAAAGATATTAAATTGTTAATATTTCTCTCCCTCCGTATTTCTAATCAAATTTATATTAGTAAAAAATTATGTAATTATAAAAAAAAAGCTTTTTATTTTCATATTTTTATTATATTATTTACAATTTAAAGATTTCATATCGTTAATATTGATTTTTTTTCCTTTAAATTTTTATTCTATTGTACTCCCCCCCCCCCCCTCTCCCCGATCTCTTTCATTTCAAATTTACAGATAATATGTGTGTTATCTAATTATTTCATTATATTCTCAAAATTAGTTTAAAATATTATCCACCAACTCTTTATTTTTCTATATTTTTTTCAATGTAGTTTAATTACTTTTACCTAGTCTGATTTTAAATTAATTTTTTTGTTGTATTACACGTCATGATAATTGAGTTTTCTTCACTTTTCAAAATATAGAATGTTGTGTTTTAAATCTAAATCACTTAGATTTGATATTCTAATGTTCATTAATTTCGTCTTTTACTAGGATTATAATTACTTGATATACACAATTTAAGACTTTGCTCGTTATGATTAAAGAATACTTTCTCAAAATATGATCCAAGAAATCTGAATGTTGAGACATGAAACACAAAGCAGTTTAATTTATCAATTAATCAAAACTCAATTATCAGACATTAACATACTATAAAATAAATATAAATTTATGATATACAAAAATTATTGTCAATATCATAAACGATTTCTATATATTTCTGTAACCAGTGAAAATATAATTTCTACTTTTTTATGTTAAAATTCAAAATAATCTTTTAGTTTAATTTTTCAAAAAGTCAACTTAATTATATTATAATGAATTAACAATGTCAAAAATTATCATTTAATGTTGGGATAATCTAAAAGACAATACCTTTTAATTTTGCTTCAAAATCATAATATTCCTTGATAATATGTTATCTTTATTGTTTTAATTTATTTGTGAGTTTAATTTCATTTTTTGTTTTCAAAAGTAAAGAGTTGAAATAATAAGATAACCAAATTGATTGAATTTTAAGTTTATCTAATAAAGAGTTAATCTGTGTTGAAATTTTGAATTTGAAAAATAATATGTTATCTAATGGATAGACAAATAAAACTAAATTTGATTGAATTTAGACTTATATAATTTTATGGTACGAACTAAAATTTTATGCTTTTTATTTTCTTATATTGTTCTTCAAGTTTGAAAGCCTTGTAATAAAGAAAATATATATTTTAGATATCAATTAAACTTTATCTTTTAATTATAATATTATTATATTTTTTTCTTTAAACATGATCTGAGAGAATATTACATGATACTTAACATTTTAGTATCATATGCAATAAAAAAAATATGAATATTTATTTTCATAAAACAATAGTGTAAAAATGGTAACAAAAGCTAGCATTTAAAAAGCTAAATATGTGACTCAAAATCTTAACAAAGGGTGATTTTATTTTTCATTTATATAGTTGAATGTATTTACTTTTATCAAAAACTAAATGAACAATATTAAAATGACAAATTACTTACTTGAATTCCGGCCTGCATATAATGAAAAAAAATAGCATATAATATGACCATCACTTGTTTAAATATAAAAATAAAGATTTTAAATCAATAATGTTTCAAGAAAATGAATAATATGAAGAATGCAACAAATGAATTCGCAGTGTTATATATCACTAGTACTAGTATATGTACCCCGCGATGCCCGAAAAGTTTTTTTTTAAAAAGTATTCATCAAATAATGTTAGCTTATTCAATGTGAAATAATAAAATTAATCAATTTTTATTCTATCACATTAACATATTATAAATTAATTATGAAATATTAAAAATAATTGTTAATAGTGAAATTACCACTAATACTTATTAACTAATCACAATTGTAATTATTTTAGATATTTTTATATGAAAAGAATAAATATTAAATAATTATTAACTTTGTTGTTGGACGTTTACCTTTATATTTTTAATAAATTAAGACATATAATTATATTCCTTACCTTCATTTCAAATTTCAATTTTTTATCTATCAATTCAACTTCAGCAACTAACTACACTTTTTTCAAAAAGGTTTAATCTTTCAATTTCATTTCAAACACTAAAAGTACTTAATTATGTCAATTAAAATTTTTTAAATTTTACCACTCTAAATTCAAAAACTAAGCATATACAATTCATGATTTTCTTTTAAACTTCCAGAAAAAAAATTTAATTGTTCATATAATTTTTTTCATTGTTTGATGTTATCATTAATATCCTTAAGTATTTTATTTATACTTATTATTATACCTTCTAAATGAATTCAAATAAAATCTCACATATCACTCTCAAGATCATCTACTCCACCTCCGTACCTTAACCCCCCCCCACCCCGCTACCCTTATTTTTCAAAAAAAAATCTTACCCTATCCCCCCACCCCCACCAAACACAATAAAAAAATTATTTTATTTTATTTCAAAAAACTTTTTTTCTTTACACCATGCACCCCCTACCCCACTTCAAACCCCCTACCCCCAAAAAAGTTTTTTTTTTTGAAAAACTTTTAAAATATTTTTTCCTACCCCTCCCCAACACCCACTACATCCACCACTAGACCACCCCCTTACCCTGACCCCACGTATTCCATTTGACCCTAACCATATTCATCACTCTACCCCTTATTCGCTTTATTATTTAGTGTTAAATATGCAAATATTTTTAGAAAAATATCTTTTATTAGCGTAGCGAGCCTAAGAAAATAAAGCTAATATATTTTTTTTAAATATATTTTTCGTGAAAATTATTTTTCTCCATACTGGAAACACTTATAAAATCATTGAGAAAAACTCAATGATAAATGATAAGAATGATGGTACACAAAATCTTGAACTTCTATTCAAGATAAATGATACTACTCTTGTAAAATAATATTTATCAAAAAAATAAAATAATATATCAACATTATTATTTTGTACGAACCAATAAAATATTTATTTTATAATTTAAAGCGATTAAGATCCATGAAGTCAGAATGCATAAATAGATGAAAAGTACGACATACAATTATTATATAAAATATTATATCTTGCCATGAACACCCACATGTTGTAATTTTCAAATACCTTACAAAGCAAAACATGCAAAGCATGCATATACATTGTTCAAAAAGCAACAAAAGGTTGACTTTTATAAAATTAAGAAAAAGTAGATTGATTAAATTGGTGGACCTTGAACGTTAATGGATGAAGATGAAGATGAAGATGAAGATGAAGATGAAGATGAAGATGAAGATGAAGATGAAGATGACATATCCTTCCTACATATAAAAAAATGTCAAATCAAACATAGTTTTAGAAAACAAAAAAATTAAAGAATGCAGTAAATAACTTAATGAATAAAGCTAATAATATAGGAGTATATATAAGAGAGCTAAGAAGTGGAATTTCATTTCAATTCTAATTTTGTTTAAGTTCAAATTTAAATTCAAATACTACCATATTAATTTATTAAAAGAAGATTACTTTATTATTCTTCCTTATCCTTAAATATAAATTTATCTTTCAAAATAAACTTTATATTTTTATAGCTGCAATTTGAAACTATAAAAGATATAGGATATTTACTAAAAAAAAGTCATCCCTCGAAATACATAGAATTAGTTTATGTTCATTCTGTCTCAATACCTCTCAACAAACAGAGATAAATCACATCTTATTTTTCAAGATAATTCATAAGATATCTCAGGATAACCAGAAAAGAAAAGAAAAAGAAACTACAAATACAATTATTAATGCATGAATCAAATTAGAATACACTAGCTAATTTACTAATGATAAGATGTTGGTTTGAAAATAAACTCAAATACAATTATCCATCTTTTTTTTATTTTTTATAAATTAAATGATAACATAAAATAAAAAATTGTAATAGTCATTTGATTGTAAATAAAGTAGTTATCATTTTAATCATATACTATTTATTAATTAGTGTTGATTTGTGATAAATGATAATGAGGATGGAAAGTGATCCCTATTTTGAACTTGAATATAATTCATATCTCGTAGCTAATATATGGAAAGTATAACTAGCTTATTTGAAATTACAAACTGTTAATATCAAGATAACATCATGCTAAAGTTGTAACTTTCAGTACAAAGTTTGCATTTAGAAGATATTTGGATATTATTATTATTATTATTATTATTATTATTATTAACATTATCAATAATAATATTAAATATAATAATAATTATTGTTTGATAGGATTATTATTATTATTATTATTATTATTATTATTATTATTATTATTATTATTATTATTATTATTATTAGAGTTTATTTAGGACTCTTTAATTCTGGATTACTAGTTTTAAGTTAATGGAAATTCTTTTTGTTTTCTTCTAAAAGCCTAATATTTTTAAATTTAAATATTTTTAGTTTTATTAATTCAAATATTTTATTACAATAATATAAACCTTCTAGTTTCCCTTTATATTTTCTAAAAGAAAAATCACTTTTTTTTTTAAATAATAATAATAATAATAATAATAATAATAATAATTATTATTATTATTATTATTATTATTATTATTATTATTATTATACTGCTACTACATTTTTTAGACTAAACGTATTACTAGTACATGTGTATTACTTCTACTATTACTATTATTTATTGTTGTTGTTGTTGTTGTTATTATTATTATTATTATATTTTATAAAATATTTAAATATATTTTAGAACATCAAAAGGGGTTAGTTTATGAATAGTAAGAGTTATTTTTAAATTGATTTTTTTTTTAAAGTTTTAATTCAATTTTTTTATTACAATACTATTAAGTTTTGTCATAAAACGGCCATGTGACTTCTCAATAGCTTGCTACTTGGCTTCTTGTGGTGCTTTTAGTTTTGCTTTTATATATAGATTGCAGAAGTATATATAGAGAGAGATTAAGAAGTTAGAACTATTTAAAAGATATTCTTATCTTACTTCTACGTACTACGTACTGTTGCTTCTACCACTACTACTGATATATATATATATATATATATATATATATATATATTTCAAATTTAAACATAATATCTATTTGTTTAAAGAAGATCAATTTGTTGTTCTTCCTTATCCATATTTTTTCAAATGCAATACACACTTATCTTATAATGTATATATTTGAATTAAGAGAAATATTTGAAATCAATAGGATTATTTTAAAAAAATAAATTCCCATGTTTTCTTTGTTTTTTCCTTCTATCACTCTAACTATGTACTACCCATTACTATATTTTATTTATTATTATTATTATTATTACCAATACTACTATTACATGTACTATTATTGTTGCTAATACCACTATTATTATTTATTATTATTATTCATTTAGAAATATTATGCAATATTTATTACTATTTGTAGATTATTATTGTCCTTGTTTTATTTTTATCTTTTATTTAATATTTGTATAGAATATATTCAAATATATTTGTTGTTGTTGTTGTCGTCGTTATGGTCATCGTTGTCGTCATCGTTGTTGTTGTTGTTTTCATCGTTTTTGTTGTTGTCGTTGTTGTTGTCATCGTTGTCGCCTTTATCATTTTCATCGTCGTCGTTGTCCTCGTTATTGGTGTTGTCTTTTTTGTCATTGTTGTTTTTGTTGTTGTTGTTGTCGTCATCGTTGTTGTTGTTGTTGTCATTGTTGTTGTAGCTGTCGTCGTTGTTGTTGTTGTTGTCGTTGTTGTTGTTGTCATTGCCATTGTCGTCGTCGTCATTGTCGTTGTCGTCATCATCATCATCGTTGTCGTCATCGTCATCTTAAATAACATTTGAAAAGGATAAATTTATGAAATCATGAGGGTTCATTAGAACTCTTCAATTTTAGGTTCCTAGTTTTAAGTAAATGAATTTTGTTTCTTCTTCTAAAACCTTAATATTATCAAATTTAAATATTTAATATTCTTTAATTCAAATTTTTTATTACAATACTATCAAGCTTTGTCCTAAAAATTATCACCTGACTTTCTATTCTTCCGCCACTTTGCTTTTTATGATGCTTTTAGTTTTACCTATATATATATATATATACATATACTAATGTACGTACCCGCGCGATGCGCGGAGTTAAGCATTATTTTTAATCATTTCATATTGAGATATCTTTTATGAACACGATAAATCATATTACCTTAAAAAAATTCAACTATCATATAAATAATATACGGAATTTTTTTCTACCCCCTTCCCCCTTCCCCTCTCAATTTATTTTTTTAAAAAAATATTAAACCACCCCTTCACCATCCACCACCTCTAACCAAATCTATACGAAAAGACAATCATGTAATTGTAAAACAAAGATTTATGTTTCATATTTTTAAAATTATATTATTCACTATTTAAAGATATCCTCCACTCCATCCGCCCCACCCCCACTTCTAATTAAATCTATATGAGGAAAAACAATCATGTAATTATGAAAAAGCTTTTATGATTTATATATTTCTTTATTGTACTATTTACAATTTAAAGATTTTAAATTTTAAATATTAATTGTTTTAACTTTTAAACTTTTATTCTTTCCCCATCTCGTTTGTTTAAAATTTATTGATAGCAATATATGTATTATCTAATTACTTCATTGGGAACAATAGCAACATACACAATATATCTAATTATTTCATTATATTCTCAAAATTAATTTAAATTCTCCTTGCCTATCTGCAAAGTACATATTTTTCTACTATTTTTTAATTACTTAATTAATTCTTTATTACTTTTTAATTACTTACTTAATTTAAATCCCTTGGCCTATTCTCAATGTGTATTTTTTCATACTATATTTTTATTACTTTATTTTTCTCAAATTTAACTTTAAATTATTTTTTTTGTATGTCTTAGACGCATCAGTAGTTAAGTTTTATTGTCTCTTATCTCAAAATATAAAATTAGAATAGATCAGTTTTGTTATGCATAGCAAATAAATAATGTATAGATTAGGAGAAGACTCCAAAATAAATGAAAGATTCAAATTTAGGTTTGTTATGCATAACAAATTACGTGAGTTTATTTAGGTTAATAAAAGTTTTAGGATTCTCTTAATTATATATTTTTGAACTTAAATTTAAATTTCTAATACAATTTTTTAGTTTTCAAATTCATCATTTTTTTTCTAAAAAAATGTGCATGTGTAAAGTCACCCTTATGATCAGTTATATTTTTCAAATAAAGTGATTCTCATAAAATCATAGAGATCGTTCTAAAATTCACCTGCACAAAAAAATATCAATCAATTGTGAATATAGAATTTTTAAGCTCGCTTCAAACGAAAAATATGACATTGCAAATTTTGTGTGAATTGACAATGATTCTGGAGATTAAATAGGAGAAGGGAGCATAATGTATTTTACTTTTAAACTAACTCAAAATTTTAATTTTGATTCAAAATTTATCATAAATTTCTCGTGAATTAAATGAATAGATCACCACAGAATAAAAAATAAAAACACATTGAATAAAATGAACACTTATTTTAATAACATAATAATATAAGAATGATAACAAAATGCTAGCATTTAAAAAGCTAAATACTTTATAAAACACATAAAATAAAATGAATACTTATTTTAATAACATAATAATATAAGAATGATAACAAAAAGCTAGCATTTAAAAAGCTAAATGCTTGAAAAAAATTTCAAGCATTACTTGCTTGAGTTCAAGCATGTTTTATACCTGCAAATAAATCATTTAAAGTGATAACATATTAGATTAGTTGATTCATCAAAATGAAACAAAATATCTAAACATACACCATTAAAAATAATGAAAAAAATGTACAAAGATTATGAATAAATATTCAAAAATCTATTCTAAAAAAAGCTTTCACGAAAAGAACCTCAATATGTGTATGTAGATAAAGAAATTGTCATGAATTTTAACAAATATAATATACATATTAGGGATTATAGTGAAAAAAAGAATAGTAACAATAATTTACTTGTTAAATTAAATAGTAACAATACTTTACTCATTGAATAGAATATCGTAAGAAAAGAGATACTAACACCATAACCTTAAGCATTAACAGAGGAAGATGAAGATGAAAATGTCACAACCTTTCTGCATTTAAAAAATAAAACTATTAAATAAAAAACATAATAAAAAAGTGAAGAATATGAAGAATGCAGTAAATAAATTCGCGAATAAGCTAATGAATAATAAACCTCCAAAAATAAAATCTTAACATTATTCATCACTATAATATGTAGTAGTATATATAGAAGAGGTGGAGAAATTAGAATTTCATTTCAAGTCAAACTCTATTTAAATTTAAATTAAAATATCATCTCAATTTCTTCCTTATCCTTAATTTTTCAAATACAATGTGTATTTATCCTATAATCTATAAATTTGAATTAAGAGAAAATTTACTACTTTTTTGTTGGTTTAAATACTACCGGTACTTTTACTATTACTACGTAATACAATTGTATTAAGATACAACCAATACTTTTACTATTTAATTTAACATTTAATCAAATATATTAAAATATAATAGGTTACTACTTCCACTACCACTACTATTAGTATATCGTACTACTACTATTAGTTGTTGTTGTTGTCGTGGCGGTGGTGGCAGTGGCGGCGATGGTGGTCGTAGTTAGAATTAGTAGTAGTACCATGAGTAGTAGTGGTGGTGGTGGTGGTGATGGTAGTAGTTAGTAGTCGTAGTAGTCGTGCAGCGACGACGGCAGCGGTGGTGGTCGTTGTTAGTAGTAGGATGAGTAGTAGTGGTGGTGGTGGTAGTAGTTAGTAGTAGTAGTAATAGGAGTAGTAGTAGCGATAGTGGTGGTGGTGATAGTAGTAGTAGTGGTGGTGGTGGTAGTAGTGGTAGTAGTAGTGGTGGTGGTAGTAGTGGTGGTGGTGGAGTGGCGGGAGTGGTAGGAGTGGCGACAGTAGCAGCGGCAGGAGGAGTAGGAGCAGCAACAACAATTGTTGTTGTTGTTGTTGTTCTTATTGTAATAATACTATGGATTCAAACATAATCCACTATTCACTACAACATTTTTGACCTAATGCCACACTAAATCTGGACAACACTGATAAAGTGTTGCTTAAACTAATTTTGGGTATGCTTTTAAACTGTAACCTTAAAGTTTAGCTTTAAGCCACAATTTTTTTGACAACACTTGTAAAATATGCTCTTTAATGCTATAGGCTATACTTTATAAGTGTTTCCATATCATTATATAATTAGCAACACTTTTTATAAATTTGGTTACACTTTTAAAATGTAGCTATTTTTATTATTTTAAAACAACATTTTATAAGTGTTGTCTTATAACTTTTATAAAATTTATATCAAAATATCATATTACCTCCAACGTATTGCTACCCAAAAGCGAATATTTTCAGTTTTCCTCAACCTAAAGAACTGCGGCACAACTAGGGTTCTCAATATTGCTTTCAATTTCATATATTTCCAATTTCTTTTTCTCTATCCCGAAGAACTCTGACAGACTTTTTTTGGCGGTAAGCGGCTATTACATAAATCATGACGCATGCATTTAGCGTTTAATTAATAAATCTTGATGTCTGATTAGAAGTTTGAGTGCCACAAAAACGTTGAATGTATCAAGGGAAATAGGCGTAATTTGTTAAATTGTGTTAAGAATTTATTTCTTTTCCCTTTTCATTCTTTTAATTGCTTTACTAAATGGTTCTACTTATGAAGTGCTCTTAATTTACTGTTTTTTTTTGTCAAATTTTGCAGACAGTACAGATGTAGTTCTTTTCTGGATGAAAATTGAAAGGATTATATACACTTACATTCTTTTAAATGACATTTTTTTTGGATAAACTTGATGTCTTGACCAAATTTTGCACATCTTCACTGATTTCTTAGGATACGTGTCACTTCCCACCAACAATTATCAGGTAACTCTGCCCACCTAGGCTAGCACAGATAGGAAAAAATTACTCAATATTTTTGTATTCTTATAAATGACATTTCTTTAAAATGATTTTTATATGGTACTAATTGGAAGAATTATTTCATTCATTAAGTACTAGTTAACCAAATCACCAAGGGTTCTCCATCATGTTCTACTGTATTTACTTTTGCATTGAATTTGCATTTAGGTTTTCGTCTCTACGATGCTCGTAACATTCTGCCTTTGTATCAAGTAGCAATGAAGATGAAAGTGGATTGAGTTACTGATGATTAGGAGGAGACTTATAATTTTTGTAATGAAATGGAGACCTGCATTTGAAGGGGAGCCTTGGAGTAACTGGTAAAGTTGCTACCATGTGACTAGGAGGTCACAAATTCAAGTATTGGAAAAAGCCTCTTGCAATGCAAGGAAAGGCTGCGTACGATAGGCCCTTGTGGTCCATCCCTACAGACTTTGCACATAGCGAGAGCTTTAGTGCACCGGGATGCCCTTTAACAGTAGACTTGCAGTTGCACGCTCAAGATGCATCCTTGATTTCAGTTACTGAATATTTGTCACCCTGATGGAGCTGTTATAAAACATCATGACCTTTTTCTTGCCTGTGCTTTAGAGGCTATTGTCATAGTTCTACGTGTTTATATTTACTTTCTGAGGCAAAATAGGAATAGTGAGCTTCTAATCAACTCGTTGGACTAAAATCAGATCACTAGTTTAAGGATCACTTGGGTCATTTGTAGATTTTCTTCAATGTTTTATCCTCATCTTTTTATTTTTCTTGTAAGTAACTATGAATTTTTTAATTTATACTTTATTATAAATTTGAATGATGAACCAAGATATCCCGAAAAGGTTTAGCATGATTGTTGAGTACATAAATATTCCTTTTTTTCTCTAGGATTCAAAACCTGTAGTACTAGAGTCTTTAACTCCTATATAGTACTTGATGCTCTGAAAGTTTGAGAAAAGGAGGCTAGAGAAACAGGCAGGCAAATTAAGGAGTAGGTATAATGATCAGCTGGAGAGGCTAATTCTTAGACCATTGTTATCTATTGCTTTCACTGTGTGACTTACAAGTAAGTTAGGCAAAATCATACTCTAGTAAATAGATTAGGTTATTAATTGCCTAAGCAAATTTTGTAACCTTAGGATGTAGACCTTATGTGTCCTTTTCACATCCTTTTTCCCTGTAAGTTGTAAAAATAGTTTTAGTGATGTTAGTACATAGGAATACCAAGTTGTAATATTCTACAGGTTGCAATATTCTATCCAAGATTATGTCCCTTGCAAAGATAAGGGACATAATCTTGGATAGAGTATTTTAGTCATATTCGATTGTGCTGCTTATCCTTCGGTTTATGCAGCTGCTTTGGTCGAGATGCATTTAGAAGGTGAGGACTTCTTGTTTAATGGCCCAGGAAGGAGGACCCTCAATTTCTACTATCTTTTGTATCACCACTTGCCTCTGTAAATGAAAGTTTTGTTAACACTTCTTCAGCATCCTACTCTCTTATTGATTTCTTTTAACATAACAAAGATTTCTTGGAAAAGCTTCAACTTATTTTAAAGCAAACATAAGCAGTGGGTTGTAATTATCGTTTATGGTAACAACTAAATTAAATTAGAAATCGTGATGATTGAACATGTACAGGAAAGAACATTTAGTAATCAAACATATCATTTTGAGCTAAATATTTTGGTGATTTAGCCATCCTCTGTAAAGTTTATTGCTTCATGGAAACGTTATTGAAAGTCAGCTCTTTCAATAAAAAATTATTTATTTTAAGCTTTTGAGCTGTCTATTAGTTGGTAGCGGTTGGTAGTGTAGTTTATATTTCCTCTATCCTTTCTCTGTGAATGAGTGGAATATTTTAACTCATTGTAGCTTTGATCTTGCAGATTTTGCAGATGGAGGCCAAATAGCCAAAACAGACTTTTGGGAAGAACTTCCATGCGTTGTATATAGTTTGTCTATTGGTGCTTTAGGAACGGATAAAGATTTAATTGGTAAAGTTTTGAAGCATGACTGGACAGATCCAAATCTTAAGGAGATAATCACTTGGGAGAGAACCTCTATCCAACCAAAACCCGAGGACTTATGTGTTTCACGCCAAAAGGTTTATTGCAGGAAAGAGGAATCACCTTTAACTCCTTCCACTCTGATGGAACCTAAGTTAGGTCAATATCACATAGCTATTCTGTTAATACCATTCATTTCATGTTTGGTGAATTTAGTAATTGTGATTGAACATTCTATCAAGGTCTAAATTGATTGCAGTTTTCTTCTAATTTTGTTAAAGCTTTGACAGATTGCTTTACATCGTTACCGCATAGGGTATTGATTGCTTTACAAGAGTCGATAATGTGACGCATTGCATTAAATACAATGTACCAGGTCTGAAACTAATTTCTTTTTCTGTCTCCACCCAATGTTTAGAAATAACATTCGACTCCTCCTTATTGATATATGTATTAATCTTAGAAGCTCTTTAATGGAAAATGAAAAGCATAAACTGCTATATTAGCTTTCTAAATTGACATAATTCTTGGGTAATGTGTAGGCCACTTCAGTTGATAACACAAATAAATACAATACTCTAGTTGCCGAGTTGCCGAGTTGCCGTGCTCTTTTCTGGCGGATTAGACTCTATGATACTTGCAGCATTACTAGATAAGTGCATGGATGCCAAATGTAAGTGTTTCTGATAGCCCTTTTGTTTGGGTTACGAATAGAACATTCTTCAATTTCCTTTCCTATTTGTTTTACCTGTGGAATATTTAATCTAGTTATGATCTATTCTAGTGTTAATACTTGTAGATGATATTGATTTGCTAAATGTAAGATTTGACAGTCCATTTCTTTAAGGGCCAGGGTTCAACAATTTCTTTTTCTCAAAAGCAGACAGGGTTCACCTTCAAGAAAATTGGATTTGATTTGATAATGCTTCTAAGTTGGGGCCGAGGGAGTGTTATGCTTATTTTTGTACGTATTATATCAACTGAGTCAGGCTTATCTTAGACAAGAATCATTCCAGAAAGAAGTAAGCAAATAAAAGATAGAGGGTAAAAGGAAAGACACCGTGACTAACTTTTGATCTTTCATGTGATACTTGCCTTATATTGTGGTCTCTAATTTCATTCCATTATCTTCACCTCTTTCTCTCGTAATACTTGCAGGGTTTGTCATTCTCTGATCTTATTTATGTAACAAAAAAAATATGGCAACTAATGTTTCAAATATGACTAAACATCTGGAGAATGTCTCAGAGGCTCTTGCTGTGAGTTTACACTTGTGCTTTCTTCTTTAGTTCTTTCTCTACAATCTTAACATATGGTAGCCTTTCCATACATTAAGTTATAAGTTTCTCCTTTTCGGTTCTTACTTACAGTTCTTTTTCTGCTATCTATTGTATAATTTCTTGTTAATTCCATCATTTCATATGTTCTATTTTGTCCTTTGATTATGCCACAAAGAGGAACTTAACATGTCATGTGGATTGTTTAGAATTACTGGTGCTGGATATTAATATTTTTTTTAATCATAACTTTCTGCTGCAGGAGCAACTTAAAATTGTGGGCATCTCTACACCTACTTTGATGGTACTTCAACTAACTTAAATATTGTTAGATGTATTTTTCCTATTTTTTCTTGGAATTTACCTTTTTCATGGTGTTGGTGTGAACTTGTGTTCATATTCAATTTTCATGAAAGCTAAATGGTATTTGTCTTTTATTCATATAAATGAATCCATCAAGGGACATTTCTTATAAATGGAAAATTCAAAAATTATTTGAAATATATCGAAACTTAACAGTTTATGAAAGATAATCATTACCTATTTGTTCCAATACATGGACTACTTCTTAATTCTGGTGCCCATACTGATATCTCGTATATGTGTGAACTGATAACTTGTATATTTGTGAATCAAAAAACGTACCTTTAATTGGAATAACTCTTCAACATAAAGCTATTACATTCCCCATAACAACAGATTATTTTGTTTAGGAAGCACACTCTAATATGTGCCTTTTAAATTCTTTTGAGTAGAAATAATTAAGTTTTGCAAATTTGAGGCAGTGTGGATATGGTTGAACCTTTATGATTTCAGATTGAAAAGGATTGATTGCTACTATCATAGTTTATTTTGTAGTGTTACTGCTCATTGTCAGTCTATTAGCATGTCGTGGTTTGTATTTCTTTTCATTTCATAACATTTCAGTGAATATCAGTAACATTTGTAATCTCACTTGCACTTGACTTCACTAATATTGGTACAGGGCCTTAAAGAACTTTCCAACTCGTCACCAGAAGTAAACAACAACAGATTTATTACAGATGCCATTACTCAAGATGGTATTGATAAATTGAACGAGCCACCTTAGTCCCCTCCTGAGGTATTGTTCCTTCAATTTCAGAATTCTTTCCTAAGTTTTGAATTCCCCATCCCTCCATTATCCTTTTTATCATCGTTTTACCCTATCATATTTTTTTCTTAAGTCGAGGGCCTATCGAAAACAACCTCTCTACCTTTGAAGGTTGGGAAAAGGTTTGCGTGCACTCTGCCCTCCCCAGACCCTAGTTTATGGGAGTACACTTGGTATTTGTTTTTCTAGGTCACATTTTCTTTTCAAATATAGTAATTTTTCTTTCCTGGTTCATTTCCCCATTCTTGTTACTTAATTATAGTTATTTTCTTCTGAAATGCAGGTAAGGTAGTTTTTAAAGGAAACATTAGGTGGATCTATTTGTGTTATATACAACATCATAGTATGTTATTCAACTAGAGAAGATCTTAGTTCAACTCACAAATTAGCAAGGATATGAATAATAATGTATATTGTGATCGAGGACGTTACAAAGCCCAGATTAAGCATGGAGTCAGTCTATTTCTCAAAGGGAACATGATGAAAATTTGTGTGTACTATTATTTTTGAATTATTTTTATCAAACATAGTGTTTTGACACAATTTAAATAGAATAATGATGTATAATATGAATAGTAGATGTATGCGAATATAATTGTATTTTTCAATCAAAATTTGTAGTAAATATTAATCGTATAAACTAGACAAGAATGTTATGTTTTAAACGTGTTGTCATTGGGAGCATGGATATAGATTGTGCAACTTATTTAGATGTGTATGTGCAAATTAGCCAAGGCAACACTTTATAAATGTTGCTTTAGAGAAGGTATCAATGGCTACACTTCAAAAGTGTGGCCTCAAGAAAGTAAAGACCACATTTTGTAAGTGTTGTTATAGAGGTACTACAAAAGGCTACGCTTGTGAAGCATGCACAATAGTAAAACAAAGCCAACGTTCTTAAGTGTTGTTATAGAGGTGCTACAAAAGGCTATGCTTGTGAAGAGTGCCCAATAGCAAAACAAAGGCAACACTTGTAAGTGTAATTTTATCAAATAAAAGTGTTTCCAATGACAAGCTGCAAAGCGTGGCCTTTATACCTTAATGACCATACTTTTTAAATGTAGCTAATATGGCAACACTTGAAAAGTGTGGCCTTTGATCAAAGGTTACGCCTCTTTAGGCCACTCCCCTAAAAGTGTTGCCTAAAGTCCGAAAGTGTAGCCTTTGATAAAAGACCACACCTTTTACTATTTTAGGCCACACTTTACAAGAGTGACAATAGGACTAAAATGTTGTACTGATTACTACAACGACTACTACTATTACGTATGTATTACTACTGTGTTATTATTCTTATTTACTGTTACTACTAACATCATGCATGTACTATTATTGTTACTACTATTATTATTTATTGATACATTATTATTATAATAATAATATAGTTAAATTTTTTTTAGAACTCTTTAACTATATATTCCAATTTTAAAGCTAATGAGAATCTTTTTTTCTTCAAAATACTTAATATTTTAAAATTTAATATTTTTTATTTTTTAATTTAAATTTTTTATTTCAATATTATTAATCTTGTTCTAAAATTGTCACGTGGCTTCTCAATAGGTTGCCACTTGACTAATTGTGGTGCTTTATCCTCTGCTTTATAATATATATAGCTATAGATATAGATAGATTAGAGATTTAATATGAAAAAAATATTTTTCTTTGTAAACCTTTCTAGTCTTATGTCTAATTTGCACCTCACACCCCAATACTTAGCGAATGCCTCAAATTTTAGGATGTTTCCCTTTTGATATTTTTACCTTCCCACAACGCCTTGGGATGTTTTTGACTACGCCTTGCCCCATAACTGCCTTTTAAAACACTGATTGCAACCTATTCAATAGTATAGGATGACTTTTCATCTTCCTGTACCAATTCAATGATTTAAAGTTTGTTCAACTTCTAACAGTAAGACTTTACAATTTAATAAATTTCCAAGCAAGTGAATCATGATGGATCCAATAATATTCTCTTTAGTTTATCTTTTTATCCATTAGTTAGGGGTTCCATTATTGATATAGCTCATCTACTGACTCTCTTAACAATCTATACCGTGCTCATAAAGGATTCTTGGGCTGCTATCTTAGCATGTCCAAAATTGATTTTCATAACAAGTATTTAGTTATGAAGGATGTATTTTTCTTTGCTTTTTGAAAGTTGAAGAAAAAAAATGACTTTCTTTTTGTCCACTCTTGGAGTGAGTTTTTTCCCTATTTTTAATTGTGAATCAACAAAAATTTGATTTTTTTTTAAAAAATCACGAATAATTGATATAGTCTTCTAAATTGATAGGTGCACTTCACTGAGGAAGGAAAGACTCTTCCTTACATTGTAGCTGATTCACCATGAGACCCAAGTGAAGAAGAAGTGTATGAGAAGATTGAAGAGGAAAGATAGAAGATGAGGCAGAGATCTAAGTAAAATAATTTCTGGTATTTCTCCGCATTCTTAGCTTTTGAAGTAATCACCACCGCGTTAGGTTATTGCATTTTTGTCTTACTTTCAGTAACTTACAATTAAATTTTGGTAGTTACATTGTGCTTATGGCACCTAATGTATTTCTTCTTCTAATGTATATTGAAACTGTGGGAGTTAATTTCGTCAAGTCTATGAAATTTATAGTCTATTGGAAAGAGGAATGTATGTGTATATATTTATATTCTTTTTTTTGGATAGAAAGGGCAAGCATTAAATTAAACAATATACATAATCATTGTACAAAATCCTGATGCTTTAGTTAGGATTCAAAGATGGGTAAGTTTGGCATAACCTATTGGAATCATTAGTACAAATTATAATTTTTCTTTCAAAAAAAGTTCCTACGATGTCTGTCCAAATTGCTTCCTTTGCACACACCGATGGAACTTCAAAAAGTCTGTATTCATCAAAGTTGCAGGTCCTTACCCCCTGTTTAGCTAGTACATCTGCTACTCCATTTTATTCTCTCAATTGGTCACTTCTGGGTTCCCTAGTCTTCTTAGCCTTGAACTGCAATAAATAATCAAAGCATCGTAGTGGAGCTTCCCATTAGTTAGGATAGATATGATTTCTATCGAGTCAATGGTGATTTCTATGGAAAGGAAGTTATTCTATTCTACCATCCCGAGGCCTTTATTGAGAGCCATCAGTTCCATCATATTGTTGGTGACTTGTAATGACCTAAAAAATTTGATAAAATGTGTGAAATTTATGATTTTATATGATTTAACTATTTTACCCCTCTCCGTAGTTGTATTATGGTATTTCTGGGCTGTGGGGTTGATTGACATGGTTTTTGATGCATTTTAGTACCATTTATATGATATTGTGGTTTTTGATGGCTTTGAGAGCCTTATTTTGGATTTATATGGATATCTTTTGATCCGTGCGACGTATGGCTGAATAGACAACACCAACAACTCTGAAATATCAATTTTAGGCTAGGTAGACCTTTGGTTTGGGTCCCGATGCACCCAAGCTCATTTCGATCTATTGGTCGAAAAGTTGAAAAATTAGAAATATGGATGTGGGACCCACATTTGATCGAAATAATGTCAGATGGAAAATCTGACTTCGCTAGCAGATCCAAAATGTCTATTTTAGGGTGGTAACATATTTAGTGTGATTTTACGTCTTTTAAATCTCATTTCGATCCTCAGTTTGGAAACTTGTGATTTTGGATTTTAGGGGTCAACTTTGTCAAAATAATGTTTTCTCAAAAATCTGATATTGCCATCACATCTGGAACATCGAATTTAGTGTGGTTGCATAGTTTGTTTATATGTATCGGACTTTGAACAAATTTCAAGCACCCCATCGAAGTCCGTTCGACTTAGGAGAAAAAAATCTGCACTATATATGACATATAACAACTTTTTTGCCCCTTTTCGGCCCAATTTGTCCATTCTTTCATCTTGCTTTTTAAGAATTAAATCCTTAAATAGTGTGAAAGCTTAAAAGTGAAGCTTGTGGGAGCTTGGAAAGCTAGATTAATGTCTATTTTTTGATTCTATTATGGATTTAAGGTAAGAATTCACCCTTTTCTTAGTAATTTCTTGATAAATTTCTCAAAATCTCAAAAATCGTAGGGCTTAATTTTAAATCCAAATTTCACTCTTTTTCACTTGAATATTATTTTTATATTATAATTACTAGTTTTTCATCAATTTAACCTTCAAAACAACCCCGATTCTTGATTTTAACTCGAATTTCAAAGATTTTACCCGATAAAGCTTAAAAATAGTTTTTCTTTGATTTGAACCTCATTTTTGAATTGATTTAACTTGAGTTTTTAGCTGTAGATTTTTAAAAATATGGAAAATACGTTTTTGAAGTAAAGTTACGATTTTTCCCTTCTTGTTCGAAAATCCATTTTAGGGGTCTATTTTGACCCCGAATCAAAAGTAGTCAATATGGGTGTCGTTGATTTTTTTTGACGCATAGATTCCATATTTGATATTTTTAGCAGAATTTGGAATTGTTCGTGAAAAGTAAGGTCACGGGTTCAAAGTGTAGGGGACCGGTTTCGGCTTTCGAGGTAGGTTATGGCTTAACTCTTTCAGGCTGGGTTGGGTAGTAAATGATGGTACAAAATGCATGTTAAGTATGAGAACTAATCATGAAAATGGTTATCTATGTATTATGCCAGTGTGGGGGCCTATATATGATGTAATTATTAAAATTGAGATATTATGTGATGTGTGTGACTGTGTGGAGTCCTATGTGATGTTAATAGTCCTAAATAAATATGGATAATTATATTGTATTATTGAAATTCCTAATATGGTACCATTGCTGTATTGTGATATATTCATACTTGTTGGTATATGAGACATGTGGCAATTCATGGATGAAACAGAAATAATGATTAGATATTGGCTCACATAGTTGTGGAATTATATCATTGTGGTTGGTTGTGGAAATATATCATGTGGTTGATTGTGTAAATACTCATTGTGATTGGTTGTGAGCATTACATCCTTATATCATACTCATTCATGAAACATTGGTACCACCGTGGAAACATCTGAGAAACACTAGCAATAACTTTTATAAAACCCTCATCGAGGTAAGTGCCGGGGAGGAGATATTATAATACCTTATAAAACCCTTTTCAAGGGATATTCCATAAAGGATATATGAGATATATGGATTTTATACGATTTGATGTACCCCCATGAGTTCTACGTTAGGAGGCTTGCCTCTGTAGGTATATACGGGGATTGTGTGATGATCTCGGAGGTTGTGCGACGACCTCATGCATCATCATCATCATCATCATTACATATATTTCACTTACTTTATTATGTTTATGTTGTGTTGTACTGCCATATTGACTTGTCATCTATGTATTTGTCTTACCTTCCTTTTCTTGTATTTGATGACTTTGTATCTACATGTTCTCCCTTGTTCTACTTATATGTTACATAATGCATACTTGTATCTGTCTTGGTGTGTTGTTGTAATATATGTGATATATTAGAATTGTTAGTGCAAGCAGTATGAGCTATCATTGTGGGACATTTTCTAATTGCAGGTGACATGCCCTTAGTGTGTATCTTGTATGCTTTATTTTCTACTTTGATCGGACAACCTATGATACTTACTGAGTACAAGTGGACCGTACTCATTCCTACTGCGCCCTTTCGGTGTAGGTCCTAGATTGAGTGTGCCTAAGCTTGCTTGTAGGTCCTAGATTGAGTGCGCCTAAGCTTGCTTGACTCGGGGGATTGTTGGAGCTTCTAAGGTAGCGGTTGGACATTTATGCGTCCAAAGTTCACCTCTATCTTTCTATAGTAGTTATGTCTTTATTAGTATTCAGACACAAATATTATTCCTTTGTGGTTATTTTTCTGATGTATTTGACTCCTGGATTGTATTAGTAGCTCTTACATTATTGACACTTGATTTTTGGCATGTTTGGTATTTTGGATAAGTTCTTTCCATATTGTTATGATTACTTTCATGGTTCGACTTCATTCTAGAAGCCTTACCTTGGGATATTTCTGTCTTTTACTCTTTTTGTATCAATTTGGGTAATAGGCTTACTTGTCAAGGTACGCCGCGACAAGTATCTCATGACCCTCATTTTTGGGTCGTGATATGACTTTATGGAAAATTTTGCAGAATCCCATCACCCATCCTCCATTGCTAGTTTTAACAACTCCACCTATCCCCCCTTGCCCAGATTGCCCACGCAAGAGCCATCAATATTTAGTTTAAGGGCATTGTTTCTGGAAGGATTCCATTTGATGCTAATAATCTCATAACTGGGAAAAGGATGATCCCTCTTGGTAAGATGCTTGTATTCCACTTCCTCAGAGTAAGCATGGTTGTAGTTGGAAGAGGTCTTTTTGTTTGTGATGCCCCAGGTGTTGGTCACTAAAATTTTTGAGTTTTTGACACCACTGTCCTGACTACGACTCATCTACGAGTCGTGACATATCATTATGGGTCATAGGACCCCAATCATAGGGTGTCCAGTAAAGGTAAACCAAGTCACTATCTTGACGACGAGGGGCTCCTAACGAGTCATAAAGACTCTAAATGAGTCGAATGATCCCATCCGTAGACAAACCAGTGTGTGCCCTAAGTGTTTCTATTTTAACTACGACTTGGATCCTATGAATCGTAGGGTTGCTTGACGAGTTGTATGGTGTGAACGTAGGGTCACCAAAGAAGGGTCCTTCAGCTACTGTCTTGGATATGACTCATGGTGGCAAGCTATAACATGTCCTCCCGTGTCATATAGTGACTCGTAGTTATTGACGATAATTTTTCAGCTTTTAATTAAGGGCACTTTGGACATTTCCCCCTTCCCCAAATCATGGCCACAACTTAAAACCCCTTTAGGGTGTCATTAGCACTCCAAAACAAATTGAAACAACTTCTCAATCTCTCTCAAATTCTCTCAACCAAGATACTTAGGGTTTCCACGAAGTTGATCAATTAGAGCCCCCAAGGGAAAATTCTCTCCATAACTTTTGACATTTCAGACATGTTACTCTTCCCTAACTATTACTTTATGAAAGCTTGTGTTTTAAATAGTTCTCCATGTGGTTTTGATGTTGGTTTTAGAACATGGGTTGAGGGTTTTGAATGATTGTTGTTTATGTGATGTTTCATGTTCTCATAAGCATTGGTTATATTTTAAATGGCGGTTTTGAAATCAATTTGATGTATGGGTATAGTAAATAAACCATAGGATTGTGATTTACCCAAATTTTGTGAATAGTGACAATTGAATTGGTAATAGACCCAACCCAATTTTGTGGAAGTGGTTTTGAGTACGACTAAAATTGAACGGATCTATATTTAGAACAATTACACAATGTAAAGAGGTTATTGAAACATAACGGTTTGCATTAATGAACAAAGAGAGTTGTTCTCCCGAGTTAATGGAATTCAAATGGCATGTTGATGTTACCTTGCAATTGTAATTGGTATGACAATACAAACAATATATGCCTAAAAGTGTATTGTGGTTCAATGAATGGGAATATGTGATAAATGTTTTAATAGGTCTTATAAAGAGGGCTGTGTAGCTGGGCCATGAAAGTGGCAGTCTCGAGGGACCAATACTAGAAACCTCATTTGCCGGCGTGAAGGTCTAAATGACATGGGGTTTAAGTCCCCTTGCTTATGATCGGGTGGTTCAAGTCCACCTCATTATATGATTGGGAGGTTCGAGTCCTCCATAATATATTACATAATCAGGTGCTTAAGTCACCTCAGTATATAGTTGGGAGGTTTGAGTCTCCCGTGCATAAATATATGATTATTCTCTGATTCATGTAGCTACACAAGTTGGGGCCCAACTAAGGGGTGAGAGTTGGGGCCCATATAGCCCATGGGTACAGAGATATGATGGTTAAGCTACATAATCTAGGATAAAGTTTTAAAAATGCATGTTAAGCGTTGTTTCCTATCCCAACATTTTATATAAGTATATGTGTATGCACAAATATATTTGAACATGTACATTGAGTTGAACTGGATTTCGAATTGTCATTACTTTATCCTTATTCCTAAGTTACATGCTAGTGCTCAACCCACTAACCGTCTCCGGATGCTTTTGATAATGCTTAACTTACACGTAAATTTAAGTGCAAGGCGATCATTGTCAATATATTTACCCAACTAAGAGTTGGGGTCGAATCCATGAGGAACAATGTGAGTGACGATTAAGTCGGTTCAAAATGGAAGTTTCTTGATAAGTTCGAACCTAAGATACAAATGTTTGGGGGATTTTAAACGTGTCAGAGATATGATTACTTTTTGAATTCTAATGGACTAACTCAGGGCTTTGAATAATTAGAGCTTAATCAGGTAGAAATAAATCATGGGGCTATGTTTTACTAGGGGAAAATAGTATGTGAGAGCATGATTATCAACTTCAAATCTTAGTTAAAGCATGTGTGGTAGGATCGATTAGGGATTTTGATACTAGACTTTCGATAAAGTACAAAACTATCACCCACTTATTCTTTCGAATACCAAGTGGGTGTGGTCAACTATTTGCAACCAAACCTCAATTAGGCATCCCTATTTATAGGATGATGCCTAAGACATAGCAATTCCATAATTTATCCTTATTTCTAAGACAACAAAAAGGTAATAACAATTATCTATCTTAATGTTCACAAATGCTCATGTCACCTACATTCCTCTTCAAGGATAATGTAGGATCTAGATTACCAACATCCCTCTTTTAAGAATGATGTTAGGATTTAGGAAATTTGAGGTTTTCACAAACAAAGTCCATTTTACAATCAAGCATTTGTAAAACCTAACAATATGAACTAATAATTGAAGCTAACAATAAAAACCCACACACTCTTGCACCCTATTCAAACATTACCCCAAGAGGGAAAACTAGTAACTTATAAGAATAATGAACAAAGATATACAAAACCTCCTCCACATCGATTCATGAAAGATAAAGAGAATGTAAATTCAAGCGTTAAATCTTACCAAATCATCAATGGAGTTTGCTAATCCTCCACTTAGGAGTTACTCTAATGTGTTCTTCACACAAAAGTTAGTACAATGATGTTCCCTTCAAAATGGAAACTAGATGGTGGAAGAGAGTCCCAAAAATTGGGGGCATCTTTTGTGATATAGGGTTTGAACTTCGTAAGAGAATTGGGAAAGACTGTGTGAATTTACAAATCTTCCCCTGGGTATATGTCCGCAATTATGGCTACCGCGACTGCGGTTAAAAATTATGATAGCGATATATTGACCTTTCTTGCCTGTGATCCCTCAGTCCGTGATCGAGGTAACTGAGGCTTGTTTTTGCTCCAGGTCTTCCAGCTGTACTTCTTCCTCTCTTTTTTTGGTCCATTTCAGCCCCAATCCAGATCTTTCCATCTCATAACCTGTATGTATGCAAACTGTGGATATTAGTGCATTTAATCACACATATATATTATTTATACATTTAAATCATTGTAGTGTGCATGAATGTTGAGTGTAAATGAGTGGTAAATTCACCACTCACCAACACCCCCAACTTAACCCTTTGCTTGTCCTCAATAAACACTACCTCTCACCATGAGAAATTTTTTACATTTATGCCCAAATTACATGACCCAATGATCATAATGACTTCTAGCTTAGTCAATACTACATGTAGCTCTTCCCACATGGGTAAAGCTATTCTCGCTACATCCCTCAATACAAAATGCAATTCACATGGATGTAAAAGACTTCAAAGAGCAACCATGCAACAATCAATAATACTCTAGAAGTGACTTATCTTTGACCCCAACTATATTATACTCTTTTTACCTGATTTTTTGGGAGATGACAAAATCACCCATCTCAGCTTGTTTATATGCCTCCTCACAAGAAGAAAAATTCCACAAACCAAGTTATCAAACATGCAACAAGGAGATTAATTGCAAATCTCTCTCTCTCTCACAAGGACTCTCTATGATAACAAGTGCCATACCATAGGATTGCCCCTATTTTCAATCACCACTATAATGAATACACTTGGTTGGAGATCTCAAAGGTCTTTTTAAGCTTGTAACATAGGTTTGGGGTAAGGTAGGATATCATTTAGGAACAACATGGCTATACTCTACTTGAACATATACATCACACTATTCCATTGAACTTTTGACCATGGGCCACTTCTTTTTGTTTTCTTTCTTTACACATGTGCCTACTTTTTCTTCCTTGGTTCACCCATTTTTCTTTCATTTTATTTACTGCATACTTTATGCTTTTCTATCCGTTGTTGGATTCTTTATTTCTTATTCAATTGTTCTTAATGCTTAATATTCTTAGGCACTCACTTAAAACTTCGTGGCCCAAAGCTACCTCTTCCAATCTTTACCACCCCTAACTTAGGCTTTTAGACTCAATTTGTATTTTTTAGTTCAAGGAGGATAGGGTTCAAAAGAGGGATAAAACTTGAAAGGCTCACAACTTGCAATGTGTTTTCCAAAGAAAGGTCCAAAGGCACAAGGTGGGTGACTAGGGATAACATCTATGCACGGGTAGACTTTTTAGGCTAGAGTGGACTTCCATGTTCACAAAGATGGCCTAATATCATCTCACCAACCAAGTATAATAAAAAATTAGCCTTGACAGACTAATGGGGAAAGTTCAAGATGGCATAAGTATCCATGATATTTGGACAAATAATCTCACCACACATGGTATGAAAATTCACCAAAGGGGCTAAATTGCTCCTCTAGCTATAGACAAAAATGGAGTAGCTACCAATTTTCACAAGCCAAAATTTTTGGAGTCACAAAAAGAGAAAAAGAATTGTTACAAGGCCACTCACGTCCATGCCCTTGATTTTCAAAAAATTTTAGATTGCACCACGCATAATTTGCTAAATATGGCATCAACCCAAACCTTCGTCTCACATTTTGTCTTTCACACGGGCAAAATTTTTCGTCCAAAATTTTTCAAAAATCAAGGGCATGGACGTGAGCTACCTTGTAAAAATTCTTTTTCTCTTTTTGTGACTCCAAAAATTTTGGCTTGTGAAAATTAGTAGCTACTCCATTTTTGTCTATAACGAGAGGAGCAATTTTTTCCCCTTGGTGAATTGCATACCATGTGTGGTAAGATTATTTGTCCAAATATCATGGATACTTGTGCCATCTTGAACTTTCCCCATTAGTCTCTCAAGGCTAATTTTTTATTATACTTGGTTGGTGAGATGATATTAGGCCATCTTTGTGAAAATGAAAGTCCACTCTAGCCTAAAAAGCCTACCCGTGCATAGATATTATCCCAATTTACCCACTTTGTGTCTTTGGACCTTTCTTTGGCAAACACATTGCAAGCTGTGAGCCTTTCCATTCTTATCCCTCTTTTGAACCCTATCCTCCTTGAACTAAAAAATATAAATTGAGTCTAAAAGCCTAAGTTAAGGGTGGTAAAGATTGGAAGAGGTAACTTTGGGCCACGAAGTTGTAAGTGAGTGCCTAAGAATCTTAAGCACTAAGAGCAATTGAATAAGAAAAATAAAGAATCCAAAAATGGATAGAAAAGCATAAAGTATGCAGTAAAAAGAAATGAAAACAAAATGGGTAAATCAAGGAAGCAAAAGTAAGAATATGTGTAAAGAAAGAAAACAAAAATAAGTGGCCCATGGTCAAAAGTTTGATGGAATAGTGTGATGTGGATGTTCAAGGAGAGTATAGCCATGTTGTTCCTAAATGATAGCCTACCCTACCCCAAACTTACGTTACAAGCTCAAAAATCCCTCTGAGATCTCCAACCAAGTGTATTCATTATAGTGGTAATTAAAAATAGGGGCAAGCCTATGGTATGATACTTGTTAGCATAGAGAGTCCTTATGTGAGAGAGAAAGTTTTGCACTTAATTTCCTTGTTGTATGTTTGATAACTTAGTTTGTGGAATTTTCCTTCTTGTGAGGAGGAATATAAACAAGATGAGATGGGTGATTTTTTCATCTCCTAAACAATCAGGAAAAAAGAGTATAATATAGTTGGGGTCAAAGGTGAGTCACTTCTAGAGTATTAGTGATTGTTGAATGGTTTCTCTTTGAAGTCTTTTACATCCATGTGAATTGAATTTTGTATTGAGGGGTGTAGCGAGAATAACTTTGCCTATATGTGAAGAGCTACTTGTAGTATTGACTAAGCTAGAAGTCATTATGATTATTGGGTCATATAATTTGGGCATAAATGTGAAATTTGTCTCATGGTGAGAGGTGGTGTTTCTTGAGGACAAGAAAAGGGTTAAGTTGGGGGTGTTGATGAGTGGTGAATTTACCACTCATTTGCACTTAACATTCATTCACACTACAATGATTTGATTGTTTAAATAATATATATGTGTGATTAAATGCGCTAATATCCACAGTTTGCATGCATACATGCCCTTGATTTTTGAAAATTTTTGGACGGAAGGGGTGGTGGTGGTGTTTTCTTGCATTTGCACCACGCACAATTTGCTAAATATGGCATCAACCCAAGCATTCGTCTCACATTTTGTCTTTCATACGGGCAAACCATATGGCTACTCAGACTTTACCATAGATATAGGTGCGATCCCAAATTCAAAATGCCACAGGTACTCAGATTTTCCTTGCATTTATGACCTCGATGCCATGGGTACTCAGACTCCCCCTGTATCCATGGCTCAAAACACAATCATGATTCTTTTCCCTTAAGAATGTTGTCACTCAATAAATTATAGGGAAAATATCGTCCAATAGCACCATAACAAAAATAAAGATAAAGTAAAAATGTAAACATAAACCAAACATTAATCCATGAAATGTGGGCACCATCAGAGTGCTTAAATAATGCAACCCCAAAACAAAATAAAAATCATCCAAAATGTCATCAAAATCCATAAAATATCTAAATAATACAAATCCGAGGACTAACATCCCCAACTGAAAATATAGCAGTGTCCTCACTGCATAAACAATAAAGCAAGGGAAAAGGGTGATCCCTGAGACTCCATCAAGAGCTGCTTTCCTCTATAGACTCTGGATGATCTCCACCAGTATCAATAATAGACCACTCAGTAGGGGATTCATCATCACTCTCTACTCTGGGAGAAGGTAGTCTATCATGGGGTTTCAGGACCTTCCACAAGCCCTTGACCCCCTTCCACATATTACTGAATTTTTTTCTCTCTTCTTTATCTTCTCGTAGGAGTCTCGAAACTCTCTGCAAGACTCTGCCAATGAGGAGTATGCCCCCTCGAGCCTAGAAATAGTGGATCTCTACGTCTCTTCCTCCTTCTGATACTTCTCATAATCTGATTGAGATACATAAGAGTGATTCCTGGTGAAGGACTCTCTCGACCCCTGAGGTAATCCTGGCACAAGCTCCTTAATGATCCTAATATCAACACCAATGTCTTCCAGAGGACCGGCGGTGGATGGTCTATATGATTCTAACTCCTGATCTGTTGACTTGCCCAAGTCGATCTTTATCTTTTTGCTCTTGTCGAGTCCACCCTCACCCTAAATTTTTAGTGGGTAAATTGGGGTTCCAAGGCATACCCAAGTGTCATCTGGGTATTCCACCACCTATGTGTTAGCCTTCAAAGTCTATGTTTTAATAATGACAAACTAACAAGTGGATCTTTGCAGGATATTGAAGACTACTAATAAAGGAAGCCGGCTCCAAGAATGGAAGCATATCAACTTATGATCCGTGAAATCAAAGAAAATCAATTGAATGAGAACAAATAAAAGAAGAATCTTAGATCCATAAGTCTTGACAAATCAAATCAATCACAGAGAATCTCTGGCCCAAAAGTCTCGACAAATTAGATCAATGATCACTAGAGAAAAAGAAGTATAGATCACAAGAACATTTGGAAAGGCATCAATCTATACAAGACCAAAAGGAAAAATAGATCACGAACATAAATCACAAGAACATTTGGAAAGGCATCAATCTATCAATTTAAATCCTTGATTGAGAATAAATCTATTGGGTTTCCTTATTAAGAGTAGCAGTTGAAGACTACAGAAGATGAAGATTAAAGACAGACACGGGTTACGCAACTTTCAGGAGAAAAATCAAAGTGTCTTAATCTTAGTCTCACAAAGCTTTGTAACTTTTAGTTTACAATTGTTGTATAAAAAGTAGGATCGAGTCAACTTTGTAACATCAACTGAAGCTGTGTCACAAGATCTGAAGAGCAAAATAAGTCTTTAGAACTTGTTTCCTATCATTGTACTCGAGCCCGGTATTGAACGATCTAAGAAAACTTTGAAACCCAAGGGGACTGGAAGTAGGCAGCATATTGGTGTTCCTAACCAGGATAAATCTCTGTGTCTTTACCTTGTGTTTAACTATTTATTTGCTTAATTATGTTAAATCTAATTTATTTTATGAAATCAACTTATCAGCAGATGAGTCGATCGAAAGGAGTTAGTAGTTGACTCACAGAAAAATTTCCATTCACCCCTATTGAATTTCAATTGGTATCAGAGTAGGTCTCACCAATAGCTTTTCTTAACCGCAAGTGAGCAAAAATCAAATGGCAAATCATGAAATTCCTGGTTCTCTTGTCCAGGATAGTCACTCCTCCACAAGAACACCATACTTTAATGGACAACATTACTCTTACTGGAAGAATAGGTTCATAATCTTTGTCTAATCAAATGACTTCCAAGCCTGGGTTGTCATCAAGAAGGGTCCAAAAATGATTCCAGGACCTAAGAGAAGTCAAAGGACAAAGACAAAAAATCTAGCAGTTCTGACATAGAAGACCTTGAAAGCTTTGAGGTCACCAAAGAACAACAAGAGGTAATTCAAAATAATGCACGTGCTATAAGTTTACTTTTGTGTGCAGTTAGCGGGAAAGAATATGACAATATATCAATTTGTGAAACCGCAAAATAAATATGCAAAAATATCATGTGGCACGATGTGGTGGTATCATGTTTCCACTTTGTTTGTGAACTGGAAGTGCTTCGTGATGCGGTGGAATCGCGTTGGTACACTGAAAATTGATAATTGTGAAATAGGTCTATGGAGCGATGCGCCATTATCATAGAGAAACACTGGAAATTGACAATTACTATTTTGACACACTCCGCGATGCGCTACTGGCCTGAATGACGATGTTTAACGACTGAAACTTAAAATCACCATAACTTCTTATCCGATTGTCAGATTTAGGTAAATTTTATATTGTTGGAAAGATAATTGAATTTCCTACGCAATAACAGGCTCTAATATAAAAATTACTGAGTATTAATTTTTTTTTTATTTAGGATAACACATGTACTGAGGGTTATGCTAGGCTAGGGAAATATGGGGCATTATAAAATAATAGGGTAAATAACCTCATAAGTGTATTAGAAGTCGTGGGTCATAATTAGGTTAAGTAGGGAAATATCTAAAATACCTCCACTTAAGTCCCTTCAAAACCCATCACAAGGATACAACTGACCCTTTTACGAGTTATACCCTTCTTTACGTTTGTTTTCCACCAATTGTAACCAGACCTTAACCCTGGCTCAAATATTTTCTAGTATATGACTCATCCAACCAAGTCACAACCTTAATATATGATCCATACCCATGATCTGTATCCCTGGAAGAATGAATTACCAAGAGAATCAAACACTTTCCACCAAACGGTTCCCTGATACGACTCTTATCCAAGCCTTACGACTCATACCCTTAAGTCATGACCATTACAATAATCAAAACCACCCCACCAACTAATATTGGTTAGCTTATAATAGGTCCATACCACTCGTACCCTAGGATACGACTTGTATCCATAAGTCGTATTGGGTCCGAAGAATGATTTTCAAGGAAGAATTTCTAAGGCCAAAACACAGGATATAATACCATTTCTCAGTGGACTTGAGATACCCATCATGGAAAGGCCCTGGTTCGGGTCATGACCTTCTCTTACCATGATTTGGAGTTTAGTTTGTTTAGTAGGTTACTATCAAAATTTTTAGGGTTTCTCATCTATCGTAGATCCATTGACCAAGTTGAATAAGAATGAGATTTTCTTTCAGTGGTCTGATGCTTGTAAGGTAAACTTTTAAAAGCTTAAGGATTTGTTAACTTCAGCTTCTATCTTGACTTTGCCTAAGGAGGACATAAGTTTTACTCTCTTATGTGATGCTTTTGGTGTTGGGTTAGGTGTTGTGTTAATGTATAAGGGTAAGGTGATGTCTTATGCTTCTCGTCATTTAAAACCTCATGAGGGGAATTACCCAACCAATGATTTGGAGTTGTGTGCGGTTATTTTTGCTTTGAATTTTTGAAGACACTACTTGAACGGAGTCCATTAGAAGATTTTCTCAGATAATCATAGCCTTCAATATTTCTTCACCTAGCAAGATTTTAATATGAGGTAGCTTCTTTGGCTTGAGTTGCTTAGGATTATGACCTGACTATTCTCTATCATCTCAATAAGGTTAATGTGGTTGCGGATGCCTTGAGTTGAAAGTCGACTATCATGGGTAGATTGGTATATATTTTGACCTAGGAAAGTCCTTTGGCCTTAGAGGTTCAGTCTTTGGCTAAAAAAATGGTTATACATAATATTTCGACACTTGGGTTTAGTTTGGCATTCATGGAGGCTAGGTTTTCCTTGATGGAGAAAATTTAGGATCATTAGTTTGGTGATGTTGGGTTGAGAGTGATTTGAGATAAGGTGCTAATTGGTGAGGCTAAGGAAGCCTCGCTTGATCTAGATGGTTTTTTGAGGATTGATGGTCAGATTTGTGGGTGACTAGATTAGATTAGTAATGGAGGAGTCTTATTTTTTCAAATATTCTATCCATCCAGGGCTACTAAGATGTATCATGATTTGAGACAACACTACTTGTAGGGTGGTATGAAGAATGATACAATAGATTTTTTATCTCATTGCCTATGTTTCTAGCAGGTGAAGCCTGAACATTTGAGACCTGGTGATTTGCTTCAAGGTTACTCATTACTAAGTGAAAATGATAATGGATCACTATAGACTTTGTGATTGGGTTGCCTTATACTTTTTAAGTTTTTGATAGTGTTTGGGTCATCGTGGATCGATTAACCAAATATGCCTATTTTATTTCGGTATAGGTTTTCTTTAATGTTGAGAGGTTGGCCCATATCTATATTCGTGAGATAGTTCGTCTTCATAGGTGCCAGTGTCTATCTTTTCTAATCGAGATTCAGTGTTCACATCTCACTTTTGGAAGACCTTTTAGAAGGAGTTGGGTACCTAGGTTGATCTTAGCATAATATTTCACCATAGACCGATGGTCAGTCAGAGCATACTATTTAGGTTTTGGAGGATATGCTCTATGCTTATGTGATAGACTTTGGAGGCTAGTGGGAGCAAGATCTAGCTTTGGCATAGTTTACGTATAATAATAGCTCTCATTTTTGTATTGAGATGGATCCCTTTGAGGCTTTGTATGGTAGGCATTGTCGCTGTCCAGTTGGTTAGTTCGATGTTTCTTAGATTAATCCTTAAGGTATAGACTTACTTTATGAGTCTTTGGATAGAGTTTGGGTCATTCAGGATCGACTTCAGGAGACTCAGAGTAGGTAGAAGTGGTATGAAGATCATAGGCTTCGTGACCTGAGGTTCAGTATTGGTGATCATTTCTTCCTTTATGTGTCTCCTAAAAAGGGCGTATTGAGGTTTGGAAAGAGGGTATAGCTTAGCACCAGGTATATTGTACCTTTTGTGATCCTTCGAACTATTGGTGATATGGCTATGAGTTGGATTTTCCCCAAGATTTATCAGATGTTCATCCAGTTTTTTCATGTTTCCATGCTTTGGTGTTACATTATAGATGAGTCTCATGCCATTTGTTGGGATTCAGTTCAGCTCGATGAGTGTTTTTTTTATTTAGGAATCTATCTCCATTTTAGCTAGGGATGTTAGACGGTTGCATTCTAGAGATATTCCAGTAGTTAAGGTCCAGTGGAATCATCAACCTGTATATGAGGCTACTTGGAAGGCCGAGTTTCATATGCATAGTAGTTACCCCCAGCTATTCTCTGGTTCAGGTATTTCCCATACATTTAGTTTAAGGATGAACTAGATTTTTAGTGGTGGATGATGTAACGACTTGATTTTTGATGATTTTTTGTGAAACATTTAATTTTTTGTGTGATTGACCATTTTAACCCTCCCTAAGGTTGCTTTATAGAATTTTTAGGGTGTGAGGATGTTTGAAACGATTCCTAGAGCATTCCAGTATGAAATATGTGAAATTGTGGGTTTTGATGACTTGAAAATCCTTATAGTTGACTTTGGTCAACATTTATTGATTTGTCCATTGGATGGAAAACTACGCTAGCAGGTCCAAATATTGATTCTAGATTTGTAACGTGGTTGGTTTGCTTTTATGGCTTTTATAACTCATTTTGACTCTCGATTCAAAAAGTTGTGAAATTTAATTTTAGGGGTCAACTTTAGAAAAAGGATGTCTTTTTAAAAATGTGATATTGCCATTGAGTTCGGAGTGTTGAATTTGATAGGGTAGCATAGTTCGTTTGCATTGTCACGGTTCTGGACGAATCCTGAGGGGTCCGTGGAGTAAATTCTCTAAATCTCTAGTTGGTGCACAATTACTGGTGTGATTGCTAAAGCGGTCCTTTGGATGCTTTAGAGGAGGGATCTTTAGTGTCCCTTTGGTGCTAAAGCGGCCTTGGCTGCCTAGAAGGTACCGCTAAAGCAGTAACTTGGGCACTTTAGCGCTCACCAATAAAGAATCCTAAGGTCTGCTTTAGCGAACTGTCACCCTAGACTGGGTACCGCTTTAGCGGCATCTGGTCCCTTCAACGTCAATTACTAGAGCGGCGTATTGTTCGGTTTAGCAGCACCTGGTATATTTAAATATCTCTTTTCGCATTTTTTTCACTATTTTTAGACTTGGAACTTAGTGTTTTAGTTTTTAAGCTATTTCTTTAATTTTAAATCTTGGGTAAGCTCCAAATCCCCCTTCCAATCACTTTTCTTTGATTTTATCATTTAAAATCTTGCGTTAACTTTGATTTAAAAGTGAAATTTGGGGATTATGGCCCGAAAGTCCTAAAATACTCTTTCTTTGATTTGAACTCCAATTTCAACCCATTTTCACTTGGGTTTTCTTCTATAAGTTCCTTTAATCATGGGAAATATATTTTTGGATGAAAATTTTAGTTTTACCTATCTTTTTTAAACAACCCATTTTGTAGGTTCGTTTTGACCCTGACTTGAAGTTAGGAAATATAGGTATGAGTGGCTTTTTTTTGAGGCATATATTCTTTATTTGAATGTTTTAGTTGGTTTCAATTCTGTCGGTGAGGTAAAATCTTAATGATAAAGGTGTAATCATTCCAGTTTTAATATTTGAGGTAGGTTATGGCTAATCTTTCTTCAGACTGAGTTGGGTAGTTAATAATAATACAAAAACATGGTCTGGTTATAGGGTTGTATCATGAAAAATGTGTTAATGTGATTTATGTGCATGTGTGGGAGCCTATATGGTCGATATTTGGTGGTATTAAGACATTATTGCGGTTCGGCATGGAGGTAGGGTTCGATTTACTTCTTTTCATGAGATGGTGTGCAGTGTAGATTCCAAGCTAGGTGGGTATGATAGAAAATATTTATGACTATAATGTCATGACTTAGCCTAATTTAGGATTTTTGGGATAGAGGGGTGAATTGACCCTTAAGATGAAATACATTTTGTGGCTATAAGATTCTCTCACCTTAAAACATAAGCATTGCGACCATAGTCGATGCTAAGTATCCTTTAGTATAAGGTTTACTACTTGACTTAATGGCTTGGATCATAATTTCCTGGATCATAGAATTACTATTATACTAGTTATATACTATTGGGCCTGAGGCTGTGGTAACGATATTACTTGGACTCCAAGTGAGTATTCTACCCTTAGAAAAAGGCGTGATTCTAGCATATGGACGCTTAGGCTCTTATTGTTATATTGTTTGGATACTGGTGATATCATGCATACTTTTAGTGCATTCATACTCATTTGGTGGTATATTTCGAGCCAAAACAATCATTTCACAACTATTTTATACAAAGGGATTTATTCCCACTTTTCACTTTTAAATGGATCCTTTTATAATAGGCATCATACCACCCTATTTTATCAGTTTATGAGCTTTGGAACCAAAGATGGTGTTTAGAAATTAGATCGAGATTTATTCTATTCCATGGTTAATCAACTTTTTTTACCACTACTCTTTACTTTGGTTGAGAGAGATTTCGACCCTCTCTACATACTTTATGTCAATTTAGTCCCGGAGTTGATCTTGAGCAATGGATTTAAGAAAATACACTCTTTTAGGAAGGATTGAGTCGTGCACTTATTTTATATACATCTCTCCATACTAAATGAAGTATATTAATAATGATGATTGGAAATCATAGATCAAAACCAGGTAGTGTATACAAATATTCCCGAATCCCCTAGCAGACCCTTCATCCATGAACAACAGTGTCATAGAAGAGAGGTTGTTGTAGGTCTTGCCTTTGTGAGCTATTGAGTTGAAAGAGTTTTGTACACTTGGTACATTATGGAACTTGGATTAGATATGATACTATGGATTTAATTTACATCCATTTATTCATATGCATTGCCTATCACCAGTATATTGTTTGGTGCTTATATCTATTGACCTTATGGGGTGGTATAGGTAGAAGTTATGATTTTTGAGCGTTGATTGAACCTTTTGGGCCTATGGGGCTCAATTAGGTATTGTTTGTTGTAACTAGCCGGTTACTTCATTTTTGTTGTTATGGTTAGTTTGTGGTAGGCTTGCTTATGGACTGGTACTGGTAAGAGGTATGATTCTAATCCCTTTTCCTTTTTCAGTAAATTACCTTATGGATAGTTATCTCGTGGTTAGACATTATGATTATGGACCCTGATTATGCCAACACTAGCTTTTCTGTTAAAATACCTTAAGATGTTAGGTTGGTTCCTTAGTCTATTCTCTTGAGTTATAGCTTATATATATGTATATGGTGTCACCATATATCCCTCTCTTCCTTGTTTATTCATGTCATATATGTATTCTAGGCCTTGTATACTATTATATAACTTTTCTTCACTTCTCCTTTGTATATTAACTAGTGATATACGATATGACACATTAGATCCGTATTATTATGATGATAGTAAAATTTATCCTTATTGCCCCACTAGCTTATTTATGATTAGTTTCTTGGATGGCTTCCCATACTTTATATTCCTTCCATACACGTTATTTATGCTTGCATTATATTTGGATCTTAGTCGTTCAATGCCTATTGAGTACCATGTTGTCACAACCCGAGTCTGCCCCCTAGTCGTAAGCTTAGAGTCACAAGTGACCCCAACCTAACCCATGGACTAACATAACACTAAGAATACAAAAGAAATAATAAAGTGCTTAGCAGAAGCTAAACTGAAAGGAACTGATAATAGTAAAAGTAGAATCAATACTGAATATCAAACTATGACTGTTTGATATACTCAACATGCTGAAAACATAACTATTTGTCTGTCTGAAAGCCTCTACCTCATATGAGATGTTGGGATAAGATCCTAACTAACTTCAACCGTTTGAAACTAAATAAAGGAAAATATTAAAAAAATACAAATAAATAGTCCTCGAATGATGAGGACTCACCAAACGCTACTGTTGATATGATACAAAAATGTACTAAGCTCAATCTGGATGTTGAGCATCAGAACCTATATTTTGAGATAATATAACATAGGAAAAGTATGCGATCAGTACATTGAATGTAATAAGTATGTAAGATAGGAACATAACTAACAGAAGCTGAGCATTAAGCATGAAACGTGGTGCATTGACTCAAGACAAAGAATAAACATGTACTGAATGATAAGCAGAGTAACTGAATACAAGGTCATACAAAATCTCAGACTGAAACATAAACTATGGACTATGGGAGATAACATTAACCGACATACCACAATCTGAGATGATTGAGGTCTAACCTATAACCCTAGTCGGATTGGTGTTCAGTACCTTGCCATGCGTACAAACACTCACTGGCGTGGATCCACTAAATTGCTATCCTGAAGGACTAGGGTGTTAGTCCTAATCTGGCGGGTAACCCTCTATAACCTATGGTGGCGCTGTAGTTCTGGAACTTAGGGACTTCTACTAAAGGTATCAGTCCTAACTGATGGGTGAACCTTTATCCCTGTGTTCGCTCGGTGCTAAGTACTACTCCCAACTAAATGACACTGATAACTGATATATATTTAATATAATAGTATTTTAAAAATACTAGTATTTGCATAATCTAAAGTACTCAAGAATATGTAAACTGATGTATGCATAAATTCCTAGGTTTCAGGCGTGCATAACCCACCAGCTCTAAAGAATGCAACTAAATAGGACAATATAAAAATATAAACATGATAGGGAATTTCAATACTCAAACCCAAGAATTAACAATTTGATCAATATAATGGGATTTCATGTTTATGAGTATGATCAGTATAATGGGATTTCATTTTTCTGAGTATGGGAAGATACTTAAACTAATGGGAAACACATATTCATGGTTTAGTTTAAGAAATAAATTGAAGAATCTAAGAAACTCATGCTTTCCATGTAACTCTAAACTTGAAGCATGAATTTAACTTGAGTATTGGAGAAATATTTGGGACTCAATGGGTGGAAGGAACCCATTGATAAAATCCCATAGACTTGTAGATGAAATCCATGGAGAACTTTTTGGAATTTGAGATTGAGGAACCCTAAGTTGGCCTTTGGAGAAGAATTACTGCCTCTTTTCTTATTTGGAGTAAAGTGTCGGATAAAATTTTGAGTAATGAGGACTTAATGGAATATTAACTCGAAATAATAAGCCTTGGAATACCCAAAATGATGTGGTTTTGGGGATTAAAGACCTTGAAAACACTAAACAACCCTTTTAAAATCATTTAGAATTTTTTGGAAACAGTCGGAACGGCTTAGGCTATGACTCGTTGGGTTTGACCACGAGTCGTGGCCTGGAGTCGTGACTAGGGGACCTAAACCTTGTGTCCTCACTGTTATGACAACGAATTTTTTTGACGACTCGTGTAGTTTGATAATGAGTCATGACCAAGGTCATAGTCCAAGGGATTGAAACATTGGTTTCCCACTGTTGGGAAAATGACTCCACCTGACAACTCGTTTAGTCTGACAATGATTCATCATCAGAGGCATTGTCACTGGCATCTTGACAATGCTTTAGTAAATTAGTGACAATATTTTACCCCGATATCAGATTAACTTAAGACTGGTGGTGTTTGAAAGCTATTTCAATTGTTTATATGTTTGTGGGTCTACAAATAAAAAACATAGGGTATTGCAATATCCCCCCTTGGAATCATTCATCCCCGAATAAAACTGACTAAGCTGAAGTACTAGGGAAAAATCTACAATTTTACACTGAATTACTATGAGTTAAAAAATGAGTTGATAACTGAATCGATAACTGTTACATGGACTAAAATAAAATCATAAATGCATGTTATGACATTAAAATAACTGGGTATCCTGGGATAGAATAGAAAAAATTACTTAATTTAGGGAATTATTACCTCAAGTTGGGACTGAGTTCGAAGAGAAAAAGTGGGGGTACTTGGTCATCATATCTACCTCTGCTTCCTAAGTAGCTCTCTCAACCGACCGGTTTCTCTAAAGAACCTTTACTAAAGCGACCTCTTTGTTTCTCTACTTACGAATTTGATGATTAAGGATCTCAATTGGGATCTCTTCATAAGAGAGACTATATTCATGCCCACACTCTCTAAAGGAATGACTTATACTGAGCCACCTATGCATTTCTTTAACAAGGAAACATGGAAGACTGGATACACTAATGCTAACTCTGTTGGAAACTCCAACTCATAGGATACATTACCATGTTGACTCAAGTTTTTATAAAGATGAATATAGCGGGTTTTGAGCTTTCCATTCTTATAAAATCTCTTCACCCCTTTTATGAGTGAAACCTTCAGGTAGAAAAAATTACCACTATCAAAATCGAGCTCCCTTTCTTGCACATCTGCATAGGATTTCTGATGAGTTTGGGAAGTTATCAGCCTTTCTCTAATCAGTTGAACTTCTTCCATCGCCTCATGTACTGAAACTAGACCTATCAAAGCAGCTTCACCAACCTCAATCCAACCAATAAGAGGTCTAGACCTCCAACAATAAAGTGCTTCAAATGAGGCCATCTGAATACTGGAGTGGTAGCTGATATTATAAGCAAACTCAATCAAAGGCAAATGATTATCCCAACTACCCTTGAAGTCTGAATGGTCCTCTCTGCCTGACTCTCTATCTGCGGGTATAAAGTTGTACTAGATGAACTCGGGTACCAAGACCCTTCTGAAATGTCTTCGAAAATTAAGAGGTAAACTGGGTACCTCTATCTGAAATAATAATCAAAGGGACTCCATGAAAATTCACCAAGTCCCTAAGATAAAGTTTGGAATAGTCATCAGCTGAATTTTAAGTGTTAATTGGCAAGAAGTGGGGTGACTTGGTCATTCAGTCCATGATAACCCAAATAGAATCGTGTTTCCGATAAGTAAGAGAAAACACTATAATAAAGTCCATATTCACCACTTCCCAATTCTAAGTAGGAATGCTGATATCCTGAAGGATAGAACTAGGTCTCTGGTGCTCAACCTTCACCTGGTGGAAATTTGGACACGTAGCCACAAATTATACAATATCCCTTTTCATTCCATTCCACTAATAGACTTCTTGTAAATCATAGTACATCTTGGGGGCTCATGGGTAAATAAAAAATCGAGAACCATAAGCTTCTACTAACATTTGCTGTCTCGAGTCATCAACATTCGGAACCACAGTCTACCTTAACAGGGAAGAAGACCATTTACCCCTGGGAGAAAACCTCAACTTTCTGATTCTACCCTGCTTTTCTCAACCTTAGAAATAGGATCACTATCTTTCTTTTCTTTCTCCTCAGCTACCAGTGAAGATTGTGAACCATTCTGAACCAAGACCTTACCTTCGGTTGAATAAATTAACAAATATCCTAACCTAGAAAGCTGATAAACCTCATGAAATAACTCTTTCTTATCATTCTCAAAGCGAGAAGCACTCCCCATAGACAACCTACTAAGGGTTTCGGCCACAATATTGGACTTACCTGGGTGGTACAAAACACTCATATCATAGTACTTCAACAACTCTAGCCACCTTCTCTGACTAAGATTTAAATCTTTCTGGATGAACACATGCTGAAGGATCTTGTGATTAGTGAACACATCCACATGAACCACATGCAGATACTACCTCTAAATCTTAAAGGTAAAAACAACCGATGCCAACTCAAGATCATAAGTTGGGTAGTTTTTCTTGTGAGGTTTGAGTTTTCCAGAGACATATTCCATAACCCTGCCCCGATGCATCAACACACAACCAAGACCAACTCTAGAAATATCATAATAAACCAAAAAACCATTTGAACCCTCTGGTAGAGTCAAAACTATAGTGAAGGTGAGTGGAGTCTTCAACTCCTAAAAACCTTTCTCATAAGAATCAAACCATAGGAATTGGAATTTCTTTTGAGTTAATTTGGACATGGGAGAAGTAATAGAGGAAAATCCTTGAACAAACAATCTGTAGTAGACGAATAAGCCCATGAAACTCCTGATATCTGATGGAGAGATGGGTCTATGCCAGTTCCTTACTGCCTCGATCGTTTGAGGATCAACTCAAATGCCTTTATTAGAAATAATATGACCAAGGAATGCTACTGATTTCAACCAAAATTCATACTTGTTGAACTTAGCAAATAGATGGTGATCTTTAAGAGTCTGCAAGACAATCCTCAAGTGATCCATGAGTTTATCCTCACTCAGAGAATTAATAAGGATGTCATCTACGAAGACTATAATGAGCATGTCCAAGTACTTCTTGAACAGTATGTTCATCAAGTCCATAAAATCTATAGGAGCATTTGTTAATTCGAAAGACATAACAATAAATTTAAAGTGACCATAATGGGTTTTGAAGGTTGTCTTCAGAATGTCACATTCTCTGACTCTGAGCTAATGATAGCTGGATCTGAGGTCTATCTTAGAGAAACAATTGGTACCCTGAAGTTACTTTATTTTCATAGACAATTTATCAAACACATGGGAAGCATACTTGGTTCATTAAATCATAAACACTTAGGGTTAACATGGATACAACAATCATTTTGCAAATTCATGGATTATAATATTAGGATTACTCAATTCAACATGCATTCTATATAACTTCATTGAATCTTCCATTAATCATGGATTAAAACTCAATAAATGTCAAAACATGAACATAATCCAATTTCATACATGTAATTCATAAATCATAGTTCTTGAAGTTTTAAAAATGGATTCTTTGACTCTATGGGTAGAAGGGACCCATAGATGAGCATCTAACATACCTAAATTCGTAAGATTCTTGGAGTTCTTAAAGAAATTCTTGGGATTGACCTTGATTCTTGAGAACTAGGGTTTGTTTTCTTGAGAGAGAACTATTTTTTGATTTTGGGGAAAAGTTAATAATGAAGGGTTTAAATATTTTAGGGCTTACATTCCATATCTGGGTGGAATAAAATCATGGGAAAAAACTAGTTTAACCCTGGGCGCAACTTTAATTTTTTGTAAAATTTTCTCGATATGGACCCCTGGTGCGACGCGGCGCTATCACGTCATGTCACTGGAAAATGACAACTGGGAAATTGCACGGTGGCACGACACGGTGGTATCGCATTGCCACTTTGTTTGTGAAATGGAAGTGCACTGCGATATGGTGGAATTGTATTGGCATAATAGAAATTTACAATTACTATTTTGATACACTCCGCGATGCGCTACTGGCCTGAATGACGATGTTTAACGACTGAAAATTAAAATTGCCATAACTTCTTACCCGGTTGTCGGATTTAGGCAAATTTTATATCTTTGGAAAGCTAATTAAATTTCCTATGCAATGTCAGGCTCTAATTTGAAAATTACTTAGTATTCCAAAATTTTTATTTAGGATAACCCATGTACTGAGGGTTAATCTAGGCTAGGAAAATATAGGGTATTACAATATCTCTCCTTGGGAACATTCTTCCTCTAATATGGCTAGTTAAGCTGAGAGAGTACGGACAAAATGAGTTTATATATTGAACTAGACATGCACAATTGAACTATGATTATGTGACTGGTCTGATAGACTGAACTTACATACTGAACATGCATATTTGAAGCATGATTACATGGATAAAATTGATTTATGAAATACATGACTAATATGAGGATGATATGAGCTAGTAACTGATACCAAGTTTGTAACGGTACTGAATATGAGACTAAGTAGGTTTAAGAAAGACTGTGATGATGTACTAGACACCATCTAAGTAAAGGACGATTGAATGACTTCGATACACTACTGAGGCCTGAGGAACACATGGCATAAACTAAACTTCACGGACCATTTAGAGTGTAACATAAGTCATGAGAACTGAGCATACTAGGAAACACGAATACCTATGTCATGAACTGCATGACCTGAGTTTGGAATTTCTGAACTTATGGAACCTGATTCGTACTACAGAGTGAACTGGAACTCCTTATACTAGAAACTGTAAGAATGCATGGTTTTTGATTGCACGAATATGATCTATGATCATAGAGCTGACATGTAAGGCATGAGTACATATATTACTACTAAAATCTGAAAGCCTGACTTGGTTACTTATTCTACCATCTCCTCCTTAGCTTAAAGCCATTATTCTAAATCTGTGGATCACTTAATAAACTCCAAACTAAATTTTCACCACTTTACTTCTAGAGTCTAACGTAGATACTAAGGAGGGATCTACTAATATTTCGGGTCTGATACTAAGTTGACGGCTATATAGGGGTTACAAAGGAAGAGAAGTCTCAAAATTTAACTAAGCATAAACATAAAGATGACAGACTCATAACGTACCCATAACTATATCAGGAGAACTTCCCTGATCATAGCGAGACTGGAGAGCATAAAATCTATTCTGGCATTGACCACTAGTGGTACTGAAAGTGGCACCCTGCTGAGTCGGGTGATCGAATAGAACTGGAGGATGACTGTTATGACTTTGTGGACCAGCCTTAGGAAATTCTCAGACTCTGTAACCTGACTCACCACATCCAAAACACACATCACTGCCATCCACAACTAGGTGATTTTTACCACATTCTTCACAAAGAGAATACGTATGACAACTGCTCATACTACCCTGGGTTTTGGAACTTGGTTCCCCATCATGACTGTCATTCCTGAACTTAGGAACTGGAGTACTGGCTGAGGACAGAGCAAGAACTGAAGACTTTGGATGAAACTGGGAATGGTTACCGCCCTCTGACTTAGGCTGACTGAAATTAAAGCTACCTGTTCTAGCCCTTTTATTCTCTCTCTTTATTCTTAAGCTTCTACTCTTCAATCTGTTGAGCATTGACCATAAGCCTAGATATGTCCATCTCTTTAATCAACATTGCTGTTCTGCAATCCTTAACCATACTATCTGAAACCCTAGATATAAACTTGCTCATTCTGGACCTATTGTCTGCTACTACATGGGGAGCATATCTAGCTAACTAAGTAAACTTGAGGGAATACTCATTTACACTCATTCTACCTTGTCTGACATTGATGAACTCTAACACTTTAGCTTATCTCAGCTCTAAGGGAAAGAATCTATCTAGGAAGGCAGTAGCAAACTCTTCCCATGCTATGGGCTCTGCATCTATACCTCTATCTACCTTCCACTGCTTAAACCATGTATGGGCTACATCTTGTAGCTGATAGGCGGCTAACTCAACACTCTCACTGGCAGTCACTCCCATAATGTTTGTGACTTTTTAAACCTGATCGAGGAACTCTCGTGGATCCTCTTCAGACATAGATCCTGTAAAGGAAGAAGGATTCATTCGGGTGAAGTCCCAAATTCTGGTTGTAGTCGTATTGTCCACTGGGTTGGATGGAACAATAGCTGGCCATTCATTCTGAGCTATGACTGAATTGGCTAAAGTAGTGAATGTAGCTCTGAGTTCTGCGTGAGAGACATGTTCATCTAGGGGATCTGCCTGAACGGGCTGAGGGGCTGACTGGTTTTCGGTTCTTCTTTTGTTAGTACTTTTGGGAGACATGTTCTATTAATGAAAGGAAAAAACAGATTAGACTGAGAGATTAACTTGAGCTCATTCTCACTTGCATGACATTAATACTGAAAGAAGGGAAACTTTTCCTAAAATATCTCATAGCCTCATGTCCATAAGTGTGGCGCGCTATACACCCATGCACAAGACTCTATGCCATGCGACTTTTAGATTCCCTAGGACTCTATTGAACCTTAGGCTCTGACACCAAGTTTGTAATGACTAAGACTACCCCTTAGTCATCACACGGTGCTTACAACCCCAAAGGACCACAAGCTAACCCATGAATGATATCTGCTGTGAGCACTGAATAATAATACTATAATTAATACGGAATAATAGGCTGAAATGACATAAGGTTTAAAACATATAAAATACTGATAATGAGTAATAACATCTAAATCTGAAATACTGTCTGAAAAGCCTCTAACTGAAATTGTCTGAAAGTGGAGTTGATGGGACAATCCCCCAACTAACTCTATCTACTAAAATACTGCTAAGCTAAAGTACTGAAATAAAAACATATCCTTGATAGATGAGGACTCACTGCTAAATTTGCTACTGCTGGCTAAATCTGGCTAAGCGCGGTCAGGAACCTGAGCATCCAAACCTATGATATAAAACATTATAGTGCAGGAAAGTATGCGTCAATACGTGGGAATATACTGGTATGCTAGATGAGGTAAGACTGAATGCAAGAGTTCATATACATGAAAAATAATTGACTAAATAATATAGAGTAACTGAATATAAGAGTACGTGTATACTATAACTGAGCTTTTCTGAAGCTAAGTACTGAGTTCTGATAACTATATAACTGATATCTAAAATTACTGATAACTGAATTACTAATACTGATTGACTGTGTCTGACAGTCTTGATTCTGTAAAACTAAGCTGAGTTATAAACTGAAGACTAAAACTGAAATTATGGGAGGTAATCATCTAACCGACATGCCCCAAATAAGAGAAAATAACTGAGCTGGGGTCTAATCTGTAACCCCAATTAGAAGGATGTCAGTATCGTGCCACGAGTACTAACACTAGCTATGAGTTAACCCTAACTAGCAGGAAGATATTTTATCAACCTTACTGACAGGTAAACTCATGAGAGATGTGTCAAACCTTATATAGCAGGAAGTCATCTCAACCTATGCTGGCTATGTAGTTCTGTAACTTAGGGATTGCTACTAAGGGTCAAAACCTACAATAACAGGAATGCCCCCATCCCTGGGTTTGCTCGGTGCTGAATTCTACTCCCCATTGAAAGACACTGAACTGATTATACTGAACTGGACTGATACAGAGTTTTCCTAAGTTCTGTAACTGATTGAGTTCTGTAATAGACTGAAAGTACTACTGATTATGACATGACTGATACTATTCTGTAACTGACACTGGCTCTAAGTAACAACTAGATTGTCGGGTATTAAATACCCCCAGGACTCGATAGTATGAAAAGTAAAGCAAACCATAATCTTGAATAACATAACAATGTTCACTTGGTCATAGTTCATTCATAGAGATATTTCATCAAACACTTGTGATGCATTAACTTGTACTTGAATGAGGATTACATATTAGCATGCTATAATGGTATTATTTCATTCTCATAGATAATTTATCAAACACATGGGAAGCATACCTGGTTCATTAAATCATAAACACTTAGGGTTAACATGGATACAACAATCAACTTGAAAATTCATGGATTATAACATGGGGATTACTCAATTCAACATACATGCTATACAACTTCATGGAATCTACCATTAATCATGGATTGAAACTCAATAAATGTCAAAACATGAACACAATCCAATTTCATACATGTAAATCATGAATCATAATTCTTGAAGTTTTAAAAATGGATTCTTTGACTCTATGCGTGGAAGGGACCCATAGATGAACATATAACATACCTTAATTCATGAGATTCTTGGAGTTCTTGAAGAAATTCTTTATATTGACATTGATTCTTGAGAGCTAGAGTTTGTTTTCTTGAGATAGAACTACCTTTCGATTTTGGGGAAAAGTGAATAATGAAGTGTTTAAACATTTTTAGGGCTTAAATCCCACATCTGGGTGGAATAAAATCATGGAAAAAGACTAGTTTAACCCTGGACGCAACTTTAATTTTTTGTGAAATTTTCTCGATTTGGACCCCTGGTGCGACGCGGCGCTATCACGCTGTGTCACAGGAAAATGACAAGTGGGAAATATCATGGTCGTGTGATGCGGTGGTATCACATTGCCACTTTGTTTGAGAACTGGAAGTGTACCGCAATGTGATGGAATTATGTTGGCACACTGGAAATTGACAATAGCTATTTTGATGCACTCCGCGACGCGCTACTGGCCTGAATGACGATGTTTAACTACTAAAAATTAAAATCGCCATAACTTCTTACCCGGTTGTCAGATTTAGGCAAATTTTATATCGTTGGAAAGCTAATTGAATTTTCTATGCAATGACAGGATCTAATCTGAAAATTACTAAGTATTCCAAAATTTTTATTTAGGATAACTCATGTACTGAGAGTTAATCTAGGGTAGGGAAATACAGGGTATTATAATCTCTAACCCAAAAGTCTCGACAAATCAGATCAATAATAACTAAATAAAGAGAAGAAAATATCACAAGCGCATTTGTAAAGGTATAAATCTATACAAGACCAAAATAAAAAATAGATCACAGACATATCTGATATGGACGTGATCCAAAGCCGTTTATGGACATATCTAATATGGACATATCATATAGCTACATTCCTCAATCATGGAGTCAATTTAAATCCTTGATTGAGAATAAATATCTTGAATTTCTTTATCAAGTGTAGCAGCTGAAGACTATAAAAATAAAGACAGACACGGGTTACGCAACTTCAAATAGAAAAATCAACGTGTCTTAATCTTAGTCTCACAAGTCTTTGTAACTTTTAGTTTATAATTGTTATATAAAGAGTAGGAGTGAGTCAAATTTGTAACATCAACTGAAGCCGTGTCACAAGATCTGAATAGCAAAATAAGTCTTCAAAACTTGTTTCCTATCATTGTACTCGAGCCCGCCATTGAATGATCTAAGGAAAATTTGAAACCCTAGGGAACTGGAATTAGGCATCACATTAGTGTTCCAAAATAAGATAGATCTCTGTGTATTTACTTTATGTTTAAATATTTATTTACTTAATTGTGTTAAATCTAATTTGTTTTGTGAAGTGCACTGATCTGCAAGCAAGTCGATTGAAAGGAGTCTGTAGTCGACTCAAATTTTTTTTTCAATTCACCCCTCTTGGATTTCACCCTGCTCTCCTGCACAACTCATTAATAAGAGATGCGTACCACCATAGTTCCTATAGAACTTCATTTCAGATATCAAAAGACGACTAGCATTCAAAGGAATGCTATCCACTATGCAGGAAACCATGCGGGCATGCATATCTATAACTGCAGTCATGTGAGTGCAAGGAGAGATCCGACTACAAATGATGGTCAGCCATATACGGGCCTCGTCTATGAAGTCATTCATGGAGATGCCCCTTTTTGTTACCGCCCATGGAACCTCCTTACCAGGGCATAACTTCTCTGCCATCCAGCTGCCTGGCTCACAACCATTGGCCTCAAAATCAGCCATGTCTGCATCTAGAAACCCATATAAATTATTGATTTTCTAGCGTGAAATGCTAGAAGATTTTCCCGCACTCTCTCCAAGCATATACCCCTTTTTGGGAAAAGTTTAGTCCTTAGAAACTCATCACAGTACTAGTTATGGTACTCGATAGTCATAAACTGGATTTGATCATAGTTGTCCATGAAATAAACCTGCAAAACAAGAGGACAACACAAAAAACCTTCATCATTAACATTTTTATGATTAAACTATACTATTTTGTCCACTAAAGTTCATGGAATGGGTACTTGGTGGTGTTTGAGCAAATATTTGAACTGCAAGAATTTTGGCCCAGGTTGGGATTCAATCTCGGTTATAGCAATTGTGGAAGCTTGTCCGTGATTGCGGCTGCCACAATCGCCACTACAAGACCGTGATTGCTAGTTTCGTGATCGTGGTCCCGATGGCCGCGATCACGGTACCTGAGGCCTGACTGTTAAGTTCAAAAATGTATTTTCAGGGCCAAAATATGTTTTAAAATAAGAATCAATTTATTAAAACATAAAACATGAGTTCTAAGTGCTTGCTCATACCCCCACAATGTTAAAGTAACTAGTTATTGATTTAGTTGGGCAGTTTATCGAAAACTTGGTGTGCACCCTATATTTTGCTGAATGTCACACAATTTTTGGTAGTTAAGACTTTCCCACATATGTGCACACCATATCTCATAGATAATAACCACAAAAGTATAAATCATCAATTATTTAGCAATGCAAAACTCAGTATGAAGCCCTACCTAGTTCATTCACCCAAAGGCCTACCCATAACAAGTAAAAACATGAATTTGAAACCCCTCCCGGACTAGTAATGCAGAGTGGATGCAAAGATGCCTTTGAAATGTTCAAAATATAGCTATAAACAATTGTAATTTGAGAGAAAATTGGAGGGGAAGTGTGGGATAAATAGAAGACCGATGATCGATTAAAATTGATCTGACCGTGATTGTAGTCAGGGGTCTACGATTGTAAACACATGGGTGAATGTGATCGTGGATTAGAGGCCACAATCACGGTAATAAAGGGCATTTCTGTATCCCTATTTTCCCCTATTCATTACATCATGCAAATATCCCATATTTTTCTTCTCCAATTCATTATATACACTTCAAAGTGACACAAATGCATGGATTAATCAATGAAAAAAATTAAAATCTACACTATCAAATTTAAAAAGAAAGAAATATATGGGAAACTTTTCATGGTGTGATAAGGAGCCTCCCATCGAGCTCTTAGTTTAACGTCGTGGCATGACGCTTTCTCAACTACCACTTATGTTTTCACTTAGAAGATTTGAATCTCCGTCCCAACTTTCGTTCACTATGAATTGAGCGGTAGAGGGATAGAAGATTCAAATCTTCCAAGATGAAATGTGATAGAAAGAAGGACATGGCGATGTGGCTTCTATCTCGCTACTTTGAAGACTTGAAACTTTTATCCAATTTCACATCAAATTTCTGAATAGGCTCCTTGGGTAATGGTGGGAATATCAATAGGCCACTAGTTGAACATCAGAAGTTGAGCTCCCTGGCCTTCGAGTGTGGGGAACTCGTGTGCTCTTTTGGAATGTCAACTCCAAAATGTAGGGATGGTGCTCCTTCTCCCCAAAATCTATTATTTTCTTAGGTGGGTGAACTCTCATCACATCCACTAAGCACAATGTTGAAAAATGGTTTGAATAAGGTCTATCCCTTAATTTTGGAATCGCATCCCTATTAGAATCCTTACACCAAAATGGACTAAAGTCTTCATAAGAGATTTGCTTGGATTCTTCATTTGACTCTAGAACTATTTTCTTGATTTTGGCATTTTCAACTATATTAGGTTTGGTTGGTTGGTAAATCACTGAGGATTCTTGGCTACCAAGCTCATCATTAACCACATAGTTTGTCCATTCTTCTTAATCAGTCTCATCTTGAAAAGTGGGCAAGGTAATGGTATTTGAAAGATTTGTTTCCATGCCCATTTCCTCTATCTTTATAATCTCCCTTCCAAATGCCTCATTGGATTGATACATATGGTTCATTTCCTCCTCTATTGTAGTTACCCAATATAAAAGAGTTTGAAGCATTGCTTCATTAGCGTTGTATCCAGCATGTTGTTCTTCCTTTTGCACATCATGCGACCTATCAAACTCATAAGAAGAACTAGAATTTTTGTTAGCATAACTAGGGGAGGGAGCATTTTTACAATCACTTCAATGTCCATCCCGACCACTATATAAAGAACAATCATACTCCCAATGCGATCGAGATGGTGCTTCCATCTCTCTCCAGGGATTATATCTATAATCTTAGTGAAAGTGGGGTCTATCACAATATGGACAGGGATCATCAAGATAGGATTTCCAACTACCAAAATCATATTTGTCCCAATATACCACAATGACAAGTAAGCAAAGATACAAATCTACCTACACAAGAAACAAAACAAAAATCACACACAAATATTTACAAGTTTGAATCCAAGCAAGTAGGCTAAAATTTCAAACTAACTTAATACACCAAATTGTTCCCCAAAAATGACACCATTTTTTGATAATACTCAAATTACACGTCAATTTAAGTTCAAGGAAGTTTTTATCAATATATTCACCCAACTAAGAGTCGGGGTAAGTCACGATTGAGTCAGTTCGAAATGGAAGTTTCTTGCTAAGTTCAAACCTAAGATACAAATGTTTGGGGGATTTTAAACATGTCAGATATATGATTACTTTTTGAATTCTAATGGCATATCAGAGATATGGTTACTTTTTGAATTCTAATGGACTAACTCTGAAGGGGGGGGGGGAGAGGAATATGAATAATTAGAGTATAATAAATTAGAAATAGATCTTGGGGATATGTTGTACTAGGGGAAACTATTATGTGGGTGCAAGACGATTAACTTCAAATCTTAGTTAAAGCATGTGTGGGTAGGCTCGGTCAGGGATTTCGATACTAGCCTTTCGACAAAATACCAAACTATCACCCACTGATTCTTTCGAATACCAAATGGATATGGTTAACTATTTGCAACCAAACCATCCCTATTTCTAGGATGATGACTAAGACATAGTAATTCCATAATTTATCCTTATTTTTAAGACAACAAAAAGGGAATAACTATTATTTATCTTATTGTTCACAAATGCTCATATCACCTACATTCCTCTTTCAAGGATAATATAGGATCTAGATTACCCATACCCCTCTTTCATGGATGATGTAGGGATTTAGGAAATTTGAGGTTTTTGCCAACAAAGTCCATTTTACAATCAAGAATTTGTAAAACCCAACAACATGAACTAATAATTAAAGCTAACAATCACAATCCACACACTTTTGCACCCTATTCAAACATAACTCCAAGAGGGAAAACTAGAACTCATAAGAATAATAAACAAAGATATACGAAAACCTCCTTCAAATTGATTCATGAAAGATAAAGAGAATGCAAATTCAAGATTTAAATCTCAACAAATCTTCTATCGAGTTTTCTAATCCTCTACTTAAGAGTTACTTTGATTTATTCTTCATACCAAAATTAGTAGAATGATGTTCCCTTTAAAATGGAAACAAAATGGTGGAAGAGAGTCCCAAAAATTGGGGGCATCTTTTATGAGATAGGCTTTGAACTTCTTATGGAAATTGGGGACGACTGTTTAAATTTACAAATTTTCCCCTGGGCATAATCTCACTTTGTCGTGATCACTGACACTTGTCCACAATCACGGCTACCCCGACTGTGGTAAAAACTTGCAATTGCATAATATTGACCTATCTTAACTGGACACAATCGCAGCCCTCATACTGCGATCATGGTAACTGAGGCTTGTTTCTACTCTAGGTCTTTCAGCTATACGTTTTTCCTCTTTTTTGGTCCATTTTAGATCCAATCCACATCTTTCCTTATCATAACCTGTATGCCTGAAAAATGTGGATATTAGTGCATTTAATCACACATATGTCTTATTTATACATTAAAATCATTGTAGTGTGGATGAATGTTGAGTACAAATGAGTGGTAAATTAACCACTCATCAACACCCCCAACTTAACCCTTTGCTTGTCCTCAAGCAATACTACCTCTCACTATGAGACAAATTTCAAATTTATTCCCAAATTACATGACCCAATGACCATAATGACTTCTAGCTTAGCCAATACCACAAGTAGCTTTTCACACATGGGCAAAGATATTCTCACTACACCCCTCAACATGAAATGCAATTCACAAGGATGTAAAAGACTTTAAAGAGAAACCATGCAACAATCACTATTACTCTAGAAGTGACTCACCTTTGACCTCAACTACATTATACTCCTTTTGCCTCATTTTTTGAGAGATGACAAAATCACCCACCTCAGCTTGTTTATATGCCTCCTCACAAGAAGTGAAATTCCATACACTAAGTTATTAAATATGCAATAAGGAGATTAAGTGCAAAACTCTTTCTCTTAGAAGGACTCTCTATGCTAACAAGTGCCATACCATTGGCTTGGTCCTATTTTCAATCGCCACTATAATGAATACACTTGGTTGGAGATCTCAAAGGGCTTTTTAAGATTGTAATGTAGGTTTGGGGTAGGGTATAATATCATTTAGTAACAACATGGCTATACCCTCCTTGAACATCTACATCACATTATTCCATCAAACTTTTGACTATGGGCCACTTTTTTGTTTTCTCTCTCTACACATGTGCCTACTTTTGTTTTCTTGGTTCTCCCATTTTATTTTCATTTCTTTTTATTGCATACTTCATGGTTTTCTATCCTTTGTTGGATTCTTTATTTTCATTATTCAATTTTTCTCAATGCTTAACTCTTAGGTACTCACTTACTACTTCGTGGACCAAAGTTACCTTTTCCAATCTTTACCACCCCTAACTTAGTTTTTTAGCCAAAATTTTTTATTTTTAAGTTCAAGGATAATAGGGTTCAAAAGAGAGATAATAATTAAAAGGCTTCGAGTGTATTTTAGATCCCTTTTCTGGGTCTACTCTGGTGGATGACTTTATTATGGCTAAAAAAGACTATAGAGGTTGTGTGGTATCTATTTGTGGTAGGGAGACGTTAGTGGATCTGATAGAGTTGGACATGTTAGACTTTGATATGATTTTAGGGATGGATTGGTTGCACTTGTGCTATGCATCTCTTGACTATAGGACCCGAAGGGTCAATTTCCAATTCCCAAATGTGCTGCGATTGAGTGGGAAGGTAGTTCCTTCGTGACTAAGGGGAGATTCATTTCATATATTAAAGCCTCTCAGTTGATCTCTAAGGGATTTCTATACCATTTAGTTCATGTTAAAGATTCTAGTTCCAAGGGTCTATCATTGTGATTGTCCCGGTGGTCTGTGAGTTTCCCAAAATATTCCCTGATGATCTTCCTGGTGTTTCTCTTAACTGGGAGATTGATTTTGGTAGTGAGATTTTTTTGGTAACTCATCTTTTTTTATCCCTCCCTATAGAATAGAACCATCTAAGTTGAAAGAACTTAAGGACCAGTTGAAAGACCTTCTTGATAAGGGTTTTATTCATCCTAGTATTTCTTCATGGGGCGCTCCTGTGCTCTTCGTATGTAAGAAGGATGGGTCCCTCCAAATGTGTATAGATTTTTCCAAGTTGAATAAGGTGACAATGAGGAATTAGTATCTTCTTCCTAGGATTGATGACCTATTTAACCAGCTTTAGGGTGCTAAGTACTTCTCTAAGATTGATCTTCGATGGGGTTATCATCAGCTAAAGATTAGGGAAGTAGATATCCCAAAGACTGCTTTCCATACCCGATGGCCTTTATAAGTTCTTGGTCATGTCTTTTGGTTTGACTAATGCCTCGGCGACATTTATTGATCTTATGAACCGAGTCTTCTTTTAGTTTCAAGACTTATTCATCATTGTGTTCATTGATGACATCTTGGTGTAAGTTCATGCCAATCATCTTCGAGTAGTGTTGCAGACCCTCAAGGATCAACAATTGTATGCTAAATTCTCTAAGAGTAAGTTCTGGTTGAATATTGTGAGCTATTTGGGTCATGTTGTGTCTAGTGAGGGGATCATGGTGGATCCACAGAAAGTTAAGGCAGTTAAGAAGTGGCCTAGACCTATGACTCCAACCGAAATTCAGATCTTCATGGGTTTAGCCAATTATTATAGGAGGTTTGAAAAATCTTGTCTTATATTGCTACCCCATTGACTAAGTTGATTGAGAAAAAGGTGAAGTTCTTATGGTCGGATGCTTGTGAGGGTAGTTTTAAGAAGTTGAAGGATAAGTTGACTTCGGATTTGGTTCTAACTCTACCTGATGGTACCAAGGGTTTTCTGGTTTATTGTGATGTATCCCATATGGGACTGGGATATGTATTGATGCAGCATGGTAGGGTTGTGGCCTATGCTTCTAGATAGTTAAAAGTTCATGAGTAAAATTACCCTATGCATGACTTAGAATTATTAGCTGTGGCCTTTGCTTTGAAGATTTGGTGCTTTTATTTTTACGAGTTTCATATTGAAATCTACTCAAATCATAAGAGCTTGCAATATGTGTTTACCTAGAAGGAGTTTAATATCAAACAAAGGATAAGGGTTGAGTTGCTCAAGGACTATGATATGAGTCCTAACTATCATCCAAGTAAAGCTAAAGTGGTTGCTGATACTCATAGCAGGTTATCTATGGGAAGCTTATCTCATGTGGATGAGGAAAAGTGAGAGTTGGTAAAGCATATTCATCAGTTGTCTAATCTTAAAGTTAGTCTCTTGGACTCTGAGGATAGAAATATAATAGTACGAGAGGTGGTGAAGTCATCTCTTAGTGCTGAGGTAAAAGAGAAGCAGGTTTTGGATACGATCTTGATGCGGATTAAGGATGGTATGGGCTAGCAGAAAGTAATGGTTTTTGATATTGGTGGTGATGGTATCTTGAGATACCAATGTAACACCTCAAAAATAGGTCCCGAGACATCACACGGTGCTTGGGGCCACAAGTGATCCCAAGCTAACCCTTCTATTGGCATAACTCATAAGGAACTGAATAAAATACATAAATCTAAACAAAATCAGTGAAAGATAACTTTTTTCTAAATCTGATCAATACAAAACTAAATTAAAATAATTACAACTCTGCTTTTACAAAATAAAACTAGAATCAAATGCATTTACTCTACTGACTGTCTATGAAACCTCTACTAGTATTGACTATAGGTAGCCGGGACATGACACCCAACTATCCCGAATCAATACAATTGAATAAAGAAAAATAAAATACTGCTCAAACTATATGATTGACTCGAGCCTTTGAATCAAAATGACTCATCACCTGTAGACTGGAAGATGCAAACTTTTTGAATATGGTATGCGTGCTTCAACTTGTACCTACATTATGAGACAATGTAGCACATAGACATATATTTGGATCTGTACTTTTGAAATGTACTGAGCATTTGGGGGTGAATGCATAAGTAAAACAATATCTCAATGTTCATATAAACTTTTAAAATAATGCATACTAAATATAAATGACTTACATTGGCTGGAATAACTGAAAGCTCAAAATCATAAATCATGAATGATAAAATATACTGTATTAATCTTGTGAATCATAACACTTAGTTCTAAAAGCTGTACTTCCATTTTATCTTCAAATAATGTTGTGTAAGTCTAGAAAGGACTCACTTTTATGTCTGAAATCTGGAAGCTAATATCTGTAACTAATGCCTTATCAAAGCAATATCTGAATAAATTTGTGATCCTTTACACTTAGTTTATAAAAGATTTTTTGTTATTCTTTACTCTTTTCTATAAACTGTAGAGAATACTTTTAACATTATTCTGAAAGTCTTTACTGATAGGGAATTCTTTTAAAAACTATTCAGTAAAATTTTTCTATTAGGGAGGTTCTTCTAACCAACATAAACCATGTGAGCTATCATGGAGTCCAACATCTCATTCCCCTAAGGGGAAAACCTCACGTTGGGGAGAGGTGTCATACTCTTGCCAAGGAGTATAACCTGAGCTAAGTGATCACATCTGTAACTGTCATCTATATAGAAATAGAAATATTGAATTTGTACCTATGTTGGCTTTTAGTTCTAGGAAAGTAGGATGCGCTAAACCCACACTTTCTGTTCGATGCTAAATACTACTCCCTTTAATCTATATGCTCATTCTATAGGAAAATCCACTTTAAAAAGTCATAATATTTCATACTGAAAGCTAACTGTGCATCTGTTCATTCGAAACTTAATTTAAGCTATAAAGTAGATTCCATATCTTAGCTAAAGATCAAAAGACCAAATCTTTATTCAAAGCTATCCATAAACATATCATGGGATGCTTAAAAGCATAATCATTCTTGAAATATCAATATACAACTAGGGCCTAATAACCTATACTTCAAATTTATGTCAAAACATCATAATATTCATGCTTATTGATGTTAATATTGGTAATTCAATTTAAAATCTGAAAATTTCTGCAATACACATAAAAATACAAAAGAAAACATGCAATTCAACATCAACAATACTTGAAATCTCATAATCTTCAATTGGTGATAAATGGGTATAAACCCCAAACTAAAATTCATGTAATTTCATATAAAAAAATCAACTTAAAATCAAATTTTGGGCACAAGGATGGACGAATTATCCTTGTTGAAACCCCCCACATACCTTGTTGATGAATTTGAATGTAAAATTTTGATTCTTGACTCTCTAATGGTGTTCTTGAAGCTTATTCTTGAAGTTATTGAACCCGAAAGCTTGGATTATTAACTTCCTTGTTGAAAATTTGATGAAGTTCTTGGTGTTCTTGAGGGGGCTAAAGTTTTCTTGGAGAGAAAAAGATGAATAAGAATGTATATAATGCTTTTGGGGGCTTAAATTAAGTGTTATGGGAGGATTTGGGTGAGGGGAAGTGACCAAAGTTCCCCTAGACCCTTTATAAACTGAATTAACATGTGAAATAGTTCCGTAACACGCTGGCCGATGAGTCGCGTTGCTATCGTGTTGGCCTACTGCCTCACACGGAAAATGTCATAACTTTTTGCCCAGGTATCGGATTTAGGCAAAATTGGTATAGTTGGAAAGATAATTCAATTATATACAATTTGGTGGGTCTTGAGATGCCAAATTCTATGTATATAAAAAGTTATACACATTTAAAGTAGACCCTTATAGAATCAAATACCAAACTTTGGATGAATCAAAGGCTCTAAGCTCAACTTTGTTCTAAGTGATTCTTATGAACATTTTTCAACTCTAAAGCTCATCAAACATAAGGATAGATATCAAGAAACTTGTATTTTCATGGGAATCATTTAGATTATATCTTATACATGTAGGAACGACGGTTCAAAGACTAGCTCAAAAATACCGGGTATTATATTATCTCCCCCTTGGAATCATTCATCCTCGAATGATGGATAAGAATATTTTGAAGTCTTAGAAGTATGTAATAATTAAGACATGATGTGTCTACTAATAAGGGATATAACTGTGCTGAATCCTTAAAACTTTCATCAGGAAACTAATTTTTGAGCTGACTTGCCTTTACTTACTATAAGGAGCTGATTCATACTGAGAGTTCAGAATTTGTTTGAAGTGTTTATGATACTACTACACACATAGAATTACAAAGTGATAACTTATGCAAACACAAATCATTATACAATGAGACTAAGATCGTACTAGGGGTATTACACTATCTGGGATGGAATACTAAGATCATTCACTAAATACTTATGAACTGAATCATGACTAAATATCTAAATCTGAAACTGATGACTGATGCATGGACTGAGTTGAATTCATAATTTACATGGATGTAAACACATTATCTGTTGGAATGTCCATACGCATGAGACTGCGTATAGTAAGACTAGATGGAAAGTTGGAAATCTATAGGAGCTTATATGATTGATTGCTAAACAGGATTGCAGGTTATATGGACTGGATCATACTGACTACCCATACTCAAATGGAGTATTTTTTCAACACTCTTCTACGAAATTCTAATAATATTAGGGAGCGAAGAATTTTGGGCATGATCTGAACAAGACATCTGACTGTGGAATCACAACATTGATACAACTCTATAGCTTGGAACATAGGCATATAAATTGTAAGCTAGGATAGAATTACTAGGCCTTAGGCAATGCAACTTCTTACTTTCAAGCTTAGAAACACTTCTCGAATACTCCCTCAACTATACTATTCCCCTTAAATGCCATACTCACTTGATTCAATTGTAAATTCTCATATGTGCATTGACAAATCTATCTACTAAGGTCTAAACTAAACTAAATCTTCTCACCATGATCAAGCCTAACTCAAAATCATGGGGTACTACATATAACACCATAACTGAAATGGACTACCGAAGAGATAAGTAACGCGCCACGTCGCTCTACTGACGTGATATGCGATGCATCACGTTGCTCCCTACCAATGCAATTTATGATGCGCCGCAGCCATATCGCGTTGCCTCACTATTTTTACCATCCAAATAGGTCTCACCTCGCATGAAAAATATGAAACTTACACGAGATGTTCTATTGACAACCCTGATCATGAATTCACTTAAGAATTTACATTCTAAGGTCGGAAAGGTTGGAAACTAACACGCACCACATTCATCCACTTATATACCAACATGGCATTCAAGCCTATTGCTATAACCACATATGAACGTCTAAATAAACACCCATAAAGGCATACTTCTCATATTCTCTAAACCTCTATCATAATAACTCTCACGCACTACCCCAAGAACATACACACAAAGGTTTCAACTAACCACAACATGTATCAAAGTATTGGCCTCAAACTTACTTCATACTTATGGCCTTAGCTAAAACAAACATACAATGATCTTTCATCAACAAGAAACATTTAATCATCACTACTATTATTACATAAGGAAGAGTCATTGAAAGGTTAGAACATGAGACCTTGAAGCAGGAGGGATACTTTATGTAACTTGACACTTAACTGAGGCCTGAGGAATAGAGAATCAACATCATGGATTCATCAAAGAGATCTGAATTGAGGGCATACATGACTATAAGCTGAATCTCGCCGATCATTAGGCGTGTAGCATGAGTTATGGGAACTTAAAGCATGAGTACGTGAGTTATGAGCTGCATGACCTGAGTTTGGAGTTAAAAATTCCTGGAACATGATTCGTATTGTTGAATGAACTGGAACTGCTCATACTAGGGATTATGAGAGTACAAGATTTTCTATGATATGCATGAACAGAACTATGATCATGAAGCTGACACGTAAGGTATGAGTAGACATCATGATGACTGAGGTACTAATACTAAAATAAGAATGAGTCAGGCATCTTTCTCCAACACTGGCAACACTACTAGAATCTGACAATTTGACTTGGTTATTTATCCTATCATCTCCCCCTTAGATTTAAGCCATCATTCTAAGTTTGTGGAACCCCTTTACTAAACTCTAACTAAACTACAACCACTTTACTCTAGAGTCTGAGGTATAAAAATAAAAATAAATAATAGAACTTAACCCGAAAGACTATACCTGAAAGTGTAAAACCCACTGCTAACACTTTCTTATGAGATACAACTCTATCTTTCTATAGCCCCAATAGTTCATATAATACTTGGGCACTTACTGACTTAGAATCTTCATGAGTATCCCTATAGCTAGAGTGCACACCATCTAGTGCTTCAACTCTTATTTCTATTAGCTCAATCTTCAAAAACTCAAATTTAGCTTCTAACACTTAACATGGATATCACCAAACCTTTAATGAACCATACTACTTCCATCATAGCCTACCAATATCACACCTCTAAACTTATATTTCTAAACCATGAGAATTAAGATCATATCAAAAGGCTCAACATCATCAATCATAACTCCTTAACTTAGCTATTAAGAACACCATGTACTATATAACTAGCCTTCTTACACTTAGAAACTCAAGGGTACTACTAACCACACACGACACTTAATAACCTTAGAAAATAATCCAACCCCATATTACCTTGGGCACACCTCTACATCATACCTACAACATCATACTTAATATCAAATCAATAAACTTAAAGTCTTGTATTTACTATACAGACCTACTAAATCACCTCCATATAACTAGCATCACCAACCGAACAATCATTATTCTCACCTTTATGATCCTCTACTATTCAAACTTAGTGGCTAGGGATAGGCATGATTAAAAACCCAACCTCACATACTATTCTCACTTGGAATCTATAAAATAAGACATCAAGAAACACTAGTCCACTAGAACCCCATAATAATAATAATTGATCACGAGGGTATGGCCTATCTTATTATAATCCATTGGCACATCCTCCCTCTCTACATTACTACTATTCACCCATCTATACATCTAAATTTCTGTCATAGTTCTATAAGTTTCAACTAAACTCCTTTTTGCAACCTCAAGGGAAGCCTAAATTAACAATACTAAGCCACCAAATATTTTATTAATAATCTATACTTTTCTAACACAATAATTACCATCGATAACTCCTTTTATACTTCACCCAAACAATAATTCACCTTAACTAATAACTCTTTCTCTACCTTTCACTAAACTAACACACCAGGACATATCACCATAACGCAAAATCTATAGCATGCATAAGTTTATGTCTATACATTTTATCAATCGTCATTCCCATTTTTCTTATCACTACACTTCTATACCCATACATATAACTATAAGAAGGTTCTACTACTTATGAATCATAACACTTTAGGTTACAATATTCCTCAATGCAAACTCTATTCAATAATCTAGGTTTATACTATCTCCTCTTATTATCACTATCTGTATTGAAGGAATAATGAGGAATCTGAATGCATATCTTATTCTGTCTTAACTGGACAACTCATATGGACGAGGACATAAATTTCAATTTGAGGAAATTATAACACACTAGTAAGCTCCCCCAAGCCCCTTGTATGACTTCTAAAGTTACTGAGAGCATCATCTTAGGATGAATTGGAACTTGCTAATCATGTGATCTCAAGAATAAAACATAGATGGAGAATTATGGAATGACACACGAATCTACAGAAGTTTCTGAGAAAAGAACTTTACAACATGATCTAGAGTATGAAAGAAAGAAAATTTTTCTTAAATGATCTGTAGCCATTTGAAGAAAAGTATAGATGTCTCCGTACCGTTCTACAAGACTCTACTAGACACGGCTTTATAGACACCCTAGGACACTTGCCTCTATGCTCTGATACCAAGTTTTTAATTCCTAAAAAATAAGTCCTGAGACGTCACACGATGCTTAGGGCCACAAGTGATCCCAAGCTAGCCTTTTTACTGGCATAACTCATAAGCAACTGAATAAAATACATAAATCTGAATAAAATCAGCAGAAGATAACTTTCTTCTAAATCTGATCAATACAAAACTAAATTAAAATAATTACAATTCTGCTTTTACAAAACAAAACTGGAATTAAATGCATTTACTCTATTGACTATCTATGAAGCCTCTACTAGTATTGACTATAGGTAGCCGGGACATGACCCCAGCTATCCCAAATAAATATAACTTAATAAAGAAAAATAAAATACTGCTCAAACTATATGACTGACTCAAGCCCTTGAATCAAAAGGACTCACCACTTGCTGACTGGAAGCTGCAAACTGTCTGAATATGGTATGCATGCTACAACTCGTACCTAAATTATGAGATAATGTAGCACATATATATATATATATATGGATCAGTACTTTTGGAATGTACTGAGCATGTGGGGGTGAATGCATAAGTAAAATAATATCTCAATGTTCGTATAAACTTGTAAAATAATGCATGCTAGGTATAAATGACTCACATTGGATGGAATAACTAAAAACTGAAAATCATAAATCATGAATGATAAAACATATTATATAAATATTATGAGTCATAACACTTAGTTCTAAAAGCTGTAGTTACATTCTATTTTCAAATCATGTTGTCTAAGTGTAAAAAAGACTCACTTTTATTTCTGAAATATGAAAGCTAATATTTGTAACTGATGCTTCATAAAAGCAATATCTGAATAAAATTTGTGAGCCTTTACACTTAGTTTCTAAAAGATTTTCTATTATTCTTTACTCTTTTCTATAAACTGTAGGGAAATGCTTTTAAAATTATTCTAAAAGTCTTTATTGATAGGAAATTCTTTTAAACACTATTCTGTAAAAATTTTCTATTAGGGAGGTTCTTCTAACCGACATAAACCATGTGAGCTATCATGGAGTCCAATGTCTCATTCCCCTAAGGGGAAAATATCACGTTGGAGAGAGGTGTCATACTCTTGCCAAGGAGTATAACTTGAGCTAAGTAATCACATCTGCAACTATCATCTATATAGAAATAAAAATACTAACTCTATACCTATGTTGGCTTGTAGTTCTATAAAAGTAGGATGCACTAAACTCACACTTTTCGCTCGGTGCTAAATGTTACTCATTTTAATCTATATGCTCATTCTGTAGGAAAATTCACTTTAATAAGTCATAATATTTCATACTGAAAGCTAACTGTGCATCTGTTCATTCAAAACTGAATTTAAGCTGTAAAGTGGATTCCATATCTTAGCTAAAGATCAAAATCAAATCTTTATTTAAAGATATCCATAAACATATCATGGAATGCTTAAAAATATAATTATTCTTGAAATATCAATATACAACTAGGGCCTAATAACCCATACTTCAAATTCATGTCAAAACATTATAATATTCATGCTTATTGATGTAAATGTTGGTAATTCAATTCAAAATCTGGAAATTTCTGCAATACGCATAAAAATACTAAAGAAAACATGTAATTCAACATCAACAATACTTGAAATCTCATAATATTTAATTGGTGATAAATGGGTATAAACCCCATACTGAAATTCATGTAATTTCATATAAAAAATTAATTTTAAATCAATTTTTGGGCACAAGGATGAAAGAATTATTCTTGTTGAAAAACCTCACATACCTTGTTGATGAATTTGATTGTAAAATTTTGATTCTTGACTCTCTAATGGTATTTTTGAAGTTATTGAACCCGTAAGCTTGGATTATTAAATTCCTTGGAGAAAATTTGATGAAGTTCTTGGTGTTCTTGAGGGGGCTAGGGTTTTCTTGGAGAGAAAAAGATGAATAAGAATGTGTACAATGCTTTTAGGGGCTTAAATTAAGTGTTATAGGCAGATTTGGGTGAGGGGAAGTGACCAAAGTGCCCCTAGACCCTTTAGAAACTGAATTAGCATGTGAAACAGTTCTATAATGTGTTTTCCGACGTGTCGCGTCGCTATCACGTTGGCTTACTGCCTCACACGAAAAATACCATAACTTTTTGCTCGGGTATCGGATTTAGGAAAAATTGGTATCGTTGGAAAGCTAATTCAATTATCTATGATTTGTCGGGTCTTGATATGAAAAATTATTAGTATATAAATAGTTATACATGTTTAAAGTATACCCTTGTAGAATCAAATATCAAACTTTGGACGAATCAAAGGCTCTAAGCTCAACTTTGTTTTAAGTGATTCTTATGAATATTTTTCACCTCTAAAGCTCATCAAACATGAGGATAGAAATCATGAAATTCATATTTTCATGAAAATCATTTAGATTATAGCTTATACATGTAGGAATGATGGTTCAAAAACTAGCCCAAAAATGCTAGGTATTACAACCAAGGTAGGTTGTGTGTCCCCGATGTTTATAGGCTACGAAGGAGGATATTGGCTGAGGCCCATGAGTTGAGGTAAACTATTCATCTTGGTTATACAAAGATGTACCATGATTTGAAATAGATATATTGGTGGAATAACATGAAGCGGGATGTGGCAAATTTTTGGCCAAGTGTCTGGTTTGTCAACAAGTGAAGGTGGAGTACTTGAGACCTGATGGGTTGTATCAAGAGATTGAGTTTCCCAAATGTAAGTGAGAAGTGATTAATATGGACTTCATTACCGGTCTTATGCGGTCCTGCCATCAGTTTGATTCAATATGGGTCATAATGGATAGGATGACTAAGTCTGCTAATTTCTTACATATGAGGACAAATTACTCCACTAAGGATTATGCAAGGTTGTTCATTCAGGAAAATATCAAGTTGCATGGTGTGCCTGTTTCTATTATTTATGATCATGGTACTTAGTTCTCCTCATACTTTTGTCATTCTTTCCATAAAGGTTTAGGGGAATAAGTTGAACGTTAGCATTGATTTACACCCTCAGACACATGGATAAGTGGAGAAAACTATTTGGACTTTGGAGGATATGATAAGGTCTTGTGTTCGTAAATTTGGTGGTAGTAGGGTTGATCATTTTCCCCTCAAAGAGTTTGTGTATAATAATATCTATCACACAAGCATTGGGATGGATCTATTTGAGGCTTTGTATGGTAGGAGATATTGTTCTCCTACTAGATGGTTCAAGGTAGGCGAGGCTGAGTTGTCTGATCCTGAATTGGTTCATCAAGATATGGAGAAGGTGAAGGTGATTCGAGATAGGATTAACACCACCCAAATTGCCAAAAGTCCTAAGCAGATGTGAGGTGAAGGGGGTTGGAATTTGAAGTTAGAAATTGGCTGTTCTTGAAGGTGTCTCCCATGTAAGGAGTAATACAGTTTGGAAAGATAAGGAAACTCAGTTTTTGTTATATGGGCCCTTATTTAATTATAAAGAGAGTAGGTAATGTGTATTATGAGTTAGAGTTTCCTCCTTATTGGGTTCCTTTCACCTAATTTTTCATCTGTCGATATTGAAGAAGTGCATAGGTGATCCTTCCCTAGTAGTTTAATTGGAAAGTGTTGGTATTTAAGACTTCTTATCATATACAAAAGTACCGGTTAAGATGTTAGATTGGAAAATCCATCAGTTGTAGACTAAGGATGTGGCTTTGGTGAAGGTTCTATGGAGGAACCAAAAGTTTGAAGAAGCTACTTGGAAAGCTGAAGAGGACATGAAGTCAAAATACCCATTCTTATTCCCCATTCCTGATAATCATGCTTAAGAAATGCATTAATCTTACCATCTTTATTTTCTGTCTTTGTTAAAGGTAAGTGTGGGTGTGTTTCTTCCTTAAATCATGCTAATGAATGTCATGACCTATCATTCGAGGACGAATGATCCTGTGTGTGTGTGTGGGGAGGGGGAGAATGTGACACACTAGGTGTTGACAACTAAAAATTCTAAGTTTTTAAACTCACTGTCCTGACTATGACCCACACTACGAGTCGTGACATGTCATTATGGGTCATAGGACTCCTATCATAGGGGGTCTAGTAAAGGTATCCCAAGTCACTGTCCTGACTACGAATGGATCCTAACGAGTCGTATGGTCACATCCATAGCCAAACCAGTATGTGCCCCAAGTATTTCTGTCTTGACTACGACTTGGATCCTACGAGTTATATGGTGTGAATCATAGGGTCACCAGAGAAGGGTCCTTCAGCTACTGTCTTGACTATAACTCATGATGACGAGCCATAATGTGTCCTTACGAGTCATATAGTGACTCGTAGTCACTGCCGATAATTTTTTAGCTTTTAATTATGGGCACTTTGAATATTTCTCCTCTTCTTGAAAATCATGGCCCGTGATATAAAATCCCTTTAGGGTGTCATTATTCATTATCACTCCAAAACAAATTGAAATAACTTCTCAATCTCTCTTAAATTCTCTTAAGTTAGATACTTAGGGTTTCTAAGAAGTTGATCAATTAGAGCCCCCAAAGGCAAATTCTTTCTATAACTCTTGATATTTCAGGCATGTTACTGTTCCCAATTATTACTTTGTGAAAACATATGTTTTAAATGGTTATCCATGTGGTTTTGGAACATGGGTTGGGGGTTTTAAATGATTTTTGTTTATGTGATGTTTCATGTTTACATATGAATTGGTTATGTTTTAAATGATGTTTTTGAAATCAATTTGATTCATGGATATGGTGAATAAACTAGGGGATTATGATTTCCCCAAATTTTGTCAATATTGACAATTGAATTGGTAATAACCCCAACCTAATTTTGTATAAGTGGTTTTAAGTAAGAGTAAAATTGCATGGAACTATTTTCGAAATAATTACATGATGTAAAGAGGTTATTGAAATATGTCGGTTTGTATTAATAAACAAAGGTAGTTGTTCTCCCGAGTTAATGGAATTCAAGTGGCATGTTGATGTTACCTTGTAAGTGTAATTGGTATGACAATACCAATAATGTATGCCTAAATATGTATTATTGTTCAATAAATGGAAATGTGTGATAAATGATATAATGAGGCTTAAAAGAAGGTTGTGTAGCTAGGTCGTGAAAGTGGTGGTACAGAGAGACCAATAATGAAAATTGTATTTGCCGGCGCAGGGGTCTAAATAGCCTGGGGTTTGAGTCCCCTTAATTATGACCGGGTGGTTTGAGTCCAACTTCTTATATGATTGATGAGTGGTAATTTTACCATTAATTCTCACTTATCATTCATGCACATAACCTTATTTTGAATGAATCAATGAGACATAATTATGATTAAATTCACTAATCTTCACTCCTTGCAATCATAGAGTTGAGGAGATAGAAAGATGTGGATCAGAGCTTGAAATAATCAAATATAATAAAGAAAGTGGTACTAATGAATCAGAACAGAAATGGACTCAATTACCGCAGTCGCAGTCTGAGAATCGCGATCGCAATTAGCTAAGCAAAGAACATATATAGCCTTGAGTAACGTGATCGTGGTCAGAGGAATGCAACCACGATTGCACAATCGCAATCAACGCTCCACGATCGCAAATCAGTGGGATAAATAAGCAAGGTTATTGTGGTAAATTCAGAAAACTGTTTGAAGACTTCTATAGAGGATCCAAACATTTTTTAGAGGTGAGGGGAGAAAAAGAGGAAGAACCCTAGAATTGTGGGTGAAAAAATTAATTGTTCATAGTTATTGTAATTATTATTCCAAGAGGAAACTAGTTGAATTGAAGATTATTTTACCTTCTATTAATATGAAAACCATGGAAGAATTACTTGGTAAAAGTCTTTTCTCCTAGCTCATGAGTAGCTAATTTCTTTAGTCTTGGGATTATGTTAAACTAAAGTGTAATTTTGCGTGGGTATTGTTGTGTTTGCATGATTCTTAGTTGTTGAGTATGGATTCCACCATTGCTTGAATTAATGAGTTGGAATTTGTGGGTGAAAATCTCCAAATATGTTTGATGAGTGAAAACTCAAAACTCTAAAAACCCTTCATCATCCTTGAACGAGGGATAAAAGTAAACTTAAGGTAACCCATATCACCTTGAAAGAGGGTTATAGGGGGACAAGGCAATGGTGGGCAATTGATCCTATGGTTTACTACTTTTTACAATCTTAGAAATAAGTGTATTTGGAGTGTAAATCATGTCAAGAGCATAATCCTAGAAATAGGGATGCCTGATTAAGGTTTTGGGTGATTACGAATTGCACACTTGTTAGGTGCTCGAAAGATCCAATGGGTGAAATCATTGTGGTTTTATTGAAAGATTAACCACAATGACGTTCGACCTAGCCTATCCTATAGTTTACAACTAAGCTTCATACTAAATCATCATCAACTCACATGCTTTACCTTTAGGTAGACATAATCCCAAGATCTCTTCAAATATTGATTTTAAATAAAAAGTATTACATTCATGCATTGTTAGTCAAAAAATCATTACAAGACAACCCCCTATTTTATTTTAGATGTCGTGTTTGTTATCATTCCAGGTAACTTTTTAGTAATTAGAGCACCCATAGGACTTGAGATTTATAATTTGCTCCTTGTGGATTCGACCCCAACTCCAGTTGGGTTATTGACAATGACCACCTAATTCCTTAAACATGGGAGTGAGTTGAGAATTACAAAATGGCATCATTGTTGGGGAGTGAAATAGAGATTTTGATTGTGTGGTGTGATATTTACTTGGGTGCACCTGTAGTGAATTTACTTTAATTTACTTGTTGTTTCTGATAGTTTATTAGGTAAACATTATTATTCCCTAATCATCATGAGTTACGAGGACTGATTACCTTGAGGCCGGAGATCATGAAAGTTCCATTCGTATTCCCCCACCGAGGAACATGGAGTATTTTATGTTACAAGTGTAATGATTAAATTGCTCCACTTAAAGGGACTTTACAGGGTGAAGCCCATGAAGACCCGAATGCCCACTTAAAGGGCTTCATGGAAGTCTGTGCTCTGTTCAATGTTGCACATATATCCTAAGAGTCTATCCGTTTATGCTTTTTCCCATTCTTCCTCATGGGAAAGGCAGCGCTATGGATAAGGTATTTTCCCTCTGAATCTATTACTTCATGGACAAGTCTCATGGAGGCCTTCGTATGTCAATACTTCCCACCTCTAGGATGTTGAAGTTACGGGATGAGATTGTTTATATCCACTAATACCACAAAGAACCATGGTACGATGCTTGGGGAATATTTAAGGAGATGTTTTTAAAATGCCCCACCCATGAGATGCCAGAGAAGATGCTTCTCCAAATCTTTTATAGGGAATTGTACCAATAAAATAAGACCATAGTGGACAATGCATCCAGTGGATCATTCATCCACTCACTATATGGGATTGTTTCAAAAGTCTTGGACCAAGTGGAAATTTGGTGTAAGGGTTAGAACATAAAGGATGCTGAGGAGGCCACGGGGTATCCCTCCTCATACTTTGTGTGCCACTATAAAAAAGATGAAGAGGAAGATACCGATGCAAAGATGGTCAAAGTGATGTCATGCCTCGAACTCCTACTTGAGCATATGTTGGGTGATCAAATGGAAAGTGTAAGCGTGATAAGTGCAAAATAAGTTGAACTTTGTAAATACACGGAGGAGAAGGAGAAGGTTATTGGTGATAAGTTAGGTGTGGTACCTAAGGGATCGAAAAGTTTCCATTTTGTCTCACAAGGACAGGATGGAAATTAAGATCAGAACCAGGAAAGTCTAAGCATCGCCCATGGTGAAGGGAAAGAGAAAATCAATTGAGATGTTTTAGTGAGGATCTTAAGTAGTGTTGAGAGGACCAGCGAAATGGTGAATGAGATGCAAAGTGAATTCTCCATGCTCCACCAAATAGTTACATCTCGTTCCACCGCCATCCAATAAATAGAGGCAAAAGTAAGCCAAATATCAAAGTATCTCATGGAGAAGCAGAGTGAAGAAATGCAAAATGAAGAGGATATAAAGGTGAAGAAAAAAGTATCTAATGATGAAGAGCTAAAGTTAAGTGAGTTATTGATAGAAAATCCAATAGTTAATGATTTTCAAATTGTCTCTATGCCATCGAATCCCATTCATCCTCCTTTCTCAAAATGGTCCTTGAGAAAGGGAGAGCATGATAAACTCAACAAGTTTTTTTGATAAATTTAGTACCCTTTCTATTAATGTCCTCTTATTAAGGCATTTCAAGACACGCCTGGGTATGCTAAATTTATAAAGGATTTGATATCTAAGAAGAGGCTTGTGGAGGACAAAATAATAGAAGTGATACACCATTGTAGTGCCATTATGACAAACACATATGTGGAAAAGTGGAAGGACCCCGATGCTTTTATAATTTCATGCACCATTGGAGTATTCTCATTTGCTAGGGCATTGTGTGATCTTGGAGCAAGTGTGAACCTCATGCCTTATGCTATATTTCACAAGCTTGGATTGGGAAAGACAAAGCCTATCAAAATGAATTTTTTCATAGCCGATCGATCCATTAAAAATCCCATGGGAGTCCTCCAAGATGTTCTAGTTAAAGTTGACCGGTATGTCTTCCCGTCCAACTTTGTTGTTTTGGATTGCGCAATAGACATCAAAATTTCTATTATCCTTGGGAGGCCATTTTTAGCTATCGGGAAGGCTTTAGTAGTTGTGGAGTCCGACGAGATAAGGTTTAGATTGAATGATGAGAAGGTATCCTTCAATATGTTCAAGTCCATGAAACAACCAATGAACTTACAAGTCATCTCAGTGATTGATGTTATTGATGGGGAAGTGTCAAACTATGTTGATGTGAGCTTATTGAATGATCCTTTGGTTGAGGTGCTATGGAATTATGAAAGAGAAGAAGTATGATGAGGTGGTAGCATCTTTAGTTGGGTTTGGCTTTCACACCGATAACCAGATTAAGTTGGATCTTGATCTAAAAAACTATGAAAGTCCACCTGCAAAACCATCCATCCTTGAACCTCCAAGGTTGAATTGAAACCCTTGCCACCCAATCTCAAATACATATTCTTGTGGGAGGGTGATATTTTACCAATCATCATTGCTAGTGACCTCAATTCCTCTCAAGTATAAGCATTGATATCGGTGGTAAAAAATATCCATTCTAGCCATTAGTTAGACGATAGTGGATATTATTAGAATAGCCCCAACATTTGTTTGCACAAAATTAAACTCGAGAAACATCACATACCGAGTGTGGAACACCAAATGAGATTGAATCAATCCATGTAAGAGGTTGTAAAAAATAAATTATAAAGTCTCTCAATACGGGAGTGATATATCCTATATCCAATAGTATAGTACAATGTGTTCTGAAAAAGGGTGGCATCACAGTAGTCGAAAATGAAAAAATGATCTTATCCCCATCCGACCGGTAACCGGATGGCAAGTGTGTATGGACTACCAAAAATTGAATTCATGGACTGAAAAAGATCATTTTCCAATGCCTTTCATGGATCAGATACTAGATAGGTTTGCCGAGAGAGGATGGTATTGTTTCTTGGATGGGTACTCGGGGTACAATCAAATTTGTATGGCCCAGAGGACCAAGAAAAGACAACTTTTTCTTGCCCAATGGCACATTTACATTCAAGTGAATGCCCTTTGGGTTGTGTAATGTACGGGCAACCTTTCAACATTGCATGTTGTCAATATTCATGGATATGGTTGAAGACTCTATGGAAGTGTTCATGGATGACTTCTCAGTAGTGGGGAATTCTTTTGAGTCATGACGAACATTTGAACAAAGTGCTTGAAAGGTGCATAGAAACAAACCTTGTATTGAATTGGGAGAAGTGCCACTTCATGGTTAAAGAAGGGATCGTCTTAGGTCACAAGATATCGGTAAATGGTATTCAAGTAGATCAAGCCAAGGTTGAGGTACTTTCCAAGCTCCCACCTCTTATTTTCGTAAAGGGTGTTTGAAGTTTCCTTGGCCATGTCGGGTTCTATCGATGTTTTATCAAGGATTTTTTCAAGATGGCTCACCCCATATGTAAACTTCTTGAGAAAAAAATATAAATTCCACTTTGATGAGGCATGTTTGAAAGATTTCAAACATCTTAAGGAATTGCTCATTTCGGCCCCTTTTATTGTGGCTCCGAATTGGTCATCCCCATTCGAGATAATGTGCGACGCAAGTGGTATTGCATTAGGAGCAGTGCTAGGGAAATGCAAAGACAATCTTCTTCATCCTATCTACTATGCAAGAAAAACCTTGAATGACTCCCAATGCAACTACACCATCACCGAGCAATAATTATTAGCGATTATTTATGCCTTTGAAAAGTTTTAGACCTATTTGTTACGCATGAGGGTAGTGGTGCACACGGATAATTCTTCCCTTAAGTATCTCATGGCTAATAAATAAGCAAATACACATTTAATTAGGTGGATTTTTTTATTACAAGAGTTCAACTTTGAGGTGAAAGACCAGAAAGGATGTGAGAATCAAGTGGCCGATCATCTCTGTCGACTTGAAGGCAACAACAAAAAGCATGGGAAAATAGAAATTGATGATGATTTCCTAGATGAATTGATCATGTCCATCAAGGGTAATAATACACCATGGTATGCCAATTATTCCAACTATGTAGCAAGTGGTGTACTCCTCGAGGGACTGAGTTACCATTAAAGGAAATGGTTTTTATTAGATGCAAAGCAATATTTATGGGATGAGCCATTTTTGTTTAGAGAATGTGTTGTGGGAGTTATTAGGCAGTGTGTCATGGATATTGAAATAAATTATATCTTGGAAGTTTGTTATGCTTCGCTTTACGGCGGTCACCATGGAGGAATCCGGACTACCGCTAAGATTCTACAATGTGGATTTTATTGGCCTTCCATGCATAGAAACACCATTGAATGGATTAAATATTGTTATAAATGTCAAATTCATGGTGGTATTTCAATAAGGCACGAGCTTACCCTCAAGCCTAACCTTGAGGTGGAGCTCTTTGATGTATGGGGAATTAATTTTGTGGGTCCTTTTGTGAGTTTAATTGGGAACAAAAACATCTTGGTGGAAGTCGATTATGTCTCCAAATGGGTGAAAGCACCGCACTCTCTACAAATGAGAGAAAATGTGTTACTTCATTCCTGAAAAAACACATTTTCACAAGGTTCGGCACCCCTCGGGCCATCATTAGTGATTACAGCTTGCATTTTTGCAATTGGGTGTTTGGTGATCTTCTTGACAAGTATGGGGTTAAGCACAAAGTTTCCACTCCATACCACCCCTAAAAGAGTGGTTAGGTGGAGGTTTTGAATTAAGAAATCAAGGCATACTTGAAAAGACGGTGAATGTAGGCCACACAAATTAGGCAATGCAACTTAATGAAGCACTTTGGGCCTATAGAACGGTCTACAAAATCTCAATTGGAATGTCCCGTATAAATTGGTGTTTGGAAAGGCATGCCATTTACCAGTCGATCTTAAGAACAAGGCTTTGAAAAGGTTGAATAGGAATTGGGGAGAAGAATTTAGGTACGGGTAACACAACTCCATGAGATAGAGAAATTCTGACTAAAGGCCTATGAGAGTTCAACATTGTATAAAGAGAAAATGGCAAAATGGCATGATGCTCAAATATTACTGTGATAATTCTATATTAGAGAGAATGTACTCCTCTATAATTCCCATTTAAAACTCTTCACGGGTAAGCTCCGCTCAAAATGGTCGGGACCATTTGTAATTTCTAATGTCTACCCAAGTGGTGCCGTTGAATTAAAAGATAATGAAGGGAATAAATTTGTAGTTAATGGTCAAACGGTGAAGAACTACAAAGAGAAAATTCCTATGGTGGCTAAGCTGGAGTGTGTTGAATTCAAAGATGCTATGTAGTAAAAGGGAAGAGTCGTGCTGCGATGTTAAATTAGGCGCTTTATGGGAGGCAACCCATCTTTGACTTATTTTGTGTTTGTTTTGATATTTTGTAGGTCTTTTAACATAAGTAATATGCCCAGAAAAATAGGGGAAAATTGAGTTGAAAAACTAACAGCTGTGCAGAAAATAAAAAATAGAGCAAAAACAGGGGAATTCAGTCTCAGTTACCGCAATTGCGGATAACAGACCGCGATCGTGATAACGTAATCACAGACATGTTGACTCGATTGCGGCATCAGATTCCTACACTACCTACTATCTACGGGAGCCTTTCTCATCCTTTATACTTATTAAATTTACTTCATTGAAGGGCACTTCAAGCATTTAAGTTGGGGGTGTGGCAAGGCTACTTGGGTTTTCCTAGCTGTGGATGAACTTTGCCCTATGATAGATTGAGTGATGATATTCTTAAGGATATAGCATCATGATTGGGTTTTGAGACATAAGTGCAGGTGAATTCTAAGTACCCATGGCATAAATGTCAAGAATGCAAGGGAAGTCTGAGTACCTGTGGCATTATAAATTATAAATTTAGGGTCTCTTTGTATGCCATTGGCAAAGTCTGAATAGCCATATGGTTATTTTTCCCATTTTGAGCCAAAATGTGAGACTAAGGCTTTGGTTGTAGCCATAGTTTAGCAAATTATGCATGGTGCTAATGCAAAATGAACAATCCTCTCCGTCTAAAATTTTTGAAAATCAAGGGCATGGACGTGAGCAGTGTTGTAACAAATATTTTTCTCTTTTTGTGGTTTCATAAATTTTTGACCTATGAATAGGAATAGATACTCCAATCTTATCTCTAGCTGAAGGGACATTTGATCTCCCTTGGAAAATTTTGCATGCCATGCGTGGTGAGCTATTTGCATTCATCTCTTGTATTTTTGTGTTATCTAGAACTTCCTCTGTTAGTCTTTCAAAGCTAATTTTGATTGTATGTGGTTGGAGAAGTGATCTTAGGCCCTATTTGTGATTTTGGAAACTACTCTAGCCTAAAAAACCTACCCGTGCATGATTGTATTCCCTAGTTACCCACCTTGAGCCTTTAGACCCTTTTGTTGGCAAACTCATTACAAACTGTGAACCATTCTTTTTATCCCTCTTTTGAACCATACCCTCCTTAAACTTGAAGATACAACTTAAAGCTAAAAGCCTAAGTTGGGGGTGGTGAAAGTTGATGGAAGGAATTTTGGGCCACAAAGTGTTAGTAAAATGCCGAATATGCCTATTCAAAATAAATGAATAGAAAAAGAACGGATCTAATAAAGGAATGAATTGCATGACAATTGCAAGGAAAAGAAATAGAAATAAAGATGAGTGAACAAAGGAAGCAAAAAAATAGTCATGCTAAAAGAGAAAAAACAAAGAGGAGTGGCCCATAATCAAAAAGGCAAAATAAAAAGTGTGATGTAAATGTTCAAGGAAGGGCGTAGTCATGTTGTTCCCAAATGATGTCCTACCCTAACTCAAACTTACGTTACTAGCTTAGAAAGTCCTTCAAGATCTCTGACCCTTTACTTTCTTTATTGTGGCGATTGAAAATAGGGGCAAACCTATGGTATGACCCTTGTTGTATAGATATTTCTGTCATGAGGGAGAGAGTTTTTGTATTTATAATTCTTTATTGCATATTTGGTAGTTTAGTGTGTGGAATTCTCTTTCTAGTGAGGATTGGTATGTGAACAAGTTGAGGTGGGTGATTGTGTCACCTTCCGAGCGATGAGGCAAATGGAGTATAACTTAGTTGTGGTCAAAAGGAAGACATTCCTAAAGTATTGGTTTTGTTTCTTGGTTTCTCTTTGAAGTCTTGTGCATCCTTAGTTATTATATTTTATTATGATGGGTGTAGAGAGAATAGCTCAGCACATGAGCAATAATGCTACTTGTGGTAATGACTAAGTTCAAAGTCATTATGAGCTTTAAGGCATAAGGTTTAGGCATAAATGTTTTTCATCTCATGGTAAGAGGTAGCATTGCTTGAGGACAAGCAAAAACTTTAAGTTGGGGGTGTTGATGATTGGTAATTTTACCACTAATGCTCACACATCATTCGTGCATATTAACTGAATAAATTAACAAGACATAATTATGATTAAATGAACTAATCTCCACTCCTTGCAGGCATAGAGTTGAGGAGATATAAAGATGTGGATCGAAGCTTGAAATGATCAAAAGAAATCAAGAAAGTGCTACTAATGACTCAGAGGAGAAATGGCCTCAGTTATGGCAGTCGCGGTCTGAGCACCGTGTTTCCAGTCATCTAAGTAAAGAACATATATAGCCTCGGGTAACGTAATTACAAGACTTCTATAGAGGATCCAAACACTTTTTGGGGGTGAGGGGAGAAAAATAGCAAGAACCCTAAAATTGTGGGTGAACAAATTAATTGTTCATAGTTATTGTAATTATTATTCCAAGAGGAAACTAGTGAAATTGAAGTGTGGAATTGAAGATTATTTTACCTTCTATTATTATGGAAACCATGGATGAATTACTTGGTAAAAGTCTTTTCTCCTATCTCATGAGTAGCTAATTTCTTTAGTCTTGGGATTATGTTGAACAAAGTATAATTGTGTGTGGATGTTGTTGTGTTTGTATGATTCTTAGTTGTTGAGTATAGATTCCACCATTGCTTGAATTTATGAGTTGGAATTTTTGGGTGAAACCCTAAATCTCCAAATAGGTTTGATGGGTGAAAACCCCAAAATCTAAAAAGCCTCCATCATCCTTGAAAGAGGGATGAAGGTGAACTTAAGGTAACCCATAACATCCTTGAAAGAGTATTATAGAGGGACAAGGCAATGGTGGACAATTGAGCCTATGGTTTACTATCTTTTTCAATATTAAAAATAAGTGTATTTGGAGTGTAAATCATGTCAAGAGCATCATCCTAGAAATAGGGATGCTTGATTGAGGTTTTGGGTGATTACGAATTGCACACTTGTTAGGTGGTCGAAAGAGCAAATGGGTGAAATCGTTGTGTTTTATTGAAAGATTGACCACAATTACGTTCGACCTAGACTATCCTTTAGTTAACGACTATGCTTCACGCTAAATCATCATCAACCCACATGCTTTACCTTTAGGTAGACATAAACCCAAAATCTCTTCAAATCTTGATTTTAAATCAAAAGTATTACATTCGTGCATGGTTAGTCAAAAATTGTTACAAGCCAATCCTACCATTTTATTTTACATGTCGTGTTTGATATCATTTTGGGTAACCTTTTAGGAATTAGAGAACCCATAGGACTTGAAATTTATAATTTTCTCATTGTGGATTCGACCCCAACTCTAGTTGGGTTATTGACAATGACTGCCTCACCCCTCAAACATGGGAGTGAGTTAAGAATTATCAATGATGAAAAAAGAGGTTCGAGTCCCCCATAATACATTACATGATCAGGTGCTTAAGTCACCTCAGTATATGGTTGGGAGGTTCGAGTCCCCAGTGTATATATATAAGATTATTCTTAGATTCTTATGGCTATACGCCGTAGGCCCAACTACGGGGTGATATCTGGGGCCCATATAGCCCATGGGTACTGATATATGACGGTTAAGCAGCGTAATCTAGGCTAAAGTTTTAAAAATACATGTTACGTTTTATTCCCTATCCCAGCATTTTATATAAGTATATATGTATGCACACATGTATATGAACATGTACATTGAGTTGAACTCTTTTTTGAATTGTCATTAGATAATCCTTATCTCTGAGTTATATGCTAGTGATAAACCCACTAACCATATCCAGATGTTGTATCCCCTTACGATACAGGGTCCAAAGGCAATTCTACTTTTCTTACACAATGTTTGGTGGGTCGGCTCGATTCATTGGCCGTTTGCAGTGAAGTGGGGAGCTTCCATTCTCCAAAAAACTTGATCATTCTATTGGTTTCCTTTCATGAACTAGAATTAAAGAGTTCACATTAACATTGTTATTGTCATTGTCATTGTTAGGGTCGGGGGCATATCCCGACATTAGTTGTTTTAGCTTTATAGATATTACTGTGTATTGGGTATTAACGTTGACATTCTTGGATGTCTTTAAGTTTGTTACTCTTTTATCTTGTTATATATTTGGATTTGCATTCTTGGTAGGAGTGTTATATCCTATTTGGCTAGGCAAAATGAAGGTGGTCTCTGGTCCTCAATAGACTTGAGATACATGTCACGGCCAGGCCTTGGTTTGGTTTATGACATTGTTATTGTAGGTATTATTATTCCTTACATTCCAGATGACCCACAAATAAAAAGAGAGAATGTCATTCTAATTAAGAAGATTGTCTTACTCAGTGTGTTGAAGAGTTTTCAAGACTGTGTGCCAGTTGAATGGGACAAGATTGTTGAGAGTTATATTATTGGGAGTTTGATTCTTGGTTAGAACAGTTTCCCAAAAGTCATGAAGGATGGGGCACTCAAAGAAGATATGAGTAATATCTTCTAAGTGATGGTTGCAAATATCATAGTTAGCATTGGGCTGAATCCTTTTTTGATAGAGTGAGGTTGGTTGGGATCCTGTCATCTTGGGATATCCAGAGGAAGGTTTTTAGTTTGAGAGGGATTTTGGCCTTCCATATCCATTTAAAGGGTGTGTTGGAGTTATTGATATGACTGTTGGCAAAGAGGTTATAGGTTCTTCGGCTGGAGAATAGTCCATTTCCAATAATGTTCCAGATGAGTTCATCTTTGGTGGCCTTAGAATTAGGGATGGAAGAGTTTATAATGGTTTATATTAGGTCTTCAGGGATTTCAATAGGGAGGTTGCTGAAATACCAAACCCCATTATTCTAGACCTCAAAAAGTTTGGTGTCTCAGAATTATTGGGGTAAAAGGTCCTGAATTATGGTAAGTAAGATCTCACAGTGGGGTATCCATCTATCCATCCAGAAGTTGATCGCTTTCCCTTTATAGACAGTCCAGAAGAAAGTTGTCATGAAAACTTCCCAACCTATATAAATATTCTTCTAGATTCTGGAGCTTTTGATTTTGCAAGTCATGCGATGGGGACTATATTTTCTTTTAAGAGTTTGGGCCGAGATGGTGCTAGGGTACTTATAGAGTCTCTAAGCAAAGGCTGTCATCATGGTGATATTCCTTGTGGAGGATACTTGAAAACCCAGACCCCTATTGTTTTTAGTGGTAGTTAGGGTTGACCACTTCAAAAGATGCATTTTCCTTTTTTCAAGGGTGGATCCCCAGACAAAGTTCCTTTGAACTCTATCTATCATCTTATGAATTTTGGAAGAGAGCATGATGTATTGCATGTCATGGATTGGGACACTGGCTAAGGAGGATTTTGTGGGGATGCTTCTGCCAGCCATGTTAAGGAACTTGATTTTCTAGCCAACAATTTTGGTCTGGTGATTATCCAGGATGAACTAAAAATATCTATTGCAAGGCTTCTTATGGAAAATTAGGAAACCCAAGTACTTGCCAAAGTTCTCCCAGGCCTGGATGACTAGGATATTAGCAAGTCTAGTTTTTTCCTCATGATTACAATTATTGGAGAAAATGACCTTAGACTTCTGGGTGTTAATCTCTTGGAAAGAGTGGAAGGTGAAGCTACTGAGAGCATCTTTAATTGTTTCACTGTTTTTCTCATTAGTTGTAGGAAGGAGGGTTAAATCATCAGCAAAGAAAAGGTGAGAGAGCTTGGGCCCTTTTTTGCTGATGGTGATAAAAGTCCAAGTTAGGATGCCTACTTCATGGTCAATTCTCCTAAAAAAGAGTTCCATGCATATGTTGAAATGTAAGGCGAGAATGGATCTCCTTGCCTGATGCCGCTAGTAGGATTAAAGAAGGGTTTTTTCACTATTTACAAAGATAGAAATTGAAGAGGTAGAGATGTAGGACATGATGAGGGTGGCCAATTTGGGAGGGATATTGAAGAAGTAGAGGGTTTGTCTAATGAAGGACCATTCTATTCTATCAAAGGCTTTCTCAAGATCAACTTTAAGGATCATGCTAGCCTTCATACCCTTTATTTTCTTAAAGTGGTTAATAACCTCTTAGACAGTGATAACATTAGCTGAGGTCCTCTTATTAGGGAGGAAGTTAGACTGGAAGGTTGGTAAGGAGAGGTTTCATTCTGTTGACTATGATTTTGGTCACAATTTTGTATTGGATTATGTATAGTCCAATGGACCTGGAATTCCTCAAATTTGTAGCATTGGTACATTTAGGTATGAGGAATAGATAGGCGGTATTGACTTTTTCATCCATGGAAGATGATTTAAAGTTATCAATGCAGAAGTAAATGGTAGCAGGGCCTACGATATGCCAGTATTTTTATTACATTAATGTGTGAATCTCATTAGGGTCAGTGGCCTTGTAAGGCTTAAAAGAAAAAACAACTTTCTTGATCTCAGCAATGGCATGGGGGTGGCTTTCAAGAAGAGAATGATCCTCATTCCTGATAGACCCATAAGAGAAAGGGTTATTTTGGCATCTAATGGGGGAGGAGGATTGCTCAAAGGAGAAAAGGATGGAGTAAAAGTTGAGGATGGTAGATTTAATATCTTCAGGGGAGTGGCACCAATTATCATTGTCATCTTGAAGGGCTCTAGTTATGTTTCTTCTCCTTCTATTGAGAGTAGAGGTATGGAAGAATTTGGTGTTAGAGTCCCTTCAATGTGCCAATTTATTCTGGACTTAATTTTCCAGAACTCTTGTTCATTCCTGAGGATACCACTGAAGTCCCTAAGAAGAGTGGTTTCTAGGGTATGGAGGAAGGGGCTGTGAGGAAAGTTTGGAGATTTTTAGATTCCAGCTAGCCTAGCCATAATTTTGTTTTTCTTTTGGAAGATGTTACTAAAAACCTTCTTATTCCAAATCCCTGCAACACATTTGAAGGAAGAAATGGCCTTAGTAACAATGTCTATGAAGGTAGGGTGGGAGCACCGAATGGACTCCATTCCAAAGGGTTTTAGAGAAGAGAGGGTTGTGTGGGAGTCAAAGTTAAGAAGTAGAGGATAGTGATCTGAGTGAGTCCTGAGGAAATGGGAGACAGAGGCATCAATAAACATTCTTATCTGGGAGTTGTTTGCTAGACACCTGTCAAGTCTCTCCAAGATAAGGGCATGTCTATTCCTGTACCTCTTGTCCAAGTGAATTTACTATCTTTGAAGCCTAGGTCCATTAAATCACAAATATTAATGCAGTCCCAAAAATAGGAGATCCTATTATTGTTAATGCAGTTCCTACTAAATTTCTCAGAGGATCCGAGGACTTCATTGAAGTCCCCTCCAATGAGCCAAGGGTTGTGGGGGTGTCCTTGATAGTACTAGAAAACTTAGAGAGGTTGGACCACATAATTTTTCTATCTTTAAAATTATTGCTAGCATAATAACACTAAGAAACCAAGAAGGGGAGGATTTCTTTACCTTGAAGGAGACATAAATTACCTGAGAAAGGATAATTATGTCATTTATGTTGAGGGTGGTATTTCCCCACATAATCATAATACCCCATAGCTTCCTAGAGCAAGAAATTAAATCTGGCTACTACAGCCAAGATCATCAGTAAGGGCTTTGTGGGCACTTATTCTGGTCCAAAAGTGAGGGTCTATACATTTGGATCATAGACTTACAATGTATCCTGAACTCAGGGTTATTTGTTCCCCTAACATTCCATATAATACAGTTCTTTATTATTATTGACGTTTGTGGGGGGGCATCCATCATCACTGCCTTCTCTTTCCATTAGGATGGTGTTCCTTGGAGAGAAAAAGTTTCTTTTCTTTTCTTGGAGAGGGGGTTACCCTTGACTGATTGAAGATCTCCTTCACCAGAGAAAGTATTTCCAGTTCAAACTTATTGTGGTATAATGTAAACAACACTAAAAGCATTTCGCTGATAAGGTTCTAAAAAAAGTTGGTTTGAGGATTTTCTAAGGAGACTACATCTTTCTTTTGTACTTTGAGGGATGCGAGCATTTTCTCTATCTTTTTGTTGTTTTCCCTGAGGGCCTGGATGGTATTTTACCTTATCTATTTATAGGAATTAAGAAGTTATGGGAGATGTTGTTAGTGTTTCTAGGGGTGGGAGGGGGGCCTCATAGCTTTGTGTAAAAATTGGTCCCATCTCTAGCATTCCAGGAATCCTTGGTGGAAGAAAAGAGAGACATTGACTCATAGTATTCAGTTCTATGTTGATCAGTTCTTGGGTTAGGTTTCCTTGAATTTCCTAACTGATTATTTTCATCATCATGGACATTTATATGGTTTGCGCATAATTCGCAAACCCTTAGTTGAGTCCCTCGATTATTAGTTGGGCAAAGTAAGAAGGGTCTTGTGTTATGATTAAGGTCTATTTTCCTCCACATTAAGCCTTAGTGGTATCGCTACTTGGGACATGCATATTTCTAGCTAGGATGTTGGCTGGTTGTCTAGTGATAGGGGTAATAAGGTGAAGACTGATTGTTCTGAGGGATATTTTCCATTATCACAGAAAGAATACAAAGTGAGGGAGGGTGAGAGATAAAGGGGAGATATTCTGACTTTTGGGAGTAAAGTTGCTAGTATAGGGGTAATAGAAGGGAAGATGGTCCTCTGAGTTTCCCTCATCATTACCATTGAATTTGGTAATTAATGCAGGTACTTTAGAAGTGACAGTTATGTCACTGTTGGTGATGTGTGCCGATAGGGACATGGGGAGAACGAAAGTCATTTGGGTGTTAGAGATGGAGAGAGACATGAGTTATCAGTGTTTGCTTTTTGCCTCAGCAGAGGAAGTGATATTGGCATCACTTATTGTGTAAGCCTCTATACGAGAAGTAGAAAGGCAATTATTATTATTATGGATATTATCTGCGAGACTCAACTGAAATTTTTGGGATGGGCTTTATAAAGGCCTACTCATGTTGATTTCTAGTTTTGTTTAGGAGAACTTGTAGGCACAAATGGCCTAGACGAGTTCTCAATGGGCTTTTTCCTGAGATTGTTATTAGGCCTTGTTGTGGCTAGATTTTTCTTTTGTTGTTTGGGCCCAAAGGGGATGGGATATATTGGGCTTGACTTACTTGGATCATTTCCTGAGTAGTCTGGAGCCTCGTGGGTTAGGTTATAACCCTGGCCACCACTTGAAGCCATTTTAGTGATTGCCGGTGTGGCGTATTGGAGGTTTCTGGAAACTTACCTGAAGCTGCATCAAACATTTTTACCTTGATATTCTGGGTGGTTTCTGAGGTACCCGTGCTTGTGTATTTGGTTATGTTTGGATTAGCTTTCTTTCTTTTGGGAAATAGAATAGTCTTCCATTCATCTGGTGTCGATTTGGACTCGATGGTGGATGTTGATGGTCGATTCACCAATTTTTGCCTCGAGTAGAGGCACGAGTTCGACATATGCCCCAAATTCCCAGAGCTTTTGCACAATAATCCTTCCCCTTTATATAAGTTTGCTTATTGGTGGTTACCAATATTAATTATGTTCCTTAAGGGGGTGTCAAGGGGTACTTGAGTGCATATGCGAGCATATCCACCCCTAAGAGTCGCTGACGTACGCACAATGATCTTTAGTAATTTATCGATCTTTCCACCCACCTTTTCTAGGATTTACCTATCATAGAAATCTGTAGGCAGTTGTGGTAGCCTGCTCCAGATCGTAGTGTCTTGTCTTTGATATCTTTAGAAACAAAGTTTGATTCCCAAATTCTGACAGATAAGAAGGTACTTGCCACAAACCATGGCTCTTTCTGTGTAACCTTTTTCTGTGATTGGGCATCACTAAATTTTACCATGTAGTAATCTAGCCTTGGATCAATTAATTCAAAGCTCTCCTTGTGTTTCCATAGATCTGTGAGTTTTTTTTCTCAGATACTGGTGGTTGAAGTTCTTTCCCATAACTTTTATGATGATTGAGTGTTGCCAGGGGGCGTAGAGTCTTAATTCATCATCACGGGAGAGGAAAACTGTCCTGTCTTCTTCGATATTTAAAGTATCTGGGGGCTTCTCGAGTATATCGCGTGGATGATATTCAATAGAGATATTTGTTTTATTCCATAGAATTTTTCTATAAGACAATTTTGAAGGTGTATCCACCGCCTTTTGATTACCCAATCCATCTGGAGGCTCGGGTGGATTCAAAGCTAGTGATTTGTTTAAATTTTGGTGGGGCGTCATAGCACCGTTCAAAGGTTTTGGTAGAGAGATATGGATTTTAGAGAGTAGGGGGTCTTTCTCTTTCTAAAAATTAATGTTATCTATCTCTATTGCTCGAATATATACATTTATATTTATTTCTATAACAAATGTTAGTTCTATATATCTACCAATTTTTTTTTAAAATTGAAAAGTTGGGAAGACTACTTAAGATAGAAGGGTTTTTGAATTTAAACTCTATTATGTTAAAGGAAATTATAAATTATATTAGTTACCTGGTAATAATAGCTTGTGCAAATATTTCGTGTTCATCATTTGAATGACTTACTTTCTAATTTAATTTTATCTCTTATGGTTTAATAATTTAGATGGGTTTAGCAACATCAATCTTTTGTCAAATTGTATTGGAGTATTGAGCGGCTGAAGAGCTAATAGCTAGAGCTCTTCGATTAAGGTTTTAAAGCTGGAAGTTTTAGCTGGAAGAGGTTGCAAGGATTCTAAAATTGGAACTTTTGATTTTAAGTGCAAAATTATTCTTCACTTTGTGACATTGCATTTTTTATTTTTAAGAGGAAAAAACTCAAATATATTATCTAACTATTAATATGGCTCATCTATTGTCTAGTATGTTACCGTCTTTAAATTTTTGGCTCATTTATGTCATTGCTATTACAGAAAGGTTCATTCGTGTCATTATTTTATGACGGTGGTTTTGCAAAATTATTTTTGTCATGCGAACTCTTATTAGAGGTCTACTTCACCAAATTCAAATCAATCAATATTACTTTAAATTAAAATAAAAATTGATCCCATTAAAATAAAATGTGATCCACACCTTAATTTCAAAATTGGACTAAAAATAAAAAACGTACCCATTAGAAATAAAAATTAGACTCATAAATTGTGTTAGGTTTTACTTTTAATGGATTTAATTTTTTATTTTGATTTAAAGAAATATTGGTCGATGTAGATTTGGTGACATGGACTTTTAATAAGAGGTCACGTGGTAAAAATTGATTTTCCAAAGCCATCATTGAAAAATAATGGCACAAATGATACTTTTTGTAACTTTAGTGGCATATATGAGCACAACTTTTAAAGGCCACGACGTAGACGTGCCAAACTTATAAAGAATGACATAGATAAACTACTTTGTCATGACCCAAGATGGGCACGCGATGGAACTTGTCAAATCCCTCGAACAAGTAATCCTAACCCAACCCAAAGAACAAGAGTTAAAAGGAAATTCAAGAGTGGAAATAGATAAAGCAGAAGAATCCCATACATATATTTATATACATGAGACACAAGTCTCAAAAATACATCCCAGATCTGGTTTTCATCAGTACAAGACTCTACATAAATTCAACTAATAATAATAATAAGAGTCTAAAATGTCTTAGATATGAATAAAAAACATAAGACATAACTAGAGAGATTCAAGATATTCCAAAGTCCGTTAGACACTATCCCAGATTCACCAAATAGGATCGGTACACTAACCTAGGTGAGCCAAAACTATTCATTCCATGATTAGTCTTTAAGGAACATTATTTATGAAGAAGATCACTAATAAGATATATCAGGCTTAATTAGTTATAATCAACCACGTAATATAGGATGAAAATAGGGAGAGATACATATATATACGAGTGTATCTTATACTACCAAAAAGGACTACATATCCATCTCTCCTATCGAGATTCAACCATATTCACATCTCATAATATTCCAACATTCAAATCAGTACAAGATGATATAAGACAATGTAATGAAATGGAATACATGCTCAAATAAACTATCACAAACAAGATTCTATGACGAAAATACAATACAAAAGTAAATATCAAACCAAACCAAGGAATGTAATATGCAAATGACGCCATGTAAAGGAATAATGATGAATAGTAAAGTGTAATACCCCATGTCTGAAAGCTTATGTGTATCATACGACCAAGTCTATTAAGTCATACATACTTTATATGAGTCATATGTAGTGAGTCGTATCCATGTCAGTGTGGGGTGATTTGAGTTTAGTTCAAGGTACGAGTTGACCCTAGAAGTCGTCAATCATCATATGAGTCATATGAAGTAAATTCATGAGTTCAGCAGTGTAGGCTCCCTAAGATTTTGTCCAAGTTACAAGTAGGGGGCTATAAGTCGTATGGAGATGTTACTATTCGTAAGTTTAGACTTGTATGTTGACCAGTGTAAACTCTCTTGGATCCTGCCAAGCTTACAAGTTAGGAGGCCTAGTCGTACCTTACCATACGAGTTGTATGGTTGAGTCGTGAAGACTGACGACCAATTTCTATGAAGTTCAGTTAAAGGGACTTTTGGTCTTTTTCCCTCTATTAACTCCCAACCCACGACCTATATTCCCAAAGAAGCGTTATTCTCCTCCCCTTTTCAATCAATTTAACAATACTTTCCTTATCTCCATCTTCAAGAACATCAAGATTAGGGTTTCTCTCACCAAGTCACCTTTCAAGTTCCAAAGTTCAAGCTTTATTCACAAGTCAAGAAATCCCAGGTATGTAGGGTTTATGAACAAGGTTATTATTTCATCCTTGTGCCCAAAAAACACGAGTTTAAGAGTGAATTTACACGTTTTACATTAGGGTTCATCCCTAAATTCTCCTAAATTAAAGCATAACATTATATTGTGAATTAAAGGCCAGAGAGTATAAGAGATATCCCTATTCATGTTTTGAACTACAAGGTTGATATTTTGATTTGAACTTCATTATCTTGAATTAGAATTGTTATGAAATTTTGCAATCATTCAGTGCTGGCGGGTGACGAACAACCTATACTGTAATACCCCGTACTTTTTCCTAGCTAAATTTAGCTCCTATAATGTCAAGGGTTAGCTTAAAAAATGAATAAACTTTGATACTTATAGAATTTTATAGTTCTAGACCCTCCAGTGTGTAGAAAATTGAATTAGCTTTCCAACGATACCAATTTCTCCTCAATCCGATACTCGGTTGAGAAGTTATGGCATTTTTAGTAAAACAGTATGGCATTTCGACAAGCACCGCATCGCGGTGAAGGACAAAATGGCAATTTTCTGATTCAAGTGAAGCACCTCGATTGTCCTGCATTACGGTGAAGTCCCAGTTCCTAATTTTTAATTTTCAGTAGCTCATCGCGATGGTGGTGCATTGCGGTGATGACCTAAATGACACTAATTCTTTTTCAAGTAGCCCAACGCGATTACCTAGCATCACATTGATGGGCAAAATTAGGCTTGTCCCTTTTCCAGTGAGCTACCGCGATAGTGACGCATCACGGTGGGTTTCCAAATCGGCATTTCCAGTTTTTTGAATTAAATTTTAAAAGGGTAGTTTGGTGTTTTCCCAAGACCCCAAACCATGTAAAACACAAGATTAAGTTCATTCTAAGAATTCTATGCTCACTTTTAATCAATTCTCTCTCAACGAAAACCCTAGAGCTCAAAACTTACTCCCCAAGAAATCAAATTTCCTCCATTCTTCTTCCAAGATAACTCAAGATTAAGGATTTACAATTTAAGAACATCATGAATTCATCTTCAAAAGCACAACCAGGAATCCAAAATCAAGTGCTCTCATCAATTTCATCAATTAAGGTATGTGGGGTTTATGAGCAAGGATATTCTTTCATCCTTGTGCCCAAAACTAGTTTTTAATTACAAATTTACAAGATTTTGTATGAATATACATGAGTTTCAAATTAGGGTTCATACCCATTATTGTTATTTGCAAGACTATGAGATTTCAAGTGATTTAGAAATTGAATTGCATGTCTATTTTCGTATTTTCATACGTACTGCAGTAATTTCAAATTTTGAGTTGAATTATCAATATTTACATTATCAATCATGAACATTATGATGTTTTAACATGAATTTAATACATGGGTCACTAAGCCCTAATTGGATATTTCTAATTTAAGATTTATTATGTTATAAGCACCCTATGACTTGATTATTTTCAAATCTCTGATAAAGATTTGATCTTTTGATCTCAGCTTAGATATGAAATCCACTTTACAATTTTAGATTACAATTTGACTTAGCAATTATACAATTAGTTTTTGTAATAAACCATTCTACTAGATTTTAGAGTGGATTTCTAACAGAATGAGCATACAAATTAAAGTGAGTAGTATTTAGCATCGAGTTAGGTATGTTCTCATTCCCCAGAACTACGAACCAACATAGGTTCAGATTATCAGATTATTCCCATTTCTATATGGATAACAGATATAGATGTGATCACTTAGATTAGGTTATACTTCTTGGCAAGAGTATGACACTTCTCCCCAACATGAGATTTTCCCATAAGGGAACTAGACGTTGGACTCCATGATAGCTCACATGGTTTATGTCATTTAGAAGAACCCCGCTAATAGTAAAAGTAAATAAATAGATTTTGAGTGAATTTTCCTACATCTTACAGAAAAGAGTAAGGAATAATAGAATATCATCTAGAAACTAAGTGTAAAGGCTCACAACTTTACTCAGATATTACTTTACAGAAAGACATTAGGTACAGACTTCAGTTTTTAGTTTTCAGATATAAAAGTGAGTCCTTTCTACACTTAGAAAACATGATTTAAAGACAGAATACAAGTGTAACTTTTAGAATCTAAGTGTTATGACTCACTAGATTTATGCAACATATTTTGCTATTCATAATTATGTATTCCAACTTATATGAGTCATCTACATTTAGCATGCATTGTTTTACAAATTATGATGATGTTGAGATATTGATTTACTTATGCATTTACCCCTATATACTCAGTACATTCTTAAAGTACTGATCCACATATACATCTATGTGATACATTATATCATAATGTAGGTTCAGGTGCTCAGTTTCAGCAGTGTGAGTGATTTTGAGCATCTCCATCTATATCCTGACAGTTGGTGAGTTCTCATAGTTCAGGGACTTAGTCTTTTAGTTTTTTAGCTTATTAGTATAAATGATTCAGACAGTTCAAGTTAGTTGGGGGCTTGTCCTAGTGACTTTTTAGTTATTAGTAGTAGAGGCTTTTCAGACTACTAGATATGATTCAGATTATTCAGTATTAATTATTCAGACTATTGAGTCTAGTATTTGCCATAGATTATATTCAGATATTCTCAGTTAGCTCAGATAGATTTCTGTATTTGGTATGATTTTTATATCTATATTCCCTTGTTATGAGATTTAGACTTACTATAAGGCAGATAAGGTTAGCTTAAGGTTACTCGTAGTCTTGAGCACAGTGTGACATATCAGGACCTATTTTTAGGGTGTTACAATTTTGGTATCATATCTTAAGGTTTACAACAGTCCTAGAGAGTCAGACAAGCCGTGTTACATAAAGTCTTGATCATGGGTGTGAAGCACACCATATTTATAAGAAAGAGTCTATGTGATGTTCTTAGAAAATCATCTTTTTCTTTCATGATCTATCATGATTACAGTATCTTTATTTTCTTTTAACTCGTGCTCTTACGTAACAGTTGAATATTCCTCCTCACCGAGCTAACACCCACAAAAATGATAACTAGCCACCCCAGCTTGCTGACCCTAAGAATGAGAATTTATCCCATGCTAAATTTTGGGCTACCTTTCAGGAGTTGGACTAGGAAGTGACTGCGAATGTTCAGGGAAACCATCAGGCGACAGTCCCACTTCAGCAGAATGGGGATTTAGCAAAATCCAAAATTAAAGCTTTTACAAGAATGAATCCGCCAGAGTTCTTTGGGTTAAAAGTAGTTGAGGACCCACAAATTTATTTATATGAGGTGAAGATCACCCATATTATACATGTTTCTGAGGTGGAGAGTGTAGAGTTAGCATCCTATAGATTGAAGGATGTAGCGTATGGTTGGGTGGTCATGTGGAAGAATGGTAGAGGTGAGAATACAACTCCTATGAGTTGGTAGGTATTTTAGGATGCTTTTCTAGATAGGTTATTTTTACGTGAAATAAAAGAATCTAAGGTAGAGAAGTTTGTGAACCTGAGGCAGGGCTCGATGACAGTGAAGGAGTACTGCCTTAAGTTCAATCAATTGTCTAAGTATACCCCTAATACGATGGCTAATCCTAGAGCAAGTATAAGTAAGTTTGTTACTGGAGTATCTGGTTTGGTAGTCAAGGAGTGTAGGACTGCCATACTTATTAGAGACATGGATCTTGCCTGGTTGATGATTCATGCTCAACAGATTGAGGCATAAAAGTTGAAAGGGATAGAGAAGATAAATAAGAAGGCTAGAACAAGATAGTTTGAGTATGGCCAGACAAAGTATGGAGGGGGAAATCATTCACAGTTTCAGAATTGTTCATCTATGCCAGTGCCATCTTCATCCAGTGATCCCACTCCCAGAGCTAGGAAGGATTAGTGGGGTAAGTCTTCTATGTACATATCTAAGAATACTGTGAGTGGAAAGCCCCATTATTCTCCATGTTCTAAGTGTGGTAAGAATCATCCTGGTGAGTGCTTGTTGGGTCAGAAAGGTTATTATGGTTGTGGTAAGTTGGGACATGGAATCAAAGAGTGTCTACATTTTAAGTAAGGAAATAGGGATGCTCGTCCCCAAACTTAGGCTACTAGCACACTATCCCCTCTAGGTCGCCCAGTCTCTCCTCTGTGCACATTATCCCATACCAGTGGCGGTCAGCGCTAGAATCAGTTTTATGCTTTACCATCTCGTCAAGAGCAGGATAATTCACCAAATATTATTGCCGGTATGATTCGTGTCTTTCATCTTAATGTTTATGTGTTATTAGACCCTGGGTAGAGTTTCTCTTATGTGACCCCTTTAGTTGTAGTGAATTTTGAAATAGGTCCTGAAAAGATCCTAATCCCTTTTTAGTTTCTTCCCTAGTGGGTGAGTCAGTTGTTCCCAAATAGATCTATAAGAAGTGTCCTATCACCGTCCTTCATACAATTATGTTAGAAGACCTAATAGAGTTAGATATAGTTTACTTTGACCTTATTCTTGGTATGGATTGACGCTATTCTAGTTATGCATCTATAGATTGTCACACCCGAGTGGTGAATTTTTAATTTCCAGATGAGCCAGTCTTTGAGTGGGGAGGAAATTTAGTGTTTCCCCAAAGTCATTTCATATCATATCTTAAATACAGAAAGTTGATTTCCAAAGGGTGTATCTATCATCTAGTCTGAGTCAAAGACACTAAGTCTGAGACCCTAACAGTTCAGTTAGTTAGTGTAGTAAATAAGTTTCCTAATGTCTTTCTCAAAGATTTGCCAAGAGTACCTCCTGATAGGGAAATAAAATTTAGTATTGACCTTCATTCAGATACTCAACCTATCTCTATTCCTCCATACTGTATGGCTCCAGCAGATCTTAAAGAGTTAAAAGAGCAGGTTAAAAATCTCTTAGATAAAGTTTTCATAAGGCGTAGTGTTTCTCAATGGGGCTCTCTTGTCCTATTTGTGAGAAAGAAAGATGGTTCCCTACAAATATGCATTGACTATCATCAGTTGAATAAAGTCATAGTTAAAAACAAATATCCTCTTCCTAGGATTGATGACTTATTTGACCATCTCCAAGGTGCAAGTTACTTCTTAAAGATAGACCTTACATCAGGTTATCATCAGCTTAGAGTAAGGGAATGTGATATCCCAAAGATAGCTTTCAGAACTCGTTATGGTCATTTTGAGTTTCTAGTTATGTCATTTGGTATTACCAATGCCCCAGTAGACTTTATGGACTTGATCAACAGAGTGTTCAAACAGTATTTAGACATATTTGTCATAGTCTTTATATATGATATTCATATCTATTCTCGTAGTGAGGATGATCATGCAGACCACCTTAGAATGGTATTGCAAACTCTTAGAGATCACCAGTTGTTTTCCAAATTAAACAAATGTGAACTTTGGTTAAGATTAGTAGCTTTCCTCGGTCATATTATTTCTAGAAATGGTATTAGGGTTGATCCCTAAAAGATACAAGCACTAAGAAACTGACCTAGACCTATTTCTCCATCAGACATTAGAAGTTTCTTGGGTTTAGCTGGCTATAACAGATATTTCATTGAGGGTTTCTCATCTGTTGCGTCTTCTATGTTTAGATTGACCCAATAGAAATTTAAGTTTGAGTGGTTAGATTTTTGTGAGAAAAGTTTACAGGAGTTGAAGACTCGACCCACTTCAACCCCAGTTTTAGCATTACCTGTTGGTACAGATGGCTTCGTTGTGTATTGTGATACCTCTAGAATCGGTCTGGGTTGTGTTTTGATGCATAGAGGTAAGGTTATAGCCTACGCCTCTAGACAACTTAAGCCTCACAAAAAAAATTACCCTACCCATGATCTTGAGTTAGCTGTTGTTATGTTTGCATTGAAAATCTGGAGGCACTATCTTTACGGAGTGCATGTTGATGTGTTTACGGATCACCAAAGTTTGCAGTATGTATTTACTCAGAGGGAGTTGAATTTTTGGCAGAGAAGGTGGTTGGAATTGTTGAAAGATTATGATATGAGTGTGTTGTATCATCCGGGTAAGGCCAATGTAGTGGCAGATGCCCTTAGTAGATTGTCTATGGGTAGTGTTGCTCATGTGGAGAATGATAAGAGAGAGTTAGTTCGGGAAGTTCATCGGTTAGCAAGATTGGGTGTGAGGTTGGTTGACTCACCTGAAGGAAATATTTGGGTTCAGAGTAGTTCAGAATCTTCTCTAGTCTCTACGGTAAAAGAAAAGAAGGATAATAATTCTAGTTTAATCAAACTGAAAGAGTCAGTTAAAGACCAAAATGTAGAGGTTTTCTCATAAGGAGGAGATAGTATGTTGAGATACCAGAGTAGATTTTGTGTGCCATTGTTGATGATATGAGGCAATGGATTATGGAAGAAATGCACGGTGCGCGTTATTCCATTCATCCGAGAGCCACCAAGATGTACCGTGACTTGTGGGAAATCTATTGGTCGAGTGGATGAAGAAAGATATAGCAGAATTTGTATCCAAGTGTGCGACTTGTAAACAGGTTAAGGTTGAGCACCAAAGACCTGGTGAAACTTTGCAGGATTTTGGTATTCCCACTTGGAAATGGGAAAAGGTGAATATGGACTTAGTGACTGGATTACCCCATTCGCATCGTCAACATGATTCTATTTGGGTTATTGTAGACAGATTGACTAAGTCAACACATTTCTTACCAGTTCACACGTCCTACACAGTTGAAGATTATGCAAAGCTATATATCAGAGAGTTGGTTAGATTGCATGGAGTTCCTTTGTGCATGGATTTCCCTTGTCCATCATCTTAGACAGGGGTACTCAGTTTACTTCTTAGTTTTGGAAATATTTTTAGAAGGGTCTTGGTACCCAAGTTCTTTTCAGTTCAACTTTTCATCCGCAGACAGATGGTCAGGCAGAGTAGACCATTCATACTTTAGAAGATATATTGAGGTCATGTGTTCTTGATTTCAAAGGCAGTTGGGATGACCACTTGCTGTTGATTGAGTTTTCTTATAATAACAGTTACCATTCTAGTATTCAGATGGCCCCGTTTGAAGCTCTTTATGGGCGAAGATGTAGATCACCAGTCGGTTGGTTTGAAATGGGTGAGGCCGCTTTGATTGGGCCAGATATGGTGTTTGAAGCTATGGTAAAATTTTAGTTGATTCGAGAGAGATTGAAAGTAGCACAGAGTCATCAGAAATCCTATGCAAATGTAAGAAGGAGAGATTTTAAGTTTGAGGTTGATGACCTTATGTATTTGAAAGTTTCACCCATGAGGGGATGAAAAGATTTGGAAAAAAGGGAAAGCTTAGTCCCCGATATGTAGGCCCCTACAGGATTTTGAGTTGTGTTGGGATGGTAGCATATGAGCTTGAGCTACCAACAGATTTATCCTCAGTCCATCCAGTGTTTCATGTGTCCTTATTGAAGAATTGCATGGACGATTCAACTATTGTAGTCCCTCTAGAAAGTATAGATATTCAGAATAGCCTTTCAGACGAAGAACTTCCTGTAGAGATTCTTGATTACCAGATCCGCAGACTAAGGAACAAAAAAGTTCCCCTGGTTAAAGTTCTATGGAGAAATCAGTCTGTTGAGGGTGATACTTGGAAAATAGAAGAGGATATGCGAGACAAGTTTCTTCATCTCTTCTCCATGAACTCAGATTCAGCTAAAGGTAATAGTCTTCCTTAATTAAGTTCTTTTCCAGTCTCAGATTCATCCATATAGTTGTCTTTATGTGAATTCATGCACTCACAGATTAGCTCAGTCCTTCAGTGTGTTCTAGATTCAGTAATGGAGTTTGTTTCAGTTGTGCATGTCAGCACATAGCCTCAGATTCCTCATATTTTCTATTTAGCCAGCCACATTCGAGGATGAATATTCCCATGGGGGAGATAATGTAATTCCCTGCACTTTTTCCTAGCTCAATTTAGCTCTTAGAATGTCAAGGTTTAGATTAAAAAATGAATAACTTTTTATACATATAGAATTTTCCAGTTCTAGACCCTTCAGTGTGTAGAAAATTGAATTAGATTTCCAACGATACCAATTTTTCCTCAATCCGATACTCAGTTGAGAAGTTATGACATTTTTAGTAAAATAGTATGGCATTTGGACAAGCACCGTGTTGCGGTGAAGGCCAAAATGGCAATTGTTCGATTCCAGTAAAGCATCATGATTAGCCCGCACCGTGGTGAAATGCTAGTTCCCAATTATCAATTTCCAGTAGCTCATCATGATGGTGGTGCATGGTGGTGATGGCCTAAATAGCACTCATCCTTTTTCCAGTAGCCCAACGTAATAGCCCCACATCGCGTTGATGGGTAAATTTGGGCTCTATAATGCCTCGAATCTGGTACCTGGAATGCTACACCGTTCTCATGACCATAAAGGACCACAAGCTAACCCATGACTGATATCTCTAACTGAGCACTGAATAATATACTATAAATATGCAAAATATAAGCTGTAAGGCCATAAGGTTCAAAACTGAACTAATACTGAATATAAATTAATGTCTATAATGGGGTATAACAATACCCAAAACTAAAATAAATTATCTAAAACATGTTGTAGTCTGAAAGCCTCTAAAATGTCTGAAATCTGTGGAGTTAATGGGACATGCCCCCAACTAACTCCGAACTACTAAAATAATAGAGTAATAAAATAATCATGCTATCCTCGAATGATGATGACTCACTGCTAGTCTAGCTGCTAAACGTCTGATCTATTAAGGATGCTTGGGAGCTCGTACTTCTAAACCTATGGTATAAAACACCATAGCGCAAATGCGTCATTACGTTGAATGCACTGGTATGCAAGTGATGTGGCTGAATACAATGGTTCATATGCATGAACAATACTCATTGACTGAATAACATGAATGTGAGAATACATGCATGAATACATAACTGTAACTGAGATCATGATAACATTAACTCATGAATTTTGATAACGTGGATTTTTTGATATCTGAGTACTAATTCTGGGATACTGAATGACTAAGTCTATTGAGTACTGAGGAACTGATGTTGTATTACTTATAAAGGAATGACTATTTCTGACAGTTCTGATTATGAAGAACTAGTCTAATTGACTGTCTCTGACAATCCTGAAATCTGAATACAGGTAACATGAATTTTGTATAATTAATATACTATTAATTGGGTGACTGTGTATGACACTCCTGAAATATAATGGAACTAGCCGAGTTTTGTACTGAGCTGAGCGACTGTATCTAACAGTCCTGATTTCTATAGAACTGGATTGAGTTCTATTCTGAAGACTGAATTTGAAACTGAAACTGTGGGAGGTAATCATCTAACTAACATGCCCTTAGTAAGCTATTATAGCTGAGTTGGGGTCATATCTGTAACCCCAATTAGAAGGGTGTCAATACCGCGCCACTGGTAAGGACAAGCTGTGAGTGACCCTTATCTGGCAGTGTCCCTAAAAGAGAACGGTGGGACCCTCATCTAACAGTGTTTATCCACCTCATCAACCCTCATCTGACAGTGTTGATGTCTCAACCTATGCTGGCTATAGAGTTCTGGAATGCAAGGATTGCTTGTAAGGATCACACCCTCAATTGTCAGTGTGTGTGTCCTCATCCTTGGGTTCACTCGGTGCTAAATCCTACTCCCATCTGAATAGACACTAAATATTATTAACTGAACTGAACTGGACTGAGTTTATTAAGTTCCATTGACTGATGGAATACTACTGAGATTACTGAAGTACTGAACTTTCTGAGATTACTGGGATTACTGAGTTTACTGAGTTTTCTTGAGTCACATGACTGACTGAATTCTATTGAACATGGCTTGACTGAGGATATCGTGAAAACATGATACTGGCTCTAGGCATACAACTAAATTGTCAAGTACAAGTATATCCAGGACTCGATAAAAGGAAACTGACAAGGCATGACATTCTAGAATACACGACCAACATCAACAATCCATAATACAATAAGTTGGGAATTTCATGAAGTACATGGTTATCATAATCTTGTACATGGAAGAAATACATATAATCAATGTCATAATTCCATATTCTAGCATCATGAGCATTTCAACAACATCTACATTGCACATCAATAGCATGGGAGTCATTTGAACATAAGGGTAAAACATGAATCCATCACTTAAGTCACAATTGAACTATATTACATGATTTCTAGTCTTCTAGGCATTTTATCAAACATCTTACATGCACCACATAGGGCATAAGTATAATCATCAATTAACACCTCATAAACCACTCAATTCATGGATTTAAACTCATATACTAACGTAATTCCATAAAACACATTGAGATTCCAACTTGGGAACTATACAACAACAATCACATAAACGTAATCAACCCACAACATAATATTCATAATACATGATTTAAAACTTGATTCTTGGGCTTCATGGATGAAAGGAATCAATGAATGAACACTATGCATACCTGAGTTAATGAATTTCGAAGGATTGATGGAGATTTCTTGTGATTTGGCCCTTGAATTTGAGATCTAGGGTTCTTGTTCTTGAAAGAGAAGGATTTTGTTCTTGAGAGAAAGTGAGGAAAAGTGATGTAATAGGGGTTTTAGGGCATAATTTCATGGTTAAAGGCTGATCTGGGTCATGGAAAAAGACCCAATTTCTCTTAGAAGGTTTTTATTTTTTGTCACTATAAAATCCGATTTGGGCACCTGGCGCGACGCGGCGCTATCGCGTTGTGCCACTGGAAATTGGCAACTGGGAACTGGGCTGACGGTGCGATGCGGTGGTATTGTGTTGAGATACTGGAAATTGACAACTCTGTATTTGAGCCTTAGAGTGATGCACCATAATCGCAGAGGCCCACTGGATTTTGACGATTGCCATTTTGGCATGCTCTGCGATGAGTTGATGGCTCAGGTGGCACACTGTCTTACTAAAATGGCTCTAACTCTTCGCCTGGGTGTTGGATTTGGGAGAATTTGATAGCGATGGAAAGCTTATTCAATTTTTCACACAAAAAAAAGTAAAAATCTTTAAAATTCCACATGTATAAAAGTGGATTCATCTTTTAAAGAAAGTCTTTAACATTTTTGGGATGATTTTAAGCTAGGTAGCAGTACGGGGTGTTACAGGCTCGTCCCTTTTACAGTGAGCCACCGAGATAGTGGTGCATAGCGGTAGGTGGCCAAATTGGGATTTCCAGTTTTCTGAGTTAAATTTTAAAAGGGTAGTTTGGTCTTTTCCCAAGCCTCCAAACCGTGTAAAACACAAGATTAAACTCATTCTAAGCATTCTATGCTTACCTTTCATCAATTCTCCCTCAAAGAAAACCCTAGAGCTCAAAACTTACTCCCTAAGAAATCAAATTTCATCCTTTCTTCTTCTAAGATAACTCAAGATTAAGGATTCCCAATTTAAGAACTTAAAGAATTCATCTTCAAAAGAACAAATAGGAATCTAAAATCAAGTGCTCTCATTAATTTCATCAATTAAGGTATGTGGGGTTTATGAACAAAGATATTCTTTCATCCTTGTGCCAAAACTAGTTTTTAATTACAAATTTACATGATTTTGTATGAATATACATTAGTTTCAAATTAGAGTTCATACCCATTATTGTTATTTGCAAGATTATGAGATTTCAAGTGATTTAGAAGTTGAATGACATGTCTATTTTCATATTTTCATATGTATTGCAGTATATTCCAGATTTTGAGCTGAATTATCAATATTTACATTATCAAGCATGAACATTATGATGTTTTAATATGAATTTGATGCATGGGTCATTAAGCCCTAATTGGATTTTGCCAATTCAAGATTGATTGTGCTATAAGCACCCTATGACTAGATTATTTTCAGATTTTTGATAAAGATTTGATCTTTTGATCTCAGCTTAGATATGAAATCCACTTTACAGTTTCAAATTACATTTTAACTTAGCAATTATACAGTTGGTTTTTATAATAAACCATTATACTAGATTTTAGAGTGGATTTTCAACAGAATGAGCATACAGATTAAAGGGAGTAGTATTTAGCACCGAGTTGGGTATGTTCTCATTCCCCAGAACTATGAGCAAACGTAGGTTCAGATTATTAGATTATTCCCATTTCTATATGGATGATAGATACATATGTGATCACTTAGATTAGGTTATACTCCTTGAAAAGAGAATGACACCTCTCCCCAATGTGAGTTTTTTTTATAAGGAAACTAGACGTTGGACTCTATGATAGCTCACATGATTTATGTCGGTTAGAAGAACCTCCCTAATAGTAAAAGTAAATAAATATCTTTTGAGTGAATTTTACTATAGCTTACATAAAAGAGTAAGGAATAACAGAACAACTTTTAGAAACTAAGGGTAAAGTCTCACAACTTTACTCAGATATTGCTTTACAGAAAGACATTAGGTACAAACTTTAGTTTTCATCTTTCAGATATAAAAGTGAGTCCTTTCTACACTTAGACAGCATGATATAAAGACAAAATACAAGTAAAACTTTTAGAATATAAGTGTTATGACTCACTAGATTTATGCAACATGTTTTGCTATTCATGATTATGATTTTCAGTTTATAAATATTCCAGCTTGTGTGAGTCATCTATATTTAGCATGCATTGTTTTACAAATTATGATGATGTTGAGATATTGCTTTATTTATGCATTCAATCCTATATACTCAGTACATTCTCAAAGTACTGATCCACATATACGTCTATATGCTATATTGTCTCATAATTGTAAGACACCACAAAATCCTAGCTTAACTCAGTCCTTTAGAGCATGAAAAAGAGGTCCCAGACTTAAAAATTTTAGCTAAGTGTTTATACTTAGAATTATTTTTAGACTTTATAATTTGGCGATCTTATTTTGCGACCCTTATGACCTTAAAATTTCTATCCTTGGATTGAATCATGATCAGGTGTGTCCATAGGTCACTTTGAGTGAGTTTTGGATTTTTTGGACCTCGTTTGAAACATGTTTGGGTGACCAAAATAGTGGATCTACGTGATCTCGATGCGTCGCTTCGCCCATCGCATCGATGGATATTTTCCCCAGCGTCAGAGTACAAATTCCAGTGACCCAAAGCGAACTCAACGAGGTGAGCCAGTTTGTGGGTCGCTGGACATATTTTCTATCATTAAAAAATTCGTGTCTTGAGGGGTAATTAAGTCAATTTCCCCACTTTTATACAGCCCTAAAATACGAGATTAAGCTATCCTAAGGGAAAAATCACTCATTCTCTCTCAACTTTTCTTAAGAACAAAATCCTAGGTCAATCAAATTCCAAGTCCTAGGCTCAAGAAATCACCAATAACTTTCAGAGAATTTACAATCAAGGTATGTTAGGTGTTCATCTAAGGGTTTACTTCAACCCTTGGAGTTCAAGAACCTCTTTTAAAACTACAAGTTGATTGGTTTCATGAATTTTATGTTGAACTTGATTGTATTCATGTTCATGATATTATTTGGGTTTTAATCCATGATTTACTACAAGTTTCATGAAATTAAATTAGTATGTGTGGTGAATTATTTGTTTTGCATGTTAAACCCTTGAAATTTTAATTGATTATTGCATCCATGATGTTCATGTTTTGACAATTCTCATATAAAATAACAATGCTACCCAAGTGTTTGATATAATGCCTATGTGAATTAAATAGTAAAATGTAATACCCCGAAAAAATTTTCGTTGAAATTTTGTGCTTAAACGTGTTGGGTTCTATCTTCTAGAATAAATTATAAATTTTTCGTGCAGAATATATCAGATTATGACCCACCATTGAGTATAGTATCGAATAACCTTTCCAACGATATATGGATCATCCAAAACGGACACCCGAGCGATGAGTTATGAACATTCCGATCGAACCGTGAATAGTAGTGAACAGTAAAACGTGCAGGAAAAAAAGTACTGAGGCCTGATGTATTTTTGCTCCAACTTTAAACGGTCATAACTCCTTGTACATAATGATCTGAGTGATCTACTATATATCAACGGAAATCTCTGCGAGTCCTCTTTCCGATGAAATTGGTTTCATCCAATTTGTCTATCGGAGTAAAAAGTTATGGTCGATCTACTTCAGCCTATCAAAAATGAATTTTTAGGTCAACTTCAAACGATCATAACTCCTCGTACACAGTGATATGGGTGAGATACTATATATCATGGAAATATATGAGAGTCCTCTTTCTAATGAAATTGGTTTCATCCAATTTGAATATCGAAGTAAAACGTTATGGTTGATCTACTTCAGACTATCAAAACAGTCCACCAAAGGACAGATTCGAGAATTATTTGATTTTTAGGGGCGTTTTGGTCATTCCCCCTCACCCAAAATCCGTCCAAACCCTATATTAAAACCTATTAGAAGCATTATATGTTATATTTCATCAAATTCCCTCAAAAAGAAAATCCTAAACTCCTACATCCAACTTCAAGAACCTCTAAAGTTCACCATTAATTCTGCAAATTTATTCAAGATTCCAAGTTCCTAGTTCAAGAACTCCAAGAACCATCATTCAAAGGCACGATTAACATCTCAAAAATGAGTATCGATCTAAAGTTCATCATTCAAGGTATGTGGGATTTTTCAACAAGAACTCTCTTTCGTTCTTGTGCCCAAATTGATTTTTCTTTTATGAATATACATGATTTTACATGTTTTGATATGAATTTGAAGCATGAATTTATACCCTATATGATTTTACATGAGATTATGATACTCTCTATATTTTGAAAGTTGAATTGAATGAGAATGATGACATTTTTGTACATAAAGCTGAATTTTCCAGATTTTAAAGTAAGTTATATATATTTATGATGAAAAGCATGAATCTTGAGAAAATTTAAAATGATTTTGATGTATGAGACCTTGAGTCCTAATTGGAATTGTACTTTGAGAAATTATGTGCTATAAGCACAATGAGATTTGAATCCCAAAGCTAATTTTCTTTACCAAGATGTATGATTATAAAGCTGAAATTTTAAGTTTTAAGTCATTATTTTTGTGCTTATGTCATAAAGTATAAAACTTTGGAAGGTTTTATGGTGATATTGATGTATGGGTTTTTGGAACCCTATTTGAGATTATTATTTTGAGAAAATATGTGCTATATGCACGTTGATGTTGAATATTTGAGATGTTTTGAATGATTTGACCTTTTGGTCGTGAATGAGTTATTTTGAACTCGACTGTGAAAGAAATCCATGTTTTATTGATTATGATAAAGGGGTAGCAAATTGGCTCCCGATGAAAATTGTTGAAGTGCTTATTGTGGATTTTCTTTAATGTGAGCCTGAGGCTGATTTAAATTTCTGAGCTAAGTCCGGGAGTAATCTTTAGCACCGAGTGGGAGGTATAAAGTGATCTTACTTCCCTAAAACTACGTGCCCCCATAGGATGTGAGCCTGAGGCTAATTTATATAGTGATCACTAGTGTTTTTAAATTGATACTGAAAGTCCTACTACGATGACAAGGATAGGACGAGTCTCCTCAACGTGGGTTGTACGTTAGACTCCATGTAGCTCACATGGTTTATGTCGGTTATAGAATCTCCCAGCGTGTGTGTGTGTACTCTTCTATCTGAGATGAAAACATATTTGCTTTCATTATTCTTAAAAGATTTAAGGAATATATTCTAATAAGAATTGACATGAGATTTGATTGTTTTGATGATTTGAAATTGAGATGAAAGTGAATTGAGAACGTATTGGAATGACTCACTTGTTTTACTTTACATGTATTATTCATCCATGATTTTGATGATTTAATTCAAGCTAAGTGAGTCATCTATATCAGTATGCATAATTTTATAAACTGTGATGATATTAAGATATTATTTTATATATGCATTTCACCCCCATATGCTCGGTATTTTTCCACGGTGCTGATCCACATATTTGTATGTGGGCTATATTTTCTCGGAATATAGGTACAAGGTATAGTTGCACCCTCGAATCCATTCAGTTTGTGGTATCCAGTCAGCAGGTGATGAGTCCTTTTGATTCAAGGGCTTGGGTTAGTTATGCAGATTTTATATTGTTGTATTTTCTTTATTCAGTCGTATTGAGTTGGGGTAGTCGGGAGTCATGACCCAGCTACCTACAGTCAGTACTAGTAGAGGCTTCATAGACAGTCAGTAGAAGTTGATGTATTTTGTTTCAATTTTGGTTGTAAAGGCATAATTGTAATCCTATAAAATTCCATTTTTGTATCGATCAGATTCAGAAAAGAGTTAATTTCTGTTGATTTGTATGGATTTGTATTTTTATTCAGTTGCTTATGAGTTATGCCAGTAGAAGGGTTAGCTTGGGGTCACTTTTGACCCTAAGCACCGTGTGACATCTCGGGACCCGATTTTGGGGCGTTACATAAAATCATGGTATGTCATCATGTGGACCCATTCATGTACAAGTTCATGTATCTCAAGTGTTTGACAAAATGCCTAGGTGCATGTAATGTATTTATTGTTATGTTTTTCAAGATCATGCCATACTTTACTTTCCATGCTTTTGAGTCCTGGGGATATTCAATGCCTGAAAATCTAGCTATTTACCTAGAGCTACAGTAGTTACAGAATAGCCTCAGTAATGTCACAAACAGTATTAACTAGTCAGTTACAGAACTTAGTGAAACTCAGCATCAATCCAGTTCAGCTTAATATCACGAATAATGTATTTAGTCAGTTAACAGAACTCAGTGAACTCAGTCCAGTTTAGTCAGTTAGCATGATCAGTAACAGTTCAGTTTAGCCTGGTACAGTCTAGAAATCAGTTCAGTATTTATTTAGTTGGGAGTAGGAATCATCACCGAGCGAACCTAGGGATGGGGGCATTTCTGCCAGCAGAGGGTTTGACCCTTTGTAGAAATCCCTGCATTACAGAACTACGTAGCTAGCTTAGGTTGAGATATCTTTCCGCCATACTATGGTCGATATATTTTGTATGAGTTTTCCTGCCAGCGAGGGTTGACGAAATGTCTTCCTGCGAGAAAGGGTTAACTCATAGACATTGTTAGTATCTCTTGGCAAGGTGCTAATACCCTTCCAACTGGGGTCAATGGTTGGACCCCAACTCAATTTATAATCGGGGTATGTTGGTTAGATAAACACTCCCACAGCTACAATTTTAGTTTCAGTTTTAGACTCAGTATAGAACTCAGTTTAGTTCTACAGAATCAAGACCATCAGAAATAGTCACTCTATTATCAGTAATATAGTTATAAAAAATCTCATATATTAGTAACTCAGTTATCAGAACTCAGACTCAATTTCAGTAATAATCTCAAATCTCAGATCACTAGCTTCCACATTATTTCACTATTATTATTTAGTGCTCACAGCAGGTACCAGTCATGGGTTAGCTTATGGTCCTTCGGGGTAAGCATCGTGTGGCATCCGAGGGTGCAGACTCGGGGCATTATAATAATATAGGTTCAGCTACTTAATTTCAGCAGTGTGAATGATTTCAAGCATCTCCATCTACATCCTGATAGTTGGTGAGTCTTCATAGTTCAGGGACTTAGTCTTTTAGTTTTTCAGCTTATTAGAATAGATGATTCAGAAAGTTCGTGTCAGCTGGGGGCTTATCCCAATGACTCTCTAGTTATTAGTAGTAGAGGCTTGTCAGACTGCGAGATATGATTCAGATTACTCAGTATTGATTGTTCAGACTATTGGATCTAGTATTTTCCAGAGATTATATTCAAATATTCTTAGTTAGCTCAGACAAATTTTTGCATTTAGTATGATTTTTATATCTATATTCCCTTGTTATGAGATTCAGACTTAGTAGAAGGCAGACAGGGTTTGATTAAGGCTACTCATAGTCTTGAGCACCGTATGACGTCTCGGGACCTATTTTCAGGGCGTTAAATATACCTATGTGTTTACTTGTTGATTTAGATTTTTCAAATTACAAGCTAGTCATTCTACTGCTCTTAAGATGTGCATCACATGTCATGCATATTTGCAGATTAATGCCAACTACAGATGCACTAACAATTAAACACATATCCTAGGAGAAAAAAGTAACAGACAAATAGAAATAGTCATAGCTTGATGCCAACATCATTCATCATCCGTATTTAAAAAAAGATACTAACACCAACAACACTTTTATTTCATGGACCACATCAACAACATAACAAGACTTTTAAAAAAAGAAAAATAAATGCAAATCTAAAGTTATACCTAGAAAATAAAAATGCAAACTTAGCATGATCCTAGACATGTTGGTTCTCCTAGATAGCACATGGTAGGGTTCAGAATATCGAAAGCACAACCCGCCATGATACAAGTACACCACCCCCACATAAAAATATATGCATTATCCTCAAAGCACTAAATTGAAGTACAAAGGAATAGGTATACTTTTTTTGCCTCTTATTTATCTGAGGCATCTGTGAAGTATGGTGAGGCTCCTGCATCCTCACCTAGTGCAATGTTGGACCCTATGATTGGAGAAAACATCTCTCGAACTGATGGCGAACTTTTCCCCCTTGCTAGGGCAGCACTAGTAGATACTCCTACTGTTTTATCTTTATTTTTTCTTCATCTTTCTTTGATTTCTTTCGAGCTCTCTTGAAATCATGTTGTTCCTTTTGATCTGGTGTCATTTATGCTCTCTTTCTTCTCTTTTCAGCTTTCTTTATAGCTCATTCATCCATGTGTTGCTTACCTTTGTCTTTAATAGGTCTTCCCATTAGGTCCACAATAACATAATGGTTCAAAGAAGGGTTCAAAAATGGAAAATTATTTTTGGTGGGGTTAATTATTTTTGCTAAGTGGACTAAAATCACAAGGTGGCCTTCCATCATTTCTTATCCCATCAACTACAGAACAACATCAATTGAACCAGACAATTTCTAGGTACTATACCATGTAATAACTAATACAAATACTCGCACAAACAGTGGCAACCAAGTCAAGCTCATTCTACTGCTCTTAAGATGTGCATCACATGTCATGCATATTTACAGATTAATGTCAACTATAGATGTACTAACAATTAAACACATATCCTAGGAGAAAAAAATAACAGACAAATGGAAATAGTCATAGCTTGATGCCAACATCATTCATCATCCGTATTTAAAACAAGATACTAACACCAACAACACTTTTATTTCATGGACCACATCAACAACATAACAAGACTTAAAGAAAAAAGAAAAATAAATGGAAATCTAAAGTTATACCTAGAAAATAAAAATGCAAACTTAACATGATCCTAGACATGCCGATTCTCCTAGATAGCACATGGTAGGGTTCAGAATATCGGAAATACAACCCGCCATGATACAAGTACACCACCCCACATAAAAATATATGCATTATACTCAAAGCATTAAATTGAAGTACAAAGGAATGGGTAGACTTGTTTTGCCTCTTATTCATCTGAGGCATCTGTGAAGTATGGTGAGGCTCCTGCATCCTCACCTGGAGCAATGTTGGCCCCTATGATCAAAGAAAACATCTCTCGAACTGATGGCGAACTTTTCACCCTTACTGGGGCAGCATAAATAGATACTCCTACTATTTTATCTTTCTCTTTTCTTCATCTTTCTTTGATTTCTTTCGAGCTCTCTTCAAATCATGTTGTTCCTTTTGATCCAGTGTCATTTCTGCTCTCTTTCTTCTCTCTTTCTTCTCTTTTCATCTTTATTTATAACTCATTCATCCTTGTGTTGCTTATCTTTGTCTTTAACAGGTCTTCCCATTAGGTCCACAATAACTTAATGGTTCAAAGAAGGGTTCAAAAATGGAAAATTATTTTTGGTGGGGTTAATTATTTTTGCTAAGTGGACTAAAATCACAAGGTGGCCTGCCATCATTTCTTATCCCATCAACTACAAAACAACATCAATTGAACCAGGAAAGTTCTAGGTACTATACCATGTAAGAACTAATACAAATACTCGCATAAATAGTGGCAACTAAGTCAAACTCATTCTACTACTCTTAAGATGTGCATCACATGTCATGCATATTTACAGATTAATGCCAACTACAGATGCAGTAACAATTAAACACATATCCTAGGAGAAAAAGTAACAGAAAAATGGAAATAGTCATAGCTTGATGCCAACATCATTCATCATCCGTATTTAAAACAAGATACTAACACCAACAACACTTTTATTTCATGGACCACATCAACAACATAACAAGACTTAAAAAAAAGAAAAATAAATGCAAATCTAAAGTTATACCTAGAAAATAAAAATGCAAACTTAACATGATCCTAGACATGCCGATTCTCCTAGATAGCACATGGTAGGGTTCAGAATATTGGAAACACAACCTGCCATGATACAAGTACACTACCCCACATAAAAATATATGCATTATCCTCAAAGCATTAAATTGAAGTACAAAGGAATGGGTATACTTGTTTTGCCTCTTATTCATCTGAAGCATCTGTGAAGTATGGTGAGGCTCTTGCATCCTCACCTGGTGCAATGTTGGTCCCTATGATCGGAGAAAACATCTCTCAAACTGATGACGAACTTTTCCCCCTTGCTGGGGTAGCACTAGTAGATACTCCTACTGTTTTATCTTTCTCTTTTCTTTATCTTTCTTTGATTTCTTGTGAGCTCTCTTCAAATCATGTTGTTCCTTCCCTTTAACTCTGCTATATCATCCTTTTCCTTCTCAAATTCATCCATGAGCTTTGTAAGATTAGGGAGGGACAGTGCATCTGGCCTTCTGTTGATGCGGTACTCCATGCTTTCCATCCTAGATTGAATAGTCTGGAAGGGATGGATTGCCTCATCTATAATTTCATCAACAAAAGGCTTTAATTTTGACACCCACTTATCTAACTGTCTCCAAAACCTCTTTTGCAGCTTCACTGATTTTGTAAAATTCTCCTGCTTTAACCTGTATTCGGCAAAGTCTTCTCCTCCCATAGATTGGGAAGAACCTGACCCTGTAAAATTACTTGGAGACATATACTCTGGTGGTATATAAGTGGTGATGGGCAAAGGAATACCTGCGGGAATTTCTGTCGCATCGGGAGATGGTGGATATTGAGTTTGGTAAGCTGGAGGCTTGGTGACACACATCTCGAACTTCAAGTCATGTTTCAACTTCTCAATGTCTTGTCTATGTATAGCTAAGATTTCATTGTCAACTCTAAGGATCAGGGGCACACTGTCCTGTTTTCACAACTCAGTGATTAAGCATGGGAACAAAAATGCACTACTTGTTTTATGTGCCCTCATAAATATCTCATCCGTAATAATCTGGCTGAAGTCAACTTGCAGCCCTGAAACCAAGCTTGCCACCAATACAGCTCTGTGTTTATCCAAGTTTCTGTCGCCTTTTGTTGGCATTATCCTTAAGCGAAGAACAACCCACCAGAACTTAGCCTTGAAGCTAATAAAATATTTTGCAATACGCTTTCGTGGATTAGTCAACCAAGAAAGGTTACCATCATCAGTCAATAATAAAGCCACCTAAGGCATCTGAGTGGATGCAGTTCTCAGCCTATACTCAAGATTAGGTATAGTAGGTGGAGCCTCATACTCTAGTACGAACAATATTTTATTAATTGTTCGGGATGAAATATCGATAGTGATACCTCAGACAGGTAAGGACTCTCTGTTCAACAAGCTTGCAATTGTCTTCCCTTTTGGATAGTCTTTTTCTGCTAGTGCAAGATAATTGGTAAAGAATTCTCTTACCTAATTCGATTGATACGCTCCTGGTGGCCTTATCATCCATGCTAGTTCATACTCATTGAAACGATGTTCCAATTCAGGATATTCATGTAGCTCCATTGTCACAATCTGATGTTCCTCTACGAATGACCTTTTTATCCATCTTGCTGTAGGTTTCAATCCGTCATAGAATTTTCTCGTTCTCCCACTATTTTCCATCTAATTGCCTCTCAAACTTGAGGATCCTTACATTTGATAACGTTAGCATTCTCAGGTTTAGTATCCACATCAGTTGCTTCAATTTGTTCACCTATGTTAGCAGCCTCAGTTCCACCCTCAACAGGTTTGGGTTGATTTGTATCAACCGTTGTCTCGTCTAGGCTTGAGCTAGTACTACTTGTACTACTATCGCTCTCCTCTTCAGACTGGGAGAGAGTTGGATTTTCCCTTTCACATTGCCTGGTGTTGTACATGAGTGCAGATTCGCCTCTACTCTTTTAGGATCTTTCTCCTCTGTTTGGTGGAAGCTTACGGCCATAACTCCTGAAAAAGAAGTGAGGAATTAGTTCACAACACAAAAAGATCCTAACAGTGAAAAATCAAACTAGACAGCTACACTGGTAGTCCGTTGGGTAACTGGTGGTCCACCAGGTGGGCCATCAGGTCTTATCCAAAAGTCCTGAAAGTTTGATGGCCCATATGGTGGTCTGTCGCAAAGTTGACGGTCCACACTTTGGCCATCGCATCTTAACCAGTGGGTATCATTTCTGGGGTCCTTACGATAGTCCATTTGGTGGTCCATCACAAAGTTGATGATTCACCATTTCAACCATCGTACCTCCTTCTTCAGATTCAGGATTCAATTCAGCATTTTGTCAGATATTTAGCATGCAATCCCAATTTTTCTAGCAAAAATTGACACCAACTTCACATTTATGCACACAAATCCACACTTTTGAGCATACGGGTTACTCAGACTTCACCCACATAGAGTATATTATCATTCCAGACTCAAAACAAGTTAAAGAAAAAGAAGAAAACAAGATGAACTTTTATCAACCAACCAATTATTCATTTTATGTTGTATCAGTTAAAAAAGAAAATACATGGAGGTGCTGATACCTTGATTTTGCAGAAGTTACTCTTTTACTTGCTTGCAAATATTGAAAACAAACTTAACTTAAAACTCTACAATTTCTTTCAAGAATGTTTGAGATAAAGATAAAGAAGAGAAGTGGTCACTTAAATAGGAAAAAAGAGAGTAGATAGAGAGTCCCAAGAAGAGAAAATGCCTTCAGATGCTTTGAATCCAAAGGAATTTGGTCATTTGAAGAAGTTGAAAAGGGTACAAAGTATGTAACCGCTCTTTTACCTCTTTAAAATCAATTGGTCCAAATACGGGTCACATAAATAAAGAAATTTTTTTAACCAGACCCGACCCAGTGCTAGGGTAATAGCGATGGCTACTACGACGGTCTATCGAAAGTGTGACAGACCACAATTTGGGCCATCGATCCTTACCAAAAAATAGTCACTTTAGTTTCATTTAGATGGTCCAAGTGACGGTCCACCACTTTGGCCATCACACCTTACTAGAACATGGTCACCTCATCTTGATTTTGATGGTCAGTGTGGTGGTCCACCAATTTAGTAACGGTCTACCACTTTGGCCATCAACTTTTTCTAGTGAATGAATTTTCAGCTTTTTTACGACGGTTGAAATGGTGATCCATCAGGTGACTGGTGGTCCACCAATTCGGCCGTCACTTTTGTTCCAGTAGCTCAGATTTCCCCCCCTTTTTCCAATTGTACTGCTCCTTCTTTTTGCTGCATTTTAAATCCTGCACACTCACAAACACATAAAAAATGCACTAGAACAACAAAATAATTTAACTAATGCTTTACAACAACACACTGTGGGTTGCCTCCCACTAGCTCCTGATTTATTGTCACGACACGAGTCAGTTATCTCTATTACTCAGACTTCATCGAGATAGACAGTATCAATACTCCTTATCGAGTCTATTGGACCGATATACAGTTTCACACGCTGCCTATTTACCTTGAAGACACTTCGATCTTCATTTTCAAGTTCCACTACTCCAGATGAGTAGACTTGACTCACTTTAAATGCGCCGAACCATTTGGATTTGAGCTTACCTGGAAATAATTTGGGGTTGGAGTTGAACAAAAGCACCAAGTTACCTCTCTAGAAATCCTGCGGTCATGGTACTTTTTCATTCTTTCCTTGTATAGATCAGCCTAATCATAAGCTCCAAGACGGAACTCGTCCATCTCATTCAGCTTTCTTAGTCTCGTATTCACTGCCTCATTACAATTCAAGTTAAGTCGCTTCAGTGCCCACAACGCTTTATGCTCTAGCTCAATCAACAAATGACACGCCTTTCCATAAACCAATTGGTATGGCCACATGCCAATAGGTGTCTTGAAAGACGTTCAATATGACCATAAGGCATCGTCCAGCTTCCTAGACCAATCTTTCCTGCTAGCAATTATAGTCTTGGCAAGGATAGCTTTTATTTCTCGATTAGAGATTTCTACCTGCCCACTAGTTTGCAGGTGGTATGGTGTAGCCACTTTATGCTGCTTAAATCCATATTTTGCCAAGGTAGCTCTGAACATCTTGTTGCAAAAGTGTGATTCTCCATCACTAATGATGGTACGTGGTATCCCGAAGTGAGAGAAAATATTTTTCCTCAAGAATGAAATAACTCTCTTCCCTTCATTATCTGCTAGAGCCACTACCTCAACCCATTTTGACACATAGTCAATGGCCACTAATATGTACTTCATCCCAGAAGAGCTCATGAAGGGCCCCATGAAATCAATGCCCCAGACATAAAATAATTCTACCTCCAGCATTTTAGACATTGGCATCTCATGGTGCTTTGAGATAGACCCTTGCCTTTGAAATTGGTCACACCTCTTTACGAACTCGTAGGCATCTTTGAACAAAGAGGGCCAATATTAGCCACTCAAAGCATTTTCCTTGCAATCCGATCACCTGCATGGCGACCTCTAACTGGGGAAGAATGACTCGCTTCCAGTATACTCAACATATCAACTTTTGGTACACGCCGTCTAATAATACCATCCGCACATCGCCAAAAAAGATACCGCTCATCCCAGAAGTAATGGGTCACATCATGGAGGAACTTTTTCATTTGATAGAAGGAAATATTCTCTAGTATCACATTGTTCACCATATGATTTACGAAATCAACATACCAAGGTATTTTCTCCATAACAACATCCAAGATTTCCTCATTTGGAATTGCATCATTGATCTCAAATTCATCTCTAGCTGCTTGCTCGTCTTCCAGCCTAGATAGATGATCCACCACTTGGTTTTCGCAACCCTTTCTATCCTTAACTTCAAAGTCAAATTCTTGAAGTAGCAGCACCCATCTGATAAACCTTGGTTTTGTATCCTTTTTCACAATCAAATATCTTAGGTCTGCGTGATCGGTGTGGACCACCACCTTAGTTCTTAGCAAATAAGCTTGAAACTTCTCAAAAGCATAGACTACTTCAAGAAGTTCCTGTTTTGTGACGATGTAGTTCTTTTTAACGCCATTTAGCGCTTTGCTGGCATAATATATTGGATAAAATAATTTGTCTTTCTTTTGTCCTTGCACATCTCCAAGGGCAACACCACTTGCATCACACATGATCTCAAATAGTTTTGACCAATCCGGTGCAACAATAATAGAAGCATCAACCAGCTTCCCTTTAAGGCATTCAAATACCTTCAAGCAATCATCATCAAAAATGAATTTGACTTCCTTCTCATAAAGTTTGCAAAGGGGGTTTGCAATCTTTGAGAAGTACTTTATAAACCTCTGATAGAAGTCAGCATGACCAAGGAAATTACGCACCCCCTTCATCAAAATAGGAGGTGGAAGCTTCTCTATAACCTCAACTTTAGCTCGATCAACTTTAATCCCCTTTTCTGAAATTTTGTATCTGAGAGCAATGCCCTCCTTCACTATGAAGTGGCATTTCTCCCAATTAAGCTCAAGATTGAACTCCTCACACCGCTTTAAGGCCCTACTCATATTTAGCAAATACATCTCAAATGAATCTCTTACCACAAAAAAAATCATCCATACACACATCCAAGGTTTCTTCAACCATATCTGAGAAAATAAACATCATACACCGTTGAAAGGTAGCAGGTGCATTACATAATCCAAACAACATCTGCTTAAATGCAAAAGTTCCATATGGGCAGGTGAATGTCATTTTATCCTGATCCTCTGGGGCTATAGAAATCTGATTGTAACCAGAATAACCATCCAAGAAATAATACCAACCTCTTCCCGCCAACCGATCAAGCATCTGATCTATGAAATGCATTGGGAAGTGGTCTTTTAATGTCCACGAGTTGAGTTTTCTGTAATACATACACCCTCCATCCAGTAACAGGACTAAGTACAATCAACTCATTCTTCTCGTTAGCCATAACTATCATGCCCCCCTTTTTTAGGCACGCACTGAATAGGACTTACCCACTTACTATCTGAGATGGGGTATACGACTCCTGCATCCATCCACCTGATGATTTCTTTCTTCACTACCTCTTGCATAGGTGGGTTTAGATGATGCTGATGCTCAATAGTTGGGACACAATCCTCCTCTAGATGGATTTTATGTGTGCATATACCAGGAGAAATATCGATAATGTCTGTAATTGTCTAACCAATAGCCCTCTTATATCTCTTAAGAATAGAGATGAGGTCTTCCACTTATTGTTTACCTAAGTCATCCGCAATAATAATAGGTAGTATATTCCCGCCGCCCAAGAACACATACCTTAAATGATCGAGCAACTCTTTTAGCTCTAAAGTAAGTGACTCTTCAATAGACGGCTTGGTTGGTGGACTTGGATGATTTTTAAAGTCCAAATCCAGCTTCTTGGGTACATAATAATAAGACCCCATGCCTGTCAAGGCACATACAGTCTCCTCATAATCTTCAATACCGTTTTGATCAAAATTCATTAATACAGCAGCTAAAGTGTCCACAACAAATTTTTCCTCTATAGGTACTTCCTGCTCCTCCTCATAATAAACATCCACAATATAAAATATGCTCATATCTTTATGTTATTTCATGGACTGGCATACATCGAATCGAACTACTTCATCATTCATCCTGATAGTAGCTCATTTTTCTTTAGATCAATAAGTATACTCCTGATTTCGAGGAAAGGTCTACCCAAGATTATGGGCACCTCGAAGTCCATCTCGTAATCGAGAATGACAAAATCAGCTGAAAATATAAAATTGTCCACCTTTACTAATACATCATATAAAATCCCCACGGGCCGCTTCACAGACCTGTCTCTATAACTAATCTCATGTTCATGGGAGTAGGATCCCCCAAACCCAGTTTCTTATACACAACAAGTGGCATCAAATTTATACTAGCTCTTAAATCACATAGGGCTTTTGTGAACTCAAGAGGTCTAATAGTGCACGAGATAGTAAATGCTCCTGGGTCTGCATTCTTCTTTACCAACGACCTTGTGGAAATAGAACCAAAGTGATGGAGATTGTCCACTTTCTCATAACTAACTATCCACTTCCTCATAACAAGATCTTTTATGAACTTTTCATACCCGAGCATTTTCTCCAATGCCTCCACCAATGGCAAATTTATTGTCAACTGCTTAAGTATGACAATGAACTTGCCAAACTTTGTATCGTCGGCCTTCATTTTTAACTGATGTGGAAATAGAGGAGGTGGTTTTGGAAGTTTAGTAACCATCACTTCAGTCTCCTTTCCCTTGATCTTCTCCAACTCATCACCGGCTGATGGTTGGATAGTGTATTATCAATCACCTCATCCAGTTTCTCAAACTCCACTAGATAACTTTCTTCATGCTTAATATCCTATTTAATCACAACTTTTCCCAAAGATGGGCCTGGTAATACCTTACCACTCCATATAGTAAGGCCATCAAAGAGCCATCATTTCGAGGGTTCTAAACTGTATCACTTGGCAAAGTTCCGCTCTTCCTCTGATTCAATGCTACTGAGAGTTGGCTCATTTGCTGATCCAACTATTTGATAGAAGTAGAGTGTGAGTTTACCAGCTGACTCATGGAAGACAAATCACTCTTCATAGTTGTAGCATTATCTTTGCTTCCAGGAGTTACATATAGTCTACTAATATCATTTTTGCTCTTCCAGTTCCCTTGATCTCTATCCTTGTAACCAGCTTTATCATAATAGTTACGACCTTGATTTCCTTGGATATTGCCTCGGAAACCCCCCTGATTATTTAGATAGTTTTCCTCTTCTTTCGAATCAGAGTTAGCTCTTCCCTGGGATGCAACAGCTTTCACCTTCTTTATTTTTCTAGACAATAGATGCTTAGTTAGCAAATCCATGTGTCATCAAATGTGCCATATCCTCATCATATTCTTCCTCATTCTTGCATTGCTCTGTAGTCATACTACTAGAAATAGTAGGGCTTGCTACCACAGAATCCCTGGTATGCCAAGCTCTACTCTGTTTGGTCATCCGATCAAGCATCTCTGAGGCCTATGGAAAAGTAAGGTCAATAAATGACCCTCATGCAGCATTATCCATGATTGGCTTCATAATAGAGTTCAAATCTTGATAAAGAGTCACCATCAAATGAATATCCATCATTTTATGGTTCGGGCATTACATCAGCTTCTTTTTAAACCTTCCCCAGGTCTCATGAAGAGCTTCAGTGGGAAGCTATCGGAAGTTACTAATTTCATCCCTCAACTATACCCTTCTGGAGGATGGAAAGAACCTTTCTAGGAAAGACTCTTTCAACTACCTCCAGTTGGTTATAGAGTTGGGAGTCAGTTCATTTAGCCACAGTGTCGCCTCCCCAGACAGAGACAGCAAAAATAAATGCAAGAGAATATCACTCTGAACCACTCCTGGATTATCAAAAGACTTTTAAATGGTGACAAAATTCACCAAATACATGTTTGGATCATCTCCAGGAAGACCACCGAACAACCTCTTAAGATAAAGGAGTTGAATCATCGTACTGGTGATATTAAATTTATCTCTTGGTGCTAGATGTGGAGGAATGATAGCTCCAGTTCAACCTACTCCATCCATTACATCTTCATCATCGTTCAGATCAAACTGGACCAGTTGACGCTCTTGTCTTTCCCTAAAGGGGCGATTCTTGTTTTCATTCCGATTCACTAGTGTAGCCTCATTCTCTGCACGCCTTGGGTTAACAGGATCTAACAAGTCATCATCCCCTAAATCATCATCATCAGGATTAGGATGACGTGCCTGCTGGCCGTCATTCTACTGATTTAGTTGATCTCTAGCTAGAGCGGTTAGTCTTTCAATATCTTGAGGGTCTACCATTTTGCCAATTAACTGTGGTTCTAGATATATTGGTAATAATGGTGCACCCGATCTCCATGTACTTGGCATACAAAATAACTCCCCTACACAGAACAAAAAAATAAACAAAGTAAAATTTGGGAAACTTGACCAAAGGTCAATTATCAAACATAAACTTAATTGACAATCGTATTCCTCAGAAACGGCGCAAAAATTTGATACGCTCAAATTACAAATTTCTTACGAAAGTTTAAGCGGTCACTATGAAATATAGAACCCAACTGGTTTGGGTGTCGAATTCCACAGGGAATACTGTGTTTACTAAGTATTGTGGTTATTACTAGACTTTTGATCGAAGGTTCCATAATAGAGGGGGATTTTGATTTATCAATTATATTCAAATATTTGTCACAGAAAGTAATCCAACTGTAGGTTATATTGCTAATAGTAATTCAATAAAATAAGTCAAACTAGAGTTATGGTTAGCAAGATGCTTAAGCAGCTAGGGTTGTGACCTATTTTGAATTCCCAATGAACAATTCTTATTGCAAGAGTAATTGAATTCTATGGTTTGCCCATAAGTTTTTCAACCTAAATGAGTAACTTATCCCTTAATTCTATCAAACTTAAGGAACATAATATTAATTCAACTATAATCTCACGTGGGTTGATCCGGTTAAGGTATCCAAAGGTTAAAGCCTTTAGATTTATGTAAACCCTTTCTTTTCCCAACAAGCTCTTTTCGATTTGAACAAATGTTGTTCTTGGGATCACTTTTCAAGTTTGCAACCAAGAAAAGTCATTAAAGTGAAGAAGAGTTTATACAATATCAATTACTCATGGGAATTTACTAGATTGACAACCCAAAATCAACTTTTCACATCAAGGCTCCCATAACCCTAGTTATGGGAGCTTAGCCATACATTTCCACCCAAGAAAGAGAAGAAACCATTGTGTTCTTCAAAAATTAATACAAAGTTTACTTACAAAAGTTACAATTGTTGTTCTTCAATCTTCAATGGAAAATATGATAAAAGAATCTAGATCCACAAAAATCCGATAAATCTTAGAGAAAAACTATGTAACAATGTATTTTCAGAATAAAAAACCTAATGAAAGATAAGAGATGGATAAAAGATGCCTAATAAAACCTAAGACTGGGTATTTATATGTTCCCAGGTAAGAAGAATTTAAAATTCAAAATTATAAAATTGACGTCCAAAGTGATGGCAAAAGTGGTGGTCCGTCGGAAGTCTGACGGTTTACCAAATTATCCATCACTGATGGTCCTTGAAAGCCCAGTTCTGCTTCAGTCTGACAGCCAAAGTGGTGGTCCATCGAAAGACTGGAAGTCCACCATATGGGCCATCGCTGATAGTCCTGGAGAGCCCAGTTCTTCTTAAAACTGACAGCCAAAATGGTGGTCCGTCGAAAGACTGACGGTCTACCATATAGGCCGTCGCTGAGTCATCTGAAGACATGGGTTCTGTTTAGGCCTGACGGCCACATTGGTGGTCCATCGCAAGACTGACGGTCCACTATATGGGTCGTTGCTGAGTGTTTCAACATGCCTTATTCTAATAACAATGACAGTTGAACTGGTGGTCCATCGCAAGACTGACGGTCTACCATTTTGACCGTCACAAGTCTTTTTTTGCTAATTTTCCAAGTCTTATCCTGCAGCTGGATCCTTACCCTGAAACACTAAAACCCAATATTAAAAGTAACCTTGGTTGCTTGAAAACATGCAATTTTTCCAAGAAAAAGATGAAAAATGTTTCGTCAAAAGCTGGAATATCAGCCCTAACACATAGTTCTAAAAACTGTACTTTTACTCTTTTTAGTGGGATAAGTAGAACTGAAGTTAAGTCTGTTTTCAAATCATGCTGGCTAAGTGTAAAAAAATGGACTCACCCTTTTCACATGAAAACTGAAAGCTAAAATCTGATAATTGAAGTATTATGTAAGACAATATCTGAGTAAATTAGTGAGCCTTTACATTTACTTTCTAAATACTGTTCTTTTATTCTTTTTTCTGTTAGGGAGGTTCTTCTAACCAACAAACACCATGTCAGCTATCATGATGTCCAACGTCATATTCCCCTAAGGGAAAAACCACATGTTGGGGAGAGGTGTCATACTCTTGCCAAGGAGTATAACTTGAGATAAGTGATCACAATCTGTATCTGTATTCATATAAACGGGAATAATCTGAACCTACGTTGGCTCATAGTTATGGGGCCTGTGAACTAGGACACATACCCAAATCAGTGCTAAATATTACTCTCTTACTTATATGCTCATTCTGTAGGAAATTCACCTTAAAATAGCATAAGGGTTTACAATAGAAACCAGTTATGCATTTTTCTATTTTAAACTGCAATCAAAGCTAATTGAGTGGATTCCATATCTTAGATAAGGATCAAAAGATCAAATCTTTTTCAAAATCTGAATATAAACTAATCATAGGGTTCTTAAACGCATAGTCATCTTAAGAAATTGATACTTAAACTTAGGGCTTAAAAACCCATGCTTTAAATTCATGTCAAATCAAAATATTACTTTATTCTCAATAATCTTCTTAAAATACTTTGATTATTTCAGTCAACATAATGAAATCAGAATCATAATATGAATCTCATGAATCAAAACATGAGCATATGTAATCTTGATGCACTTAAAGCCTTTAAATCTTATGCTTTCTTTCATATAACTTGCAACATAATATCATGCTTAAATCTCATTTGAAAATCTTTAAATCAAGACATGAATAGATGAGAACAAGCATGCACTTTAACACTTAAATATTTTTATAAATTCATAACTCAAAACAAGATACTTTGGGTATGAACCCTAACTACAATTAATGTAAATTCATCTTTAAAAGCTAGTTTTGGGCACATGGATGAATGAAGTATCTTTCTTCATAAACCCACATACCTTATTTGATTAATTGGATGTAGAAGATTGAACTTTGAATTTCTAACGATGTTTTTGAAGCTTCTTCTTGAAGTTCTTGAACCCGAAAACTTGAATTCTTGGTTATCTTGAAAAAAGAACGATGTAACCTTGGATTTCTTGAAGTTAAAGTTGAAGTTCTAGGGTTTTATTGGAGATAAATTTGGTGAGGAATGAGTGTAATATGCTTACAATAGGGTAAATCTTCTATTTAAACGATTTGGGGGCGTGAAAAAAGACTAAACTACCCCTAAAAATTAAAATTGCTATTTTGCACTCCACTGCGACATACCAAGGCAGCCATCGCCATAGCCACCGCGATGCGGTGGAATCGCGGTGGGCTACTATTTTGGGAAATCCAACGGGGTCCAATCCTTGTTCGAAAAATCCAAAATTTACCTGAGACAAGCTACTTACACCCCCGAACATGAATCAACTCAAAAACTTACGTCTCGGGGTTGGGAAGACCACTTTAAAAATCCTCAAACTTAAAGGGAGTCAAAATATGACTAAGTCCCTCAACACTTAATTTTTTTTAGTTTCTAAGTGCCTTAAGCTAGTACTAGGGGTTGAACTGAACTAGGAACGTACGTGGTATTATAATATCTCCCACTTAGGAACATTCATCCTCGAATGAGACTAGTTAAGCTGAGGTTACTGAGGAACTGAGACTATATACTAGCATGCCCAACTGACAACATCACTGCATAACTGAATCTAAAGCATAATGAGCAATTGAACTAATCTGTGAATGCATGACATGACATGAAGATCATCATATGGCTGGAACATGAGTGCATAATTGAGTCTGAAACATGATACATGAACTAAATATCACGACTGAGCTGATTTCTTGAATACATGCATTGACATGATAATAGTTATAAGGATGACATAGAAACGAGAGAGTCAACTTATTAGTAACCATTACTTTAGGCTGGATCTAATTTCTTGAGGAAAAGATGAAAAGTTTAGGACATGAAAACTTGGGATATTACAACATATCACCCTTGGGATTGTTCTTTCCCCGAATGATACTGACTTGGCTGAAATACTAAGGAAAGACTGAGATGATACACAGGACACTTACAGACTGAATCATGACTGAATATCTGAATATGAAACTGATGCATGATGCATGAACTGAGTTGAATTCATAATTTACAAGAATGCAAACATTTTACCTCATGGAATGGACTTAATCATGAAACTTTAGGCAGTAAAACTAAACGAAAATTTGGAAATCTATAGGAGCTTATCTGCTTTATTGCTAAATTGGATCACAGGCTCTATGGACCTGACCATACTGACTGCCCATACTCAAATAGAGTATTCTCCAACACTCTTCTAAGAAATTCTAATAATATTATGGATCAAAGAATTTTGGGCATAATCTGAACAAGATATTTGACGAAGGAAACACAACATTGATACAACTCTAAAGCATAGAACATAAACATATGAATCATAAACTAGGATAGAATTACTAGGCCTTAGGCAATGCAACTTCTTACTTTCAAGCTTAGCAACACTTCTCAAATACTCCCTCAACTACACTATTCCCCTTAAATGCCATACTTATTTGATTCAACTTAAAGTTTTACATGGCATTGATAATCCCTTCTACTAAAGTCTAAACTGAACTTAATTCTCTTAGCATGATCAAGCCTAACTTGAAATCACAAGATACAACATGCTACACCATAATATTAGCCTAAACCATATGATTTAATCTTCTATGTCTCTTCCAAACCTCACACCCCAAGCATAATATGCCTTAACACTTTAATGACTAACTCTGAACTCTTACTATGGATTCACTAGCGCATATTGCATTCCTCTACTTACATTCCAACATTACATTCAAGCGTATCATTATAACCACATATGAACTTTACGGCAAACACCCATGAAGGTATACTTCTCATATTCTCTAAAAATCTATCAAAAACAACTTTCTTTCACAATGCTTAAGAATACATACCCAAAATTATCAACTAGCTATGACATATACCAAAGATTTACCTTAATATTCCTTCATCCTTTAACCTTAGATTGAAAAGCATAAATAATCTTTCTTAATGAGGGTCATTACCTTCCTCTCATCTAAACCATTACTTATCTATTATCATCACCACTATCTTAACATAGGAAGAGGTCACTGAAGGGGTAATGCATAAGGACCTTAAGCACCAAAGAATACTATACATAACATTGACACTCATCTGAGGCCTGAGAAATAGAATTTCAAAGGCATGGATTCATTAAAGAGATATAAACTAAGGACATTCATGATATAAATTGGATTTCACTAGGATCATGAGTTTCTGAGAACTGATCATACTCTGAAATATGAGTTCATACTTATCATAAGCTATTCAACATAAGACTGGAGTTCATAGATTCATGAGGGATATCTCGAATCAAAGAGTGAAAATGTTACTTGCTTGCTAAAAGTTGAGAATGGACTTGAGTATGCATGAAGTGTATAAGCATTGGCCTTTGACATGGATCTATCACGCAAGACATGGATTTGGTGTGATAATTATTGAAATCCAAGGAATGCTCTAGATTAAAAAGGGATTACTCTCTCATCACAACTCTTATTGACTTGTATCACAATCTAATTCTCAAAACTTGATATGTTTCTTCATCCTACCATCTCCCCCTTAGATCAAATATGACATTCTAAGCTTATGGGTCTACTCCATATCCTCGAGACTGAGCCATAATTTTTTTATTCTAATTTCTACACATAAATTCTAAACTCACTGGAAAAAACTATATTTCGAACTTACTAACTTCATTCTTGAACAACCCTTTCATATACCATCCTTAACTTTCTAGCTTTAATAATCATCATCAAAGACTTACACCCTTATTTGCAAACATATTTACCTCACTAAACATATAATCATAGCCTACCAAGATCATACTTATATACTTATATATTTCCCAAATCGTAAGAATCCATATCATACTTAAAAGACTCAACACCATCTATACAAAACTCCTCAACTTAGCTATTAAGAACATCATGTACTATATAACTAGCCTTGTTCCACTTAGAAACTTAAGGGTACTACTAAACACACACGACACTTAGTAACCTTAGAAAATAGTACAACCCTATATCACCTTGGGCACACCTCTAAATCATACCTACAACATCATACTTAATCTCAAATCAATAAACTTAAATTCTTGCATTCACTATTTCAAGCCTATTAGTCCACCTCCATATAACTAGCATAACTAACCAAGCAACCATTACATCCACCTTGATCATAATCCACTGTTCAATCTTAGTGTCTAGTGCTAGGCATGATTAACAACCCAACCTCACATACTATTCTCACTTGGAAGCTAAAAAATAAGACATCAAGAAATACTAGTCTACTAGAACCTCATAATAATAATAATTGATCGTAATCATATGGCCTAACTTATTAAAATTTGTTAGCATATCATCCTTCTACACATTACAACTATTTATGCATCTATACACCAAAATTACATTGATAGCTCTATAAGTTTCAACTAAACTCCTTTTTGCAACCTCTAGGGAAGCCTAAATTACAATACTCAACCACCCAATACTTTCATTAATAATCTATACTTTTCTAACACAATAATTACCATCAATAACTCCTTTCATACTTCAAGCAAACAATAATTCACCTTAACTAATAACTCCTGTCTCTACCTTCCACTAAACTAACACATAAGGACATATCACCATAACGTAAAATCTATCGCATGTATAAGTTTATCTCTATACTTTCTATCAATCGTCATTCTTACTTTCTTGTCACTGAACTTATAAACCCTCACTTCTAACTATTTAAAGGTTCTACCACTTATGAATCATAAAACTCAAGGTCATAACATCTCAAATACAAACTCTATTTACCACTTTGGGTTTATACAATCTCCTCTCATGAGCACAATCTAGATAAAAGGGGTTAATAAGGAATCCAAATACATAACATGCTCTGTCTTAACTACATAATTCATTTGGATGAGGAGATAAGCTTTCAACTTAAGGAACTTGTAACACACAAGCAAACTCCTCCCAAGCACCTTTGTGATCTCTAAAGTTATTGATAGTAAATCTGAGAGCATGATCTTTGGAGAAATTAGAACTTACTAGTCATGTCATCTCAAGGATAAGTCATAGATAAAGGATTACGGAGTAACACATGAATCAAAAGAATTTTTTGAGAGAATAAATTTACAGCACGATCTAGAGTATGAAAGAAAGAAAACTTTTCTTAGAAGCCTTGTAGCCTCTCGAAGAAAAGTACAGACATCTCCATACCATTTCCAAGACTCTACTCAACACAGCTTCATAGACACCCTAGAAAACTTTAACCTTGTACTCTGATACCAAGTTTGTAACGCCCCATAACTACCCCTAGACGTCACATGGTGCTTAGGATCGCAAGTAATCCAAAACTAACCCTAATACTGACATAACTCGTGAACAATTGATTTAAAATACATAAGTCTAAAAAAAGTAAGCAGAAAATATGTCTTTACTAAATATCTTCAAAATAAAACTATAAAAAAAATGAATTCAACTCTGCTTATATAAAACAAAAATAGAATCAAATACATCAACTCTACTATCTTCCTATGAAGCCTCTACTAGTATTGACTACAGGTAGCCAAGACATGACCCACAGTTATCCCAAATCAATACAACTGAATGAAAAAAATAAAATACTACACAAACTCTAACTGAATTGAGCCCTTGAATTAAAAGGACTCATCTCCTGCTGACTAGAAGTCGCAAATGTCTGATTATGATGTGCACGCTACAACTTGTAACTACATTATTAAGCAATGTAGCAACGTATATATGGATCAGTACTTATGAAATATACTGAGCATGTGGGCGTGAATGCATAGGTAAAAACTGTAACTAATTTTGCATACAACTTGTAAAGAATGCATGCTAAGTGTAAATGACTCACATTGTCTTGAATAACTGAAAGCTAAAAATAATGAATCATGAATAATAAAGCATACTGTATAAATCTTGTGAGCCCTAACACTTAGTTTTAAAAGTTGTACTTTTACTCTTTCTAGTGGGATAAGTAGAACTGAAGTTAAGTCTATTTTCAAATCATGTTGGCTAAGTGTTAAAAAAAGGACTCACTTTTTTCATATGAAAATTAAAGGCTGAAATCTGATAATTGAAGTCTTATGCAAGACAATATCTGAGTAAATTTATGAGCCTTTACACTTAGTTTCTAAAAATTATTTTATTATTCTTTTTCTGTTAGGGAGGTTCTTCTAACCGACATACACCATGTGAGCCATCATGATTTCCAATGTCATGTTCCCCTAAGGAGAAAACCTCACATTGAGGAAATGTGTCATACTCTTGCTAAGGAGTATAACCTGAGCTAAGTGATCATAATCTGTATCTGCATCCATATAAATAGGAATAATTTAAACCTACGTTGGCTCATATTTTTGGGGCATGTGAACTAGTACACATACCTAACTCGATGCTAAATACTACTACCTTACTTATATGCTCATTCTGTAGAAATGCACGTTAAAATAGCATAAGGATTTACAATAGAAACTAGTTATGCATCTGTCTATTTTAAATTGTAATCAAAGCTAACTGTGTGGATTCCATATCTTAGCTGAGGATCAAAAGATCAAATCTTGTTCAAAATATAAATATAAACTAATCATAGGGTGCTTAAAAGCATAGTCTTCTTGAAATATTGATACTTAAACTTAGGGCTTGAAAACCCATGCTTTATATTCATGTCAAATCAAAATAATACTTCATGATCAATAATCTTCTTGAAATACTTCAATAATTTCAGTAAAGATAATGAAATCAAAATCACAATATGAATCTTATGAATCAAAACATGAGCATATGTAATCTTGATGCACTTAAAGCCATAAAATATAATGCTTTCTTTCAAATAACTTGCAACATAATATCATGCTTAAATCTCAATTGAAAAATCTTTAAATCAAAACATGAATAGATGTGAACAAGCATGCACTTTAACACTTAAATAATTTTATAAATCCATAATTCAAAACAAAATACTTTCGGTATGAACCCTAACTGCAATTCACGTAAATTCATCATTAAAATATAGTTTTGGGCATAAGGATGAAAGGAGTATCCTTGTTCATAACCCCACATATCTTATTTGATTAATTAGATGTAGAAGCTTGAACTTTGAATTTCTAATGATGTTTTTGAAGCTTCTTCTTGAAGTTCTTGGACCCAAAAACTTGAATACTTGGTTATCTTGAAAAAGAAACGGTGAAACCTTGGATTTCATGAAGTTAAAGTTAAAGTTCTAGGGTTTTCTTGGATAGAAATTTGGTGAGAAATGAGTGTAATACGCTTAGAATAGGGTTAAATCTTCTGTTTTCATGATTTGGGGACATGGAGAAAGACTAAACTGCCCCTGAAAATTAAAATTTGTAACTGGAATACCGTTAAGGCTTCCCCGTGATGCAGTGACTCCCTCATCGCTATAATCACCAAGATATAGTGCAATCACCGTGAGTCAATGGAAAATGGCAGTTGCTGTTTTGCACTCCACCGCGACGCGTTGTAAGACCCTGCAAAATTCTAAGCTTAACTCAGCCCTTAGTGCTTGATAAGGGGTCCCATACTTAGAAATTTTAGCTAAGTGTTTATACTTGGAATTATTTTAAGCCTCATAAGTTGGTGATCCTATTTTCCGACCCTGAAGACCTTAAAGTGTTGATTTTTAGGTTAATTCATGGTCAGGTATGTCAGTAGGTATTGTCGAATAGGTTTTAGATATTTCGAACATCATTTAATCACGTTTGGAAGTCTAAACTAGTAGATCAATGCGATCTCAATGCACCGCATCGCCTATCGCGTTGATAAATATTTCTTTCCAGCTCCCAATGCTAATTTCCAATGAGCCAATGCAGACTCGATGTAGTGCGTCGGCCATCACATTGACTAAATCAACGCGGCGCGTCACTGGACCCATTTTCATTCATTAAAACTCCGCATCAATAAGGGTATTTGGGTCATTTTCCCACCCCTATTTATCCCCAAAAACACAAAATTAATCACTCTTAGGGAAAAAACATTCATTATTTCTCTCAAATTACTCAAGAACAAAGACCTAGGAGATCTTATTTCAAATCAAGCTTCAAGCAATTCACCATCAACCTTCATTAATTCAAGTACCAAGGTATGTGAAGTTTTCATCCAAGGGTTTCCTTCCACCCTTGGAGTTCAAGAAACTCTTTTAAATTACAAGTTAAAGGATTTCATAGATTTCATGTTGGATTTGAATGTAATCTTGATTATGATGTTAAATGGGTTTTCAATTCCATGATTTATCATAAATTCCATGAAAACTAGTTAATTGTGGATTGAATTATGTGAACTTCATGTCGAACTCTTGAATTACAAGTTGAATGTAGTATCCATGATAGTATTGCATGTTTATTGATATGTGACATACCCATGCTCCCTAAGTGTTTGTCAAAATGCTTATGTGAATTGACTAGTGAAAGCATTACATGTTATTACGTGATTTCATTCATGCAGAAGCTTATATATATCAAGTGTTTGACAAAAATGTCTGAATGAATACATTATTAGTAAGAAAGTACTATTATGCTACTAAAGTCATGTAGTATATTTCTTTTCATATTATCGAGTCCTGGGGGTATTCAATACCCAAAAATCTAGCTGTTTACCTAGATCTACAGTAGTTATAGAACAGTATCAATAGTGTTACGAATAGTAATACTCAATAATCACTCCAGTCTCAGTTCAGTTAGACTGTACGATCAGTAATAGTTTAGTCAAGCCTAGTAAAGTTTATAAATCAGTTCAGTGTCTATTTAGTTGGGAGTAAGAATCAGCACCGAGTGAACCCAGGGATGGGGGCATTCCTGCCAGCATGGGGTTTGACCCATAGTAGCAATCCCTGAGTTACAGAACTATGTAGCCAGCATAGGTTGAGATATCTTCCTGCCAAACTAGGGTTGATACATCTCACATGAGTTTTCTGCCAGCGAGGGTTGATGTAAGTGCTTTCTATTAGAGAGGGTTAACTCACAACTTGTCTTTACCCGTGGCATGATATTGACACCCTTCCAACTGGGGTTACAGGTTGGACCCTAATCCATTTAGAGAGGGGAATTTCGGATAGATAACTCCTCCCACAGTTTTAGTTTCAGACTCAGCATAGAACTCAATTCAATTTTATAGATTCAGGACTGTCAGACACAGTCACCCAACTCAATATAGAACTCAGTTCCATTTTACAGAATCAGGACTATCAGAAACAGTCACTCAATTATCAGTACTATAGTATTAGTAAACTCAGATATCAGTGAATCAGTATTTAGAACTCAGTATCCAGTGTTAACATGATCTCAATTACAATTTATGTATTCATGCATGTACTCTCATTTAGTTATGTTCATTTTACTTAGCTAGTTGTTTTCCATGCATATGAACCCATGCATATCATCCTACCTCATTTATCATACCAGTACTTTTAAAGTACTGATGCATACTTTTCTTTTGTGCTATGATGTCTTATATCATAGGTTCAGATGCACAGGCTCCTGATCGCACTTAGCATCCCAGATTATCAACAACAAATTTAGTGGTGAGTCCTCATAGTTCGAGGGAGATGTTATCTTTCCATATTTCAGTATTTCATCATTCAGTAGATGGAGTTAGTTGGGGACTTATCCCATCTACTCTATATTCAGACAGTTAGAGTCTTTCAGACTAGAGTATTTCAAATAAATATTAAGTTTTTAGTATTCAGTTATCAGTATTCAATTTTTTTAGTTGTGAACCTTATGGAGATTTAAGCATAATTTTCGCATTAATTTTAGTATTATTATTATTACCATGTGATTATTCCGTGCTCACAGCAGATATCAGTCATGGGTTAGCTTGTGGTCCTTCAGGGTCATAAGCACTGTGTAACGTCTAGGGTACAGACTTGAGGTGTTACAAACTTGGTATTAGAGCCTAATATTCAATAGAGTCCTAGGAAGTCTGAATGCCACGTCTAATAGAGTCTTGTACATGGGTGTGTAGTGCGCCACACTTATGGACAAGGGGTTATAAGACGTTTTTGGGAAAAGTTTCCCTTCTTTCAGTATTTATGCTATGTGAGTGATCATGAGATCAAGCCACACTCTCAGTCTAATCCTTTTCTTCTTTATGATTATAAAACATACCTCCCAAGAATAATGGAAGAAGAATAGGAAATTAGCCAGCCCCTCAGCCCGTTCAGGCAGATCCTCTGGACGAACATATCTCCCATGCAAAATTCAGGGCTATATTTAATACTCTAGCCAATTCAGTAGAAGCCCAGAATAAATGCCCAGCTACTGTTCTGGCCAACCCAGTGTCCAATACTACTGCCACCAGGATTCATGACTTCACCCGAATGAACCCTCTATCTTTTATCGGGTCTAAGTCAGATGAGGACCCACAAGAGTGCCTTGATCATGTGCAGAAGGTTACAGATATTATAGGGGTGACTGCAAGTGAGAGTGATAAGTTGGATACATATCAGTTATAGGATGTGGATCACTCATGGTTCAAGCAGTGAAAGGCAGAAAGGGCCGCAGATGCAGGGCCCATAGAATGGGAAAAGTTTTCCATTGATTTCCTTGATAGGTTCTTTCCACTGGAGTTGAGGTAAGCTAAGGTTTTGGAGTTTATTAATATGAAGAAGGTCAACATGAAAGTAAAAGAGTATTCTCTTAAGTTTACTTAGTTATTCAGATATGCCTCTCACATGGTAGCAGATAGCAGATCGAAGATAAGTAAGTTTGTGTTGAATGTATCTAACAGTTTGGTCAAGGAGTGTATGACCGCAATACTGATTAAGAAGATGGACATATCCAGGCTCATGGTCCATGCTAAGCAAATAGAAGATTCTAAGAATAAAGAGAAGGAGAGGGAGAACAAGAGAGCAAGAATAGGCAGCTTTAACTTCACTCAGCCTAAGTCAGAAGGTGGTAATCGTTATCAGTTCCGCCCAAAATCTTCAATTTCAGCTCCATCCTTTGCCAGTGCTCCAGTGCTGAAATTCAAAGATAGCATTAGATATTGAGCATCAGGCCCTAAAACTCAGGGTAGTGTTAGCAGTGCCCGAACAAATCCTCTTTGCCATAGATATGACAGAAACCATTAGGGTATTTACAAAGCTGAAAGCGATGTGTGTTTCGGATGTGGAAAGCTAGGCTATAGGATAAAAGAGTGTGTTCAGGTGGGTTTTCAGAGTTAGCATAATCATCCCCCAGCTCAGTATAGTCACCCAAACCAGCAGGGTGCCGCTTCCAGTACCACTAGTAGGCAACGCCCAAACAGACTCTATACACTAGTCCCGATAGGATTAGGAAAGTTTTCCTGATGTGGACACTGGTACATTATAAGTTTATCATTTATATGTTTATGATTTTCTAGGTTCAGGAGATTCTTTGTCCTTGGTAACTCCTTATATAGCCATTGACTTCAGAGTCAATCCCAAAATTATAGCAGAGCCTTTCTCAGTTTCTACCCCAGTGGGTAAATCTATCATAGCCCAGAGAGTAAACAAGAACTGTCTAGTTATGGTATCTCATAAAGTTACTTCAGCAGACTTAGTAGAGCTAGAGATGACAGATTTTGATGTCATTCTTGGCATGGATTGGCTTCTTTCATGCTATGCTTCAGTTGACTTTAGAAACAAAATTGTTCAATTTTAGTTTCTGAATGGACCTTTCCTAGAGTGGAGGGGTAGTACTTCAGCACTTAGGGGTCAGCTTGTTTCATACCTTAAGTCAAGAAAAATGATATATAAGGGGATGTATCAATCATCTTGTTCGAGGTCAAGACTTTAGTTTAACTTCTCACAGATAAAGTCAGAAGGCGGTAACCGTTCTTAGTTCTGCTAGAAATTTTCAGCCCCAGTTCCATCTTTAGCCAGTGTGCCAGTTCCTAAGTTCAGGTAGGACAATAGGGATAGAGCACCAGGCTCTAAGATCCAGGGTAGTGTAAACAGTGACCATACTAATTTTCTCCTGGAAGTATGGTAGGAACCATCAGGGTAAACGTCGGACAGATAGTAATGTGTGCTTTCGGTGTGGTAATCCAGGCCACATGATCAAGGAGTGTCCAATGGTATCCCAAAAGGGAGGTGATTCACGCCAACAGGGCTAGTCTAATTTTTCCTCGACTCCAGCAGGTCGCGCTACTCAGCAGGGTGCCATCTCCAGTACCACCAGCGCACAATGCTAGAATAGATTGTATGATCACCATACTTGGCATGATTAGGAAAGTTCTCTTGAAGTGGTTATGGGTACGTTACAAGTTTTCCATCTTTATGAAAATGTATTATTGGACCCCGAAGCTTCACTTTCCTTTATGATTCCTTATATAGATGTCAATTTTGGTGTCAGTCCCAAAACCTTAGTAGAGACTTCCTTAGTGTCTACCCCAGTAGGTAAGTCTACGGTATCCAGATGGGTATATAGAAATTGCCCTGTCATAGTGCTCAAAAAGTTACCTCAGTTGGTCTTGTAGAGTTAGAGATGAATGATTTTGATTTCATTCTTGGCATAGATTGGTTTCACTCGTGCTATGCCTCAGTTGATTGTAGAAAAAAAATTCTTAAGTTCCAGTTTCCCAAGGAGCCAGTTATTGGATAGAGAGTTAGTACTACAGTGCGTAAGGGTCAGTTTGTTTCATATCTTAAGACAAGAAAAATGATATGCAAAGGGTGTATTCACCACCTTGTCTGAGTTAAGAACTCAAATTCTAAAACCCCGAGTCTTGATTCAGTTCCCATAGTATATGAATTTCAATATGTGTTTCCTAAAAATCTTCCCGGCGTTTCTCCCGAAAGGGAGATCAACTTTGGAATAGACCTCTTTCTAGATACCCAGCCTATCTATATTCCACCTTAAAAAATGTCTCCATCTAATCTTGGGGAATTGAAAGAACAGTTGAAGAATCTCCTATATAAGGCTTTCACCAGACCTAGTATTTCCCCATGGGGCGCTCTAGTCTTTTTTGTGCTTAAGAAAGACGGTTCTCTCAGAATGTACATCGACTACTGTTAGTTGAACAAAGTTACCATCAAGAATAAGTACCCTCTTCCCAGGTTTGATGACTTGTTCGACCAGATTCAGGGTGCAAGTTACTTCTCTAAGATAGACCTCAGATCTGGCTATCATCAGCTTAGAGTCAGAGAATGTGACATTCTAAAAAAAGCCTTCAGAACTCAGTATGGTAACTTTGAATTCCTACTTAGGTATTTTGGACTAACGAATGAACCTGAAGCTTTCATGGACTTGATGAATATGGTGTTCAAGCAGTACTTGGATATTTTTATCATAGTATTCATTGATGATATCCTTGTTTATTCTTGTAATGAGAATGATCATGCAGACTATCTGAGGGTCGTGTTGCAGACCTTTAGAGTTTATCAATTATTTTCTTAGTTCAGTAAGTGCAAATTTTGGTTGAGATCAGTAGCTTTCCTTGGTTGTATAATTTTCAGTGATAGCATTTGAGTTTATCCTCAAAAGACCAAAGTAGTGAAAAATTATCCTTGACCCATCTCCCCATCAGATATTAGAAGTTTCTTGGGTTTAGCTGGCTATTACATATGGTTTGTTGAAGGTTTTTCTTATATTGCTTCTCCCATGTCTAGATTGACCCAAAAGAAAGTTAAATTTCAGTGGTTGGATTCCTACGAGAAGATCTTTCAGGAGTTGAAGGCTCAACTCACTTCCACTCCAGTATTGACTTTGCTAGATGACATAGATAGGTTTGTAGTGTATTGCGATACTTCTCAAGTTGGTCCTTTTTGAGTATTAATGCAGTGACGTGAGGTCATAGCCTACTCCTCTAGACAACTTAAACCCCATGAAAAGAATTATCTGACCCATGATCCTTAGTTGGCAGCTATTGTTTTTGCCCTAAATATTTGAAGGCATTACCTTTATAGAATTCATGTTGATATGTTCATGGATCACAAGAGTTTATAGCATGTGTTTACGCAGAAAGACCTGAATCTTCATTAACAAAGGTGGCTTAAATTATTAAAAGGCACAGATATGAGCATGTTGTACCATCCAGGCAAGGCCAATGTAATGGAAGATGCCCTTAGTAGATTGTTTATGGGTAGTTTTGCTCATGTTGAAGATAATAAGAAGTTAGTCCATGAGGTTCACCATCTTGCGAGGTTAGGATTTCAATTGGTTGATTCGGATAAAGGTAGTATATGGGTTTAGAATAGTTTAAAATCTTTATTAGTTGCCGAAGTAAAAGAAAAAACAAGATAGGGATCCTAGTTTGGTTAGGCTGAAGGAGGCGGTTAGAGATCAAAAGGTAGAGGTTTTCTCCAAAGGGGGAGATGGTGTGATTTAATGTCAAGTACCACTATGAGTTCCGTGTGCTGATGGTGTGAGGTAGACAATATTAGCTGAGTCACATGGTGTATGATAAGGTGCATGGTGCATGATACTCCATACATCCAGGAGCTACCAAGATGTACTATTATTTATGGTAAATCTATTGGTGGAGTGGTATGAAGAAAGATATTGTAGAGTTTGTGGCTAAGTGTTTGAACTGTTAGCAAGTTAAGGTTGATCACCAAAGGTCTAGTGGTATGCTTAAGGAGTTTAGCATCCCCACTTGGAAGTGGGAGGTGGTGAACATGGATTTGTAACTGGGTTTTCCCATATGCATCGTCAGTATGAATTTATATGGGTTATTGTAGATAGAATGACCAAGTCAACCCATTTCTTGCTAGTTCATACTTTGTACTCAGTTGAGGATTATGCTAAACTCTATCTCAGGGAGTTAGTAAAGTTACATGGGGTTTCTTTGACTATCATTTTTGATAAAGGTACTCAGTTTACCTGACACTTTTAGAGGGATTTTTAGAAGTGTCTTGGTACCCAAATTCATCTCTGTACAGGTTTTCATCCTCAGATGGATGGTCAGGAAGAATGGACCATTTAGATGTTAGAAAACCTGTTGAGGGCCTGTGTTATTGACTTTAAGGGTAGCTAGGAAGACCATTTACCTTTAATTGAGTTTTCCTACAACAATAGTTATCACTCTAGTATTCAGATGACCCCATTTAAATCCCTCTATGAAAGGAGATGTAGGTCTACTATTGGTTGGTTTGAAGCAGGTGAGGCTGCTTTGATAGGAAAAGATTCAGTGTTTGAGGTGATGGAGAAAGTTTAGTCGATTTATAATGCTGAAGATAACCCAAAGTCATCAGAAATGTTATGCCGATGTGAGACAGAGAGACTTTGAGTTTGAGGTTCACAATTTGGTTTATTTGAAAATTTCATCCATGAAAGAGGTGAAGAGATTTGGAAAGAAGGGGAAACTCAATCCCTTCTATGTTGTCCCATATAAAATTTCAAGCCATTTTAGGAATGTAGCTTATGAGTTAGAGTTGCCTGCAGAGTTGGCATCAGTGCATCCGGTGTTTCATGTCTCTTTGTTAAAGCAATATATTGGTGACCCAGCTTCAGTCTTGCCCTTAGAGAGTGTGGAGATGAAGGATAGTTTCTCATTTTAATAAATTCTAGTTGAGATCCTTGACCGATAGTTTCGTAGGTCGAGGAATAAAGAAGTTCCCTTAGTTAAAGTTCTATGGAGAAATCAATCCGTTGAGGGAGATATTTGGGAAACAGAAGAAGATATGTGATCGAAGTATCCTCATCTATTCTTCATGAACCCTAATCCAGTTAGAGGTAATGATTACTCATAAGTTGACCCTCTCATTTTCTATTTCAGTAATATAGTCATCCTAATGTCATAACATGCATTCATGAAATTCGATTTTGTCCATGTATCATGACTCAAACTCAGTTGTTTAACCATGTTTTAGATCATAAGCATTCAGTACACGATCTCAGTTTCCTTACTACTCTCAACCTAACTTGTCACATTCAAAGATGAATGTTTTCAAGGAGGAGATATTATAATACCCTGTGTCTGAAAGCTTCTATGTATCATACAACACAGTCCGTTGAGTCATACATACTTCACACGAGTCGTATATAGTGAGTTGTACCCACGTTAGTATGGGGTGATTTAATTTTTGTTCAAGGTGCGAGTTGACCCTAGAAATCATCAAGCATAATATGAGTCGTATAAAGTAAAGTCATGAGTTCAGCAGTGTAGGCTCCGTAAGATTCTATCTAGGTTACAAGTGGGGGGCTACAAGTCGTATAAAAATGTTACTATTCGTAGGTTTAGACTCATATATTGACCAATGTATACTCTCTTGGATACTTCCAAGCTTCCGAGTCAGGAGGCCTAGTCGTACCTTACCATACAAGACGTATGGTTGAGTCATGAAAACTGACGACCAATTTTTGTGAAGTTCAGTTAAAGGGACTTTTGGTCTTTTCCCCTCTATTAAATCCCAACCCACGACCTATATTAATAAAGGAGCATTGTTCTCCTCCCCTTTCAATCGATTTAACAACACTTTCCTTATCTCTATTTTTAAGAACATCAATATTAGGGTTTCTCTCACCATGTCACCTTTCAAGTTTTAAAGTTCAAGCTCTCTTCACAAGTTAAGAAATTTCAGGTATGTGGGGTTTATGAACAAGGTTATTCTTTCATCCTTGTGCCCAAAAAGCATGAGTTTAAGAGTGAATTTATGTGTTTTACATTAGGGTTCATCCCCAAATTCTCATAAATTGAAGCATAACACTATATTGTGAATTAAATGTCTAGAGAGTATAAGAGTTGTCCCTATTCATGTTTTGAACTACAAGGTTGATATTTTGATTTGAACTTCATTATCTTGATCTGGAATTGTTATGGAATTTTGTAATCATTCAGCGGTGGAGGGTGAAGAACACTTGATACCTATGTGTTTACTTTTTGTTTCAGACTTTTCAAATTATAAGTTAGTTAGACCCTGATTTTATTACTATATTCAAGTTTAGGTTGAGTCTTGTCAGTACAATACCATGCTATGTTAAACAATGAATAACACCAGTGTCATTCAGTTAGGAGTAGGATTTGGCACCGAGAGGGAAGGGTGGGTTCAGTGCATCCTACTTCCTAGAAACTACATGACCCCATAGGACTTAGGGACTCGCCAAAAAGTGTTTCCCCTTGCCCAATGTGGGTTCATTTTAGTGATCACTCCAGCTTAGTGGGTTCAGTTTAGTGATCCCCTTGCCTAGTTTTAACCAATTATACAAATTATTTCAGATATTCAGATCATGTCAGTGTGTATGATACTTGGTTTTGCATTTTTAGTTTTCCGTGTTCTTGCATCCATGTTCAGATTTTACATGTACTTCAGTAGTCATGCTTCGCATACCAGTACATTCAAAGTACTGACCGCTTACTTTTCTCTACGCTATGTTATCTTATAACATAGGTTCAGACTCTTAGTTCCCTGACCATCCTTAGACAGTTCAGCATTTTCCAGTAGTAGTAGTGGTAAGTCCTCATCTATCGAGGACATGACATGTTATTTCTGTTATTTCAGCATTTCTTCATGTTCAGTCAGTCGAAGTTAGTTGGGGGATTGTTCTATCAACTCCTTATTATTTTAGAGGCTTTCATATAGATAGATAGTCGGTTAGTTTTCAGTCTATTCAGTTGTTTCAGACATGTTGAATTATATTTCAGTATTATATCATACCAACTTTTTAGCAGATTATCTTCCACACATGTTATCCTATTATTATTTTATTCAATGCTCACAACAGGTACTAGATCATGGGTTAGCTTGGGGTCACTTATGGAATTAAACACCGTGTTGCGACTAGGGGGTAGCCTCGGGTCCTGACATAATGTTATTGCATGACTTTCCTTGTACACCCACTAAGCTTTTAGCTATCAGGTAGGATCCATGAGGGGTTCACAACCCTTATAATGTATCTCATATCTCAATTTCAATCTCAGTCTCAATCTCAACTCTCCTCTCTGGCTCGTGTTCTCGGAGAGGATTTTCATACAAGTATCTCATTTTCAATAAAAATAGTGTTTTTAGTGGTATCAATGTCTCATGAATATGCATGCGTGATATGAGGATGCAATGCTCATAATCAATCAATATAAAGATCAAAAATCCATTCAATGCATATATAAGTGAGCTCAAAATCAACTCAATGTATCAATAATTCATGTTTTCAGTTTTCACTTGGAACCACCAGAATAAATAGTCATGTAGTCATCAATAATATCATTTTCAATCCCTCACTCGGGCATCACCGTAATGATAAAGCAATTAAATGCTCAAATAAGGCCTATAATGTGAACTCTAGCTCTAATCGAATGACACAATAATAGATATAAAATTTTAATGCAGAGATAAGGCCTATGATGACAATTCAAGCTCCCCCACTCGGGCGACATAATAAAAAGTAAGGCATTTAATGTACAAACATGACAAACAACATCAAGACAAGCCCCCACTCGGATATCATAATAATATATTATCTCAAATCGACAAACAATATGCATATAAGCCCCCACTTGAGCACACAATCATAAATAATTACTCAAATTCATAAATATGTCCACATAAGCCCCCACACGGGCAACATGAAATAAACAACAATCCCAATATCACTATAGCAGAACTATCCAAACCTGTTTTATTCCATACACTAAGTCCCATCAACTAAATACAAGTCAGTTTATACTTAAGTATTCTCTATATCTTGATTATCCCGTCACTATCAATTTGACATAATTGTTCCCTAGAGATCACTAAACCCTAGTCATCAGAATGAAATCTTCTAGAAAAGATCTAATTTCTAAAATAAGCATCCAATATCAATTATTCAAAGCTCTAAGTTATCCATCTACAACCTATTCTAAGGATAATTGCTAGTAGAAAAACTAACTAGAATAGACATTTACCTAAATAAAAGTTCATCAAAGACTTTGGTAACCATGGAGATGCTTGTCATATACCTAAGCAGACCCCCAATCCTAAATAAAAATAAAAATACAAAAAAACAAGCATACAACACATAATTACTTTGAAATCATATCTTGAATCGAAGAAAAACTCATTTAATCATTTACCAGACAAAAACACATATAAATAAAAATTTGAAGTTGTTTTAAAGATGAAATCAGTGGGGAATGATGGAATAAGGATCTAGGAACTCACCCATGAAAGAAATGATAAAACACCTTTAAAATCACCTAAATTCGCACTTTAGAAGATCAAAAATAGAGAAAATATGATTTGGGACCGAAATAGGGATTTTTAATTATCCAGGTCATTAGACTTGGCAAACGCAGGATCTTGATCATGATCATGAGGTTTCTCATCCCGGACCTTCACGAACGCAAGCCTCTGACTGCAAATGCAAAGAGAAAACTTGACTCGGCCCACAGATTATACTTTGCGATCGCGGTACCATCTGTTGCAATCACAATAAAGGATTTATTTTCCCTTTGAGAATGCGATGAGGGGATTACAAATACGAGAAATAATGAAAACACTTTGCGAACATGATAGAGGAGGTCACAAAAGCGAAGAAAGGTGTGCTATGCACCAGAAAAATCTGAAAACACTAGTTAAAACTCTCCAAATTGACCCTCAAATTTGTTTTGGATCCCACAGAAATAAATCAATAATGCTACTAGGCTAAGTTAGACGATTTAGAATCAATGGCGATGTCTTATTTTCGCAAAAGGATCATTTTCAAAAAATTAACCCTTGAGATCTCTTTTTAACTATTTTTCAAACAGAGGACCAAAATGAGATAGAAAGGTGCCAAAATCGAACCAACCTCGCTAATAATCTGATTAGACATTTTGGATCTACTGACGTCATACAAATTATCATCCAGCACTCGGACCAAGAGATTTGACCAAAGTCAACTATTAGCTCTTAAAGCTTCAAAATAACCTCAAACTCCCCCAAAATCTTCTTGAAGGCTTTGAAAGTTGTGCTAACTATACGCACACTCCAAAATCAATATGTAGTAGTTATAGGAAAGGATAAGATGGTCAAGATATAGAAATTTCTAAATTTCACTGCAAGGGTCATTACAATAGCCACCAGTAAAACTCATGTTCGTCTTCGAATTTACAAGCAATAAAATTCAATAAAAGGTATAGGGTAGGATATATCCTTGAGAAACATCAAGAAAGCACTCCAATGAGGAATCACAATCATAGAACTACTGGTCTCACACTATAGAACTAGAAATATATCACATAAGGACTTACCAGGTTATATCACAAGCCTTTAAGGCCAAAACATAGATGAAGTAGAATTTCTATATTTTTGAGCGTCCTCTCTACTCAAAAAATGAGTCAAACACAATTAAAGATATAAATATACTCTACTAAACTAAACCTGAACAAAACACTATAAGACACTAGCTACAACCACAAGACCAAAAATCACTCTTAGACCTTCAAAAGCTAAGAAACTAATAAATCACAGCACTACTTACCAAAATACTGAATCAATCTACCTAAATTCGATATTATCTCTATCAAGTCAAAACACACCACAACCCTAGGCTGCAACTAATAGGTTTGAAACCATAATCAAAGCTACACAAAATCTTAAAGATACACTCAGCATATTGGGTTACCACCCAATAGCCAAAACCTATAACTAAGCCTTTTCAAAAAAATGAGGATTACCATAACACTCTACAAACTATAGGCATGAAAGCCCTAAATGACATCAAATACCCAAAAAAGTACCCAAACTCTTATGTAGATCATCACAATATCCCATGCGACCTCTATGCTCAAAAGCCACCAAACAACCTGAAGTTCTCATTAACCTGGTAGAACAAGGAGTCTTTCTGATCCTGTACACATATGTAAACTATCATAACAAGTAACAGTCAACACGTAGAAGAGGTGCAACAATTACTATACCTTGCTGGATGACGCCCAAATCATGACTTAAACTTAGGAAATTACTGCTAAACTCTGAATAAGCAACTGATAAACCATACTATCAGGACCTCAAATTCTCAACTTGAACCCATAGCTAAACTCGACATACATCAAAACTCTTTATGAATAATTTCCTTAGTCCTTTCTTAACTTAATTTTTTACTCAGTATTTCTTCAACACAAGAAGTATGGAATAGTAACACATACTTCAAAAATCAAAACTCTTGAGAAAAAATTATCCCATTAGGACACTTAGCTATAGAAGTAACATTTGCTATATATGAGTTTTTCCTTTCCATTCAAAACTATATTTGAAGAAAAGAAAGAATCTCTCATAAGCTTAAATCCTTCGAACCTAATTGAGGAGTATCTTAATACCATCGAATCACATCACTCAACAAAGGCCAACCACTTAAATCAATATGCAAGGCATAAATGATACGAGCATAATTAGTACAAGGCACATTAAGTTGAGCATCCATATATGGATGATAGCTTGGAGCCCAAGGTTTCCATGCAACAATAAATAACAAGGCCATGGGTGATCAAGATTCCAATTGAGCAATCAAGAAGGGCCTTTGTGGGTTGTTTCCAAAATAGTCACTTTTGGGTTATTTTTATAACAGACTATTTGTGCAAAGGCAATAACTATAAATAGTTGTCTTAGCCATTTTCATACTTAGATTTTCGATGATTGAATTGTCTTGAATAGACTTAAAATTTAATTTCTCTAAGTTAGGATAGTAATTGGGTTCAATTCTAATTATTATCTTAGATCAAATGATTAAAGTTGATTTTCGAATTGCTTGGATTATTTTCTTTGCTTGATTAATCATCAAGTTATTACATTGTGGATTCAATTCAGTTTCTCATGGATTTGATTGATTTCTTCTTCTTCCTTGATTTAATTATTGTTTAATTGAGTCTTTCTTTCTCCACTCCTCATCTCTTATCACTCAACCATCCTTTAATTTGTTATTTAATTTTATATTTTGATATTTAGTCACTTCCGACTAGGATTGTTACCATTTTTGATATCAAGAGCTTAGGTTTAGGTTTGTTTTCATAAATCTAAATCTTGAAATTTTAATCTCTTCAAAAATCCAAAAATACCAAAAAAATTGGAATTTTTTTTATTTTGACTTGTATTTTTTGACATTAGATCTTAATTCTCTAGTATTTTTCGAGCCTAAATCCCGAGTTATACTTGATTTGGAGGTGTGAAAGTGAAGTTACCATAGGAGGGTTTGAAGCTTTTGAAATTTTGTGAATTTTGAAAAGTGGATTTATTTTTTACTTGATTTCAAAGGATGAGGCTTAGTGAAGTTTGTTTGTGGCATTGAAAGAAATACGTGGGGTGAAAGTTTCATGAAATTTAGAGCAAAACTGGAGAAGTTATGAGCATGTGAAGATTGAGATTTTTGTTGGTGTTCTTGAGCTTGTACATCTTGTTATTGGAGAAAATTGAAAAGTATACTTCGATCTAAAAATTTTATGGTCAAAGTTAGTCAAAGTTTTAGTGGGTCCACTTGTGAAAATTTTATAACAATTGAAAAAATCTGAAAAAAAATTCCATGTGGACATGTCACGTCATCAATCAATGGTCAAAGTTAATCGTTGACTGCCACACGACAGCCAGCACAGCCGACTTCTCAGTGCCACAACAACATCTGTTTCTCCAAGCACCACGTGGTGTGTGCATGGCACTTTTAGAGGCCAAAATGTGCAGATTTTTCATACTTTGTTTTCTTTTTGAGGTCCTAAGTTTTTTTACCCAAATTTTTTTTAAGTTTTCAATTATTTACCAAGTAATTAACATCTTTAATCACTTGTTAACTATATTTAATCATCAAATCATCAAATCAAACCCATTTAAAGTGATGAACTTCTTCAAGACCTCAAAAAAATGTCCAAACTTCGTGATTCTTTTTTATTAACTTTTTCTCCTTTAATTTCTAAGTAATTAACATATTTAATCACTTGTTTACTAGTTTTAAAATCTCCAATCACTTCTTTGATTCATCAAATTAAAAACAAGAGTAATTTTTCTACTTCTATTACTTAGTTATTTTGAGTCTGTTTTCTTTCGTGCTTTTCTTTTTCAAATTTTCTCATTTTAATTAATTGATAAATTTTTTAATGCAAGTCCTTTAACCTTTAATTGCTCTGTCTTTATTTCTAGAGTCACAAATATTAATTCATCCATAAGGAATGATAACCTTGAATTGATTGAGCAAAGTTTGTAACAATATCAATTTGGGAAAGAAACAAAAAAGTGAGTTGAGAGCTCATTTAAAGAGTGATATAAGGATTTTATTACTAACCTGTTTACTAGTTTTGTAGGTACAAAAGATGATATAAGGTAGAATTTCCTCCATAGATTTGGATTATTGTAGAGATGACATTAGTGACTATGCTTATAATGACATGAACTATGAGTATAGTAATGATGAGATTTATGAGGTTCTTTGAGTGATTGTGAGCAAAGTAATGAATATCATGAGTATGATGCATGGAGAACCTTAAAGAACACGAATATGAGATGCATGAATGAGAATTACTACACAGGACACGAATATTGTGAGATGAGTAATGAATCTAATTTGAGTGAGATGCATGAATGAATTTCATCGACTATGCATAAATGAGATGCATGAAGCTTGTGAATCATAGGAATGAGTATACATGAATGAGAATTACTACACAGGATATAAATATGAGATGCATGGAGCTTATATCTCCTATAATGAACATGAAGGAGTAAAAGTATCTTATGATGAATTTGATGGTAATAAATGAGGGTATGGGGGATTTTATATTACACACTATGGTGATAAGAGGCAATATGAGTTTAGATTCTTTCTCCCATATGTCTTATGAACTCTTTGAGGAGGATTGTGATAGAAAATGAAGTCCTAGGGAGGAAATAGCTTTATCATTTTGAGCTACTTATTATCCTAGTTAAGAGGGCATAGATATAGGTTGGAACCAATTCGACGACATCATGTGCACCATAGTCGATGAACATTCTCTACTTCTTATGGTACAAAAACTTATACTTCTTATCCGCATTCTATATGACTAGTTATCTATATGGTAATGATTTTGGAGAAAGGGTGGAAGGATCAATGAGCCATAAAAATATAGAAAATTCATTATTTCAAGATATGCATACCGAGAGATGTGGATTCTTGAAACAAAAGTTACAAGTAAACCAGTCCTAATTGAGGATCCTATTATTTTGAGGATGAACAAATTATTTACTTCCATGTTAATAACTCATGACAAGATCTCTCAAATGCTCTTCAAGAAGTCTAAAGCAAAACAGCTACTCCTTGAAGAAATGTGCTTGAAGAGGATTCAATAAGTGAAATAAAAGGCTACTCCTAGCAATCCAAAGTAAAAGATGGAGGTGAAGGGATATCCAAACCCTTCCAAAAGAATTCTTAGCACTTGTCCTAACTAAAATAAAATTGAGAGACAAAATATTAAGAGAAGTAAGGGTATGATATGTGAAAACTCTAGAGTGAAAAAATGAGAGGTTGTGAGGAGTGATGTGAGAGGGTTTCTGCAACCTTATACTAACTATTATAACCTCTGTTCCTTTTCTAGTTTCTTGATTCTTGTGTAGGTATCCTTGGAAGGAATACTGGTGAAGCACCTCGATCAATGAAGAGTCACAAGGTGCTAAAAAGCTTCCCAAGAGAATATTTATGCTCTAATATTAAAAATCAAGGTGAAGACAATCATTTCTATAGTCTACAAGGTAACAAATCTGAACCTTAAACTTTATTGAAAGTAAAAGATCATTTTATGGCTTGTAGACAATTGAGTGTAAGTGATAGCTTATTTTTATGTGTGCTTACTGATTCTTTGTCACATAGTGATAATGTATTTTTTGAGAGTGTTCATCCACTAGTTGATCCTATTGATGATTAAATTGATTCTTCTTGTAAGATCAATTTGTGTCCACCTAGTATTGACACTTATGCATTGAATAGTAGTACACTGTCATACAAAATTTTTCTATATTTTGATAATGTGCATGTTGATAATGTGGATAAATTAGTTAATCCTATTGATGACCAAATTGATTCTTCTAGTAAGATCAATTTGTGTCCACCTAGTGTTGATACATGTTGTTTGAATGTTAGTTCATTATTAAATAATATTGGTGTTAATCAACTTATGTGTAATGATAGTCCACTAAATTAAAAGTTTTTTGATGAACCTAAGGGATATAAATTTAGTGATGGCATTGATATAGTTGGTTATGTAGATAGTCATGTAAAGTCAGTACACCTAAATGATGAATCCGTGAATTGTGACTGCATTCCTTGTTCTTCTCATGAGGATTTTAAGGTGGAATATATTTTTAAAGATAATCCATTATTTGATATTGACATGAACAGTGAAGGTGTAATGCATAGTGGTGTGTCTTGGAATGATGGCTATGTATCCCCTCTTGAAGGCCACCAAGTATTTATGAATTCACTATGGTATGATGACATACTTTTCAAAGATGAAACTCTCTTAATAGAAAATGATAGTATTTCTATTGGAAAGGATAATGTTCAAAAGGAAGGTAATGTATGTGCTACGACTATCCCTTTATAAATGTGTGTTCCTATTCTTGGTCAAGACCTTAATGTGCTTGAATCAATAAGAGGACCTTTTTATAAAGACACCTTGGATGAAATTGACTTGTGTGGCACCTTTCTATACTATTTGTTTGCATATAATGATATTCTTGACTTTAAGTAGAGTATGTTGTCTGAAAGTGAAAGTAACAATGGGGAAAATAGGTGCATGCTTGACCTATGTTTATAGATTTATTTTTATTTTGACCCTGGTAGTGATTTGAATAGTGACATTTATGATTAAATGCTTGTTACAAATGACAAGCAAGTTTCAAGCGAGGTTGTTGGCTTGCATCGTGATAAGTATAGTAGTAGCATTTCTTTTCTCTCATGCAATTATATCTTGGTTTTATTACTTAATCTTATGGGTTTGAATAAGATATATTGTCCATATGTGGGGAATACCTTTGTATTTGACCCCAGTGATGCATTAGGAGTAATCCCATTCTTAAAGATAGCTAGTACATTTAGTGGAGTCTTACCTTGGGCTGACCTTGTTTATGACATGATGCTTAGATATGTGGGCTATCATTTGTTACTTGACTTAAAGGGCGATTTGTGTTTTTATAAATGTAGAACCATTAAGGACATACATATATGGTTTCCTAAACACCATAGTTCTTTTTATATACCCTTTTGTCAATGTTTTCTATGTAGCCAAGTATCTCTTGGTTTTTTGGGTTACAAAGCATTTGTGGCTCATTTTGATGCTTGGTTATATGTTAAATATGTGCACCCTTGGCGTGGTGATAGATTTTTTATTGCTAATCCTCATGATATAAGGATATGTTTGTGTTTTTCCTTCATATATATTTGTAAGGTTTGGATTTGAGGACTAATCATTTTAAAAAGGAGAAAATGATATGAGCATGGTTAGCGCAGGGCACATTAGGTGGTCTTCCATATATGGACGATATCTTAGAACCCAAAGTATACATGGATAAATAAGGATACAAGGCCATAGGTGATTAAGATGACAATTGGGCAATCAATAAGGGCCTTTGTGGGTTGTTTCCCAAATAGTCATTTTAGGCTATTTTTATAATAGACTATTTGTGCAGAGGCAATAACTATAAATAGTTGCCTTAACCATTTTCATACTTAGATTTTGGATAGTTGAATTGTCTTGAATAGACTTGATATTTAGTTTCTCTAGGTTAGGATAGTAATTGGGTTCAATTCCAGTTGTTAGCTTAGATCAAGTGATTAGGGTTGATTTCTGAATCATTTCTGTTCTATGCTTTATTTGATTGATCATTGAGTTGTCAAATTGTGGATTCTATTTTTATTTTGTGGATTTTATTGAGTTATTCTTCTTCCTTGTTTTAATTGTTTTTCAATTGAGTATTTCTTTCTTTACTCCTTATCTCTTATTTCTCAATTATCCTTTAATTTTGTTTTTTAATACCGCATTTCAATATCGATTTTAGTTACCTCCGACTAGGATCATTATCAATGAACGCTTGAAAATCTTTCCTTATCTAACTAGAACCTTCTAAAGGCAATCCTTCCAAGTTGGATGTACCAAGTTTGAACCACCACAAGGTGTCTTTGCACGATCTAATAAGAACCACTCGTTATTCCACACAGCCGATATTGTCAATATGACATTAACCCAAACCACAAATACATTGAAGTGACCCCCTACAAAAACTAACTTATGCACACACACACTGTCAAAAATACTTTCATGTAATTCTACACAAGCCTTCCAGCTGCAACTTTCTTTGTTCACAACTCACCATCCTAATAATTGAATTGCTTTTCAACCCCAACTGACCCATGACTCTTTAGAGAACCTCTGGATTACCTTCTCTAATTTGAATATACCACCCCCACTATCGATTCACCACTAGTCCACAACCTACCCATCAAAAAGATCATACCTAAATACACTAGAATCCACAAAACTAAATAAATCTAGCCTAATCCTGCTATGCACTCTAAGTGAGTCACGACACAGGATCGGTACACCCAATCCACCACTAAGGAATCATTTATGGGGCAACAATATCAGTAGACCCAACAAAAATATGAATCATATCAAGACTCAATGTCAAATAATCAAACACATAAGAAAATATAGACCCAAAATCAAATACTACCAAGACAAACCAATGATAGACTAAAATTATACCTGGGGCTATTGTACCAAAAACCTTACCTCGTCGGTGGATCTCGATTACTAAGACCTATTATCCCTAAGAAAAACTAATAAAATATCTCTCAGTCTAAGATGTGGTCAATCCCTCCTATGGTGATTGCCACCTCCACACTAAAATCAAACTAAAAAAGTCAAAGCCCGCTGAACCAAACCTAAAGGACCCAAAGGACTACCCTGATCTAACCCCCTCCAAGCATAACCATAAAGATCCTGACCTCTATCATGCATATCACTATGATCATAAAATCCCTAGTCCCCCAGTACACAAGCCTCTCATAAAATCCCTGATCCCATGAAAGAGAAGGGATCCAACTGGACTATCCTTTAGAAAGGTCTGATACCAATTGTCTAGCTATCCTAAAGAACGAAATGAAAGTGAAGTCTACTCTATTAGATACCACCAAACCCAATATGTGCAACCTCTCATAGCAACCAAGCAAGAATATGTAAGCATCAAACCTAGGATTTCCATTAAAATAAGATGGATTTGTCCTCATAAACTTACATATCTAATTTGTCCCTCCATGGACATAAAAGGGTAAATTCACTAGATGTGGAGAAATACCTGACAATACTCACCAAAACTAGGAGGGCCAGTGGTAGTCACACGTGTATCTGAAGTCTGAATCCCTAAAATAGCATGCTGAACAAAAATAGGAGCCACCCTATGAAGGAAACCCTAACACTCGAACCAAACAATCCTCAATCATAGGTATGGTCACAAGTGATGTCTGCACTAACCTCAACTCCACTAACTCACTAGACCTACCACTACTAGAAACCTTAGAACCTAAAAAGGTAACTCTAACCAAATCTATAGATTGTTTGGACATCTAAATTTGATCTCAACCTCAAACCCTGCTAATTCCATGCACCAAGGCATGAGCTTTAAATCTCTAGCAACAGAAGTATACTCACCATTTATGAGAGAGTAAATAAGAAGTTTTTTTAGTTATACAGCACTCTGAATGCCTAAGATACAGTGAAGGAATGAAAATCTCATAAAGTCCTATATCTTCTTAAAGATAGATAAAAGACATCTTCGAACCAATCCTCAAGACTCTAATTGACCTGGCTTGTACTAATGAGATCAATGAACCTAGTCTCTAATATCAATTTATCAAGACCCAAGATAGACTTTTGATGAAACTTGTCAAACCCTCAGGACAAGTAATCCCAACCTAACCCAAAGAATAAGAGTTAAATAGAATTCAAGAGCAAAAATAGAAGAAGCAGAAGAAGCCAAAATATATATATACATGAGACACAAGTCTCAAAAATACATTCCATGTCTGGTTGCCATCAGTACAAGCCTCTCGAAAGATTCAGCTAATATAATAATAATAAGAGTATAAAATGTCTTAGATATAAATAAAAACATAAGATAGATCTGAGATATTTCAATGTCCATCAACCTCTACCTCAATCTCTGTAGTGTCAACTCCGATGGAATTCCATTTACCATCTACCATCTACCAATCAAACCAATACCCACACAGGGTGTACAAAACTAGAAAAAGGAACAAAAGTAAGGGTGAGTATGAAACCATATATACTCATCAAGCATCCTTGATAATCAACCCTAATCTAAATCAATGGAAAGAACCACTACCCCAACCATCCAAGTCTTTTCTCAATCTATCTAAAATCCAATAGTTACATTATTTCATCCTAATCTGAGTAACTCAACACAACTATTAACAGATTCACCAAAAATAAGTTAGGCACACTAATATAGGTGACCAACAATATATTCATTCTATGATCAATCTATAAGAAAAATCATTTATAAAGAAGACTCACTAATAAGATATATCAAGCTTAATTAGTTATAATCAACCAAGTAATATGGAATAAAAATAGAGAGAGGTACAGGTATATATAAGTGTATATCATACTACCAATAGGGGATACTCATCTATCTCTCCTATCAAGACTTAGCCATACCCTACGTCTCATAATACTCCGACCTCCAAATCGGTACAAAATGATACACAATAATGTAATAAAATAAAATAAATGATCAAAAACTATTTCACAAACAAGGTTCTATGAAGGAAATATAATACAAAAGTGAATATGAATATAATATCAAACCAATCCCAATAATATAATACAATGCAATGCAAATGATGCAATGTAATGGAATGAGAATGATGAGATGATGATGAATGGTGATAGCCATTACATAATTTTTTGTATGCACCACCGAGCTTTAAAATATCAGGTACGACCTATGGGGGGTTCAAAATCCATATATTAAATATAACATCTCAATCTCAATCTCCATCTCAATTCTCTCATCTTTGAATTGTGTTCTCGAAGAGAATTTTCAGAAAAGTATCTCATTTTCTTTCAAAAATAGTATTTTCTAGTGGTACCAATGTATATTAAATATGCATACATGATATGAGGATGTTATGTATAACACCCTGGATTTTTTACCCTTAAAAAATTTCCTGTATTTCTGGTTTCTGGATAAGATATGACTAAGGGGTACCAGCCGTATGTTGGGGTATGGTTTGTATGGGTTGGTTGTATGTTGACCAGTGTTGGTTAGTGGGTTGGATTGGTTTCTATAATAGATGTGACTTGGTAGATACGAGTTGTATTAGTGGATATGGGTCATTTGGTTTGTGGTTTTTCCTTCACTTACTCTTAGACTTGGTATCTTAACTTAGATCTGAGTACGAGTGGCTTTCTATGAGCCATAAGCTAGTTTACGAGTCATACTTTGGACTCATATAGCGGAAAGTATTCAATTCTCTTTGATTCTATTCTGCCAGAGGTATGGGTTAAAGGTACGAGTCATATGTTTTGGGTACGACTTGGTTTAGGTAAGTCATACCTTTCACAATATTTGGTCTAAGAGAGAGGCCTAGGGTACGAGTGGTGGGTACCACTCATATTAGAGGGTATGATTGGTATGGTTAGTCGTACCCTATGACGAGAATTTTATATAGTTTAAGTGAGGGCAATCTGGATATTTTCCAACTTAACCTATTAAGGGCCCATGACTTTTAACATACTTGGGAGGTTATTTTCCCTATATTCTATTTATTAACACTTACAAAAGACTCTCTAATCCTCTCTAAGGCTTTTGGGTAAAAGAAGACTAGGGTTTCATTAAGGTGATCAATTTGGGGCTTATGTTGGTGATTTTTATCCATCATCTACTCAATTTAAGACATGTACTCCTTCCCTCATTCTTATTTCCAACTAAAGGAATATTTTGTAAAAAAATTTCATGGCATAATTTTTATATGGTTTTGGGTTTTCAAATAAATGTTGGGGGTTTTGGGTTTTCAAATAAACGTTGGGGGTTTTGGTCATAATGGCTTGGTTAAGGTTTTCCCATGTTTTAATTATGTATTTACATATTTTAATGGTGGTTTGGATACTTAGTTTCAAGGGAATGGTTAATTGGTATTTGATTTTAGTTTTGGAAGCACTATGCCCCCAATATGTTTGATAAAATGCCTACGAGAATACTTTTACTATATTGTTGTACTTTTTAATGGAACTATTGCATGGTATGGTTTGGTAATGGAACCCTAAATGGTATAAATAGTTTAAATGGTTCGGAATAGTTAGGTGGTTATAGTTATGGTTAATGAACAACTTGTGGGGTACATGGGACTCCCCCAAGCAAACTCAATAATGGAAAACTTGTGGGTTACATGGGACTCCCCCAAGTTAACTTGATAAATGGGTACACAGGAATCCCTTAACATCTTAAGGTTTGGATAAGGACAATACTTGCAAGTTATAGTTAGTATAATGATACCACTATTAATAGCCTTGGTTAATAATAAATGGAAAATAGATTGGTTGGTTGGAAATGGTTTTAATTGGGCAATAATGGCTAGGTTTGATATCTAACCATGAAGGTGGGAGTTCAATGAATGAACATAGGAAACTCATGTTTTCTGACATGAGTGATTGGTCATGGAGACCATATATGATACTAGGAGGTACACAAGAATCCTCTAAGAACATTGTACATATGTATCATAGAGAGCAAAGGGTACTAGGGAATCCCCTATTCTTATGGTATTTCCGGTTCGTGCGACTACATGCATCAGGTCCTGTTTAAGGGTTACACATGACCCATATATCCCACGGGTGGTTTTAGGATGGTAAGCTACACATACCTAGGTTAATGGTTTTAAAATGCATGCTAAACCCGATAACCTTTCCCGGCATAGTTAAACATATATTTATGGTTTGTATGCATATGGTTGGTTTACTTGGTTTTAATGGATGACATTATTTTATCCTTATCCTAAGTTTATGCTAGCGTTCACCTACTAACACATATTTAGGAGTGTTACCCCACAGGATGTAGGAACCGGCCATCCTACCCCTCCTGTATAGTGATTGGATTTTAGGATCAGCTTATAGATAGAAGTGGTGAGCTTCCATCTTTCCAGAAGGCTCTATTTCATGTTCATGGATATTTATACACACTTTGGTTTATATATGGTTATTGGTTTTGTCTATGGTTGGGGGCATGTCCCAACCAGATAGTGGTTTTTCTTTAGTTAGAGGCTTTTGTGGAACTACTATGGGTTGTTATGGGCGAGATCGGTATTGGTGTGTAACGATCTTACAAATTATTTTATACTTTTGTTCCGTTTTAACCCTCCTCATAACTTTTTTAGACATTATTCTATAATAATGGGCTAAAATAATATTGTTTTAACTCTTGAGACCCATGTATAACATAAATTAAGTGGGAAGGGTTTAAATAAAATTAAAAGAGTATTATTAAATAAGGTTAAGAAAGAGGAAGTCAGTAGTTATGATTTTATTTTTCCTCATCTGTAGACTTGAAGAGAACCTCTTTCACCTGAGAGAACCTCTTGGTTAAGTTTCAGGTAAAGCCCTTTTATGTGAATTAATTTTCTACTAACTTGTCTACCTGCTTCTATACCCACGACAATGCTTTAAGTTGTGTTGATATTTGCAAATTAGCCTTATGTGTAACGTGATTTAATTAGGAGTAGATTAATAACTAAATTATATCTACCACAAGGTTTAGGTAGATGGTGTGAAGGGTGTTAATTGGTTCTACGATTGTAGTATTACACAGATTAAACATCAGGGTAACAATCACTTAATGGAAAATCTCGTTGGTTGATAATCGGGAAGGAATACTAGTAGTAAGGGTTAAAATTGATATCATGAAAATTATATCATTTAGTAGTCATGTAGTTAGTTGTTTTTACAATAATTAATTAGGATAAGTGGACATCATTCTACCAAATTACTATTGTTATCAAATCTGAAATGTGAGGTATGAGAATTACTTGATATTTAGTTGTCTTTTAGGCACTTTTAAAGGTTAGTTAGGAATTTAATATATAGTAATTAAAAGGGAAGTTGAGATGACCACTTACCTTTGATTGGTTGGTTCGAAGTTAGTGAGGCCTCAGTCATAGGTCCTGACTTGGTATTCGATGCCTTAGAAAAAGTCCACTTGATTAGAGAAAGACTCCGGGCTGCTCAGAGCCGACAGAAGTCTTATGCAGATGTTCGTAGAAAAGATCTCAAGTTTGAAATTAGTGATCATGTCTATCTAAAGATCTCTCCCATGAAGGAAGTGAAGAGATTCAGTAAGAAGGGAAAGCTCAGTCCCCGATATGTTGGTCCCTTCAAGATTATCAGTCGCTTTGGAAAGGTAGCCTATGAGCTTGAATTGCATTTAGATCTAGCCTCAGTTCATCCAGTTTTTCATGTCTCTTTGCTCAAGAAGTGCATAGGTGACCCATCATTTGTAGTCCCTATTCAGAGCATTGATGTTCAGAACACTCTCTCTTATGAAGAGATTCCAGTCAAAATCTTAGACTATCAGACTCGCAGATTAAGGAACAAAGAAGTCTCTCTAGTTAAAGTTCTTTGGAAAAATCAGTCTGTCGAGGGAGCTACTTGGGAAACATAAGAAGACATGCGTACCAAGTATCCGCACCTCTTCACCACCAACTCAGATCAATCTCAAGGTAACAGTTCTCCTTAAGCTTACCCAGTTTCATATTCAGTGTTCGTCATAAACTTGGTATTAAATACCATTGCATATTCAGTCATGCATTCATGTATCAGCTCATTTATATAATTATACATCATACATGCATTCTCATTGTGAGAAACTTAGTTCATCAGAACACCCAGTCATGCATTCATGAATCAGTTACACATGCATCAGATATGCATGTTCAATATTATATGTTCAGCTTGTAAGTCATGTCAGTCATGAGATCATGTTCCAGTTATTCAAGTTCAGTATGTACATTAGTTTTCTTTTCTCCCCTCTCAGTCAGTCTCATTCGAGGATGAATATTCTCAAGGGGAAGATATTGTAATACCCCGTACTTTTTCCTAGCTAATTTCATCTCAAGAATGTATAGTATTAGCTTCTAAATTGACTGATGGTTATTCCATGAGGAATTTTCAAGATTTTCACTTTTTCCATATGGTAAATTCAATAAGCTTTCCATCGATATAAGATTCACCTAAATCCAATAACTGAGTCAGAAGTTATTACTATTTTAAGTTCTCATCGTAAAACAATGCCATATTAGTCAGTGGCGTGCCGCAACACAAGAGGAAATGGCATTTGGCAAATTCCAGTAGGGGTCTGCGATTATGGTGTGTCGCACTAGGGCCCAAATTCAGAATTGTCCATTTTTCAGTGTCTCAGCGCGATTTCCCCCTCGTCACGCCAAAGTTCCTAGTCATAAAGAAAGCGGCAACATGATGGCTCCACGTCACGCCATCCCTCAGTTTTCCAATTGTCAAATTCTAGTGACACGACATGATAGCTCCGCTTCACGCCAGGGGTTCAGTTTGAGAAAATTTTACTAGAATTAAAAGATGCATCCAGGCTTAAAATGGTCAACTTCCTACCCCTATTTAAGCCATTTAACACGTGATTCAGCCACTTTTCACCCAAAATATGCTCTCTTCTCTCAAAACCTCTCAAGAACAAGCCAGGGTTTTCATAGAAGACCCAATTCCAAGAAAGTTTCACAGTCAATATTCACAAAATCATGAACTAAGGTAAGCATAGTGTTCATTCATGGTCTCCTTTCGTCTATGAAGTCCATGAACCCCTTTTCTAAATTCATGTTTATGAGTTTTCTTATGAATTTTATGATTGGGCTGCTCTAGTTTATGTGGATAATGAGAAATTGAATTCTACTCCATGTTGGGTGATAAATTCTATGTGGGTTAAATTATTATAGATATAGATTCATGCAAACCTACGACTAAACCCTTGAATGATGAAATTAGAATTGAACCATGATGTTTAATTATTGTACAATGATGTTTACATATACCATGCCTACAATATGTTTGATTAAATGCCTAGATGAAGGAAAAGTACCTAACTAGCATGATACCATGAAATCCCCATGTATGTTCAAGTTATGCATATCACATGTTTTGATGAAATGCTTCAATAAATGTATTATGGATTATGATGTTAATTATATGCTCAAGTAAGTTATGCTTGGTCAATTTCGTTCCATCGAGTCCTGGGGGTACTTGTACCCAAAACATTAGTTGTGCGCCTAAAGCCAATGTTATGTTTTCACGATACTCTCAGTCAAGCTATGAATCCTTAGACTTCAAACAGTCTTATGACTCAGGAAATATCTATGATTTCATGAACTTAGTCAGTTGTTAGATATCATAGTATTCCGTTAGTTAACGGAATTCAGTAACTCAGCCCATGTTTAGTTCAGTAAATCATGATTCAGAGTCTATTCAGATGGGAGTAGGAATTAGCACCTAGTGAACCCAAGGATGGGAACACACACCATCATATGAGAGTGTAATTATTACAAGTCATCCTTGCATTCCAGAACTATGTATCCAACATAGGTTGAGACATCAATACTATCCGATGAGGGTTGATGAGGTAGATAAGCACTGTCAGATAAAGGCCCCACCGTTCTCTTTTAGGGACACTATTAGATAAGGGTCGCCAACAGCTTGTCCTTACCAGTGGCACGGTATTAACACTCTTTTGATTAGGGTTACATATTGGACCCCGACTTAACCATATTGGCATATTAGGGGCATGTCGGTTAGATAACTACTTCCCATAATTTCATGTTATAGAATTAGGATTATCAGACACAATCAATCAGTCTCAGTAATAGAACTCAGATAGTTCTTCAGATTTCAGGGCTATTAGATACAGTCAACTCAGATATAGTACGGAACTCAAATAGTTTCATCAATTTCAGGACTGTCAGATACAATCACTCATGTTATCAGTTATATTCAGATTCACTAATCATATTATCACAGTATTAGTGTCAGTTGTTATGTCTCATGCATATATTCTCACGCTCATGATAGTTAGTCAGTTATTATTATTGTTCATGCATATGAACCCCATGTATTCAGCCTACCTCACATGTTTACTAGTACATTCAAAGAACTGACGCATTTGCACTATGGTGTCTTATACCATAGGTTCAGAGACACGAGCTCCAAAGCAACTGTAGATTCTAGATATCTGCAGACAGAGTTAGAAGTGAGTTCTTATCTTTTGAGGACATAATTATTTCCCTATTATCTCATTAATTAGTTTACTAGTGGGAGTTAGTTGGGGACATGTCCCATTAACTCCTTACTCAGATAGTTCAGTCAATTAGAGTCTTTCTAGACTATCATGTTTTAGACTTCAATATGTTTAGTTTTATATTGGGGATTCTATTACCCCACACAGATGTTATATCATTTAGATCATGTTTAGTATTCAACCTTATGTCCTTACAGATCATGTTTCTGCATTATAAAGTATTTTATGTAATATACAGGTACAGATATTAGTCATGGGTTAGCTTGTGGTCCTTCGGGGTCATGAGCACCGTGTAGCATTCCAGGTATCAGATTTGGGGCGTTACACGCAACCATGTCACCTGAACAATTCAAAGATTACCAAATGTGTTGAACATTAAAGAAGTTAAGGAGATAGGTAAAGAAGTAGTAGAACAGGCTTCAAGATGAAGCAGCTGGAGTATCCACTAGTTCGTCCCCAGTCAGGGGGCAAATTTCAGACCTTGTCAGAGATGTGCTACCTTCGACTCTGGAGGGAGATATTTTGAGTACTCCGACTACCATGGGAGTCAACATTACACCTATTGAGGACCCTGGTGCCTCCCCATACTTCACTGATGCCTCAAATTAAATAAGAGGCACGACAAGTATTTTTCCATCCTTTGTACTTAAAATTCTATGCATTTGAGGACAAAGCATTTTTTTTGTGTGGGGTGGGTGTGCTTCTTGGGGGACTGTATTGATGATATTATTAGCATGTCTAAGTGTTAATTTTTCATTTTCATATTCTGTTTGTTGAATTTTTAGTTTCATATTTGGTTGGTAATATGGTTGCATGAAATAAAAGTTCCATTCCTATTGGCACCTTATTGTACATATGTGGATGACAACTGTTGGTGGAAAAAATTATGTTTTTCATTTTTTGTGTAATTAATTCCTCTTACCAAGTGGCAAAGTGTTGTGCAACCATGTGTGACTCTGTTAATGGCATTAGAAATTGGTAATAAAGCCAGGCCTATCTATGTGATCGGGATCCCAAAAATTAGTAGGATAGAATTTAACTCAGTGCCTGTGTGGATGTGTATTTGTGTATCTCTGACATAAGTGCTACACCTAGAACTTGCCCGATTCATTAGATGTTTTCATATGTTTTGACTCAATAAGAGAGGGTAGTAGACCTTCTTGTATTGTTAGTCCACTTAGCCAAATGATTGACCCGTCAAAAACATTATGTTCCTTTTGTCAGCCCTTTTGAGCTGTGGTAGTGTTTTTTCTGTCCAAATAAGTTTGATTCACTCTCTATAAGGTGTTAAGCATTTAGCTTTGGCCCTGGTCCAATTGTGGACACTTTTCACTTTAACTTACGAAAATCGACTAAGTTGAGGGTGGCTACTGCTGGATTGTAAGTAGCCTAGGAGGTTGAGTTAAAAGTAATGTGAAGAGTAGCATCCGGACCTGGTCTAGTTAGCAATCTAAATAGATATTATGAACCTCAATATTCTATATCAGCATAAGTTGAGGGTGGTTGATGCTGTGTTTCTCAAAAAAAAAATATTGGACCATTACAAGAGCGCTGAAGAACAACTGTGATTGAATGACAGTGTCCTTAATTCTGGTAAGTAACTGCCAAAGAGGGTAAAGAGAGTTAAATTCTTTTACTTTAAGTCACTTACCCAAATGAATAACCTTCACCGAGCCTAAAACCTTATTACAACCCTTAGCAAGTTCTACTTGATTTTAGCGAGTCAATCATAAGAGAACATTTGATGATAAGGGCAAGTTTATAGGTGTGCACTGTGTTGGCAATTTTTTTTCAGAGAGTGAGAAGCTTAGTTTTGTCCATGATTTAACTGTGTGATATGAGGTGGACTTCTTTGGTTATGAGGGCATGTTAGGTTATATCTATTCTATTTAGTTCTTTGGGGTGTCGTATTTGTAGCTATAAATATGTTGATTAGTAGTTAATGCCAATAGTGGATCCATGTGTATTGAAATGGCATAACCAAATGGGTAGTGGAATGATTGTATGATTGTGTTGGTTTTACTGTGAACTTCCCATCATGATTTTTTTCATATATGTATCTCGGTGTTGAGTTGCTTGAGGACAAGCAATTACCTTAAGTTGAGGGTGTTTGATGTTCTGGCTTTTGAAAGAATATTTTAAGCCTTTTCCTTACGATTATTGTGTGTTTTCAAGCAACCATGGTTGTATTTAACATGGCATTTTATTGTTTTCAGGGTAAGGACTGAGTGTGATGGAGAACTTGGACAATCTGAGCAAAACAAAGGAAAATTGAGAAGCGACAACTTATACGATGGGCCGTCGACCTTGCAATGATCTGTCAGTCTAAATCGTCGATAAAAAGCAGAAGGCATAGACTCTAGACAGCCAGCGACGATCCAGGCGATGGAAAGTCGGCCTTGCAATGAACTATCGGTGTGAACCATTGACATAATACAGAAGGCACAATCATTAGAAGTCCTACGATGATGCAGGCGATGAACCCTCGACTTTACGACTGGCCGTCACACTACCCGTCGTCCAGAAGCATAACATGGAGTCACTGGACACTCTGCGATGATTCAAGCGATGAAATGTCGAACATGCGATGGACCATTGCTTGACCCATCACCTAGAAGAAGAATATGGAGTCACTGGACACCCTACAATAATGCAGGCGATGAACCGTCGGACCTACGACAGACCGTCGCTTATGCTGTCGACCAAAATGCAGAGAATCTAAGTTTGAATTTTAAAACCCCAGTTTTGGAATCATATAAATTCCAAGTATTAGGGTTTCTTTCGTATCTTTTGTCTTCAGTTTCATACTTTCTCCTCTATTGAGAGGTTTGTACTACTTTTCATTGAGATTTAAACCTAGAGATTGAGAGTTGATTATTAGTTTTCATATTTTCCATCAAAGATTGAGAAGATCAATATTGTGACTTTTGTAAGTACTCTTCTGAAGTTATTTATGAACATCAATATAACTTTGATTTCTTACATGGAGATGAGTAGCTAAACTCCCATAACTAGGGTTATGGGAGCCTTGATGTAGAGAACTACTTTGTGGTTGTAAATGGGTTTGTTTTCTAACATCTATCAAAATTGCATGAATCTTTCTTCATTTTAATGATATCTCTTGGTTGCAAACTTTAGAAGTGAGCCCATGGACTCCACTTGTCTGACAAGAAAGTAGATGTTGGGAAAAGAAGTAATTCACATGAACTCCATAGATTTACCCTTTGGGAATAATGGATTGATACCTTAACAGGATTAACTCTCATGAGAGTTTTATTGAATAATGCATGAACCCTTTAAGTTCGAGAAAAGTAAAGGGTCAAATACTCATTAGGTTGAGAAACACGTGGGTAATCTTTAGAATTCAATAATTCTTGCAAATTAGATACATAAGTTAGAATTCGAACACAACCTCACAACCCTAATTATTTGAATATCTGGGTGAGCATAACTCTAGTTAATTTATTCTCATTAGAATTACATCTATATTTACTCTCAGTAGCTGGACTTTTGTGTAACACAAATACACAAGAGAACAGTTAACATTTCCAAACCCCCTTTTTATTTTGGAGCCTTAGATCAACAGTCTAATAATAATCATAATACTTAATGAACACGGTATTCCCTGTGGGATTCGACACCTAACCCAGTTGGGTTTCTATATTTGACAGCGACCGCTTACTATCTCATAAGAGAGTTGTAATTTGGGCGTATCACCCATTCCTTAGTGGAAATAGGTGCATATCACTGTGGATTTTATAGTTGGGTTGCCTCATACCTTGGGGAAGTTTGATTTTGTTTACATAATTGTGGATAGATTGATCAAATCAACCTATTTTTGTACCTGTGAAAATGAGTTATAATGCTGAGAAATTAGCTAAGATTTCTATTTGTGAGATAGTTTGATTGCATGGCGTGCCTATTTCCATCATTTTAGATAGTAGTACTCAGTTCACTTTAAACTTTTTGTGTACTTTGCAGCGGGAGTTGGGTACTCAGTTGGATATGAGTACAATATTCCATCCCCAAATAAGTGGCCAATTAGAGCAGACTAGTCAGGTGTTAGAGGACATGTTGACGGCTTATGTAATGGATTTTAAGGGTCATTGGGATCAGTTTTTGCCTTTAGTGGAGTTTTCTTATAATAATAGCTACTACTCTAGTATTCAGATGGCTCCATTTGATGCTTTGTATGGTAGAAAATGTAGGTCCCCAGTTGGATAGTTTGATTTTTTTAAGGTTAGACCTTAGGGTACTGATCTATTGAAAGATTCCATGGACCAAGTGAGATTAATCCAGGATTAGCTCTTGGCGGCTCAGAGTAGACAGAAGTGTTATGCTAATAGGGGGGTTCATGACTTGGAGTTCATGAAGGGTGAGTGGGTTTTGTTGAAGGTATCACCCATGAAGAGTGTGATGAGGTTTGCGAAGAAAGAAAAGCTCAGTCTGAGATTTATTGTCCCTTTTGAGATTCTTCAGCGTGTTTGTCCAACTGCTTATGAGTTGGCTTTTCTATCGGGTCTTTTAGCTGTACATCGAGTTTTTTATGTTTCTATGTTAAAAAAGTACCATCTAGATGATTCATATGTGATTCAGTAGGACTCAGTGAGTCTAGATCAAAATCTGACATTTGAGAAGGAGCCTATAGCTATTTTGGATAGGCAGGTTAGAAAGTTCAGATCTAAGAAGATGGCCTCAGTGAAGGTACAGTCGAGGCATCGTCCTATTGTTGACTCCACTTGGGAGATTAAGTACGATATACGAAATAGATATTCGCATCTCTTTGATAGTCCAGGTACTTTTTTTCTCTTTACGTTTGAGGATGAACGTTTGTTTTAGTGGTGGATGATGTAATGACCCTACAAATTATTTTATACTTTTTTCCCATTTTAACCCACCTCATAATTTTTTTAGACATTATTCTATAATAGTGGGCTAAAATAATATTTTTTTAACTTTTGAGACCTATGTATAAAATAAATTAAGTGGGAAGGGTTTAAATAAAATTAAAAGAGTATTATTAAATAAGGTTAAGAAAGAGAAAGTCAATAGTTACGATCTTATTTTTCCTCATCTGCAGACTTGAAGAGAACCTCTGGGTTAAGTTTCAGGTAAAGCCTTTTATGTGAATTAATTTTTTGCTGACCTGTCTACCTACTACTATACCCACGACAATGCTTTAAGTTGTGTTGATTTTTGCAAAGTAACCTTATGTGTAAAGTGATGGAACTAGGAGTAGATTAATAACCAAATTATGTCTACCGCAAGGTGTAGGTGGATGGTGTGAAGGGTGTTAATTGGTTCTACAATCATAGTATTAGACAGATTAAACATGAGGGTAACAATCTATTATTGGCAAATCTCGTTGGTTGATAATCAGGAAGAAATACTATTGGTAAGGGTTGAAATTTATATCATGATAATTATATCATTTAGTATTCATGCAATTAGTTGTTTTTACAATAATTAAGTAGGCTAAGTAGACATCATCCTACCAAATTACTATTGTTATCGAATCTGTAACGTGAGGTATGAGAATTACTTGATAATTAGTTGTCTTTTAGGAACTTTTAAAGGTTAGTTAGGAATTTAATATATAGTAATAGCCAATGATCCTTAAATGATTACTTGCAATAATTGGATAACAGGTGAAGAATAATGAGTGAATTTTTATTGATTGGGCAATAGTCACAGAATGGGTAATTGTTTAACAGTTTCGATGTATTTGAAGGCACATTACTACAGTTTACTATTTATGTGTGTTGCTTCAGATTTTGAAAGTCAGATAAATTAAGTTTTAGGTCTACTATTTTCTTTTGAGTAAGAATTTATTAAATTAGAAATATTGTATTTAATTAGATTGGACTCATTAGGAGGCGACTAAAAAGGGTAAAGCTTTCATCTGATCCTTTTGACTTCGGGTTAACTTCATGGATCTTCCTTTAAGGCAAGTTGAGACTTTCCTTAAAGTCTTTTTCAAAGTTCTTATTTGAATATTTGTTATTTATGTGTAATGGGAGTAATGGGAATTAAGGATCCGATGTAGGTGATTGTGATGAGTATCTATGCAGATACTGGTGTTGTTTGAGGGGATAAAATAATTTAATTGTATGTTTGAACTATTTTGAAATACTCTTACTTGATAAGTTGAGTTGACTTTGAAATTGATGTCTGATTTGGTCTAAAACACGAAGTGTTTTGCTTGACTTTATTGATGATTTGGGGTCAGAGTTGCACGCCTGCACATCATGCATTGCATTTCATGTGTGATCAGAGTGCACGCCTGCACAATATTATATATATATATATATATTGCGATTAGAGAGCACGCCTGTATAGTATATTTATTGGGATCGGAGTGCACACCTGCACAGTATATTTATTGGGATCGGAGTGCACGCCTAGACAATATATTGATTGGGATCGGAGTGCACTCCTGCACAGTACATGGACCTTGTGAGTCCCCCATGGGTCCTGACCTTGAAGCCATTGCTCAGAAGGTGTGTACATAGCATATGCATTGCATCGCATTGCATTGATTCATTTGGTTCAGATTGGTTAAAGTGTACTTGTTGACTTTGTACTTATTGTATATGTGTTATTTATTTCACTAGATTGAGAAATTCTTGGACTATGTTATGATGTTCTTATGACTGTTTAACTTGACTATTTAGTTAGAGTAAGGTGTCTTTCCTGAGTGCAGGTTGTATGTTTGGGTTTAGATATTTTACGTGGTGTCACTCGTCACCACTTTGAATTAGGGTCGATAAACATTTCTTGCTGAGTACACGTGGTGCTGTACTCACTCTTGCTTTTTCTACACCCTATGTACAGGTACAGATCCTACGATCTCCGAATATTAATTCTCGTGGTTCCTTCTTTGCTTACATCGTTGGAGATTCGAGGTAGCTGCTACTGGTCTTAGAATCTATCGAAATCTCCTTCGTCCTTGTCCTTATGCATTTTCAACATTTTTAAAGACTCAAACTTTCATTTGGTACTGTATCTAGTGGCTTGTATTAGTGACTTCCAAACCTGGGATTATGTATTATTTGATCTTACTAGCATGCTAATCTATTTATGAGAATATTTGGGATTGTTTATGTTCTTATTCACTTCTGCTTCTATGAGTTTGAGATGTTGTTCTTGGTATTGGGTATTTGGCGTACCTATCACGAAGGATAGAATAGGTGCCATCACGGTCCCGAATTTGGGCCGTAACATGGTGTTAGCCTTAGTATTGGCATTGGTATTGGGGATGATACCGTTGGACTAAATTTCTCACTGTTCCATCATTTTATATTATGTTATGGAACTTGGTTTGGTTATTGTTTTGGTTTTGTCTTATGGTTTTGGTTGATTATGGTCATTGGTTTGATTTGGGATACTTAGACTTGTTTGGGTCGGTCTCGGTCATAGAACTATCCCAGATTCTGGATTAGAGTGATTACATGCTATCTTGTTATATGTTCAAAATTCATCCAACTCAGGGTATATGCTGGATGGTTGGGTTGGGTATTGGGGGTGGTCTCCGATCCTGGTTTGGATTTGAGATACCTATTACGACAAGGCCCCTAGTCGGGTTATATCAAGCTATTATAAGAGCTTTAGTTTCATGGTCAATTAGGATTTCACAAAGCTGTGTCTAGTAGAGTCTCTTTTAAGGGTATGTAGTGCACCACACTTATAAAGGAGTGGCTATAAGGCAGTTAGGAATGTTTCACTTTCTTGGTATTCTATTCTCAAGCTTGGATTCTAAGTCTTGGAATCTTCTCTAATTCTGATTTGTTCGCTTTTTAGATTATGCCTCGATGATCTGGAACACAAGAAAACTCTTTTGTCCTATCTTGGGACAACGTAGAAGGGATACAGGTGATCTATACTAGGTTTAGGGGTCCAGTCCCTAATATTTTTGGAGTTCCACTAGTTCGTTACTAGTCCTCTTCAGGGTGAGGTGACGAATGTGGAATTTTATCAATCGATTCATACTATTGCATAGTTGGTTGTTGCTCAGTCTGAGCGGGATGAATATGGTGTTTCATCTACTGAGGCCACAAGGGTTGGCCAGTTTATGATGATGAATCTTGATGAGTGGTGAATTTACCACTTATTTGCACTCAATATCCATGCACACTACCATGTTTTGAATGAACAAATGAGACATAATTGTGATTGAATGCACTAATATCCATATTTTGTAGGCACATAGTTGATGAGATGGAAATATATGGATTGGATCTAAAAAGATTCAAAAAGGGAGAAAGGAAGTGCAACTGAAGATATGGAGTATACATAGCCTCAGTTACCACGGTCGCGGTCTGAGGGCCGCGATCGAGGTCAGTTAAGAAGGTCAACCTACCTTGATCACATGGCACTGCTTGTGGTCGTTGTAGCCGCGGTCACGGAGAAGCTGTTGTGATCACGGCCTAGTGGAAAATAAGCCCAAGGGAAAAAATGTAAATGCACACAGCAATTCCCAAATTTTTCCCTGTAGAAGACTCAAACCCCATCATTCCAGAACATCTCTACATTTCCCAATTATTGAATATTGTTATAGCTTTTAGCCTTCATACTTGGAGAAGAAAATATTGTATTAATTTTGGGTGAAGAATTTATTAGAGTGGTTTCCAAGTGGAGGATTATCTAAATCCCATTAGAGATTTGTGGATATTCAAAGTTTGAAGTAACATTCACTTAGTCTTCCATCTATCTAATCAATGGAGGTTATTGGGTATATCTTGCTTACTATTTCTATGAGTAACTAGTTTTCCTCTAGGGTTATGCTAGAGTAGGGTGAAAATATGTGTGAGATGTGATTTACTTATGCATTTACTAGTTTGTGATGTTAGGTTTTATTATTACTTGACTAAATTGGTTGGGATTTGTTGGTGAAGGCCTCAAATGCCCAAATAGGGTTTGTGGTTGAAAATCCCAAACTATTGAAAGCCTAAACCATCCTTGAAAAGGGGGTTTAGATGAACTGTAGGACCCCACATCATCCTTGAAAGAGGGATGTGGGAACTAAGGCAATAATAGACAATTTATGAGCATGGTTGACTAGTTTTCACTATCTTAGACATAAGGGTGAATGTGAAGTTGACTATACTTAGGGCATTATCCTAGAAATAAGAGTGTCTAATTGAGGTATTAGGTGGTTTTGATTGAAGCACTTATTAGGTAATCGAAAGGGTAAATGAGTGACATCCTTAAGGTTTTGTTGACATACTATCCTCAAGGATTTCTAACCTAGCCTACCACATCACCAACATTTAGAATTTGCATCAATTCATTGCACACTCATGCAAATGTCGACCCTAGGAAAAAATAATCCCAAGATTCATTCCTAATTGATTAGACACTAATTATTCGTCGCCCCGAATTAATTGATCGCCATTCATATTGTTCCTTATGGATTCGACCCCGACTCAAAATTTGGGTAAATATATTGACGATGACCTCCTTGCACATAAATTGACGTATAGGTAGAGAGTTACCAAAACTGGCGCCGTTGTCGGGGAACAATTTGGCATATTGGGTTAATTTGGAGTTTTAGCTTACTTGCGTAAATTCAATCTTGTAAATAAGTGTTTGTGATTTTCTTTTGTCTCTTGTGTTAGGTAGATTTTTATTTTTGCGTAGCTTTCTCTATAGTATCTTGGGACTACTATGATTTTGGTAGTTGGAAGCCCTATCTTGACGATCCGTGTCCATATTTAGATGGACCCTACTTTCTGAGAGATTGTAGATATGCTCCCCAGAGAGAGATAGAATCACTATCTCGATCCTATTGGAGGTATGATTGTTCTTCATGTGGAGGTCGAGATGTACATTGGAGTGATTACCCAAATGCCCCCTCCCCTTATTTTTCTAACCAAAATGATAGTTCGTCCTATGAGTTTGATAGGTCTTATGATGATAAGAAGGAAGAGCAGCATACTGGGTCCAATAGTTTTGAAGTAATGATTCAAACTATTTTGGATCGGGTAAATATAATGGGGGAGAATGTGCAAGACATACATCAATCCAATGAGGCATTCGGAAGAGAGATTATCAAAATGGAGGAAATAGGCAAGGAGACAAGCTTGCAAATACAACAGCCTTTCCCAATTTCCAAGATGAGGTCGACCAAGAAGAGAAACCAAGCTATGATGATGAGCTTGGTAATTTAGAATCCTCGGTGATTTCCCAACCAATCGAGTCAAATGATGTTAAAGATGCCAATATAAAGGAAATGGTACTAAAGTCAAAAGAAGAAGCAAAGCACATCTCTTGTAATAACTCTAGTCCATTTTGGGGTGAGGGTGCTAGTACGGATTCAATTTCAAAATTAAGGGATAGACCTCATTCAATCCACTTCTCAACATTATGCTTAGAGGATGTGATGAAAATCCACCTACCTAGGCAAATAGAGAATTATGGGGAAAAAGGAACTATCCCTACATTTTGGACTTTGACACTCCGCAAGAGCAAATGGGAGCCCCACACTTGAAGGACAAAGAGCTCAACTTCCAATGTGCAAATAGTGTCCTATTAATAATTTCACCTTTGACCAAGGAGCCAATCCAGAAGTTCGATATGAAATTGGGTAAAATATTAATATGTTGATGAGTGGTAAATTTATCACTCATTTGCACTCAACATTCGTGCACACTACCATGTTTTCAATGAATAAATGAGACATAATTGTGATTGAATGCTCTAATATCCAAATTTTACAGGCACATAGTTTATGAGATGGAAATATATGGATTGGAGATAAAAGGATCAAAAAGGGAGCGCAAAGTGAAACCGAAGACCTGGAGTAGACATAGCCTCAGTTATTGAGGTCACGGTCTGAGGGTCGCGATTGCTGTCAATCAAGAAGGTCAACCTACCACGATCACGTGGCACTGACCACAGTTTCTTTAGCCATGGTCGCGATGAAGTTGTTGCAATCATGGCCAAGAAGAAAATCAGCCTAAGGGCATAAATGTAAATGCACATAGTTGTTCCCAAATTTTGCCCTAAAGAAGACTCAAACCCTATCATTCCAAAACATCTTTACATTTCCCAATTATTGAACATTGTTTAAGATTTTAGCCTGCATACTTGGAGAAGAAAATATTGTATTAATTTTGGATAAAGAATACATTGAAGTGGTTTCCAAGTGAAGGATTAGCTAACTCCCATTGGAGATATGTGGGTATTCAAAGTTTGAAGTAACATTCACTTAGTCTTCCATAGATCTAATCAACGGAGGTTATTGGGTATATCTTGTTCACTATTTCTATGAGTAGCTAGTTTTTCCTCTTGGGGTTATGCTAGAGTAGGGTGCAAATATGTGTGAGATGTGATTTACTTGTGCATTTACTAGTTTATGATGTTAGGTTTTATTATTGCTTGACTAAATTGGTTGGGATTTATAGGTGAAGGCCTCAAATTCCAAAATAGGGTTTGTGGGTGAAAATCCCAAGCTCTTAAAAGCCTAAACAATCCTTGAAAAGGGGGTTTAGGTGAACTATAGGAACCCGCATCATCCTTAAAAGAGGGATGTGGGAACTAAGTCAATAATATACAATTTATGAGCATGTTTGACTAGTTTTCACTATCTTAGACATATGGGTGATTGTGAAGTTGACTATACTTAAGGGCATCATCCTAGAAATAGGGGTGTCTAATTGAGTTATTAGGTGGTTTTGATTGAAGCATTCATTAGGTACTCGAAAGGGTCAATGAGTGACATCCTTGAGGTTTTTTTGATAAACTATCCTCAAGGAATTCTAACCTAGCCTACCACATTACCAACATTTAGAATTCGCATCAAGTCATCACACACTCATGCATATGTCGCCCCTAGGAAAGCATAATCCCTAGATCCGTGCCTAATTTATTAGACTTTAATTATTCGTTGCCCTGAATTAATACTAGAAATTCCCAAAAAGGAAATATTAGTTGTGACATTTCACAAATCCCCCACTTTTATCTTTTTGTATTCTAGTTTTGAATTTAGCAAGTGTCCGTTGTTTCAAGATAATTTGATTTCCATTCACATTGTTCCTCATGGATTCGACCTCGACTCAAAAGTTGGTAAATATATTAGCGACGATTGCCTTGCACTTAAATTAACGTGAAAGTTAAGCATTATCAAATCCTTCTACTTTTACTGGTATAAAGGTGGAGGAGGATCCACAGGGTTTCTTGGTGACATGGGAAGATATTCAGGGTGATGCAGACCACGAACATGGAAGGGGTGAATTTTGCAGCTTATCAACTCAAGGATATTGCATACCAGTGGTACAAGGAGTGGGATAGAGATAGAGGTAATAATGAGGAGTTGTCATTATGGGAGACTTTCTTACATGCTTTTCTGGTTACTTCTTTCCTCAGGAACTGAGGGAAGGAAAGGTAGAGTAATTTATCAATCTAAGACAAGGGAAAATGTTTTTCAAGGAATATGCCTTGAAATTTCATCAGTTGTCAAGATATGCTCTGAAATTGGTGTCTGATATGATGGTGAGTATGAGAAAGTTCTCTGCTGGATTATCTCGGGATTTGATCCTTTAAATCAAGATTGTATTGCTAATAAAGGATATGGATATGTCTAGGTTGGTGGTTCATATGCAACAGGTAGATTTAAATTTGGTCCTCCTGGCCATATGCTTAGAAATCGTCCGGTTGGTAAGGGTGCTTCAGGAGCGGTCAAGCCTCTGGTTTCTTCATCTTCTGCTTTTGCACCTAGTGGTGCTGCATCGACATCTACTCCTACTTCTGGTGCCAGTACTGGTCGGAATAGGTTATATGCTCTTACATCTTGATAGGAGTCTGAGGCATCATCTAATGTTGTGATTGGTATATTACTACTCTTTTCTCGTGATGAGTATTACTTAGTTGATTTGGGGTCCTTTTTCTTATGTGACCTCATTTGTGGTTGTGTATCTTGATTTTAATCCCGAGGTTATTTTGGATCCTTTTTCTGTTTCTACCCCGATATAAGACTCTATGGTTGCTAAGAGAGTCTTAGAGGGTGTGTCGTATCTGTTGGTAGTAAACAGACTTTGGTGGATTTGTTTAAACTGGATATGGTGGTTTTTGATATTATTCTAGGGATGGATTGGTTACACTCGTATTATGCATCCTTAGATTGTCGGACTCATAAGGTTGTATTTGGGTGTAAGACCCCTTACTTTTCTTAGTTCAGTTCAGCTTTTGGTACATGCACAAGAGGCTTAGAACCTGAAAATTTACCTAAGTGTTGGAGACTTAGTTTTATTTTTGGCCTCTTAACTTTGATGATTTTAATTGACCTTCCCAACCCCGAGACATAAGTTTTTGAGTTGATTCATGTTCAAGAGTGTAAGTAACATGTCTCGAGTGAGTTTTGAATATTTTGGATGAGGTTTGGACCATGTTTGGATTTCCAAAATAGCAGCTCATCACGATTGAACCACGTTGCGGTAGCTATAGAGGTAAAAACCTTGGCGCGTTGCGATGAGGGCCCAACCGGCGATCCATTTGCAAATTTTAATTTCCAAGGGCAGTTTAGTCTTTTGCCCCTACCCCCAAATTGTGAAAACACGGGATTAAACAGCTGAAAGGGTATATTTTGCCCACATTCCCCAATTTTATTCAACAAGAAACCCTAAACACTCTAATTGTTCATCAAGCTAAACCTTTCCCCCCCCCCCATCCAAGAAAGATTAAGAATTGGGGTTTCCAAGCTAAGAACATTCAAGCTTGTGATATTCTTCAAGATTTAATCGTTAGAGGTATGCTAGATGTTCATCCATTGGCCCTTTTCACCCATGGAGTCCAAGAATCCATCTTTTATGTTTTAAATTATAAAATTACATATTTATAATGATTGATTTCCATAAAGTTTTTATGAATTTCGATTATACATGATGTTTACAATCTATTTTTGTTGAAAGCACCCCTTACATGTTTGAATCATGAAATTTCATTGTTAAATCCCTAAGTATGGTTTTAGTATTGCAATTATGTTATGCCCACATGTTTCACTCATTCCCATGCTTAAGTCCATGAATTTCTTACCATTTAAATTTCAAGTTAAGATTATAAATTATTTCAAGTGGAATGCATTATAGAATGTTTTAAATATGGTGGTTTCTATACCATGTTCATGAGAATTTAGAATAAATCCTCAGTTTATGATCTTGTCATGTAATTGTGCTATCTCATCATGTTTAAAGGTATTTCCATGTTTAAATTCATGTCTCCCATGTGTTTGATGAAATGTTTAAGTGAATAATTATGAATAATGATTTCCCTTCCATGGTTTCGAAGCTTTCATGTGTACCAATTGTTATAGTGATCGAGTCCTGGGGGTTATGAATACCTAAAATTTAGCCATTGACCTAGTTTTCAGTATCTACAGAATAATTTCAGTCATACCATGAGCAACATCATTCAGTTAGTTAATACAGTCAGTTGTGGGTTTAGTTAAGCTTAGTTCCAGCCAGTAATTAGTATCAGTTCAGTTGATAGTAGGATTCAACACCGAGCAAACCTAGGGATGGGGGCTCACTCGTCAGTTAGGATTGGGTCCTTAGAAGCAATTCCTAAGTTCCAGAACTACGTAGCCAGTGTAGGTTATGAGATGTCACCCGCCAGTTTAGGACTGACACTCTCAAGGATCACCTGCTAATTTAGGAATAATCTTAGGGGTCACCCACCAGATTAGGACTGACTCCACAACCATTGTTAGTACCCGTGGCACATTACTAGCACCCTTCTAACTGGGGTCACAGGTTGGACTCCGATCAATTCAGTTTGGAGCATGTCAGTTAGATGATACCTCCCACGGTCTTAGTATAGTATTCAATGTCTCTTCAGTTCAGGTTTGCTTGACTAAGTGTACAGACTTTTAGATATTCAATTTAACAGTTTTCAGTCTTTCAGATTACAAATTTTCTTAGTATCATAACAAATATAAATTTAGTCTTGCATTCTTAGATATTATAGTTTCCACGCATTCATTATTAGTGATCTCATGTGGTTTTATTAGTCCTTACCTCATAAGCATAGTACTCTACTATTTCAGTTACAACATTTATTTTAGAATTCAATTTAGTTTTGCTTGAACATAGCATATAGTTTATCAGTTATTCAGTTATCAGATTTCAGTATTTCAGTTTATAGACTATTTCAAAATTATATTATATGCTTGGTCATGCATTCTCAGATTTTACAGCATTCACGCCTGAATATCCAATTATCTCATGCTATTCATTTAGTTATTTGTTATTCATATACATGAGCCCATGTATATCAGCCTAACCTCATCTAGCATACCAGTACATTCAAAGTACTGACTGGATACTCTTTTTTTGCGCTATGATATATCATATCATAGGTTCAAATGCTCAGGTTCCCCACTGCACTTAGATACTCCAACGCATAAGCAACAGTTGAAGTGGTGGGTCCTCATATTTTGAGGGTTGATTATATTTATTTTAGTACTTTAGTCTAGTAGACAATTGTAGTTAGTTGGGGACATATCCCATCAACTCTACAGTCATTCAGTTAGAGGCTTTCAGACAGTTATCTAGTTTTCAGTTGATTGTCAGTCCTTACGTTATTACTTTTAGACAACTGTTTCAGATTTAAGAGTTCAGTAATGTCTTAGTAGTATAAAACCTTATGGCATATCCAGTTATTTTGCATAAATGTATCTTTTATTAGCAGTTTCGTTCAGTGCTTACAGCAGGTACCAACTCATAGGTTAGCTTATGGTCACTTGTGATTGTAAGCACTATGTGGCGTCCAGGGTGTACTCCCGAGGCATTACATTAGGTTTCCTGGTGAATTGGTTATTGGGTGAGAGGGTGGTTCCCTAGCTCCTAGGGGAAGGTTTATTTCTTATCTTAGATCTTGGAGATTAATCTCCAAAGGGTGTCTCTATCATTTTGTTCGGGTTAAATATTCTAACTCGGAAGGTCCTTCTTTACATTCAGTTCCACTGGTAAATGAGTTTCCTGAGATCTTTTCAAATGATCTTTATGTCATTTATCGGGATAGGAAGATTGAGTTTAGTATTGATTTGGTTCCAGACACTCATCCAATATATATTCCTCATTATAGAATAGATCCGACTGAGTTGAGGGAACTCAAGGAGCAACTTAAGGATCTTTTGGATAAGGGTTTCATCCATCCTAGTGTATCCCCTTGGGGTGCATCGGTGTTATTCATGTGAAACAAGGATGGTTCCCCTTAGGATTTGCATTGACTATCGATAATTGAATAAGGTAACGGTTAAGAACAAGTATCCTCATCCAAGGATAGATAACTTGTTTGATTAGTTACAAGTCGCCAAGTTTTTTTCTAAGATAGATCTTTGGTTTGGGTATCATCATCTTAAGATTAGGGAGGACGATATCCCTAAGATGACTTTTCGTACTCAGTATGGGCCCTTTAAGTTCTTGGTTATGTCATTTGGTTTAACTAATGCCTCGGTGACATTTATTGATTTGATGAACAGGGTTTTTAGGGAGTTTTTGGATCTTTTTGTCATTATGTGAATTGATGACATTCTAGTTTATTCTAAGAGTGAGGTAGATCATGTAAATTACCTCTATGTCCAATTGCAGACCTTGAAAGAGCAACAGTTATATGCCAAGTTCCCCAAGTGTAAGTTTTTGTTGAACGTTGTACCTTTATTGGGCCATATTATTTCTAGTGAGGGGATCATAGTGGATCCGCATAAGTTGGCTATGGTGAAAATGTGGCCTAAACCCACGACTCCAACCAATATTTAGAGATTCTTGGGTTTGGTTGGGTACTATAGGCGGTTTATGGAAAGTTTCTCGATGATAACTGCCCCCTGACTAAGTTGACTCAGAAAAAGGTAAAGTGTTCTTAGTCAGATGTGTGTGCAGGGAATTTTGAGAATCTTAAGGATAAGCTAACTTCTGCTCCAGTGTTGACATTACCTAAAGGTAATGAGGGGTTTATGGTTTATTTTGATGCGTTCCGGGTAGGACTTGGTTGTGTTTTGATGCAACATGGGAAGGTTATACCATATGATTCCAGACAGTTGAAGTAGCATGAGAAGAATTATCCTACTCATGATTTGGAGCTTTTAGTGGTGGTTTTTTCTTTGAAAATCTGGTGGCATTATTTGTATGGAGTGCACGTGGATAACTTTTCTAATCATAAGAATCTACAATACGAGTTCACTCAGAAAGAGTTAAATCTCAGGCAAAGGAGATGGTTGGAGCTTCTCAATAACTATGATATGAGTCTTCACTACCACCCAGGTAAAGTTAACGTGGTTGGTAATACTCTTAGAAGGTTATCCATGGGGAGTTTAGTTCATGTCAATCAGGAGAAGCGAGAATTGGTGAAGGATATTCACTGCTTGGCTAATCTTGGAGTTCATCTCTTGGACTCCAATGATGGTGGTGTAATGGTAAAAGAAGTGGCTCGGTCGTCTTTTAGTTTAGAGATTAAGGAAAAGAAAGTTCTGGATCCTATCTTGATGAAAATCAAGAGTGATATTGGTTTGAAAAAGATGATGGTTTTTTAGATTAGTGGTGATGGTACTTTATGGTACCAAGGGAGGTTGTGTGTTCCTGATGTCGACGGTTTGCGACAGGGGTTTTTGGCTAAGGTGCATGAATTGCGCTACGTTGTTCATCCCGATTCGACAAAAATATATCACGATCTCAAGGAAATGTATTTGTGGAGTTCTATAAAAAGGGTTGTGGCTGATTTTGTGGCAAATGCTTGGTGGGCCAACAAGTCAAAATTGAGCAGGTAAGTGTAATGCCCTGAGTCTGTACCTTGGACATTACACGGTACTTACGACCCCGAAGGACCACAAGCTAACCCATGATTGATGTCTACTGTGAGCACTGAACAATATACTAAAATAAATGCAAAATAATAGGCTAAACTGCCCTAAGGTTCAAATATCTAAAATACTATTGAAATATCAAACTGTAATAGAAATCTATAAAACTGTCAGAAAACTAGTCTGAAAAAAGCCTCTAACTGAAACTGTCTGAATGTGGAGTTGATGGGACAATTCCCCAACTAACTACATCTACTGAAATACTGAGTCTACTGAAATAATGAAATAAAAGAATATCTTCGAATGACGAGAACTCACTGCTAATATACTGCTGCTGGATGAACTAAATCTATCAATGTGCGGTCGAGAACCTGAGCATCCGAACCTATGATATAAGACATCATAGAGAAAAGAAAGAGAATATGTCAGTACGTGCAATGTACTGGTATGCTAGATGGGGTAAGGCTAAATCCAAGGGCTCATATGCATGAACAATAACTGACTGCATGATATAGAGTAACTGAATATGAGAGTACATGGATAACTGATACTACTGTAAATACTGAGTGTTCACTGATGTGAATATAAATAAATACTGTGACTAAGCTTGTCTGAAGCTAAGTCCTAAATTCTGATACTAAGTAACTGATATTTGAAGTTACTGATAACTGATTTACTGATACTAGTTAACTGTATCTGACAGTCCTAAATCTGTATAACTGAACTGAGTTCTATTCTGAAGACTAAGACTAAAACTGTGGGAGGTAATCATCTAACCAACATGACCCAAATAAGATAAGATAACTGAGTTGGGGTACAATCTGTAACCCTAATTGGAAGGGTGTCAGTATTATTCCATGGGTTAGGATAAGCCGAGAGTTACCCTCATCTGACAGGTACTCTAATGAGAATGGTGGAACCCTCATCTATCAAGTTAAAACACCTTATCCACCCTCATCTGGAAGGTTTAATATCTCAACCTACACTGGCTACGTAGTTCTGGAACGCAAGGATTGTTTCTAAAGATCACACCATCTACTGGAAGGTAAACCCCCATCCTTGGGTTCACTCGGTGCTAAATCCTACTCCCAACTGAAAGACACTGAACTGAGTATACTGAAATGGACTGAACTGATACTGAGCTTACTGAGTTTTCCTGAGTTTGGTAATCTAACTGAGTTCTACTGAGTTCTGTAACTGACTGAGAGTTCTACTGATTGTGACAGGACTGAGGTTCTGTAACTGACACTGGCTCTAGGCACACAGCTAAATTATCGGGTATTAAATACCCCCAGGACTCGATAGCATGAAAAATAAAGCATAGCATAATCTTGAATAACATGACATTTTTCACTTGTTCTTAATTCATCCATAGAGAATTTTTATCAAACACTTGTATGGCATTTACTTATTCATGAATGGGAAACACATGCTATCAGGTTATAATGGCACTAATGCATTCACATAGGCACATTATCTAACACATGGGGAGCATGCTTAGGTTATACAACAATCAACACATATAGTTATCATAGCTACATTAATCAACTTATAAATCGAAGGGTTCATCAAGAGGATCATGTAATTCAACACATATAATGATTAATTTCATGCAAGCTTGTAATTTAATTATGGATAAAAAACCCAACAATAACATGAACATGAATTCAATTCAATTCAAGAATGGAAGTTCATAACTCAACAATCTTGTAGTTTGAAAACGGATTTGTGGACTCTATGGGTGGAAGGGACCCATAGATGAATACCTAACATAGCTTGGAATGTTAATTCTTGAAGGTTCTTGGAGAAATTCTTGAGCTTTGTTCTTGAATTTTGAAACTAGGGTTGCTTGTTTTTTAGAGAGAATGATGTACTTTGGGGAAAATTGAGTGAATAATGATATATTTTGGTCATTTAGGGATTAATTTCGTGTTTAAAGCTGATTTGGGTCATGGAAAAAGTCTAAGTTGCCATTGGGATTTAAAATCCCGCAAATGAAATGCCGATTAAGGCCTCACCGCGACGTGGTGAATGGGTCATCGCAACGTAGTGCAATCACGATGACCCTATAGAAATTGACAAATTCCAAAATGGCCTTCACCGCGATGCGATGGAGTGCTCATCGCGATACTCACTGCAACGTGACCAAATCGCAATACATAAACTGCCCTAACTCTTCACCCGGGTATCAAATTTGGGTGAATTTTATATCATTGGAAAGCTGACTGAATTTCCTACGCATTGGCAGGTGCTAAACTGAATAATACTTAGTATTTTATAAATTTTATATAGGATAACTCATGTTACTTAGGAACAATAACTGAATGCATGATATAGAGTAACTAAATATGAGAGTACATGGATAACTGATACTACTGTAAATACTGAGTGTGCACTAATGTGCATATAAATAAATACTGTGACTAAGATTATCTGAAGCTAAGTCCTGAATTCTGATACTAAGTAACTTATATCTGAAGTTACTGATAACTGATTTACTGATATTGGTTGACTGTATCTGACAGTCCTGATTTTGTAAAACTAAACTGAGTTCTATTCTGAAGACTGAGACTGAAACTATGGGAGGTAATCAACTGAAGGACATACCCCAAATAAGATAAGATAACTGAGTTGGGGTCCAATCTGTACCCCCAATTAGAAGGGTGTCAGTACCATGCCATGGGTACTAAGTACAAGCTGAGAGTTACCCTCATATGGAAGGTACTCTAATGAGAATGGCAAAACCCTCATCTATCAGGTAAAAATACCTCATCCACCCTCATCTAGCAGGTTTGATGTTTGAACCTATGCTGGCTATGTAGTTTTGGAACTCAAGGATTTCTTCTAGAGATCACACCCTCTACTGGCAGGTAAGCCCCCATCCTTGGGTTCACTCGGTGCTGAATCATACTCCCAACTAAAAGACACTGAACTGGACTGAAATGATACTGAGCTTATTGATTTTTCCTGAGTTTGGTAAACTGACTGAGTTTTACTGAATTTTGTAACTGACTAAGAGTACTACTGATCATGACATGACTGAGGTTCTATAACTAACACTGGCACTAGGCACACAGCTAAATTTTTGGGTATTAAATACCCCCAGGACTCAATAGCATGAAAAGTAAAGCATAGCATAGTCTTGAATAACATGACATTGTTCACTTGTTCATAATTCATCCATAGAGACTTTTTATCAAACCCTTGTAAGGCATCTGCTTATTTATGAAGGGGAACACATGTTATCAGGTTATAATGGCACTAATTCATTCACATAGGCATTTTATCAAACACAAGGGGAGCATGCTTAGGTTATACAACAATTAACACACATAGTTATCATAGCTATATCAATCAACTTGTAAATCGAAGGGTTCATCAAGAGGATCATGTAATTCAACACATAATGATTAATTTCAGGAAAGATTGTAATTTAATTGTGGACAAAAAACCCAAAAATAACATGAACATGAATTCAATTCAATTCAAGCATGGAATTTCATAACTCAACAATCTTGTAGTTTGAAAACAGATTCGTGGACTCTATGGGTGGAAGGGAATCTTATATGAACACCTAGAATACCTTGGAATGTTAATTCTTGAAGGTTCTTGGAGAAATTCTTGAGCTTTATTCTTGAATTTTAAAACTAGGATTTCTTGCTTTTGAGAGAGAATGATGTACTTTGGAGAAAATTGAGTGAATAATGATATATTTTAGCCATTTAGGGATTAATGTTGTGTTTAAGGTTGATCTGGGTTATGGGAAAAGTTTAAGTTTCCCTTTGGGATTTAAAATACCACAACTGGAACTCCGATTAAGGCCTCACCACGACGCGGTGAATGGGTCATCGCTATATCCACCGCGATGCGGTGGAATCGCAGTGACTCTCTAGATTATAACAATTGTTGTTTTTGTGTTCACCGCGATGCGGTGAAATCGTGGTGACCATCGAGAAATTGAAAAATACCAAAATGGACTTTAGCACAACGCGATGGAGTGCTCATCGCGATACTTATCGCGATGCGGCCTAATCATGGTGAGCCACTATTTTTACATAAACTGCCCTAACTCTTCTCTCGGGTATCGGATTTGGGCAAATTTTATATCACTGGAAAGTTGACTGAATTTCCTGCGCATTGGCAGGTGCTAAACTAAAAAATATAGAGTGTTTTATAAATTTTATATAGGATAACTCACTTACTTAAAGCTAAGTTAAGCTCTAGGAATTCGGGGTATTACAGTAAGGCCTGGTGGGTTATATCAAGAAATTAATTCACCCGAATAGAAATGGGAGGTGATCAATATGGATTTCTTTATTGGTCTTCCTAAGTTTTGAAATAAATTTTATTCGATTTTGGTCATCGTGAATAGGATGACCAAGTGCGTTCACTTTTTGTTAGTGCAGACTAACTTTTAGTTATCAGGCTATGGAAAAGTTAAAGGTGATTCAGGATAGTCTTAAGGCTTCCCAAAGCCACCAAAAGTCCTATATGGATGTAAGGCGTAGAGACTTGAAGTTTGAGGTTGGGGATAAGGTGTTCCTAAAGGTATCCTATGAAGAAAGTAAAGCGATTTGGTAAGAAGGGGAAGATCAGTCCTTGGTTTATTGGTCCTTATGCAATTTTGTGGAGGGTTGGTAATGTCGCTTATGAATTGGAGTTTTCTTCTAGTTTGAGCTCCATTCACCTAGTATTTCACGTCTCTGTGTTGAGAAAGTATGTTGGTGATCCTTTTTCGGATATTCCTTTGGAGGGATTAGGTATCTCGAATTCTCTATTTTATAAAGAGGTCTCAGTTGAGATCTTAGATAGGCAGGTTCATCGGTGACAGACCAAATATGTGGCCTTAGTTAAGGTTCTATGGAGGAACCACAAGGTGGTAGAGGCTACATGGTAAGCGGAGGAGAATATGAAGTCCAAGTATCTGCATATATTTTTTTCTCTTGGGATTTGTGCGGAAGGTTTGTTTTCTTCAACATACTTTTATTTTCAAACTTTGTTAAAGAAAAGATTAATATCTTTGCATATTTATTTTTTAACTTGGTTAAATGTTAGATTGATATTTAATAATGTAAATGAATCGTGCTTGCGTTTACCCTACCTTGTTCGTCATTCAGGGACGAATGTTCCTAGTGGGGGAGAGTATAACACCTTGGATTTTTACCCTTAGAAAATTTCCTGGATTTCTAGTTTCTAGACAAGATATGACTAAGGGGTACCAGTTGTATGTTGGGGTACGGTTTATATGGGTTGGTCGTATGTTGACCAATGTTGGTTGGTGGGTTGAATTAATTTCTGGAATGGATGTGACTTGGTAGATACGAGACGTATTAGTGGATACGGGTCATCTAATTTGGGGTTTTTCCTTCACTTAATCTTAGACTTTGTAGCTTAACTTGGATCTGAGTACGAGTGGCTCACCATGAGCCGTAAGCTAGTGTACGAGTCATACCTTGGATTTGTATGGTGGATAATGTTCAATCCTCTTTAATTCTATTCTGCTAGGTGTACGGGTCAAAGGTATGGGTCGTATGCTATGGGTATGACTTGGTTTGGGTAAGTCTCACCTTGGACAGTGTTGAGTCCAAGGGGGAGAACCAGGGTACGAGTGGTGGGTACCACTCGTATTGGAGGGTACGACTGGTATTATTAATCATACCCCTGACGGGAATTTTATGCAGTTTAAGTAAGGGCAATCTGCATATTTCCCCACTTAACCTATTAAGGCCCCACAACTTTTAACACACTTGAAAGGTTATTTGCCTTATTATTCTATTCATTAACACTTAGAAAACAGTCTCTAATCCTCTTTAAGGCTTTTGGGTAAAATAAGTCTAGGGTTTTACTAAGGTGATCAATTTGGAGCTTGTGTTGGTGATTTCTCTCCATCATCTACTCAATTTAAGTCATGTACTCCTTCCCTCACTATTAGTTCCAACTAAAGGCATATTTTGTAAATTATTTTCATGGCATAATTCTATATGGTTTTAGGTTTTCAAATAAATATTTGGGGGGAGGGGGGGTTTGGTTATAATGGCTTGGTTATGGTTTTCCCATGTTTTAATTATGTACTTATGTGTTTTAATAGTTGTTTGGATACTTTTTTGCATGGTAATGGTTAATTGGTATTTGATTTGGGTTTTAGAAGCAGTATGCCCCCAATATGCTTGATAAAATACCTATGAGAATGTTTTTACTATATTGTTGGACTTTTTAATAGAACTATTGCATGGTATGGTTTGGTAATGGAACCCTAAATGGTTTAAATGGTTTGGAATGGTTAAATAGAATGGTTTGGTGATCATGGTTATGGTTAATGAACAACTTATGGGTTACATGGGACTCTCCTAAGCAAACTTAATAATGGAACACTTTTAGGGTACATGGGACTCCCCCAAGTTAACTTAGTAAATGGTACATAGGAATCCCTTTACCTCTTAAGGTTTGGCTAAGGAAAATAATTACAAGTTATAGTCGGTATAATGATACCACTATTAATAACATTGGTTAATAATAAATGAAATAATGGATTGGTTGGTTGGAAATGGTTTTAATTGGGAAATAATGGCTGGGTGTGATAGCTAACTGTTAAGGTGGGAGTTCAATGACCGAACACTGGAAACTCATATTTGCTGACATGAGGGGTTGGCCATGGCGACCATATATGATACTATGAGGTACATGGGAATCTTCTAAGTACATTGTACATATGTATCATGGAGAGAAAAGGGTACTCAAGAATCCCCTACTCTTATGGTATCTCGGTTCATGCAGCTACACGCTTCGGGGCCCGCTCAGGGGGTTACACTGGAACCATATAGCTCGTGGGTGGTTTTAGGATGGTAAGCTACGCATACCCAGGTTAATGATTTAAATTTCATGTTAAACCCAATTCCCTTTCCCGGCATGGTAATATATATATATATATATGGTTTGTATGCATATGGTTGGTTTACTTGGTTTTACTGCATGGCATTATTTTATCCGTATCCTTAGTTCATGCTAGTGTTCACCTACTAGCCCATCTTGGGGGGTTGTATCCCCACGTGATTCAGGAATCGTTCATCCTACTCATCCTGTATAGTGATCGACTTTTGAGATCAGTTTTTGGATTAAAGTGGTGAGCTTTCATCTTTTTGGAAGGCTCCATTACATGTTCATGTATATTTCTATACACTTTGGTTTATTTATGGATATTGGTTTTGGATACGGTTGGAGGCATGTCCCAACTGGATATTGGTTTTCTTTTGGTTAGATGCTTTTTTGGAACTACTATGTGTTGGTATAGGCGGTATCGGTATTGGTGTCAGCCTTAGTATTGGGGTTGATACTGTCGGACTAAATTTCTCACTTTTTCATTATTTTATATTATGTTATGGAACTTGGTTTGGTTATTATTTTGGTTTTCGCTTATGGTTTTGGTTGATTATGGTCATTGGTTGGATGTGGGACGGTTGGGCTCGTTTGGGTTGGTCTCGGTCATAGACCTATACAATAGTCTGGATTAGTGTGATTACACGCTATCTTGTTATATGTTCGAAATTCATCCAACTCAGGGCTTATGTTGGAAGGTTGGGTTGGATATCAGCGGTAGTCTCCGGTCATAGTTGGACTTGAGATGCCCATTACAACAAGGCCCCTGTTCGGGTCGTGTCATAATGTTCACAATCAATCAGTATGAAGACCAAAAATCCATTCACTACATGTATAAGTGAGCTCAGAATAAACTCAACATATCAATAATTCATGTTTTCAGTTTCCACTTGGCACCACCAGAATAAATAGTCATGTAGTCATCAATAATATTATTTCCAATCCCTCGCTGGGGTATCACTAAAATGATAATGCAATTAAATACTATAATAAGGCCTATAATGTCAACTTATTCCCCTAATCAGGTGACATAATAATAGATAAGGCATTCTAATGCACAACTAAGGCCTATGATGACACATCAAGCCTCCAGTCGGGTGACATAATAATAAATATAATATTTAATGTACAAACATGACCAATAACATCAAATCAAGGTTCTACTCGGGTATCACAATAATATATCCTCTCAAATCTACAAGAAATATACATATAAGCACCCACTTAGACACACGAGCATAAATAATTGCTCAAGTACATAAATATATCCATATAAGCCCCACTTGGCAACATAAAATAAACAACAATCCCTACAAATATATCGCGGAACTACCCAAACCTAGTTTGTTCCATACACTAAGTCTCATCAACTAAATATAAGTCCATTTATACTTTAAGTATTCACTAAAACTCGATTATCCCATCACTATCAATTTGACACAATATGACCTAAAGGTCACAAAACCCTAATCATCACAATAAGGCCCACCAGATAAGATTCAAGCCCTAAAATAAACATCAAATATATAGATTATTTAAAGCACTAAGTTACCTATCTACAACTTATTCTAAGTATAATTGCATGTAGCAAAACTAACTAAAATAGGTATTTACCTAAACACATCCATCAAAGACTTCGGTACCCTCAGAGATGTTTGCCATATCACCTAAGTAAGACCCACAACCTAAATAAAACATAAAAATACAAACATACAAGCATATAACACATAAAAACTTTAGAAAAAGTCAAGGCACATCTCAACTAGCCTTAAATGAAGATCCACAATCTCAAGCACCATCCCAAGCCTTAATCGAAAGCTCAACTCCCTTAAATCAACACCAAACGCGTCCAATCTACTCAAAAATGACATCCACAAGTCAAAAAAGTTAATGATACTTATATTGAACCTATATAATATAGGTCCAAAATGGGTTTGAAATGAGTCCCAAAACGAAAGGGATAAAACCAAAATTTTAATTAAGAATAATGTTCCCCATAAAAAAAAGGAGTCTATAGTTGAAAACTCACACGAAATTAAATTAAAAGTAGATAATGAATCAAAGAATAACTCATAGTATAATTTATGAGGAAAAATCCCAAAAACACATTTAAAATCACAAATTTGAAGTTGTTTTGTATAGAATATATTAAAAAAACAAACGAATATAAGATAAAGAGGTTCTTATAGGAGTAAAGAATCTTTAGATTTGATACATACAAATATTTGCTATCCATTTCCTATGACTTCATGGAATGGTCAATAATATTTAATTAACTTTATTGATGAATACTCCTATTACATATATCTCTATTCAATTCATGAGAAGTCACAATCTTCAGATGTTTTAAAAAAATTTAAGGCTGAAGTTGAAACTTAATTAGTCAAGAAAATTAAGGTTTTTAATCTGATCATGGAGGAGAATACTATGATAGATACGATGGATTAGGTGAACAATGTCCAGGACCTTTTGCAAAGTATTTGATAGAGTGTGGGGTTGCACCTCAATACACTATGTCGGGGACTTCAAGTCAAAATGGTATAGTTGAAAGACGAAATCGAACTCTTAAGGATATGGTAAGAAGTATGATTAGTCATTCTTATTTACCTGAATTGATTTGGGAATAAACATTAAAAACTGTAGTTTATATATTAAATGGAGTTCCTAGCAAAGAGGTAGATAAGACCCCATATGAGTTGTGGACTGGTAAGAAGCCTAGTATTAGGCACTTGCATGTCTGGAGATGTCCGGCCGAAGTAAGAACTTACAAAGCTAATAAAAATAAGATGGATTTAAGAACTGTTAGATGCTACTTTGAAGTTTACTCAGAAATATCAAGAGGTTTTATGTTTTAAGACTCCTCAAATAGATCTTTTTTTGAAATAGGGAATGCCAAAATTATTGAGGATGTTGATTATAGTGGGAGTAATCAAAACAAACAAATTATGTTTGAAGATGAATTTGATAATATCGATTCTCATGAAAATGATCAGATTACTTTACCAAATGTGTTTCAACCTGTAAATCGAGATTATGGAGAAAACACAACGATATTACCTCACGTTCAACATCCTCAAGTTGAATTGCCTATAAGAAGATCTAGTAGAGAAAGGAAAAATACAATTTCGGATAATTATGTGGTTTATATCTGAGAGCATGATTTTGACATAGGATTGGAATATGATCCTATAACTGTTAGTCAAGAAAAATCATGTTGAAACTCTACTAATGGATCAAAGCCATGAAAGATAAGTTGAAAATTATGAAAGACAATGGCATTTGGGATCTTGTCGAGTTACCACGGGGACAAAATCAATTGATTGTAAATGGATTTTTAAAACAAAACATGATTCAAAAGAAAATATTAAAAGATAGGTATTCACTCAAAAGGAAGGCATAGATTTTAAAGAGACTTTTTTGCCTGTTTCATTGAAAGACTCCTTTAGAATCATTATGGAACTTCTATCTCATTATTACTTAGATCTACATCAAATAGATATAAAGAATGCATTTCTCAAGGGACATTGAAAAAATAATATACATGGTGCAACCAGAAACCTTTTAGTATGAAGATTCAAAGCATTTTTTATGTAAACTTAAGAAGTACATATATGATCTAAAACAGGCATCCAGTCAATGGTACCAGAAGTTTGATAAGGTGATAACCTCTTTTGGTTTTAGGAAAAACACCATTGATCAGTGCATATATCTCAAGTTTAGTGGGTGCAAATTTGTTATCTTTGTGCTATATGTATATTACATTTTACTAGCAAGTAGTGATGCAGGTTTATTTCTTAAAACCAAGAAATTTCTATCCATTAATTTGAAATAAAATATCTTGGTGAGGTGCCCTTTGTTCTAGGTAGAGAGATTTATAGGGATACCACTAGAAACATTCTTTCACTATCATAAAAGACTTATATTTATGAGGTGTTGAGTAGATTTGGCATGAAAATTATGCATTGGGAGATACAGCTGTGGCAAAGGTGATAAATGTAGTTTACGCCAGTGTCTAAATATAGACATAGAAAAGAAAGATATGGACAAAATCCCATATGCATAAGAAGTAAAAAGTCCCATGTATGCATAAGTTTGTACGCATCCAGACATAGCGTACATAGTGGAAATGTTGGGTTGATATTTAAGTAATCCGGAAAATAGATTATTGGAATGTTTCAAAATAGGGTATGACGTATCTTCAAGAACTAAAGATTACAAGCTCAGTTATCGGAGGTCGAATCATGTAGAGATCATAGGATATTCTGATTCAGATTTTGTTGGATGTCTTGATAGTAGGAGATCTACATCAGGTTATGTCTTTATGATGGTTGGAGGAGGTGTTTCCTGGAAAAGTGTGAAACAAAAATTAATAGCTTCCTTTAAAATGAAAGACGAATTTATGACCTACTATGAAGCATCCAATCAGGGAATATGGCTAAAAAATTTTATCACTAAAATACAAATAGTCGGTGGCATAGAAAGAACATTGTAAATTTATTATAATAATAAGTATACTGAGTTATATTTGAAGAACAACCAAAGTTCATCAAATTCAAAACAAAGGGTTTAGATTCATCGTGTCGATTGACATTAACAGTACAAACTTGATGAGTGCAGATCTGCTCATGAAAGGTTTGCCACCTGAAGTGTTTCATGGGCATGTGACTAATATGGGTGTTGTCAAATTTGATGATGAGCCATTTTAATGGGAGTCTGTTATTTTATGCTATTGATATGTAGTTTATTTTTTTGTACAAACTGATATTTTATGAATTCTATGCATTTTGTGTGTTTATTCATAACTCTAAAAAATAAAAATATTAACTTTCTATTGTAGTTTTGCACAAGGTATAAGAAAGTGATTTAGAACTATTAAAGTCATAAGGTTGGAACATTTGGAAATAGGCATGACTTATATTATTTTACATGTAATTTTCATATTTATCTATGGCATTGGTATTGCTAATATTTGTGATAGTTGATGGGTTTAGTTTCAAATATATGTTACGAAGACTGCTTTGATCCTATATAGATAGTATCGATGAACCAAATTGTATTGAGATATTTAAATCAAGATATCAAAAGTGTGTGCGCACTAAAGTTTCATCTATGTATGATTATTCATAAATATATGTGGTTCAAGTAGGAAATCATTAGTAATTTTTATTTTGTGGACTCGCATATTAATATATTATCCAAAGATATGTTATCTCTAAAGAAACCCATTATGATCTAATAAACTATTAAAGTTTTGAGCCTAAACGTAAATATCTATTAGTATAGGTTTAATTGGAATTATAGAAAACTCATGGACCTTTTCTATAGTTTGATGGAAACTTGTAGAAAAGGCACATTTACTAAAAAGGGTACTTCAAAGCCTTTAAATAGGCAAGACCCCAAAGTCAGAATGTCATGACCCAAACTCAGACCTAGCCGTGATGGGTATCTCAAGCCCACTGTGGGTCGGAGACCACCCCCTTAGCCTTATCTCAAGAGCATATAAATACAAACAGCAAAATTCAACCAAACAATAAGAAGGATAGATAAATCAAATGAAAATATTTAAGAGTCAAAGCAAAAAACCAATCCAACACTTGTCCACAAAAGCCTCTAAAGCTAGAAATACAAACTAAGTCGGGACATGCCACCTACTATGATAAAAAAAATCCAAAACAAAATACTGAGACAATACTAAAAATAGTGAAATGATCAGGCCTTCTGAAAGATGGAGGCTCAGCACTTCACAAATGATTCATAGGAATATTGAATCACCTAACGTGATGATGCAGTGTCCAGGAACGGTCAGTGGGGTGAGCATTGGCATGTAACTCAGGAGATACAGATAAAATAATGCAATTATCAAAATTCAGTCATAAATCACATATATCACATTCATATACATATATAGGATGTTGGGATATGGACAAGGACCATGAACATAAGATTTTAAAGTATTAGCCTGAATTATTTAGCTCGGTCCGTTCTAAAGACACTCATGGGCTATATGGGTACAACTCCCCCTTCTAGAAGGACCCCAGTGCATGTTAACCGCACGAACTGAGGAAAAATCAAGGAAAGTCTTAAGACACCAAGGCCATAGCCCTTCCAAAATATATTAAAAAAATATATATGCACCAAGCGCACGGTCACATAGACCCCCAATGTCGGCAAACGTGATTTTCAGTGTTGATCCCCCTGGGATCTACACCTTTACGGTGAGATACACAAATTTCTTTAAGCGCAAATTAAAACACTTTACACATAAGTCAATCACTAACCCAGGAGTCATTTACTAAGGCACTTACCAATATGATATTGTCAAAACAACATACTTGCTAGTTAATTCAATTATGTCAAACCAGTCTATATAATCATAAATTAATGCAATGGGTTCAAAAGACAAGTTAAAGAATGCAATTATTCATATTCCAAATCAAGTTTACAAGGTGGGTTGAGGTTAATACAATTATCAAGCCAAAATTCCATCAATTTGAGAAAACCCATGTCCCCCATTCCAACCATTAAAATAATGCACCAATTCAGTCCTCATAACCATAAATTAAAGCATGAATAGATAATTTAAAACATGGAAAAAGGAATTCAAGTAAACCTAACAAAAGCCCTCAACTCAATTTCAACCCCACAATTTAAACTGCATGAATATCTAATCAATTTATATCATAATGTAAGAATACAAGTTAGGGATGAGCAACATGCCTGAAATATACAAGAAATTGAAGAAAAATTAAAGTTTGTATCTTGCACGATGTATTTCTTGTAAAACCCTTGAATGTTCTTCACTTGAGAGTTAGAGAAGAGAAGAATGGACTTTGATCTTTTAAAACTGAAGGAAAGGGGTTTATTTTATGTTATAAGATCGTGCAAGGGATAAAAAGATAAAAAATTTCCCACCCCAAGTGAATAAAGAAAACGGAAGAATTTAACATAGCAACGTGACACGCCACTATCACGGAGGGTAGCCTCCATGTCATGCCCTTATCGCAGAGGATAGCCTCCTTGGCATGCTAATATTGCGGACCCTCACTGTCTCGAGGTCCCAAAATGACCCCAAAACCCTTCCAAAATTTCCGAAAATTTTTCAAAACACCCTTTTAACATCCCTAAATATAATTCAGGTTAAAAATTGACACTACACACGCAGGAGGGTCAACAATAAAATAGTTGAAATTTTACGGAGTCTCACATAGAAGAAAAATATTTCTTTTCTTTTTTTCTCAATCTCAGATGAAGAACACCAGAAAAAGCGATCTTCAAGATTTAGAAGATTTGTCTTCTTAAAAAATTATTGCTATGGATAAAAGTTAGTATTCCAACAATTGTTATAAATTATATAATCATTGTCTAATGATTTACTTGTGAACTTAAATGAATTCTTATTTCAAGTTTTCCAACAAAAGAACATACCATGCAACAATTCCAAAACATTTTCTATTAGTTTATCACAAGTGCAGACTTAAAAAGAAACTATATGAAAAGAGGAGTCAAAAAAATTGATAGTTAAGTGGAAACGTTTGTAAGAGCAAACCTGTTAGACAAATAATAAGAATACCTGTTACTATATCATACCAAATGAGAAGTTAAACAAACAAATATTTTTATGAGAAAAGAAATTAATCAATAATAAATAATTAAAAAGCTATGTAAAGAAAGACAAGATAAAGGCATACAAAAGTGAAGTGAACTGACATTTTCTTGTCCAATTTATAGATGAGCAAACTGCATATGAAAAGATTGTGAATGAATAATTTTAAGAGTAGAAGCTAAAAGGACCATTAATTAAACCTTATTCAGAAGTGGAAACTGATAAGTTCTAACTATGTATTTAGTCAATTTTCGTGAAAGATAAAATGGTCAAATAACTTTTAATGAACATTTTAATAATCTAACTTTCAACTGTAGCTTCCTACTTTTAGAATAGTATATATATACACACAAAAGATAATTCTGTAGACTAATAGTTTTTATTTTAATAAAATAGTATGTATTATTCATACTCAAATAACTGACATAGAATATGTCCATTTGAAATGTAAAATTAAAACACAACTACATAAATTTGAATTAATTCATTCACTAATTCTATCATTTTATTAATTAAAGGATTCAAAGAGTATTTCAATTTGAAATGTAAAATTGAAATAAAATGACATAAATTTCATTTTTTTGAGACCTCTATGAGAATTCACAGCCGCTAATTTTTGTGTATATTAGATATATATATCATGACCCAAAAACTAAGGGTCATGATGGCACTTGTCGCGGCAACCCTTGACAAGTAAGCCAGGCATCCAAACTGATATGGAAGAGGAAAACAACACCAAAATTCCAAGAAAAGACTTCTAGAATGAAGTTCAACCATACCTATACAATGATAGCGGAAACATACATAGAAATGTTACCATAAATCACCCCAAAACCTGGCGTCATAGTGTAAGAACAATCTACATACAACTCGATATCTTAAAATACAGTCAATAATCCAAGAAGGAACATAAGTCTATCTCTGAATACAAAAAAAGACATAAACTAGATAAGATGGGTAAGGAGATCGGCTCTGAAAGCATTGAGCGACCCCTGCCTCAAAAATACTCCAAGAACCGCCCAAAATTAGCTATCGTGTGATGCACCCATACCTGAATGTACACTGAAAGAGAAAGTAGGGATGAGTATGGTCCACTTTTACTCAGTAGGTATCATAGTCCGACTAGAAAAGTAGAAAATAAAGTACATAAAATACACACTATGGGCACATCACCTGCAATCAAAAATATTCCAAACGGTAGCCCACACCGTCTCCACTAACAATTCTAAATATCAATACATATATCAAGTACAAGTAAGGAAAAGAAGCACCTAAAGATAGACATCAATCAAATGTGAAAGTAGAACACAGAGGGTGCATAAAGTGTGAAATGCAATGCAAATGATGACGATTGTGCAATAAGTCGGAGGTTGTCGTACAACCTCCATATACACCTAACGAGCATTGCTCCTGAGGTAGGACCCATGGGGAGTTCCACAACCCATATACAATCCAATAACCAATCTCAATACCAATACTAACTCAATATCCATAATTCCACACCGGCCATGATCTTTGATGGAGGATTTTTAAAGATGTCACACTTCTGTCAGAAAAAATAGTATTTCCAAGGTGATATCAATGCATCATGAATGTATATACGATATGAGGAAGTAATGGTCACAACCAAATCAGAATGAGAATTTCAAAAATCTAACCTATACACAAGCACGTGAGCTAAAAATCTACTCAATAAGCTAATCATTCTTGATCCAATATAGTCCATCTACCAGTAGAGTAAGATATGAAATATTATGTCATTGATACAACATAAATATCAACTTAGGTAATTTTCTCCTTGTAAAAAACAATCAAATATATAAATACCATGTCAACAACATCATATAAGACCATAGACGGTCACACGTAGCAAATAATGTCTCAAACCACCAATAACAACATCATAGGCCCCCACACCGGCATATAATAGGAATAACATCATTTTTATTACTAATACCCATGCACATAACATGTTTTTATATTAGTATTAACTACTCATCCTAGTCTGAAGAAAATTAAGTCATAACCTACCTCGAATGCATAAAACTCAATCCAAAAAGTCCACAATGTGGAGCCTTCCCTTCCCGAACGGCCACAAAACCAACTAAAATATATAAATATAGAATCTATTTGTTAAAAGAAAGCCAACGATACCTATATTATCTATTTCTGAGTCGGGGTCAAAACAGACCCTTGAAATAAATTTTTGAAAAAAGGGGTAAAATCAATTTTTTTTTGTTCATGAATACATTACCCATGATTCAAGAAAGTCATAGAATAAAACCCAAGTGAAAATGGATTTAAAACGACGTTTATAAGTTGAAGAAAACTATTTTAGGCCTTTCGGGCCAAAATTCCCAAATTCACTTTTGAAATCATGTTTTAACAAACTTTAGATGACAAAAAATTGAAGAAAAATAATTGAAATAGGTATTTGGAGCTTACGCAAGCTTGAAAATGGAAGAAATCACCCCAAAACTAAACAACCTAAAGCTCAAAGTCTAAAAATTGGTGGGAAATTGAGAAAAAAATCTATTTATAATTAGTACTACCATTGACCGCTAAAGTGGTCAAATGGCCCTTTTAGCGGACTCAACAACGACATCAGATTTTTGAAAAGAGATTGTTTACACAAAATTAACCCCTTAGACCCAATTCCACAACTTTTTGAACTAAGGGTCAAAATGAGATACAAAAGCCATAAAGTCACACCAGCCATGATATTATTACAAAATCGATGTTTCAAATCAGTTAGTGAAGTTCGATTTGCCATCCGACATATAGAACAATAAATTTTGATTGAAATCAACTATAATGTCTTTTTTAACCTCCAAAAAAATCACAAACTCTCACAAATTGCATCGTAATGCATTGGGAACCATTCAAATTATTTTCACACCCCAGAAATACCATAAATCAACCACGGAGAGGAGTAAACTGATCAAATTACATAAAACTAAATAATTCACAAAAATCAAGTTATTACATCATCCACCACTAAGAATCTAGTTTATCCTTAAACTACAGGTAAGGAAAATACCTGAATCAGCTAAAAGTTGGTGACAACTACCACGCATATCAGACTCGATCTCCCAAGTAACCTCATCTACGAGTTGATGTCTTCATTGGACCTTAACCGCTAGATATCTCTAGAACGCAATCGCCTAACATCCCTAGATAGAATAGAGATGGGCTCCTCAGTAAAGACAGCCATTCATCTAGAAACATGAAAAACTAGATGAACAACTGATGAATATGGAGGCAATGGTAACTCATAAGCTACATCCCCAATAGTCCAAACAATCTCAAATGGGCCAATATACCTGGGGATAATCTTACCCCTCTTCCCAAACCTTATCACGCCATTTATGGGTGAAACGCGAAGAAAGACTCAACCACCAACACCAAATCTCAATGCTTGAAGTCAACGATCCGCATAGCATGTTTTCCTACTCTAAGACTCTCGAAGTCTATCCTGAATGAACCTAACTCTATCCAAATACTCGTGAAGCATGTTTGTACCTCGAGGTATAATCTCATTAAGCATAAACCAACCAACTGGAGATTGATATCGCCTACCATATAAAATCTTAAAAGGAGCCATATATTACTAGAATGGTAGCTATTATCATATGCAAACTAAGGCAAAGCTACATGTTGCTCCCACTAACCTCCAAAGTCCATCACACAAGCGTGAAGAATATCCTTCAGAACTTGAATAGTCTGCTCTGACTAACCGTCAGTCTGGGGGTCGAAAGTTGTGCTAAAATTAACCCGGGTACCCAACTACTCCTGAAAAGCCTACCAAAAATGAAATGTGAACACTGAACCTTTATCTAAAATGATAGACACTGGCACACCATGAAAATGAACTATCTCACAAATATAACAATGGGCCAACTTTTCAGCACTAAAAGAAACCTAAACATGAATAAAATGAGAAGATTTGGTCAATCGATCCATGATGACCCAAACACTATCAGAACTATGAGAAGTACGAGGCAACCCATTCACGAAGTGTATAGTGATTTGTTCCTATTTCTACTCGGGAATGGATAACCTCCAAAGTAAACCACCATGCCTCAAATGCTCGGCTTTCACCTGCTGGCAACATAGACAACGAGCTATAAAATCTGCTACATCTTACCACATACCATACCACCTTTAATGTTATCTCATATTATAATATATACAGGTCACTCCTAGATAAATGAAATACCTTGAACAATGAGACTTCTCCAATATCAATATCACCCAATCACCCACTCTCATCACACAAACTCAACTCCAATCCTCAAAACACCATCAGAATCAAGTGAGGCTTCCTTAGTCTCACCACTCAACACCTTATTTTGAATTACTCTTAACCCAACATCATCAGATTGATGAGTCTGAATCTGCTCTATCAAAGAAGTTCTAGCCTCTACGAATGCCAAAACTCACCCTAGTGTCAAAATATTAATCCTAACTATCTGGTTAGCTAAAGACTGAACCTCTAAGGCCAAAGGCCTCTCCTGGTCAAAAAATACACCAAGATACCTTTACTAGTCAACTTCTGGCATAAGGCATCCACAACCACATTAGTTTCCCAATGATAGATAATAGTAAGGTCATAGTTCTTAAGCAACTCAAGCCAATGACGATGCCTTATATTATAATCTCAGTAGGTAAAGGAATACTAAATTCTATGATGATCCGAGAAGATCTCACAACGAACTCCATACAAGTAGTGCCTCCACAACTTCAAAGCAAATAAAAATATGCACAACTTTAAATTATGGATACGTAATTTTTCTTATGGGGCTTCAACAAATGAGTAGCATACGCAATCACCTTATTCTTCTGCATCAATATAATACCTAACCCAACACCAGAAACATCATAAATGATGGTAAAATCTACGCCCTCCTTGGGCAAGGTCAAGATAAAAGCTGAGGTCAATAAATCCTTGAGCTATTGAAAGCTCACCTCACAAGCATCAAACTACTATAACAAAATCTTCTTCCGAGTCAACTTAGTGAAATGAGCCGTAATAGATTAAAAACCCTCAATAAAGCATCAATAGTATCATGCTAAACTAATAAATCCAAATCTCAATAGGAGAAGTAGGCTTAGCCTAATCACTAGCCGGTGCAATCTTGGTTGGATCAACCATGAAACCATCCTTGGTCACCACATGACCTAAGAAAGAGACAGAATCCAACCAAAACTTGCACTTAGAAAACTTAGCATACAACTTTTTATCTTCTAATCTCTGAAGCACAATTTGCAAATGCTCCTCATGGTTAGCCTCACTCTTTGAGTAAACGAAGATATCATCTATAAGTACAATTACAAAAGATTATAGACATAATTAAAACACCCAGTTTATCAACTCCATGAACGCGAAAGGGGAATTAGTCAACCCAAAAGACATGACAAAGAATTCATAATGATCGTATTGAGTCTGAAAAAGTGTCTTTGGAATATCACAAGCTTTAATCCTCAACTGGTGATACCCAAACCTCAAATAAATCTTTGAAAATATTGAAGCACCCTAAAGCTGATTGAACAAATCATTAATATAAGGAAGAAGGTACTTATTCTTAACCATAACCTTATTTAACTGCCAATAATCAATATACATACGCATAGACCTATTCTTTTTCTTTACAAATAAGATAGACGCACTCCAAGATGATACAAAAGGTAGGATAAATCCCTTATCCAACAACTTCTGCAACTAATCCTTAAATTCCTTAAACTTTATAGGGGCATCCTTTAAGGAGGAATAGAAATGGGCTTAGCGCCTAACTCAACATTAATAGCAAAGTCAATATCATGATTCAGAGGCATACCAAGAAAATCTATGGAAAAAAATATAACCCTGATGGAATGCTAATCTTATTCGCCCTAGAAGTAACCTTAGATGGACAATCCTTCTGCAGATGACCAGTCTGACCATATTTAAAGTACTTATTCCTTCCTTCCTCACAAAAATCATAATGCATCTAAACACAAATATACAAAGAGGATATAACGGAGTTGACTGAGCCCCACTAGACTGAGACTGGGCTCCTGGTACTCTAAACCCACTATCGTACTTAGAACGACTGTCACCTGACAACTTTAGGTAAGGAGTACTAACCGTAGAGTAGGAACCAGAATTGCCCTCTTACCATCTCTACCACTTTGTTGTTGACCTCCACCCTGATCTGAGTAATGAAACTTCTTACTCTGCCTTTTATTCATCTTTGCTTACTTGTTTTTTTCTTTCTCCAGTTGTTGCATAGACACCACAAGTCTAGAGATATCCATATCCTTGTTCAACAAGGAAGCCTTGCTCTCCAAGATCAACTCATGGGAAAACCCAGAGGTAAACTTCCTCATTCTAGCCCTCATGCTAGATACCAAATCAGGATCATAACGTGACAACTAGATGAAAATCATTGCTATTGTAGATGGAAGTCTAGTGTAGACAATATCATGAATCAACCAAGGTTGTCTACACTAGACTGTCATAATTCCCATGAAAACTACTAAAATCTATGCCAAAGGGAATGCAACTACTAAACTCACCCTAATGGCACATCCTCTTAGCATCTCCATAAGAAGCTTAAAAAATAGGCTCAGTCATCTTTGCATGATCCACTATACTATAAAATGATGCCCCTAACATTACCATCTAGGTAGAATCTAACTAAAGTAAATATCTAATCCTGTCGTGAACTTTTAAATCTTTTCAGACTCAGTGAAAATACTATAAGAAAATATCTACTCAAGGCATAAAAATATCCCTCATACTCTACAAAATTTATGGAGCCCTACTCCAAGTGATCAAACTCATCTCTTATCTGATCCCTCGGACTGAGTGGCACAAACCTGTCCAAAAAGACCTTAACAAATTGATCCCATGTCATCTCTAGAAAACCCAAAGGTATACACTAAATAAGTGACCTCCAACATTCTCTGATTGTATCTCTTAGCTGGTAGGTAGTGTAAGCAACCCCATACGACTCAAGCAATCTAAGGTTATGGAACTTCTCATGAAAATCAATTAAGAACTCATAGGCATCCTCACCAACAACTCCACAAAACTTGGATGGACCCAAAAAAGTGAATTTCTCAAACCAGTTCTAATCCTCAAAAGACATAATTGCACCTGTAATAATAGAAGGTATGGTGAATCTGGTTGGTTGAGGTCCTACCTGAGGGGGTAACATAGATGAAGGTTGAATACCTGATCTCAAAATACCACACTTAGATACAAGCATAGAAGAAGAAACAATACTCAGAGTCTATAGACTACCATAAGTTGATATCGATACTACTGGAGTATCCACACATAGAGTCAAAGGAACACTAAAATACCCCACAAACTCCTAAATAAGTTTCCAACTTTTTATCCTATGTTTAAAAGACCCTAAGTGATTATTTTAAACCATATATAAGTTTCATGATCATTTACCTTGTGTGTAAAGTTTTTTCGATGTGAATCATGGTCATAGGAAGCACTTAAGAAAAAGTCGAGTTGAGAACACTTGTATCTATTGAGTTTTAGTATCTAACACTATAATGGTCAACTTTAAATGTGTGTAACTCCTAGAATATAATGATTCAGGTGGAATACTATATATCGAGTGAAATTTCTTCAAGTCTTATTTCCAACGTATTTAATTTCACCTTAATCCAATATCAAAGTAGAAAGTTACGCTTGTTTTACTCGGAAGTATCTGTCTGAGAGAAAAGGTAACGAATAAGTTGACAAGACATCAAATAGTTGTTAAGATATCAACTTAGTCTCCATCCTTAACAAGAAAATATCCTATATCATTTAGGAATAGTGGAGACTAAGTTGACAAGCCATCAACTAGTTGATAAGTTATCAACTTAGTCGTTAACCTTAACCAGAAAGTGTTCAATTCAAGATAGAGGTTGATGACTAAGTTGATAAGTTATCAACTAGGTGACAAGATATCAACTTAGTTGTCAACTATAAATTACTATAATTTTTATTCAGTTTATTTAGGGGTATTTTGATCTTTTCCTTACCTCAAACCCTACCCACACTACTTAAATCACCCTATAAATAATAGTTTCACATTATTAGTTAGTTTTCAATGTTTATTCTCCTCTCCACTATCAGGAGAAAAGAAATTAGGTTTTCTTTCCAAAGATCAACTTTCAAGGATCTAAATTCATATTCTCGTTCAAGAAATTTAGGTATATGGGATTTGAGCAAGGATAACCTTTCATCCTTATGCCAAAAATATTTGTTCTTTACAATTGAATTTATGATATTTTTAGTTAAGGTTCATACCCAAGTTTCATATGTTTGAGATTACGGCATTATCATGTGATTAAAATTTAGTTTGCACAAGAATTTACCTTTACACATATTTTTACTTACATGATTGCTATTATGAGATGAATTTTATTATTTTAACATGAAGTTTGATGAATTGATAAAATATTTCAATTCGAGCATTGAATTTAATATTTTGATATGAAGTTTCTATGAGATAAAGAATGATTTCAAGTTCAAGAACAAGTTACTGAGTTTACAAGAAGTTTAAGCTTATAAGCTAAAGTTACAAGTTTTACCGCATGATTAAAGTTCACCTTGATCTTATGATTTAAGATAAAACATAAAATCCCTAAGTTTCCTCGTGAATATGATTTAAGTAAGAGAAGCATAGTTGGTTTTCAATTTATAAACCCATATACTATTTTAAGGTGAATTTCAAAAGTATGAGTATATAAGTATATATTTTGGGATAGTATTTAGCATCGATAGGGGAATGTAGGTTTAGCACATCCTACTCTCTAAAAACTACGTGCCACCTTAGGTTTATATTTAGGGACCTCGCCTGAGAGTGTCCCCTTCTTTACCCAATATGGGATAAGTATAGTGATCACTCTAAGTTAAGATTTATTCTGATGCCAAGGGAAGAATAGCTCTCCTTAATATAGGTAAGACATCGGCTTCATGATAGCTTACATGGTTTATGTCGGTTATAAGAATATCTCACAATGAAAGAATAAGTAAAGATCTTAGAAACTAAGTGTAATGACTCACTAAGCTTATTAGATTATACTTTATTATTCATAATTTTTTATATTTAGGCTTTTAGTTTATTCATGATCATGGTGAGTTCTTTACACTTAGCATGCATGATTTAAAAGTATGTTCAACTTTGGTTTTACTTATTGCATTCACCCCCATATACTCAGTATTTTCTAAAGTACTGACCGAATGTACTGACCACATATATGTGTCTTTGGCTACAGTTATTTATGATGTAGGTACTAGTTGTATCCCACAACACCATGATCAGACAGAATACAGCTTTCATCCAGTAAGTGATGAGTTCTCTTGAATCGAGGACTTGAGTCAACTCTAGTTCCAGTATTATATTTTTTTTCATTTGTATTGATTAGGGGTGACGGAGGGTTATATCCCTGCTATCTATAGTGAGTACTAGTAGAGGCTTTATAGACAGTCAGTTAAAGTTGATGTATTTAGTTTCAATTTCCTTTGCATATCTAGTATTGTGAGATTTTGTTTGGTTTTGTATTTAACAAGTTCAGTTAATGACATCTCTTCCACTTATTATTTTAGTTTTATATATTTTATTCAGTTACTCACGAGTTATTCTAGTATCATGGGTCAGCTTAGGATTACTTGTGATTGGTTCTAAGCATCGTGTGACGTCCAGGAGGTAGCCTCGGGGCATTACAATCTTAGTATCTGAGCATATAGTTTAAGTGCCCTATGGTGTATATGAAATTATGTCAAGTAGAGTCTTACGAAATAGTACAGAGACATTTGTACTTTTCTTAAGAGGCTATTAGTCATTTAAGAAATATCTATCTTCTTTATTCTCTAGATCATGCAATAAGGTTGTTCTCTCAGAAACTTTTGTTGATTTATGTGTTACTCCATAATTCTCTATCTATGACTTAGTCTTAAGATAACATGAGTATTAAATTCTAATTCCTCCTGAGATGATGCTATCAGATTTACTATCAGTAACTTCAAAAATTACACAAAGGGCTTGAGAGGAGCCCACTAGTGTGTTTAAGTCCTTTAATTTGAAAGATTATGTCCTCATCGTTATGAGTTGTGAAGTCAAGGAAGAATATGCTATGTAATTAGATTTGTCTTCAGTCCTTCATTACAGATAACACTCATGAAAACAGAGAGCATGTACCTAGAGTATTGAATATAGTTTTTATTAAGGGATAGTGTAACTTAAGGTGTTATTATTCGTAAGTAGTGAAACATCCTTAGAGTTGGAAGTATGTATTTAGAAGTTTAGTTACAAGAAAAGTTGAGGTTAGCATTTGGTTGAGTGAAAATTGACAAATATATGTCTTCTATTAAGTAGAATTGAGGTAATATATCCTTGTGTCGTAACTAAGGGATAGTGAATGAGGTGTAGGTTTCATGGTGGAAGGTAGAGAAAGAGTAATTATTTAAGGTAAATTGTGGTATGTTTAAAGTAGGAAAAGAGTTCTTGATGGTATTTCATGGTGTTAAAAGAGTATAGGTTATTAACAAAAGTAGTATGTTGTTAAGGATTGTTAATGTGGATTCTCTTTGTTGTTGTGAAAGATAAATTGGTTGATGCTTGTAGCTCTAGGAGTATAATTTATATATATGTATGGATAAGTAGTAGTAATGTGTTAAAGTAGGATATTCTAATGGATTATAGTAAGATAGACCATAAGATTATGATCAAATATTATAATTTTGAGGTGCCAGTGGACTAGTGTTTCTTAATGTTTTTCCAAGCAAGAATGGTGTGTAAGGTTATGGTTAATTATGTCTAGCACTAGAATCTAAGCTTGAACAGTAAATGATCATCAAGGTGGAAATAATGATTGCTTGGGATAGTGATGTTAGTTATATAAAATGTGAGATAGTAGGCTTGGAATAATGTATTCAAGAGTTTAAGTTCATTTATTTCAAAATTAAGTATGATGGAGTAAGTATGATGTAGAGGTGTAACCAAGGTGATATGGGGTTGCATTATTTTCTAAGTTTTTAAAGTGTCATGTGTGCTTAGATAGTACCATGAGTTGTTATGTCGTGTGTGCTTAGATAGTACCCATGAGTTGTTGAGGTGAAGAAGGCTAGTGATAAAGTATATGATGTTCTTGATAGCAAAGTTGAGAGTTATAGGTTGACTATGTTAAGTCTTTTAGTATAATTTTGATTCTTATGGTTTAGGGAAAAATATAAGTTTATAGGTGTGATATTAGTAAGCTATGAAGAAAAGGTAGATTATGTGCTTAGATAGATAGGTATGTTCGTGGAGAAGAGTTTAAGTATATGATGATGATTATTGAAGCTAGAGAAAGTTAAGGAAGGTATATATTAAGGGAGTGCCCAGGAATGAAGCTAGTATTGTCCAGATATAGTTTATTCGGGTGAGTTTGAGCATTTATGTGTAGATCGTTAGATCAAAGAAATTATGGCTCGGTCTTAAGGATATTGAATAGATCCATAATCTTAGAAGGCCTTTAATCTAACGGGGAGATAATAGGATGAAGAACCAAGTCAAGTTTTGAGAATTAGATTATGATGAATGCCAATAAGAGTTATGATGAGATATTGATCCTTTCTTTCTATAGCATATTTCTTTCTTTCGAATTCAGTCATTATAGCACCTTATCTATGTCTTGCATGATAGAGCCACGCCTATGACCAATGCTTATACACTTCATGAATATTCAAGTTTATTCTCAACTCCTAGTAAAGAAGTAACAGCTTCACTCTGCGATTCAAGTGACCTCTCATAAATCTATGAACTTCAGTATTATATTGAGTAGCGTATGATAAGTATGAACCTATGTTTCAGAGTATACTCAGTTCTTCAGTTCTCAAAATTCATGGTACATCCTTAATGACCAATGAAATTCACATTATCTTATATATGCCTTCAGTTTAGATCTCTTTAATGAATCCATGCTTTTGGTAATATATTCCTCAGACCTCAGGTAAGTGTCAAAGTTATGTTTAATACTCTTTTATGCTTTAGGTCCTCATGTTCTATCCTTTTAGTGACTCTCTTCTTATGTTAAGATAGTGGTGATGAAAATGGATGAGCAATGGTTTAGATGAGAGAGAGTAGATGACCCTTCTTAAGGAATTATTGTATGATTATTTTATCTAAGGCTATAAGTGTGAAGGAAGAGAGATGAAAATCTTTGGTATACCATAGTTAGTTGAGAATTCTAGGTGTGTATTCTTGAGGATAACGCATGAAAGTGGTTATTGATAGAGGTATTAGGGAGTATGAGTAAATTCCTAGGATGGTTGGTTGCCTAGAAGTTCATATGTGGTTATAACGATAGGCTTGAATGTCATATTGGTATATAAGTGGATGAATGCATTGTGCGTTAGTAAATTACCAATTAGAGCTTGGAGGTTTTTTTTTGAAGTGGTAAGTGGTGTTATTCTTAAGATGAGAGCTTTGAGAAGACATAGATAGTGAATCCTATGGTTTATACTAGTATTATGGCGTTATGTATAGTATCTTGAGATTTTGAGTTAGGCTTAAACATGGTGAGAGTATGTAGTTCAACTCAGACTTTGTTTAGGGTAGATATATGTACCCATGTAACGGTTATAAATTGCATCAAATGAAGTGTAGTACTTAAGAGGAAGAATATAGCTGAGAAAAGTATTTGAGAAGTGTGACTAAACTTGCAAGTTAGCAGTTGCATGCATTGCGTAAGACATAGTAATCCTATTCTAGTTTCTGTTCTATATGCCTATATCCTATGTTATAGAGTTGTAGCCATGTTTCAATTCCTTATTCGAATTTCATACTCAAATCTTAACCAAAATTCTTTCCCTCAATTGCTATTAGAAGTTATGATAAAGAGGGTTTGAGGAAACTTATATTTCATTCTTAGTAACTCTTGGAGATTCTATCACATTAGTTATTACTTCACAGTTCAAAATGTATGATCGCATCATGAACGTTTCAAATGAGTTCTAAACTCTCTATATGAGTCAACTCCTTATGGAAATTAATTCAGCTTAGAAATCAGCTTCATGATTAAAGTGTTATCTTTTCAGCTCAGTTATATCATTCATTAGCCGACATGTCATGTCTGTATTATTCCATAAAATTTCTACGTATATGTTCTTGTTCCATATGTATCAGCTAAGTCAGTGTCCTATCAAGAGGTGATTTCAGTTATGAGACACGATAAATTTAAGAAAATTTTGTTTCAAGATAGTAACTACATCTTTTCGTGTGAATCCTAGTCTTCATTCAAGGACGAATAATCGTAAGAGGAATATATTGTAATACCCCACAAGCTCCTAGATAAGTTTAAAACTATTCATCCTATATTTAAAATCCCCTAAGCAATTATTTTAAGATATAAATAAGTTTCATGATTATTCACCTTGTGTGTAAAGTATTTTTTATGCGAATCATAATCATAGGAAGCACTTAGAACAAATCGTGTTGAGAACACTTGTATCGATTGAGTTTTATTATTTAATCCTACAAGTTTCAACTTTAAACGAGTGTAACTCCTAGAATAGAATGATTCAGGTGGCCTAATATATATCAAGTGAAAGATCTTCGAGTCTTATTTCCAACGTATTCAATTTCACCTTAATCCGATAGCGGAGTAGAAAGTTATGCTCGTTTACCCGGGAGTGTCTGTCTGAGAGAAAAGGTGACGACTAAGTTGAGAAGCCATCAACTAGTTGATAAGATATCAACTTAGTCGTCATCCTTAACAAGAAAATATCCTATATCACTTAGGAATGGTGATGACTAAGTTGACAAGCCGTCAACTAGTTGATACGTTATCAACTTAGTCGTCAACCTTAACCAGAAAGTGTTCAAGTCCAGCTAGAAGTTAACAACTAAGTTGATAAGTTATCAACTAGTTGACAAGATATCAACTTAAATGTCAACTGAAAATTCCTGCAATCTTTTTTCAGTTTCTTTAGGGGTATTTTAGTCTTTTTCTCACCTCAAACCCTACACCCATGATGTAAATCACCAAATGAATGATAGTTTCACATCATTAGTCAGTTTTCAACATTTATTCTTCTCTCCACTATCAAGAGAAAAGAAATTAGGATTTCTTCCTAAAGTTCAAATTCCAAGGATCCAAATTCATGTTCTCCTTCAAGAAATCAAGAAATTCAGGTATGTGGGGTTTGAGAAAGGATAACCTTTTACCCTTGTTCCCAAAAGTTTATTTTTTTTGCAATTAAATTTATGATATTTTCAGTTAGGGTTCATACCCAATTTTTATGTTTTTATGATTATGGCATTATCATGTGATTAAAAGTTTAGTTTGCACAAGAATTTATCTTTACACATGTTTTTACTTACATGATTTCTATTATGAGATGAATTTCATTATTTTGACATGAAGTTTGATGAATTGATAAAAGATTTCAATTTGAGCATTGAATTTGATATTTTTGATATGAAGTTTCTAGGAGATAAAGAATGATTTCAAGTTCAAGCATAAGTTATTGAGTTTACAAGAAGTTTTAGCTTATAAGCTCAAGTTACAAGTATTAAAACATGATTAATGTTCAGCATGATCTTATGATCTAAGATAAAATATGAAATCCACAAGTTTCCTCATGAATATGATTTAAGTAAGAGAAGCATAGTTGGTTTTCAGTTTATAAACTCATATGTTATTTTAAGGTGGATTTCAAAAGTATGAGCATATAAGTATATGTTTTAGGAGTAATATTTAGCACCGAGAGGAAAATGTGAGTTTAGCGCATCCTATTCTTCAGAAACTACGTACCACCGTAGGTTTAGGTTTAGGAGCCTCGCCAGAGAGTGTCCCCTTCTCTACCCAATATGGGATAAGTATAGTGGTCACTCTAAGTTAAGGTTCTAGTTTGATGGAAAGGGTAGAATAGCTTTCCTAAATATGGGTAAGACATTTGACTCCATGATAGCTCACATGGTTTATGTCGGTTATAAGAAACTCCCACAAAGAAAGCATAAGTAAAGATTTTAGAAACTAAGTGTAATGACTCTCTAAGCTTGTTAGATTATGCTTTATTATTCATGATTTGTGATATTTCACCGTTTAGTTTTATTCATGATCAAGGTGAGTCCTTAACACTTAGCATGTATGATTTGAAAGTATGTTTAGCTTCAGTTTTACTTATTGCATTCACCCCCACATACTCAGAACATTTAAAAGTACAAACCACATATATGTGTATGTGGCTATATTGCTTCATGATGTAGGTACCAGTTGTAGCCCACAACACCATGATCAAACAGAATACAACTTCCAGCCAGCAGGTGATAAGTTCTCTTGATTTGAGGACTTGTGTCAACTCTAGTTCTAATATTATATTTTTACTCAATCATATTTATTAGGGATGGCTGAGGGTCATGTACCGACTACCTATAGTGAGTATTAGTAAAGGATTCATAGACAGTCAGTCAAAGTTGATGTATTTAGTTTCAGTTTCCTTTGTATATCCAATGTTGTAAGCTTTTGAATAGTTTTGTATTGATAAAGTTCAGCTAATGACATCTCTTCTTATTATTATTTTTAATTTTATGTATTTTATTTAGTTGCTCACGAGTATGCCTGTATCATAGGTTAACTTAAGATCACTTGTGGTTCTAAGCACCGTATGACATCTAGTGGCTAGCCTCAGAGCATTTTAAACACCATAGGAAGGCTCTGGCACAGATAGAGGTATAACACTCAGAGTTGAAGGAAAACCAGGTGCACTCAGAGGAACAACCTCTAAATGAGTCAGCAAACAAATCAATAAGCCCGCCAAGACTGGGGTAGACGAAGTTTGTGGAACCTAAGTAGATCTCATATCTATAACATACTCTACCTAAGGCTCATGGGAGATCCCCTTAGTACTACCTTTGGAAAGGTCCGAACCTCATTCCTATCTCTACTTTGGGCTCGTCCACGACTCGCCATCTTCCCTCTAGACTGGTGTATCTCCTTGGATGATGGCTCAGCATCTCTAGCCTCACAGAATCTAGTCCTTACCATCTGCACAAAAAAGAGTAAAACAAAAATTAGAATACAAGGTATGAAAGATTCGCATGATAAGGAACAAAACAAGAAAGTTTCATAAAAAAATATCTTATAGCCTCTCAAAGATATATACGAACATTTACGTACCGATCCGTGAGACTCTGCCAAACACTTTGTTCTTACACTAATGAGACTAATGAACCTGGCTGCTCTGATAACAATTTGTCACGATCCAAAAATTAAGGGTCAAATGGCACTTGTCACGGCAAGCCTTTACAAGTAAACCTAGCATCCAAACTGATATGGACGGAGAAAACAACACCAAAATCCCACGATAAGACTTCTAGAATGAAGTCAACCACGCATAGACAATAATAACGGAAACATACATAGCAATGATACCATAAATCACCCGAAAACCTACTGTCATAGTGTAAGAACAATCTACATACAACTTGGAGTTTGAAACTACAACCAATAATCCAAAAAGAAACATAAGTCCATCTCTGAATACAAACAAGGCATAAACTAGATAAAATGGATCAGTTCTGAAAGCATAGAGCGATCACTGCCTCAAAAATACTCTAAGCACCACCTAAAATCAGCTACCGCATGGTGCACTTGTACCTGGATCTATACCAAAAGAGCACAGTAGGGATGAGTACGATTGACTTTTACTCAGTAAGAAATAAAATATATAAAATACACACTATGGACATGTAACCTGCAGTAAAAAATATCTCAAACAGTAGCCCACACCATCTCCACTAATATTTTTAAATATCAACACATATATCTAGTACAAGTACGGAAAAAAAACACCAAAAGATAGTCAATAAATCAAACACATAAGTACAACACAAAGGGGGCATAAAGTATGAAATGCAATACAAATAATGATGGTATAATAAGTTTAAGGTTATCACACAACCTTCGATAAACCTACCGAGCGTTGCTCCTGAGGTAGGACCCATGGGGGATTCCATAACCTATATACAATCCAATAACCAATACCAATACCAATTCAATATTCATAACTCCTCTCTGGCTATGATCATTGGCAGAGGGTTTTTAAAAATATCATATTTTTGTCATAAAAATCAGTATTTCCATTGTGGTATCAGTGCCTCAAGAATGTATATATGATATGAGGATGTAATGCTCACAATCAAACTAGCATGAGAATTTGAAAATCCAAATAACACATAAGTAGGTGAGCCAAAAATTCACTCAAAGTCAGCCATTCATGATCCAATATAGTCCAAGTACCAGTAGAGTAAGGTGTGCAATATTATGTCATTGATACGACATAAATCCCAACTTAGACAATTTCCACCAAGAATAAAAATAAACAAATATATTAATACCAGGCAAACAACATTATATAAGACCACACATGGTCATAATAACAAATAATTTCTCGAACCATCAATAACAACACACAGGCCCCCATACGGGCATATAACAGGAATAACACCATTTTTATATCTAATACTCATACCCATAGGATATTTTTATACCAGTAATAACTACCCAGACCAGTATGAAGAAATTTAATCCATAACCTACCTCGAATGCAGAAAACTCGATTCCAACAGTCTTCAACATGGATCCTTCCTTTTCCGAACAGCCTCAGAATTAATTAAAACATAAAGATATAAAATCTATATGTTGAAAGGAAGTCAATAATACCCATATTATCTATTTTTTAGTCGGGGTCAGAACGGACCCTGAAAAAGTTTTTTAAAAAAGAAGGAAAAAATCAGAGGTTTTGTTTGTAAATACATTACCCATGATTCAAAGAGTCCATAGAAACCAAGTAAAAATGGGTTTAAAACGAGGTTTAAAGTTGAAGAAAACTATTTCAGGACTTCCCGGGCAAAATTTTCAAATTCACATTTTAAATGATGTTTTAACACGCTTTAGATGACAAGAATCGAAGAAGAACAATTGAAATAGGGATTTGGAGCTTACCCAACCTTGAAAATGAAAGAAATCGCATAAAGACTCTAAAACCCGAAGCTCCAAGTCTCAAAAATGGTGAAAATTGAGAAAAATCCATTTATATATAGTACCACCATTGACCACTAAAGTGATCAAATGGTCGCTTTAGTAGTCACCGATAAAGCGGTCATGTACCGCTTTAGTGGTACCCGCTTGCATGCCAATCCTCTAAAGAGGACAAAGGATCGTTTTAGCGGCTTCCACTAAAGCGAACAAGTCCCGCTAAAGCGCCCCTTCCCCGTTGGGGTCGAGTCACTAAAATGGCTAAAGTGGAGCTTTAGCGCCCACTACTGAAGAGGCCAAAATAGCATTGTAGCGGCTGCACCAGCTTAGTGAGGCACCAGCTGAACTTGGAAATATTTTCAAGTTTCCGCCATTCCCTCGGAATTCATCCAGAATCTCAAAAATACAAACGAACTATGAGATCCTAACAAATCAGATGCTCTGGACTCAACGAGAACATCAAATTTTTGAAAAAATATTGTTTTTACAAAATTGACTCCCGAGACCCAATTTGACAACTTTTCGAATCAAGAATCGAAATGAGCTATAAAAGCAAAAAAATTACATCAATTGTGTTATCAACTCAAAATTGATGTTTCGAATCTGCTGGCATAGTCTGTTTTTTCATCTGATGCATAGAATAATAAATGTTGACCAAAGTCAACTATAAAGTCTTTTTCACCTCCAAAAAGCCACAAACTCATACTGTAATGCATTGGGAACCATTTCAATCATCTCCATACCCCAGAAATACCACAAATCAACCAAGGGAAGGGGTAAAATAGTCAAATTATATTAAAATAAATAAATTTCAAAAATTAAGTCATTACAATATACCTATTTCTATAAATTTAATCTAATAACTATATAATACTGTACAATAAAAAAAATTATATTATGTTATTTTATAAATTTCAAAGATAAAAATTTGAATAAATAAAATATATACTTTTGATTACTATGAAAAATCATCAAATGATTGAAATGAGGAGAAAATCTTGATAATATATGGTAATTAGACTAGCAAGGAATTTTTTAAATTTTTTGTTCTTTTTCAAAATCAATCGTACATGTGTTAGAATTTTAGTTAATCGATCTTTGATTTAAAAGTACTCACTAACCAAGTTCACTTAATACAAATTACAGAAATTATATGCAGATCAATATTTATAAATTAAACCTCCATTTGGTATAATAGAAATAACGAATAGAACATAATTAAGTGATATACTAACACGTTAAACTATAGATGAAATTTTTTATGAAATTTATGAAAATTTACCGTATAAATAATTTTATTGCTTATGTTGTTTACAATAAAATAAGAGTTATTTGTTTCTCTATTTCTGTCTGCATCTTGATTTATTTGAGCGAAATTTCATCGAAAATAAAAAGTGGAGAGAAAAAATTTTCTTTTCTTGTTATACACCTCATTGAGCGTCAGTAAAATATTTATTCTTCCTCCTGTAAAATACTTGCGCGTTTTCTCGTAAGTTTGTTAAAATCTCACAAACTTCACCTTGATTAACTCCTCCTTAAATACCAATCACTATTTTTTTTGCAAACTTGAAACATGAAAAATCATAATGGTAGATGTTAGATGAGGTGTTGAGAAAATAAAAAGGCTCAAAAATAACAAAAATATGAGATAAATTAAACATGAATTAATAAGTGCATGTTAATAGGTAAAACTAAAAGGAAGGAAGATAAATAATGAAAAAGAAAGTGAAAAAAATTAGCAGCATCCACCTTGAAATATTAATAAATTAAACTTCAATTTGGTACAATAGAAATATGGAAAAAAACTTAATTAAGTGGCATACTAACACGTTCAACTATAGATGAGGTTTTTTATGAAACTTCTGCGAATTTGCCGTACAAATAATTCTACTGCTAATATTATTTACATGAAATAAGAGTTTTCTTTTCTCTATTTCAGTCTACATCTTGGTTTATTTAGCAAAGTTTCATCAAAAATAAAAAGTAAAGAGGAAAATTTCTCTTTTTTAATATACACCTCAGTTTGGATCAATCAAATATTCATTCTTCCTCTTGTAAATACTTGCCCATTTTACCTTAAGTTTGTTAAAATCCCAAAAACTTTACCTTGATTAACGCCTCCTTAAATACCAGTCACTATTTTTTCTGCAAACTTGAAACACGAAAAATAAGATTGGTAGATGTTAGATGAAGTGTTGCAAAAATACAAAGGCCTAAACAAAAGAAAAATAACAAAACTATGAGATAAATTAAACATGAATTAATAAGTGCATATTAAAATGTAAAACTAAAAGGAAAGAAGATAAACAAAGAAAAAAAAAGTGAAAACAATTAGCAGCGTTCACTTTGAAATGTTTATAAATTAAACTTCCATTTGGTACAATAGAAAAGAGGAAAAGAACTTAATTAAGTGATATACTAACACATGCAACTATCGGATGTGTTTTTTTTTATGAAACTTATGCTAATTTACCGTACAAATAATTCTACTGGTAATACTATTTACATCAAATAAGAGCTGTTTTTTATCTATTTATGTCTGCATCTTCATTTATTTGAGAAAAATTTCATCAAAAATTAAAAGTAGAGAAAGAAAATTCTCTCTTTTTATTATATACCTCATTTCGGGTCAATCAAATATTCATTCTTGCTCTTGTAAAATACTTTTCCGTCTTCTCGTAAGTTTGTTAAAATTCTAAAAACCTCACCTTGATTAACTCCTCCTTAAATACCAATCACTATTTTTTCTACAAACTTTAAACACGAAAAATTAGATTTGTAGATGTTAGATGAAATGTAGAGAAAATAATGTAAGACCCCGCAAAATTCTTAGCTTAACTCAGCCCTTTAAGCTTGCTAAGGGGTCCCAGACTTAGAAAATTTTAGCTAAGTATCAAGACTTAGAATCATTTTATCCTTCCAAATTTGGAGGATTTTATTTTTGACCTTCCCGACCTTAGTTAGTCGATTTTTAAATTGATTCATGATCAGGGTCACTTATAGGTCATCTCAGGCGAGTTTTAGATTTTTTGGACTAGCGTAAGGGCAAGTTAGGATGCATAAAATAGTGAAGGGTCGCGATAGCCCCACGTCGTGAGGGACAGTCAACCTAAGTAAGGGTCGCGCCGCGATGGCTAGTTGACACGAGTAGGGGTAGCATCGCGATGGCTACTTGACCCAAGCAGGGGTCGCGACGCAAGGGCATCCCTGTTCAACATTATTTTAATACAAGTTGTAGGAGGCAAATGGGTCATTTTCCCCACCTTATTCAGCCTTAACTTGAAATTAATAAGCCTAAAGAGAAAAATCTCATTCTTTACTCATAAACTCACTCAAGAGCAAGCCCTAGACTCATCAAGTTCAAGAATTCAAGTCTCAAGAACTCACTTCAATCTTCTCGAAAGTAGTAATCAAGGTATGTGAAGTGTTCATCCAATGGTCCCATCCACCCTTGGAGTCCAAGAAACTATTTTTAAACTTCAAGTTTATGGATTTCATGAATTTCATGTTGGGTTAATTATATTCATGTTTATAATGATTAATTGGGATTCTAATTCATGTTTTATGATATGTTTTATGTGAGGTTAATTGATATGTATGTAATATCATAAGGATCCATGTAAAACCTTTGAAATTGTCAATGGGAATTTGAATTATGATGTCTACTTGTTGTTTAGTGTTATGTGCATATGTATGCTATCCAAGTTCTTGATGAATTACTTATGTGAACTAATGAGGGAAAGAGATCATGTCATGTTAGCTTATGTGCAAGTTGTATCATGCAAGTGTTTGATAAAATGTTTCCATGAATGAGTTATGAACAAATGTACATGATTATGCTTTTTAAGCTTATGCTATGATTTACCTTTCATGCCATCGAGTCCTGAGGGCATTCAATACCCAAAAATTTAGTTATTTACCTAGAGCTTCAGTCAGTTACAGAACTCAGGAAAATCTTAATAGTATTCCATCAGTCCACGAAACTCAGTGAACTTAGTTTAGTTTAGTCAAACAGTAAAATCAGTAATGGTTCAGTCAAGCTTAATACAATCTAGGAATTAGTTCAGTGTCAATTCAATTGGGAGTAGGACTCAGCACCAAGTGAATCCAAGGATGGGGACTCACCTGCCAGTAGAGGGTATGATCCTTAGAAGCAGTCTTTGAGCTCTGGAACTACATAGCCAATGTAGGTTGAGATAACCACCTGCCGGTTGAGGGTTGATGAGGTGATTTAACCATCCAGTTGAGGGTCCCACCGTTCTCTTTCAGAGTACCTGCCAGATGAGGGTGACTCAGCTTGTCCTTACCCGTGGCACGGTATTAACATGCTTCCAACTGAGGTTACAGGTTGGAACCCAAATCAGTTAGAGAAGGGGAATTTCGGGTAGATAATTACTTCCCACAGTCTCAGTTTCTGATTCAGTCTCAATATAGAACTCAGTTCAGTTCTACATACTCAGGACTGGCAGACACAATCACTTAGCTTAGTACGAAACTCAGTATGTCTCTATAGAATCAGGACTGTCAGATACAGTAATTTAGTTATCAGTAATACAGTATTAGAAACTCAGATATTAGTAAATCAGTATCTAAACTCAGTATTCAGTGTTGTCACGATCTCAGTTACAGTATACGCATTTATGCATGTACTCATATTTAGTTATATTCATGCCATTCAGTCAATATTATTCATACATATGAACCCATGCATTTCAGCCTACCTCACTTTTCATACCAGTACATTCAAAGTACTGATGCATATTATTCTCTTGCGCTATGATGTCTTATATCAGAGGTTCAGGCGCGCGAGCTCCCGAACACCCTTAGCGGTTTAGACTTTCAGTATTCAAAATTAGCGGTGAGTCCTCATAGTTCGAGGACATGATTATTTTATTTCAGTATTTCAGATTATTATTACACTTTCAGTAGTTGGAGTTAGTTTGGGGCTTCTCCCATCAACTCCATAGTTCAGACAGTTTAGAGTCTTTTCAGACTAGGAGTACTTTCAGACAGATATTTCAGTTTTGGTATTGTTATACCGTATTCAGTTTTATCTATATATTTTAACCTTATGGCAAGTTTCCACCTAAATTCCATCTATTACATTATTATTATTATTCAGTTATTGCAGCAGGTACCAGTCATGGGTTAGTTTGTGGTCCTTCGGGATTATAAGCACCGTGTAGCATCCGGGGTACAAACTTGGGGCATTACAAACTTGGTATCAGATCCTAAGGTTTAAAAGAGTCCTAGGAAGTTTGAAAACCACATCTAGTAGAGTCTTACGCATGGGTGTGTAGCGCACCACACTTATGGATAGGAGGCTACGAGATGTTTTAGGAAAAGATTCTTTTCTTTCAATATTCATGTTGTGCGAGTAATCATGAGCTCCAGTTAAACTCTCAGTCTAATCCTTTCTCCTCTATTTATAGAAATATACCTCCAAAGAGGACTAAGGAAAGAGGAACGAGAGACCATCTAGAACCCCAGCTCGTCTAGCCAAATCCACTGGACGAACACGTCTCCCACACTGAGTTCAGAGTAGCATTCACCACCCTATCTCATTCTGTGGCAGCCCATAATGAAATTCTAATTGCCTTTCCAGCCAACCCAGTGGCCAATACTGCTGCTGGCAGGATTCAGGACTTCACCCGAATGAACCCTCCATTGTTTATCGGGTCTAAGTTAGATGAGGAACCTCAGGAATTTCTTGATTAGGTGCAGAAAGTTAATGATATTATAGGGGTGACCATTGTTGAGAGTGCTAAGTTGGTCGTATACTAGTTGCAGGATGTGTCTCACTCATGGTTTAAATAGTAGAAAGCAAAAACGGCTGCAGATGCAGGGCCCATAGAGTGGGAGGAGTTTGCCACTACTTTTCTGGATAGGTTCTTCCCACTGGAGTTGAGGGAAGTGAAGGTTTTGGAATTTATCAATATAAATCAGGGAAATATGATAGTGAAAGTGTATTCTCTCAAGTTTACTCAACTAGATAGATATGCTCCCCATGTGGTGGCAGACAGCAGATCTCGAATAAGCAAATTTATGTCAGGGGTGTCCAGCATCATGGTCAAAGAGTGTAGGACCGCAATGCTTATTAAGGAGATGGATATATCCAAGCTCATGGTCAATGCTCAACAGATATAGGAAGCTAAGAATAGAGAGAAGGAGAGGGAGAATAAGAGAGAAAAAATAGGTAGCTTCATCTTTCCTCAGCCTAAGTCAGCGGGTGGGAATCGTTCTCAGTTCCACCTAAAATCCTCAGTTCCAGCTCCGTCCTCAGCCAGTGCTCTTGTGCTGAAATTTAGAAACAGCAATAGGGATAGGGAACCAGACCCTAAACCCCATTGTAGTGTTAACAGTTCCTGAACCAATCCCCTTTATTAGAAGTGTGGTAGAAACCACCAAGGTATCTGTAGAGAAGGAAGCGATGTGTGTTTTGGGTGTGGAAAACCAGGACATAGAGTTAGAGATTGTCCCCAGTCAGGTTCTCAGGGTCAGTATAACTGTCTCCCAGCTCAGTCTGGTCGACCAAATCAGCAGGGTGTCGTTTCCAATGACACCAGTGGGCAACGCCCAAATATACTCTATGCTCTTTAGTCCCGACAAGATCAGGAGATTTCTCCTGATGTGGTCACTGGTACGTTACCAATTTATCATTTGCATGTTTACGCTTTGCTAGATCTAGGAGTTTTTTTTATCTTTTGTTACTCCTTATATAGCTGTTGATTTTGAAGTCAGTCCTAAAATTCTAGTAGAGCCTTTCTCAGTCTCTACCCCTGTGGGTAAATCCATCATAGCCAGGTGAGTATACAGGAACTGTCCAGTTATGATATCTCAGAAAGTCACTTCAGCAGACTTAGTCGACTAAGAAATGACGGATTTTGATGTCATTCTCAGCATGGATTGGCTTCATTCCTACTATGCCTCAGTCAACTACAGAAATAGAATTATCCAATTTTAGTTTTCAAATAAGCTCGTCCTAGAGTGGAGGGGTAGTACTTCAATACTTAGGAGTCAGCTTATTTCTTACCTTCGGGCGAGAAAAATGATATCTAAGGGATATACCTGATAACGCTCAATCTACAGCTCTCGTAGGAGTGTAAAGCGGTCGTTAGCAAATATAGAACCCAACCTGGGTTGGGTGTCGATCCCACAGGGAATAGCTTGGCCAACAAGTAAGTAAGATTACTAAACTTTTGGTGCAAGTCTCGTAAAAAGGGGGGATTGTAATGTGTCACCAAAACAATTAAATAAAAGATGAAAATAGCAAAGTAAAAGAGAAAGATTGTTACGTAAGTTGTAAACAATGAGAATTGAGGCGTTGGGGTTATGTCCACCTTCTGAGGTATACGTCTCTATTGGCTATGAGTGTGTAGAATTCTGACATGCAATTGCTTATAGAGGATTGTAGTCGATGGTAAATCCAAGCGTCTCTCGACCTAAACAAGGATTATTTCACTTTAACTCTCTCGAGCTTAAAGCATGTCTAACGGTACGAATTCTCCAAGAGGTTAGTCCAGTTACAGCACTAGCTTTTTAATAGGAAAGGGTGTCCTACTACCTTGACATTATCTCTTTTCCAGACAAATAACTTTTCTCTCGAACAAGTTAAATGTTAGACTGGCGTATTCTTGCGTTTGCAACCGCAAAGAATGTAGATTAAGATGAAGAGAATAATGATATAAGCAATATACGTGTCTCGAACTCACAAACTCACAGCAATAGATAGTAACTCATTCGGCTTCCATAACCCCAACAGAGAAGTTTAGTTACCCATGAATGCAAAGAAAACCACAATTGACATTGTTATTATACCACAATAATGATCAATTTCGTGTAGCACAAGAGTGGTAGGCGTTAGGTGTGATTTCTTGCAGAGTAACGTTTCTCTTGTTGCGGAATTTAAGAATAGAAGAATAGACGAAAATAGAATTGATGGAAAGATTAGAAGAGTTGTAGAAAGATGATTAGCAGGTAAGAAGGTGTATAAAGATGATAGAAGATGTGAGGGATGGAAGGAAGTATTGTGTTCTCCCTCCTTCCTCCTTCCTTATTCTAAATCTCTAGCATGATAGGGTATTTATAATACCCATATCCTACTCCTACTAAGCTAATGAAATAAATAACCAAATCCTACTAGACTAATGAAATCCTTAACCCAAATGTACTAGGTTAAGGTAACATTATCATAATCCACATAAAATAATGAAATACATAACCTAATTGTACTAGGTTAATGTATCATTGTCAAAATCCAGCTTTGTGTCTGTAAGTCCCCAAAGTCTTCAGAATTGTTGTTTTAGCCCGGGACAGATTTTCCATGCAGCAGTTTTGGTCCTTTAGGCGTCCAAACTCCCTTTCCTTCCTTCGTGATCTTTCTTTAGCGTCAAGTAAGCCATAAAATGCTGAATTATGCATCATTATACCTGAAACTTTACTAATCATGTTCGTTAGCTCACTTACAGGAAAAAGGACTAAAAGTGCATGAAATATATAATTTGTTCTCAAAACTAGGCTAAAATATGGGCAAAATATATTGATATAGGTGCGTAAATTCGCCTATCATCAACACCCCACACTTAGAGCTTTGTTCGTCCTCGAACAAACTATCATATCCTTCTAAATATCAACTTAGGGTTTTACAGCAACAACACAAAATATTCGTCAAGACAAGCACAACAATTATCAACCAAGAGTAGCTTTCCGATTATAAGTAGAAATAATTTAACCTCAAGTATAGACTCGTGATGGTGATCAATTCGCATGCAAACGTTAAAGTGCATAGAATCATATACAACTATCCAAAACTTATCAACCATGTGTGTCTCACCATATAGTACCTATAATCACTCACAAATATAGCATATTTTTCAAACATGGGTATCAAAATGTCCTTGCTCTCACTCTCACAAAGAGTTCATATGTAGCAACTGATGACCATAGGCTTGCCCTTAATGTAGTACTCCACTAAATGTCAGAATGTTAAGATTAGGATCAAGTAGGTCTTTTGATGGTTGTAATGTAGGCTAAGGGACGGGTAGGACTATTTTGGCCAAGAATAGTGACTAGGTTCCTAAGCGCTTTAATACATCACTTTGTATCATTGACACTTTTTTCTTTCAACCTTTCTTCTTTCTTTTTTCTACCACCCTTGTTCTCCTCTTTTTTCAATTTTAAGCACAACTCACTTTTCAGCTTGCCCTTAATGTAGTACTCCACTAAATGTCGGAATGTTAAGATTAGGATCAAGTAGGTCTTTTGATAGTTGTAATGTAGGCTAAGGGACGGGTAGGACTATTTTGGCCAAGAATAGTGACTAGGTTCCTAAGCGCTTTAATACATCACTTTGTATCATTGACACTTTTTTCTTTCAACCTTTCTTCTTTCTTTTTTCTACCACCCTTGTTCTCCTCTTTTTTCAATTTTAAGCACAACTCACTTTTCAGCTTTCTTTTCCTTTTTCTTTTCACAACATACCTCTTATGATAGCATTTTTTTTTCTTTTTCATAACACATTCAAGAACCATTTCAATTTATAGCATTATACTCACCCAATTTCCTTTTATGTTGTCACATGACTTTTTCACTTTAAAGCACTTAGGGATTTTGGGATCAAATTACGGTCTTGAAAGAAATGGATTAGGCTTACATACAAGGTTGTCAAAGAAATAGGCTAAAGGCTCAAAAGGGTTAACTAGGATGATGTCCATGGGTAGGTAAAACTGAAGGTAAATATGTATAGGTTGCCAAAGAAATGCCTAAATCATATCCTAAACTTACACTCCTTATTTTTGCTTTGCATACATACCAGGCAAGTTCTAGCATCAGCCACATACATAGAATATACTATTATCTCACACACACAAGGCACATGGTCGACTTGATTGGAAGTAATATAGACTCTCGACCCAACAAGTGAAGTAATTGAATCACACAATATCACATATTGAGTCACAACTAGAGCCTAAATGTCTCAATAGTCATAATTGTAGCACATACTCTTGTTATAATCTCATGTTGCCTATCAAAATAATTTCATGCGAAGCTAGAAAAAATTTACTACTAAAAAAAACAAAACGAAACAAAAATGAAACAAAAGCAAACAAACATAGATGCGAATAGAGAAGTATAGCATGCAATACCACCACCCCACACTTAGTTGGGACACTGTCCTCAGTGGAAAATAAATACGAGGAACCTGGTTGGTCGGACTTATCCTCTATGTCTGGGGTCATACCCCTTGCATTGGAATCATCATCAGAGTCGTCATCCTCAGAAGTTCCTCATAAGTATCCCACTTAATTCCAAGCATGAGTCGAGGTATTTGCAGCGAGGAGGGTTCTCCTTGGTCCTTGCGACTTCTCTTTTTGCCCTTTTGGGAGGTGGTAGCCTTCTCCTTGCCTTGTCTCGCTTTAGGTGCCATTGTACCTGAGACTAGAAATAGTGTTAGTGGTAGCACAATATCAATGGATACAATCTATGCACAAGCAGTAGGGGTACCACCCCACACTTAGTTTTGTTGACACAAATCAGTGAAGTGAAAGTGGTCGATTACTCAGACTTCATCGACATACGTTTTAGGGGCTATATTCCAACAAGAAATTCAGATATGTAACACTTCATGCAATCTTTGCAATACTTTTATGTTAGGTATATCAAGACTTCTTCATAGGGATTACATCATGGTATAGTTTTTATCAATAATCACAATCTCCTATGTCGGTAGGCAACTATAAGTCTTATTCCGATGAACGAGACATCCCATCATGTAAGTATTCAAGTGACAAGAGCATGCAATGTTCATGACTATATCAATTCCGCAAGTAGTATAATAATGCATCAAAATCAATTTCTAGTTGGAAACAAGTTAAGAGTATCCTAACGTTCATGTTCACTCACTTGGTTTTGTATCAACAATTCAAACACATTAACATCACCAATATTTCTTCAAGATGTAGCAATTCATAATAGACATAGCAACATAGCACTTACGAAAAATAGATGAAGAACAAGAGAGTACTTACGTGATTGAAGCCTTTGGAGATGTTCTTGTGAAGTGGGAGAGCAAAAAGAAAAGTTTTGAGATGATTTGGAGAGTATATGCGGCGCCTAGGTCAAGTTTTCAATGTGTTTGTGTTTCAAGACTAAGTCTCCTTTATATAGGAAGAGAATGGGTCGGGTTTTGACCCATTTACAATCAGTTTTGGAGACAAAAATGCTACATATGCGGCGCATTATCTATGGCATAATGGGACATATGTGTCGCATAGTCTATGGCATTTGTAGACATATGTGGCGCATTGTCTATGGCATAATGAGACATATGCGGCGCATTGTCTATGGCATAATGAGACATATGCGCTGCATAGTCTATGGCATATGAGATACTGAGACCAAATGCCATAGCATAGGCGGCGCATAGTCAAAAGCATACCTAGGAATAGGCGGTGCATAGTGTATAGCACAATAGATTCCGAGACCTTAGGATATAGGATAGGTTGTGCATCGTTCTTGGCCTAGTTTTACCAAGGCCTAGCCTTCCTCAAAGCCTATTTTGGCGTGAGAAAGGCTCAATCCATAGCCTTATGCATCACCCTTCCTAACTTACCAACTTTACCATACAATGGGTCCAAATCGTCAATTGAAATCAATCTCCTCATTGACTACTTCTTGCACCTACATTTGCTCAAAAGCAATAAAAACGATTAGAACGATGGGTTGCCTCCCATCAAGCGCCTTAGTTTTGGTCGTGGCACGACTCTTATTTTTGGATTTTTATTTATCAAAAGCAAAACACATACTAGAACGAAATGAAAAATGAAAAACGACAAACGATAAATGATGGGTTGCCTCCCATCTAGCGCTTGATTTATTGTCGCGGCACGACATAGTTACCTCGAGTACTCAGACTTCGTCGAGATATATGGTGGATCATTTTCTGAATGGATTCAGATGACAATGAGGCTTACTTGTAGGAGGGGTACCAATTATATCATCAATAGTCCAACCCATAGCTCTCATGTATCTCTTCAGAGTAGAGATGAGAGCGTCTATGTGCTGTTTACTTAAATCATCCGCACTCACCGGAAGAATCTTTATACTTTCCAAGAACACATACCTTAGATAATCGGGGAGCTCTTTCGATTCTAGCATTGGTGGCTCTTCAAGGGAAGTCTTCGCTGTAGGTGAAGGTTGATTCTTAAGATCACGGTCCGGTTGCTTAGGAGTATGGTAATAGGACTCTATTTCTGTTAGAGCACCCATAAGTTCTTCATAATCTTCATTATCCTCATGCTCAACTTTCAGTGGCGCAGCAGACAATGGCTCAACAGTAGACTGTTTCTCTATAGATAATGCTTTCATATCCTCATGATGAACATCAGCTACAGATAACTCATTCATATCGCTGGGCTGCTTCATGGCTTTGCATATATCAAAGCGTACCACTTCGTCATTAATTCGAAACAAAAGCTCATTATCTTTCATGTCAATAAGCATACTTCCAGTTGCGAGGAAGGGGCGTCCCAAGATTATGGGAACGTCAGAATCCACCTCACAATCCAGAATAACGAAGTCTGCAGGGAAGATAAATGAAGATACCTTCACCAACACATCATTCAAGATATCCACAGGTCGTTTTACCGACCTATCAGCCATCACGAGCCTCATATTGGTTGGTGTTGGATCTCCTAGCCCCAACTTCTTGTAGATGGATAGTGGCATCACATTGATGCTAGCTCCTAGATCGCACAATGCCTTGGCAAAATTCAACAATCCAATTGTGCAGGGAATAGTGAAAGCTCCAGGATCTGCCTTCTTTTGAACTAGCGACCTTGTAGCGATTGCACTACAATGATGAACATTATCTTCTAACTCATAACTTGCTGCCCGCTTCTTTGTCAACAGGTCTTTCATAAATTTCGCATACCCAGGCATTTTTTTCAAGTGCCTCCACTAATGGAACATTAATGGTTAGATGCTTTAACATATTCATAAATTTGCTGAACTTTGTATCATCCGCCACCTTCTTCAATCTTTAGGGAAAAGGTGGTGGTGGGTATGGAAGTGTTCTCTCCACAGTTTTCTTCTCCTCTTGCTTCCGTTTTCCAGCTTTTTCAGGCTGCACGTCGTTAAGAATGTTAGGTGAGGCTGTTGCGGCATCCTCCTCTTTCGCCTTGTCATCAATTTCCACTTCTTCGTCAACCACTTGCTTGCCTTTTTCTGAAGTTTCCAGCACCTTACCACTTCGGGTAATGATGGCCATGCATGACCCATCATTCCTTGGGTTTTGCACAGTATCGCTAGGTAAAGTGCCAGCCTTTCTTTGATTGAGTGTTGCTGACAGTTGGCTCAATTGCTGCTCTATTTGCTTGATTGAAGTGGAATGAGAATCAACTAGTTGTTTCATGGAGGACAAATCATTAATTACCTCAGTAACTCCCGCGCTTGTTGCTTCCACTCCTTTCAATAATTTAGCCATCATGTCTTCCATACTTCCAGAATTTGATGTGGTGGTATCACGTCTACCAGGGGGAACATACACACCACTATTGTCATTCTTGTTCTTCCAACTACCTTGGTCCTTGTTTCCAGATTTCTCATAGTAGTTCCGACCTTAGTTTTCTTGGGCATTCCCACGAAAACCCCCCTGATTGTTCAAGTAGTTGGTCTCTTCTTCCGAATCAGATTCGTCTCTTCCTTTTAGCGCCACAGCTTTCACTTTTTTGGTCTTCCCTGATAATAAATGCTTTGTAAGAAGATCCATCTGTGTTTTCATGTGCGTCATATCTTGATCACGTTCTTTTTCTCTTCTCCTTTGGTCTGCAGTCATGCCAATAGATAAAGTGGGGCTTGCTACCTCAGAATCCCTGGTATGCCAAGCTCTACTTTGTTTCGTCATAGGATCTAACATATTGCTTGCTTGACCAAAGGTGAGGTCCATAAAAGATCCTCCAGCTGCGTTATCCACCACTGGCTTAGTTATTGAATTCAAGGCTCTATACAATATCTCCATGAGGTGAACATTAGTCATGTGATGGTTTGGGCATCTCTCTAGCTTTGTCTTGAACCTCTCCCATGTTTCATGAAGAGCTTCAGTTGGAAGCTGACGAAAGTTGTTGATTTCATCTCTCAATTATGCCCTTTTGGAAGGCGGAAAGAATCTTTCTAGGAAAGCGTCTCTCAATTGCCTCCAATTTGTAATAGAATCAGGAGTCAGCCCATTCAACCATAGTGTTGCCTCCCCAGACAGAGACAATGGAAATAGACGTAATCGAATTGCATTCTGACCAACACCAGGATTGTCAAAAGACTTGCATGTAGAAATAAAGTTGATGAGATGCATATTCGGATCATCGCCTGATAGTCCACCAAATAATCCCTTGAGTTGCAATAACTGAATCATGGTGCTTGTGATGTTGAACTTGGCTCCGGGCGCTAATGGTGGTGGAATTATAGCTCCAGTGGCTCCGGCACCATCAAGATCATCATCATCATCATCGAATGGTAATTCACGTTGTGCATCCATTGATGTACTGAACAAAAAACCTGCAGTAAACAAAAACGAAAACTAAAAGTAAAAGTACGAGAGTCTTTGACCAAAGGGTCTAGTAATTATTACGAACTTAATTGACACTTGTATTCCCCGACAACGGCGCTAATTTTTGATAACGCTCAATCTACAGCTCTCGTAGGAGTGTAAAGCGGTCGTTAGCAAATATAGAACCCAACCTGGGTTGGGTGTCGATCCCACAGGGAATAGCTTGGCCAACAAGTAAGTAAGATTACTAAACTTTTGGTGCAAATCTCGTATAAAGGGGGGATTGTAATGTGTCACCAAAACAATTAAATAAAAGCTGAAAATAGCAAAGTAAAAGAGAAAGATTGTTACGTAAGTTGTAAACAATGAGAATTGAGGCGTTGGGGTTATGTCCACCTTCTGAGGTATACGTCTCTATTGGCTATGAGTGTGTAGAATTCTGACATGCAATTGCTTATAGAGGATTGTAGTCGATGGTAAATCCAAGCGTCTCTCGACCTAAACAAGGACTATTTCACTTTAACTCTCTCGAGCTTAAAGCGTGTCTAACGGTACGAATTCTCCAAGAGGTTAGTCCAGTTACGGCACTAGCTTTTTAATAGGAAAGGGTGTCCTACTACCTTGACATTATCTCTTTTCCAGACAAATAACTTTTCTCTCGAACAAGTTAAATGTTAGACTGGCGTATTCTTGCGTTTGCAACCGCAAAGAATGTAGATTAATATGAAGAGAATAATGATATAAGCAATATACGTGTCTCGAACTCACAAACTCACAGCAATAGATAGTAACTCATTCGGCTTCCATAACCCCAACAGAGAAGTTTAGTTACCCATGAATGCGAAGAAAACCACAATTGACATTGTTATTATACCACAATAATGATCAATTTCGTGTAGCACAAGAGTGGTAGGCATTAGGTGTGATTTCTTGCAGAGTAACGTTTCTCTTGTTGCGGAATTTAAGAATAGAAGAATAGACGAAAATAGAATTGATGGAAAGATTAGAAGAGTTGTAGAAAGATGATTAGCAGGTAAGAAGGTGTATAAAGATGATAGAAGATGTGAGGGATGGAAGGAAGTATTGTGTTCTCCCTCCTTCCTCCTTCCTTATTCTAAATCTCTAGCATGATAGGGTATTTATAATACCCATATCCTACTCCTACTAAGCTAATGAAATAAATAACCAAATCCTACTAGACTAATGAAATCCTTAACCCAAATGTACTAGGTTAAGGTAACATTATCATAATCCACATAAAATAATGAAATACATAACCTAATTGTACTAGGTTAATGTATCATTGTCAAAATCCAGCTTTGTGTCTGTAAGTCCCCAAAGTCTTCAGAATTGTTGTTTTAGCCCGGGACAGATTTTCCATACAGCAGTTTTGGTCCTTTAGGCGTCCAAACTCCCTTTCCTTCCTTCGTGAGCTTTCTTTAGCGTCAAGTAAGCCATAAAATGCTGAATTATGCATCATTTATACCTGAAACTTTACTAATCATGTTTGTTAGCTCACTTACAGGAAAAAGGACTAAAAGTGCATGAAATATATAATTTGTTCTCAAAACTAGGCTAAAATATGGGCAAAATATATTGATATAGGTGCGTAAATTCGCCTATCATCAATACCTACCATCTTGTTCGAGTCTAGGACTCTAGTTCAGAAACATCTACTTTTTAATCAACGTCAGTAGCATGTGAATTCCCAGATGTATTTCCCAAACATCTTCTCGGAGTTTCTCCCAAAAGGTAAATTGATTTCAAAATCGATCTTCTCCCAGATACTCAGCCCATATCTATTTCTCCATACAGAATGGCACCAGAAAAACTCAGAGAATTAAAAGAAGGGTTGAAAGATCTCCTAAATAAGGGATTTATCAGACCCAGTGTGTCCCCGTAGGGTGCGCCAGTTTTATTCATGCATAAAAAAGATGGTTCTCTCAGAATGTGTATTGACTACCATCAGTAAAATAAAGTCACGGTCAAGAACAAGTGTCCACTTTCCAGAATCGATGACTTGGTTAACCAATTTTAGGGTGCCAGTTACTTCTCTAAGATAGACCTTAGATCAGTCTATCATCAGCTCAAAGTCACGGAGTGTGAAATCCTGAAAATAGCTTTCAGAACTCGGTATGGCCATTTTGAATTCTTAGTCATGTATTTGGTCTTACCAATGACACAACATCTTTCATGGACTTGATGAACCATGTGTTCAAGAAGTACTTGGACATGTTTATCATAGTCTTCATAGATGACATTCTTGTCTACTCCCACAGTGAGCACGACCATGCAGACCATCTCAGAATAGTATCACAGACCCTCAAAAAACATCATTTATTTACGAAATTCAGTAAGTATGAATTTTTGCTAAGGTCAGTAGCATTCCTTGGCCATATTATTTTTGGTGATGGCATTAGAGTTAATCCCCAAAAGATCGAGGCAGTAAGAAACTAGACCAGACCCATCTCTCCATCAGATATCAGGAGTTTCTTGGGTTTGGCCAGCTATTACTGATGGTTTGTTGAGGGATTTTTGTCTATTTCATCCCATGTCCAGAATGACTCAAAATAAAGTTAAATTCTAGTAGTCAAATTCTTATGAAAAGAGTTTTCAGGAGTTGAAGACTCGACTCTCTACAGCTCCAGTTTTGACCCTACTAGATGGTTCAAATAGCTTTGTTGTGTATTGTGATACCTCCAGAGTTAGATTGGGGTGTGTTCTGATGCTGAGAGGTAAGGTCATAGCCTATGTCTCTAGACAACTTAAACCCCATGAGAAGAATTACCCTACTCATGATCTTGAGTTAGCAGCAGTAGTATTTGCCCTAAAGATTTGGAGACACTATTTGTATAGGATGCATGTTGATGTGTTCACAAACCATAAGAGCCTCTAGTATGTATTCTCTTAAAAAAATCTAAACCTACATCATATAAGGTGGTTGGAATTGTTAAAAGATTATACATGACTGTTCTATACCATCCGGGAAAGGCCAATGTAGTGGTTGATGCTCTCAGTAGAATACTTATGAACAGTGTTGCTCACGTGAATGATGATAAGAAGAAGTTGGTTTAGGAGGTCCATAAGATAGCCCGACTAGGTGTACGCTTAGTCGATTCAGTAGAAGGTAGTGTATGGCTGCAGAGTAGTTCAGAATCATCCCTAGTCTCCGAGGTAAAGGCAAAGAAGGATAGGGATCCCTGTCTAGTTAAGTTGAAGAAATCAGTCAGAGATCAGAAGATAGAGGTTTTCTCCCAAGGGGGAGATGGTGTATTGCTTTGTCAGGGTCGACTGTGTGTACCAATCATTGATGACTTAAGATAGTGAATTCTTGTAGAAGCACATAGTGCACGCTACTCTATTCATCCAAGGGCCACTAAGATGTACCGTGATTTGTGGGAGATCTATTGGTGGAGTGGGATGAAAAGAGACATTGTAGAGTTTGTGGCTAAGTACTCAACATGTTAGCAGGTTAAGATTGAGCATCAGAAGCCTACTGGGTCCATACAAGAGTTCAGCATTCCCACCTGGAAATGGGAAGAAGTGAACATGGACTTTATGATGGGTTTGCCTCGTACTCATCGTCAGTATGATTCAGATTTGGTCACGTAAACAGGATGACCAAATTAGCTCATTTCCTACTAGTCCATACCTCTTATTCAGCTGAAGATTATGCCAATCTCTATATCAGAGAGTTGGTCAGATTACACTGTGTTCCATTGTCCATTATCTCAGATAGAGGTACCCAGTTCACCTCTCATTTCTGGAAAAACTTTCAAAAGGGTCTTGGTACCTGAGTTCACCTCAGTACAGCCTTTCATCCTCTGATAGATGGTCTAGAAGAAAGAACCATTCATACTTTAGAGGATATACTGTGAGCGTGTGTGATATACTTTAAAGGTAGTTGGGATGACCACTTGCCTTTGATTGAATTCACATATAATAACAGCTATCACTTCAGCATTAAGATGGCTTTATTTAAGGTGCTTTATGGGAGGAGATATAAATCTCCCATTAGTTGGTTTGAAGTGGATGAGGCTGCAGTGGTAGGGCCTGACTTGGTATTTGATACCTTGGAAAAAGTTTAGTTAATCAGGGAAAGGCGTGAGGCAGCTCAGAGCCGACAGAAATCATCTACAGAAATGCGCAAAAAGGATCTCGAGTTTGATATTGGTGACTATGTGTACTTGAAAATCTCTCCCATGAAGGGAGTGAAGAGATTTGGCAAGAAGGGGAACCTTAGTCCCCGATATGTTGGTCCTTACCAAATTCTCAGCCATTTCAGAAAGGTAGCTTACGAGCTTGAGTTGCCTTCAAATTTAGCTTCAGTCCATCCAGTGTTTCATGTCTCCTTGCTAAAGAAATGCATAGGTGACCCAGCAGACGTAGTACCTATAGAGGGCATAGACGTTCAGAACAGTCTCTCTTATGAAGAGGTTTCAGTCAAAATCCCTGACTATCAGATTCACAGACTAAGGAACAAAGAAGTCCCTCTAGTCAAAGTTCTTTGGCGGAATCAGTCTGTTGAGGGAGCTACTTGGGAAGCAGAAGTAGATATGCGGATCAAGTATCCTCACCTCTTCTCTGTAAACTCAGACTCAGCTTAAGGTAACAGTTTTCCTTAAAAACTTACTCAGTTCCTTGCTCAGATGTTCTTCGCAAACTTAGTATCAGTTACCTTTATATATTCGTCACGTATTTATGAATAGTGTTCAGTCATGTACTCATGCATTAGACATGCATGTTCAGTATAAATATACTCAGCTTATCAGTAATATTAGTTACAAAATCATACATCATATATGCATTTCAGTATGAAATTCCAGTATAATAGTAGTCTCAGATATGAAATCATATTTTAGTTGTGTATGTCCAGTACGTACTTCCAGTCTGTCAGTTCTCCCATCTTAGTCAATCTCATTCGAGGATGAATGTTCCCAAGGGGGAGATATTGTAAGACCCCACAAAATTCGTAGCTTAACTCAGTCCTTTATGCTTGTTAAGGGGTCTCAGACTTAGAAAATTTTAGAGAAGTATCAAGACTTAGAATCATTTTAGCCTTCCAAATTTGGAAATTTTATTTTCGAACTTCCCAGCCTTAGTTAGTTGATTTTTAAATTGATTCATGATCAGGGTTATTTGTAGGTCATCTCAGGCGAGTTTTGAATTTTTTGGACTAGCGTAAGGGCGAGTTTTGATTCCCAAAATAGTGAAGGGTCGCGATAGCCCCGCGTCGCAAGGGCCAGTCAACCCAAGTAAGGGTCGTGTCGCGATGGCTACTTGGCCCAAGTAGGGGTCACATCGCGATGGCTACTTGACCCAAGCAGGGGTCGAGACGCGAGGGCAACCCTGTTCAGCATTATTTTAATATGGGTTGTGGGGATAAATGGGTTATTTTCCCCACCATATTCAGCCTTAACATGAAATTAATCAGCTTATAGGGTAAAATCTCATTCCTTACTCATAAAATCACTCAAGAATAAGTCCTAGCCTCATCAAGTTCAAGAATTCAAGTCTTAAGAACTCACTTTAATCTTCTCGAAAGTAGTATTCAAGGTATTTGAAGTGTTCATTCAATGGTCCTTCCACTTTTGGAGTCCAAGAAACTATTTTTAAACTTCAAGTTTATGGATTTTATGAATTCCATATTGGGTTTTATTATATTCATGTTTATAATGATGAATTGGGATTTTAATCCATGTTTTATGATGCGTTTCATGTGAGGTTAATTGATATGTATGTAATATCATGAGGATCCATGCAAAACCCTTGAAATTGTCAATGGGGATTTGAATTATGATGTCTACTTATTGTTTAGTGTTATATGCATATGTATGCTCACCAAGTGCTTAAAGAATTACTCATGTGAACTAATAAGGGAAAGACATTATGTCATGTTAGCTTATGTGTAAGTTGTATCATGCAAGTGTTTGATAAAATATTTCCATGAACGAGTTGTGAAAAAGTGCACATAATTATGATTTTCAACCTTATGCTATGATTAACCTTTCATGCTATCGGGTCCTTGAGGTATTCAATAACCGAAAACTTAGCTATTTACCTAGAGCTTCAGTCAGTTACAGAACTCAGGAAAATCTCAGTAGTATTCCGCCAGTCCACGAAACTCAGTAAACTCAGTTCAGTCAAATAGTAAAATCAGTAACGGTTCAGTCAAGCTTAGTACAGTCTAAGAATAAATTCAGTGTCTATTCAGTTGGGAGTAAGACTTAGCATCGAGTGAACTCAAGGATGGGGACTCACCTGCCAGTAGAGGGTATAATCCTTTGAAATAGTCCTTGAGCTCCAAAACTACATAGCCAGCGTAGGTTGAGACATCAACCTACCAATTAAGGGTTGATGAGGTGATTTAATCTGCCAGTTGAGGGTCCAACCGTTCTCTTTTAGAGCATCTGCCAGATGAGGGTGACTCAGTTTGTCCTTACCCGTGGCACGGTATTGACACCCTTTCAACTAAGGTTACAGGTTAAATCCCAAATCAGTTAGAGAAGGGGCATGTTGGTTAGATAATTATTTCCCACAATCTCAATTTCAGATTCAGTCTCAGTATAGAACTCAGTTCAGTTCTACATAATCAGGACTGTCAGACACAATCACTTAGCTCAGTACGAAACTCAGTATGTCTCCACAGAATCAGGACTGTCAGATACAGTCATTCAATTATCAATAATATAGTATCAGAAACTCATATATCAGTAAATCAGTATCTAGACTCAGTATTCAGCATTGTCATGATCTCAGTTACAGTATACGCATTTATGCATGTACTCATTTTCAGATATATTCATGCCATTCAGTCAGTATTGTTCATGCATATGAACCCATGCATTTCAGCATACCTCACTTTTCATACCAGTACATTCAAAGTACTCACGCATATTTTTGTCTTACGCTATGATGTCTTATATCATAGGTTCAGACATACGGGCTCCCGAGAACCCTTAGCAGTTCAGACTTTCAGTATTCAGAGTTAGCGGTGAGTCTTCATAGTTTGAGGACATGATTGTTTTCTTTAAGTATTTTAGATTATCAGTACACTTTTAGTAGTTGGAGTTAGTTGGGGGCTTGTCCCATCAACTCCATAGTTCAAACAGTTTAGAGGCTTTTCATACTATATGTATTTTCAGACAGATATTTCAGTTTTGGTATTGTTATACCGTATTCAGTTTTATCTATAGATTTGAACCTTATGGCAAGTTTCTGCCTAATTTCCATATATTACATTATTATTATTATTCAGTTATTGTAGTAGGTACCAGTCATAGGTTAGCTTGTGGTCCTTCGTATTATGAGCATCGTGTAGCGTCTGGGGTACAGACTCGAAGCGTTACAAATAAAAAGGCTCAAATTAAAGAAAAATAACAGAAATATGAGATAAATTAAACATGAATTAATAAGTGCATGTTAAAAAGTAAAACTAAAAGGAAAGAAGATACACAAAGAAAAAGAAAGTGAAAACAATTACCAACATTGAAATGTTTATAAATTAAACTTCCATTTGGCACAATAAAAATGAGGAAAAGAACTTAATTAAGTTATATACTAACGCTTTCAACTATAAATGAGATTTTTTTTTATGAAACTTATGAAAGTTTAAATACAAATTTCTATTGCTAATACTATTTATGTAATGACCCTCTAGATTATTTTCCACATTCTCATATATTTTTATCATTTAGAGCTTTCCTATAGCTTCTCCAAGTTATTTATGACTTGCTGGAGATGACAGTTCAATTATTGGATAATTCATTTGGTTTTTAGAGTCAATTCTCTGTTTTAAAGTCTTCACTAGTAAGAATTAACTATTGGATAAAAACTTCAGTTAAACAACTTCATATGCTAATTGTCAGTTTTAGCAGCTTCAGAACGTCGAATTTACTCTAGGGAGACCTTTGATTCGGGTCCCAAGGCTTACGGACTCATTCCGAACTATTGGCTGGAACTTAAGAAAAATGACATTGTGGTGTGGGATCCACTTTTTATCAAAACAACCTCGGATGAAAATTTTAACTACGTTATTGAGTTTGAAACATCAAATTTGATAGGGAGGCATAGTTCATTTGGTATACGGTATTTCGAGTGAATCCCGAGGGGTTGGTGAAGACTTATAAAAATTCTAAGTTTTCAGCTGGTGCATCAGCTAAAGCAACCCTTGGGTGCTTCAGCGGAGGCTGCATTAGGGTCCTTCTAGGCACTTTAATGACCTTCTAGGCGCTTTAGTGGCCTAGCCATCCCCAGAGAGCTGCTTTAGAGGCAAGTTGAAAGCTAAAGGGCAAACCAGTTTAGCACTAACGTGTCTGCTTTAGCGGTATGCCTGGCATAAGCATGTATCGCTTTAGAAACACCTGGGCGCTCTAGCACTGATTGTTAAAGAGGACTAGTATCCATTTTAGAAGTACCTGAAAGCCATTAAATGCCTCATTTGCTCAACTTTTGTTCCATTTTCTGACATGCTCAAGAATGAAAAATCGTAGAATGTGTGGAAACTTAGGAGAAATACTAATAAGTGATTTTGGGGTATTTGTGAGTTTGAATTACTCATTTCTTCTCTGAATTCTTGATAAATTTTCATTAAATTCATGATTTAATTACTTATTATTTTCCAAAATTCCTAGATTATGGTTGAGTTGATGTTAGCACCAATTAGGTTTGAAATTTACCTATTCTTGAGAATAAATATTTTTTGAACATAGAAGAGCGCATTGACGGTTTTGAAAGTGTGATTCCACAAGTAGGTCTCACATGAGATTTTTATGTAATTTTAGATTTGAGGCATTAAAATGAAATATGGATACCGCTGTTATAGTATTGATGAGTAGATTATCATTTTGATAGCATGAAATCTTGCGTAAGCTTATCGAAAAAGGAAATCATTGATTTAGCAGATTTCACTAGGCTTTCTTCGCTGTCCAGATAAGCTGAGCTTACCTTCCTCATAGATTGGACTAATTTTTAGTATAATTATGATAATGTGCTAGTATGGATTGGGAATTATGTCTTGAAATTATATTTAGCATAACTTGTATCTCTCGGTCAATTTAGGAAACGTAAATTAGGGCATGGTTGATTTAGTTACTTATTCTTAGAGTAAAATTGATATCTTAGGGCTGAAATATGGCTTATTTAATATCTAGTAGTGAAATTAGATACTTTAACCTAGTTTGGGTAGAATTTGTGTTAGAATGAATTTTGGGGATTAGGAGTGGGCCCTTTAGCTCACCTTCGGCCAAGACTATCATTAGCTCTTTGTAGACTTAGTAGGCGTCTTATATCTTTAAATGCATATTTAGAGTTTGAAGAGGATATATACATGATTCTTATGCTAGATTGTTACTTGTGAGTTGATACGAGTTTCGCTTCAAGTTTGACGATTTATGATCTTAAGATCGATTTGATTCCGACATTGTTTATGACATAAGTTTTGGTTCAAGTTCGGCAAATGATGATGATGATATGAGTTTCGATTCGAGTCCATCGTTACAAGGTTATTGACGATAGGTTTATGGTATGGAAGGATTTAAAGTTACTATCTTTAAAAGGTCTTTTGATTGCACCATTCGGGCTTATGAGGGCTTGCATTGGGTTATTACTTTTTCACACTTACTGAATTATGGGGGACTCGTGCTGGGTTATTTACTTTTTTGCACTTACTGACTTATGAGGGCTAGTTTTGTAGTGATAGTTATGGTTCTTTGATGTTATTATCATTTTGGATTATTTATTTACTTATTTACATTATTCAGAGCATCATTCTAGGTTTGTCCTTTTACTTGACTTAGCTTATCTATCTTGTATTATTATTATTCTTATATTATGATTTAGCTCAGTTGACGATGATGCCTACTGAGTAACTATGGCTTTGGTATTCATACTACACTTCTATACCTTTTTGGTGCAGATTCGAGTACTAGCGGCCGCCGCTGATGTTATAATCATGTTGCTTAGAGTTCGAAGATAGGGTGAGCTCTCGGAGCTGGAGTTGACCTTTTCTCCTTCTTCTACTTTTGTTTAGTCTTTCATTATTTGAGACTGATGTATATTTGACTATTACAGTACTCGGATTCCTTTTGTTAGTGGCTCTAGTACCGACACTACTAGGTCATTGGATATTATATTTATCTTATTTATCTTCTGTATGACTATTATTATTATTATTATTATTCCTTTTCTATTGCTTGTAAGCTTTTACTTACACATTTCCGGTATTTATGCCATTTTTCACCAAGTTAGTCCATTGCTTCTAACTCCGAGCTTCAATTTGGCGTACCTACTAGTGAGACAAAGTAGGTGCCATCATGATGTGTAAATCGGGCCATGACAATTAACATAAACTAAGAGATGTTTTTTTTTCTCTATTTATGTCTACATCTTGGTTTATTTGAGAAAAATTTCATCAAAAATAAAAGGTAGAGATGAAAAATTCTCTTTTCTTACTGTACACCTCATTTCAGTTCAATCAAATATTCATTATTCTTCCTGTAAAATACTTGCCTGTCTTCTCGTAAGCTTGTTAAAATCCTGAAAATTTCACCTAGATTAACTCCACCTTAAATACCAATCAATATTATTTCTGCAATCTTGAAACACGAAAATTCAAATTAATAGATGTTAGATGAAGCGTTGAGAAAATAAAAAAGGCTCAAATGAAAGGAAAATAGCAAAAGTATGAAATAAGTTAAACATGAATTAATAAGTATATGTTAAAAGGTAAAAACTAAAAGTAAAGAAGATAAACAAAGAAAAAGAAAGTAAAAACAATTAGCAGCGTCCACCTTGAAATGTATATGTCAACAAACCTGAACATGATATATACTTGTATATCATAACCTTTGGAAATGGAAGAAGAAGGGAGGGAGAGGCAATTAAGAGGATTAGTGATGTATTAGAAACGACAAAACCATGCATATATTAAAGTACTAATAGCCTTCAGTATTATGTAACATCCATTGGAGTAATAATAAGTAATTAATTGAATAAATTAACATAGGGAACCGCATATGAAACCTCAAACACCAAAAATATATTGAATTTTTAATTAAAAAATTAAGGCAAAAAGACAAAAACTAGAGAAAAACAGAAAAATGAAATTAGAGGCCATTGAGATGCGCCACGTCACCTCTTCGACATTCTCCTTTATAATTATATATGGATTGATTGGACAACATAGGCCAATTTATTGATCACTCGGAAACGATCTACAACTAAAGTAACAGGAAGAGAGTATTGCATCTAGATAATAGAAAAAATGTACATACAAACAATATAAATCCTACTACTATGGAAGCTAATTACTCTCTATCCCATTTTTTTCAATATTACATAAAATCCCAGAAAGCTGCTAGGCAGATACATTACCTTTCTTTAGATATATTGTGTTATTGATACAAAATATGTAATATTAGATACATGTTAATGTATCATGGCCATAATTAATTCGTGATACATAAGCCAGAAGGTTGTTTGTTATGTATCACAATCATAATTAATTCAGGATACATAAGTTAACTCATGACACATCATCTCACACACAAATTTCTTTAGATATATAATTCTTCGGATACATACAAAATATGAGATGAGATATAATTAAATAAAAGATATGGGATAGTATGTAGATATGATAAGATTATTAGTGTTGTGATGTAATTTTTCCAAAAAAAAAATTTTATAGAAAATAAGAAAATCTATAGAATTTTTTTTAAAAAAAAAAACCAACTTCCATATTGACGTTGGATCTTCAAATTCTTGTTCATCGAGACATTGTTCTTGTTCATTGTTTACCCTAAAAAGTACAATTCAATGTATGAGTGGGCTTAAAAGATACGTGGACCAATTTGATAGGATATAGAGAAAATAAGTAAATAAGTAATGCGATCAGTAAGAAATGAAATAAAATAATAGAAAATAGAGAAAATGTAGATGTATTGGCATGAGCCCGATGATACATGTAATCGAAATATAGCTGGCAGAACTATTTGAACACTGATAGACTTAGAGCTACAATATTCAAAAGTAAATATCAATATTGAACAAGTAGAATGCGATGTCCTATAAAGTGGTGATCATATAGCTTTTATAGGGATAGCATCTCAGGAGCGGATTGCTAAGTACTAACCCTGAATTTTGTTATAGTTGATTAAATAAATGATATTAATAAGAAAAGAAATACCACTTGACATCATTCCTGGATTGGTTACATAACGACTAAGATGACGAATATTGGCTTCTCCTCTTAGTGTCCTGACCTTTGGTCCGATATGATCCAATGGTTTAAGTTTATTATTGGCATTTGGTGTAACATTGCCGCCTTACTAATGATTGAATTGTACAATGAGAAGATCCTTCATGTCGTGATAGATACTAGGGAGAATAAGAGAAGTGAAAATGAGGCTATTATCCTTAACAGGCAACGCTAGTTTGACAAAACTATGGAACCACTTCTTAGTCAACTTAGTCATCATGTGTTATTTGTTTTGATGAAGCTTTTTTATGGTTTGAGGCTGCTGAAGATCCGAAACATCCCAAGCCTAAGAGTGTCAAACGGGCCGGTCCGGGCCAACCCGGAACCGGCCCTCCCATTTTACCCGGGTTACGGGCCGATTACGGGCCGGGTTTGGAGTTAACCGGGCCGGGCCGGGTCAAACAGTAAAAAAATTAAAACCCACCCGAACCTGGCCCACTTAACCCAATCCGGTCAAACCCACCAAAATCCGGTCAAACCCGGTTAAAAACCGATCAAACCCGTTTAAAAAATAAATAAATAATTCAATATACACTATATACACTCCAATATACACTATATACACTCCAATATACAATATATATTTTTAAAAAAATATATAAAGTATAAACAATTACATATATATACGTACCATTCAATATATAATTATTTATGACTATACGTACTACTTTAAATAAAACATATGCTATAATAGTATAATATATATATATATACAGTACAATATATATATATACTAATTTATAAAACATATACACATGTATACGTTAAATATATAATACTTTAGAAGATATATACACATATATATGCACCATTCAGTATATATGTACTACTTTAAATAAAATATATACTACAATATAGTGATATACATATATATATATACAACAATATGTATATATATATAGTTACATACTAATTTATAAAACATATACACTTGTATACTTTAAAGATATACGTCTATAGAAGATATATACACATATATACGCACCATTCAATATATATGTACTACTTTAAAAAAAGTATATACTACAATATATATACTAATTTATAAAACATAAAGTAATGTATACGTTAAATATACACGTCTATAGAAGATCTATTCACATATATACACTCTATTCTATGTATATGTAATACTTTAAATGAGATATATACAATATATATACATTACAATATATATTTGTATAGTTATATACTAATTTATAAAATATATACACATGTATACGTTAAATATACACGTCTATAAAAGATCCATTCACTCTATTCTATGTATATGTAATACTTTAAATGAAATATACTATAATGTATATACATTACAATATATATTCGTATAGTTATATACTAATTTATAAAACATATACACATGTATACATTAAATATACACTTCTATAGAAGATATATACACGTGTATACGCACCATTCAATGTATATATACTACTACTTATAAAATATACTACATTATATATACATTACAATATGTATAGGTATACTTATATACTAATTTATAAAACATATACACATGTATACGTTAAATATACACTTCTATAGAAGATATATGCACAAATATACAAAACATATGCTACTTAATATAATAAATTAATAATATTTGGTAGTAAATTAATAATATATTAGAAGTAAGTTTTTTTAATTTAAAGTAGAAAACTAGAAATTCAATTTAAAATTTTAAATCGTTAAATAAATAAAAAATCAAAAACAACGACTAAGGACTGAATGAATTTGGGGAATTTTATTGATTGCAAAATGATCCAAAATTTATAATTTACATGAATGAAAAATCTATAAATTATGCATCATTTTTTCCAACTCATTCATGTTAATATTAATGGGAACTTGCATAGGATAGTCGAAGTCAACGGGGGCAAAACCATGCATTGGACTTGATTCTGTTGAGTTCTCCCGTGAAGTCATAATCTCTTCAAGTTTCAGCTCGTCGCTCGGCTCCGGTTTCATTCCTTGGTTTCTTCTTTCCGCTCTAATCCAATCTCTGAGGCAAACTAGAACATTCATTGCATTGCTTCCCAATGAGTGTCGGTTGTCTCCAAGCTGCTGTCGTCCCTGACTGAAGACGCTCTCTGATGCAACGGTTGACATTGGAACATTCAAGATATCTCTAGCTAATCTTGAAAGCACAGGATATTGTGATTCATTATTCCTCCACCAATCCAACGTGTTGATCCGTCGTCTGCGATCCTCTGGTGCCGTCCGAAGATAATATTTCAGCTCTTCCCGATAAGTTGATGTGTAAGTTCTCTCATCAACACTGTTCCAATAATTTAAATCATAAAACGAATCAGAAAAACCACTATGTGCCGGCCTTTTAGAAGATGATAGCTCCTCGGGAGGATGAGGAGCGACAGTTGGAGTGATATTTGTAGGTACGGCTGAATCAAATAAATCAGCATAGTGATTATATAATTTTTCTATGTAATCTTTTGCATCAGCCGTAGCCGTCCACAAATCAGGTTGTACTTGTTCAGAATCATGGTTAGTATTTATTTCTAAGTTAGTATAAATAAGAGTACTAAAGTGACACATATGATTATATTTCATGCACGGATTTAGCATAGCACCAACCAAGTAAATAGGGGGAATCGGGAAAAAATATTTTTTAAATTTCGTAAACATGGCGCCAACAGCTTCTTTATAACCTTCTTTATTTTTATATTGTTGGAGCAAACCAGAAATATCGGCTATATATGTCAAAATATTACAAATAGTAGGATAGTAAGCAATAAAAATTCAACCGTAGCTACATAAAATTTTTCTAAAAACTTAACAAGATCATTAATTACAACCCAGTCAAAATTATGTAGCATGCAATCAGCAGAATCAGCAAATGAACCGCAATGTTGGTTAAAAGCTAGTGTAATAGGAATTCTATATTTATAACAAGTTTTTAAAAATTCATACGTAGAATTCCATCTAGTATCAATTTCCTCAGGCATCAAAATCGGTGTAAGTCCATTTTCTTGACATGTAACTTTAAATTCTCTAATTCTCGATCTACGATTATTTCCTTGAATAAAACTAACGGCAAGACGAATTTTTTCAATATAAAGCTCAAAAAACTCAAGACCATCTTTTACAATTAAATTATATATATGACATGCACACTTAATATGAAAAATTTCAGGCAAGGGCGGAGATAGCGTAGATTTTATTTTTGTTATAGCAGTCTTGTTGTTAGAAGCATTATCAAAAGCAATACATAAAATTTTATTTTCTATACCATAATATCCGGCAATTTTAACAATAGAATCAGCAATAAATTGTCCAGTATGTTTACGATCTTCATCATATAAAAAAGCAAGAATACGTTTTTGCATCACAAAATTACTATCCATCCAATGACAAGTAACGGTTAAATAATCATTTTTATTTACAGCACGACCAAGATCAGAAGTTAGGGACAATCTACATTGAATATTTTTTAACAATGTTGATAAATAAAAATAATATTGTGAATGGAGTCTAAAAATATCAGACCGACAAGTAGTTCTAGGAATACCATTAAACATGGGATTATAAATTTCTTGTATATAACGAATAAAGGCATCAGAAGAAGGAAAACTAAAAGGCAAACAACCCACAGCTACCATTTTAGCTATTTCTTCCCTGTCCCTCAATTTATTATACTTTTTCGCTACTTGACCGGTTGCTGGGTCCATTCTAGTTTGCGTTGACCCACCAACATCCCCACCACCTTTTGCAATATTTAACTCTCTTTTGTGATCTTCAGCTATATGTCTCATTAACGTGCCCGTACCCCCTTGTTTGCCTCCACTTCTATGCTTATATATTTGTTGACAAATATTGCACTGCACCTCAATATCTGATATACGTTCAAAAAATTGTCATGCAATACTAGTTCTTTTACGAGGTTTTGGGGCACTGGGAGGACGGGAAGGGAGATTAACTGATTCAGATCTAACGTTAGCATCTCCTACTGCGGGTGTTTCAGCAATATTTTCATTATCTTCGTCTAAATTAACCGCATCTACTTCATTTTCTTCTTTTATACCGTAATTTTTTTGAGCTTCTACATAATCCATATCGTGAGCACCTACATTTATTTCTTCCTCAAAAGGTGTACCAAGCGGTACCGGAGGCGAAGGCACACGGGTATATCTACTACTTGAACTACCTCTACCGCTAGTAATTCGCTTTTTACTACCACTACCGCTTCCGGGACAAAAAAATTTAACACCTTTAGTAGCGAGGTTTTTTAATTTATTCATAATATAAATTAAATTAAACTAAAAATATTCAAAATACACAAATATAATAAAATTAAATATTAAACAATTAATACAATAAATAAAAATTAAACGTAAGAGATGGAACAACAATACCAAATTTTGGAAGTATCCGAAGATTGCGACTTTAGAAACTTTCGCTCGTACTTTGTAAACGAAAAATTAAAAAATTAAAGTGAACACTTTAAGAAATTAAATATATTGAATATTTGAGAATTGAGAATTGAGATTTGAGAGAGAATGAGATTTGAGAGAGTGAAAAAATTGTGTGAAAAATGATTTGAAGTTGTAGGGTATTTATAGATTTTTTTGGGGGATTAAAAAATATTTTTTAAAGTTTTTTTTTTTTTTATTAAATGGGCCCAAACTAGCCGTTTGGACCCAAAAACGGCTAGTTTGGCCCAAAATCCAATTTTTCTTTATTTTTTTTTTAATTTTTCGGGCCGGGCCGGTTAACCGGCGGGCCTGGACCGGGCCGGTTAACCGGCAGGCCTGGACCGGGCCGATTAACCGGCGGGCCTGGACCGGGCCTGATCCGGGCTGGGTTAACCGGACCCATTCTAACAAAATAACCGGCCCGAGACCCGGAACCCTAAAGCCCTAGAACTTACCGGGCCGGGTCAAATCGGATCGGGTTAGATAATCGGGCCGGGCCGGGCCGGGCCGTTTGACACAAATACCCAAGCCTGATAACATTTTGGAAAAAAATACACATGTACCTCAATTAAATCGTCTACTTCATCTTGTCACCAAAGATTGGAAGCTAAACCTAATGAGTCGTTAAAGGATCATCATGTCGGGTCTCTATAGAAGAGATTGCTTGGTAAGGGCACAATTACCTTCATTCGGGTGCATCTTTTTACTTTAAAAACTGATGGTCTGCTCATTTCTCATGTTTTATTTTGATTCATATTTTGTTATTTTTTTAGGCCAATGCACTTCTTGGTGAAAGATTTTTTCAGCTACAACGAAAGAAGATCTCCAAATTCATTTAGATGTTCAAGGGCAGGAGTTGATGGTCTTAAAGGCTGAGCTTGCCCGGAAGTCATAGGAAGTAATTGCTTCTGAACCTATTTTGGGTCTAAAAAACAAACTTTAGGAGGCTAAAAAGGGATATGAATAGTTCACCCATGATCATGAGAAATTCATCCAAGATTTGAAACGTTCTAATTGGGATTTCGATTATGCCAATGGGGAAAAAGAGACATATCACTAATAAACTTATCAGTTCCTCTTTGATATTTTCTTCTTACAGGTAGATATAGATATTTAGAACGGAAAAGGCTCAAAAATACCTCTAAACAATTCAAAATAGTTCAAAAATGTCCTTCGTTAGATTTTTGGCTCAAAAATATTCCTCCGTTAAATATTTGGCTCAAAAATACCCCCCTCTAACGGAATTCAGAAAAAGATCAAAAATACCCTGAACTATCTTAAATGGATAAAAAATACCCCTCTATTAAATATTTGGCTAAAAAATATCCCTCCCTTAAGGAAATTAAATTATTTCGATTATTTCGTTAATTTATACAAAGTTCATCATTTAATTTATATTTCGTTAATTTCTTTAAGTAAAAATTTATATTTCGTTAATTTCTTTAAAGATTAAAAAGATGTAAAGTGAAAATACCTTTTTAGAATAAATGTATGTTTATTTTCCAAATCAAATTCAACCAATTTATATTATAATTCAAATACTTTTATTCATTTTCTTATTTTTAAAATTAAAAAAATACTTTTATGTAAAAAAATTAAAGTATTAGGGTTAAAAAGTTAAAGTTAGGGTTTAATTCAATCGAAATAATTTAATTTCGTTAAGGGGAGGGGTAATTTTTAGCCAAATATTTAACAGAGGGGTATTTAACGAAATTAAATTATTTCGATTATTTCGTTAATTTATATAAAGTTCATCATTTAATGTATATTTCGGTAATTTCTTTAAGTGAAAATTTATATTTCGTTAATTTCTTTAAAGATTAAAAAGATGTAAAGTGAAAATACCTTTTTAGAATAAATGTATGTTTATTTTTCAAATCAAATTCAACCAATTTATATTATAATTCAAATACTTTTTTTCATTATCTTATTTTAAAATTAAAAAAAATACTTTTATGTAAAAAAATTAAAGTATTATTAGTATTAAAAAGTTAAAGTTAGGATTTAATTCAATCGAAATAATTTAATTTCGTTAAGAAGAGGGGTATTTTTGAGTCAAATATTTAACAGAGGGGTATTTAACGAAATTAAATTATTTCGATTATTTCGTTAATTTATATAAAGTTCATCATTTAATTTTTATTTCGTTAATTTCTTTAAGTGAAAATTTATATTTCATTAATTTCGTTAATTTCTTTAAAGATTAAAAAGATGTAAAGTGAAAATACCTTTTTAAAATAAATGTATGTTTATTTTTCAAATCAAATTCAACCAATTTATATTATAATTCAAATATTTTTTTTCATTATCTTATTTTTAAAATTAAAAAAATACTTTTATGTAAAAAAATTAAAGTATTAGGGTTAAAAAGTTAAAGTTAGGGTTTAATTCAATCGAAATAATTTAATTTCGTAAGGGGGGTATTTTTGAGTCAAATGTTTAATAGAGGGGTATTTTTTACCCATTTCAGATAGTTCAGGGGTATTTTTTATCCTTTTCTGAATTTCATTAGAAGGGGATATTTTTGAGCCAAATATTTAACGGAGGGGTATTTTTGAGCCAAAAATTTAACGAGGAGCATTTTTGAGCCTTTACCGTATTTAGAAAGATGATCTTTACACGTGTTTTGAAAGGAGAATCTTCCTTGAGTCCGAGCTTTATTGTTTAGAAGCCTAATTGTCTAGTGGAAATGCTTTAGAATAGAAAATTTTGTGTAATAGCATAGTGCACCATGCAATGGCCAAGAGAAATGTCCAATCTCATAAGGAGGATATTAAATCAATGAATAATCATTGTTTTATTTTGAAGGTTACAACTGGGAGGTTGATGCTTAGAGGGATACAGCCCTTTCTGATATTTAAGTGGAAGAGAGTTGTCTTATTTTTCTAGTCGAGTTCATAAGGTGAAACATTCAAAGGTAAAATCTAGAAGAAGTTAAGGCACATGTTGAAGAAATTGATGCTTAAATCCTCACTGCTCACAGATTAGACAAGGAAGCTCAAGATTACTTGTTGCCTACTCCGTTAAGTTCTGTAGATGTTTCAGTTGAATAAGAAATGATCAAGGTGGGAATGAGTTCCCTCTTGGTTCCTTGGTTTTGATCCTTCTGACGCTTCTTAAAATTCAGTTTATTAATTTCTATCTGACTCCCTTTTTTGTAATATCAATGATTTTTTTTGCCCTGAAAATTAGTATGAGATTTTTTATGGAGTCATTTTTTAAAAAATAAAAGATGGTCATGAAGATTATTTTACTAAATGCAAAATATGTACAAAAAATAAAAACAATCTCAACACCAACGCAAGGGCCAATAGACCCAAGACCTGATAATGAGAAAAAATCAAGCAAAATACCCTGATAAAATATCAAATAGGAAATCTCTAGAAACTAGCTAATCTAAAAGAAAAAAAACAAAAAGAAAATTTCATCTTCTATACCCAATCATTGCCTTCATAACCAAACAAATTATGATGTAGAAACGATTGAACAAAGAAAGTGAAGTTGTAGAAAATTATTCTTTTGTTTTAATTTATCTTGTAATATTTTTTCTTTATAGAAATTATTGAAGTATTCTGTTTTAAGCACTTTGTACCTAATTTTAGACAGTTAGCTTTAAGTTAACTTCAATATTTTGGCCGACCACCTTTTAAGTTAGTTGCTTTGATCTGACTAGATATTTGATTGCAATACTATTTATGGACTAAGTATATATATATATACAGGTAGGCAGTAATCCGCACGGCCTACCAGACCAATTAAAAAATATTGGAAAGCCTAGTCGGAAAACCAATCGAGGCACCAACTGAAATATAAGAGAATTTGAAATAGCCTATTGACTATATGGAGAAATCAATTCTTTTATCCGAACAAGGGGCCTGTCAGAAGATTAATACTTACTTATGATGAGCCCATGTATCTAGCCTTTCTAACCGTGAGAAAAGTGACGTCCTTTTTCATCTTTAACGGGCTTAAATTCACGGCTTGCTAGACGTAGTCACTAAGACAAAGCCACCATAAGAAGTACTAATTCGACTGTACCAACCATTTCGGAACCAAGTCAAGAAACTATAGAAAAATTTCTTCATATTTTGATAGAGTCTGGATCTTTCATAGTTACAATGTAAGAGAAGTTAGATCTCTAGCATAGATATGAAAAGCTTTTAGTCGGACATAGTCACGGCTGGAGAGGGGAAGAAAGTATTACAGTACCTTAGAAATAAAAGAGAACTAATTACCTTGAAAATGATCGGATGCAAGACCGGAATAGTAAATAATGACTAGCTGCCTTTCTTTATTCATGCCTTGAATATATTATAAAGAGAGAGATGAAAGAGCAAACTTACTTAGAGAGAGAAATAAAGAAAATGAAAATTTTTCTTCTGACCTTCCCTAACAAATGAAGGTCCTATACATAGAAAACAACAAAATCTATGCATAGTATTTATGGGTCCCATATTCAGGTCTCTATACACAGTGGATCTACTATATAAATAGTAACATAGGGTCCCACATCCGGATCTCATTATCTCTTCTAAATCTTATCCTTTTTGTTTTTCAATTGGCGGAGAAATTCCTCCATTCTTGCAATGGCTTCCTCATTCAGAGTACCTTATGAATCAATAGGTTGAGAATCTTGATCATCTCCCGCAATATTATCGCTGGTGATGCTTTTCATTGATGTATCTGAATGTTGTTCGACAGTCTTCATGAGATTTTTATGAACTTCTTCCAGATATTGTTCTATCATCTAAACTTTATCTCCATCATATACAGAAATTCTTCTGGTGATATGTTTTAATGATTTGTCCTCAACAATATTTTTTTGAGGAGCATTTGTATATTCCTGAATTTTATTTTCAATGGTATCAAGGAGCTCTTGTCCATTCAATTTTTTAGTATTTGGGTCCTTGCGCATCAGCTTGTCCCAAAAATTATTGTAAAATACCTACAGAGACAAGGTATTTTTTCTTTAGTAAATCCGAATTCACTACTCTATTTGTGAATCCATGGAATGAAGAATTCAATAAAGAAGTACATCTAGTCGATCTTGTCCAAATTGCATACATGATCTGAGTGATATAACTCAGTCAAGAATGAAGATACCTTTGTTCATTTTTTGTATAATTTTATAAATGAATCAGGTAATATTTGAGTAGTTGGGCCATGATACGCCCACCAATTAATGAACCAGCTAGGAATTTGTTCATCGAATATCTTCGCACAAATCTTAATAAACCATGTATGTTTATGTTTATTATTATTGTAATATAAAGTTTTGGTGAAAACCTGAATATAGTCCCAATATGTAAAATTAATCTTGAAACCTTTCATCAATATCTGCCTTTCTGTCATTGAGGTCGTACCCCAATCTCCAAGAGTAATAATCTTTTTAATCACGATTTTTTAGAATCCATGCACATCTGGTTCTCCATCATAAGCTTGAAAATATTCAATTTCTGCACTGCCAGTAGATAGCAGAATTGTCTCATAATAAGGTCGAGTCTTATATGACTCTCCTGCAAAATAAAGATTAGGAATCAAATATTTGTAGATTATCTTTCACGGTTCATTTTGTCTCTGAATTTCAGAGTTTTCGACGAAAACTATCAGCTCTCTATTATCGATTTGTTCATAAGGCTTGCTATCAGCATTTTCTTTTGCAACATTAGCAAATGTATCTGCTTGCTTTGCAGTTAGATATGACTGCAATTGTCCATATAATGAATGATCCTCTGAAATATCTTCTAGATGGATCGATTGTGAAGATGAAGATTCGCCTATTTGCGGAATCTTGGAGTTTATCAAACTTATATTTCCTCTTCGTATCACTGGGGCTTTAGATGATGAAGAATATGATGATGCCTGAGGTTGTGATGATGAGAGGGCGGATCTTCCCCCGGAGGAGTATCTTTCTATGCCTCTGCCTCTTTCTCTGGCCATTTACCAGGGCGTATCTGTATCCATACTGCATATAAAATATTAGTCAGATAAATCAATATCATACCAGTCTATTTCGTCTCTAACTTCTTCAAAATTAAAGACAACAAATTCATCTTCAATTATTGAATGGATGATTTTTTTCAAGAATAAGAATATGCATATCTGTGTTCAGAGGGAGAGTTTTTATAATAGTGATTATCAATTTTTCAGAGAGGAAATGAGTGTAAAAATTTATTTTTCATTTAAGTATTCTCTGGATAAAAAATCAGGCAGGGAATTATCAATTTCTTTCTTATATTGTATCTCAAAATCAAAAGGGGCTAATTGGGCCTGCCACCTTGCAAAGATTAATTTTGAAGCATCATGTTTAAAATCTTTCTCAAACATATACTTCACTGATTGGGCATCTATTTTTATCAAAAAAATTTAATTATATAAATCATCTTGAAATTTAAGAACACATTTAACAATGGTTAACATTTCATGTGCAACCGTTGCATACATCGTTTGACTATCAGTTCATTTTTCAGAATAAAATCAAATTAATTGCTCAGTATTATCATGGTGATTAACTTTCTTAAGTAATCCACCAAAACCAATGTTAGAGGCATCAGTTTCAATAATTTTTAGCCAAGCTGGATTAGCTAGAGTTAAGCAAGGAAAAGATTTGACACTTTGCTTAATATGTTTAACAAGGTTTGTGTGACTATCAGTCCGGGAACCTTTAAAAAAAAATTTAGCCTATCATGTAAGGGAGCTAAATCTCTTAACAGATTTTCATAAAATGGGAATATATAATTCAAACTACCCAAGAATCATTGCAATTGAGTTCTATCAGTGATGACATCTGGAAAATTTTCAGCAAAATCAAGAGAACGCTGAATAGGGACTATCTTCCCTCAACGAATATTATGACCTAAAAATCAAATATTTGATTGAAATAAACTCATTTTTGATTTATATCACCAAATTATTTTGTATCACAATCTTTTTAAACATATCAAGGTGTTTAAAATTTAATTCTAATATTTTTGAAAACACAAGAATATCATCAATATAAACAATAATGAAATTCATATATGGATTAAAAATGTCATTTATTATTTTTTTGAACTCAGAAGAAGCATTTTTCAATTCAAAAGGCATCACATTCCATTCAAATTGTCCAAATGAAACATTGAAAGCAGCTCTATAAGTGTGTTCTCTAAATATTTGAATTTACCAATAATCAGATTTTAAATCAAATTTTGAAAATATATTGGCATCATACAATCTGGACAATAAATCTTTTTTATTTGGAATAGGGTATCTAATCCATTTTAAATATTTATTAAGAGGCTTATAATTTATCACTAACCTCGGTGTACCACGTTCTTTTTCTGTAGCATTATTCACATAAAATGAAGTGCAAGACCATGGTGATTTAGAATATTTTATTAAACCCTTTTGTAAGAGATTGTCAATCTCCTTTTTGCAGAATTTTACTAACTCTGCATTCATTTGACAGGGTCTAGATTTTGTTGGGATATTATCCTTGCAGAAATCATCTTCATATGGAAGAGTTATAATGTGTTGTTTTCGATTCCAAAAAGCATTGGGGTGATCAGCACACACATCAATAATCATTTGTTCAGAAATCATTTTTATTTTCTCCTTTATTTTAACAGATTTCTTGGTATCACCAATATTCATGCTAAACATTTCAAGTTGAAGGAAATTAATATGTCTTTGCTTTATGTCAATTAAAGTATTTATATCTCTAGTTACAGGATCTGTAAAAAAAAGGGTAGAATATCTCCTCATTTTTATAAGTAGCAGAAAATCCCTTAGCATCAATATGAGTGTAAGGATAAATGGCATTTATAAAAGGTGTGTCCCAAGTATAATAGGGGGATATAATTGATTTTTCACCAAAAAAAAGAAATGCGGAATGCAAATTTTATTTCGGCAAATATGTGCATTAGGCAATTTATAATTAATATCAAGGGTATAACTAGATACAGACTTAACAATATGTGTAGTATTATGAAAATATCTAGTCGGAATTAAACCTTCTTAAATGCAACTAACATTGACACCACTATCAATCATGGAAACAGTAGTTACAGAGAAATCATTATCAATTAATATAGTGCAATTAATATACCATTTATGGCAGTAACAATTTGCATCATTTCCAAAAAATAGTCATTTTTACACCAAGATCTTGAATATGGATGATGTCATTGTCCTTATTTTCTGACATTATTTCCTTTTCTTTGGAACTGGAAGAAACATCATAGTGAGAAGTATCTTTCTCAATATTTGTAATTCGGTGATCACAAATCATTTGGTTTTATTTTAGGGATATAATCTCCTTTTTCAGGTTATCTACCTCAATTTTTAAATCGTTGAAAGATGTATCTTTGTTGGGTAATTGACTTATAGCAAGACGTCTATTAACCTCAGTTAACGAATAAGGCATGTAATAATCATTATCAATACTTTGAGTAACATGAATGCTATCAGCAATTTTAGAAGTACTAGGGGCGCTATTAGCAGATTTTTTTGTAGCAAAATTAATAATTTTTTTATTAAGTTTTTCATCGAAAACTTCTTTTAATAACTCAAGAACGCTATCAGCAGTAGGGATTTGAACATTTAAATCTAAATCTTCAAACTGTGATTGTAATTTATAAAAAGCTTAATCACAAACACAATTATCACTATTGCAGTCAGCACAAATATTCTTATTAGCATGATCACTATCAGATGAATCAGGCAATTCAACATTATTTTCAGATTCAAAATCACAATTATAATCAGACTCAGAACCAAAAGTGTATAATAAACCATAAACTTGATCATAAATATCATCAGAAAGACCTAAAGACTTATGATTTTGGATCTTGCAGTTAGGAGAAATATGTCCTAGGTTACCACATCTGTAACACTTAATTTTGGCGAGATCACGCTTGGACCTATTCTTTGCAAATCTGGTAGACTTACGATGGTCTTTACGAATTTCACGTGCTTCTTTGGATCTATGCCTAGATCTTTTCTTCTTATAGGGCTTATCAGTCTTAGAATATTTTTGACCCTTTTCCTGAGAAGTAGAAGTTGGTTTATCCATACCAAATTATTCACAAAAATCTCCTAATTGGAATTTTTCTCTAAGCTTATCAAGCTTAATTTGTCTAGCCAATTTTAACTCATTGCACAGAGCTAAACCTTGTTGAGTACAGGCTGCTATCAGCTGACCAAAGGTAAAATTTTCATAAGATATTTCACCATAGAAACCCGAGCCCCTAAGCTCTTTTCTAACCCTTTCAACAAATAGAGGAGGAAGACCATCTATGAACTTCGCCTTCCAATGTTCATACTTACCTTCAGGTAAATCCATGACCCTGCTTAGAAAGGTGTCTTTATACCATCTAATTTCTCCTAAGGTCCTACATCTAAGATCATTTAAGAGTGTTCAAGTATTCTCATATTAATTGGTAAATCTACCACCAAAATATTCAATAATAGTAAGCATAAGAGTATAAACTGTATCTTCTCTATTCACAGGTAATGCTCTTCCTAGGTTATCAACACCTTCGGTGGAATTCATATCTTTGAATATAGCATTTCTTTTATTATTATCTAAGAAATTATCCCACCAGCCATGAAGTTGGTCAGTAAAACCAGCAACAATCATTTTAAAAATAGTTGTATTTATACGTCTTTGATGATTCTCGGCAGATGTTGTAGCTTTCTCTATAGTAGAATACATTAACATTCAATGAACAAGGACAGATAATTATCTTTCAGATAATCTATCCAAGTTCCATTCATAAATTGCATCTCCTCTATATGACGTATTAGTCTGATTCCAATCTCTTTCCTCTATCAAAACATCTTGAGGAGTTGGATGCAGATAATAGTTAGAAGTCATGTGGGGTATATCAACATATTTTTTTCCCGATTGCTTCCTAACCATACCTCTGAGCTTATTAAGTTTAGAGTAGATTTTATTTCCCATATCTGGAGTAGATTACATGCTATCAACAAAGGCATTAGACAAATCAATGGGTTTAATATTTAAACCAAAAAACTTCTTATCAAGTAATTTTTCCAATTCTTCTATGTGAGATAATTTTTCAAATTCCTCGATATCTAGAGGTCTCTGAATATAAGACCTAGTTGCCAAGTCTTCCTTCTTACTTTCTGAAGTGAAAGCAATATCAGATGACTTTGGACTAACACTAAGTTTTTTCACCATCTCAATCAATTCATTAAGTTTTATATCAAGAGAAGAAATATGTTCTCCCAAAACTTTCACATAAAGACTCAAGTAATTGTTCTGAGCAATCAGATTAGTTATTTCTGCAACAGTTACTTTACCAATTTCATTATCAATGAATTTTTGAAAGGCAAAAAAAAGTAATACCGTATTATTAGATAATACAAAAGGTGATTGGGGAGGGTCAATAGTTTGAAGAATATTATCACTCGTATCTTGATAAGATCTTTACAACACCTTACATTATAATGGTAAATATGTGGTTATAAACCATGGCACAAAGCACACGATCTAATTATGCAATGCACACATCTCATAAAATTCTTGAGAAATATTATTTAGTTCATAT